>OW964564.2:23869434-26640640 GCA_943138885.2 Tholera decimalis
TTAAAAATGCTGCCGAAACTCACTATTCCGCGCGCACGAAGTCGTGGGCACAGCTGGTATTTAATATTATTAAGAAGCAAAACCACTTAACTATTAACAAAGAAATACTACACAAATTGTTTGTTCAGCATACAGTTTGCAGTTTAACTTAAAATTAACATGCTGTCAGTATCTACCCACACTCGCATAAATACACTCCAGTAATGCTTTTCACTTAGTCAAAACAAAGATGGGTATAATTTGTTCGATGCGTTCGCTAAATGGACGCAAACTGCCCGAGGTACCGTAGATAATATATTTTAAGGGAGAAAATAAAATTTTAAACAAAGACTCGTAACGTTAACCCTTTCTGACCCCACACGGGTACTGTTTGGCACCATAACATAACATGAGCTATAAAACGTGTGTATGAAATTGGTAGGACGGGGTTACCCCTTCTTTGATGACGTTTTCCCTAAAAACCGAGTTGTATAAATAAAAATAAATGTGAGATATTGGCCTTGTAGTTTTTAGTCTTCAAAATATATGTCACTGTTAAATCATAAATCATTCGAATGTCAATATTATAATATAAAGAGCATGTTATTGCCTTCTTTATAAAAAAGTACAAAAATAAATTGCATTTACAGATATGACATTAAAAAACCACATCAAAATAAATTAAGTAGAACTGTGCCTATCTGCTGAAAAACGGCTTTTTTATTCAGGGTTTCCAAATTACTTTTTCTCTAAATTAGAAAATTCAGGAAAATCTTTCCATATGGCAACTCAGTGTATATTGTACCGAGTGGTACTACAATTTGCGTATCCACCTTGGCGTCAAAACTCGTCGGTTGCCATGGCAACCCCCTCTGCGGTCCGCGCCGTGCATTCAGCACTGTTTTGAAATTTTCCCTGAACTCGTTGTTTAATCCGTATTAATATAATAAAACGGCCCAATGTTTTGCTTTTCTGTGTACTGGCCAACGATATTAAATTGTTAAAATATCTGCCATTTATTTGGAGCGTCGGAATTAAAAACAGGTTTTATTGGCATGCTATTTTTAAAATGAGTCGAACGTGTATTTATTTTTCACTTTGTTTGCTTCATTTCACAAAATACGAGCAGCATATTTTGTATATAAAAGGCAGCATAGCAAACTATTGTTAATTTACAAGTATTTACAAAAGGATTAAGATCTTCACTCTCATTTGTTTTTGATGTAGATGCTTTTACGTCATTGATATACTGATGTTTTACGTACGTAAGCCTATTCCTATGACCGTCTTTCCAAACATTTGGTTGCAGAACTGCAGTTTAGAACTTAGCACAGCGATTGCTTTGGATAAATGTGAAGTAATTTCGTCGACAACACATGGTGCATTACAATTGGTGTTAGAGAACTACATGAGCGCTAATACGAGGGTATGTACAGGCGAAATGGACCGTTAAACTCCACGACTCGAGACGAATACGACTACAGCAAAATACGCCCGGGTGGTAACCAGTGGCGGTACCTTCATATAAGCCCAAAAGCCCGGCATGCCTTACTAAAAAATGCTCGATAGAGAATCAATGTCAAACCCGAACTATTTAAAAGTTCGCGCGCTTAATTCTTATCAAAATAACACAATGTATCTACTGAGTACTGCTAAACTACTACGCATCGCGATTGTTCGCGCGCAGAGTTTCGCATTTGTAGCATCTAATGATCTACATATTGCTATCTCGCTTACACGCACCGGCTTTTACCGGGCTTTCAAATACTATATCTGTCACTTTCGCACTTATAGCGATGTGCCGTATAACGAGTTAGGCCTTAGGCATAGAACAAATCGATCACTATGGCAGATATAAGCAGGGCATTCGTATGAAGTTGCATGCGTATGCGTGACCTTGTCAGCTTGCCAACTCTGCAGTGTTGCCGTTTTAGCCACACGTTGAAAGATCTTGGAGATTTTTAACGTGTTTGGAAACTTTTTTAACATTTATCAACAATAAAAACTAGCGACTTTTAAAATAACGAAATTAAATACAGTCAAAACCGTTTACAACAACATCATTTAGAACAACATACCGGTTATATAGACCAAAATCATAGGTACAAAATACTTTGTACCTTGAAAACATCACCGGTTATTACGACTATCGGTTTTTACAACCAAATATGAGTGGTCCCTTGGATGTTGTTATAACAGATTTTGACTGTATTCAAGCAATATCTTAAAAATAAAAAAAATTTAGCTAGATTTTTCATATACCTGGCGACTTTTTTTGCCTAAATGACAACACTTGAGTAGTTCCCGACATCCTAGAGTGCAACTAACTTCAGTTTCATTTGCTTGACTGAGAAAAGGTTATGTTGTTAAAGTTTTTTGTTTGTTTTCTAAGATTTTCTCAGTGATACAATTGTTTTGGTGATTTACCTACAACAATGGAGGTAATTGTACCTTGTGAGGATTTAAAATGCGTTCAAGTTTTGATTGGCGAAGATAAGGTAAAATCTTTAAACTTTGCTCAGAAAAAACAGTTAATTTCTTCATTAAAACCGACGCCTAATCTGTGTATTTCTCAGACTAGTAAATCGCATAAACGAAAATTTAATAGATCAGTCAATCATTTCATTCATGAGAATAACCTCGAAGATGCCTTTCCCGAGCTGTTAAAGTTAGCGTATCTTGTTGTAACTATTCCGGCTACAAGTTCTTCCGCGGAACGTGCTTTTTCGTCTCTTAAACGTATCCATACCTATCTGAGAAATACACAAGGTCAAGAGCGTCTTTCCGAATTATCAATGATAGCTATTGAAAAACAGTTGTTGGTAGAATTAAAACGATCACCAACATTTTACTCTGATGTAATTAAATCATTTCTTAAGAAAGATAGACGATTCCAATTAGAATATAAATAATTTATTTAAATTCCTTATTACATTCTATCTAGCTATTATTTAACTTTCGTTTTGTAACTTTTTGTTTTGTTTTTTTTTTGTCTGTAACCTGGGTTCTGTTACGAAGGAAGCAACTACTTACCATAACTTTGTTCCCTCAAGCAATGAAGCAAACCAAACGGCTTTTTTCAAAGCCACCGGAGGTATGCAATTGCTGATATGTTTATTATATTCAATCTAGCACTAGCATGCCTTCAGTGTGCTTTGGTTACCTCATTCACCGCACGACAAGCAAGAGTGAAATTGAAGAAAGAAGAGGAAAGAAGAAGATGGATGAATTCACTTTTAATTTATTGTACCTAACCAGTAGTTTATGAGAAAATTGCGATGATACATACGTAGGTACCTACATACTCAGTCAAAAACTGAACTTTCTTTTTTTGAAATCGGTTAAAATTTTATTGGGCTTGCGTTATTTTGAAACCCTAGGCACGCCACTGGTGGTAACAGAAATGGTAGAAGTAAATTGTTATTGACGTGTATACTTGAACGTGCAGGTGATTTCGAGAATTACTGTTGTATTATTTGAGTAAGAGATGAAGTATGTACCAATACTTAACAGTTCCAAACTTCAGACGTATGTGAATTTATTTATTTAAAGCTTTATGCAACTGCAAACAACGACTAAGCGCCTTAATGCCTTAAGCTTTGTTTTCCTAGGATAGCGGTGCCGTCATATAGCGGCCGTAATACAGCGGTGAATGACGTCACTAGAACGTTGTCTATGTAAACAAAATGGCGCGGTTTCCTAGAGAGCGGTAACTGACACCTGTAAAGACGGCCGCCTTTTTGCGTCCGTAATATTACGGCCGCTATATGACGCCGCTTTCCTAGGAAACCAAAGCTTTGGGCATTCTCTACCAGTCAACCATGGGTGGTGAAGAGATAACATGGCAGGTGCATAAAAAATTAAAATAAGTACTATACTCGTACAATGTGTAACAGATTAAGTGCAATACCTCAGACACCCCAATTAGAATATTAAATTATAAGTCTAAAACAACATCCGTAACTAAATAAATTGAAACCAAACCTAGACATTTTTTATAAAATTGTTATCCTTAGGTACTAAACGCAAAACGTATGTGCGTCATACAATATCCTTACGCAGACGCATACACTCATGAAATTTTAGCAGCCAACGCGACATGCACACAATTTCCTTGAATTAAGGATTGTTTTAATTTGTCATGATACTGTGTTTGCATTTTAAGTTAAATGAAAGATTTTTCCATCAAAATTTAACACCTATTTTTTATGAAGGAAATCGATTCAGAAGCCGATTCTGAACTAATTATTTTCAGGAATTGCGTTTATTCTGTTACAAGTTGTATATTTAAGGTCAATTAATGGCTTATTGCAAATGATTGGATTATTTATTTATTTATTTAAATAGGTCAACAAACAGCAGTATCTATACTAATATAAAGCGGAAAAGTTTGTGTATTATTATTACGTTAAAACGCGCTAATCTTTGAAAGTACTGGATAAAATTTCGTTTAGAAGTAGCTTGAAGTTTGATATGGTAATAGGCTATACTTTTAACCCGACTTAAAAGAAGGAGGGTTATGTTTTTATCGTGATAAAGTCCACTGCAGAGAAGCCCCGCGCGACAACTTACACAAAATTGTAGAATTAAATAACTAGAACAAAAAATTACCAATTCTAATTCTAATCTATACTAATAGATTAGAATTAGAATACGTTTAGATGTACCCATGTCAAAATGGTTGTCCGGATCCGGATGAAGTTTGGCAGTCTGAAATAGATCAAGGGGCATAAACTGAAAAAGCCTTAAACACTATGTTCACTAACATAATTATAATAAGTATCTTAGCACATAGAAGGTTATTCAATATCTAATAATATAAAATATACATGTAGATTTGTATTATCGTCATTAAGTAATATCGATAGCCACCGCGCCTTGGTCTTCTTTCAAAATCAGAAACACAGGCTAGTTATTTACTAACCAGATAATCCTGGGTAAAATAAAATTTTCATCGCAGTAATCAACCACAATATACAGTACTTAATAGATTTTGGCCGGCATCATTTAGATTTAAATCATTGGTAATAATAATGACTAATAACAATGAAAGTTGCATTCATATTTTGTCTACTATGCTAATATTATAAAGAGATAAAAGTTTGTATATCGGGGGTAATCTCCGGAACGAATGATCCAATTCTAAAAAAAATTGATTGGAAGTAAGGTGTCTTATTGGTGAGTGCGAGCTTGAGTCGAAGTAGCGGGCGAATTTAAGTGCAATATTATAATAATTATGTCTGTGGCATACAAAAGGTTCGAGATGGCAACAAGTTGACGTTACCATATTGTTGACAAGACGTCCATCAAAATATTTTGCTAGTTAAAGGATGGATGTTGGAGTATTCAGAGCATAACATGACAACCTTCATAGCCAGTTACAACTGAATAATGCTTTAGTTTTGGAGTTTCGCTACAGGGTTCGACCAAAATGACATAGAGTTTCCTTATAGAATCTCCTAGAAGCAACACAGAATCTGGATATAGGCCATACCTATCTGATGGAAATAGGCTCATCATCTATTGGATGACTACGTGCGCGTTGCTAAAAAAACTTTTTACCAAAAAATTAAACCGACTCCCAAAAAACACTGCAAAGTGAAAAATTAATTTAATTTCGGTAGTCGGTGTCTTTAGTTTTGTATTTTTGTTTTTGGCACCGACTTCCGAAATTAAATTTATTTTTTACTTTGCAGTGTTTTTTGGGAGTCGGTTTAATTTTTTGGTAAAAAGTTTTTATTTCACTCTTTTTAGTTGGTCGATTTTTAATTTACCTAGTTACAAGAGCCTAAATGTCAACTACTTATATTTATTTACAAAATATTGGCCAATTATTTCCCAATGTTGGGCCGTTAATTGTTGAGGAGTTCTTCTGGTACTTCACCATCAGCTTCACCATATGCATTGTGACGAGCATATTGTGCTTAATAACCACATTCAAGTAATCGAAGCGGAACACATGGAATACTTATATATTGATACGCGTCGAATTGATAACCTCCTCTTTTTGTCGTCGGTTGAAAATACAGTTCTATGACATACAGACAAACGGCCAGACATGCACATGACAGACATGACATGAGTGCAGTGTACAGCAGCCTTAAACTAAAATCTAGGGCATTCGCAAAGGTTATTTATCTATAAAAGTCTGGACCACCTATAGGCGCGTGACGTGTTCTCATTAAAAACAAATGAAGTGATTGCCTTATCCCCTTTGGAATCACACACAATTATTATTGTGATGTAGTGAGTACCTAGATATAAATACGTAGCTACATGTCGCTAATGCATGTGCTTTCTAGTGGGTTCGACGCACTTAATATCAACTCCGCGTCATTAGTAACTGCTATATTCTATTTTAAAATAAAAACTTTTCTGTGAAGTGAAAAAATATAAGCCGGAATCAGGAAAAAGCTATCATTGTCCTGAATCCGAGTTAATAGTTTATATTGGGATATCGCTGATCGCTATTAGAAGAATTCGATACCAACTAAATTACATATATTGGAAAAAATGTTGTCGTACCTATACAATGTCGAATGTAATTTATATTTGCGTATAATTATATTTGCGATATACCATCATTCTAAATTTATGAATAAAAATGAATCGTGGTGATATTTATGTAAACGCATAACTTCGGAACGCTTGTACCAAATTGGATGATTTTTGTTGTGTACGTTATTGTCAGGAAAAGATAAAAGAGAATTTAAGAAAAATCGAACAGACAAAAAATAGGGCAGGAAGATATCTGGGGGCACGACAGTGCCCCCGCCAAGTCGAGCAAAAAAGCGGCACGGCCGTACCATTCTTTTTTCGAAGCAATTCAGGCCATTTTCGACCCCCTATAACTTCGTTGTGGATAAAACTAGAAGCCTGAATTTTCAGTAACCAAACAGGCATTGTATAAACACGTTATATTTCAAATTTCATTCAATTTGAACCAGTAGTTTAAGAATTATAACGAGTCAAAGTTCCTTAATTTTGTAAATTTTGTCACTCACTGACTGACCGATCATCAAAAGTCTAAGGCACTTCTAGCAGACATAGAAGCTTCAAATTTAGAATACAATTAGTGTTTAGTATATGAATCAAGGAAAAACTATAATATTTTTCAATTTCGTTCCAGTTTTCTAGATACATCAACTGCATAAATAACTTTGTAATCCCATATAAATATATAGGATTACAAAGTTACATTTGCAGTTAATTAATCAGTGTACCTGTATAATATAATGAAATAATAGATGTAGATGAGTACTTTTTTTTTTCTTCGTGAAAAATATCATCGAATGACTTCTTCCGCTCGGGTGTATCAGAATTCTACTGACTAAAAACCCGCCCTGTTCCTTCGGAAGCCCTAAAGTTCCGGGGCCGCGGTATCTCGATGGAACTTTCCCGCAAACCCCGACAGGCAATGGCCCTATGAGGCCCCGTCACTGGTATTAACAGCTTTTGGAGGCGCGCGTGGAACACAACGCACCGCCGACCCGGGCCTGGTCCTTACCGGACGGTGAGCGACCCCTGCTCGCCATCCGCAGGCCCGTGCCTACGATGGCTCGAAATCGACTCGCGATCCACGACGCCCGGGGCGTCCCCCCGGCGGCTGGGTTGCGAGGAAGAGAGTTGCCTCTCCCTCGCACGTTAGGCCTCCTCCTTCGCTAGCATGACTGCTTCGCAGCAGGAGGTGACTGCATCCCATTCCCTCTCGCTTCACACCATGGTCTAAACCAGAGCAGGGCGCGAGAAGTCGCCGCCGCCGATCGCCTCTATGAGCATACGACGGTGCTCCACCCATGCAGGGCACACCTCGACCATATGCTCCACCGTGTCTTCCAGTGTAGATAGGTACCTAGATATAATAATTATGCTCAAAGGTAACTTGTTAATTGGTCAACGGAATAAAAAAGCAAGAAGTATTAAGAGTATTGGGGAGTATTAAGTAGAGTAAATTGACCGAAATTGCATAATTACTTACTTATGGATTAACTTTAATCGAGACGTTTGACGAGTGCGGAATTAATTATTACTAACTAATGCAAAAGACGTACGTGCGTATTCATATGTGCGTATCAAAGCCTCCGAAAAAAACCCATAGAGACAGGGAGTGGGCTTTGAAAAAAAACTTTAGCTGAAGTTCAAGAAGTAGTACCGGAAAATAAAAAAAGGAAGGCTACCTACAAAAATAAGAAAAGCTCATAAGACAGAGAGAGGGCTTTAAGAAAACTCGTTGTTGGTATACAAGAAGTAGAAGAAGGTACCGGAAAGGAAAAAAGTAGGACTTTCTACAAAAAGCAATGAGATCCCATAAAAAACAATACTTGTCAAAAACCCAAGTCTCGCAACTTAGTTGTTCTACCGTAAAAAGTTGTGAGATCCATGTAATACCAAGTCGGTTATTAATTTATTCAGTCCCTACTTAAGGGACCTTCTGTCTTAAGTTGTTACGTAATTATCTAACCTAACGACATCTTATAGTGACCATATCAATATTAAAAATCTTTACCGTTTTAAATAAATAGATTGACTTGGCAATCGCAATAAACAATTTCATTTATATATGTATTACTTGTGAGATATATTGTGTTTTCATGCGATGGCCGAGTCAATCTATTTATTTAAAACGGTAAAGATTTTTAATATTGATATGGTCACTATAAGATGTCGTTAGGTTAGATAATTACGTAACAACTTAAGACAGAAGGTCCCTTAAGTAGGGACTGAATAAATTAATAACCGACTTGGTATTACATGGATCTCACAACTTTTTACGGTAGAACAACTAAGTTGCGAGACTTGGGTTTTTGACAAGTATTGTTTTTTATGGGATAATTTATTCTGTTTGATAATGACACTTAAAAAAATAGTTAATTAACTAATAACATAAATAAGTAAGTGAGGTTCTCTCAATTAAATATAATATAATATAATAATAAAATACTCTCTATTTTTTACGATCATTTCAATTCTGTTTGATAATTAATAGAAAACGAATCTACGAAAGATAGTTTCAATAAAAAAACTTATCATCATCATGGCTAACTAAAATTTACCGCCCCTAAAATACCAGACTTACCACATACATACCGAACATACAACATACATATTTAACCTTTAACAGCAAAGCCGCACCTCAGTCCTACATAAAAACTTTTTACCAAAAAATTAAACCGACTCCCAAAAACACTGCAAAGTGAAAAATAACTTTAATTTGGGTAGTCGGTGTCTTTAGTTTTGTATTTTCGTTTTTGGCACCGACTTCCGAAATTAAAGTTATTTTTCACTTTGCAGTGTTTTTGGGAGTCGGTTTAATTTTTTGGTAAAAAGTTTTTATTTCACTCTTTTTAGTTGGTCGATTTTTAATTTACCTAGTTAAAAGAGCCTAAATGTCAACTACTTATAATCTTTTACAAAATATTGCTTTTCCCAATGCTGGGCCGTTAATTTTTGAGGAGTTCTCCTGGTACTTCACCATCAGCTCTACATCACCATATGCATTGTGACGAACATACAGTGCTTAACATCCATATTCAAGTATTCGAATCGCAATCCACGAAATACTTATTATTGAGTAGGTTCGGCGGCCATCTGTGGTCTTCATCATCAGTTCCACTTCCCCAAATGGTATTTTTTGAGAGCAACTGCACAAGTTACTATAAGAAATACCCAAAACGCCATAGATGTGCCTATAATATTTGAAGAGTTCCCTCGATTTCTCCAGGATCCCATCATCAGATCCTGACCTGGTGACAATGGGACCAATTTCAAAGTATACCCTTTCAAACAAAAAAGAATTTTCCAAATCGGTTTAGCCGTCTTCGAGTAATCGGTGATCATACATAAAAAAAATATATACGCGTCGAATTGATAACCTCCTCTTTTGGTCGTCGGTTGAAAATGAAAATACACGTGCATTGTTCAATACAGAGCAAAAGTCATACGATAACAGATATACCTGATACCAATATTTCCGTTGCTATCTTTTAGGTATTAGGGATGTAACGAAGTTCATTTGGATTTAGCGTGGGCTGATGCGGAAGCACAGGGGGAAAAGTAAGGATAACATGGTAAATAAAAGAATGGCTCTACTGATCTTCATTAATCTACATTTAAAAAAAAATAATTCGCTGTCTGTCTCTGTCTGATTCTTCTTTTAGGTACGTCTACTAAACCAGACAACTAACTTCAAAGAAAAGCGACAAGTGTAGGGTCGTGTTTATAAAATGTATGTAACTGCGCGGGATTGGTTTAGTTGATTTACTTTCAATGTATTCATCGGATGTGACAGTAATATTAGCGCAATTCTTGATATTAAGTGGCTTACCCCAAATGGAGTTATGAGTATCATGGCATTGGCAGCGCTCACTTGGACGGCAGCGACCACAGAAATCTTAATAATTATTATTAAGATTTCTGTGGCAGCGACCATGCTTTGCGAATGCACAATCCCATTAGTAAATGCTCAATGTGACTGGCAACCTATCATACTCGCTTAATTTTATAATAGTCTTCATAAGGATTAGTTTTTTTAAATAATATCATATGCTGATATTGGTTTTGGGAGTATTATTTTGACAACTTGCAACACGTCAATGGACGCTCAGCATAAAGGATTAAACGCGACACGAGATGCCACAATGCGTCGGTTAAATAGAAAAGTGGCGTAATTAAAAAATAACAAATTTTACAACACACGCTTTTAAAGTTTTTAGTTTTATAATTTATTTTTTATTTTTTTAAGTTGCGTATTAACATACACGTGTTATATATCATTTTAAAGGTATTTGCATAAGGATTAAAATGGTGTGATTAACTTAACAAATTTATTAATAAAGGGGGCATTTTTAGCAAGAAATGTCATTTTTCTACATAAATAAAGGAATATTGCGGCACGTATTTTCTAAAAAGTGAAACACAGTAAAGGAGAATAAATGGTTTTAGTATGTAAATTGTTGATATAAACTGAGGTATTTATAGGACAACACATGTACTTAAAATTAACAATCATTAATAAATCCTTTATCATTAAAGTAACCCTTACTTATTAGATAAATCAATGGTAACAATATTGAGATCAATGAATTTAAACTAAAATCTATCCATATGTTTTTATAAGAAAATAAAACTAAATAGAAATTGAAAACGCTTGTTCCTATGTATTTTTTTAAATTAATAAGTAATTTATTTAATAGTAAATCTTGTACCTATTCTACCAATCAATATACAAATAAAGTATTAGGTAATCTCTTCTTAATTAAAAGTTATTTGTAAAAATCAAATAGAGCCTCTTCTATATAAAATTTAACCATGAGTAAAACATTCCAAAATACTATACATTTTCAAACTCAGTCATTATAAATTCTCTGAATGGTATTTTAAAAGGTAATTTTTTTCAAAATCTAAATAAACTATAACAAAGTAACGTTTCAAACTAGAAACGATGAGACATTATTCAGTTACAGATTTTCATAAAAGTTTTTATAAAATCTAGGGATTATATTTTTATCTATAAGTGTAAGGATGTTTTATTACTATCAGACACAGCCAATTTGTTGAGTAAAGCGGCCGTAATTCAGAACACAAGTTCGTTCTTTTCTTGGTAGCTCGAGTTTTCACCAGAACGGTTTTGAAGTTCTTTTCTTTATACGAGCATTTGAAAAGGATCGATCATTGAACTTTTTCTCCACTCGGACAACTTTGATATCACCCATCTTTACCTTTTCTCTATCTTCATTCATTGTGTAATTAGCTCAAACATCGTGTGCAATGTTTATAATGTCAAAGAAGCTCTCATGGTTTAGTTCGTGGACTCTATATAGAGTCCACGAACCATGACAGCTAAAAAGGAAATCCATGTGGATTTCCTTTTTTTTTTGGCGGTTCTAATCAATGTTATGTATTGTTCCGGGTCATAAATTGGTGCAGATTTCAGTGACCTCGAAATATTTCGTTCAATAACAGAATGCGCGGAATCTCCTTCATTTTGAGAGTGGCCCTTTATGAGAAACTTTATTATTATTCCATTTATTTAATCTCTGTACACATGAATTACATTTTTAAATATAAATATAAAAAAATAAAAACATTTAAAAATATAAAAAAAATCGTTATTATTATTATTAACATTATTATTTGTTTTAAGATTTAACATTTTCAAAATTAGTTACAGCGTAGATACACATTGCAATCATAAATTAAATCTTTAAAAATATATTTATATATAAATATTTTTTAACTGTTACAATCGGATCCAAACACTATTTTGAGAAATGTCACTTTTCTGTAAAATGTTCATGTACTTAGTTTCGTGGCCGGGTTGCAAATGGCAGAGCGACGTTTTTCTACTATCAAAATGGTGGATGATCACAGAGTACAGAAATGACACTTGCGACATCTGGTGATCTTGACGTGTAATTTTATATAGTGTCTTTTATCCATATAAAATAATGTTATTATCAGACTCGTTTTAAAAAATAACCTTATTTTCAAATAAATTTGGAAAATGTCATTTTTCCATTTAATCGACGAATGGTAATCAAGTAGCTCCACTAAAAGAGTTCTTACTAGCTACTGAACCTGATGAGAGCATAAGTTTGAAACATCGAGACAAGACAATTTAAGATGACCCAACAAAACCAGTAACTTAAGCTACTTCTACTAAGTCAGTCTAGCGTCCCAATGTCCTCCCAGCTCACCTGATCAAAATGCTCACCTGATCGATGACTTGGACGCTGAAATCTAACGCAGAACTCCCAATCCACCTGTTGAAGATCCCGATGACCTGGCTGCGATCACTCCAACCTAAGCTCAGGCCGTATCAAAAGGCTTCAGGCTTGGAAACTCCCTGGCTCTGAAAGCGAAAACCTCCGTTACTTCTAAAGCTTGCCGAGGCGACGGCGAAGTTCTGTTACAACACTACTATGAATATATCGATGTATGTAATTAGGTACGCGGCAGCCGGCGGCATAAGCTTAATAAAATGGTAGCTATAACTTTGTATACAAAACTATGTAGTTTCATCCAGTCGTCGAAATGTTATTCATTTGGTTGGGATAACACTACTGAACAGAAACTTTAACACTGTAGGTATTGATTTGGGTCAGACGGCGAGCAGGAGTAGCTCACCATCCGGTAAGGACCAGACCCGGGTCGGCGGCGCATTCTGTTCCACGTGCTCTTCAAAGAATCGTCAGCACTAGTTACGGGGCCCCATAGGACCATTGCTTGCCGGGGTTGCGGGAATGTGCTAACGAGACACCGCGGCCCCGGAACTTAAAGGCAGCTGAAGAAACAGTGTGGATTAGTCAGTATAAGTCTGACACTCCCTTCCGCTCCACTCAGAGCGGGAGAAGTCATTCGAAGATAATCCTACCCGGAAAAAAAAGTGACTAAGTATAAAAACTTTTCCTCGTTTTCAAACTTTTTCAATTTTACTAAAAAGTTGTCAAAAAATAGTTGGTACTTGGTACATAATGTCGATGTAAATTGTAGTGCTGCAAATGGTCCAGTTTCTGAATATTGAAAAAGTGAATGGAAAAATCTTTTCGAAAGCTATCTCTGTTAAAGGTCCCTTTTAGCGATATAAACGCGCATTGTTACACTCTTTTATTTAAAAAGCCCTTATTGTTATTTTTAATGGTGTACAATAAAAAATTGGCCAAGTGCGAGTGAGACTCGCCCATGAAGGGTACCGTAGGAACTACGCCAAATAACTTTGTTTTTCATTTCATTTGTATGAATTACAAAGTTACATTTGCGGTTTTATAAAATATGCTATACTAGCTTTTGCCCGCGGCTTCGCCCACTTTAATTTACACTTTGTCAATAATTCCTACAGACAGTTAGTAAGTATTTAATTTACCTATATATTTATGTCTCTGAGTTACCTACTCATGTATGTGTCTACTATTAATCAAGTATAGACTAACACTTAGATATGATACACAAAAGTAGATAAAAGTGTAAGTACCTACCTACTTAAAAAAAATAGAAATTATTCGTATATTAACTTGATTGGTTAAAATTTAAACGACACGGTTGGCGTAACGGTTGACGGCCCTAAACAAAGATTTCTATAGCCTACATGTAGTTGTGTAGTTCAAAAAGAAATGTTATGAGTGGTTCTTGAATACGCGATTTGAATGAATTGGGAGGGAGGAATACAAAGTTCCAACACCCCTTTTACATCCTTAAGGGATGATTTCCGGGATAAAAACTATCCTATGTCTTTCCATTCCAGGGTCTAAAATTATCTCCATACCGAATTTAGTCTAAATCGGTTCAGCGGTCTAAGTGTAGGTATTATGTGTGTGGGGAGGGCGGGGACATTATTGATTCCCTATACGAAATTCCAACACCCTTTTTACATCCTTTAGGGATGATTTCCGGGATAAAAACTATGCTATTTCTTTCCCAGGGTCCTAAACCATACCAAATTTAAAAATCAAATATTATTAATTTAATTTAGCTTTTGCCAGCGGCTGCGTCTAAAATAATTTTCCAAATCGGTTCAGCCGTCTTCGAGTAATCGGTGATCACACATTAAAAAAAAATATACGCGTCGAATTGACAACCTCCTCCTTTTTTGTCGTCGATTGGTAAAATGGCTGTGACATACGGACGGACGGAGAGACAGACAGACATGACGAAACTATAAGGGGTCTGTTTTTTGCCATTCGGCTACGGAGCCCTAAAAAGTATATATAATATCTAGAGTATGTATAAAAGAAGACTCTTTGTTAACCAACCACTAGGTACCGAAATTTATACTAAGATACTCTGGAAAGTGGCCACCACTGACCACTGCAATGCTATTGAAACTTTAACATTAAGTCAATCCATGGGAAATATAGCTATAAAGGCAACATTACATACCTACCCTAGAGCACACTGCAGTCAATCGACAACTGAGCTGTGATGGGTCGTTAAACTTCACGAGGCTATCCGTGGTGCAACCGTCAATCCAGAGCTAGTCTCGCCGTGTAATGGTGCATTAGGTTTAAAATGTATTTTTACATTGTATTAATTGTTGGACGTTTACTTGATTTATTGCGAATGGAATAGGCAGACGTAATGGTTCGCCAAATTTCAGAATAGACAATGATATATGCAACAGTATTGTGATATTTTCTGATTCCATGAATAGCAAACAAGCAACTGAAATTATAATCTTTTTTAGAACATAAATCATATTCATACAGTCATTAGTAATAGTTCGACGAAGTAATACTTCGACGTTTTTGGTTATGCAGACAAAGAATAAAGAACCCTAAGGTAAATACAATTTCGTAAGGTTGGACTATCTGCGGTTAACTTAGAGACATTTCTGAAAAGCACTTATCAAGCCTACAAAATTCATCTAAGCCATTACACAAGGTGTTACTGGATAGGTTTTTAATCTAAAAAATTCACAAATAATCTAGACACACCCTGTCTACATAGATTTGTGAATTTTAGATCCATTTGGCAAATATTAGGATCTATACAGTTCATTTTCATTAAAACCTCGATGTTTTTTTGGGTACCTATGTGAAAAGCAATCAGATTGTGTTTATATGAGTAGGTACATATAACGAAATTACAATTCAGGCTTAATAGCTTAATGACTAACCCTCTTCGGACTTATGTAGATAACAGGATAAGAATAATACCATAGGAAACTACTTGAAATTAAGTGCTTTCACTGTATTCTTTTCATAGCACAACAAATCATAATAATTGCAAGAAATCTTTGAACATGAAGGTACTTTAAAAAGCATCACAACATCCTGCAATCACTGTCAGCGTTGAAAATCTGTATGAAAACAAAAACATTTTGTAACAAAACTTTAATCGAGACCTTGAGGTTCGCAAGAGGCAAGAGGCAGACTTCAACCGACCACTCGACAAGGCAGAGAACCTCAAGTGGTCTTCACATCGAGCAGCTGTTACGACCGGCTGCGCCCCATCACACGGAGAAAATATACGAACTGTTCAAACAAATGTCTCTAAAATATACGGCCGCACCGACCGATAGAAAAATAATATTGGCTGTTTACACTGACTTGTACAAACATTTTTATAAGCCGTTTGTTAAATTAAAAACACATTTTTGGATCCGTTTCCAGATTTGAATGGCTGTGTGATTCTGTTACGTGGGAACAGTTTTTAACAATATTGAAACTGTACGGTACGGACATAAAAACCATATTCTTAAATGTGAAATAAAAACCATGAATAAACAATGATTTTGTACATAATTCTATAGAGAAATTTGATTAAGAGATACTAACGAGACGAGAATGATGAAACCAAAACTGCGCTTGATATATGGAAACCTTTGAACCGTCTAAAAGAATTCTATTGTAAACTACCAACGATCCTCATAATAAGTTGTGTACAAGAGTGCACAGATAAAAACGCACGTGTATGTGATAAAATAAATGACAGACATTAAGAAATTACGACACCAGCGCTGGCACAAACAAATGTCGCGAGTGGATACAATACATAACTTCGGAATGTGGTAGTAAAAACGACATTTTGGATGTATGCCTATTAAGTCATTTGCAGCTCTTTTCAATTTAGGTAAAATACATGATTTTTTTTCCGGGTGGGAAAATCATCGAATAACTTCTCCCATTCTGAGTTAAGCGGAAAGGAGTGTCAGACTTCTACTGACTAAAAACCCACCCTGTTCCTTCAGTTGCCCTTGTAGTCTGGGGCCGCGGTATCTCGTGAGAACATTCCCGCAACACCTAGGCTGGTACCTACATGGAAACCAAAAATAGGTCCAAACATTTTCTTTATCAGTTGAAGGGACTGGTGTTAGCTATGCCATAATTTTAAGCACAGGTTTGTAGCCAAGAATAAAAAAATAATATTAAAGTAAACTTAGTTTGTACCCAAAGGGATTGATTGTCTATTGGGTATTTAACTGAGTTTGTTTTATTTACGTATTTTTCTCCTTCCTATATTTTGCTTAGTTATACGTAATTCTATAACTGCGCTCATGGGACATTAAAAGGCTTCGCAAAAGATATGTCATTCATGACGTCTGAGTTTGGACTACTGCTGCAATCTAGTTAGAACATTTCCGCAACCCCTGCAAAATACATGCTACAAATAACATTTTTGAGGCGTGATCGTTATAATGTAATATAAACAGGACAACAGACGTACAAAGCTACAGTACCTATAGTAAGATATATCAATAATATATGTATAAAAACTTATTTGTCTTCCCATTATATCTCCTTGGGTGTCTCATGGACGCTTGATTCAGGTTAAAAACGACCCCTGGTCGGACACAATTGACGTCCATTTCAAGTCGGGACATTTGTAAACATAAAGCCCGTCAAAACATTGTTTGCAGTATGGGGTGCCTTGTCAAATATTAGCACCAATTTTGGTAGTACAGCTCTCGAAAATTATATCAAAAGCAATTAAGGCGTGTTCATTTTCTACTTTTGGTTTTAACTAAAAAGTAAGTATTCACTTGTATCGTGTTTTTGAAATGTCGTCGATACACAGTTTACAGTGAAGCAAAAATAAAATCAAAGATCTTACAAGGACCGCCCTCAAGCTGATCTTGGATACTAGGCACGTAAAGGCTTGCAAAACGAAACTAGTGTTCGTACTTTCGTGAAGTCGTAGTAGATTCCATGTACTGCACTATGTACTCATTACTTGTTTTCTTAAATTGCTTGTTTGAATGTCTTGGGACAATGTTTACGATTCCAACAGGTGACAATCAACAAAGGTTTGTTGCGAACGTCGGGGAACACACCTGTTTATTTAAAGTGAGATTAATCTTGCGCTTTTGGATTTGAATGTGAGTACAATCGTTAAAAATAGTGTATACAGTTAGTTGGTCGTTTTATTTTTGTTTGTAACTTTTAATTGAAAGGGTTATTGAAATTGATAACGAATACTTCTGTAGTGGAGTTATAAAAAAAACTACTACTACTACAATTATAATCAGTAAATAAAAAAAAAGTCCAAGAAAGATTTTCAAGACCAAACTCATTACAGGATTAATTCTTTCGAAGAAGATTAATTATGGTAGAATATGACTGCTGAGGAGTAGAAATATGTGTAAATATAATATAAATATACACAATTACGTGAAAGAACGTTTTATTGTTTTAAATACTGTCAAAAACAGTTCATCTTTGTATGAAACACGTTTAGTATGCTCCATAGGTAGTTACTTGAAATAATCAAAGACGTGACAGTCCTAACAGTCAAATATCATTTTTATATGCACAGTCTAAAGTGTACGCACCATCATCATCAACATTTATGGCTACTATTTTCTGAAGGTCCACCGAATCCATAATATTTTTAATAACGCACTTCTGATGAAAAGTTTAATGTAAGCGATGCCATGAGAATACATTAGCTTAAAATTTAAATCAACTGAATTCTTGGCCGTACTGACACATGACAAATGATGAGTAGAACTCTTCAAAGCTTATATTAAATTAAATCAAAATTCTCCTCAGTGATCGTTTACATATGGGCCGACGGATTTAGAACGTAATAGATTACAATAATAGTGCTGTGCTAAGAGCATTTTCAACACTTCCAAATAATAAAAGCTATAAGATTAAGAACATTTTTAAATCCGAATACAGTTTATGGATCATGTGCAACTCGTAAAAACCTTCATGAATTACACGGGATTAAGCCGAAAGTTATAGATCTGCGGTAGGTCGTACACCCATCCAATACGAATCACTCAAAATAAGAAACGCGCAAGCAATAGTCTCCCTTATTTTCTCTGGAGCATTGTCTAAAATGTCGTGAAGTGCTTAGTTTAATGTGAACGTATACGACAAATCGAAACAACGTTCCGTGAAGTGCTAATCCGAAACATATGTGACAAAAAAAATCACTGGAGATAAGGTCAGTTTCAAGAACACGCCTTGCAGCGCATACATCGCGCTATAAAAAGAGCATCGGATCAACGGATTGACAATGACAAGCGTTTAAGGGCTGCGTTTATTTATTTGTACAAGTATTTCCTTTTAGCGACGCCGTAGAGACAAAACAAGGAACTTTTAGATAAGCATTGTACGTTGACAAGACAAGCCAAGCTATATTATGGTAATAACTTTGGCTCTAAGCGGTACGTCGAGTCAGACGGTTAGTTACGAACGAAACAGGATGTATTAAATTAGAAAATATATCTCTTACACGAGCATTCTTAAATGTAAAGCGAAATGTATGAAAGTAGTAAAGTTTGGCGATAAATTCAAGTCAATGTCGGGTCTTGCGCTTGTTAAACTTGAGTTACTTGTAAAACATCATGTATTAACATCTTGCTTGGCGTTCTTTTATTTTATGGTACGTGTTTCTTATTGTATGTGAATAAAGTGCGAAGAAACTATGAAAAATAATTTTAAAGTAAGATAACTCTCGGCGTAGAACTTTGTTAGAAACTGAATTATTTAACTGCGAGGTAATGATGGCTTTCAAAATTCGCGTGCTTGTGAAAAAAAAAAAGTGGGGGGGGGTGATGAGGGTTTAGTATTTGCGTGTTGCGCAAGGTGCAAGCATCTCGCGTGCTTGTGAAAAAAAAAAAAAAAAAGGGGGTGGGTGATGGGGGGGGGGGGGGGTTGCAGAAGTATTTTGACTAAAGCATTGCCCCTCTAAATGAATCTGAAAAAAAAAATGTTCCAAGTCTCTTAGATTCCGAGATCCGTCTAAAGGGGGGGAGAAAGGGGGCGGGGAGGGGGACTTTGAAAAATGGTTTTTACTTTACCGAGCCTCCTCTATACGAATCCGTAAAAATAAAAAAATACGGGTCTCGTAGTTTCCGAGATACGATAGGGGGGGGGAGAAGGGGGGGGGGGGGGAAAGGGGGGGTTTGGCACTTTTCCCGTAGGTTTGAGAGTTACTTGTTTACGAATCTGTCAAAATATACCCACCTCCCCATCCACCATCTGGGAGAACAATTATGTCAGTGAGTCAGTCAGTCAGTCAGTGGTAATTTAGCTTTATATAGTATAACTAGTATTTGTGTGTTGCGCGAGGTGCAAGCACCTCGCGTGCTTGTGAAAAAAACTAAAGCATTGCCCCTCTACATCAAGTATTTGCGTGTTGCGCGAGGTGCAAGCACCTCGCGTGCTTGTGAAAAATACTAAAGCATTGCCCCTCTAAATCAAGTATTTACGTGTTGCGCGAGGTGCAAGCACCTCGCGTGCTTGTGAATAAAAAAAAAAAAAGAGGGGGGGGTGATGGGGGGGGGGGGTTGCACAAGTATTTCGACTAAAGCATTGCCCCTCTAAATGAATCTGAAAAAAAAAATGTTCCAAGTCTCTTAGATTCCGAGATCCGCCTAAAGGGGGGGAGAAGGGGGGCGGGGGGGGGGGACTTTGAAAAATGGTTTTTACTTTACCGAGCCTCCTCTATACGAATCCGTAAAAAACAAAAAATACGGGTCTCGTAGTTTCCGAGATACGATAGGGAGGGGGGAGAAGGGGGGTGAAAAGGGGAGGTTTGGCACTTTTCCCGTAGGTTTGAGAGTTACTTGTTTACGAATCTGTCAAAATATACCCACCTCCCCATCCACCATCTGGGAGAACAATTATGTCAATGAGTGAGTCAGTGAGTGGTAATCTAGCTTTATATAATATAACTAGTATTTGCGTGTTGCGCGAGGTGCAAGCACCTCGCGTGCTAGTGAAAAAAGAAATTGGTATTTGCGTGTTGCGCGAGGTGCAAGCACCTCGCGAGCTTGTGAAAAAAAAAAAAAAAAAAAAAAGAGGTGGGGGGGGGTGATGGGGGGGGGTTGCACAAGTATTTCGACTAAAGCATTGCCCCTCTAAATGAATCTGAAAAAAAAAATGATCCAAGTCTCTTAGATTCCGAGATCCGCCTAAAGGGAGGGGAGAAGGGGGGCGGGGGGGGGACTTTGAAAAATGGTTTTTACTTTACCGAGCCTCCTCTATACGAATCCGTAAAAAAAAAAAATACGGGTCTCGTAGTTTCCGAGATACGATAGGGAGGGGGGAGAAGGGGGGGGAAAAGGGGAGGTTTGGCACTTTTCCCGTAGGTTTCAGAGTTACTTGTTTACGAATCTGTCAAAATATACCCACCTCCCCATCCACCATCTGGGAGAACAATTATGTCAGTGAGTCAGTGAGTGGTAATTTAGCTTTATATAGTATAATTTGTAGTTTGAAATGATACAGACCAATTTGTACGCAACAAATGTCTTAATCTGTCTTTACCAGCCGTAAAATTTAAATTAAAAACACACATACATGGTTGAATGTCCTCATAAAGGCGCACTCATGTATTGGGAGTCGGGACTGAACACAAAAACTATCGAATGTGTAATTGAGTCGTCGTGAGTCACTCGGGGCGGGTACACATCTGCTGTGCTACGTAGTGGCTGCCTAAAAGTATGTTACTGGGTGAACTATCCTATTCCGATTTACGCACAGGCAATAAATTGAGACTGCAAAACGGTTTGGTACAAAGACACATTTGACACAACCAAACTTAATTAACTTTTATGGCAGGTTTTTCCCTCGTAAATCCTGAACAGGTGGGAAAATAAAATGTGCCTGTAGTTGTCCCATAACCTCCCAGTGAAAGTCCGATTAAATCGGTCTCTGTTCCTGAGATCCTTGAAAAACAGAAAGAAAGATGGAAAACCCGAAAACCAGAAAAATAAAAAATGTATGTTTGTGTTTTAGAGCCGGGTAAAACTTTGCCTTTTCAACAAAAAAAATCAGATATCATGAGATATTAAATTAAATTACATAAGTAATTTAAAAAATCCTAAAACTGTTCACAGATAAACAAGGTTTTACTGTTTTACTGCATTACCTTCAAACACTAACTTAGTTTAATCGACGATCGACCGTAATCAAGGTTATAATAGCCACACGGATCGACCTTTCACGTTAAGCAACGCTTGCTAATGTCAGTCCATGGTTGGTGATCATCTTAGTACATCGAATTGCCTCCGTACCTCAGAAAGCACCTTTTTTTAAGGATGGGAAATCATCCAATGACTGCCTCCCGATCTGGTGAAGCGGGAGGGTGTGTCAGACTTTTACTGACTAAAACCCATCCGTGTTCCATCATATGCCCTTCGTGTTCCGAGGCCGTGGTAACTCTTTCGAAACATGCAGCAACCCCAGAAGGCAACGGCCCTCTTGTGAGCCCCGGCAACTTTGCTGACGCTCTTTGAGGCGCGCGTGAACACGACGCGCCGTCTACACGGGCCTGGTTTCAGTCAGGCGGCGAGCTACCCATTGCTCGCATCCCGCAGGCCCACGCCTACGGTGGCTGGGAGTCACCCTGCGATTCCCGGCGCCCGGAGCGTCTCCTGCGGCGGCTGGGGAACAAGGGCTGTGAGGGCCTTGAGACCTGCCTCTCCCTCGCGCATCCCGCCACCTCCTTCGCTTGCATAACTGCTTCGCAGAAGAGAGGTTGCCGCCTATCGCCCCTACGAGGACACGGCGGAGATCTGCCCAAGTAGGGCAAACCTCCACTGTGTGTTCCACCGTATCCTCAGGGCGATCCTCGCAGTGGTGACACCCGGGAGAAAGCACCTTAAGCTGTACGTTCCAGCTGTTATTTGTACATCTTTGACAGTCGTTACGGATAGTCAGAAGCCAGAATATCTAACTCGCTTCATGTAAAACACTAGTACTCAGCTGCACCTAGTTTTTTTTTATTTTTTTTTTGAAAATAGGTTCGCGTTTGACCACCATCTCACCTGATGGTAAGTGATGATGTGGTCGAAGATGGAGCACGCTCACCTAAAAGTAACCTATTCACTCTTGACTTAAATACCCCTAGGTTGTAGTTAGACTGGAAGCTAACCCCAAAATATATGGGAAAAGAGGCTAAGCAGATGATGACTGACCTATCTTTAGTCTAAAAATACCGAATAGATACTATGTTTTAGTAAACAATATAATAAAACAGTAAAATAAATGGGTCTTAGAAACAATAATACAGCATAAATTTAAAATAAAATATCTGTCTGTTTGTACCACTAATCTCCGGAACTACTAGACAGATTGTTGTAGGTATAGATATTATATATTATTAAGTCTGAGCAATATACAGGCTATAATTGATTTCGGAAACTGGAACACCTGATGCAGAACTTTCCACGCGAGCGAAGCCGCAGGCAGTAGCTAGCTACTAAATAAAATGTCCCCAGCCAGTATAGTACCACAGCGCGACCTCACCTATTCCCCGAGGTGTACTACCGCGGTTTAGTTCCGGTACTTGCGTAGTCTTTTGTTTTGCGCCCTAACCGCCCACCGCGTATTATTTAGCTAAAACCAGGGGACCGTTTTAATGGACTTCACAATACTAGAAAACGAGGGGCCCGGAAAGATTAGATTTCTTATCAACTAAAAAAATCTTAGCACAAAAGTGTACCCTAATACAAATTGTATTGACTGTTTGGTTACCAAATATGTATTATTAAATAAATATAAGGGCGCGTTTCGGGGTCGTATAGTTGTTTATTTGTATCGTGAGACGTTTTCATGGTCTATTTTATTGTTTAAAAATGTACTCACTCGTCCTTTCCGGGATCCATAGGTATCTTGGCAACCATGCAAAACTTTATATTATTTTTTCTATCACTAGGAACCTATAATTTATGTTACGGTTTCAAATGACTAAGGAAATGAATAAAGCGCTGTTTCCATGAATAATCTGTTTTATAACGATATTGTTGGCTCCTGTATTAGTCACTCGTCAACGGACGTAAGCATTACTTGACCTGTGGTTTAAGTGTGGCCATTGTGTGTAGGCGTCAGATTTTATGGCTGTACATATTGTACGCAAATAAACATTTTACAATAGGCAATTTTATTAAATCAATACGGCCAAGCTTTTATAATTATTAAGTTTTACAAATTAAGTAACTAATGGTTCTGTATAATTAATTAATGAAACTTATCGTTAAAACTACTGTCGAACAAACTACACTTCTGGACACATCTATTGGCCCACCTTGTATTTTCAGTTTCGTTTGGTCCTAGCTAAAATTTTATATTAGGTCGAGCAAAAAGTTTTTATGCAGTTTTGAACCTGGCACATTCACAATTTCATTCAATAGTCTTTTTTTGAATTTCGAACACAGAATTTAAAGAAACAAAAGACAATTTGGAGCCTGTTTGTTGATATCAAACAATCGAATACTAAGAAAACTTGGTTTTATTGGTTTACTTGGATTTAATTCTTGAAAAAGTGATTGATATCTTTGCTTTTGCAACAAACATTACTTATTCTTAACATTAAGGTGAGGTTCTATCAATAATCTATGGATACTTCACCTGAAGTCGCCGCCCAAGCTGTGGCACTTATTCAGGCCGGACACAGCCAAAGAAACGTGAGTGCTCAACTTAATTTAAGTCGATCTGCGGTCCGAAATGTTTATCGGAGGTACCTAGAGACTGGCGGCTTTGTTCGTCGCCAAGGAAGGCCACGATCTCGGGTCACAACTGAAAGGCAGGATCGATTCATCGTGACGACCAGCTTGAGAAGTCGTCACCTTACCTCCATTGAGATACAAAACCAACTTCGCGACTACCACGGAGTATCTGTGAGCGCTCGAACTGTTCGGAGAAGGTTAAAAGAACGCGATATGGTACCACACAAGCCAGCTAATGGGCCCAAACTAAAGCGAGCCCACCGAACAGCGCGCCTTCATTTCGCACGCAGTCATTTAAATTGGACACAGCAAGATTGGAGCCGTGTACTCTTTTCTGATGAGTCTAAAATTGTGTTACATGGCAATGATGGAAGGAAGAAGGTCTACCGGCGTAAGGGAGAGCGTTTCGCACAATGCTGCTTTGAAGAGAGGGTTGCTTATGGCGGTGGCTCATGGACTGTCTGGGGCGGTATATCCGCGAGCGGCAAAACTCAACTTGAGGTTGTTACAGGACCACGGCTGCCAACATTAAATGCTGAAAGATACATTCGTGAGTGCTTAGAACCTCACGTGATACCATACGCGGACTATGTGGGCCCAAATTTCCTTTTTATGCATGATAATGCAAGAGCCCATGCGGCCGGCATCGTCAGGGAATATCTTCGGGATGTGAACATCACAGTTATGGACTGGCCAGCCAGAAGCCCAGACATGAACCCCATTGAGCACATGTGGGACGAGCTAAAAAGGCGTGTTAGGGCTCGTCAGCCAGTTGCCCAGACGATGCAGGAGTTGAAAACTGCCATAGAAGAGGAATGGGAGATGATCCCTCAAAATTTCATAGAGCGGTTGATAAACTCTATGCCTAATCGTATGAGAGCTGTGGTAGATGCCCATGGAGGCAACACGCGTTATTAAATTAAACCTTTACTTGATAAAACATGTTTTTTATTCAAAAATTAATTGCCTTTAACAAGGCGCATATCCGACTTGTTAGGCGTAGGTCCATGTCGTATGGTATTCTGAATTCAAATTTAAAACTATACGATCGAAAAAGATGGTAAAATGTATCAGGTTTAAAACTGCATCAACAGTTTTTGTTCAATCTAGCAATCATATTTCGGTAGGGGCCATCGAAACCTAAACTCTAAGGTGGGCCAATAGATGTGTCCAGAAGTGTAGTAGAAATTTGATATTCAAACAGCTAATAAAATTAAAAAATAGAACAAATTATTATACTGCCAGCCGTAAAATTGAGCCCACATAAATAAATTAACCACAGAATATAAAAATTAACGCGAAACGCGAGAATGTCGTCCGTTGTAATATCATTGTACGTTATCCCATATGCGGGTAGGGATGGCGATAATATAATTAACGCGATTATGGTACGCCCACCTCCCTATTGTTAAGTTTTAATGTGATGTAACTAATCGATGCATTAAAGCTCAAAGTGATAATTAAGCTATCGAATGTTACAAGCTAGAAATATAATCAGGATGCTTTTACAACGATGAGTCACTTTTGATTAAACTAAAAGAAAAACACTCTTGCAAAAAGATAAGATGATTAATGGTTTACAGCACACGTTAAATGCTGCGTAGAGCTTTTTGACGTAGGTTAAAAACGCTTATCTTATACTTTACTCCTCCCATTTCACTTTACGAAATGGCGCTGAATAAATTTTGCTGATTGACACATGCTGAGTTTAATGATCAAATATAAAAATATATACAACCAGCCTCGTCTCATATTTACGGTGAAGTTTTTAACACAACTTTAAATACGAAATGATTACAGGCGAAAAAATAAGCGATACAATATAAATACCTGGAATCCTTCAAAAAAAATCCTATTGTAATATAAACAGGTGATACCCAGGATACCATCCCAACACATAAACCATGCTTATTAAAAGTATCAATATGAGGTAGCGAATAATAGTAATCCCAACGGTATAAATTATATTGTGTGATAAACATCTTTGGCTCCTACACAGTTGGACCCGCAGAATACCTACCCCCGAAATGAGCGTGACAATATTTATAATGGCGCTGCTGCCAGGGCGAAAAAAGACAACACTAAGAATACAATCTTTAACGATAGTTCCGCTTAATACTGATGGGTAAAGGCAGGCAGGTAAGTCCTATGGCAAAACTAATGATGCAGAATAAAACTGTCGTGTAAAAAACAGAGTATGGTAAATAAACAAGGACTCTTCATTTTAGTAAAATACAAGTTAGTATGTTTTAACTTCGTTGTGAATAATTTATGAATGTTTTATGGACCACCCGGTGGGGAGGACTACACAAAGGTTTTACAAAAATGAACAAACTATATATGCACAATGCACACCTAAATTGACGTTCTTTAAAGAAAGATCCCAATATACTAAGAAAAATTATTCTCAACATTCCAGAAAACACCGATTGCCCTAGCATAAGAGTCACTTAATAAAATTTAAGCCTTGAACAGTTTAGCCGTAGAGCCCATAAAGAAGACGATGGGCCGGAGGACGCTACAATGACGGCGGCCATCCCAGGACATTCGGACCAAGTTTATTTTACTGTTCCCACTAAAATGTGCAGTAAAAACCCGCCCACACGATGTAACACCCATGATATTCCTACTGACCTCTGCCCTCGTATAAAGAATATCCCAGACGCATAATCCCAAGGAAACTTTATTGTCACCCGATAATTTAATACCGATTCAAGTGTAAGAATAAAAATGCCCATGCTTTTCAAGCATAGAAAAGTAAATAACGAGCATTTTAATGATCTCCTGGCTTTTAATACGGTCTCCCTCGTATATCTTCCCCTTTGTTACTGTGTATCTTTTTCGAATATGAATGTCTGAAAAGTGATTCAATAAAGTTTTTATTGAAGTAGCCTGCAATGCACCGGTTATAATCTGGCCATACTCCAGTTTCTAGATTGTGTTGAAATTATACAGGCATCTTCTAGACTAGAAACTGCTCCATTTTGTGGGCCATACGGTGGAAATCATTTTTAAACGCATAAATACTTAGGAAATGCGCCGTTCTAGCCAATTCCATATTTAAATTGAATCTAGTCTCGAATATTAAAAAAACACATTTTGACGTTGGCAACTACACAAAAGTTAATAACTGAACAAGCATCGCGGGCTGCATTCTAAGATAAAAGATAGCAGAAATATATTGTACTTCATGACAATAAATTCATAACGTAATAAGACTGAAGTAACAATAATACATTGCTTACATGTATTCTTATGTCAGTTATTTGATTCATCTGGTGCATTACTCATCGTAACATGACTGTCCTTTGAGTCAAGCAGTAGGTAACTCGGATATGGTTATTGGTGCATCTTGAGGGCGGGAGCTTCATTGGCCCGAGTCGTTTAACTTATTTAGTTTTATTGGCCTTATACCGTTTATCGTATTAAGACAATCCAGTTATGCCATCTCACATTCCGTGGGGTGTTTTGATAAACCGTTCAATTTACTAAAGGATGATACTTGTTTCTAAATGGGTAGTATTTCCTCTAGATGGTGATAGTAGGCGGTTATATTGCGCTGTAGATTGAAAGTTAGGTAATCCCTAGCTTTCGCTTATTATAAGCTCGGGTTGGAGAAAGGCATTGATAGCTATTGAATAGATATCTATTTCGATAATAAAATCTGAGAAATTCTGTGTAATTTGTACATATTGTGCCTAAGTCTAATGTGCTCTTTAATAATAATTATTTGCCTCGCAGTCTTTGCTAGTCTTCCAACATAATTGCAAGTAATGAATGTTCATGTCTGGCTTTAAATTCTATTTAACCAACTCCGTGCTGTGCGAAAATAATTTTCCTGAAGAACAGGCTACGGAACATAGCGACTTAACAGTCGGGACTACCCGGGACCCATTAAATAATCTAGACTGAAATCCTCCTACCCAATCTGGGTTAAGTCGCTGTTTTATATGGACTGCACTGCAAACTAATTTTTTATCCTCAGTTTTTAATTAGAGTTTTTTACGCAGGCGCTTCTTTTTATTTATTATTTTGTAGTGGGAATTACTTTTGTTTAAAAAACAGTACCACAATGCGGATTACTTTGCAAGCCTACTAAATATTTACTTGATGATTTACGATGGCACAGTATGTTAACAAGGGATGCTACAGTCCATCATTAATCATTTCATTGATTCGACGCTTACTGAAATCATTAGAAAGGACGGTCACTGTCATTTATCTAGTCAAAAAAACGCGTAGCCTGTATATATTACCTGATCCAACAGACTTCTGTTATGACTGTACAGAAATCATTATTCTTTAACAGCTCAACTATTTTAAGACCAGTATTAGGTTCCTAAACATAAATCTAGATTTGAATAAACGACACCAATTCAAAAATGTATATGCATGAAAGTTAGCTATACAAATAGTTGAGACACAAAGAGATTATAGGGAAATATGCAGAGAGTGGTTTTCAAATCAGTGGAAATATGGCTACAAAAAATATGCTATACCTAAGTACCTAAGACAATTCCGTCTCAAATCCTTATTCCCGTCAAGCGATCATGGCTAATTGATAACGGACGAACGGAGCTAATGCACGTGACACAAAATCAATACGGCCATGATGGATGGTGCTGAATTTTAATTAAACCTACATCAACCTGTTAGCTAACAAAATGAGATTATAATAGCAACGCAGTACGTAGCACGTGTCTAGCCATTAATCTACCCGTAAATATTGAATGTTTATCATATGATTTTACTGGTAGGTAACTAATGAGTGGAATTCCCTGCCGGTGTCTGTGTTTCCTGATAGCTGTAACCTCGTTGTCTCAAAGTCAAGAGTGACTTGGTTCTAGGCAAGCGTGCTTCATTATCTAACATATCATCGCTTACCTTACTCGCTTAGGTGAGATGGTGGTCAAACGCGAGCATATAGGTAATATATTTTTTTTTTTGTTAGGGATCATAGCTGTCGGTTTTTACTTATGGTTCTACGTCTGACCGACTCTAAAATAAAATATTTTATATTAGTCTTTATTGCTTGTTCAGAAACTAAGTTGGCGACATGAGAATAAGGTAGCTAACTTTAACCCTTATAGTTTCGATATGTCTGTCCGTCTGTCTGTCTGTCCGTCCGTCCGTATGTCACAGCCATTTTATTCTGAAACTATTAAGACTATACATGTGAAACTTAGTAGGTAGATGTATTCTATGAACCGCTTTCCGATTTTAAGAAAAAAAATAAAAAAAAATATTTAAAATAAACGGGGGCATACATGGAACTAGAACTAAAAATTTTTTTTTTCATGAATTCTATGCGTGTGTGGTATCTGTAGACAGGTCTTTAAAAATGATATAAGGGTTTCTAAAACTACATTTTCATGAAGTCAATTGTTTAAAAGATATAAGCTTCCAAAAAATGTGTGGTAAAATGTGTGTAACCCCCCCTCTAACTTCTATAATAATGGAGTGAAAAATCTAAAATAAATATATGTCTGTAGATCTTAATGTAAACTTTCAACCAAAATGGTTTGAACGAAATCGGGTCAGCAGTTTTTGAGATACAACATATTTTCTAAAACCGCAAATATAACTTTGTAATTCATACAAACACTATGAAAAACAAAGTTATTTAGCGTAGTTATAAAAATTTAATAAGCTAGTTTTAAGAAATTTTTAAGGTTTTTTTTTTATTCTGCAAATAAATATACATATTATATTATATTATTATAGTTACTACGGAACCCTTCATGGGCGAGTCTGACTCGCACTTGGCCAATTTTTTTACTCTTAAGGCCCCATTGTTGTCTCTGCATCACCTAAACATCTGCTTGTGGTAAATAATATTCAATAAATAAACAAGTTCTGCTGTACTGAACTGAGTTGGTAACTTTAAAAAACCTGCAATACCTACTCGTGGAAGCAGTGTATTTCAATACACTCCACATATCTCAACAATTACGGCATAAAGAAGTCATAAGAAGATAAATAAAAAAGCCCACATACTGAAACTAAATATTTTTAACAGCCACGTCAACAGCCAGTAATTAGATACACTAAAGTATTCATTACGGTCACAACACGAGCATCCCATACAAAGTAAAGGCGAAGTATCTTACTAACTGACCGACGGCGGTGCCCCCTGCCGCGGCGGAATGAGCAACCGTGAAATTACTCGTAAAACTTGCATTAGTAAGGCAGTTAATAAAGCCAATGAACCATGTGGTCCTCCCATAAACCTACACAAAAATTATTAAGTCCTTAAGACACTTCTTCCCCGCAGTTATAAACGTCTAAATGGGTATTATTAATAGCTATTACTTTAATATTGTCATTAAACTTTATGAATCGAAGCTCAAAGCTCTCTGGCGTTCATTGATCAGTAAAATATAAAATTAATATTACTAAGCGACTATTAATTAATTGTGAACAGGTATAAATAAACACGGCATGGTACCGCTGGCGCATTGGCTAAGTAAGCATTTCTTGTAAAGGCCATAGAGACATGACTATTTTTAATAAAATACTAATTAAAAAGAGCTTTTAATAGGCGTATAGCTTTCAATAACGTATACAGGGTGATTGGAAGATGGGTGCAAAGCTTGAAGGCGAAGATAGTACAGACAATTAAGAACCATTTAAGCCATGGTTGTTTTAGAAGAAGTGGTACCATTTTTTTTTAACCTAACTTATAAGTTTTTATTTGAAAATTCAATAATAAAATAACTAAATTGCTTATTTATGACCAAATTGAGTGATAAATGAATTAAATTTTATTTTATTTTACTAAAGTAATGTATTAGCAATCTAGCAAAACAAGTTTTAGGCCTCTGTATTGCTAGATCATAAAAATTTTCAAAATTCATAATTACTTTTTGTAAACCTAATTTAAAAAAAAAACGGAGGATGATTTTTTTGTTCAAACCATTTTGCTTGATATATATGCTTGCATGCTTGATAGCCGTTCTTTCTTTTGAAGTATCATTTACGCGGATATCTTACAAGTTATTGAAATTAAGACCTACAAACCAATTTGAGCGACAAATTTAAAATTTTAGACAGACTAATTAAAACGGAATTTTTGCTTAAAAAATTACTTTATGTGTTCGAAATGATAACTTAATTCTATTCTAAGAATTTTTTAACATGCAAATTGAGGGGATTATCTAAACAATGGCCACCGCGCGCGGTGCGGCACATGAAATAACCAAATTAAGGTGATTATCTAAACAATGGCCGCAGCGCGCGGTGTCACAGCATTTATAGGTAGAACGCCCATTGAATAGAAAATAGCGATAAGTACGTTGGTTTTTAAGCAAAACAGTCTTAGTTACTAAGGCAACAAAGTCGTGTTTTTTAGTCACTTTTAGTTAGTCTGTTGAAGCCGTTACATCTTTTACTTATTACTGTTAGTCAAACTTCAGCTGCCTTTGTGAGTGGACGTTGTCGAGTTGATTCACAATTTACCGTGTTCAGTCGTAGCCTTTTGCTATCCTGCAAGTGTTTTTGCCATAGTTTTGGCCATTTTTGTTTCACCGTGTCCAGTAGTAGCCTCAAGCTCCTGCACGTGTTGATTTTTAAGTTAATTGTGTTGAGTTGACATTTAGTGCGCTCCTACGCCGTTTTTCTGAATTGTAACGTGGCTATGGCTACTTTTTCCAATCAAGAATATGCGGATATCGTATTTATGTATGGCAGAGCAGACGGCAATGGATCCTTGGCGCGACGGATGTATCAAGAGCGCTATCCGAATCGCAGGGTACCGACTACCGAATGTGCGAGTGTTTTACAACACTTTTCGTCGACTTGCCCAAGATGGTCTTCACCACGTTGAACCTAGAGTCAACCCTGGCAGACACCAACCTGAGGTCGAAGAAGACATTTTGGTAGCATTTCAAGCGGCTCCTACTAGCAGTACCAGAGCAGTAGCTCGAAATCTAAACATTTCACAATGGAAGGTGTGGCATACAATGCACGAAAATGACAAATATCCGTTCCATGGCAGGGGTGTGCAAGGTCTGGAAGAGCAAGATCCCCAAAGAAGAATACAGTTCTGCCGTTTCCTCCTCAATAGAGACATCGAAGATGCGTGGTTCCTGAAATCAATCTTGTGGACGGGTGAAAGCAAATTTTCTAGGGAGGGCATTACAAACTTTCATAACCTCCATGAATGGGCCGACAAAGACAACAATCCACATTTTAAGAAGCAGGTGTCGTTTCAGAGGAAATTCTCTGTCAATGTATGGGCTGGAGTAATTGGCAGGACATTGATTGAGCCCCACTTCTTACCGGATAATTTGAATGGTGAAAATTATTTGCACTTTATACAAGTCGATTTACCAGTGCGGATAGGGGAAACCGGTGTCCCGATATTCGAAAGAGACCGAACAGTCATCTTTCAGCAAGACGGCTGTCCAGCACATTGGACGTTAAATGTGAGGGAACACTTAAATAATTGCTTTCCTGACAGCTGGATTGGCAGAGATGGACCCATTCCTTGGCCCGCTCGCTCACCAGTTCTGACCCCGCTGGACTTTTTCGTGTGGGGCCGGCCAAGGAACTGGTGTATACGAATTTTGAAATAAACACGAGAGAAGAATTGATAGAGAGAATTAATTAAGCGTTTGAAACAATGAAGCTGGAGATGATGTTGAAAATAACAACAACAGAAGTGAGAAGGTGGAGCCGTGCTTGTATTAGGAACCACGGCAGACATTTTGAACATGAAAAATAAATCATTTAAATTATTCAAATGTTGTTTTAATTAGTCTGCCTAAAATTTAAAATTTCTCCCTCAAATTGGTTTGTAGGTCCTAATTTCAATAACTTGTAAAATATCCACGTAAATGATACCTCAAAAGAAAGAACAACTATCAAGTATGTATTCAAAATGGTTTGAACAAAAAAATCATCCTCCGTTTTTTTTTCAAACAAGGTTTACAAAAAGTATTTATGAATTTTGAAAATTTCCTTGATCTTTAAATGTCTGTTAAAAAAAATGTCTAGTGATAGAGAGGCCTAAATCATATTTTGCTAGATTGCTAACACATTACTTTAATAAAATAAAATAAAATTGAATTCATTTATCACTCAATTTGGCCATAAATAAGCAGTTTAGTTAAAAATTTGGGAATTTTCAAAAAAAATCATAAAAGTGAATTTAAAAAAAAATGGTAACAGTTCTTCTAAAACAACCATGGCTTAAATGGTTCTTAATTATCTGTACTATCTTCGCCTTCAAGCTTTGCACCCATCTTCCAATCACCCTGTATAATCTCTGCTGTAACTGGTTTATGAGATACTGCCTGTTTTAAATGCAATAATGACCTTTTTGAGTAGAAACATAAACACAAATGAGGTACATTCGATGGGTTTATTTCTGTACTATAACTGTTTCTGATTCTCATGTGAGTGGCAGCAGTAGACCAAACTCAGATGTCATGAATGACATATGTTTTGCGAAGCCTTTTGATGTCCCATGAGCTCAGTTATACAATTATGTATAACTATGCAAAATATAGGAAGGAAAAAAAATACATAAATAAAACAAACTCAGTTAATACCCAAAAGGCAATCAATCCCTTTGGGTATAAACTATGTTTACTTTAGTATTTTTTTTATTCTTGGCTACAAACCTGTGCTCAAAATTATTGCATAGCTAACACCAGTCGCTTCAACTGATAAAGAAAATGTTTATTTATTTTTTATTTATTTATTTATTCAAGGTTCACCAACAGCTTCTGTGTATAAAATATTATAACAATATGTAACAAATCGTTTTAGGCTTACACAGTTGCCAATTACAGGTTAACCAGCATTCTTAGTAGAAGTGGTAACTAACTTAAGCAAATATTCTTATACAATTACAAATACAAAATAACAAAAGACAAATTATAAAATTACATAAATCAAGAGAAGAAAAAAAAAATTATTATGAAATAAAATAAAAAGTTATTTCGATGAATGAGATCAAGCATACGCTAACAGCTAACAAAGTAACACTTATAGTTCAACAATATAAGTATACTATATATCTTAATAAATTTGGGATTTTGGGTCTCGGGATTCTAGCAATTGGGTTTTAAAGATAGTTATGGAATCATGATGTATATCAACATCTGGAACGGATTTTATAAATGAATTCATCTGCTGACTGAGCCTATTAAGAGGTGAGTTTACTCCTATATTTGTGTAAGATTTTTTTGTATGAAATAGATGAGTTATGGGATATCTGGGAATTTTGCAGGGAACTTTTAGTCCTATTTGTTCTATTAATTTAGTGCTGTCTAATTTACGATTAATCAGTTTGAAGAAGAACATTAAATCATGTATCAGTCGTCGGTCGCGCAGAGTATTCATTTGATAACATTGAGTACGTTGCTTATATGGACATCGAGGAGATATATCACCGAAGGTATACGCTAAATGTTTTGTGAAGGCCCTTTGGATATTTTCTATTCTTTGCGAGTGAACTGCGTAGAGTGGATTCCACACCACGCTGGCAAATTCTAGGTGGCTCCGAATTAAGGCATTATATAGCACAATTTTTGTTCTTACTAGCTTGAACCCTTTAGTGCTCCTCTTTAGAAATCCTAGTAGTCGTGCTGATTTCGTAACGATGTTATCAATATGACTTCTGAAGTTTATTTTACTGTCCATGATAACTCCAAGATCACGAACCTCATTTACAGTTTCTAACGGCACTCCTTTTATATTATATGATACAGTATTGGATTGTTTTTTTCTAGTAAATCGTATATGACTACACTTTTGTACGTTAAGTTTCATGTGATTCCGGTTACACCATTGGTTAATTCTATCTAAATCCTCTTGTATTAGGGTAGCATCTTCATTTGAGGTAATGGTTTTATAGATTTTGAGGTCGTCAGCAAACATAAGATACTTACAGTGATGGATTTGGTCAGTAATGTCATTAATAAAGAGTAAAAATAGAATTGGTGCAAGGTGAGAACCTGAAAATGTTTGGACTTATTTTTGGTTTCCATGTAGGTACTAACCTAGGTGTTGCGGGAAAGTTCTCACGAGATACCGCGGCCCCAGACTACAAGAGCAACTGAAGGAACAGGATGGGTTTTTAGTCAGTAAAGTCTGACACTCCCTTCGCTTCTTCCAGAGCGGGATGAGCCTACCTAAATATTCACTTTGAATAGCTTATCCCGGCAAAAACAGTATTGGCTGGAACAGTGTGCATAATTTTGCAACCCTATTTTCTTTTAATCCTCACGTGTTTAATATCTTTTACCTACAATTTAGATAGATAGATACAAGTTTGTTGCGTGGCCGTCAGCGGTCGTCGACATCGTTGACGCCGACGCCTAATACCATCCCTGCTAATATCCCAACATAATATAGATACTACTGTTACTCACTATTAGCAATATTGTTAAATAGGTGTGTTTAAATTTTGGTGTACAATAAAGTATATTCTATCTACCTACCAACAATAATACTAGATACGTTCCGTAACACCTTCAAAGCCCTCCTCTCCGTTATAAGCTGACAAGTCTATAATTACGACCCATTATTTCACATATTCCACAATTACATACTCCTTACTAGCTGCCAACCGTCTCACAGTCCAATAGCTCGACAAAGGGGGCCTGGACACCATGACAAGATGAAGTGTCACCTATCCATGATAAACGATAAACCTCGGGCGTCAAATGAGAAATTCAATTTCTCGCTCCCGTTACTCTGCTTAGCTGCCGGCGCGATATTTAAGATCAATCAAAAACTAGAGTGATTTTATTTATGTTGTTTTGTTACGTGAAAGGCGTTGATAAAGGGCTTGGAGCTTAGAAAGAGAAATGGTTTTGTAAGTACTGCCGTTCTGTCCTGACGCGATGGCTTGACTGTACTGCCGTGATTCTAAAAGGCAGTCATCTGAAAATTTACCGAATTTGAGTTAAACATTGAGCGACATCAGGAAAAAAAGGGCACTGGTATCAAAACCACTTCACAGCTTTTTATGAAAAATATATCTCAAAAGCTAAATCAGTTTCAGAAAAAGGGGTTTAATAGATCGACGCGCCTTTTTTTCCTGATGTCGCTAAATGTTTAACTCAAAATTGGTAAATTGTCAGATGACTGCCTTTTAAAGAATCACGGCAGTATAGGACCTGGATTTATAAGATACTTCCCGCTGCCTAGCTCACGTGAAATGATAATTATTTAAAAATATTACCATATGTCCTTCTCCAAGGTCTAATCAGTCCCTGTAGCAAATTTCATCAAAATCGTTTCAGTGATTTAGACGTGAATGTATAAAACAGTCAGAACGACAGAGAGAGAGTAAGCATTTATACATCTTAGAAATGTTTTTGCGTTTTATATGTTTCGAGTTACTTTTCGAAAATTTAAGAAATTAAATTCTTCTCATTTATTATTCATACACCTATAAACTAATTGAAATAACTTTTTAAATATCCCACAAAAAATTGGTTTAGATATAAAAAATAAATTTAATGTTTAGCTCTAATAAACTGTTAGGTAAATAAAATAGACGTTATATTTTCAGATAGTGCCTTGCTTGCAACGTATGGCTCGATGAACCTCAGGTCGCAGAGGTGCAACGATAGCCTATGATATCCTGAAAGCTATTATTATTTGTAATGAAAGGGGTACAGAATTGAAGTTGCAATGGGTTCCAGCACATATTGGTCTGAAAGGGGACGACAAAGCTGACAGTATAGCTAAGTTGGCGGCAGTAGAGGGTAGTAATTGACTACTTACCAGATCATTGGGAATTAGTACCTAGATTTAAATCACTAGGTATGTCTTGATGATTGCAAAAAACCATTTGTAAATAAATCTGTATATATATAATATGTATATATAAATGTGATAATATGTATATACTCGAGAAAGCCCTTGATTTGAAGGCATTAACTTGAGTAAATATGAAAATCCGTACATTCAAAACTACGTGGAACGTGTATTCATCAACGGATCCGACTGCAAGGGAACTCGCTACAGGTGAAAATATACGAAACTTTACATGAAATAAGGCACTTAAGGAGCTAAAAGATAGTAAATAACGTTGTAAAATACCCGCTGAAAAAGCCTCGTAGGTAAGTTCTTAGTGCCTGTTTTAACTCCACAAAGAGGGCTGCGTGCACTATATACTCGGTAAGAGGTTCCATATTGTTACTAACATAGAAACATAGCAAATACATAATTTAATATCTTAGAGTGTTTCTTGCAAAAACAATTTCTTTTAAGAAGCTAGATTATTGGTTTATTCACGTCATAAAGGTTACTTTGCCTTTTATATAGACTATGACATATTATTTTACCATACATACAAGTACATTGATAAACGTACAACACATATTATATTTTTCTAGATTTACAGAAAATAATGAGTGTAATGCATATAAGGCAGGGTGCAAGAAAGCAAGCAAACTCGAAAATGTTAGCTCTCCACCTCGGAAAGGTCAGGTTTTCTTTTGATTATTCATACGGGAAATTCCTGCTTCGTAATCATAATTATGCAGAGAACTTATATTGCAACGGCGACTGAGAAGCTTACATTCTTTTAATTACTCTACCACAGTGACGCAAAACGGAAGATTGTGATTTCGACCAATATGTACGCGAGCGTGGTCATCTGTTCCTCAAACTACTGATTTTTAAATATCGATATCAGAGATATCGTTAGATGCGTCTTGATCGTCCACTGGCTACGTCATACTAAACTGAATATGGTTTTTAATGACGCCGTGTTGGGTAGCAAATTAAAGGATGTAAGTCCTTGAAAATACTATAATAAGCTCATTGACATTTGTATTGTGTATCGCCAAAATATGTTTAGTAAAAAAATATTTCGAAAACTTACTCGTTTGTGATTTTTCATTTATTTCATAACTAAGATACGTCTCCATCGATCCAGAATCTTCATGAACCACCCATATTACAAATTCATTTGTCCACAGCAACACCTTGAACAAACAAAACGCAGATTTTAATGATGACATCATTGATTTATTTGAGACCCCCACGGTTGAGAAGTGACATTCATGTTTACTGAACATTATAATTTATAACACCGAAACACGAGTACCGATGTATTCATAGTTTCTTTTCTGAACTCCATAAAGCGTGGTAAACACGTATTGTTCAAGAATGCGATTATATTAAAGAAACTTTATCGTGGTTTGTGCCATAAAATGCGGAATGTAGGAGTCGCCTAGTTCCACTCAGTAAGAACTGCAGCTATTGAGATAAAAAGTAAAACTGCACTTATTCCAAGTAAATCGTCATTCAATCTACTGGGAAAGTGCAGTTGTGTAAAAGTTGAACGATTACAAAGAGTGTCGATAGTTTCCTGGAACTGCAATTTTGTTTTAATCTTTGTGCAATTGAATTGTTTGATTGTAGTTTAATTGAAAATTAGTAATAGAAATATTAGAAAAATGGTTTGTTTACATGTCGCCCGTGGTTATGCCATACTTCTGTCCATTATACTTCTGGATGCTAGATATTGAGAAACTCTTACCGGTAATAACACTTCCCACTACCGGCAAATATAAAAAAATGATCGGAATAGGTCGACATAAGCACTCATTTTGACATTGCAAGCAAATTCATCACTTGTTTAACGTTGTCGACTAATAGATTTTTCAAGCAAATGAAGCAAGAGATTCTAAGTCCCTATCAATTGTGAAAGGACATGCGATTTTAATTAATAACGCATTTAGGGAGCAAAGAATACCTTTTTTTACCTGTAGGAAACCTTCTAAAGGCGCCTGATCTTTTGGGGAAAAGACCAGGGCGTGTGGGAGGTTGTTTTTGTGTTTGTAAAACCAACCTTGTTATCACCATCAGCACATGGAATTGGCCTTGTTACCTATTAAAAGATGGACGAGTGATACGCGAAAGGCGAATAAGCGACATGCCTCTGCATAAGCTTATCTTTCTTATTCTTTTTTTTTAATGTAAAAGCACATTAAATTTTATAAACTTCACTATATTTTTTAGAGCGACAGATTACCGTGCTTTCTGGTAATAAAACTAACAAACTGCAGCAAAAAAAAAAAAAGGACACGACGCGCATCCGTCAGCAGGAGTGAGTAAGAGCTAGAGTGCAATAAGATTTATGGTTATGGTTATGATGCACCACTGTGTACACGGGGACATCACAATTTATGCGATAACACTGTTTTGTCTTCACGATAAATTAATAGTCCACTTGCGACACTACACAACTTTTCCATCCGCGGCCGTCAAAACTCGGGACAAAGCCATAAACTGTGTCAAATTTAAAAACCCCTTTGAACTCGCCGTAAACATAATCGTATAGTACTAAAATAAAAAGATCGTTGTAAATGCAAGACATGTGTCCACATGCTGGTAAGACTAAGAGACAAACCGTGTATAATATGATAAAGTGGCTCGCTGGATACCGTTTGAATGACGAACTCCCATTTAATTGTGTTGAAAGAAAAAGTTGACTTTTATTTTTAAATTCAGGGTGCCGACTCTAGTGCAGGGTGTTTTCGTTTGGTCACAGTCATGATTGTTTTTCTCATTAAATCTCATAGCTTTTGAAATGAGACTTAATTTTCATAGTTATCATATTTTTATAGTTTTCAGATGCTTCTTCATTCTTTATTTACATTTTTCATCTAGGTCAGGAACTTTGGCGGGTTCATTTTTAGTTTTTAAAAGCAAAATTTTGAAAGTTAACAGCCAGAAAGTAATAATATACCAATTGCTGTAATTAGTCAACTAAAAGAACAACACTTAATAATCAAAAGACATAGATTATACATATTTTCCACACATCGTTTATTAACCATTTACAAAACGAGTGTTAATTTGAAAGTCATATCACTTTCAAACAGAGGGTAGTACCTATATAATCGTCAACAAAATACCTTAACAACGTAAGTAGTTAGCTAGTTACCACCAGCGTCCTTATCTTTACCTAACCCGCAAAATATTCACGAAACATACCATTATCAGTAGATAGGTAAAGGTTGTTTATTTTAATGATGCGCCTCCTCGTCGCCATCGCCCGAGACGAGATAAATCGAGACACTTGAGTTCGGGAGTCTCCCACGGCGTGACACGCGCACCCTGACAGCAATGTCAACAAGGATATCATATCTGTTTTCTTTGTCCCTTTAGTGATTTTTGTTGGGACATTATCGCTGTAAAGAATGAATTATTATGAACGTTAATTATCTTGAAAGCAGTTAATTTTATGGAGATCGCAGATGGCTTACGCTGTATGCGAGACTGGTCGATGTAGAAATACTTAGGCAATTTCTATCTTTAACAGTGGGACGTCTTTCGGCTGAATAATGTTGATGAACGTGAAAGATTACAAACTAAGTGGAGTTACATAGGCCAGTACCTACTGACTTCTTACTAATAAAGTAAAGTAAAATGTCTTACCACAAAAGAAAAATACAAAAGTATATATTTATACATAGATGCTTAGCTACATAGGTTGCAAAGTGTGTATACAGATAAACTGAGCCCTGTCTCTCAAACTAGGAGAATCTAACTTCTAACTAATATTATAAATGCGAAAGTTTGTGAGAATGGATGTATGGATGTTTGTTACTCTTTCACACAAAAACTATGACACAGTAGACAGTTGACGTCCTAGAATAACACATAGGCTACTTTTAATCCCGAAATTCCCACGGAATCGGGATTTACGCGGGAACACCCTCCCACGCAAACGGACTCACCGACAGAAGCTAGTAAAAACAGAAGTCGGTAGGTACCTCTACCATTTGGATTGCACAGTTTTGAATTAATAGGTCCTATACCATAACTAATATTATAAGATGAAGGAAGGGCCTTTAGGTTGGTGGTTATAAACTTGAACCGCAACCGAAAGTGAAGTAAACCATATTTAGTTTGATGGTAACCAAATGTGTAAACAAACAAACAAAGTAGGGATGTTTGCTCTCTCATCGATCGACAGCTAATCTGTAAACGGTTATGGTTATGAATTTATGAGAACCCAGCCTTCGTCGTAATGTTTATTAAAGCACACAACAATAATCAAACTTAGGTTATAGACCGGTTAAGTAGACGCACAGCCTTAGTGAGCTGATCTACGAATGGCCCAACGTAAAAAAAAAAAACAAACTTAGGTAGGTACTTAACTTAGGTACTTCCTATATAATTCTCTCCGGGGTTGCGGAAATGTTCTAACACGATACCGCAGCTCCGGAACGCAAGGGCAACTGAAGGAACAGGGTGGGTTTTTAGTTAGTAGAAGTCTGACACTGCTTTCCGCTCCAACCAGAGCGGGAGAAGACATTTGATGATTTTCCCACCCAGAACAAAAGAAGGTAGGTATATAATTGTTCGAGTTCTCACTATCTTTATTATGTGGTACTATGAACACAAGACTATTATAATTTATAATTGATTAAAAGTTTTCCATCACATCTCAGTTTTCAGATAAAATGCCTAGAAAATTCAAGAAAATTACATTTATTCTGCAAATTCCTAATCAAAGGACTAAGCAGCACTTTCTGTGTTCTGGTTACGAAGTAACTATTTAGTAATCTGTGGTTCTGGGACTCCAGAGATTTGTAGGTAGGTATGTAATATAATAAACAAAAGTGTCTTCTTTTAAAAAACCGCTGTCAACGATTTAGACTAAACATTTGCAAGAAATTCCAAATTAAAATTGTATATATATTTTTTACTCACCGATGATATTTCGATGTTTAACAACTAAAGTAACGAGGCGACAGTGATTATTTTGAGCGAAGAAGTTATTTTTTTAAAGCCGCCAATTTTAAGCAGAACTTAAAATAAAATAAATATACTTCTCGGCTGTAAAGTGATTAAAATCCTAGCGGATATTTTTGAGAAAACAACATCCCATCAAAAACATCCTGTAAAAAATTGGCAAGCGCGAGCCAGACTCGTCTATGAAGGGTTCCGTAGTTACTATAATAATATAATATAATATGTAATTTATTTGACAAAAAAAAAACACCTTACAAATTCCTGAAAACTAGCTTATTTACATTTTTTACAACTACGCCAAATAACTTTGTTTTTCATAGTGTTTGTATGAATTACAAAGTTATATTTGCGGTTTTAGAAAATATGCTGTATCTCAAAAACTGCTGACCTGATCTCGTTCAAACCAATTTTGGTTGAAATAAACTTTCATCATTAAGATCTACAGACGTATATTTTTTTTTATATATATTGCATCCTTATCACTACCAAAGGGTGCAACGTCTACATGAAGACGTAGACTGGCGTCTAAGGTGTGTGATGTCCACTTGGATTTAAAGAAAAACCAGAGCAAACCCAAACTTTCCGAGAACCCAAGGGCGGATCCAGGGGGGGAGTCATGTGGTCATGACCCCCCTGGGCTGGGTCCAGGACCTAGGTGGACCACTAATTATTACCCGACTGCGCCAGAAGGAGGGTTAAGTTTTTCGAGAGTATGTATGTATGTATAATTGTTTGGCACGCTCTGTGGCCTGGACGGCTCGACGGATTTTAGCTTGAGAGGTATCGTTAGATTCGTATTGACTGTGAAAGTGACATTGGGTATATCAAAATAAAAAAAAACCAAAATGGCGGATTTTTGGCGCCATATTATTCGCCTTCAAAAAAGTTTTTTTTTCTCAAAACCTATCGAGTGGGGTGGGGTGAGTTTTAGTATAAGGTTGCAGTCGCGTTTTTTAATTTTTTTAATTACTTTTATTTTTTAAACATTGTTACTAGATAATACTCCAGTTTCTGGCGTTATAAACGAATATCGACAGTGGATGGCCAAATGGCAGCGGAGTCAGGAAATACAAATTATTACTTCTTGTGACTTGACCACGATTATGTGACCCCCCCCCCCCCCCCCCCCTTGGCACCAAAGCTGGATCCGCTCTTGCGAGAACCATACTATGGATGGACGAAGCGACATTCACTAGAGACGTTATTACTAACTGTCAAAAAAAACTTATATAAAAAATCTAAAAACCCGACTGCTGCTGCTGCGACTGCCAATTGAACATTTTTTTTTTTTAAATGGGATGGGTCCGCCTGCTTGTCACTTTTAAAAATAAAAATGTGCTTGTTTCTTACACTTCAGTTGAGCAGTCGGGTTTTTAGATTTTTTAAATAGGTAAGTCTTTTTTTCAACTTTTTAGTTAAAATATTAATTAACAATTTTTTAGTTTTCCCGGTCGTGTCACATTGGCACTCCACCGGATTCAGAAAGTGAGTTCATATTTTTAAAACTTCTCATTGTATTATTTTGCTAATATTACACTAATGATAAACATGATATACCTTTTTGAAATCCTTATGTTAAGCCCTTTAATTTGATACCCATATTGTAGTATTTGAAGAAAAAAAATTTTTTTTTTCACCATGTTTAATGACTTCGCACAGCCGCCATGTTTAATTTTTTTAAATGTCACCTATTTAAGAACACTCGGGCTGTTAAGACAAATCTAACGATACCTCAATTGTGTGAATCCGTTCAGCGGTTCTGGAGATGTGAGGTAATAAAGAATATTACATACATACATACATACAAGATACGAGCGAAAAACATAACCCTTCCTTTGCAGTCGCGTAAAAAAACAGATGGTGTCGTGCAGGTGAAAATCCGAAACTAAAACGTTCATCGACTTTTCAAGTACGATTTTCAATAAATGTTTGGGCATATTATTTGGCAGTAATATTGCCGAGAAAGTTGACCGGTGATAGATTTTTAAGTCTATTGACAAATGAACTACCTTGGCTTTGCATCGAAGAATGTTTCTGCAGATGGACGGATGCTACAAATGTAAGATCATTTTTAAACGGTAATTATCGTGATAAATGGATCGGCCGGCAAGGACCTGTAGGGTGGCCTGCGCGTTCAGCCTATTTTACGCCCCTTGATTACTTCCTATGGGGGACCATGAAGCAACGCGTCTACAGTACCCCCATCAACAGTGAGGCCGATTTGCGTGACCGCATAATAAACTGTGCGAATGATATTCGCAATGATCCCGAAATGATAAGGAGAGCGACACATCAAATTTTAATTCGCGCGGCTTACAACAACGAGGTGGACATTTTGAGAACCTAATGCATTAAATTTTGTGTAAAATAATAAATGGTATTAATTGAACTCTTTTGTATTAATTATCATCCCAAATAAACAGTCCTTAGGACAACAATAAATTGCGCGTTCAGAATGCCATCTTTTTAAACTTGATAGAAAAGGTTATGTTTGAGTTATCAACATACAATTTTTACTATTGGGTAGCGAATACGATGAAGATTAATTTAAAGTAATAAAAAAGTAGGTAATGGGGGCGTCTTATTAAGAAATTTTACAATTATTGTAAGAATGTATGAAAAAAACAGATTTTTTTATAAAAAAAAAACATGTTTATTTTCAATTGAGGGTAGTTTTTATCCATAATTTTCATTTAATGCCTAATTACTTCCAATCATTACGGAGTTTGTTTCATCGTGATAGATCATTTAAAGTTACACCGTTTTGTTTACACTGGGGTCGCAGTAACGAACAATTTTTTTAAATATTTCAAGAAAATAAAATTATTATTTAGATTTTTTTATATTTTTACCGTCGATAAAATCAAGTAAAGATTCCCCTCATTTCAACATGTGCACATTATAAAGACTCACACTGTAGTTTATAGTTATGCTGCTTCAACACAAAAATATTTAATGCACCTGATCTGACAGCTGGCCTGACATGACATTATGCCTTACGTATATTGAAACGTGTAGTTTGGTAACTCTTCCTTGGAAGTAAATTTTTGCTGTTTTCTTCGCATACATTTTTAATAATGAATCTTTTGAGGCGAATTACAACTCCAGCTATTGTTTGCCGAGCATTAAGACAAGAAATAAGCAAGAAATCAATCCATTGTTGTGTGTATAAAAAAGTAAACATAACCTCAAAGCCTGTAAATGTGTATAGTAATAATACAAATTTCAATGCAATTCGTTGGAAATCAAAAAAGGTTTGTAATATTTCTTGATTTTTAAACCTGTTAAGTGAGAAATGCCGATATTAACTTCAACTTGTATCCTTGTTCTAACATTTAGAGGTCATCAAATAGGTACTTCAAGTGCTTCGTTTATTTCAGAATCAAGACGATTCGGACGATGAAGGATTTGACTTAGATGAAGATTCTTCACTATCCAAGGATTCAAAAGTAGTCAAATTTTCTACAACATCTATGAGAACAGATGTCATTTTAAAGTCAGCGCTTAATATATCAAGAAAGTAAGTTTCGGAAAACTTAACATTTGGTTTTTATTTAATTAATTATTTTATGTATAAAATAATAACTGCTCTATTCTTTTTAGTAAAGTAGAGCAAATGTTTTATGAAAGTAAAATTAGAGTTAATGGAAAGAAAATTATGAAGAAAAGTGCTTCCGTAAGTATCATTATACTGCTTTACACACAATGAAAGCTATAAAGTTTGTACTGATTCCCTTTAGAGATTAATAAAAAACACGCTATTTCATCACACAGGTCAAACCAGGTGATGAAGTAGATGTAATAAAAATGGTCAGTCCAAAGAATCCACAGCATATTTATGTGTCCAGAGTAGAAATATTAAATGTGGCTGCCAAAGAAGATAGCATCCAAATTACATCAAGAAGGTTTAAACACTTACTCATAGACAACTACGAGGCTGATCCACATAACATCGAAAGTCAAGCTTGAACTTAAGATACATAATTTATATAGAAAATTATAGAATATTACATTAGCAAAATTGTGTAGTCCCATAAAAAACAGACGCAATGCGTCTACTTCCTTGTTAACCTTTTACCTACGGGTGTCAACTATTGTTGATTTAGCGATGTAATTTCTGAATACGGGAGGCAACTATAGATGATTTGCGAAAGGGTCTGTTTTAAACCTTTATATTGACAAAACTAGACCGTATTTCCTTGGGATAAAGATTACTATGTCGAGTTGATAAAATTATGATTCTGTTGAAAAAGTTCCCATATATTTACATAGATGGCAATAAAGATAAATCATAAACAAAAAACTAGGTTTTTATACTGGCCACCTGTGGTTATCGGAAAAACTAGTTTATTTTGAATAATTATGGTTAAGTTCAGTATTTTTGTTAAGTAATGTGTTAAAAATACTATTAACCTCATATTAAATGTAAATTCTGTTAAAAAAAGTGATGTTTCGGCGAATACAGTGATTGATTCTGATGCTTAATTTTTTGGCAATTACGTAAAATTTTGTGAATAAACTATAAAATCTATAACATTTCTCAAAGGTAAGTGAAATAATAAATCAGCGTGTGAAATTTGAAGTACCTAGGTATTGAGCTTCAAAAAATGTAGACAAATGAAAACAAATGACTGCGCAGTTTAGTGTTGTAAAAGAACTGAGTCTTTTAGTCCTCATTTTGCGGCTATGAGTTCTTTTTGCAGAACTCACGACTAATTAGTCTTCTGAGTCCTGAGTCTTGAGTTCTTTTGAGTCTTTTCAGTTCTTTCAGTCCCAAAATTTCTTGAGTCGTTAGATTTATTCTAAGTCCTTTCGTTTTTTTTCAGTCCTTTGAGCTCTTTGAGGCCTTTAAGTTCTTTCAAGTCTTTGGAGTCGTGAATTATACAGCAGGACTGCAGTCCAATCAAAAAGACTTGTGTCATAAAGCCTTTGAGTTCCTTGAGTCGTGAACTATAAAGTACAAAACCATAAGAGCATCAATGTGTTTATCTGGGTCTCCCTTGTTTGACCGAAACAAATTTGACAAATTTTCACTTCCCCAAAAAATTTTCGCATAATTTCATTTGCCAAATTATTACTTAGCAAAAAATCTATTCACAAAAAATTGTAACGCAAACCTAATGTTTGGGAAATGAATGTTTAAACTATAACTTGTTTACCAACTAGTACTTTTATTATTTGTTATTTGTAATTTTTTTATACCTAGTATTTTTCGAGTTATAGACCCCTAAACTTTCTATGAAATATTAATCGGTTTTTGGTTAAATCTGACATGTTTTAATATTGTATTACAAAAATATAGCAAAATATCAAATTATTGGTAAACATTCTACACCACCCTTATGACGTCATTTATTTTTCACGATACTCACTCACACCACCCTTATGACGTCATTTGTTTTTAACAATACTCAATAGCGCAGTGACCCTCATTAGCGCGCGCGTCGTCCATTGAGCGCAGCAAAATGATGACTTGTCATTATGTGATTGGATGATGAATAGCAGGTAAAAAAATGACACAGTTACATTTGAAAAATAACCATCCTCAGTACGTTGTTACACATCGTAATAAACGCACTATCCTCGCATTTTCGGAATACTAATCCTATTTATTACGTAAAAATGTTCGTTTTGGTGTCAAATATTGATATTGTTGTGCTATTAAAGGAAAGTGGAAGTTTTAAAAATAATAGTGTTTTATATAGTGCTATTAACTCTAAATTAGTCCCCACTGTGTTAAGTGATGAAAACGATAAAGCGCTAAAAGCGTTTTGTGCAAAATATTGCTATAATCTGCAAAGGAGATGGCAAAATGCTCATAGTAAAGAGGAATTGTTTAGCAACAATAATAGCGAATGGTTATCATCGGAAATAAACTGGCCTGATTTCATTGTAAGTGCATTTGAAAGAAACCAAGACTGTTCCTAGTACATCAAGTGAACATGAATCTCCAGCAAATGTGTCTACTGCCACGTCAACGAATGTAAGTCCAAGAAAACCATTTTGTGAATTAGGACCTAAGCAAAAAAAGAGACGTACAGAACATATTCATACAACTATGACTACAGAGGAAATATCTCATGCATATATTATGAAATTACGAGAGGATGGTAATCAAGGAATAGCTGAAATCCTCGAACACCTACTTAAAAATCCACAGGATGTGCAAAAAGCCAAAGATAGTCTTTTAGGTAAAAATTAAAAACCTAAATTTACTCCAGATGAAGCTTTGGGACTTGTTTTGTCCCTTAAATTAACAAAGTGGCAATACAGTACTTTCAGAGAAATCATCAAAGAGAAAAAATCAAAGAGAAAAATGTCGACATATTCCCTTCCTACTACAAGGTGCAAAATGCAAAAGAAGAATGCCACCCACCAAAGGATGATATCACCTTAACAGATACAACTGCTAGAATAAAATCGCAGCCTCTATTAGATATAACCGCCAAAAGGATATTCAAAGCAATCAATATTGATAGCACAGACTGTAAGGAGTTGACAATGATAAGCAAATGGAGAATGGATGGTGCCTCGAATCAAGCAAACTATAAGCAAAAAATGACAAAGAGGACAGTGCTTCGACAGATGATTCAAGTATTTTTATGGGTGGTACTAAACTACCCATAAAAATACTTGAATCTGTCGAATACCAATGAAAATTGTTTCCGAGGAACAAATTACCTGGGAAAACGACTCACCAAATTCAGCATATTGGTGTCATCCAATATTTTTCAAGTTTGAAAAAGAGAATAAATAAACGATTTTAAGAGAAAAAACCGAAATTGAAGCGGAGATAAATGAATTGAAGGAAACAGAAATTGGAGAAATAAAAGTCTCACATTCATTATTGCTTACCATGATAGATGGTAAAGCCACATCAATCCTCTGTGAAACTTCAGCTCAACGATGTGACATATGTAAAGCTGTTCTTACAGAAATGAATAACTTGTCTTTGTTATTGACTAAAAACATTGATACCAACTTGTACAAATATGGTTTATCATCGCTACATAGGGTCATTTCGCCTGTTCGCGTCCATTTAGTGCAGTTGGCAAGTTTGACGGCGATAATAAAAATGCCAGTAGTAATTTCTATGAAAATTTTTATGTCATGTGTTCATTATATTAGTCTATTAAATAGACTAATATATTAATAAAATTTTTAAGATTAACTTTCAATTTTGTTCGAAACATCTTGTGTTTTTTTTATAAATAGATAAATTTCAGAATTAGTCGTTTTACCCACTTTGCGTCCACAAAATCCAAATTGCGTCCACCTGTGGACTATTTAGCGTCCACCAGCTTAGAAAAGGAATATAGGGGTGATATTTTTAAGAATTTGTAAAGAAAGATTGTATTTTAACAATTTCTTTATTTAAGAATTTAAATATTAAAAATCAGCATTATTATCATTAAAAAGACCACTTTAAAGAAATAAAAATAATTCTTCTCAACGTTGATTGAACTTAAAATTATGTAAGTACCTAGTAGGTAAATAATTGCACCTTTAAGAATAAACAGTAATCAGTTCTGTTAATTTTACCCTAAAATCACAAGGTATATTATTATTGCTAAAGATCAGCCTTGGTTAATAATAAGTTTTTGGCTATATTAAAGCAACAAAACAATACAACAATTTTAAATAGCATATTCTTTCACACCTGATGGTAAGTGTTAGATTAGGTCTACGATCGAAAGAGCGAGCCCAGAAGATGCCTGTTCACTTTTGCTTTAAAGGCTGACGGGTCATATGTGGCAGGGAATACAGAAGCCGGCAGAGAGTTTCACATCTTGGCGGTGCACACAAATGTAGAGGAAAAGCGCTTAGTACGACAAGACGGTAAATCGACTAAGTGTGGATGGCTATCCTGCAGTAAGTACGTCTGGTAGACCGGTAGTAGAAAGGGGATGAAGGATTAGGTTGTGGAGCTTCTGCGCACACTCTCCGAAGTACAATCTGTAGAAGATAGACAGGTTAAGATAGACAGTTTCGCCGGTGAGCCAGGCTGTGAAGCTTGCCTACCAGAACCTCGTCACCTATGAGCCTTTTAGCTCTGCGTTCGATCGAGTCAAGTGCAGCTAGCTGGTATTTTGCTGACCCATCTCACAAGTGACTGCAATACTCCATACAGGAACGGAACAGTGCTTTATATAAATTCATAAGCTGTCCAGGTGTGAAGTATCGCCTCACTTTTTGTAGGATTCCCGGCTTTTTGGCTGCAATCTGAGCTTTAGACTATTTCATATTTGTCTTATCGATTTATTCTTCTCTCGAATTTCATTTAACGCTTTCTTTGAATCGTCTTCTGTGTATGTTCGCTTTTACTTTTTCTTTCTTGTCTCCGAAGAACTCATCTTAAAAAAGAAAAAAAAATAAGGATGAAAGAAATTACTCATTTCATTTAAAAATAGAATTATAAACACGTCTTAATAAAAATGTACAATAATAATAAACAATACATTTTTAATTATTTTTACAAGCAAGTCAATTGTATTTAACGAAAATAGTGGACGCAATTTGGTTTATTATTATACCTACAGGGGAGGTATAGTTTGCGTCCATTGCGGACGCAAATTGGAAGTTTTGTAAATTCGATGTAGTAATTAGCGTCCACCTTATTTTAACCGTTAAATATAAAAAACATAAGCAAATTTATAATTAATATTATTCCTTTTTTCATTATAAAAGTCTAGAAACAACTATGCATCCTAAAATTCACATAAAACAATAAAAAACTTACCATCGAACGCGCCGCTGCACACTATTTTTTATCTGAAATCCCGCGCGTACGCGCTCCTTGTTGAACAGCCGATACTAACTATTTTTTCTAAACGGGATTGGTTAGGCGCACGGACCTTTTGTCCATCTGTGTGTGCCTCTTATACATTGAGGTATTAGCGGTAATGACTTTTCGTTTGATTGGTGTGTTAGTTTACTTATTTTCGAGGATTTTTAAAGGGAGATCCGTAAAATGGACGCGAACAGGCGAAATTACCCTATATGGATACGTTTTATGGAATGCATTCTTCATATAGCCTATAGACTGGATTTCAAAACATGGGTTGCAAAAGGTGAAAACAAAGTTTTGATGGAAAATAGAAAAAAAGCATTCAGGAAGCTTTTAAAAATCAAACAGGCCTTTTAATAGATGTTGTAAACCAAGGACATGGAAATACTAATGACGGGAATACCGCTCGAAGATTTTTCTCAAATACTGAGATTGCTGCTGCAATTACTGGTGTCGATTAAAACTAAATATAACGGTTTTCAATCATTTTAGAAACAATATCTTTAGGTCATAAAATTGACACAGTGAAGTTTAAAGAATATACGGAAGCTACCATAAAATTATACGTAGATTTATATGAGTGGTATCACATGCCCTCCAGTGTGCATAAAGTTCTTGTTCATGGAGCAGCTATCATTGAAAACTTGGGATTAATTCCGATTGGAAAGTTATCGGAAGAAGCGGCTGAATCTAGAAATAAAGACTTAAGGCAATATCGCCAACACCATTCAAGAAAATTCTGCAGAAGAGCTAATAATGAGGATACTTTGAATAATTTAATAATTAGTACAGATCCTTCATCAGATTCAGATCATCAAAACGTCATAAAATGATACGGAAACACAAACCATTTTCAGAAGAAGCGAAAGCCATGCTTCCATTATCTCCAACATTTGAAGATGAGCGGGAAAATATATAATTTGTAAATCATTTAGAGAACGAATGTGAATTAGAATCTGATGAAATTGTCTAAGTGATAATTTTGTGAGAGCGTGTGTGAGTAAGAGTGTGCGTATGAGTGGATTAGGTCTCCTGGGGACACCACTGATTAAAAAACAGCGCTTAATTCTCTACCTCAAGGGTGGTGTGGAAAAGGGAATGAAAAACAATTTTCTCCAAAATCGAAGAAAATCGAAGCAAGTGTTGAATCGGATAATTTGCCTAAAAAATAGCACAATCGAATACCGAAAGCCGTTTTTTGAGAACTCTTGAGAATTAAAAGTTATTCATATAAAATCAAATTTCTCCATACAAAAATAAATTCAAATTATTATATCTTTAAAAATTTTAGGTATATACAAAAGTCGCAGAAAAAAAATGTCTTGTATTTAGTGGTAGATCGCAATGCCGTTATTATTTGTTTTTTAATTGCTCATCAATTTTCGTGAATCCCTAAGTCTATGAAAGCTTGATTTCAGCCCACCGTGCGCGGGGCTTCTATTTCTGGGTGGTTTAAAAAAAAATAACCACGAAGCCTAACCGCTCCGCTTCGCTCCCGCCTTAGCCTTCTAACATAACCTATCCGAGTCGGGGTACTCTAAGTCGATTTCACCAAACGTTTATTGTCTGAAGATTGTTTGCTGTAATAAATCATTTGATTAAAGACCAAATGCTATAATGACATTATACTTGGTAATATTTTTCCAAGTAAAAATTAGATCAAACAAAAATATGCATACTAAAGTCATTCGAAATACCTCTGTGCGCCGGCCGCTGCCGCATGCCGCCGCGCTGGCGCCGCGCTGCGATGGCGGTGCGGGGTGCGGATTTTATTATAAATGGGATTGGTTAAGTATATGTTGATATTTTTATAGGTAGATATGTTAGCCTGCGATTAACAGGATTTTTATAAATGTCAGTTGTGGAATAAAAAACCAGGCCTAACATATTTTATTTATTTTTTGAAAAAGGGTTTTTTTATGTTTTTGGTTAGTTTGTATGTAGCTCTGTAGGCATCGCGAGTATTCGCGAGTCGCATAGGTAGGTATTAATCATTACCTACCTACTTGACGCGTATAATAGCCCAGTCAATAAAAACAAATAAAGGCAAACCTTGCAAGCAAAAACGTTTTGATGCGGTTTTCAGAAAAGTATTTATTATACTTAGGTAGGAGCAGGTTTTGGTATATTAACCGACTTCAAAGGTCGATTTTCCTGGTTTTTTTTTTACTTTTGAAATATTCCCAAAGTTTCGGAATACTTCCGAAGTATTCGACGGGAATGATTCGGAATTTTTCCCGCCAGCATCTATAGGCAGGATCCCGTTTATCTTCGTGGCTCAAGATATTTAAAGAATAAAACTATTGTTGAAATTTCTAAGCATGTATTTTTATTTTATTTAATTAAACTAGTAACAATCCCGCCATATATATACATATATACTAAACCTAACTATGTACATAAAAAAAAATAAAATCAAGAAATAAAATAAAAAAGAAACAAGCTTAGGCGTCAAAGTACTCCTCCTCATCGCTGTCGTCCGGAAACGTACCCAGAAGACTGGCAGCATTGCCACGTTGTATGGCAATGCTTATTCTTTGGGCAAAGAATGAGCCGGCCCTCCGGTCACGCAAGGAATCGATCAGCCGGTGAGATAATTCCTTATAAAGGAGACGCGCACTCGGGCCCCATGACCCAAGCGTTTCGACCCCAAACGGCACGAAACTGTAATTACTAGAAAGGTTACAGTATTTGCGCCGTTTGAGGGCCTCAGCAGTCGCGGCTGCTGCACCAGCACAGCTCGCCGTACTTGGAATATGAGATGGTGCAAGAGTGTCGACACAAGTTGCGTCCCACACTAGAGGCCTACCCATCTTCCAAGGCACCAACGTCATACCATCTGGTCTCTTCCCATCGTCACATCATCATCGTAAGCTTGTTTCTTTTTTATTTTATTTCTTGATTTTTTTTTTTTATGTACATAGTTAGGTTTAGTATATATGTATATATATGGCGGGATTGTTACTAGTTTAATTAAATTAAATAAAAATACATGCTTAGAAATATTAATACCTATCCATATCTAAAAACACGCAAGGATTTTAATGTAGTAATAAAAAGAAATTGAAATCAAAAAAAAAAAAAAAAAAAATGTTGAAATATGATTCACTGTAAGAAGAATGCAGTCTAAATAAATACAAAAAAAAAACATTAAGTAAAAGAAACAGTCTTATTCTTTAAATATGTACTTATTACTCAATTAGTTTAAATAGTATTACTTTTCATAAGGCCGCTTAAATTGTTTATCTGTAATGGGCCCGTATTGGCTCATATAAAATTTTAATTCCTATTTGATTAAATAATTTATGAGAACAAATATTAGTATTTAGTTATTATTTTTAACGCAGTCGGGATTTTGTTTTCGTATTTTCTTTTATTTCACACTTAAGTGATTAATATAGCCTATACCTATATCTGTAATTTGATAATTAAAGTCATTGGCTACACACACCTGTACTATTTTTGTGTATCAAACCACCTACTATAAAATTAATTAAGCTTATACAATGACATTCCACCTTCAGAATGGACCTAGGCACCATACAATAGGTACCAAAGCATGAACATGGCACATGACATGACTTTAACTGATCTGTGACAGATCAGTCAAAGTTAATATTAAGCTTTTAATTGTCAAGATGTCTGACAGATCATCTGTCAAGTAAAGAAATGACTCAGTCGCGACTTCGCGAGTTCTTTTCGTAAGACTGAACTCTTTTTTAAAAGGACTCAGTTGCTAGATCGTTTTATGAAAGCTAAGTTTTTATTTAAAGGACTTAGTCTTGAGTTCTTTTTGTAAAGAGTGAGCTGTTTTAAAAGACTCAGTCTCGAGTTCTCTTTGGTAAGACTGGAGTCTATTTTAAGAAGACTAAAAACTCAGAGACGCTTTAGCTTTTACTTACTCTTTTTTGACTTGAGTCTTCAAAAAAAGACTCGAGTCTCAATATTAGGACTATAAAGAGTCAGTTCTTTTACAACACTAGCGCAGTTGCGTGCCAAAAAGTACCCGTATTGGGTGATGAGATCGCTTTTGAAGTCCCGTAGGTAAAAGGTTAAAGATTCTACCAGGTAATATGAATACCTGAATAAGGCTGAATATCACTAAATATTGTTGATATGTAAAGTCAATAAAAGTTTAAATGTATTTGGTAGATTTTTGCTTTTTTGTAAATATTTTCTGAACCCAACATAAAGAATTTTAGAAATTCTCGCTTCGAGGCAAATATTTGTAAATATTATAATGTAGACAAAATAAGAGGATGACAAACAGTATTACCATTTTGATTTATTTATAACAATTTTAAATTATGTTCATAACATGATTATAAATCTAAATCTAGCTCACAGTCTGAACTTTCAAACATTGATATTTGTGAATTAGAATTAGACAACTTTTGATGTGAAGGATTTGATTGATTTCCTTTACCTTTCGTATCAGCAATAGCACTACCATCATTTGAGTCTGTATCCAAACCTTCAAATATTGATAGTTGACATTTTGAAGTAGATGGTTTGTTATGAACATGAAAACTTGGTTTGTTTTCTTTCAATGTTGATTTTTCATGAGTATCACTTTTTCGTGTTGTACTTGAAGGCTTTGCAGGCTTATCTTCGTATTTATCAAAGTCATGTTTACTTACAAATTGAAACTGTTTTAGCTTATTACTAGTCTCTTTGTTTACTTCGGTTTTCTTTGTAGTATCGCCTCTAAGACTGATGTCTAATATACTATCATAATTATCTACAGATGCATTAAGTACTTCTATAGATGTTTCTAATTCTTTAGGTTCTGATTTTACTTTATCATTTTTGATTCCAATTTCGTTGCTATTTTCAAAATTAAAGTCAATGCCTAAATTAGCCAGTGCGTCATTTACACTAGGTATCGCATTTAGAACAGTTCTATCTGCAATAAATTCTTCATCACTATTTGATACTGGACCTTCATCATTATGAACTGCAGTTTTAGTTTTTTTAGCCCTTTTAGAAATTTTATTTTTGACTTCACTAATGTCTACCATCGTTTCTTTACGCTTTCGTTTACTTCCTTTCTTTTTCACACTCGGTGGTCCTTTTTCTGTGCTGTTAAGTGCCTTGTGCTTCTTCAATGTAACTGCAAACCTTTCATTAATACTATTATCTTTACAATCTTTATCATTTCTTCGATTTTCCATATCCTCTAAAATACCTGATTCATAATTTTTCTTCAGCTTTTTATTATTGAAATAAGAACTAGTTATAAGCGACGCTGAAAGTTGGATGTTGTCATCAGTAACATCATCATGTTTCGCGAACAGTTTACAATTTCCTGCTTCTATATCAGTCTCTAAGGTTTTGTGGTCAACTTGTAGTAGTTTTGCATAATACAAAAGTTCATTTTTCCATACATCAATAAGGTTTAATCTTGTGAGAAGTGTTTTGGCTGTACATAAGTAATCATAGTCAGGGTATCTGGGTATAGTGGAGTGTAGGGCGTCTACAGTATCGTCTAAGGTGCAGTCTTGCATAGATAAATCGACTAGAGACACTGCCACAATAGCGTCCATTGGTAATATTGTTTTCCGGTACATTAGTCGGCAGTGCGCTTGAGATAATCTGCAACAGTGGATTTTTTTTATAAGTTTCAAGACGGTGTTAAAATTCGGGTATATTTAAGTATAGCTAAAATAAGCAAGTCTTTGTCCTGCATTGGTTGATAAAAATATTATGCAACACATTACATAATTTATTTCTAAATATTTTTTCTAAAAATTCACGGATTAGCCTGTCTTTGTTGCAACATATTTAACTATTTTTAGATAGATATTGGTATTAGATATGGTAATTATGAGAGAGCTCACACAGAAAACAAACTTTTTGGATTGCTGTCATTGAACAGCGGAATTATGTAATATGTAAATCGTATTAAATTGCATATGCTTACATTTTAAAACTATTTTTTTTTAAACTTTCTCTTTGGTGAAAATATTTTTTTATTTAGTTGCAAATACGTTTAGGACGACTATTCTTTCCTTTATACTGAATAATAAAAAAAAATAAATATAATGGATGACTCACCTTACTAGGCTGTCCAACATTCTCACAGTAGTTCGCGAAGCATCCCTGTGTTCAGACTTTCTCTGAGCCATGTAATACTTTTGTAGTATAATATTAGCGGTTTTCGTCATTTCTGAATACTTGGGCCCGACTAAACTAATGTACATCTGAAAACAAAAGTAAACGATATTTATTCTTTTTAAAATAAAACAAAAATCCAAAAGTATTAGGGTTCGTTTTTCATATTACCTGCAATTTTTCTAGATTCCATTTCTTCTTAGATTCAATTGCATTAGAATCGCCATGAAGTATGTAAGATGACACTAGTTTGTCCCACGTTTTGTTCTTGGAGTCCAATAAAATGAAGATTAAATCAAACCTGAAAATAAATTTCAAAATATTACATAGACTGCACATCAGTTGTAACTCGTAATAAAAAACCTGTCTTATTGCTTCAACATGTGATGATAGTTTGATAATCATAATTATTATCCTACTTTTTCTTAATAGTTACCTAGCTTTTTCAACAGATTTGCTCTCGTGGCCTTTTTTCACACCAACAACACCTGCTGTGGGTTCAGTGCCCTGGCGTTCCGCGGCTGCAATATTTCGTTAGAATATTCCCGGCCCGCGCCTACGGTGGCTGTAGATCGGCTAGCCCAGTTTTTTATGATGTAACTACTAGCTTCTCATTACAGTGAGAATATAGATCCTATTACGAACATCTTAAAACATCTATGTGATAAATAATTACCTACTTAACAGGGGCGTTCCAAGAGACACATTGACGCTGAGCGGTTGATCTGTATCATAATGACCTTTGGGATTGCAAGCAGCTATAATCGCACAGCGTGTGTTCAGTTTGCATACTATTCCAGCCTAAAAAATAATATTAATTTTAACAATATGTTATCCAAAAGCAACCTTATTGAAAGAAACAAAGTGGAAACTGGCTGGTTACTTTAGCGACTGAGATTGTCTGTTGTTCCATGGCCTCATGTATGGCGGTCCGGTCATGCTCTCGAAGTTGTGATATCTCGTCGATACAGCAAACACCACCGTCAGATAGTACCAGCGCACCCGCTTCTAACTGCCACTCTCCATCTTCCTGGAAAAACAGAATAAATCATATAAGTTTTTTGTAAAGAGGATTAGCAATGTGGCTGGAATTCACATTACTAGCAATCCTCCAACTAAGCTAAATATGATTGTGTCTGGAGTGGGTTCGCGGCAACATTGTAATGGGTGGGGTTCGAACTGCGACCTCTGGATCACAAGTCCGACACTTTAGGCTATTGACGCTTATTACTAAAGTCAAGTGTTGCCTTAGAATGATTGCAGTGATTCCACAATTTATCTATTGTTTTGAACTGGGGCACTGTAATCACATTGGGTATCCGTATGTTCTATGAAGCTTCATTTCATCACGACGACAATTAGGTCATGTTTAAAGTGCTCCTGATAAATAATAACTTTTTGGTTTAAAATCTAGCTTAATGTGCAAACAGTTAATGTAAATGGGCAAATTAAGTGGCTGGTGAACTGTGACAACGTTAGTTACATCGTCTGTACTGTGATATATGGGATAAATCAATAAAACTGGTTGATCCAGTCATTGGACTTCACCTACATTTATTACTGTTACCCACAACTAACCGAATATACATGAAAAACGCCTGAGGCAGCAGTGTGAGCAAAACGTAGTTGCATATACTGGTTTTAAAATCGGCCAGGCGTTACAAGCCACTTAAATCTGCAACTTACTTAAAGTTATAACGCTCCACATAATTAAGATATCCGTAACCGTGGCTGGGTCAAAGAAGTGCCACATTGGACGTCATCGTAGCGAATAGGCCTCCTGCTTCTACTGCGTAACTACAGTAACTGCGTGCTTACAACATAGATCGCTACGAACTTGAGAGGTGCGTTACGAGGGCTGCGAACGCTTATCTGTTACGCACTGTATCGAGGATTTACTGTGCGCGCTTAGCTTGGAAGTGAATATAAATATTAGTAAATTATTTTATATAACTTGACAATGCCTAAATTGAATAGAACACCACCTTCTAATTCATTACTCGAGGCACAGCGTTCTTTGTCAAATCCTAATATTTCTCCGAATGCACCAGAGTTCTCTAATGTATCACACAGAACTAAACGCCTGCGATAAGTCTAGCCCCGTAAATGAGTTTATGGAATTTAAGGAAGAAATAATGGCTATGTAACTAAGTGTAATGCTAATCAGGCAGCTACCCTGCAAAGTTTTATGTCTAAAATAACATTAGAGTTGGCGGAACTAAAGTCACTAGGTACAGGAAAAGGTCCAACATATTAAGTCTGAAATTGAGGACTCAGCGAACCTCATGAACAATAATTATGAAGAGATAAAGACCCGCATGGATAAATTAGAAAGAGAACGGTCAGAACAAGGGAAATATATAACAATTTAAATTCGTAATATCTCCGCTAGAGAAAAAAAAGATTTGGGTAACTTAAGTCAAATAGCTGTCACTATTTGGCTTAAGTTACCCACGTCTTTAACTATAGGTACATATCTAAAACCCTGAAGGTACAATTAAAACCCGAGGACATACGCGACATTTATCGAGTGCAAAGCTACCAGGGCATTTCTAAATCGATAGGTACCTAGTCGTAGAGTTAAAATCAGTCACACAGAAAGAAAACATCATCCGAGCAACTCGCGACTTGAACAAAGGGGGTCTCCCTTTGTTCAAGTCGCGAGTCACAGATTAAATAGCGAACACATTGGCTTGACTGGTGATCGAACTCCCATATATGTCGCGGATCGCCTTCCATCGTCACTACGGAAACTATTTTATGAGGCGCGAAAATTCGTAAGTGTTTCGAGGGTTTCAATTTTGTTGGATCAAGAATAATAAGATTTTTCTGCGCAAGAAAGAAGGTGAAAAGCCAATGCTTATTAGATCGGAATCTTGTTTTCACAACATATCACAAGCTAAATAATTTTTGGTTAGAAGTACAGTTTATTTTTATTTTGTATTATATATTCCTTCTCATAATTACTTTTAAGCCTTTTTATAGTGTAGTTTTCACGACTATCACAACACGCAAGTTACCTCACACACAAAATACAGGCATATCCAAACATTATACAACAATACGTATCTATCTATTATATACTATACAACACAAAATATACTGTTTATCTGCAGTTACAAAGGAAGACATACATTTCGGACTTCAAGCCTTTTTACTGGTGTTACACCTGTATCTGGTATGGCAATCTGAGCATGTTAATAATAAAAAAATATATATAATATAAAAATGAACAGCGGTAATAAGATAATCGATGAGTTACTCTCCGGAAACATTTAGGTATATGCCCTCCTGATAAATGCCTTCATTTTTTCGGCAACCACGCAAATACCATTAACTTGTTACACCTAAATATACAAAGTATAAATAAAAATTTCAATAGTGTTTTGGTATTGTTATCTGCAATACAGATGAGATGTGATGTGCTTATCTTTTCTGAATGTTAGCTAAATAGCGCTACCAATATCCCATTAATATCAGGATGTTCCGCTTACTCGACAAAACATAGTTTTAAAAATTGGCCAAGTGCGAGTCGGACTCGCCCATGAAGGGTTCCGTAGTAACTATAATAAATATAATATACTTAATATATTTATTTGAAAAAAAAAATACAAAAACCTTACAAATTTCTTAAAACTAGCTTATTTACATTTTTTACAACTACGCGAAATAACTTTGTTTTTCATAGTATTTGTATGAATTACAGTTATATTTGCGGTTTTAGAAAATATAGTGTATCTCAAAAACTGCTGACTCGATCTCGTTCAAACCAATTTTGGTTGAAAGTTTACATTAAGATCTATAACATATGGTTTTCTTAGATTTTTCACTTCATTATTATGGAAGTTAGATGGGGGGACACACACATTTTACCACTTTGGAAGCGTATATCTTTTAAACGATTAACTTTATGAAAAAGTCATTTTAGAAACCTTAATGTAATTTTTAAAGACCTGTCTATAGATATCACACACGTATAGGTTTCATGAAATAAAATATTTTCAGTTTCAGTTCCATGTATGGGGAGCCCCCTTTATTTTAAATATTTTTTTAATTTTCTCTTAAAATCGGAAAGCGGTTCACAGAATACATCTACCTACCAAGTTTTACGTGTATAGTCCTAATAGTTTCGGAATAAAATGGCTGTGACATACGGACGGACGGACAGACAGACAGACAGACGGACAGACATGTCGAAACTATAAGGGTTCCGTTTTTTGCCATTCGGCTACGGAACCCTAAAAACGGATCTTCACGAAGTGGTCAATGAAATAAAAAATACGGACTTTAGTTCTGTCTTCTTACCGGACGGCATGGGAATAGCTTAGGACCCTGGGAAGGACATATGATATTTTTATCGCTTAATTCCCACGGAATCGGGATTTACGCGGGAAAAACCTTCCACCCGAATGAAATTGCGAGCAAAAGCTATCCATCCGGGGTTGCGGGAATGTTCTAATGAGATACCGCGGCCCCGGAACTTAAGGGCAGCTGAAGGAACAGGTCGGGTTTTTAGTCAGTAGAAGTCTGACACTCCCTTCCGCTCCACCCAGAAGTCTTTCGATGATTTTCCCAACGAGAAAAAAAAATCCATACTCCATGCTTAATATTATAAATGCGAAAGTAACTCTGTCCGTCTGTCTGTCTGTCTATGTCTGTCTGTTACCTTTTCACGCCTTAACCGCTTAACCGATTTACATGAAATTTGGCATGGAATGGTTTAGGACCCTGGGAAGAACATAGGATAGTTTTTATCCCTTAATTCCCTCAGGATCGGGATTAACGCCGGAAAACATCCCACGCGAACGAAGTCGCGGGCAAAAGCTAGTATTCAATAAATTTATCGGGATAGTTCCTATTTCATAATAAAGAATGTGAAATTCGCCAAGTTCTCTCCTTCTCTGGTTAACCACCCAAGTAGTAAAATGTGGCCCTGTAATTATCCTAGGAGCACGTATTTTTTAATCTTATAGAAATCCTGTAAACGTTTATAGAGCTGCATTTGGGCGCAGTTTATAGGACTATTACGCCCTATAGTCGCTTTTTTATTATCCGGTAAAGTGCTATTTGATTTTGTAATTACCTTATTAAGTGCTTTAACAAAATATAGTTGTCCTATAAAAATCCGGTAAATGCATCTAAAAAGAGCGATTGGTCCCCTCTTATGATCGGGCGCGTGCCGCTACTAGAGTAATTGATCCTACAGTGATGAGCGTAATACCATTAGTAGTTTCAGTCGATCATTCGTTCTTTTTTCGTTAATTCATTGTACTGTGCTGGTGTGTGACATTGATTACTTTTTTTTTCAAAAGCTAAGTAATGTCACATTATAATAATGTCTGTCATTATAATAAAGTAACTTTTTCCGTGTAACTGTTTTGTAAGAAAATCATTTTATTGATGAAGTGTTAGATGATAATAAACATATCTTGATGCGCCTTCAAAATTTTATACCTATCTATCAATTATATACCTATCCGACATAGGGTCGAAACACGTGCCATTACATTGCATTTATCAGAACCTTTAAAGGACTTTTTAATCAAAGTTAAGACGTTTACATGACATACCTACGCCACCATATTTAAGTTTTAGGGTTCTGTGGGTAATGTGAGTTAAACTATACGGTAATGTGCAAATCTTGTAAGTTGTTGCAAATATTTATACTTATATCAAATATCGCCACAGGTCACCGATACTAACCTAAATATGAATTAACTTAAAATTTCGCTATGTTATGGTGTGTAGGTAATGTTGTTATTACGTAATTTTGCACCCCCTTTTTTGGGGTGGTAAAATCATCGAATGCCTTCTTCCGCTCTGGGTCAAGCGGAAGGTTGTGTCAGATTTCTACTGACTAAAAACCCACCCTGTTCCTTCGGCTGCCCTAAATTTCCGGGACCGCGGTAACTCGGTAGAACTTTCCCGCAAACCCCGTCAGGCAATGGCCCTGTGAGGCCCCGTCACTGGTGTTTACAGCTCTTTGAGGCGTGCGTGGAACACGACGGGCCGCCGACCCGGACCTGGTCCTTACCGGACGGTGAGCGATCCCTGACGCCCGGAGCGTCTCCCGCGGCGGCTGGGGCGCGAGGAAGAGAGTTGCCTCTCCCTCGCGCGTTCGGCCTCCTCCTTCGCTAGCATGACTGCTTCGCAGAAGGAGGCGACCGCATACCATTCCCTCTCGCTCCGCACCATAGTCTGAACCAGAGCAGGGCACGAGAGGTCGCAATTTTGCACCCCTAGACTAGTGTCCAAACAAAATCAATTTCATTTTATTTCATTTCATTTATTTATTTGTGAGCATAGATGTACAATAGATGTTACAGTCATATAATATATAAGAATCACTATGTCCTACCATTCGATGGTGTACAAATACAAAGTAAATTAACGAAATTTAAAGCAGACTTAGATTAAAATTACAGCATTCAGTGAAACAATAGACAAACTCCATAAAAAAAATAATAAGGATGTCAGGAAAATTGATTATAAATACATACATTTTGTGGCAATGTCAATTAAATTAAATTTTCATTGCCTTTTTTTTCCTAAATACGTAATTATAAAGTTCTTAAATATTTTCAGCATGCAGCTTATTTTAGTCTGGACTGGAAATGGTTGTATTAATGGATGTCGATTTTTTTTTAACTAAAAAGGATTTCCATAAGCTGAAGTATGCCAAATGGCCGTGGAAAATTACACACTTTTTGAAAGTAAAAAAATGTTATGGTTGTGACAATAATATTTCAAATGACACAATCAATAGGCTGGTACACTTCACTGTGGCTCAAGGGAAGATGACAAAACTGTTATACCATGATTTTTTTTGGTGTCAAAATTGCAAGCATTTTGCGATTTATGATCATTTCCCTACCGATGAGCGTGAAATTTGCTGTTAGTAAGTTTTTTTAGGAATTTTCATTATTTCTTAATTGACGTGTTTAAAGCTGTTGAGTATTTTTATACGAAATATTTAACTGTTCCATTGTTCAGAGTATATATTCAATACTAAAATATATTTTATAGCACACCTGATTTTTCACATGCCAATAATGTCCTGTGCCCACAGTAGTAAAGTCTATTGTTTTATTGTTAGTTTTAAGGATAGTGCGGGCATCCCTAGATAAAGCATATTTCATCATTTTATTTAAAATCGCAGAAAGTTCATTTAAAGCTGAATGTGATATATTATTTCTAATAGCCCACTGTTTTATATCCATCTGTAATTCATAATTTTTATCAAACTCAGTATGATTAAATTCACTATGAATGTTTCCGCTAGCATTTTCCGTATCTTCTTGATCATTACAACTCTCTGTAAAATTATCCTCCCAGTTGTCTAAGTCTATTTCCATTTTACCGTCTACGGAACCATCACAAACTTCACTAGGCTCTTTTTTATTTAAGAACTTTTCTTTTGATCCGCTTGACCCGAACTCCGATACCGACTTCATTTCAAAGTACTTTTTCGAAACTCTTCTTCGATAACCGCCACTACGTTTAAATCGTCTCCATTTATTTAAATCCATATTTATATTGTTCCAGCTTTCTCTAACAAATCACAAGATGGCCAACTACTCTAATAATAGCAAATGTAGAACACATTTAAGTAGAATCTTACTTATAAAAATCAGAGGCTATGCTAGCTTGGTGCTAAAAATCCGTTAAGGGTCACGACTAAGTTAAATTTGTTCTATAATATCTTTACCTCTAGCAGCTATATCTGTGGCATTTATAGGAAGTGCATGTCTTATAGAAGAATGAAACAAGACGTTAACATGATAAAACGATCTTACTAAATGCGATTATCGGATCAAAAGTCACACTTTGCTAATTACATTTATAACTTGCACTTATAAGACTGAACTTGACTGACCGCTCTAGTAAGAGTCGTGTAAAATAATCCTATTAACATTTATAAAACTAAATGATAGGGTCAAAAGTACTTGTAGTTCAAATCATCTTGGAAGATGCTTTGGCAGGATCAGTGGACTGAGTTAATGCGTTATTGCTATAGGAGAATTTTGCTGCTTGGGTAGGTACGCTCTTATTCTTGACTGAATGATATCTTGAACTAAGAACGCATTTGTTTCAAGGCAATACCGTGCCACTTTTGATAGGGCTATTTTAATAGTTTAGCCGTTCTCTAAATACGTCCACCACTGTCGCCGCCGCGATCAATTTAAAATAAGCTAAGTTTCCAAAAATAGTAAAATAAGCTAAGAAATTAGTAAGGTTTATTGTCCGATAAATATTTATACATATAGGTATATATTCACCCTGAGTGCTGCACATGTGAGTCCAGCCCTTGTACTGCCGGCTCCAGAAGTGAACACAGAACGCGCTGTCAACTCTGAACCAGTACGAAGCAGCTGTGATTTGCCGGTGCCTGGAAGGTAGATTAACAAATATTTGTGTAACTAGTTGGTCTAACAGTCGTCTTTCTGACCTTTTAAACCTAACGTAATACAAACATTCTCGAGTTTTAGCGAGACTAACGAACAGCAATTAATTTATAAAACGTGTAACGGAAACCCCATATCTATCCAAAAGGGCTGAAGACAACATCTGGTATGGAGTCTCTATGCACAGTATCAGTTCAAAACAAGTGAATCAAAGAATTGATACCAAATTATCGGTTTCATATGCTTCTTGAAAACCAATCATAACAAACGTGTCACAGCACTAAGAGGGTCAATAACTTTCCACATGCCAAGAACACGATAATTCTAATCAATGTATTGAAATTTCTAATAAGATCCACACATGTAGACATTGGATTACAATACCCTTGCCATATCCTTTGTTAACATTCAAAGAACCCGTGCAGTTGGTATGCATATACGCTTTAAATTACACGTACAAAATACTTTCTAGCTTAATTAAAGCTGCTTTACTAGCGACTTCACTCGCGGAGGTTTTACACGTGTAAACCTCGATTCGATATTTATTATTATTCTAAGGATGGGAAAATCATCCATGCACTGCCTCCCGAACTGGGCGAAGCGGGAGGAGTACGTCAGACTTTTACTGACTAAAACCCATCCGTGTTCCGTCATTTGTCCTTCGTATTCCGAGGCCGCGGTAACTCTTTCGAACAATTCCGCAAACCCGCCAGGCAACGACCTCGATAATGCATAAATCTCGATCATTCGGAAATTTTGATACAAAAATATAGGTAGCCTTTTTTTGCCCTATATCCCTCCTGTATCATTTTTCAGTGAAAGTCCCATGTAAATTGGTTCAAGCCATTCCAGATTAGCCTGAACCAACATAAAGACAGACAGACAAAAATTTAAAAACGTTTGTTTGCTTTTTTGTGTCGTGTAAAAAACTATAAGCAGTTGAGCAACCAGATATTTTGAAATCACTGACAGACTCTCCAATTATATTCATATATGGCTGTCAGGATCTGTATAATTATGGATAGAATTTTATAATTATGACATCTCTACTGTACACAAGTATAGTCAGCTCAAACTATAACTGCTGTTCAGATACCAGCCCTCTATCTTTAAAGCATACTATCATATATATATAGGGTCAAAATCTCATTCATTTGGGTTGTTTTCATTGATGTCACTTTTTTAACCGACTTCTGAAAAAGGAGGAGGTTCTCAATTCGGATGTTTGTTTGTTTGTTTTTTTTTTTTATGTTTGTTCGTGCATAGCTCTGTCGCTTGCCAACCGATTCGAAAATTTCATATATAACGGTATACTTCCCAAATGGTCCCATGAAAATTTTATCGAAATCGGTCAAGCCGTTTCTGAAAAATCAACAAAAGTAAAAAAAAATATTTACTTTGATGATCTTTTCGTTTACTCTGCATTGTGTTTTTTGTTCGCGCGTTTTTAGTTTTTTGTAGTTGACATTTTGGCTTTTATAACTAGATTAATTACAAATTGACCCACTAAAAAGCGCGAAAATAAAACCTTTTTTGCAAAAAAATAAAACCGACTTCCATATCAAAACACTACAAAGCCAAAAATAATTGTAATTTAGGAAGGCGGTGTGAAAAAAAAGAAAATACAAAACCAATAACACCAACTACCGAAATTAAAATTATTTTTGGCTTTGTAGTGTTTTGATATGGAAGTCGGTTTTAATTTTTGCAAAAAAGGTTTTTTATAGAATCGTCATCTTCTTGCCCTTATTCCATTTTCTTAGGTTCGGCGCAATACATTTTTTTCTTCAATTCTACCCTATCAGACGTCACGGTATCACTTTTTCCTATCTTTCATATCCTCACGTTATTTTAAAGAATGTAAACCACATTACCTGGATCTCCCACTAACAGTAAATGACATTGCCCTCGCACACGGGTCGCGTGTTTTTCCTCTTCGCCACTTTTCTTGCCATCATTCTCTGCAACATGATTTGATCCAGTTATCACAGTTAGGAGTACTGCTAGCTTCACCAAGTGAAGACCATAGACCTGGAAAATAATTGTAAAAAAGCAATAGTTACAAATCTGAATAACCTTAAAGACCTGGAAAATAATTGTAAAAAAGCAATAGTTACAAATCTGAATAACCTTAAAACCCACTTCCTCCTAGCACAAGCGTTTCATATACTTAAAAGGAGACCCCTGCGTAAGATGGATTGTTTATGACAAATGTGACATTGAAAATAAACTTTTTTGCGTTCTTGGTTTAGAGATTTTATAGATCCCTTTTTTATTGATAATAGGCTCGCGTTTGACCACTATCTCAACTGATGATGTTGTCAAAGATGGAGCACGCTTGTCTAGAAGTAACTCTTGACTTAAAGACTCCCAGGTAATAGCTATCAGGAAACACAGACTTCAGCAGGGAATTCTACTCCTTAGCAGTACGCACAATCAAAGTATTCCCAAAACGTTTTGTGCGTATGTGTGGGATGTTCATCATGTAACGATGCCGCATCGCCGTTTGTCTTGTATTCCGATGATGGAATGGGCTTGGCAGAACTAGATTGTGTAATCCATTTGTTAACAAAGAACTTATTACTCCATAACTTTCAACTAATTGATAAGACAGTGATATGCAATGAATATGGAGAACAGCAGATATGAAAAAACTTTTGAATTAGTTTAACAACCTTCCTTTAATGTGACAGAGAAATTATAAAACCAATAGTAGTATTTAATTTGATCTATTTATCACGAGAACGGGATGCTTTATTTCTTATTTGGCTCGGCATCGAAGAGTATTCTCGTACATTAAAATATTAATAAAACAAAATTCCGTAAACATGGCGTTGTTTACGGATTTTTGTATTTTCTTTGATATGTAACAAAAACTAGTACTAGTGATCTCCTGAGGGTGTAGGAGTGGTCGAAATTCGCCCATAATATAAATTATTTATATTATAAATTATTAATTTAAAATATTAGCTTTCTTTTTATCTTTCATTCTCCATATAAACTATAACTGTGCTTCATACTGTATGTCTGCGGATTTTCGTAAAAAGAGGTACAAAGTTATTGCTTCATGTAAAGCAAAACAGTACCGTTGCTATAAAATGTAAAAATAAAAATGAATACGAAGCTGACATAAATAATACATTATTGAATATTATAAACTGGCTAGATAATAATAATTTGAAGATAAATATAAATAAAACGAAACTAATGCAATTTACCCAAAGAATGCCAAAATTTAAAGATTTGAGAATTGACCATAATGATACTGAAATTAGCGAGGATACAAAAACAAAATTTTTAGGACTAACTATTGACGACAATATGAATTGGAAAGCACATACAGAGGAACTATGTAAAAAAATCAGTAGTACAGCGTATGCGCTATTTAAACTTGCACCAGTACTTAATATTGATGCCTTACTCACAGCATATCATGGAGCAACTGCTTCATACCTCAGATATGGTATAATATTTTGGGGCAATTCGACAAATAAAGAACTAGTATTCAAAGCCCAGAAAAGGTGTATACGAGCGATGTTTAATCTTAAAATTGAAGATAGCTGTGAACCATATTTTAGAAAATATAAAATCATGACGTTATCTTGTCTGTACATTTTTGAAATCGCGACTTTTATAAAAGCAAATCCTGAACTTTTTGAGACTCTAACAGATACAGTCACTCGTAGCAGGAGGAAAAACACACAAAATACCTATATTGCGATTACATAAAGCAAATACGGCGCTACTACGTAAGAGTATATACGGCATGGCACCAAAAATTTATAATAGGTTACCAGATGAATTAAGAAGCTTAGATGGTAATTCTTTCAAAAAACGTTTACATGATTTTCTAGTCAGTAAAACCTATTATAAAATTAGTGATTTTCTTGAAGGTAAATAATGTGACTAGAAAATACAAATTCAATAAAACTGACATTCTTTTATTTTATTATTTTACACATGATTGATATTTTGTCATTTTTTTTCTTTGTATTGTAATGGCCATGATGAAATGGATTTAATTTAACATTTTTTAATAGCTTACACAATGATTTATATCGTGACATTTTAATTTTTCGTATTGACATGGCCCTGATCAAATGAATTTAATTTTGAAATTTTTTAATAGTTTACACAATGACTTATAGTGATATTTTTATTTTCTGTATTGACAATTCAACAAAACGGACATTCTTTTATTTTATTATTTTACACATTATTGATATTTTGACATTTTTTTTGTATTGTAATGGCCCTGATAAAATGAATTTAATAATTTTACTTATATTCTAAAATGCTTAATTGTTTTGTTTGTATTATAAAATTGTTGGTATTCTTTGTTAATTAAATTATCATAGGAGCTAACTACTCTAATAATTTTATGTTAATAATTTTATGTTGATGCATGTACCTATTTAAATTTTAAATAAAACATATTATTATGTAAAATTTGCATGCCAGTAAGGTAGATCAAGGAGAACGAAATCCAATGTAATGTTAACACCACTGTGTATACCCTTGACCAGCAAATAAATGATTTATGATTATGATATTATGATTATGATTATAAAAGTTTTTATTTATACTATCTATTGATAGTATACAATATTATAAAGCGGTAAAGTTTGTTTGTTTGAACGCGCTTATCTTCGAAAGTACGGGGATTTGCTATGGATGTAGCTTGAAGCTTGAGGTTTTAAGCAATATTTTAGGGTTCCGTAGCCGAATGGCAAAAACGAAAGCCTTATAATTTCGTCATGTCTGTCTGTCTGTCCGTCCGTCCGTCCGTATGTCACAGCCATTTTATTCCGAAACTATTAGGACTACAGATGTGAAACTTGGTATTCTGTGAAACGCATTCCGATTTCTATTGAAATTTAAAAAATATATAAGTATTATAAAATTAAGGGGGGCTCCCCTACATAGAACTGAAGCTAAAAATATTTTTTTCTTCAAACATATACGTGTGCGGTATCTACATATACCCGGACTTTTAATTCGATGCAGTAAGCTGACATAATCTAGTGTCACTTAATAAAATAATGATACCCTATTTAACTTAATAGTGATGGATTCAATAATCAAATAATAAATGAACGATTTATAATCGTGAGAAATATAAATAAATTATATAATTTATACTATTATCTCTTATTTTGAAGTAGTAACTAGATTATAGTATAAATAAATCTATTTTTATTAAAAATATTAATATTCATGTGATATTTTAATAAATTGCGCTAGATTACTATTAAAACGACTTTCCCCGCATCACTTTGACGCAAACCCCGTTGGAATAGGTACAGGTACAGGGGCCTATTGCAGAAAATAAAAAATATTATCATGGTCTATTCGTTTTATTTTTCACGCCCGTTTATAATCACATTTTACTTTAGGTTATTTTCACTAAAATTATTAAAAAAATTACAAAACCTCCTACCCGAAAATGCTTATAAGTAGTTTAAGAAACATCCCTTAAAAATAAAAAATAAATAGACCCGGCGGGGTATCACTATGTAACAAACTTTAAATATCGATTCTGAATTGGCGATACCCCGCCGCGACTATTTTTATTTTATTATTTTTGAGATGTTTCTACTACATATCGCCGGGTTAATTCAAAAACCAACTAACTCGGTGATTTTGGGATATTGAGTTAAATATACCCACGGACTCAATTTTTTTTCTCTCTTTCTACTGGTAAAACATACTAAGCCATGCGATGCTTTATTTCGGAGATACTGAATGGTGAAACCAACTATCTAACCATACCATTTTTATGCGAAACAAATATTCATTGTTAATCGGAAAAATTATGTTTTGTATCGAAGTCAAACAAGATACTTAAATTTAATCAGTTATCAAAATAAAAAATACCTCCAAAATATACGGAATTTTGGGAAAGAAAAACGATCACATCCAATTATAATGGTTTAGTACTTAGAAACAACAGGAAATAGCGTTAACATTCAATGATAATAGCAGTTACTAAAAGATAATAGCTATTACCTGCTAATTTATTTATTATTACTTGACACAAAATCAAGAAGTAATTGTCAATAAATAGGTTTAGTAGGTTTTACTTCTATAATTTTGATCATGATCCCAACAAAATATTGAGAAGGAAAACTGATTAACCGCGGGTAGTTGGTTTAAATTCTGTAGTTTCTAACCGCGCATGCGTCATAGTCGTCGTTGCTCACGCGCAAGCGACATTCAATTCGTTTTGTGGCGGCGAATAAATTAAGTTCCAAGTGATAGTAAGGTGTTTGTGCACTAAAATGGATTCTTGTAATGCTGATCCTTCTTTCTTCCAGACTTTCAAATTCAAATTTCAAAAAAATTGGATCTATTCTTTATATTTATTTGTCTCAATATGTTTTTTTTTTTATTAAAAATAGGTTCATGTTTGACCACCATCTCACCTGTTGGTAAGTGATGATGTGGTTGAAGATGGAGCACGCTTACCTAAAAGTAACCTATTCACTCTTGACTTAAATAAAGACTCCTAGGTTATAGCTATCGGGAAACACAGACTCCGGCAGGGAATTCCACTCCTTAGCCGTACGCACAATAAAGGTATTCCCAAAACGTTTTGTGCGTATGGGTGGGATGTCCACCATGTAACGATGGCGCTTCGCCGTTTGTCTCGTAGTCCGATGATGGAACAGGCTTGGTGGAATTAGATTGTGTAATTCCATCGCACAGTCCCCGAAACGTAACAGATAGAAAACCGATAGACTTGCAACTCGTCGTCGATGTTCAAGGCTCTGGAGCTTTGACTCGACCAGTGCATCGTTGCCAATGAGTCTCTTGGCCCGCTTCTCGATAGACTCAAGCGCGTCCAGTTGGTATTTAGCAGATCCATCCCAAAGATGAGAGCAGTACTCCATACACGACCGAACCTGGGCTTGATAGAGATTGAGCAACTGTTCGGGTGTGAAGTACCGTCTCACCTTTGCTAGGGTTCCCAACTTTTTTGATGCTAGTTGAGCCTTAGCCTCGATAAACGGGCCAAAATTGAGGGTAAAATTTAGTGTTACCCCCAGAAGCCCGATACGGTTGGTTATCGGCACGATTACACCCCGGAAAGTAGGAGCCGGTTCGAATTGACTCCTTTTTGCGGAGAAGAGACACGCCTGGGTCTTAGCTGCATTAAACTTGACCAAGTTGGTATCGCCCCATTCGGAGACAGCCTTCATGGACAAGTTCAAGCGCCCAACCATGTCCTCACGTAGAGACTGGATCTATGACCTACCAGCTCGCGTGCTGGACACATATCTCTCAGAAACTGTGCTGTCGTCTGCATACCGAAAGGTACCGGGAATCAGCAGATCGTTAATGTGCAGCATAAACAAAGTTGCTGAGAGAACAGATCCCTGAGGAACCCCGGCATTGATTGCCAATTGGTCAGACGAGCAGTCATCAATGACCACTCGAATGGACCGATCTCTCAGGAAGTCTTCAATCCAAACGCAAAGTTGAGTGGGTAAACCGAAGGAAGGAAGATTAGCAATAAGGCTATCGTGCCAGACCCTGTCAAAGGCCTTGGAGATGTCAAGGGAAACAGCAAGTGTTTCCCCGTGCTTCTCAATGGCCTCACTCCAGGTATGAATGGCTTAAGCTAGAAGGTCCCCAGTTGACCGGTTTTTGCGAAAGCCGTATTGTCGGTCACTGAGGATGTCGTTGGCTTCTGGGTATGCTAGGAGCTTACTATTAAGTACACGCTCACGTCGTAAGACGTCAATAAAGTAGCTTTTTTTTCTGACACATGTGGAGGCCAAAATAGAAATCAGTATGTGTCTTCACTCTCATTATGGGCGGTTCAAAAAATTGACAACTTGTGCTCGATTATTCGAGCACAAATTTTTGGAATCTGGCCACTCGTATATGGAGGTCGATTCAATGCACCGTAGCATAGAGTCAGCTCAGAAACACCCGAAGATCTACTCCATGTCTGAATGGCTTAACGTTTTCCGATGAGCTCGGTAAAATAAAAAAAAAAACAAAACTATGCCGAAACCTTATAACACGAAAGAGCTAAAATATAATGATTTCTTGGATTTAAAATCTTTGGCAGGCATCATAATGAAAAACAAAAATAAAAACACAGAAGGAGACAGAGTGAACTGGTTAAAGATAAATAGAATGAAATACGAAAAGGGTCAAATGAAAATTTTGTATAATTATGACATGTCTGAGAATTTCTTGGATAATAATAATATTTTTTTTAATTTCTTGGGCTACTTCTACTGCTGGTTCCGACATTCCCGCTCATCGCTTCGAAACCAGACAAAAAAAAGCCGTAGCAAATTCAGCAGCTGCAACTACAAATGCCATCGAGGATCCTACTAAAGCAAGCTTTCCAACCAAATTAAATCAGCTCTACAATGCACCACTGCCCATTACAAATGCAAAAAAAATCCGACTTGCTAAAATTGTGCAAAAAAGGAGTAATCCCCGAAGAATACCATGCTTGGTTTGAAAATCTAGCGACTGATAGTGCTAAACTAGACCGGGTACCGGATGCTACTGTATCCGATGTATCTTCTGATGCCTTTGTGTTCGTTTTTCTTGAATAAATTTATTTTTCAACTTAGGTGTGTTTATAATCAAATTATTTCCAATTTATTAACCATCTCTAACCCTTAGATAGTTTTCATGATGACGCTTTGCTAAGGAACATCGCATAAGTTAGTACAAACTTTCAACAAATATCGGAAAGTAAAAGCGACAAATATTTTATTTTTTTTGCTTTTTTCTCGAAACTAGCAGGATTATTATGAACAATACATTATTTTTCGATGTATATTATTGAATTATTAACTAGTACGTTTCAGAGACACAACAGTAGCGCTTAATTTAAAAAATAAAGCCATTATTTTGTAGGGAGGTAAAAGCAATTAAATAAGGGGGTTTGGGGCACAAAATGCAATATTCTGTGAAACCTTGTTACTTTTCTATCAACTGCTAAAAATAAACGCATACATGATTAAATTACAAATCAGATGCTGTTCCTTATAATAACATAATCTAAAATAGTACATACAATTTTTTGATACAAACTTTTAAAACGCCCTAGCACAAAATCATAATTTGGTTAGTTAGTTGGTTTTTTAATTAACCCGGCGATATAAGCATTTTTTGCGTAGGGGTTTTTTATTTTTTTTATTTTAAGCTTTTTAAACTTTTCACCTACCTTAGCTTTTGTCAATTTGACCAATTTCATGGGATGGACAGTTTTTGTAATATAGTACGCGTCGTTCCGTTTCAATACGACACACACAAATATACCCATATTTGACAATATTCAATTATTCATCCCCACTTTCACTCCCCATATCTAGTAAATGGCTGAACCGATTTTGACAAAAAAATTTCTAAAAACAATGCCGGAAAAACTGCTTTCTAACAAAAAAAAACCGCATTGAAATCGGTTCACCCGCTTAGAAGCTACGGTGTCACAGACAGATACACAGATACACACGTTAAACTTATAGCACCCCTCTGTTTCCGTCGGGGGTTAAAAATTGTTTATATCGTTATTCGATTTTATTCCTTAACCGATTAATTTAGTTACCTACATCACAATTTCGTAGTCATCTCTATCTGACAACTCAGAAACTGTTAGTCTACTGCATCGAATTAAAAGTCCGGCTATATAGACAGGTCTTTAAAAATGACATTGAGGTTTCTCAAACCACTTTTTCTAAAAGTCAATCGTTTATAAGATATACGCTTCCAAAGTGGTAAAATGTCCACCGTCCCCCCTCTAACTTCTATAATAATGGAGAGAAAAATCTAAAAAAAATATATGCTGTAGATCTTAATAAAAACCTTCAATGAAAATTAGTTTGAACGAGATTGGGTCAGCAGTTTCGAGATATAGCACATTTTCTAAAACCGCAAATATAACTTTGTATTTCATACAAACAATGTGAAAAACAAAGTTATTTTGCGTAGTTACTACGGAACCCTTCATGGGCGAGTCTGACTCGCACTTGGCCAAATTTTACTACTGAGAAAGAAGGATATTATGTTTTTAAAGTGATAAAGTGCACGGGAGCAAAGCCCCTCGACTGCTATTTATCAAATACTTATTTTCGAGATGGTAAAAAAAATCATCTGGTATATTTCAAAACTAGTAGTACCTTTTTTACTGTGTTTTATACAAATCTCACCTGAGGACAAACAGAAGCCAGAATTCTGTCCCTGCCTTTCATGGGACAAGCTTCATACTTTGACCAGAACTCATCAAAACAGTCCTTTATATCTGGAGCCGTGGATGTTATCTCGGCTCTCTGTGCATTGCACACTTCTATAAAATTTGATTGTAAAACCAGCTCCACTTCACATTTCTTGTTATGAGCTGATGGACGCCACCTTCTTCTTACTGTGCCACTGGAATTTAAAATTACAGAACCATATTTTATTTTTTAAAGGTTACAAACAAACAATGTGGAAAGAATTCACATAACTAGCAATCCTGTTAACCCCTCCAACTAAGCTAAATATGCTTGTATCTGGAGTGAATTCACGGCAATAGTGTAATGGGTGAGTTTAGAACCCGCGACCTCTCGATCACAAGTCCGACACCTTAGCCATTAAGCTATTGACGCTTCAATCTATACTAATATTATAAAGCGGAAAAGTTTGTTTGTTTGTTTGTAAAGTGTTTCGAAAGTACTGGGTGGATTTGGATGCAATTTCGTATGGAAGTAGCTTGAAGCTTGAGGAAGGTTATAGGCTACTTTTCACGCGACTGCAAAAAAGGTGAGTTATGTTTTACCGTTATAGAATCCACGGGAGCAAAGCCCCGCGTTAGTACTAGTTACTAATACACAAACTAACTTTTATTAGCAAAAACAAGGATCTTCATATACATAATGTTTCAAAAGTGCGTGGTATTAAATAAAAACGATTTAATGTAGGCACCTACCTATCTGACGAAAAACTTGCAATTTTAAAAGTTATATTAAAAAAATACAATGCGAAAGAGGATCGGGGCATTAAGTTTTTAGCTCATTAACAAATTTGATACACAGAAAATGAGCACAAACGAACTGAAGATGTTGAAATGGGCAGCGGGAGTGACCAGACTCGATAAAGTACGCAATGAGTACATCAGAGGCTCCTTCAAAGTCGCTCCCATTGCAGAAAAGATGGTTGAGAGCCGGCTGAGATGGTTTGGTCATGTCATGAGGCGAGAAGAAGGACATCCGGTGAAAAAGGCACTGGCTATCCCAGAGACCAGAAAGGGCAGAGGAAGACCGCCAGACACGTGGTGGACAACCGCTGCCAAGGACATGGAGCGAGCTCAGCTGAAAGCAAAGACAACCCAAGACAGAGTATCCTGGCGCCTTAAAACGAGGAGAGCCGACCCCAAGTAAAGGGAGCAGGCATGGTAGAAGAAGAAGAGAACAGATTTGATACCACTAGGACTGTAATAATGACTGGTCTTTTCCATCAGCTTTTCTGAATCACTAACAAATGGGAATTTTACAGTAGGAATAAATAGTTTGTCAAATAATGGACTCGGATTATATCCCTTGCAACAATATTAAGTTTACAATCATGTCCTAGCCAATATGAGAAATACAAGTTCCTACTAGAACATGAAGCCATATTACTTCATAATGCTAATGACACATCATAGACTCCATTTTAAAGTAAACTCCTCTAAATTTATTAGGTTTACACACCATATAATAACATCATCACCAGGCTTGCAGCAATCCACCAGATCATCCTCGAGCACAACCCACATGGACCCAGGTATTGTTCCTATACTTAATGTATTTACTTGTTCCTGAAACACCACAATGTAACAAATGTAAAGTAAGCTAGCATAAAATTAAGGTAATACTATGAAATGATTAACACTCTTTGATGGAGTAGTAAATCTTACTCTTACTAATACTATAAATGTGACAGTTAAAATGGATAGATGTTAATTAATCATGCCAACACGGTTTAATGGCTCTGAATGAAATTTTGTATTACATAGCTGAAATTCTGAAGTAACACACACGCTTTTCATAACAGAATTTCCATGTGATCGAGATTCACATATGAAAAACTGCATAGGTAATAAAGAATCCCACGAGAATGAAGGTTCCCCCTATCTTTCCTCACTTTAACATTTTGGGATTCCTCTGTGCAACCAAAATCATGTCAAGCAGTTGGTCTTAGCTGGTCTTAACTGTCACGTTCTTAAACTGTTACTTTAATTACTGTCTTTGAAAGCAATTACAGATAATAATAATAATAATAATAAATTTGTTTATTGCATTAAAAAGTGATTGTAGTACATAAGGCATATCGTCGTATACAAAGTTGATAACAATATTATTTGTACCATGTCGTTCACAATCTAGTGGGTGAAGTCCTGCTATCCTAGCTAGGTTAAAACATAACCTGTATTAAGGAATAACAGTTCCTGTCCCTTACAAAAGTTACAATAAACTAGCACAAGAATATATAGATATACTTTTTTTAATTTACCTTAATTTTAATACAACTATTATGTTTATATTTGAATACTTGCGTGTATGTGGATGTGTGTGTGAGAGAGTGTGTATATGTTTGTCTACGTGTGTGAGTGAGTGAGAGTTTGTGTGTTTGTTATGGTTGATATTCGTTCGAGGTATTTATATGATCTGTCACTGTAACTTACCGAGATACTTCTCAGTTTCATCATACGTTTTATTCTGAAGAAATGTTCGTAGAGTCTTTTTACAATTAAAGTTAGATAATCCGTATATCAGACATATTTTGTTAAATTTATTGTACAGAGCGGGGCCTAGATAGTTATAAAATCTGCTTGCGAATGCTGTGCGTACCTGTGGGATAGTGCAAATTAGGTCTTTCCTACGCTTTGTTACTTTTATATGTGGAGTTTTGCGATGCTGAAGAAGAACTGTTTGCATGATGAATTGTTGTCGAACATTAAGAACATTACAACTACTATACAATACAGACACACCACACACACACACACACCACACAGATAGGCACAAACCAGAAAATCTGACACTTGTTTTGCCATGGGGTATTATGTTTGTAGAATATGCTGATTTGTCTATATCCATTGTCCATAGTTGACACATATCCATAGTACATAGTTGACTCGCCAACGCACCACCGCACAGGACGACAGTCTGACAACGACTGACTCCCCCGAGTGGAAGTCGCTACGTCCCCGTAAGGGGGCGTGGCGAGCGGTGTCGAGGCGTACGCCTCTCGACCGCGGGTGCTTTACCGGGGCTCGTAAAAACGAGCCCGACCTTGTGGTGCCTTTTAATTAGGCGTAGTATTTTGAGTGCGAGAGTGCCTACTCAAATATGAATAGCAATCTCGCACTCGTGTGATAGGGTTCTTGTCGTGTGACTATAGGTGCGCCGCGGCGCCGTGACTCAGCGCCGTTTCTTCACGACACTCCGGCGGTCTGACCCCGCCAGGTGAGACCTCCAGTTTCCTGGAGGAGGCCCGGCGAAGGTCGACCAGCGACGAGAGTGTCGACTCTGACGCACCTATAGTGGGTGAGTGGCTCTCGCCCGTCCCGCTTCCAGAGCTAGCCGGTCACGTTTCGGGCTGCAGAGCCGTGTCGTGTGTGAGTGTGAGCGGTATTGTGTTGTGAGTCACTGCTCAGTGCATCTGCACCGGATAGCGTGCGCTGCTAGCCGGTGCGGGTTATGTTTAGGCGCATGTTGAGTTATGAATGTGTGGTTCAGTACGTGATGTGCCTATATTAACTTAGCACACATCACGCACTGTGGTGTGAGTCAGGTGAGCAGAGTATTTGTTTGAGTTAGCCGCGTGTAGCCTGGGAGCGGCTAACTCAGGCGTCAGTCCGGTGGGATGGGGTCGCTGTCGTCCGCTACCAGGTCGCGGGGCAGGCGTCTCGCGTCAGGTGGGCGCGTATGCCACGGCGCTATCTGCTTGATGTGTGGCTAAGCGGATGCGTCGGCACGCGCGAACATACCCTTCGCGAGGCGTCGCACAAACTCGTCCAGGCTCTCAATCCCGAGGTCGCGCTGGATCACGTCGTTCCTCACGTAGCGGGGGGCGTCCAGTATTGTCCGCAGCGCTAGGTGTTGTTGGGCGCGGAGCATCTTGCGGTTCGCCTCGCTGGTGAGGACAAACCAAGCTGGTGTGGCGTACGTCAGTATTGGGCGTATGTACGTTTTGTACACGCCCAATCTGACGCGCGCCGGGAGGCGGGACGAGAGCACTGGGCGTAGTAGGTTGCGGGCGGCGCGGCCTTGCGCGGCGACCCTGCGGACATGCGACCTCATCGTGAGCCGACGATCAATGTCTACGCCCAGGTATTTAGCCCGGGGTGACCACTTGATGTCGGCTCCTTGAAGCTTCAGGGGAGGTGGGAGGGGCGCACAGCCCGTGACGAGGGCCTGTGTCTTACCTACGTTCACCGAAAGCCGCCACTTGGCTAGCCACTCGGGGAGTTGGTCGAGCGCGCGCTGCATCTTGACAGCCGCGTGCTTCGCGTTCATTGACGTGGTGATGTACGCGGCGTCATCCGCGTACAGCGCGAGCGTCGATTCCGGGGTTGTGGGGATGTCGTCGGTGAAGCGCGTGTAACACACAGGCGAGATGCAGCTACCCTGCGGCACGCCCGCGCCTATTGGGCGGGGAGCGGACAGCGCGCCCTCCACGGTCACTCTGAAGCTTCTGTTGGTGAGAAAGGAGGAGACCACTTTGACTATGCGACGGGGTGCGTCGGACGTGGCCAATTTGTATATGAGGCCATCGTGCCAGACGCGGTCGAAAGCCTTCTCCATGTCGAGGAATACTGCGACCGCGTACTCTTTCCTGTTCATGGTACTGGACAGCAGGTGCAGTACCCTCGACAGCTGGAGCGTCGTGCTATGTTCCGCCCGGAACCCGAACTGTTCTGGGCGTGGTGGCATTGCTGGGATGAGGTGACGCAGCAGGAGTTGCTCGAACACCTTGGAGATCGTGGGCAGTAAGGTGATTGGCCGATAGCTCTCCGGCTTCAGCACGTTTTTCCCCGCCTTGGGCAGCATTATGACGCGCCCTTCTTTCCATGGTGTGGGGAAGGCGCCTGTGCGGACTATGCCCGTGAACAGGCGCGCCAGCGCCGCAACCATACGGTGCGGCAGGTGGCGCAGCGCTGTGTTTGTGATGCCGTCCGCACCGGGCGCCTTGCGTGGCTTCGTGCGTTGAATAGCGCGTCTGACTGTGCCTGGCGGGAAGAAGATTGGGTCTTCTTCGGGAGCTATCGGCGTAGCGAAATATTCCCCAAGGTGTTTCTCTACTGCTGCGTTATGCTCGGTGTCTTGTGTCGGGTTCGGTTGGAACTGACGCTCCAGGTGTTCAGCGAAGACTTCCGCCCGGTCCTCCGCTACATATAGTAGCGCCCCGTCGCTATCGTGTAGTGGGCGTACCGGAGCTGGGGTGTTCGTCAGTCGGCGGCATAGTCTGTGAATGGAGGGCCAGTCTCCCTCTGAGCCCTCTATGTAGTTCTCCCAGCTCGCGGTCTCTGTGGCCCTCAACTCGGCCTTGACTTTTTCCGCGAGTTTATTGAGTCGCGTCTTCAGTGTGGGGCAGCGTACCTGCTGCCACTGCTTGCGTAGTCGCCGCTTTTCTGCTATCATGTCGCGTACGCGCGGCGGTAAGGGCGGCGATAGCACTCTCCCTTGCGCCGGCGCTTGCGTGGTGGATGCTTCTAGTGCGGCCTGTATGCAAGCAGTGATCTCGCTTGCCAGGGCGTCGACATCTGTGGCGTCTAGGATAGGCCGAGTCGGGGTTGTGGTCTCCACCTTCTCGGCAAATGATTTCCAGTCAATTAATCGACGTGGCGCCGGCGGTTTGACTCGGGTCGGCATCCCCGATATGACGACGAGTACTGGAGTGTGATCTGATTGCAACTCGTCGTCAATCACCTGCTGTGCGATCTGGCAGTGTAACCCACGGTGTATTACAATGTCCAGCACGTCGGGCATCCTGCTTTGGTCGTCTGGGTAGTGTGTTGGCGTCTCAGGGCCAGACACTATATACCCGTGGGCTTCTGCGTCTGGGAGGAGTCGTCTCCCTCCGGAGTTTGTGGTTAGTGAGTTCCACGCCGGGCTTTTGCAGTTGAGGTCGCCGGCGAGGAGCGTAGGGTTGGAGCTTCGGTTGAGTATTTCCTCTCGTAACTCTCGGCAGTCGAGTGGTGTATTGGGAGGTTTGTAGCAGGCGTATACATCTATGTCCTCGCCGGCAATGTGCAGTTGTATGCCCAGCGCGTACATTGATTGCAGCGACGGTGTGAGGAGTTGTTGGTGTACGACTCCTCTCTTCACTAGTACTGCCAGACCGCGGTACCTGTAGTTGTGAGCCGACACCTCGTCTTTGCGATATACGTGATATCCCGGGAACCTGGTCTTGTCCCCAGGTCCCAGGTGAGTCTCGCTTATCAGCGCCACGTCGATATTTTGTTCCCTCAGGAGGTGACGGAATGGGACGATTTTGTCCCGAAGGCCGCGGGCATTCCAGTGGATCATCCTCAACGGCTTATCCATTGTAGAGGTTGAGTAGCTCGGCCAAGCCGTCGAGGATAACCTGCCCTGCATTCTGGCCTTGTCTTATGGCCTGAATAAGGCCCATCAGAAGTTTTATGGCGCAGGCTGTAAACTCTTTTTCTGTGAGTTGGCCGGCGCTCAGGGCGGCGGCGTTGTCTGTTTGTTTTTCTTTCCTTAGATTTTGGCTGGCAACTACTGCCGCCGCGCGCTTAGCTGGCGCTGTGCCGGCGCTCTGCTTGTCGCTCTTGGCGGTAGTGGCAGCCTGCGCCTGCGTAGTGACAGGGGCGGCCTTCGGGATCTTGTTCTCGGGAGCAGTTATCGCTGTCGATGTGGTTTCTTCGGGGGGAGTGGGCTTCCTCCCTTTGCCTCCCCTCTTCCTCCTCTTCCGTCCTGAGGGGGCTGTCCCTCCGCGGTTGGTGGGCCCGTTGGCTGCCGCCATCAGTGACGCGCCTTGTGCCTCTTCTCTTGGCTGCTGTTGGGTTGGGCGGCGTGTGGTGTCGGCCGTGATGGCGACAGTCCCCGCTCGCCTGTGTTTGATTTCCCGTTGGAATACGGGGCACTTAATGTTGCACGCCGGGTGCGGGCCACCGCAGTTGGCGCAGGTGGCTGGCTCCTCCCTCGGTCGTGGGCAGTCTCTTGCTGCGTGCCCCTCGCCGCATCTCACACAGGCGAGCGGTCGGTGGCACTGGTGCGATGAGTGCCTGAATTGTTGGCACCTGTGGCATTGAGCGGGCCCACGCTTGCCCCGCCATGCCTCTATCCTGACGCCGCGCATATTCAGTAGCACCGTGGTGTTGTAGATGGCGCGAGCGTCGGCTGTCCGTTGAAGCACGGCGTGGAATATGCAACCGGGTCGTCCTTGGCGCGCGCGAATGTGGCGCACGTACTCCGGTTGATATCCCAGGGCGCGGAGTTCTTCCAGTATCTCCGCCGGTTCCGTGTCAGCGGGGAGTCCCAGGATCGCTACTTTCATCTTCTTGTCAGCTGGCAGCGAGTATGCGAACCAGCTGACACCCTCTTCTGCTTCAATCGTGGTGAGGTAACGTTGTATTATGCGGTACTCGTCCTCCGATTCCGGCGAGAAACGGACACCGGAACCGTAAGGGCGAGCATTGGGGGGTGTCCCAACTTGGTGGCCAAGGCCCGGAAGTGGGTCGCCCAGTTGGGTAATTTTTCTACTACTAATGGTGGGTAGCGGGGTCTCTTCTTCTTGTTGGCCGCGTTTGGGTCGGCCGGGGCTGTTGTGGCGGCAGTCGAGTTCGCTGGTTGCCGGGGGGAGGGAGAAATTATTATGCTCACCTCCAATGATCCGCGTCGGGCGGCCTCGGCGAATGTGGGAGACTCGACGGTGGGGTGCGGCGTCTCTAAGCAGTAGCGCTTAGCGTCGTCCGCCGCGCTAGTTGTTTCCTCTTCTGGGCTGCGTCTCCTTCGTTGGGGTCGGTGTTCCAGCTGGAATTCGAATTCAAATCCCAGCGAGGGGGTTGGTGAGAGCATGGGCGGTGGTGTGTGCACCTCGTGTCCTTCCGAAGCTAGTGACATGCTAGAGCCCGCGCGGGACGAGCAGGCTGATAGTGCTGCTGGCGAATCGTATGCGGAGGCGCGGGGTGGGACAGGTGAGGCAGGCTCCATCTGGTGTCTCGGTGTGGCGGCTATACCACGTAGTCGTGGGTCACGCGTCGCGGCGTGTTCTGTGGCTGATCTTATTGCTCGAGCCGAGCTTGTCAGCGAGCTGTGGGGTGCGGGTGACGCGGTGCGCGCAGCTGGCGCGCGGTCCGGCGCGGGCGGTGCGGTTGAACGCGACGGTGGGGCCGCGGAGCGCGCGGCAGCCGACGGTACGCGGGCGGCACTGCTGACGGACGCGTGCGCGGGAGGGGCTGGGGCGCGTGCTGGCGGGGCACGGCTTTGTACAGCGACGGTTGGCCCCGGGGCCTGGGTGGGCACGGGCCGGAACGTCGCGGGTCGGACGGGCACGGCATGCTGGCGGCCCGACGTCAACATGGGCGCAACGCGCGCAGGCGCCGATGGTGACGGTGGGCCGGCTGTCTTCTTGTACTCTTCCGTTGATATTTGGCTTCGTCCCGACGGCGGTGGGCCGGACAGCTCGTCCCCAATATGTGGGAGCGACATCGCTCGGTCCAGCGTCGGGTGGCTCTCTTCTTCCTCGGAGTCTTCTGCGCGGCCTAGCGAGCCGCGCTTGCCGGGCTTCGGCATCGCTTTATTCTAACACTTTAGCTTGCACTATATCGTTAGGGTCCATATAATAACGATAAACAAAAGTTTTTCACTATTGTGAGGCGGGTTGAGGGTAGAAGTAACCGTCGCGATCGACCGGTGTTCTAGAACACCGGGCTTCTTGCGACGGGTGGCTCCCTCTGCGCCTGTACGAGCGAACGGCGTTCACTCGTACACTCGCAGAGAGATACGACACCAAAACGATCCGTGCGACACAGTACACTGTTATCACTAAACTTAGGCAACTGAGCACTGTATGTTGATTACTGGCGAATCCGATTACTGGCGAATCCTGATTACTGGCGAATCCTCTGACTGACTGACTCCCCCACCACGCGGACCGGTATTTATAACCTAGCGACGTATGCGCCCGAGGCAACGTTATAATACTGTTATCGATTTGTAGTGTGATATATTGATATCTTCATACACTACAATGTTACCAAGCAAGAAGGTTTAATAGGCATTTTCTGGGCTCGCTCGTTCGATCGTAGACCTCATCTTACACTTACCATCAGGTATGATCGAGGTCAAGAGCGGGCACATTCGTAATAAAAAAAAAATAGTTGTGGAGATCAGCATAGGCCATTGCTCCATGCAAAATAATGGTACTTATCTGACCCTTACATAGTTGGAAAAAGGCTAGGCAAATGATGATATTTTTGTTTTTATCAAGTATAAATGTGATATTTTTGTTTTTATCAAGTATAAATGTGATATTTTTGTTTTTATCAAGTACTAGCTTCTGCCCGCGACGTCGTTCGCGTGGGAGGGTTTTCCCGCTTCCATGGGAATTCCGGGATAAAAAGTGTGTTATTCCAGGATGTAAACTATCTACTTGCCAAATTTCATTCAGATCCGTTCAGTAGTTTTTGCGTGAAAGAGTAACAAACATCCATCCATCCTCACAAACTTTCGCATTTATAATACTAACTAGCTTCTACCCGCGACTTCGTACGCGTGGGAAGGTGTTCCCGCGCAAATCCCGATCCCGTGGGAATTTCGGGATAAAAAGTAGCCTATGTGTTATTCCAGGCTGCCAACTATATACTTACCAAATTTCATTCAGTTCCGTTCAGTAGTTTTTGCGTGAAAGAGGAACAAACATCCATCCATCCTCACAAACTTTCGCATTTATAATATTAGTAGGAAGTAGGATAGCTTCTGCCCGCGACTTCGTTCGCGTGGGAAGGCTTTCCCGCGTAGATCCCGATCCTGTGGGATTTCCGGGATAAAAAGTAGCCTATGTGTTATTCCAGCATGTCTACTATCTACTTACTAAATTTCATTGAGATCCGTTCAGTAGTTTTTGCGTGAAAGAGAAACAAACATCCATCCATCCTCACAAACTTTCGCATTTGTAATATTAGTAGGAAAGTAGGAATTAGTAGGAAGTAGGATTAGTAGGAAGTAGGATAGTAGGAAGTAGGAAGGATATGTGATATTTTTGTTTTTATCAAGTATATGTACTGCCGGGTATGGTTATTTACTTTTTTCCTAGGCTAGAGAACTATGATGACTAGCAGCAGTGGACTACAATGAATGCAGATAAAGTTAAAACTGTCTTTAGCAGAATTCTTTCTTATCTTAATAGATGGATGGATGTTTGTAACTCTTCCATGCAAAAACCAAACAAATTTAGATTCAACTTTGCAGTAATATAATTTATACATCAAAATACAGTAATATAATTTATACATCAAAATACTGCTGTCAATAGCTTAGTTGCAGTAAGTACGCTCTATTCGGTTTCGAGAAAAACACGGTATACATTTTGGTGATGTATGTCACATACGTTTGGTGAGATACATGCTGAGGTCCTCTTTCATTTAAGCTATCAACCATCATGATCTGATTAAATACAAAGGATTTATAAAAGATTTTTCTCGAAACCGTCCAGAGCTTACTGCAACTATACTATTGATGGCAGAATAACACATGGCTACTTTTCATCGCAGGAAAATGTGTGCATTCGTAGATAGTAATATAATAATAGTTCAGCCTATTATTCCCTCTACTAGAACACAGGCCTCCTCTATATGAGAATAAATTAATGCCGTTTTTAAAGATCTTTACCTGTATTTTAATTTCCTGATAGTCCTTACAATGTTCTCTGGACACCATGGGCACTTGTGAAAAAGTAGAACTCCTGCATGCTTTGACATCATTGCCACATTTAGAAGGAGCCTTCAAAATATATCTGCTATCAAACTCAGCTTCAATGCAATTTTCATATTTACATTTCAGACAAACATATTTTCTTTGATATTCTAACATTTTCGACTGTGTTACTCTTACAACGGTACCTTTAAAAAAAAAACACTGATAAAGTTGTAATCAATAAAAACCACATATATTCCATTATTGATTAAATAAAATGTAGAACAAATTAAAAAAAAAGAATAAAAAATACAAAACCACCCAAATTGACATGTTATAGAGGCAAAATAAATGTTTAAATATTTATAGATAAGGGTAGCTTTTCACTGTTATTAAGTGCTCTCTCTTCCACATCAGAGAACTTCAGCATCCAAAGTCCTTAAGTTATTAATTCTTCAGAAATAATGACAATGCTAAGTGATATTGAAAGTATCTTTATCCCATAAATCAAGTGTTATGCACAACCCCTGCGGGGTCAGGTACAAGGGCCGAACAAACTACTTCTTCTAACAAAAGAAAAGTTTTAACCTGTTACTTTTAGAAAACATCCCACATCCACATTCTTCGGGAATACCATTCGATGAAGCTCAGGACAAACTGGTAAACCAAAAAACCTTGCATGGATATTCCGTTTTAAGAAGTAATAATCCAACTTTAAAACGGCTATTTTGTATTCTTCACATTCAAGAATTGTCTGTTGAGCCTTTATTAGATCCTTGTCGCAGGCCGGTAAACTCTCAACAGGACTACATAATACTTTGTCTCCGACATCTGGATATGTCTCAAATAGTTTCAAGAAGCTAGAACAACAGTAAAACAGGTTAAATTAGGCAATTCATGATATAAATATTGACTTTAAAACTGTTGCTTACTCGATTTTAATGCTATAGTACCCTAAATTATCCCGCTCGGACAAAATATTTAAACATTCCTCTAAATGGAACTTAATAACGTACTCTAAAATCATTTTATTAACATAATTTCTATACAACTACAAATAATAACATTTGCCTTTGCTTCACGGATTTCGCGGTCTCACACAGAACAGAATAGGGATGGTACGTATTTACGCGACCAGGTTTTTACACCAGGTATTTACTTCCAAGTACGTACACCAGGTACTGATCCGAAATACTTGCAAGACTTCAAAGTATTTTATACGGCTACTCGGACTCGCTCCAGTCGGAGCTTGACGCTCGCCCGACTATGCGATTATGCTCCTTATCTGTAAGAGACTACGGAACAATTTTGTATGCAAGTCTTTTCTAGTATATGGTTTGTCTTTGCAAGTATTTATATGTAAACGCGATTGTGCTTCTTATTCATAATAACTCACGGGTCAATTTCCTATGCAAGTATTTTTTCTTCCAACAGGGCTTGGATTGAATAAAAGTAGATACTTTCGTCTCTATGCTGGTATTTATTTGTAAACGCGATTGTGCTCCTTATACATAGGAAGTCACGGTTCAATTTCCTATACAGATAGAAAATACTTGAAAGTATTCCGAGCCCTGCTTTCTTATGATAGACTTACTTGAAAGCCCTGGTACTCGATTTTGCAAGTATGACCCATGTCTAGTACCTTGAGCGTCTGATGTGAAAATACTTGCATAGGAAATTGATTCGTTTTGTCTCAGCAAAAAGGAGCATAATCGTATCAGAAAAAAAATACTTGCAAGGTTCAAAGTATTTTTCATTTGCAAATGCGATTGTATAGTGGTTCTCTAAATATTCCAAAGTTGTCTGAGTACATAAACCGAAATCTGTGTAGATGTGTGCATCAGGGAACTTTTTCTTTTCTTTTGAGTAGTTTGCGGCGCCATTCACCCTAATGACTATTAATAAAAGACACATTATTGCGTGAACGAAAGTATTTTAGAAAATATTTTGTTATGTTTACGTTTTTTATTTTTCTTTCGTCAGTTGTCGTTTGAGTGAGTGCATAGATGATACATATAAATACTGAGAAGTGAGTGCGAGCTTGTTTTGCAATTTACCAACTGACCGTGACTTTCTTATTTCGCGAGTTTATTGAATTTAAACTATTAACAGTTAGTGTGTAAATAAACAAAACTGCTTTTTTATGTGTACGTGACTTTGTTTATTAGTTAGGAATGTAAATATTTAAATAGGTAAAAGACGATTTTTGAACTGTAGTTAAGTGTTTTCTTTTAAAATTGATAAGACTTACTAGTTGTAAATAAAAATACAGTTACAAACCATGGCTCCTAAGAAAAGTTTGGCTAAAATAAAGCTGAATGTAAAATGTGCAAAGCATTAATATCATACAAATCGGGAGTGTCAAACCTTATGCCTTATGCTTGCATGTGCAAAGAAAACATATTTCCGTGAATTTAATTAAGTGAATTATTAATTTCTGTAAATTAAGTAGGAAGGAAAGATTTCATCTACAAAAGCCGTACTAGATTGTGGCATGGTACGACCTGGACTAGTAGACTGAAATCCGAAGTGGCTCAAAATACTTTCTAGTATTTTAATACCTGGTTTCCGACCCTGGTATTTTTACAGACTCGTACTTGCAAGCCCTGGTATTGATATTTGCAAGTATATCTCATCTCTAGAACAGAAACAGAATCAGATTCAATTTAGTTAGGGATGGCAATCTGAAATTGATTAATAATAGAATCGATTTCTTTTTATTTTCGTAAAAGCTGATAAAAACGTCGGTGTCTGGTTTTGTATTTTCGTTCTTGGCACCGACTTCCGAAACTAAAGCTATTTTTATGTCTAGTTCATTTGTTATTCTGAAAAACTAGTTAAGAGGTCACTAATTCTAAAAAAAATCCTTTCATTATCAGGCCAACCCACACAAAAACACACACAACACAAAAATATTTTAACTCCTTTTAACCCTTGAGGAGTTGTACCTTCCATCATCAGCGTATCTACATGAGATGATGATGATCAGACAAAAATACTTAAACACCTTTATAAAATATATGAGGAATGTAATAAACGCCATTATAATGTCATGCTTGCCTCTGATTTTCCCAGGATCCTATCATCAGATCCTGACTTAATGACCATGGGACCACCTCTGAAGTATATGCTTTTAATCAAAAAAATAATTTTACAAATCGGTCTAGACGTCTTCGCGTAGTCGCTGAATATACAGAAAACATAAATAATTAGTTAAGTGCAAAAATGCTTATAAAAACACTAATGAAATATTTTTTTATGGGACCAAATGGTAACTATTTCGCATCAAACAAAAAAATAATGACGTAAATCAAATCATAATATTAATCTAGGCGTAATTGGTGTACATACATTGAAAAACAAAGATACCCCCCGAATTGAGAACCCCTACAATACAATAAAGAGTATCTATCTATCGTTGTTCGTTAAAGAATTTTTATTATCGAATTTGCGGAACAAGGATCCCTGATATTATTCCCAGAAATCATTAATAAGAGATCATTTATTATGGTATCTTACTTGTTTTCCATAAAATGGATTTTACATTGTAAATTACCAAGCATATTTAGCACAGTTGAAGAGTGTTAGTAACGTGAATTCAATGTACAATTATCTTTTAAAAACAAAAATGCAGCCCTGAAAGGAATCAATTTTGTTTTAATTGATTCGGTAGTGATTCGAACCAATTTAGAAATCGATTTTTTTCTGAAAAATTCGGCATCCCTAATTCAAGTCTGCTGAACTGTCATTCATGTCATTTTTTTTTTAACTTTATTCATAACCATGGATACAAGTCCTTCAGTCGTAGTCATTAAACTAAATAAAATCGATTAAACTTTTTTCACAGTGTTTAATATAAATGTAAATAATGGATTGCATTGGAAAGTAATTTCTGAATACGTTCAGAAATTACTTTCCAATGCGGTTTATACGTTATAGTGTTGTCAATGCTGAAATTTAAACTGCCGTACGTGTCGTAGGTTATTACCACGGAACAGAAATACAGTGGAAGTGCGATGCGACAACATTACTACGGGAACCGCTGTCGCCAAACTCACACAAATAAAACGGTAATCATATAATGCACTACAAATATACAATTATTTTGATTTTTCATTTTAATTTTAGTCAAAACCAACACAAGTCACAAATCCTACTTCTGGAAATAAACCTTGATGCTCTACAGATAGGATTTATTTTGCTTATGTGCAGAAAATCTTTACGACGTTTTATAATCTTATGTCAATTGACGAGTAAACTCGACCATAGATGGCGTTATTTTCAGTGGAAGCGATTATATATTTTATTTTCTTAGAAATAAGGTTAACAATCGCGTCACATGTCGATATTTATTGCTACTTAATAAGTGCAGCACATTGTATTTTTAATTACATTATCGATATCGATAGATATCCGATTTCTTTTGTATTTCGAATATAAACATTAAGTGGCGGGTGGGTGGAATATTAGATACCAACAGGGTCTGGAACTTGCTTTATATACATAAATGTATTTTAAATACTGCTGAATATTTTCAAAATAATCTAAATTCTCGGGTGATAATAATTAAATGCGCAATATTAACTAAATTGTGAAAATTATCGTAAAATCGGGTTAAAATAATATAAACAGGAATTTTACTTTTCATTTAGTGTCCTTGAAATAAAAGGTATTTCTTAAGAAACTGGTGTTTCGAAAGTCTGAAACGAAAGAACTGGTGTTCCGAGCATATCGTGCTTGATATGGATGGCAATCAATTAACTCTACCCCTCTACCCATTGCATCTATTCATTCTTTGACGCTACCGTCTTTGGGAAACCTATAAATTATTTTAAATGATGATTAGGAACCTACTGATGTCCGTTTAGGGATTTCATGACATTGCTTGTCAGACAATAATTTTAATATTAATCATTAATGCAATGCAGCATAGCTAAATTTCTATGGTAATATTTGTGTTAGGGAGCACAGCAACCTAGGATAGATAGTAAGTAGATATAATCGTAGAATCGTATCGAAGATTGTACATGGTAGATTTAATATTCGTTGTTATGTAGAGTCGTTTTTATCATGTAGAATCATTTAGTTATTATATAGAATCCATATCGTTGTATCGTATAGAATTGTTTTGAAAATAGCATTTTTTGGAGAGCTAATGTATATAATTAATGTAGTATATGCATGTCAATGTCGGCCGTAGATTGGTGGACGCGGCATGAGTTAAAATCGAGCACTCTCCACGCGCGCCACCTACGACCGCGCATATAAATATAGCCGCCCACTGCGTGGGCAGTGAGTGAAACGCACCTGGGACAGGAAGACAGGGTCAAGTTCCCAGGTTACGTCATCTACCGCCAAGACGAACGGTCGGCATCCACTCAAATCCGATATCGTGGTCTGGCAGTACTGGTGAGGCGAAGAGTCGTCCATCAAGAGCTGCCCCCCACGTGAGTGGACAGTCTCGTGGTTGTGATGAGTGGACGTGCCTAGTTAGTGCTTTCCCACTCAGAACGCTCGGACCGACACGTTAGTCTCCTTTGTGCTTACGCAAGTAGCTCTGCCGCCTACGTAGATACGAAGAAGACTCCCTGCCGCCCGGTGGACCTCCACCGACGCGGTCGCGTTACCACGACACACAGTGCCTCCTACTATGCCGAAACCCCGCGACCGCGGCTCTTTGAGTCGCGACAACGCCCCAACGCATCCCGAAGAGGAGGAAGAGGAAGCCTTAGAAGACGAAGAAGAAGGATGGACGCTGGCTCACCGAGCGTCGTCGCTCCCGAATGTCGGGTTCACGACGGCCGGCCCATGGACCAACGCTCCGAAGCCCAACGTGAAGACGACGACTGCCGCCGGCCCGTCGGCACCGCCGGCACCTGCGCGCGCTGTGCCCGCGACGCCGCCGAGCCGCCCGCAGAAATCATCACCACATAAGAAAAACCCCAAGGTAGGTAGTGCACAAACTCGCCAACTACCTACCTCGGCCCCGACGCAAAGCGCCAAGTCACCGCACGGTGCCGCGCCCCACCGCGCGCCCGTACAACCCGCGATAACGCCGTCTCGCTCTTACGCGCAGACGGCCCGCGCTGTGCATACCGCGCCGCCCGCGCCCCCGACCGCCGCCCCGCGAAACGCCGAGTCACCGTACCAGCCGCTGTACTCCCCGCCCGCGACCGCGCGCCCCTCGCCCGCGCACGTCGCCGCTCCGGCGCGCGCGCGCCTTCTAGAAGCTTCGCTCCAACAAAATCGAGCGAGCGCGCCACCGCGCCCGGCCAGTGTAGCTCCGGGCGCGTCTCGCGATCCACGCCTGCGTCGGGCGACCGCGCTACCGACGCCAACCTCACCCGCGCCTCCACGCACCGCTGCGTACGATTCGCCGGCGATGTGTTCGACCATGGCATCGTGCGCGGGGTCGAACATGTCGCTGGCATCTTATGGCAGCGAAGTGCCTGTCAGCACGGACTCCGAAGGAGAGACGGCGTACCCACGCAAACCGCGCCCCCAGCGCCGCCGGCGCAGTACAGACAGTGAAGAGGAGGCGAAGCGCTACTGCTTAGACCCGCCGCGCACCCCACGTGTGCGCAAGTCGCAGGATCGGGGTACCGACTCGCCCACCGGAAGTGATGTTAAGGTAAGTGGTTCTAATACTTGCCCCCCCCAAGTGTCAAGGCAGCCCCCCCCCCCCGATAGCAGCCGCGAGTAACGCGGCCCAGGGCGGGATTCCGGGGAAGAAACGGGAGCGCTATCCGCCCCTGGTAGTGGAGCGGCTACCGGACTGGGCGACGCACTTCCGGGCCATCACCACCCAACTGGGCCAGCCACCGAGCGCTCGTCCATACGGCACCGGCATCCGCTTTATGCCGACGTCGGGAGAAGAGTATCGCCTGGTCCAGAAATACCTGACGAAGTTAGAAGAGGAGACAGGGCTCAGCTGGTTCTCCTACTCACCACCAGCTGAGCGCAAACTGAAGGTAGCAATACGGGGGCTGCCAGCCGACACGGATCCCAAGGAGATCGAGGAGGAACTCCACGCCCTGGGATACGAGCCGGAGTACGTGCGCCACATAAGGGCGCGCCAGGGACGACCCGGCTGCGTATTCCACGCAGTACTTCAACGTACAGAGAACGTACGTAGCATCTATGACGTCACGACATTTATGTATATGCGTGGCGTCAAGATCGAGATGTGGCGGAGAAAACGTGGGCCCGCCCAATGTCACCGGTGCCAGAAGTTCAGGCACTCGTCCCACCAATGCCACCGGCCGCTCGCTTGCGTCAAATGCGGAGAGGGGCACCTGGCCAGGGATTGTCCCCGGCCCAAAGAAGAACCGGCCACCTGCGCAAACTGCGGTGGCCCCCACCCAGCCTGCCACGTGAAGTGCCCCGTCTTCCAACGGGAGATGGCAAACAAGCGAGCGGGGACTGTCGCCGTCACCAAGAAGACAGCGACGCGCCGCACAGAAGAGATCGTGCAACCCACGACCACGGAGGCCACCGAAGAGGCCCAGGGCGCGTCGCTGATGGCGGCAGCCAACGGGCCCACGGACCGAGACGGAGCTACCTCCTCACGGCGGAGGAAGCGGAGGCGAGGGGGTAAGGGTAGAAACCCAAAACCCCCAAAAACCCCAGCGACCCAAGAAGAGGTCCCCACGGCCGCTCCTGTCCCTACAATGGCGCAGGATAACGCAACAGAAGACAACCAAGCGACGCGGACACGGCGCGCCGGCGCACTCAAGAGCGCCGGCACACGCGCCGACGCCAACGCCGAGCACATTGATACCGAGCCCACACGGAGGCCGATAAATGAAGAGGCCACATCCTGCGCCATAAGAATTCTACTCGGCCTCATTGCAGCGCTGAGAAGGGGACAGGACATACAACAAGTCGTGCTAGACGGCCTAGCGGAGATGGCAACACTTTGCAGTCGCTAGGCCGCCGAGCACGGCCAACAGAAGCCCGCGGCCCACCGGGAAAAGCCGTCCACTCCGCCGCTCCTTGGGATTTATAAATGTCATCCATTTATCTATTTCCACCCCTGACTGACGCCTGGGTAAGTCGCCTCCACACTACACGCGGCTTATCCAAACAATGAAACTATTCATAATACTTACACCACGATACGTAACGTGTACTAAGTTAATATAGGCACGTTACGTACCGAATCACACATGCGCCACTATACATACATGTAAACATAACAGCGCCGGATAGCTTGCTATTCGACGTCGACGCACTGAGCGGTGACGCACACAACAATGCCGCTCACACACGCACAACACGGCTCTACGGCTCGGAACGTAACCGGCTAGATCTGGAAGCGGGACGGGCCGGAGCCACGCATCCAACTGTAGGCTCGCCTAAGCCGGCACCTTCGCCGCTGGTCGCGCTCCGCTAGGCCTCCCTCAGGCAACTGGGGGTCTCACCTGGCGGGCGCAGACCGCCGAGGTGTCGTGAAGAAACGACGCCGAATAACGGCGTCGTGACGCGCCTACAGTTCACACATCATAAATACATAAAATGTGTGCGCGCCCGCCGCGCGAACTACGCGCAGGCAGGGCGCGCGCGCAAACAGGTCACGCCTATATGGCAACCCAGCGACGGGCCCGCTGTCGCGGGCCGCGGCTGGCCACCGTGATCGGGGGGCATATGCCCCGATATCACTTGCCGCGCCCCCTTCGGGGGCGCAGCGACTGTCACAAGTTTGCAAGTTTTGGGCAGTGAGTCACTCTCCGCCCGACGCTCGCCCGAGACGGTCGTGCCGCTCTGCGCTCCCGATCGTTCTGTGTCTGTGTCATCGCTTCGTCGCGCTCGCCGTGACGTCATTCGTAGTCGCCGACTACAACTCCCGATCCGGAACCGCCTTTTTCAAGGCAGTGAAGGATATTTTGTTTTTATAACAGAGTGTTGTCAAAAACGTTTTGCCCCTTCAGGGAAAAACCACAGTTTCGTGGTCCTTGGTTGGAAACCTCACGGTGTCACCCCTCGCGTATCTCTAAGATTCGCCGACCAAGGCATACCCTAGTCACTCCCGATGACGCAATCACCCTGCTCCAAGAGAGCCGTAGGGAAACAAGTACAGTGGCACACAAACACAAAAACCGACCGTCCTTCCGTCCTCGCCGCCGAGGCCCGCCGCGACGTCCCCGTAATAGTCCACCCCGACCCTTGCCAGAGCCAGCCCGTGACGCTGAGCCAGTAGCTTTAAATTCCCTTATTAATAATAATAATGATATGATCCAGCTTGTCCCTAGCTGCCCTCCCCCTGCAACGCCCTAAGCCGAGGTCCGTACCCCACAGGGGGTGCCCTTAGCGTGTAGTCGCATAGTTTGTAAGTTTTTTAATAAGCCCTGGCTGGAGGCTTTAATTAATTTATTAATTAAGGCAACCACAGGCAAGCCCGGTTAAGCAGCCGACAACCTCAGAGGTTGACCTGCGAGATGCCACACAAAAAAAAAAAAAAACGTGGGCAGTGAGTCTTGTTTCAATCGTCGCGGTGTACACATCAGTCTCGTTCCGATCGCCGCGCTGTACACACGCCTACGCTCTCGCTTGAACATTGTGCTACTGTGAAGATTGTGAAGTATTGTAAAGTGAATAAATAGTGTTTGCTCGTTTTCAAGATTTTTCCTCTTCAACCCTGCTATCCTGAATATCGAACAATTTTGGTCCTTCGTAAGCCGGATCTAGTGGAAAAATAGGGAAAAATGAGCGAGAAGAGCACAGTGACTACAAGGAGCCGGCTGCGTCAGCTACAAGAAGATATGCGCAAACGGCGCAACTTAGAAACGGACTCCGGCGTGCCGTCTGAATTGCCACCAGGCTCACCATCGATAGCACCTACGATGCTTTCGGATCCAGCACCAGTCATCCCACTGGCGGGCGGTCGTGTAGTGGACCACCGGGATATATTTACGCCAGTGCGGTCGGTGACAACCAGAAGAGCTAGATCCGGGGCTAGTCACGCGTCATCAAGGAGCGGCCGGAAGAGTGCCGACTACTTACGAGGAAGAGTGCCGACTACTTACGACGGAGGGCCGAGTACGAGGCCGAACGACAGTTAGTGCAAATGAAGGAGAGACTAGTGCAAAAGAAGCTAGAAGCCGATCTAGCCGAGATAGACGCCGCCGAAGAGGACTCGGGTTCCGATGAAGAAGGAACATCACGTCGTGTTGAGGAATGGATTACGCACACGACGCCAGTCGCGACCGGTCAAGCACCCGTCATGTCGAGTCGCGAACAACAGCCACCGCGGCCACCAACACAGATACCCGTGGCAGAAACAGTGTGTGATGTGCAAAATGACCACGTGCCCGCGCAATATACAAGTGCGAACGCGTCAGTGCCGCCCGAGCGAGCGCCCGTGTCTCAAACACCGTACGCGCCCGCGACCGTTCAGTCGAGTGAACCAATGTGCCAAGCCACGCCGATGGCGACTACGAGCACTGCGCACGCGCCAAACCGCGATCATATTAAGTGGGACAACGTATTCGTCGAAGACTCGGACAGAGCCAAGCTACCGCGAGACAGGAAAATAGAACAATTGGCCGACGCAATAGCAAGCATCGCACGACCACGGCCGGTACCTAGGCAGGCTTATGAGCTGCCATATTTCAGTGGTGACCCGGCGGAATGGCTATCGTATAAGAACATGTACTACGACACCACAACGATGTATCAGTTCAAACATCATGAAAACTTGGCGCGATTGAAAACGTCGTTACAAGGTGAAGCCAGGTTAACAGTGGAAGATTTACTGCGTACATCAGCCGATCCAGCGGAGATAATAAGAACGCTAGACGAAGAGTTCGGCCACCCGAACCTAGTACTTGAGTGCGCGTTAAAGAAAGTGCGCGCACTGCCAAAAGTAACAGAGAGTGGTCGCGAGTTGAGAAGATTCTCCACGACAGTGAGAAATTGTGTTTCGTTATTAAAAAGTGTACGTGCGACTGGATACCTGAATAATCCTCAGCTGGTAAGTGATTTACTTAGTAAACTCACAACAGTGCAACGCGCTCAGTACGGAGACTTTGCCATGGGCATGGCGGCTAGTCAAGGGATCGACATGCGCGTCTCGCCGAGCCTAGAAATGTTCTCCGAGTTCTTGAGCCATTTAGCGCGCGCATCGTCCTATTATGTACAAGGTGTCTCAAAAGTAAGTTCACATTTGCTTATCTTATTACGCGAAAGCAACTATTCTGAGGGGCGCGGGGGGTATGTCAGTCGGTAGTCTGGCTCTTGGGAATTTAGTCGCTATGGAGCGTTTCTCTGGTGCGGACCGTGCGTTGTGCGTACATGAGTTTTACAAAAACGGTAATTCGGCGACTGTAGCGCGTAGAAAATTCTGCAGTATTCGACATATTCGTCACTTAAATGATGCGCCTAGCACTCGTCTCATTGCAAAATGGGTTGAAAAGTTTGAAGAGACTGGGTCAACTCTGGAGAAACCAAAATCTGGGCGACCAAGAACATCAAGAACAGCCGAAAACGTGGACAGTGTTACTCAGTCTATTCGAGATGATCCAAACCTCTCGATTCGGAAGCGTGCTGTTGCTTTAAATGTGCACAGATCTTCATTATGCCGCATTTTACACAAAGATTTAAAGCTGCACCCGTACAAAATTCAGTTAGTGCAAGAACTGAAGCCTCAAGATGCTGGTCAGAGGCTTGCCTTTGTAAATCAGATGATTGAGCGCTTTCCAACGTTCACCAACATCTTGTTTTCCGATGAAGCCCATTTTCACCTGAATGGGCATGTAAACAAGCAAAATTGTCGTTACTGGAGTGCAACCAACCCAAAACAAAAACATCAGAAACCGCTACATTCACCCAAAGTCACCGTATGGGCAGCGATGTCGGCGCGAGGAATTATCGGCCCTTACTTTTTTGAAGATGGAAGGGGACGCACACTCACAGTGAATTCAGAGCGTTACGTGGAGATGTTAGACGAGTTTTTCGTACCCCAACTGCAAAACTTTCCTGGTTACAACCAAAGAACATGGTTCCAGCAGGATGGAGCAACTTCACACACGTCCAACAGATCTCTGCCTCGAGTTCGAGAAATTTTTCCGAACAAATTAATCTCCTGGCGAGGTGACATAAATTGGCCTCCACGGAGTCCCGATTTAACGCCTATGGATTTTTTCCTGTGGAGTTATGTCAAATCAAAAGTTTACGCTAATAAACCGACTTCCCTGGCACAATTAAAAGAAAATATCCGTCATGAAATGGCAGCCATCACGGAGACTACCTGCCGAGCTGTCATAGGCAATTTTGACATAAAGAATTTGATTTTGACATTACTTGACTTTGACAGATAGACTTTGCTTGCTTGGAAAAAATGCCGGTCATCGGGACCCTCTTGAGTTAATTATAATTGGTAAAATATCGTTGGATTCGCCTGTTGAGACCGATAATTGGGTCGCGAATTATTTGTTGTTGAAGTGAAATCCCCACTTGTCGAAAACCCCGGGATATTGTCGGAACATATCGCCTTATTGCGTCACCTCGTGGCACGCGCTTGGTGGAAACGAGTTGGGTGTGATGCTGAGTTGGAACCGCGCCATCTGGAGACGGCGCCTTGTGAACGTCCACACACTTGACTTACATCACACTTTTCAATTACTCATCTCATATTACATACAAACCACACTTGGGGCGTGACCTTGGAAGGTCGAAGTTGGCGTCCCCAGCACTCAGGTTAGTGGTACCATTCTTGTGTAACCTTGTTTATTGTTTGAAAAGCAACGGTACGCTCCACGTATCGTGGAAAGTTCCGGACACGTCCAGTTACCGTTGGCTGGCCTATTGCAGTCCTGAATAAATTGGTAGCAGGCGTGGCTCTTATAAGATCCACTGATTCATTCTGGTATAGGCGTGGCTCTTATAATGTAAGATCCACTGGTTTAATTGGAAGTTTTGAAAGTAACTTTGGTTTGATTACTTAACACAACTTATAACTTAATAAGTTTTGAATATATTACCATGTCATCCGGGCTATCTAATTGAAGTTGAATCAATTGAAGTTGTATTTGTAATTTGTACTGTAGCCTCTTTCATTGCATTGACAGGTAGGATTTATTTGTGAAATTAGGAATTATTGGTATAATTTGGTACATAATTTGGTACATAATTTGGTATTTGTGGCAATTAATAATTGAATGTCATTGATCTGAATTTAAAAGGTTATCTAAATAATAATTACACATAGTCTAACATAACAAGACTTGAATGGTGTGGATTGACTTATTGCATTTATTTGTATTTATTGGATTTTGTTAGAGATCCTCCGGCTCAATATTATACAGACAATTGTTGTGCTTATTGATGTTTAATTTGAGGTTGATCCAGCATTGTATTATACATTCAGTTGTTATTTATTTTGTAACTAGCCATCCTTAGCAAGCTAGATTCATACTTGGAATAAGTACAGGGTCGGATTTGGACTTGAAATAATTGAATTTGAATTTTTATTTGTTGAAATTATTTGGCCGGCTAACAAGTCATTGCTGTTTGTTTAATATTTGATTGTTGGTTGTTGATTGTTGTTTTGTATTAATATTTGATTGTTGCAATGGCCTCATTAAGGGCAGTCAGGGAGGCTGCTGCGGGATTGACCTCACAGTTGAGATGGTTCACATCGGCGGCTGCAACTGTTGAGCGTGTGGAATTGGAAGAGCTCACCCTTGCTCGGTATGGGCAAGTGATTGAGAGGATCAAGTCAGCTGATGCTGCGCTCACACGCTTCAACGAGTACATCATGGACGTGGATTTGGGGGTGATGGATCAGACAGCCCGCGATAAGATTTTGGGTGACTATGACCAGATTATCCACCTGGGGGATGTCATATGTCTACGAGCGCGGGAAATTTTGAAGAGCCGGGTGCCTGATGCGGCCAAGCCGCAGACCCCTGTTGTTGCAGGCCCTGGACTATTGAGTAGGCTGCCCACCCTGGAGCTGCCACATTTTGACGGTCGCTTGGACCACTGGCTGGGCTTCCTAAATCTCTTTGAGAGTCTTGTCGATGCACGCTTGGACCTCGGACCTGCCCAGAAGCTGGCCTATTTATTGTCTGTCCTGGAGGGCGAAGCCAGAGCCTTGGTGCAGCACTTGCCGGTGACGGATTCCTCTTACCCGACCGCTCTGGAGCTTCTCTCCCGACGGTATCAGAACAAGCGCTGCCTGGCTGATGTGCACATCGACCAGATTTTGGGACTACCGGCCATTGTCAGCACGTCGACGTTGCGCACTGACTTGCTGAACCCGTTGGTCTCAGCGACCAACGCTTTGAGACGCTTGGAGTTACCGGTAGAACATTGGTCCTACTTGTTGGTGCACATAGTGCTGCAGTTGCTCCCCGCGGAGTTGAGGTCACGTTTTGAGCAGAACTATGGTGGGGATAGTGCCACCCATCTTCCCCCCTTTGACGACCTCCTCAAATTTTTGGAAGACGAGTGTCGGTTTGCGGATAACACTCGTGGCGCCACGGGGTCACCCCCACTACCTTGGGACGGACTAGGGCCCGGGGGCCTGTTGATGTTCCCCCCGCCCCCCGTTTTGCTGGCGCCCGGAGTCCTCGGGCTAGGGGGCTGTTGATGTTCGCCCCGCCCCCCGTTTTGCTGGCGCCCGGAGTCCTCGGGCTAGGGGGCCTGTTGATGATCGCCCCGCCCCCCGTTTTGCTGGCGCCCGGAGTCCTCGGGCTAGGGGGCCTGTTGATGATCGCCCCGCCCCCCGTTTGGCTGGCGCCCGGAGTCCTCGGGCTAGAGGGCCTGTTGATGATCGCCCCGCCCCCCGTTTTGCTGGCGCCCGGAGTCCTCGGGCTAGGGGGCCTGTTGATGATCGCCCCGCCCCCCGTTTGGCTGGCGCCCGGAGTCCTCGGGCTAGGGGGCCTGTTGATGTTCGCCCCGCCCCCCGTTTTGATGGTGCCCGGAGTCCTCATCATTGTGACTTTTGTAAGGCAACGGGGCATGTCATGGCGCGGTGCCCGGATTTTTTGAATTTGCACGTAAGTGCCCGCCGCCGTATTGTCAACGCACGCCGTTTGTGCTTTTCGTGCTTGGGGGCCCACTTCCATCGGGACTGCCCCGACCCCCGCCCGTGTAGAATTTGTGAAGGGTCCCACTTGGAGATTTTGTGCGCCAACGCGAACCGCTCCAGCAGACCAGCTTCTGAGGGGGGTTCGCGCAAGGGGGGGTACCCCGGAGACGAGCACCGGGCTGAGACCCGCGATTCTGTACGCCGCACTCCACCCCCCGCGCAAGTTGAACGGGAGCCCCACGAGCGCCATTTGGTCTTCCCTCGTCAGGGAGAACGCGCATTGGCTGCTAGGCAGCAGTGGCCGGGTCGGCGCCGCTGCCTTTCCCCTCCGTTGGCGGAACGTCCCCGGCTGGAGTCGCGCCCTCCGCCATTCGGGCATTCGGTGGGATATGCCCCTCCAGTGATGGCGAGCGGCTTGGGACACCGCGCGGACGACTATTTTGATTGTTGGCCTCGTCGTGAACGAGGGCAGCCTGGATGCGGCGATCGGTCGCCGCCCAGGCATCGCTAAGAGATTGACGCCTGCCCCGCTAAAGGACCCCCCCGATCAAGACGGTTTTGTTGCCAACGGCCTCGGTCAAGGTCTGGGGACCCTTGGGTGACTCAATTGTGGTCCGTGCCATTTTGGGCACGGGAGTCCGGGGTTGCCTTTTGTCTTCTTGGTTAGCGGGACAGGTTGGCCTGAAGGTGAACGACCTTTCAGGCAAGATTTGGGGAATTGGCGAACCGGCTGACACCACTGTTGAGGGAAGGACCTGGTTTGAGGTCACCCTTGTGAGTTGTCCTTACCCTAAAATTGGTGCTCCTGCCCTTGTTATAACTGAACTTGGTTCAATTGTTGGTGACTGATCGTCACACTAAGAACTCGCATGCCGGTTGCAATGCGCTGTTGGCCATTCTGCAGCGAGAATTTTGGATTTTGTCGGCTGATCGCGTCAATGAGGCGAGGCCCTTTGCTGGCGTCGTAACGGATTTTGTTGGTCCCCCTTTGTTGAAGACGTCCACCCTTCGTAATAGCAAGATTGTTAGGGCTTATTTGTGTGTTTGTCTGCCTGTCAACCAAGGCAGTACATTTGGAGCTGGTAACCTCCCTCTCGACAGAGGCCTTTGAGGCGACTTTGGAAGGATTTGTGTCTCGCCGTGGGTTACCTTCGTTGATTAGGTCTGATTGCGGTACGAATTACAAGGGTACAAGTAACTATTTGAAGGAGGTATACGCCTTCCTTAATGAGAACCAGGTTGATATTGGTAATAGTTTGGCCCGCCGAGGGGTCACTTGGTTGTTTGACCCGCCAGCCTGCCCCCCATTGGGGGGGTATTTTTGGGGCCGCGGTGAAAGCGGCAAAGGGACGCTGGCGGAGATTGTTGGGAGACACCGTTCTCACCTTTAATGAACTAGCTACGGTATTTGGCCGCATTGAAGCTGTGTTGAATTTGCAATCTTGTCAAGACTTCCAATTGATTAGCGGACGGGTAGGCGTGTCCGGGGGGGGTAGATGTTCGGTCCGACGTGAAACAGAACGCACCCTTTTGACATAAAGAATTTGATTTTGACATTACTTGACTTTGACAGATAGACTTTGCTTGCTTGGAAAAAATGCCGGTCATCGGGACCCTCTTGAGTTAATTATAATTGGTAAAATATCGTTGGATTCGCCTGTTGAGACCGATAATTGGGTCGCGAATTATTTGTTGTTGAAGTGAAATCCCCACTTGTCGAAAACCCCGGGATATTGTCGGAACATATCGCCTTATTGCGTCACCTCGTGGCACGCGCTTGGTGGAAACGAGTTGGGTGTGATGCTGAGTTGGAACCGCGCCATCTGGAGACGGCGCCTTGTGAACGTCCACACACTTGACTTACATCACACTTTTCAATTACTCATCTCATATTACATACAAACCACACTTGGGGCGTGACCTTGGAAGGTCGAAGTTGGCGTCCCCAGCACTCAGGTTAGTGGTACCATTCTTGTGTAACCTTGTTTTTTGTTTGAAAAGCAACGGTACGCTCCACGTATCGTGGAAAGTTCCGGACACGTCCAGTTACCGTTGGCTGGCCTATTGTAGTCCTGATCAATTAGTGTACGAGTGTGTGGCCCCAACGGACGTGAACACATAGTTAAGTGGCGTACGCTAGTGAACCTGGACTTACCAGTGCAGTCAGTGCCAGAAGCTGTAATGAGAGAACACGCCCACCTTCGCGACTTGGATTGCGAAGGAATGAGCGGAGCCAGGCCCTTGTTGTTGCTGGGACAAGACAACTGGGGGCTGCTTGTGAGCCAGGAGACACGTCGAGGGAAATCTGGTAAGCCAGTCGCTTCTTTGACCTCGCTAGGATGGGTCGTTCACGGACCCTTAGGCAAAGTATATAATTTATTATATAATTTAGACTCTGACTTACATAACGTCGTTAAGAGACAATTTGAGTTAGAAGCCATAGGCATATCAGAAGTGCCACGCAAGCACTCAGACACAGAACGAGCTAATCAGATTTTAGAGGCCACCAGCCGTCAGACAGAGAGCGGTAAATGGGAGGTAGGCTTATTATGGAGTCGGGACAACCTTCAGTTACCCGACAACTATGAACATGCACGCCAAAGGTTATGGGGAATCGAGCGTCGCCTTAGAAAAGACGCTAGCTACGCGGAAGCATACAAAGCTCAAATTGATAGATTATTAGCTGAAGGGTACGCCACACGGTGGGCTGAAAAACGGCTTTCATAGACTTAGGCATTTTATTTTGCAAGTGCCAGTTTTTGTGCCGGATATCACTTCTATTTGTTATAACAATATACAAAAATGACACCAGAATTGATTCTGCACAAAAACGAAGGAATTATAATTTTTTTACGAAAATTTTGTATGGAGCTAGTATGAAAAATCGAAATATCTCTGAAACGGCAGCGATAACCGTAATATCCTTATAGGAGGTTTTAGTACTAATTATTTATGATTTTTTGACATACGTTACATAATGGTTGTAGATGCCTTTTTTTTTTTTTAAATCGTCAAAATATTTTTATTTATTTTTACATATTAAACGTTCCTTTTAGTGTTTAAGTTGAAGAATTCAGAGCTTTAACAACTCTTAACATAAAATAGCATCACCCCTATAGACCTGAAGGACTAGACAGAGGTGTGTAGTATCTTGTTGATCTTGTAAGATTTCCAACAATACCAAATAGTTGAATATCAGTGTCAAAGTGCCCATGCTGTCGCTTCTTTTAGAAAGATAGGGGAATGAAATTGTTAATTGATCATACCCTAAAAGTATGATTACAACATAACCGGACACATAATAATATCGACACAAAAGGAATTTTAAAACCTTGCATACGTTCAAAATACAAAATAACATATTGTGTAGTCATCTAATGAGTCTGATGACAAGTAATTAAGTAATTAGAATGATGGTTGTAGTCTTCTGATTCTAATGAGCCTATTAAGTGATTAAATGATTTGAAATATCTCGCAACAATACCAACTAAGAACTGCATTCACCTTTTTATAATTAGTGAGCTAATGTGATTTGCTAATGTTGATTAGTTCTACTATGAGTTCTACGAAATGTTTTTGACGATTATAAATTTTTATTATCATATCTTTTATAACTTTAATGAGGGTAGTTAACTAATTATTGACTTTATACAATAAAAGGGCTATAATTTTGTTCCATAATTTAGATTGTTCACAACCGTGTAACTGCTAACACTAAAACTATTTGCTTTGCGACTACAAAGCCTTAGAATGGAAAGTTTAATCACCAACTTAGATTTGTTTGTTCTTCTAAAAAGTGAGTGTCCTTCATTTAATCATGAAGTATTGTTTAGTGCAATTGTGTCCCGCATAGGCGATTGCCTTTCTGCCGAAGATCAAGTAACTCTCAAAGAATTTTGCCGGAGATTCACGCGAGCTGCTTTAAACAGGTGGCAGAAATCTAAACGATTCTTTGATAAGTTTAGAAATACGTACGGAGAGTGGTTGCAAGCAAATATTGATTGGCCGAGTTGCGTGCAAACTTTAATAAATCAAGAACCAACTGTTGATGAGATACCAAGAGCACGCTCAGTCTCTCCAGAACCTTCGACATCATCGACTGTTGGAACAATGACAAAAAGGTCCCGAAAACCATTCAAAGATCTGGGAAGCAAACAGAAAAAGAGAAGATCTAGTGAGCACATAGGCGAGGATTCCTGTGAATTGGCATATGCAGCTGCAGCACGTTTAAAAGAAGAAGGTTATGAAGATATCGCATCTGTAATCAATTATATGATCAAAAATCCAGAAGCTGCCGTTAAAATCAAGGAAAGCATTAAGAAAACAGTAATATTTACACCAGAGAAAGCACTTGGATTGCTTCTTTCACTTAAGCTTTCAAAGTGGCAATATTTTACGTTGCGAGAGACTGCCATTCGGGAAGGTGCTAAGGATATTTACCCATCCTACTATAAACTGCAACAAACTAAGCTTGCATGCTACCCTCCTAATCAATCAGTATCAGTTACGGATTCATCAGCTAGAATTACACTTCAAGCTTTACTTGACATCACGGTGAAGCGGATTCTTCAAAGTCTTTCTGATAATGTGGAAAATAAGCAGTTAACGCTGATATCGAAGTGGGGATTTGATGGTGCTTCCAATCAAAGCCGATACAAGCAGAAAATGGACGGCGAGCATGATGATTCAAGCATTTTCATGACCTCCTTGGTGCCACTGAAACTGACAGATGGAGATAATACTATATGGACAAACCCGAAACCATGCTCAACTTTTTATTGTCGTCCGGTTCAGTTCACTTTTGTAAAAGAAAGCCATGCAGTTGTCATTGATAACAAAAGAAAAATGGATGAGGAAATTGAGGCCCTTAACCCCACAGAGTGCATTAATAGTAACAGGGTGACTCATAAACTAATGATGACAATGATCGACGCAAAAGTCTGCACGTACCTTTCTGAAGCTAGATCAAATGCATCATGCTACCTGTGCTTAGCAAAACCAACAGAAATGAACCACTTAGATGCTGTAACATCAAAAACTGTGTGTTCTGACATATATGAATTTGGCCTAGAAGAAGAAAGAGCATAAAGATATGTTACAAAACAGAAAAAAAAACATTCAAAGAAGTAATGAGCATAAAGATATGTTACAAAACAGAAAAAAAACATTCAAAATAAATTTAAAGAGGAGCTCAATCTGTTAATTGATATAGTAAAACAAGGCTCGGGAACTACCAATGACGGGAATACCGCAAGGAAGTTTTTCGAGTTTCCCAATAAAACTGCAGCTATTACTGGGTTGGATCAAAACCTGATAAAAAGATTTGCTGTTATTTTGCAAGCAATAATATCTGGTGAGAAGATCGATGTCATCAAATTTAAAGATTTTGCTCGCAAAACAGCAGAAAAGTACGTGGAATTATACGACTGGTACTACATGTCATCAACCGTACATAAACTATTAATACACGGAGCTGACATAAACGAAAAAAATGATATTGTCCCGATTGGGACTCTCTCTGAAGAAGCCTCAGAGTCTCGAAACAAAGATTTTAGGAGGTTCCGGGAACATCATTCGCGGAAAAGAAGCAGGCAAGATTCTAATCAAGATATCCTAAATATGCTTGTTGTTTCTTCGGATCCTTTTCTAAGTGCACAAAGGCCGAAGTTAGATGCCAAAAGGAAGACAACCTTTTTTGCTGAAACTCTCGACCTAATACAGTTTCCGGAAACTGAGTTCGAGTTTGTAGGTATATCCGATCTGGATTCTGACTCGGAATTGGAGTCCGACAACGAAAGTTGTAAAGAAAATTTGTAAAATTTAATTATTTTTATTTATGTTCTTTTGTTATTTATGTTAGTTTATTGTACCAATATGTTTAGTTAATAATTTCATAAATTATAGTTTCAAATCATAATTACAGAATGAATTTGTTTGCCAACAAATTCATTCTGTAATTATTTCACAGTACGCGGATGATTTCGTATTTTACCTCAGCCATAAAGATTTAAACCACGCGGAATCGAATGTGCAAGTTGCTCTTAACTCTATGGTTGTGATGCTGAATGAAATGGGTCTAGAAATGTCTCCAGACAAATCAAAGATGTGTCTTTTTAGTAGAGGTAGAAGAGAACGACAATTGAAACTTACAGTTAATAACTTACCAATTTCTTCAGAAGATTGTGTGAAACACTTAGGTATCTGGTTAGATAGGTCACTTCTATGGAAAAGGCATATTAATGAAATACAGGAAAAGACGGCTAAGTTCTTAAATTTGTTTAAAGTTTTGGCAGGACCGACTTGGGGAATCCATCCGAAACATTTGAGATCTTTGTATATTTCATTGGTACGCAGTACGATTGACTTCGGTTGTTTTCTCTATGATAATAGTGCAAAGAGTCATTTAAGTAAACTGGACAAAATTCAGAACCAGTATTTGAGGAGTATAGGTGGTTTTATAAAAAGCTCTCCAATACACGTAATGGAAGCTGAAATGTGTATTCCTCCTTTGTACGTTAGGAGATTATACTTAGCTTACAAGTTCTGTATAAAAAGTATGTCAGGTTCAAACAATGTTACTATTAAATTGATAGATGAGTTGAATGATTTTTCAGTCTCAAGATACTGGAACAATAAGAAAAAACCACTGCTTGTGACCGTATACAATGAGTGTAAACTCCGTAATATACATTGTTCAAGTATTTTAGATATGTACTCACTGGAGAAATGGGTGACAGGTATAAACGTACGGAATAAAATTAATTGCAATTTAGACTGTGTCAAAGTAGCAAAACGCAGTCACGAGGTTACATCACTTAAATTCGATGTTATCAAAGAACTTAATGAAAAGTACCAAGGATGGAAAATGTATTTTACTGATGGGTCTAAGAGCAAAAGTGGATGTGGTGCCGCTTATTATAGTTTGAGTGATGGAACTTCGGCCTTATTCAAATCTATCGATAAAAACGTATCTGTAATGACGATGGAACTCGTTGCAATATCAAAAGCGCTAGAGAACATAATTTGTCAGGACTTTGCGAACGATTCTGTGAATCAAAACATTGTTATATTCACGGATAGCAAAAGTGGTTTAATGCATTTAGCTCGATGCGCCTCTGGTTGCAGAGGTATACCGATAGCTTATGTGATTCTTAGACTGTTTTATGAACTTAGTGATATTAATTTGAGGTTGCAATGGATTCCATCTCATATTGGTATACATGGAAACGAGAAGGCTGACATGTTTGCAAAAAAAGCTATTTTGGATGGACTGGAAATGGATATTGCCCCGTTCTACACAGAAATACTTAGTTATTACAAGAACATATGCTATAATCGTTTCAAAGAGTATTTCGACAGGAAGTCTAAAGAAAAAGGCATATGGTATAGGACTATGCAAAGTGAGCCTCCTCGAATCCCTTGGTTCGCTGAATGTCATACAAAGAGGTCGTATGTTGTTATGGCACATAGATTGCGTTCCGGTCATATACCATCCAGGAAATTTGGATACCTAATGAAAAAAGTCGATTCCCCTAATTGCCAAATGTGTAATAAAATCGAAGATGTTCAACATTTGCTCGTGGAATGTGAAAAGAACAGACGAGAGAGGGAGATAGTGATGCGAGAGTTAAAAGTTAATGTATATGATGTTGGTGCTTTCATTAGAATATTATCTACACCTAATTCAGGAGAAGCGAAACTTATTTATGAAATGGTTGCTGCATCACTAACTCCCTCGCTTACTCAATAATATATGTATTTTAATAGTAGTATCATTAGGTGTAATAATTAATTAGATTAGGGTATGATGAGGCTGACGTACCTTTGTTAGGTAAAAGCCTCTAAATAAATATAGATTTAAAAAAAAAAAAAAAAAATGTATTTTGTATAATTGAATTTATTAGATATTATTTTTGTTACTTCTGTTTTATTTAAATTACCTATCAATAAAAAGTTTATATACAGTCTTTTTTTTTCACATATTCTTAATATTTGGGGAAAAAGCATGCTTCCTAACGATGTTCTTAACTTTGACACAGTTCATGGATCGTTTTGAACAGTTTCATATGTTAAAATAAATAATGTTAGTACTATAATCCCCTATAAGGATATTATTATTATTATGTGTCCGGTTATGTTGTAATCATACTTTTAGGGTATGATCAATTAACAATTTCATTCCCCTATCTTTCAAAAAGAAGCGACAGCATGGGCACTTTGACACTGATATTCAACTATTTGGTATTGTTGGAAATCTTACAAGATCAACAAGACACTACACACCTCTGTCTAGTCCTTCAGGTCTATAGGGGTGATGCTATTTTATGATAAGAGTAGTTAAAGCTCTGAATTCTTCAACTTAAACACTAAAAGGAACGTTTAAATATGTAAAAATAAATAAAAATATTTTGACGATTTTTTAAAAAAAAAGGCATCTACAACCATTATGTAACGTATGTCAAAAAATCATAAATAATTAGTACTATAACCCCCTATAAGGATATTACGGTTATCGCTGCCGTTTTAGAGATATTTCGATTTTTCATACTAGCTCCATACAAAATTTTCGTAAAAAAATTATAATTCCTTCGTTTCTGTGCAGAATCAATTCTGGTGTCATTTTTGTATATTGTTATAACTAATAGAAGTGATATCCGGCAAAAAAACTCGCACTTGCAAAATAAAATGCCTAAGTCTATGAAAGCCGATTTTCAGCCCACCGTGCGCCAGTAAGGTAGAAGGAGGTCTACAGACCGAGCCGATATGGTATTTACCCCATTTTGGAGTAACGAATCCAAACAAGCCCGGAAAACTACGCTTAGTGTTCAACGCCGCCGCTAAGTATAATGGGACCGCGTTGAACGACCACCTATTAACTGGACCCGATTTATTGAATTCATTGTTAGGGGTTCTATTTAAGTTTAGATTAGGACCTGTCCCATTCACCGCAGACATAGCAGACATGTTTCTCAGGATTCAAATCCAAGAACAAGACCGAGGGGCACAATTGTTTTTATGGTCGTCGACCGGCGGTGAGGAACCTGAAATATACAGGATGAACTCAATGATATTCGGAGCCGTGTCGTCGCCCACATCAGCCATATATATCTTAAATAAGAACGCAGCTAGGTATAGGGATAGTCATCCGGAGGCAGTATCAGCGATTCAATTTAAACACTACATGGATGACTATTTAGATAGTGCGTGGTCGGTCGAGCAAGCAAATCAGCTGATCGAGGACGTGACTCACATTCACGCCGAGGGCGGGTTTGTTATACGGGGGTGGGTCACAAACTCTCAGGAGTTGCGCGACAGGCTACGACTAGAAATGCCCGATAAAGTGTCTTTAGACAAAGGAGAAAACTCCACAGAGCGCACATTAGGTATGACGTGGTCACCTAGCACAGATACGCTAGCATTTGACCTGTCATTCAAAAGGCTACCCAAAGCCATCGTAGAGGGAAAGGCGGTACCTACTAAAAGGGAATTTCTTAGGTTTATTATGTCAATATTTGATCCCTTAGGTTTTTTGTATCCATGTATAATACAATCACGCATTCTTATGAAAAAGATTTGGCAATCAGGAATCCAATGGGATGAGCAAATCAAAGATAAAGAGGCTCAATCCTGGTTCAAATGGTTGCATAACTTACAGTACTTGTCAGACCTAACAGTGCCTAGATGGTACGGGCTGGACGCAGGCCATCTAGAACTGCACGTTTTCGGGGACGCTAGCGAGTCCGCATATGCAGCAGTAGCGTACATTGTAGGTACGAATGCTAACGGTGACAGGGACGTAGCGATAGTGATAGGAAAGGCTAGGGTCGCGCCTCAGAAAGTGATATCCGTACCCCGTTTAGAGCTACAAGCAGCTGTGTTAGCATGTAGATTATCCGACACAGTTACTCAAGAGTTAGGTGCTAAGATTAGAAATAAGTACTTCTGGACTGATAGTAGAACGGTCCTTAAATGGATAAATTCGGACGCGACTGAATTTCAGTGCTTTGTATCTCATAGGTTAGCAGAGATAGATAAGAGGTCAAACAGGTCAGACTGGCGCTGGATTCCGTCGGCGTTGAACCCGGCTGATAAAGCTACTCGGTTGGAGTGGCCCAACTGTAACAATGAGTGGCTCTCGGGTCCCTCTTTTCTTCGTTGCCCACAGGAGCAGTGGCCGAAGAACGACGACCTCAAAAATGTAAGCGAGGCCGACTTAGAAAGGGTGCAGCGAGTACACACTGCGGCAGCACCGCCTGAGCCGGTGCTAAACTACGCACGGCTACCAACGTGGACACGTGCCCTGTACGTAGTGGCACGTATACTTATCTTCGCGGAACGCTGCCGCAGGCGGCGCCAATCAGCCATCATGGCCCTGCGGCGCCTCATTGCGCGCCGCGGGCGTCCCTCCGACTTATACTCGGATCGGGGAACGAACTTCGTCGGGGCGCACGCCGAGCTTCGCGCCGCCCTGCGCGACCTAGACCAGGCGCAGGTGGAGAGCGAGGCGACAGGCCGCGGTATCGCGTGGCACTTCAACCCCCCGGCATCCCCACACATGGGTGGGTGTTGGGAGCGACTAGTGCGCTCTGTCAAGAATGCGCTCAAGGCAACTCTACGTAAGCGCGCACCGCGCGAGGAGGTGCTATATACCTTGCTCGCGGAGGCTGAGCTGGTTGTGAACAGCCGGCCTCTCACCTACATCAGCAGCGACGTCGAGCATCCGGTGGTGCTGACCCCCAATCATCTCCTGCTGGGCACTGCCGCAGGAGATGCTCCGTGTACGCGAGGCCACGCTATCGACGAGGACTCACGCCGCATGTGGCGACGAGCGAACGCGCTGGCCGACCTCTTTTGGAGGCGTTGGCTGCGTGAGTACCTGCCGACTCTTCAACGTCGTGACAAGTGGTCACAAAGTGTGCCGAACGTCAAAGTGGGTGACGTGGTTGTGGTAACGGACCATAACAAACCGCGAAATCAGTGGACCAAAGGGGTCATTACAAGTGTATTTCCTGGTGCGGACTCTGTAATTCGTGTGGTAGATATAAGAACCAACAATGGCATTTTACGTAGGCCAGTTGTTAAGGTTGTTGTACTCCCGACAGATGGTAGTATGGTCGGTTGAACCCTCATACGGGGGGTGGGAATGTTAGGGAGCACAGCAACCTAGGATAGATAGTAAGTAGATATAATCGTAGAATCGTATCGAAGATTGTACATGGTAGATTTAATATTCGTTGTTATGTAGAGTCGTTTTTATCATGTAGAATCATTTAGTTATTATATAGAATCCATATCGTTGTATCGTATAGAATTGTTTTGAAAATAGCATTTTTTGGAGAGCTAATGTATATAATTAATGTAGTATATGCATGTAAATGTCGGCCGTAGATTGGTGGACGCGGCATGAGTTAACATCGAGCACTCTCCACGCGCGCCACCTACGACCGCGCATATAAATATAGCCGCCCACTGCGTGGGCAGTGAGTGAAACGCACCTGGGACAGGAAGACAGGGTCAAGTTCCCAGGTTACGTCATCTACCGCCAAGACGAACGGTCGGCATCCACTCAAATCCGATATCGTGGTCTGGCAGTACTGGTGAGGCGAAGAGTCGTCCATCAAGAGCTGCCCCCCACGACTTCACTAAACCACCTGTACACGCTGGGTATACAGATGCACGTAGCCGGCGAGGATATCCAGATCTACGCAGCGTATAAGCCTCCGGATAAGTCACTGGATCTCGTAAAACTCCGTGACCTCCTTACATCAGTGCACCCAGTAATCCTCGCCGGAGACCTCAACGCAAAGCACCCAGCGTGGAACTCCAGCAGGATTAATCCTCAGGGGAGTCCTCTTCACGGACGCGGAAGCCTTTGGCTACACAGTGTCCGGTCCAGGGACGCCTACCCGGTACCCAACAGACCCCAATCACATGCCGGACGTGCTGGACATTGTGGTCCACCAGAGGCTTAACTGCCAGATCACCCAGTAGGTAATAGACGACGAGCTACAATCAGATCATCAGCCAGTACTCGTCGTCCTATCGGGGATGCCGACCCGAGTGAAGCCGCCAGCGCCACGTCGACTCCTGGACTGGAACAGGTTCACAGAAAAGATTGAGGCCACGATGCCGGCTCGCCCTGTCACTACCGCCGCGGACGTCGATCAGTTCGCAGCCGACGTCACTGCTTGCATACAGAACGCGATAAGTGAGGCGGTCATACCGCCGCCGGCGCAGGGGAGAGGGCTATTGCCGCCCCTGTCGCCGAGCCTACGCGCTATGATCGCCGAGAAGAGACGGTTACGCAAGCAGTGGCAACAGACAAGATGCCCTACACTGAAGACCGAGCTGAATCGACTCGCGGAGAAGGTCAAGGCCGAGCTCAGAGCGTCGGCCGCCGCGAGCTGGGAGGAACTAATCGACACCGCAGCTGACAACTGGACATCAGTACACAGACTGTGCAGAGCATTTACGAATACCCCAGCCCCGGTGCGCCCACTACGAGGCAACGACGGGGCTCTCAAGTACATAGCGGAGGATCGCGCGGAGGTCTTCGCCGTGCACCTGGAGCGTCAGTTCCGCCCGAACCCGACTGACCAGCACGCACACGTCGCGGCAGTCGAGCAACACCTTGGAGGCTACTTCGCAACGCCGATAGCTCCCGATGAAGACCCCGTCTTTTTCTCGCCGGGCGCAGTCAGACGCGCCATCCTAAAAACCAAGCTCAAAAAGGCTCCCGGGGCCGACGGCATCACCAACGCCGTGCTACGCCACCTGCCGCACCGTATGGTAGCGGCGCTGGCGCGCCTGTTCACGGCGGTGCTGCGCACGGGGGCCTTTCCTGCTGTGTGGAAGGAGGGGCGCGTCATCATGCTGCCCAAGGCGGGGAAAAATGTGCTGAAGCCGGAGAGCTATCGGCCCATCACCCTGCTGCCCACCATCTCCAAGGTGTTCGAAACACTCCTGCTGCGAGACCTCACACCGCACATCACGCCGAGACCTGAGCAGTTCGGCTTCAGGGCGGACCATAGTACGACGCTTCAGCTGTCGAGGGTACTCTACCAGCTGTCCTCAACCATGAACAGGAAAGAATACGCGGTAGCAGTATTCCTCGACATGGAGAAGGCCTTCGACCGCGTATGGCACGACGGCCTAGTATATAAACTGGCCACCTCCGCCACGCCCCGTCGCGTAGTAAAGGTGGTCCAATCTTTTCTGTCCAACAGGAGCTTCAGGGTGGTGGTCGACGGAGCACTATCCTCACCCCGCCCCATCGAGGCGGGAGTACCTCAGGGCAGCTGCGTGTCGCCTGCGTGTTACTCACGTTACACGGACGACATCCCCACCACCGCCGACACGACGCTCGCGCTGTACGCTGACGACGCCGCGTACATCACTACTTCGATGAACGCGAAGCACGCGGCGACGAAGATGCAGCGCGCGCTAAACATGCTTCCCGAATGGCTCGCCAAGTGGCGGCTTTCAGTTAACGTGAGTAAAACGCAGGCTATACTTACAGGTTCTACACAACTCCCACCACCGCTGAAGCTCCAGGGAGCCGAGATCGCATGGTCGCCGCAGGTCAAGTACCTCGGCGTCACCATCGACCGTCGGCTCTCGATGCGGCCGCACGCCAAGCAAGTCGCGGCGCAGACCAAGGTAGCTCGCTCACTGCTCTATCCAGTGCTATCGTCCCGCCTCCCAGCGCGTGTCAAGCTGGGCGTGTACAAAGCGTACTTACGCCCCCTGCTGACATACGCCGCCCCCGCCTGGTTCGTCCTCACTAGCGAGACGACACGCAGGCCGCTCCGCGCGCAGCAAAATGCAGCGCTGCGGTTGGTAGTAGGTGCCCCTCGCTATGTGTGGAACGACGTCATCAGGCGGGACCTCGGGATTGAGGGCCTGGATGAGTTCGTGCAGCGCCTCGCGAAGGCGATGTTCGCGCGTGCCGACGCCTCTGCTTGGCCCCACGTCAAGCACCTGGCGCCACTGCACGCGCGCCCGCCAGACGCGAGGAGGCTGCCCAGAGATCTGCTCCCGACAGACGTCGCGGCCGCATCCCCCCCGGACTTGACTCCTGGGTAAGTCGCCCCACTTTACACGCGGCTTACTCAAACAGTTACACTATTCATAACTACACCCACCTAGTGCGTAACGTGTTCTAAGTTAATATAGGCACGTTACGTACTTAAACACTCATTCATGACTCTACATGCGCTATACATAACTAGCACCGAATAGCAGCGCACGCTATTCGGTGCAGACGCACTGAGCGGCGACACACAGTACAATGCCGCTCACACACACATACTCGGCTCTGCGGTTCGGAACGTAACCGGCTAGATCTGGAAGCGGGACGGACGAGAGCCCCGCATTCACTATAGGTGCGCCAGAGTCGGCACCCTCGTCGCTGGTCGGCTCCCGCTGGGCTTCCCCCGTATGGGGGTTTCACCTGGCGGGGTCAGACCACTGGGGTGTCGTGAAGAAACGACGCCGAAGATCGGCGTCGCGGCGCGCCTATAGTTACTCAATAGCAATTAATCACGCGGGTGTGCGTTGCCGTTCACTTTTGAACAGGCGCTTTCAACGCACACCCGAACATCTACGCCGCTACTAGGCTACCTAATGACGGTCCCGTGTTTACGGGACACGGCAGGCTCCCGCGGGAGTGGGGCAACCCCCCATGACCGCTCGCCGCGCCCCTAACGGGGCGCAGCGACTGCCCAGACGGTTGGGCAGTGAGTCTTGTTTCAATCGTCGCGGTGTACACATCAGTCTCGTTCCGATCGCCGCGCTGTACACACGCCTACGCTCTCGCTTGAACATTGTGCTACTGTGAAGATTGTGAAGTATTGTAAAGTGAATAAATAGTGTTTGCTCGTTTTCAAGATTTTTCTCTTCAACCCTGCTATCCTGAATATCGAACAATTTGTCTTTATATGTTTATGGTCCTTACAATATACAAATATTTCAATAGGTGACAAACATTCCATACAAAGGGAAAATCCTCAAATTATACTCATCTTTATGAATAAAATTAATTTGAAATTATTTTACTATAAATGTTTATGTTTATTTTGTATTATTTTTAGCATGGTGGATATCCCACCCATACGCACTAAACGTATATACGAAACGGAATACTTTCGTTGTGCGTGCGGCTAAGGAGTGGAATTCCCTGCCAGAGTCTGTGTTTCCCGATAGCTATAACCTAGGGGTCTTTAAGTCAAGAGTGAAAAGGTTACTTTTAGGTAAGCATGCTCCATCCTCGACCACATCATCACTTACCACCAGGTGAGATGGTGGTCAAACGCGAACCTATTATCAATAAAAAAAACCCATTATGCTAGTTTCAACGTAATATGTATTAATGTCATTGAGGCGGGAAAAACCATGGTGGTGCACGAGCTTTTATGAAGGATCTTACACACTGAAATGACCGGTTCGTCAATGTTATGCAATGTCACAAGCATTATAAAAATTACAATAATTAAAAATAATAAGTTAAAGTTAATAAATAAGTTTGCTTACATTTTTGGTTTAAAGCGTATTATATGCAACCTAATACACCTCTTAAAATATTTTTTGTGTATGAATGTTAGGAAATCTTAGTTATTTTTTATCGATATCTATCGATAAAACCAATATCCGACCCAACTACGTCACTAATTGAGTAGCGAAGAACTTTCTAGAATGAAATGTGTGAATGTAGTGAATACAATCAATCCAAAATAAACTTTATTTCAATGACAGGTTGATTTTGATAAGACTTTCTATTAAATGATTAGTAAATTGAAATTATCTAAGATTTTATTAGAAAACAAATAAAATTGTACTTAGCGATGGTATGAACCACCTCCAATTTTAAGATTTTTTCTCTTACTATCATTTTTGCACTCCAAAATGGAACCATACGGCATAGCTGCGGAAAATTAAGTTCGCTGCGAGACTAGCAACTCAACGCGATGTTAGAACATGACTGAGGCCAATTGCGCGGTACAGCGCGTAATTGTGACACGCCTGCCACGCCTACTTTGCAGTTCCACTGTATTTTCTCTTCCATGTGTATTACGTTCTCTTTAGTAGGTCTCTAAAAAACACACGGTCGTATTTACGGGGAAAATAAAATTTCAATAAATTAGTTAAAGGGTTTTTTGTAAAGAAAATAACATATAATAAACTAGCAGTCGTGCACTCAGTCTGAAGTCGTCACTTAGTCTGTCTGAGGTCGTGCAGGGCGTCGCTCACGTGGCCTTTATCGCGATAAAAACATAACCCTCCTTTTTTGAGGTCTAGCAAAAAGTAGCCTATAACTTTCCACAAGCTTCAAGCTACTTCTGCACCAACTTTTCGGTTCGAACTTTTTTGTATGCAAGCTGGTATAGTTCTCGACAAATAACTTGGCAAGAGTCGTTCAATGCGCAGAAGTCGATTTTTAGGTGTCAGTTTCATCTATATAATAGTACTCTATGGGTAGGCTGTATGGGCTTAAGCTCTTCGCCTTTTCCGTTGGAAGGAAAGAAAAATACCAAAAAAGAACTCTATGGGTGTCAGCGGGACAAAGCGGGACGCGGGGTATGACGTAGCGCCGCACAGTTTACGATTTGACCAATCTAGCAGGACAATAGGTTTTGTGATGGAGTCATCAAGTAGAGGTAATGCGGCGTGCAACTGTCAAAGTGGCGCTAGTAGCACACTTATCAATAACAAAGCAGTTTCTCTATGGAACACTATGGAAATTGTAGTGAATTCCTAAATTAGAGACAGTTATTGAGAATTTTCCGATTAAAGAACATGTATTATGTTCTTTAATCGGAAAATTGTAAAGAAATCAATTGAAATCAATTAAATGAAAATAAAAAATACGAAGCGTATAAATGTTTAGCTCACCACAGATAACCATAGATGATACAGATAACTAAATTATCTCACAATCTAACTAACACTGATAGTGACAAAGGTTCTTACGGTGGTGGCGCCATCTGCGATCAGCTTTCACTTGCACGCCCCATTGTCCATATATTAAGTTATTAAAATAAATCAAATTGTATGCTTGCGAATAGTAACACTCACTGAAAGTATACATCAATAATAATGTATTTTTATTCTTAATTAATTTTTGTTTGGAAACTACCATGTAGTCAAGTGTAGTCAAGCTGTGACAGTAGTCTTAAAAAATTCTCTTTATTATATACTTTGATGCTATAATAATAGTTTTTTGCGATTATATATTTTTTTGCTTTTTCTTTGTAGATGCCAGAATGCAGAGAAAATTAATATTTGATTTTTGGCGTTCTATTCCGCCCAAAGGTCGATTAAATAAAGTAATCAACTTTGTGAAAATGAGCTTTGGTGATTTAGTTGATACCGAAGAACAGGATGAGCAGTTAAAAGCATTTCTGAAAAAAGAATGCGAGAAAATTCGTGTGAAATGGGATCGCAAGCAAAGACGATTAGACTTGTTTAAGACTGAACAGTGCCTCAACGAAGATTTAACTTTCACCATGCTTGTGGTATCAGAAAATGTTTTAATACCAAGTACTAGTGGTGGCAGGCCACAGAAAAGCTTTGTGGAAAGTTAAAAAAAAACGAATAAGAGGAAAGTTCAGCACTTATTAAATGACTACAGTAAAGATGAACTGACTTTCGCTGCGCAATTAAGTGTCAGAGCTAGTGGCAAATGTGATGCTGCTACATTGATTGAAGAATTATCTACAGCCTCGCCAAAACGAGCCACCACATATAAGAAAGCTCGAAGAATTATTATTACTGGAAAAGAACAAACACCTTCTACTCCTGACGAAGCTTTTGCCTTTTTCATATCAAATAATTTCACTGTGCAGACACACAAAAATGTTCAACAAGAAGACAAAGAAAGGGGATTCAATGTATACCCTTGCTATGATCACGTGGCACAGGTGAAGAAGCAGTGCTATCCTCCTGTTGAAAATATAACAGTAACCGAAATATCGGCTGAAGTAAGACTGGATTCTCTTTTGAACCACACTGCTTTGAGAATAAGTAAAAATATTCTGGGAGAAAGATTAGATACAAGTGTGTTGAATTATACTTTGATATACAAATGAGGATGCGATGGGTCTTTGGGTCATAGCTTATACAAGCAATCAATTGAAGATACCGATAGCACAGACGAATATATGTTTATCATATCTTTAGTTCCACCAAGACTTGTAAACAATGCACAGAAGGTCATATGGGAAAATCCTCGGCCATCATCACCAAGATTCTGTAGAATTATCAAATTCATGTACAAGAAAGAAAGCGAAGCATTGATCAAAGAAGAATGCCAAGGCATTAAAAATCAAATACGGATGTTAATGCCAACTCTCGTAGAAATCAGAGGCGTAATCATTTCGATCACGCACTAGATGATCCTTTCAATGATTGATGGTAAAGTTTGTAACGTTTTAGCTGAAAATAAATCGACCCAAAGATGTTTTATCTGCAAGGCAACATCAAAGGAAATGAATTCGGCATCAGCGGTTAGAGAGCCTGATGAGAATATGTACCAATTTGGAATCTCTAGTTTACATGCGTACATTCGTACAATGGAATGTCTTTTAAATATTAGTTATCACATGAATATTTGTGAGTGGCAAGTCAGAGGAGACAAAAATAAAGAAGCATTAAAAAAAAAAAAAAACTAAAGAAGAAATAAAGATAAAGTTTAAAGAAATTGGTCTTGTAATCGACAAAGTTAAACCAAGATTTAGTACCAGCAATGAAAGGAAATACCGCACAAGCGTTTTTTTATAATTATGCCACAACAGCGCGAATTACTGGTCTCAATGAAAACCTTATTCATCATTTTGGGACAATTCTTGCAGCCATAGCTTCAGGCTATGAAATCGATGCCGAAAAATTTTATGACTACTGTGTGGAGACCAGGAAGATATATTTAAGTTTATACTCATGGTATAGCATGCCGGCAACAGTGCATAAAATTTTGGTACATGGTGCAAATATAATAAAAAAATCGGTGATACCGTTAGGACAAATGTCCGGGGAGGCTTCCGAGGCCAAAAATAAAGAAATCAGAAAAGCCAGATTGGGGCATACATTGAAAACATCAAGACACAGAACTAATTTTGATTTAATTAAACATTTGTTAACATCTTCAGACCCTTATATAACATTATTAAGAAAACTTCCTCGAAAACAAATATTTAAGCGAGACATAGATATAAGAATATTATTGAAAGATTGAAAAAAATATCTTACACATTTAATTTTGTCTTTTATTTACTGCAACATTCCTATGTATACAATAAATGTAATATATAATACAATATTTAGGTTCCCGAGTTTTGTCCCCCTAGATTAGTCAAATCGTACACGGTGTGCCGCTCCGAGCGCGCGATTGGTGCGTCAGTAGTTCTCGTTCAATTTGCAAGCGAATACACTTGCGTACACGAAAGTTGTACCCTTTGTTTTCGTTACGAGTAGTTTTTTTTAAATTAGTTTTTGTTACTACGTTGATTACAATGCCAGGACCGAATACTGTCAGCGGCGACCTCTCGCGCCCTGCTCTGGTTCAGACTGTGGTGCGGAGCGAGAGGGAATGGGATGCGGTCGCCTCCTTCTTCGAAGCAGTCATGCTAGCGAAGGAGGAGGCCAAACGCGCGAGGGAGAGGCAACTCTCTTCCTCGCGCCCCAGCCACCGCGGGAGACGCCCCGGGCGTCGGGGATCACGAGCCGATTTCCGGCCACCGTAGGCGCGGGCCTGCGGACGGCGAGCAGGGGTCGCTCGCCGTAAGGACCAGGCCCGGGTCGGCGGCGTGTCGTGTTCCACGCGCGCCTCAAAGAGCTGTCAACACCAGTAACGGGGCCTCATAGGGCCATTGCCTGCCGGGGTTTGCGGGAAAGTTCTACCGAGTTACCGCGGCCCCGGAAATTTAGGGCAGCCGAAGGAACTGGGTGGCTAGAAATCTGACACATCCTTCTGCTTGACCCAGACCGGAAGAAGTCATTCGATGATTTTCCCACCCAAAAAAAAACACCCAATACCGTTTTAGGCAGACTATAGAAACGTCAGAAAGAACAGTTAGACACTATTGTTTAGGAAGGTTAAAATTCCGAATTCGTCATTGTCTTTAGGACACTGGGAAAAAAGAATAAAAGGGGTAGCAGTTTTATTAACTAATTGTGACGACGAGAACATATTATTTTTAATGTTTTTTTTTTTTATAAGTACATTTTTTCACTTTTAAATGTATTTATGTATTATATCTCTTTTATTTATAATACCGAATTAACGAATGAATTCCTCTTCTTTCTTTAACATTCTTCTGAACAGACATGATTAAAAATAAATGATCGCAATAACCATACAATAATGGCAAGCAGTAAAAGTGACCACTTTTTTCTTCCACTAAGTGCACGATGCGCGAACTTACCCCCACTACGCCAAAACCTTGCCAACTTACGTGACGAGGACTATATGTCGATCCACCGCCATTTGGATTTTTTTTACGAAATCGTGGCGCATGGTGAAAGTGATAAATATGTATCGGTAGAGGACACAAAGACGGACAAAAATGTCAAGTAACACGGTACTCCAAAGTGTCACGTTATGACGTTACTGAGATATTTTAAGGTAAATATTGACATATAGAGTACAACGACGATCTTATAATAAAAAATTGGCCAAGTGCGAGTCGGACTCGCACATGAAGGGTTCCGTAGTAACTATAATAAATATAATATACTTATCCACTCCCCGCCCCATCAGAGCTGGCGTTCCTCAAGGTGCCGTGCTCTCCCCCCCACTCTTCACGCTATATGGTAGCGACATCCCAAAAAGTCGTCGCGTAGAATTATCCCTGTTTGCCGATGACACGGCCATCTATAACTCGGGACTCAAACCCGATGCAATCGCTCGTACCCTCCAGACCTCAGCCAACGCACTAGGCGATTGGTTTAGGAAATGGAGAATCGAGGTAAACCCCGACAAGAGTCAGGCAGTCCTATTTTATAGAGCTCGCCATAAAAAACCTACCCTCCCCCGCCCAATCACTATGTTTGGCACGCCAATCCCTTGGGAAAAGCAAGCTAAATACCTAGGAGTGATTCTAGATCAAAACCTTAACTTCAGAGAGCATATAAAGTCGGTACGCTCGCGAGCCGCCTTCGCTCTCAGTAGGCTATATTGCATGCTGAATGCACGCAGCAAACTCTCCCTTAAATGTAAACTACGCATTTACACTACGTGCATACGCCCCATATTAACTTACGCCGGTCCGGTGTTTGCTCACTCTAGTCCGGCTCAGATCCATAGGATGCAAGTTATCCAAAACCGATTTCTCCGAAATGCCACGGGCGCGCCCTGGTATAAACCAAGACCCCGACTATAAAGCAAGTGTTAAAACGCCAGTCAGCGCGTTACTTCACCTCTGCTGAAAAACACACAAACCCCCTGATTGTATCGGCCGCCCGGTACACACTCAAAAATTTCCCGGGTTCGTCGTCCTCGCCTTGTCCTTGACGAACCTGACGATCCCACCACTATCCGTCAAGAGAGCAGTAGGGAAACTAGCACTCTAATTAAAAACATAAACAAAACGCGTTCTGTATACCGGCCTCGCCGTCGAGGCCCATCGCGACGTCCGCGCTCTTGTAACGTCAACCCTCCCCGACCTTTGCCAAACGAGCCAGCCCGCGATGCTGAGCCAGTAGCAATAAATACTCCCCTAAATAATATGACCCAGCCTGACCCTTTGCTGTCCACCATCAACGACCCCACTGAGCCGAGGCTCGTACTCCACAGGGAGTGCCCTTAGCGCGCGGTTGTTTAAATGTAAATTCTAGTTTGTAAGCCCTGGCTGGGGGCCTTTAAATTTTAGAGGTCACCACAGGATCGCCCGGTTAAGTAGTATATTAGCCTTATCGAGCTAAACTACGAGTGGCCCTATCGAAAAAAAAAAAAAAAAAATAATATACTTAATATATTTACACACAAATTTCTTAAAACTAGCTTATTTACAATTTTTACAACTACGCCAAATAACTTTGTTTTTCATAGTATTTGTATGAATTACAATGTTATATTTGCGGTTTTATAAAATATACTGTATCCCAAAAACTGCTGACTCGATCTCGTTCAAACCAATTTTGGTTGAAAGTTTACCACAAGATACCACACACGTATAGGTTTCATGAAAAAAAATATTTTCAGTTTCAGTTCCATGTATGGGGAGCCCCCTTTATTTTAAATATTTTTTAAATGTTCTCTTAAAATCGGAAAGCGGTTCACAGAATACATCTACCTACGAAGTTTTACATGTATAGTCTTAATAGTTTCGGAATAAAATGGCTGTGACATACGGACGGACGGACAGACAGACAGACGGACAGACATGTCGAAACTATAAGGGTTCCGTTTTTTGCCATTCGGCTACGGAACCCTAAAAATAGACTTATTACGTAAGGTCAGGCGGGGCAAGAGCGCCATATTTTTTGCATAGATGATTTCGATGCAAAATATTTTTTTTTAATGCTGACTTATGAGTGAAAATTTAATTTATTAATTTGTCAATATTTGGAATGTTGTAGCTGCAAGAAACGTCGATTCAATCAATTCTATCAATATCTTAACGAGATTTTCTATGAAATTGGAAAACATGGATATAGGCGCACTTGCCCCGTTTCCAGGGGCACTACAACAATTATCTAAATAATAACGCTAAAATCGTACGTTACCAGAAAAACTGATAATTTACTTAATAGAATATAAACAAATAAACGCATTACTCTTGGTTTCTTTTTAGTGTACTCGTCCTATAGGCTACTATAGCTTCCATAACAAATTTGGGGCAAGTGCGCCATAGATTAGTAATCAGGGATTCTTAACCTTAAATGCTGTTCTTATTAAAAAAGGTAAATAACTGCTGTGTTTAAATAAAAATGTTTGGCCAGAATAATAGATATCTTTAATTAATCAAATCGAGACTTTTTTATGCATTAGGTACGTAAAATTACAAGAGTAGGTAACAATTTTTCCTTTATGCCTTTCCATCATATGTAGATATTTAGCTAAGTCTATTTCAATTTCGGCTGAAAAGGCTGGTGGTCTACCTTATGTGAAAGATTTTTAGCCCCTTTGACCCGTTACATGATCCATAATCGTTTTACGAGGTATACCAAAGTTTTAGCTGCTTCATATCCAGATAGGCCTGATCGGTCAGCGTCAACTGCCTGACATAAAGTTTCTCTAGACCAAGAAGGTTTATCGGTTTTTCTTTGATAAGTATGAACCATCTGTAATAGATAATAATTTTAGGACCATTTGTAGTAACTATCCAACTACTTTTTCTTATCGAGAGATATGTGGGCAACCTAGTGTCAGAGTTATTCAGGAAGCCCAATGGCTTTTGACATGACTTAAAGACTGATGTTGAATGATAACAGCCGGATCGATAGTTTTCAAAAGTAGCTAGTCTTCGATTATCGCATCCGATTAGGCACACCTAAGCGTGCATAAAAAAGGAACAAAGGAATTGACAAGTACTTGGGTTTTACTGTTAACACTTACGATCAACGACTTATTTATAATTATAGCGCCCCAAAAGCAAATCCTAAGAAAAAATTAATAAAATTAGTTATTTAATAATAGTTTATAGACTTGATACGAAGCTTTTACTGTAAACCTATCACCCAACACCTTCTAAGCACAAGACAGTACAGAGGCCGTCGGGTAATAAAATAACGAAAAGTTGACGACTTCTGGCTCGGGGGAAGTGCGCCATACTACTAAAAACTTAGGCGCACTTGCCTCACTTGATTATTTTGAGGTTACGATTTTAAATTCCATAAAAAAATATTAATTTCACTACCTAGGACTAAAATAGGGCCATAGATTTAAAGAAAAACAACCAATTTCTGTTCTCACCTTAGTGGTTTGTCGCACATAAAATATTTGAAGATTTAAGGGGATAAATAACACGTCCTCCTCTCTGGTAACAGGTTTAAATGACACTAAAACTAAAATGATGGATACATCGAGTAATGGTGAACAGAGGCATCTGCGATTGTGAAGTGGGACTGTGTTTGAGTATGTTGCATGGATGTAAGATGTCGTTAGTTGAATTATATCTGTAGTTTTCGATATTTTTATGGTAGGCGCGCTTACCCCGTCGGCGCGCTTGCCCCGCCTGACCTTATAGGCGTCAGATTGTATCCAAATAATCGTTTGTTTATTGAAAGAGAGTAGGTACATTACATACCTACTACTAAGTAAACTGTACGAGCATGAGAACTAGAAGAAACTAAGAGGTAAACGACATGTACATTCCGGCGAAAGCGAATCGGCAGCTTTACGTGGGATTCTGAAACTTGGTCATGTTTTCGAAAGCCAAAGCCAAATATGTGCATTATAAAAGAGAATCAGATATCCATAAGCTCGCGGCTATTTATAACAGCCGCAGGGATTTTCAACGTTAGGCAATCGAACCGTTTACCTACTGTCTTCGATCCGTAGCTTCGCTTGAGTGAATAGGCTTTATTCAACTAAAATAATGTACCTACGCTATGTGGATCAGGCCGTTGCGTCCTCATTCCGGGGAGCCCTCGTCCGGGCTGCCCTCACATGAACAAAAATATTATCCTAACATTTAAAACAACATTACCTACTTAATGTATATTTATGCATTTTATGCATTATTTATTTAAAACATTTATTTTACGTTATGTAAGTAGGTATATTATGTTTATTTCAACAGATTAAGATTTCGAAGAAAGATCTATAACCAAGAGGAGCATGAAAAGTAAACAAAAATCATAAAGTTATTGCCAGACTGATGGCAGAAGAATACCAACAAAAATTTCAATGATTTCGTAAGTAGAAAAGTTCCACCTATTTGTTGTGTTCATGCAACCAAACCTATGTTATTTATTTTCATTAAGTCTTAATCATTAGATGATTATGTATGACTGATATTTTTATACTTTTTTAGTACAACTCTTACCTATTATTACCTTGTCACACAAACATCCCTGAATTTCGTTGTTTTAATTTAATTAAATAAAAATGTATGTCAATGTAAAAATTAAATAAAACCTTTTTGTTCGCAAAATACTTACTGATATTTCTTGAAAACAAAAGAAACTTTTACCCAAAAAATAAAACAGACTTCCATATCAAAACGCTACAAAGCCAAAAATAACTTTAATTTCGGTACCTAGTCGGTGTTATTGGTTTTTTATTTTCTTTTTTGTTTGACACCGCCTTCCGAAATTAAAGTTATTTTTGGCTTTATAGTGTTTTGATATGGAAGTCGGTTTTATTTTTTGGTAAAAAGTTTTTTTTCACGCCTTTTAGTGGGTCGGTTTGTAATTTATCTAGTTACAAAAGCCAAAATGTCAACTACTTAAGTATAACCTTTTACAAAATGTTGATCTTCCCGATGCAGAGCCGTTAATTTTTCAGGAGTTCTCCTGGTACTTCACCATCAACTCTACATCACCATATACTTTGTGACGAGCATAAAGTGCTTAACTCCATATTCAAGTAATCGAATCGCAATCCACGAAATACTTATTATTGAGTAGTTTCGGTAGCCATCTGTGGTCTTCATCATCAGTTCCACTTCCCCAAGTGGTGCTTTTCGAGAGCAACTGCACAAGGTACTATAACAAATACCCAAAACGCTATAGGTGTGCCTATAATATTTGAAGATCTCAAATCAAGATGTGATGATAGGATCCTGGAGAAATCGAGGGAACGATTTCTCCAGGATCCCATCATCACATCCTGATTTCATAACAATGGGACCAACTAGAAAGTATACCCTTTCAAACGCAAAAAGAATTTTCCAAATCGGTCTAGCCGTCTCCGAGTTATGAGGTAACAGACGAACTGAGAACCTCCTCCTTTTTTTGAAGTCTGAAAATTTTTCAATGTGAGGGCGTCCCAGACGAGGGCTCGCCGGAATGAGGGCGCAACGAGCTGACCCCGCTAAGTCACTTTTCAGTCCTTCAGCTATCTATAGGTACACCAAAAACGCATCGATCCATTGCTCTGTTTTGACGTGAAAGAAGGACAAACAAACGCATGTGCGGATTTATACTATTAGCATGGGTTTGATTTTGCTTTTAGTAACACGCAAAGCATTATACCGTTCTCATTCGTACCTACGTAACTATACCATTCACACAGCACACGCAATGTACCTAAGCTTACAAAAAATAGTACTTAGTTATTTTATGCTTAGCAACCGAATCGCAATTCATGAAATACTTATAAATTAGTGTTTCATAAATTGCGATTCGTATAATTGAGTAGTTCCAGTAGCCATCTCTGGTTTTCATCATCAATTCCACTTTTTATCACTATAATGCCAATCACCGTCCTAGTCCAAGGGCTGGTAGACGTTTTTCGAGAAGTGTTTGAGGCATTATAAAAACTTGAAAATAACTTGTTGGAATATCTGTACGCTACTAGCTCTCCTACTAACCCCATTTCTTGCTATAATTTAAAGAAATATATAAAACTGGGTGTTTTGATACCAAAATCAATACCATATTGTCAGACACGATGATTGATAAATTGAACCAAAGTTCAATTCTGTGCCAATTCGTCTTGTGTGACGGTATCCGTTCCGAGTCCTACCTTGCAGCGGTATTTCAATAATGGAATCGGTAGTGTACCGAGTTCTTACTGTTTTGTAGTTCCACATAGCCATTCTGATTATTATTTAAATATGGGTAACAATAAGCATGAAAAGGACGATTCAAGAAAATAGGTTTATTATCTAGTAGTAGTGTATTCTACACATCTTGACGGGTCTGTAGGAAAATATTCTTGGCACTTTGTCATGAGTCTCTTCAATGCTTGAATGTATTTTCTTTGGGTTTCGTCATTCATAACGTGGGCCACGTTTTTGGAGAAGATCTTTTCTCGGCCAGTACGTGCGTGAATTCCGACCATAGTCACACCAATGGGCCACGGAGCGTTGCCTATGGCCATCTGCAGGTACGCGTCGCTAGCCTGAAACATAAATTATACAAATAAAAATTAAACTATGTTAGATATTTATTTATTTATTCATCAGACTAAAATATCCATACATTTTTATAGTAGGTGCTCTTAAAATTAATGTTAGTATCTTAAATATAATTAACACACACAACGCAACACAAAATTATTATAAACAGAATTAATCATAATAATAAACAGAATGAATGAATTAATTAATAAAAATAAATAATTTAATTACAATGTAAATTTTTCCAAGATTCGACTTTCGGCACTTTAAATAAATAATAACAAAAAAGAAAAAAAAATAGAGCATGGGGTCAAATATGAAGGTAAGAAAAATATTTGTTGAGTTTTTTCATTAGGAACCTCTCAGTATCAACTTAAGAGTTCATTAACCTGGTAAGTGGCAACAGGCAGTACCATTTTTTCATTTATAACACGTATTAGCAGCTAATTAGCTTATATAGCAATCAATTTATCTGTAGGTGAAAAGTGAAGGGCCTTAAGTCACATTTTATAAAGTATTCAGTAGAGCTCATTAAAGATGTCCAATCGACATAGTATAAAAGTAATTATCGTATCATTGTCGAATAAAAAGTATGATTATGATGGGTACTTAAGCTATTATATTGAGATATTTTTTTTAACAAATATAGTTCCTTAAGGCTGTATTATCGGACTTAAGGTTCTTTAACTTTGAAGCTTTACTAGATATCTTATAGTATGACGGTACTTACGTCTCTCCTGTATCAATAATGTATAGTAAATTTTATAATTTTATAAGTTAGGTAGGTAAGGTACGATACAACATCATAGAAAAATATATTAAAAAGTTTTAATGACATTGAAAATGAAATAACATTATACATAATATGTTTTATTTAATAAAAATTAAAATCTTTGTATTTTAAAATCTATACTAATATTATAAAGAGGTAAAATTTGTAAGTTTGTATGTAGGGGGTAATCTCTGAAACTTCCGAACCGATTTTGATAATTCTTTCACTTCCATGTAGCTGCATTATCCCTGAGTGCTATAGGCTATAAATTATCTTTATATCATGCATATTAGCCGAGCTATTATAATCTTTGTCAAGCAAGTCGGGGACGGGATCCCGTGGAATATTTTCGACTTCTACGCGGACGAAGTCGCGGGCAGAAGCTAGTCTTTAATAAAATACTTAAATGAAATTAAACAAAACACTTAATGTTATTCTGGTAAGTCACATGCTGTACCCTCATGGGCTAATGTATTATAAAAATTATGAAAAATGGGTGGAATCCATTGCAGAGCTTTCTGTGAATCCTGAAATTTTTTAGTGCTTATAGGTTTGTGGCCTAATCGAATAGGCTGCAATATAGGCATGGCAAAGGCAAATCTTTTAGGGATATCCTTCTATTTCTTATTAAGGATACCTTTTCGAATTCTTGTTGATTAAAAGATGTTTTGTAACTCATTGTGCCATACTCTTCTTTTTCAAATTTCATTTATTGTTTTTATTTTTTATTTATAATAGGCTCGCGTTTGACCACCATCTCACCTGATGGTAAGTGATGATGTAGTCGAAGATGGAGCACGCTTACCTAAAAGTAACCTATTCACTCTTGACTTAAAGACCCCTAGGTTATAGCTATCGAGAAACACAGACTCCGGCAGGGAATTCCATTCCTTAGCCGTACGCACAATGAAGGTATTCCCAAAACGTTTAGTGCGTATAGGTGGGATATCCACCATGTAACGATGGCGCATCGCCGTTTGATCAGGACTACAATAGGCCAGCCAACGGTAACTGGACGTGTCCGGAACCTTCCACGATACGTGGAGCGTACCGTTGCTTTTCAAACAATAAACAAGGTTATACAATAATGGTACACTAACCTGAGTGCTGGGGACGCCAACTTCGACCTTCCAAGGTCACGCCCCAAGTGTGGTTTGTATGTAATATGAGATGAGTAATTGAAAAGTGTGATGTAAGTCAAGTATGTGGACGTTCACAAGGCGCCGGTCTCCAGATGGCGCGGTTCCAACTCAGCATCACACCCGACTCGTTTCCACCAAGCGCGTGCCACGAGGTGACGCAATAAGGCGATATGTTCCAACAATATCCCGGGGTTTTCGGCAAGTGGGGATTTCACTTCAACAATTGATAATTCGCGACCCAATTATCGGTTTCAACACGCGAATCCAACGATATTTTACCAATCACAATTAGCTCAACAGGTCCCAAAATGCGGACGGCCTTTTTTTCAAGCGCAAAGTCTATCTGTCAAAGTCAAGGTAATGTCAAAATCAAATTCTTTATGTCAAAAGGGTGCGTTCTGTTTCACGTCGGACCGAACACCGTTTGTCTTGTAGTCTGATGATGGAACGGGCTTGACGGAACTAAATTGTGTAATTCCATCGCACACTCCTCGAAATGTAACCGATAGAAAACCGATAGACTAGCAACTCATCGCCGATGTTCAAGGCTCTGGAGCTTTGATTCGTCCAGTGTACCGTTGCCTATTAGTCTTTTGGCCCGTTTCTCAATGGACTCAAGGCAATCTAGTTGGTACTTGGCAGATCCATCCCAAAGATGAGAGCAGTACTCCATACACGACCGTACCTGGGCTTGATAGAGATTTAACAGCTGTTCGGGTGTGAAGTACCGTCTCACCTTTGCTAGGATTCCCAACTTTTTTGATGCTAGTTGAGACGTAGCCTCGATAAACGGGCCAAAATTGAGGGTAGAAGTTAGTGTTACCCCCAGAAGCTCGATACGGTCGGTTATCGGCACGGTTACACCTCGGAAAGTAGGAGCCGGTTTGAATTGACTCTTTTTTGCGGAGAAGAGACACGCCTGGGTCTTAGCTGCATTAAACTTAACCAAGTTGGCATCGCCCCATTCGGAGACAGCCTTCAAGGACAAGTTCAAGCGCCCAACCATGTCCTCACGGAGAGACTGGATCTGTGACCCACCAGCAAGCGCGTTGGACACATATCTCTCAGCAACGGTGCTGACGTCTGCATACCCAAAGGTACCGGGTATAAGCAGATCATTAATGTGCAGCAAGAATAAAGTTGCTGAGAGAACCGACCCCTGAGGGACCCCGGCATTAATTGCCAATTGGCTAGATGAGCAGCCATCAATGACCACACGAATGGACCGATCTCTCAGGAAGTCTTCAATCCAAACGCAAAGTTGGGTGGGTAAACCGAAAGAAGGTAGCTTAGCAATAAGGCTATCGTGTCAGACCCTGTCAAAGGCCTTAGAGATTTCAAGGGAGACAGCAAGTGCTTCCCCGTGCTTCTCGATGGCCTCATTCCAGATATGAATAGCATACGCTAGAAGTTCCCCTGTAGACCGGTTTTTTCGGAAGCCGTATTGTCGGTCACTGAGGATATCGTTGGCTTCTAGGTATGCCAGGAGCTTACTATTGAGTAGACGCTCCATACTCTTACAGAGTATGGCCGTGACTGAAATAGGCCTGTAGTTGGCCGGGTCAGCACGACTGCCCTTTTTGGGCACAGGCTGCACGTTAGCCAGCTTCCATGTTTTCGGCACCTTTCCAGTCTCAAGCGAAAGGCGAAACAGGTGCGTCAAAATTAGAGACAGTTCAGGCGCACAAGTTCTAAGAACAATTGCCGGTATCCCGTCGGGGCCACTAGCTTTGTTCACGTCAAGACTACGCAGCACTCTACGGACGTCCTTCTGATGGATGCGAATGTCCGACATACACGACCCGCATCCAATAGGAGCATCAGGAGGGTGAGCGCCACTACTATCCAGACGTGGACTCCGCAAAAAGAGCGGCAAACAAGTTTGCTTTTTCCTCAGCGGAGTGGGCCAGAGACCCGTCAGGTTTAAGCAGTGGTGGTAGTGAGGGGCGACAGAAGTTCGATTCGACTGACTTTCATTCATTTCATTTATTTCCAAGTAACAAAACTCAATTGGTTAGTTTGGTAGCTTTGCCAGGGACCAAAAAGCTTTACTGCCAGCAGGGTATGAAGCAAGTTTGTTTCCGATTCGGCTAACGTGGTCAAACCGAGCCCTCCGCAAAACTTTTTTACAGGACTTGGCAGCCCTGTTGAAAGCTCTCTTCTTCTGAATAACGTCATTTGCTTTGCAGTTTCGAGCATCGACCCATGCTAGGTACGCCGCGTGTTTAAGCGCTTCAGCGCGATCACATTCAGCGCCAAACCAAGCTTTCGATCAAGCTTTGCCGGACATTGTTAGGTCAGAGAACGGAATCTAGTACTTCATCCCCTGTCGCAAAACATCCGCCACGGCGTCTGCGCACGACGATGAATCATTTGAAGAAAAGCAAGTAGGCTGCCAAGGATAACATGCAAAGAAATATCGCATGCCATCCCAATCCACTGACTTGTATCGCCATACCCGCCGTGTACCATTAAGGCTGGGATCGGGCGGGGAGTAGACGGATACAGACTTCACCAGACAGTGGTCGGAACCCTGGGTATGAAAGATACGACACGTCTGACGGACTTCTGGTCTGCGTCTCCGAAAGAAACAAAAGAGCAGGTTTTTCAGTCTCGAGATGGTGGTGGACTGCAACGAGATTTGCAGACCCCGGATATTGCTGAAGTGCACTTTGAGAGAGAGGGATTTCAGCCGCGAGTACGTCTTCGAGTACGTTTAGTATTGCACGAAACACAAATAAAACTAAACGGAGGGAGAGCATGCGCGGGGGCGCGGCGGGAATCGTAGGTACGATGCACCCGCGCAAATCTAACCCGCGAGCGTAATGGTAAAGAACAGTAAGTCCCACATACAATCGTTTAACATTTATCTATATTTATTGTTTAAATAGTGAACAATATTAAGTAACCATACGATCATTTACTTTTTCACGTCTAGGGACTTAATGTTATTTATAATTTTACATCTGCGAAATTAGCGGCTGTAGGACTTTATGGCTTTTACCATTTGATCAATTGGAGTATTCTGAATAAGTATCATGTAAAATATAAAAATGTCAAAAAATGGACTTAAGGTCGTTTAGCTTTCACCTACAGTTATATATTTCAGGCAACTTGGCCCATACAAATAAAATACATCCTATTACAATAAATAACTACAAATAAACTAATATATACAGTATGTTAACTAACAGAGGGCGTTCCCGTTAACCCGCAATACGAGGCATGCCTTTTAAGTTCTGTCGTTTCCATATTTCCCGGCAATTTTGAATTTGGAACTGTTCTATATTCGATTGTGTTTAAATTTTGAATCTTAAAAAAGTTGAAAGTATTGGGATTAATGCTATTGTTTAGTCAGAGCGTCGCTCGATTGGAATCTGTCAGGTTACGTACGAAAATGAATCTTTCTAAGGAAAATGTTCGTGCAATAATTTTCTACAACTTTAGAAGAGGCCTGACACGGCTTCAGTGTTTTGAAGAGCTAACATCTGTGTTCAGTGATGAAGCCCCATGTCTGCGGACTGTCGAACGCTGGTATTTAGAATTCCAGCGTGGACATACTAGTGTTGGTGACAAATCTCGCGAAGGACGCTCAAAATCCGCCTTCACTGAAGATAACATCATTGCTGTGAGACAACTAATTCTCGAAAATCTTCATGTCACGTATCGAGAGATAGAGGCTTTATTAGGCATCTCTGGGACAACCATTCAGAAGATCTTGCATGAAGCGCTTGGTGTGAGAAAGCTAGATTGCCGTTGGATACCGCATCTGCTTTCCGATGATGACAAGGCGGCCCGCGTCAGATGGTGTAAGAAAACTCTCTCTGGCCGTTCTCGAAGCACTTCAAAGAAGATGGTGGCCACGTTCGTTGGAAAAACCGGCCATGTTGTGACTATTGCACTTGAAAATCGTAGAACGGTTAACGCAGAGTGGTATACCACAGTTTGTTTACCACAAGTCATCGCCGAACTTCGAAAATCTAACTCAAAGCGACGCATCATCCTGCACCACGACAACGCAAGCTCACACAGCGCTCGTCAAACGATCGAGTATTTGAAGCAGCAAAAAGTAGAAATTCTTGACCATCCTCCATACAGTCCTGACCTAAGCCCTAACGATTTCTTTACATTTCCTAAAATTAAGAATAGTGCCGCGTCGTTCTGGTGGCCCCCGACCCGTGATCTCTGTGCGGCAGGAAGAGAACGTGCTAAGGTATTTTGAGGAGGAGCCCGGTTCAAGCACTAGAAGAACCGACCGCCTGTTAAACATTAGTCGGAGGTCAGCAAATTGAGCAAAATCTAGGTTAGTTTTTAACATTATTTAAATGTATACCTAAAACATTTCGAAAACATTAAAATAAAAAATAAGACTAAATGACTGTGCCACAAAAGTAATAAGTTCAGAAGGCCCACTCTTTCTGTAATGGACGCCGAGCTAGATACAATTAGAATAAGTTTAATATAAGTAAGATAGGTAAAATCAGAATAGGTTAAATCAATATGTAAGTAGGAAATAGGAATTAACACGTAGGTAAATGAAACACATGTTAAAATCGTTATAATTCATTATACATATTGTAAGAGAAACTTCGAGAAGTTTCGATGTACCAAGGCCGACAGGTCGGAACCTGTCGGAAAAGAGAAAGTTTTTAGCGTAAACAACTCCAAGGTCACGACAAGCGATTCTCGTTTGCTATTAGTAGATTTCCAAAAACATATCGTGACCCCCACACGACTTCGACCCTCGTGCCAAGGAATATAAGACGGCAGGATTTTTCGAATAACCGTAGTATCCAAACAACCGGACAAGAAGAAACACCTGAAGTGAAATAAGTCTGAAGAATATCAAGTATAGTAGTGAAAGTAAACAGTGAAATAAGTAGTTCAAAGTAGTGCAAGTAAACAGTGAAATAAATAGTTCAAGTAAATACACACATCAAAAGTGTCTAGGGATCAACATATATTTTTGCAATAACTTTTCTCCTGATTGATATTAATTAAAATTTTCTTTAAGGATTCATCAAATAAAGTGTTTTCGTTTGTCACAGTAACGATAAACCAAGTCACCTTTGCATTAATAAAGAAATTTGCCATTTTCCTAATAAAGGGATTTTTGACATTTGAACCACTAACATTAAAGTTCGAAAAAAAGACTGAAATAACAGTTTTCTTTAAAATTTTATTGGGTAACTTAAACAATTAATAATCCGTGTTTCTACCGCGAACACTAACAACACAAGCACATCGGTTTGGCATACTCAAACAGAGTTCATCCAAATCACGCTGTGGAATGGCCGCCCATGTTCGTTGCAACAACAAAAAAAGGTCTTCTTGCGACTGGATACCCTCCATATTCGGCAGAGCTCTTCTCTGTAGCATATCCCATGCATGCTCAATCGGGTTCAAGTCTGGCGACTGAGCAGGCCAGAGCAGGACATTGATGTTAGCTGCGGCGAGAGTCTGTCTTACAACTCTTGCGGTGTGCGGTCGTACATTATCATGCATTAACTGAAATAAGGGACCGATTTGCACTTGTAGAGGAACGATGACGTCAGATACAATCGTCTCAGCATAAATTTGAGCGTTGAGGTTGCCTCTGATCCAAATCAACTCAGTTCTTCCGCCGATCCAAATACCCGCCCATACCATGATGGTTCCACCACTATAAGGATGGACTTCCTGGCAGGATTTTAATCGCTGTTGGCGTCCAGGGGTTCTCCAGTGTCGTATACGTCTTGTATCCGGTCTCATACCAAAACGAGTCTCATCAGAAAAGCACACGAAACGCCATTGTTCTTCTGCCCAATTTCTGTGTTCAAGAGCCCATTGATATCGAATCCTACGATTGTGCATTGCTATAGGTGGTACCCGTAGCGGTCTTCGGGAATGAAGGTCCACTTCATGCAAGCGGTTTCTGACTGTTTGGTCGCTAATTAAGTTCCCTGAAGAGTGATGAAGCCTCACGGCTAACATCATGGCGGTTATTGTTGGAGCTCTTCGAGTTAAGATTTGAATGTATCGGTCTTGTCTCCGTGTGGTGCAGCGATACCGTCCTCCATGGCGCTCAGCCACGGTACCAGTGCTTCGGTAACGTGTCCAAAGTCGACTGATAACACTCTGACTTGTATTCAGAGCTAAAGCCACAGTACGTTGCCGGGAACCAGCTTCTATCATTCCCACGGCTCTGAGCATTTCTTCCCTGCTTAAATGACGTCGCCGCTCCATAATAACGTTGGTTTCAATCAGTAGTAGGGAAACAGTAGCACTAATAATGTCTTCAATGCGTTGTATGTTTTTATAGGGAAAATATTGACAGCTGATTTTCATCTTTTACTCGAATTTGATTAACAGTTCCTGTTTCAAATTATGAAATGCACCAAAAAGGATCCATATAAATTTATAAAATCATAAATTTATTACAAAGCCACATCTCAATCTCAAGAAATCCGCATAAAAATGCTTGATCCCTAGACACTTTTGATGTGTGTAGTTTAAAGTGTATAAGTATTAGGAATTAAGACTCTATAAAGAACTTTAAATTAGTATAGACAGTGTAAATAGACATAAGTGAAAATTGTGAAGATATGAAATAAATCAGTGTTTGAAGATTGAGTTTTATTTCAAGAGCTATCGACGTATGTCGAATTGAATACACAAATACAGTCCACACCCATACAGTTTGGTCCTTCGCGAGCCGGATATAGTTTGGCGATACAGTTTAGTTGTTTAAGAGCCAGACACGAAGAAAGAAAAGTCTGAAAACCTGTGAAAACTAAGTGCTAACCCGTGTGCTAACCGGTAACGATTGTGTAACTCAGCGCTTTTATTCTGCTAATAAGTTACTGTGCGCCGTCAACTGAACGAGATAGTTATCACACGTAGTCAGAGTGATTTAGCAGAGATGGAAGAACAAAGGCGTGTCCTAGAACGGAGGGACGAAGAGTTACGTACGTCAGTGCGCCGTCGGGAAGCTGAACGCATAGAACAAGAACGACTGCGACGTATATCACTTGATCCGCCAGCGTCACCTCAGGTGGAAAGTATGGTTGGACCTACTACCATTGCGGATCTCGCCACTGCTAGGCCTTCATCAGAGCGGCAACAAGTCAGATCACCGCCGCGAACGATAAGGTCGACTACCAGCGTGACGACACGATTAAGGTTGGCTGAATTGGAAGCAGCTGAAAAACTAGCAAGCATTCGACGGAAAGAGCTGGAGCTTGAAGCGGACCTAGTGAAGAAAAGGCTGGCTGCTGAGGTGTCTGTGATACAAGACGACCAAGAAAGCATTCATGAAGATCCACTTCAAGACGAACGTCAGCATCAGAAGGTCGATCAATGGTTGCGCACCAATCCCCTCAGCTCACGGGGGGAGGGGGGCAAACATACTGAACATAAGGAAGATCCGAAGCAAATTAAATTCTATGTGCCTAGAGGAAGATCGCCGACGCCAACGAGAGCCAGAAACAGCATTGACGAACTAGCTGCGACCCTGGAGAAGATGGCCCGGCCGCGAGTTAGGCACACAGACTTGCCTACTTTTTCTGGGGCTGTCAGCGAATGGCTGCCATTTAAAGCGGCTTATAGCGACACTACGAACATGTGTAGTGTATCACCGGCAGAGAACCTTCAGCGACTACGAAGTTGTCTCAAGGGCGAAGCACGTGACGCCGTAGCAGCCTTACTACACGCGGCTACAGATCCTGACGTCATAGTGAAAACGTTAGAACAGTGTTTCGGGCGTCCTGAAGTAATAATAGACAAAGCGCTTGAAGACTTAAAAAAGATGCCAAAACCGGGTACCTCAGCCAGTGATTTAAATAACTTTGCGATTAAAATTCAGAACATTATCTACGTGTTGAAAACAATAGACAAACGTGGTTACTTATACAATCCCATGCTCACAAGAGAAGTGTTGGAAAAGTTGTGCCCACACCTGCGATCACGATGGTGCGACTTTGCCTGCGATAACGAGGGAACAGCGGAGCCAGAGATAGTAATGTTGTCTCGCTTCTTAATGCGTGAAGCAGACAGGGCGTTACGCTATACATACGCCCCGTCAACAAGCACCGCCACTGCAAGAAGAGAAACCAGGCCTGCTATAACTATGAAGAAGAAGCCCAACACAATATACAACACGGTTGAGCAAACTGAGGAAGAAGATCAGTGCCCTAATTGCAAACAGAAACATGTGCTAACTCAGTGCCCGAAATACAAGTCAATGACCGTGGACCAGCGATGGGAATTTGTGAAAGATAAGAAGATATGTTTTAAATGTGCTAATAAGAAACACAGGCGCATTACGTGTAGAGCAAAGTTATGTGGTGTAAATCAATGTCGCCGGCCTCATCACGCAACATTACACCAGGAAAGGAGAGTCGCCCGAGATCAAGACAGCGACTGAAAAGGCAGAAGAGCCTAAGGAAGCAGTCATGTCAGTGGCTACCAAAACAACCGCTGGCACGAGAACTGTACTATTGAAGATGTGCCCTATAATTATCACAGGCCCACGGGGGGAGGTTAGGACGCACGCTCTACTAGATGAAGGAGCGACCATCACTCTCATTGATGAAGACCTGGCTGAAAGCATTGGTGCTGAAGGGACAGTGCATCCGTTGCATATTCATGGGGTCAACATGTCTTCAAAGGAAAATGAAAGTAAGATCGTCACAGTGAAAGTCAGAGGGTTGGGCGAGGACAGCGTGACTCACAAGCTCCAGGCACGAACTATGAAGGATCTGAAGCTTCATCAGCAGTCAATTCCTGAAGCACTGCTGAAGTATGAGCACCTGCGCGACCTCCCGAAGAACGAAGTATGTTACGAACCGACACGCCCCGGACTTCTAGTGGGGACAGACCACTGGGAGCACATCGTGTCTCGAGAGCTCCGGATCGGCGGCCCTAATGAACCAGCTGCATCTAGAACGCAACTCGGCTGGGTAGTACATGGAACCGCACCACGACACGCTCTCACCATGAAGAACAATGTGTTCCACATATACGAACACGAGAAACACAATCATGAAGATCAGCGGCTTCACGAGTTAGTTGAAGCTCACTTTAAAATCGAAGCACTAGGAGTTGCGCGAGAACCACGCATAAGCGACACGAACCAGCGTGCCATGGCTATCGTCGAAAGAACTACAAAGAAGATCGACGGTGGATATGAAGTCGGACTACCATGGCGCCATGATGACGTCACTATGCCACCGAGTTACAACGCAGCGCTTCGTCGACTACTGAAAATCGAACAGAAGATGGATACTAATCCTGAATTTGCGAAGCAATACTGCGCACAGATGAATAATTTATTCGAAAAAGGATACGCAGTGCCATGCGACGGAACAGAAGAAGCAAGTCCTGTCTGCTGGTATTTGCCTCACTTCGCCGTGCAGAACCCAAACAAGCCCGGCAAACAAAGATTGGTATTTGACGCAGCAACCAAGAGTCATGGTGTATGTCTGAATGACAAATTACTAGACGGCCCAGACTTACTCCTATCACTCCCGGGTATTATATTCCGATTCCGGGAAAGAGCGATAGCCGTCACAGCAGACATACAAGAAATGTTTCTGCGTATTAAAATCAGAAGGGAGGATCAACCAGCGCAGCAGTTCCTGTGGAGAGACAGCGATAGAACGAGTGCCCCGCGTCATTACAAGATGACAAGCATGATATTCGGCGCGGCCAGCTCACCATACATAGCTCATCATGTTCGTAATTATAACGCGGACATACATGGGCAAGAATATCCTCGAGCACTAGAAGATATCAAAAACAGTCATTACATGGATGACCTAGTATCGAGCTATGAGAACCTAGATGAAGGCCAGAAGGCAGTGAAAGAAATAAGAGAAGTGCACGCGGTCGCCGGGTTCACACTGCGAGGTTGGAGCGCCAACAAAACGATGGTGCTTAGCGACATACCCCGGGAGCTGCACGCCACTACGCCTACACAACTGGGAGGAGATAAACCTGAGAACAAGATACTCGGTTTATACTGGAGCGCCGGACGAGATGAACTAGGGTTCAACACAGCAATGAACCGAGTTCCCGCCCCAGTACGAGAACGAACACGCGCGCCTACCAAACGTGAAGCACTCAGCGCAGTGATGTCTATTTACGACCCGCTCGGATTGCTGAGCCACGTCACCATAAGAGCGAAGATAATTCTGCAAAGTTTATGGCGACTGCAGATTCCATGGGACGAGCCAATTCCAGACCATGAAAACGAGCTATTTGCAGCGTGGCTCGCTCAACTCAACGACATCGCTCAGCTACGGTTGCCCAGAAGTTATATATCACAGAAGTATTTGGACATCGAACTGCATATCTTCTGCGACGCAAGCGAACAGGCCTACGCGACCATAGCCTACTGGAGAATAACGAACTACGACGAAACAGTGAATGTCGTGTTACAAACAATTCCGAGACTGGAACTACAAGCAGCAGTCATAGGAGCGAGGATTGCTGACACTGTCCGCAAAGAACACAGAATCGAAGTAAGCAGAACAGTGTACTGGACAGACTCCTCCACAGTCGTGCATTGGATACAGCATGACATGCGACGCTACACGCCGTTCGTCGCGCATCGACTAGGAGAGATCGCCGAGCTTACCTCTAAGGAAGAATGGCGTTGGCTACCTACTGAACATAATGTAGCTGACGTAGCCACCCGACTCACCGAAGCGCCGATCAATGCCAGCGATGTGGTTTCAGGGCCCTGCCTTCCTGAAGCTACCTGAAGAACAATGGCCTAAGAAGAAGACGCAAGAAGAAGACGATGACAAGGAAGTACTACACATCGTCGAGAACCAACGGGATAGCTGGCTGCCAGACCCTGCACGTTTCTCAAAGTTTGAAACGTTAGTGAGAGCCGCGGCCAGAGTACTTGCCTTCATTGATATGTGTCAACACGCCGCGACAGGGCTAGAACTCCGACATATAGAGCGAGCAGAGAAGGAGCTCCTGCAACGAGCACAACAAGAAAGCTTCGGCGAAGAACTGAAGAGAATGCAGTCAGCTCGGTCACTCCCAAGAACGAGCAAGTTATACAAGTTAGATCCTGTGTTAGAAGACGACCTCCTGCGAGTAAGAGGCCGCATAGAAGCGTCTACCGCAACCCCGGAAGTGAAGCGGCCAATTAAATTTGGATGGTAGACACCGAATAACGAAGCTTCTAGTTATGCGAGAACATTATGCTGCAGGTCACGCCAACCGAGAACGCGTGACCAACGATCTGCGACAAAGATATTGGATCATTCACTTGCGACCCACAGTGCGTGCTACAGAAAGAAGCTGTGCACTCTGCCAGAGACGTCGAGCCACACTGCAAGTACCAGCCACCGGGGACCTGCCACGAGCCCGCCTCGATCCGTTTCATCGCCCGTTCACCAATTGTGGGGTGGATTACTTCGGACCGATGATGGTGAAGATCGGTCGGCGGCGAGAGAAGAGATGGGGCGCACTCTTTACGTGCCTCACCTGCAGAGCTGTTCACATCGAGCTTGTTGCATCACTGTCAACGGATTCAGCGATAATGGCACTACGACGAATGGCTGCGCGAAGGCGATGCGGCCATCCTGGCCGCGAGTGATGTACTCGGACAATGGGACGAACTTTAGAGGAGCAGACCAAGAACTCAAGACGGCATACGCAGAATGGTTGCCAGCCTTGAAGAACATAGGGCTGATCCACCGCATGGAGTGGAGATTTATCCCACCAGGTGCACCGAACCAAGGAGGAGCGTGGGAAAGGATGATACGCTCCGTGAAAACCGCTCTCAATGTTGCGCTGAAAGAAAAGGCACCGTCAGAAGAAGTGCTGAAAACATTGCTAGTGGAAGCAGAGTTTTCAATCAACGCGCGACCCTTGACTCACGTCAGCGTAGACCCTCAAGATCCAGAAGCGCTTACACCCAACCACTTCCTGCTTGGGTCCTCGACAGGCCTACCAACGACGGGGCCTTGTGAAGAAGCCGCTAGGAGAACGTGGCGAGCCAGTCAAGCTCACGCAGACAAGTTCTGGGCACGATGGGTCCGGGAGTATCTGCCATTGTTGGTACCACGAGGCGAACCGAAGAACGCAGCGCGACCCGTGCAAGTCGGCGACGTGGTCCTCATCGTGGACAGCAATCTACCACGTAATGTTTGGCCGATGGGCGTGGTAGAACAAACGCACCAAGGACCAGATGGAGGCATCAGAATCGTCGAGGTGAAGACCAGGACTGGAACTTTTCGTCGCCCAGTGACCAAGCTCGTCGTCATTTTGAAGAAAGAAGAGGCTACGCGAGCTTCGCCGGGGGGAGAGCTGTAATGGACGCCGAGCTAGATACAATTAGAATAAGTTTAATATAAGTAAGATAGGTAAAATCAGAATAGGTTAGGTCAATATGTAAGTAGGAAATAGGAATTAACACGTAGGTAAATGAAACACATGTTAAAATCGTTATAATTCATTATACATATTGTAAGAGAAACTTCGAGAAGTTTCGATGTACCAAGGACAGGTCGGAACCTGTCGGAAAAGAGAAAGTTTTTAGCGTAAACAACTCCAAGGTCACGACCAGCGATTCTCGTTTGCTAATAGTAGATTTCCAAAAACATATCGTGACCCCCACACGAGTTCGACCCTCGTGCCAAGGGATATAAGACGGCAGGATTTTTCGAATAACCGTAGTATCCAACCAACCGGACAAGAAGAAACACCTGAAGTGAAATAAGTCTGAAGAATATCAAGTATAGTAGTGAAAGTAAACAGTGAAATAAGTAGTTCAAAGTAGTGCAAGTAAACAGTGAAATAAATAGTTCAAGTAAATAGTTTAAAGTGTATAAGTATTAGGAATTAAGACTCTATAAAGAACTTTAAATTAGTATAGACAGTGTAAATAGACATAAGTGAAAATTGTGAAGATATGAAATAAATCAGTGTTTGAAGATTGAGTTTTATTTCAAGAGCTATCGACGTATGTCGAATTGAATACACAAATACAGTCCACACCCATACACTTTCCTAAAATTGCTTTTATACTCAGGGAGTACCCCGTTCAACGAACGTGTTACTACTGTGACGTTACACGATTGCTATGAATAAACGCAAGTACTTAGGTATTCGGGCACGCCGCAATTGCGGCGGTAAGACCCCTCTTTGAGGAGTGGCTAGATCGGCGTTACGGCGTCCTGACCTACCGCATGACACAGGTCATCACCGGACACGGAAGTTTCGGGAGAAACGCCTGGGTGTCACCACTGCGAGGGTCGCCCTAAGGACACAGTAGAGCATACGGTGCAGGACTGCCCCGCTTGGGCAGAGCACCGACGTGTCCTCACGGCGGCGATAGGCGGAGACCTCTCGCGCCCGGCATTGGTCGAGGCCATGCTGCGGGGCGAGAGGGAGTGGAAAGCGGTCGCCTCCTTCTGCGAAGCAGTCATTCTTCCGAAGGAGGAGGCGGGCCACGTGTGGGAGAGGATGGCGTCCTCCCTCCAGCCCAGCCGCAGTGGTAGAAGCCCACGGCGTCGGACGTCGGCCGACGATCTCCGGCCACCGTAGGCGCGGGCATGCGGACAGCGAGTAAAGGGCAACTCGCTGTCCGACCATGGACCCTGCCCGGGTCGACGGCGCGTTGTGTTCCACGCGCGCCTCCAAGAGCGTCAGCAATATGACGAGGCCCCCCCTGTAGAGGGCCGAAGCCTGCCGGGGTCGTGGGACTTATCCCATTACCGTGACCCCGGTACGTAAGGGTTATTGAAGGAACACCGTGGATTTTAGTCAGTAAAAGTCTGACAGTCCCTCCCACCCTGCCCAGGGTGGGAGGACTTATTTGATAATTTTACCACGTTAAAAAAAAGTACTTAGGTATTACGAAGGCAACTGCATAAAGTAAAAGTTTTTAAATTTCTGTTATTGGAGAAAACATTCACTTGCTAACGTGTAATACCGTCTGTTCCGTCCGAAGAGAACATCTGCACCCATATTTTTGGTTGGCAACATTATATTCTGTTGTCTATAACTTTTTTCACTTTGACGTTTCCGTTCCTTGTAAAAACTAACTGCTTTGCTTGTTGAGATCGATTTATTGGTTTTTGTTAAAAATCGTGTTGAATCTGCGCAGTTAAAGACAGATTAATCGTAATCAGTGAATAATTGAACTCTAGAATCCCGAATTGAGTGGATATTTTGAATTACCACGCCGAATGTCGTCAGCCTGTCTGACACGCGAGATTTGCTAAAAGAAATTGTTCATAGTGATAAATAGCTGCTTCAATCTGGTGCGAAGTTTGTGCTGTGATTGCTGATGGACCGCGTTGGGAGGACCTGCATTTTGAGAACCTTCGTCCATCCACACTTGACTTTCACTATACGTTCAATTACTCATTACAAACACACACACACACGGACGTGGCCTCAGGAAGGTCGAAGCCCGGGCGTCCCAGCTCAGAAGGTAAGTGGTAATATTATATTGACTGGCCTAAGGCCATTGGTTAAGCAACGTTTAGGGCTCCACGAACCGTGGACAGTTCAGACAGTCCAGTTACCGTTGGCTGGCTTCTTGTAGTCTTGAACACCGTCATTATCATTTAAATCCTAGCCTAAACTGTGGTTCAAATAAATGAAACTTTATAAAAACTTAACCGCACACTATTTATTAGCGGTACATTATTTTTTAGATAAAATTAATAATAAATTATTTTTTAGATAGATAGATATACTCTTTATTGTGCACCATAACATAATTAAATAAGGACTTAAAAAACTACAAAGGGTGTTACAATGGGCGGTCTTATCGCTGAAAGCGATCTTTTACAGACAACCTTTGGATGGATTTGACACAGCAGGAGAAAATAAATACGCAGGTAGTCCATTCACTTATATACAATAATTAAGTAATAACCTACATACTCAATACACATATACATAATACAACGTGTAATGGAATAAACGCAAGACCTCAGACACCCCAATTAGAATATTAAATTATAGAACTAAAACAACATCTGTAATTTAATTTAATTAAAGAACACCCAGTTTTTTTTTAATAAAATGGTAGTCCTGACTGAACGTAAAACGTTCGAGCATACTACTCTATCCCTACGCATACTCGTGCACGTGCCTACGTAGTAGGTAGTAACAGAAAGCTACGCATTAGATATGTATCTGTACGTTCATTGACCGAACATTACCTACGTAGTTTGATACTAATAATTTGCGATATTACCGTATAAATATTATTGCTAGTTGCCTAACTAGTTTGATTCCATCTTTCTATCACAATTACACAGGCTTTGGGCTGACAGCTTCGAATGATTTGGTTTAATTACGGATACGGAAGTATTTTTAAATTGAGCAACTTTTCACCCCACTGCGATCTATCAGTACCTACGGCAATACCTAAAGGCGCCCGCGTCTTTTCACCCTCTACTAAGTCGTGTTTACATTTTTATTAGGTACGTATAAAAAAATATTCAAAGTCGGTGTGTTTAACCCCTCAGATAACGAAAATTGAAAAAAAAAATTGTGGCCACCGGTGGCCTTACGCTCCCTGAGCCCTAAGACGACCCACTGACCAAAGATTTGAATCATAATATTTACAGTACCTACTTAAAATCGTATTATGAAGGTACATACCTGAGGTATTACTAAACACTTCTTCTGTGTCCCCTTTTTAGAAGATTTTCAAATGTCCACCACCTTGCTCGATACACATTATTGCACGTTTTCTTAAGTTAGTTTTTAGTTTGTTAAGCACCTCAGTTTCACATTTCACTTTAACTAACGCGAGTTCAATTTTATGTTTGAGGTCATCGACACTTGTTGCTTCGTTTACATACACGAGCGATTTTATTCGACCCCACAAAAAAAAGTCCAATGTGTTAGATCAGGGGATCTGGGAGCCCACCGTACCGGACCACCACGACCTATCCAACGAGGGCCATATTCCGCATCAAGATGCCGTCGGACGTTCCACGTGAAATGCGCGGGAGCTCCGTCGTGACTGACTTTGTTTGATATCGGGCGGGCGGTGATGGCGCGTGTGCGCGGCGGCATATCAAACGTCAAAGGGCTAAGTCGGGTAAATTATTGCGTCTCGCTCTTTCATATTGATTTTGCGTTTGCAAAAAACGTACCTTAGATTTTCTAATATTTTGTCATTTCTCAACAAAAGATTGTGAAATGCGGAATTACAAATTCAGTCATGCATTTAAAAAAACTTTATTGCTTTGAAATAAGGTTGAAATTTCCTTAAATTACGTACAATAGGGGTGTGTGTGTGAGTAAGGATAGATATGATTATTATTATGAGTGACCGAACTACAAAGTACAAATTCGGTTGTGCAGTTAAGTAAGACGTACTGCTTGGAATTAAGGATTAATCTTCCTTAAATTAAAATTTTATTTTTCGCAGACTAACTGAAATGTAAAATGTATTGATATTATTTACGTGTGTGTATGGATAGCTATTGAGCGATCTATAAATTCAGCCCTACATTCATATTGGTTTTTATTGCTTTGAGATAAGGCTTAAATTTCCCTAAATAAAATATTTTATTACGTTGGTTTTACGCAGTGATACTAATTTAAGTTAAATAAAGGATTTTTCCGAAAAAAATTAACACATATAAATAATGATGGAAATCGATTCAGAAGCCGATTCTGAGCAAACTTCAGGTCTTGCGTTTATTCTGATACACGTTGTATATACATAAAAAGAACAAAGCTGAGTTATATAAAAAATAGTAACAAATTAAAGAGAGAGATAGAGATCTTTTACCATATTTTTGAAAGAAGGAAGGGTTTGTGCATGACTTACTGACACGGGAAGAGTATTCCACAGTCGTACTGCTTGAGCTGCGAACAACTTACCAAAGAAATTGGTGGAGTGACTCGGTACCTCTAGCCTCAAGTTTTCCGATGACCTCAGAAATTTGGCATGTGTGTCATGGAGGAACTTAAAACGTTCTATAAGAGGGGGTCTTAGGATTAAACAGAATACTGTAGAGCAGAGACAAGATGTGTAAGTTCCGGCGAAGACGTATAGGAAGTCACTTCAGTTTCGTACGAAATTTGGATACGTGATCATATTTGCGCAAACCAAATATAAATCTTGCAAACATTTTGAAGTCGTTCAAGTTTATCAAGTTGTGCCTCTGTGAGATCAAGATAACTGACATCAGCGTAGTCTAGGATGGGATGTAAAAGAGACTGTGCTAGCGTAATTTTAGTGGCAGTTGGCAGAAAGTTACGCAACCGTCTTAGGGAACTGGCAGAAGCAAATAATTTGCGACTCACCTCTTGTAATTGGGGACCCCACGAATGATATTTGTCCAACCAAACCCCCAGGTTCTTAACTTTCTCGCTTAGTCGCAGAGTCGTGGGACGCGGTGGTGTCCTGCGAGGACGTGATGTCGCAGAAGGAAACTGCGGAACGGGAGAGGGAAACCCCCTTCCCGGGCCGCAGAAGGCGCACCGGGCGCAGGGGAAGGGCGGACAACGCCCTTTTCCAGCCCCCATGAATGGGTCCAGGGGCGAGGGACTTGGGGAAGTCCCCCGCCCCCTATTCGATGGAACCGAGTCGCAGGCGCGCGCGGGTGTCAGCGCGCGCCTCTGAGGCGATGCACGGGGTAGTTCAACATCTCACTACCCCGTGCAGGAGACGAGGCCGGAACAGACCCGACCAGCTCTAGTGTGGGGCTGCGGAAGAATTAGGTTTCCCGCGGCCCCTCGCGCACGTGTGAGGAGACACCGGGGTGGTTTTAGCAGGTAAGAATCCGGCACACCCCTCTGCCATTCCCCAGGCGGAGGTAGTCCATGAGGACTACCCCCCGTTAAAAAAAAAAGCCGAGACCAGTTTACCTTAGATGCCAACCTAGAGTTGCCGACTACAATGACCTGGGTCTTTAACGGGTTAACCTGCAAACCATGTGCCTCACTCCATTCGCAAACTGAAGTTTTAGGTAAAACAAATTCGTGTGCTTGTTCCGTGAGTATTCGTGAGACGCTCGGCATCGTGTGCGACGTTGCCGATTTCGACAATGCTAGCAAAGAGAATGAAATACACTATGAATGCTAGTTATACCTACGCTAGATACTGTTCCGCGCTACTATTTTGATTTTAAACAGGAGGTTTCAAATTTATTGTCAATTAATTATTTTTTTGAATTCGTATTATTTTATGCTTATTTTTCTATGCTGATATTTTTATTTTAATCTATTAATGATATAGATTAACGAGTTTAAGGGAACGCCCTCTGTTATTTAACATACTGTATATATCGCTTAACCAAAACTTATACATATATGTTACAAGAGTTATCGGCGTCGTGTGTCGAGCAGCGTCCGGTAACCGGCCTCGAAAACTCTTACTCATATATATGAGTAGTTTCAAATAGGGGGGAGATTAATAAAGTTGCGACATTTTTGATATACCCATTATACACGTCTACTGGGTAGATCTATTTGTGTATTTTTGAGGGAACAACAACATACCATTATCATTCTTCTCCGATATTTATAATTTACTAGCTACCCCTGGCATGCATTGCAAGACAAATGCATTGTAAAATTATTAAGTGTTTGTTTTTTTCAGACAAATAAAAATATGTACTTTCTTTTTAGGGTTCCGTAGCCGAATGGCAAAAAACGGAACCCTTATAGTTTCGACATGTCTGTCCGTCTGTCTGTCTATCCGTCCGTCCGTATGTCACAGCCATTTTATTCCAAAACTATTAGGACTATACATGTAAAACTTGGTAGGTAGATGTATTCTATGAACCGCTTTCCGATTTTAAGAGAAAATTTAAAAAATATTTAAATTAAAGGGGGCTCCCCATACATGGAACTGAAACTGAAAATATTTTTTTTCATGAAACCTATACGTGTGTGGTATCTATAGACAGGTCTTTAAAAATGACATTAAGGTTTCTAAAATGACTGTTTCATAGTGTTAATCGTTTAAAAGATATATGCTTCCAAAGTGGTAAAATGTGTCCCCCCCCTCTAACTTCTATAATAATGAAGTGAAAAATCTAAAAAAACTATGTAGTAGATCTCAATGTAAACTTTCAACCAAAATTAGTTTGAACGAGATCGAGTCAGCGGTTTTTGAGATACCGTATATTTTCTAAAACCGCGAATATAACTTTGTAATTCAAATACTATAAAAACAAAGTTATTTGGCGTAGTTGTAAAAATTGTATATAAGCTAGTTTTAAGAAATTTGTAAGGTTTTTTGTTTTTTTTTTCTATTAAATATATTAAGTATATTATATTTATTATAGTTACTACGGAACCCTTCATGGGCGAGTCCGACTCGCACTTGGCCAATTTTTTAAAATTGTTTTTGGTCCCTAAAGCGCCTCCTCGAAACACCCTGCCAAAGTTTCATCACAATTTGGGTGATGGTTTGAGAATGCATGCAGGACGAACATCAATTTTTATTTATATAGACAGATAGATAAATACAAACCATAATATAATTCCTTTCTAACAAATGTTTTGTAATCTCACAAAGACTTTCACAGATATCATCTGGGAGATTTTTCTTCTTCAGTTTTCGCACCAGAGGTTTTAAATACACTTGAGTTTGAGTGAAGGTGGCTCTTGTCATTTTATGTTTAACTGCAGTTTTTTCAGCTCCAGTTGCAGAGTTGAGCTGCTGTCCCCATAGTTTTAGAAGAAACTGAAAGGAAGTATAGAAACCATAACTACTTTTTTCAAAGAAAAATAACTTTTCATAATGTAGTTAATTTTTAAAAAGGCTCATATAATTACTATCAATACTTTGTTTCATTGTTCTTTCCATGAGCCTATCCATGAACTGAAAGCATAGCCTTAAATAGCTCTCAAAATTTTCCAAATCAGAAACAATTTCACATCTTTACTGTATTACTTAGGATTAAAAACTGTTAATAAGTGGTAAAATTATTTGGCTTACTTGTAACAAAGTCATTATAACATTCATATCATGATTTTTATCACCCTGGCCCATAGTTTTGGCCATCTCTTGAATGAACTCATAGGTGATGGAGTCGTCAAGTGCATCTTCTTTGAGTTGCTTATCATTATTAATCTGAAATGAATAATAAATTGAATTAATAAATAATAGACAACAAATGAGACGTGAAATGTTTTCGAAAAATATTGTTCTTTTTGTATTGTTGACAGGCCGCTTGACCATCATCTCAACTGATGGTAAGCAATAATGTGGTTAAAGGTGAAGCACACGCGCCTAGAAGTAACCCGTTCACTCTGTCCTTTGCATAGAAGTAACCTATTCATACTTTCCTTAAAGAGCCCCACCTTACAGCTCTCAGGAAACACAGACAAGGAATAACAATCTTTAGCTGACTATACACTTTTAAATAGCCAAGAGATTGCCCAATAACCTAGTGCACAAAGGCTACTTATTCCCAAATAGGGAGTCCAATCCCGGAATACCGAGATCTCGGTATTGCAGGATCCCGCGTAATTTTACAATCCCGCGTGATGCGGGATTACGGGCGCGGGATCCTCGGGATTTACGGGACTGAAAAAAAGCATGCATACGACCTCTCGCGAGCGCGATCACTCGGTGATTGGCGGCCGGCAGTGTTGCAAACAACGCGGGGGCCGATGGCACCCGTTTCTCACAGCTTATGTAGCCTAATATAGCCGAATTTCAGTCAGTGGTAGCCTAAGTATGTAGCCTAAAATATCAGTAAAGTTTTTTATTCAGTATTTGTTACAGTTTTTTTTTTGTGAAGAAAAAACGGTGTAATTTGATTGATCTTATACTAATAGTAATACGTAAATAAATGTGGAGTTAGTTGATTAATTCATTGTTTTTTTTTGTGAGAAATAAAAGGTGTAATTTGATTGATCTCCTACTAGTAGTAATACTGGAATAAATGTGGAGTTAGTAGATTAATTCATTGTTTTTTTTTGTCATAAATAAACGGTGTAATTTGATTGATCTCATACTAATAGTAATACGTAAATAATCGTGGAGTTAGTTGATTAATTCATTGTTTTATTTGCCTTATATAAATGTGAATATTTTCAATACGCGGGATCCCGCAAATACCGAGATCCCGCGGGATTGAAAATTCGTAGTCCCGCAAATACCGAGATTGAATTCAGGCTGCGGGATTGGATGCCCTACTCCCAAACATTTTTAAACCTTATCTTGCCTGTGTTAGCCTGAAACCCAATAATATGTTCGAAATTATTGTAATCACTACTTTGGCAGGACCAAACCTGGTAATGAAAGCTCAGTCTCTGTATTATAAGCTTTAAGCTTTCAGTAATAATTAAAAAATAATATTTAAGAATTGTAGTGTATGTTGTCCTGCAAATAGGCAATTGTAATTTTTATTGTATTTAAAAAAGATGTGCTACATACTGTTTGGTGCTCAGTCGTTACAGGCAAGACTGACAATGTTAAGTTGATAGTGGCCTCATACCATGTAAATAATAATAATAATAATATTCCACAACTTTCACACAACACCATCCAGTCCCAAACTAAGCAGAGCTTGTGGTATGAGTACTAGACAACTGATAAACATACATATATATTTTTAAATACATACATGTTATAGATAAATTACACCCTGTCAGAACAAATGATCGTGCTCATCACACAAACATTTGTCCTGGGTGGGAATCGAACCTACGACCTTGAGCATAGCAGTCAGGGCCACTGACCACAATACCAACAGGCCAACAACAGCCACAACAGCCAGCAACAACAGGCAACATTTATATTACAAAATGGGCTTTTCAATAATACTTTTCACAACATATTTTTCGTAAATTCAAACTAGATGTGGCTAGAGTAACCTGAGAAGGAACACCAAGACAAACTTAGAGGTGGAAGAGGGTGACAAAGTACTTTTTATAATTTACATCATCTCCAATGTTCTCTAAACAAAGAAAGAAAACATTGTGAGCAAACCGGCATATCTTAGGACCACATGAGGTCCAAAGTTACTTGATATCAACATATGCGCACTGGGCTTGCATGGTGAGTTACAGCCTCTCATAGAGCCGCAGCCTATCATGTATGTTATAGGCTGGTTATGACACATTCAATAACATTTTTGATAAAATAAAGTTCATCTAGTTCTGTAATATTGTAAATACCAACTGTATAATATTTTTTATTAAATAAAGAGTTGTAAGTGAAGCAGAAGTTGTTTACCTGTGTTCCTAAAGCTAAGATTTCATTTAAATAAGCTTCGTCCACTTTCTCCATAGCTTCTTGGAAGTCATTTCTTAATCCCTGAAACATTCAAAACGAAAATATTAAAAATAAAGTAAATATAATTAAAAAGAAAACTCTTTTTCATTTTTAAGTAGTTCTCATAACTCTCATAACAAGAAAAGGCTAGAATGAATGTATTATTGTTGCTGTTTGTATTCAGCTGTGATCAAAGATATATAATAAACTATAGATACATTGTCCGCGCTCTAAAATGGCAAGTTGAAATCAAGGTAAGTGCCTCGTGTCTGTTTAGTTACGCACGAACCTGTGTCGCGATCGCTACACTACACATCTTAAGAAAAAAAGTGTTTTAAAAGAAAATTAGGAAAAAAGCATGCCTTTGTGTGTTTTTAGACGTTGCACTAATTATACTGCTTCCGTGAGAGGTCAAAATGTGTCATTTCATAGGTAAATATCAACAGAAACACATTTTTTATTTTTATTTTTCTACACGGCTAATGGCGGCTAGCGTATGAATGAAGTCAGTCACGTGACGTTAGGGGAGGTTGTTAACTAAAGATGTATATTCATCTCTCTCTAACATCAGGTGTACCTAAAGATGGCATTTATTTTCTGTCCCTTTCTTTACACATATTAGATAGTAATTCTCTATGTGTGTGTTTCGTGCCGTTTTTGAGAGGTGTTTTGTGGGAATATGACGCGTCTATTATAATACGTCATTGGCTGTGATATAAATTTTATCAGCAATTTTCTAAATGGCACTCCATTATTATTCTGGATGCAATTAATTACGAATCCCATGTAGTGCAAATTTAGAGATTTATTAATTACTTACTCTGTTTGCTTCTGGTTCCTGAATTTCTATTCTTCTCAACCTTTTGAATGAATTCAGTTCATTTTCACCAAACAACCAAATAGGGTGACCTCTCTCTCTCAACCTCTTTATTACTTCTTGTCTTGGCAGTCCGACTATTTCAGTGTTTTCGGCATCATTGGTTGCCTGCCTTAAACTTGCTGAAAGGTAATAAAGAAGAAGGGTTTATATTATGCTCAGAGTATGTAACATACTATTTTCATGGACTAGAGAGACAGCTATAATTGTAGCCCATATTTAAAATTGATCAAGGGATGTCATTTTCCTGAGCGAAAGTAACACACTCGGTTTCAATCGAAAGTTAGAAGAAAGTAAGAAGACAATGCCATCGTGGCCACTGAGGGATTGTCATAAAACAATGCATTAAATAGTAAAATTAAATGAAACCTCTTTCATCCTTAACTTCTTGCGATTCTTCTTGAACTTCTGGTTCCTTGATTTGTGGACCATATTTTTTTAAATACTCTTCTTGTTCTTTAGCTAGTAGCTCACCTCTCTTGAAATATTTTCTGTTGGCTGTAGGGTCCTGTAATAAAACAGCGTTTTAGAAGATGCTCAATATCACCATAGTAACACAACGTAATTATGAAATTTACTTACTATCAAATTCTTTTCTTCAAGTAGCTTACGCTTCTTTGCGATTTCAGCTTTTAAAACATCCATCGTTGTTTGTGCAAATGTTTTGATTATTTACATTAATTGATGTAAAACAACGCCACTATACTATACTAGCTCAGCTCAATGGTGATCTTGACGTAATAGTGACATTTAGCGATGTATCAACTCGAGTTAGTAACTTGAGTTAACTCGAGTTGGGCTTAACTTGAGTCAACTCGAGTTGAATTCTCTTTAACTCGATTTAGTCGATTTGAATTCTCCCACCCTAGCGCGTCAGCCGAATGACAGAAACTGAGATGGCACAAAGTTTGCCGATCATTTATGACTATATTCATTCATTTAATTCGCTACAAATGTCAATGTCACAACAACACAACATTGCATTGTTGCAGATTTGAGGTTATTTTGGAGTGCCGGTTGTTATTGTTGTTAGTTTTTCGAATTATTAAGTACTGTATAGAAAAAATGCCGGGACCTAAAAGGAAATCTGTTGTTTGGGATGTATTTGAATCGCCAATGAATGGACATGCTAAGTGCAAATAGTGTTCAGATTCATACAAATATAGATTTGTTGTTAATTAATAGAAATACTTTCTAAAATTTTATATCTTTATAAAATTTAATCCTAAATACATAAAACATAAATAAATAATACATAAATACATTTCTTTTTTATTTATTTTCTACCTACTTTAATTATAATGGTCCCCATACATATTTATGCTGAATCTGTTCAATTTTTTTAAATATTGTTACGAAAGCAAATCATTTACTTAGTTTCATTTCACCCAGATAACTCGAGTTACTTAGCTCGAGTTGAACTCGAGTTACGTGAATTTCAACTTGAGTTAACTCAAGTTGTGTTTATTCCGAGTTGACACATCCCTAGTGACACTGAATGACTGACATTGACTTTGACAATTGGTTTTTTGATCATAGAGGTGCCTACTCTATAATATTCTTTCTAATATAGAATTTTAGCTTTTGATTCTAATCTATACTTGTTTTTCCAAGTAACGTACGGAATGTACATACCTACTTTAAACATTGGTAGAATAGAAGTACCTACAAGTAAGTCTGTCTTACATAGGGCATTTATACAAAAATGACAAATAATTTTATTTTGCTTCTTGCTTTCCACTCATATCAAGTTATTTTTTTAAATTATTATTTAACTGTTCATTAATCTTATAATATGTGAAATGCTATGCTGGTACTAAAGCAATAGCTTTAGCAATTAGTAATACCTAGCTAGCCATTGCAATGTTAGTAAGTTTTTTTTTTTTGTTTTGTTTAATATCTACTTTCACGCTTATTGTTTAATGCATGCCGTGGCAGCCTTTAATTAAGGCTACACTATTGTTTGTAACAATATTTTAATTTTTATCATGTTTATTTTATTTATTTATTTATTTATTTATGTACACACATGACACTTATAATGGAAAAAATTAAATACAGACAAAAGAGCACAAAGGTGCTGCTTATTTCCTAAGAAATTTCTTCCAGCAGACCTGCGACAGAAGAGTTGAAGAGGAGATGATAGACACAGTGTGTATAAATACTAATTACGATATAAAACATACTTAGCTATAAATCCCTAAATAAATAAATAAAATAAATACACCCGAGATCGGGAATCGCACTTTCTCTCGAGTGATACATAGTGCTTTCCATTAATGTTTGTTTGAGATGTTTGCGACAATGTAGGAGGAATAACTGGCTGTGCTATTGGCACTGCGCTCGTAGAAGGCTGTGGTGCCAAAGGGGCAACTGGCTGCTGAGGGGCATTTGGCATCGCCGCGCTCGTTGATGGTTGAGGAGATGTCTTGATGCACATTAATGATCCCGATATTTGGTTATTTATTCGTTTTTTGTTTTCTACGGAATTCTCTATGTAACCTTCTGCAACACCGGACGATTTCCAACCACCGTGGCGTTTTATTGTGGTTAAATCAGCACCAGTATCGGCAAGAATAGTCGCTGAAGTTCTGCGAAAGCAGTGGCCAGTGCATTCTAGTGGATTAAGTAAATTAAGGTAGGAAGCTATTTCTCTTGGCACAGTACTTATTTTGTTTTTCCCAATTACTTGTTTCGTACATTTTTTGTTTTTATATTGTAGTAAAAACCGGTTGGTTTTGGGGTCACTGGGGCGAATTTCGTTATATTTCTTCATTATCTCATAAAATAAGCCCGATATAACAAATGATCGCTGAATTTTGGTTTTTGTGTCAGGAATATTGACAATTATTCCTTTTTCGAGGATTTCGATATCGTCTGTTGTCATATCCACAAGTTCTTGCGAACGACAGGTCCCATTTACTCCTAAAATCAAAATAACCTGTTAACAAAAATATCAAACATGAAAACCTAGTAGATTTCTACTCATAAATAGGTACGTAATAAATCATAAACCAGTGCATTTTGTTCATAAACTTACCTTCATCAACAAATATTTGTCATCTGGAGCATTCTGCAAAAAGGAATAAACATCCTTTGTAGTAAGCACTTTTGATTTCTTACTACGGAATCCCTCCGACTTTCTTTTCAGAAATGCTGTAAGTTTTTTGTATTCTTGAATATTTATGTCGTTTCTTGTCAATATAGTACTTTTCAACATTTAGTACATAGACCATAACGTACCTACTTGGTTTGTATTTTTGCGCTTTTTCACTGAAATAAGCTAGCAAAACAGTTTTAGAAAAATATGCCGCATTTTTTTCACTTTTCCATTGCAAAAAATCGTCATAAGTTTTATTATATTTTTTAATTGATTTCTGTGGTAAAAGGTTATCAATCAGTATTTTACTGTTTCCTTCAACTGCAGCGAAGTTAAAAAATCTTCATCATCACTATCACTACTTATCATTTTGATAGTTTTATTTTACTTTCTACGAAAACTGAATCCTCAAACAACACACAAATTGAAAATGGCGCCAATGGCGTCTGCAATTTTCACATGTTCTTTTTTCAAATTGTTTATCCTGCCGCCGCAGGGTCGCACTGCCAGCCCGACACCATCCAACACACAGCTAGTGGCCAGTGTCATTTTGCGAACTTGGAGATAAAAACCCACTGTAAAAACTTTTTGGCTTTTGATATTTAGGTTACCGGCGCATAGCCTTACCCAAAATTAAAAAAGAAAAACCACGTAAGAAATGGATTTTCATACACTTTTCTCTCCCGCTCAGATGCGTTTTCTCCCCGCATATTTGTTCGATATGCAATGACGTACTTTCTACCGTAAAGATAAAGTATCAAGGTACTTTCCAAGCAGGTGTAGTATAAAAAATATTAATCCTTGTTATATCCATGAATAAATATACCTTTAAAACTTAGTAGAATATATTTTTGTGTGAGACCAGTTAATTTATTGTGAATCAAGTAAGTTTGAGCTTAAACTCAATTTATCATAGAAATGATTAGTTTCTAATTAGTTTTTTTGTCTCCGACGTTTGCAATGCTAATTACAAAAGACGGAGACGAAAAAAATTGTACTGGGATGTTGGTCACATTGTTTTTTGGTATTGACAACCTTAGGTAACCCGAAAATCTTAGCCCGCGAAATGCAGTTTCTTTTTTTAATATTGTAAAAAATAAAAAAGGTATATTTGATGTGACCTATCCTTGGTACTGCAGTTTCTGGTATTCATAGGTCACGGTGAACACTTACGTACCGTCCAGTGAGCCACTCGCTATGGCATGTATACTAATTTTACTCATTGCATAAAAAGGTATGTACCTAGTTGTTTACCGTGGTTCCAAGTGACAATCTGTTTGATATCATTTTCATAGTTCAACCATGGGAATGGGACCATCACTGCTCCTTTCATTCTCGACTTGCTTCGAAGCGTGGGGTCGTTGACCCGTCCAGTGATCTTTGCATCCAGTGGACTCGTACGTATTTATTCGCGTGTATTGTACGACAAACGACGGTACTTATTTATTTAGCTAATTGACCTAGCTACGAGGGCCCTGATAAACCGGATTTACACTTCTGGACACATCTATTGGCCCACCTTAGAGTTTAGGTTTCGATGGCCCCTACCGAAATATGATTGCTAGATTGAACAAAAACTGTTGATGCAGTTTTAAACCTGATACATTTTACCATCTTTTTCGATCGTATAGTTTTAAATTTGAATTCAGAATACCATACGACATGGACCTACGCCTAACAAGTCGGATATGCGCCTTGTTAAAGGCAATTAATTTTTGAATAAAAAACATGTTTTATCAAATAAAGGTTTAATTTAATAACGCGTGTTGCCTCCATGGGCATCTACCACAGCTCTCATACGATTAGGCATAGAGTTTATCAACCGCTCTATGAAATTTTGAGGGATCATCTCCCATTCCTCTTCTATGGCAGTTTTCAACTCCTGCATCGTCTGGGCAACTGGCTGACGAGCCCTAACACGCCTTTTTAGCTCGTCCCACATGTGCTCAATGGGGTTCATGTCTGGGCTTCTGGCTGGCCAGTCCATAACTGTGATGTTCACATCCCGAAGATATTCCCTGACGATGCCGGCCGCATGGGCTCTTGCATTATCATGCATAAAAAGGAAATTTGGGCCCACATAGTCCGCGTATGGTATCACGTGAGGTTCTAAGCACTCACGAATGTATCTTTCAGCATTTAATGTTGGCAGCCGTGGTCCTGTAACAACCTCAAGTTGAGTTTTGCCGCTCGCGGATATACCGCCCCAGACAGTCCATGAGCCACCGCCATAAGCAACCCTCTCTTCAAAGCAGCATTGTGCGAAACGCTCTCCCTTACGCCGGTAGACCTTCTTCCTTCCATCATTGCCATGTAACACAATTTTAGACTCATCAGAAAAGAGTACACGGCTCCAATCTTGCTGTGTCCAATTTAAATGACTGCGTGCGAAATGAAGGCGCGCTGTTCGGTGGGCTCGCTTTAGTTTGGGCCCATTAGCTGGCTTGTGTGGTACCATATCGCGTTCTTTTAACCTTCTCCGAACAGTTCGAGCGATCACAGATACTCCGTGGAAGTCGCGAAGTTGGTTTTGTATCTCAATGGAGGTAAGGTGACGATTTCTCAAGCTGGTCGTCACGATGAATCGATCCTGCCTTTCAGTTGTGACCCGAGATCGTGGCCTTCCTTGGCGACGAACAAAGCCGCCAGTCTCTAGGTACCTCCGATAAACATTTCGGACCGCAGATCGACTTAAATTAAGTTGAGCACTCACGTTTCTTTGGCTGTGTCCGGCCTGAATAAGTGCCACAGCTTGGGCGGCGACTTCAGGTGAAGTATCCATAGATTATTGATAGAACCTCACCTTAATGTTAAGAATAAGTAATGTTTGTTGCAAAAGCAAAGATATCAATCACTTTTTCAAGAATTAAATCCAAGTAAACCAATAAAACCAAGTTTTCTTAGTATTCGATTGTTTGATATCAACAAACAGGCTCCAAATTGTCTTTTGTTTCTTTAAATTCTGTGTTCGAAATTCAAAAAAAGACTATTGAATGAAATTGTGAATGTGCCAGGTTCAAAACTGCATAAAAACTTTTTTCTCGACCTAATATAAAATTTTAGCTAGGACCAAACGAAACTGAAAATACAAGGTGGGCCAATAGATGTGTCCAGAAGTGTATTTATTGTCGGCGCATTATTTACTTATCAATCTCAGGTTTGATTTTAGAATGATTGATAGATAAAACACAGATTATCAATCAGATAAATAACAGGGTTGATACAATATAAAACGATTGATATCGCAGATAACAGACTCTATGTTTAGCAAAATAATTTAGTTCTCTTTCAGTTTGAATATATTCTTTGAGTAATGCTGGTGTTATAAAATGAATAATTTGTGCAATGTTTTCGTGGTAGTAATAAATTTAGTTTTAGTGGCAGAAGGTGCACAATTTTTATTTAGGTTTTAAATTCAGTGTGTTTATTTATATCTAAAATTTATATTCACGAGTGTGTAAATAGTTTCAGCAATAGACTTCAGGATAGTTGGAGGAAACAAGGCCCCTGAGGAGTACGGAAAGTTTCACGCGTCGATTCAGAACGTAACTGGTCATCATGTGTGTGGAGGTGCTGTGGTTTCCAAGTGGTTCGTGGTGACTGCTGCCCATTGCGTGCAAGGGTAAGTCCCATGTGATACGTTTGAGATGATGAACAAACCTGCCAATCTGCCTTACAAGTGTTTGGTGAGGTAAAATTTAATGAAGCTTTGTCCCTTTTCAAGCGTAGTTAAACATAATATCTTCCATGTTTTGCACATAGATTTAACATTATCTTGGTAGAATCTACTTTTAATAAAAGCGAAAGTTGATTTTATTCTGCATCCCGGAGGAACAACTAAAGCTCTCAATGAATCTATGCTAATATTAAGCGGAAAAGTTGTGTGTGTGTGTTTGTTTCTTTAAACGCGCGATCTTCGAAATTACTGGGTGGATTTGAATGAAATATGGTATGGACGTAGTTTGAAGCTGGAGAACGGTTATAGACTAAATTTTATCCGACTGCAAAAGGAGGGTCATGTTTTTATCGTGAAAAAGTCAACGGGAGCGAAGCCTCGCGCGACTGCTACTTTAGTACCTATAAAATTAAGGTTACCTCAATAATCAAGGAATACCTCATTATGTTGGTACTGCTGGACACGGAAAATATCATCTATTTTATGAAAATGAATGCGACTGCTTTTTGGACAATCACAGTGACTGTATTGAAGAAAGTTGTTTAATCATACTCATAGGTAGAAGCAGTTTTCAAAGTATATTTACAAAAATGTCTAAAGTGACAGACATTTATTTTGGGGGGAAAATCATGCAGTGATTCCTTCCGCTCTGGGCGGAGCGGAAGGGAGTGTTACACTCCTAATCTATAGTAATATTATAAAGAGGTAAAATTTGTAAGTTTGTATGTAGGGGGTAATCTTTGAAACTACCGAACCGATTTTGAAAATTCTTTCGCTTACATGTAGCTGCATTATCCCTGAGTGCTATAGGCTATAAATTATTTTTATATCATGCATATTAGCCGAGCTATTATAATCTTTGTCAAGCAAGTCGGAAAATTGTACCTCTTAAAATAGAATTATTTGCATGTGCTGCCTAAACAGTTGCATAAAACTGAAAACAATGTATGGCAATCTGGTCCGTCTTAAATAATTATATTTTAGCAGATATAGGAGGATTTATGTAAAAAGAAAGCTTTTTCAACATACTTACGTTTCAGTTTCATTGGAGCAGCAGTCGGTATGTTTAATTCGCAAAAATGGGCCCCTTGGACAGTTATTGCAGAATACGTCACTGATAATGTGGGATGAATGCACAATGAGCCATAGAGCTCATGTTGAAGCAGTGGATCGAACGCTTAAGGACTTGAGAAATTCAGTTGCTATCATGGGTGGTGTCACCTTTGTGTTTGCTGGTAACTTTAGGCAGACACTTCCTGTCATCACAAAAATAGATAGAGACATTCATCGGCTTTGTTCAAGAGCTATCATCAAGAAACGATACAGTCAATGAAATCAATAACCTAATTTTACAAAAAGTCCCCGGTCAATTCAAAATTTACAAGTCCATTGATACAGTGTGCAATGTCGAGGATGTAGTCCATTATCCGAAAGAATTTTTAAATTCCTTGAATCCATCTGGCCTGCCACCTCACGAACTGCTCTTGAAAACTGGAACGCCTATTATGCTTTTAAGGAATTTAAGCCCGCCTAACCTGTGTAATGGCACAAGGCTACTAATTAAAGATTTAAAAGATAACTTTATTGTGGTGACTATTCTCATCGGACCAGGAGCTGGCCAGTTGGCGCACATCCCGAGAATTCCAATGATTCCTACGGACCTGCCTATACCGTTTAAGCGACTCCAGTTTCCCATAAAAACATCTTTTGCCCTGACTATAAACAAGTCCCAATGACAAACTTTCTCTTTAGTTGGCATTGACTTACGAAAAGAATGTTTTCCCCATGGGCAAATCCCGCCAGTCCATCCCGCTGACCACTGGTAATGTGCCCAAAAGACACATTACCAGTGGACAGCGATGCGCACGAATTTCTGTATGCCATATTTTAGTTTATTTTTAGATGTATATATGTAGTTTAGGGTGTTTAAAGTGTTAACAATTTAATGTTAAAAACTAATAAGTATAAGCCAATGGGCAATTATATGTTGGGCTATCATGAGTTGGATCATCTGAAAAGCAGATTATTTTGTTACCGGAAAATAAAACAAACTCAAATATTGTATACAGAGAAGCTTTAAATTAAACGGGGCCCTTACTTAAACTTTATGTTATTAAATATTACCTACTTTTATATTATTATCCGTATAGTTACGGTATAAAAACACTCTATTAAATCTATCTAGCCAGCGGTATATATTGAAATAATTTGCCTACATTACCTTTGAGTCTCCTGTCCAGCCGTGGGACATTAAAGAGCTGAAAGCTCTTAGATTAGTATTGTATTTAATTCGAAAAAAAAAACACCGCCTGTAAAAATTGCACGCGGACGAAGAAACAGGCGAAATATTTCATATTTAAAAATGGGATTGCAAATCTATATCTATACTAATATTATAAATGCGAAAGTTTGGATGGATGTTTGTTATTAAATCACGCTATAACGGGTGAATGGTTTTGAAAGAAATTTGGCACACAGATAGATAAATATATCCTTGAATAAAACATAGGATACTATTTATATACCCGGGGACGGGATCCCGTGGATTATTTTCGACTTCTACGCGGACGAAGTCGCGGGCAGAAGCTAGTGTTTATATATTATGTTCCGCGCCGCGGTGTCTCAATAGAACATTTCCGCGACCCTGGCATTCTGCAACCACGCTGTCAAGCGTAGCTTAGTTCTATTTAGGTTAGTTAGTATAAAAGTTAGTATTATTCCTTCTCCAAGCTCTAAGCCATCCCTGATAGATAGTAACTAGTAACATTTCCTGATTTCCGATTTGTTATGAAAATTTGTTTTCTTTTAGCGCCAACCCACGATACATGAAAATAGTAGCAGGCACACATAATTTAGACGTTGGGGGGAAACGATGCAATGTTGCATCCATAATTATCTACAACAGATATAATTCTACGAGTAGAGAGCATGATATTGCTCTTCTTAAAACAAAAAGTCCATTTGATTTACGATTCGTTGCAATCTTAGATCTGGGAAGACAAGAACTGAAAGAAGGAGTTGAAGTCACTTTAATTGGATTTGGAGCTCAAGAGGTTAGTAAAATAATGGCTCTTTTTATATATGAAAACGTTTACTAATATCTATTATTAATATCTATTATATGTCTGTTTGTGATTTCGAAATAACTGTAGTTTCTTAATTGTTATTTACATGATACTTAATCACAAACTTTTTATTACAGTCTGCGTGTCGTTGTTTGTCGGGGTTAATCTTTGTAACACTTAATGGACTTTCACTAGAAGGTTTTAGGGGAACATATAATATACTACTGTTACTCGTGGGAGGTTTTACCCGCGTAAATGTGTGAAGTCGCGGGTACAGCTAGTTGCAAATACAAATACAAATGCGAAGACCACAGATGGCCAGAGAAACTACTCAGTAATAAGTATTTCGTGGATTGCGATTAGATTACTGGAATATAGATGTTAAGCACTTTATGTTCGTCACAATACATATGGTGAAGCAGAGCTGATGGTGATGTACCAGGAGAACTCCTCAAAAATTAACGGCTCTGCACCGGGAAAAACAATATTTTGTAAAAGGTGATGAGTAGTAGACATTTTGGCTTTTGTAACTAGATAAATTACAAACCGACCCACTAAAAAGCATGCACCAAAACTTTTTAGCAAAAAATAAAACCGACTTCCATGTAAAAACACTACAAAGGCAAAAAAAATAAATAAATACAAAACAAATGACACCGACCACCGAATTGCCTTTGTAGTGTTTTTACATGGAAGTCGATTTTATTTATTGTTAAAAAGTTTTTTTTATTACGTTTTTTACCGTTTGGCAACAAAGTGTATACTGGCCAGGATCCCCAAATTTCTAATTTGGATAAACCTGGAAGCGTCGTTGAGCTGTGTGAAGAGCTTTTGGACCAAAGAAGAATGATTATTGCAGATAATTGGTATAAAAGCTGAATACTTGCTTAGTCGCAAAACTAATCTTGGTGGCACGCGAAAAAACCGCAAACATCTGCCGTTATTAGTAAAAAAAAAGAAGCTTAAATGTGGACAGCATATCGCCGCTCAGCGAAATAACATAACAGTTCTAAAATGGAAGGACAAAAGGGATGTCCTTATGATCTCAACTTGCCACGCTCATGAACAGACTATGAATACTGGGAGAAATCCACGCCTGAAGCCTAATATGATTTTGGAATATAACAACCGCAAAAAAGGCATTGATCTTTCTGATGAGTTAGCCAGTTTTTATTCTCCAATTCGTAAAAGTCTTGCGTGGTACAAGAAGATTGCTGTTGATGTGATTTTCGGGGTAGCCGTAATAAATGCGCTGTATGTATACAAAAAACTAAACCCTCAAAATAAATGTTCTCTTCTACAAGCACAAACAGATATTGTGAGAAAACTTGTGGGTGTAAACATAGCACAGATACCGGCTCCGGTTGTAGCTATTTCACATCAAAATTCAACTGCAGGGTCATCACGTCAAAATGTCCCGCCATCGTCAGCACAAAATTTTCTTCAAATGCTGGATAAGAAAAACGGTAAACTACAAAGACGAAGGTGTACACATTGAGGGTGTACGGGTTGCTACGAACGACAAAGGTTGACAGGCGAGGCAGCACAAGCGGCCACTAATAAGGCGAAAAGAGTTTCACAAATATGAAATATTTGCACAAAACCGTATTGCTTGCAATGTTTTCAAAAAGCTCATGTGTAATTTTTGTTTTACAAAATAAGCTTTCTATTCACTTCCCATATTTTTGTTACTTACTTACCCATTTTTTAGCTAATTTCTAAGTAATGAAACAATAAAACCTCGAAAAAAAATATGTCCCTGTGTTGACACTTTTTATTTCACACCCTTTAGAAAAAAAAAATCGAGTATTTCCCTATGTCTCAGCACTTTTTATAATCCTTATCACACCATAATCATCCTTCCAAGTCCGCATTAAATATGAGACTTTCTCCTCACGTCCATCGTATCGTATGGCTTAGAAATTGTGCGGGCAAACATACCACATACGGTCTGTGGACTGATATGGAAGTCTCTTTACAAACAGTATGTGGTCTGTGGACAGTGATGAGTGAACCTGTCCTAGTTCGCGATTCAGAGACTTCACTGTATCTTGTATCGTTATTTTGTGTCAATAAAAGATTTATTTATTTTACTTTGTAGTAAGAGCTACATCGAGTAGTATACTGAGTAACACTTAACCTATCAATGAACTCACTTTTCAGCCTCATGGGTCATCCAGCCGTAAAATGTATGCATTGGAGTTGCCGGTGTTCAATCAAGAAATATGTAAATACGCAATGAGATATTCTAGACCCGTCACCAAAGGAATGTTTTGCACATTCACGAAGATAGGCGAAGGAACTTGTCATGTAAGTAGCATGGATGGTTATAATAATGGAACTTAAGCACTACCTGGTTAGGATTAAGGCGAAGTACCCAAGAACAGCAACAAAATTAGGTAGGTAATACACTAATCTTTCTTCTCACTTTCAATCTCAACCGTTTTTGAGAAATTTTAACTGTTGATTAAATACACACAATGAGCTGCAAAAACTTAGCCATTTGCTTGGTTTAAACACTGATTACTAGATTCTAAATTAGCCGTCATTGATGTAATCGAACCTCTCTGAGTACGTATGATAATAGACATATGTACATACTGACCAATATAAGTTATATATGAGGATTGGATCTATAAAATTTTCAAATACATGCTACCCTTTGACATCAAGAACTTTTCTTTTAAGCGTAAAATTAAAAACCACTACCTACTTAAAAGCTTCTTATTCTTAGTTTGATCTTCAGAAATCAGAAAGATTATTATTAACCACCGTATTTATTAGTTTATTATTTTAGCATATTTTATTATTGTAGTATATATTATTTATATAATTTATATTGTTATATTATTACCTTTTCATGCCTAAATCGCTGACTCGATTTAGATGAAATTTGGGATGAGAATAGTTTAGGACCCTGCGAAGGACATAGGCTAGTTTTTTGTCCCGATATAAGGTTCCAGTGGGATAGTTTTCAAATTGCACGCGGATGCAGCCGCTGGCAAAAGTTAAATTAAGTTGATTTTTGATTTTTAAATTCGGCATGGGAACAGTTTAGGACCCTGGGAAGGACATAGAATAGTTTTTATCCCGATATAAGGTTCCCGTGGGATAGTTTTCGAATTGCAAGCGGACACAGCCGCTGGCAAAAGCTAAATTAAATTAATTAAATTCGATTTTTAAATTTGTTATGGGAATAGTTTAGGACCCTGGGAAAGGTATAGAATAGTTTTTATCCCGGAAATCATCCCTAAAGGATGTAAATAGGGTGTTGGGATTTCGTATAGGGAATCAATAATGTCTTGTTTTTTTAATATTTTCTTTTCTCTGGGTGGGTATATCTTCGAATGTCTTCTCCCGCTCTGGGTGGAGCGGAAGGGAGTGTCAGACTTCTACTGACTAAAAACCCACCATGTTCCTTCAGCTGCCCTTAAGTTCCGGGGCCGCGGTATCTCGTTAGAACATTCGCGCAACCCCGGCAGGCAATGGCCCCATAGGACCCCGTCTCTATTGCTGACAGCTCTTCGAGGCGCGCGTGGAACACAACGCGCCGCCGACCCGGGCCTGGTCCTTACCGGACGGTGAGCTACCCCTGCTCGCCGTCCGTAAGCCCGCGCCTACGGTGGCCGGAGATCTGCACGTGATCCCCGACGCCCGGGGGGTCTCCCGCGGCGGCTGGGGCGTGAGGAAGAGAGATGCCTCTCCCTCGCGTGTTCGGCCTCCTCCTTTGCTAGCATGACTGCTTCGCAGAAGGAGGCGACCGCATCCCATTCCCTCTCGCTCCGCACCGTGGTCTGAATGGCTCCCAATTCATTCAAATAGCGTATTCAAGAACCACTCGAAACAATTTTTTTAAACTATCTACAAACATGCGAGTATAGCTGCACCATGATATAACATCCGATATCAACGAAATGATTTACTTGAGCTCTGAATTCTGTAACATTGTCCAAGATACAGAATATTTAATAAACCACGTTTATTCGGATTTGAAATGCTGCGGGATGGAGAATGACTAGAGGCGATCGGCGGCGGCGACTTCTTGCGCCCTGCTCTGGTTCGGACCATGGTGTGGGGCGATTCCTCACATTCCCATAATCCCGACCGATTTGCCATTCCAGTTCAAAAGACTCCAATTTCCCCTAAAAGCAGCATTCGCAATGACCATGAACAATGCTCAAGGACAGACACTGAAAGTCGCAGGTGCAAATTTAGAAAAACACTGCTTTTCCCATGGGCAACTGTATGTGGCGTGCTCACGAGTATCAAGCCCACAAAATTTACACGTTTTAGCCAAGTAGGGGAGAACCAGAAACGTAGTTTACAAAAATGTATTGTAAACTCTGTTTTTGGTTTTAAAGAGATAAATTTTAATACTGTCTGTCTGTTTTTGGGGATGGATGGACCTTGGTGATGGTTTTTTTTAAATATTATATGCGTCTTTTAACCACCCAAAAAGGTGTACCGATTGGAAACAAGAATGATTGACAAAGTGTAAATTAACGCGGGCGAAGCCGCGGGTAAAAGTTAGTTACTTATATATTCTTTCCTTAATTTATTACATTTCTTTTATACAAAACATTGTGGTCTTTTTAACCCAAAAGTTGACTGGTAGAGAATGCCTTGTTGCATTAAGTCCGTCTATGTACCACCATTGTAGTACATAAAGTTTAAATAAATAAATAAAATTATTGTTATACAGGGAGATTCTGGCAGTCCAGTAATAAAAGGTAAAGAGCTCGTTGGTGTTGTCTCTTGGGGCATTCCTTGCGCTGTTGGATTTCCAGACGTCCACACAAGAATAACTCCCTACGTTGAATGGATTCAGGGTTATGTTAAACAAGCTTTTTGTTACGTGTAGATTTAGAAGTTAGGATAGACATATGGTTATCATTGTGAACGTCGTTGTTAAGTAAGTGTTGTTACTTTTGCCTGTCTTATCCCAGGCTTTTTTCAATTTACATTGTCTTGTTAAATGAAAATCTGTTGTTAAGAAAATATTTTATAAATAAATCACACTGAATAAAGTCTCCTTATATCTATAAATGCTTTCTTGTGTGTCTTTGCTTGAATCGACGCAATGCCTCCATGTTTGTCTGAAAATAAAGCCAACTTATCAGTGTCATTATTCTTTAGAAAATAATATTTCAAAAGAATCATTAGTGAAGAAATTTTATCTTCTCTTTAGAAATTTGCTCATTAATACATTATCAGAAACAAATACTGTGACCCTAAAAAGGATTAGCAATTAATGAATCATTACACTGATAACATTTTCAGAAATTTTATTATCAGTTGCTGTACGAAAACATTTGTTTACCTTATATTCACGTTTATCAGAAACAATATCCATTATTACAGCCATGACTGGTCTTCCGTGGGCACACTGAAATGGTGTTTTGCAATTTGAAAGTGCGTTTATCAATTCAACGCAGTCACTTTTGGAAAGATGATCACCAAACTTGATGGCGTGTCTGCAAGACTAATAAATGAACATGTAAATTATCCTTAAAATTTCGTAACACAATTCATACTCGCAGGCGCTAGAAACCCAACCGAGTGCTAACATTGGAGAGTCCCACCTACCACACTTTGTGCTCAGCATGCAATCTAGTTTTTTTATTCATTGTATACACTTATAAATTCTCATTCAAAGTTTACGGATAAAGATATATGATAACAATGCAAATAACCCACTAGTGTCGGGACGGGAACAAGGTCCAAGCTATCCCATAACAATATTATATAATTATGTCCGTCCAGAAGTACCGCTTTCTGAACCAAGTCTTTGATCCAACTGCCTGCCAAGAGTCTACTTAGATATTGGTCGAAGCTCGTGGTTATTATAAAGCCATTGGCTGTCACGACTAACTATCAGTACAATGATAGCCGAATCCATTTATCTAGTATGTTAGAATAAAAATATGAAAACTATGAACTAATAATATTAAGATGATATTATTGGTAAAGCTTTAAAAAGTTAGTACTGAGACGCATGCAAATTCAGGATTGAGAGGAAAAATTAAAGTATGGCGCCTACCTATGACCCAGAAATAAATTAAGTTTAGTGTTTGCGAAATTTTATGGCCCATATACATATAATAATATGAAAAGTTATTATACCTCACTAAAAACTAAATCCATGATGACTTTTGGATATAATGACACGCAACCTTTTTGTAACTTAATAACATTAACTTCTTCTATTATGAGATTCCTCACAGCTTTTATGACATTTTCAACCTGAAAAAGAAACAATGTTTATTTTGCGTGTGGGCTATAAATAATATTCATAATTAATTTTACGTAAATTTAAACTAGATGAGGCCGATGTTATATTTCTTATGTTATATATTCTGAAATTTAAATAAATACAGCTTAGTTATCTTATCCCGTCATATTTGTAAGCAATGCAGATACTTACCTCTCTCGGATTTTTACCTAGAATGGCAGCAGGTATAGAATGAACAGTTACTTCGTTATTGTTTAAAATAATCCATTGTAGACCTAGTTGGGTTAATTTATCCTTATAGTTATGCAGGTAGAGAATCTCATCTTTTGACAATTTCAAAATAATGTTATCTACAGCAACACTAGTCCATTTTCCATCGTTGAAGTAATCTGAAATTTAGAAATCAATATGTTTTAAATTACTGTACTCGTATATAAAACTAAACTATCTATTATTATACATTTATGTTTCATATGTGTCACGAGATTTTAATAAGTAATCTTACAATATCAACTAATTTCTTCATCAATATAATTGTATGTATGTTACCTGATCAATTTCTAATTCATAACTAATATCTGTGTATCGTTCGTTACCTGCTAAGTTCTTTTCTAATTGTATTCGCTCATGAACTGCATGTTGATCAAATAATATTAGATACTTAGATCCTTCTGTTTTCTGCTTTTTCATAATAGCTACAATAAATTTACAATCAGCTTGACCTAGGACCTGAGAAAAAATATAAAAAATGTATGTATGTAAAAAATGAATAAATATAAATGTAAAAAATAATAAACAATATGCAATAATCCTTTTCTAAGGCTTATTAGATAATTATAGTACCTTTGCTTTTTTTAGTGATGTTTCATCGAAAACCAAAGAAGCCGTATCTTTTTTAACTTTATTTTGAAACTTATGAATATCCTTAGTCGTGAGATCTTCAACGTTTTGTATAATTGGTTCATATATTTCGGAGTTAACTTGGACATCATTGGCAAAATTGTTATAGATGGTCTGAAATTATAGTTAGTTACTGGCTAGTTTATTTTTAAAATAGAAACTAGCCTTATTTATGTCACACTGCCAAAAGTCAGCAAACTATCCTTGAATAATAAGTAACCTTGTACTATCCTGATGTACTTACATCTTCATAAAAATCTTCATCTACGTTATAATCACACGCTGCCTTAGTGCGACAGTTTACAAATATTTGTGACATGCCTGAAAAGTTTAAATTGATCAATCAATTCTGAAAGACAAGAAATTAGTAAGCGCTCCTCTAATTTTACACTTACCTTTGGGCATAAAACGGGGTCTATTTTTCAAATTAAAATTTATTTCAGAGTTACAATCCTTATTTTCAGTATTAAAATTACGTTCAGTGACCACTTCTAATAGATTTTTTGAACAAATATTAGCGTCTTCTTGATTGCACTGTATTGTATTTTGTAAGTTATCTATTATCTTTGGTTGTTTAGTTTTTAATGCACAGCTAAAGTGATGTGAAACATTTTCGTTTATATCACCATTGACTCGATTTATTATTTCCTGTTCATCAACACCATGTTTAAAGAATCCATACAAAGAGTCATTCAATTGGTTGTTTTTGTTAAAGCTTACAGCAAATTCTTTTTCACACGATCCAATTTCATCTAAAACTGTTTCACAAATATTTATTGGTTCTGCAAACATATTATCTGAAGACACTGTTTCAGAATGCTGCTGTGATTTAGAAACGAATACAATATTAATGTTCTTGTTATTATGAGCAAAATTCTCATTGTTTGGTTTTGATATATTATTATCTGTATTTACTTCTACTTGAGAATCATATAAGGAGTAAGTTTCAAGCGCTTCATTATTTCGGTTTTGTTGTTTTCTTTTCATCTGATTTTCAGTTGTATCATTTTTTTCAAATACGGAATATGTTGGCTGTATTGTATAAGCAATTTCAAATACTGGATCAACACATTCAGTTCGTGATACAGGCTCATAGTTTACAGGAGCATGTTTTGAATAATGGTAGGTTTCTATAAAATCCATCCTGTTATTTTGTTCTTGTGAGTTGCTGCAATTATAGGACATATTATAATGGTTTTCATAACTTTTAGAATATTCAATTGTAAGCGATTCATCTATTGTTTGTTTCATACGTATGTCAAACATTTTTGTTTCCTTTTTTGATGATATTTTTAAGGGTTTAAGAAATTTATTTTTAAAGTCATTACAAGCAGCAAAATTATCTGTAGATTCTTTTGTAATAAATCTCATATTTTGTTTTTTCTTAATTGTATAGAAATGTTCAGTGTTATTTCTTGTAAAAACAGTATTCTTATGGTGTTGATGACTGTCATATGTTAGAACTTTTAATGGACTACTTAATGTTCGATAAGATGTTTCGTTTTTTGTTCTGTGTGTTTTCTTATATTGCATTTTTTTAGACAAATTAGACGGACTATTGCATATTTCTTTTTGCTCATAAAGACTGATACATTCCTTTAAATTCTCTTGATACTCTTTACATTGTGAAAGGTTATCGGTTGTATATTGAGATACTCTGTATTTGTTGCCCTCTTTAGTTGAGTATTTGTTATAAATGTGTTTTTTGGACGATACATATTGTTTTGGCATGCTAACATAGCGCAACGTGTCATTTCGTTTATATTTTTTCCAGTCAAGTTCCATACACGTGTCATTTTCCGCAGCATGAAATAATTCTTGTTGGCTTTTCAAAACTGTTTCGACAAGATCATACGTAGTTTTGTATGACTTTGTTCTTAGTTTATTCATAATATACTTTTTAATTATATTATTGTTTGTGTTAACTAGCGCAGGGATATTATTATCATTTATTGCACAATGTTTATTTTTCAAATCAATATTGTTTTCTTTTTCCTTTCTGTTTACGTATTTCAACTGAATAATTTTGTTTCTTCTATTATTATTTTGCAATAATTTTTCAGCTTTTTGAGCTACTATTTTACTTCTTTTACAGACTGAATCTGAATCTATCAAATATTTGAGTTTATTGTTTTTAACTTTTGTTTTGTCATGTTTATTAAAAGTAGATGTTTTCTTCATTGCTATTTTGTGCCTATTTTTTGCTGGTGATACAATATTATCTTTCAAATTGTTAGAATCTTTTCGAATCGGTTTTTCTTTGGTTTTATATTTCTTTGTATGAGGGTCATTGCTTTTTTTACGTGTTTTCGGGTTCACAAGCTTGGTTTTTTCTTTTTTCTTATCAAAATCATCGACTTTTGCTTTAATAATTGGCTGTTCTTGATTAGTTTCCGATATTTTGAGCCCTCCTTTACTTTTAATCGATGCGTTGGCGCCATTTTTAATGTCATTTTGAATAAATGAAACTGGGATGTTAGAGCTACGATTTATCTTCTTTTTAACTTTCCTTTTGACCATTTTTCCTGTAAATAAAATCATTTTATTTAAAAGTTGTTTATGAATTAAGAACTATTATTTAAAACGATATAATATACACGCTTTAGTCTAAAAAGCCAACTAACCTTTAATTCCATTCTGTAATTGTGAAATTCCTAACTTTTTCGAATGACTACCTAATATTTTATGTATGATTTTTTTCACTTGATCCCGAGTATCTTGACTAACCTTAGTACTTGTCTGATGTTTATTTATTAATTTATCCTCAACGTTTTTAATTTCTTTATTATCGCCACCAGCATAGAATTGTACTAATTTCCGTAATAGTTTATCAATTTGCTCCCAGTTTTTAAATGCTACAGCTGATTTTTTTGGTGTAGAACTAATTTCATAATCTATGTATGGACAAGTTAAGAATATAAAGTAAAATGGTAAGTTTAGATTGAATAATCGATGTTCGTCATTATTTTTCTGTAAAGAGAAAGTAAATGTATTAGATAATAACTATATGTTGTAATTAATTATCCATTAAAAAATCTATAACTCACCTTAGATTTCAATGATTTTTGGTCTTTAATGCATAGATGTTTTTTGAAACAATCATTCAATACTTTATGTAACTTGCTACAACTATATATAAACCTTCCGTTTAAAAAAATCCATTGTATGTCAAGGTCTCTATCCTTCTTTCCAATAAAACCTTTCACTTTATACTCTTGCTTCTCTACTTGAAGCTCATATACATTATCTTTTCCGATATTAAATAAAGTCGATAGTGTTTGATATATATCCCTTTTCTTATGAATTTTAAAAACGATTTCGTTTTGAGCGTCATCCCGCAAACTTAAGGATATGTGGTTATGTACTAAAGATAATTGCTCCAAAAATAATTTGATGTTTTGCAGTTCGTTTATGGAGTCTATACCTCTTTTCTGTATATTTAGATTATAAAGAAAGCCCTTGACGTCAACCTGTAAGTTATTTTTACAATTATATAAGTTTATAACCAAACCTTTGACGGCTAAGTCACAGGATATACTTACAGTGGTTCCGTGGGTGGGTCTTGTAGCCATTTGAGCAAACTTTTTCTCTTTACCATCAATAAAAGTCTTAGCCCATGTTTTTTCCGTACTCTCGTGTCTCGATGTTATTTTCACCATTTGTGATACTGTTATTATGTTGGCAATAAATTCGCCCCGATATCCATAATTTTTAGGAGCAGCTTTCAATGTTGCAAGATCCGTTAACTTACTCGTCATATACCTTTGGCCAATTGCATTAAAATCATATCTGTTTATACCAAAACCATTATCAATAACTTGTATCGTACTTTCCTGAATATGTATTCTTATCGCAATCGATGTTGATTTAGCATCTAAGGAATTATAGATCTAAAATAAAGATCGTAAATTTTATCATTTATCGTCCGCTAAGTAAACGCGGTGGCAATGTTTGCTATCAGAATTAGAAATCAAAAATTAGATTTTGCCGATTAAAATAAATAAAATCGTACAATTAAGAACATATTAACTTAAAAATAATTCTACTAAATCTTGTTGTGAATATAAAATTAAGTAATTATAATAATTAATTATTACTACGCACTAACCAGTCTTCGTGCGAAATATTGCCTTATGCCGAAAATATTGAATTTAGGACAAGACCAATCATCGATTCTTTTTTTTTATATTGGAGAATTATAAATCGATAATCAGTCTTGTTAAATTCCTGTATCTAAGTTAAATTCAATATGACACACATAGAACTTTAAAAAAATCAAAAATAATAAAGAACAACAACATCTAGGTACTTACCAATTCTTCAATAGCTGATTTGTAGTTATTAACTTGGGCAGAGGCACATAACAAAGATTGAACTTCGACAGGTAATCTTTTTAAAGCCATTTTAATGTTATGTCTAAAATAACATTATCTATAATTGAGTGCATTGTGACATTTGTTAATTAAAACGTCATAAGTTGAATATGGAACATTCCTTAAAATTATAGATGAGCAAAGAGGATTACAATCAATTTGCACCATGAAGGATCATTTCAGTCTGTGATTAAGCAAGTAAAGTGTAAATATATTAAACCTGGACCTACACAGTCATGATAATTATTGCTTCACTATGTTCAGGTTTTACTATGATTTTGATTGTCCTTATGATGAATCATTTCATGTGTGTAGGCTACCGATAAATATTTACTTAGTAGCGACAGAAAAAATGTAATTAGCGACACGTTCCCACATAGCATCGAAGTGATCCAATATTTACTATATTTTCAGTGGCCAACAATTCTAGAGGTATATACCGCATGGAAAGTACTTTTTAATGAATGGGAATCGATTGGTATTTAACCCTGAACTCTATTTGAAATGTACCACTACCTACTATGGGGCCGACCAATGAGTAGTCGTAGTACGGGCCCCCATATGACTGACCGTGTGTTTATTGATAACGTTTTATATTTTGTACACTAAAACTAATATTTAAACAGTATACAGCTTTACATAATGTGAAAATATCCCCTGAACTCTTACATTCATTAGGTTTTAAATGTAGCATTCGTAATTTTGCAGACACTTCGGTATTACTACAAAGGTGATCACAGAACTGATAAAATCTAAATTACAATAGCCAACATGTTTGCATGATAGTTATCAAAGTTCATTGTTAGTGGAATAATGAGTGATTTCGTCGAGAAAGAAATATTATTGTTTTGGGAATACGTCAAGCGGTGAGTAAAAAACCTCTTTCTTGTGATTCATGTGATTACGTAGGAGGTTCATAGACAAGCACTACACATGCATATCACAGACTAAATAAAATTGTGTCGTAGTAAAAAATATTTATCATTTCATACTGGTAGGCATAGATGATACATATATTTACTGAGACTGGTAGGTATTCAATCATCAGAAAAATTGTCTACCTATAGTTATATCACTTCGTCACCTCATAACGTCTAAACATATTTGAATGAAATTTAGCAAACGAGTAGACCGTGATCAGGAAGTAATATCAAAGCATCCCTTGGAAAAAGTTAACTTTTCGTAGGCAAAACGGCTGGTAAAATTTGCTACTGGGCTACTAAACTAGACAAAGTTTTATATGTAGATGTACTTGTGCCTAATTTCTATTTTTTTTCGAAAGCAGAAGTGTTATATTTATTCATCACCTAATACTTGCGTCATCATATTATAATATTCCCAATATTCCAGAAAGTGAAAGTTGGTCACTATCATCCTCTTTAGTCAGACACGATTATGGGTCAGTCAGTCCTTTCCTGATACAATGCACTTTCTGAGAACTCTATCACTTAATGCATATTGTTTTGCAAAGTACGATAGGAGACAGTGCTGTCAATTTGTGACTAATGGTTATGATTCACCAAACATGGACACGCAGCTTACCTTTTTTATTTGATCGTACCTCATGCTCGATATTTTCATATAACACATGGTTAGCACTAATTTGAAAACATTCATAAATGAAATTTAAGGTGCGCGTTTGACGACCATCTCACCTAATGGTAAGTGATGATGTGGTCGAAGATCTAGCACACTTACCTAGAAGTAACCTATTCAATCTTGGCTAAAAGACCCCCAGGCTATAGCTATTGGAAAACACAGACTCCGGCAGGGAATTAAAAAAATGATGAGCTATATTGATATAAACACGAATATGTACCTAATCGGTTACCTCACCTTACAGTTTCAAGAATGAGGTTCATGTATTTTGGTAACAAAGCAAACTAACTTTTCATAAGCCCTAACAATTGCCACCTTAATCTTAGTAGTGCCAATATTTGATGAAATGCATTCAGAGCTTGTGTTAGTAGTACGATTGAAACTAAATGTTTTTTTTTTTTATCATAAATATACTTAACTAGCTTCCGCCCGCGACTTCGTCCGCGTGGAAAAAATATCCCCCGATTTCGAAACATTCTTCATTAGTGCTCCGCTCCTATTGGTCTTAGCGTGATGATAGATAGCCTATAGCCTTCCTCGATAAATGGGCTATCTAACACTGAAAGAATTTTTCAAATCAGAACCGTAATTCCTGAGATTAGCGCGTTCAAGCAAACAAACAAACAAACAAACAAACTCTTCAGCTTTATAATATTAGTATAGATATAAAATCAATAGTTAAAATAATAATCCAACATTACATTATACATATATCTTAGTGCAACTGCTGCACCAGACCCGCTCTTATGCAAATGGGTCCAGTACGAGTACATGATGAACGGACAGTCTGGCTTGTCCTCAATAGCTCTCAAAAACTGTTGGTGCTCCCCCGAATTCTGTGTATCCTTTAGCATGATTGCTTGAAAACTATGTTCTCTTCCTTCAGCAAATATACATAAACGCCTCGATGTACTTCAGAAACGCGGAAGTCCCAACAGCCTTCTATGATGATATGATTATGATTCATTTTTATGATTTAACTGCCCGCTATGGTTTTTGAGCTGCTATACTAATATTATATAGAGGTAAAATTTGTTTGTAAGTTTGTATGTAAGGGTAATCTTCGGAACTAATGATCCAATTCTAAAAATTCTTTCTTTGGTAGTAAGCTGCATTGGGGAGTGCTATAAATTATTTCGAAATCCACGCAGACAAAGTCGCGGGCGAAGTGCTAGTACCTATATTATATTAAAATATTTTCGAAATAAAATGACATGATTATATATAATAATTATATCAATCATACATAGCTACGATCGCTACTTTTTACGTGTCCAGTCTTTACGTACTTAGTATTTACAGAACTACTATACTACTTGCGTGGTTTTACTCGCGCGTATTTACGCAAAAAAAAATTGGCCAAGTGCGAGTCAGACTCGCCCATGAAGGGTTCCGTAGTAACTATAATAATATAATATAATATGTATATTTATTTGACGAATAAAAAAAACCTTAAAAATTTCTTAAAACTAGCTTATTAACATTTTTACAACTACGCTAAATAACTTTGTATTTCATAGTGTTTGTATGAATTACAAAGATATATTTGCGGTTTTAGAAAATATGCTGTATCTCAAAAACTGCTGACCCGATTTCGTTCAAACCAATTTTGGTTGAAAGTTTACATTAAGATCTACAGATATATATTTTTTTAGATTTTTCACTCCATTATTATAGAAGTTAGAGGGGGGACGACACACATTTTACCACTTTGGAAGCTTATATCTGTTAAACGATTGACTTTATGAAAAAGTGGTTTTAGAAAACCTTATATAATTTTTAAAGACCTGTCTATAGATACCACACACGCATAGGTTTCATGAAATGAAATATTTTCAGTTCTAGTTCCATGTATGGGGACCCGCCTTTATTTTAATTTTTTTTAAATTTTTTTCTTAAAATCGGAAAGCGGTAAAAAGTAGCCTATTATAGCTTACTCTATCTTTCAGTAAAAGGCGGATTAAAATCGGTTTTGCCGTTCCAGTTATTAGCCCATATTTTAGTAACATGTAAATAATTTCAGTCAGTTATTTTGCAATTACGAAAGGTATTTAAATTTTATTTTTACGTAATTTAATCCATACGGATAACGGGATGAAGTTTGTTTAGTTGTTTAAATGCGCTAATCTTTGATAGTACTGGATGGATTTAGATGAAATGTGGTATGGAAGTGGCTTGAAGCTTGAGGAAGGAAGTTATATTTTATCATGATTAAGTCCACAGGAGCGAAGTTTGTGTGCATTTATAAAACTTTCACTTTTTCAAAGACAGTTTTTCCAGAAATAAGTTCAAATAATAACATGGAATAATGTCTTTATTCGATTAAACTTTAGATCGCACGAGTGTTACATGCGGGATCCTTTTTACCCTCTCAACGTCGTTGGTAGCAGTGTGTCAACTTAATATCTAAATTGCAATAGATCAAAAAGATGTACATAATAGATATATCACTCTACAAACCAAAAAATCGATAAATTGAAAACGGGGTCACTAACAACGACAAATTGCTTCTAACTAGGCCTCTGAAAAGAACAATTCACTTGGTCAGTTCCCATAACTTATTCATGTGCTAGGCCGTAACCAACTTGTCTTTCCTGAACTTTTTCGAAATGAATAATGGATGTCATCGATTTGTAAATTGCCATTTACTGGCTGGTACTTTGAATAGTTTATGAGTCTTTCCTATTTCTATTTCTATTTCTTAAAGAAGGTAGGTACCTTAATCCTACTCGTATTTGTTAGTTCGAAGTTCTTATGGCACATACTTATGAGGACTACGTCACATTTGATTGTATAAGTATAATTAAGTGCTTGGGTTTTAATAATGTAGGTATAGCTGTTTTTAGGGTTCCGTAGCCGAATGACAAAAAACGGAACCCTTATAGTTTCGTCATGTCTGTTTGTTTGTCTGTCCGTACGTCACAGCCATTTTATTCCGAAACTATTAATACTACATGTATGAAAATGGTAGGTATTCTATGAACCGCTTTCCGATTTTTAGACAAAAATTGAAAAAAATATAAAATTAAGGGTGGCTCCCCATACATGGAACTGAAACTAAAAATATTTTTTTCATCAAACCTATATGTGAGTTGTGTGGTATTTACAGACAGGTATTTAAAAATGACATTGAGGTTTCAAAAACTGCATACTTACCTACTTTTTTAAAGTCAATCGTTTAAAAGATATACGCTTACAAAGTGATAAAATGTGTGCGTGTGTCCCTCTAACTTTTATAATAATGAATTAAAAAATCTAAATAAAATGCTGTAGATCTTAATGAAAAATTTCAACAAAAATTGGTTTGACGAGATCGGGTCAGCAGTTTTTGAGATATACTCGTAGCACATTTTCTAAAACCGCAAATATAACTTTCATACAAACACTATGAAAAAGAAAGTTATTTGGCGTAGTTACGACGGAACCTTTCTTGGGCGAGTCTGACTCGCACTTAGCCAATTTTTTTGTAAATATTTCTCTTTACAAAGAGATTCTCTGCAGATAAATGTAGGACGAAATTGGCCTCCTTACAGAATTTTCTTAGATTCAACTTAACATTATAGTTTATTATAGTTTTTAATACGCGTCCATTTTATATTTCGATGTAATTTCGTTGACAATAGTGTGAGATTTACCGTTTCACCATCTAATATTACAACAATATTTTTTAAATACTTATTTTGATTTATGTCTGTCTTTTGCGCCAGAGGAATAAAATAAAAAAAAAACCTTATTCTTAGTTCATTTCTATACATTAAAATATTTCATTTTTATTACACTAAAGTATTTTGTAAAAGAATAAGTACTGAATCTTATCATGAGTGTATATTAAATACTTTATGAGAGCTCTTTGTTAAATCGGGACCCAGTTACATAGTTGGTCATGGCGCCATCGAAATCAACAAAACATTCTGATAAGGTACATCGCCGAAAATGAGCGCTATTCGCATCTATGGAGACAATGGTCCTGCATTCTGCATTCCAATGGATTGACAAATCGTTATCTTTAGTTTCAACCCTGCCATTATGCAAAAGAATATGAAGATAACTAGTAACTGTTTCGGGTGACTTGTTCACATAACTTATAAAAAGGACAAATTAGGGACTGGGAAGCATCAGTACCTTCAAGATTTTCATTGGGATAGGATCAAAATAGTCAGGTCTGCAAGGTAAGCAATTTATTCCTAACTCAATAAAGTATTGCAGCATCTTCCAATATACTAACTGCGTTATTAATATTACAGATGTTCAAGATAATACCATTACTGCTGGCTTTAGCCACCACAGCATTTTCAGCTGAAATATCTTCATCCTACGCCATGTTAGAAAAACAGGCTGTATTCAAACCTGAGCTCAAAACGGAACCAGTTGATGACCATGTTAAGAAGGGAGTTGATTCTGAAATTGAACACCCAGTGTATACGGCAGAGGTTAGGAACCAAGGCAGAGCAAGGATTGAACCAGTGAGATCTTTCGGACCAGTCATCAAACATGATGGTATGTTAGCAGATCAACCAGCTGTCTCTACTGAAATTAATAGAAACGTGAGTACCTATGTAAACATGCAAGCACCAGCTTAATGAGAATTAGTTTATTTCTAGCGGTAGAAGTAGGTGGTATCAATTTTACTACTACTAACTAATTATTTATTTTTCGGATTTCAGGATGAAATTGGTATCCTTGAAAATGGATACATTCCTGGTACTGCAGATGTAGCGTACCCTGATATTCCATACGCTCCGGGCTACCTGTATAACACTGGATACTCTGCCGCTAACAAGTAAGTATTCAAACTGATGTTCAGGTGACTAGCTGATAGGTTAACTTAGTTCCACCTTTTTTCACTTCTTAAACTTTCCCTGGACTTCCAAAAATCAGACGTCCAGACGTTTTCGAATATTAGCCAGACTAACAACTATTGATTTTTATATACTTATAAGATTAAAAGTGATTAGATATCTGTGCAGTTCTTGATTATTCAATGTATCTGGGGGCACGGCAGTGCCCCCGCCAAGTCGAGCAAAAAAGCGGCACGGTCGTACCATACTTTTTCCGGAGCAGTTCAGGCCATTTTCGAACACCTATAACTTCCTTGTGGATAAAACCAGAAGCCTGAATTTTAAGTAACCAAGCAGGCATTGTATAAACACGGTATACTTCAAATTTCATTCAATTTGAACCAGTAGTTGAAGAATTATAACGAGTCAAAGTTTCTTAATTTTGTCACTCACTGACTGACTGACCGATCATCAAAAGTCTAAGGCACTTCTAACAGACACAGAAGCTCCAAATTTAGAATACAATTAGTGTTTAGTGTATAAATCAAGGCAAAACTAAAATATTTTCCATTTTCGGTTTTTTTTAATGGTAATAGGTTCGCGTTTAACCACCATCTCCCCTAATGGTAAGTGATGATGTGGTCGAAGATGGAGCACGCTTGCCTAGAAGCAGAACTACCTACAAAAAGAAATGAGATCCCATAAAAAACAATACTTGTCAAAAAAACCAAGTCTCGCAACTCAATTCTTCTACCGTAAAAAGTTGTGAGATCCATGTAATACCAAGTCGGTTATTAATTTATTCAGTCCCTACTTAAGGGACCTTCTGTCTTAAGTTGTTACGTAATTATCTAACCTAACAACATCTTATAGTGACCATATCAATATTACATTTTTTTATCGTTTTAAATAAATAGATTGACTTGGCAATCGCATTAAACAATCTAATTTATATATTTATTACTTGTGAGATATATTGTGTTTTCAAGTTTCAAGACAGAAGGTTCCTTAAGTAGGGACTGAATAAATTAATAACCGACTTGGTATTACATGGATCTCACAACTTTTTACGGTAGAAGAATTGAGTTGCGAGACTTGGTTTTTTTTGACAAGTATGGTTTTTTATGGGATTTACTATACTAGATGATAGAACATTCTCCCTTTCTATGTATACAAATATATTGTAATAGTTAGAACAGAGGATTATTTGCACGATGTTCTTTTACGATAAATCATTTTTTTTTGTGATATAGTTGATTATCGTTCTTACATCAAAGTAAGTTCAGTCTTGAGATTGTTTTGCTTTTGTTTGTTGCAGTTTTGACATGTATGATCCTAATAACAACTACTTAGCGGAACCAGATATGTCACCATTTGGTCTTCTGTGGAGCCAAGTGCCACATGCCAGGGTAAGCCATAACTAAACTATGACAATAGAGTCAGAAAGTCTGTCTGTTTATCTCCCTCTAAATATCTTTGTCTTATATTGACGCAAAATAGTTTAATTTTTTGAGGAAAAGAGTGTCTCCTTATTCTTTCGATAGTAATAAATATCATACTAGTCAACGCCTGCTGTCACTAAAACTGCGTTGTGGTCCTATCTCTGGACGTGCTCCCTGCAGTATGCATAGCTATAGCCACTTTGCGAAGACGTAAATAAGTAATATTTTCCTGACTTGCATACTCTCATTCTTTTTTTATTATTTCTAATTCTTTTCTTTGTTGAATTTTGAGACACTGATGTATACTAAACCCAGTAATTTGCTTACATATCTCTTAGATTATTATGTTTTCTTCTTTCTAGACCCTAGTTGGATTCGTAGGCCGCACTATCGCCTGGTTTTTCAACAGCATATTCGTCTTAATCATCGGTTCTCTACTAACAGTTGGTGTTTGCACCTACACAAACTTGTGTACGATAGCCTTCCACGGTGTCGGCCCGATCCATGAAGAAATGAGAGCTCTGATGAGTCCAGACCGATTGGAAAAGATCAGCCATGCTGCTGACTTTGTGAAGACTGCTATAGATAAATATCAGAAAATACAAAAAGTTACTGACGCTACTGGGATGAGAAGACGTCGCGCTATATTTAATTACTGAGTTTATTTTGAAGTTGTTTACTGAATTTCTATTTTATAAAGATTTTTTATTAAAGCCACAATAGATATTAAATTGGATTTTAAATAACAGTCACTTTTATAAATCTCTTCAAAAATATACCAGTAACTTGCAATGGAAACTTATTTATTTTTTGTGTTGTTTCATTGCAACTCCTTAGGAAGTTAGTAGCCGAGTTCCATCGTTACTCATTGATTGTTTTGCGAAGGCTACTAATACTTTAACATTGTTATTATAAAGTAGATAAATATTATCCATGCCTTATAATAAATCAAAATAAACATTTGTCATAGTCATATAAATGACGTACATCCGCGGTAATTCAGTATAAGGTCCGTCTTAATTGGCTGTGAAATTATACTTACCCATGAAGTAAGTACCTACATAGCGTATAATTTGAATTCACATAACAAATAAGCAGGTACAAGGCATTGTTTAGTACCTAATCGTTGTCATTTGTTTCTAAGAGAAATAATTTAGCATTGAATCCATACAAAATCAACAGAAAACCCTCCTATTCATTTCCACTTAATACACGGGAGACTATTTACTCTTTTACTATACTATACAAATCTTTTATTTTAATTAACAATAGTTGTATATCTTGTTTTTTTTATTCAATTTCCTTACTTTTATCAATTGTACTGTTTGTTACTGTCAACATTTCATTGTACAGAGGTGAAACTTATTTATAGTGAATTGTTGCCTGCTAAAGGAAGAGCGCTGATGTCTGAAATACAGATATTCTTTATCTTGTTGACACAGATGTTCCTTATCAGAATAAGGAACATCTGTTTCTGCCCTTTTTTTTTTAATTTGTAAAATTATCAAGTAAGTCCTCCCACTCCGGGCAGGGTGGGAGGGACTGTCAGACTTTTACTGACTAAAATCCACGGTGTTCCTTCAATAACCCTTTACATACCGGGGCCACGGTAACGGGATGAGACCCACGACCCCGGCAGGCTTCGGCCCTCTGCAGAGGGGGCCTCGTCATGTTGCTGACGCTCTTTGAGGCGCGCGTGGAACACGACGCGCCGTCGACCCGGGCATGGTCCATGGTCGGACAGCGAGTTGCCCTTTACTCGCTGTCCGCATGCCCGCGCCTACGGTGGCCGGAGATCGTCGGCCGACGTCCGACGCCGTGGGCGTCTACCACTGCGGCTAGGCTGGAGGGAGGACGCCATCCTCTCCCTCACGCGGCCCGCCTCCTCCAGGAGCGCCAGGCCGCGGCCGGAGCACAGGTCGAGCTGAACGTGCGCAGACAGGAGCTGGCTCGGCGGAAGGAAGTGATTTGGAATGAGACGATGGATGCTTGGCAAAAGAGATGGACGGCTGAGGAGAAAGGAAGGGAGCTGTATCGCTTCTTCCCGGACGTGGCGAATCGGCTCAGCTCCCACTGGGTCGTGCCGGATTACCAGCTCTCCCAGATTCTCACGGGACATGGGTGCTTCAGGAAAAGGCTGTATGATATGAAGTTGTGCGAGGTTAATGTATCTTATTGCGGTATGGAAGAGGAAGATCTACACCATGTGTTGTGGGTCTGCCCCCTCTATGAAGACGACAGACGTAAGATGATGGATGGGATTGTCTGTGTTGAGGTCGATCCGATTTATTACTCCGACCTCGTGAGCTCACCGGCGAACTTTGACCGGCTACGGGATTTCGCGCACAGGTGGCACGCCGCCCGGAGCGTGAAGAGCGAAGAGGAAGAGGAGCATCCTCAGCAGCAGCCCACTGAGGAGCAAAAACTACGCGGCGACGGCGACGAAGTAAGGCTGTGTTGTCGTTAGTTGCATGCCCAGATGGGAGAATGTACAAAAGGGACACATGGCTAACTTGTAGGGATCAAGCAGCGCCTGCGGACGAACAAAATAAGATTGCCAAGGGAGCTATGTCCGCAGCCGCCCCACGTTTCGGCCCGTATAACGTAACGTTGGTCGGGCCATGGGAAGGTTATTGGAGGCCCGCCTCCTCCTTCGGAAGCATGACTGCTTCGCAGAAGGAGGCGACCGCTTCCCACTCCCTCTCGCCCCGCAGCATGGCCTCGACCAATGCCGGGCGCGAGAGGTCTCCGCCTATCGCCGCCGTGAGGACACGTCGGTGCTCTGCCCAGGCGGGGCAGTCTTGCACCGTGTGCTCTACGGTGTCCTCAGGGCGACCCTCGCAGTGGTGACACCCAGGCGTTTCCGCCTTTCCCATCAGACACAGGTACCTCCCGAAACTTCCGTGTCCGGTGAGGACCTGCGTCATGCGGTAGGTCAGGACGCCGTGACGCCGATCTAGCCACTCCTCAAAGAGGGGTCTTACCGCCGCAATTGCGGCGTGCCCGATCTGTTTCTGCCCTAGTAAAAAAATACAAAATAAAGCTATTTAAAGAGAAGAAGAAGGTCCATGTATTGTAATTACTTTCCCCGTTATAACAGCTGCTAGAATTCCTTAGGCTTAAGGTTTATTATACACTTTCTTAGATGGTGTAATGTTTGTAGTACACCATCTAAGATAGTGTATAATAAACCCACGATAGGTACATTAGAACGACAGCAATTTGTAATCCTTACGAAGCATCATTTTATGTAATCGTATGACTATGTGATTATGAATCATAGTTTAAAACCATGTATAATGATCCCGTAAGTAGGAGTTTAACTGTAGGTAGTACTTAGGTCCAAGGCTCATTATAGAAACGTGTCATTAAATGATTATGGAAGCTAGAGAGACATTACGACTCCATTAAAGATTTTAATATAATACATTGTTATGTGGGGAGCCATAAAAATTTGCGTTTTCAGCTATAAGCTTTTGCTTCTAGCTTAGAAGATTCGGAATAAACAACCAATAGGCACTGGTTACCAGAGTATGACCCTGACTAAAACCATCTCGAGTTCCCTTGGACAATTGCTCCGGGGCTGCGGGAGCACTTAAATACCTTTCAATGCGGCCTCGCACTGATTACCTGTCAAAACCTCAACCATATCATACAAACGCTAGATAAAAGCCTCCCCCCTACTTCTAGCTGGTTTGGTCCAGTGTTAGTTTGAAACCAAATAACCAATTTATTGCTTTGGATAAATTATATGATTTATTTTTTATTAATTATAAGCCCGCCTTTGATCACCAGCTCACCTGATGGTAAGCGATGATGTGGTCGAAGATGAAGCACGCTTACCTAGAAGCAACCTATTCACTTATAACAGCTGTTACGAAACACAGATTCCGGCAGGAAACTCCATTCCTTAGCTTTCAGGTACAAAAAACAATATGCCCAGTTCTGCTGCAAAAGCGCAATATATATAGCACAGCAATGTTATTAGTTGACGAGTTCTTGCCATCTCCGTCTCACTATTTATTAGAACCTAGTAACTTGGTACGTGACAATGGGAAGAAAGCAGATGACATCACGAGTTGAAGAAAGTAGCACTCTGGTGTGTGACGCAGCTTGTGTTGATAGCCTTGCACCTCAGTTTCCAAGGAGTTATGACAGACTGGCTCGCTTTTTCTTTATTCAAAGAAATAGCATTGTCAACGTAGCAACGCTACCAGTCTGTTGGGCACGTTTCTTAATGAACATGATTTGGTAGAGTACTTTAACGCCTCTGTATATTATCTAAACATGTATCTAGTTAGTTTTAGTAGATATAAATAGATAGTAATTTTTTTTCTGCTATTTTTTTATGATTTAAGTACGTAAACGAATTTCAAGTGCTAGGGCTACTCGCAATGTTCGTTTATAACTAATTTGTTATCTATCATAGAATTAAATTATTATATTTAATTACAGTAATTTAGGAACGTAGTCAATTCAAGGCCTTTAATTAATATTCACTGTCCTTAACACAAAACTACAATTTGCTAATCGATACATTATCCAATTTATTATACGTTATAATGTTAGCTATTAAGCTTTCAACGCTTTAAATGCTTAGTGCAGTCATTTTTAATTTAAATAGTCCTTGAATCACAACCAGTGAGGAACTGTTACAATCAGAGATCTTAATTTAATCAAGGTAAGTCAATTTCTATAGCATTATTTAGACTCAAAGTAAGCCCAAATGGGACTCCATAAAAAAGTGTCATGTTTTAACATAAATATAATATTAAAGATTATCAATAGTAAGCTGTAAGTGGAAAATAACTTATTGATGGCGTTTTGCCTTATCTTTTTCTAGATGCTGTTGTATTTCTTCTATCTGTGTATAAGTATCACCGACGGCCTTACTTCCGCTAACCCCGTTGAAATTACTTCGCAATCATCCGTTGTAAGTTTTATTGCTATTAAATTTTAAGTATTCGCCAATTCTTATTTTTTCTATCTCTTAGAAGTTTTATTTAAATGTTTTCTTATATTCATTCATTTGGTATGTTTTAAGGACTTCATCGACTCTTCAACGAACACAGTTGTTCAAGAAAATTTGTACCCAGTTTTAGTTCAGAGCCTTTTCGCTCTGACAGGATATCAAAAGGTAAGTAAGTCAATTCATTTGTTCACCGGACAATAGTTAACATGCATACAGTAATTCACTAATTCTTCATCAATAAAGAGACATTGATTAACAGTAGTATTCTTTTATAAATATATACCTTAGGATCTGGACGAGTGACATAATTCCAATAAAAATAATTGTGAAGTGATATTATGCTGAACAATAGCCATTTGTTTATGGTATGCGTCAGGCTTTGCACAAGAAACCTCTCCTTTTCTTCCATCTTTATATTCCTTCTTTGTCTTTACATGTCCTACAAAATTAAATTTCGTTTACAGTCCTTAAAATATATCCGGAATATTACGAAGGCATTCTTAAACGGCTTCTTTTTCAGTTTGGCCTATCAGACGCTGTTGATATCATCTACTGGTTGTATTCTAATGCGTCCTATATTATAACGGCTGCCGGGATAACCTTCTGCAGGATATCCAACCTTTGCCTGAACTTGGAGGAATATTTAGCACTAACTCGTGTGATTATTACGTCACCTGAATACTTGGAATCGGCTGAGAAGTTCCTTGTAACAGCCATGGAAAAATATTTTGAAGAATGAATGACAAGTGGCGAAATCTGGGTTGTGTATTCGGCACCTCTGCCTAAGTGGGGAGATATGATGTTATATTGTGAAGATAGTGAAGTGCGCATTGAGTGCTGTTTATAAGTAATTGTTATGAATAAACGTTATAAGCATGTACCACCTGTTTTCTTCAAAACATGCTACCCTATGCTATAGCTTCAAAGTTGGATGCTTTGGCGCCAGGGGATCACATACTTAGTCGTGGCCAAGTCACAAAAAGTTATAATTTAATTTTGACAATAATAGATACGTAAGTAAATAGTATGTATTTTATTAAAAATTTGTCAGTGTGTCAGTTTATATTAGTTAGTTTGTAAGCATGTAGGTAGACCTAAGTTGGACACTTGTCAGTCAAATTATAGCTCTGCTGCGGAACGCTTGACTTTTATTTAACTACTCCCGAATATCACAGTGGCGACGAGAATTGCTAATTCGAACTATTTCGCGTGTGGATTAGATTATTGTGCGCATATTTCCGATTACCGCGAGTGTACGAACATTAAATACGATGTCGATCGGAAAAATAAAGGAATTTGACGTAAAGACCGGGGCGTGGTCGGTGTATGTGGACCGGTTAGACATGTATTATACAGTTAACAAAATCGGTGACGATATGAAATTGCCCACTCTAATAGCCGTTATGGGGGATGAAGCTTATGAATTGTTGTGCAATCTGGCAAGTCCCAAAAAGCCAGGGGAGTTAGCATATCATGGAGCGGTCGAGTTAATGCGTCATCATCTGGAACCAACGCCATCGGTACTCGCAGAACGTTATCGGTTCAGGCAAAGGAGACAGGCTGGCGAGGAAAACATAGCAGAGTACGTAGCTGAACTCAAGAAACTGTCACGACATTGCAAATTCAAAGAAGGTTTGAACGAGAATTTGCGGGATCAGTTTATTTGTGGCTTAAGGAGTGATATTATTCGACAGCGGCTTTTTGCGGAAGTCGAAACACTATCGTTTATGGACGCAGTAAGGTTGGCGAGTACTTTAGAAGCGGCGGAGCGGGATGCGGCCGCGGTGGAGTCAAAGGGCTGTAGAGGAGACCTCACGGCAGGCGGGGCACTGCCGGGGCAGGCGGTGCACGCGCTCGCCAGCAGCGCAGGTGGCGGCGGCTCGGGACAGCGGGCGCCGCGGGGCGCGCGCGTTGTACGCGGCGCGGGGCATGCGGCGGCCGCGCGGCACAGCCCCGCGACTAGCGGGCGGCCGCAGGCTGGCGGCCGTGGCCGGGCAAGCGGTGCGGGCCGGGCAGGGAGCTGTACGGGGTGCGGAGCGAAGGAGCACTCGTATTCGGAGTGTCGTTTTCGCCGCTACGTGTGCAGCGGCTGCAGGCAGCCGGGACACCTGCGACGCGTGTGCCCGGACAGGGTAGCGAACGCGGGTGCGTACTACGGCGATGCGCGTGAGCATCTGTCGGAAGAAGAGAGGTCTACGGAAGAGGAATTCCATCATCTGTGTCTGAACGATTACAGAGCGGTAAAGTTGCCCATATGTATTGATAACGTTAATATTTCTATGGAAATCGATACTGGTACTGCGGTATCGTGTATTAGTGAAGCAACATATAAAAAGTGTTTCAGTGCTCATAAATTAGAACCAAGTAATTTATTATTAAATTTTTATGACGGCTCAAAAATTACACCCCTAGGAATGTTCAAACCGATTGTTGTATACGGGGATTGTAGTAAACAGCTGGAATTATTTGTAATTGGAGGGGGTACCACATCATTACTGGGCCGACAGTGGTTAACGGAATTAAAAATAGAAATACCCGTCTTTAGTACATGTAACAATGTAAATTGGGAAAAAGTCAACATGTGTGATGAGATTAATGTACTGTTAAACAGGTATAAGGGCTTATTCAGCGGCGGTTTGGGACTGTACACTGGGGGCAAGGCAACGCTGCGCGTGCGCGAGGGGGCGACGCCCGTGTTCCACCGCGCGCGGCCCGTGCCGTACGCGCTGCTCGGGCGGCTCGACGCCGAGCTGGACGCCATGCTGCGCGACGGCATCATCACGCCCGTCGACTGCTCCGACTGGGCCTCGCCGCTCGTACCGGTAAACAAACCTGACGGTTCGCTGAGGATCTGTGCTGATTATAAAGCGACCGTGAACCCAGTCTTACTTATTGATCGTTATCCATTACCTAGAATCGAGGATTTAATAGTTAAGCTTAGCGGAGCAAATTATTTTTCTAAAATAGATTTGAGCCAAGCCTATAATCAAATAGAACTAGATGATTCCAAGAAATTCACAGTGATAAACACACATAGGGGTCTTTTTAGGTATAATCGATTAGTATACGGTCTAGCTTCAAGTCCCGGAATATTTCAGCGAATAATGTGCAGTTTGTTAAAGGGAATTCCTAACGTTGAAATATTCCTGGACGATGTCATAATTGGCGGGAAAAACAAAAAAGAACATTTAGAAGCGCTAGAACAGGTTTTTAGTAGACTAAATCGTTACGGTTATAATTAAAAAGTAGCAAATGTGTATTCTTAGTAAAAGAAGTACAATATTTGGGATATGTTATTAGTAGCAAGGGGATCAAAACAGATCCAGCTAAGGTGGATGCCATAATTAATATTCCTCGCCCGACAAACATTACAGAGTTACGGTCGTTTTTAGGTATCATTAACTTCTATGGAAAATTTGTTAGAAATATGAGTAGCATCTTAGTACCTCTTTATGAATTATTGAAGAAAGGTAAACAATGGCAATGGTCGTTTGAATGCGAGAAATCATTCGCGGGGATTAAAAAAATTTTAGCGGGCGCAGATGTATTGGCTCATTACGATCCTAAGAAACCATTATTGTTGACCTGTGACGCGAGCGCTCGCGGGGTAGGGGGGGTCCTCTCGCAGCCCGGCGAGCGCGCCGAGCGGCCGATAGCATACGCGTCTCGCTCACTTACCGACGCGGAGAAGAATTATTCACAAATACATCGGGAAGCGCTAGCGATTATTTTTTGTGTTAATAAATTTCACCAGTATTTATACGGGCGTAATTTCACTTTGCGAACGGATCATAAACCGTTAGTGTCAATATTCGGTCCTAATACAGGAATACCGACTATGGTGGCTAGCAGAATGCAAAGGTGGGCCATTATTTTATCAGCTTACTCATTTAATATTGAGTACGTGCGAACCGATCAAAACGGAGCGGACGGGTTTTCAAGGTTACCGCTAGCACCCAGTAAAACAAGTAGGGTCGCACAACCGCAACCAGAGCAAACTCATCTACACTTTGTGCAACAGTCATTGTTATTAGATTATAATGAGATTAAACATCAAACAATGCGCGATGCGGAACTGTCAAAAATATTGAGGTATCTGAGAGATGGTTGGCCTAATGAATGTGACTTGAGCAACTTAAAACCGTATTTTAATAGGAGAAACGAACTTTATGAAGAACTAGGATGTATTATGTGGGGTCACAGGTTAGTGGTACCGGAAGCGTGTAGAAGTAAAGTACTATTGATGTTGCATGAACCACATATGGGGATTGTGAAATCAAAAGCTCTAGCACGTAGTTATGTATGGTGGCCCGGGGTGGATGAAGCAGTGGAACACATGTGTCGAGCATGCGAGGTGTGCGCAGCCCACGCGGACGCGCCGCCTCGGCAGACCCCGCGCATGTGGCCCTGGCCAATCCGACCGTGGAGCCGAATACATGTTGACTACATGGGACCTATAGGCGGTAGAACATACCTCGTGGTAGTGGATGCCACATCTAAATGGTTGGAGGTTTTCAACGTGTCAAGTACTTCAGCTTTTAGTCTCATAGATAGACTGACTGAGTTATTTAGTAGATGGGGTTTACCTAAACAAATAGTGAGTGATAACGGTGCACAGTTCGCATCAAAAGAATTTCAGGAATTCACAAAGACTAACGGTATAGAACATATATTTACGGCTCCTTACCACCCCGCTTCAAATGGACTAGCAGAAAATGCGGTTAGATTACTAAAGCGTGTTATTAAAAAGGCTATATCAGAGAAACACAATATAGATAGGGCATTGTGGACATATTTACTGCATCATAGGAATGTCGAACATTCGACGACCGGAGAAAGCCCCGCAATGATTTTATTAGGCAGGCGTATACGTACTCGACTAGATACCATAAAACCGGACAGGGAAAACAAGGTACATCGAGCACAAAAGCGACAGGCTGAATTGGCGGAGGGGGCGAACAGGTGCATTGGGGGTGAAGGGGAAGAGGTATGGTACCGACAGTACTTAAAAGGGGAGCGATGGATTCCCGGTCGAGTAGTAGATAGTCGGGGTCCTAGCGACTACCGAGTCCAGGGTCAAAATGGGGAAATAGTCCATAGGCATATTGACCAGTTACGTAGGAGAACAGGCAATAGATTATCATTAGTTTCTAGTGGTCCTAGTATTACGGAGCGATCAGACACAGATTCTCAGTCGGCTGGTAACCAGGAAGAATGCAGTGGAAGTGATGAGCAGGCTCAGTCGGAGGGGTCGGTGGATGGGTTGGTATCTCCGCGCTTAGTGTCGTCACCAGCTCAGCCGATTCATGATGCACCTGTAGATACTCAGGCTTCAGTGGAGAGTCAGGTTGCCTTGCCTCAAGTGCCACAGACACCACAGCGTGCCCTTAGACAGTGTAGGTTTAAGGTTCATAATTATAAGGTTTAGACTAAGTGTTAAGGTTTAGTTAAGGCAGTAAGTTAGATATTAAGTTATGTTAATTATTGATAATTAGTAGTATGTATTAAATTAGTAGGGAGGAGTGTAATGTAGGTAGTTTATAATAGTTTATATTAGTTAGTTTGTAAGTGTTCGGTCCGACGTGAAACAGAACGCACCCTTTTGACATAAAGAATTTGACTTGACATAACCTCTCTGACTTGACAGATTGACTTTGCTTGCTTGGAAAAAATGCCGGTCGTCGGAACCCTGTTGAGTTAATTAATTGTGTATTCCCCATTTGCCGAGAACCCCGGGATATTGTTGAATCATACGCCGTATTGCGTCACCTCGTGGCACGCGGAATAATTGGAAATCAGCTTGGATCTCACGTGAGATTAACATATTAATTGTGTTCAGTGATTGATTGAACTTTGTAATCTCGGATTAACAAGAATCCAGTGATATTTCTTGGAACATATCGCCTTATTGCCTACCACGCGTAGCGCGCGCTTGCTGGAAACGAGTTAGGTGTGATGCTGTTGTGACCGCGCCATCTGGAGATCGGCGCCTTGGGAACGTTCTACAACACTTGACTTACATCACACCTTTCAATTACTCACCCTCATATTACATACAAACCACACTTGGAGCGTGACCTTGGAAGGTCGAAGTTGGCGTCCCCAGCACTCAGGTTAGTGGTTCATTTTTGTTTTTATTGTTGTAGGCCGAAGCCTAGTAGAGGCAGGCCATTGTGTAACCTTGTTTATAGTTTTGAAAAGCAACGGTAGTCTCCACGTATCGTGGAAAAGTTCCGGACACGTCCAGTTACCGTTGGCTGGCCTATTGCAGTCTTGAACAAAATTGGTAGCAGAAGCGTGGTCTTGTAAGATCCACTGGTTTAATTGGAAGTTTTGAAAGTAACTTTGGTTTCATTACTTAACACAACTTATAACTTAATAAGTTTTGAATATATTACCATGTCATCCGGGCTATCTAATTGAAGTTGAATCAATTGAAGTTGTATTTGTAATTTGTACTGTAGCCTCTTTCATTGCATTGACAGGTAGGATTTATTTGTGAAATTAGGAATTATTGGTATAATTTGATATAATTTGGTACATAATTTGGTACATAAGTTGGTATATTGTTGTAAAAGTTGTTTGGTATTTGTGGCAATTAATAATTGAATGTCATTGATCTGAATTTGAAAGGTTATCTAAATAATAATTACACATAGTCTAACATAATAGGACTTGAATTGTGTGTATTGGTTATTGCATTTATAGTAATTATTGGATTGTTGATAGAGATTCTCCGGCTCAATATTATACTTCAATTGTTGTATTTAATTGTTGGTGTGATCCTGCACAATATATACATTGAATTGTTATTTATCTTGTAACTAGCCATCTGTACCAAGCTAGATTCATACTTGGAATAAGTACAGGGTCGGATTTGGACTTGAAATAATTGAATTTGAATTTTTATTTTGTTGAATATATTTGGCCGGCTAACAAGTCATTGCTGTTTGTTTAATATTTGATTGTTGGTTGTTGATTGTTGTTTTGTATTAATATTTGATTGTTGCAATGGCCTCATTAAGGGCAGTCAGGGAGGCTGCTGCGGGATTGACCTCACAGTTGAGATGGTTCACATCGGCAGCTGCAACTGTTGAGCGTGTGGAATTGGAAGAGCTCACCCTTGCTCGGTATGGGCAAGTGATTGAGAGGATCAAGTCAGCTGATGCTGCGCTCACACGCTTCAACGAGTACATCATGGACGTGGATTTGGGGGTGATGGATCAGACAGCCCGCGATAAGATTTTGGGTGACTATGACCAGATTATCCACCTGGGGGATGTCATATGTCTTCGAGTGCGGAAAATTTTGAAGAGCCGGGTGCCTGATGCGGCCAAGCCGCAGACCCCTGTTGTTGCAGGCCCTGGACTATTGAGTAGGCTGTCCACCCTGGAGCTGCCACATTTTGACGGTCGCTTGGACCACTGGCTGGGCTTCCTAGATCTCTTTGAGAGTCTTGTCGATGCACGCTCGGACCTCGGACCTGCCCAGAAGCTGGCCTATTTATTGTCTGTCCTGGAGGGCGAAGCCAGAGCCTTGGTGCAGCACTTGCCGGTGACGGATTCCTCTTACCCGACCGCTCTGGATCTTCTCTCCCGACGGTATCAGAACAAGCGCTGCCTGGCTGATGTGCACATCGACCAGATTTTGGGGCTACCGGCCATTGTCAGCACGTCGACGTTGCGCACTGACTTGCTGAACCCGTTGGTTTCAGCGACCAACGCTTTGAGACGCTTGGAGTTACCGGTAGAACATTGGTCCTACTTGTTGGTGCACATAGTGCTGCAGTTGCTCCCCGCGGAGTTGAGGTCACGTTTTGAGCAGGAGTATGGTGGGGATGGTGCCACCCATCTTCCCCCCTTTGACGACCTCCTCAAATTTTTGGAAGACGAGTGTCGGTTTGCGGATAACACTCGTGGCGCTACGGGGTCGCCCCCACTACCTTCTCAGCCCAGAGACCAGGGACGGACTAGGGCCCGGGGGCCTGTTGATGTTCCCCCCGCCCCCCGTTTTGCTGGCGCCCGGAGTCCTCGGGCTAGGGGGCCTGTTGATGATCGCCCCGCCCCTCGTTTTGCTGGCGCCCGGAGTCCTCGGGCTAGGGGGCCTGTTGATGATCGCCCCGCCCCCCGTGTTGCTGGCGCCCGGAGTCCTCGGGCTAGGGGGCCTGTTGTTGATCGCCCCGCCCCCCGTTTGGCTGGCGCCCGGAGTCCTCGGGCTACGGGGCCTGTTGATGATCGCCCCGCCCCCCGTTTTGCTGGCGCCCGGAGTTCTCGGGCTAGGGGGCCTGTTGATGTTCGCCCCGCCCCCCGTTTTGATGGTGCCCGGAGTCCTCATCATTGTGACTTTTGTAAGGCAACGGGGCATGTCATGGCGCGTTGCCCGGATTTTTTGAATTTGCACGTAAGTGCCCGCCGCCGTATTGTCAACGCACGCCGTTTGTGCTTTTCGTGCTTGGGGGCCCACTTCCATCGGGACTGCCCCGACCCCCGCCCGTGTAGAATTTGTGATGGGTCCCACTTGGAGATTTTGTGCGCCAACGCGAACCGCTCCAGCAGACCAGCTTCTGAGGGGGGTTCGCGCAGGGGGGGGTACCCCGGAGACGAGCACCGGGCTGAGACCCGCGATTCCGTACGCCGCTCTCCACCCCCCGCGCAAGTTGAACGGGAGCCCCACGAGCGCCATTTGGTCTTCCCTCGTCAGGGAGAACGCGCATTGGCTGCTAGGCAGCAGTGGCCGGGTCGGCGCCGCTGCCTTTCCCCTCCGTTGGCGGAACGTCCCCCGCTGGAGTCGCGGCCTCCGCCATTCGGGCATTCGGTGGGATATGCCCCTCCAGTGATGGCGAGCGGCTTGGGACACCGCGCGGACGAATGGTTTGATTGTTGGCCTCGTCGTGAACGAAGGCAGCCTGGAAGCGGCGATCGGTCGCCGCCCAGGCATCACTAAGAGATTGACGCCTGCCCCGCTAAAGGAACCCCCCGATCAAGACGGTTTTGTTGCCAACGGCCTCGGTCACGGTCTGGGGACCCTTGGGTGACTCGATTGTGGTCTGTGCCATTTTGGAGACGGGAGTCCGGGGTTGCCTTTTGTCTTCTTGGTTAGCGGGACAGGTTGGCCTGAAGGTGAACGACCTTTCAGGCAAGATTTGGGGAATTGGCGAACCGGCTGACACCACTGTTGAGGGAAGGACCTGGTTTGAAATCACCCTTGTGAGTTGTCCTTACCCTAAAATTGGTGCTCCTGCCCTTGTTATAACTGAACTTGGTTCAATTGTTGGTGACTGATCGTCACACTAAGAGCTCGCGTGCCGGTTGCAATGCGCTGTTGGCCATTCTGCAGCGAGAATTTTGGATTTTGTCGGCTGATCGCGTCAATGAGACGAGGCCCTTTGCTGGCGTCGTAACGGATTTTGTTGGTCCCCCTTTGTTGAAGACGTCCACCCTTCGTAATAGCAAGATTGTTAGGGCTTATTTGTGTGTTTGTCTGCCTGTCAACCAAGGCAGTACATTTGGAGCTGGTAACCTCCCTCTCGACAGAGGCCTTTGAGGCGACTTTGGAAAGATTTGTGTCTCGCCGTGGGTTACCTTTTTTGATTAGGTCTTATTGCGGTACGAATTACAAGGGTACAAGTAACTATTTGAAGGAGGTATACGCCTTCCTTAATGAGAACCAGGTTGACATTGGTAATAGTTTGGCCCGCCGAGGGGTCACTTGGTTGTTTGACCCGCCAGCCTGCCCCCCATTGGGGGGGTATTTTGGGGGCCGCGGTGAAAGCGGCAAAGGGACGCTGGCGGAGATTGTTGGGAGACACCGTTCTCACCTTTAATGAACTAGCTACGGTATTTGGCCGCATTGAAGCTGTGTTGAATTTGCAACCTTGTCAAGACTTCCAATTGATTAGCGGACGGGTAGGCCCGTCCGGGGGGGGTAGATGTTCGGTCCGACGTGAAACAGAACGCACCCTTTTGACATAAAGAATTTGACTTGACATAACCTCTCTGACTTGACAGATTGACTTTGCTTGCTTGGAAAAAATGCCGGTCGTCGGAACCCTGTTGAGTTAATTAATTGTGTATTCCCCATTTGCCGAGAACCCCGGGATATTGTTGAATCATACGCCGTATTGCGTCACCTCGTGGCACGCGGAATAATTGGAAATCAGCTTGGATCTCACGTGAGATTAACATATTAATTGTGTTCAGTGATTGATTGAACTTTGTAATCTCGGATTAACAAGAATCCAGTGATATTTCTTGGAACATATCGCCTTATTGCCTACCACGCGTAGCGCGCGCTTGCTGGAAACGAGTTAGGTGTGATGCTGTTGTGACCGCGCCATCTGGAGATCGGCGCCTTGGGAACGTTCTACAACACTTGACTTACATCACACCTTTCAATTACTCACCCTCATATTACATACAAACCACACTTGGAGCGTGACCTTGGAAGGTCGAAGTTGGCGTCCCCAGCACTCAGGTTAGTGGTTCATTTTTGTTTTTATTGTTGTAGGCCGAAGCCTAGTAGAGGCAGGCCATTGTGTAACCTTGTTTATAGTTTTGAAAAGCAACGGTAGTCTCCACGTATCGTGGAAAAGTTCCGGACACGTCCAGTTACCGTTGGCTGGCCTATTGCAGTCCTGTCCAGTAAGCATGTAGGTAGACCTAAGTTGGACACTTGTCAGTCAAATTATAGCTCTGCTGCGGAACGCTTGACTTTTATTTAACTACTCCCGAATATCACACTGTACTTAAAAATACCTACCCATATTTAACTAATTAAATCAATTTTTGGGGTTCCGTACCCAAAGGGTAAAAACGGGACCCTATTAATAAGGCTCCGTTGTCTGTCTGTCTGTCTGTCACCAGGGCCCTATTTCATAAAGCTGACAATTCGACATATATGTTAAAAAGTGACAAAATTGTAGAATTGTTTCGTTTAGCATATGAGCGCCGTTTTTTTTTTAGTAAAAATAGTTTCGCTTTTGACCACCATCTCACCTGATGGTAAGTGGTGATGTGGTCGAAGATGGAGCACGCTTACCTAAAAGTAACTTATTCACTCTTGACTTAAAGACTCCTAGGTTATAGCTATTGGGAAACACAGACTCCGGCAGGGAATTCCACTCCTTAGCCGTACGCACAATGAAGGTATCCCCAAAACATTTTGTGCGTATGGGTGGGATGTCTACCATGTAACGATGGTGCTTCGCCGTTTGTCTCGTAGTCCGATGATGGAACAGGCTTGGCGAAATTAGACTGTGTATTTCCATCGCACACTCCCCGAAATGTAACCGATAGAAAACCGATAGACTTGCAACTCGTCATCGATGTTCAAGGCTCTGGAGCTTTGACTCGACCAGTGCATCGTTGCCAATGAGTCTCTTGGCCCGCTTCTCGATAGACTCAAGCGCGTCCAGTTGGTATTTAGCAGATCCATCCCAAAGATGAGAGCAGTACTCCATACACGACGGAACCTGGGCTTGATAGAGATTGAGCAACTGTTCGGGTGTGAAGTACAGTCTCACCATTGCTAGGATTCCCAACTTTTTTGATGCTAGTTAAGCCTTAGCCTCGATAAACGGGCCAAAATTGAGAGTAGAAGTTAGTGTTACCCCCAGAAGTTCGATACGGTCGGTTATCGGCAAGGTTACACACCGGAAAGTAGGAGCCGGTTCGAATTGACTCCTTTTTGCGGAGAAGAGACACACCTGGGTCTTAGCTGCATTAAACTTGACCAAGTTGCCATCGCCCCATTCGGAGACAGCCTTCAAGGACAAGTTCAAGCGCCCAACCATATCCTCACGGAGAAACTGGATCTGTGACCCACCAGCTCGCGCGCTGGCACATATCTCTCAGAAACTGTGCTGTCGTCTGCATACCCAAAGGTACCGGGAATCAGCAGATCGTTAATGTGCAGCAAAAATAAAGTTGCAGAGAGAACCCTGAGGGATCCCGGCATTGATTGCCAATTGGCCAGACGAGCAGCCATCAATGACCACTCGAATGGACCGATCTCTCAGGAAGTCTTCAATCCAAACGCAAAGTTCCTCACGGACCGAGAGTTTCAACCCCAAACGGCTCGGATATGTAGTTATTTTCGAGTATTTACGTCGCTTGAGGTATTCCGCAGCCACAGCAGGAGCAACAGCACAACATGATTACCTGGGAGGATGGGATGGCGCGACAGTATCGACACAAGTTGCGTTCCACACTAAAGGCCTGATCAACTTCCAAGGAAATAATTCCATACCGTTCGGTCATTTGCCATCGTCACGCACCGAGCCATTGGGTTCCAATATAGTTAGAACGCCGACGGTGACACGGGCTCGTCGGATGATGTCGTTTAAAAATCCCAAAACAAACAATTATAGTTGCACTAGTGATTGATTCATTCTGTTACTTTGTTAATTTTTGTTTTTTGTTTCTATTTTATCTTCATAAAACAAAATTATTTACAAACATGTCAAAAGTCGACATAAATGTCACGATAATCCGACAATTGTCATCGCCAATTGTCAGAAATATTTTGATGTGGTTTTGTGACATATATCAAGTTTATTAAACGCGTTTTTACTTGATAAATATGTCACGATTTTGCCTGTCGATTTTTGATATATTTATCAGTTTTATTAAACAGCCTAAGCGCGACAATTCTACATTTTTGTCAATCCTATATGTCGAATTATCAGCTTTATTGAATAGGGCCCAGGCTGTATCTCATGAACCGTGATAGCTAGACATTTGATATACAGCAAACATTCTTTTTTTTTTCGTTTTGTTGGATAATGGTACCGAACCCAGAGTGCGCGAGTCCGACTCGCACTTCGCCGGTCTTTCTGTTACGTCTTCTCTCGAAACGCGTTATCACTTCATCTACTTCAATAGGTTAAGGTTAGGTAAGGTTAGATGTTCTTCAACCATTGAAGCTCTTAGCCAAGATTTGATTTTTCGTAACGTAGAGAAAGATCTTTCCGCTGTCGGTATACTAATAGGTAGTGTAACCATAATACATAAAAAATATTAATATAAGTATTAGGATACATATAAATATTAATATAAGGTCAGAAATCGACTGCGGTATGTCCTGACTCAGCTGCCACTTCACCATCCAAAGCCGAAATTCGTTTTCGATACTGGAGTATTATGGAGTAGTAACAATGTATAATCGGTTGCTAGTTGTTTCACAGTTTCAATGTCTTGATTACTGTATTAGCTTTTTGGAATGAAAACGCTTAGTTGAAACAAATTAAGTATTTCAGGAGACAGACGGTCCTGTATGTGACTTATTATTAAATCCAGAAGAGGGATGTACATAGGTATATATAATATATGGCTGTATGTAAATCAGTAGTCATTTGAATTATGTTTTTTTTTCTACAATTTTACAAATATTACACATTGGGAATATTCAGATACGAATAGTTGACGTTAAAAAATAATTGTCAAGTAATAGTAAGCTACTTTTAATAAAATATTTCAGAAATTTGAAATAAAAGTTACCTTACCCATCACTAACTGTCGTGTCTTGACGACTGTGGCGTGAGGAAGGACACTTTTTTTACGGATTTCGATTAGCAATTTTTGATGATTGTTTTTTTCTAGTGAAATGTAAGTAATTAATATACCTATCTTTGTGCTATTTTACAAAATTTCATTAAAGTAGTTTTAAATAATAGGACAAGGAAACACAGAAAACTTAATTTAGTATATTTATTTTGTACTTTAAAAATGTCGTTTTCTTGTCGGCTATAAACGATGGTGGCGTGTTTGTCACGACGTTTTCGTTTGTCGGTTATAGCCGACCGAGGCGTTCAAAAGGTTATTAAAGGCTATTATAGGTTTGTACACAGACTAAGTAAAAGCTTGCGCACACACTTCACTTAGTTCACTGTTTGTTTCCGACATCTAGTAAAAGAGTTTTATTTTTGTAAGGTTTCGGGTAGTAATTTATTACTTGCCGGAGTTTGAGAGAACAAGTTTTTCTTATTATTTATAGTTTACACAGCACATAAACACTGGATAACGTTTTCACTTGTAATTTGCAGTACTAGCTGTATTTCAAGAGTCTCACAGTAAAAACTTATGCAATATATCGCCTGTATTTGTATTTAATTTACGAGCAGTACACAAAGAGTTGATGACTGATTGACATCCGTGACGTCACGTCACATATATATACGCGTTGACTTGATAACCTCCTCCTTTTTTTTTCGTCGGTTGAAAATGGAGCGCAGGCGTTTTGCACCCTCTGGATCAGTCGATCCGTTCTTGCCAGCAATCGAGGGCCAATAACCGTCTGGTCTAGTTGACTAGTCCGTCGACCAGTCAGTCAACCAGTCGATCGATCTGTCCGTCGATTTGTTGGTCGACCAGTCCGCCAACCAGTCGGTCGACCAGTCAGGCGATCAATCGGTCGACCAGTCCGCCGACCAGTCGATCGATCTGTCCGTCGATTTTTCTGCCGATCAGTCCGCCGACCATTCGGTCGACCAGTCCGCCGGCCAGTCAGTCAACCAGTCCGCCGACCAGTCAGTCGACCAGTCCATCGACCAATCCACCGACCAGTCAGTCGATTAGTTCACCGACCATTCGGTAGACCAGTCCGCTGACCAGTCAGTCAACCAGTCCGCCGACCAGTCAGTCGACCAGTTGATCGACCACTCGGTTGACCAGTCCGTCGACCAGTCCACCAACCATTCGGTCGACCAGTCCGCTGACCAGTTGATCGTTCAGTCCGTCGACCAGTCGGTCGACCTGTCCATCGATCTGTCCGTCGATTTTTCCGTCGACCAGTCCGCCAACCAGTCAGTTGACCGTACTAAGTAGAGTTCAGAATCGAAGGTCCTGCCTGGTGGTAACAGCTCATAATGAATAATGCCATTCCAATCCCGCCACACACACAAGCATCACCTTGTTGCGAGTTAACCCGGGTTTCGCCACAGTCTGTGAAGCCTGACCGGCCTTTGACCACGACCTTTTTCGCACGTTCTTCTCGTACATGATCCACTTTTCATCACCAGTTATCAGCTTCTTCAAAAATGGTTCGGTTTCATTACGTCGTAATAAAGAATCACAAATGAGTACACGGTTCATTAGGTTTCTTTCAGTGAGCTCGTGAGGTACCCAAATATCGAGCTTTTTTGTGTACCCAGTTTTTTTCAAATGCGCCAAAACTGTTTTGTGGTCAATTCCCAGTTCTTCAGCTACGTCGTAACTACTAATATCCGATCTGGCTCCACTTGTTCAAAAATGGCATCCATTTTATCCGTAATAGGGCGACCAGAGCGACGTGCATCTTTGACATCAAAATTTCCGGATTGAAAACGCTTAAACCAAATTTGTGTTACTCTCACTGACACTGCACTAGGTCCATAAACATCGCAAATTTTTTTCGCGGCTTTCGTTGCATTTTTACCTTTTTTGTAGTAAAATTTTAAAATGTATCGAATTTCTTCATTGGATTCACTCATCTTGACAGTGCGAAAACAAATGAAAATCACACATTTTCCTAATTTGAATTATGTTCTTTAAAATTTAAACTTTCAATGATACCAAAACCAGCCGGATACAAATAGTATAGCCAAAGAGATTTTATTACAAGTTCATACATACTATAATGTGAAAAGACTTTTTCCCCAACCAAATTTGTTTTGACAAATTACCTCCGCATTTTCTCTTTTTAACCGACTTCAAAAAAAGGAGGTTTACAATTCGTATGTTACCTCATAACTCGGAGACGGCTGAACCGATTTGGAAAATTCTTTTTGCATTTGAAAGGGTGTACTTTCTAGTTGGTCCCATTGTTACGAAATCAGGATCTGATGATGGAATCCTGGAGAAATCGGGGGAACTTATAGTACCTTTATATTACCTTATATTTATTATTATTATATTTTTTATAGTACCTTGAGCAGTTGCTTCCGCAAAGTACCATTTGGGGAAGTTGAACTGATGATGAAGACCACAGATGGCCACTGAAACTCCTCAATAATAAGTATTTCGTGGATTGCGATTCGATTACTTTAGTTCGGATGTTAAACACTTTATGCTCGTCACAATACATATGGTGATGTAGAGTTGATGGTCAAATACCAGCAGAACTCTTCAAAAATTAACGGCTATGCACAGGCAAAAGCAATATTTTGTAAAAGGTGATAAGTTGTTGACATTATGGCATTTGTAACTAGATAAATTACAAACCAACCCACTAAAAAGCGTGAAAATTTTTTTTTTTTGCTAAAAATAGAACCGACTTCCATATCAAAACACTACAAAGCCAAAAATAACTTTAATTTCGGAAGGCGGTGTGAAAAAAAAAGGAAAATCCAAAACCAATAACACCGACTTCCGAAATCAAAGTTATTTTTGGCTTTGTAGTGTTTTGATATTAAAGTCGGTTCTAGTTTTTGCAAAAAAAATTTTTTACTTTAATTATAAAGGTGGCGGGCGTGGCGGTGGCGCAGAAAAATCAATCAAATCGATGCGTTCGTTCCCGAATAATGCATTTGCGGTCAAATAAAGTACTATATTATGTTTTAAATTAATTGAATATTGAAATTACTTAAATAAAATCTATAGTGACAAAAAATTTATAAAAACATTATGTTTTACAATTTTAATTAGTGGTTCATCTAGGACCTGGACCCAGCCCAGGGGGGGGGGGGTCGTGACACCCATGACTCCCCCCCTGGATCCGCTCTTGTATAGTTTCAATAGGTACGTTTTAAGTTACTGACAGTGATACTAGCTACGAATTATTATGTAGTAGACCATTCATAAGTATGGTGGCCACCGATTATGGTCTGATCACTTCACTTCGGCAATCAATGGGTTAAAATTGTCTATAGGCTCATCACCGGATGTAGCTGAATATTAGTATATTTATGTACATGGACCGACTGTCTTACCTCCACAAACCAATACCGTGATATAAGACCGATACACGATACCCTTGGCAAATCTGGTGACAGACTTTTAGCTTCTGACTACTCGTAACGACTGTCAAAGGATATAATGAAATAATGATGTTTATTAACCGACTTCAAAATAAGAAGGTTCTCAATTCGTCTTGAACTTTTTTTTTTTATGTATGTACCTCATTACTCGGAGACGGCTGGACCGATTTGGAAAATTATTTTTGCGTTTGAAAGGGTATACTTTCTAGTTGGTCCCATTGTTACGATCTGATGGTGGGATCCTGGAGAAATCGAGGGAACTCTTCAAATATTATAGGCACACTTATAGCGTTTTGGGTATTTCTTATAGTACCTTATGCAATTGCTCTCGAAAAGCACCATTTGAGGAAGTGGAACTGATGATGAAGACCCCAGATGGCCACCGAAACAACTCAATAATAAGTATTTCGTGCATTGCGATTAGATTACTTGAATGTTAAGCACTTAATGCTCGTCACAATGCATATGGTGAAGTAGAGCTGATGGTGATGTACCAGGAGAACTCCTCAAAAATTAACGGCTCTGCACCGGGAAAAGCAATATTTTGTAAGAGGTGATAAGTAGTTGACATTTTGACTTTGGTAACTAGATCAATTACAAACAGACCCACTAAAAAGCGTGAAAAAAAAGGTTTTACCAAGAAATAGAACCGACTTCGATATAAAAACACTACAAAGCCAAAAATAACTTTAATTTCGAAAGGCGGTGTCAAAAAAAAAAAAGAAAATACAAAACAAATGACACCGACTACAGAAATTAAAGTTATTTTTGGCTTTGTAGTGTTTTTATATGGAAGTCGGTTCTATTTTTTTGGTAAAAAGTTTATTTTGCAAATAGGATATAAATTATAAGCACAGAAATAAAAATATTATTTTATCTATGATTATAAGTAATACTTTTACACGTCATTTTTAAGCAGCTGGTCCCGGCTGTTATTTGTCAGAAAGAAAATGTATTATTTTGTTTCTCACAAATGAGGGCCGGGACTAACGGCTTAAAGAGCTCTCTAAAGCACGGAGGTATCTCGATATGTAAAAATAGTTGCCCATCCACGGTCCGACCGCGGCAAGCGTTGCTTAACCTTTAAGGTCTACCTGTACGGCTGTTTTTATTTAGCCACGTGCTTCCCCTTAACCTAATAAATTGCTTATTTTTATCGATAAATGATGATTAAGTTTAGTTAGATAATTACTAATACTGGTTAATTGAAATGATTCAAGTACAATATTTGCTGTTACATGCTGAGACAGTTATGACATGCAACTTGTAAGAACTCAAAACTCACCTACTTACTCACTAACTTCCAGATGTTTTCCTTACGCTGTTTATTTAGTGTAGTCATGTTAAAAACACGCTGTCCTTGATAGCTTAAAAGCAAGATAGTGATTAGGAACAAGTGCATGTATGTATAGTTACTAGTTGCTTTATCTTTATTACACAAACGACTCATTGTTTATAATTATAGCTCATCAAGTATAAGTATGAAAACAGAGTGAATCATTTCATTGTTCCTTCTAAAGGCATGTTTTTTTTTAAATCTGCCCCTTTTCAATGTAAATTATAAATCCTTTATGCCTTTTTAGGGTAGGGTGCCGTAGCCGAATGGCGAAAAACGGAACCCTTATAGTTTCGTCATGTCTGTCTGTGTCTGTGCGTCCGTTCGTATGTCACAGCCATTTTATTCCGAAACTATTAGGACTATACATGTGAAACTTAGTAGGTAGATGTATTCTGTGAACCGCTTTCCGATTTTAAGAAAAATAAAATTAAAATATGGGGGGCTCCCGATACATGGAACTGAAATTGAAAATATTTTTTTTTCATGAAATCTATGCGTGTGTGGTATCTATAGAGAGGTCCTTAAAAATGACATTGAGGTTTCTGAAACTACTTTTTCATAAAGTTAATCGTTTAAAAGATATACGCTTCCAAAGTGCTAAAATGTGTCCCCCCTCTAACTTCTATAATAATGGAGTGAAAAATCTAAAAAAATATATGCTGTAGTTCTTAATGTAAACTTTCAACTAAAATTTGTTTGAACGAGATCGGGTCAGCAGTTTTTTAGATACAGCATTTTTTCTGAAACCGTAAATATAACTTTGTAATTCATACAAACACTATGAAAAACAAAGTTATTTGGCGTAGTTGTAAAAATTGTAAATAAGCTAGTTTTAAGAAATTTGTAAGGGTTTTTTTGTCAAATAAATATACTATATTATATTTATTATAGTTACTACGGAACCCTTCATGGGCGAGTCTGACTCGCACTAGGGCAATTTTTTAGCTTTTGTCAGCGGCTCATCAATTGTTTCTTGACCATTATTAAGTTTTCAAAAGAGAACGACCAATTCGAACCGCCACTAGCTTCTGACATTTAAAAGTGCTTCCAGTTTTTCGTTTATATCATACAAACTTGATGCTGGGATGAGAAAAACTAATAAATGAAAAATAAAAAGAATAGTTTAAGATGTCAGGTTTCATCCAAATCTGCAAAAAAACTAAACTTTCAGGTTTTCTCAAGCACACTATTATCAAGATTACATATTGCATCAGGTGGTGGTTGGTATTATTATCAATGCAAGATGTGAAGCCTTAAGCTTACTGGTTTTCAGCCTTTTCAAATATAATTTAGTGCGTTAATGCCGTCTCAAAGATATATGTGGAGGAGTCTTTGATGTCAAGTTTAGAATTCAAGGTATTCATGAAAATTAACTAGCCTTAAATAGATAACCACATTTAGATTAGAAAATTCAAGGAAGATAAAATTTAATAATGTTATAAACAAAACGTACGACTAAAAATTTAATATATACCAATCCTTTATTCGTACAAGAATTATTTTATTGGTTGGTACAACACGCAAATATCCGGTCAAAGGAACATATGTAAGGGCGATATGTCATTGTCGCCTTATCTTGTTGTATTTATATATCAGTACTTGTGTTTTGAATGCAGAAATATCTTTCACTAGCATTGTCAACTGCAGTTTCATTTTCGCTTTATTTTGAAACAGACTTATCAGCGAGAGTGCTAGTAAATTTAATTACGGAGATTTCCTTATCAGCATTTTTATCTTTGTTGGAGGATCATATGTGATATCGTCACTTGTGCATGTGAACCGGTGGATCTCAGACACAAAATGGGCAACTCTAAAAGTAAGAAAGTGAAAATAAGCGATGAACAAACACAACATGTCGGGACGGACAAAACAAATAGCCGGGAGAGGATTAATTCCCTGAAGACTGATATATCTGACGCTGGATCGAAGAATGCTAATGAAGGATTCGACAGCGGAGAGAACAAAGACAGGGACAATGCAAGTAGTGCGTCTACAGTGGAAGTGCTCGATGACAAGTGAACAGATCAGTTTAATAAACTGTAAGACTAAGAATTTTCAAATCAAAATGTGACAGAGCAACACTTTGTTCAAGTATAAGTGCGATAAATAAAACTTGTTCGTATTAAGTTGTTCATGTAATGTTGTGTTTTATTTTCAATTGTGGAATTTCTAGCGTTGTTTTATGGGTGTCGATAAACTTGTGAAAATAAAATTAAGTTACAAAACCGGTGACATGTCAGTTATAGTAAATTGAGCTGTATATAGATTATTGGGCTATTTCAATTTGAAAAGTTCATATATGTCGGGTGTAAAAACTAAAACCTGAAACTCATCTTATGGTTTGAATTGATTTGATTTAAAGGGTTGTATAGTGTTTTCACCATAGATAAAATAAATAAGTAGATTTGGTCAACAGACGAAATTATATCGGAACCGTGTGTCTCCAGTTAGGCGCTGGGCGGGGCAACAACTACATATGCAGTTTAATAAAATCAATAGATACGCACTCGCGCACACACCCGCATTTCTTAAATCAGAACGTACTTTACAATCAATAATAAACCTTATTCCGTCAAACACAGCGTGTATTTACCATGCACCGTAGAATTTACCCACACAAAAACATCGGTCGCTATCGTTGTGCTGTGCAAAAGCAATTTATTTTACATATACGCTAGTGATTGACTAAATCGGAAAGTTATCGATTCTTCCATTTATTATTGTACAATTTTTTTTGGGCACCTGAAAATGAACCAAATAAAAAATGGCATGTCCAGAAAATATTACAATAACAATAAACATATTATTAAGAACATAACATTACATAATTATTATTAAGTACTACCTACTAAGTATTAAGGGCTACCCTGGCGCTTTCGACTTAAATCTTAATATTTAATTATCATAGTGATAGGTCAAATAGTAGTCGATGTTAACTTACATTACGCTCTTGATCGGAACATACCAGCCGTATAGGTTGTATAGAATCCTGAAAAGTTGAATGACTGATTTTATGAATACCCTAAATCATGAGAATAGCTTTCAGTAATAAAATAAAATTTAACACACTTCTGCAAATATCAGTTGTACTCTTAATTTTGGAATTGTCCATTCAAAAAGCCTGCGACTTTTCTTTAGAGACTAGAACATTTCTGCGTTGAAGTGAACCGAGCATATGGTGCTATTTTTTGTAGGGTACCAGTTAGGTGGCATGCCTGTGGCATCAATCCATTCCTTTTTTATGTTACCATCTTTTGGGAAGCTGAAAAGTACGAAAAGCACTTATTTATCATTTTGTTTTTGTTATAAGAAAAATCCTAGTTAGTAGAGAAATTGTTAAATATATGAAAACAAACACACATCCATGCATAACAAATAAATAGCATGAATATATTGACTTATTTTAAGCTCAATTCACAAATATATTATCTGAACCATGCCGATTATTATAACGCATTCGAAGCTTCAATGGAAGCAAAATACAAAAACCATAAAAAATAAAGAAACAGCATGAGGATAAGGCATAACATACGATAATTCTAAACCGAAAAACACCACCGATTATTAACCTAAAATTAAAGTAACTTACTTTACGAATATTGGTTACGCATTTCTCTACTACTCTGTAAAAAAATCAAAATAAGTAAAAAAAACATTATTTACATCGATCTTCCAACCGGGCTAAAACGGTTGACAGATTGAAAAATAAACTATTGTAGCGACGGCGACGTCGGAACTCCTTACGCATGCTGCGGGCGTAAAATAAATTGTTTATTTTTTTTACTTTTTTGTACACTTGACTTTTCAACGTATTTTTATTTCTGTCATCTCATGTAAAATAAAAGTTAAACATATTTTCTTAGAGGTTTCCGTATGTTATAAAAAACGTTTTACCAAAAAATTAAACAGACACCCAAAAAACACTGCAAAGTGAAAAATAACTTTAATTTCGGTAGTCGGTGTCTTTAGTTTTGTATTTTCGTTTTTGGCACCGACTTCCGAAATTAAAGTTATTTTTCACTTTGCAGTGTTTTTTGGGAGTCGGTTTAATTTTTTGGTAAAAAAATTTTATTTCTTTCTTTTTAGTTGGTCGATTTTTAATTTACCTAGTTACAAGAGCCTAAATGTCAACTACTTATATTCATTTACAAAATATTGCTTTTCCCAATGTTGGGCTGGTTATTTGTTGAGGAGTTCTCCTGGTAGTTCACCATCAGCTTCACTTTACCATATGCATTGTGACGAGCATATTGTGCTTAATAACCACATTCAAGTAATCGAAGCGGAACACATGAACTACTTATTATTCCTACTTATATATTGAGTAGTTCCAGTGGCCATCGGTGGTCTTCATCATCAGGTCTACTTCAAAATGGTGCTTTTCGAATGCAACTACACAAGTTACTATAAAAAATACTCAAATCACTATAGGTGTGCCTATAATATTTGAAGAGTTCCCTCGATTTCTCCAGGATCCCATCATCAGATCCTGACTTGGTGACAATGGGACCAATTTCAAAGTATACCCTTTCAAACAAAAAAAGCATTTTTCAAATCGGTTCAGCCGTCTCCGAGTAATCGGTGATCATACATAAAATAATAATAATAATATACGCGTCGAATTGATAACCTCCTCCTTTTTTTGTTGTCGGTTGAAAAACCCCTAAACTATAATAGCAATATTTCATTCGTCAATCGAATTGCTGTCGATAGCCTACTTTAGTGGATCTGCACAAGCACATCACTAATTCGTCGCAAGAAGTGGCGGCCTCACTACGCGATGAATCCGCGTAATAGTTTCGTATGTTATTTTTACATTGCTTGTCCAGTTACTTAGTGACGAACTCAGGTAGTGGTTAAGGAGCAATGTATTTATAGCAAAAGGAGTACAGTCGCTCTGATATTTGAAAACAAAAATAACATTGTAAAACCAAGAAATATTTTACGATTTATTGTTTTTCATGATTTTAAAGACAAATATTGTAAAATACTTGTACTTACATATGGTAAGTGATTCCATGATTCACATAGATTTGATTTTGGCTTCGGTTTTTACAAGATACCACAGAACAACTCGGCATTCATATATGTTATCACGATCGCCGTCGAAAGCGCACTAGTTCGCGGAGACGGCCACTTGCCTGTGATATGAGCCCTGTGGCCATGTCGCGCGGACACCGATACGCCCCCTTACCACTTCTCTGTATTTTTGATTTCTGTGGTTTTCACATTTTCGGAACAAATTTTTTCAATATGGCGTATCAGAGCTAGATTAAATAGCTATTTTGTTATATTTTGATAGTCGCTTAGTTACAATTTCTACCTAAAATCTAGCAGATCTCATTACAAAATGAGAATTAACATGTTTTAGATGTGAAGCTGTAGCTGTGAATATGTTACAATCTTTCCATAATTTTTCATTGAAAGTGAAAACAAAACGTTCTAAGGCAGTGCCAATGCACTAGTACTTGACTCGACGAACGATTGAACACGACGATTCTCGAGTATCTTCCATATAAGTAGGTGTTGATAGATCATGCCGTAAAAGTAAATTACTGAACATTGTGTATGATGATTGATGACCCATATTCCAGCTAAATATGGAACTTACAACAGTAAAATACAGTGAATAAGTACGTCATTATGACATAAAACAGACGATACATGATAATGAAACAGATGTATCATAAAAACAAAAATCGTATTTACTGGCTCAGATACCTAAATATCTACAGTTATTATAAAAGGTGTGCAAAACATAGATAAAAAGTAATGCATTTAACTTTTTTTATTTCTTCATGAACAGAGATAGGAAAAGCCGATATCTAGGTGTGAAGGTTGTTTAAAGTCATTTGGAGTACGTAACGAGTCAATAGGTCACTGACAGTCTATGTTGTAGACAAGTTTGCCGCTTAAGTACCTATGACTAGCGAGAAAGCTATCAATGACCTTCAGAGGTACCAATTGAAGAAAGAGAGACTACCGTTCCTTCTTCCTTTTTTAAATCCATTCTGTCTCTAATCATACACACTTGCTTTTCCGATTTACTTTAGACATTGGCAGAATAGTCGACATCGGCTCCACTTGCCATTAACAAAAAATAAAATAGAATATACCTTCAGAGGGTTGTTCCTTTTGTGTGTCTCTCATTGTTCTTTCTAATGTTATGTTTTGGCGATTCTAAGGCTTTGTCATCAGTGTCGTAGCTACAGTCTTGAGCATATTTGGCAAGTATCACGGCAAATTGTCAATAACGTGGTTATTTTTATTCTGCAGGCATGTTTTAATAGTGTCAGATGTCGCCTGGCTAGCCCTTAGCTACGACACTATTTATCACGTTTTTTCACGAAAACATCTATTTTGAGTGCCTCTTCTGTTAGCATAAAAATTATGTTAATTAACCTAGAGCTGTCTTAAATATTTACGGTGCAGATATCCAAACATCTCCCCGTTCTATTAACTTAAAACTAAATATAGGTATTAGTTTTTCATTATGAAGATAATGTTTGTGAATGAAGCGACTAAATATTTAGGCACGCTGTCATGAGTAGGAAAAATCGATTAATCATATATAGGTACAAAAATGTAAACCAAGAGTAAGTGGGACCGGAAAAAATGTGTCTGATAATTTTGGTACAGACAGCTCTGCGGGCGACGCAGGCACTTATAGAGACGTCAGAAGCGGACGATGCTTTTTCTCCAGCACTGCACCCGCCGAGGCCGCCAATTTCTATCGAGTTAGATACGTTACAAATCAAATTCTATAGACTTTGAGACTCATTATCTCAAAGGCGATGTTGTTTTAGTTGACGAAAAAAGAATCGAGCTTTTCTACTTCAAGATATTCAGATAAGAAAAGCGAACACGCACTTTGTCACACGCCAATCGCCTATTCCTAAAGACATGACACACCTATCAAGATTAGTGCCTGTATACTTAAACTCGACAATTGTAACACCTAAAGTCAATAATTGTTTCTTCCATTACTTTGACATAGATACCTACGATAGTATCAATTATGCTAGCTAAACCCCGAATAAGTAGTGGTGAGTGTGAGTAGGTGATGTCACATTCCAAGAATGATTCGTGATCAATGATTAAATAACACCTTGATAAGTGAGTAATCGTGATTGGTAAATTGGAGAGTTTGTTGATTTAAGGTACTCTCATAAAAGCGGCTAATCCGATTCGATACATATCATAATGCCCATTGCTTATTTACCGAAAAAAAGAAGAAATCGCTTTTTTACATTTGTTCAGCAAAATATCTGCCATTGCCAAATTGAATTGGATCTTTTGTTTTGAGAAAGTATTTTCCCGAAAGATGCTCCCATTTTTTTCCACAACTATGTTGGAGTCGGCTTCTGGTCTAAATGAATACAGTTGCTGATTATTCTTACTTCAAATGGCTTTTAATTAAATAATGGCTTCTGTTTGCCACATCTCATTAATTGAGTTCCTACTTAATAGATATGCTAGCCATCCACGGACTGACCTGCGCAATCCGCGAGTTGACAACTATGTAAAAATTGTTTGAAACGCTTTGAAACGCTTCATGTGTACTCGTAAAATAATATTTTATTCATCACTTAACCTTCCAATTAAAATATAAGTAATTTTTTAATTTATTAAAAAACTATGGCCTGAATCGTGGCATTGTGGTCACGTGACTACGTATGACGTCATCGTTCAAAAATCAACTTTCCTGGCATTTGGCACATAAATGTACTTCGGGTATTTTATGATATTTTACTGTATTATGAACGTGAAAAATTATTATTAGTGCTGTTCAGTACCTTGTTGTGGGAATACTACTATAAAAACGCCAGCGAAACTATTTATTCATGTCCCTTTAAAAAGAGATATTCGCAAGAAGTGGTTAGAATTTCTGTGTCAAATCCATCCAAAGGTTGTCTGTAAAAGATCGCTTTTAGCGATAAGACCGCCCATTGTATCACCCTTTTTAGTTGTTAAGTCCATATTTGTTTTACTGTTATGGTGTACAATCTATACTTATAATAAATCCGTAGAGAGGTCAATTCTGTACATGAAATATATTTACAAAATAACTATCAGGGGGTGATTAGGGATCGATACTGATGCCAAAAATGTAATCAGTAAAATTTTTGTCTGTCTGTCTGTCTGTCTGTCTGTCTGTCTGTATAACCGTTATAGAAACAAACACTACTTGACGGATTTTAACGAAACTTGGTACAATTATTTTTCATACTCCTGAGCTGGTTATAGTGTACTTTTCATCACGCTACAATCAATAGGAGCAGAGCAGTGAAGGGAAATGTTGGGAAAACGGGAGAAGTTACTCCATTTTTTAAGCTTCCGTCGCGTGTGCAACCTTAATGGTTAAAGCTACACAGAAACCATTTATGACGGAAATGTTCTCCTTAAAATTATATAAAAAATATCCCACGCCAGCATATGTCTATCTTTTATGGTTGACTCACAATAACACGTGTAACTCCCGATAACTTAGCAGTTCGAAGCTTTCTGATTATTATTCTGCTCCGAAATTTAAAACCACCACAACTTTGCAATGGAACTCGGCTAAAAGTAACCCAGTTGCAACAAAATATAATCGAGGCTCAAATTTTAACAGGTTGCGGTGCAGGAGAAACCGTCTTTATTCCCAGAATTCCCATAATACCAAATAATTTTCCATTCCAATTTAAAAGAACGCAATTCCCAGTATCGGTGTGTTATGCAATGACAATTAATAAGGCTCAAGGGCAGACTTTTCGTGTTGCTGGAGTAGATCTCGGTGTCAGTTGTTTCTCGCATGGTCAGTTGTACGTCGCTCTTCCCGGGTTAGCAGTTCTAAAAATCTTTATGTTCACGTGCCGGACGGGTCAACTTTCAACATAGTTTACCCGGAAGCTTTGCGCTGAAGTATTTTCGTTCTATAGGTACTTAAGCCTCATGTAAACGTGATCTAAACAATATTACCAATACATTAATAACACACAAGGAGTTACACGCTGACGGAGTTGCGGGCACAGATATTAACAATAATATTGTGCGGTTCGGTATTGCGATATTTTTCAACAGTATTATAGACTGACATATTATATTTCCCTACTAAATTACGAAAGTAAATCTGTCTGTTACATGAAAATCACTGAACCGTGAGGAAGGACATAGGCTACCTTTTTTTTACGAAAAACGACGGAAACGTGGACGAAGTCGCGGGCAACAGCTATCTATACTAATAATATAAGGTTGAAGAGTTTGTTTGTTTGTTTGAACGCGATAATCTCAGGAACTACTGGTTCGAATTGAAAAAATATTTTTTAATTAAATAGTCAATTTATAGAGAAAGGCTATAGGCTATCATTACGCTAAGGCCAATAGGAGCGGAGCGCCAATGAAGAATCTTCAAAATCGGGGTAAAATTTAACGTTAGCCCAAAGTAACTATTCCACGCGGACGGAGTCGCGGGCAAAAGCTAGTAAAGAATATATCTATCTATCTGCTTTTTTTAAAAGACAAAAAAAGGAACTCATCGAACTACTATTACAGGACGATAAGACAAATGAACCAGAAGAGAGAGAGTTAGGTAAATGAAATGAAATATTTATTTGTAATTTGGTTATAAATAACACTTTTACACGTCATGTTTTTTTGCGTGTTTAGTTTAGCTAGATGAGGCCGGTATTTCCTAACGACTACTCTGAGAAGAAACACCGAAACAAACTGCCTCTGAGTTTGTCGTCAACGTCTCTTTTAAAGTCCAGACAATTTGTATTTGTATATGAGAAGCATGTAGGTTCATGTCTTTGGTATTCTTTTGAGGAAATAACCACGCATATTTGAGCGGACCTGTCCAGACAGTGCAAGCAGTTAGTTAGTTAAAGATAACCAGTCAGCTGTCAAAATATTGAACAATGACGTCTCGTTTTCTGATTGGTGTTTCTAATCACGTGACTCACAGATAAAAAATCTCATTTTTCACAAGGGAAAATAAAATAAATTAATAATAATCTTTTCTTCATTTGTACTATTTTGTGCTTCATATCAATAGATTTACATAATTAAATAGTTATTTTAAATTTTTATACATACTGTCAACTCGCGGATTGTAGCTTACCTCTGAATATATTTCACTAGCTTCTGCCTGCGACTTCGTCCGCGTAGAAGTCGAAAATATTGCACGGGATCCCGTCCCCGACTTGCTTGACAAAGATTATAATAGCTCGGCTAATATGCGTGATATAAAGATAATTTATAGACTATAGCACTCAGGGATAATGCAGCTACAAAAAAGCGGAAGAATTTTCAAAATCGGTTCGGTAGTTTCAGAGATTACCCCATACATACAAACTTACAAATTTTACCTCTTTATAATATTATTAGTATAGATTACTAGCCAGAAACCCTTAAACCCTTAACCCTTCCCTTGTGCCAAGCTCCACGTTCATGTGTCAGTCTCATCCAGGGTATATCCACGATGGCAACAATGTCGTCTGCCCATCTCGCTGGCTACCTACATGACGTAAGCGTCTATGAAACAATACACAGCTCACAATTTCAGTTTATTCTACCACAGTCTGGAAGCGACCTTGACAAACATGTATTGTGCATCACACAACATGTTTATATAAATACGAATAACTAATTACATGTTACAAGTTATCAGCTGGACAGAAATAACATGACTGTGATTCATGTGCCATACGTTGATCATTCCGTGGTATGTTTTTGTTACATGATTTTAAAGGGTACCGTGCAATGAAGGGTAACGATGCTAAATAAGGCCGGAGAATCTTTTATTTTTGTTTCAGGGTGGGATTCCTTATGGACGTTTTCCATTCTGCGGTGGATAGGTGTCTGTCAGATTTGAACTGACCAAAACAACCCCCCCTTGGTCATTCCCTGTCGCACTTCCAGGTCCACTCTTAAATACTCTTCATCGTGGAAGTTTGGTGCAACTTCGTCGGTGCAATATTAGATTGTTTTATTGTAGACATATTTTATGTTGAAAGAAAGAGATGCCACTTTTCAATTGCCTAAACGTATTCGGCTGCGTATATGTAAACGTCAATTAGTAGGTACTAAAATTTAATAGGTATGATCATATGACGATAATAATCGAAAACCTGATTTTCCGTATTTTTCTGTTTTTTTTTTTGTTTATGTTAAAAAAAAATATATGACTTAGTGAACCTTCACGATGCGATCAAGTACTTACGTTAAACTGGCATTTTGCCCTTAGTTTTAATTAAAAATTGCTCAAGCCTGTTAAGAGGAGGCTGCCTAAATTGTATGTAACTTTGCATTAATATTCTAAAACAATCACGCATACAATCAAAATGAAACTTTAGTATATGATTTATTGGATCTTATTCTTTACATGTCTAGACCAGTTTCGTTCGATTCATTTTTTAATCGAAAATCATGTCTTTTTTAAAGATTATTCAAAATTTAATCAAGATTACTCGGCTTTTTCGCTCAGACCATTTTCGCTCGATTCATTTTTTAATCGAAAATCATGTCTTTTTTAAAGATTATTCAAAATTTAATCAAGATTACTCGGCTTTTATGTCTAAAATTAGTATTGACAGTAAGAAAATATAGTTTGTTATCCAAATATAGGACATTTTTTCTCTAGATCAATTATTACTTTAGTTATAAACGAAATAAGAATTGAGACTTACGACATTTCGTTTCGAACCCGAATATGGTAAAAGAGCGCACGCGATATTCAACTTTATTACTGCTGCGTTAACGTTTAGCACACAACGGCAGTTTCGAAACCGAACATGGTGAAAGAGCGCACGCGATATTCAACTTTTTTTTATTACTGGTAAGTTAGCGTTTAGTATACAACGGCCTAACCGGGCTGCATGGGGCGGAGCTTCGTGAAAATTATTTTGGACTGCCTGGTCTTAAGAACTAACGCGTTTAGAGTATAGGCATGGCATGGCATGGTATAAACACGACATGCAAGGCATGTCACATTGTGATTTTTATATTACAAGTGAGTGATTTCAATGAAACAGTGGTGCCACGATGGAGGAGCACGTGGCTTCAAAATAACAGCCGGGTCGAATTTCATGTTTAAGCAATGCTTGCCGAGGTCGATTCGTAGATGGGTGACCATCTCGAGATTGCACCGTGCCTCGTAAAGCACGTTAAGCCGTTCCCGGTTCTTATATGTCATCTCTGCAGCCGTAACGGGAAGTCAGAAGCCAGAACATGTGACACCAATCTTCCCAAGGTGTAAGATGACGTCAGATAGGCAGTTGCACTATGTAAAACACCGTCGGTTGATATACCGTCTTGTCGTACCAAGCGCTTCTCCTCCACATTTATTGTGCGCACAGCCAAGCTGTGGAATTCTCTGCCGGCTTCTCTGTTCCTTGCCACTTAACCTTTCAACCTTTAAAGCAAGAGTAAACAGGCATCTTCTGAGCTCGCTCGTTTCATCGTAGACCTCATCTATCGCTTACCATCAGGCGAGATCGAGGTCAAGAGTGAGTTCTTTCTGAATAAAAAAAAATCACTAGTACTTTGCTGCTTCCGGTTTAACTGGAAGCTGACCCCAACATAGGAAAAGGCTAATCAGATGATAACGATGCGTTGAGAGGAACTCTTCCTAACAACATGGAGTAATATTAAACAACAGGGAATTATGACCTAGTCAACATCGGAACCTATACAGGGTTAAATGTAAAACACTGAAAACCTCTCAGGACTATGTTACTAACATCATAATCAACAACTTTTGTTCTATGACTTTTAAGAATTCGTCATATTTTAGTTCACCAGATTTTCATACAAAAATAAAAATATTTAAACTGAACGCCCTAAATGTTACGAACTCTATGCGAAGCAAAAGAAAGCAATTATACTATCGCTTTCTTTTGCTTTGCATAGACGCTACATGCGTTTAGGGCGTTCAATTTAAATATTTTTATTTTTATATGAAAATCTGGTGAACTAAAATATGACGAATTTTTAAAAGTCATAGAACAAAAGTTGTTGATTATGATGTTAGTAACATAGTCCTGAGAGGTTTTTGGTGTTTAACAATTAACCCTGTATAATTCACTTTTATAATTAGCATACACATATAAGAACCCATGTTTTACTTGTCAGTAAGGCGATGCACAATAAATTATAATAAGTGGTAGTGATTTGATGGTCACCATGACTTGGCATTATGATGGTACCGCCCAACGTTGCTATGGTATCCATGGCCATAACAGATTCAGTTCACAATCATAACAGACTACTTATACATCAGTATTTCAGTTGATCGTAGTTGACGTGCCAACTTTCGCTAGACGGCCACCGAAAGCTTTTCAGAAATACGACTTTCAAATCAATAATACGCGTAGGTTCTTTACAAAATATAATTGTGTGCGTTATTATAATATTATATTGGGTACGAAAGTGTTAATAAAATAATTCAAACTGGGCCAATGTATGGACAAAACTGTTGTAGAAAAAATTCAAAAAGCGAAGTGAGTTTGGCGTGAATTTTGAGCCCGAAGTTGTGTTAGTTTGCATGTTTTCTTTTTTTATATTTCTTTATACTTAAGATTTTGTTTCAATCGTTGATAAAAGAATAGGTGATTTTCTTATCTTAAAATACTGATATAACTCGTGATTTATTTTGCGATGACTGTAATTACTTATATTGTAAATGTCATCTTTTAAGAGAGTATTCAGTTCATTACTGAATTGTGCATTTGCGATGTACCAATAATCCCAAGCTTGTTTTTTTTTTTTCAATAATAAAAATTTTAGTTTGCTTTGAATTCTATAAGCTTATAAATAAACATTTTTGTGGCTTTACTGCTTTAGGTTTCAAAACAGCAACGGTTTCCAGTTAATGTAAATTATTTAAACCAATTTACAATGAGAGGTTTAGCATGTGTAGTCGTTCTATTTTTTATCATAAATGTCGCTGGGTAAGTTATAATTTGACTGAATATGGTGGTGGGTGAGTTTTGTTCACGCAGGTACAGTACCTACCTAAAAAGCATCCGTATTATGATACATCGGTGGTGGGTTATTTTATTAGCAAAGTAATATAATTAAGCTTAACGTCGAACCCACATTTTGAAAAGAGAAGGATGCTGAATGCTAGTTTTAATATTATGTAGAGTGTAGTACATATATGAGTACATTTCTTTTATTCTTTTAAGGGTAGCCCAACAAAAATTTCTTGTAATTATTTCGTCGCTGATCTCTCTAAACATATTATTATGAAACCAAGATTCTCGCCACGTCGCATCTGTCGGCCTGTATGTTTGCGATAAACACAAAACGATACAATAGATTTTCATGCAGTTTTCACTTATATTTATTATACACTGAACCTGTAAGAGACTGCAAAGCCGGGTCGTACTTTTTTGGGTTTGATTGTAACAATTTCACGATTAAAAACAATGCGTAAAGTGAGCAGGGGTCTCGGAAACGTTTTATCGCGATTTTGTTTCCCCAGAATGCACGGGTATCTAAATTAATAGGGTTGGGTTTTGATCAGTAGAATTCGGACACTACCGCTCCACATAAAGGAGACGAAATTTTTGATGATTTTCTTCCGAAAAAAGCCTTCAGCACATATAATGTCTATTCTCTAGCCTTCTCTTCTCTCCCTTCGTCTATTGTGCAGCCTTTAAACCTTCATCTATTTTCTAAAGGAGAAAACTTTAGACTGACGCTGCTCGTAGTACTCAATATTCATTGGTTCTGCATCAACCATACAAATACATTTATTGCTCGAGCACTGCACTGCACATGCACATGTTTTTTAATTCATCTTTTTTTAAATTGAACTTACAAAGAAAAGGTAAAAAGTCATCATTATTAATTATCTGCATGCTAAAGTTTTAACAAACACCGTAAGCTTTGAATAAAACTAGAATAATTAAACTACACGAACTTTTAAACAAGAATACTTTGCATATAATGCTATATAATAAGTGGTTCATAGTGGTTCATACCTGTGTTCCATGTAGATATATATCTAAAAGGAATCATCCTATGTAAAAGTTTGGATATTAGTAAGTTTGTGGTTCAGTCATATAAAAATGACATACGGGATTTGGACAGAGCTTGGCACATAGGTATAGTTTAAAACCTGGAATAGGCTACTAATTCTTATACTGGGAAAATGCAGAGAACTGGGAAGTAACTATAGCTGAAATATTGATGGTCTAATACAATGCAAATAGATTTAAACACACAGTCATCTATCGTTTACCATCAAGCGTTATCCAGAGCGGTCTTATACGAAATAAATAAAAAAAGTCTCAAATCAGATTAAAATATATCTGACATTTCTATTTATCGCTGATTTGTGTAATGGCTGTGCTATACGTTTCAAAGTCGTAGCTGTTCAGCTGTTTCTGTAACCGAAAATGAACTAATCAGAAAGTATTTAAGTTCATTTTCGCCCAAATCTTACTGGCATTGGAAATACGTTTCAATTTTAATATAGTGATTTTTTTCATTAGCACACTTTAGTTTTTTCTGAACTACCCACACATGTCAATTTAAGTTATTGAGTGGCATGTATGTGTCAGAATTGGGGCGGGAATTAGTTTCTTGCATTTTTGTAAATATACATAGAAAATTGTTGGTTATCCATTTGATTGAATCAATTTATTGGCATTACGGTTGATAAGTATTACCTTTATCAGTAATTAGGTATCAAGCAGGAAAGTAAGTATATGGCAATCATTCTTATACACATATTTTCCTATACGATCAATTTACGCCAGTAAAGATACGTGTTTAAAAGGCAGTAGCATTCATTTATTTATTTGATCATACTTGTGTACATATTATAAAGTACATGTAGTAGTGAGTGAATACCTATCACGTATCGACTATAATGTAATCAACTAAGGGGCGGAGCCCTTGTTTCCTGAAATACAGACGTAAGTCTAGTTTAGGCACCAGTCTCCACGGTATAATATAATGTAATCGTTGGTACCATAGATAAATTTTATTTCTGTGGTTGGTACCTATGTCATAGATATCAAATGTATCTTTATATTGTGGTGAGAGTAATAAATTATTATATATTATATTTATAGACTACCTATCGATGTTGTACCTTGTTAGAAGACCTTAGAAAGAGATTTATAAAACTTGGGGTCACTCTGTATTAATTCATATTCTATGTTTCAAAATTAATATGACTCAAATTAAACTTCTTTGAGTGCCCTTTTTGCGATAATATAGCTACTTATTCTTAATTGGACAGGTTTCTACAGCATTTTTTACTAATAAAATAATAATAGATTGCTGATATACTTAATAACTTGTCTTTGTTGTAGTGTTGCCCAAACGAGAGTCTCGCAAGAGTCTTGCAATTAGCGATTATCCTATTGCTATTTATTAAACGGTAGTTGAGATCTCAGAACAATTTAACAGACTCTGTTACATTGTTCTGAGATCTCAACTACCGTTTAATAAATAGCAATAGGATAATCGCTAATTGCAAGACTCTTGCGAGACTCTCGTTTGGGCAACACTACTTTGTTGATTGAGTTATTAGTGCTTTAAAACATGTTTAGTGAGGATTTCGTCATGTTACTTTAGAAAACTTCGTTATCACTGAGTGACATAAGCTAATTTTTTACTGAAAAATACTTTTCTCGCGAGTGAAAATGCAAGTTCTACCCGCAGCTTCGCTCGCGAGAAGAGGTTTTTATAAGTTTCTAGTTATTTTATTGTACAGTTCATTATTTTATAAGTAACTAGTTATTTTATAGTCATAGTATAGTGCTTTTTATTATTTACATTGATGCAGAATATAAAGGTATAAAATACGGCCGTAGTGTTTTACTATCCGTTTTTTTTTTGTAAATCAAAAAGCGGCTACTGACGAATGATGTCATAGCACTTCAATACTTTGACCATTGACCTTTGAGTTCACTTGAAACTTCCGTAGCCTAAGATGATCATAACGACTGTTGAAAAACAAAGCAAATAATCTTAGTTACCACTTTTGACAGCAACGCGGCAGCACGTTCTAAGAACAAGATGCCTACTCAGCCGATCAAGGTGTATTATTTGCCGCCGTCCCCGCCATGCAGGTCTATCATAATGGCTGCCAAAGTGATGGGAGTGGAACTGGATTTGGTGCTGACGAATATAATGGAGGGACAGCATATGACGCCGGAGTATCTCAAGGTATGTGATAAGTGTGCCTTAAGTTCTTTAATTTTCAACTTCTGTTAATGCCAGAGGTCAGGTCGTTCCATTTAACAAAAGCTGCGGAAGCTTGTATTAGCAGTATCTGTTCAGCTCAACATCAATACGTAAGGAAACACGACATTATAAGTAGATGTATAAAAAAAAATCCCAATTTGTATCATGTTCGTTCCATAACCAGCTGGAAGCTAACTTCTCACTTTAAAAATTGGCCAAGTGCGAGTCAGGCTAGCCCATGAAGGGTTCCGTAGTAACTATAATAATATAATATAATATGAATATTTATTTGACGAAAAAAAACCTTACAAATTTCTTAAAACTAGTTTATTTACATTTTTTACAACTACGCCAAATACCTTTTTTTTCATAGTGTTTGTATGAATTACAAAGTTACATTTGCGGTTTTAGAAAATATGCTGCATCTCAAAAACTGCTGAACTGATTTCGTTCAAACCAATTGTGGTTGAAAGTTTACATTAATATCTACTGACATATTTTTTTAGATTTTTCACTCCATTATTATAGAAGTTATAGTTAGCGTATATCTTTTAAACGATTAACCTTATGAAAAAGTGGCTTTAGAAACCTCTGTCATTTTTAAATACCTGTCTATAGATACCACACACGCATAGGTTTCATGAAAAAAAATATTTTCAGTTTCAGTTCCATGTATGGGCAGCCGCCCTTTATTTTAAATATTTTTTATTTTTTTTTCTTAAAATCGGAAAGCGGTTCACAGTATACATCTACCTACTAAGTTTCACATGTATAGTCCTAATAGTTTCGGAATAAAATAGCTGACAGACGGACAGACATGTCGAAACTATAAGGGTTCCGTTTTTTGCCATTCGGCTACGGAACCCTAAAAACAAATTCTAGGACTCAAATATAACTTTATTCAGGACAGGACAGGATGACTACTCCCGCTCTTGGTGGAGCGGAAGAGGGCGTCAGACTTCTACTGACTAAAATCCTACCCTGTTTTTTCAGTTGCCCTTGCGTGCCGAGGCCGCAGTATCTCATTAGGACATTCCCACAACCTCGATAGTAGTCAGGATACCTAAAAAGGTACTGGAGGGAAGTAACCTTTTTCTGTGAAACCTTGATGTTCCAGAAGGACTGGATGATGATCCACTGAGCGTTATTGTTACACGGTTAGGGCAATCACCGTAGTGCATATTTTCTTGTTAATGTTTCGTACGTCTAACACGCCAAAACCTCGTCTGTATTATAAGTTCTCTGTATATGTATTCTTCGTTATTGGCATAACGTTTAATAATTCATTTTATATTTTCTACCTGTCAGCTGTGAAGCTACTTTTGTATAAATAAATGATTTAAAGCAGGTTTCTTTGGGGTCGTTAATCCTTATAGGTCCCTATGAGGATCAACGACCCCAAAAATGCCTGACCATTCCCTAACTAACATTGATTGTGGCTTCAGGGAGGATAGTAGTTTATTCATATTTCTGGAGTTGCGGGAATGATCTAACGAGATTCCACGGCCCCGGACCACAAGGGCAACTGAAGGAACAGGCTGGGTTTCTTGTCAGTGGAAGTCTTACACTCCCTTCCGCTCCAGCCAGAGCGGAAGGAGTCATTTGATGAATTTCATATCGAAAAAAACAATTAAAATAAATAAATAAAGGGTCATTCATATTTGCTCACAAAATCTTGACAGGGTCTGATACTATCTAACTCAATCCAGTTCGAATTACAAATATTACAGCAGAGACGAGCTTGTCAACATCGCGTGATAAGTGCACATTTGTATTTGTGCTAGCAATAAATCATGTTAGGGTTGCCTTTTTCACAAAATGGCTTAAATAACTTTAATGTTTGTTGGTCGATGCTAAATACAGAATGCTCTGTGACCTTTTGGTTAATTTTGCTTATAAATGTGGCTTGACTTTATAGTCTCTTGTTTCTAGATGAATCCTCAACACACAATACCGACAATGGATGACAGTGGATTCATTTTATGGGAAAGGTAAGTACTTCCGTTATATATTTGAGGGTATATAATTGACAAAGTGCGCCGTAAAATTTCAGTATTCACTTCGAATAACCCTTACTTGAAACTTATTCAAATCAGTAGACAATAGACCAACTTTAGAATGTGAATATTGATTGATCTAAAAGTCCTTTCCGTAAATTTTGTGATATAGGTAGGTAAAATCCATTATACAAACATGTATGCAATTCAAAACAAAAGATAAGAAAAATGGTTCAAATCGACTAAAACAGAATTTTGCTTATTAGGCACAAAAGCAGTTACATGTTAAGATGATCAATTAGTATTCTTAAGCACAGAAATCTTAATAATAAGGCAAAGAAGTCACAAAGACGCGTGACCTTGTCGCCGCGCATGTGGCTCGGAGACCAAAAGTGCACGTGGAGCGCTTGTTGTGATTAATTGTGTTGTTTGGGACGCGGAGAGGTAAACATGCATGTTTTGCAGCATATCCAACTGCGGAAACTGTTCTAAAATTTGTATCTTTACAAATAAAGTGATAACATTTCATATGTAAGTAATTAATTTTTGAAATAATGTCGTTTTTGATAAATATAATCAAATCAAATATTTTCACCACCATTACTACGATTATCACAGAAAACAATTTTCTTTTCTCAATTCAATTACTTTAATATTTAAGAGTCCCTAACAATTTTACTGCCAAAAAAGAGAAATTACCTACTTTTGTAGAACAAATATCTCAATAACGGCATAAAATATGATTTTTCTTTTAAAACAGCGTTAAACATTGTATATTTATCTAGTATGTGGTCAAATTATAATTTAAATATCTACTCAAAATAAATTAAAAAAAATAAAATACAAACACGTGTTTTTACGAAATCACGTAATACCAGGTTTTACAACTGCTTTTTTAGCTTAATGGGGGTGAATAACAATCTAAAAAAAAATCCTGACCATTGGGCATATAGTGCACTAGTAAGTTAACAAATTATTTTTTGAAAAATAATGGAGCAATGTACTTAAAAAAAAATAGTAAACTCAGAAAAAGCTCAATAAAATCCTTTGCAAAACCGTCACTTTTGAGTAAGAATCCGTTATTGAATAGAAAATTAAAAACGAATTCTGAATAATACAGGTATTTATCTACCAAATTATTATTTTTTATTTTAATTCTGAGCTCATATTTTATTGTAATAACATTTTCAAAGTCTGCCTTATAATCGATGCGCTTGCTCGATTTATTTTGAGTAGATTAATTTGACCACATATTCGATAAATATACAATGTTAAACGCTGTTTTAAAAGAAAAATTATATTTTATAACGTTATTGAGATATTTGTTCTACAAAAGTAGGTAATTTCTCTTTTTCGACAGTAAAACTGTTAGGGACTCTTAAGCTTGTTCATGTCTACGTTTAACTGCTAAAAACAGCAATGAATTATAATCAAGCGCAATAAACAATATCGTCGTTTACGTACATTCCAGGAACACGGCGCATGTAGGCTTGTGTAGTACATGTACTATGTACTATTAGGACGCAATTCCGTCATGTGAACTAGAACGAACTATTCTGTTTCTGTCGCTCAAATCGGTCATCTATTAAATCTAGTACAGTGAACTAATCACCAATCCTAGCGACATCCAATCTCGAGAGCCGAGCAAGAACGGCTGAACTAATAAGTGATGTACGAACTACGATGACCTGGAGAACGAGAAACTGTGCTCTGTCTACGGTGCCCGGTCATTTATGTGCATAATCTATGGCCCGGACGTTCTATGGCTCTTTGATAGTTTCGATGTTTTTATTTGTTATTTTAACTTTAAGTGAAGTTACTCGTCATTGGTTCAACAATATAAGTTCATGTTGCTTAAGTTATGCTTGGTTTTGTTTCGTGTGGATTGTAAAAAAGAACATATGTATATAAAAATGAAGATCACTGTAAATATTTGATTTTTAAATACGCCATTTTAATAATTCATTCAATATTACTTATTTATATGATATTCAAATTATTTAAAATGTATCATAATTAAAATGATAGTCCTAAGCCTGCAAAGTATGAAGGAAAATCAAATATGCAGGTATTCCATCACGTCTGACGTCTTAATAATCCATGAACTAAAATGAACTAATAGTACTAGAAGACCGAACTAGTACATTTGAACAATTGTACTAGTTCGGAGCGCTCCTGTCAGTGACCGAGTATGAACAAGCCTAGGCGCATGAGTTGGCCGCGAATTAGTGACGTACCACTACTATTTTGTATCGATAATTTATTACCTTCAGCTTAATACGTAGTTTTACCGAAATTCGAATGAAATATATTTTTTCTTTAAATATTTAAATGTGTATTTTAATGTGTTTATTTTCACCAATATGATCAGTCTCCTATTGACAATCATGTCATTCAATTAATTAAATGTGTTTTTGAAAAATATATGGATATTCGCCGCAATCATTTTGCCAAAAATGCTATCCAGTTAATCCCAAAAAGACAACTTTTAAATAAATTTTTACATTTTTCAGGGCAGTAAATTCTATGGGCGAGTTGTTTGATCAACATAATATAGAAATCTCATACATTTTCATTTTAACAAATAGTTTGCTTTAATACTGTTCAACCTGATCCATATTATACATATATAATAATTTATTTATGGTATATATTATATTTATGTATTGGTATTTATATCAAACTTAAAAAACTTTAGTAAGTATTATAAAATTAGTTAGTAAGTATTTGTAGTCCACCACTACTAGAAGATATCGCTATAAGCAATAAGACCGCCATCGTAACCATAGAATTTACCTAAAACAGTTGTGTAACAATTTATTTTGGTGAACAATAAAGTATAATCTTCAATCTTTGGTATTAAGTTGTGCCTTTATTGCTCTATTTGATTTGGTTATTGTTTTTTTACCCCATGAGATTTTTACCTCTTTAAGATTTGTATAACTAAATAATAAAAAAATATACTTATACTTTTATTGTATTCTCTTTTTCTAAATAAATCATCTAAAAGCGCATCGAGGAATGAAACACACTCAATAAATTAGTTATCTATTGTTGCGAGACTCCGTGACTATTAACGCTCAACGGAAAATTATCGATAATAATATGAGCATTACGAGCTGTGCACTGCACTATTCCTAAGTGAGAGTGAGCGCGCGATATCTTTCTGTCTTTTCGCATACGTTACGCCACCTGAGATTTTGCGTTTTTGGAAAATATTGCGTAATGTCATCGCTTAAAGTTTAATTTTGTTGTAATGCAAAATGCATGTGTAGGCGATAGTGTGTATCTATTGTTTGTTTATGTGGTGATAGCTGCGAACCGGCGACACGCGTCCCAGTATTATAAGACAGTAGGTAGCATTTCTATTGCCTTATTATTAAGATTTCTGTGATTCTTAAGACACATTGTATAGGTAAAATACATATAGGTACCTACACCCACATGTTCCAAGAATTATAATGACAACGTTTTAAAAGTTAACATAAACCTTTCCAGTCGCGCGATTTTGGCTTATCTGGTGAACGCCTATGGTCGTGACGATACCCTGTATCCGAAGAACCCTCGACTCCGAGCCATCGTGGATCAGCGACTCAACTTCGACCTTGGGACGCTGTACGTGCGATACTCTGCTCTTTACGTAAGCCGTTTATTGTAATACTAACTTTTATTTACGTAAGTGTCTTTACTAATATGTTTAAGTTTAGATGTCTGGATGGATGGATAATTGTAGCTCAATCACGCCAATCCGATCAGAAACAGCACATGGACTACTTTTCATGAAAAATGAGCGAAATTTCCACGCGAACGATTTCGCGGGCAACAAATAGTGGTGTATCATCATCATCTCTTTTCCAAAATATGGTGGGGAGCTGAATATTTAATGCCTATCTGACCTCCTCAACCCAGTAGCAGGATAACACGATATCCCTTGGTACCAGTGTCAGATTTTGTGGCTTCTGACTATCCATAACGACTGATAAAAATGTCTAAAATTTTTCTTTAGCAATCTGAAGACTAGCTTAGTTCCAGGCTATTTGAATAGCCAGAGTTAAGTTTAATGTGGCATTAAATATAGGTGCGATGTTAATTTAATTAAAAAAAACCTTGGCCCACAATAGGAATTTCTATTGTATCGTGGGTGCATGTTTACAAACACCCGGACCCGGAACAACTATTTGACCATAAAACAATCGAAACCGCAACCGTGTCATAATCGAAATCATAAAGATTGAAATTGATAACCTATATTTCGTTGCGTTACCGCCATAGAGGGACGAAGTTGAACAAACTCACGCGCATAAAATCCGGAACAAATCAATGTTACTAAGCGGTAGTCGCTTGATAGGAGTGATATTATTTTACAACTAGCCGTGCCCTGCGGTTTCACTCGCGCGAAAAACTTTTCTCATACAAACTTTCATCCCCTGTTTTATTAAAGGTTTTTGAAACTGCAAGAAAATTTTTCCAATTAATATCGTTAGATACGTATTCTTCTAATGCTTAATTGAATATTTTAAGTGAAACCAAGAGACTGAAACAATTTAGATGAATAGTCATCAAAGTAACCTCGATGCTGTGTCGTTTTTAACCGACTTCAAAAAAAGGAGATTTACAATTCGTCTTGAACTTTTCATTTTTTTTTTTTTTAATGTATGTTACCTCGTAACTCGGAGACGGCTGGACCGATTTGAAAAATTCTTTTTGCGTATGAATGGATATAGTTTCTAGTTGGTCCCATTCTTACGAAATCAGGATCTGATGATGGGATCCTGGAGAAATCAAGGGAACTCTTCAAATATTATAGGCACACCTATAGCGTTTTGGGTACTTCTTGTAGTACCTTGAGCAGTTGCTTCCGAAAAGTACCATTTGGGGAAGTTGAACTGATGATGAAGACCACAGATGGCCACTGAAACTCCTTAATAATAAGTATTTCGTGGATTGCGATTCGATTACTTGAGTACGGATGTTAAACACTTTATGCTCGTCACAATACATATGGTGATGTAGAGCTGATGGTCAAGTACCAGGAGAACTCCTCAAAAATTAACGGCTATGCATCGGGAAAAGCAAAATTTTGTAAAAAGTGATAAGTTGTCGACATTATGGCTTTTGTAACTAGATAAATTACAAACCGACCTACTAAAAAGAGTGAAAAAAAAATTTTAGCAAAATCTAGAACCGACTTCCATATCAAAACACTACAAAGGCAAAAATAACTTTAATTTTGGAAGGCGGTGTCTTTAGTTTTGTATATATTTTCGTTTTTGACACCGCCTTCCGAAATTAAAGTTATTTTTGCCTTTGTAGTGTTTTGATATGGAAGTCGGTTCTATTTTTTGCTAAAAATTTTTTTCGCATGCCTAGAGGTAGTTGCACTTTCCCTTTTATTTCTCACCAAAATGAAAAACGATTCATGCGTTAATTTCATTCATAAAAATGATTTTTAAGAAGAATTTCAATTGATAGATGGGAGACAATAACCGCATGCTAAAACACAATTGTTGCAGTATCATTAGAACTTAAAACGGGATATTTACCATAATATAATAATAATAATAATAATAATAATAATAATAATATTCCACGACTTTCACACAACGCCATCTAGTCCCAAACTAAGCAGAGCTTGTGCTATGAGTACTAGACAACTGATAAACATATATATATATTTCTAAACACATACATATTATAGATAAATTACACCCAGACAAAGAACAAATGACCATGTATATATATATTGTAACAGTGTCGAAATATCAGAAACACGAAATAAAAAAAATACACATGGCAAATATCCCGTTTTAAATTCGAATGATACTGTTAGTGACCATGTTAGCTTAAAAACTGTGTTTAAAAGTGGTTACTGACTAACTTTCCAGCTCCCAATTCTATTCCATGGTGAGGAGTATAATGAAGAGAACGCTGCCAAGTTGGACGAGGCTCTGGGCTGGCTCAACACTTTCCTAGATGGAAAAGCTTTCGTCGCTGGAGACGACCTTACTATTGCCGATATCTCTATCATTGTTACCATTACAAATCTGGATGTAAGTTCCTTTAGATTTTTAAGATATTGTGAGGAAAGTTTGGAGTATGAATATACTTTGGGTTTAAGAGATGATTGGTTATATGGGACATTATAACAAAGGGTAACTAATAACAAAGTAACAACTAATAATATACATATTGGAATCAGTCATTATTTTGCGGAAATATAATACTTTGGAAAAATATCCAGTGTTCATTCCGCCAAGAAAATATTTTATGAATGAATATACATATTCAATCTTAGGTTTTATCGTTTTTGTTCAAGGTGTTAATCGTTTAGATTGATCTTGTTAATCGTTCTTGGCGGAATTAAAACGAGATATTTTTTATAAACTATTACTTGAACTATTAATATACCAAATTATCACATATGAGAACCCTTAATCAAAAATATACACACAACGATTAGACTACAACGAAGGGGAATTTTAAGCTCGGCTAGTAAATGAGACCCACAAGCTGCTCGAATGGCAGAAAGCCTTAAAACCTTAAAATCTTGTATAGTGAGCAAGCCTACCGGCTACCATAGTGCTCCTTACCGCCAATACCCTGGGTTCTATGTCACTATCATCTAGCAGATCACTGGTAAAAAGGAGGCCTAGGTATCTAAAACTACCAACCACTTTTGTTACTATATACGCCATTGAGATCTACCGGAGAACAAGAATGAGCTTTTTGAGTTGTATCTAAAGCATTGCACTTCCACATATGTACCTATGTCTCCCGGATAAATAGAGAAGGATTCTATAAACGTAGATTTTAGTTTTGTAATCGGCTTATTAGTAAAATTGTTTATTGTTTTAGGCTTTCGGCTATGACATGAGTGCTCACGAAAATCTCACGAAATGGTTCGAGAGGACCAAGAAAGCTCTGGAACCCTACGGTTATAACGAGGTGGATGCAGCTGGAGCCAAAATTTTGGCTTCATTCTTGAAGAAAGATTAATTTAATTTGTTGTATTAAAATTAATTTTACACGGATACACAGGTTAAAATATTAGAGGCTTGTACTTAAAATAGGATGTATTATTTTGCTTATTTCGATAATATGAATTAAAGAGATCTGTATAACTATTCAGTTGTTTTAAAATAACATCGATCATCTAATCAGATTTGAATTAAAGTGAAAAGGCAATGAAAATGCTATAATATAATTTATCTATCAAGTCTACGAAGCTGGTTTTTGTTATTAGAAACACGCTTACGTTACAATTCCAGGCATTGTGGCGTTAACTCATAGGTAAAACAATGCTTGGTAGCTTGTTTCAGTATCACATAACTTCATGTGTGTGTAGTCAGTATGACACAATAATTAATGAAGGTGTTACCCGTTCGATAAACAAACCACGGTAATAAGGAGTGAGCTCGTAGTGACGTCCGGTCGCACGAGAACAGACCGTGGAGCTATTGAATTGAGGTAGGCATTTCTATATGGCATAACAATGTGCCGGCACATGCAAGCGGGTCGCGCGCCGCGCTCCTCCGTTCTTCGTTTTCAAAACAAAACAGCCGTTCGATTGTTCCAATTTGAAAAATCCATCACAAAACGATCAAACAACGCAGTATTCACAAACAACCAGTAATAAGTGAAACGGAGAGTGTGGTTTCGTCCTGTCGTTTCTTAGCGCTAGTTCGCGGTACACGCTACACTACTATACACATAGTCTGGAATTGAAAATGTGGTGGGTGCAGTGCTGCGGTTGATTATGTTTTACACAAGTTGACACAGCTGTGGATTGTGCTAGCTAATAACATGATGATTTTCACAGTGGGTATTTTTAGTTTGAAATGCAATTGTTATTACAAACTTTTCCGATTCAATAACACGAGTGTGGTTTTACAAGACTGTTCTTATGGTTATAGTGTATTTTTCATGATAAGGCTGGTAGTTGCCATTAAAACTTCCGTTTATACTGCACTGCTATTTAAAACTTATGTAGGTTCTTGATAAGTCGAAGTAAGTACGTAGTTCAATGATGTCATTGATTTCAAACTTCTACTAATACTCAGTGTCCCAGTTCGAATTAATAATAAGTATAAATAAGGTATAAGTATATGGTAATCTATCAATACACGTGACCTTAATCAAATAATCCGAGATGAGTAAAGTCCAACATCTGCTCAGATGGCTTTAAAAGAACAATATCTATTGTGTATAACTTAAAAGTGGCCAAAAGGCCACTTTTAAGTGATCATTAGATGTCACAAACACTGACCAACCCATCGGGCAAAATATAGACAAGAGGATATGGTCATTATTCAACTACGTTACTGCACTTAGGCCATTGTTGAATCGTTCTCATCTCTCATGATATCTGATACGGCAGTTACATCTAATATGGGTCTGGGGACACAACCTAGAAAAATAGGCGACAGAAGGTCGGTAATTGGTGATATATACTATATTTACAAGGTTCAAATACTCATAATGTTACCAGTACCAGCTGTTTTTATATCAAGCCAATGTTAGTAAAGAGTAAATAAACATTGTCAACTTTATACTCTTCAAAACTTTAATCATTGAGTCCTAAATTCTTTTAGTGTAATTCTTGTTATCAGTGCATCATTTTATTCGACTATTATTAGACCAAAACTATAATAATATTTTTTTTTTTCGAACATTTTGTCATCGTAGAGAGTTTGGATGAAATATTTGAAAATATGTATGTATTATTTGTTGACTCGAGAACAAATAAACCATATATATATTTTTTTTTAGTTTCCGACAGATTTTCGGTTTATGTGCCGTTACAATTATATTAACTTATTAATAGAATAGATACAGAAGTGTGTTCAAGACATCATCACATTGTTGAAGAGCACCGATCCGGATGACGTGCCCGCTTTCGTGGCGAAGGAGCTGCACAAGCTGCCCCAGTCTCATTCGATCACGTCGACGTCACCAGGTTGTTGAAAGACATAACAACCCTGAAAACAAACCTGGCCGAGGTGCAGTCCAAGTTGGAGGTATCGAATAACACCATAGAAGAGCTCCGTACCGAAGTAATGTTGTTGCGTAACGCTGTTGCAGTAATTGGGTCACCTGACGCCTGTAACTTGTACGCTAACGCATGTCGAGGAGAAAAAAATGCAGCCATCAGCAGTGTAGTGCCGCTGAGTTCCACCGTGCCACCCGCTGTCGAAATCGCATGCGTTGCATCGCAATATGCCGACGTCGTCAACTCGACATCGATCGAGGTTAGACGCATGTAGGTACGTCGTCCCCTAAACGTGCCTACGCAGCAATTGCCGCAGAAAATCCAGCTGTGTCGCAAACAAAGCGACCAGCAGAGCATGTGAAGAGGGCTAAGCAGAGTGCTGTCATCGAGCAGCCGAAACAGCGTGGCCCTGGAAAGGGCGAGTGTAACAGGCTTTATGAAAGTGGAGAAAAAGAAAAGAAAGCAGCCTCCTTGTCGTAACCAGTGTGGTACCGCACTGGCTGGACCCAACTTCCTGCTGCGTGCAGCTTTACCAACGACGCAGCTCTACGTGTCCAGGCTGCACTACGCTACGAAGGTTGAGGAGATCATGGAGTACGTGCGAGCTAAGACCAACTGGACTTTGAAGGTCGAGGAGTTGAAGTCGCGTCATGAAACAAATTTTAAATCGTTTGTAATGCGGGTTCCAACTCATCTATTAGAGACATTCCTCAAGCAGGAATTTTGGCCGAAAAGTGTCGTGTATCGACGATTTCGCGGAAGATTACGCGACACATCGCAGCGCAACACGACGCCGTCTATTCGTGTTAACTATTTTTTAAGTGTTTTATATTTGTTATGTATTAGTTTATTTATAAGTTTTTGTATTTGTTTATTGTTTTGTATAGGCCTAGTTGCCTGAAATAAAGGATATATTATTATTATTATTATTGAACTAAATCGTTCAGTATTATATCTTGCTTTCAAAGGCCAGTTGTTTAAGACAAGGCGATTGTATTGATAAATAATGCATCAGTTTGAAGACACAATAACAAGGCTTGTTGTTACAGCGATTAGCATGCATTCTAATAATAGCTTCAACATCAATGGCTGTTAAGTTCCCACCAAATCCTACGTCAGATATGTCCGATGAGAAGACGCAGAAGGGTAATAAATCATTGGAAGGGTCAGAAGAAAGTGGACATGAGATAGAAACAGATCTTGACGAAGTTAAGGAAAAGAAGTTCTTAGATGATGCTATGAGAACAGTACTAGATCCTAATACAATGATTGTTAAGACGAAAGACATAGTTGAAACATTTAAGTATAAGTTAGAAGACTTGAACAAAGTGAACACAAGTATTGATGTGTTTATGGACGAGATGGATAAACTCAGCTTGGATGTTTGCAAAACATCACAAGATGCTCTTTGGTCATACGTTACAGACATAAAAAATGAATCAAAGAAAAATAAAATGGTGAGAATAATCAAAACAATCCATTTAATTTATTAGTTAAATGCTATGTATAAGAGCCTAACCTTTGAAGTTTATTATGAGTCGCAGGTTCGAACCCACATCGGCCATCGTCAGGCACAGTACTTCGGTTGATAATAGTTGATATCATCGCCACTGTTCTCAGAACAGTGAGGACACCGGCAAGTCCTATAACCGAAAATACGAAAACATTTCAACGCATCACTTACCATCTGGTTAGATGGTGTTCAAACGCAAGACTAAAATCAATAAGAAAATGTGACGTTGCACCAAACCGTTCTGGGCCAGTTGTGTAATATTCGATCCATTTTCCTGTGAGGCCGTAGTAACCCAGCAGTAGGGGCATTTAGGCTTATTATAAATGATTTTATTTTTATGGCATAAGTATAGTTTAATTGATTATCGTTGTAATTTTCAGGTTCGTATTGCAGCTGAAGAAGATGAGATAAAGAAACAGTACTGGAATATACTTAAAAAGAAATATTTGAACGACGAACAACTAATGAATGATACGAAAATGAGAAGAAAAATAAGAATTATAAAAGAGCGAGGCACCAATGTGCAGATGCCACAAAGCAAGGTAAATATTTTGTTAATTAAAACTAGAATACGGTCATACAAATACCAGAATGAATTCTCCAGTACATATTCGGGAAAACATATAGAAAATCATGTATAATGTTCATACTTCTCAGATCCTAGCTCTCAGCTCTCTTTAAATCTTCAGCTTCATTAGTCTTTTAAACATTCCAGCAAAGAGAAGAAATTGACACAATGCAGAGGATATGGAGTCGTGTCACTGTGTGTGCTTACAATACAACTTGTGACTCAGAAGATTCGGTACGAACGATGAGTGGTCAGTCAGTATTATTTACTTACTTTCGTTTATTTGTTTTACGTGTTACATAATTGGTGCAATACGGTTTTATCTGTAATTTTCTCCTGTCAATCATCAACTTATCAGTTCATTAAAATTATGCCTTTCATTAAGATTATGATAACGTACATTTTGTTCTAGTTGCTTGCAAATTGTGTTGTCTGCACAAAATAATTAGATCATCAATGTTTCCATCTATATATGCAATGTGTCATAACGCTCAAGCATAAATCGTAATCTAATTTTCTGTTAACAATGGAAACAATTTTTCAGACGTTATCACGATCTTCAAAACAAGTAACGATACGAGTGAACTGGCGTATTATTGGAAAGTGTATCGTGATACGACTGGAAAGAAAATACGCCCGATATTTAAAGACTACGTAATGAGGATGAACAGAGTTGCTGAATCGGAAAACTTCACTGATGCCGGCGATATGTGGCGATACGCATTCGAAGATGACAATTTTGTTGAAAATGTAGATAGAATCTGGAAAGAGATAAAACCATTCTACGATTTGCTTCACGATTATGTTAGAGGAAAGTTAAAGCTAGTTTACAGGGATATTCTGAAGAATGACGATAAGTTAATCCCTGCACACATTTTAGGTGAGTTCCTAGCTCTACAAACGCCTGATAAATTTGGAATTGCAATTACCACGCATGTGACTTGTAAAGTTTATCTTATGAAAACGCAAATGTTCCTTTATTTTGGTTGTGCTACTTTACAAAACAACTTAGCGATTATGAAATGTTTCAGGTAATTTATGGGCACAAGAATGGCAAGCAATTTATCCGAAGGTAGTAGCATACACAGACCACATGAGGCCAAAGCTACCAGAGAACGAAACCATACTTTCTAAAGATCTGTTTGATGCGGTTGACAAGTTCCATCAATCGCTTGGTTTTGAAAGTGCGAAGGATTCCTTCCAAGACATAAAAGAGACGATGACAACTGCCAATTGCTTGCCGTCTAGCCATGACATGTGTGATGGTGTTCATTACAAGTAACTTAAACATTTTATAAACTATCTAATCTATTCATTTCTTCTTAAAAAAGGGTTCTATCGAACACTGATTGCCCTGCGATCGAATATTGCCGATTTCATAATCTACATTTATGCCATAAATCGCCTAAATCAAAAGCAAAGATTAGAGTCGTAGGAAAGACTAAAGTTTTATACAGTTGCAAGGAATTTCTGCAGGCGTTGATTATAATTATTGTGATTAATAGTTTACTCAGTAATAATTAATTGAGAATTCAGCTTAGTGGTGGCCCTGTGGTTACGTGCTTTACTTACGGTCCGGTTACGGTGTATTTACGTATGGTTTGTACCTAGGTAGTCACACTATATTGTGTTATTTTGATCATCACCGCACCTCTCAACGTGGTGAAGTGAAAGTAAAACATCGTGATGAAACGAACATATCCTAGGATCGAAAATACAAGCGATATTGACATCTGGGCCCAAGTCGTGGATTATGGTCCATTTCCTCTCTTAGATAAGGGTGAAAAGAAGCGGCCTGTGTCCCCGTAGTGGTAACATTATAGACTGATTATGTTATGTATAAGTATCTTTAATAATAAAAGATTTGAATTTAATGATTAAACAAAATTACTTCGATAAGTACTTGATTGAATGTTTGTGAAGAAGTTTTATTATCTCAATGAATATTGGTTGAGACAATGACTTTCAAAAATCTATGAATGACACTTCTATTATATGTCTTCACTTATATGGCATCTACAGGTTTTGTTCAGTCTATCTATCACAAAATGTTGAAGGCCTGATTTTTTGCATATATCAAAGGAATATATTTGGAAGGGTAACCTTTACATTTAAGCGACCTTCAACCCGATAATAAGTTCTGTATAGGTATGATTAATTAATAACTATTTAGTTATTTCGAGATTCTTAGCAACTAGCTTTGGTTCGAAGTTTTTGTATGAGCTGTTTTTTTTTCAAGCCATTCGCTACTTTATTCCGCATCACGTTTGTGTATTCAAATGTTTAATATTTTTAGACATTACTTTGTCATGAATCGTAACAACATAGATCTTAATTTGTTTTACATTACAAGCATATTTGTATGGACTTGGTCATCTATACAATGTTATTATCAATCCTTTGAATACTGGTACTGTATCCATTTCAATATGTCTTTCAAACATAAATACGGCTTATTGAATGACTTCCCATAATGATTAAGTTTGTTTAATGGTAAATTACATGACTTTTCTATTCTATTCTTTTTTGGTTTAGGCAAGCAGAACTAAAGTCAATAATTATGTTAATATGTAGAGTGAATGGGGCGTGCAAGTGAAAGCTAATCGCAGATGGCGCCACCACCGTAAGAACCTTTGTCACTGTCAGTGTTAGTTAGATTGTGAGATATTATATAGTTATCTGTATCATCTATGGTTATCTGTGGTAATATTTTTTATTTTCATTTCATTGATTTCAATTGATTTCTGTACAATTTTCCGATTAAAGAACATAATACATGTTCTTTAATAGAAAAATTCTCAATAACTGTCTCTAATTTAGGAATTCATTACTGTTCCATAGAGAAACTGCTTTGATATTGGTAAGTGTGCTACTAGCGCCACTTTGACAGTTGCACGCCCCATTGGTAAACCAAGTGCAAATTGTGTTTCATTTTTCAACCGACGGAAAAAAACGGAGGGGTTTATCAAGTCGACGCGTAATTTTTTTTATGTTTGTTCAGCGATTACTCGAAGACGGCTGAACCGATTTGGAAAATTCTTTTTTGTTTGAAAGGGTATACTTCGAAATTGGTCCCATTGTCACCAAGTCAGGATCTGATGATGGGATCCTGGAGAAATTGAGGGAATTCTTCAAATATTATAGGCACACCTATAGTGATTTGAGTATTTTTTATAGTAACTTATGTAGTTGCATTCGAAAGGCCACTGGAACTACTCAATATATAAGTAGGTAGGGATAATAAGTATTTCATGGGTTCCGCTTCGATTACTTGAATATGGTTACTAAGCACAATATGCTCGTCATAATGCATATGGTGAAGTGAAGCTGATGGTGAAGTACCAGGAGAACTCCTCAACGATTAACGGCCCAGCACTGGGAAAAGCAATATTTGTAAAGGTTAGAAGTAGTTGACATTTAGGCTTTTGTAACTAGGTAAATTATAAATCGACCAACTAAAAAGAGTGAAATAAAAACTTTTTACCAAAAAATTAAACCGACTTCCAAAAGTTTTTATATTTTAATTAACTAGTAGTCGCGCGGTGCTTTGCTCCCGCGAAATTTATTACGATAACGTTCCTCAGCCTTCAAGCTGCTTCCATAACAGATTTTATCAAAATCCTCCCAATACTTTCGAAGATTGGCGCGTGTAAACAAACTTTTCCGCTTTATAACATTAGTACAGATTAGAATGGGACAGTAATACAATAGACACATAACATTTATGTTGACTGACTTCTGGACTGAAACAAGGAAGGCAATTAATTCATTCATGAAATAAGAAGATTAAGATATCAGTGTTGTTGGTTTTATGTGTTTTCTTTTTCGATTTAATAGAAAAGGTCTATTTCTGTAACAACTGGGTAATTAATAAATCGAAAACGAAATGGTATGCAATATTTACTAAATAGGTTTGAAGCTTCTAGGCCGTGACTTTCAGCAAAAACAAGTATGTCCATTTCCAAAGTTTGTGTCTCTGTACCAATTTTTATCTAAATCAAATCAAAAGTGGTTTAGACGTGAAAGTGCAAGAGACCGACAGACTTACATTCGCATTTATAATATCATTGATCATTGCTAAACCAGGATTTCTTATTCTTAATTTTTTTATTAATTTAAATGCTATGAAAGACTCACAACCTTAGCAAACAGATGATGAACATTTAGTAAAATTGACTACTAACTAATCTTGACTTGTAAAACTAAAGACATTATTTATTTCAGGATTAAGTGGTGCGGTGAGAAGGTGACAGATGTCGTAGTAGGCCTATCACGAGCTGCGAGACTCCTAGGACACGTTCAGTATTTCAAGCATTACAGGAGTCTACCACCGTTGTACAGAGATGGACCGAATCCAGGTATATTAATTTTTTATTAAGTCATAAGCACTCCAGTAAGCGATTTGTAATTGAAACGACTTATTTTCAAATCCCACACACATTTACACTATTGGCGTGAACCCACTCCAGACACGAGCATATTTAGCTTAATTGGAGGGGTTAACAAGATTGCTAGTAATGTGTATTCTACTCACATTGCTGGTTCTAACCACAAGCTGAATTCACCTACTACTGAATAGAGGAAGTTCCTCGTTCCTGTGCTAGTTTCATCCAGGCTATACCCGCGAAGGCAAAAATGTTATCTGCCCATTTTGCTGCCATACGACCTACGCTCCTCTGTCCAGCGGGCCTAGACAAAATCCATTTTCTGTAAGCGTTAACGCCAACGGAAAAATTAAATTGTATGGAGTTGACGTTTACTAACACGTGACAATCACGTGACATGTGGTTAGCAAATTTTAAATTTATAATAAATTAGCAGTCCAGCGGGCCTAGACAAAATCCATTTTCTGTAAGCGTTAACGCCAACGGAAAATTTAATTGTATGGAGTTGACATTTACTAACACGTGACCATCACGTGACATGTGGTTAGCAAATGTCAACTCCATACAATTTAATTTTTCCGTTGGCGTTAACGCTTACAGAAAATGGATTTTGTCTAGGCCCCCTTGGCCGCCACTCAGTCACACCTTTACTTCACCTGCCGTCATGCACTTTCTTATGTATCCTGCCAACTCCACTTGAGTTTCATTATACGATTTGTGTTATCGACTACCTTCGTACGTCTTCGAGGTACCACAACATAATTAAAATCACGGCTAGTAGGTGCCACTGACTACCAACTGACGTGAACTTTTTTATTCTTCATTCCAATTACTTTATTCTTGCATATAAAAAATTGGAAAAAGTTTTTGAAGCACATTCTTCTCTTCAGCTTTATAATATTATATTACTATGGGTACTTAATACCTATATCGGTTCAGCAGTTTAATCGTGAAAGCTTAAATAATGACAGATTTTCACATTTATACAAAATATTAGTAAGGATAAGAACATTAATAACATTTATTTGTCAGGGGTTATCACTCAACCTATTCTATTATAAATTCAAAGATGCTGGTTCAAATTAAATGAATGCTTTTAATTTTAGTTTAAGTTTCAGTGCTCCACTTACTCACATAGTTACTTGCAGCCAGAAGGAAGTTCACTGGACTGGATTGTCATTATCGAATACAGCAAAAAACATGATTGGAGCTTTGTGTTGTCAAAATTGTAATCTTGTTTTTTTTTTATTTAAGTCTAGGACTGGAATAGTGTCAAGTCCCAACATTGGAACGTTGTTATAAGCGAATGTGTCATATGACCTTAGCGTGACCTTTCAAGGATCAGAAACGTGATGGTTTCAAAAGATAAATAATTATAATTGAATAACTAAATTCGATCGTGTTACAGCGTTCCACGATGCAATCTCCGACATCGTCGCCGTTCAATTGACCTCGCCGGAACACCTTAAGACCCTGAACTTGGTGAAGGTTGAATCTGGCCCCGAAGTTACGCTGAACCATCTCCTATGGGTCGCTTTAGAGAAGTTTCCGCTGATGGCCTACGCTTACGTCCTGGATAAGTGGCGCTGGGATGTTTTCGGGAATAGCAGTTTGGAGGACTGGAATCAGCATTGGTGGGATCTTAGGTAGGTGTTCTTGAGTACTGCTTTTTTGAAGGAATTTCGTGGTGGAAATCATTATGGATGTCCTTCGCCCTAGAACGGGCGGGTCCGTCACACTGAATAAAACTACCAAGTGTTCACTCATACACTTTTGCCGGAGGCTGTGCGAGCACTTAAATAAACTTCAATGCAGCCTGACTGGTGGTGGTCAGCCTTTGCGGGCCCAATCTGATCGGGCAAAAAATGCTTCTAGGTTTTTCTAGATAAATTTCTCAGTAGTAGCCCTGAGTTTGGAAAATGGTGGTGTGATACCTCCGTGTTTTGGAAAACACGTTGTACTGTTGGTTGCGGCTGTCATTTGGACATCTTTGATCTGGGGGCACGGGAGTGCCCCCGCCAAGTCGAGCAAAAAAGCGGCACGGCCGTACCATCCTTTTCTCGAAGCAGTTCAGGCCATTTTCGACCCCCTATAGCTTCGTTGTGGATAAAACTAGAAGTTTAAATTTTCAGTAACCAAGCAGGCATTGTATAAACGCGGTATATTTTAAATTTCATTCAATTTGAACCAGAGGTTTAAGAATTATAACGAGTCAATGTTTCTTAATTTTGTCACTCACTGACTGACTGACCGATCATCGAAAGTCTAAGGCACTTCTAGCAGACATAGAAGCTTCAAATTTAGAATAAAATTAGTGTTTAGTGTGTGAATCAAGGAAAAACTAAAATGTTTTTCAATTTCGTTTTTTTTTAATGATGCGTTTGACCCCCATCTCATTTGATGGTAAGTGATGATGTGATCGAAGATGGAGCACGCTTGCCTAGAAGCAGAACTATCTACAAAAAGAAATGAGATCCCATAAAAAAACAATACTTGTCAAAAAACCAAGTCTCGCAACTCAATTCTTCTACCGTAAAAAGTTGTGAGATCCATGTAATACCAAGTCGGTTATTAATTTATTCAGGGACCTTCTGTCTTAAGTTGTTACGTAATTATCTAACCTAACAACATCTTATACAGTAGTTACCATATCAATATTAAAAATCTTTAACGTTTCAAATAAATAGATTGACTTGGGAATCGCATTAAACAGTCTAATTTATATATGTATTACTTGTGAGATATATTGTATTTTCGTGCGAGGGCCGAGTTAACAATCTATTTATTTAAAACGTTAAAGGTTTTTAATATTGATATGGTCACTATAAGATGTTGTTAGGTTACGTTACGGCTTTGGGTGGAGCGGAACGTAGTGCCAGACTTTTAGTGACTAACATCCCATTCAGTTTCTTCAGTTGTTGTGCGTTCCGGAGTTGCGTAATCTCGTTAATACATTCCCGCAGCCTTAGGTACAGAACATCACACTTAAATATACATACACTTTTTTTTTTAAATAGGTTCGCGTTTGACCACCATCTCACCTGATGGTAAGTGATGATGTGGTCGAAGATGGAGCACGCTTACCTAAAAGTAACCTATTCACTCTTGACTTAAAGACTCCTAGGTTATAGCTATCGGGAAACACAGACTCCGGCAGGGAATTCCACTCCTTAGCCGTACGCATAATGAAGGTATTCCCAAAACGTTTTGTGCGTATAGGTGGGATGTCCACCATGTAACGATGGCGCTTCGCCGTTTGTCTCGTAGTCCGATGATGGAACGGGCTTGGTGGAATTAGATTGTGTAATTCCATCGCACACTCCCCGAAATGTAACCGATAGAAAACCGATAGACTTGCAACTCGTCGTCGATGTTCAAGGCTCTGGAGCTTTGACTCGACCAGTGCATCGTTGCCAATGAGTCTCTTGGCCCGCTTCTCGATTGACTCAAGCACGTCCAGTTGGTATTTAGCAGATCCATCCCAAAGATGAGAGCAGTACTCCATACACGATCGAACCTGGGCTTGATAGAGATTGAGCAACTGTTCGGGTGTGAAGTACCGTCTCACCTTTGCTAGGATTCCCAACTTCCGCAACACTCTTTATATAAAGGTTCTGCTACTAAGCTTCAACAAGGAATTTATTTGGAATTCGTCTCTAGTTCTCAGCTTAATCAGCTAGTTCTACACAATATCTCGCAATACGAATAATATTTTGTAAAAAATAACTGAAATATAGTTGTTATTGGATTCTTATAAAGTTGAAACACGTAATTATTTAATATTGTGAAACATTATAAGCAGGATAGGTTACCTATTCATTAACTTTAAAAACAACCAATTTGGCCTCGCTCTCTGATTGCTAATGCACACGAATTGAGTTTATTAAATCTCAAAACGTGTGCAATGCCTTCATTTTGTAACACTATAAAGATCTAGCCAAAAACAAAAAAAATCATAAGTATTTGTTGTTTTGCAATACAATATTTGGCCATTATTCATTTAACGAACTACCCTTTTTAGGGTTCCGTAGCCGAATGGCAAAAAACGGAACCCTTATAGTTTCGATATGCCTGTCCGTCTGTCTGTCTGTCTGTCTGTCCGTCCGTATGTCACAGCCATTTTATTCCGAAACTATTAAGACTATACATATGAAACTTAATAGGTAGATATATTCTGTAAACCGCTTTCCGATTTTAAGAAAAAAATTAAAAAATATTTAAAATAAAGGGGGGTCCCCATACATGGAACTAGAACTGAAAATATTTTTTTTCATGAAACCTATGCGTGTGTGGTATCTATAGACAGGACTTTAAAAATTATATAAGGGTTTCTATAACCACTTTTTCATACAGTCAATCGTTTAAAAGATATAAGCTTCCAAAGTGGTAAAATGTATGTTCCCCTCCCCTCTAACTTCTATAATAATGGAGTGAAAAATCTAAAAAAATATAAGTCTGTAAATCTTAATGTAAACTTTCTACCAAAATTCGTTTGAACGAAATCGGGTCATCAGTTTTTGAGATACAGCATATTTTCTAAAACCGCAATATAACTTTGTAATTCATACAAACACTATGAAGAACAAAGTTATTTAGCGTAGTTGTAAAAATGTAAATAAGCTAGTTTTAAGAAACTTTTAAGGTTTTTTTTATTCGTCAAATAAATATACTAATATTATATTATATTATTATAGTTACTACGGAACTCTTCATGGGCGAGTCTGACTCGCACTTGGCCAATTTTTGTAACATTCATAAAATCTCTTCTCCCGCTCTGTATGCTGCGGAAATAAGTGTTAGACTTCTACTGACAAAAACTTCATCAGAACATTCCCGCAATATATGAAGAACCGTTCACGTGAGGAACTTATAGTTTCCCTTAACTTTAACCATTTTATCTAAAAATTAAGACTAAATTAGTACTACCAGGACTAATTCGATGCAGTACACTGACAGTTTCAGTGTTGTAAAGCTTTGGTTTCCTAGAATAGCGGTGCCGTCAAATAGCGGCCGTAATACAGCGGTGAATGACGTCACTAGAACGTTGTCTATGTAAACAAAATGGCGCGGTTTCCTAGAGAGCGGTAACTGACACCGTAACGTCAAAAAGCGGTGCCGCCATTTGCATGACGGCCGTCTTGTCGGTGTCAGATGGTTTCGTGAACGTTTCCAAAGAGAATGTAATACATTATATAGCGATGAAGCAGACAGTGTGATAAAACGGCCGTGGAACTTTCCACATGTCGTCACCGTAAAGACGGCCGTCTTTTTGCGTCCGTAATATTACGGCCGCTATATGACGGCACCGCTTTCCTAGGAAAACAAAGCTTAAGGTAATGACGACGACAAAATTGTGATGTAACTAAATTAATCGATTCGGGAATAAAATCGAATAACGATGTAAACTATTTTTTTTAAATAATATTGTGTGAAATTAACTAAAAGTAAAATGTGATTAAGAAGGGACGTCAAAAATAAAACGAATAGATCATGATAATATATTTTATTTTTGCCACATGCCCCTGTACGTCTGTGACTATTCAACGGGGTTTAAGTCGCAGTGGTGCGGGGGCAGTCTTCTTATAGTAATCCCGCGCAATTTATTAAAGTATTCATCATATGAATCAATTTGCAAAGCGTGGCTTTTATCATGTCTGGTTAGATATGAATATTTTTTAATAAAAATAGATTTGTTTATAATAAAATCTGAATGTAATTTTAAAAAATGATAATAGTTTTGTTATTTATTTATATTCTCACGATTAAAAATCACTCATTTATTCGATTGATTGTATCCATCACTATTAGGTTAAGTACGGTATCATTATTTTCAAAATATATCGATGCAGGAAGCTGCCATTAGCTTATATCAGCTTACTAAATCGAATTAAAAGTCCTGGTATAAGTAACATCGTGACTGACAGACAACACACGGCCTGAACCAGTGCACCTAAAGTAATACCTATTAGAAATTCGCAGATGAAATAAAAGCAATGTACAAGGAAAAGTGTTAAAGGAGGCTTTCTCATTAAATACAATTACCAAAGCTCTGCGAAAGAACTGTACATGATTAATTATTCATTCTAGTCATACATCTACGCAGTGTTTTGCTAATTAGCAAGGCAAATCATGTATCTGTGATCTATTTACGAGCAAAAGATAACTGTGAATATACCTGTTTATGTCTAATCTTCTGTTGCCATCACCTAGTGTTAGGTCAGTCACTTAAAAACTACTTTAGCTGAGCTAACTGACGCATTCATTGATAGAGAAGCAATAAAGTTTAAAACAGACAGTTAATTAGCTTTCTATTACGTTATTTCTGTTTCACTTTGAAAAATGTTTATCCCAAAGAAATACTGCTGTGATAAGATGCATTAGATCATTATTCAGGTCAAGTTTCATCCTAATTCGTTCAGCTGTTGATGAACAACCATCTATACGGAACCTAGTAAACAGTTCTAAGATAGTTGTTAGTGGAAATTGGAAACAGACGGACAACGAAGTCATAGTATAATGATTTTTTTACTGTGGTATAAGGGTTCCGATTTTTCTTTTTTACGGTTCCCTCTTTCGTCAGACTGAGTACGATCGACCGATACGATCTATGACAATCTTAAGACCTTGACGAATACGATTGTCAAAACGGTAAAAATTCGTAGGATTAATATTACTTCTTTTTGAGGTGCAAATCCTCATGCATGTTATCCGCCCTTTTTTTTTCTGAGTGGGAAAATCGTCATATATGACTCCAACTACTGTGGGTGGAGCGGAAGGGAGTGTCAGAATTCTACTGACCCAGCCTGCTCCTTCTGTTGACTCGTTAGAACAATTCCCGCAACCCCGTAAGGCAATGGCCCTATCGGGCCCCGTCAATGTTCCTTACTGCTCTTTGAGGCGCGCGCGGAACACGACGCGCTGCCGACTCATGTCTGGTCCTTACCTTACGGTGAGGTCCGCCCTGGGGTGAACTTAGGGTCTATAAAGACTCTAATTGACTTAAGCCCGTGTTCGCTCGCACACTTACGAGGGGTCCAGGAGTACTTATTAATAATCTTCAAAATAGTCCTCGACTGGAGGCCCGCCTTTATGGGCTCCATTTAGTTAAGCGGGAGAAGTGAGGTGTTTTACCTCCATGGGATAAACATTACTTGAAATTGTGACTTTTATTATTAATTATTATTTATTCATTTATTTCAGAAAAGAAATCCATACAAAGTTTGTTAGTAAGACACCATACATTCTATGTTAGTAATAAAAAATTTAAATAATAAACTAAAAACTAATTCATATATTTTCCCGCAGCATCAGCTTCACTGCAATGCATGCGAGTCCAATGCCGCAGGAAAACACAATCCTGTTTGTCCGCAATGACTTTCAGAATGCTGTTGGTACTCCCACGAATCCTACGCAGCAATGACGCAGATCGCCGTCTCATGATAGCGCCAAAGCTATCTACTGCCGCTTCAGCAAACATATTGGACGCGCTGCAGAATCGTGGGAGGCCCAACAACATCCTGAAAGCATTGTTGTACTGGATTCGAAGGGCACTGTTGGCCCTCTGCGTATGCCTAATCCACAGGCTGCACGTGTAAAAGCACTGACAGTATGCCCTGAAAAGGGTGATCTTGATAGCCCTTGTACAGCGCGCGAACCTCCGGGCCAGCATATTGCAGCGGACCGATAACGCCCTTCTCTCCCGTTCAATGTCCTGGTCATTACAAAGATCATCGCACACTATATGACCCAGGTACTTAAAACGCGACACTCTGTTCAGCGCTACTACATACAAGAAGACTCCTTTGATGAGGGAGGATAAACTTATCTTACCGTAGATCAGAAAAAAAAAAACTAACTTTAACTTTGCCATCAAAAAACGTACAAACCTAGTACCCGGTTCCAATTGGTCGTTTCTTACAAAGAAGAACTGACAAGAAACTCCACGGTTACTCATTTCTAAGCTTATTTGATTTTCACAATGTTTTCCTAATGCAGTTTTAATAGGAAAACCAATTGGACAAGCTAGAGCGTCTTCAAAATCTCTGTATCAGGTTTATATTTGGCTTGCGCAAATATGACCACGTTTCTGATTTCCGTGCTCAGCTCAAATGGCTTCCTATTAGGTTTCGCCGGAATCTTCACTTACTTTCACTACTTTATAATGTGCTATTTAATCCTTTCACTCCTTTCTATCTTAAGGAACGTTTTCAGTTCCTCTGTGACACACATTCTAGATCCTTGAGATCATCGGAAAATCTAGAGTTGAGTATTCGTATGCATTCCACTTCTTTCTTTGACAAATCTTTTACCATACAAGCAGCTCGTTTGTGGAATGCATTACCCATAGAAGTGAGGCGTGCTCAAACGCTACCAGCGTTCAAAAGAATGGTGAAGGAGCATTACCTCTCCCTATAACTTTTCCCTTCTTTCTCAATTATACATGTAATATTTATTAGTATATAATTTTGGTATTGTATGTATTTTATATTATTATGTTCAATTATATGTTTGTACACTGACAGCCCTTAATCTGTCTCCTTTAAGTTTGTCCATCCAAAGGTTGTCTGTAAGAGATCGCCCTGTGCGATAAGACCGCCCATTGTACACTAGTTTAATTTTTTTTGTATCTATAGAAATATTGTAAGGTGTACAATAAAGTATATTATACTGCGTGCTTCGTTCTCGATATATTTACCATGCAGCTTTCTCGAGTCACTCGGCAACTGTACGCAATTTTCAGAGCTAAAACTAAACAGAAGTGTTAGTGTGCGTTATCTGTGTCCTTACGCGAACTGTCATTCTTTTCGTTTGCGCGGCAACTGATACTGTGTTCTACGAATTATTGGTGTAAATTTGAGTGTTAAGAAGTTAAAATTGTGTACATTAGACCACAACTATGCCTATAAGGCGCCACGAAGAAAAAGATATACAATACTACAAAAAGAAAATAAGAAAAATTGAACAAAAACTGAAGCGTCGTTGTCGTCGTCGAGATGACTATAAAAGTGGAAGTGATACTTCAAGTTCTAATATTCCAGGTAACAAAAGGTTGTCTTGTGATTGCTATTATACCGGTACGGCTACTGGCTTGCATAGCAGTAAAAGCCACAAGGTCTTTTCATAACCTTAGTACCGGAAGGGACGGGTGGTGTACGAGATACATCGACGTTCCCACTGGACTCGGGTCGTATACGAGATATACGGACGAGATCCCTAGATGCGGGTCGTATACGAGATATACGGACGAGATCTTTAGACTTATGTGAAGTCCGTGAGGCTTCAATAAGCAGTTTTTTAGCAATCGCTAGTACAAATTTCCAGTGGTACCTATGGTTTTCGTTTTTCAGATTATAATACTGATAACACTTCGAACGAGGTCAAAATCATTGAAACATTACCACGAGATATGTCACCAGGACCTATGACAGATCTGGTCCCAGAAGAACCTGGACTTCTGATTGTAGAAAATTCCAACTCAACTCCTGTGGTGAATCCTGAGCCTACCTCAGCAATACCTACAATGATTTTGGAGGTACTTTTAGCACTGGGTGATCTCATGCCAGATAAACCTGCATATGGTCCTGCCTTTTGGCTCGTATTTGGAGCAATATTTTGAAAAACTGTCGGAAGAGACATAAAGATAGAGTTGGAACAAAACCAGCTAGGCATTGGACTGTCTATAGTCAGTAATGCAATATCATTATTGATAAATAATGATACAGTGGACAGATTGAAACTGATGTCACTACTTAGTGATGCTGGAAGGATCTTGACGGATCTACATTTTGTACAGACTAAGTCAAGAAGAAACTTAATTTTCCCTGTTGTAGACAATTTTTTTTTATAGTACTATCAAAGATGTTGATAGAGACGAGTATATATATGTAGTTAATCTTAGTGACAAGATCAAAGTTTTGAAAATATGCCAACAAAGTGGTCAGTCTATCAAGAAACCTACATTCATCTAATACAAGAATACAGCAAATCATAAGAGAAACTTGCAAGGTCCTCCTCGCTACAATCAGAGGACATCAGTTATGGACCCAAAAGGAACCAGTTTTCTGTACAGGCCTGGAAACATCACGGCCACTATTATCAGTCCACTACCAAGAAAACTAAAGCCTCACAGGAGAAACCTCCTGCTTGTACATAGAGGTAAGTCATGCTGGAAGACTGACTCATTTTTTATTTTGCTGGAACAAAATTTGCAAAGATGAATCTGTACTTAATTATATCAAAGGATATTCAGTTACCTTTGTAAAGAAACTTTAACAGAATTCAATGACACTCCCCCGTTCAGTAATACCTGCTGAAGAATATACTGATATGCATACTGCTATCAGCAATTTATTAAAATAGGGAGCTATATTCCCTTGCATGCCATGTAAAGACCAGTTTATCTCCCCTATATTTTTGATTCCAAAGCATATTGGTACAAAAGGATTCATACTAAACTTAAAGTCATTGAATAAATATGTAGAAACATCCCATTTTAAAATGGAGGACCATAGGACAGCAATAGCTTTACTTTCTCCAGGCAATCGCCCATGGCGAAAATAGATTTAAAAGAGTCATATTTATTAGTAAATATAAATCCACAGTGTAGAAAATACCTACGTTTTCAATAAGATAGATTATTATATGAATTAAGGCCCTCCCTTATGGCGTGTGTTCTGCACCTAATATTTTCACAAAGATTATGAAGGTTGTAGTGACACATCTAAAATAAAAGGGTTACAGGTCAGTTCAATACCTAGATTATCTACTTTGTATAGGATCTAGTTATCAATCATGTTTACAAAATGTTCAAGAAACAATAGCTCTCTTGAAGCGCTTGGGATTTGTTATAAATTTTAATAAAAGTATAATAATACCATCACAGTCTTGCAAATTTCTAGGTTTTGTATTTGATACAAAAAATATGTCATTACAATTGCCCATAAACAAAGTAAAAAATTAGTTCAGAAGTACTTAGACCTGGATAGCTGTCTTATAAGAGATCTGGCAAAATTAATTGGAATACTAATTGCAGCCTGCCCAGCTACCACATATGGTTGGCTTTACACAACATTTTTTGAACATCACAAGTACAAATATTTAGTTAAAAACAATGACAATTATTATGATGTGAAAATATACTTACATTCAGATATAAAATTAGATCTGCAATGGTGGAATGTTAATATTAGTACGAATAGTACTAATATTAACATTCCACCAGTATATTCAGTATGTAATAGCATTAGTAGAATACTTTTACATACTGTTTTACATGCTCATCATAAACATGATATTGAACTGTTCACTGATGCGTCCCTGTCTGGATGGGGAGCTGTTTATAAAAACAAAAGAGCACATGGCTTTTGGAGTGAATATGAGAAAACATACCATATAAACTATTTGGAATTACTGGCACTATTTATGGCATTAAAAGTTTTTGTAAAGGACAAGCAATACCTTAACATTCTATTGCATGTAGATAATAAGACTGCCATAGCTTATGTAAACAGAATGGGTGGTATTCAGTTCCCTCATGTAAGTAACTTGGCCAGGTCTATATGGCAGTGGTGTGAAAAGAGACATATTTGGCTAGTTGCCTCCTACATTAAGTTTAGTGAAAATAAAGAGGCTGATGAAGAGTCGCATAAAATCAATCCAGATAGAGAATGGGAGTTAAACACTGGCATTTCAACAAATTGTATCTGTGCTGGGTGAACCTGAAATAGATTTATTTGCATCCCGCACTAATTCTAAATGTATTTCTTATGTTTCCTGGAAACCAGATCCAGAAGCAAGGAACATTGATTCTTTTACCTTGTGTTGGACGGAATATCTCCTTTATGCCTTTCCTCCATTCAGTTTAATATAAAAATGTTTACAAAAAATAAAAAATGAGAAGGCAACAGGTATTATGATCATGCCCCACTGGCCATCACAACCTTGGTATCCCTTAATGCAGACTATTTTTGTCTCAAAGCTTATATATTACAAACCTCAAAAATATCTTTTATATTCTCCTTTTAGAGACCATCACCCTCTTCACCATCAACTTACCTTGATTGCAGGAATGTTATCAGGCAAGCTTGGCTGAAAGGAGCTATTCCCCCAACATCAATAATAGATGTCATGTTTGTATCCCTTTCACATAATACATTAAAACAATATAATGTTACATATACTGTTTGGTGGACCTTCTGTCAGGAACATGGTATAAACACATTCACTCCATCTATACCATTTGTTATGTATTTCCTAACAAAATTATTTGACTCTGGAGCTGCCTATGGGACCCTAAACCCTCATAAGTCAGCTCTATCTTTGATAATAGGCTCTAAAATTGGGGAGGATGATCGTATTAAGAGGCTCTTCAAAGGATTCTATAAGTCGAAACCGCCATTAGCAAAATACCAAAGTACATGGGACCCAAATAATGTTCTAAGCGTATTATGCAACTGGACCCCCAAAATGACATTAAGTTTTGAATGTATATCAAAGAAACTGGTGGTTTTGCTTGCACTAAGCACAGCTCAACAGGCATTAACCTTAGCTTTAATAAAAATATCCAATATAACACAGAGTGAAAGTTGTGTCAATATTGCCATTACTGATAAAACTAAAACTTCGGCTGCGGGAAGAACCCAGCCTAATCTTTTCCTACCCTTTTTTGAAAAAAAAAAAACTGAGATTTGTCCAGCCAAAACACTGTGTGATTACATGAGATTTACTAGAGAGATAGGAGGTCATAATGATTACATGTTTTTAACACTTAAAAAAAAAAAAAAAAAAAAAAAAAAAAAGTTCAAGACGAATTGAGAACCTCCTCCTTTTTTTTTGGAGTCTGTTAAAAAACCCCATAAACTGGTTTCGGCTTCTACTATTGGTAGATGGATTAAGAATACGCTCTCAGACTGCGGTATTGATACGTATGTCTTCTCAGGCCATAGTACACGACACGCCTCTATATCCAAGGCTAGGTCAAAAGGAATTTCATTATATGTAATTAGACAGACTGCCAGTTGGACAAATAACTCATTAACATTTGCGAAATTTTATAACCGGCCAATTCTGAATTCAGGAGAATTTGCCCATGCTGTGCTTAATGCATAATAATAATATATATATATTTTAGCTTACACCATTGTCTCTATGGACATTGTGATCTTAAGCATGCCATTATTAATTTGTAAAAAAAAAAAAAAAAAAAAGCAGATGATTATATACCAGATAAGGCTGATTAATTGATTAATAACACGATGACTGATTGTTAATTAAATTTAAGATGTTTATGAATAAAACAATTTTGATTTGAAAACTTAAATATATTTATTTTAAAGGACAAGGAGTCAGGGTCATCTCAATTCTCAACTTTACCATATCTCTAAACATCTGCATGGTAAATATATCGAGAACGAAGCACGCAGTATAATAGATGATCAAACGAACTTACCTGTGTGAAGTTCGATCATTATTATACGAAGTGCTTCGTTCGAAGATATATGTTCCCTACCCACCTCACCCCAGGTAAAATTGAGATAACCTTGCAAGAATCTAAAAAGAATGACAGTTCGCGTAAGGACACAGATAACGCACACTAACACTTCTGTTTAGTTTTAGCTCTGAAAATTGCGTACAGTTGCCGAGTGACTCGAGAAAGCTGCATGGTAAATATATCTTCGAACGAAGCACTTCGTATAATAATGATCGAACTTCACACAGGTAAGTTCGTTTGATCATCTATAATAAATAATAAATAAATAAATAGGTATAATAGGACAATATCCACTATTTAACATATTATAAAGTAATTACAAATCAAAACCAAATTCAAGAGTCTACCAGGGTTGTGGGAATGGTCTAATTAGATACTACAGCTACAGCCCCAAAAGGCAAAGACAACTGAAAGAACAGGTGGATTCACATTCCACGAAAAAAGTCTACAGTGTTCTCGTATTCACTTAAAAAGGAGCTACTTACATTTCATTACACAGCAACTAAAGAAACGGGTGGATGTTAAGCCAGTAGAAGTTTGACGCTCCCTTCTGCTCTACGAACGGAACGAATTGAAGGGGAAGTCAGTTAATGATTTTTTTCTTAAAAAAGGAGTCTACAGTGTTCTCGTATTCACTTAAAAAAGGAGCTATAGAGATTTTGTTATTTTAGACGAGAAAGTGTAAATGTACGTTTCTGTTTCAGAATAAAAGAGACGGGAGTGACACCCCCAGTGCCTAGGAACGAGACGGATCTAGATCCAGCCGCGAAGTACCATGTTGTGTCTCACGTGCAGTATATTACGTAAGTCATCTTATGTATGCTGATTTATGTATTTATCCGTGAAAGTGATAATGAATGTAAATACGAGAAACAGGAAGATAATGTATACGATAAACACGGCTGTGGTTACGATGCTATAACTTATGGGACAAGGACATTTTGTTTTAATTAAGTTTACGAATTAGATAAATTTAATACAAGACATTTGCCAATTTAATGCAAATTCTAGTATAATACATTTATAATTATCATAATCATTTATTTGTCAGAACATGGTCGGTATGCATGATTACAGTACGGCCGTTCTAACTTGGCGAGTGTGAAGTTAGGCTCTGCGAACTTTAGCGCTTGTGCACTCGTTCAAAAATAAAGGTTTTAAAATAAAAACTTTTTATCAAAAAATTAAACCGACTCCCAAAAAACACTGCAAAGTGAAAAATAACTTTAATTTCGGTAGTCGGTGTCTTTAGTTTTGTTTTTTTCGTTTTTGGCACCGACTTCCGAAATTAAAGTTATTTTTCACTTTGCAGTGTTTTTTGGGAGTCGGTTTAATTTTTTGGTAAAAAGTTTTTATTTCACTCTTTTTAGTTGGATGATTTTTAATTTACCTAGTTACAAGAGCCTAAATGTCAACTACTTATAACCTTTTACAAAATATTGCTTTTCCCAATGGTGGGCCGTTAATTGTTGAGGAGTTCTCCTGGTACTTCACCATCAGCTCTACATCACCATATGCATTGTGACGAGCATAAAGTGCTTAACATCCATATTCAGGTAATCGAATCGCAATCCACTCAATACTTATTATTGAGTAGTTTCGGCGGCCATCTGTGGTCTTCATCATCAGTTCCACTTCCCCAAATGGTACTTTTTGAGAGCAACTGCACAAGTTACTATAAGAAATACCCAAAACGCCATAGGTGTGCCTATAATATTTGAAGAGTTCCCTCGATTTCTCCAGAATCCCATCATCAGATCCTGACTTTGGTGACAATGGTACCAATTTCGACGTATACCCATTCGAACAAAAAAATAATTTTCCAAATCGGTTCAGCCGTCTTCGAGTACTCGATGATAATACATAAAAAAAAAAAAAAAAAATATATACGCGTCGAATTGATAACCTCCTCTTTTTGTCGTCGGTTGAAAATAATTACCAATAACAGTTGTTAACAGGAATAACAACAGCTAATTGCATTTATTTTTTTAAAACCTTTATTTTTGTACGAGTGCACAAGCGTTAAAGTTCGCAGAGCCTAACTTCACACTTGCCAAGTTAGAACCGCCGCATTGTACATGGTCTTAAATTTACATACTTACGTATATTGTCTCATCAATCATCATATTCTACCACATGGGGATACAAATGTCAAATTGATTACATAGATTCATCATAATTACATTTTTTTTAATAAGTAATGATTCAAATTTTGATAAAGAATGTCAGAAATAAAATAATATAAACAATAATTGAATTTAATTAATGTGTCATTTAAGTAGTCATTCAAACTATAGTAGCATTTATTGCATATAAATTCTTTAAATTGCTTCTTAAAACCAGCCAAATGTAATTCCCTAATTGATTTTTTTAATTTTATTATAAATTTGCGGGGCTCTGCAGAATATGCTTTTCCGCATGAGAGCTATCTTGGCTCTACGTCCGCGTAGCATGTCATTTCGCCTGTTACGTTTGGATAACAAATTTGGATTTAATCTTACGAATAAGGCAGTTTCATAAATATAAAATATAAAAAGCAGGAAGTGTGAGAATTTTATGCTTTCTGAAATAAGGCACACAACTATCCGTCATCTGAAGCCCAAACATAGATCTCATACAGCGCTTCTGCGCTTTAAACGCGGCTTCTCTATTAGTAGAGTTACCCCAAAATATAATACCGTATCTTAACACTGATGCAACAAGACCATAATAAGCTATGAGTAGTGCATCAGTATTAACGGTTGGAGCAACTTTATATAGGCCATAGGATGAGCAACTTATTTTCTTACATAATCTTTTGATATGATTCTTCCAGTTAAGCTGAGTATCTATTGTAAGGCCGAGAAATTTTGCACTGTCCACATCATTAATCACATTATTTTGGATTTTTACCTCCATTTTTGTATTCTGTTTTCTATGACCAAAATGCATTATTTGAGTTTTACCTAGATTAATTTTTAAGTTATTATTGTTAAGTCAAGAGATTATTGAGATTAACGCGTCATTTACATCAGTTTTGTATTTTCGGGTTTATTTCCAGCTACTGTTATCGTGCTATCATCAGCAAACAGGGTTATAGGGCAATTTATAGCTTTAGGCAGGTCATTAATATAAATTTAAAAAAGTAAGGGACCCAGAACACTGCCCTGTACGCCAAAGAATACAGTACGTTCTTTGGATAGGTATATAACTTCTTGTTTTGTCTTTAAATTTAAGTCCGTTATAGCAGTTTTTGAGAAAATTGGCAAAAGCGCAATGGGTCTATAGTTTTCCATTTTCTGTTTATCCCATTTTTTGAAAACGAGTGTTATAATAGATATCTTGAGTCATATGTTCAAAATATGAACTTTAATATGAATATTATGTCATGTCAATAACTTTGGCATTCTCAAGGATGCAATTGTTTTTTCATTTATCTTACTTCAGAAAGGATGAATACCCTGTATTGTGAGGTCCAATCTCCTTCGTCACATTTTACTGTAATTATGTTCTTATCACGTCATTATTACAGAAAATAATTAGAGTTATATTTTTATACCTATTGTGTGAAAGCGCATTCCTATACTTTTGACGTTCCGTTTGGTTGAGAAAATTGATAAGCAAGTGAAAAATCATAATTACGAGTATTCTGTGTCTGTCATCTTTCTATATTTTTCGGATAGGTACTGCCTCAACATGTGTTGTAGTTTATGATTATTGATGAAAACTTTTCTTTTACAGTTACCTGGTATCTCATGTTTTAGAATTCCAAATTCTGTTATCTCTTTGCAAGAGGACAAATCATACAGGACCTCTACACGAATGTTCCATATATGGCGAAAAGGAAGCAGGAAAACTTCTCAGGTACAATGTCAGGGTAATTAAGATGCATGAGAAATTAATATCGATGACTCTTTGTTAGCCAAGGATGTAGATGGTGTCATTATCACTTTTATGAGCACGTTGATACGGAGAGTTTTTTTTACAAAAGTATACCTTACTTAATGTAATCAAAAATGTAAATCATATTATAAACGTGAATATTTGTGTAGTTGAACGAAACCTGGCACACATAATAAAAATCTTAAATAAGAAATAGGCTACTGTTTATCCCGAGGAAAATGTGTGAAATTTCTACGAGAAAGAAGTCACAGGCAATAACTAGTCTAAACATATAACCGACATTTAAATCTATCTTTTACATTTAATAACAGTTAAAATATTATTTACTTTGTATCATATTTTCAATGGATTATAGTAAAACTACACAATATATACGCACCATTCACTACCATAATATCAGACACGATCCTGATCTTTGATCCAAAATGCTTTAAGTGGTGTCCAATACTGCCAAAATTTTATGGCCGATACGCGACAGAACTGAGCTGAATATTCTTCCAGACATCAACGAGCAAACACTTATTTAAATACATGGTTTAACCTGTTTTAATGGAGAGATTTTTACCTAAATTTGGTCTTTAATCGTTATTCTGATTTCAGTGATGGAATGGCACTTGGTGCAAGTGAAGACTGGAGAACAGTCCTTAAAGCAATAACAGGCGAAACAGAAATTTCAACTGAAGGCATACTACAGTACTTTTCAGAACTCCAAAAGCATCTAGAAAAGGAAAACATGAAACTAGCAATTCTTAACGAAGGAGACATGGACCAAAGTGCGCCCATCATAGTGGGTGTCATAGTAGTGTTATTGACAATACTAATTATTGTACTTTACTGCGTAAGGAAACATGAAGTTGGAAGCAAAGTGTTTTCTGCTTGTGGTTTGAGCAAAAACGGGTCTTTGGACATAGTAACAAATGAAATCCCACAGGGAAAGAACAATGAAGTGGAAGGTATAAGCGAAGATAAACTTTGAAATATAACGAAGTGTATAATACCTGAATGTGATTACACTTATGGTTATTTTATAAGTGAAAGTACTGGAAAAACTTAAGCAAGGACTAATATAGTAAGACAAATAATAATTAAGCATTTATCGTGCCAGTAATTATCAATTGATTACATCATAAAGTTTAGTTTTTAATGAATTTGTGAGAAAGTTCCAGGATATTGTGTTATGAATAAGTTTTATTGCGATTGGGTATGTTATTTTAGAATACATTTTATTGAATGAGTGTTTTTTTTCTTTAATTATGTAAAAAAAAATATAAATCTAAGACTATATAACCGGTAGGTAGCAGAGATGAACATGACCTACATTCAACATTAATTTTGCCAGTTGTTGCAGTAATGTTTTGGTAGGAGCTAGTTATCGACTGGGCACAAGCAGAGACATCGAAAAGGTTTACTATCACGAGGATCACGGTTTCAAATAGGACACACAGGCAGAACTCTATCAGGGTATCGAACCAAGGATTACATACTCAACTCAAACACATTTCGGTTGTTGGGTACAATATCAGCTGAAATGATAAATGATGTAACATATAAAAACATATAAAAATAAAAAGAGAAAGCTCTCTTAAATAAGACGAAATCATCTAGCGGTGCATGGTCAGCCAAAACTGTTACAATTTGCTGCATGGTGTATTAAACACTGCCATGAAGTACACTGGTCACGCAAGCTGTAGCTTGTAACTTATTTTGATGGTTGAGATCAAAATGTTTTATTTGAATTACCTGAATAGTTTGTGTTTTCAGTAAATAAAGTATCCTATGTCCCTTCCCAAGGTGTAATCTATCCCTGTACTAAATTTAAGCAAAATTGTGTAAGGGGTTTAACGTAAAAGTGTTGCAGACAGACAAAGTTAATATCGCATTTATAATATTAGTAGGGATAGTAAGAATATCCAATCGAACCACCATTTTGATAAATTTATATTTGAAAAAAAAACCCTGCGGCGACTTACTAGAATATGTAAGTGTATGTGTAAGTCAACTACGGACTATCTATGGACATGTTAACTATAGTCGACTAGTCGACTTACTAACTTTACTGAAGGTTACATCTGAAAATCATAGATCAATAACCAGGGACTTTTGTACTGTAGCTAACACAGTAGAGCTGCTATACATATAGGTATACCTACTTTACAGCTGTTTGGTATTAGACGTGAAAGTGATATGTCTGCGATGCAATTTACTGGCTCTTCTCTTTTTCTCTCTCTCTCTTTCGTAACCCTGTACAAGAGTGCGAGAGAATATGTAATTTTCTAACTTATAAAACGTTTAAAAGACATTGTTCCGGCTCCATACATGTCACGCCTAAGAATCGTTTGAATCGAAAATGACTTAGATATACTCTAAATATTTTATAGAATAATAGTAAATCAATTTTTACTAACGGACAATTGAAAATACAAAAATAATTGCGAAAATAAAAATCATTCTAAAACTACCATTACTACATAAGAATCATAAGCCTAAAAGTTTATAGTAAGATATATCAATAAGAATAATAGAGGTTTTCTAGCATGGGCAATAAAAACAACATATGTATATTCAATAACAGTTTTTTAATCATCAATATTTCTCACTAATATATCATCTAAGAACTCTGCAGGGGGTTCAAAATACCCGAAATATTCCAAATTTTATCAATTTCTAATTTAATCCCGACAACCTTCCGTATTTCCCGAAATCGGGGAAAAATCCCGTAAATCGGCAGCACTAGATGGCAAATAGACATTTTTTACGGCACCACGCATTGGTCAATCTTGACCCAACTTTTTATTTTGAATTTATTTATTTGAAGTGTCCGTGGAATACTAAAATATGTTTCAAGCAGTATAAAAAGAAATAACAATTTTATCTTCTAATTTATATTCACATCGGTTATATAGGCCAAAATCGAACAATGTCTAAATCACATATCACGTTAGTGATTGACAATGTATACACTCGTCAATATGTAAAATAAATAGAGGGGCGTATGCCAGTTTCTGAAGGTATTATTATAGCGCTGACTTGTTAGATAATACTCTACTCCCTCTAATTGATCGCTACATTCAATCGATAAGTGAGAGCCGTAATTAGCCGAAATTATTTGCTTTTTGCTTGGTGCACAGCTACGCGTTAAAACGCGTAAAAACTATCAAGTACTAGTTTAAAAAACAAATCTTTAAGCTTAAGTACTTGACAGTTTTATGCATTAAATAAATCACGGTTTGTTATATTATCACGACCAGAAGAATCAATAGACACGTCTTCCACAGTCCCGTGCAAAAGTGTAGAATTCAAAAACAGGCACCTTCCAAAGTAAGTATTGTAAGTAATTGTCAATGTCCTACACTAAATAGAGTGTAGCGGCATAGACTGTTATTATCAAATTGCAATTTACTTAGCAGGGGCATAGTACAATAATATGTCATGGTCTATCAGTTGCGATTATTTAGGTTGCTCTATTAAATTAGTGCTTGAAGCAAGGAAACTTTAGTCTATTGACCAATTTCCAAGTGAGTCCGTGTTACGTGGTCGATATAAAACACTGTACAAATTGACAAATTCTGACCGTGAAGTACGAATAAAAATTTAATTAGGCAGTAAAATTTACGTTGGGGCAGGTTAATTGGTGTGAACTAACACAGTTCTTAAACCTAAGATAATAACACATAAGAGTACAGCAAATGCGAATGTAACTGTAATTTCACGTCATGGACGAATGTGATTTTTTGTTGGATTTGCATTTAATTAATCAACAGCCCTGGGGAAGTCATGGAACCTTTTGACTTGTTTTTTAACCCAGAATCTGAAGTGCTGTTCTGAATTTATTGAATGAAGTTATTGTTGCAAGAATTGATATTATACAATCGATCGTTCCTCGGGTTCGTGTAAGCAAATGGCTGCTATTGACGGCCAACGATGTCCGCGACTGGCTGTGGACATCCGCTCATAGCCGACTTGTCGAAATGGTTAAGAATGTGAGCCAGTGTGAACTAACTGCAATCACCTAACCGTTACCGCTTGTGACGAACGCGCGCACCTAGGATCGCAGCGCAGGAGCTTGCGCGCTATTTGCATATTCAAAAATCGAACACTGCGGCTATACGTTACGAACTCATGTTTTATTTTTATTTCAAACATTGAATTTTAATTGAGATTACATAAAGGAAAAGAAAAATAAAAGAGTTATAAATAGACAATACACAATAAATATAAACACGCAAGGGCCAACACAAATGAAGCTTAAGTGAAGTGATGATACATGGTTGTGAATAAGTTTTAATTAAAAGGTAAGTTTAATAGCAAATACTTTTCGATACTACACACTGTTGAAAAGAAAAAAGTCTGCGTAATTGTGAATAAACGAATTCGTGAAGACAAAACAAACTGAACTTCATACATTGGTCAAAATAAGTTGTCAAGGAATTATAATGAATTTAAAATTGCTTCCTCGCCAATTTCCAGCATTCACCGCGGTAGTTTTTATTACAGGAACCACAAAAAGTGGATACAAATAGGTATTTATTATTATGAAAATTTGCAGAATACATGAAGTTTTTTCATAAATATATTTACACGTTGCAAAAAATATAATCACTCGATAGGTAATTGTTCACATAACAATAACGATGTATTTTCAATACAAAAAGATGTTTTAATATTAATTCAATAAATACATTTTATATCAACTGAGCAATTAAAAAATAAGATTGATGAAGTCTATATTGTATCTAAGGAATTTGTATTTGACGTTTAAAGGTTTTTTTCTAAAAAGGTTAAATGTGGAATACTTAAGTTTATTTAAGTTTATTAACCTAGCTGTATATTAAAATATGAGTTATTAAAAATTAACCATAAGCATAATTAATGAAAACAGGGGCAAATAAAAAGAAAATATTAGGATTTATATCTATATATACTACTTTAAAAGTATGGCGTTATAAAAATATTAATAATACTTATTAAGAATATTATTAAGATTTTTAATTAATGCCGAATTAAACTTAAACTGAGCTTAAAGAGTTTGTATGGACATGGTAAATTTCGGTCCAAAAACTTAAAGTACCCAAAAGTATTGTTACTTCACTGGATACATAGCAAAACCACATTCAGTTAGTTTTTAATTGTAACTTTTTTAAGATCCTAAATCCACTTTATAATATACCTATAGGCCTACGTAATAACTAACGGAACATTTGTGTCCTCATTTCAACATCCTGTTTAGGCTAGAAAAAGTGAATCTGATGCAAAGATCTACAAGCCGTGCTTAGCTTGGCTTGGCTCAGACTTGAATTAGTTTGATCATCTTTTTAGGGTTCCATACTCAAAGGATAAAAAAACCGGCCTGGTGACAGACGGACAGACAGACAGACGGACAGCGGAGTCTTAATAATAGGGTCCCGTTTTACCCTTTGGGTACGGAAACCTAAAAACGGGGCCCTATTACTAAGACTCCGCTGTCCGTCTGTCTGTCACCAGGCTGTATCTCATTAACCGCGATAGCTAGACACTTGAAATTTTCACATGATAAAAACAAAAATACTAAAAACAGAATAAAATAAATATTTAAGGGGGCTCCCATACAATAAACGTTATTATTTTGCCGTTTTTGTACTTGATAATGGTACAGAACCCTTCGTGCGCCAGTTTGACTCGCACTTGGCCAGTTTTTTTATTAATGCAATTTGTCCTCATTGACATTTTGTGTCGTTTCAAATACTTTAGGCATGCTTGGTATTTGCCCATTGGCATATCCACATCAATGTCAAAAACGGTTTAGGAGACTACCTTAGTAGGTCTTGCGGGACTAATCTTGTTTTCAAATGTTATTTTTGTATCTAAAGGTTACATTTGAAAGAAACTGCAATAGTTACGTATTAAAATTAGGAGTATGTAAGGTATCACGATGACTACCTGAAAACACAATGCACATACGATTGAGTCTCGCTATCATTTTCACAAACATATATGGTGCGGTACACGACATAAGTTACATAATAATCCTTAATAAATTAATGACACATTCCGACGTTTGTTGCCCGTGGTACTACCAGTAGTATTACGGGCAAACTACTAAGATTTTTATTCATATTATAAGTAAGAAAATAACATTGGTGACATTACAAGTTCAAATTACTTACACATGTCATTTACTGTGCTAGATCATTCCACTTCAAGATTCATAATACATTAATAATTATTTTAAATGAATTAGCTAGATAATTTTCTAGCAAAGGCCAAATGTATGCTGTATCAACTCCACGAAAATGTGATGTGACAGCAAATGACATTTGTGTAAATAATTTGAACTTGTAATGTCACCAATGTTATTTTCTTACTTCTTATAATATTAATAAAAATCTTAGTAGTAACTGTGGTACTACTGGTAGTACCACCGGTAGTAACACCGGTAGTATCACGGGCAACAAACGCATTCCGAAGGATCCATAGGTATAAATTCACAAATCGTGATGAACTAAAAATAAACAATCACAACACTGCCTATACAAAAATTTACTCTAGCAATCGAAAACAACCATAATCAGGTTATAACTTTCCCATTGCTGGGATACAGGCCTCTTCTCTACGAATGGGAATGGGCCGTTAGCCACCACGCGGGTCCATTGCTGGTTGGTGGAATCTGAATTGGTGGCTTCGAAATTTCTTTGGTCCTAGAACATGCTGGTTTTGTTTTCATTCGCCGTTTTGAGAATATTAGTGATGTTGAAAACTATGTACACAGAAATGGGTTCGAACTCACGACGACTGGTTCGTAAATCGTGCATATAACCACCTCGGTTCGCTACTTCTTTTTTCAATTAATGAAAATTACCTTGTCGCGTTTGCTTTCCATTATCCCACTTGATGATAAGCAATAATGTCTTTGAAGACATACAAGGTTTAGAGATTGACTTACTTTAATTAGTTTTTGAATAACACAATACGCTATCGAATGTTTAACGGTTACCGCAACCTGTAGACAGATAATATTCAGTCCTCTGCGGGTTAATGCAGAAGCGTCGCAGTTGATTCATTAGATAGATTTTATCATCGTTTTCATAAAGCGTAAGGTACACACTTGTGCCTTCCGGGTTTGTGGGATTGTTCTAGCGAGATACCGCGGCCCCGGAACACAATGGTAACTGAAGGAACAGAATGCATTTTTAGTCAGTAGAAATCTGAAACTCGCTACCGCTCCATCCAGATCGGCAGAAGTAATTTGATAATTTTTCCTCTAAAAAAAAAGGTACACGCTTCTGGTCTAAAAACTAGTTGTTCGCTAAAGTGTCCTGTCTAGTACCAACTATTCGCACTGTCATTGTCACGGCCAGTTTCGCCAACTAAGCTAAAAATACACTATTGCCATTCACTATTTTGTTACTATCACAAAACCTTACACCGAAGTTCCTTATAATAAACGCAATTACTTAACAATGACACTTGTTGGTAGGTACGTTTGTTATTGTCCTGTAGGTACCGGTTACAAGTGCAGTGAAAGTGTTTTGACATTCACTGTATTCTTAGAAACCGAAAGTTGCTTTTCCCTGTTTGTGCGAAATGTACCAGTACCTAGGAAAGTACTGATACATTATTAGGGTAGGAACCCTATTCACGCTACTTGGATAGGATGATATTTAGTTGATTGGTGCATTATCCTGGTCCAGTTGAAAAACAGCGTCAGGCACTAGTTGTCTGATATTTTGGCTGAACTGAGCCTATTTGGCGCAGCCATGAGGCGCACAATTATGTCTAGAGATAAATCGTATTCTTTTAAATATTATTGTAGGACCCTTATTTAATCCATGCAATTTCTTTCCTTCTATAATTATATTTCTTATGTTTCCCTGAAAAGAACACGTTTCACTGTGATATTCTGTAGGAAAAGAAACAATAGCAAGAGAAAAAAAAAAAACAAAATGTTACAAAAACATGACTACAAAAATTGGCCAAGTGCGAGTCGGACTCGCCCATGAAGGGTTCCGTAGTAACTATAATAAATATAATATACATTTTTTTTTAACGTGGTAAAATCATCAAATAAGTCCTCCCACCCCGAGCAGGGCCGGAGGGACTGTCAGACTTGTACTGACTAAAATCCACGGTGTTCCTTCAATAGCCCTTTACGTTCCGGGGTCACGGTAATGGGATAAGTCCCACGATCCCGGCAGGCTTCGGCCCTCTACAGGGGAGGCCTCGTCATATTGCTGACGCTCTTTGAGGCGCGCGTGGAACACAACGCGCCGTCAACCCGGGGCATGGTCCATGGTCGGACAGCGAGTTGCCCTTTACTCGCTGTCCGCATGCCCGCTCCTACGGTGGCCGGAGATCGTCGGCCGACGTCCGACGCCGTGAGCGTCTACCACTGCGGCTGGGCTGGAGGGAGGATGTCATCCTCTCCCTCACGCGGCCAAATATAATATACTTAATATATTTACATGAAAAAAAAAAAAACAAAAAACCTTACAAATTTCTTAAAACTAGCTTAATAACTTTGTTTTAAATAACTTTGTTTTTCATAGTATTTGTATGAATTACAAAGTTATATTTGCGGTTTTAGAAAATATGCTGTATCTCAAAAACTACTGACCCGATTTCGTTCAAACTAATTTTGGTTGAAAGTTTACATTAAGATCTACAGACTTGTATTTTTTTAGATATTTCACTCCATTATTATAGAAGTTAGAGGGGGTGGACACACATTTTACCACTTTGGAAGCTTATATCTCTTAAACGATTGATTTTATGAAAAAGTGGTTTTAGAAACCCTCATATCATTTTTAAAGACCTGTCTATAGATACCACACACGCATAGGTTTCATGGAAAAAAATATTTTCAGTTCTAGTTCCATGTATGGGAACCCCCCCCCCCCCCTTTATTTTAATTATTTTGTAATTTTTTTCTTAAAATCGGAAAGCGGTTCACAGAATATGTCTACCTATTAAGTTTCATATGTATAGTCTTAATAGTTTCGGAATAAAATGGCTGTGACATACGGACGGACGGACAGACAGACAGACAGACAGACGGACAGACATATCGAAACTATAAGGGTTCCGTTTTTTGCCATGCGGCTACGGAACCCTAAAAAGGGTAGTACGTTAAATGAATAATGGCCAAATATTGTATTGCAAAACTAAAAATACTTATGATTTTTTTTGTTTTTGGCTAGATCTTTATAGTGAGACTATACATGTGAAACTTAGTAGGTAGACCTACTAAGTTTCACATGTATAGTCTTAATAGTTTCGGAATAAAATGGCTGTGACATACGGACGGACGGACAGACAGACAGACGGACTATAATAATGGAGTGAAAAATCTAAAAAAAATATATTTCTATAGATCTTAATGTAAACTTTCAACCAAAATTGGTTTGAACGAAATCGGGTCAGCAGTTTTTGAGATACAGCATATTTTATAAAACCGCAAATATAACTTTGTAATTCATACAAACAATATGAAAAACAAAGTTATTTAGAGTAGTTGTAAAAATGTAAATAAGCTAGTTTTAAGAAATTTTTAAGGTTTTTTTTTATCCGTCAGATAAATATACATATTATATTATTATAGTTACTACGGAACCCTTCATGGGCGAATCTGACTCGCACTTGGCCAATTTTTATACATTAGCATGTTTTGAAAATCACAAAAATCGATAACAAAATAGATATTCTCATAGTTTTTGCTACAATTGCGTGCCAGCAACTTTGTAAAAGACTTTCACAAATTTTCCTTTTCTACATATTCTTCTTACCTTACCGCGGTTCACGCCTTTCTAGCGAGGCTTATCTGAAACTAATAACGTATTGTATATTTTCTTTTCTCGTCATTAGCAGTACCCTTCTTTATACATATATCAAGGAAAAGAAAGAGTAGCGGTGGCCTTGCAGGATAGTTCTAGTTAGATACTCGGGTATCTCCGGTACGCATTGTAACTGAAGGAACAGGGTGGGTTTATACTCAGTAGAAGTGACTCTCACTTCCACTCTATCCAGAGTGAAAGGAGTCAAATGATAATTATCCCTTGGAAACAAAAAATACTATTAACCAAGTAGTAACATGACTTACGAATTCTTGGATTCGAAACTAGTTCGACACATTACGTTGTTTATCACCATCACTGCTTTGAAGGAAAATACCATGATTATACTGGCATGTCTTAGGACTAGGGCTGCCATTACCAGAATTGCCAGCCCCAGACAAGGACTTCATAAGCCCCGGACATTTGGGTAAAATCACAATTTTTCCCCGGACACCGTAGAAAAATAAATTTTTGTACTTGAAACTAAAAACAATAATGTTTAATTATGGTTTTTATTTCCTGGTAACATTGTAGACATTTAGAATTTTATTAATAATAGGCTTTATTTTTAATTAATCAACGTAACAAAAACAATAGGATGAAATACAGAGATCGTGCTTTTTGGTGCCCGTAAGACCAATGTGTGTCCGGGTTTTACCCGGACGCTTATAGGAGAAATCCCCCGGACGCTGTCCAAACTAGGAGAAATCCGGGGAAATCCGGACGGATGGCAGCCCCACTTAGGACAAAATATTCGGAACTATGTAAAATCCACCAACCCGCACTCAGCCTGCGTGATCTCGGTCCATTCCCTATCATATGAGAGGAAGCCTGTGTACCAGCAGCGGTGGGAAGTGGATACGTTATATGCTGATTATAAGGAAAAGAACAAAGGTCGGCCATCATTCATTATGTATTTACTATACAAGCAATGATCACGCGTACCTTGTTATGCCTACATCCTGCGATTACCTCGATTTCAGTGTCACAGACGTTTTGAGCACTGATTTGGTAATGCATTGATTACACTGGTCGGCAATATTGTATAGTACCCTACATACACATACATACTTTACCACATACTTATTATTATTTTATTCAATAAAGTTGTCCACTTAGTACAAATTCATGAAATATGCCAAAAATATAAATTCTAGAACGTAGACAACAGGTTATTCTATATCTAGACCTGATATACAAAAATGATTTAACAGCAGTGTTATTTATTCTGGATATCAGTGAGCTCATCGTGCTATGTTGACGGTCTTGTAAACCACGTAGCAATAAGTACCTAATTCTTTTGAAGAAACCATTATATGTAGTTATAATTCATGTATCACAAATGCACGTATCTAGCATTTGTGTGATTATTATATCTAGCAAATCTATATCTACACCTACATTTTTATAAATAAAATTGAAGATACAAGGCAATTAACGCGCCTTTTGTACAATCAAACATGTTTTGTTTTGCGCACACGATATTGCATTGTTCAATATTATTTTATTTATGTATTTAAAATACTACACACACTTTAACATTTATTTAATTTACTTGCCCTCGTCCGTGTATCACTGCTGGGTGCCAACTGAAAACCAGCGTTGAGTGTCTTCCGCCCAGCAAAATGCTGAGTTGGTGTCCCTTTCGGTGTTGACATGCTCAACGATTGTTTTTTCCCTTTTATTTTATAATGTTTGTAATTTTGTGATGTATGTTGTTGTGTGTGTTTTCGTCCGAATATTTTTTTTTCAATTTTAATTTCCATCTCCGATAAATCACTGATATACTTTTTTGAAATGTTGTTTTTCTGTTGGTATTTTTGTTTGGCCAGGTTAATTGTCTAGAACAGCTGAACCGATTTCAATAAGACTTTGATTGGTTGTAAGAGGAGGTTATAGGGTAACATAGGCTACCTTTTATCCGGAATTCCTAAAGGATTTATGGGGGAAATCTGAGTGGGTAGTATTGACCGCCACGCGCTTGAAGTCGCGGAAACAGTTACTTGTAAATACGTTCGTATATTTTCGATTGTCTTTGGTTGTTATATAGCACACAGCTATAAAACAACGACTACCCATTTATTGTTTAATTACAATCGGTCCATTGATCCGACAATTTCATATTTGCTTTTATATTATGAATTTACTATACATCCAAAATATGCAATCAAAGAACAATCAAATTCCGTCATGGGAACACCACTAAACAATCAACTGAAGTAATTATCGTTGATGTCAAAGAGTTTTGCAAATAACACAAAGTCGACAGCGCGAGACGAGTTAAATAAGATACTGTTTTGTTATAATGATTCATACCGCACTTGCTAAACAGACATTGCGTTTACACCCTAATAGGTGACATTAGTCTTTGAAAAGTTTTGTTCCATTGGGTAATTCCATAAGTGACAGACAGACAGACATGATTCCAAGTCAGGGCCGGCCGATGAGTATTCTAAAGAGACATCGGGGCCCCAAGACGTAAGGGTAACTGAAGGAACAGGGTAGGTTTCTAGTCAGTGGGAGTTTGACATTCCCTTCCGCTTGACCTGGAGCGGGAGTTGGCATTAAAATTTGATGATTATCACACCGACAAAAAAGAGACATGATCAATATTTCGCGAGTTCGATTTTGATTTATTTGTTGGGGGTCTGTCTATTGATTTTCAATGTTTGTTTATGCAACCATTAGGGTGCGTTTCCACCAGAGATGCGATGGAAATGTGTCGTGCGAGGATGTCTAGCTGTGCTGTGAAAATGTGTGGGGGTTTCCACCAAAGCTGTGCGATGAAAATGTGCCTACGAGGATGTGTAGCGGAGCTGTGAAAATGCGCATTAATGTGTGGTGCGAGGATGCGCAAACCTCGCAACACATCCTTCTCAACACACATTCCTCGCAACAAATCCCTCGCAACACATCTCTCGCACACATCCCTCACACACATCCCTCGCTTGTTTTGTATGCGCAAAAATCTAGCTCCGCTGAGCCGTTTCCACCAGAGCTGTGCTGACCGAGGTGAGGTAAATGAAGCGATTCTATTGGTTCTTTACAAACACATCCCTCGCTACGCATCCTCGCACATCTCTGGTGGAAACGCAGCCTAACTGCCAGTTAGTCCAGTAGTCACAAGCGCGACTGCTGAGCACAGTGTCTCGGTTTCGATCCCTGGGTGTGCTATTGGGTTTTCTGTAAGGAATTCCTGAATAGTAGCCCGGATTTTTGAAGTTGGCGGTGTGATACCTCCATGCCACGGAAAGCACGTTAAGCCGTTGGTCCCGGCTGTCATATGGACCGATTGGGTGTGTGGCCACTGACACCCGCATTCCGGATGTCAGTGGCCACACACCCAATTGCTTGGACCTTCTGCTCACAATCGATCCAGACAGGCACTCTATTTCGATCTGGGCTCCGCTCGGATCGTCTGACCACTGTCTAGTGAAAACTGTATCTTCCTACTCTTCTCCGGATAAAAGCCCTAGGGGCACGAGGCGTGTATGGAAGTACAAGTCAGCAGATTGGGATAAAATGCGGCACTTTTTTGCATTCTACCCATGGCGGCAAGCTTATTTCTCTTGGTATAATGCAGCTTGTGCACAAGCCGAATTGCACAAGGAGCAGGCTTACCAGGCCTGGGTGTCGGCCCGCAGTGGCGGCAGCGCTAGTATTAGTATTCACGCATTGAAGACAGCGTTTAACTCTACCGGTAAGGCCTGCAAACGGGTGTTACGGAAAGCTCGGTTTGGCCATGTTGGACGAATTGGGGCCAAATTGGCAACTTACACTTCGGGCAGTAAGCAGTTTTGGTCCCTCGTCAAATCGGTCGAGTCGAACTTCTGTAGTCCTTCGGTGCCTCCCATGGTAAAACCAGATGGAACACTGGCCCATATCGCGCAAGAGAAAGCAAATTTATTTGCCTCCCTCTTTGTGGAAAATTCGTTTCTAGACACAGGGTCTAACTTACCACCTAACATACCTCACTGCGACTCCTTAATGCCGGAAATCGCAAGCCCTTTGTAGTCTAGACGTGAACAAGGCCAGTGGGTTGGACGGAATACCTGCCAGAGTCCTAAAAAGTTGTGCTCCAGAGTTGTCACCTGTACTGACTCGCCTGTATCGCCTTACCCTCAAAACCGGAGTGGTGCCAGTATCCTGGAAGCTTGCTAATGTGCAACCTATACCCAAAAAGGGTAGCCGTACTGATTCTGCCAATTATAGACTAATCGCCTTAACCTCCATACTGTGTAAAGTAATGGAAAGGATACTCAACAGCAAGTTGCTGGCATACCTTGAAGACAATGAGCTCCTCAGTGACCGACAGTATAGCTTTCGCTGTGGTCGGTCCATCGGAGATCTTCTTGTGTATGTCATGCATTGTTGGGGCGAGGCCATTGAGAAACACGGTGAAGCCCTTGCGGTATCCCTCGACATCTTAAAGCCCTTTGACAGAGTCTGGCACGCTAGTCTGCTGAGCAAGCTTCCCGCATTTGGTATCCCTGCTGGCTTATGAAACTGGATTTCAGACTTCTTGAGTGAGTGGTTGATCCGAGTGGTCATCGATGGCTGCTCATCGAATCTTATGGCAATTAATGCCGGTGTTCCTCAAGGGTCTTTTCTTTCTGCGACTCTTTTTCTGCTGCATATCAATGACATACTTAAGCTGGGAGCAGTTGGGTACTCAGAGAGATACTTATCCCCAGTTCTAGAGCTGACAGGGACGAAATTACCACTCTCAGAAAGGCCATGGTAGAGTGCATGAATTTGACCTTAAATCTCGTTTCCCAATGGGGTGACGACAATCTGGCCAAATTCAACGCTCTGAAAATACAGGCTTGTCTTTTCAGCGCTAAAAAGCGCCCATTTCAACTATCCCCTACTTTCCGAAGTACATCTGTGCCAGTTACCAATCGCCTGGAGCTTTTGGGCATGGAGTTGACGACAGACCTCAACTCCGGCTCAACCATCGAGTCCAGAGCTCAGACTGCAGCAAAAAAAGCTGGGAATGCTACACAAGGTGAGGCGGTACTTCTCGCCTGGACAGCTTCTAAATCTGTATAAAGCACAAGTCCGTTCCTGCGTGGAGTATTGCAGCCACTTGTGGGATGGCTCTGCACAGTACCAACTTGCTGTATTGGACTCGATTGAGCGCAGAGCTAAAAGGCTTATAGACGACGAGGTGCTAATGGACAAGCTTCATAGCCTGGCTCATCGGCGATCCGTTGCTTGCCCGTCGGTTTTCTACAGATTGTACTTCGGGTAGTGTGCGCAGGAGCTCCATGACCTGAATCCTCCATCTCCTTTCACTACCGATCTACCACATGCACGGCTGGGTACCACCCACACTTGGTTGATATACCGTCTTGTCGTACCAAGCGCTTTTCCTCCACATTTATTGTGCGCACAGCCAAGCTGTGGAATTCTCTGCCGGCTTCTGTATTTCCTGCCACTTATAACCTTTCAGCCTTTAATTTTTTTTTTCACAAGCACGCGAGGTGCTTGCACCTCGCGCAACACGCAAATACTAGTTATACTATATAAAGCTAGATTACCACTCACTCACTCACTCACTCACTCATTGACATAATTGTTCTCCCAGATGGTGGATGGGGAGGTGGGTATATTTTGACAGATTCGTAAACAAGTAACTCTCAAACCTACGGGAAAAGTGCCAAACCTCCCCTTTTCCCCCCTCCCTATCGTATCTCGGAAACTACGAGACCCGTATTTTTTTTTTACGGATTCGTATAGAGGAGGCTCGGTAAAGTAAAAACCATTTTTCAATCGCCCCCCCCCGCCCCCCTTTCACCCCCTTTAGGCGGATCTCGGAAATTAAGAGACTTGGAACATTTTTTTTTTCAGATTAATTTAGAGGGGCAATGCTTTAGTCGAAATACTTGTGCAACCCCCCCCCCATCTCCCCCCATCACCCCCCCCTTTTTTTTTTCACAAGCACGCGAGGTGCTTGCTCCTCGCGCAACACGCAAATACTAAACCCCCCCCATCTCCCCCATCACCCCCCCCCCCCTTCTTTTTTTTTTTTTTTTCACAAGTTGCGAGGTGCTTGCACCTCGCGCAACACGCAAATTCTAGTTATTATACTATATAAAGCTAGATTACCACTCACTCACTGACTCACTCACTCATTGACATAATTGTTCTCCCAGATGGTGGATGGGGAGGTGGGTATATTTTGACAGATTAGTAAACAAGTAACTCTCAAACCTACGGGAAAAGTGCCAAACCTCCCCTTTTCCCCCCCCTTCTCCCCCCTCCCTATCGTATCTCGGAAACTACGAGACCGGCATTTTTTTTTTACGGATTCGTATAAAGGAGGCACGATAAAGTAAAAACCATTTTTCAGTCGCCCCCCCCGCCCCCCTTTTCACCCCCTTTAGGCGGATCTCGGAAATTAAGAGATTTGGAACATTTTTTTTTTCAGATTCATTTAGAGGGGCAATGCTTTAGTCAAAATACTTCTGCAACCCCCCCCCCCATCACCGCCCCCTTTTTTTTTTTTTTTCACAAGCACACGAGGTGCTTGCACCTCGCGCAACACGCAAATACTAAACCCCCCATCTCCCCCCGTCACCCCCAGCCCTTTTTTTTTTCTTTCACTAGCACGCGAGGTGCTTGCACCTCGCGCAACACGCAAATACTAAACGCCCCCCATCTCCCCCCATCACCCCGCTTTTTTTTTTCTTTTTTTTTTTTCACAAGCACGCGAGTTGCTTGCACCTCGCGCAACACGCAAGTACTAAACCCCCCCCGTCTCCCCCCATCACCCCCCCCACTTTTTTTTTTCACAAGCACGCAAGGTGCTTGCACCTCGCGCAACACGCAAGTACTAAACCCCCCCCATCTCCCCCCATCACCCCCCCTACTTTTTTTTTCACAAGCACGCGAGGTTCTTGCACCTCGCGCAACACGCAAATACTAAACCCCCCCTATCTCCCCCCATCACCCCCCCGCCTTTTTTTTTTTTTTTCACAAGCACGCGAGGTGCTTGCGCCTCGCGCAACACGCAAATACTAGTTGTATTATATAAAGCTAAATTACCACTGACTCACTGATTCACTGACTCACTCACTCACTCATTGACATAATTGTTCTCCCAGATGGTGGATGGGGAGGTAGGTATATTTTGACAGATTCGTAAACAAGTAACTCTCAAACCTACGGGAAAAGTGCCAAACCTCCCCTTTTCACCCCCCTTCTCCCCCCTCCCTATCGTATCTCGGAAACTACGAGACCCGTATTTTTTTTACGGATTCGTATAGAGGAGGCTCGGTAAAGTAAAAACCATTCTTCAAAGTCGCCCCCCTTGCCCCCCTTCTCACCCCCTTTAGGCGGATCTCGGAAATTAAGAGACTTGGAACATTTTTTTTTTCAGATTCATTTAGAGGGGCAATGCTTTAGTCGACATAATTGTGCAACCCCCCCCCCGCATCACACCCCCCCATTTTTTTTTCCACAAGTACGCGAGGTGCTTGCACCTCGCGCAACATGCAAATACTAGTTTAAATATATGTTTAAAATATAAAAATACAATCTAAATAAAAGTGTGCATATTTCTGCAGAAAAAAGTAATGCTCAAATTTAATATTTTTATTTTTAAACACAACTTTATATTTTTCTATGCAAATGGTAAAAACATAGTTATACATAATTGTAAAGAATAGAGATTGTTAGGTGGCACCATAGGCACGTATTTGTTTACAATAACGAAGGCAGATCCTTCAACGTATCTGTTTAGGGTTCAGTAGTAAAACAAGAATCCGTTATACATGAACACAATCTGGAAAAGCGTTATTAACCTACCTAGGGACCTAGACCAATTCTCTTAATAAATCCGTTAGCGTGGAATTTTTTATAATGGGTTTTTATTATGTATAAGGTGTCGTCGTCGTGTCTAGTACCAACCAAACCGTTTTATATTCAGAAAGTTTGTATATGGCTGGTTTCAGATTTTCTAACTTCTCTATATAACAACTGTTAAAGATGTACAAATTACAGCCAGGATCAACGGCTTAGGGCGAGGCCCCATTAGTGCGTTGCGTCGCGTCGTCGTAACGGAACAACCAATGACGTATTATAATAGACGCGTCATATTCCCACAAAACACCTCTCAAAAACGGCACGAAACACACACATAGAGAATTACTATCTAATACGTGTAAAGAAAGGGACAGAAAATAAATGCCATCTTTAGGTACACCTGATGTTAGAGAGAGATGAATATACATCTTTAGTTAACAACCTCCCCTAACGTCACGTGACTGACTTCATTCATACGCTAGCCGCCATTAGCCGTGTAGAAAAATTAAAATAAAAAATGTATTTCTGTTGATATTTACCTATGAAATGACACATTTTGACCACTCACGGAAGCAGTATAATTAGTGCAACGTCTGAAAACACACAAAGGTATGCTTTTTTCCTAATTTTTTTTTAAACATATTTTTTCTTAAGATGTGTAGTGTAGCGATCGCGACACAGGTTCGTGCGTAACTAAACAGACACGAGGCACTTACCTTGATTTCAACTTGCCATTTTAGAGCGCGGACAACGTATCTATAGTTTATTGTATATCTTTGGGAACAACGCATTGTTTGCCACACTTGCGCTGCGTCAACGCAACGCAAGATGATATGCACGCCGTCGCAGCTGCGTCTTAGTTCCTAGCTTCCTCCTCTAGCAGTGGATCACTGTCCGTCGTCGCAGCGGAGCTCCGACAACGCAGCGCATCTCCCTCCCTCCCGCTTCGTCTCTTGTCCGTCGATCGCGCGCGACGACGCAACGGTTTAATGGGGCATGCCATAAAAAATATATGAAAAACGACGCCGCGACGACGTTGCGACGACGCAACGCAGCGCAGCGCACTAATGGGGCCTCGCCCTTTACGTGCTTTCCAAAGCACGGTGTCATCTCGATATGTTAAGATGTTCTCCATCCAGTGGCCGACCTTGGCTAGCATTGCTTTACCTTTGAAGATCGACCCGTGTAACTATTATTATTTAAACACGAACTTCTTTAAAAAAAATGTTCGTTATAATTCCATATCTACTTACTAAATGAATTAAAAGTACGTGTTATTGTTACTCTGTAATGATTTAGACAGAACGGTAAACTACGGAAACCTCTGTTTTTAGTTTGAAACATACTGCTCGGGATTTTTATGGTAATGACAGAAAATTTAAACAAAAAGATTGATACATGTTACACAAGTTTACTGATACGTTTAAGTATTAGTTTAGCAAAAATAAAAATAAAATAGGTACTATGTTTAAGTACACCTAGGTACTCGTACACTGTTCCCTAAAATAGGTTTCCAACTGCTATTTGTAACAAAAGAACTTGCGGTTAGCAATAAAAATAAAATAGGTACTATGTTTAAGTATACCTAGGTACTCGTACACTGTTCCCTAAAATAGGTTTCCAACTGCTATTTGTAACAAAAGAACTTGCGGTTAGCCGAGCATGCAATTATTCCTTACTAGTAAATAGGCATCTTCTGGGCTCGCTCGTCCCATTGTAGACCTCATATCGCTTACCATAAGGCGAGATCGAGGTCAAGAGTGGGCTCATACGCAATAAAAATAATTAAAAACCAGACTATTTCTATTCCAAAAAAATATTAAAAAAAAATCTTTTTTACAAAAATAAAAGCGACTGTTTTTTGGGAAGTCGGTTTTATTTTTTGTAAAAAAGTATTTTTCTCGCTTTTTAGTGGGTCGGTTTGTAATTTACCTAGTTACAAAAGCCTAAATGTCACCTTCTTATCACCTTTTGCAAAATATTTATTTTCCCAATGCCGAGCTGTTAATTTTTGAGGAGTACTCCTGGTACTTCACCATCAGCTCCTCATTATCATATGCATTGTGACGAGCATAAATTGTTTTACAACCATATCCAAGTAATCGAATCGCAACCAATGAAATACTTATTATTGAGTAGTTCTAGTAGTCATCTGTGGTCTTCATCACCAGTTCCACTTCACCAAATGGTGCTTTTCTAGAGAAACTGCACAAGTTACTATGAAAAATACCGAAATCACTATAGGTGTGCCTATTTGAAGAGTTCCTCAATTTGGTTTCCATTATCAGATCCTGACTTCATGACAATGGGATCAACTAGAAAGTATACCCTCTCAAACAAAAAAGAATTGTCCAAATCGGTCGAGCCATCTTCTGGTTATGAGGCAACATACATAAAAAAAAAAACAAGACGAGCTGAGAACCTCCTCCTTTTTTTAATTCGGTTAAAAATAAATGGATATTTAGGCATCAATAGCCTAATGGCTAAGGTGTCGAACTTGTGATCGACAGGTCGCGCGTTTGAACCTCACCCATTACACTATTGCCTTAACCCCAGTTCAGACACAGGCATTATTAGGGTTCCGTAGCTGAATGGCAAAAAACGGAACCCTTATTGTTTTGACGTGTCTGTCCGTCTGTCTGTCTGTCTGTCCGTCCGTCCGTATGTCACAGCCATTTTATTCCGAAACTGTTAGGACTATACATGTGAAACTTGGTAGGTAGATGTATTCTGTGAACCGCTTTCCGATTTTATGAAAAAATAAATAAAAGATATTTAAAATAAAGGGGGCTCCCCATACATGGAACTGAAACAGAAAATATTTTTTTCATGAAACCTATGCGTGTGTGGTATCTATAGACAGATCTTTAAAAATGACATTGAGGTTTCTAAAACTACTTTTTCATAAAATTATTCGTTTAAAAGATATACGCTTCCAAAGTGCTAAAATGTGCCCCCCCCTTTCTAACTTTTATAATAATGGACTGAAAAATCTAAAAAAATATATGTTGTAGTTCTTAATGTAAACTTCCAACCAAAATTTGTTTGAACGAGATCGGGTCAGCAGTTTTTGAGATACAGCATATTTTCTAAAACCGCAAATATAACTTTATAATTCATACAAACACTATGAAAAACAAAGTTATTTGGCGTAGTTGTAAAAATTGTAAATAAGCTAGTTTTAAGAAATTTTTAAGTTTTTTTTTTTTTCAAATAAATATATTAAATTATATTTCTTATAGTTACTACGGAACCCTTCATGGGCGAGTCTGACTCGCACTTGGCTAATTTTTATATAGCTTAATTCGAGGCGTTAACAACATTGTTAGTAATGTGAAATCTATCCACATTGCTCTCTTTAAGAATAGTACATAAACTGGTTTACTTATGCAATACAATAGTGTTATTGCGATGCATGAACCTATAAAAAATCATTTGTCTTCACTGCTGTGGTCATTCTTATTTAATGAGTCGGTTTAAAGTTTTTTCCAATTCAATGAATAGTAATATAACTTATAACTAAATTTAATGTTTTCAATTGTTTATGTGAATAAAATGTAATTAATAAATAATGTTAAAGTACAATAGATTCAGGGATGGACCAAGTTTACACGTGGAAATCTACCGTGGATTTACTCTATCCAGAGAGTATTTTTATAGTCTTTGACTCTATCGGTGGTTGCATAAAAATACAGGTGTAAATTTTCGCATTTGTTTTGCACAATACTTCGCGACTTTATGAAAATGTTTGGATACAGTTTTATTTACTTTTTCATTGTACAATGTTTTCTTTGAAGGAGAATTGGCAAATCAATATTTAAGGCACTTAATTCAGTTCCGTGATCGCTTAAAGTGCCCATCTGCATAGAAAATCGACTTGTCAATCCAAACTAATAATATTATTAAAGCAAAAGATTTGTTATATCGATGTTTGTTAATCAGTCACGCAAAAACGCTGAACGGATTTGGTGATTTTTTTTTTTGTCTGAAACAGCCCATCATAGTACTTTAAATCTCTCTCACAAAGCTAAGGAGTGGGTCTTTAAGTCAAGACTGAATAGGTTACTTCTAGGTAAACGTGTTTTATCTTCAACCACATCATCAACCAAGCTTAAATGGTGGTCAAACGGAACCTATCAGCAATAAAAAACAAAGAAAAAGATACGATTCCGGATTCTAATTTACCAAAATTTACACGCGAACGAAGTAAGCTTAATTTGTAAACTATTTACTTATAACTCATGCCAAATCGAGATGGGGAAATACATATTCGAATTCAGCATTTTATGATTTGTGTTCTAGGATGCTCGTTGTTATGAATACATAAGTACACATCGCCGTGTTTCTTACGTGTGTTATAAAGAATAGTACTAACATTATGTACCAACGTAGCTATAAATACAGTATTAATAGTATTCGCTGATGGTATCTTTAGTAATGGTGGCGACCTTGTCGTACTGTCATTCTATTGTTGCCCAACTTAACATACCATCAAGTAATTGTTGTGCAGAATAATTGCCTCCCGGATGATATGCTATTCTTTTATGTATGTCTATTGTGCTGCAGCAATCTTCATCATATTAGTATGAAAACGTCAGATCTAGAATAAGTATCGCCCTCTCAATGACCGCTGTATAAAACAAGACAAAACACTTTGGTTGAAGGAATAGTACATTGTTCACCGAGAGGAGAAAGTGACCGATTACCGTCGAGGGTGTCGTTTGAAGCCCGAGCCGTAGGCGAGGGCTTTAAAATACCCGAGATCGGGAATCGCACTTTCTCTCGAGTGGTACATAGTGCTTTATACTACACCTACGAGGAAAATAAATAGTACTTTTCAACACTACTACTTGGTTTGTATTTTTGCGCTTTTTCACTGAAATAAGCTATCAAAACAGTTTCAGAAAAAGATGCCGCATTTTTTTCACTTTTCCATTGCAAAAAATCGTCATAAGTTTTATTATATATTTTAACTAGCTTCCGCCCGCGACTTCGTCCCCGTGGAAAAAAAAATCCCCCGATTTTGAAACATTCTTCATTACTGCTCCGCTCCTATTGGTGTTAGCATGATGATATATAGCCTATAGCCTTCCTCGATAAATGGGCTATCTAACACTGAAAGAATTTTTCAAATCAGAACGGTAGTTCCTGAGATTAGCGCGTTCAAGCAAACAAACAAACAAACAAACTCTTCAGCTTTATAATATTAGTATAGATTGATTTCTGTGGTAAAAGGTTATCAATCAGTATTTTTGCTGTTTCCTTCAACTGCGGTGGAGTTAAAAAATCTTCATCATCACTATCACTACTTATCATTTTGATAGTTTTATTTTACTTTCTACGAAAATTGAATCCTCAAACAACACACAAATTGAAAATGGCGCCAATGGCGTCTGCAATTTTCACATGTTCTTTTTTCAAATTGTTTATCCTGCCGCCGCAGGGTCGCACTGCCAGCCCGACACCATCCACCAACACACAGCTAGTGGCCAGTGTCATTTTGCGAACTTGGAGATAAAAACTCACTGTAAAAACCGTTTGGCTTTTGATATTTAGGTTACCGGCGCATAGTCTTACCCAAAATTAAAAAAGAAAAACCACGTAAGAAATGGATTTTCATACACTTTTCTTTCCCGCTCAGATGCGATTTCTCCCCGCATATTTGTTCGATATGCAATGACGTACTTTCTACCGTAAATTTAATAAAGTATCAAGGTACTTTCCAAGCAGGAGTAGTATAAAGTACTTTTTACACATTCATTTTACATAAAAGTTATATAAATTATAATTGAACATATTGCGAGGTTCAAATTCCTAGTATCCTATGGAGATGAACCGACAGAAAGCCTAATCAGATAGTCCCTCAAATCGCTCGCCCGTCACCACTTCCTAGTACTTCAACTGGGAAGAAGAAGTGGCGCAACAAATTTCCCAGCATACCCATACTTACCTTTTATTGGTTACCATCAATCTATATCAGGTTACTGCTAGACAGAGGCCTCACCAAAGACTTCATGATATTGAGACAAGTTTCATTGCAGGAATGTAATGGTTATTTTTTTTTATCAATGCCAAACTAAAAATACATTTTCTTCAAAATATTCGTTATACTTCATCCCCGTATTTCATGTAACACACATGAAATACGGGGATGATAAAGAACAATACTAACATTATGCACCAACGTGGCTATTAATGCAGTATTGAGGGTATGCGCTGATGGTATCTTTATGTATAAAAAAACTAATCACTAAAAATATTTGTGATGTAATAAAGATAAACTGACAAATGTTACTACTGGGTGATTAACATTTTGCATAACGACATTGAAAAGTCGCTCTTTTTCGTAATGTAAGGTAGTTTTGACTTACGCCTTAATATTATTCTGGAAGTACCCACAAACTTTTGTTTTTTAATTGGAACATACCATATTATATCTAGCTGTTACTAGAATTCCGAATGTCAAAGCAATATGATTAACATAAATAGGTTAGTTTTTTTAATTGTGAATTTCTTTATGAGTAAATAACCGTGAATGTCTTCAACCAGAATTCCGCAATTGTGACACAGTCGCTACGGGCCCGACTAACAAGTTCAAATCCAGTCTGGTGCATTACTTTGGTTATTTTTATCATCACCACTGCATTCAAAACGGTGAAGGAAACCATCGTGAGAATCACTCGGTCATAGACTAAAAATTTAAAGACATGAGACATTCACTAACCCTCACTGGGCCCATGAGGTGGATTTAAAAAAAATAAGAAGTAAAATAGTAAATAGTTTATTCAGGAACAAAATTGTACAACAAGTCAAACGATGTTAGCTGCAAAAGTATGTATAAACTGTAGCGCAGCTAACAACGCCCTTCTCCGGATTCAGAAAACATGATATAATGCTCCATACAAAAATTTAACTAACAAATAATATAAACAGAAAAAAAAGCGGTAATTTTAAAGATAGAAATAAACAACAAAAGACATAGTGAAATTGGGATATATGTGTTTAGAAGTAGTAATGTAAGGTGAATGTGTGGATGTATGGGTGAGTATAAATGAGGTGTGTAATGCTTTGGTTTCCTAGGAAAGCGGTGCCGTCATATAGCGGCCGTAATATTACGGACGCAAAAAGGCGGCCGTCTTTACGGTGACGACATGTGGAAAGTTCCACGGCCGTTAGGGGTGTATGTGGCATGTGAGTTGTGAAGTTTTGTTGGGTTGTGTGATGAATGATTTACACTTCCACGAGCTTATTCAGTCTCCATATAATTTTGTGATTTTAACCAAGAATCTACTTTCATTTTGTATTTGCTTTTAGCTAATGGATAGATGTGTAAGTTTTTATTTAACTTGTAGAACCGTAGCTGCAAGTGTGACTTGCAGCTACGGTTCGACGAGATTCAGTATTACAAACCCTATTCGAGCGGTGTGTAGTACATCATTTAGGATCAAATTTAATTGTCTTACGGAGAGGACCTGGCAGAGGGTATATAGAGAGGATGTGGAATATCGGATCGGTTTCCTTGCCAGTACCTTCAGGACAGCCCTCTGCGCTTGTTCAACCCGAAGCAACACCATTTTACCAGCACCACCCCAGACCGTTAGGCAGTACCCTAGAACAGACTGAGCGAGCGCAAAATAAACGGTTAACATACAGTCAAAGACAGCCGAGGCTCTGAGCTTTTTAAAAATGTGTATGAGTTTTCTCACTCGGGCTACAGTTGAAGCTATATGTTGTTTACATTTCAGGTTGCTATCAATAGTGACTCCAAGATATTTAATAATAGCGGTGTTCTCTAATTTTTGACAGCCACAATTTGGCTGTAAGTTTGGGCAGTTGTGAGTAGAGGAGATGAGCAGTAGGAACGTTACAGGCTGAATTATTATTACAACCAGAATTAGGTCTAGTTCGTAGCACCGTCTTCTGCGTGGTCTGCCACAATGCCTTCTAACTACTTACATAATAATATGTTAGTAGGAAAGTAGAAATGTGGCAGACGTAGCCAGTCGAATCTCACTTTAATGTTGCAACTAACAATGTAGTTTAATAGGTAAATTATTTTCACACCATAGGCAGGGTTGAGACTGTTTTTTCAGGATTACGATGATACGATGATCCAAAAGTAATGATAATCATAATAAAACACGGTGATTATGATTTAAAAAATAATTTATTTTTCTACGTAGTCTCCTAACAAATCAATACACTTAGTCCATCTTTTTTCTAAACCTAGAATTCCCTTAGAAAAAATAATTTTTTATCTTGACTCTCCCAAAACGCCTCAACAGCAGCCATCACTTCACTATCTTCTTCAAATTTTCGACCTCGGAGGTGTTCCTTGAGCCGAGGAAAGAGGTAGAAGTCACTGGGGGCTAGATCTGGCGAATAGGGGGGGTATTCGAGCGATTCGAAACCAGTTTCTTGGATGGCAGCCATCACAACTGCGGCTTTGTGAGAGGGTGCGTTGTCTTGCTGAAACAACACTCCAGCTCGCAATTTGCCGAGTCTTATTTCCTTGATAGCCTCCCGCAATCTTCTTATTTGGTCTGCGTAGTAAGAGCATGTTATAGTGGCTCCCTTTTCCAATTATTCCACCATAATTATTCCTTCAGCGTCCCAAAAAACGGATGCAATAACCTTCCCCGTCGAACTTGACACCTTGAATTTCTTCGGCCTCAGTGAGGAGGCTCGTTTCACGTCATCGATTGTTACTTGCTTTCAGGATCAAAATGGTGAATCCAGGTTTCATCCATGGTCACAAAACGTGACAAAAAATTTAAAATTTTTTGTCACTGAATCTCTGAATCTCGAAAAGTTCCAAGCAGACAAGGAAAATTTTAAATTTTCCTTGTCTGCTTGGAACTTTTCGAGATTCGTCCTCGAAATGTCGACTCGTTTCTTCTTTTGCTCTTCTGTTAACATTCTCGGTACCCAACGCGCAGATACCTTTTTCATTTGCAATTCGTTCATAAGCATTCCTTGAATGCTGCCATATGATATCCCTGTGACCTCAGCTATATGCCTGATGGTCACTCTTCGATCTGCCAGCACAATATCTTCGACTTTTTTAACGTTCTCTTCAGTGAGAGACGTGGATGGGCGTCCCTCGCGATGTTCATCTTCAGTGGATATTCTGCCCAGGCTAAACTCCTTGGCCCATCGTGCAACTGTAGAATATGGAGGAACAGAGTCCCCCAATGTTTCCACCAAGTCGCTGTGTATGTCTTTAGTAGACATTTTTTTCATACAGAGGTACTTGATCACAGCTTTAATATCGTTTTTTTTTTAATTTTGATGTTTCCACTTCGACAGTTTGTATTCAAATTAATGCAACTCCCTGGAATCGTGGTCTATTTATATGATTTTTTCATGGTGACTTAGTGGGTAAACAAGTTAACAAAAAATTGTTTTTTGGATTTTTCTGAGAACTGGAAATATCCGATTATCATTACTTTTGGATCACCCCTCGTATTATTATTGCCCTCTTACTTACTTACTCTACTCATTACTCTTACAAACTCATTTTCTAAACTTTGAATGCTTATACCTACCAGGCTCGTCGGAATTGCAAGTTGCTCAAGGTATATAAATAGTTGTGAAATGTACTGGCGCCAGCCAGCTGCATTTACAAGTAATTACAAGACGTAACAACATTACATCTAGCCAAGACTAAACGTTGTGGTAGCAACAGAATAAGTTTCATTCATAATCATCTGTCGTTTATAAAACTTCCCTAAATGATCATCATCTGAACATCAGAAACTGGTTCTCTTTTAAATACGATACGGCACCACAGTCGCAATCATAAAAATGTTCATTTGTTGGTAAAATAAACTAAGTCTCAATCATAAAAATGTTCATTTCTGCGTTTATTTTGTCCCTGTATCCATCCTAAGGTAGACTGGTACAAAATGCGTAGTTAAGGCATTCAGTTCGCCTTTGTACAGTATTTTTTTCAACTGACACAAATATTTAGTTTTCAAGTTCTTGTTTTCTTTCATCCACCAAACCGCGATGGGTCCACGTGGTGGATTACCACCCATTCCATCTCATAGAGAGGAAGCTTGTGCCTCAGCAGAGGAAAAGTAGTATGCAAAACGGAAAGGGACCTTTAACCCCACATAGAAAAGCATTTAATTTTCTACATTCATGACATTTAGTTATCCACATTCCTCAGAAATATCAGCGTTCTTTTTCACAACATGGTAAGAATTTACCACTGAACGCTGTTTATACGAATAGCCTTTGGATGGGAACTCATTATTGAATTTAACAGGTTGCGATTTCGTCCAATCATCTTATTCGTATTATAAATGCGACAGTTTCGATGCATGTTTAGACGTTTGTTACTTATTTACGCCAAAACGGTTGATATTGTTTTGTGTATAGCTGATCCTGGAAGTTATTCCAGGTTCGGCTATACACTATGCACAAAACAACGGAACGAAATAAAACGTAACCTATGTGTTAACATATGCTACATTTTATTCCCGAATTACCACGGGATCGGGATATACCTACGTGGGAAAAACCACGTAGATAATATCCACTGCCACGCGAACAAAGTCAGGGTCACAGTGAGAAAATCTACAAATGACTCCCTCCTCCCGTTCTGGGTGAGGTGAAAGAGAGTGTCCCACTTTTGTTGACAAAATACCCACCGGATTTCTACAGTGGCCCTTGCGTGCCAGGGCCGCGGTATCTCGTTAGAACCTTGCCACAACCCCGTCAGGCAATGGCCCCACCGGGTTTCATCAATTCTGCTAACTGCTCTTTGAAGCGTGTGTAGAACAAGACGTGACGTCGACCCGGGCCTGGAACTTACCGGACGGTGCGCTAGGTTCTGAAGGTAGGCACCAAAAATTGTTAGCTATAGTCGTAAAACATATAAATCGTTGTTCCGCCAAGCACGTTCCATCATCGGACTACAAGACAAACGGCGATGCGCCATCGTTTCATGGTGGACATCCCACTCATACGCACAAAACGTTTTGGGAATACTTTCATTGTGCGTACAGCTAAGGAGTGGAATTCCCTGCCGGAGTCTGTGTTTCCTGATCGCTATAACCTGGGGGTCTTTAAGTCAAGAGTGAATAGGTTACTTTTAGGCAAGCGTGCTCCATCTTCGACCACATCACCACTTACCATCAGGTGAGATGGTGGTCAAACGCGTGCCTATTATCAATAAGAAAAATCTTAGTGGGTATGTAGTAGCAATCAAAAAACGTCTCGAAGCATAGATAGCCATTGAAAAATGTCATCTTAAGATACCCTTTCAATCTAAGGTACAGTAAGGTAGAGTGAGGTTTGTAATGACTTCAAAAAATGAGTCTCTCTACCTGCTCCCCTCTCCAGCTTCCACCTGCGTGCAAAGAGTTTAAGAATGTTTTGGCCACATAGGACGGAAGTATGGACATGACCTCGAACAGTTGATGGTCACTGGCAAAGTCGAAAGGGCGTGACCCAATTTGGTGGTCTGACCAAATTGGTGCAATTTTGGATGCCAAACTGAACGATGCCAAACACAGGCACAAGTTGAAGAAGATAATAATAATCAAAGCTGAGCGAACCTGACACAGGCAGGTTATTACCCTTAGCAATGAGGAACACGACAGGAGGAGGAGGACAGAAAGTGTCAGTTGGAAAATATTAGCAACTATCATTTCACAGGTTTTTTCTATATTCAGCTACGTTTCTGACATGACAATACCAAGACATATGATTCTTAAGAACGATTTTTCTATCAACTTACAAAAGGAAAATGTTTTACGTAAACATAAACACCACACTAGTAGATGGTGCCTTATTTCAACGGAATCCATTGTGAAAACATCATTGTAACCTTACATTGCTTTTACTTGTTGTTCCGCAGAAAGTGACGTAAAAATAACAAATCCAGTATTAAGCTGGGACCTGGGTGTCAGACGACTTTATCGTTATCTGTGAATAGTGTGAATCCTTATATATAAAAGAAAAAGCAATGTTTGTATTTTGTCCTGTATCTGTCCTGTTCTTAAAACTGCCAAATTTTTACTTTTCTTGCAATTCTAATCCACCATAGAGAGTGTAGACAAATTAACAGCATAATTAGGTGCCTTTTACTTAATAACACAGGAAACTAATTATTTTATTTGGTCCCTTAGGTAGATTTAAAAAAAATATTAGTCACTATTTTTTTTCCTTTTCAAGTCAAGAAAAATTAACAAAGATGGAAAGCTTCAAAGTACAGGAGTGGGGGATGCTGACGTCACACAGCGCTAAGAATTATACCGGACTGTGACGTCACGCGAAATTTCAACTCACTGTATCGTCTTAATTTTTCAATTACGTAAAAAATTAAAAATACGTATCCAATGATTTTTGTTAAACTACGTGTTGGATTAAATAGAATATTTTAGGAAACTACCTTATTACCATCGAATGGTATAAAGTTCTCACATTATTTTCATTACTATAAAATTAATTCTCGAATGAACTCAGTTATAAATATTTCGCCACGGGAAAACCACAATTTTCATAACCAAGTAATATAGAATACATTTTTTTTTTGTTCGAAGTACGTTTATTTAATAGTTACGTCAAGTAGCTGTAATTGGCATAACAAAAAACCGATTGTAATTTAAAAGTATTCACAATAAATTAATTTATTGTACGAGCGAGTGCCTACGTTTTTATCGGTTAGCCAATTACGTTTAGCGCCGATTAGATACTGATTTAGTGTGAATTTGGTATAAAAAGTTCAAAAGTGTTTGTATTTATACATAACAAGGTAGGTAAAATCTTACGGTTATTACGAGTACGGGCGTTGTGAAATGGGATAGAACTATGCGTATTGTAAAGCTTCGTCTCTCTTACACAACAGAACCCTGATGGCTTTAAAATGTAATCATATTACTAATCTTATCTTACTAATCTTACTTCTTATCTTATCTTACTAATATTATAAATGCAAAAGTTTGTGAGGATGGATGGATGTATGTTTGTTACTCTTTCACGCAAAAACTACTGAACGGATCTGAATGAAATTTGGCAAGTAGATAGTTGACATCCTGGAATAACATATAGGCTACTTTTTATCCCAGAATTCCTACGGTATCCGGATTTTACGCGGGCAGAAGCTAGTTAGGTCATAATTAAAATGTAAGTATAATTATGCTTGTTTTACTACAATACCTCATACCGAATAGTTTTTTTTTTTATTAAAAACGTCATAGTCGTATTCCCTGAATAATTAGCTTCTTGAAACTCATAAACGCTAGACTAGAAGATTGATGACTTGATTTAGTGATCATTGTATCTCCATTAGCTGATTCAGGTAAGACTAATTAGGAAGGGAGTGGGGGTCTTGTAAGATCTTAAATAAGTAATATGTACTTTGAAAAAGCGCAAATGCGGGTCGGCCTTCAAAACCCCTTGGACAGATCGAAATCTAGTCTATAAATAAAGATACTACTAACTACCAAACGTAGCGTAGTTATGTGTTATTCCAAAGGCGACCAGCAGCGGCGACCTCTCGCACCCGGTCATGGTTCAGACCATGGGCGAGAGGGAATGCAGTCATGCTAGCAAAGAGAGAAGCCGAACACGTGAGGGAGTGACAACTCTCTTCCTCACATCCCAGTCTCCGCAGCAGACACCCCGGGCGTCGGGGATCGCGAGCCGATCTCCGCCCACCGTAGGCGCGGGCCTGTGGGTAGCAAAGGTAGCTCACCGTCCAGTAAGGACTAGGCCCGGGTTGACAGCGCGTCGTATTCTAGGAACGCTTCAAAGTGCAGTCAGCAGCATTGACGGGGCCCGATAGGACTTTTGCCTGCCGGGGTTCCGGAAATATTCTATCAAGGTACCGCGGCCACGGAACGCAAGGGCAGTTGCTAACCCTGCTCCGTCAGATGCGGCCTCCAGGGCCTAATAAGCCCTATGAGAGCAAAATATTAAGCCTTATGAGAGAAGAATCATTCTTTTCTCATAAGGCTTAATATTTTATGGCTGAGAGGTTGTACACTGCAAGTTGATTTTTTTTATATAGTAAGTTAAATAATACCATCACAAAGTACTTACCGTGACCTACGTAAATCAGTTTGATTCAAAAGAATTTGAGTTGTTGCGATTTTTTTTGCAAGCTGTATTGTTTTTTTTTTCCTGACTTCCTTGTATTAATATCATCTGGGATTCCATCTGAGAGACATAATTGTGTTTAAGAATGTAACGCCACATATTTTGTATATATTATGTTTATAATAATGACACGGATTTATACATACAAAATTTAAAATTGAAGTGTTTGCCTGTAATTTCATATAACGGGTTTTTTACGTTAGTTTGTGACGGTGACACAAAACTAACATACTTTACGAAAATTTTGTCTGTTTGACTTTCTCATCTTTGGAACGCCTGAACCTATTTTAATGGGACTTTCACATAGAGGAAGTTATAGGGCAACATATAGTATGGAGTATTTAAGTACCCAAAAAAATCCCAATAACTACCACCCACATAGATATGAAATTACAAAATATTATCCTATTTATTATTGGCAATAATAATTAATAATAATAATAATATTCTACAATTTTTCACACAACGCCATCTAGCATCCCAAACTAAGCAGAGCTTGTGGTATGGGTACTAGACAACTGATAAACATACATATATATTTCTAAATACATACATATTATAGATAAATTACACCCAGACAAAGAACAAATGACCGTGCTCATCACACAAACATTTGTCCTAGGTGGGAATCGAACCCACGACCTTGCGCATAGCAGTCAGGGCCACTGAACACTATACCAACGGGCCAATAACCTGAACATAGTGAGTTACTTATCCTTAAATCATGATTTACTAATAAACTAAGGTAAAATACGCCGGATCCGAGCGAGCGAAGCCGCAGGCACACCTAGTAAGAAATAAAACCATTAAAGCCGAGTCTATTTTTAACGAAACTGCGCTGAAGCGTTTATTTTAATCATGTAGGTAGTTATACTTATATCTTATTTTATAACGCAAATGAAGTTTTCCTTGTTTGGTATTGGTTGGTAGTTAAGGATTTTTTGGTAATCATGCATTTTACGGTAACATTGATGATGATGATACGACCGATTTCGGCCAAGGCGACCGCTTCAACTCCTTCGCTTGTGCGCTCGCATGTGGCTTATGTAGCCAATCTTCTTTATGAAAGTCCTCGCAAATTGCGGGCATGGCAGCACACCGTTCACAAAGTTATAATCGATTGCCGCAGGTGATCGGACTTTCAATTCATCACGCTTGGCATCAAGCACAAAGCGCCGGCGCCGTTGTGACTTATAGTCACGGACTTTGGTTTGAACCAAAGCCCTTCAGTCCGGTCGATTAGCGGTCCGCTGCTCCCAGCGAGAAAGCTGAATGTTACATTTTTTCAAATGACGCATAATCACATCTTTATACCTAAGGAGTTGTCTGTCATGCTTATATGCTTGCCCTCCTCAAGTTCAGAGTAGAAAATGCGCTTTGCCACTCGTTGCTCTGACATGCGGGAGTCGTGTACGCTCCAACGAAACTGCCGCCGCATGAAATAGGACTATATGCCACCTACATTAGCTTTTTTTTTAGTTAGTGATCATGTTAGCTTAAAAACTTATATCTACGCAGCACTTCGGTGTTCCGCACGTGATCAGACCATCGGATCTTAAGTATTTGCCTAAGACATCTGAAGTGGAATCGGTCTAACATGCAGATGTGCCGGCGGTACACGGTCCAGGTTTCAGCTGAATCCAAGATGTTAGGCAGGACGACTGCCATGTATACTGAGAATTTAGTAGCTAATTTTAGGTCATGTGAAGAGAAGACCTTGGAATCTAGCTTACCAAACGCTGCAGCTGCAGCGCCAATCCTGCTGTTGATCTCTGCATCAATGTCGCACTTAGATGTCAGTGTGCTCCCCAAGTAACGAAACTTCATGACCTGCTTCAGTTCATCCTCATTTTATAGTCAGTGTCTCGTGACTGTCGATGTCAAATGACATTACCTCCGTCTTTTTAACACTGATCTTCAGGCTAAATTTACAACATGACTCATATAAGGCCGACATTCGCTATTGCAGTCCGTCTGGAGATTCTGTCACAAAACAGTACAGGTCATCCGCATACAAGATCTTAGTAACTACCGCATGCGAGACCTTTGTGCGGGCTTTAAACCTCGCTAGGTTGAAAATGTTACCGCCGCTACGGAAGCGGATGCGGAGTCCTTCAGAAGTAGCTTGGAAGACCTCCCATAATACAACCGCAAAGTACAAGGCGAACAATGTGGGCTCTAGGACGCATCCCTGCTTCACCTCACAGGTAACGGGGAAGAAGTCTGATTGTTCACCGTCACTTCATGTCGTCATGAAGGAGTCTTATAAGTCTTACAAACTGAAAAGGATTTAACCCACTTTTTTACATTGCCAGAATTCATACACTACGTCGTAATTTGCCATAAGAACAGTTTAAAAAAACTGATGCATAGTAACAGATACTTTTTTGCTATCGGATGGAAATCTTCAAAAGAGGCTCGACCTTTCGGAAAAAGACCAAGGAGTGTGAGAATTTTACCTCACTATAACCAGATCGATGATCACCATCAGCACAGACGGAATCTCTCCTCCGGGTTTTCTAAGGTCCTCTTAGGAAACAACTTCGGAGCTCCCAGTACAACGCCTTTTAGGGCACCTTTCTGGTGGAGAAAGTTAAAGGTCCCTTTAAGGTCCCCCTTAAGTCTCGGTACGGACAGTAGCACATACCCACCACTTTGCCACCGTCCGCCCTGGCGTTAAGATCCCACTAAAAGAAATACGAGTATTTGTATCGAAAACTAATGGTAGTATTTAGTTCTGCAACTGCATAAAACTGCTTGAAATAATACTTGTTTTGAACTTAAGATCGTTTGTTTGTGCAGTTTTCCATACATGCAATTTTTCTTAGTTACGTTGTTAAAATCGTCATTTTCAGCCCTTTATTGTTTGGCCCACATGACTATATAAAAAAATGACTTCAGTTGCTCAACAGTCGACGAGCACTCTTTAAAATTCATTATGTCCCGTAAAATTGGCACGAAGTGTATTATTTACCTACATAATTATTACCTATGTAATAATAATAGTACTTCATTTGTTCAAACCCACGCCGCCGGGAGTGCCAAATAATAATAATTATATTATATAAAGCTAAATTACCACTCACTGACTGACTGACTCACTCATTGACATAATTGTTCTCCCAGATGGTGGATGGGGAGGTGGGTATATTTTGACAGATTCGTAAACAAGTAACTCTGAAACCTACGGGAAAAGTGCCAAACCTCCCCTTTCCCCCCCCTTCTCCCCCCCCCCTATCGTATCTCGGAAACTACGAGACCCGTATTTTTTGTTTTTTACGGATTCGTATAGAGGAGGCTCGGTAAAGTAAAAACCATTTTTCAAAGTCCCGTCCCTCCGCCCCCCTTCTCCCCCCCTTTAGGCGGATCTCGGAATCTAAGAGACTTGGAACATTTTTTTTTCAGATTCATTTAGAGGGGCAATGCTTTAGTCGAAATACTTGTGCAACCCCCCCCCCATCACCCCCCCCTCTTTTTTTTTTTTTTTTTTCACAAGCTCGCGAGGTGCTTGCACCTCGCGCAACACCCAAATACTAAACCCCCCCCATCACCCCCCCATTTTTTTTTTTTTTTATAAAAAGCACGCGATGTGCTTGCACCTCGCGCAACACGCAAATACTTGATTTAGAGGGGCAATGCTTTAGTTTTCTTCACAAGCACGCGAGGTGCTTGCACCTCGCGCAACACGCAAATACTAAACCCCCCCCATCTCCCCCCATCACTCCACGCCTTTTTTTTTTTTTTTTTCACAAGCACGCGAGGTGCTTGCACCTCGCGCAACACGCAAATACTTGATTTAGAGGGGCAATGCTTTAGTTTTCTTCACAAGCACGCGAGGTGCTTGCACCTCGCGCAACACCCAAATACTAAACCCCCCCATCACCCCCCCCATTTTGTTTTTTTATAAAAAGCACGCGAGGTGCTTGCACCTCGCGCAACACGCAAATACTTGATTTAGAGGGGCAATGCTTTAGTTTTTTTCACAAGCACGCGGCAACACGCAAATACTAAACCCCCCCATCGCCCCCCATCACGCCCCCCATTTTTTTTTCTTTTTCACAAGCACGCGAGGTGCTTGCACCTCGCGCAACACGCAAATACTAAACCCCCCCATCACCCCCCCCCCCCCATTTTTTTTTTCACAAGCACGCGAGGTGCTTGCACCTCGCGCAACACGCAAATACTAAACCCCCCCATCACCCCCCCCCCATTTTTTTTTTCACAAGCACGCGAGGTGCTTGCACCTCGCGCAACACGCAAATACTAGTTGTATTATATAAAGCTAAATTACCACTCACTCACTCACTGACTCATTGACATAATTGTTCTCCCAGATGTTGGATGGGGAGGTGAGCATATTTTGACCGATTCGTAAACAACTAACTCTCAAACCTACGGGAAAAGTGCCAAACCTCCCCTTTTCACCCCCCTTCTCCCCCCTCCCTATCATATTTCGGAAACTACGAGACCCGTATTTTCTTTTTTTTACGGATTCGTATAGAGGAGGCTCGGTAAAGTAAAAACTATTTTTCAAAGTCGCCCCCCTTGCTCCCCTTCTCGGGGTGAGAAGGGGAGCAAGGGGGGGCTTTAGGCGGATCTCGAAAATTAAGAGACTTGGAACATTTTTTTTTTCAGATTCATTTAGAGGGGCACTGCTTTAGTCAAAATAATTGTGCAATCTTCCCCCCCCCATTTTTTTTTTACAGATACACACCACAAGCACGCGAGGTGCTTGCACCTCGCGCAACACGCAAATACTAGTTCTATTATATAAAGCTAAATTACCACTGACTGACTCACTCACTCACTCATTGACATAATTGTTCTCCCAGATGGTGGATGGGGAGGTGGGTATATTTTGACTGATTCGTAAACAAGTAACTCTCAAACCTACGGGAAAAGTGCCAAACCTCCCCTTTTCACCCCCCTTCTCCCCCTCCCTATCGTATCTCGGAAACTACGAGACCCGTATTTTTTGTTTTTTACGGATTCGTATAGAGGAGGCTTGGTAAAGTAAAAACCGTTTTTCAAAGTCGCCCCCCTTGCCGCACTTCTCACCCCCTTTAGGCGGATCTCGGAAATTAAGAGACTTGGAATTTTTTTTTCAGATTCATTTAGAGGGGCAATGCTTTAGTCGAAATAACTGTGCACCCCCCCCCCCCCATCAACCTCCCCCCCCCACTTTTTTTTTATTTTTCACCTCGCGCAACACGCAAATACTAGTACGGTCGGCCAAGAAAGTGGTGTACCAGTTTTGATTTAGTTTCCCGGTCATCGAAAATTACAACAAGGTTCGTTATAAAAAGATATTACTGAAAGAGACAACATTATCATGACGTAAACCTATGTATTTAGTATTCATACGTCATATGTCACATATAAGTACATGACATTTTAACCTTTAGTATAAATGAAAAGGACATTAGTTTCTACAAAGCAATTGAAATGTTTCCAAACAAAAGTAATAAAAACTATTTAGACAACCGAATTCCATTTGAAAAAGAAAACTGACAATTGACATTTTGTCAAATATATGCAAAAAATCGATATATTTTCCGTGTTATTTTTCAATCAACTGCATATAAAATCATCTCAATGCCTGCCAACTTGACCATTGCCGAAAGAGCACAAATAATTGCCCAATTTAATGAGGGAAGCAGTATCAGTGCGATATCCCGGAATTTGAATATATCGAGGCGTTCTGTCCGCTTTTGGATTCGTCGTGAAGGAGAGGAGGGAAGTTTGTTGGATCACAGAAGAAGTGGTCGCCGGCCTGCACTCTCCAATAACGATAGAGAATTCATGAGACGGGAATATGAAATCAATGGTTTTAAGCCCACAAAACATTTTGCGGAGATGTTCGATGTGAGTGCCCAAATAATAAGGAATCATCTACATTACATGGGGTTGCACCACAGGCATTACGCCAAGAAAATATATTTGACGGATGCTCACAGACTTGCTCGTCTGAACTTCGCCAGAGAGCACTTAGAGTTTGATTGGTCTAATACAGTGTTTTGTGATGAAAAAACGTTTAAATCCAGTCAGCATGGACGTCTTCACCTTTGGCGATATAATTCAACACGGTATAAAGATGATCATGTAATCCCAAATAGAGAATCAGGTCGAATTTCCGTAAATATTTGGGGCTGGATGAGTACGGATGGTGTAGGAGAATTGTGTTCTCTACCTCCTCGAGCGACGGCTGTAAATTATATCGACGTGCTTCAGAATGCAATGCTACCGACAGTCCGTAATGTTTACCCGGAGAACGAAGTGCCACAATTTGATTTTGTTCAAGATAATTGTTCAATTCATAATGCGAGGATCGTAAGAGCCTGGTTTCGTTCACACACTGACGTAAGGGTAATTCAGTGGCCCTCAAGATCGCCGGACCTCAACCCGATAGAAAATCTTTGGGGCCTTATGGTCCAACGATGGTCGCATCAAAATGAAAGAACCAAACAAGCTCTTATTAGTCACTGTAATTATATCTGGGAGGAAATGCGGGGAACCGATATTTGCTCACGGCTTGTTGGTTCAATGAGGTCTAGTCTTTTAGAGGTTATAGAGGCCAACGGCGGTTACACCCGTTTCTAATTTTTAAAAATTTTCAATATCTTCTAAATATTACTATATATGCTATGTTTTTGTTTGTTATAAGTATTTTAAAATTGATTGTAGAAATTTAATAAAAGGATAAATCTATTTTTAGCTTGTTTTTTATTGATATTGTAATTACAAGTTTACAGAAATTGTAGGTTTGTGGACTCGCCTTGTGCCTTTACAATTTTATGTAACTTGTTGATTACAATTCTGAATTTGTAGATACAATTTTGTCATCAAAATCTACAGCCCCCCGCCGTTGATTTTACGACGTCATTGGTTCCATCAAGTTCAAACTAAGAACAGCTGTCACGTTACAAACAGTAATAGTCGTTATCAATAATCAGATAAAGACAGCAATAGAAGTTGTCAGATCGATCTGCAAGCGAAACTAATCTTTATCACCTATGAATCTGCAAGCGATATTCAACCTTAGGGTGGTACACCACTTTCTTGGCCGACTGTACCTATATAAATATGTACATGCTCTCGAAAATAAAACAAAACACTTCTGGGACAGTTAGGTTGAAAATACAATTAAAACGTAATAAATATCTATAGAGAAATGTCGACTCTGAACAATGGTTGAGCGATTGGCTGCTACACTTCGGGCCTTTCCCGTACGGACAAAATATTTTTATCATCTTCAGATAGTTGTTGTGAGTCGTGTTATTTATGCGGTTTTTTGTTTGTTAACGGAGCCATGATTTAGGAGTAATTTCAGAGATGGGCATTTTAATAGCTAGGTTTTGTTGAAAAAAAAAAAATATCCAGTAAATCAAAAAAGGATCCCCATAAAATATTCTCAACTACCTATATGAATGCCTTTCACAGTAGGTATTCTAACGAATGAGTGGACATGCCCATTAACCATTGGTCCTAAATTCCTTGAATAAAAATGCTTACTTCCGTCAAACTCATAACTCTAATAAATCAGCTTCAACGAAATCATACACAATAAATTGTACATGGAACATACCTATGCTCTGACATTTAAATTAACTTTTCCTCTTCTCTTGAAGATTGTAAATAAACATGGTCCAGCCAACCTTGGTATCGAACGCGGAATCAGCAGGACAAGGTCGAAGTGATGACACTGACGACTTTTTGTTACGGCCCCGGTGTATTGTCGACTACACGACAAAAACGCTTGTCAACATACGTCAATCATACTGCAATTACATAACAGAATTCCAAAAAAGAAAAATTCGGAATTAGAATATCACAGAATTCAAAAACTGCAAAAACGTTAAATCTAGACCCATCAAGCCGAACACAAATCTTTGTCTGTATCTTCTAGAATCTTCAAATTAAGTAGAGCAGCAATAAATCTTACATAAAAATAGTAAGTCATTGTACTTGCCACAGTTCAGGAATTTTAATTTCTGACTGAATAAACAAAACGAATCTATTAATAGAGATGTAAAATGCAATGAGCCAAGAAGCGTTTACAACTTTTTGTGATAAATCAACAACAAAGTGGGTTAATCATTTTAAAAAAAGACCAAATAAGACTTCTATTGACAAGTGCATTTACATATGTATATGAGATGGTAATACATTCAACTACTGAATGCATTTCTGTTCTGCACTGTAACAATGAATAAAATGCCGCGTCTATCCCTATACCCATTGTATATGTACCGGAACCACAGTACCAATTTATTTAGTGATGTATCACAGACTTTAAATTTACAATTGTGTAATGTATTGTGCACAAGAATCATGCCATAGACTAGCAGGATTGGATATAAAAGCTGGTACATTATATAAACACACACTTATCATGAAAATACCAAATAGTAGTACTATTAGTATCCATGTGTTCCGATTGTATTTATGCACACGCTTTTCTATAATTTATTAGCTAATTTTTGCAGAGTGGGAAGCAGGTATTTTTATTACGAAACTACTAATGGAATTTATAAGCCCATAATTATGACCTCCACGTTGAAACAAACAAGATGGGTTTATCAATATGTATCTCTAAACTTAATCTCGAGAACTTTTAGATTACATAGATAAACTATATTTAAATATCAAATGAATAGATTATTAGATTCCTTGACGACTCCTTTTGACAAACGGTCCAACGCACTTGCCGAGAAGGCTCTATATATATTCCGATCGTATTTATGATCACGCTTTTCTATAATTATGACTTGCAAATGCTTGGTGAGTGACGAGTAGTCTTTAGTACGTTTCTACTAATGGAATTTAAACAAGAGGAGTTTATCAATACTTATATATCTCTAAACTTAATCTCGACAACTTTTAGATCAAATAGATAAGTGATATTTAAATATCAAATGGACAAATACTTATCAGTTTTCTTAACGACTCTAGGTTCGCTTATTTAAATTAATTACTTAAAAATATGGTCTGTGAAACGAAATAAATATCAGATATAAGTGAGATAATATGGTTGGCTTAAATATGATGAAAATTTTAATAATATTTAAATATTATTAAAATTTTCATCATAACGTCATGTCCTGGTTTACCCCTCATTTAAAATTTGGCATTTATTTGACCTCGCTGAATGCGAAAGTTAATATTTTTTTGTTATAAATAATGTTAAGTAATTTCTAAAAAAAATATATATACGTTCCATTATTGTTGGATAGAACATAAATTTACAATAATGTTTTGTAGTGTAAATACAATGAATTAGAAATAGTACATTTTGATACAAGTGGAGAAAGTTTGTTATTGCGTACGAGGCAGAGTTACGCCCGAGCCGCAAAGAGAGGGGGTTATGGAGCCGAGTACTGCAGTAACAAATGTCCACGTGTATCAAACGACGTTTTTCAATACACTTTCGAAGAAAAATACTTGCTCCGAAAATAACGACGCATTTTTATTTGATTTCCATTGAAGAAAGTTATGCAAAGTTGCCATATATTTTAGCTTCGATTTAGATGGCAACAGACTATCGCAAGCATTTTGAGCCTCAATCACAATATCTGGCGGCGTAGCATCTAAATTGTTCTCATCAAAACTTAAATTCGACATACTTAAAAAAGTAAATTAAATCTTATTAATTTGTGTTTTTTGCGTAAAAACACAAATTAATAAGATTTAATTTACTTTTCCCCGTGCTTTACCTTCGCGGGTTAAAGGAGAAGCAAAGGTATGAAGCCGCAAAACAGCCTGATATTAAAATAAAATATATTTTTTTAATTTAGAACACAAATTGATGTTAATTTGTCGATAAAAGCAAAATTATTTTATAAATAATAATGTTTATTTCTAATATTCTGTTCATAAACACAATTTTAATTTTCATTAAATATAAGGCCTTAAAAACATTGCTGTGAAAAAATAAAAAAAAAACAATCACCGCTGAATATAGGGAATTGAATAGTTGTTTAATGTTATCTCAATCTGTGGCAAAATCTGGAATGAAAAAAACCCTCGTGTGTGAAAAATGAAAAAATCCACGAGTGTGAAATACATTGCATGTTGAACCTAATCGTAGTGCGATAAGAGCCAGTTTTCAAGGAAGTGTATTGAAAAAGATATATTATGCCTTGTTCCTGATATTTGTATTTATAACTTACGTTCTGTAATTAACAAATACAATAATAAAATTGGAACACGCAATAGGTATCGAATATACATATAAAAACTCAGATTGTGTTCTACTTTTTTGTGTAAATGTTTTTTTGCTTATATGTTTGTTTGACCATGCTCACCTGGGGTCTGTTCTACATTGCATTGCACCCGACATGCAAGGACAAAGTTGAATAAACTCGTATGCCTATAAAATCACCAGCACCTATATCCTTCAAGCCGGAACAGATCAATGTTACTAAGCGGCAGGTTTTCTGTCTAAATGTATAGCTATATTTATAATTATAGCTTGTTTATTGTAAGATATGCATGCTGTATTTACATAATGTTGGGTTCTTTATAATTAAACTGTTGTATCCTCTGATCCGTTATGTTCTTTACTGATACGGAAAATGTTTTCATTGTTATCAAAAGGCATTGATATCAATTGAGGCTCGTACGACGATTCACTTGTTGGAGCCAATAATGTCGCGTGACCACTACCATATTCTAATTTCTTCCTTCATAGCATTACGCCTATATTCACTGAAAAGGTAGGCAGTGATGTGCCTACCTTTGTACTATGGGGTACTTACTATGGGGTGCAGCTAAACAAGAACATCTATGTACCGACTTGCTGGCATGTTATATTCACATGAGAAGTGAAGCATACGATTTATAAAATAAATCTGATGACTGCATGCTTTCATAATTACGGTGATTGTGATTTAAATCACACATATCAGTTAATACTGGTTGTATTTTCTTCCTTCTTTCACGTTAATGTGAATTGTTCAGAATTAAATTTGGCTTTTTAGTTATTTTAAACCACGTGCTTGGTGATAATGATTGACACTAAATTCATAGTGATAAAGCTAAAATAGCTGGCCGGAAAACTTATTTCCGTCACACAATTAACCGTAGTGGACCGTAAAATTAAAACGTATTGTTAAACATTAACCATTCAATCAATATAAAAATCCGTGTCGTATCACTCTTTTTCAGTGCAACGTGGGCAAAAGTAGTAACTATTATAGTTCTATAAACATAGATAAAGTAACGTACGAAAAAGCAATTTGAACAAGATACATTATTTTTACTTATTTATTTATTTATGCAAGGCACACCAACGATATATTTACAAATGAAAGATAATACAAGCAGACTAAAGTTTCAGATTCAGTGCAAATATATTACTTACAGGTATGCACATCATTCCATGTGCAAGATAAAATGAATTAAAAAACAGAATAAGCAAAACCAAATAATAATGTCGAAAGTAATCATGTCCATACAATAATTAATATAAAAAACAATAGTAAATTAAATTGAATTATATGTCAAATAAAATTATTATACATGAAATAAGTTGCATTTACATACTAATTAAAATAATTACGAGAAAAACTGATTTAACTTAACATAAAACTATTTAAAATTAAAATGTATGTTATAATAAAAAGAAAGAAAGCAGCTGATCACAGGTCAACATTTTTAATTTTATTTTTAAATTGTTGCAAACTGTTAAAGAAAATATCTATGTCGTTATATATGGAGCAAGCTTTGTTGTAGGAAGCCAACATCCTTTTGAATAAACATTTTATTATTATTTATTATTATTATTATCCTATTTAAGGAAGCATGTCGGCCTAGGTACTATTCTCCGTGACGTGTTGTAAAAAGGATTCAACAGAATGATAAAACTATTGTTACCTAGGTAAAATTGATCAGGACAACATTTACAAATGATTACGGTAAGCATGTAGGTAATCATAAACGATTACCACGTCCGGTACTTTATTTACCAAAGAAATGTCCAGAGACACACAATTATTATTTTGAAGTTTGAACTTCAAAATTAAAACCTTGCTCGAATATCGAATTCAGCGGTCGTAAATGAAAACTTAATTGATGTTTCTGTTTCAGATACGCGTGACGTAGTCATGGCTGTGGATAGCAAAAATGCGGAGAATAACAAAACTGCTGATAAAACTCTTAATGTTAATGGTGGTGACTTAAATGGAACTAATGTAATTAAGAATAGGTTAAGTAAAACTAAAGAATACGACAATATGACAAATGTTAAATTGGATAAAGAACATGAGAGCAATAGAAACGAGAAAGACGAAGAACAGAGTTGGGAAGGACTAAGTCATTTTCAGAAACTAAGGCGAATGATCTCTCTCATAACCGTAGAACCTATTTTGGCTTGTTACGTCATGCCTTCAGTCTTGTCTGTATTAGCAACACAAAATCTTTATTTAGAGAAAGCTTGTCGAGTAAATTTACAGTTTGACCATCATATTTGTGACGCTTTAACCCGAAGAGAAACAGCTAATTACACTGCAGAGGAAGAAGCAGTTCAAACATTAGTGGCGTCAGTAACTGGTTGGAAGACTGTACTACAATCATTCTTACCATGTGGGATATTAATATTTCTAGGGGCATACAGTGACAGAGTTGGACAGAGAAAAATTTGTATGCTCTTGCCGATCATTGGAGAGTTTTTGACCAGTATAGGTTTGATTATAAATACTTATTTTTTCTACGAGTTACCAGTAGAAGTGGCGGCTGTGACGGAAGCTATATTTCCAGCGCTGACGGGTGGATGGTTCACAATGTTCATGGGAGTGTTCAGTTACATAGCAGATGTAACAACCGAGGAACAAAGGACGTTGAGGATAGGCATAGTGAATTTGTTCCACTCTGTGGGTGTGCCCGTCGGCGCGGCTCTCAGTGGAATATTGGTGCGAAAGATTGGCTTGTACGGTGTGTTCTCTGTTAGTGCCACACTTTATATTTTGGCCTTTATCTACGGCTTCGTTCGTATCAAGGAAGTGAAGAAGTGCGATCCGACTGTGGTGAGTATAAATAACTATGACACTTTTATATCCATAATCATGATATTAATTTTCGACGACTGTTTATTGATTAAAACGTCAATAAGAATCTATTCTGTTGGAAGAGGTCTTCATTAGCATAGTAGACACCTTGGAAGTGACTCTGGATTAAACGGTTCATTGAACGTAACAAGAGGCTTTGTGTATTTATCGTAATTACTGGATTGATAATATAAATAGACATCACGGTCCAATTGATGTTTGTAATTAATGATAGTGTCGATTTAATTTGAATAATTTTATACACGGGTTAAGAGTTAACACGATGAGACAAGTGAGACTTTGTGGCTATGAATACTCTTCTTGAGTGTAGACCTTGTATTTGTAACATTTCCATTACTTAATAATTATAAATAGCTAGTCTTCGTGACCTTTAGCGAATTCACATTGTAATTAAAAGCTTACTATTGTGCAATATTTCAATGCACTTTTATGAACAACTTCAAATAAATGTTGGGAACAATTTCAAGTAATTAGTGCACCTGCAACGGTATTCGTATTAGATATATGCTACATTAGGTGTATTAATTTTTTTTAAGGTAATGTAACTCGCTCTTATTAACCGGTAGTACCTACTCATTTTTACTCTTCCCTATTTAACTTCTAGCCTGTTGGATGAATGATTTATTTACATCTTCAGTTCAGAATAAATCACAGTTTTACTTAAACGTTTATTATTATTATTTTTGTCTGTGCATCAATATGAATGCATTATTTCAATTACTAAAACATTATCATTTATTACATGAAGTAAGGCTTAGGCTATGAAGTAGACCGCGCACGGATCTTGTTCAGACCATGGTGCAGGGCGAAGAGGAATGGGATGCGGTCGCATCCTTCTGAGAAGCAGTCATGCTATCAAAGGAGGAGACTAAACGCGTGAGGGAAAGACAACTTATTTCCTCACGCCCTAGCCGCCGTGGGAGACGCCTCGGGTGTCATCGCGAGCCGATCTCCGCCCACCGTGAGCGCGGGCTTATGGGCGGCGAGCACAGGTAGCTCACCCGACCCGGGTTGACGGCACGTCGCCTCAAAGAGCAATCAGCACCATTGATTGGGGTTGCTTGGGGGGAGGGGGGAATGTTCTAACGAGATACTGCGGCTTTTTTATTGAAAATAGGTTCGCGTTTGACCACTATCTCACCTGATGGTAGGTGATGATGTGGTCGAAGATGGAGCACGCTTACCTAAAAGTAACCTATTCACTCTTGACTTAAAGACTCCTAGGTTGTAGCTATCGGGAATTCCACTCCTTAGCCGTACGCACAATGAAAGTATTCCCAAAAAGTTTTGTGCGTATGGGTAGGATGTTCACCATGTAACGATGGCGCTTCGCCGTTTGTCTCGTAGTCCGATGATGGAGTGTGAGTGGGTTCACAGTAAAAGTGTAATGGGTGGGGTTCGAACCCTCGACTTCTCAATCACAAGTCTGACACCTTACCCTTGGCTATTTTGTAATCTTATGAACATAGACAAGACACAAAATTTGTGATAGATATTGAATGTTTTGTTTAAGTACCGATGTCCGCTAAAGGGTGGTGGCAGATTCAGTGGTGACGGATTAGTGATAGCTATAACCAAGCAAACATTACTTTAACTATCACTTATCTTAGTGATATAAAATAATATTACTTTAATTTTTTTACCATTTTAGACAAGGTTAAAAGCAACTACGAATATTATAATGAGCTGTGGTGTTTTTTGTTTTTATGAGTATTGAATTGCAATATAAAAACGAAAAACGCTTCCAGTATTTAAACACTACTTATGATTTCTGCACAACGATAAAAATACAAAATAACGATGAAATACAAAACTAAAAAGTGCAGCAAACGTCCGTAGGAATATAAAACTGTACTTTAGACATTCCGCGCAAATCCCGATTTTGTGGGAATTCCAGGACATTAACGCTTTATATGATACCTTAGAACTTTTCATCCTGATATAAATTACTCTAGGTTAACTATTTCCTTCTGGGTTACGGGCGTTTAGAGTGGGGAGTCTGTTCGCTCATCGAGTGATTCCAGGGAAGATGGTGGCGCAGTGATCACGTACTACCGTGCACAGCAAGGCTCAAGGGAGACCTCTTTACAGTCGCCTCAGGGATGAGCCCTAACGGGCGTTGCACAGAGGGGGCTCCGGAGTGGTCTTTTAAGAAGCAACGGGGTTTTTTGTGGTGACGGCAATCACCAGGGTGGTTTTAGTGGGGTAGAAATCCCACACTCCCTGCTCCGGTTCTTTTTCTCCAAAGTTCAGGCGCCTTTTGAAGGTTTCCCCTCGACACCAAAAAAAGGTTAACTATCTCCTTATCTAACATCAAAATCAGTTCAGAATAATAGATTTTAGCATTTATAATATAGTTATAACTGCAAATAATATCTATAAAGTATTTTTTTTAATCATAAAATAATTTTAGGTTTTCCTATCATTGTTGGATAATTCTTGTTACTCACATTTAACTATTAACTAGGTTTTTTTCATCAATGTCTTATTTTAATGTGGCTCATCTACTTATCTCGATAAATAACATTCTGATATTTATAAAGTGTACCTAACTTTTTCACGAAAACTTATCAATCAATATAAAAAAAAATGCAATGTAACTTCCTATACGGAAAAATAACGTTACTCTTAAAGTACAGCTTGTTATTTCGGTATAGGCGATGCGTCTCTGTGCTCCTCAAGGCTGATTCTACAATTATGTCTAATATCAGCAATCTTCGTAATGTCATCGACCTCCACCTTTGTCCTTTGTGACAAAGCCGCGGTTTTGACACAAAACGATGATTCAACACGAAAATACCACGTGTGCGGGCTGAATTATATACCTTGATAGATTTATTTCCTAAAATACCAACTAGGTAATAGTAGAAATTGAATCGAATTATTGGAAGAAGTCTATGTCGGAGTCTAAGGTTAGCGTATAGACTTATACATAAATAAGAATCAGAAGAGTAGTTGAGCTTTTTTTATAATTGATAGGCTTATGTTTGACCATAATCTCAGCTGGTGTTAAGCGAGAATGTGGTCGAAGATGAAGCACGCTTGCCTAGAAGTAACCTATTCACTCTTGATTTAAAGACTCCCAAGTTATAGCTATCAGGAAACACAGACTCCGGCAGGGAATTCCACTCCTTAGCTGTACGCACGATGAAAGTATTCCCAAAACGTTTTGTGCGTATGGATGGGATGTCCACCATGTAACGATGGCGCATTGCCGTTTGTCTTGTAATCCGCTACAGAGCTAGAGAGAAATTATGAGTCTTAATAATTAGACAGAAATTATCGGCTCACCACTTACCCTTTTCCCAAATATGTCGGCTCGGGTCGGTTTTTAGTCTAACTGGTTGCAACTGTGTATTAGTGTTTTACATGGAGCGACAGATAGGCACTCCCTCCATGTGATATACAGATAAACTAGAATTGGATAGACTAGAAGTCGACCCCCACATAATTGGGAAAGGCTAAGCTGGTCTCTAAGCAGAGGAATATGTTGGAGAGAAATTTTATAATTTTTTGTAGAGTATCATACCAAGTGTCAGTGTAACTCTCTAAAGCTTACGTTGTTTAACAACTGCTTACAATTTTGGAATGAATTCAAATAATACTGACAATGTAGAAGAAACAGTTAATGTTTTGTATTCTTAACGTAATTTTAAAAACCTATGTAAAAATTAAACAAAAGTAAACTTAGGCGTCGAAGAACTCCTCCACATCGCTGTCGTCCGGAAACGTGCCCGGAAGACTGGCAGCATTGCCACGGTGTGTAGCAATGCTTATCTTTGGGCAAAGAACAAGCCGGCCCTCTGGTCACGCAAGGAATTGATCAGCCCAAAAAAAGAAAACATTACAATGTATTTCATTATTTATTACGAGCCCATGATATAAGCACGTATGCGGTCGGTTAGAGAAAGGGACAAAGTGCAACTGATCACTATTCTATCATATATTATGTTGGATGGAAATTCAGTCAGGATTATGCAGTCTCAAAATAAACAATTTTAAATAAAAATGTATTGATATTATGCCCCCGAACTTTGCTTATTGATTTACATTGACCTTATCCATTGAGCCAGATACTTATTCATTTCGACTTCATGCACATTATTTTGATAAAAGATACTAGTTGCATAGTAAACTCGATAACTAAGGTTTTGTATCGGTGTCGGGGTTGTGGGAATGTTCTTATGATAGATCGCGGCCCCGGAACGCAACGGCAACTAGGTAGGTTTTTACCCGCGAAGAGTCATTTGTTAATTGTATCATTAGAACTTAAAACGAGATATTTACTATGTGTATTTATTGTTTTGGCTATTTTACAAAGCAAAAACAATAACCTAATAGTAGGTATAAGCCGTGGTATAAGTCTAGTACAAACAGGAAGTACAAAAGTGAACTTGCAAATATAATACAGACTGTTCGTAAAAAATAGCCGAATCAAATCTTGAATTTGAATATGTATATTGAATCTTTGTGTGCTTGAATCTATGTGTTCACGGGTGTACCCGACTGAACACATGACTTGGCACCCATTTAGATCTCGATTTTTTTGTTGGTGAAGTCGAAAACTACACATTATGCAATATTGAACTTGTGTTTTATTACATATTTATGTTTTTGATGAGATTTTACTTACGGGAAAAATATATACGAGTCTAAAGTTTTAAAGTAACATGTAAATATAATATTCGTATGGAATTCTTCGGCTTAGTACTTGGCTGGCTTTTTATCTGAAAGAAAACTAACCAACTAAGTTTAGAGCGATTTTATCAATTGATTTAGAAGCTCTATCAGTGCGTTAATTTCAATCAATCCTTGTAAGTCAGCATCAAGTTCTCATAAACATGTCTATCACATCTAACTAGGTCTGCCAATTAAAAGCACTGACTTGCGATTTGCGAACGACTCGCGTAAATGAAAAACATTTAGTTTAAGTACGTACGTTCCTACACACGTAGGAACCTCCAGCCAGATAGATAAAGGTTTTATTTTCTTTTGTAAGGTCCTAGCTGGGTTTTCTTCGGGGGATAATCGTCGAATCACTCCTCACGCTCTTGGAGGAGTGGAAGAGAGAGTAAGACTTCTACTGACTAAATTCCCACCCTATTACTTCAGGGCAACTTGCCCTTGCGGTCTGAGGCCGCGGTAGCGGTTCGCTGGAGCTTTCAAGCATAGGCATCCATGGATGCGTTACTTTTATTTTATTATCCCTAGCGAGAGAGAGAAGAATGAATTATTAATTTATTCACAAGACTTCACGATATCCTATAAAAAAAGTGCAAAAGTCTCTCTGGATCTCATTTACGATTACGACTTTGCGCCTCATTTATCTATTTTGGCAAAGAAACATAGGGCAATTCGAGACTCTCTTTCCTCTTTTCGCCATCGACTTTGTGGTCTGACGTGAATAGTATATTTTACGGGCTCATAATCTAAATCTCATCTCACAATCTTGCAGTCCAAGTTTTAATTTTAAGAGACTTCCAGAGCCAAAAGGGTAATGGAGACTGAAGTCTCCATTAGACTTTTCTTTATTACTAGCAGTCACCCAAGGTTAAAAACATAACCTTCCTTCTTTTACAGTCGTATAAAAAGCTACTTAGGTACTTACCAAATTTCATCCAAATCTACCCAGTACTTTCGAAGATTAGGGCGTTTAAACCAAAAACAAACATATAAACTTTTCCGCTTTATAATATAAGTATTGAAGATACAGATGCAGCTGAGAACCTACCAGTATTTTAAATGCAGCGACTGACTATCTGATCTCGAAAATCCATTAACTTGGTAGCATGACAACCTTAGCAGGACTGGAGTCAGACTTCTTGACTTCTGACTACACTTGCCGACTGAAAAAGATCTACAAATAATAGTCAAGAATGGAGGAATCTCCGTCCTCCCCCGTCGGAGCAATGTCCGATTCAGCCCGTCCCTAGGTGCCCTCTCTAGCGACGCCCTAAGCCGTGGCCCGTACCCCACATGACACATCATTTAATAAGCTATGGCCACAAGCAAGTACGGTTAAACAGCCGACAACATCCTAGGTTGACCCGCTAGATCACTAACAAAAAAGAGGAATATCGGTGTGTTACAACCTGTATTTTCTATTCCGTGGTTACAACCACCCATCTACGGTATCTTTAGTAGGTTAATAGCTAAATGAGATGTTTACACTTTAAAATCGGTTAAACTTTCACTCTTAACTCGTCCAATTACTTGTTTTGCCTTTCGTAGAAAATAACAGATCTCAAGGCCCTTCCTTGCAGCAGAGTGTGACTCCGATTTGGGTCAAGTTGACGGACTTTTTGTACTGTTACGCACGAATAGTCTATTTTAGTCATTGAACTTGCAAACTGTTATATAATTGCTGTCTTCATGGCCACTTAATCGTTTAGTTGTAACTATTATTTCAAACACAATTTTCTACGCAAAAACTTACGAAAAAATGTTCAGTCTTTTTTTAAGCCACACTTTTGCGGAAGGCTTATTTAATAGGGGTCAGTACACATGACATCGGAGTGTAATAAAAAGATTCGGATGTAATGATTATTTAAACGTAAGTTGGAAAGATGTGCCTATAAGGTTTGCCTAAATAACCTTAATCTATCCGATTGCTCTTGCCATAACTAATTAAGAGTTTGATAGATTTATGTGGAGTCAGTTGGTTATCTATACTAATATTATAAATGCGGAAGTTCAGATGTTTGGATGTATGGATGAATATTTGTAACTCAATTACGCCAAAACTACTAAACGAATCTGAATGAAATTTGGTAAGTAGATAGTTGACATCCTGGAATAACAAATAGGCTACTTTTTATCCCGGAATTCCCACGGGATTAGGATTTACGCGGGAAAACCCTCCCACGTGAACGAAGTCGCGGGCAGAAGCTTGTTTTAAATCCAGTCGTCTACTCTCTGACGCCTGCCTGAATGTGGAGCTAACACCCACAAAACTGCTTCGACTAGTCAGTTTTTTAGCCACTTTTACTTTTTTTTGGCATTGGCATATCTGCACTGATTGACTCTGTTCCGCAAATGGATTTAACTGTAAATGTTTTTGCTGCCTTATAGACAAGTCAATTTATAATAATATGTATATTTCATTTATAATATATCTTATCTTACTTCATACTATACTAATATTATAAATGCGAAAGTTTGTGAGGACGAATGTTTGTAACTCTTTCAAGCAAAAGCACCAGAACGAATCTGAATAATATTTAGTACCTATGTAGATAGTTGACATCCTGGAATTACACATAGACTATTGTTTATCCTGGAATTTCTACGGGATCGTGATTTATGCGGGAAAACCCTCCCAAACAAACGAAGTCACGGGCAGAAGCTAGTACAGGTATTCGTAATTTCAATTCATAAACTTGTAAATACCAATTCTTAAAATAATCTTGATTTGTCTTGGTAACGGAAGGTTCTCTCATACTTACGGCATTACGGCGTCGCAGTGAGGTATGTTAGGTGGTAATTTAGACCCCGTGCCTAGACGCGAATTTTCCGCAAAGAGGGAGGCAAATAAATTTGCTTTCTCTTGCGCGGGATAAGCCAGAGTTCCATCTGGTTTTACCATGGGAGGCAGCGAAGGACGACAGAAGTTCGACTCGACCGATTTGGCGAGGGACCAAAACTGCCTACTGCCCGAAGGGTAAGTTGCCAATTTGGCCCCAATTCGTCCAACATGGTCAAACCGAGCTTTCCGTAACACCCATTTGCAGGCCTTAGCGGCAGAGTTAAACGCTGTCTTCAATGCGTGAACCAATACTAGCGCTGCCGCTACTGCGGGCCGAGGCCCAGGCCTGGTAAGCCTGCTCCTTGCGTAATTCGGCTTGTGTACAAGCTGCGTTATACCAAGGCCGAGCCTCAAAGCCAAGTGGGACGTCAGAAAATAGGATAAACTCCATAGCCTGAAGAACCACGTCGACAATTGCATCAGCGCAGATCGATGGGTTGCACGATGAGATTGTAGGACGCAAAAAGTGCCGTATCTCATCCCAATCTGCTGACTTGCACTTCCATACTCGCCGAGTGCTCCTAGCCCATATAGCCATTTTTGGTCGCAGATTTGTAAAAGGTGTAACAAGTCGCATTAGTTTCGTAACTGATACGACACCTTGCGACTGTGTGGGGGTTCGCTTTTATGTGTCGTAACCGTTTAGTAACAAAGCGACCGAAAGTAGTTTTAGTAACTTTGTGTTGTAGCTGTGTCGGCTTGTTACAGAAAAAATTGTGTACACACGTTTTACACACTTTGCGTATTGTATGTAACTAGTGTACAATATTAGTAACAATGTGTAGTAACTGAGTGATAACATGTGTAGTAACGTTACGTCAATGTTTCGGAATACTTATAACACTAACTTGGCTAGATGGAAGTCACCAGATCAAGTCATTCTCAAACTATTGTCTTGTCTTTACTGCCGGTATAACGTTTAATTTAAAAAAAAAATAGTAAACGACCCAAAATATCACGTAGATTGATAGATTCCGATGGACTTCAACACTTTACAGGAGAGTAAACGAATGAACGAACCAAAATAACACAAGTACAAGTAAGTTAATCCTATCCTACTTACTAATATTTATAAATGCGAAAGGTTGTCAGGATTGATGTTTGTCGTCACGCAAAAACTACTGAACGGATTTTGATGAAATTTTACAGTAATATAGCTGATACATCAGAATAACACATAGGCTACTTTTCATCCCACTGCTGGGCATGGGTCCATCGCAATATATCTAAATCCTACGCGGCCGAAGTCGCGGGCACAGCTAGTTATTAATAATATTGTTGGATGTTGTGTTGTTCCTATTGTGACAGATACTTACTCATCATTTTGTTGATTTTTCTAACGTATTCACTACCGAATCCAGAAAATAATGCTGAAGTATCTTGAACTGAAGTGCTTCGTGCTAATTCTTCGCATATCAATATATTTGCAACATCACTTGATTATGATTCAGAAGAATCAAGAGAATACAATTTGCAAGATGTGAAATGTAAGCTTTTATGTATGCTTTGCAACTTCCAAATGGTATTTATTCCTGTACTGACAACGTTAGGGTAAAAATAAAATGAAAATATAAGAAGATACGATTTTTATTTCGAAATTACAAAATCATCAATTGCACTATAACTTCACTAGCGTTAGCTACTTTGTCTTTTGGGCACATTACCAGTGGACAAAGATGCGCACGAATTTCTTGATGCCATATTTTAGTTTATTTTTAGATGTATATATGTAGTTTAGGGTTTCTATTTAGTGTTTAAAGTGTTAAAAATTTAATGTTAAAAACTAATAAATACTATGTTCATCAGTTTAATATGCAGTCATATAAAGTGGTATCAAAAATAGTATATTTGTACGTATTGAGTATTGGTTAGTAAACCTAAATAGAGCAATAATAACAACAAAATTTTATAATTTAATATCCTGTTTATTCACTGTCGTCTCCATCATCTATCAATCATGAAGATAATTTGTCAGCATCTTCGTAGTTGTACTTTTGCTGCACAGTACATTAAGTTATCAGAACTGATATTCATAGTTTTAGTCTCATGTTTTAAATCCAAAAACTTGTTTTTTATTTTCACATCAGAGAGTATAGTCACTATTTTCGATGCTTTATTGGAATATTTTTTGTGTCTGGCGTACCGTCGTCTGTAAAAGAATTATTAATTTATGTTAAACAATATGATGTATTAATAAAGAATTTTATTGAGACAATAAAACGGAATTAGACGGAAATATGGTATGGAGATCCAATGATCTCCATACCATACTTCAGTCTAAAACGACTTAGGTGTCTGTTTGTGTCTGTGTTGTGTGCGTGTGCACGTGTGTTACATTACATAATGAGCGTATAGAGGAGTGTGCTATGTGTAAAAGTAATTAAAATAAATTATATAAGTACCAATATCATTTTCTTTTACATCTAACTGATCCTCTGTTTCAGATTCATATTTTCTTGTGTTCTTTTGCATCTCCAGATTCGTATTTATCATCATCTACTATATTTGGCATTTTCATTTTTATATTCATCACTTCCTCTTTTTCTTGATCTAAACTTTTACTATTTGTAGAAGTATCCTTTCTCGTTTCGCTCCTTTGTTTTTTCGATGTACTTGTGTTCATTTCACCCCTAAAATAAAGCACATTGAATGATTTCAACTTCTATGCATTTTATTTACCTAATCGTATTCTATGGTAATTTAAAAGTCTTGAAGAGAACAACATTAGAAAACTAGTAAAAACTGAGTTCTTAGTTATTTGTACAGACAACAGCTCTCTCTCACCCACGTACTTGGTACAAGGGATATGAAATCAGAACAGCCTTCTCTAGTTAAAACAATGCAATATGGCATTTTGCCTAGCAAACTAAAGTTTGGGAAACTGTGAACAAAAATCAAGGAGAGACCATTTTTAAAATTCAGTTATTTTGTGACGAATTTACGTAACATGTCCACACAATGTCGACACATAATCGTAACTTTGTAACTTGTTGTGACGAAAATATTTTTCACATAACAAAGAATATATTCTCATTATTTATCGATAGTACGGTTTATTACTGCTAAAATAGTTTGTTATTAAGTATTCAACTGTATTACTGCATGCAAATAGAAGCTTTAGATAATAGAAAATAAAAATATCATTAAAATAAAAACAATGTGTATTTTCGCCCGAATGGTTAAATTATGATATTAATGTGGCGCTTTGATACATTTCAACCTATCCCACTAATTTACACGATGAATTTAATTTCCCATTAAGATTTGAGTATTGAGGACCATAATAATCAACAAAAAAAATCTTTGTTTACTTACCTCGGTGATACTGTTATGATGGCGGTTTCTTATTTATTTTAATAAGTAATAAAATTCACGTCACTTCACGAGTCAATGTCAACGAATGAGCGGTTATGAGCGATTGAATGAATGATTTGTGGGAACTCTGGTTAAAATATGGTAACAATGTTACGACACAGCGACGTATATTAGAAACCGAATGTTACTGTGTCGACTCTTCCCCAATTTTAGTTGCAGCAACTACTCTAATACGGAACGGCGACGAGATTATGTGTCGAGAATAAATCAGTGCCCACACTAGGTGTCGAAACCGTTACGTCATATTCCCAAAAATGGTTATATGGGAGGGCTTTTATCCGGAGGAGAGTAGGAAGATACAGTTTTCACCAGACAGTGGTCAGACGATCCGAGCGGGGCCCAGATCGAAACAGAGTGTCTGTCTGGATCGGTTGTCAGCAAAAGGTCCAAGCATTTGGGTGTATGGCCACTGAGATCCGGAATGCGGGTAGCTTGATCAACCAGCTAGCCGAGATCAAGCGATACAGCAAACCTGCGCGCCTCTCTACCAGCATGGTCTGTTTTCTGGTAAGGGAACAACCATTCTTTATGATGGGCATTAAAATCCCCCAGAAAAACAAGCTCCGCCATCGGGTATTTGAGCAGGGCCAATTCAGCTGCCTCCGTAAGCAAATCATTTTGGAGATTGGGAAAGGAATTTAGAGAGAAAAGGAGGCGAGTTCAATTGACTAAACAGCTCTCGTGTGCTTACTTCAGCATGATGGCCAACTCACCTGGAGACTGCGGGGACGCCCAAACCCCCCGAAAATGTCCACCGGTTCCTTCCTTCCAGTCGCCGACTGGCACGGTGATCCACATCAGGATTTTTCGCGAGGTGGCGGGACAGCCTTTTGCACGTGGCTGGCGTGCTACTTGGGCCCCCAACTTGCTGCGATCAGCCAACGACAAGACCGTGCTTCGGATCCTGCTACCCTCCAGAGTGAGTTGCCATGCCGAAACTCGCTTCGAGGCCGAGACCAGCTTTGAACAACGTAGCTGCTTTCACTCTAAAACCCAAAAAAGGCACTGGCACTCCCACGCATCGACGAAACGCAGTGAACTGCTTGACTTCGAGGCGAGCGGGTGTGAGTCCTACCTCCGCAAACGAAGAATTGATCAGTCACTATAGGTCATGGGTGTGACTGTCCAGGATGCGCCGAGCGCTAGGTCCAAATTAGTGACTAATGGAACTAGTTGCGCTACTCGTGGAGGCTTCTTCATGCATTCCAAATTTTTTTGCGTTTGACCATCCACCTCATCTGATGGTAAGCAATAATGTTTTATTTGACGATGAACCACGCGTACTTAAAAGTAAGTACGTTTTGTGCGTGTGGGTAAGATCTCTACCATGTAACAATGGACTTAGATTATGCAATTCCATCTCACACTCCCCGAAATGTAACCGATAGATTTGTAACTTGTCGACGATGTTTTGGGGCTTCGACTCAACCAGTCCCTCGTTGTTCTCATAACATGTATACTAAAACTGCACCCCAACTGGTAGCTTTTGTGCAGTTCTATTGACATACGTTCATCGGGATTATCAAGCTGTACAATCATCTCATTGGCACTGCATGACAACAGCACGCCGACTGTAAGCGCTCGTCGCAGTCAGTTCGCAGTTTCAATGCAGTAATACAAACTGCATAAAAATCGCATTCAATCTGAAAAATGGGACGACGTGCATCACAAATTGTTCGTTTGTTTAAAACCTTATTTAGAGAGTAAGTTGCTCCGAGTGACCCCAAACCGCTCATTCTAGACTTAGGTACCTGATAATGTATTCAACGTATGTACTGAAACCGCAAGTTTGTGTTTATACCCTTCACTTGCCAGTATAGCCGTGGCCCTGCAACCTGCATATGTGTTTCCCGATTGCCAATACAATCACTTCACGTGAGTGTTATGCAACAACTAATCTTCAATGACACGGCTACTAATAAATTTAAACCTAGATAATAATATAGACATTCAATCAATTGAAGTTTGCTGTATCAATAAATCAGCACATGATCGCAAACCTTTAATCATTGTATGTTTCCTGGATCTAAGTTAATCTTATATTGAAATGCTACGTACACTTCTAAGTCTTAAAACATTATTTCAAATAAAAATAATAAATAAATAATAATAATAATGTGTTTGCCTTTGTACCTACAAAGGCATAGATAGGTACGCGTCTTGGATTGTTTTTTGGTGTTCTGTACGACCATACCGAAATAGCAGAACCCTGATAGGATCTCTAGTGCCTGTCTTTCACCAATATTGATTAATTATCTACGGGTTCAAATTTAGGCAAATAAAAATAAATTTAAAAAATACTATTTTAATACCTGAAGGCATTAGAAGGATTTTTTAAGTTACAGCGGTCCAGTCTTTGGCAAAAACAGAATGTATTGTGGGATATAGGCTTTTTAACGGACTTCAAAGAATAATCTATAAATAGACAATATTTACCATTTGCACAGGAGTCCAGCCATTCCAACTCACTTTCTGTCTATTCGACACATTAGACTGACTGTTCTAAGTTATGAAAAAATATTTTCAGCGAAAGAAAACCGAAAGAAAACTTTGACTGGATTTTCCCGTTTGAAATAATATGCATCGTTTGAAATTGAATCAAAGAATATTTTAATAAGTCAAAATCACCTTCAGAGTTTTGTTTATATCCACTCCTGCATTCTTTTCGGCCTTTTTTATTGTGAATTCCTCACGAACCCACTTATAAATAAAGAATTCTCAAAACGTTTTGTGCGTATGGGTGGGGTGGAAGGAAGTGTCAGACTCCCACTAACCAAAACCCACCCTGTTCCTTGAGTGGCCCTTATTGGTCCAAGGCCGCGGTATCTCGTTCGAACATTCCTACAGCCCCATATGTTCAAGGATTTGACTCGACCGGTACTTCGTTGTTGTCGTAACGTGTGTACTGAAACTTCAACCCAATTGCAAAATTTGCTTATTCCATTTTTAGCGTTTTCTTTATTTTTAGCGTTTCAGCTGTTGCGAGCATTCCTACGCATAATATGTATGTAGTTACTTATGGTTACAAGTATTGAACAACAAAGTTCTACCTACTTATTAATGTTTTCACGAACATAGGTACTAAAAATACAACATAAACCGTTATCTGAAATTACGATAAAATTATTGTTAAAATAAACATTTCTAGCCATTTTTAACCGACTAACCGACTTTAAAAAGGAGGTTCTGTATTCGACCAGTATGTATGTATATATGTATGTTTGTATATCCGCGTTTTTCTCAAAAACTACTGATCCAATTTCGATCGCGTTTTTTATAATCCGTTGTTTGAAAGCATACAAGGAAGGTTTTAGTATATAACACATCAGATTCTGATGAAGATCTTCGGAGATAAGTGATGGAACTCTTCAAAAATAAATAGCAAATCTCCCGCGATTGCTGCCTTCGTATATTTATGTACTGTTTAGCATAATCAGCCTATGAATATCACCACTGCTGAAGCACAGACCTTTCCTACGGATTATCACCATAGCTAGACAGAACCGACTATGCGAGCCTTAGTGAGTGCTAATGACTGCAGCAGAAACTAATAGCTGCACGTGCCTTCTGATCGTTTCGTTAATTATCTTGGTATCGACTTCAGCCATGTGAGTAGATACGTAGCTCTTATTTTAAACGGAATTAGACATCCAACGAAACAATATATAAGTGTTTTTGTTTAAAATGTTGACCTCTGAGTTTGGTTCGATGTGTCTTCTCAGAGTAGTCGGTTAGGAAACACCAGCTTTATCTAGCTAAACTCAAAACGAAAAAAATTACGTATAAAAAAGCTATTTATAACCAATTTACAAGCTAAATATTTCACTTGTGAGACCTCATTCCTATAAATTTTCCTACAAACTGTCACCCTCTCTTTCAGCACCTTGCCACCATCTTTCACAGGGTAGATTTTGGAAATAAAAAGTTATAAGCCTGTGCGTAACCCGGGTATACCCAGGGCCAAACATCTCCATACCATTCACATATTCAACACCTTTAGTTCATTTTTCGACAGCCTAGTACTTGTATGCTTTAGTGTGAAAAGACATTTTTTTATTGTCTTTGAGTGCAACATCGTAGATATACTTCGTTGCTAAGACTCACAGATTTTTTTATTTAACATATTTTTATATCAATTACTTTATTATTTGTATTTAATAACGCTCAGACACGCAACAAATTATTCAATCTTAATGAAGTTTTAAGGAACAAAAAACTATTTAGCAAAAAATATTTGTTTTATTTTTTGCTAAAAAGTATTTATTCACGCTGTTTAGTGGGTCGGTTTGTAATTTATCTAGTTACAAAAGCCAAAATGTGAACTATTTATCACCTTTTACAAAATATTGCGTTTCCCGATGCAGAGCCGTTAATTTATGTGCGTGTGAACTGAGGGACCACACTGGGAATTCGCGGAATGAAAATCCCAGGATTTAGTAGTAGACTTAAAACAATTGTAGAATGAATCTGGGAATTGTAAACAAATATATTAAAAACTACGACCCATAAAGTGTGGTCCCTCAGTTCTCACAGAAGATCAGCCAGATCTCGGAAAGTATCTTAAAAAAGAAGGTTTTGTGAATACAGATATTTAGTAAAGAATTTTTAAGTCCACAAAGCATTAAAGATAATAAAAAATATAACGACTAAACTGTCCCTCAGTCCACATAACAAAGATAAATATTTTAGTGAATATTACTGAATAAAATTAACAAAACCGTTCTTTTTCTACATAAAGTTTTAGTAAAAGTCTTAAAACATTTTGTAAAAAGAAATGGAGCAATAATATCGAAGCATTTTGAAGATAGCGATGATTAAAACTGCTCCCTCAATCCTCTCCTCCACTGACATAATTATGTGCGTGTGCTAGCTGCTAGACGAGAGGAATATCAGAAAGTCTAGTGTACTTAACTTTTAGTAATAAGTTTCTAATAAATAATGGGTATCTAAAATTGTGCATTTCTTACCTCTTAGCTGAGATAACATTATTTTTTTAATCCTATGAAAATAGATAGAGCAGTATGACCACACAATAAAACAAAATGTAGACAGTACTATTATACTTTATTTAATATATCATTATTTAGACGAAACAAAAACAAGGTTGTACGGTTAATTTAATGCTATATTACATGGCTTATGTGTATTTAGTAAAAAGTAGATCTATGTCTAGGTTCTGTTAGCAAATTATGCCAAGGCAACTAAAGCCGTCTTAAACCTGCTGGATGTCCCGAGTTCATAAAAATAATGGGCCCCGTATGACACAGAAAAATCTCAATTTTAATAGAATATACAATGATTTGCGATATACAAGCTTGCTGAAATCCAGGGTTACGGGAATGTTCTAACGAGATACAGCGGCCCCGGAACTTAAGGGTAGCTGAAGGAACAGGGTGGGTTTTTAGTCAGTAGAAGTCTAACACTCCCTTCCACTCCACCCAGAGCGGGAGAAGTCACTCGATGATTTTCCCACGCAGAAAAAAACAAAGAAAAAATAACATGTTGAAATCGGAAAGCCTGATTTTCGGGCGAGACTTTTTAGGGTCCCGTAGTCAACATTTATAGTTTCGCCATTTCCGTCTGTCCGCGTCAGCTCAGAAAGTATTGGTACTAGAACGCTGAAATTTGGCATGGATTTACATGGTTGTAGGTACTAATTCAAACATAACGGTAGTAGTACCTACCTACATATAAGTAATGAAGTTAATAGGAAAACTATCAGACCTAAGTTGTCTTCACAAATTTACAAGCAATAGTCGACCAACTGTATTCAACTCGCTTTCGGACAAATTCCATTGAAAAATGTGTGGATCATGTTCTTATTTGTGTAAAACAGAGTAGTTTGTTTTTGATAGAGCGTGGTACGGAACTCTCTGTCACATAATCCGACTCGGACTTGGCGTTGTAGTAAACTACGGATCCCTAAACTGCGCGTGGCCCACGCACTTGATCGGTTGTTTTAATTACTAAAGTACTTTCGCGCATGCTTAACACTTCAAAGCAAGCTTTTAGAATAGTTTGGTTTTTCTGAGCGTTAAGCCTCTGGGTACTTTTTATCGAGGGTAAATCATCAAAGGGCACCATTTGATTAGATAGATACATTTGCGCTCTGGGTGGAGCACAAGGTAGTGTTAGATTCCTACTGACTAAATACCTACCCTGTTTCTTCCTTTCATAGTTTCTAGGCCGCGGTATCACATTAGAAAATTCTCACAACCCTGGCAGGAGCCTCTGGGTACTTAAACTCATTCGATAGAACGGTTTGTTTAATTATAAGCATTCATGGAATTCAAACGTTTTTTTAACAAAAATGTTGATTTTTCAGAAACCACCGACCAACTGCTGTGAATGGATGCGGACGTTCTTCGACACTCGATACGTGAAGGAGACACTGATGGTGGCCTTCAAACAAGGGCCAAACAATCGAAGACTGAGGGTCGTTATGCTGGTTATAGTCATGTGTGTCATTATAGGACCTATTTATGGTGAGTACTTATTCGTTTTTTTTTTTGTTTTAAAAAGAGAACTGGCAATGTGGGTAGAGTTAACATGACTAGCAATCTTATTAACCCCTCCAAGTTCCAACTTAGCTAAATAATTATGCTTGTGTTTGGAGTGGGTTTACGGCAATAGTGCAATGGGTTTGAACCTGTGACCTCTCGATCACAAGTCCAAGACATTAGCTATTATTATTAACTATTCATATATTATTATTAAGCTCGTTCAGGCTTTCTTATTATTTTCTCGATGGCTAAATTATGCATGAATTTATTAATGTCCTCCGCCCTGGGGTGACTGGCCTGACAGACCCCACTCGGGTCTATTAGGCTCGAACTGACTAAAACACCACGTGTTCCCTCTCACACTGGATATCAGAAAACGACGAGTTGGGCGTGATAACAGTTGGAAATCCAAGGACTTGCAAGGAGTATTCGTCGCCAGCAGGATAGGCAGACGTTATTTATGTACAGTTTTCCGTGGAATCCGGGAGCACTTAAATACTCTTCAACGCGGTACACGGGGCTATTCGGGCTATACCAACTGGAATAAAATAGCCAAGTGCGAGTCAGACTCGCTCATGAAGGGTTCCGCAGTAACTATAATCTATATTTATACACTCGAGAGCAATGAATCCGGGTCACTTAAAGAATCCTAAAAATCTCGGAAACTAAAAATGCTAGGTTAATGCAATAAATTGTATTTAATAGACAATGTAATACTCCTTAAATGAAAGTAAAAAAAATATGAGTCACCATACATTTTATTAACACAAAATTACATAAAGAAAAAAACTGCTGATCTCTCCTTAAAACAAAAATAGGAAACATGAAATTTTTGAACTTTATTATGATTTTCTTGAATTTTAATACTTCGTATTGCCTCCTCGTGCTTCCATTACTGCGTTTACGCGGTTTGGCATGCTGTACACCAAGTTCCTTATACGATTTTGGGGAATATTCTCCCATTACTCTGTGAGAGCAATTTTGAGCTCACGAAGCGTGATTGGGGGAGGGTTTCGCTGTTTTACGCATCTGCCTAGCTCGTCCCAAGCATGCTCGATCGGGTTGATATCCGGGCTGCGCGCTGGCCACTCCATACGAGTAATGTTCATCTCTTGAAGGTAGTCATTCACAATCCTACCTGTATGAGGTCGGGCATTGTCATGCATAAATATAGCACCCTCACCTAAATTGACCATAAATGGACCAACGTGATCATTGAGGATTTCTTCCACATATCTTACGCTAGTTAAAGAGCCGTTTTCTATGATCACCAGCTCTGTGCGACTTTCAGAAGAAATTCCGGCCCACACAAGTACAGACCCACCACCGTAGGCTACTTTTTCTTCGATGCATGCTTGCTTGAATCTTTCCCCTGGTCTTCGATATACTCTGTGTCTTCCATCGTGCTTGTAGAGCATAAATTTTGATTCGTCGGAGAACATAACTTTTGACCAATCTTCAATACTCCAATTTACGTGGCTCTGGGCATATCTTAGTCTTGAAATACGATGCCCACGCTCCAGTTTAGGGCCGTTTGCAGGTCTAAGGGGTTTTAAGTTAGATTCAGCAAGCCGACGTCTTACTGTCCATGCACTTGGGTTACTTCCTCCGAGGCGTCGAAACTGATTGGTGAGTTCAGTTCCTGTGAGAAAGCGATTTCGAAGCATGGTGTTCACCAAGTATCGGTCTTCTCGTGCTGTGGTACACCTGGTTCTGCCCGTTCCTGGTCTGCGTAGGTTAGAACCAGTTTCTTCGTAACGTCGGAGAACTCTTTGTACTGTTGACAGCGACACACCGACAGTCCTGGCTGTATCGCGCTGACTCCGGCCGGTTTCCAGCATTGTAAGTATTCTGGTGCATTCTTCAGGCGTAAGCGACATAATTTCAGCTTGAATAATGAATATAGAGCAATATCAACATGGTTTATGTACCCACATAAATGACAGATTACAAACAAAAGCAAAACCAAATGCTGTAATTTCGTAGTTCCATCTTCGAAAGTGGCCCTTTTTCAAATTTGATTTTTTTATGATATAACTTTACAATAACTAAGAAGTTTTAATACGTTCATTTAAGGAGTATTACATTGTCTATTAAATACAATTTATTGCCTTAATCTAGCATTTTTAGTTTCCGAGATTTTTAGGATTCTTTAAGTGACCCGGATTCATTGCTCTCGAGTGTACTTATAATAAATCTGTAGAGAGGTCAATTCTGTACATGAAATATATGTACAAAATAACTATCACGGGGTGAATAGGGATCGATACTGATGCCAAAAATGCAATCAGTAAAATTTTTGTCAGTCTGTCTGTCTGTCTGTCTGTCTGTCTGTCTGTCTGTCTGTATAACCGTTATAGAAACAAAAACTACTTGACGGATTTTGACGAAACTTGGTACAATTATTTTTCATACTCCTGAGCTGGTTATAGTGTACTTTTCATCACGCTACAATCAATAGGAGTAGAGCAGTGAAGGGAAATGTTGGGAAAACGGGAGAAGTTACTCCATTTTTTAAGCTTCCGTCGCGTGTGCAACCTTATTGGTTAAAGCTACACAGAAATCATTTGTGATGGAAATGTTCTCCTTAAAATTATATAAAAAATATCCCACGACAGCATATGTCTATCTTTTATGGTTGACTCACAATAACACGTGTAACTCCCGATAGCTTAGCAGTTCGAAGCTTTCTGATTATTATTCTGCTCCGAAATTTAAAACCACCACAACTTTGCAATGGAACTCGGCTAAAAGTAACCCAGTTGCAACAAAATATAATCGAGGCTCAAATTTTAACAGGTTGCGGTGCAGGAGAAACCGTCTTTATTCCCAGAATTCCCATAATACCAAATAATTTTCCATTCGAATTTAAAAGAACGCAATTCCCAGTATCGGTGTGTTATGCAATGACAATTAATAAGGCTCAAGGGCAGACTTTTCGTGTTGCTGGAGTAGATCTCGGTGTCAGTTGTTTCTCGCATGGTCAGTTGTACGTCGCTCTTTCCCGGGTTAGCAGTTCTAAAAATCTTTATGTTCACGTGCCGGACGGGTCAACTTTCAACATAGTTTACCCGGAAGCTTTGCGCTGAAGTATTTTCGTTCTATAGGTACTTAAGCCTCATGTAAACGTGATCTAAACAATATTACCAATACATTAAATTAATAACACACAAGGAGTTACACGCTGACGGAGTTGCGGGCACAGATATTAACAATAATATTGTGCGGTTCGGTATTGCGATATTTTTCAACAGTATTATAGATTGACATATTATATTTCCCTACTAAATTACGAAAGTAAATCTGTCTGTTACATGAAAATCACTGAACCGTGAGGAAGGACATAGGCTACTTTTTTTACGAAAAACGACGGAAACGTGGACGAAGTCACGGGCAACAGCTATCTATACTAATAATATAAGGCTGAAGAGTTTGTTTGTTTGTTTGAACGCGATAATCTCAGGAACTACTGGTTCGAATTGAAAAATTATTTTCTAATTAAATAGTCAATTTATAGAGAAAGGCTATATATCATTACGCTAAGGCCAATAGGAGCGGAGCGCCAATGAAGAATGCTTCAAAATCGGGGTTAAATTTAACGTTAGCCCAAAGTAACTATTCCACGCGGACGGAGTCGCGGGCAAAAGCTAGTAATATAATATGTGTATATTTATTTGAAAAAAAAAAAACCTTACAATTTTCTTAAAAGTAGCTTATTTAATTTTTTTACAATTACGCAAAATAACTTTGTTTTTCATAGTGTTTGTATGAATTACAAGGTTATATTTGCGGTTTTAGAAAATATACTGTAACTCAAAAACTGTTGACCCGATCTCGTTCAAACCAATTTTGGTTGAAAGTTTACATTAAGATCTACAGACATATATTTGGTTTAGATTTTTCACTCCATTATTATAGAAGTTAGAGGGGGGAACACATTATACCACTTTGGAAGCGTATATCTTTTAGACGATTAATTTTATGCAAAAGTGGTTTTAGAAACCTCAACGTCATTTAAAAAAAATATATTTTCCAATTTTAGTTCCATGTATGGGGAGCCTCCCTTTATTTTTTTTTATTTTTTTTCTTAAAATCGGAAAGCGATTCTTGAATACATCTACCTACCAAGTTTCACATGTATAGTCCTAATAGTTTCGGAATAAATGGCTGTAATATACGGACGGACGGACGGGCAGACAGACAGACAGACAGACAAACCGACAGACATGACGAAACTATAAGGGTTCCGTATTTTGCCATTCGGCTACGGAACCCTAAAAATACTAAAATTAAATATGTAAAATATCCGGATATTTATGACCCTGTTAATTAGCAGGAATTAATATTAATAATTGAGCAAGTTTGTATACGAGTTTCCTTATCTTACAACACAGCTCTAAAAATCTATAAAACTGCGCAAAACATTTCGCACCTTTTTTTTAAGCCTGGTTGTAAGAGATAGATGAGGTCTATGATGGAACGAGCGATCCCAGAAGATGCCTTTTTACTCTTGCATTAAAGGCTGAAAGGTCATAAAGTGGCAGGAAACACAGAAGCCAGTAGGTACCTAATTGTAGTTAACATCGTATATTATTTTAGTATAGAGCCACATGTTATATACACCTTAGTGCACCTAAGCCTACGCAATTAAATCTATAGTAGATCTTATATGTATAAGAACTTCAGTATTAATCGCCGCTTCAAATTATCTTTTATCAATTTGTTGACCATTTGAGATTACAATTTAGTTAAGTAATTTGTTTCAACCACTTATAGGTATTACCATTGACCTAAATGCTGAGTAAATTGCAGATTATATCAATTTGAATAGTCATAGGCCATAGCTAACGTTAGACTAGAATCAGAAGAAAAAAATGTTCTCCCAACAGTTAAACTACTAAGTCTTAATCTGAATAAAACATAATTAATTCTAATTAAATAATTTCAGCTATCTGATCAACGGTTTTTTGCTAAGCTTGCTGCTTAGCAAAAAACCGTTGAAAATACACGATGTCATGAAAATGCTCTAATTAAGATAGCTATTTGTTATAATTTATGCACAGTTAAATAAGAGATAAATTGCTTGTTGAATTGAAACATTTATAAAAACTAAGGTCAATTGGTCATTGGAACAGCCCCAAAAAACCGTATTTCTGAGCCCACCAAATCGCAAATTTCGCCTAGAAAAAGATTTTAGTATCCAGTAAACTATCTAACTTACCATGGTGATCAGTGAAAGTGGTCTACACCACTTTCACTGATCACCTACGTATCCTGACACCGGATTCGCTTGGCATTATCTTGCCTATAGGCCATACAGTACGCCCTTGGCAATGAACTGACGTTTCCATTGGTCGCAGTTACGAGTTAGTTACGCCACTACTTTCTCTTAGATTCGCTTTCTATACAGCTGGCTGTATAGAAAGATACTATCGCTAGCTCTACGTATATATCTTAGAATACAGGTAGGTATATATATATATGTATCTGTTTTAATACATGCATTGCAGACTGGGAAACTTGTCTTGTTATAGGTATTTTATTATCTTAGGAAAACGTACAGCTAGTATAAAGATAGTTGTAACATAAAGAGGGCAATTAAAAGTTTTCACAGACAGTATCAAAATATAAATATTGTGAGAAGAAAGAAAGGGTGACCTTTTTTCGGTCATAGAATCAGAATTGCCATTTAATTTTATCGTGGCAATGCTGCCAATATACTGGCCAGTTTTCCTGTTGACAGCGATGTTGAAGAATTTGTGTATGGAGTAATATAGCCTGTACCTACACAATTTATTGATTATAAGAGCTTCGTAATTTAACATAATTACGAAGCTCAAATAAATATATATTGTATATATACGAATCAGTATTTTCTTTATTAATTTACTAAGAATTTATATATATTCAAATAAATTCTTAGTAAATTAATAAAGAAAATACTGATTCGCCAGTTTTGATTATCACCAGTTCCTTTCAGAAAAATCCATTCATACCGACATATTATTACATATGCATTAAAAAAATAGATACTTACTTCCCAGAGTTTGATCTCTCCTTATTCATGTTAGATTGCTGTGACATAGGAGTATGAGAGTAAAAGTTTCTTTGATTTCCAAGAATAGGTAAGTCCTAGAAAGTTTGTATGGAACACGGTGTGGTGCTCGTAAACGTCATCATTAATAGTGTATGTAGTCTTGAAATCATCGAATATTTTTAAAGAAGCATAGAAGATATTTATAAAAATATCTATGAAAATGTTGTATAACGAACCTTGTCAGAATTGTAGGTATGATTACGATGAGGCGCAGTGCATGTATCTTATGTTAGTAAATACACATATAGAGTACAGGTATTCTACGCCAAGCATAATTCAAGTAATTTAGATTTGAGAGGCAGCCATAATATTTTAAAGGATTTAATCGCATTGTTAATTATTGAAAATATACTTACTAGATACTAAAATTCACGCAGGATTTACACGGGAATAGACTCCTAAGCAAAATTAGTCGCGAGCATAGCTAGTGTTAGCTATAACCACAATATACCTACGTTAGTTTCAGTCTTGTGATTGATTGTGAAACAGCATTCCTTCAATTCCGACACGCAGATGTTTTCGCGTCATTATCAAAGTAACATTAATTAATCTCAGTTGATTAAGCTCACACATACCTCAGAAATCAATGTTAAGAGTTATGTAGGTAATTCTATGTTACACTCGGCGTATATACCTACTTTGCTACGTAAAATCTTGTTTCTCATAATATCCTTTGAGACTACACTGTAACTATGGAAGTTTGAAGCATTTGATGCTAAATGCTTTATTTTGGAGACCTACACTAATCTGACACTAGCCTAACGCGTGGTTACTGTCAGTTTAAGTTTTCTTAACAAGTAGCTCTTCTCTTAACGAACTCATTAATATAGAATGTGTTTTCTATTATATATGTCGAAAGACTCAATCAGTGTAACTAAGTATTACTTGCATCCTAAGGATGTCTTCAAGATACAAACACAGTGACTGTAGTACCTATCTATTGCTTGCTCTACTAACTTGTTTATAACTGCTTAGCCTTTTATTCAACTATGTATGTTATTTATTTATTTATGAAAACTTTATGCAACACAAATGTACAAAGGCGGACTTAATGCCATAGGCATTCTCTACCAGTCAACCATGGGTGGTGAAGAGATAACATGGCAGGTGCATAAAACTCTGCTTCTCCCTATTCTGGACTATGCTGATGCCAGCTATCTCGACTTGACCCAAGACCAACTAGACAAGCTAGAGCGACTTCAAAATCTCTGTATCAGGTTTATATCCTAATGGCTTCCTATTCGTTTTCGCCGGAATCTTCACTTACTTTCTCTGCTTTATAATGTTCTCTTTAATCCTTTTACTCCTTTTTATCTTAAGGAACGTTTTCAATTCCTCTGTGACACACATTCTAGATCATTGAGATCATCGGAAAATTTAGAGTTAAGTATTCGTATGCATTCCACTTCTTTCTTTGACAAATCTTTTACTATTCAAGCAGCTCGTTTGTAGAATTCATTACCCATAGAAGCGAGGCGTGCTTAAACGCTACCAGCATTCAAAAGAATGGTGAAGGAGCATTATCTTTCCCTGTAGCTTTTCCCTTTCTTTCTCAACTGTGCATGTAATATTTATTAGTATATATAGTATATTTTTGTATTTTATTATATGTATATTATATAATTGTGTTTCAATGAATATTATTTATGATGTTTGTACACTGACAGCCCTAAATCTGTCTCCTTTAGTTTTGTCCATCCAAAGGTTGTCTGTAAGAGATCGCCCTGAGCGATAAGACCGCCCATTGTACACAAGTTTTATTTCTTTGTATCAAATGAAATATTGTAAGGTGTACAATAAAGTATATAATAAATAAATAAATAAAATAAAAAACCAAGTAGAAAATATTTTCAAAGTATATTTTTATTACAAGTACATATATATATATACTTATAGCTAGAATGAACTTGCATATATATTTATAGAAAGGGGGTTATGAAAACTCTGCTTCCAGTATTTGTTAAGAAAATAATCCCGCACCTTTCTCTTAAATGCATATTGATTGGTGGCCGTCCTGATATCGAGAGGTAGTGCTTTCCACAGAAGAATAGACTGTATATAGAAGGAAGAATGAATAAAATCAGAAGTATGAAAAGGACAGAGTAAGAGAAGATTATTGGAAGAGCGCAGACTTTTAGCGTGTGAAGAACATAGAAATTGAAAATGAGAAATGAGGTAAGAGGGAGGGGTATGAGAGTTCAGCAAAGAGAAAAGCGCGCAAACTTCTTCTCTGGCGAATGGGCATCCATTTGAGCTTGGTCCTGTACCTCGATACGTGGTCATATTTTTTAAAATTAAATATGAACCGGATACAGTTATTAAGGAGCCTATCGAGCTTATCCAGCAAGACCGCATTCAAGTCAAAGTAGCAGACGTCACCGTAGTCGATTACAGGGAAAATTAAAGTTTGCACAAGCATTGTCTTGGTTTTTGCAGGTAAAAAGTTCCTCAGACGATACAGGCATTGCAAAGTCCCGTTGACTCTTTGACTGACACTGCAGATCTGACTTTGCCAGCTAAGCACAGAGTCAAGATGCAAACCGAGATATTTAACGCTAGAGCTAATAGGGATGAGGGTGCCATTGAAAATGATTGGAAGGAGCAAACTGCCAATCTACCGATCATACGCGAGCTTCCAATCACAATGGCCTGACACTTTGAGGGGTTTACAGACACCCCAAATCTATCAGACCAGCTTTTGATAGCATCTAAATCTCGGTTTACATCTCCTATGGCGTCTGATAAACTTTCCACCCGCGCAGAGCATACAACTGCAGATCATCAGCGTAAAGATGATACGAACACCGAAGATAGAGAGTTATAAAGTTTATGAAGATTGAGAATAACAACAGAGAAGGAATACCGCCTTGTGGGACACCAGCATCTAGGTCACGCCAACTCGAAAAATTCTCATCGACACGAACCGACTGCTGACGTTCCAGACATTCCAGACACTCGGAAGATACCATGAGATGTGACAGGATAGATAGGAGAGTATCATGACTGACGGCATTAAAAGCATTGGAGAAATCAATAAGCACCAAAACAGTAACTTTTGTATTCTCCATCGCCTCTCTAATGTCCCCAGTCACTTTAAGGAGAGCGAAAGCTGTACGTAGATGTTAGGGTCGGCTTTCAGTCTTTCCAAATAAATACTTAGTTACTATTATTTTAAACTGGACAGACAGATAGCTAGAAAGACAAACCGACATAATATTTGAAATAGTTTGTGTTTTAGTATTCAGTACCTAAAAAAAACTTTTTGCAAAAAATAGAACCGACTTCCATATCAAAACACTACAAAGCCAAAAATAACTTTAATTTCGGAAGTCGGTGTTATTAGTTTTGGATTTTCTTTTTTTTTCACACCGCCTTCCGAAATTAAATTTATTTTTGGCTTTGTAGTGTTTTGATATGGAAGTCGGTTCCTTCTATTTTTTGCAAAAAATTTTTTTTTCACGCTTTTTTAGGTCGCTTTGTAATTTATCTAGTTACAAAAGCCATAATGTCAACAACTTATCACCTTTTACAAAATGTTGCTTTTCCCGATGCATAACCGTTAATTTTTGAGTTCTCCTGGTACTCCGAGTTATGAGATAACATACATTAAAAAAAAAGTTCAAGACGAATTGAGAACCTCCTTTTTTTGAAGTCGGTTAATAACTATAATACGTACATACCTTTGTCTGTAATTTTGAACAAACTTTAAAATGTATGTATATCTATTGAATATGAAGCGATTCCGATCTACCTAAATCCTACATTCCTTATATACATACTATCCACATTTGGTTGATATACCGTCTGGTCGTACCAAGCGCTTTTCCTCCACATTTATCGTGCGCACAAACAAGTTGTGGCAACCCTCTGCCGGCTTCTGTGTTCCCTGAAAGGACAGAACTCGTCCCATCGTAGACCTCATCTATCGCTTATCATCATGTGAGATTGAGGTCAAGACTGGGCTCAACCTGAATAAGAAAAATATGATTTCCACAACCCAGTAACTGAGTACACGATTCCTCCAGGCCAGACAGATGTTTAATTTCATAGCATCTGATTACTCTTTCTATAAATGCCGGGGTCAACAGAGATCAACGTGCTTTGAATGGATTTATTATTCCACATTTATTAAAATAGTCCACGAATCGACCTCGAGCCTCAGCAAGCTGTACCTTGTAAATTAACCCGAATGGATGTTATAACAAGCTACAAACTCAAGCTAACTTGAAAACCTTAACTTAATTTTATGGGATTTTCCTCTTACCTTACAACTCTGTCCAGTTTATAGAGAATAAAAAGAACTAAGTACCTATGCTATGACGATAGTCGTACGCAAGTAGATCTATTTTTATCCTTACGAATGTGCGTGTGTAATGATACTAATGATAATAAACATGGAAGTTTTAAATCCGCTTTGGGATCTACGTAGATCTATATCTGCTTACTTATAAGTAAGTATAGCTCGTGGCTAAATAATAATAGCGGCACGGAGCGATCTTCGAGGTTAAGCAAAGCTTGCCGAGGCCGTTTTGTGGATGGGTGACTATCTTAACAAATCGTGCCTCGGAAAGCACGTAAAGCCGTTGATCCCGGCAGTCATTTGTAGATCTTTGACAGTCGTTACGGGTTAGGGTTGCCAACCGTACTCTAAAATAGAGTATTGTACTCTATATCGTGTAGGTGTACTCTATAATCTATAACACTAATTAGAAGACGCTAAAATACTCTTTTACGAAAAATTTTTTAAAATACTTTTTTTTTAAATAGTCACGCATATTATAGGTACTTAAATTAAAACGAAATTTTAAAAAATGTGCTCCTGATCTCTGTAAACTGATGAATGTTTGGAGTCGTACAATTCTTTTAAAATAAATGAAAATTCGTTATGTGCTGCAAAAAGTACGAAAATGCCTTTTTTAGTAAATGTTTCTCTTTGTTATAAATCCGTACTCTTTATTTACCTCCTTTGAAATCAGATATGCTCTATTTCTTCTAATAAAAGTTGGCAACCCTATTACGGGTAGTAACTTGTAAAAGTACTTACATAGGGGTATCGTGTTATCCAGCTACTGGATTGTGGAGGTCAAATAGGCAGTCACTCCTTGTAAAACACTAATACTCTGCTGCACCAGGTTAGACTGAAAGCCGACCCCGATATAGTTGGAGAAAGGCTAATCAGATGATGATGATGCATAAGTAGGTTTACAATAAACTAGCAGTCGCACGGCCCTTCGCTCCTGTGAACTTTATCACGATAAAACCATAACCCTCCTTAGTTTGCAGTCGGGTAAAAAGAGCCCATATCCTTCCTCAAGCTTCAAGCTACTTCCATGTATTCAGTCCACTGTATCTCAACACACAAAATTAATAAAAACCTCTAGCCGTAAAGTTTTCCTCAAGCCCTGGATAAGGGTGCGTTTCCACCAGAGATGTGCGATGGAAATGTGTCGTGCGAGGATGTCTAGCTGTGCTGTGAAAATGTGTGGGCGTTTCCACCAAAGCTGTGCGATGAAAATGTGCCTACGAGGATGTGTAGCGGAGCTGTGAAAATGCGCATTAATGAGTGGTGCGAGGATGCGGAAACCTCGCAACACATCCTTCTCAACACACATTCCTCGCAACACATCTCTCGCACACATCCCTCGCACACATCCCTCGCTTGTTTTGTATGCGCAAAAATCTAGCTCCGCTGAGCCGTTTCCACCAGAGCTGTGCTGACCGAGGCGAGGTAAATGAAGCGATTCTATTGGTTCTTTTCAAACACATCCCTCGCTACGCATCCTCGCACATCTCTGGTGGAAACGCAGCCTAACTCCTGGCCTCTTACGGTGTATTCGTCATAGGGACAACCTCCATCGTAAATCTCTGGCAGACCCAGGAAATGTTATTGTCGAATTATCGTACAAAAGGTATCGAAACTACTGTAATTTATTACTTAGGAAATTAAAAAATAATCATGTAAGATCCGCTTTAAAAAATTCAAATGACAACAAGGAAACATAGAATAAGTATTATTAAGTCATTAATGAACCAAACCAGAAAACCGGTATGTGCCGATAAACTTCTGTCTTCCACTGATGATGATCATGCGCCAAATTCCATTGAGCGAATTAATCACTATTTTTCAAATATAGGAAAGCAATTAGCCGGGGAAATTATACAAAAACAACATTCCCCAGCTGCCCCATATAAAATAGAGACGCCTTCTGTGCGTGACTCTATGGTGCTTCTGTCTCCAGACGAGACCGAAGTTAGATAGTAATAAATAACTTAAAAAATGATTGTTCTACAGGCGGGGGATAATATCCCAGTTAAACTACTCATACTGGGTAAAAATGTAATAGTTCCACCTCTTACAAAACTCATAGATATCTGTTTTGAGCAAGGAGTGTTTCCCCTAATCTTCAAAAAATCTTTGATCACGCCTGTTCACAAGGGTGGGAATTACGACGATGAAATTATAGGCGACGATGAAATATATATCAGTGTTGTCTGCATTATCAAAAATATTAGAAAAGTTGTTGCATCGTAGACTTATGAAATTTCTCGAGCATAACAAAATAATATCGGATGCACAATTTGGGTTTAGGCCTGGGAAAAGCACCGCAGACGCAGTCAATCAACTGGTCGAATATGTAACTGGAAAAATAGATAAAAAACAAAAATGCCTGGATGTTTTCCTGGACCTGGCCAAGGCGTTTGACACTGTCTGTATTCCAACCCTTGTGGCCAAGTTAGAACATGCTGGTATCAGGGGGAAAGCACTCAGTATATTTACAGATTTCCTCAAGGACCGAAAACAAAAAGTAGAAATAGGTAGAGTGATTAGCGACAAAGCCCGAGTCAATTATGGTGTGCCCCAGGGCAGCTGCCTAACCCCGAGCCTTTTCTTGCTCTACGTGAACGACTTATACTAACGGTAAAATATTTAGCTACGCAGATGACACCGTGCTAGTGTTTCATGGGAATACTTGGGACGAGGCGCGGAAAACTGCGGAAATAGGCTTACGTAAAATAATTGGCTGGCTAGAAATCAACCTACTTACACTTAATATCTCAAAGACCTCATTTCTGCAGTTTACTTTCGCAAAACTGAACCAATAGAGATAACTTTGAAAGCGCACTCCTGTGATGACCCGTACAACAGTCTTACATGCTCATGTCTTCCAATAACACAACAGAAAACAATGAAGTACCTGGGTGTAATCGTGGATGATAGGCTTAATTGACATACCCACATTGAAGTGTTCTTCACGTGTTAGGAAGCTTGTATGGGCATTTAAGAGCCTTCGGCAGGTGGCTGACTTTGAGCTGCTCCGCACGGTGTATCTAGCACTAGCACAGTCAATTATAAGCTATTGTATCACAGCATGGGGAGGAGCTTGTAAAACTTCCATGATACGCCTTGAGAGAGCCCAACGATCTCTGTTAAAAGCTATGACTTTTAAACCGTACCGTTTCCCCACCAAAACGTTATATGAAAATTGTCACGTTTTAACAGTGAGGCAATTATATCTTTATAATCTGACTAGTATTTGCGTGTTGCGCGAGGTGCAAGCACCTCGCGTGCTTGTGAAAAAAACTAAAGCATTGCCCCTCTAAATCAAGTATTTGCGTGTTGCGCGAGGTGCAAGCACCTCGCGAGCTTGTGAAAAAAAAAAAAAAAAAAGAGGGGGGGGGGATGGGGGGGGGGTTGCACATGTATTTCGACTAAAGCATTGCCCCTCTAAATGAATCTGAAAAAAAAAATGTTCCAAGTCTCTTAGATTCCGAGATACGATAGGGGGGGGGGAGAAGGGGGGGGAAAAGGGGAGGTTTGGCACTTTTCCCGTAGGTTTGAGAGTTACTTGTTTACGAATCTGTCAAAATATACCCACCTCCCCATCCACCATCTGGGAGAACAATTATGTCAATGAGTGAGTGGTAATCTAGCTTTATATAATATAACTAGTATTTGCGTGTTGCGCGAGGTGCAAGCACCTCGCGTGCTTGTGAATAAAACTAAAGCATTGCCCCTCTAAATCAAGTATTTGCGTGTTGCGCGAGGTGCAAGCACCTCGCGAGCTTGAGAAAAAAAAAAAAAAAGAGGGGGGGGTGATGGGGGGGGGGGGGTTGCACAAGTATTTCGACTAAAGCATTGCCCCTCTAAATGAATCTGAAAAAAAAAATGTTCCAAGTCTCTTAGATTCCGAGATCTGCCTAAAGGGGGGAGAAGGGGGGCGGGGGGGGGACTTTGAAAAATGGTTTTTACTTTACCGAGCCTCCTCTATACGAATCCGTAAAAAGAAAAAAATACGGGTCTCGTAGTTTCCGAGATACGATAGGGGGGGGGGAGAAGGGGGCGGAAAAGGGGGGGTTTGGCACTTTTCCCGTAGGTTTGAGAGTTACTTGTTTACGAATCTGTCAAAATATACCCACCTCCCCATCCACCATCTGGGAGAACAATTATGTCAATGAGTGAGTCAGTGAGTGGTAATCTAGCTTTATATAATATAACTAGTATTTGCGTGTTGCGCGAGGTGCAAGCACCTCGCGTGCTTGTGAAAAAAAAAAAAATGGGGGGCGTGATGGGTGAGATGGGGGGGTTAAGTATTTGCGTGTTGCGCGAGGTGCAAGCACCTCGCGTGCTTGTGAGAAAAACTAAAGCATTGCCCCTCTAAATCAAGTATTTGCGTGTTGCGCGAGGTGCAAGCACCTCGCGTGCTTGTGAAAAAAAAAAAAAAAAAGGGGGGGGGGTGATGGGGGGGTTTAGTATTTGCGTGTTGCGCGAGGTGCAAGCACCTCGCGAGCTTGTGAAAATAAAAAAAAATAAAAAAAGAGGGGGGGGTGATGGGGGGGGGGGGGTTGCACAAGTATTTCGACTAATGCATTGCCCCTCTAAATGAATCTGAAAAAAAAAATGTTCCAAGTCTCTTAGATTCCGAGATCCGCCTAAAGGGGGGGAGAAGGGGGGCGGGGGGGGGACTTTGAAAAATGGTTTTTACTTTACCGAGCCTCCTCTATACGAATCCGTAAAAAACAAAAAATACGGTTCTCGTAGTTTCCGAGATACGATAGAGGGGGGGGAGAAGGGGGGGGAAAGGGGGAGGTTTGGCACTTTTCCCGTAGGTTTGAGAGTTACTTGTTTACGAATCTGTCAAAATATACCCACCTCCCCATCCACCATCTGGGAGAACAATTATGTCAATGAGTGAGTGAGTCAGTCAGTGGTAATTTAGCTTTATATAGTATAACTAGTATTTGCGTGTTGCGCGAGGTGCAAGCACCTCGCGTGCTTGTGAAAAAAAAACAAAAAAAAATGGGGGGAGGTGTTGGGGAGAGATGGGGGGGTTTAATATTTGCTTGTTGCGCGAGGTGCAAGCACCTGGCGTGCTTGTGAAAAAAAAAAATGGGGGGGGTGATTGGGGGAGATGGGGGGGTTTAGTATTTGCGTGATGCGCGAGGTGCAAGCACCTCGCGTGCTTGTGAAAAAATAAAAAAATAAAAGTGGGGGGGGGGGTGATGGGGGGGTTTAGTATTTGCGTGTTGCGCGAGGTGCAAGCACATCGCGTGCTTGTGAAAAAAAAAAGGGGGGGGGGTGACGGGGGGAGATGGGGGGGTTTAGTATTTGCGTGTTGCGCGAGGTGCAAGCATATCGCGTGATTGTGAAAAAAAAAAAAGGGGGGGAGGTGATGGGGGGGGGTTGCAGAAGTATTTCGACTAAAGCATTGCCCCTCTAGATGAATCTGAAAAAAAAATGTTCAAGTCTCTTAATTTCCGAGATCCGCCTAAAGGGGGGGAGAAGGGGGGCGGGGGGGGGGACTTTGAAAAATGGTTTTTACTTTACCGAGCCTCCTCTATACGAATCCGTAAAAAGAAAAAAATACGGGTCTCGTAGTTTCCGAGATACGATAGGGGGGGGGGGGAGAAGGGGGGTGAAAAGGGGAGGTTTGGCACTTTTCCCGTAGGTTTGAGAGTTACTTGTTTACGAATCTGTCAAAATATACCCACCTCCCCATCCACCATCTGGGAGAACAATTATGTCAATGAGTGAGTCAGTCAGTCAGTGAGTGGTAATTTAGCTTTATATAGTATAATAACTAGTATTTGCGTGTTTCGCGAGGTGCAAGCACCTCGCGTGCTTTCTTTACAAAGAAAAAACAAAAAAAAAAGGGGGGGTGATGGGAGGGGGAGGTTGCACAATTATTTCGAGTATAGCATTGCCCCTCTAACTGAATCTGAAAAAAAAAAATGTTCCAAGTCTCTTAATTTCCGAGATCCGCCTAAAGGGGGTGAGAAGGGGGGCAAGGGGGGCGACTTTGAAAAATGGTTGTTACTTTACCGAGCCTCCTCTATACGAATCCGTAAAAAAAAAAGTACGGGTTTCGTAGTTTCCGAGATACGATAGAGAGGGGGGAGAAGGTGGGTGAAAAGGGGAGGTTTGGCACTTTTCCCGTAGGTTTGAGAGTTACTTGTTTACGAATCTGTCAAAATATACCCACCTCCCCATCCACCATCTGGGAGAACAATTATGTCAGTGAGTGAGTGGTAATCGAGCTTTATATAATATAACTAGTATTTGCGTGTTGCGCGAGGTGCAAGCACCTCGCGTGCTTGTGAAAAAAAAAAAAAAAAAAAGGGGGGGGTGATGGGGGGGTTTAGTATTTGCGTGTTGCGCGAGGTGCAAGCACCTCGCGAGCTTGTGAAAAAAAAAAAAAAAAAAAAGAGGGGGGGGTGATGGGGGGGGGGTTGCACAAGTATTTCGACTAAAGCATTGCCCCTCTAAATGAATCTGAAAAAAAAAAATGTTCCAAGTCTCTTAGATTCCGAGATCCGCCTAAAGGGAGGGGAGAAGGGGGGCGGGGGGGGGACTTTGAAAAATGGTTTTTACTTTACCGAGCCTCCTCTATACGAATCCGTAAAAAAAAAAAATACGGGTCTCGTAGTTTCCGAGATACGATAGGGAGGGGGGAGAAGGGGGGGGAAAAGGGGAGGTTTGGCACTTTTCCCGTAGGTTTCAGAGTTACTTGTTTACGAATCTGTCAAAATATACCCACCTCCCCATCCACCATCTGGGAGAACAATTATGTCAGTGAGTCAGTGAGTGGTAATTTAGCTTTATATAGTATAATAATGAAACAACTTGGAATCACGCCGGTAAATCACGCAAACAAACAAAAGGACAATCACTAACGTTTGTCGTGCAATAAACTGTAGCACCGCAGCTGCTCGAAGACAACGTCCATACCTAGCTAGCTACATCTATAATAAAATAAATACAGCTTTCAATCTAAACCCTTTAACAAAAAATAAGCTTAAAATAAAGCTTTACACATGGTTTCAAACACTTAACTATTCGCAGACGGAAAACTTATTGAAAGAACATTAGGCTAACAACACAATTATAGGTAAACGACAGGACTACCACCAAGCACAATAATTACTCGTACATACACATACACAACTTTCAAAAAACACACACATACACACACCATATAAGAGCATGCAGCCATTACTTTTTGTCTTTATATAATTTCTATTATTTTTCTGTTTTATTCATATAAATAAAATCCAGTCCGCAAATAATTATATGCACATGTAAAAGGTGTCCCGTGATGCAACATGTAATTAACCCAAACCAATACTTACTCGACACATGTTACATACTCAATCATTAATATTGTTCTAAAATTATTAATTCACCTATGTATATTTTTTGCACTTACGATTTTTTTTTAAATTTCAGGTGAAATGTCAGTGCTGTACCTCTTCACGAGATACCGGTTCAACTGGAACGAGGTCGATTTCAGCATGTTCTCTACTTACGCCATGTGTACTTCATTAGTAGGTAATTATCGGTTAATTATAGTTGTTATAACCCATCTCGTTAGCGTGAATATTACAGAACTGAGCAAATGCTTGTCGTATGTAGGAAATTTCCATTTTGCTGTTGTCCTATAAAAAAAATATAATTCCCTATATATATCTGTCCTACGTCGTAACCTCGTAGGCCAATAAACAATCTTCAACTATCTTCATGCCGAATTTCATCATAATTGGTTCAGCGGCATAGCCGTGAAAGCGTAAAAGACAGACAAATTTTCGCATTTATAATATTGATTGTGGATGTCTCCTTGAGGTAAGATTTGTGTTACCTTATATATAGACCTTATAACGGTGGTTTACGTACCTTATAGCGCAAGCCGGTTGTAAAAGCTTTAAGATCCCCAGCACTAATTAGGTTCAATACTTAATCTTGAATTATTTAAACGCAAGGTCGCTTAGTGTCAAGAATAACAAGATTTTCTAATGATGGAATAGTGTTCATATTTTTCCTGTATCTAAATAGACGCAGGAAAAGTAAACCTATCCGATAGGTCCAGTCACCTAAAAGAAAATACATACACTTATGCATACCAAATATATTGATTGGGTATTAGCTAAACGTTAGCGAATATTCAATGCCACTTAGTCTAATATTTTTTTTGCTTAATGTAGTCAAATTAAAAGCTTTCCATTAATTATCTGCAATAGTCAAAGGTAATTTCTTTGACTTGAGGGAAAATCCTTTACAGCGGAGTAATTGGTAATTGAGTGCGTTACTTCAAATGGGCTGTTCTAAAATTACTAAGCAAAGAATTTGACCTCTGCGGCCAAATAGCAACCCTATTTGGCCACAGGGGTCATGTGCGTGTGGATTGAGAGATCATTTCGTAAAACTCTTCCAATCCCAACCAAATTCTAAGAGGATTTAGGAAATAATTGTGAAAACTTCATGGTAATGTATAAAATTTGTGAAACCTAAACAAAGAAAGTTAGAACTCATTAACTGGATCTCTCAATCTGGACAACTGAAGAAAAAGCCATAACGCGTATCCAAGAATATACTGCCTATGTGTTTATAATTTGCATTTTAATTAATTGTGAAGGATTTGTGTAAGCTGCTAAACAGAATTTCGATTCGTTTCAAAGCCACGTTTAAGATTTATAACGGTTTGTATGGATCTCTCAGAGTGGTCAATTTTCAATTGATTGATCTTGTAAAAGACGACCTAATACTGAAAAAGTATGAATAATTATCATGTTTAGTGCAAATTATGCTTCTGGGAAAATTTGTGAAACAAAAATCGTGACTGGTTCAAGAGAAAATGAAAATCTTTTTTTTTTGTCGATCGTCCCAACTGAGAGATCATTATTTTGAACTATATTTAATAAACCAAAACTTATAGGTAGAAGGTAGATACTACATCAGAAATTGTGAAAAATGTTGTACTAAAATTTGACGAATCAGTCGTCCCTGTAAGTGTTATACTTAAAAAAAATATTTTGCAAAAAAATAGAACCGACTTCCATATCAAAACACTACAAAGCCGAAAATAAATTTAATTTCGGAAGTCGGTGTTATTGGTTTAGGGTTTTCTTTTTTTTTCACACCGCCTTCCGAAATTAAAGTTATTTTTGGCTTTGTAGTGTTTTGATATGGAAGTCGGTTCAATTTTTTTACAAAAAAAATTTATTTCACACTTTTTAGTGGGTCGGTTTGTAATTTATCTAGTTACAAAAGCCATAATATCAACAACTTATCACCTTTTACAAAATATTGCTTTTCCCGATGCATAGCCGTTAATTTTTGAGGAGTTCTCCTGGTACTTGACCATCAGCTCTACATCACCATTTGTATTGTGACGAGCATAAAGTGTTTAACATCCGTAGTAAAGTAATCGAAACGCAATCCACGAACACCTTTTTACTAAGGAGTTTCAGTGGCCATCTGTGGTCTTCATCATCAGTTCAACTTCCCCAAATGATACTTTTCGGAAGCAACTGCTCAAGGTCCTATAAGAAATACCCAAAACGCTATAGGTGTGCCTATAATATTTGAAGAGTTCCCTCGATTTCTCCAGGATCCCATCATCAGATCCTGATTTCGTAACAATGGGACCAACTAGAAAGTATACCCATTCAAACGCAAAAAGAATTTTCCAAATCGGTCCAGCCGTCTCCGAGTAATGAGGTAACACACATAAAAAAAAAAGTTCAAGACGAATTGAGAACCTCCTTTTTTTGAAGTCGGTTAAAAAGATAAATCATTTTTTACAATCCTTGAGGAAAACGTTGAGTAGGGTGACCATATCGCCGGTCGGAATCATTACCGGTATAATTAAAATTTTTCAATACAATTCTTTAAACATTTTTAACCGACTTGAAAAAAAGGAGGTTTACAATTCGTCTTGAACTTTTTTTTTTATGTATGGTTACCTCATAACTCGGAGATGGCTGGACCGATTTGGAATTTATTTTTTTTTGTTCGAAATGGTATACTTTCTAGTTGGTCCCATTGTTACGAAATCAGGATCTGATGATGGGATCCTGGAGAAATCGAGGGAACTCTTCAAATATTATAGGCACACCTATAGCGTTTTGGGTATTTCTTATAGTACCTTGAGCAGTTGCTTTCGAAAAGTACCATTTGGGGAAGTTGAACTGATGATGAAGACCACAGATGGCCACTGAAACTACTCAATAATAAGTATTTCGTGGATTGCGATTCGATTACTTGAGTACGGATGTTAAACACTTTATGCTCGTCGGAATACATACGAGTATGGTGATGTAGAGCTGATGGTCAAGTACCAGGAGAACTCCTCAAAAATTAACAGCTATGCATCGGGAAAAGAAACATTTTGTAAAAGGTGATAAGTTGTTGACATTATGGCTTTTGTAACTAGATAAATTACAAACCGACCCACTAAAAAGCGTGAAAAAAAAATTTTTACCAAAAAATAGAACCGACTTCCATATCAAAACACTACAAAGCTAAAAATAACTTTAATTTCGGAAGGCGGTGTGAAAAAAAAACAGAAAATCCAAAACCAATAACACCGACTACCGAAATTAAAGTTATTTTTAGCTTTGTAGTGTTTTGATATGGAAGTCGGTTCTATTTTTTTGGTAAAAATTTTTTTTATACAAGTAATTTGTGTCTGGTTTCACTACATAATTTAAATAATATAAAATTACGTTTTTCTGCAAAGTTAGGTAGGTACTGTATGTGTAGTGCTCTTACTAAGGAATTCTAAGTTCGTAATTCTAATTCTAAGTAATTCTTACACACAAAAGTTCAGAAATTTTATGGTAACCAAAAAAAAATTTTTTTTTAATTTAAACTTTTTTTTAAATTCACTCATAATTACATAATAGGATGTAACCTAATCAATAAGTCCGTAGGACAAAGTATGTAAAATAACTGGTTCTTCTTTGCTGTTATTCAAAAAATCGGACAAAATAAAAAAGTATGTCTACCCTACTCAACGTTTTCCTTAAGGATTGTAAAAAATGATTTAACTTTGTGTATGTGTGAACATACCATAACATTTAAGTATAACACTTACAGGGACCACTGATTCGTCAAATTTTAGTACAACATTTTTCACAATTTCTGATGTCTGATCTACCTTCTACCTATAAGTTTTGGTTTATTAAATATAGTTCAAAATAATGATCTCTCAGTTGGGACGATCGACAAAAAACAAGATTTTCATTTTCTCTTGAACCAGTAAGATTTCAATCACGATTTTTGTTTCACAAATATTCCCAGAAGCATAATTTGCAATAAACATGATAATTATTCATACTTTTTCAGTATTAGGTCGTGTTTTACAAGATCATTCAATTGAAAATTGTCCACTCTGAGAGATCCATATAAACCGTTATAAATCTTAAACGTGGCTTTGAAACGAATCGAAATTTTGTTTAGCAGCTTTCACAAATTCTTCACAATCAATTAAAATGCAAATTATAAACACATAGGCAGTATATTCTTGGATACGCGTTATGGCTTTTTCTTCAGTTGTCCAGATTGAGAGATCCAGTTAATGAGTTCTAACTTTCTTTGTTTAGGTTTCACAAATTTTATACCTTACCATGAAATTTTTACAATTATTTCCTAAATCCTCTTATAATTTGGTTGGGATTGGAAGAGTTTTTCGAAATGATCTCTCAATTCACACGCACATACAGAGGTCGCATGTTTAATTCAACTTGCTGGATATTTCAAGAGATTGTGTCCTCAAAACTGACACGCAAACAGTACATACCTATAGTTCCGTCTGCGCTGGGCAGTACAGCAGGCTTCTAATATAATGGCCACGAGGTACATCATACATGTACAGATCTGCCTTGGTGACCAAGTATTGTAAGAAGTCCGCCATTGCACCTTTGTCCATATTTTATGAAACTTATACCATTTTATGTTTGGCGAAGAATCGTCATATGATTCCTCTTGCTCTGGATGGAGCGGACGAAAGTGTCAGACTTCTACTAACTAAAAACACTATTGCTTCATCTTCATATACGTTCTGCGATATCTCGTAAGAACGTTCCCGTTTCCCTAACAGCCAATGGTGCTATCGGGTCCCATCATTAGTGCTTAGACGCTTAGTGCACTTTAAGTCGCGGGTGGAACACGATGTGCAGTTGACTCGGGCTTGGTTCTTACCGGACGTTGAGCTACCCCTGCTTGCCATCCGCATGCCCGCGGCGACGGTGGCCGGAGATCAGCTCACAATAAAAATACCTAGTAGGATAAGTTAATGTAGATAACTGTTACATTGTGTCTTTGTGATTTTCAGGTACTTTATTTTCGGTGGGTGTCTTTAGTCATCTGCTGAAGTTTGACGACGCCATTATTGGTGTCATATCGTGTACCAGTAAGATATTGGCTGGAGTTATGTACGCGTTTTCTACGAAGACGTGGCACATTTATATAGGTATGTATCCTTTCTGAACGAGCATAAAAATAACGGCGATACAAATAAGAATTGGAACGTTATGATCACTATCTGTCAAATGTCACTTGAAAAGTACGGTTTGCAAAAAAAGGCTATTTGCAAAAAATGAAAATTGTTTCATTTTACTTTGCTTAGCCGAGTCTCACATCAAATATAAGTAAATATAATAGGTATGTTATTATTCAGTCATAATTCGTTTGTCTTAAACATACTCTCTTATTTCCTTTGTTGGCACCATTTCGCCTGAAAGTAAATAAGACTCATGGCGGAAAGGCTCAGAAGCCATATAAAAATTATTAAAGATTTATTTTTAAGACATTCAAAATATAGTTTGCTTTGAACGCTGTTTTTATAAATGCTGATGTTGATGCAGAAAACTCAGATTTATTAAATTTCTGCTTAGGAGTCTTATTCTCGAAACAGGAGAGATACAATTTATTATTAATCCTATTTGTTTCTTTTTGCAGCTCCATTGATAGAAATATTCAACGGGACATCGTTCATAGCGATGAGGTCAATGGTCTCCAAATTGGTAGACAGACATGAATTGGGTAAGAAACCTACCTAAAATCTAAACCATTTGCTAGTCATTGTTGGCGATAGCTTTATTGTAGACGTAACTAAATTTATTTCATGATGCGTTATTTACTTTTTAATGACAAGGTCTTTGTTGTTAACAATGGATAAATCATAGGTACCTATACTTTGAAATTTAATTTAAGTTCTTACTATTTTGAATGAAATTATACTCGAAAGCCATGTTAACATTTAAGATCCATAAACAAAAGCTGGTACTCTTTAAAAAAAGTGATAACATCAATTTATCTTTATTTTCTTTTTATTTTTAAATACACGTTACCCTAAATTGTACGTACTACATCATATTTGGATTGGAGGGGCCAAGCTAAATACGCTTGTCTGGAGTGGGTGAGGTGGGCAATGGTGTAATGGATGGCTATTGTTTTGTTGTTGTTGTATTATATTATGTATGCCAGACATTTATGTTTCCTTTATTCATTCTAGGTAAAGTAAATTCGTTCTTCGGGGTGGCTGAAGCAATGATGCCACTAATCTACGCACCCATGTACACCACTTTATATACAAAGACTATCAAGACATTCCCTGGAGCATTCTTCCTTCTTGGAGGAGGTTTGACGATGCCTGCCGTTGTTATATTTTTGTGAGCATTACTTTTATATTGTTTGTGGTTTATCATCGGCAAGACAAGAACAATTTGTATGTTTCAACTGTAGCTAAGATAATGAAGCCTATTTTCCGATGTAGGTACAATCGACTCATGACCCACTTTGAAAATAAATTGTTTGAAGCCGTCAAAATAACAAAGATATAATAATAAAAAAAAAAGATTTCTCTCCTTTACTGTGCATGCCGCACTTAAAAAGTTTTACATATTAAGAAAGCTGTGTAAATACGGGTCGAATTAATTAAATGGCACATAATGAACTCGTTACCATGTTAATAAATGTATAAGTGAATGTCGACCTAATTGTACCTATTTGAATGTCTGTAAGAAAATAAGCTTATGGTGGGTCATGATTCAGTCGATTGTACTTTAAAAAGCATACCAGTTTGCTTGCTTTAATAATGACATTTTATTTATTATTGCAGGTGGTTGTATTTGGCAAACAAGAAACACATTCAAGCTAACTTAGACAAGGAAGCCGAAATCAGAGTCAATACAGAGAAGATCGGTATGGAAAACAAAGCTTACGAGACTGACGAAATTGAGAAAAAAACAGTTGCAATTGACGACAAAAGTGATATTGTCCCTCAATCACAAATAGAAATAGGCTTCATAGAAAGTATGGTAAACAATAGTAAGGTACAACATTAGCTTAGATAAACACACCTACACTGTAAATAATGTTATGGGATTAGATATTTTTATATACAAAGATAAATAAACTATGAATATGAAAAAGCTTAATAGACATAATATAATTGAAGAGAAAGAATTTGCCTGTCAAGCTGTGGAATCCCCTGAATTGGTTTGGTACATTATTGTACATATTCTTAAAAATAAACTAAATATTTTCTTAATTGAAATACAAATAAATAGATTCAGAATTCAAATTTTCTAAAAAAGTTAGAATAATTATCTGCTTATCAATTTGCTATGCATCTAGTTAATAAGTTTTAACGAGTAACCCAGATGTTAAAAAAGTTTGATGTTAACGCACATAACAATTAAGTCTCTGCGTTAGGGTAGGTCAGCGGTAACTAAATTTTAAGAGTTAACGTAGACTGAAGTCACTCGGGCTTATTCATAAAAAAACATTATCATGACCTTGGTTTCAGTATTGATAAGAAGATTCTAAATTTAATTTATCCATAGAAAATTTGAATAACGAATCTGCTTACCGTAAATGTAAAAAGTTTTTATAAATAAGGCTGAAAATGTGTGCCTGATGAAAAAAGGTCCTATTCGCTTAAGAGAATAAAACAGTAGGTACTTGTACTGATGTTACTTTGTTGATAATAACCCGACATCGGTTCCGATAAATCATAAAATACATTGAACATGCAGGAGTTACCACTAATTACACGACTGAGTATAAGGAACATGTCTCGCAAAGCAACCTAACAATTTATTTTACGTAAGTTATAATTATAAATGTCTGAGATATCGTATACGTATACGGTTGAATACAGCAACCTGTATTTTAAACAAAATATTCCAAGAATGTGAGTCCAAGGAGATCTATCTACGAATTTATAGTAAACGGCTGTCACAATGTCCCTTCCGTCCTGTTTAATACAAAAAATGAGGTATAATCGTAAATATAACATTTTGTCTGTCGGTTAGATTGCAAGTCCACATATTTTTTTGACAAAAATAAAGAGGATTCAGTGAGTTCGATATATACTAGTGAAGACTCACGTTGGTCCACTTTTTACCAACAAATGACGTCACCAGACCTCCCTTCTGAACTTAAATGTATTTTACTATTTAAAGAAAATATGTGATCAATTCAAATTTACAAACACGTTTGAATTGATAATACATTTTCTTTTTGAAAATCAACTGATTGTAGTTTTTAAACACTCTTATTCTGAGTTTATTAGGATTTAGGTACCTTTTATCGAGAATTATCAAATTAAACCGAAGCATTCCGTAGATAATTTCCAATATAAGACCAGTTTAAATGGCTCTCAGGTGACTTAGCGGTTTTAAGGAACAATTTTTTTACCTTTTCAAGAAAATATAACTATGTATTTCAAAATGTAGACACGACGCTTTCAATAACCTTCGGGGAATTTTAGATATTTTCCTACTAAAGTGCAAAACAAAGTTTTGCAACCCTATGAAGTGATATAGTGTATTAAGTGTAAGTTAATATACGTAGATGTATGTTATCCTAATTATTATGTGTGAGTACTTATTTGATGAAAATAAATAAATATTTTTAAATGCTTGGTTTTATTTTTGGAGTTACGGAAAAAATCTTTCAGGATTTCGATTGTGAATCATTCTGCATATTCATATATTCTGTATGAGATACGCTTGACATCGTAAAGTGAATTCAAGAAAATCTCCAATGCAAAGGTTAGTAACGAAAAAATGGAAACCTCAAACTTTACTAGAAACATGAATTTATTCCATACTCATTTCGAATATTCAAAAGTACATAAACACTAATTACAAATACATGACGTTAAAAGTTCCAATAATATATTTCCAAAACAGTAGAAAATTAAAACGTATAAAAATATAACAAACCAAGAATATTTGACACTCCTACAGATTCATTAAAAAGATCTTTATAAAATTCATTCATTATGAAACATAAGACTTTGTTTATTGTCTTTCGACAAAGCAGTCTTAGCCCGTGTATGCAAATCGTTTATAATCTAGCACAAACATGTAAGTATGACAATATTAATTATAATATAATAAAATCTTAAAGAATTCGAGAACAATGTAAAAGCATTTATACTGTGCATAATATTTCGTACGCTCTGTGTGGCACTTCTTTTCCTGCAAACGAGATGTACAGCACTTGGTGGCTCGGATGAACCTGGAAATAGAAATAATGCGAGATTTTATAAGAATGACCAGTTTCTATTAGGTGAGATGTTGATGATGGAATAAGATATAGAGACTATCAAGCATCTTGGAAGTTAAAGCAAGTAGCAAAGGGTAGAGGACACGTAAACAAACAAAAAATGTTTCGAGACGCAGTACACTAAAGTGTCTCGTTGATAGATATATTAGAGACAATCCAAATGAATCTTGTTAAATATACTTGTTTTACATTTTTTGTTTCTTTTAGTGACCTCTATGCACACATGTCATTTGAGTATATTTTTCTGGGTGGTAAAATCATCGAATGACTTCTCTCGCTCTGGGTGGAGCACTAGGGAGTGTCAGACTTCTACTGACTAAGAATCCACCCTGTTCCTTCAGCTGCCCTTGCGTTCCGGGGACGCGGTATCTCGTTAGAACACTCCCGCAACCCCGGCAAACTCTTGAGAGCTGCCATAATTTGGTACAATAGGTATTCTTATCATGTTTTTTTTTTTATTCGAAAAAGGTCTAGGAGATGAGGACAGCGGAACGAGCGAGCTCAGAAGATGCCTGTTCACTCTTACTTTAAAGGCTGGCGTGTCATATGTGGTAGGGAACACAGAAGCTGGCAGATAGTTCCACACCTTGGCTGTGCTCACAATACATGTGGAGAAGAAGCGCTTAGTACGACAAGACGGTATATCAACCAAGTGTGGATGGTACCATACAGTGCGTCTGAAACATCAGTATCAGTATCAGTAGTGAAAGGGAGATGGAGGAATTAGGTTGTGCAGCTCCAGCGCACATTCTCCTAAGTACAAAAGATTAAAGACCCTATTCAGGAAACACTGATGCCAGGAATTATGGTAAGAATTATGGCTTTATGGTTCGTGTTAGGTGTGTTTGTAAAGGTTGGATATACAAAGCTTACTGGTACACCAGTAGTTGAAGGGATATGGAAGGATCAGGTGGTGGAGCTCCCGCGCACAGTCTCCGAAGTACAAAACATTGAGGTGCCTATTCAGGACACACTGATGCCAGGAATTATGGTAGGAAATAGGCTTGTAAGCTTTTAAAGGTTCCTGTTAGGTGTGTTTGTATACAATGCTTACCTTTCCAGGGGTCAGCGACCCTTGTTCCTTAGCCCTGCCAATGTACAGAGTCTCTCCGTTAGATGTGTTGCCAGCGACGATCGCGTTCGGAGGAATAGCTGCGTCGCGGCACTCCTGCCATCTAATGCTCTCGGGACGGGCACAGAGCACCTGTAAATGGAAAATTTGCCTGTTTATTGCATCATTATCTATATACATCTATAAAAACACTTGTCTGTGATTTCTCAAGTGCATCTCTACTTATTTACACAATACTAAAACAAACTAATAATTTTAGGTAAGCGTGATAAGATGGAGATCTTCGACCACGTCATCACTTACCATCAGGTGAGATGGTGGTCAAACGCGAGCCTATAACCAATAAAAAGAAAAACATGACACCCCTTGGCATAGACTGGTATCAAGATTTTCTGGCACCTGTCTCCCCGTAACATCTGTCAATGATATAAAAAAAATTGGCCAAGTGCGAGTCAGATTCGCCCATGAAGGGTTCCGTAGTAACCATAATAAATATAATATACTTAATATATTTATTTGAAAAAAAAAACAAAAACCTTACAAATTTCTTAAAACTAGCTTATTTACAATTTTTACAACTACGCCAAATAACTTTGTTTTTCATAGTATTTGTATGAATTACAAAGTTATATTTGCGGTTTTAGAAAATTTATACTGTATCTCAAAAACTGCTGACTCGATCTCGTTCAAACCAATTTTGGTTGAAAGTTTACATTAAGATCTACAACATATGGTTTTTTTTAGATTTTTCACTTCATTATTATAGAAGTTAGAGGGGGGGACACATTTTACCACTTTGGAAGCGTATATCTTTTAAACGATTAACTTTATGAAAAAGTCATTTTAGAAACCATAATGTCATTTTTAAAGACCCGTCTATAGATACCACACACGTATAGGTTTCATGAAAAAAATATTTTCAGTTTCAGTTCCATGTATGGGGAGCCCCCTTTATTTTAAATATTTTTTAAATTTTCTCTTAAAATCGGAAAGCGGTTCACAGAATACATCTACTTACCAAGTTTTACATGTATAGTCCTAATAGTTTTGGAATAAAATGGCTGTGACATACGGACGGACGGACAGACAGACAGACAGACGGACAGACATATCGAAACTATAAGGGTTCCGTTTTTTGCCATTCGGCTACGGAACCCTAAAAACGGCCAGTAACATGGGCTTAGCTTACTTTCCAAAGCACGAAGGAATCTCAATATGTGTGAAGATGGTCACGCATCCACGGGCCGACCTCGAGAAGACTTGCTTAACCAACAATGAACAGCTAAAACTAAATTACTAGCTCACTACTAAAAAACCCATACGGATACATTGGCAAAACATGGTAATTAAACATTGTAGGTAGACGAATCATTCTGGCATTAAATAGGTAGGTACGTAGGTAACAAAAATAATGAGTAAAGTTACTTTATCATAGAGTGACAAACCAGTCAGAAATAATTTCACAATACCAATGACTCAGTCTCTCGTACGTCAGTATATTTAAATGATTATAATTATTGTTCCACGTAGTCCGTGTCAGTCATTGTGCTTATAATACATAAGCTAATTAATGCATATTATTAGATAGAATATACTTTATTGTACACCAAAATTTAAACACAGCCATTTAACATAATTTCTAAATTAAATGGTTACAATGGCGGTCAACAATAATATCACAAATGATCTCAACGCTTTAGTAGTGGAAACATAAGAAACAAACTATATAACATTTTGTATTTTAGCGACACGGTTGCCGTAACGACTAAGCGGTTGCCTGCTGTTTAGTGTGTTGCAAGTTCGATTCCCGCACGGAACAATTATTATGTAGTTTGATCTACAGATAGATTTCAGGTCTCGCTGCCTCCCTGCAGATTAATCCCTGCTACATTCAAATATTCTTAATAATATAAACGACACTAGAAGTAAGAAATAATTTACGTATGAATATCTGACAATCACCACCCAGATCCATGTATCAAAAATAAGCAAAGCTAATATCACTTTAGTGTGAACGGAATGACCCCCAAGACAATTAACATATCCACTAATACTTGTTTCGATAATGAGTGGGCTAGCTTTAATATCAACCAATTAAACATGTGACCAGACGGTCACACGTTGTAAAAGTACGTCAGCGTTCAAAGTCCGCTATTTAAATTCAGAAGAACATGAGATAAGAACAAATGTGTTAAGTTATTAAGATGTAGGCGTAGGAACAAAACTTGATTTCTCTTGGCCGATAATATGTATTTATCGAATATTCCACATTTTGATGTAATGATCGAAGGGACCTTTGAACGTTAACAAATAATTTAATCAACATTATTCATAATTGTGTTTGTGTACTTTAGGATAGCTTGGTGACTGGTGAGTCATACAGAGTCGATACGACAGAGGGGCATTAAATTACGCTACGTATACTATACGTGTTTAGTGTTAATTCGATACAGTTAAAAAATAAAAAGAGCCAAAATTTTTTTTTCAAACAAACTAAATAGCTTACAAAATCAGAGTAAAACGCAACCACCCTGTGACTGACCTCAAATACCTAGGTAACAAACTGGCAACGTAGCGCGGCGTTTGTAATCTCGTCTTGGTCAGATTTATCGCTTTAAGGTGCATCTCATCAAAATCATTCGCGACTAAACTACTTCTCGTATTTAATTGATTTTTGGTACAAAGCTTGAAAATGGTACCTAGTATACGCAGTTTAAAGGAAAGCCCCTCGGTCATATCATCTCTGTATATGCGTAGCTAGCGAGCGAGTGACAATATTTTACTGCCTATATCCAACTATTATCACAAACGGCCAAAGATAACGTACCGTGAATGCATTAATATCCACCAAACCTTGAAAAAACTGCAGCAGAAAATTGGAGCTGTAGTTTTTTTGGACAACTCAATCACCATACATAATTAAAGAGGTATTAGTGTAATACTGTTTACTAGCATTAAGGCACACATATTGCCGTTTTGTGACTTTACGGTACAATTTCCGTCTTAACGGGACAACAGCGTAAATAGTAGTCGTGGTCACAAAACAAGTCACTGACAATACTAGATGCGACTATGTATTAAGAAGAGAGATCTATTAGAATATCGCCGTCCTCAACCCGTCCTCTTTTCTAGTTTGATTAAGATTAAGACTCAATTCATCACACGTACCTCGAAATTCATCACAGAATTTTCAACCCCTCCCCAGGGTACATAAGCTGCCTTATGTTTCACAGCCAGTTTTCCGGGTATGAGGTCTCCTTCGAACCTGGAACGGATGACCCAGAGGGGGCTACCGTCGTGACCTTCGTATCCGCCCACGACTGCCCGGTCACTCAGTGTATGAGCATCGAACGTAGTTCTTGCAATCCATTCAACTGGACCTGGAATTTAAAAAATAAAGAAAAGTTACATCAGCCTATCTCATAATCGCAGCAAGAAACGCTTCTTTCTTTAACAGATGTATAATGGATATCGATACTTTTATACTAGTACTAGCTGTTGCCCGTGAGTTCGTTCGCGTCGGAGGTTTTCCCGTGCAAATTCCGATCCCGTGGGAAATTTCATAAATCCTTTCTTAGTGCTTCCCTACACGCACCAAGGAACATACATGTCAAATTTCAGCTTCTTGCGCCCAATAGTTTCAGTTGTGCGTTGTCTGTCAGTCAGTCAGTAGCTGAAGAGTTTTATATAATTATATTGATTATAAAGCGGGAAAGTTTGATTGTTTGTTTGTCTTCGAAAGTTCTGGGTGGATTTGAATAAAATTTTGTATGGAGGTAGCTTGAAGCTAATGTTTTTATCGTGATGAAGACCACGGGAGCGAAGTCCTGCGCGACTGCTAGTTCTACATAAAAATATACATTATACTTAAATCTGTTTTTGTCTTCGAAATATCAGTGCAGATATGTATGCAAATAGTCATAAAGATCCTAAATATTTAGGGTAGTAGTACCGAATCTTGTGCTGTGATTAAATTTACGTTTCAAAGCAATGGACAATAAATAGAATTTCAAGTGTGTGCTGCTGCCAAAAAATATCTGTCGATCTATTCTGTGAGCATCTCACTGTGAAAGCATAAATGCAGTGAGTGAAGTGAAGTGATTTATTTTTCACTTCACATCATTCCATGTGGATTGGATGGATTGAAAGCGTTCCCTTCATGTTCCCCCACGTATCTACGGTGACTTTCAGAATAGCATTATTGTAGATTTTTTTTAGGTTTGATAACTATGCATCAGTGTTATTAAGAAATTTAGCACGTCGCCAGTGATACTGGCATATATAAACGGCATATTCCCAGATGCTTGGAAGGTAGCACAGGTGGTACCAATCCATAAATGTAGCGATCGTAATTATGTAGGTAACTATAGACCAATTTCGATCTGGTCTACCTTCGCCAAAGTGTTTGAGTCCTTGATTTGTCCCTTCATTCAGTCTCACTTGAATCTTTACCTCAGTAATTCCAAAAATTGCTTTGTGAGTTCCAGATCCAGATGCACAAACCTAGTGACATTCACGGAGACCCTGGAATGGAAACTCTGCGTTCCTCTGCGATCTATTTATTTATATTTTACAAGAATATTCTAGAACTCATGTTCTAGAATAAAAATATTCTTGTAAAATCGACTCACTGCCTATACTACCAGGAATGTTCCAGAAGCTACTTGAGATACTCAGTACTGCTACTCGCCGCCGGGTGGCGTTAGCGTCTCGAACATTCTAGATGTCGGTTCAAGTTTCCCGACGTACTTAGCTAAGCGACTGGCGTAACAATAGGATTAAGAAAGATTGTTACTAACTAATTGAGTTTTGTTACTCGTAATAATAATTGAATTGAATAAGTTAATTTTGTTCAGAAATGAATAAATGTCTTTTTTTACATAAAATATTGTTATTAATTTACGTCCACTGCTGAACATAGGCCTCCCCCAAGCGTCGCCACACTGATCGGCTCTGATCCATTCCATTCCTGGAATGTTAATTTTTGAGGAGTACTCCTGGTACTTCACCATCAGCTCCTCATCACCATTTGCACTGTGACGAGCATAAAATGTTTTACAACCATATTCAAGTAATCGAATCACAACCAATGAAATACTTATTATTAAGTAGTTTTAGTAGCCATCTGTGGTCTTCATCATCAATTCCACTTCACCAAATGTTGCTTTTCGAGAGCAACTGCACAAGTTACTATGAAAAATACCCAAATCGCTATAGGTGTGCCTATAATATTTGAAGAGTTCCCTCGATTTCTCAAGGTTTCCACTATTAGATCGTGATTTCATGACAATGGGACCAACTAGAAAGTATACCCTCTCAAACAAAGAAAGAATTTTCCAAATCGGTCCAGCCGTCTTTAAGATATGAGGTAACTAACATACATTAAAAAAAAACTTTTTAACAAAAAATTAAACCGACTCCAAAAAAACACTACAAAGTGAAAAATAACTTTAATTTCGGTAGTCGGTGTCTTTAGTTTTGTTTTTTCGTTTTTGGCACCGACTTCCGAAATTAAAGTTATTTTTCACTTTGTAGTGTTTTTTTGGAGTCGGTTTAATTTTTTGTTAAAAAGTTTTTATTTCACTCTTTTTAGTTGGATGATTTTTAATTCACCTAGTTACAAGAGCCTAAATGTCAACTACTTATAACCTTTTACAAAATATTGCTTTTCCCAATGCTGGGCCGTTAATTGTTGAGGAGTTCTCCTGGTACTTCACCATCAGCTCTACATCACCATATGCATTGTGACGAGCATAAAGTGCTTAACATCCATATTCAAGTAATCGAATCGCAATCCACTCAATACTTATTATTGAGTAGTTTCGGCGGCCATCTGTGGTCTTCATCATCAGTTCCACTTCCCCAAATGGTGCTTTTTGAGAGCAACTGCACAAGTTACAATAAGAAATACCCAAAACGCCATAGGTATGCCTATAATATTTGAAGAGTTCCCTCGATTTCTCCAGGATCCCATCATCAGATCCTGACTTTGGTGATAATGGGACCAATTTCGAAGTATACCCATTCGAACAAAAAAAGAATTTTCCAAATCGGTTCAGCAGTCTTCGAGTACTCGATGATAATACATTAAAAAAAATATATATATATATATACGCGTCGAATTGATAACCTCCTCTTTTTGTCGTCGGTTGAAAAAAGGTCAAGACGAACTGAGAACCTCCTCCTTTTTTTGAAGTCGGTTAAAAAGAGAAAGTGTAATATCATTCTAACCCAAAACTGCTAACCATCGGAACAAGTAAAATTTACTTATTTCTTAATTAGTAAACATATTTAAGCGTTAAGATCAAAGCATCTTTAAAATAAAAAAAAGTAATTAAAAATTGATTGCAGTCAGGTTTTTTAATTTTTTTAATTACTTTTTTTATTTCCAGCTTTTTACTTTACAGATGTGAAAGATTTCGCAGACGATTTAGTTCTTTATACGTGTTTTTTACGATTTGTCACTTTGAATTACTTTTAACCATATAAGTTGTATATATATTTTTGTAATCACCTTTTAAAACCCTTTATTTTGATACCCCACTCGATAGGTTTTTTACTAACTCGATAGGATTTTTGAAAAAAATAAACTTTTTGAAGGCATAATATGGCGCCAAAAATCCGCCATTTTGTTTTTTTTTATTTTGATATAGCCAGTGTCACTCTCACAGACAATACTCTAAAATCTAACGATACCTCTCAAGCTAAAATCCGTCGAGCCGTTCAGGCCACAGAGCGTGCCAAACAATTATACATACATACTCTCGAAAAACATAACCCTCCTTCTGGCGCAGTCGGGTAATAAACAAAGATTTAAATAAATAACATGTGGTTTACTACCAGAAAACTCTATTTTGAAACAATGACCTTAGAAACTGGAAAACCCATTTTAAATATAGGTTCTATATGTAGTTGGCCTGGTTAATTCTTTGGAAAATCAAATTATTTATCTACTTTCCCCCTATGTCTCCGCTTAAAGCCAGCCAGTCTGACCAGATGCAGATAAGTATTTGTGTTCGGATGCTTAATATATAAGAAAAAAAACTAGTTACCTCCATAAGCGGGAGTAGGCGATACATTAGGGTATCCAGGAGCTGGAGCATAACCAAATCCTGGCTGAGCAGGTGCTGAAGGGTAGGACATGGCCGATGGATGTTGCTGCCCAGGTTGGCCCTGTTGCCCAGGCTGGCCCGGTTGGTATGGGTACCCAAAGCTAGGTTGGTACTGTGGCTGGTACTGTGGTGGGAAACCAGGTTGTCCTGGGGGTGGGGCACCTGCATTCACAGGGTTATATATCTGAGGATATATCTGTTGCCCCTGTGGTGGTGGGTACTGCTGGGGATTGCCATACGGATCTGAAACATTAAAAGAATTACTTGACACAAATGGTTTATAGCTAACTTGATTGTAATGTTAGTAATTATAAGGTCCGTTAAAATGATTAAATCAATTAATATATTTGATGACGACAGGCCCGTTGGTATAGTGGTCAGTGGCCCTGACTGCCATGCGCAAGGTCGTGGGTTCGATTCCCACCTAGGACAAATGTTTGTGTGTGATGAGCACGATCATTTGTTCTTTGCCTGGGTGTAATTTATCTATAATATGTATGTATTTAGAAATATATATGTATGTTTATCAGTTGTCTAGTACTCATACCACAACCTCTGCTTAGTTTGGGACTAGATGGCGTTGTGTGAAAGTTGCGGAAAAAAAAAAAAAACTTTAACGGACTTTTTTCATCAACAGTACAGCTTTTTCTATAAAAACAGCATTTGTTGTGACTAATTATTATGGTATACGCCTAGAGCACCTTTGAGATAATGAGGCAATTTTCACAGTATCTTCAAAATAATCCACATATTAATAATTATGATATCGAATATGAGACTGATACGAAAATATTGGAATTATACTATATAAAGCTAAATTACCACTCACTGACTCACTGACATAATTGTTCTCCCAGATGGTGGATGGGGAGGTGGGTATATTTTGACAGATTCGTAAACAAGTAACTCTGAAACCTACGGGAAAAGTGCCAAACCTCCCCTTTTCCCCCCTCCCTATCGTATCTCGGAAACTACGAGACCCGTATTTTTTTTTTTACGGATTCGTATAGAGGAGGCTCGGTAAAGTAAAAACCATTTTTCAAAGTCCCCCCCCCCACCCCCCTTCTCCCCTCCCTTTAGGCGGATCTCGGAATCTAAGAGACTTGGAACATTTTTTTTTTCAGATTCATTTAGAGGGGCAATGCTTTAGTCGAAATACTTGTGCAACCCCCCCCCCCATCACCCCCCCCCTCTTTTTTTTTTTTTTTCACAAGCACGCGAGGTGCTTGCACCTCGCGCAACACGCAAATACTTGATTTAGAGGGGCAATGCTTTAGTTTTTTTCACAAGCACGCGAGGTGCTTGCACCTCGCGCAACACGCAAATACTAGTCTTAGTATATCCATACTAAGATGAACATTAGTCTTTTATTAATTTTCTGAGCTTAATGTAGTGAGCAAACGCGCCTATGCGAATTTTATAAACAAGGATGATCTCATCGTTCCAAATATAAAGTGATACCGATAAAGTATTCGGCTATGTCGATACGGGCGTAATACGCTTTCGTGCCTAATGGTGTGCGTACATTCCATGCCTACTGCTTTTAGAATACGTTTATTTCCAAACTAATTAAATATATGCATATTTCCCTATTTGTATTAATTAATAATGAGGTAGACGGAATTACCCAGTTAAAATATTATAATGAATATTGGACTGATATCCTTAATCACATAGCGGGAATAGGTTTAGTAGTTTGGTGCTAGATCTTACCATATATCTGGCGACAACCTTATCATTTTATGTTGACGACAAGCCGAAAAAGTCAGAAAAATTGCAGGACGGCAGAAAATCCATACTAATGTTTTGTTACTGTTAATAAATGCGAAAGTCTGTCTATTTGTTACGGTTTAACGGCTGAACAGTGGAACCAATTTTGATTAAACATGACATAGCAATAGTGAAAATAAGGGGTCAAACATAAGCTAGTTAGGTACCTACTACTTACTTTGTTTTCAAATATCTAATATAGGGGGATCAGTGGATTTAAGGTGAACGCAGACCTAGCCGCACCGCAGTCTTTGCATTCGAATTCTTTATATGAAGTTCTATGCAACCTCGCACACCTACCCGCGCCGCAGTCTCTGAAACGACCGAACTCCCCAAGCCGCAGCTGATGACGTCACCCGCACGCAGCGCGGATGATGTCATTCGCATCCACGGCGTGCAGTGTTGCCAGAGTTATAATTTAGACAGAGAATCTGTCAACGGTTTATAATAAAATTACTTGTTCTCGTATAAATAATTACTTGCTTATTCCCTATTATAACACCTACAGATAAAATTACACAAAACAGCAAAATACCAATACCAAATACAGATTTTTTAAATCTTCGGTACAGATAATGCTTTCAAAAATCTGGCAACACTGCAAGTGCGATGCGTGCGGCGACGGGAACGACTGCAGCGACTGCGGCGCGGATAGATGTGCGAGGCCATTAACAAAAAGCGATGACTGCGGGGACTGTAGAGACTGCGGTGCGGCTAGGTCTGCGTTCACCTTTATAAGCGGCTATATTGATAAATTATGACCGTCATAGTAAAGTACCTACATCTAACGCGGGTTACCTATCTACATCTCTTATTTTGAAATTCCTTCAAACCAATTTGCCAAGATTACATTTTTCACCATCTTATTTTAAAAGTTAAAAGAAAAATATAGGAAGTGCCAGGCACTGCGGTGAAAAAAAAGCGCACTGAGACACTAGAGATGTTATATTAGGGTTAAATCTAGATATTCGTAATATTGAATATATTAGTAATCTCATATTAGGATACCATACCTATTACTGGTCTATTATTAGTCAAGTATTAGTTTAGCCAATATTAGCATTCATTCATATTAACCGATTCCGTGCGGAGGTCTTTTTAGCAATCTTTAGTGCCTGGCGTCAAACAAAAATTTCGTGAACCTCTGGGGCACCAAGCGCCAGAGACTTTGATGATTCCCCTGGGGAATCATCCGCCATGAATTGTAAATTTTAGCTTGTTCTCGTGTTTCCACTTGTTAAAGAGTCATTTGCCATTGTGTATCGAACGTAATCAGTCAGTAAATTCGTTCAGTGCATTTAAAAGTGACGATCTGTGTGTTTTTATGGAAATAGAAGGTAATTGACTAATTTCTATTAGGTGTTGTAAACCTTTTTGCATTATTTTATGGATGTATTTATTCAAGAGTGTTATATAGAATTTGTTCACGTACTATTTGAGTTTGCAGCGAGGTGATATTTATTTATTATACGGTGTTATGTAGGGAAACAATTTTAAATCCGCTATTTTGATGGTAAATTTGTTTCTCTTCAAAACACTGTAATATAGAACATTGTATAACTGAATGGGAAGTCCGAATCTAATGAATCAAAAATATTCTACTCGTACCTACAAACACTCACATCATTATGAAGTGTTTTATTTGGATAACAATGTAAATGTACTTTATTGATAAAAAATATCTATGACTATCTACTTAAAAATGTGGATTTTTGTTAAGCGTTTAATTGACAACCTTTTTATTTTGTTGTAGAGTTACCCAGAAAAAAAAAATGAAATATATTATTATAGGCGAACAGCGCAAAAAATGGGTAAAACCCATTGTTTGTTAGGTCGCCGATCCGCCTCGCACTCTTTGTAACCCCATCATGTTTTGAGGCAAAAATGAACCTTATGACAAAAGCATTTAATTTTTTGAGAAACATTCCAGAAAGTTCGCTGTTAGAATTATAATCAATAATAAAATGTGACTCGACAACTTGGTTTACAACCCCTGAAGTCTGCTAATTTACGAAATTACTTGAAACGAACACTGTGGGCATGATATGGGTGACAAATAAAGACACTTTTATTTACGGGACTCTTTTGACAAATGTCGTTTTAGCTGAGTTTTTTATGTTTCAGTTTTGTATCCTCTCGGGCACCATACGCCATACGCAATAGATTTACATGGTGCCTGTGCGGCATCATCCGCACGGAAACGGTTAAGCATGTTCTCGTGAATATAAATGACATAGTGAAAAAGTGATTTTTTTCTTTATACTTATTAGGCTGAGGTCTGTCAACGATGAATACTTTTATTTATTTTTTCTGGGTGCGAAAATAATCAAATGACTCCTCCCGCTGTGGGTGGAGCGGAAGGGAGTGTCAGACTTCTACTGACTAAAAACCCACCCTGCTACTTCAGTTGCCCTTGCGTTCTGGGGCCGCGGTATCTCGTTAGAACATTACCGCAACCCCTATCGGACCCCGTCAATGCTACTGACTGCTCCTTGAGGCGTGCGCGGAACATGTCGCACCGCCGACCTTGTTCTGGTCCTTACCGGATGGTGAGCTACCCCTGCTCATTGTCCGCAGGCCCACAACGATGAATAAGTTGGCGTATTTAAAAAATTCAGAACTTAATTACAACTATTTTTTTTTATTAAAATTATATTTATAATTCACATTAAGAAACATACACTATTTCACTTTTTCTGCGTATGTTCACACAAAATAACTTGTTCATTTTTAACATTTTTGGATACGAACGTAGATATCATACGAAAACTTTGTGGTTTGGTTTACCCAGAATACCCAGAATGTCAACTTTTCCATCACTCTGGGTTTTTAGATTAATATTAAATTAAATTTATTTATTTAATTCATTAAATAGAACGGCCGAAACCAATTACACTATTTAATATACTTTATAATTTATTTAGCACATTCACACATTCTTCTCACAAAAATTCAAACATTCTGACAATATTATCTTCCATTCATCCACAAACATATCTAAATCTGTGTTTGAGTCCAAGAGAGCGTTAATAGCGGCTAGAGTTCGAGGAATAGGCGACTTGGAGTGTGCAACTGTGCGACGAGTGGGAACAGCCAGTAGGCGGTGTTTTCTATGAGCACAGTAGTTGTCCGGGACAAACAGATTGCAGACCTCATTATGCAGGTCAGGTGCATCAATCATTCCCCTGATAATCTTAAATATCACAGTCATCTGATCACGCGACCGTCTCACTTCCAACGAATTGAAAGACAAGCAACCCAACAGAAATTTAGTGGGATACAGGAATGGATAATACCCATACAAGTGTTTGTAAAGGTATCTTAGGAATGCTTTTTGTACTTTTTCTAGAACTAGCGCATACTGCTTTTCAAAAGGATTTCATACGCACGCACTAGACTCAATTTTGCTGCGGACTAATGCCCCAAAAACAAGCTTGATTACGTGAGGGTTTTGGAAATCACGACAGTTTCTTAAAACAAAGCCAAGGCGCCTGAAAGACTCCTTCGCGGTAGATGTGATGTGGTCGTGGAAAGTAAGCTTACGGTCGAATATGACACCCAGGTCTTTCATAGAATCAGTTCTTGCTATTGTATCTCCATTCAATGTGTATAGAAAGTTGACTGGGCGCCGCATTCGACCGAAAGACATTACGTAGCATTTTGATTTATTAAATTCCATTTTATTTTCTAAACTCCACTTATATACTGAATCAATGTCTGATTGCGAAGCTTGGCAATCGAGCTCAGACTTTATTTCATAAAATAGCTTTAAGTCATCAGCATATAAGAGGCATCTGGCATTTACAACCACATCAGGGAGGTCGTTAATCATCAAAATGAAAAGGAGAGGGCCGACTACCGAACCTTGACTCACACCCGAGCGAGTGTGGTATGGGAGTGACTCGTACAAACCTAATCTAACAAATTGTTGTCGGTCCCGCAAATAGTCTGCAAGAAGCCGTAGGAATCCTGGAGCAACACCTATCGCACTGTGCTTTGAGAGCAAGACGTCATTATTGACTCTATCGAACGCTTTTTGGAAATCAAAGTACTAGAGACAAGTACAAGACTAGTAGATATATAATTAACTAGTGTAAGTAAGTTAGTGTTGACGGATCTTTTTTCACGAAAGCCATGTTGCTCATTGCACAGGTACTGATTCACTTGCTTATAAATTCCTTGATGTAGGACGTCCTCGAAAACTTTCGCGGGTGAAGATAGTATTGCTATTGGACGGTATTCATCGACTGAAGATCTATTTGAAGATTTCGGTATGGGAGTCACTCGTGATATCTTCCACGGAGGTGGATACACTCCAAATTTTAGCGCTAAATTAAAAATGTGCGTCAGGGGCCGAACAAGAATTTCCTTTCCGTCTTTTAGGAACCACGGAGGAATATTATCAGGCCCAATAGAACTGTTGAGTTTTAATTTATTTATTCCATTGATTACGTCACTTTCAGAGAAGTTTAGTATATTAATGTAATTACTAATATTACAACTGCTTGGACTGGCTATATTTCCGAGGTCTAACTTTGGTACTTCAGTGTGGAAAACGCTCGCAAAATATAAGCCCCTTAAATTTAATTAATAAATGGTAGTTTAGCCAAAATAATTATTATTATATTCATTTCGTAATTCGGAACGCGGGGATAGACAACCATAGTGAGAGAGGGTGTGTTTGGATATACATACATAATAAATATTAAAGTATAGCCATTTTAATAGGTAACATTTGACAATTCATCAAAATTCAACAACGTAACCTTGTAACGGCGGGCATAAAATAATATATTTTTTTCGTTTTGTTAGAACTGCACAATTGTTTAACTTTTTTCAATTACGATTACATATTTATTGTAATAATGAACGATACGAGTAATTTTACGATTTGCTTTCACTAATAAACCATTCTAAACATAATAAACAATTTCTGATCTAAAGAACTGAACGTCACGTTGTTACAATGTTGCGTCAGTTAACCCTTTTTCTTTTTAAACACTAGGGATGTTACCTTAAAAATCGAAAGCTGATAAGTTGAATCGAATGCAATGATTACTTGTGAAGAAATATCACCATAAATTAATAACCACGTTGTGATTATAATAAAACATAATTATATTTATTATTCTTTTAACTAACTATAAAAATACAAAAAATAAGTAAATAGAAAAATCATTGATGTTAGGTACAATTTAGGTGAGATGTTGCTGGCAACACCAGTGCCTGTCGATGACGCCATGTCACGTCGCCATTACATGACGCAGTCTTTTGTCGTTGTGCGAAGTGACTGTGTCTTTTTAGTGTGCTCTCTGTTATATTCTTCTGACCCGGCTTTTTTATTGGACTGATCTTACTGACTACGTTTACCTGGCTATAAATTGGACTCCGATTGCTTAAGGATTAGTAAACAAGAACAACATTACAGTCTTACCTTGTCGAAACGGGGGAAAACGCTAAACAGTCAATCTCGCGAACTAATGGTGAAATTGTCAATGACGTATTATAATAGACGCGTCATATTCCCACAAAACACCTCTCAAAAACGGCACGAAACACACACAGAGAATTACTATCTAATACGTGTAAAGAAAGGGACAGAAAATAAATGCAATCTTTAGGTACACCTGATGTTAGAGAGAGATGAATATACATCTTTGGTTATCAACCTCCCCTAACGTCACGTGACTGACTTCATACGCTAGCCGCCATTAGCCGTGTAGAAAAATAAAAATAAAAAATGTATTTCTGTTGATATTTACCTATGAAATGACACATTTTGACCTCTCACGGAAGCAGTATAATTAGTGCAACGTCTGAAAACACACAAATGCATGCTTTTTTCCTAATTTTCTTTTAAAACACATTTTTTCTTAAAATGTGTAGTGTAGCGATCGCGACACAGGTTCGTGCGTAACTAAACAGACACGAGGCACTTACCTTGATTTCAACTTGCCATTTTAGAGCGCGGACAACATATCTATAGTTTATTATATATCTTTGGAAATTGTACAATTATTTTGAACGTGAATCAGTTAACGATGGGCCTCTTTTACCATTGACACAACCGAGAGAACGCGTTTCCGAAGCATTGGGAATAGGGAAGAGGACAGTAACTCAAATTCTGAAAGAGAAATACGGACCATCAGGCTCAGAAGATAATACTTTACGTACACCGAAAAAAAGAAAAAGGGACAAGTAAATTGTTGGCGTTGATAATTTTGATGCTACTGCAATTCGCAACCATATTTATGGATATTACTCGAGAAAAGAATATCCTACACGGGAAAAGCTTGAGTTCGTTAAAAGACCCAGGCTTATTTTTGGCGGTAAATCGCCTCTACCAAAGGTTTTGAAATCGATTGGCTTTAGATTTAAAAAATCTGACAAGCGGAAAATCCTGCTAGAACGCTAAGATATTATTTTGAAACGAGTAACATTCTTACGTCAAGTAAATAAAATTACAGATTGGGACAATGTCGTGTTTATTGACGAAACATGGTTGAATGCGAATCATACGGTTTCGCAGACATGGACCGATGATACAGCGGCCTCCACCTCAAAAGATCTATCGGGAAAAGAAGCCCGACTTATTATATGTCACGCGGGATCAGCTTCTCAAAGTTTTATTCCAGACTGGCTCCTCGCATTCGCCTCTAAAACTACAAGTGATTACCATGTGAAAATGAACTTTGAGGTTTTTAAAGAGTGGTTTAAAAAGCTGCTAGTCAGCTTAGAAAACCCATCGACAATTATAATGGACAATGCACCTTATCATTCTGTACAAGTTGATACTGACAGACGTCAAATGTTACCTATTAAAATTGCCATACTTTACAATCGTTGTATTTCTTTCTTAGCGCGAAAATGTAACGTGTGGGTTTAAAAAAATCAACAATATTGTTTTTATGAAATAATTCATAAAAACAATATTGTTGATTTTTTTAATTACTTTCACAAGAGATATTATAAAATTAAAATAACATAATAATATATTTAATTCGATATTTTGTCGAATGGTAAGTTGATTATATGTATGTGTATCCGAAAATGTATCAGGAACAGTGACAGGTAGGGAACAGATTCTATCTCTTTCTATTACAATGAACCAGAGGAGCAAAGTGCTTGTTTCAAAGAACAGATATTGTCTCTTTCTATTATAATAAGTCAGAAGAGAAAGGAGCACGTTTCATTTGAAACTGTTTTACATAGCTGTTCCAGGTCGTTTCGTTTCACATTTTGTTTGTATATCTCGAAGTTACGGCTACTACGGTTGTTTGTGGAGCTGTTATTTCGGTTCTGAGATACCTGTTTCATGTTGTTACTTTGAAATACCCGTTTTTTTTTAACTGTTTCTATAAATATGCCTCACTCCTAACCGCGCAAGACATTGCGCGCTAGATGGGTTGTACTAGGTAAATTTGGGACTAGGTGCATCTATTCTTAGTATTTAAAAATACGTGATCCAGGTACCTAGTCCACCTAGTATCAATTATTACTTATTGAATATGGTCATGGTGCACGTACTTAGTCCAAGTCAAGTTTTAATTGACTACAATTGACCTAAAAACAATTGATTTTCCTCCGCTTTGCTCCTGTTTCCCTTTTGATTATTTATTTGCGCGGAATTTACTCAAATTAAAATCATTTACGGGGTTTCGGATATTTTCGACACTAAAATTTGATAAATGGGGAATTCAGGGAAGGAAAAAATGCATCTACCATTTTATTAAACTAAGACATAAATATCGAGCCTGATAAGGAAGAACATCGTAAGCGACAAAAAGTAAAATTTACAGGAGACGTATTATATTGATTATTTTTTATACTTTACTTATAGAACTCCAATTTTTGTATATATTGCAAAACATGTTAGCCTTTAATTATAATCAATTAAATAATAGCAAAAAGAGTTGAATAATTAGTACTATTGTCGCTTACGATAAAAGAGAAGTTCATGAATTCATATTGTTTTTCAAAAATCGTCACTTACGCTCTTGTTTTTCTGTATAAATTAGTCAATTTATTTGTGTTTTACTTTATTATATTCTATATCAGGTATCAAAATCACCTTTTCAAAATAAAACGCCAACACGTCATGCATAATCAATTTTCATTTATATTGAAACAATTTAAATTATATCACTCTTCATCACTTTCTTCCGGTAGTAAGTCTGCTGTATTGCCATCATAAGGTAAGGTGAGATATTCCTGTGCATATTGTGCTGGAATTATACCCTTGTCACACATTCTTTTCAGGTCCATATACTTGGGTTTGGCAATAGGTACTTTTGCCGTATAAGCTGCCGTGGGTGTCTGGAGACGCTGTCGACTTTGTCGAGATCTTATTAAAAAGCCCAGGTCCACACATTAAATTTTTGAATCCGTACAAAATCCGTAATTAAGTTGAATTTTTTTTTGGATCTTTTTTTTAAAGTAGGCTGATCTTAATTTAGTAATAGGGATCTTAATAGATTTTGGTAAATAGTTATCTGCAAAACTTTTCCAATATAAGATGTCGGCATTTTCTAGCATTATAGTTTCATAATTCTTCGGATTGATCCTGGCATTTGAAATTAACGTGGGCCACTGGGATGGAGCCCAAACTGTTCTTCCTTTTATAAAAGATTCTATTGTGGCATGTACCGAATCGACCGGCATCATTGTATGCCCCGGAACCAATAAGTTTATAGTTATATCCTCAATGAACATTGCAACATTACTTATGAAATACGACAACATCGAAAGCATCGCCCTATTTTTATTTTGCCCGCAACAACTATCAAAATACAAAGCTATAGATGAATGTTCGCCCTTCTCATCAATCATTTTTAAAAACTTAAACACAACCGTACAAACTTCATTACAGCCCCTTTTGGCTTCAGACTCATGCCATAAGTAACAGTATCCATTCCTGCTTCCACTTTCGTAGATAGTCTCATTATAATAGGCCAGTTTTCTTGAATAATATAAATTTATACTTTCTCCGTGCGGAGTAGTTAAAACCTTTTCAAGATCAAAACTGGCACACAAAAAATCATTGGAGCTCTTGCTACGAGCTTGGTCATTTAAAAATTTATGTTTTGCTGTATTTTTTTCCTGTATGTGATTTTTATATTCAACTGTTTTCATAGCTTCATTCTGTTTTTCAGTATCTAAATTTTTTATACGCTCACACATTTCACATTTGTCCTTTTTCGGTAAATGAAACCCTAAATTGAATTCCTTTTTAAAAATGTTCTTAAAAGTTTGTTTTGCACTGAACCTATTTCTTTGACAATCTCATCTTGAAGATAAACCTTATTATAGAGGAACGAAAGATTCCTAAACTCAGATGGCAAATACAACTTATTTCCTTTATTACGACAATAGTGAGGCTTGACAGCTGGGAGTTTTTGAATAAATTGCTTAACTCCTTGAATGACTAACTAGCTATATTTGTTAGAAGGTGTTGATTTTACTCTTTCATCTGGCCTAGAGACATTCAAAGCAGTTATATTCTTTATGGTATATCTTAACATCATCTGTGATATACCTAGCGTTTTTAATAGAAACTGCTGACACACTTTCTTTCTGCTACCATCTCCCCAAGGAAAATAATAACGATATGAGACTGATCGCCTACTACCACTTTCTGCTCTTCGTCGACGAACGTTTGTTTCCTCGACTAATGCCAGTTTACAAATTTATTTTCGTTATTCCCCAACGAGCACATTAGTGGAAATAGCAGCCTATTTTATTACTTTGGGCTGTAAAATGGCGCTTTAAGGGTTCAAAAAGCAGTTCAGAGTTGCATATCTGCATCCGTAAACGTCTATAGCTATAAAAGTTACTTAAGGTGCTATAAGCTGAATCAAATACCACCCTAGCCTTCACAGTAGTCCACGGTAGAACTCATTTACCACTTACACCTTTATATGAGAGTTACGAAGGTCATTCTGCCACTCACAGCTGTACAGTGGTTTCCATTGTAACTTTTATAGGTTATAGTTATAGTAACCACTATTATACTACTAGAAGTTCCATTATAGAAATAATAGAAACTCTTATGCATACTATAGTTACAAAAAAATCATCAGTGTAACTAAGGCCTTTAGTAGCAATAGTCATTCCTTGCAGGCTCAATCCATTCGCCATTTTACAGCCGCTTTTGTAACTATTATAACACATTTAAAAACACTAAACACTAAACAATAAAAATGGATGCTAAACGAATAAGTACGTAACTACATATTATAACCTCAAAAACAAGAAAATAGGAGCTTTTTGTGGCTGTGAGTTGCACTAGGGTAACAAAAATCACTGGAAGCGTTAGAGGGGTGAAAATTAGCGCTATGATTCTCAAATGGGAGTTATTAGAGCTCAAACTGCAGGTTATGGCTACATTACAATGACGCCATGATTTATTAAGAAAACTTATAATTCACTTGCAAAATTGAGTTGATATACATTGGTTTTTTAGTTAAATGTGCATTAAATGTACCGGTAAACAATCGGCCACTTGCAAATAGTAAGTTATCGACACGTAAAAATACGGAAATAAAAGGTATTCTGTATAACAAATAAAAAATATCACATATCTTTTGTTATTTTTTCAAATATCATAAAAGCGCGTTAAAATTACTCAAAAATTATCATAAATATCTACAGTAAACTGGACAGCGTTTTAAGTATCTTTATATATCTTGCTAATACAGAATACAAACTTTTACTTCTTTTTGTTTTATTTTCATGATGGCGACGAAAACACTTTACCAAACTATTACAAATAATGTCAACTGAAGATATAGAATAAAGAACTATAATCAATTCATTCGTTCAAAGTAGTTCAAAATCATTCAAAAGTAGCGCTATGAGAGCTTTAGTATAGCGTTAATAAATCGTTATAGCTATTAAGGAACCTTTATGCAACCGTTGTGCAGGTTAAATGGAACTTTAGGTTGCATAAAATGGCGCCCAAATAGCGCTACAGCGGCTGCTTTAAGTCTGTAGTAGACGCTCTAGCGCTTACGTCTATTACCATAAGTAATAATCGGATACGCTCTAAAGCCCTAATGCAGCCCATTTGTGCTAGTTGGGTCATGGCGATATTCGTAACGCTGAAAAGAAAATTATTATATCATGCTAATGCGCAAAAGCAAAGATGGGTGAGTAATAACCAAATGAAAGACTTTGCAAGCTGCAAAAAACATGTTAGATAAGGATTCAAATAGAGCCGTTAAATAATAAGGATTGCAGAATGCACCTAATAGATTTATTTTTATCCCATTTTGAAGCAATAAGTAGGTACATAATTCGGTTAATGAAACATAAACCCCTTAAAATAGAACACTCTTGCACACACCAAATTAATATCATAATGTAACCTTTACCATCTCTTTAATACAACACAATATATTTATCGTAATAATATTGATTGTACTTACATGTACGTAATGCACTAAATATTAATGTTATAACACTGAAATAATTACTGTTTCATTATTAAACTAAAGAAAAGTTCGCATCAAGGCACTGTGAATCGTCATTTCAAATAAGTTTAAACTTGCACCGATCAACGAGTTTGTATTTAGTTGTTAAACAAATTGCAAATGTGAAATTAAATGTTTAAATATAAATATGGTACAAAAAATATACAAATACGTAGTTAAATATTACTTTATTCACAAATATATGCAAACAAACTAAAAAAGTTAAGTATTTTCCACAAATTGATAACTAACAATAAGTGTAACTGCGATTGTAATTAAACGCATCACAGGTTTTGAACAGATCTTAAAACTATGTTTTATCGTAAGTGACAAACGTTACTTACGATAAGTCGGATACGATAATTCTGATTGTTCGTTTATATAAAAGTTTTACTTTTGTCGTTTGCGATAAAATTTATTTTTAGTTATTATTTTGAAGTTTATGCAATTAGGAATATAAGGATTTTTTTATTAGAACCTAAATTAATTTAGCAGTACATTACAATGAAAAAGTGAAATACCTACATTTTGTCGCTTACGATGTTCTTCCATATCAGGGTCGATATGTCTTAGTTTATGAACGAATATAAACGATATAACGAATATAGTATACAATTATTTTTTATTTGTTGATCAAATGATCAACAAATAAAAAATAATTGTATACTATATTCGTTTTATAACCAATATCATCATATACAACCCCAGGACATTCGCTCGATGACGTGGGTCGCACGCCGTGCAAAACAATCTCAACTCTCTGTTTGCGTACTTATGGTACATTTCTTCTCGCTGCAAACAGCTGGTATTATTATTATTAAGATTTTGTAGGCTATTATAGCGTAGGTATTTTCGCTTTTGTATGAGAGTGATGTATCTGTTACGAAGTAACTATTTAGTAATCTGTGGTAATACTTAGTCTTGTAGAGACTAGTTGGTACTCATTCGGATCGAGTATTCTCGGACCGAATGAATACTGACTAGTCTCGAGTATTGAAAGATAAAGATGGGAAGACTGCGGAATAGCGTAGTTAAAAAAAGACAATATATATTCTTGCACACACGCGTGCGCGTCGCATTACTTTTATGTACTTTGAATTAGGGTTTAAATTCAAGTGACTGACAAACGAATGATTTTGACAAACATGAATGAGCGGTAAAGCAGATTTATAACGTCTTGAGTGAATGGAATGCAATTACGCGTTAGTGCTATGAGGCCTAAGAGCAGTTGGATTTCGCAATACATCATGATTATATACTAGGTATTGTCAAAGTGAGAATAGGTGCCGCCTAGTATCGAAATTTACCTATTCTTCGGATCTGTTCTAGTAAATACGACTCATTTCTAGTGCGCGCACGGCCTTAGTTAGAGGGACACATTTTACCACTGTGGGAGAAAGTGGACTTAGAAAAAATGGTTTTAGAAACCTCAATATCAAGGCCAAAGACCTATTTATAGACACCCTAAACATATGCATAGGTTTGATGAAAATAAATTATTTTATTTATGTATGGGGAGCCTCCTTCATTTTTTTTTTTCACCTCTGTAATCTCAATACATAGTTTCGGAATAAAGTGGCTATGACATACGGACGGACAGGCACACAAGACGAATCTACAACGGTTCTGATTTTTACCATTCAGCTACGGAACCCTAATAAGGACTGTTATAAAACAAATGAGCAACCTATTGGAAAGCTAAAACAGAGAATTTCCGAGGTTGTCGCCGCTTTTGGATGTTATATAACAAACTGCAAAAAAGTGAGCAAACTATTATGCAAATATGACAGTCCTTCTAGTAAAGTACACACTTTGTGGGCGTATTCAACAATAATGACAATGAATATTCCGACTATACTCTTACGAAACTTTAAATCTCAAATAAACGTAGTAAAGTAGAAACATACATAAGTAAATCAAACAATAAAAGAAGCGGTGAATCAATACAATAATAATTATTCTACCGCTGATACAAGAATAGTCACAAAACGTTCTTAGTAGTAGGCTTAGGTTCGAAAAATAGATATTTTCTTCAAGGTTAACTTTATTTTAACCCACCCAAGTCTCTTTATTTACAAAAAAAAAGCTATTGCTGGAATGCTGCCAGTAAGACTATATTGAGTAAAGCAACTAACTCATTCGATAATGACTCCAATAATTACGAACGTGACAATTGAAATTCCTTTATATATATATATAGTTAGTCTACGTAATTAATAGTACCGTAATGACGAACTAACATAACGAGTTAAATATGTATCTTTATAACAGTTTTCAGTACCTAATTTTTAATTAAAAACAATCCTATAAAGTTATAACATGCAGAAAACAGATTTATTGAAGTTGTGTAACCGGTATTAGTTATACAGTTTTATATTACAACGCAACGGAATCACATGACAACGTGTTGTTTGGCATCTATAGCGTTAGCCGAATAAACATAACCAAAGTAAACAAAGGACAGAAACAATATATTAGTATTAATAAATTAAAACTATAGAATATTACTTACATCCCGACATGATGGAAATGTATGTAATGTAATCACAGCACAAATGAATTAACCAAACGTGAAACAGCACTCGGGTACTTTTACCGACTGCCGGTCGGCGATCACGGAAAATACGTAACAACAAAATAAATAAGTAGAATCAAATGACGATGACGCGGCGACCGACGCGGCCTCTCTCTGCCGTATAATTCAAAATGGCGGAACCCACAGATAACTTCAGTCGGAGACAGATAGGCCAGGGCACAGCAGAACACTATTCTGCCCTCCTAATAGCAAATGCATGCAGTAAGTACTTGCAAATTTTGCAAAATGGCGGTTTGGGAGAAAAACGCGGTTAAGTGTTTTTTGTGAATCCACTAAAACTGATAAAAATCTCGAACTTGTTTTAACAGAATCCGTACAAAAACATTTCAAATTATGGTTTTGTTTTGTTTGGACGTATATTTTTCCATTTGTTCATGTAGGTTCTAAAATCTTGAATACTGCACTTAAGCCTTGTCTTTATTAAACTTTATTTACAAATATATCAAACTAGTGAAGTAAAATGCAGTACTCGTGTTTATTACTGCATTTGTTTCTAGGAAATACATTAACCGCATCTAGCACTAGCAAAGTAAATATCTGAATACGATTAAAATAATAGACATAATGCAGTGTAGAAATAAGTTTTGTCTTATTATTTAAATGTATAAAATAGAAAAAAAATAAAAACATGTGTTTTATGAAAATCTTTTATTTTATAATAAAATTTAAACAGTTTCGCAAAATGGAATAATAAAATAGATACCTAGTACTAAGTACGGTGTTTAATTAAATATATAGATTTTTTTCTGTTTAGAAATACCTATTATTAATCTCACAATATCAGACGAAGAATCATTGCTGTAGAGCTTGTTTATTAGGGTTCCGTAGCCGAACGGCAAAAAACGGAACCCTTATAGTTTCGACATGTCTGTCCGTCTGTCTGTCTGTCCGTCCGTCCGTATGTCACAGCCATTTTATTCCGAAACTGTTAGGACTATACATGTGAAACTTGGTAAGTAGATGTATTCTGTAAACCGCTTTCCGATTTTATGAAAAAGAATAAAAAATATTTAAAAAAAAGGGGTGCTCCCCATACATGGAACTGAAACTGAAAATATTTTTTTTTCATGAAACCTATGCGTGTGTGGTATCTATAGACAGGTCTTTAAAAGTGATATTGAGGTTTCTAAAACCACTTTTTCATAAAGTTAATCTTTTAAAAGATATACGCTTCTAAAGTGGTAAAATGTGTGTCCCCCCCTCTAACTTCTATAATTATGGAGTGAAAAATATAAAAAAAATATATGCTGTAGATCTTAATGTAATCTTTGAACCAAAATTGGTTTGAACGAGATCGGGTCAGCAGTTTTTGAGATACAGTATAATTTCTAAAATCGCAAATATAACTTTGTAATTCATACAAATACTATGAAAAACAAAGTTATTTGGCGTAGTTGTAAAAATTTGTAAATAAGCTAGTTTTCATAAATTTGTAAGGTTTTTTTTTCTAATAAATATATTAAGTATGTTATATTTATTATAGTTACTACGGAACCCTTCATGGGCGAGTCCGACTCGCACTTGGCCAATATTTTTTTATCTATGCTGTAGAGGATATTGCTAAAACAGTAATCTATTTTGTGGAATTCAAGTGGAATTATTTTGGATACTGTAGAAAAAATAGCCGATTTTCTGGCGTTACTTAGGTATACTCCTTTTTTCGATGGGAAAATCATCTAATGACTCCTACCGCTCTAGGTCATCCGTGATCGTAGTGGTTGCAAGGTTGCAACAGTGCTGAAATATTGGAAACTCGAAACAATAAATAAATACACAATATGGTAAATATCCCGTTTTAAGTTCTCAAAATATTCCTGAATTTTTTTTTTTAAATAAGACTATTCGCTGACGGCTTTGGAGGCCAGAATAAGAAGACAACTCTTTTGGGCATGTGTTCAAGTTGGTTATTTTCTCAGGCACCACCACATGCTAATCAACTTGAAATTACATATATTTCACATAATAGGAGACTGTCTGTGTATCATTTCGGTAAAGACGACGTCGAAGTGCGTGATTGGATAAAAGCAGTCACAACATCACTAAAAACTCCAAGAAACTGGCATTTCAGGTTCATTTTAATTTTTTTTTTTTTTAGGTAGGGCCACTCGTAGTTCAGCACACTAAGGCTGTGTGACTACTTAACCGGTCTATCCTGTGGTGACCTCTAATAAATTAAAGGCCCCCAGCCAGGGCTTACAAACTAAAATACACTTACATCTAATGACCGCACGCTAAGGGCACTCCCTGTGGAGTACGGGCCTCGGCATAGCGGGGTCATTTGGGGAGGGCAGCAAAGGGACAGGCTGGGTCATATTATTATTTACGGGAGTATTTATTGCTACTGGCTCAGTATCGCGGGCTGGCTCGTTGGCAAAGGTCGGGGAGGATTTCCGTTACAAGTACGCGGACGTCGCGATGGGCCTCGTCGGCGAGGCCGGAATACGGAACGCGTTTTGTGTGTGTGTTTTCTAAGAGTGCTAGTTTCCCTACTGCTTTCTTGTCGGATGGTGGTGGGGTCATCGGGCTCGTCTAGGACGTTACGCGGGCGACGAACCCGAGAAATTTTGGAGGGTCTGTATCGGGCGGCCGATACGATCAGGGGGTTTGTGTGGGTATCAGCACTATCAGCAGAGGTGAAGTAACGCACTGACATGCGTTTCAACACTTGCTTTATAGTCGGGATTTTGAGGTCCACGTAGAGATCCTCATTCCTCAAGAACCAGGGCGCGCCCGTGGCCTTTCGGAGAAAACGGTTCTGAATGACTTGCATCCTATGGATCTGCTTGGGACTGGCTTGAGCAAACACCGGACAGGCGTATGTCATGATGGGACGTATGCACGTCGTGAAAATTCGGATTTTACATCTAAGGGAGAGCTTACTGCGTGCATTCTGTATGTTGTGGAGTCTACCGAGAGCGAAAGCGGCTTGCGAGCGAACCGACTTTATGTGCACAATGAAATTTAGGAACTGGTCGAGGATCACACCTAAGTATTTGGCTCGCTTCTCCCAAGGGATTGGCGTGCCAAACATGGTGATCGGGCGGGGGAGGGCAGGCTGTTTGTGGTGAGGCCTACGAAACAGGACTGCTTGACTTTTGTCGGGATTTACCTCGATCCTCCATTTCCTAAACCAATCGCCTAGTGCGTTGGCTGAGGTCTGGAGGGTACGAGCAATGTAATCGGGACTTCTTCCCGAGTAATAGATGGCCGTGTCGTCGGCAAATAGGGATAACTCTACTGGGGGCCTGTTGGGGATATCGCTAGTGTATAGCGTGAAGAGTGGGGGGGAGAGCACGGCGCCCTGAGGGACGCCGGCTCTGATAGGGCGGGGATTTCAGGTTCAACCCATCGAAACCTTTTATACTGCGCAGGTGCTGACAGAATGTTAGTGTGCAACGAGAGGAAAACTATCGGAGTGAAATCGGGCAATCTAATATGTAACGAAACGAGGGAAGAAAATCTCTGATATGGTATTCACAAGCGAGAATAAAGTAAACATCAAGAAAATACTTGATGTAGCAAACATCTTGAAGAAGCACTTCGGTGATGACTGGAGGACTAACACCCTGTATATTAAAATTGTGAATTTCAAAATCAGCTACATCCGTTTAAGTTGAGTACTGAAGTCCGTCAGCTCCATAACTCAATATATTATTATTGAGTTGGTCAATATCTGCAATTCCGGCTCCAGCTTCATCCATTTGTTTAATTAAATTCAATTGTAAAACTTAAATTTGAAAAGTAATTTGATTTAGATATGTCTGAGATTCGTATGAAGTAATTTTACTTTAAATGTATAAAATGGTATCGCATTTGTAAAGTGATTTACTGTAAAATTGAACTTTCTAGATCTGGCGAGTTTTGATATTAAACGACACAATTATTTTGTTTTATAATTGATGTGTATCCGGAAACAATATTGGAGTAATATTTGATAAAGTGGCAACACTTTCTCTTCCGCTCCATGCTTGCTATGTACCCATGTTGTGTGCGAATAAAAAGTAAAGTTTTTATTACAAGTTGGTATTTACATTCATTGGACACCCATACTTATGTTCCCAGGGCACCACAAGGTGTGAAGACACCACATTTTGGCGACGAGATTACGAAAACACAGTAAGCAAAGTGCAAAACTTTTTTTTCTCGTCATGGCGGCGATAGCGTCGAATGCCGGCGTGCTTAAACCATTTTCGGAAGGCGAAGACATTGATTGTTTTTTGGAGCGTTTGGAGCAATACTTTACAGCCAACACAATAAATGCTGAAAGGCAAGTGGCAACTTTACTGACTATGATTGACGAAAAAACCTATAAAGTTTTGAAGAGCATCGTGCATCCTATGTTACCGAAACAAAAGAAATATGCAGAGCTGGAAACAGCGCTCAAAATGCGTTACAAGCCTAGGACATCATATTATAGGAAAAGAACTGCGTTTGATAGGATGAGGCAGGAGGAAGGAGAGTGCGTCACCAAATGGTATGCTCGCGTCAGACAGGCGGCGGCTGATTGTAATTTTGAAAACGTAGAAGAACGCGTGAAAGATAAATTTGTAACTGGAATGAAGCAAGGACCAGTTTACGAAAGATTATGTGAAGAAGATGTAAAGAAGGAGCTAAAAGAATTAATTGAAATTGCGTTGAACAAGGAATCTGTACTCCAGGAGAGGGCTCAAGTAAACAAAATAACTCAGAGGAACCAAGGAGGTTACAAACAAGCAACAAAAAGACCTAACAAGGAGAAGAGCCAAATGGAGACAGAAGGGTTGAAGTGCATTCATTGCGGAAAAGGTAATCATTCATTTGCTAAGTGCAAATACAAATCCTATAAGTGTAAAATCTGTAAAAAAGTGGGACATTTAGCTAATGTGTGTAAATCTAAGCCAACAAATATTGTAGAGGTACACAACAGTAGTAATAATAACGAAAATTTAGATATTTTTAACTTCTCTCAGTATGGAAATGTAGACTATATTTCTCCTATAATTTTTAAATGCATCATTAATAATGTACCTATAGACATGGAACTGGACACAGGGGCAGCGGTCTCCTGTATTCCAGAAGTAATATATAAGCAAAAATTTTCTAACATTAAGATAAATGAAACACATGTTGAGTTAAGGACATACAATGGTGAGATCATAAAGCCTGTAGGTAAAATTAAGGCATGTATACAGTATCAAGACACAGAAATTAAAGGTGAACTGTTTGTAGTAAGAAATGGGAGCAAAACGTTACTTGGCAGAGATTTAATAAAGAAATTTAATTTTAGTAATAGAAATATTTTAGCCATTAATACAATGGAGAAGGGTGAATTGGACAATTTGTTGCATGAGTTCTCAGAAATTTTTAATAGTGGTTTAGGAGTAATAAAAGGGGAAGAAATAAGATTAGACTTAAAGGAGAACACTAAACCTATATTTCACAAACCTAAACCAGTTCCACATGCTTTCAAGGAAAAAGTTGATCAGGAAATAAATAAGTTCTCTTGCCTAATACCTCATCTATTCTAGCTTTAACAAATTTCTTCTTATTAGGATATCTATAATCTCTACAGTACACAATAATAATCGCAATATAAACCATTAGGTATTTCACCTTCGACAATAGTGTATAACCAAATATATAAATGTACTAAATTAAAGAGCAGCAAAAATGAGAGTGCTGCGTTTCTTTCGGATAATTTCACAGGAAATACTGCATTTTCCTTGCCGTTTCACCACGTTCCAGACATGAAAAAAAATCTACGTGTAGCTGAAAGTATCTTGGAGACGTAGGTTGGGTTTAGGATTTACCCTCAAGAAAAAAGTTAACTGATGACTAGGCAGCATGGTCTCAGACCTTAGCATGTTCCGTAAGGAACTAACCTAATTAAAAAAAAATGAAAGTATCTAGAGTTCTAGACCATTAGACGGGTCAGTCAGACGTCCCAGAAAAAGCGCGGGAACCTTGAAACGAACAAGGCGCCAAGTCTCATATAATTTAAAATTAATTTGATAAATATTGTTGAAGTACCTCAAAATTAGTTGTAATTATAAAATAGTAGTTGTATATATCTGTAAATAGTGTAATAAACAATGGGGGAAGATATGAGAAGAGAAAAAAGAGGACCCCCTGATGGTCCAGCAGTTACGGGACACCATGGAGACTTCTTCCGACTCTTATGATTCAGCAGACAACAGCAGGAAGTATCAAGTATTTAAAGTCCCCGGATACTCAAGAAAGTACCTATCCCGAAAATAGCAAGAAAACAGAATACATACTTAGTATTTTTATCTCATCAGATTGAACGCCAATTCTCTGACAAAGACAGTCTATTTCGCATGCTATAGGCAAATATTGTGCCACTGGCATATTACATTTAAAATATATAAATAAGTACAAAATAGTTATAACATTTGACCTATCCAACAATGCCAATGTATTCCTACGAAATAAAAAAAACTTCTAGATGAAATGGGCTTCGGGCACGCCACAATTGCGGCGGTAAGACGCCTCTTTGAGGAGTGGCTAGATCGGCGTCACGGCGTCCTGACCTACCGCATGACGCAGGTCCTCACCGGACACGGAAGTTTCGGGAGGTACCTGTGTCTGATGGGAAAGGAGGAAACGCCTGGGTGTCACCACTGCGAGGGTCGCCCTGAGGACCCCGTAGAGCACACGGTGCAAGACTGCCCCGCCTGGGCAGACCAGCACCGACGTGTCCTCACGGCGCCGATAGGCGGAGACCTCTCGACAGCGAGTAAAGGGCAACTCGCTGTCCGACCATGGACCATGCCTGGGTCGACGGCGCGTTGTGTTCCACGCGCGCTTCAAAGAACGTCAGCAAGATGACGAGGCCCCCTCTGCAGAGGGCCGAAGCCTGCCGGGGTCGTGGGACTTATCCCATTACCGTGACCCCGGTACGTAAAGGGTTATTGAAGGAACACCGTGGATTTTAGTCAGTAAAAGTCTGACAGTCCCTCCCACCCTGCTCGGGGTGGGAGGACTTATTTGATAATTATACCACGTTAAAAAAAAAAAAAGATGATATGGGCTTAACGCAACAATACCTGCTGTCGACACAGAGGTGACCGGGGTTCTTACTTCAGTCCCTACGGATTTGTCTAATAAAAGAATATCTGCTTTGATTGGAAGTTCCAGAAATGTCATACAGGTGAGGCGCTTCATGCGCCGCATACGAGATGAGGGTGGCGCGGTCATGTATGACCCCACTCAAACAGTTGCGGTCACTTTCGCCTTTACTGAATTACCGCAATACTTATACCTTGACTCTTAGAGGCACGAGGTAAGCTGTTACGTTGCTCCTGTCAAGCAGTGTTTGCAATTCATACAGTTCGGACATATTGCAAAATATTGTAAGAATGAAGTCGTATGCTCATGCTACAGACAAGCATAGTTTTAAAACTTGTAAAGATCCTAAAAACGCTAAATGTGTCAATTGTGGTGGTAACCATGTTTCCATCTCAAACACTTGCTCACAGAAAAAAATTAAAATAGAAGAAAATAAAGTCAAGTTCAGAGCCGCTAAGTATTCTGATTTATTTAGTGAACATTCTTTTCCAAAATTAACACAGAAGAACATTGAAACAGATTATTAATTTGACTAAATCAGATTCTTTTATGAATACCTACTTTAACAAATGCTATAACTAAAATTATATTAAATCAAAAAGATAATCCCATTAATTAAACTTCCATAAAAGAAATTCTGCAACAAACTTTCCATATCAGTACTTCCACATCTAATAATGGATCTTAATATAATGCAGTGGAATGCACAAAGTATTTTAAGTAACAAACTTTTGTTAATCCAATTTCTTTATGATCATAACATAAATGTTGCAATTATATCAGAAACCTGGTTAAAACCCATCAATCATTTTAACATTAGAGGATACAAAATAGAAAGACATGATATTGGAAATAAACACAATGGTGAAGATATTTTAATTTGCAATAATATAAATTATAGAAAAATAATTACTTATTCTGATAATTCTCTACAAAATATTTGTGTTAGAATTACTGTAAATAGTACAGAAATAAGTATTGTAAGTTTCTACTGTCCAACAAATTGCACTCCATCTTTTGACAAACATAAATTTGAATCTTTAATAAAATCTGTGCCAGAACCAATGATATTTACTGGTGATTTCAATGCCCATCACACATCATGAGGATGTAATTCTACAAATCCAAGAGGTAGGGATATTTTGGAGATTGTTGATGATAATAATTTGGTGTTAATGAATAATGGTGAAGTGACTACAGTCGGTTCTTTAACATGGCATCCAAATGCCTTAGATTTGTCCATAGTTTCCCCATCATTGGCTTTTTCTTGTGATTGGTCTGTTCATTGTGATCCTCTTGGCAGCTACCACCTTCCTGTAATTATGAAAGTTTTTATCAATAATAGTAATATAGAAAACATTAGTAATAACCAGTGGTCGGCGTAGGTAATGCCATTTGGGATGAATGACCTCAAATGTATATGTAAACATGGACATACCCCGGGATGTTAAAATTATCGAGATAGATGGGTTACTCCTTATTGTTTTTTTTTTATTATTCAGTACCCTTATGTACTCAATCTAATTGAATCGTATTTAAGACATAGAAAACAAATTACTGAAATTAGACATGTCAATATCTTAAAGAAGAAAGAAGAGATATATCGATCCTCACGACGTGAAGTATAATATGGAGTACCGCAAGGAAGCGTATTGGGCCCACATCTAATTTTACTATACATTAATGACTTGCCTAAATGCATAGAAAAACCAATGACACTATTCGCAGATGACAGTACCGTGATAATACCTTGTAAAACTTTAGAGACATATGAGATTGACATTAATAATTCCCTAAATACAATCAAGTTGCAGGATAACAATTAAAAAATAAACCTAAAGAAAACGAAAGCTATACATTTTACCCAAAGATTACCTAACATGAATCTTAAAATAGAATATTGTAATGAAAACATAGAAGATGTAAACTTGACAAAATTTCTTGGCCTTCAGATTGATAAAAACCTAAACTGGAAAGCGCATATCGAAACTTTATGTAAAAAACTTAGCACATCCGCATTTGCACTACACACACTTTCATTCACATTATATACGGATGGTCTACTAACAGTATACTACGGTTTAGTAGAAACCCATCTACGATATGGGCTAATATTTTGGAGTAACTCTTCGGAAAAAGAAACAGCATTCAAGTCCCAAAAAAGATGTTTACGAGCCATATTTAGACTTGAGAAAACGGATAGCTACGTGCCCTTTTTTAAAAATGACTAAATATTAACTTTACCGTGCTTGTACATATTAGAAGTACCTGTGTTTGTTAAGTCGAACCCGCATTACTACACAACTACACATAAATGTCTAGCTGACGCATTTCCACGCAACAGACGTGACAATAGTCAACTTTGTCAGCAACCCGCTAGGACGGCCCCAATGCGTAATAGCATTTACTGCATGGCACCGGTCATATATAACAAATTGCCGAGAAGTTGGAAAGAACTAACTAAATCAACTTTTAAAAATAAACTTCGTGCATTTTTGACAGCCAAAGCCTATTATAAGGTGACTGAGTTCCTTAATGAAAAAGAATTTGACTTGCATAATTAGACTTTTTGTAGATTGAATTATTTTGTTTGACTTTGACTAGGTATATTGTAACTTGACATAATTATATTAATTGTTGTGACATTTTTTTTTATTGTGTCATTTTATTTTTGTTTATTATTGTAATTTTGTACCATTTTGCACGTCACGTTGTGACAAACATGTCTGCACTTTATCTATATTTTCATCCTGTATGCACTTTTTATGTATGTACACACACATGTTTAAGCAAATAAATGAATCTTACTTTAAAAAAATCTTACTTATACTGAGCGTGTTTTAATAATTTTTGTAATAATATCTTTGTATTAATATTCTTTGTAAATTGTTGTTGTGCGTACACTGTGTACGTAAATTAATATAATAAAAGGAGCATTGAAAATTTTAAACACCAAAAAAAATCGAAATATTAATTATAAAACCAAATTGAATAAGAATATACATATAATATTATACATAATATGAAACCAAAAGCAAACAACCAAAATGTCAAACACTATCTCAGGTGTTTGACATTTTGGACCATGTTTATGAAAACATAATTATTATTTAAGGCTGCGCCGAGTAAAATAACTCAAAACGGTCTTCACTACTAAAGGAATATAACCTATAATAGTACTTTAATTACCATACAAAAATATGTAATGAACACTAGAATAAATGTGTTAGCAAACATAGTTGGCAAAATTTAAAAATATTTTATAGTTTATTAAACAAAAATACATAAAGTTGGACAAAAATCCTTACAAAACATGCTCGTGCGTCGCTGAATTTTGATAGTAAACTGTTGAATTTTTTCATAAACTTCAATTCATATTATTCTCTAATTATCATACTATCATTTACAGCTTTAACATTTCAAAAATGTCGCTTGGTTGTTTTAATTTTAATTTTTTCTTCTAATTTGCGCGCTATTTTGAACCATACGCAACGTACACCGGTCGAAAATTCAGTCGTCCACGGGAGCTCAGAGAGGGGTCACGTCATATCGTGGAGCGTTTCGCCGGTAACGATAATTCGCGATCTATTGTGTACGTATGTATTGCAGCCATCCGTTGAATAACATAAGTCTAATTTTTTGTTTTTTGAGTACGATTTATTATGCATACCCAACAATTACTTTTTATTGTTCAATATATATTTCTTTAACATTTTTTTTTTCAATATTTGTTTTATTATGGGAAAATGTAAAAAAAATATTATTAGAAGAAAGTTGGCGCAAATTTTCGAAAAAAACGCCATTCTCATAAAAAGTACGTATTTCTATTTTGTGATGTTATTATTGCTTTTTAACCGACTTCAAAAAAAGGAGAAGGTTCTCAGTTCGTCTTAAACTTTTTTTTATGTATGTAACCTCAAACTCGAAGACGGCTGGACCGATTTGGAATTTTTTTTTCGTTTGAAAGGGTATACTTTCTAGTTGGTTCCATTGTTATGAAATCAGGATCTGATGATGGGATCCTGGAGAAAGCGAGGGAACTCTTTAAATATTATAGGCACACCTATAGCGTTTTGGGTATTTCTAATAGTACCTTGTGCAGTTGCTCCCGAAAAGCACCATTTGAGGAAGTGAAAGTGATGATGAAGACTTTTTTCAAACATTCGATATGGGTATCGTGTAATGGGTTTTTGGGGGTGGTAATTGCAAATCTGGCATTCATTTTAAAATCCAAGATGGCGGATGCAACTTTTTCTCAAACCTTCGATATAAGTATCGTGTAATGGGTTTTTGGGGGTGGTGATTGCAAATCTGGCATTCATTTTAAAATCCAAGATGGCGGATGCAACTTTTTCTCAAACATTCGATATGGGTAACGTGTAATGGGTTTTTGGGGGTGGTGATTGCAAATCTGACATTCATTTTAAAATCCAAGATGGCGGATGCAACTTTTTCTCAAACATTTGATATGGGTATCGTATAATGGGTTTTTGGGGGTGGTAATTGCAAAACTGGCATTCATTTTAAAATCCAAGATGGCGGATGCAACTTTTTCTCAAACATTTGATATGGGTACCGTGTAATGGGTTTTTGGGGGTGGTGATTGCAAATCTGGCATTCATTTTAAAATCCAAGATGGCGGATGCAACTTTTTCTCAAACATTCGATATAGGTATCGTGTAATGGGTTTTTGGGGGTGGTGATTGCAAATCTGGCATTCATTTTAAAATCCAAGATGGTGGATGCAACTTTTTCTCAAACATTCGATATGGGTATCGTGTAATGGGTTTTTGGGGGTGGTGATTGCAAATCTGGCATTCATTTTAAAATCCAAGATGGCGGATGCAATTTTTTCTCAAACATTTGATATGGGTACCGTGTAATGGGTTTTTGGGGGTGGTAATTGCAAATCTGGCATTCATTTTAAAATTCAAGATGGCGGATGCAACTTTTTCTCAAACATTCGATATAGGTATCGTGTAATGGGTTTTTGGGGGTGGTGATTGCAAATCTGGCATTCATTTTAAAATCCAAGATGGCGGATGCAACTTTTTCTCACACATTCGATATGGGTATCGTGTAATGGGTTTTTGGGGGTGGTGATTGCAAATCTGGCTTTCATTTTTAAATCCAATTTAAAACACATACGATATCCATATTGAATGTTGGAGAAAAAGTTGCATCCTTGGTGGATGCAACTTTTTCTCGAACATTCAATATGGATATCGTGTGTGTCTACTAAGTTAAATACACTGATAACCTTCAAGGATTTATTGCTAAGTATAATTAACAAAGTAACGTAAGGGCTAAAATTATCGCTAAATGATGAAAATGAGTGCACCCGGTTGCTGTTCGAAATACACTAAGCTCGCGGCGAACTTAGTGCGACCGCATTATATCGCTTGCTCAGCAAACGTGGTCGATTGCAAAATATTGCATCAAACATCGTGTAATAGGTTTTTGGGCATACCGATTGCAATCCTTACATTCATTTTAGAATTTACGACGAAAGTTCATTGGCTACTTTGTTAGCTTACAATTTACACTGGGTTATTGACAATTTAACTGATCCTAGGTTAAGTGACTATTCAGTATTATCTAGGGTATCTAATAATACTGAAATTAATTGTTTAAACCCTTAGATGTGACAAAGGAGAGTTATAATAACAAAATTTTACTATATCATCAGAATATAAATCGTTTCTCCGGCAAAATATTAGATGAGGCAATGTTAATAGATAAATATGATATAGATATCTTATGTTTTTGTGAAACCTGGCTAAAACCAGATAGAATGTTGTTTAAAATTAATATTTTTCTGTTACTAGTGCATACAACAGGTCCTCAGTAGGAGGTGGTACTTTAATATTACGTAATAATTCTCTTAGATATAAGGAACAAAAATATATCACCGCTTGCTCTGTTGATTGCTTGTGTGAGGTAGCATGTACAGAAGTTGAAGGCCAAACTTTCTTAAGTGTTTATAGACCACCAGCATCAAACTTGTCATCATTCTTAATGATAATGGGAGAAATTTTAAGTACCTAAGCTTATAAGAGATAATAAATTAGTTTTCATTTGTGGTCACCTAAATATTGATTTGTTAGTAAATTCACCTGAACACTGCAAGCTTACTTCATTGTTTGGTTCATTTAACTTAAAATGCACATTGCATATTGTTAAATAGGTGTGTTTAAATTTTGGTGTATAATAAAGTATATTCTATCTATCTATCTATACAAGGAAGCAACAAGAATAACAGCAACATCAGCTCAATGCATAGATAATATTTATACTAATTGTGCCATAAAATACTCGTCTCAAATTAGTGGAGTTAGGTCTGACCATACAGGTCAACTAGTATCCTTTGAGTTGGTTAAAAAGCGGCAATTAAATAAGACTATTAAGTTTAGGCCACTAACTAAAAAGAAATGAATGTTTTTAATGATAACATGTAAAGTAATCTTTCAATAGCCAATTTTGACTCCCATGACCCCAATGAAAATTACAGGATATTTTTTCTTCACCATGCCACGAATTTAGTAAGGCATGTCCAGTTAAAAACATTCAAATGAGTAATAAATCTAAATTTAATGAATGGGCCACTGCTGGAATAAGAATAAGCTGAGACAATTTATACAACTTATGCCATGAAAAATCATTGACTTCCGATGAAGCCTTCCATAATTATGTAAGAAACTACTCAAAGATATTTAAAAGAGTATGCGCCCTAAGCTAAGTCTAAATCAGAAAGTAATAAAATTAGCATTTCTAACAATAAAATAAAAACTGTGTTGAAGGTGATAAACAAAGAAACTGGAAACACAAACCAACAGGGTTAGAATGATTTGACTTTGAACATCGATGATCAGGTCATCTCAGATAAGTCAAAAGTGGCTGAGAAGTTGGAAAATTACTTTACCAATATTCCAGTAGAGGTTACTAAATCTCTACATTCTTCGCCATTATCAGCAGAATCTTTTTTAAAGGAAAACTTCAATAAGGATATACCAACATTTTCATTTAAGCCTATTTCTATTGATGTAATTAAAAAGCATTCCAAAGTCTTAACATAACAAACACTGATGACTTATGGAGTGCATCTGTTAGGGTTCTTGGTAATATTATTGACTCAATTGCTGCTATCCTAACAGGCACATTTAATTAATGTATAGACAGCGGTAATTTTCCCGATTTAATGAAACATAGTAAAGTAGTACTAATTTTTAAGTCGGGTTGTAAGAGTGATCCCTCTAACTATAGACCGATATATGTGCTTCCAGCATTAAGCAAAATATACGAAAAAATCATGCTGGACCAGATGCTATCATATTTTAACTCAAATGGAATTCTGCATAGTCGGCAGTTTGGTTTCACGAAAGGTAGGTCAACAACAGACGCAGGAGTAGCGCTCATCCGTCACATTCTGGAATCTTTGGAGAAATCTCAGGATGCAATTGGCATATTTTGTGACCTCTCCAAAGCTTTTGATTGTGTTGACCACAAAACACTGATCTGTAAATTACACCATTACGGAGTTCGTGGATTCGTGTTCTGCTGACCTTGTTCTTTCATATTTATCAAACAGGCAACAAAAAGTTATTGTTAATGGATCGACATCTGCAGGATCCCTAGCCAAGATGAGTGCTCCGCAAGGTTCAATTCTTGGCCCTTTCCTTTTTATAGTGTATATCAATGACATATATGATGACCAACTTATCGGATATTTTTTATTTGTAATTCCATTGTGCTGTATTAATTGACTTTAAATTAAATCTATTCTTTACGACAGTATAGACCAAAGTTTTAAATATAATTAAGCATATCTTAGAACTGGAAACATATCTTACAACTATATAATAATATAGGTTATCCATCAGAATTCAGACAGGCTTTAATTTATAATCATATTGTGGGAAGTACTAATTTCACACGGGTTCCCGTTAGTATATGCTTAAACTAGACTTATGGTCTCATGGTGCGTGGTGCGCTGGTTGCACGCTACTGGCATGATTGCTCTATGTTATCTCTTAAAAAGACTATTTTTTAAGAGATAACATAGAGCAATCATGCCAGTTTAAAAATTAATTTCAAATTGGAATTTAATTTAATTAATTTGAAATGAATTAATTTTTTTCTTAAAAAAACGCGAGCCAAAATTAAAAAAAAAAACACAAGAAACAGTAGTAGGTATCTCTACTTAGTAGTAGAGATACCTACTACTGTTTCTTGTGATTTTTTCAAACTCAAAATGTTTTATTTCACATAGGCCTACATGGGCACTTATAAAACGTCAGCAGTTTGGCGCAGGGCACGGTTCGAAATTGGTCATTTTCTATGGAGAAGATCCGGCAAGAAACTCCACAGTTACTCTTTTAAAATATCATTCTTACAATGTATCTATAATACAGGTTAATTACCTAATTAACCTGTATTATACCTATGAGAGGACATTAAAGCCTGTCTGAATTCTGATGGATAACCTATATTATTGTATAGTTGTAAGATATGTTTCCAGTTTTAAGATATGCTTAATTATATTTAAAACTTTGGTCATTACAAGATATTTTCTAAATTTAAACCCACGACCTACGTCATTTAAATTTAAAAGTCAATTATCTGAAATTAAGTATTTCAAATGGCGGGAGACTTTGTTAAACATAAAAAACACAGTGATACGACGTCAATGTGGAGCTATTTTTTAGTTGCGAAGGATAGGAATAGTGCCAAATGTAACCGATGCTCAGCCATTCTCAAGACTTTGGATGGATCGACTAAGGGATTACATACACATTTGTCATCAAAACATAACATAAAGCTTATATCAGCTTCAACAAGTCTAGATTCTGATAATCTGAACACAGCACCGCCACCAGCCAAGCGAAAGTTAAATGATTATTTTACTAAAAGTGCCGACGATAGCCTCGATGATGTTTTGGCAAGAATGATTGCATTAGATGGATTTCCATTCAGTATATTCATAACTTCAGATGATTCGAGAAAATTTGTCTTTGCAAAATACACGGATTTACCAAAGTCAGCCGTCACCATTCAAAAACGTGTCATGAATTACAGTGAAAAAATCAGAAAGCAAGTAACTGCAGAATTGAAACATTTGAAAAGTGCAGGTGAAAGATTTAGTCTTTCTTTCGACAAGTGGACTTCAACATCCAATAAACCATATAGTGTTGCCCGAACGAGAGTCTCGCAAGAGTCTTGCAATTAGCGATTATCCTATTGCTATTTATTAAACGGTAGTTGAGATCTCAGAACAATGTAACAGAGTCTGTTACATTATTGTTAAAAAGTATATTGTTAAAAAACTTAAAAGTCGAGATGACACGGAAGAAGAAGAAGGAAGATCAGGATCACAAACAGATGATGAGTTAATGCCACAAACCTCCCAATCCCAACCCCAATTGACACTAAAGGAAAAGTTATAGCTGGAAATTGATAAGAGTATGAAATCCCCAGATCGTGAAGTACAAATACAAAATTAATCGGGGTTGGCAAAATAGACGTGAAATAAGCCTGTTTGAAAATGGAGGAATTAGTGGATATCACTTAGAAACAGCATATAGGTATCTATTGTCTATTCCTCCAACCAGTGTAAAACCTAAACGAGCGTTTTCAGCTGCTGCTTATGTTGGTAATAAACGAAGCAGGCTTGGAAGTCAAACCTTGGATGCATTGATATTTCTACGATTGTATTTTCAAAATTCGAAATAAGTTTTATTGTATTTTTATTTCTTACAAAGTATAGTATCTTTTTGTCATTTTTTCTTTTCATACTATACTGTGATATGTGTAGTGTACCAAAATTAAAAATATATATTTAAAGAAATTACTCGTTTTTTAGAGTTCAGTTGCCGAATGGCAAAAAACGGAACCCTTATAGTTTCGTCATGTCTGTCCGTCTGTCTGTCTGTCTGTCTGTCTGTCTGTCTGTCTGTCTGTCCGTCCGTCCGTATGTCACAGCTATTTTATTCCAAAACTATTAAGACTATACATGTGAAACTTGGTAAGTAGATGTATTCTATGAAACGCTTTCCGATATTGAGAAAAAAATTAAAAATCATTTAAAATAAAGGAACATACTACTACCCCATACATGGAACTAAAATTGAAAATATATATTTTTTTTTCATGAAACTTATGCGTGTGTGGTATTTATAGACAGGTCTTTAAAAATGACATGGGGGTTTCTGAAACCACTTTTTCATAAAGTCAATCGTTTAAAAGATATAAGCTTCCAAAGTGGTCAAATGTGTATCCCTCCCTCTAACTTCTATAATAGTGGAGTGAAAAATATAAATATATATATACAACGTGTAACAGAAACCCCATATCTAACCAAAAGGGCTGAAGACAACATTTGGTATGGAGTCTCTATGCACAGTTTCAGCACAAAATAACTGACTTAAAGAATTGATACCAAATTATTGGTTTCACATATTTTTTGAATACCAATCATAACAAACATGTCACAGCACTACGAGGATCAATAACTTTCCACGTCACTTGCCAATAACACGATAATTCTTTTCGTTCTTCTTAATTTGAAAAATTCGGTCTCTGGTATCAGTGTACTGGAATTTGTAATAAGTTCTACACATGTAGACTTAGGATTACAAAACCCTTGCCATATCGTTTGTTATCATCCAAAGAAGCCATGTACTTGGTATGTATATGTTACTGGCCAAACCCGATTTCAGGACAAACTAGTTTTGCCTAGGCTAAACTAGTTCTTCCTATACGCGATAGGATAAACTAGTATAGCCTAGTCCAAACTAATTTGTCCTAAGCCCGATAGGATAAACCAGTTTAGCCTAGGCCAAACTAGTTGATCCTGATATAAATACGCACTCTCTAGGATAAACTAGTATGGCCTAGTCTAAACATTATAGTATATCTATAAAGTCAAAATAAATAGGTAAACTGAATAAAATACTCCGTAATTGGAAAAATAATATTTTTATTAAAACGATAACGATTCGTCGTTAATAGTTATGTATAATTGGTAATACAAACAATCATACTATAACAAATAATAAGTGTATTTTTTTAATAGAAGCAATAATCATATCTCAATTATTATTATTATTTATTTTTACATGGTGTGCTTTGGTGGCACTTAGAATTGCAGAGTATCATTGCCTTCTTGCACTGGCATCTGTTTGTGGAACAGTTTTTGTTGCAGCTGCATCTCACAAAACCTTGGCCTGATCCAACTGAATGTTTCGTAGCTGCAGTTCTTAACGATATTTCAGAGTCTTGGTTTACATCTGCTACCTTTAAAAAATTTTGATTGCAAATGTCGAATTCTGATCTGAAAAAAAAAGTAAACACATGTTAGCTACTTTAGAATATCATTAATGCTCCAGAAATATAGATAAGTAATTAAGTAAGAAAAAATAAAACCTGCAATATAGTTTTTGAAGTACACCATGTTTGGTGCCAACTTTGTAAAAACCTTCGTCATTTTTCTGAAGAATAACTCCAATGATGTTTCTGAGATCACCTTTGCCTTTGTCAACATCTGGAATCGGTATAGTCACATTATCTCCAATGTTGGCAGGTGGATGAGACTTGTCAGAAGTAGCTTTCATTTTCTTAGCCTGTTTCACAAGGTTTTCTGCTGCAGTTGTTCTAGCTTTATGAATGTCATTTTCAGATGCAGAAACTTTTTCTGGGTTACTAACTTCGGTAATGTTATCATCACTGTCTTCTGTCAGGTTAACATTGCAATCATCTTCTATTACTTTCCTTAAATCATCTTCATCCTGAATATCATTTATGATTTCTTGCGGTAAAGAGGAAGTCGAAAGTCCTACTCTGGGTTCTATTCCAAATAATGCCTTGTATGGCGATTGTTTTATCCCTGAATGGAAGGCGCGGTTTTTCATGAATTGAACATATCTCAAGCCTTCTGACCATTTCGTTGAAATGTTGTCTTTCATCCAAGAACCTATCATATTCTCACTATCTTGATTAGCACGTTCAACAGAGCCCTGACTTTGACTGTGCCTGGGTTTTCCATGCACAATTTTGAGTTCTGGCCACAGACTGGCAAGCTCACTTATAACATTATTTACAAATTCCCTACCGTTGTCAGATTGAAGAATGCACGGCGCTCCTATAGTTAGAAATATATCATTCAAATGGTAAGCCACCTCTGTCGCTCTCTTAGATTGTAAAGCGCGTAGCAGAACAAATTTTGTTAGATGGTCTTGGTAAACCATAATAAATTTAAAATTCCCATCTGGTTGTGTCTGAAAATCGATCAGATCTACTTGGCACCTACTATTCATTTCCGAATGAAGAATGGGCTTAGAGACTAATCCTCTTTTCTTCTTTGTTTTCTTTTGATGACAGACACTACACATAGATAAATACAAGCTTATCATTTCTTTTGTGATATTGGCATATTTTTTTGTTGTTTCGGCTAACATCCTGTCACGCCCACCGTGGCCGACAGCCACATGAGCTGCGTCAATCACATCATAAAGTTCATCGGATGGAAGATAGTATTTTATATTACCTTCACTGCGTGCAATCAGTTTTTTCGCGTCCCCGATTTTTAACACAGCAAATCGTTTCAATCTCCTTTGTTGTAATGGTGTTCTTTTTTCAGACTTTTCTGCATCTTCAACTTCTTCAACGAGTTCCAAATATTGCTCTGATGATAACATATTATAATGAGAAGACTTTTTACTTTCACTTTGTAAAATTTCTGTCAAAAACTTTTCCCTCCCTTGTTTTTGATCTGCTTGTCGACTTGACGTAGGTTCATCCATATTGAAAAAGAAGAAAACTTTATAATGTAGTGTAAATAAAACGTTACGCACGGCTGGCAACTAGACGCAAAATGCGTTTAAAACGACGCGACGAATGGCGAGCGAATAGCGGCGCGGGACGCTCGGGGCGTGACCTGGGAAATCCCGCATGTACAAGTCCTGACATGCTTGCTCAATTACTTTCGACTCTTCTAAATTGGTTTAGACTAGGCCGTACTAGTTTATCCTAGAGAGTGCGTATTTATATCAGGATCAACTAGTTTGGCCTAGGCTAGACTGGTTTATCCTATCGGGCTTAGGACAAATTAGTTTGGACAAGGCTATACTAGTTAATCCTATCGCGTATAGGAAGAACTAGTTTGGCCTAGGCAATACTAGTTTGTCCTGAAATCGGGTTTGGCCGGTAACATATATACCCTTTAAATTACACGTTGTATATATATATATATATATATATCTATAGATCTTAATGTAAACTTTCAATCAAAATTGGTTTTAAAGAGATCGAGTCAGCAGTTTTTGAGATACAGCATATTTTCTAAAACCGCAAATATAACTTTGTAATTCATACAAATACTATGAAAAACAAAGTTATTTGGCGTAGTTGCAAAAAATGTAAATAAGCTAGTTTTAAGAAATTTGTTAATTTTTAGTTTTTTGTCAAGTAAATATACATATTATATTATATTATTATAGTTACTACGGAACCCTTCATGGGCGAGTCTGACTCGCACTTGGCCAATTTTTGTAAAATGTTATAATAGGCAATATAACATTAGATTTATAGATTTCTTTTATTTCTTTTAAATTAAGTTACACTTGATACATATATTGTTATGAAATAAATTACGCTTATATTTTCTGCGAAGTAAGTTCGCTAGACAGCATTAATGAAAAAATGTTTTTTTTTAGTATGGCCCCACGTATATATAATACAGTACCGAATGTTATTATAAATATGACAGTACATCAGAATTTAAACGAGCACTAAATGAAATTTTAATAAACAAAACTTATTTCAGTCTGGTTTTATTATGACATTACATAATATTTTTTTTTATTTCATACTGGTTTTATTATTCAAATAAGTACTGCATACCCATCTACCCTCCTTGCTACTTACCCAGTTTCGAAGCGTCAATAGCCTAATGGATAAGGTGTCGGACTTGTGATCGAGAGGTCGCAGGTTCGAACCCCACCCATTACACTATTGACGTGAACCCACTCCAGACACAAGCATATTTAGCTTAGTTGGAGGGGTTAACAAGATTGCTAGTAATGTGAAATGTACCCACATTGCTAGTATTCTTTAAAAAAAAATCTGAGGAGTTTAATATATAAAATCAAAGTTTTATTGCAATAGGATGAATAGTGATAATGTATTACTACAGTAAAAACAAACGTTAATTTTTATATAATAGGTATAATTTATTAAATTTATTTTTGTGATTTATTTAAGTACCTACTTGCTTCATTTAGATCCATCCAGCCGTTTGAGCGTGAAGAAGTAACAAACATGCAAACAGACACATTCATTCACAAACTTTCGCCTTTATAATATTAGTGTAATAAATAAAACCATCTAAATAATTAATATTCGTTTTTCAAGTTTATTCAACATAACGACAAAAAATTAAAAAATGCAAAGTTAGCAAACTTCGTCGTGCAACGGCAAGCGGGCCTCGAGCGAACTTGTCATTGTGTGTGTGACAACGCACACGACTAGCCCGCTGCAGTAAATACCTATTTTCCGCGCGTCTCGTAGGCTCGACACCGTCTTAAATACATTTATTCTATCTCTTCCTCCGAATCACAAAAAGGCATTTCGTTATTACGTGAATTAAAATATATAACTAGAATCTTTTCAATGTTTTGAACCTTTAATGAATTTCTTTTTATATTCAGAATCCACTTATAAATAGAAAATGAACGTTCGACGTCAACTGAAGTCAGCGGTGCATGTTGATAATAATTATAATACATCGGCATCAGAAAGTTCGCCCCGTGATAAGTTTTCACTATAACCCCTGATAATTTCAAAGTCTGGATTTCTACAAATAACTTGTTCAAGCTTATTTTTTACTGTGTCTGCCGTCACCGAACTTGCCAACTACAGGCCTATTTCAGTCACGTCCGGATACTCTGTAAGAGTATGGAGCGTGTACTTAATAGTAAGCTCCTGGCATGCCTAGAAGCCAACGACATCCTCAGTGACCGACAATACGGCTTTCGCAAAAACCGGTCAACTGGGGACCTTCTAGCGTATGCCATTCATACCTGGAGTGAGGCCATTGAGAAGCACGGGGGTCTGGCACGATAGCCTTATTGCTAAGCTTCCTTCATTCGGTTTACCCACTCAACTTCGTTTGGATTGAAGACTTCCTGAGAGATCGGTCCATTCGAGTGGTCATTGATGGCTGCTCGTCTGGCCAATTGGCAATTAATGCCGGGGTCCCTCAGGGTCGTTCTCTCAGCAACTTTGTTTTTGCTGCACATTAACGATCTGCTGATTCCGGGTACCTTTGGATATGCAAACGACAGCACAGTTTCTGAGAGATATGTGTCCAGCGCGCGAGTTGGTGGGTCACAGATCCAGTCTCTCCGTGAGGACATGGTTGGGCGCTTGAACTTGTGCTTGAAGGCTGTCTCCGAATGGGGCGATGCCAACTTGGTCAAGTTTAATGAAGCTAAGACCCAGGCGTGTCTCTTCTCCGCAAAAAGGAGTCAATTCGAACTGGCTCCTACTTTCCGGGGTGTAACCGTGACAATAACCGACCGTATCGAGCTTCTGGGGGTAACACTGACTTCTACCCTCAATTTTGGCCCATTTATCGAGGCTAAGGCTCAATTTATCGAGGCTAAGGCTCAACTAGCATCAAAAAAGTTGGGAATCCTAGCAAAGGTGAGACGGTACTTCACACCCGAACAGTTGCTCAATCTCTATGAAGCCCAGGTTCGGTCGTGTATGGAGTACTGCTCTCATCTTTGGGATAGATCTGCTAAATAGCAACTGGACCCACTTGAGTCTATCGAGAAATCGAGAAGCGGGCCATGAAGTCTCTTGGCAACGATGCACTGGTCGAGTCAAAGCTCCAGAGCCTTGAACATCGACGACGAGTTGCAAGTCTATCGGTTTTCTATCGGTTACATTTCGGGGAGTGTGCGATGGAATTACACAATCTAATTCCACCAAGCCCGTTCCATCATCGGACTACGAGACAAACGGCGAAGCACCATCGTTACATGTTGGACTTCCCACCCATACGCACAAAACGTTTTGGGAATACCTTCATTGTGCGTACGGCTAAGGAGTGGAATTCCCTGCCGGAGTCTGTGTTTCCCGATAGCTATAACCTAGGAGTCTTTAAGTCAAGAGTGAATAGGTTACTTTTAGGTAAGCTTGCTTCGACCACATCATCACTTACCATCAGGTGAGATGGTGGTCAAATGCGAACCAATTTTTAATAAAAAGAAACCAAGTCTATTACTGCCCGTCCCTCATTAAAAATTTCAAATGTCTCTATTATTGACAGATCATATTGTTGTAAATTTTTCAAAGCTATTTGAATAATTTTATAATTTTCAGAAATAGATTTTAAATCATTCTCTATATTTGGTTTCTCTAATATTCTTTTAGCGTTGTTTATACATAAAGCATCTGAAGCCCTCAAACAAGTTACAATACATTTTATGCTATTGAAATATTTATCGTAATACTCCGCTGCTTCTAACCATGTACCCCACCTCGTAATTACAGGCTGCAGATGTAACGGCACCCTGGGACACTTTTCTTTGAAAATTTTGACTCTCTGAGGGGTATTTAAAAATATTTTTTTCACATTTGCTATTGGTGAATCTACGTATGGATATTCAGAGCAAACTTTCTCTCTCATTTTAAAAGTTTTCAACTTACTTTGGTTTAATGAAATTATACCTTTAGACTGGAAAATTGACTGTCTTATTCCGATTTTAAAACCTAATAAAGATAAAAACAAATCTGATTCTTATAGACCTATAGCTTTAACCTCTTGTATAGGAAAGATTTTTGAGCAGTTACTAAAGCAAAGACTAGAGTTTTACATAGAAAGTAATAATTTATTACCATCTAATCAGCTTGGATTTCGTAGAGGAAGGTCAACACTAAATGTATTTCTCATTTGCGTCTTGATATTTTTAATGCTCGTAAAATGGATCATGAGTGTGTTACTGTTTTTGTTGACATAGTTGGTGCTTTCAATAATGTCAATCATCACATTTTGTCACTTGAACTCCGCTCACTTGGCATACCTGAAAAAATAGTTTCATGGATTTTTAATTTTTACATGGTAGAGAAGTTTATGTTAAAGTGGATAAGCAATTAATTGGACCCCGTTTTTCGTATAAAGGGGTGTGTCAAGGTGGTATTATGAGTCCATTAATTTATGTGCTTTATATACATAAGCTTAATATGGTTTTGGGTAGCAAAGTACTAAATTTACAATTTGCTGATGATTTGGTTATTTATACATCTGGTCCGGATATGGATGAGAATAAAAGTAATATTAATGGGGCTTTGAAAAATATGAGTAAATATTTTCATTATTTAAACTTAGAAATTAGTCCAGATAAATCAAAAGTTGTTGTTTTTGGTGAAATAGATTTTGATTTAGAAATTTTTTATGATAACTTTGAACTTCCCATTGTTAATGAATTTAAGTACTTAGGAGATTTTTTTTCTGCCAATCTAACATGGAATAAATATGTTGATTACATACTTGGTAAAGCAAAAAAAGGGGACAATTTTATAAAATCTGTGTCAGTACACGCTGATCCTAAAGTTTTGTTAATGTTATACAAATCCTTAGTCCGTAGTTATTTTGAATAGGTACGGTTTTTTGTGTTTTGGGTCTGATCAGAGACTTATCCGTAAACTTGATGTCTTACAGAATCATAACTTGTATTGCATTACAGGTGCCATGAAAACAACACCTATCAACTCCTTACAAGTAGAGTGTAATATTCCTCCACTGAAAATTAGATTTCAGTACTTAAAATCTAAATTTCTTTTAAGGCTTTTGTCATATAATACCCACCCTCTTTACAGAAAACTTTCATTTTATCATACAGTTTATAATCCTTCAAATAATATTAACATTCCCTATTTACTTCATGACTTCGCTACTACAATTACACTTAATCAGCAACATGAACTTTACAAATGTATTGACACTTGGACTTGTTATTCTGGCAAGTACAATAGTAAATTTATAGATATGAATATTATTATAAAGCATGATTTGAAAACCAAGGAAGAGGTGTACCAGTTATTGAATGAGCATTCTGACTATCAATGTATATACACTGATGCTTCTAAGAGCAGCACAAATGTCGCAATGGCTATTTACATACCTTTTAATAAGACTGGTCATGGTGTAAGGTTGCCTGATGTTTTAACTATATTTTCTGCTGAGGCGATGGCTATTTCAGCTGCTTTGGATTTCATAAGTGAAGAGAACTCTGGCTTCATTTCTTGGCTTATTGTAACGGACAGCATGACTGCATGAGTGTTCTTATGGCATTGGATAATAACAAACTGGATGCTTCTACAAACTACATCATATATCGCATCAAAGAAAAGTATTTCACACTTCAATCAAGAGACTGATATCAAATTTTTGTGGACCCCTTCGCACATCGGAGTCAGTGGCAATGAAAACGCAGACACTTAAGCCGTAAGCGAGAGCCATTGCCAGGGGGAGCAAAGAGTATGTAAAACCTAACGGTAGGGGGGAGGACACTCCGTACATTTTGACAGCGAAGTAAAGAAAGAGTTGCCCATAGTGTATTACATACTCTTTGGAGTTGGCATTAAAGATGGGCGTTTAAACGAAAAGCATATAATATAACATGTTATTTAAAATAAGCGAATAAGCAGACTAGTTTATAAAAGCATTTAACATTATCTGCTTATTCTGCTTTTTGTTAAATCTTTAAACGTAACAGCAAATACTGCATTCCGTTGTTCACTTTTAAAAACGACAATTTAATTAAAACGGGTTTTAGTTTACTGCTTAAATTGCTTATTTTGCTTTTTACGTTTAGTAGCGTTTTCTCCGCCCGGTTAAAAGCGTCATGTTTTGTGTATTTCCGAAACAATTTGTTTTTGATGTTGTGACTTGGACTTCGTTACGTAAACATAAATAGTGTAAAACATTTTTTCATGTGGTGAATTTTTTCGTACCTACCAAGGAAATAATTCTGAGACTTGGACTTGTATATAATAAGTTTTTAGGTGTAGTTAATTGTGTTAATAATAGTGTAAATAGTTTATAGTGTATTGTGTGTGTTAATTTTGGCGCCTTTTTTCTATAAAAACAAATTGGTGAGCTAATAAAACTGATATGCAAAGTACGAAGGAAAGTTCATTGATGTCGTTTAAAAACCAATAGGTACTTAAACTTAACCAACTAAAAAAGGTAACAACATTATTTCGTTATTTTTAATGTAAGCATGCAAATAAGCAGATAAGCAATTAAGCAGTAAACGTAAGTGACTTTTGATAAAAAATAAACGAATAAGTTCGTTAAAAGTTTTAAGTCGTTTATCACATCTCTGGTTGCCATCTATAAATTGGCCCCAGTACTATTTACTGTCTACCGGGTACGTTAAATTGTCAACAGATGGCGATATATCATGATCAAAAATATTTATTTGAAATAAAATTATTGATGTAATATTAATTGGAGATAAATTTGACAAAAATATTAGAATCGTCTTACGAATTTAAATAGACACATAAATGAAATACAATTTGATAAAGTACCAATGTCAACCTTATTTGAAAAGACCTGGTGCCAGATTCTACTAAGGATTTATAAAGTGACAGTTCTTGAACTGACAAATAAAATTTGAAAATAAACAATCACAAATGGCTAGAGATGGGTAACTAGCCGAAATTTCAATAGCTTAGCTAGCCGGCTATTTGTGATCTAATAGCTATCCAGCTATTTTAGCTACTTGGCTATTGAACCATAGCGACTGGCGCTAGCGGCGGCGCAGCGGCGTAGCTAGGACTTAACGACCAATCGCCTTGTGATTCGAGTTCGATTCTCGCCGCGGCAGCAAGTGTAGATATTAATAATAAGTTAGGAAATGTTATGACTTCGTTTTTTTATTTTGATTTTATAATTTTGAAAAGAAATTATTTCCCCTAGTAAGTCGTACTAACGTATTATTATTATAAAAATATATAATCTACAATAGTGGCATTTGTGTTAGCGCAACTCACTAAAAACTTTGCAGAACATCGACTCAGACTTTAGTTGTCGGCAAATAAAGTACAGATGTCGCACTGCTCATCATAATTAAAACTCTAAATCCAAATTTTGTCTAAATTAGGTTTAAAATTGTATATATATCGTCGTATTCGTATAAATATAAGTGTAAATAAATTCAATTCTTAGTTTGTACATAAAATCAAATAAACTTTTAAATACGCCGATGTAACATTTTGTTTGTTATTTATCTACTTACGTAGGTACCTACTCAATGTTTCATCGACAGTCTTAAACCGGCTAAAGTATGAAGGGGAGTTGATTTGATTACGAAGTCATTAAAATAAAAAGTCAGACTCTAATAATATTATAAACATATTTGAAATAATTATCAAATATTTCGTTCTTTTTTACCTTTACATCTGAAGGTAACTAACTATCGTATTTCTTATACTAAATGAACGAAATTACTAAACATAATGCCCTCTCTTTCTCCAGTCTATTTTGTGACTGTTGTGAGAAAGAGATGTGCGATGTGAATGGTGTCTCATACTACTAAGCGCAGCTGCGCAGCGAGCGAGCGCGCATACAGCTAGTCAGCTATAGCCGATAGCCAGCGATAGCCGGTGACCGATAGCTATCGGCTGCTCCGGCTAGCCCGCTACCGAATACTATCCGCTGTGCCGTAACTTGTCGGATATTCTAGCCAGCCAGTAGCCAATAGCTAGTTATCGTGTTGACGGATATCGTAGCCGTGGCTATTTTATTAATAGCGGCTATTTGGCTAGTTATTAGAATAGCTACCCATCGCTACAAATGGCGGTTTGTACTTTGTTGCATATTATAAAATTTATATATATGTTCTTCGTATGTGCGTTTTGTAATTCCCGATTCGTATTGTTGTATTTCGTAGTAATTACCACAAGTATAATTTGTGCGTCGAGTTGAGCCTTGTGCAAAGCTTTGTGTTCCTCCCCCTTACTATTGGGTGGGACCTTACTCCGAAATTGTTGAATTTTACTGTGCGATATAGGCGCTTTTTTCTGTGCGATATAGACGAATGAATAACTGTGTTAATTTTTGTTTTGTGTTTATTTAATTAAAGTGTTAATTTTGGTCTAATTGGCGTTAATTATTTCTATCCCGAACCCCAGCTCGTAACAATTCTTTGTTTTCTTTCTACCTTTTACTATTTACATTCCCTTGCATTGATGTATTAAAAGAAGGAATATATGTTACTCTCTAACATCGCAATCAGTAAACCTGGGCTCAGCGCACGAATACATGCACAGTAAGGCCGTGCGCGCACTGCCTTGCGGTGGCCGCAATTCCGGTAGTTCTACCGCACCGGTAGACTGACCGCAGTGCGCGCACTTCTATGACACTCCATACTTCACAAATTTTGCGGTACCGCAATTCCGGTAGTTCTACCGCACCGCAAAATTTGTGAAGTATGGAGTGCCATAGAAGTGCGCGCACTGCGGTGAGTCTACCGGTGCGGTAGAACTACCGGAATTGCGGCCACCGCAAGGCAGTGCGCGCACGGCCTAACACACATCTGTGTTCAGTGTCGTCATCAGTCCCAAACCTACAGTTACCGATAGACAAGGATAGAGATAGGAGACGGCGCTGTAGTGCGAGCGAAATCGCCTCAGCTGCCGAATGTTTGCGCTTATGAATGAAATAAGATTGCATGTGTTACGTATGTACGTAATAAGTGATTCCATGACCCATGTCTCTTATTTTTCTTCCTGGTGTGATTAAAACACTGTCTAGCTATACAAGAAGTCATTTTGATGCGTATTTATTCCAAAAAATCCTTAAAAACACGAAGAGACGAGAATTTCTTGAGCTGTGTGATCAACAACGTTCCGTACGCGACTGAGAATGAGCGCTCGCCAACTACGGGCAATCACTTAGTTTTGTAGGACCAAACGCTGTGTCTAGTACCGTATCTTCCTCCTTTTAATATATCAATGTTCCCTTGGGACTATTTTGTTTCGTCATATTATACAGAGATAAGACGAAACGTTATATTATACATGTTAACATGCATGTAAATAGCTATGTGTGTGTGTGTGAGTAGTTTGGGGCCAATTTACAGATGGCGTATTGTCAAATAGGTTTGCATTTTTATCACGTAAGAGGGCTCTCTTTTCCCTGTATATTACTTTACTCTTTGGCCATTGCCCATTGTTGACATAGGAAATGCAGCAGGGCTGCCAGCACATTAATCTCGTTTATACGATCGAGTGTCTGCAACTATACGAAATTCGACTACATTATACATAATTATTTTATATACCTGATTTTTTTATTACTTGACAATAAGAAATACTGGCATGTATTTAGTCGCCACCGTTCCGTTATTTTAAATTTTTATGATTTTTGTTCATTCTTCGAATCAATCAAATTAACTAGGTACCTGTCTATCCATTTAAAGTTATCTGTGGTCTATCCTTTTTAGTACTGGTCACACTCAATCATATTTATCATTCTCCGAAATAAACGACAGTTATATTCAAAGTGAACGTCGTCGGAGTGTTGAGAATGTTCCCCGCCGCGTACAGGAATTATTAGCAAACAAGAGTTATTTTACTGTGTTGTATAAGTACATTTGTAGTACGGTAGAAAAAAATTAGTTAAAATTAATAATAAAGTATATAATTAAATTAGCTGTAAGCAATGATATCACAAAAAAAATGTATTCCTCTATTATTGTATTGTGATATGGGTAATGTATCCGACTGGAAGACTTGCATCTATGGTCATAGATGATACATATAAATACTGAGAATCTATGGTCATGTGAATAAATAAAAAGAAATATCATTCTCAGTGGTGGTAAAATTTAAATCTGGAATTAAATTAAATAATATGAATCACATTCACATGAATACATACGAAGATTGCGTCGATTTAGACTGCCATCAATCGTTTTACTCCCTTATTCATTTTCAACTATTACTATGTACCTACACTTGACATTTGCGAAGTGCCTTGCAAAAGCAAAAACAAAAGCAACACACAAAAAGAAGGTGGTAAATGAGAAGCACAGGTTAGCATAGTAGGATAGTTAGTTATGGTCTTAGAACAACAACGCATAGAAGGATAGTACGAGTGCAAAATGTGAGGCAACTAAAACTTAGCCATTTTTGGCTAACTTTGCTCGACGAGCCGTCAGTACTCAAGGTCACATTCTGCCGAACAGAGCTCGCGAGTAAATAATTTAAAACGACCGTTTGTAGCGTAAAGGGATGTCATAGTCCTTCAGGAAAACAAAAAACGTGTAATCAAATTACATTTCACAAGTAAATACTTACATTTTATTTATTATATTTAAGTAAATCGACCATCAAACAAAAATTCTAATAACCTAACTTATCACAATTCAATGTTGCTATCCGTGAGGAAAAAAATACCGATATTGATTTCTTTTGTGCTTATTTTTGTTTAAAAAAATATAGTTTTGGCGGCAATTATGTATGCGGCAAACTAAACTATATTTATTTACAGCTACTACCTACAGTGTTTTATAACTAAAAGTTACTGTTAGTTCGAAGAGGGGCATCATAAAGATGACAATTTTATTGATTAAGATTTTTTTCATTTAAGTAATGTTCTCAATAATATTTTTCTATTTCATAAATACAACACATTACACATCAAACATTCTAAACGCAATAAACGATATCTCATTTCGTTTACCTTCCGTAAATATATGTCATATAAGTCATATTACATGAAAAAACATCATCTTATTTAGTTTCATAACATAAAATACTTGATTTGATCCAGCAAAATAATAGTGCGTTTTCCCATTTTTGTGGTAATGGTACTGGTAATGGTATCACTGAAAGCTATATTTGTGTGCGTTTGAAGAACGTAGACACATTCGGCTCACGCACACAAAGAAAATAAAGTGGACACACGAAATCGTTCGTGTTTTGTTCTAGACGCCTCTTCTCAGGGCCGGATTAACCATTAGGCAGAGTAGGCAACTGCCTAGGGGCCCCGCGTCCACAAGGGGCCCACTGCACGCACCAAGAAAAAAAAATGACTCATCGAACGAGAATTTAGAATTGAGTGTGAACTGAGGGACCACACTGTTATCTCTCAAAATACAAATCCTTAGATTTAGTAGTAGAATTAAATGCGAGGTTCTTAAGTCCTTACCCCGGTAACCGGACCGCACTTAAGGGCCTATACTACCTCAGCGCTTCTCACTATCTCGCTCGCACACTACTGGCCGCGGTCACGTGAGCAAGCGAGACAGGGTGGCAGGGAAAAGACTCCAAGACACCGATAATTTAGTTTATTTCTTTTTACGGTGAAAATAATGGTAATTAAAAAAAGTAAATAACATAAGACTTGCTTTATAGTTAGTTCAATTGATATGCAAAGTTTCATTATCTAATTTGAAGTTATTTTTGAATACCAGCGGTTTATTGTTCGGTTTGGAGGTAACTTTGGATTTTTTTTCTATCAAGAAAATTTTATGGAATTGTGTTTTCGTCAAACATAGTACCTAATAGTAATCCTCAACTTTAATATATATTTATTTCAAAATTATTGCTGCAGTATTTTCGACATAACGGACGATCATGCTAAGCCATTTGAGGTAGTATCGGCTCTTAAGTGCGAGGTTACGATACGTACGTAGTCTACAATTGTTTTATGTCTGCTAGTAAATCTTACAATTTTCTCCTCAATTTTCCTTTCTCAATAACAAGAATTATAATTTTTTTCGACGCACGCAATGCTTCATACTATTTAGTATCGAGTTTTAAAACTAATATAATAAATCGGAACGCAGCCATAGGGCGGCCGGAGGGTACTTCATGCACGTTGGTGGAATCCCCGATTCGTTAAATTACTTTTAAGCATCGAATCGCAACCCATGCAATACTTAGTAGTTCCGGTAGCTATCTGTGGTCTTCATCATCAGTTCCACTTCACCAACCGGTGCTTATATTTGTAGTTTTTCCTCGAATTTCCAGGATTCCATCATCAGATCCTGACTAGATGACAATGGGACCAACCTTGAAGTATACCCTTTCAAACAAAAAAGAATTTTTCAAATCAGTTTAGCCGTTTTGTGTTAACACAAATAAAAATATTACAGCCGAATTGGGAACCTCTTCCTTTTTTGAAGTCGGTATAAGAGGGCCCCGAGGATTCCATTGCCTATAGGCCCCTGATGGGTTAATCCGGCTCTGCCTCTTCTATGCGTTGTTGTTCTAAGGTTCTGGTCTTACCAATTTCCATTCATGCAACCACAAGAAACCAACCATCATGCAGATTTCTAATATTAATTCTTCTTGTAGATTAATTTTTTGTTTAGCATAGTGCTAGAAGGCTCAAAAGTAATGCACCTTCCGTGTTTGGCTATGCCATTTTGTGTACTCATAAGAGCAGCTATTGTTTCAGTTTTCAAACAGTTTCTATTTTGCGTTTTTATTCATATCATTTTATATCATTTATTAAATTACTAAAAGTGCGCTCAACAGATGCATACGAAAATGGCAATATAAGCAAAAGTGCTATGACTGCTTTTAAATTTGAAAAGCTTTTGTTACCATGTCGATCACTAAGTGAAAACACTTTTTCCAATATTGTGCTGCTGAAAGTTTATTATCCAGACCTAAACTTTCATGGTCTAGGACGCTTTTCGAATGGAAGGAACAATTTTTTTTGTTCGATGAAGTATATACACATAAAAATCATGAAATATCCAACTTTTTACTTTCAGCCACACAACATGAGTCAGTCAGTCACACAGCTTTAAGTCACATAATATGAGATATTATTCATTAATTGATTAATAACTTGCTTGACGCAGAAGGCAAAACTTGAACCAGGGTTGCCAACCGCAAAAGAAAATCCCTCGTACATATGCAGCTAAAAATCTCGTATTTTGACTTTCAAACCTCGTACAATTAGGTATTATGCATGCAAAACGTGCTAAAACCAAAATTAAGGCATATTGAATTACTGGATTTAGGACTTTTTACTAGAAATAAACTATTGCAAGTTTCCTATTAAATAAAACATCACTGTGTTGTATTTCAAAAAATCTTTATTATTACTTAATCAAGTAAAATCACAAAAAAACTAAATGTGTCTAAATTATTATGAAAATTTGCAAGGTAACTTAATTTACATGTCCTCTCCAAATATTAGTCAGGAACATCCTCACTGTCATCGTTTTTTCTGCCGTATAATTTTTCTGTTGTCATGTGGCTATATATTCCTTTTGTGGGTTAAAAATTGACGCAGTTTCCACTTTCCAGTACGAGTTGAACCTTTTGCACTCTCTGCAGCAAGAAGTGTGCCGTTCGCTGTTTCCACAGTTAGCCGGTTTCCTATCTCTGTCTTTATTAAAATGACTTTACTATTATAAAATGGTGATGCAAAATGTTCGTATGGCCATATTATCAAAATCTCGTACATAATTGTACGAGGTTGATAGTGTCCTCCTACCTCGTACGGAAGACCACAAATCTCGTATTTGTACGAGGAACCTCGTACGTTTGGCAACCCTGACTTGAACATTCCGACCAAAGTAACCAAAAGAGGCGCCAAAACACACCACACGATAGTCAACAATTCTACATGGAAAATTTAAAATACAGTCCTACCAACTTATCTGTGAACTGAAAGAGGACGACACCGTCGATTCAGTGTTGCTAATTAATATAAGGTGCCCAAAATTGAGTAAGTTTTCAAGAAGGAAATTTCACATTTGACATAATCTTTTAATAAGAATTACAGTTATTACAAATTAAAAACAATGATAACTATATAAAAATAATAAAATAAATAAAAACAATTTGATAATTTACAGTTACGTAGGTACGCTAACAGTTTAGTCTCTCAGCAATAAACAATGGCTTTATCTAAAAAGTAATCCAATGAAGTGGAAATTCAGCAGATAAAATGTTCCACGGGGGGGATACAACTTTCATTTAATGCGAAGTTAAGTAGGTACCTACCTACCTTGCAAGATGTACCTGGATGTCTAGCATTTAGTTATGACCGTACCTAACCCCTAACACCAGATTTGACTAATAATATAATTAGCAGTGGTACCTAGTGGTAGTGTAGTGTACTAAAAAAAAACTAATTTCTTTACAATGATTTATTGAAAACCAGGTTTACAGTAATTGTGATCTTTAGATGAACTTGCACACACACTTCATCCTGGTTGTGAGGCCATATTCCGCTTATTTCCTTACCACTATAATTATCACTATCGCTTTCGGTTTCAGTGTCACTTACCACTTCTATAATAAAAGGTTTATCTAAATACAAATCATGTTTTAAGTATTCTCCTTCTAACCTGCGAACGTATTTACAATGCTGTGCCCACTTATGAACTGTAATAGCATCAAAAGCTTCTGTAACTAGGCGGAGAATTTCAGCATTTTTGTGCTCAATATTTACATCAGCAACTTTTCTTTTCATTGTGCTCCATATGAGTTCAATGGGATTGAGATCACAGTGATATGGTGGTAAATATAAGCATTTGTGTCAATTGTCTTCTATTTTTTTTCAATCTCATATACATGTTCAGGCTTTTTTCTCTTAATTATTTCTAAAAGCTGAGGTTTAGTCAAATTCTCTCCATAGTCAATTTTATTTTGGGTCAACCATAATTGCATATATTAAAAAAAAAATCATATTTGGGACTTTATTCACACAGTGATGGATAATGCTCCTTATCACCGTAGATAAGGAGCATTATCCATCACTATTATGGATGGCTCTCGTAAATTAGGCACAAGTTTTTCAATAACGCACTTTTTAAAGTTGGTACTATTCATCTCGTCATGATAATCACCACTTTTTGTGTTTGATTTAAACACAAGTGGTGCACTTGTAACAAATCCAGTATCTCTTTCCGCATGAACAATAATATATCTTTGCCCTTTCGATACAGGCTCCAATACTCCGTCTTCACCCTCTCCTTGCCAACATTTAGCCGACACACCGCACCGACTTTCCATGTTACATTTTTAAAGGTTGTTTGTTTCTTTTTCGTTTTTTTTTGTGTGTTGTGTCTTCTGTTGACCAATAAAAGTTTTATCTATCTATCTAAGAGTGAATATAGGTCTCATCTAAATAAATTATGGGCTGGGGAGATTTATTATTTTTATCCACTTGTTTCTTTTTTCGTTTTTTTTTGTGTGTTGTGTCTTCTGTTGACCAATAAAAGTTTTATCTATCTATCTAAGAGTGAATATAGGTCTCATCTAAATAAATTATGGGCTGGGGAGATTTATTATTTTTATCCACTGCATGCAAGCACTTAGCTCTCCGAGCTGATATTTCATTACGTTCCATAAGAACCTTCCGATTGGATTGAGATTTTTTAAAACGAAATCCCACCTTTTGAAGCAGCTTTCGCAGATTCTCTCGCTGTCCTGTGTAATTTATTTATGTCTTTAAGACCTCTAGAAGCTTTTTAACAGTAGGGACCTCTTTTTAGCAGAATAAAATTCATGTACTTTCCTCCGTATAACTCCCATGTCAAAATCATCAACATGCACAAATCCACTTTTACGTTTTCTCTCTTTGCCTGGTGTCCGAATTTTTGTACCAGTTTCTTCTGCTGCGTGCCCTTCCTTAACTATTTTTGAAATTAGTCCTTGACTCACACCTGAAATATAAGATAATAAAATAAATGTTAGTAGAAATTTGAAATCTGGCAGGTTAGTTTGCTCACTCACTTAGCAGGTTACCTTTTATATGTACGTTACCGTTACGCTAACCTGCAGCAAGAATAGAAACGAATATTTTTATTAGTTAAGTATCGGGTAATTTATAACAAGAAAGTTGACAACACTAACCTGTCGCTGCCGAAATTCGTTTGTATATTTGATTAAATGGAATAATCGGAGACCCCGCCCGAGCTTCTTCTTCAAAAAAGGTTTTAACCTTTAGAATAATATTTCGAGCATCACTTTTAATAGCTTTCGGCATGTTTAACTTTATAAATTCAGCAATATCACGGCAAAACAAGCAGAGAACCCGAATGTAGTATACACTGACAATCGAATGACATTTCAACATGACGGCCGTAGTTCCAATTTTCGCCATTTGACAGATAAGTTGGTAGGAGTGTACAGGAAAAGGAAAACACGTCCCACAGATGAAAAAACACCACACCAAACCAACCAAACGTTCACAAACTAAAAAGAACCACCACACCACTATAAATCATATTGTCAAGTTGGTAAGCATACTGATCTACTGTATCTGTATAATTATATCTCCATCTCTATTCATCATTCGTCGTGACAGAAAAAGGCGAATAAAAGTGAACGCAGACCTAGCCGCACCGCACGCGCCGCAGTCTGCATTCAAATTCTTTATATGAAGTTCTATGCAACCTCGCACACCTACCCGCGCCGCAGTCGCTGCAGTCCCTGAAACGACCGAACTCCCCAAGCCGCAACTGATGACGTCACCCGCACGCAGCGGACGCTGCAGCTAGCGCAGTGCGGATGACGTCATTCGCATCCACGGCGCGCAGTGTTGCCAGAGTTATAATTTAGACAGAGAATCTCTGTCAACGGTTTATAATAAAATTCCTTGTTCTCGTATAAATAATTACTTGCTTATTCCCTATTATAGCACCTACAGATAAAATTACACAAAAGAGCAAAATACCAATACCAAATACAGATATTTTACAGCGACTGCGGCGCGGATAGATGTGCGAGGCCATTAACAAAAAGCGATGACTGCGGGACTGTAGAGACTGCGGTGCGGCTAGGTCTGCGTTCACCTTAAGTACACAACGTTCCTTTTCAAGGAGGTCTCTTTTAGAAATAAATATGCCATTTGCCGTGTTTTTTTTGTATCCAATTATACTGAATGACTACCTATACGCAATAGATACAATGAACAGTCCGATTATACACGTTTTGTATCCAAATATACAATCTGGCAGCCCTGAAATGCAGAAATTAAATGAGTTGCCATACCTAGCTCAGATTTATTACCTAAGATCAAGGAAGATAATATTCAATGTTGGCTTGAAGATTGGCAGGAGACTCTACAAATAAAAGGCACTTGGTATGCAAAAATCAATACAGCTATTGGTTCAGCTCCTTGGTTTACGAAGGCACAATTTCATAGAAGCAAACAGTTTTACTCTTTACTGACTCGGCTAAGATTTGGACATGGACGTTTTAATGCTCATCTGGCCAGAATGAAAATAATAGCTTCCCCTAAATGCACTGATTGTAACCTCGACAAAGATCAGACTCTTAATCACATTATTTTTGAATGCCCAGCGCACAATGTGAATCGTATAATATAGATCGACAAATTGCTTGAGATTTACAAAACATCGGCAAACCTCAAGCGCGACATTCAAGGATTGCTGGAGAATTTTTCTTCGTATATTCCTTTATATAATTTTATTACATCTAGTGGATGTAAAATTTGATCGGGACTTATATATATGGCTATGACATTGAATTATTGAATTGACATAAGTCTTGGAAACATAGATGATACATATAACTTGGAAATGACCACATGGAAATGACGATAAAACTTGATTTGACAAAAAAAATAAAAAAAACGTTTTAGATTGACGAAACATCTAACTATGGAAAAAAGAAGACATGGCATATGCCTTGATTAAAGAATATTAAGATAAGAATTTACTGATGACTTGGCTTTAGCCTTACTTTAATTTTATAGAAGAACTAGTATTTGCGTGTTGCGCGAGGTGCAAGCACCTCGCGTGCTTGTGAAAGAAACAAAAAAAGTGGGGGGGGTGATGGGAGAGATGGGAGGGGTTTAGTATTTGCGTGTTGCGCGAGGTGCTTGCACCTCGCGTGCTTGTGAAAAAAAAAGAAATTGAGGCGGGGTGATGGGGGGGTTTAGTATTTGCGTGTTGCGCGAGGTGCAAGCACCTCGCGTGCTTGTGAAAAAAAAAAAAAAAAAAAGTGGGCGGGGTGATGGGGGGGTTGCAGAAGTATTTTGACTAATGCATTGCCCCTCTAAATGAATCTGAAAAAAAAAAAATGTTCCAAGTCTCTTAGATTCCGAGATCCGCCTAAAGGGGAGGAGAAGGGGGCGGGGGGGGGGACTTTGAAAAATGGTTTTTACTTTACCGAGCCTCCTCTATACGAATCCGTAAAAAGAAAAAAATACGGGTCTCGTAGTTTCCGAGATACGATAGGGGGGGGGGGGGAGAAGGGGGGGGAAAAGGGGAGGTTTGGCACTTTTCCCGTAGGTTTGAGAGTTACTTGTTTACGAATCTGTCAAAATATACCCACCTCCCCATCCACCATCTGGGAGAACAATTCTGTCAATGAGTCAGTGAGTGAGTCAGTGAGTGGTAATTTAGCTTTATATAGTATATCTGATAAGTCAAACTATCGACCTATATCTCTCGCAACCACATTGGCAAAAGTGCTGGACGGTATGATTGATTCTAGCTTGAAGGAATGTCTATCCATGCATGACTCACAGTTCGGGTTTCAACCTGGACTGTCAACGGAAAGTGCCATAGTGAGTCTCAAACATACGGTCCAGTATTACACTGATCGTAGGACGCCGGTATACGCCTGTTTTCTGGATCTTTCCAGAGCCTTCGATCTGGTAAATTACGATGTACTCTGGAGAGAGCTTGAGGACAGGGGTGTATCGGCAGGAGTCCTCAGGATCCTACAGTATTGGTATGCGAACCAAGAAAATGTTGTTAAGTGGTCCAATGCACAGTCTGAGACCTATAGGTTGGAATGCGGTGTGAGACAGGGTGGTCTGACGTCTCCTAGGCTATTTAGCACATATATAGATGGCCTAATCGTGGACCTCAGCAATATGCGGGTCGGATGTAGCGTTCATGGTGTAACAATAAATAGTATCAGCTATGCTGATGACATGGCTTTGCTGGCGCCGACGGCAAGTGCTGTAAATGAAATGCTGCGGGTCTGTCAGGCGTATGCTGCCTCGCACGGACTTGTTTATAATGTTACGAAGTGCGAATACATTGTCTTTAAGGCCAGCGGTGAATGCCCAGATACTATACCTGACATTACCCTAAACGGCTTGAACGTCAAAAGAGTGACGAAATTTAAATATCTAGGGCATCTTCTCACTGACGACCTTAAGGACAATGTCGATATTGAAAGGGAGCGTAGGGCATTGGCGGTCCGAGGTAACATGTTGGCCCGAAGATTCGCTCGGTGTAGCAGTCTTGTGAAAGTAACACTATTTAAGGCGTATTACCAGTGCTTTTACACGGGGAATCTTTGGGTCAACTATACCAAAAGAACGCTGGATGACCTACGCGTTCAGTATAATAATATTTTTAGGATGCTGTTGGGACTGCCACGATGGTGCAGCGCATCTGCTATGTTTGCGCAAAACCGAGTTGACGGCTTCCACGCCGTCATTCGCAAGAGAACCGCGTCGCTGTTGTCAAGGTTGCGGGCGAGTGGCAACAGCATTCTAAAAACTGTGGCGGAGAGTATCGACTCTCCGATTATTAAAAGTTTTGTGAGAAGGACAATCACTAACCATTAATTCGGGGATGTCCTTTTCACAATACTATATGGTCTGTCTTCTTCTCTATTGTATTTTAACTACTAACACTAGTAATAAGTTATATTATTGTTTACTAACACGCTGGATCATTGTTGTCTGAAAATAAAGAATTATTATTATTATTATTATTATAACTAGTATTTGCGTGTTGCGCGAGGTGCAAGCACCTCGCGTGCTAGTGAAAAAAAAAAAGGGGGGAGGGTGATGGGGGGAGATGGGGGGGTTTAGTATTTGCGTGTTGCTCGAGGTGCAAGCACCTCGCGGGCTTGTAAAAAAAAAAATTGGGGGGATGATGGGGGGAGATGGGGGGTTTAGTATTTGCGTGTTGCGCGAGGTGCAAGCACCTAGCGTGCTTGTGAAAAAAAAAAATGGGGGGGGGGCGTTATGGGGGGGGGGGGGGGGTTGCAGAAGTATTTCGACTAAAGCATTGCCCCTCTAAACGGATCTGAAAAAAAAAAATGTTTCAAGTCTCTTAATTTCCGAGATCCGCTTAAAGGGGGTGAGAACGGGGGCAAGGGGGGCGACTTTGAAAAATGGTTTTTACTTTACCGAGCCTCTTCTATAAGAATCCGTAAAAAGAAAAAAATACGGGTCTCGTAGTTTCCGAGATACGATAAAGAGAGGGGAGAAGGGGGGTGAAAAGGGGAGGTTTGGCACTTTTCCCGTAGGTTTGAGAGTTACTTGTTTACGAATCTGTCAAAATATACCCACCTCCCCATCCACCATCTGGGAGAACAATTATGTCAATGAGTGAGTGAGTGAGTGAGTGGTAATTTAGCTTTATATAATATAACTAGTATTTGCGTGTTGCGCGAGGTGCAAGCACCTCGCGTGCTTGTGAAAAAAAAAAGTATTTGCATGTTGCGCGAGGTGCAAGCACCTCGCGTGCTTGTGAACAAAAAAAGTATTTGCGTGTTGCGCGAGGTGCAAGCACCTCGCGAGCTTGTGAAAAAAAAAAAAAAAAAAGAGGGGGGGTGATGGGGGGGGGGTTGCACAAGTATTTCGACTAAAGCATTGCCCCTCTAAATGAATCTGAAAAAAAAAATGTTCCAGGTCTCTTAGATTCCGAGATCCGCCTAAAGGGGGGGAGAAGGGGGGCGGGGGGGGGACTTTGAAAAATGGTTTTTACTTTACCGAGCCTCCTCTATACGAATCCGTAAAAAACAAAAAATACGGGTCTCGTAGTTTCCGAGATACGATAGGGAGGGGGGAGAAGGGGGGGGAAAAGGGGAGGTTTGGCACTTTTCCCGTAGGTTTGAGAGTTACTTGTTTACGAATCTGTCAAAATATACCCACCTCCCCATCCACCATCTGGGAGAACAATTATGTCAATGAGTGAGTGAGTCAGTCAGTGGTAATTTAGCTTTATATAGTATAACTAGTATTTGCGTGTTGCGCGAGGTGCAAGCACCTCGCGTGCTTGTGAAAAAATAAAAAAAATGGGGTGGGGTGATGGGGGGAGATGGGGGGGTTTAGTATTTACGTGTTGCGCGAGGTGCAAGCACCTCGCGTGCTTGTGAAAAAAACTAAAGTATTGCTCCTCTAAATCAAGTATTTGCATGTTGCGCGAGGTGCAAGCACCTCGCGTGCTTTTTATAAAAAAAAAAAAATGGGGGGGGTGATGGGGGGGGTTTAGTATTTGGGTGTTGCGCGAGGTGCACGCACCTCGCGAGCTTGTGAAAAAAAAAAAAAAAAAGGAGGGGGGGGGGGTGATGGGGGGGGGGGTTGCACAAGTATTTCGACTAAAGCATTGCCCCTCTAAATGAATCTGAAAAAAAAAAATGTTCCAAGTCTCTTAGATTCCGAGATCCGCCTAAAGGGGGGGAGAAGGGGGGCGGGGGGGGGACTTTGAAAAATGGTTTTTTACTTTACCGAGCCTCCTCTATACGAATCCGTAAAAAGAAAAAAATACGGGTCTCGTAGTTTCCGAGATACGATAGGGGGGGGGAGAAGGGGGGGAAAAGGGGGGGTTTGGCACTTTTCCCGTAGGTTTGAGAGTTACTTGTTTAAGAATCTGTCAAAATATACCCACCTCCCCATCCACCATCTGGGAGAACAATTCTGTCAATGAGTGAGTCAGTCAGTCAGTCAGTCAGTGAGTGGTAATCTAGCTTTATATAGTATAACTAGTATTTGCGTGTTGCGCGAGGTGCAAGCACCTCGCGTGCCTGTGAAAAAAAAAATGGGGGGGGAGATGGGGGGGCTTAGTATTTGCGTGTTGCGCGAGGTGCAAGCACCTCGCGTGCTTGTGAAAAAAACTAAAGCATTGCCCCTCTAAATCAAGTATTTGCGTGTTGCGCGAGGTGCAAGCACCTCGCGTGCTTGTGAAAAAAAAAAAGGGGGGGGGGGCGTGATGGGGGGAGATGGGGGGTTTTAGTATTTGCGTGTTGCGCGAGGTGCAAGCACCTCGCGTGCTTGTGAAAAAAAAAAAAAAAAAAGGGGGGGGGGAAATGGGGGGGGGGGTTGCACAATTATTTCGACTAAAGCATTGCCCCTCTAAATGAATCTGAAAAAAAAAATGTTCCAAGTCTCTTAGATTCCGAGATCCGCCTAAAGGGGGGAGAAGGGGGGCGGAGGGGGGGGACTTTGAAAAATGGTTTTTACTTTACCGAGCCTGCTCTATACGAATCCGTAAAAAGAAAAAAATACGGGCCTCGTAGTTTCCGAGATACGATAGGGGGGGGGGGAGAAAGGGGGGGAAAAGGGGAGGTTTGGCACTTTTCCCGTAGGTTTGAGAGTTACTTGTTTACGAATCTGTCAAAATATACCCACCTCCCCATCCACCATCTGGGAGAACAATTATGTCAATGAGTGAGTCAGTCAGTCAGTCAGTCAGTGGTAATCTAGCTTTATATAGTATAATAATACACAAATATGACGAGGCTGAATGGTCTTTAGACCGATGCCTGCCTTTATAAAGGCGAACAAATAAAAAAAAAATCTTAGAGATGGACGTTTTCGTTAATTTTTGTCATCGATGCGCACCGATAATGAGTAAACCGCATCCGATGCCGGCATCGTTTTTTCTGGTATCGATGCCAGCAAATTGTCGTGGATGCGATTTGATAAAATAACTGGCGTGTCGGCTGATGTCTACGCATAGTTAGGTACTCGATAACGGTGCCATAACGATAACTTTTGTTGTCTATTTTACTATAATTTTGTTAATAATCATACACGACATTTAACGTTAGGAACGACTTCTACCACTAATATTATAAAGGCGAAAGTATGTGAGTGTGTGTGTATGTTTTTTATTTCTTCTCGCTCAAAGGACCAATTTTGATGAAATTTGGTATTACTAGAAGTGACACTAAATTAATATGAGTTTGATAGAGTACATGCCCACTACGTGACTACAATACCATCTATTACGAATTTAAATGAATTTTGCCAAAACTTTCATAACATGCAATGTTTACTTGTGTGTAAGTAGAAGTTTAGTCATATTTTGTCAAAAATAAAGACTGATTTGATTGTAACTAACTTATGTTTCATTTTATACACTATTTATGAATACTAGCGAAAGACCTATATATGGTAATTAATTTTTTTTTTCGAAATAAAAGTATGTCCAATGTGCTACCTCCATACCAAATTTCATCAAAATTGGTCCAGCCCTTTGAGCGAGAAGAAATAAAAAACAAACACACACACACACACACACACACACACACAAACTTTCGCCTTTATAATATTAGTAGTAAAAGTCGTACCTAACGTTAAATATCGTATCTGATTATTAACAAAATTATAGTAAAATAGACAACAAAAGTTATCGTTATGGCAAGGGAGGATCCGGCTTTGGTGCCAGGGGTGGGGGGTCACATAATCGTGGTCAAGTCACAAGAAGTTATAATTTGTATTTTTTGATTCCGCTGCCACTTGGCCATCCACTGCTGATATTCGTTTACAACGACAGAAACTGGAGTATTATCTAGTAAAAATGTTTAAAAAATTTAATTAGTGGTCCACCTAGGTCCTGGACCCAGCCCAGGGGGGGGGGGTCATGACCACATGACCCCCCTGGATCCGCCCTTGCATTATGGCACCGTTACCGAGTACCTAACTATGCGTAGACATCAGCCGACACGGCAGTTATTTTATCAAATCGCATCCATGACAGTTTGCTGGCATCGATACCAGAAAAAACGATGCCAGCCTCGGATGCGGTTTATTCATTATCGGTGCGCTTCGATGACAAAAATTTATGTAAACGCCCATCTCTATTCACAGCTGAGGCTATACTTGCTATATATATTATATATTTATATATATATATTATAGACTACTATTTATATACTTGCTGCTCTAAAGCCAGTGTTGCCAACTCCTATTGTAAGAAATGCGCTAAACAAATCCTAAAACGCACTAGGGTAGTGCTATTTTGCTAAAAGAGCACTAAATATATAAAATCAAACAAAATCTTAAAAAAAAATAGTTTCTATTGAGAATAATTAAGTTGTTATTACAAAATTAGATCGTCGTCCAAATCAGAGTTGGAATCATAGTTTGAATTCGTTGCTGTAGTGGCTGTTTGAGAAGTTGAGGGACCGGACGTTCTTGTTTCACTCTCCACGGAAACAGCTATGCTATCATTATCGTATGCAATACAGTGTTTCTAGTAGAATTTAGATACTCGACGCGCATTTCCATAGGTAATTAATTAGAGGTGCGTTCTGAAATTTTAATATCTTTAAGAACGCGCCATTGATTGGTTTTGTTTTTACCAACATGCGTGATAAAAAATGCGCTAGGTAGAGCACTAGGCACTGTTATGGAATGTTGAGCGCTAAAACATCAAGAAATGCACTAGATCTAGTGCCGAAAGCACTAAGTTGGCAACACTGTCTAAAGCACATTAGGCATCAGCGTTGCTGTTAGTACGGCAATTGCCGTTTTGTACGTCATTCAGGCGCTTTTAAGACGAATTGTATGGTATACGGCAGAATGGTCATTGCCGGACACTAAAATACGGCAATTAGGTAATCATAGCATAAGGAAGTATTGGGTCATAGAGGAAATTAATATTTCGGGTATATTGAGTATACCCAGAGAGTGGTTTTCAAATCAGTGGGTATACCACTAGCTACTATATACGTATTTATGAAATGCGGTAAGATTTACCTTAAAAGAAATTAAATAAATTGTAGATGAAACATTATCAGCGTATGCGTAAAAATGAACGCCTGATTATGAAAAGAATGCCACTAAAGATATCTTAATAGGATATTGAGGATTTGATAGGAGGAGAGATCTGTGGTTTCTATCAAATCTATAGGTTCAGTGGCATCTTTTTCATAAACAGGTTTTGAAGTGAAAACTTCTTTAGCATCGTTTTGATTTGAAAATTTATGAAACGAAAAAGCGACAGTAAAAACATATAAGTATTCATAAGAAAAAAAAACAATATTGAAGTTAAATTTGAAGGTTTCACTTCTACCACGTGTGAAATGCACACATGTTTTTTTCATTTGTTTGACTTGTGTTTCATACCTATATTTTTATTTTTCATGTAAATAATAAAATAAAAAATGAACGGCAATTTTTGTTTCAATACGGTAATTTCATCTCTTGCGTACGGTTACTCCGGCAACACTGTTAGTTAGGCATACAAGTGTTGGATGTTGTCAATGGGTAATAGCACTACAGAGAAGTATCTGTTACTTCGTAACAGATACTTCTCTCTAAAGCCTGCAATACATGTCGGCCGAGCGTTGTCGAGTGAAGGCCAATACCAACATGTAGAGTTATAGACAGTATATTTGCCTTGTCTTGCTATCGCTCGGTGTCACTTGCCTAGTTGGCGAAGTGAAGGCCAGCGCCAACGTGTATAGAGCTCATTTGGTGTAAATTGTCTTCGCTCGTCGTTGCTCGTGATCACTTACCTCACTTCGGATCGGTGTCGGTTTTTGATCACAAATCAAAGGCGCTCGCCTGCGCTCGGTCAACGTGTGGGCAGCTCTACAGACCCTCTTCTACATTGGTCGTCTGCATTGGCGTTCGACGAACTTGTCGAACGTGTGGACATTATTTCTTGCCTCGTACCTATTTGCCAACGCTCGGCCAACATGTATTGAAGCGAAAATACCTAGGTACGCTATAATAGCCTCCAAATCTTAATAATAAAAAAAACTTGAGAGGTGTCAAGGGACACCCGGATGGAACGAAGTTCCTTTCGATTAATTAGTGAAGGAATTGTAAAAAAAAACATGTCTGCAATTCACACGTGGTAGAAGTGAAACCTTCAAAAATTTACGAAATTTCAAAGGTATACCGTTGCCCTCTCTCTCTCTCTCTTTACCTCAACTCCCCACGAGACGCCCCTCAACTCATGCCTCAACTCATCCCGCAACTCATCCCGCAACTCGACCCGCAACTCGACCCGCAACTCGACCCGCAACTCGACCCGCAAATCGACCGGCAACTCGACCCGCAACTCGACCCGCAACTCAACCCGCAACTCGACCCGCAACTCGACCCGCAACTAGACCCGCAACTCGACCCGCAACTCGACCCGCAACTCGACCCGCAACTCGACCCGCAACTCGACCCGCAACTCGACCCGCAACTCCCCCCTCAACTCCCCCCTAAACTACCACCTCAACTCCCCTAAAGAAGTTTTCACTTCAAAAGTTCAAGACGAATTGAGAACCTCCTTTCTTTTGAAGTCGGTTCCAACAATGAATATATAAATAAAACTAGTATTTGCGTGTTGCGCGAGGTGCAAGCACCTCGCGTGTTTTCTTTAAAAATGGGGGAGGGGTGATGGGGGGGTTTAGAATTTGCGTGTTGCGCGAGGTGCAAGCACCTCGCGTGCTTGTGAAAAAAAAAAAAAGTGGGGGTTGATGGGGGGAGATGGGGGGGGGGGGTTTAGTATTTGCGTGTTGCGCGAGTTGCAAGCACCTCGCACCTCTCTGTAGCATATCCCATGCATGCTCAATCGGGTTCAAGTCTGGCGACTGAGCAGGCCTGAGCAGGACATTGATGTTAGCTGCGGCGAGAGTCTGTCTTACAACTCTTGCGGTGTGCGGTCGTGCATTATCATGCATTAACTGAAATAAGGGACCGATTTGCACTTGTAGAGGAACGATGACGTCAGATACAATCGTCTCAGCATAAATTTGAGCGTTGAGGTTGCCTCTGATCCAAATCAACTCAGTTCTTCCGCCGATCCAAATACCCGCCCATACCATGATGGTTCCACCACTATAAGGATGGACTTCCTGGCAGGATTTTAATCGCTGTTGGCGTCCAGGGGTTCTCCAGTGTCGTATACGTCTTGTATCCGGTCTCATACCAAAACGAGACTCATCAGAAAAGCACACGAAACGCCATTGTTCTTCTGCCCAATTTCTGTGTTCAAGAGCCCATTGATATCGAATCCTACGATTGTGCATTGCTATAGGTGGTACCCGTAGTGGTCTTCGGGAATGAAGGTTCACTTCATGCAAGCGGTTTCTGACTGTTTGGTCGCTAATTAAGTTCCCTGAAGAGTGATGAAGCCTCACGGCTAACATCATGGCGGTTATTGTTGGAGCTCTTCGAGTTAAGATTTGAATGTATCGGTCTTGTCTCCGTGTGGTGCAGCGATACCGTCCTCGATGGCGCTCAGCCACGGTACCAGTGCTTCGGTAACGTGTCCAAAGTCGACTGATAACACTCTGACTTGTATTCAGAGCTAAAGCCACAGTACGTTGCCGGGAACCAGCTTCTATCATTCCCACGGCTCTGAGCATTTCTTCCCTGCTTAAATGACGTCGCCGCTCCATAATAACGTTGGTTTTAATCAGTAGTAGGGAAACAGTAGCACTAATAATGTCTTCAATGCGTTGTATGTTTTTATAGGGAAAATATTGACAGCTGATTTTCATCTTTTACTCGAATTTGATTAACAGTTCCTGTTTCAAATTATGAAATGCACCAAAAAGGATCCATATAAATTTATAAAATCATAAATTTATTACAAAGCCACATCTCAATCTCAAGAAATCCGCATAAAAATGCTTGATCCCTAGACACTTTTGATGTGTGTAGTATTTGCGTGTTGCGCGAGGTGCAAGCACCTCGCGTGCTTGAGAAAAAAAATGGGGGGGGGTGATGGGGGGAGATGGGGGGGTTTAGTATTTGCGTGTTGCGCGAGGTGCAAGCACCTCGCGTGCTTGTGAAAAAAACTAAAGCATTGCCCCTCTAAATCAAGTAATTGCGTGTTGCGCGAGGTGCAAGCACCTCGCGTGCTGGTGAAAAAAAAAAAAGTGGGGGGGCGGGGGTGATGGGGGGGGTTTAGTATTTGCGTGTTGCGCGAGGTGCAAGCACCTTGCGTGCTTGCGAAAAAAAAAAAAAAAAAGGGAGGGGGTGATGGGGGGGGGGGTTGCAGAAGTATTTCGACTAAAGCATTGCCCCTCTAAATGAATCTGAAAAAAAAAATGTTCCAAGTCTCTTAGATTCCGAGATCCGCCTAAAGGGGGGGGGAGAAGGGGGGCGGGGGGGGGGGGACTTTGAAAAATGGTTTTTACTTTACCGAGCCTCCTCTATACGAATCCGTAAAAATAAAAAAATACGGGTCTCGTAGTTTCCGAGATACGATAGGGAGGGGAGAGAAGGGGGGGAAAAGGGGAGGTTTGGCACTTTTCCCGTAGGTTTGAGAGTTACTTGTTTACGAATCTGTCAAAATATAATCTTGACACGCCTGTTTCGCCTTTCGCTAGAGACTGGAAAGGTGCCGAAAGCATGGAAGCTGGCTAACGTACAGCCTGTACCCAAAAAGGGCAGTCGTGCTGACCCTGCCAACTACAGGCCTATTTCAGTCACGTCCATACTCTGTAAGAGTATGGAGCGTGTACTTAATAGTAAGCTCCTGGCATACCTAGAAGCCAACGACATCCTCAGTGACCGGCAATACGGCTTTCGCAAAAACCGGTCAACTGGGGATCTTCTAGCGTATGCCATTCATATCTGGAGTGAGGCCATTGAGAGGCAAGGGGAAGCACTTGCTGTTTCCCTTGACATCTCCAAGGCTTTTGACAGGGTCTGGCACGATAGCCTTATTGCTAAGCTTCCTTCTTTCGGGTTACCCACCCAACTTTGCGTTTGGATTGAAGACTTCCTGAGGGATCGGTCCATTCGAGTGGTCATTGATGGCTGCTCGTCTGGCCAATTGGCAATTAATGCCGGGGTCCCTCAGGGGTCTGTTCTCTCAGCAACTTTATTCTTGCTGCACATTAACGATCTGCTAATGCCCGGTACCTTTGGGTATGCAGACGACAGCACAGTTTCTGAGAGATATGTGTCCAGCGCGCGAGCTGGTGGGTCACAGATCCAGTCTCTCCGTGAGGACATGGTCGGGCGCTTGAACTTGACCTTGAAGGCTGTCTCCGAATGGGGCGATGCCAACCTGGTCAAGTTTAATGCAGCTAAGACCCAGGCGTGTCTCTTCTCCGCAAAAAGGAGCTAATTTGAACCGGCTCCTACTTTCCGAGGTGTAACTGTGCCGATAACTGACCATATCGAGCTTCTGGGGGTAACATTAACTTCTACCCTCAATTTTGGCCCGTTTATCGAGGCTAAGGCTCAACTAGCATCAAAAAAGTTGGGAATCCTAGCAAAGGTGAGAGGGTACTTCACACCCGAACAGTTGCTCAATCTCTATCAAGCCCAGGTTCGGTCGTGTATGGAGTACTGCTCTCATCTTTGGGATGGATCTGCTAAATACCAACTGGACGCGCTTGAGTCTATCGAGAAGCGGGCCAAAAGACTCATTGGCAACGATGCACTGGTCGAATCAAAGCTCCAGAGCCTTGAACATCGACGACGAGTTGCAAGTCTATCGGTTTTTTATCGGTTACATTTCGGGGAGTGTGCGATGGAATTACACAATTTAATTCCAACAAGCCCGTTCCATCATCGGACTACGAGACAAACGGCGAAGCGCCATCGTTACATGGTGGACATCCCACCCATACGCACCAAACGTTTTGGGAATACCTTCATTGTGCGTACGGCTAAGGAGTGGAATTCCCTGCCGGAGTCTGTGTTTCCCGATAGCTATAACCTAGGAGTCTTTAAGTCAAGAGTGAATAGGTTACTTTTAGGTAAGCGTGCTCCATCTTCGACCACATCATCACTTACCATCAGGTGAGATGGTGGTCAAACGCGAACCTATTCTAAATAAAAAAATAAAAAAAAAAACCTCCCCATCCACCATCTGGGAGAACAATTATGTCAATGAGTGAGTCAGTCAGTCAGTCAGTGAGTGGTAATTTAGCTTTATATAATATAACTAGAATTTGCGTGTTGCGCGAGGTGCAAGCACCTCGCGAGCTTGTGAGAAAAAAAAAAAGGGGGGGGGGTGATGGGGGGAGATGGGGGGGGTTTAGTATTTGCGTGTTGCGCGAGGTGCAAGCACCTCGAGGGCTTGTGAAAAAAAAAAATGGGTGGGGTGGGGTGATGGGGGGGTTGCACAATTATTTCGACTAAAGCATTGCCCCTGTAAATGAATCTGAAAAAAAATAATGTTCCAAGTCTCTTAATTTCCGAGATCCGCCTAAAGGGGGTGAGAAGGGGGCCAAGGGGGGCGACTTTGAAAAATGGTTTTTTCTTTACCGAGCCTCCTCTATACGAATCCGTAAACAAAAAATTTACGGGTCTCGAAGTTTCCGAGATACGATAGGGAGGGGTGAGAAGGGGGGTGAAAAGGGGAGGTTTGGCACTTTTCCCGTAGGTTTGAGAGTTACTTGTTTACGAATCTGTCAAAATATACCCACCTCCCCATCCACCATCTGGGAGAACAATTATGTCAATGAGTGAGTGAGTGAGTGAGTGGTAAGGGTGATGGGGGAGATGGGGGGGTTTAGTATTTGCGTGTTGCGCGAGGTGCAAGCATCTCGCGTGCTTGTGAAAAAAAAGGGGTGGTGATGGGGGGGGTTTAGTATTTGCGTGTTGCGCGAGGTGCAAGCACCTCGCGTGCTTGTGAAAAAAAAAAAGTGGGGGGGGCGGGGGTGATGGGGGGGCGGGGGTGATGGGGGGGCGGGGTTAGTATTTGCGTGTTGCGCGAGGTGCAAGAACCTCGCGTGCTTGTGAAAAAAAAAAAAAAGGGGGGGGGGAAATGGGGGGGGGGTTGCACAAGTATTTCGACTAAAGCATTGCCCCTCTAAATGAATCTGAAAAAAAAAATGTTCCAAGTCTCTTAGATTCCGAGATCCGCCTAAAGGGGGGGAGAAGGGGGCGGGGGGGGGGGACTTTGAAAAATGGTTTTTACTTTACCGCGCCTCCTCTATACGAATCCGTAAAAAGAAAAAAATACGGGTCTCGTAGTTTCCGAGATACGATAGGGGGGGGGGGGAGAAGGGGGGGGAAAAAGGGAGGTTTGGCACTTTTCCCGTAGGTTTGAGAGTTACTTGTTTACGAATCTGTCAAAATATACCCACCTCCCCATCCACCATCTGGGAGAACAATTATGTCAATGAGTCAGTCAGTCAGTGAGTGAGTGAGTGAGTGGTAATTTAGCTTTATATAATATAACTAGTATTTGCGTGTTGCGCGAGGTGCAAGCACCTCGCGTGCTTGTGAAAAAAAAAAAAGAAAAAGGGGGGGTGTTGATGGGGGGTGTTTAGTATTTGCGTGTTGCGCGAGGTGCAAGCACCTCGCGTGCTTGTGAAAAAAAAAAGTGGGGGGGGGGCGGGGGTGATGGGGGGGGGGTTATTATTTGCGTGTTGCGCGAGGTGCAAGCAACTCGCGTGCTTGTGAAAAAAAAAAAGAAAAAAGGGGAGGGGGAAATGGGGGGGGGGTTTACAATTATTTCGACTAAAGCATTGCCCCTCTAAATGAATCTGAAAAAAAAAATGTTCCAAGTATCTTAGATTCCGAGATCCGCCTAAAGGGGGGGAGAAGGGGGGCGGGGGGGGAGACTTTGAAAAATGGTTTTTTCTTTACCGAGCCTCCTCTATACGAATCCGTAAAAAGAAAAAAATACAGGTCTCGTAGTTTCTGAGATACGATAGGGGGGGGCGAGAGGGGGGGGGGAAAAGGGGAGGTTTGGCACTTTTCCCGTAGGTTTGAGAGTTACTTGTTTACGAATCTGTCAAAATATACCCACCTCCCCATCCACCATCTGGGAGAACAATTATGTCAATGAGTTAGTCAGTTAGTGAGTGGTAATCTAGCTTTATATAGTATAACTAGTATTTGCGTGTTGCGCGAGGTGCAAGCACCTCGCGTGCTTGTGAAAAAAACTAAAGCATTGCCCCTCTAAATCAAGTATTTGCGTGTTGCGCGAGGTGCAAGCACCTCGCGTGCTTGTGAAAAAAAAAAAGTGCGGGGGGCGGGGGTGATGGGGGGGGGGGTTAGTATTTGCGTGTTGCGCGAGGTGCAAGCACCTCGCGTGCTTGAGAAAAAAAAAAAAAAAAAGGGGGGGGGAAATGGGGGGGGGGTTGCACAATTATTTCGACTAAAGCATTGCCCCTCTCTTTACCGAGCCTCCTCTATACGAATCCGTAAAAAGAAAAAAATACGGGTCTCGTAGTTTCCGAGATACGATAGGGGGGGGGGGGGAGAAGGGGGGGGAAAAGGGGAGGTTTGGCACTTTTCCCGTAGGTTTGAGAGTTACTTGTTTACGAATCTGTCAAAATATACCCACCTCCCCATCCACAATCTGGGAGAACAATTATGTCAATGAGTGAGTGAGTGAGTCAGTCAGTCAGTCAGTGGTAATTTAGCTTTATATAGTATAATAATAATAATGAATTTACAAACGAAACTTTATAATAACTACAAACAATTCTGAGACGAAATAAATCGGCGAGAAGAGCGACACGTCCATATAGCAACAGGCGTTGGCCGGCACTGTCGGTACACAGGCGTTTACGCACACATGCGTACGTATTATATTGCGAAAGAAGTATACGCGATTTACTGAAAATATATTGATTGGATTAAAAAAATAAAACAGTATTACGTTAGTATATTTCTTGTTGAATAATTTGTCAAAAAATCAGAAAGATCGTATGTATTTAATATGGTTTTTATTCGTTAAAAGATTTTTTTAGAGGTTACTTTGTGATTTTTTTCTATCAATTAAAATTTGTTGTATTATGTTTTCAACACACTACTTAACTAGATTATATCCTGAATAATATCATATATTTTTCTGATTGTGTTAACTGCAGTGAATCATATACTTTAAAGCATTATAAAACTCGCGTTTAGCTCTCGTAGTCCCCTTAAAAAGTGTCGTTACAACTTTTCGTCTTAATTTTTTCCGGCTAGCCCCCTTTCGCAACGCGCGATAAGGAACTTCCTTCCAATACCAGCTGTTTGCAGCGAGAAGAAATGTACCATAAGTCCGCACACAGAGTTGAGATTGTTTTGCCCACCGCGCGACCCACGTCTGAACGCGTCATCGAGTGAATGTGCTAGGGTTGTATGATTGTATCCACAGTCTAAAAAATTTTATACTGTAGTTGTACCTATGATTATATTGGTAATAAAACGAATTTTGTAGAAAAACAATTATTTTTTATTTGTTGATCAAATATGTTTCAGTTTAAACAAATGATAGATGCATTTTTTCCTTCCCTGAATTCCCGATAATAAAATTTTAATGTCGAAAATTTCCAAAACCGCGTAAATAATTTTAATAAATAACTAATCCAAAGGGAAACAGGAGCAAAGCGAAGGAAAATTAATTGTTATTAGGCCGATCCATTATGACGTTGTCAAAATTATTTAAAAAAGCTCAGGCAGGCAGCGGCAGCCCACTGTCGGATGTACCGACGGCGATACGCGGAGCGGAAGGCATATAACGCGTGGCCTTGAGCGAGTGACGGACGCCTGGTAATAGTTAGTGACAGCATGAGTGTTCTTGAAAATCTCAAAAATGATAGGTTGAATGCTGATACAAATTATTTTATATCTTTCATAAAAGAATATTGGTTGCATTTTTCTTTTCATGATATTAAGGTTTTGTTCATGTGGATCCCTTCGCATGTTGGTGTGATGGGCAATGAAAGGGTTGATATTGCTAGAGCTATAACAAATTCTGATGATGTGCCAGATTCAAGTAGTCTCCTCAACATATCTGTTCCTTGTACAGACATAGTTCCCATGTTTAAAAAAAGGTCCACTGATATAAATGGAAAAGGCACTGGAATCATACAGTCCAAATTGAAAATAAAGGTGTGTGGTATGCAGTATACAATATTCCCATAGGATCCATGCCTTCGTTCTGTAAAACCAATACTTACATGAGCAGGAAGTTTTACTCCAACATACTCAGGCTTCATTTTGGTCACTGTTGTCTGAATTATCATCTGTCTCGTCTAAAAATTGTACACAGTCCTCTCTGTGATCATTGTAACTCTCAAGCAGAGCAATCTCTTGCTCACATTTTCTTTGAGTGCTCATCTTTTGGCATCCAGAGCCTTGTGTTGATGGATGAGCTAATTGAAATTTATGGTAGGGCTAAACTTTCTTTTATGGCCCGTTGTGTTGGAAGTTCATAGTTTTACTACAGTAAAACTATGAACTTCCAACTTTCTATTTATGAGATAATAAGCTTTCTATTTATGAGTACTATTTACAAATAGTACTAATAAATAGAAAGCTTGTTACAAATTGTCAAGTTGCGCAAATTCTCTGTTTACGAGATAGGTATACGTTTTTTAAAGTTTCTTTTTTTTTTCTTTTCTTTCTTTGACATCTGAGCCGGTGTCGACTATTCTGCCAGTATCACGGCAGCGAAGGTAGGCCGTCGAACTTTGTGCTTTGTGGTAGCTGTTAGTTCAGCTGCAAGGATGAACACATGAGTTAAACATTTAATCTACTATATACAAGCTAAGATATAATATACTATATATATATATATATATATATATATTTATCCTGCAACCAATTAGCCGTCCTCTGAAGAAAAAAGTACATTTAAACTGGCGTCCACCGGCATATGGCATCCGCATACCGGACGCCACTTTTTTGGTCGGTGGCACTTAGGTCCTATTGGTCCTGGTTAGCCGTAGGACAAAAATCGATAGAAGCCTAATAAAAGAAAGAGATGAGTAGATAAATCGAAAGCTGGCAACGTCGCACTCCCAAATACCTGCGGGGACGTTAAGTAGTCCATGCCATAGGTAAATCGCAATCAGTATATCCAGGACGCCCAGAATGTATTACCATGGTTCGGGGTTCAAAAATGTTGGGGCATGACTGCAAGATGAATATCGCGAAAAATAAAATTATCGGAAAATGACGTACCCCACGTTGCTGGAAATCGACAAACTAAGCAATATTCATTTAGACTTGTTAAAAATTATAAGGGGAACTGGGGGACGTCGTAAGGTTGCACGACGTGCATGATGCCAAAAAGATTCTAGGATGTATATATATATATATATATATACATTACACAATAACAATATATATATTATAAAACACAAACTATTATCTACACAATAACTATACACATATTACGCACTAATTACATTTTAATCTCATTATCTGTTATAAACTTCGATAGGAGGTTAATTAATTTAGGAGAAAAGTGGGTAAGAAGGGCATGGAAGCTGGTTGGGAGCGGAATACTGCATTTGGGAAGTTTTTGGTATAAATCAAAGGATCTATTGTTTATGGAGCAGGAGAAGAAAATATGGTCTAGGATACACTCAGCAAGGCCTCGCACAGGGAGCTGTCACGGACATGTATTTTATGCAAGAATACTGGGCTACAACAATGTCCGAGTCTAAGTCTGCAGAGTGACGAAACAGTCTTCTTGGACAATTTAGGAAATTTAGTAAACCAGGGTTTCCTCTGAATTTCAGGCTGTATAGCGGCATAGTACTTACTTTTGGTTTTTGAGGTCGACTTCCATGTTTCCGCCCACAAGTTAAATAACTTAGGACTGGCACCATTCTGCAAATCATAGTTCTGAACTACGTAGTGCTTTCGATCAGCCGGATTTGATGTGGCATACTTTGCTAACGAATCAGCGCACTCATGGCCAACAATACCCGAGTGACCGGGGATCCAGGCTATCTCGATGTCCAAGCCACTTTGGGAGCAATCAAATAACAAGTTCTTAATATCTATAATGATTTGACTATGGATTTTACTGTAAAGTTGATTTTGTTTTAATGCCTGGATACTACTAAGGGAATCTGAAAAAAATACTGATCTTGTTATTTGATGGGATTTTATATAGTGTATGGCTTCTAAAATACCAATACACTCCCCTGTAAATACTGATGCTTCTGGTCGACATTGAAATAATAAGGCTGTTGTGGAATTTTGAAAATAAACTGCAACCGCAGTGCATTCGGTATCGGATAGTTTAGAAGCATCAGTAAAAAATAAATTCCATCCTTCCCAATACCGCATGATATCTGACTCAAAGTCATCTCTTGGGTTTTGGAAATTCTTTGATATACCCAGTCCTAAAACGGTTTTTGGTTCGAAATAAATCGTATCATATGCAGCGACAAAGACTGGGAGAGTTGAGTATTGACAAATTGGCGAGGAGAGTTGTTTAAGCTTTCTGTACGTATTTATCAATAGAGGAATTGTTTTATTATTCCAATAGGGAGAGTTATTAATTGAGAGGTCAATTTGATGTAAAATTGGGAGCAAAGGATTGTATGAAAGCGAAAAACTTTAGCCAGGAAGCGATCTGCCAGGTATTGTCTCCTAAGGTGAAGAGGAGGTTCTGCGCATTCAACTTGAAGTGCATTTATGGGAGTGGATTTCATGGCCCCAATGACAATTCTTAGACATTTTGATTGGATCCTTTTTTTTTTTTAACTTGGTAAAATTATCAAATAAGTCCTCCCACCCCAGGCAGGGCGGGAGGGACTGTCAGACTTTTACTGACTAAAATCCACGGTGTTCCTTCAATAACCCTTTACGTACCGGGGTCACGGTAATGGGATAAGTCCCACGACCCCGGCAGGCTTCCGGTCGGACAGCGAGTTGCCCTTTACTCGCTGTCCGCATGCCCGCGCCTACGGTGGCCGGAGATCGTCGGCCGAGGTCCGACGCCGTGGGCGTCTGCCACTGCAGCTGGGCTGGAGGGAGGACGCCATCCTCTCCCTCACACGGCCCGCCTCCTCCTTCGGAAGCATGACTGCTTCGCAGAAGGAGGCGACCGCTTCCCACTCCCTCTCGCCCCGCAGCATGGCCTCGACCAATGCCGGGCGCGAGAGGTCTCCGCCTATCGCCGCCGTGAGGACACGTCGGTGATCTGCCCAGGCGGGGCAGTCCTGCACCGTATGCTCTACTGTGTCCTCAGGGCGACCCTCGCAGTGGTGACACCCAGGCGTTTCTTCCTTTCCCATCAGACACAGGTACCTCCCGAAACTTCCGTGTCCGGTGAGGACCTGCGTCATGCGGTAGGTCAGGACGCCGTGAGGCCGATCTAGCCACTCCTCAAAGAGGGGTCTTACCGCCGCAATTGCGGCGTGCCTGGCCGTCGGTTGCGACAGTCGTTCCCTCCATACTGCCCTGAGATCGCGCCGGAGCTCTTCCCGCCGCGCCTCGACTTCTCGAGGCAGCGGGGATACGCCCCGGCGCTGCGCCTCCACGCGCCATTCATAGACGCGCTGGAGTTGGAGTTGGTTGGAGCTGGAGGAGTCGCCTCCAGATCCCAGGGCAGCAATCCGGCAAGGAGGTTGGCCGATTCGCCGGCGATCGTGCGGTATCCCCGGATCATCCGGATAGTCATGACCCTCTGGCATGCGACCAACTTCAGTGGTCGCGTCCGGATGCTCAGGGCCCACACGGGGGCCCAGTAGAGGGCCATGGACCGCACGACGCCGGCGTACAGCCTTCGGCAAGAGGCGTTTGGCCCGCTGAGGTTAGGCAGGAGTCGCCTGAGGGCGGCTGCACCTGCTGAAGTTCCACCGGCTGTCGAGGACGAGTCCCAGGTACTTCATCGTCCTCCCAACGCCGAAGCGAACCCCCTCCACCGACCTCCACTGGTCCGAGTCCCACATAAGGGACTCGGACCGTGGCGCGTTCCGACCGCCATGGAAGCACATGGCCTCTGTCTTGTGCAGCGCCACGTCGAGTCCCAACTGCCGGATCCTATGAACGACTGTCGCAACCGCTTGCGTCGCCAGGACGGCCGCCACCTGGTGCGACTCTCCCTGCGCCAGGACGAGCGTGTCGTCGGCGTAACATATTACGCTGACGCCGTCAGGGAGGTCGCCGCGCAGCACCCAGTCGTATCCGATGTTCCACAGGGGCGGCCCCAAGACCGATCCCTGTGGGACACCGCACGACATCTCTTGCTGGTTCCACTCTCCCCGGTGACCGGGGTAGATGACGGCTCTGTCCGTCAGGTAGTCCTCGACTATGCGACGGAGGTAGGTCGGCACCCGGTGATACCGGAGTGCCTCCCTGATGCAACTCTAGGGCAGGGTGTTGAAGGCATTGGTGAGGTCCAAAGACACCGCCAAGACGACCCTGCCCCGGTCCCCCGTCGTGAGGGCTCTCACGCGCATGATAGCATCCACCGTGGAGCGCCCCCTGCGGAAGCCAAACTGGCACTCCGCAAGATCCGGGCCCACCCGATTCAGGTGCCCGAAGAGGCGGTCTGCAATTACTTTTTCCAAGAGCTTGCCCACCTCGTCGAGCAGCACGATGGGCCGGAATGCGGACGGAGAGTCCACAGGGCGCCCGGCTTTCTGGATCAGGACCAACTTCCCCGTCTTCCAGCGAAGCGGAAACTGGCCCCTCTCCAGGCATGCGCTAAAAAGCCCCCCTAGTCGAGGCCCGAGAGTCTCCGAGGCCAGGACCCAGGCTTTCCCTGGCAGGCCGTCGGGTCCTGGGGCGGTATTTTTGGCCTTGAGCCGTTGTACCGCCACTCTCAAGTCTACCTCGGTCACCTCTGGAGCGTCGTAGAGTGAGAGTCGTCGCTGTGGTCCGCGTTTGCGCCAGCTTCGCTGTCAGGTTCCGTCGGAGACGGAGCCATGGGCGGGGGAGCATTCTCCCCTCGCGATGGGAACAGGGCGCTCACCACGTCCTCCGAGAACTGAGGCTGGGATGCTAATCAATTTCTTAAGAGCTTCTTTGTTGCAGGGCTCTAACAAAAAGCTGCAGTAATATAAAGCACTTCTGGTCAATGCATCATAGATCAGTTTAAGGGTGTAGGGGTGAACTACCCACCAAACCCCAGCCAAGGCCTTGAGAACTGATATAGATTTTTCCCATTTTTAACCACGCTGTTAATGTGATCAGCTCCAGTCAACCTTGAGTCTAAAGTTACTCCCAGGAACCTAGCACTATTCTTAACGGGGATGGTTTGTCCATTAGGTAAAAACTTATAATGAATAAAAATATAATGAAAGTACAGATGTGACTTTTATTTAAATTAATATTTTAATCAATAGTTATTAAACATGGAAAATACGCAACCGGTCTCCAGGACCGACGTCAGGTGGTAGTGTAACTTAAAAACACGTCAGGTGGCTAAGAGTTAAAAAAGCTATATTGCAGAACTTGTGCATTTGTTTCGAAACCTCCCTGATTTCATTGAGATAATATGTACTAGTACATATTACCTCAATGCCTGATTTAAATGAATTTCGTTTGTATATTTGATTAAATGGAATAATCGGAGACCCCGCCGAGCTTCTTCAAAAAAGGTTTTAACCTTTATAATAATGTTTCGAGCATCACTTTTAATAGCTTTCGGCATACTTAACTTTATAAATTCAGCAATATCACGACAAAACAACCAGAGAACCCTAATGTAGTATACACTGACAATCGAATGACATTACAACATGACGGCGTAGTCACAGAGTACATTTTTAATTTTTTATATAGCCGTAGTTCCAATTTTCGCCATTTCCTAGATTAGTTGGTAGGAGCACAGAGTACATTTTTAGGTAGGAGTGTATTTTTTTTCTCTGACATAGGTACACAAAAGGGTTGGGACAAAAATAGGTTCTCACATATCACATTTTTGCACTTCAACTTCAACAATCAGCTAGAGGCTTGTTTAATTTACCTACTCTAAAAATAAGTGGCTGTAGAAGTACTGGATCATGAGAACAGTGTACGATATTATGCGACCGGCGAAGTTCATAACTGGTCGTACATTGATCGTAAATACGTTTGCAGATATATCTAGCTTGCGCCAGGCTACCAGTGTTATCATTGCCCTCACTTGCTTATAAGGCTCATTATCTGTAATGAAAACTATTTAAATAACACAGGAAAAGTTAAGGGAGTAATTTTATGAAATATCCATTAAGTATCACATTAACAAAAAGATTTGGCAATAGTTCTCAGATATATTTTCATTTCTAATCCCAGGATTTATCAAAAGCGTCTAAACCATGCAAAAATGTACCTAAAATCCTACGTAATTTACGCTACTGAAACGTTCCTCGTTTCTCGTCCATAATAACATAAATGTGTAAAAATCTTTCTGACTGTATATTTACCTTCGGTGTGTTCTAAATAGTAGGACGTTGCTAATATAAATGCGAAAGAAGTGTGTATCTATCTGTCTCTTGTCCTATCCAGCCTGTCCCGAGTTGCCCTCCCCTAATGACGCCCTAAGCCGAGGTCCGCACACCATAGTGGGAGCCCATAGCGTGTAGTCGTAAGTTTAACAAAAGCCCTGCCCTTAGAAAAATAACGCATAGAAACCTAGTACGAGTGCAAAAAGTGAGACAACTAAAACTTAGCACGTACGCATTGGCGTACTTTTCTCGGCGAGCCGTCAGTATTCGTCACAGTAGTCAGTAGTAGTCACATTCCGCCGAACAGAGCTCGCAAGTAAATAATTTAAAACGACCGTTTGTAGCATAAATGGATGTCATAGTCCTTCAGGAAAACAAAAAACGTGTAATCAAATTACATTTCACAAGTAATTACTTACATTTTATACATTATTTTTACGTAAATCGATCATCAAACAAAAATTCTAATATCCTAATTTATCACAATTCAATGTCGCTATCAGTGAGGAAAAAATATACCAATATTGCTTTCTTTGTGCTTATTTTTGTTTCAAAAAATATAGTTATCGCGGTTATTATGTGTGCGTCAAACTAAACTATATTTAGTTACAGCTACTACCTACAGTGTTTTAAAACTAAAAGTTACTCTTAGTTCGAAGAGAGGCATAATAAAGATTACAAGTTTATTGATAATATAATATAACACATACTTTTAAGTAATTGATATCAAACGAGATCTTTCAAGCAATTAATACATGTCTATAATACTCGTATTATTATAACACATCACACATCAAACATTCTAAACGCAATGAACGATATCCCATTTCGTTTACCTTCCGTAAAAAATATGTCATATAAAGTCATATTACTTACATGAAAAAACATCATCATATCCAGTTTCATAACATAAAATATTTGATATGATCCAGCAACATAATAGTGCGTTTTCCCATTTTTGTGGGTAATGGTCTGGTAATGGTATCACTGATAGCTATATTTGTGTGCGTTTGAGGAACGTAGACACATTCGAATCACGCACACAAAGAAAATAAAGTAGATACACGAAATCGCTCGTGTTTTGTTCTAGACACCCTTTCCATGCGTTATTTTTCTAAGGCCCTGCCTTTATGCTTGTAATTAAAGCCTGCTTAGCCGGACTTGTCCAAGTCCAGTTAAGCAGCCGACAACCTCATAAGTTGACATGCGAGAGGCCATTCATAAAAAATATGTCTGTCAGTCTGTTTGTTACCTTTTTACGTATTAAGGGATATTTGAATGAAACTTGTCGCATAAGTAGGACATTTCTTGTTTTACGCCAATAGGTACTTTAATACCAGGAGTAGGTCCGAGGGGCGGCTGAAAAGTTTTGAGCCTAACGTGTTAAAATGCTGGTAAAAATATGAATTTGGAAATATTTTTTCTATGAAGAAAAAATATTTTTCAATATAGTCTCCCTCTATTTCAATACACTTCTTACATTCATTATAAAGGGCTTTTAATCCGGTCAAAAATATTCGCCGTTTTTGTCTTCGAAATGTTCATTTACCTACTTCAATTCTTCGTCACTGGAAAATCTCCGTCCCCGAAGGTCTTTTTTCAAATTTGAAAAAAGAAAATAATCGCTAGGAGCCAGGTCTGACTGTGTGGGTGGTTAATTTCTTCGAATCCTGTCTCAGTGAGGGCACGCCTTGCAACTCGCGCAGTGTGGACGGGCGCGTTGTCTTGCAAAAACAGGACCCCTTTCGCCAGTTTGCTTCTCCGTTTCTCAACAACCACTTGACCTACCTTTGTCAACAATGCGGCATAGCAATCTCAGTTCATTGTAGTATTTTTAGGATCAATGAACAAATTACCTTCACAATCCCAAAAAACAGTGGCCATGAGCTTGGACGCCTATCTTTCCAGTTTGAACTTGCTCGGCGGCTTTTCTCCCTTTTCTATCCACTGCATTGACTCTTGTTTTGATTCCGGATCGTACTGTTGAATCCAGGTTTCATCGACAGTAATAAAGCGAGAAAAAAATCGTCAGGATTATCGCCACAGATCTCTAAAAACTCTTGTCCGGTGGCGTCAGCATTTTCGGCACCCATCGCGCGTACACATTTTTCATGTGCAGGTGGTTATGCAAAATGTTTCCGATCCGTTCCTTGCCCACGGCTTCAGCTATCTGCCACAACTAGATTCGCCGATCTTCCAGAACAAGTTTTTTTACTTTTTCAACGTTTACTTTTTCAACGTTTTCATCGGTGACTGCGGTGTTTGGGAGTCCCGACCTGGGATCATCTTCGAGCGACTCCCTGCCGTGTTTGAACTTTCGGTTCCAACGTTTAACAGTCGCAAATGAAGGTGCAGACTCCCCATAAACTGCTGACATCTCTTCAAATATTTCCGTCGGCGTTTTGTTCTCCTTTGTTATGAATTTTATGACAGCTCTGTACTCCAAAGTGCGGATGACTCGGACATGGTGACGTTTATGGTTCAATTACTAAAAGCGTAATGATGCTAATGACATAAAACTTGTCATATATATTTCTTAGGATACCCGCAATTAGTCGTATGATGCGCGAGTAGTAAGTACGTACTTTAGGCTCAAAACTTTTCAGCCACCCTGCCAGCCAGCCTTTCATGATGATATCCAACATTCACGCAAGCAAAACCGTTGACATAAGCTAGTAATTTATATTACATTTCATTCATATATTATTATTTTCCTACATTGAAGATCGGATTGTTAACTTAATACCACTTCGACAATCTTACCTTCTTCAATTAATTGTAAAACGTGCAATAGCAATGCTGTAGTTTTCTTCTTTTCCTTTGTGAACATCTCACACACGATTGCCAGAAATATAGGACGGCAGTTTATGCAGGAATAAAGAAATAAATCACTTAGGAATATTTCGGAGTACTGCAAAAAAGGGAATATTCTGAAATCTTCTTAAATAGAATATGGCAAATTTTCTCAACATCAGACATAATAAATATTTTTGTTGCTTACAGTAAAATTAACTTATACAATGTCAATGACATTTGATGTTTTTTTTTAATAGAAAAACTGTGTAATAAACAATGTTGCTCAGAAATAAACATAATTGGTATAAATAATTGGCCTTCAGGTTAGATTTTTAACTGATGGTTAAAAATCTGACCTAATCGTCAAACTTATTTGTTTTTAACCGACTTCAAAAAAAGGAGGTTTACAATTCGTCTTGAACTTTTTTTTTTTTTTTTTTTTTTTTTATGTATGTTACCTCATATCTCGGAGACGGCTGGACCGATTTGAAAAATTCTTTTTGCATTTGAATGGGTATAGTTTCTAGTTGGTCCCATTGTTACGAAATCAGGATCTGATGATGGGATCCTGGAGAAATCGAGGGAACTCTTCAAATATTATAGGCACACCTATAGCGTTTTGGGTATTTCTTATAGTAGCTTGTGCAGATCCTCTCGAAAAGCACCATTTGAGGAAGTGGAACTGATGATGAAGACCCCAGATGGCCACCGAAACTACTCAATAATAAGTATTTCGTTGATTGGGATTAGATTACTTGAATATGGATGTTAAGCACTTTATGCTCGTCACAATGCATATGGTGAAGTAGAGCTGATGGTGATGTACCAGGAGAACTCCTCAAAAATTAACGGCTCTGCACCGGGAAAAGCAATATTTTGTAAAAGGTGATAAGTAGTTGACATTTTGGCTTTTGTAACTAGATAAATTACAAACCGACCCACTAAAAAGCGTGAAAAAAAACTTTTTAGCAAAAAATAGAACCGACTTCCATATAAAAACACTACAAAGGCAAAAATAACTTTAATTTCGGAAGGCGGTGTCTTTAATTTTGTATATATTTTCGTTTTTGACACCGCCTTGCGAAATTAAAGTTATTTTTGCCTTTGTAGTGTTTTTATATGGAAGTCGGTTCTATTTTTTGCTAAAAAGTTTTTTAGACGTCAAAATTGTCAGTCGACTGAAGAATCAACTCCTAGATGGGTTAGGTAAAAGCCTCACTGAATCGATGCACAGAATATGTGCGACAGAGCTAAGAAATGTACACTTATAATATCCATTTTCATCTTACTTTCTGAATGTTTTACATTTTTCGGTTACATTTTTAAAGAAGATCGTTTGATTAATTAGGTCTTTTGCCGTAGGCCTCCTTTAGATTTTTCCTCTGTTATTTGTTACGGGCCACTTGACTCTCCTCCAATGCTGTGAGTTATAATTCATCCTAATATTTCCTTTCCTCTCCTCTTTATATAAATTAAATTAACTTTTTCAGTAAACTAGGTTTAGTTAATTTGTAACTATAAACTTATTGCAACGTGCACTTCATTAGTAAAATTACCGTTAAAGAGGGAGACAATGACCGACAAATAGTCAATAATGTACATAACAGCCATGAATTGTACATCGCAAATACCTGAAAAAATAGAGAAGTTTAAACAGACAAAGTACGAATAGATACAAATTATACACACATTGCAAGCAATCCGTTCATACCTGACCACAGTAAATAATATTAAAAAGATGAATACAATCAGCAAGATTGTCATATATTTGCATTAGCTCGTACCAACAACAGTGCAAAGCCTCGTCTCGTATAATTTTAGGTTCGATGCAAATGTTCTGCAAAAGAATACTTTTTAAATAAATACACTTATAAATGTAACAAATTGTGGTACTTCTAAACTCCAGTTAAGTAGTAACCACTAACCAGCCTTGTGCTGAACTACGAGTGGTCATATCAAAAAGAAAACTTTCTAAATTAAATGGTTTACAATTTGCATTGCTTAATTCTTGCTACAATATGAATGGTGGTTACCTTAATAACAAAGTCACAAACGGTATCCTGGAATATAATATTCTTTTGTTTCGTCATCGTGTTCCTAATAGCCCTCAGCAGCAATGTATTCAACATTAGAATTCGCAAATAAATATTTATAATGATGCAGTATAAGATCGATCCTTGAAGCATGATCAAAAAAAAATTTATATGGGCGCCAATATTTTGTAAGTGAAATTTTCTTAACCAAAATGTACAAAGCACTTGCACGACTGGTAATACGACCAGTATTATTGAGATGAGACGTCTTCTTCTAAATACTATTACAGATGTGCCAAAATATGTATCAACATTAGCAAGCTTTTTAAATAATTCAACATAGTGTTTCGAGTTAAAAATTGCAATAGAGAAAACTGAATAAACGGCTTCGACACTGCTCAACGTGCCAAAAGTTTTGGTTAAGATGTTTAACGGAACGTCAGATTTTGTCTCGTGCCAACTCATGGGCTTTACAATTATCATTGATACCCAAAGGTGAGTTATGATTAAAAACAATGCGTAGAACTTGCTTAAGAACTTTGTTTTCACTACGTTTTCTTTCTCGTATGAAACTAATTTTGATCCGAATATAGACGCAAAATATATTAAGGGTTTTGCAGCAACGACTAGTGAATACTGGTACACTTTTTTATACACTGGACTTTTGTTAATATTGCTGGAGACTGCCTTCTCGTTAGAAAAAAATAAAACATTTTTTTGAGTTTGAAAGTCGTTAACATAAAACATCGTCCTTCCTTTGACAGTCCTATAAAGTACTTACATTGTTGATGATGAAAGGCTTTCCAATCCAAGGTTTTAATACAAGAAATGGATTCGATATCATTCAACCCTTTAATTAAGTTTTGAAATTCGTTTGATTATAGTGCTGTATCTTGTTTTGAGTATGTAATTAAATTCATATGGGTGATTTTATTTTGATTGGGCTTGGGCTCCATCAAACATCAAAAAGCGTTCACTGTTAGCGATACGCTTGCGATTAAAACCACCGCCGTCCAACAATGAAATCCTTTTGGGTGAAATGGTGATGACGATTCTCCATCACCATTATAGGGCCCTTATTTTGGTTAACTGGATATTAAAAGTACTAATACTGGCTGCGACACGCTGGCTACATACCTTTGTTTTGGCAATATTATACGTTTCAAACCGCGCACTTTTTGTGCCAGTTTATGTACCTACTCTAATTTTCCCCGTTTCTTCATCTCCATCGGTACATTGAAAAAAAGCAGAAAGAGTGCAACTGCTGAGTTTGGGAAGGAGCAAGGTGGGTTATAGGTTCGAAGCTAAGAAGGTCAAAGTATTATAATATGCTTTCATTTATGTACGTATTTTTTAGTGGATGCCTGGACATCGGTTCCGCAGCTGATCTCTTTCAGGCTGTATTAAATTGCGTCGAATCGGTATCTATACCTACGAGTGAAGGAAGAGATACTGGACTAGTACTGGTGCACATGCTTAGGTGCTAAAATATGTGCCACGCTGAATAACGCAGATCTAGACGTACCTAAAGACTATAAAAAAAAACCAAAGACAGCCGGGACCAATGCATGAACGTGTTTTCCGAGACACGGAGGAATCTCTACCTCGGCAAGCATTGTTTAATGTAAATTTAAATGTAAATTTCTCCCTTTGTATTTTAAATTAGGAAGCCGAGCAATTGTTTGAATTTTGATTTTATTTTATATGGGTCTTGGACCTGAAATAAATGAATTTTATTTTATTTATTTTATTTTTTTAATTCAAAGTTCGACCCATGTGGCTCTTATTATTTAGCCACGAGCTCCTCTTGTGTGGAAACGAAATAATAATAATTAATTTATTTCAAACTTCAGGTTATCCATTTATAATTTAATTACTGGACCTCAAAGAACTGTTTATTGTCTTCTTATCTTTTGTAAAGAAAATATTTTATTTCAGACCACAAGATCCATAGTTTTGTTGGTATTACACATGACTTATAAACTATGTTAGTAACAATAAAATACACATCACTTCAACTTGCAACTCCGGAGAACGCAATAGAGCGAGCGGAGTCAAGCTCAGTATACCTGCACATGACCGCGCTTCTAAGCGACGACCAGACAAACTAACAAGCGCAGCGTCATACTCGCCGTGTAGGTACTATATCTATGCGCGACAGTAATTAGCGGGCAACTATTCTTGTGGTACAAACTGATTTTGTGTATAACAAATATATTGTACGTTTCAAACAATGTCTAAAACACCACCAAAAACTCCTCCAAACCAATACCCGTCCCGGTCAGAATCTGACATCCAAAAATTATACTATGCAGACACTAACATAGAAAGAAATATAACACAGCGAGCCAAACGCAGGTGTCTATCGGGTGGGGATACGGGAGAAGAGTTAGATGCATTTAAAAACGAGATAAAGAGTATGTTTAACGAAATGATTAGTGCTCAAAATTCCCGGCTAGATAAATTGGAGAACCATATGATTGAGATAAAAAAATCATTACACTGATATTAAGGCAACGAATAGTGAACTCGAAAAAACAATGACTTTTATCTCAGATCAGCTGCAGTCAGTCGAGGTTAAAATTTCGAGTCTTGATAAAGAGCGTAGCTCTATGGCGGTGAAAATATCTACGTTAGAGGAAAAGATAGACACGTTTGATCGTAATCTCGTTAAAACTTCTATAGAAATACGCAATGTTCCCAAAAGAGATTACGAAACAAAGATAATGTTGTTTGAGACTATGATGCACTTGTCTAAACGCTTAGAATGTGAAATGGACCTAACCAGTATTCGTGACATTACCAGACAACCGTCTAAAAAGGAAGCCCAGACGTCAAATATATCAGTGGAGTTCTCAAATACACTGGCGAAAACAAAGTTTCTTACTGCCGTCAAAAAATATAATAAATCGAATGCAAGTAATAAAGTAAACTCGACCCATCTTAACTTCAACACCGCCCAAAAAATACCTATCTACATTGCCGAGCAGCTGACCTCACTCTCCAAACGGCTGTTTTACTTAACTATATTATATGCCAAGTCACATCAATACAGCTTTTGCTGGACATCGAATGGACGTGTGTTTCTGAAGAAAGATTCTGATAGCCAATCTATGGTGGTTAAGAATGAGTGTTCGGTCCGACGTGAAACAGAACGCACCCTTTTGACATAAAGAATTTGATTTTGACATTACTTGACTTTGACAGATAGACTTTGGTTCCGTTGTTGGAAAATGTCCGCCCTTGGGACTTTGATTTGATTGTATTTGGTAAAATATCGTTGGATTCGCGTGTTGAAACCGATAATTGGGTCGCGAATTATCAATTGTTGAAGTGAAATCCCCACTTGCCGAAAACCCCGGGATATTGTTGAACATATCGCCTTATTGCGTCACCTCGTGGCACGCGCTTGGTGGAACGAGTTGGGTGTGATGCTGAGTTGGAACCGCGCCATCTGGAGACGGCGCCTTGTGAACGTCCACACACTTGACTTACATCACACTTTTCAATTACTCATCTCATATTACATACAAACCACACTTGGGGCGTGACCTTGGAGGGTCGAAGTTGGCGTCCCCAGCACTCAGGTTAGTGTACCATTATTGTATAACCTTGTTTATTGTTTGAAAAGCAACAGTACGCTCCACGTACCGTGGAAAAGTTTAGGACACCCCAGTTACCGTTGCACTGGGCCTATTGTAGTCCTGAACAAATTGGTATGCAGAGCGTGGGTTTTAATATAAAATCCACATAGTTCAAATTGGTAGCAGGCGTGGCTCTTATAAGATCCACTGATTCATTCTGGTAGTAGGCGTGGCTCTTATAATATAAGATCCACTGGTTTAATTGGAAGTTTTGAAAGTAACTTTGGTTTGATTACTTAACACAACTTATAACTTAATAAGTTTGAATATATTACCATGTCATCCGGGCTATTTAATTGAAGTTGAATCAATTGAAGTTGTATTTGTAATTTGTACTGTAGCCCTTTGTTGAATTGACAAGTAAGATTTATTTGTGAAATTAGGAATTGGTTGTATTTGGTACATAAGTTGGTATATTGTTGTAAAAGTTGTTTGGTATTTGTGGCAATTAATAATTGAATGTCATTGATCTGAATTTAAAAGGTTATCTAAATAATAATTACACATAGTCTAACATAATAGGACTTGAATTGTGTGTATTGGTTATTGCATTTGTGGTACTTATTGGACTGTGTTGATAGAGATTCTCCGGCTCAATATTATACAGACAATTGTTGTGCTTATTGATGTATATAATTGATGTGATCCTGCACAAGATATACATTGAATTGTTATTTATTTTGTAACTAGCCATCTGTACCAAGCTAGATTCATACTTGGAATAAGTACAGGGTCGGATTTGGACTTGAAATAATTGAATTTAAGTTGTTATTTTGGTGAAATTATTTGGTCGGCTAACAAGTCATTGCTGTTTGTTTAATATTTGATTGTTGGTTGTTGATTGGTGTTTTGTATTAATATTTGATTGTTGCAATGGCCTCATTAAGGGCAGTCAGGGAGGCTGCTGCGGGATTGACCTCACAGTTGAGATGGTTCACATCGGCAGCTGCAACTGTTGAGCGTGTGGAATTGGAAGAGCTCACCCTTGCTCGGTATGGGCAAGTGATTGAGAGGATCAAGTCAGCTGATGCTGCGCTCACGCGCTTCAACGAGTACATCATGGACGTGGATTTGGGGGTGATGGATCAGACAGCCCGCGATAAGATTTTGGGTGAGTATGACCAGATTGTCCACCTGGGGGATGTCATATGTCTACGAGCGCGGGAAATTTTGAAGAGCCGGGTGCCTGATGCGGCCAAGCCGCAGACCCCTGTTGTTGCAGGCCCTGGACTATTGAGTAGGCTGCCCACCCTGGAGCTGCCACATTTTGACGGTCGCTTGGACCACTGGCTGGGCTTCCTAGATCTCTTTGAGAGTCTTGTCGATGCACGCTCGGACCTCGGACCTGCCCAGAAGCTGGCCTATTTATTGTCTGTCCTGGAGGGCGAAGCCAGAGCCTTGGTGCAGCACTTGCCGGTGACGGATTCCTCTTACCCGACCGCTCTGGAGCTTCTCTCCCGACGGTATCAGAACAAGCGCTGCCTGGCTGATGTGCACATCGACCAGATTTTGGGGCTACCGGCCATTGTCAGCACATCGACGTTGCGCACTGACTTGCTGAACCCGTTGGTTTCAACGACCAACGCTTTGAGACGCTTGGAGTTACCGGTAGAACATTGATCCTACTTGTTGGTGCACATAGTGCTGCAGTTGCTCCCCGCGGAGTTGAGGTCACGTTTTGAGCAGAAGTATGGTGGGGATAGTGCCACCCATCTTCCCCCCTTTGACGACCTCCTCAAATTTTTGGAAGACGAGTGTCGGTTTGCGGATAACACTCGTGGCGTTACGGGGTCGCCCCCACTACCTTCTCAGCCCAGAGACCAGGGACGGACTAGGGCCCGGGGGCCTGTTGATGTTCCCCCCGCCCCCCGTTTTGCTGGCGCCCGGAGTCCTCGGGCTAGGGGGCCTGTTGATGATCGCCCCGCCCCTCGTTTTGCTGGCGCCCGGAGTCCTCGGGCTAGGGGGCCTGTTGATGTTCCCCCCGCCCCCCGTTTTGCTGGCGCCCGGAGTCCTCGGGCTAGGGGGCCTGTTGATGATCGCCCCGCCCCCCGTTTGGCTGGCGCCCGGAGTCCTCGGGCTAGGGGGCCTGTTGATGTTCGCCCCGCCCCCCGTTTTGCTGGTGCCCGGAGTCCTCATCATTGTGACTTTTGTAAGGCAACGGGGCATGTCATGGCGCGTTGCCGGGACTTTTTGAATTTGCACGTAAGTTCCCGCCGCCGCATTGTCAACGCACGCCGTTTGTGCTTCTCGTGCTTGGGGGCCCACTTTCATCGGGACTGCCCCGACCCCCGCCCGTGTAGAATTTGTGAAGGGTCCCACCTTGAGATTTTGTGCGCCAACGCGAACCGCTCCAGCAGACCAGCCTCTGAGGGGGGTTCGCGCAGGGGGGGGTACCCCGGAGACGAGCACCGGGCTGAGACCCGCGATTCTGTACGCCGCACTCCACCCCGCGCAAGTTGAACGGGAGCCCCACGAGCGCCATTTGGTCTTCCCTCGTCAGGGAGAACACGCATTGGCTGCTAGGCAGCAGTGGCCGGGTCGGCGCCGCTGCCTTTCCCCTCCGTTGGCGGAACGTCCCCGGCTGGAGTCGCGCCCTCCGCCATTCGGGCATTCGGTGGGATATGCCCCTCCAGTGATGGCGAGCGGCTTGGGACACCGCGCGGACGACTATTTTGATTGTTGGCCTCGTCGTGAACGAGGGCAGCCTGGATGCGGCGATCGGTCGCCGCCCAGGCATCGCTAAGAGATTGACGCCTGCCCCGCTAAAGGAACCCCCCGATCAAGACGGTTTGTTGCCAACGGCCTCGGTCACGGTCTGGGGACCCTTGGGTGACTCGATTGTGGTCTGTGCCATTTTGGAGACGGGAGTCCGGGGTTGCCTTTTGTCTTCTTGGTTAGCGGGACAGGTTGGCCTGAAGGTGAACGACCTTTCAGGCAAGATTTGGGGAATTGGCGAACCGGCTGACACCACTGTTGAGGGAAGGACCTGGTTTGAGGTCACCCTTGTGAGTTGTCCTTACCCTAAAATTGGTGCTCCTGCCCTTGTTGTAACTGAACTTGGTACAATTGTTGGTGACTGATCGTCATACTAAGAACTCGCATGCCGGTTGCAATGCGCTGTTGGCCATTCTGCAGCGAGAATTTGGATTTTGTCGGCTGATCGCGTCAATGAGGCGAGGCCCTTTGCTGGCGTCGTAACGGATTTTGTTGGTCCCCCTTTGTTGAAGACGTCCACCCTTCGTAATAGTAAGATTGTTAAGGCTTATTTGTGTGTTTGTCTGCCTGTCAACCAAGGCAGTACATTTGGAGCTGGTAACCTCCCTCTCGACAGAGGCCTTTGAGGCGACCTTGGAAAGATTTGTGTCTCGCCGTGGGTTACCTTTTTTGATTAGGTCTTATTGCGGTACGAATTACAAGGGTACAAGTAACTATTTGAAGGAGGTATACGCCTTCCTTAATGAGAGCCAGGTTGATATTGGTAATGGTTTGGCCCGCCGAGGGGTCACTTGGTTGTTTGACCCGCCAGCCTGCCCCCCATTGGGGGGGTATTTTTGGGGCCGCGGTGAAAGCGGCAAAGGGACGCTGGCGGAGATTGTTGGGAGACACCGTTCTCACCTTTAATGAACTAGCTACGGTATTTGGCCGCATTGAAGCTGTGTTGAATTTGCAACCTTGTCAAGACTTCCAATTTATTAGCGGACGGGTAGGCCCGTCCGGGGGGGGTAGATGTTCGGTCCGACGTGAAACAGAACGCACCCTTTTGACATAAAGAATTTGATTTTGACATTACTTGACTTTGACAGATAGACTTTGGTTCCGTTGTTGGAAAATGTCCGCCCTTGGGACTTTGATTTGATTGTATTTGGTAAAATATCGTTGGATTCGCGTGTTGAAACCGATAATTGGGTCGCGAATTATCAATTGTTGAAGTGAAATCCCCACTTGCCGAAAACCCCGGGATATTGTTGAACATATCGCCTTATTGCGTCACCTCGTGGCACGCGCTTGGTGGAACGAGTTGGGTGTGATGCTGAGTTGGAACCGCGCCATCTGGAGACGGCGCCTTGTGAACGTCCACACACTTGACTTACATCACACTTTTCAATTACTCATCTCATATTACATACAAACCACACTTGGGGCGTGACCTTGGAAGGTCGAAGTTGGCGTCCCCAGCACTCAGGTTAGTGTACCATTATTGTATAACCTTGTTTATTGTTTGAAAAGCAACAGTACGCTCCACGTATCGTGGAAGGTTCCGGACACGTCCAGTTACCGTTGGCTGGCCTATTGCAGTCCTGAACAATGAGGATCAATTGAAGCAGTTGCCTTTCACCAACAATGCATGACTACGTAACTATAAGATTGTCTACTTTTATTTTTGTTTAATTTCATTTTTTTTAATTCCGGTTTTCTGCTTTTGTTTGTTAAATTACAAATAACTATTGCATGTTTAACTTATATACCAAAACATAGCATCTTGCACTCCACACGAATACACAACAACAATATCTTCTCAAATCATACACTATACTACTACTATATACAACTTACATTTACACAATCTCTGAAGCATTTCAATAAATCGTTCGGGAAATCACTCTGCGACATTTCCGGGTATTTATTCTTTAGCTCGTCTTACCGAATTTATATAGTAAATAATATTTTAATACAGTCACAACTAAACTTATTACTTTATGGAACACTAATCATTCTCGCTTTCACTCCAATATTGCCTGTACTTAAACACTGCAATGGCTGGTGATATTAATCAAGTAATTGACAATATTGACCGGCTTGCTGTATCAATGACTCATACATGTTCACCCGAAGATACTCATTCGATACTATTGCATCCTCACAAGTACATAAAAATGTTGTCACAAAACATCCGGTCTATTTCACGTAACTTTTTAAGTCTACAAACGCTTTTACACCGCATCTGTTTCGATTGCGATTTGGTCGTGTTGACCGAATGCTGGCTGCCTTGTGCTAATAACTGCAATATTCCAATCATGCATAACTATAATATTTTTAAGACTTCGAAACATAAAAACCAAAGTGATGGAGTTGTGGTATACCCGAAGTCAGACTTGTTAGCTACCTGTGAAGAACTAGACTTATACCAATCAGCCTCTGGCCTTATAATAAAGATCGGTTCTGAGATAGAAATATTATGTATATATCGCTCGCCATCAACTGACTGTATACGTAGTTTTATAACAGCCCTGAATAACATTCTTTCTTCGCTTCATGCTTTTAAATCTGTAATTATAACCGGCGATCTTAATTTAGATAAAAAATCAAACACATCTGACATGCGTTCTCATGAATACTTGGACTGTCTTGCCTTTCATGGTTATCTTCCTGCTCATGTGCTTCCAACCAGAGGTGAAAATTGTCTAGACCACACGATACTAAGGACAAAATGTCCCACTCATACTTTCGTCTATAGCACCACAATCACCGATCACTTCTCCACTTTATTATGCATCCAAAACCAAGGCTTGAGAACAGCAGCTTGCTCTACAATTACGAAGATAGACTATGAGGGGCTTGATGAAAGTATAAGGCAATTAGATTTCAAGCCTCTTTACGACGAAAGGGACGCAAATGTTGTAACCAATAAATTCATAAACCTTATCAGTACAGCCATTTCGGATAATACGACAATCAAAAAAGCTCCTGCTTTATTTTAAAGCCTTGGATTACTCCGGGCTTATTGCGGTGTATAAGAAATAGGGACGCGCTCCACAAACAAGTAAAAAAATCTCCAGAGAATGAAGTAATTAAAATAACCTATAAAAGATACAGAAATTTTTTAGTTTAGTATTAGTATTCTGAAGAAAGCGAAAAGATTGTATGATACGCAAGAGCTAACTAAGGCAGGTAATAACCCAAAAACCTTATGGGAAACCATCAAATGTGTAACTAATTCTACAAAAACTAAAACCACCGCATCACAACTACTTTCGTTATCTCCTTCACCTATACAAGCATGTAATACAGTAAATTCGTATTTTGTAAATATTGGTGAAAAGCTTGCCAACGACATAATAAAAGATAGAGGCAATCAAGAATCAGCTCTGCCACAAGATACACACTATCCTCCATTGTCTTCGTCTTTCGTTCTGGACCTTACAGATCCCGAAGAAATTATTATGGTCATTAAATCGTTACGGTCTAATGCTGCTTCTGGTCGGGATGGCATCTCACCTTACTTTCTAAAAAAATACGCAATTATTTTGGCGCCTATTTTGAGCCATATTATTAATCTGTGCTTTGAAACGGGTGTTTTTCCTATATCCCTCAAAAAGGCTATAGTCAGTGTCTCCATATCTAAATCGAGAGTTACCGTGTTCCTAGGGTAAAAATACCGTGTTTCTAGACAAAATTACGGTGAAATTACTAAAAGTGTACCGTGTAAATTACCGTGTAATTTTTCAAAGGAAAAAAACAACTTTATTATGAAATGAATCAAAACACTATTTGCTTTTTAAATTATAAACAAAAAAAAAATAACATGTGTTTTACGTCTTTCATCCATATCACTTACAAATTTCGTTCTTTCTCGTGTTTAAATAAGGTTGAGAATAGATTGCCAACGCTTGTTCGTGGAGATAGACTTTTAGATATTGTGGGGTTCCCCTCGGACTCCCGGCAGTGTTGCCTTTACAAAATTGTTAATTTGACTGACGTGAAATTGGTTGTAGGACTTTTAGGCAGTACACGATGATATATATACAACAAAGTAATTCATAATGGTAATACGGTGATTTATGACACGGTAATACATTATTACCTTGACGGTAGATAACGGCTTGATTACGGTGCATCTACGGTAATTACCGTGTATATGGAGACACTGGCTATAGTACACCCAGTTTTTAAGGGAGGGGACGAGAAGGCACCTAGTAATTATCGCCCAATAGCTGTTCTGAGTGCCATGTCAAAGGTACTCGAACGTCTTATTAATAAAAGACTCACAAATTACCTTGAACATTATCACTTGATATCTTCGCAGCAATTCGGTTTCCGTAGAGGTAAATCCACCGCAGATGCAGTGCACGAATTACTTAACAATATAGTACACAATTTAGATAAAAACAAAAAGGTACTAACTATATTCATAGATCTAGCGAAAGCCTTTGATACCGTTCCAGTTTCTATTCTCTTACAAAAACTGGAACGGATTGGTGTCAGGGGCTTGCAGTTAGAACTTTTCCGAAGCTATCTCTCAGATCGGTCTCAAATGGTGACAATAGAAACCCATAAAAGCAACGAGCTGCCTGTCTATTACGGAGTGCCCCAAGGAAGCATATTGGGTCCAACGCTTTTTCTGGTTTTTATAAACGACCTATGTAACCTAAACATTACAAATACGAAGATAGTAACTTTTGCAGATGACACCGCTTTAACCTTTGTTGCCGACACCTGGTCGGAACTCGAACACATAGCACAGTCTGGTTTCAACGTAACTCTAAATTGGCTCTATTCTCACTCACTAACTCTTAACGCCTCCAAAACTAACATTATTACCTATTCAATTAGTCCCACCACACAGCCAAGATTTCCTGTATCTATTAAAGCCCACAAATACAAGTGTCTACAAGGAAATTCCTCTTGCCTCTGCCCATCTCTAAATGTAGTCGACCATATTAGGACAGGAACTGTTATTCCTTAATACAGGTTATGTTTTAACCTAGCTAGGATAGCAGGACTTCACCCACTACATTGTGAACGACATGGTACAAATATTATTATGTTATCAACTTTGTATACCTAGGAGTATATATAGATGAATATCTAAATTTTAAAACCCAAATTAACCAACTTACTAGTAGAGTACGCAAATTAATTTATATATTTAAAACCCTCCGAAATATTGCTAATCCAAATATTATACGTGTAGACTATTTTTCTTTGTGTTTATCTATTATTACATATTGTATCACATGCTGGGGTGGTGCTGCGAAAACTATATTAAAACCACTTGAGGTTGCACACAGAGCGATACTAAAAGTAGCTACTTCAAGACCTATCATGTTCCCTACTGATGTATTGTATAGTAGTTGTAATGTTCTTAATGTTCGACAACAATTCATCATGCAAACAGTTCTTCTTCAGCATCGCAAAACTCCACATATAAAAGTAACAAAGCGTAGGAAAGACCTAATTTGCACTATCCCACAGGTACGCACAGCATTCGCAAGCAGATTTTATAACTATCTAGGCCCCGCTCTGTACAATAAATTTAACAAAATATGTCTGATATACGGATTATCTAACTTTAATTGTAAAAAGACTCTACGAACATTTCTTCAGAATAAAACGTATGATGAAACTGAGAAGTATCTCGGTAAGTTACAGTGACAGATCATATAAATACCTCGAACGAATATCAACCATAACAAACACACAAACTCTCTCTCTCTATCACTCACTCACACACGTAGACAAACATATACACACTCTCTCACACACACATCCACATACACGCAAGTATTCAAATATAAACATAATAGTTGTATTAAAATTAAGGTAAATTAAAAAAAGTATATCTATATATTCTTGTGCTAGTTTATTGTAACTTTTGTAAGGGACAGGAACTGTTATTCCTTAATACAGGTTATGTTTTAACCTAGCTAGGATAGCAGGACTTCACCCACTACATTGTGAACGACATGGTACAAATAATATTATGTTATCAACTTTGTATACGACGATATGCCTTATGTACTACAATCACTTTTTAATGCAATAAACAAATTTATTATTATTATTACTTCATATACCGTCCGCGCTGTAGGTAGATGCACCCAGTGAGCAATACAGCATTCAGATAAGTATTGAATATCATGCAGCAATTTATTTTGATTTTAATATTTTCTCCAAAATAAAACCACATCGTGTATGAAACTATTATAATTTATTCATTAAGTAGTGTTTGATCAATTCTTCGGAGCGTGGAATTAGTGAATTTGTCTTAGTTCATTTAAATAACTTACGTTCTAAAAGATACAGTTCTTGAGTTCTGAAAAGGTGTAAGTTAAGTTAAATAAGTTTTACAGCTTCAGGATACAGGAGCCGTGTTATGAAGTATTAATGCCATCATGAATCCTGTTTGCCAAGTGTAAGCAGATTCAAAGAGACGGATTATACATACAGGGCTGTCTCTCTCACGCACCAATACCATGATGGGATTAAAACGTCATAATATAAAACCTTGGTCTTTCTAAGGTCTTACAATTTAGTGTGTACGTTATTTTTTAAATGAAAACAATTTCTGGAACCCTAACATCGTTTATCGGTATTCGTTCTTCTTTAACAATTACATTCGATATTATTCAACGATACTTACGTACGAGTAGCCATTTAACTAGCCAAAACAAACAAATAACGGTCATGACAACGCACAAGACGCCTAGGCCCAAACTTGTTAGCTGACATAGGATGGTGCATATGAAACTGAAAAAAAAAAGATTTATTACCTAACAAAGGGTTCGTGGCAAAATAAAAAAGCTGCACGGTCCACGGTTCGTCCGTAGCTGGGTTACCATCTTAATAATTATATCAAGATTACTCCGTGCCTTGGAAAAAAACTTTTTTGCAAAAAACAAAACCGACTTCCATATCAAAACACTACAAAGCCAAAAATAATTTTAATTTCGGTAGTCAGTGTTATTGGTTTTGTATTTTCTTTTTTTTTCACACCGCCTTCCGAAATTAAAATTATTTTTGGCTTTGTAGTGTTTTGATATGGAAGTCGGTTTTGTTTTTTGCAAAAAAGTTATTATTTTCGTGCTTTTTAGTGGGTCAGTGAATTTTCAAAATCGGTTCGTAAATGACGGAGTTATGCGCGAACAAAAAACGCAATGCAGAGTAAACGAAAAGATCATCAACGTAAATATTTTTTTTTTAGGCTTTTATTGATTTTTCAGAAACGGCTTGTCCGATATCGATAAAATTTTCATGGGACCATTTGGGAAGTATACCCTTTCTAACATAAAAAGATTTATTCAAATCGGTTGGCAAGCGACGGAGTTATGCCCGGACAATATAAAAAGAAAATACAAACATCCGAATTGAGAACCTCCTCCTTTTTTAGAAGTCGGTTGAAAACACGCCAAGTCGTTGGTCCCGGCTGTCATTTGTACCTACATCTTTGACAGTCGTTACATGTAGTTAGAAATCAGTTAATCTGACACCAGTCTTGACTAGGGTTATCGTGTTTACCCAGCTACTGGGTAGTGGAGGTTAGATAGGATGTCGCCTCTGAACATTAGTACCTACTCAGCTGCATCTGGTTAGGTTAGAAGCCGACCCCAATATAGTCGGAAAAAGGCTTACATGTTCCACTTATAATCCGTTAACCTGTTATTAACCGACTTCAAAAAAAAAGTTCAAGACGAATTGAGAACCTCCTCCGGTTCTCAATTCGTCTTGAACTTTTTTAAATTTTTATTTATGTATGGTACCTCATAACTCGCAGATGGCTGGACCTATTTGGACAATTCTTTTTTTGTTTGAAAGGGTATACTTTCTAGTTGGTCCCATTGTCGTCACGTTTGGATCTGATGATGGAATCATGGAGAAATCGAGGGAACTCTTCAAATATTATAGGCACACCTATAGCGATTTGGGTATTTCTTATAGTACCTTGTGTAGTTGCTCTTGAAAAGCACCATTTGAGGAAGTGGAACTGATGATGAATGATGATGACCACAGATGGCCATCGAAACTACTCAATAATAAGTATTTCGTGGATTGCGATTAGTTTACTTGAATATAGATGTTAAGCACTTTATGCTCGTCACAATGCATATGGTGAATTAGAGCTGATGGAGAATTACCAGAAGAACTCCTCAAAAATTAACGGCTCTGCACTGGGAAAAGCAATATTTTGTAAAGGTGATAAGTAGTTGACATTTTGGCTTCTGTAACTAGATAAATTACAAACCGACCCACTAAAAAGCGTGAAAAAAACATTTTAGCAAAAAATTAAACCGACTTCCATATAAAAACACTACAAAGGCAAAAATAACTAAAATTGCTAAATAGTTTTTTTTTTTAATCATAGAATCCGATTCTGAGAATATTACTGACTCTGATTGCGAGAAGTAAAGCCCAGTGGTTACAAGCACGACTTACGAGTTACAAGTCGTGAATCCAAACGAAGGCAAACACGTTACTTTGTGTAATTTTAATTTTCACCCCTGCCCTCAAAAAGGTGAAATAATGAGAAAATCGGCATATAATGTACCTAATACCTGCATGCATATTGTGACTTATTTTTTTCATGTCAAAGCGGGACGCCTAGCATGTGGGACTTTGTATACAAATAAAAATAAGTTGGTGTAAGATGCCATAAGAGCTTTTTAGAGCAACATGCAAAATATATTATGGTTTATAATGTGGCTTTAAATAATTGTGGTATCTTACCCTCACGGACATCTTAATTCATACACCAACTTACTCTAAAAATAAAATTTATAAGTAATTACGCGGTTAAAATCTATTTTATTACAGGAAAATCAGTTCAAAGGTTTAGTGCGTGAGCGTGAAATATAACTAACAGATAGCGCTACTTTTGTATTTATAATATAGTAAGGAGTTAGGATTAGTAAGTATTCATTAAATTTCTCGCATGTCAGTCGCTCGCTCTCGCTTGTTCCTGACTTTTTTAAAGCGGGATATTTTTGTTTTCGTTATTTAGTTAGGCAATATCAGATCTTTTTTTTGTATTTTTTGCCAGCATAAAAAAGTTGTAGTCCTATATCCTAACTGTCATGTTGCGAATTTGTACGATAGTTCTCTCTCTTAGGTCATACATAATCTCACTGGATAACATAGTCGCTATACTTACGATATTACAGTAATTAAATCGGTACAGTAACCGTTGTGAAGGCATAAAACTTCAAAATAGAATCTTCCGTGACCAGTCTTGTTTACATAATTATTATTTATTTACGAACTCGCTGTGAACTTTTGCAGTCGTATTTTATATTCCCAAAAATAACACAACACATGTTTTGTTATACTGTGTTATGTTGTACTGTGCCTGGGTGTAGGAATACATATAGACATTTAACAACATCATTTAGAATGACTTGGATATACAGTCATGAGACTACCTATTACAGGGTCAAGGAAGGGATGCCATTCGCCAAAATACTATGGTCAAAAAGTACATGGTCAAAAACTGTTAGTGGCTTCTATCTAGTTTGAAACGACGACCAATACTGATAACGTGTCGAATATACAAAGGCAATGTGGTACGGAAGTATTTTAGTATTATGGGGAGGTTGTGTCTGGAAGTATATACGATAATGTTGATTATTTAATTTTTTACCTAGAAAATTCAGGATTCCACCATGATTCCACTGGAGTGTTTATTACGATAGACTAATCATTCAGAACACAATACGTTTACCTATTTTCAACAGTACTTATAGCTGTACAAAAGATATCTGTTCGTTGGTCTGGTTAAAGCTCGAGAACAGCTGGACCAATTTGCCTAATTTGGAAGTCCAGTGGAGGTTTAAAAGGTGTGAAAATATGGAAACAAAAATACATACAAATATGAGTAATAGATATCAAATGAAATAAGAGAGCCTACCACATTTTTATGAATTTGCGTTTCAATAATCCGCCAGTTGCTATGGTCATAAACTTTAACTAAAACTTATGAATCAATAGTCAAACTTACAATTAAAATATTTTGTATTAAATCTTAGACCTTAGATAAAGACATTAATAATAATGACTGTGTCAAATCCACCCACAGAAATTTAAAAAATTGTTTATGATAAATTAGAAGATAAAAATAATAGACCAAAGAGTTTAGCTTGTACTTTTTATTAGGTCATGATCGTGACGAATAAAAGCACATATAATTGTGTAATTATTACGGTAGCGTGATGGCCCAGTTGCCAAATTCGATTTCACTTGTTCAAATCAAGGCAGAACAGAGTGTAGTCATGTAGTAAACTCGATTCTTCATAATTACTCCGTCTGAATCATTAACATATAAGGTGTTATATATTTTTCATAAGACGCTAGGTAAGCAATATAGTAATATATATTAATAACCAGCGATGATAATTATAGTATAATAATGTATAATTGTAACTTAAAGCTTGAAAACCTAACTATTTATTTACAATTAAAACTAGTGTCGAGAAGGAATTGAAGAAAAGAATACAGCGTGCTTGATAAAAGGAAACTTATACTATATATTAAATAAATCTTTACAAATTTCAGCATCTACACATAAATATTTCGGTACATTTTCAGCTCATCTTGAATTGGTCATTAGGATTTTAACTTAATGGCTTATTGTGGTATGATACAGTGTAAAACCCTATTGGAAGCAAACACATTTGTTTCTTCTCCACGTGATTTACATTATAATAAATAGAACGTAGTTTATTTTATACGATATTTATAAACAACTAGCTGTACTCAGCATGCGTTGAAATGCCACGAAAAGAAATACCTACGAATGAAGTCTTTGGTTTTTTTAAATCATCAAATCAAAATGTGTGCATGTGGCAGTCTTTCCCCCTTTTCACTGGATTTTTTCCTCCAGAAACCCGCTCGAGCATCCTCAGAAATCCAGGATACCCAGCCAAAGTTTCATCACAATCCGATCGATAGTTTAAGAACGCATAGAACACAAATGTACAGACGTTGATTATTATTCAATTAATTAGATTAGAGCTGCAAAAGTTTTACTTCGGCCACCTTAGTTGGATATCGAGAAAATAATTATGAATGTACCTACACATTTTGTAGTTGAAAATTAAAGTCAAATTTAAAGTAATTTTGGATTATTCAGCGATAGTTCGTTGAATCGCAGGGCTTTGTTGGTGGCTGCGTCATCACCTGTTGAATAAAAATAAATACATATATTGTGGTTGCAATTAGAGATCCATACCTAACAACAAAAATACATTCAGTTGAATACGGTGCTGCTATCTCTGTTAAGCTACGAGTAGTTTCAAACATTTTGACCTTTATAGGCGAAAATGGTTAACTGGTAGAGAATACCTTGTTGCATTAAGTCCAACCATGTACCACTATCGTACATAAAGTTTAAATAAATAAATAAAATAGGGTTTTTGAGTCGGTAATTCTTACTATCGTCATCGTCACCCGTCAAAATTTTGCTCAACTATGTTGAATTGTTGAGATCACCTTTTTTTGAAGGGAAGCTTTCAAAATAGCCTGGAATAGACCAGATGTTTACCTCAATAAAACCACCCGGATGGTTACTAAAAACTAAATAGAAGGGGCCCCACCACTCTTTAAAAGACCACTTCTGAGCCCACTCTAAGGAATGCTTTTAGGGCACATCCCTGGTGAGACTGTGAAGGGATTCCTTGAGCCTCACATATTGAGGTCACCTACCAGATGTTTAAACCCAGCTGAATACCAATATTTCCTAGAACTTAGAAGTGTCCTCCTTTCTGACCGCAGCAAACCTACAAAAATCAAAAGTACTCACTTCGGAATATGATTTCTAGGCTCCATAGAATAATAAGAATCACTGCCACGATGAACAGTAGAGTCACTATGAAACTGATGATCTTGCACAGAAGATTACACACACAACTGTAAAATAATAAAAAAACATATTAACATAAAACAGGGATACATATGAGGCTAGACATGTTAATGGCTAAAGGGGCAGAGCTTTTTTAAAGTGGTTGCCAGTAGTGAACGAAGAGCTTAGAAGACCAACAATCAAATACAGTCAAAAATGATGAATGTGTGGATAAAACACCTTACGGAATAGCTATGATCAGACTCGTACAAATCAGGGAAACTAGTCTAAATCAAAGCGATTTAGTAGAAATGATTCATATTAGGTATTCATAAAAAAATGAGGTGTGAAACAGGCAAAAACTTTCTTTTTTTTGCTTCCACACGCCGCGCCGGGACTAGTTTAGTACTAGAACCCTTGTATCACTTATACTGTATTTGTTACACCTTTGCTTTTCACTGTGATCTTAGTAATACAGATAATAAAGTATTTTTTATTACTGCATGTATCATTAATCATTATTATAGATGTACCCATATCTAGTTGAGTTTTTGGGTTGTAACAGGTGGCGTTCTGCCTTCGCATAGAAAGTGTTGTTTTATTATAAACTAGCTGTGCCACGCGGTACCTGCGTTATTTATTTATTACTTAAGATTATTACGTAGCTTTAACCGTTAACGCTGCGTACGCAACGGAAGCTCTCAAAAGGATTTTGTTTTCCCGTTTTTGCAACATTTTCATTGATGCACGTTCTACTAAACAAACATATTCATTTTACAATATTAGCATAGTTATTAATATTTTCTTTCGTTGTTACTTTACACGTGGCTATAATTTAATTCAATTGAATATTAGCTCAACAGGACTGGTTTCAATAGATTTAGTTTTCAACACAAACCTCATAAACAAGTATGTTGTTTACTTATTTAACACCTACTCGTTAAATAAAATCTACGTATTTTTTTCAAAAGAGCTCACGTACCAGAACATCTATTCGTACTTTGTATGCTATAACAATGTAAAACTAGTTTTATGTCCATTGCTTTGCCCGTACATTTTTAGAATTTTACGACAGTCATACGTTCTTAATAGAGTTAAAACAGCCAAAGTATGCGGATAGGTGCCAAATAAAATAGCATTTTGATCGTTCACTCATTTGTTGCAGGACGGTTCTAGATTACAACATACCCGCTCTTAATGGCATACGACATTCAACGTAGTGGTCAAAGAGCAATGCTGAGTGTCCATAGTAACTTTGGCTCAATATAAAATTCTCACGGCCAGTGATGAAAATAATTTTATTGTGTGTAGTTCAATACTAAGAACTGTTTCTTAGCATTTAATATTGTATAGAAGCTCTAACAAAAAAAATATTAGCATAAATACAAATATGGAATTTTGAGGTTATTACAATTTGACGATCTCTATACATGTTTGTACACGCTAACATTTAGCACTAAAGTAATTACTTCTGTCTAATTAAATAAAAGTACTTTACTTCGAGAATAGAGGTCCACTGCTGTAACAATGAACGAACTTCTTCGCATTCTACTAAATAGCTCCGCATTCGGAAAACATTCAATCCACAATTAGTGCAACGTTGTTGGTTAGACATGGTCACAATAATGGGTGTACTTCAACACTTCGAAAAGCAAAAGAGTCTCAAAAAACAGAGGAGGAAACGTAAACGCATGCACTTCGCAATATCACCGACAACAACAACTCAAAGAGAATGTAATACACTATGTTTTACAACAACTGTTTGTGTTTGTAATGTCAATCAATTCCCTTTGTGTCACTTTTGACACTTGTTCGAGTTTTTTTTTGGCAGAATAGTCAACATCGCCTTTGCTTGCCATGTATAAAAATAGAATAGAGTTTTTATTCTCAATAATTAAAATATTATTTCAGATTTTTTATGTAATAAAATGAGATTATTGTTCACCACATATTGTTACTATTTTTAGTATAGAAAAGAATACATAAAACAATAAAGAATTTGAAATAAAAACTGATTAATAAGTTTAATTGCAGCATATTGACAACTCAACCTTTTTTCGACAATTTCCGGTCAGCTATTTGTTTATTAATAAATCAATTCTAATGAAGAAGTTCTCGAAAGAAATTAAAAACAAACTTATAGTTTAGATTTTATTGTATAGATTCTTATACATTAAAGATAAATGGCCGAGCCATTTTAAATTTAAAAGTTGTGTAGGCCAGGATCCGTCTTTGTTCTTTTTGGTCTTATTATCTTTGTTGAATATTTAAATTAATTAATTGTTTAAAAAACGCACGCTTTAAGACGAATTTAATGAGCACAAACTCGATATGTTTACTAGTAGGCAGTCCAAGGTTCCAGCAGCCATCTTCCAGTCCCATCATCAGACCAACTCAAAGGTAGAATAATAATCATAAGTCCTCGTCACCTGGACAACTGCACAACAAACAAATGGACAGAATATATTAAGACGATCTAATGAGCCCAAACTCATAATGTTTACTCAAGGCAGTCCAAGGTTCCATCAGCCACCTTCCAATTCCATCATCAGACCAGCCCGATGGTACCATAATATTGTATTGTCATCTAATCTACATATAATTACTAATTTTTATGATGATACAACAATTCAAAGTGCGTGTAATTCAGATTCTTAGATTTTATTACATAGTTTGTTACAGCTCGACCTTAGCTCGACCTAATAAAAGCGTGTTAAAAACAAAAGTAGGTAATTCGAACAATATGAAGATAACTGTAAAAACCAAACGAATATCTGACCAGACTCGTTAAGTACTTATGTGGTTTCAATAAAAAATAATTTTCTTTATTTCATATAGGCCTATAATGTCGCATTTATCGAACGTCTGCATGGTTCGGCTTAGTCGTTTTCTTTAGGGAAGAACCGGTAAGAATATCCACGATAAATCTTTTAAAATTTATGGATTTTTACAATGCTGCCATATTACAAAATTATGGTGTATCAACATAACCGTGTTCATAGCTCTTTTGAATGACAAAAATGATAGTAACGTTCGCTGATGAATGGAAGATCTTATCTATACGCATTTTTTTTCTGGGTGGGAAAAATCATCGAATGACTTCTCCTGCTCTGGGTGGAGCGGAAGGGAGTGTCAGATTTCTACTGACTAAATACCCACCCTGTTCCTTCAGCTGCCTTAAGGTTCCGGAGCCGAGGTATCTCGTTAGAATATTCCCGCAACCTCGGCAGGTTCTCTATACGCCTGGATTACTGTGAGATGAGTGTATGATTGCCGTTTTAATATTTCTTCAACTAATGTAATTGACTTTCAGCCGAGTAATATTTAGGTAAATAACTAAATAATTATGTCGATTTAGGGATAATTTTGCTTGCGCGATTTAAACATCCTGTGCCTGTGACGATCGCTAGTGGCGTAAACTTCTTTCAACGTCGTTGGCTAGCGTCATAGTTACTTCATCAATGTATAGATGTCGCTGTAATATATTTGAAAAAACATTTCTGTCTCTGTTACATTTCAGTGCATTTCAATCTAACTTTGATCAAAGTATCATAAATCTTACATTTTTTTTTAAATTTACATCATATCCTTATCTTAATCATTCTTGTTGTGAGCGATAATGTATGTGTTACGCGCTGATTTAATCAACGTTAATGTCTGAGGAAAAACCCTCTTTTTATTATTTCTCATAAAACAATATTTAAGGGATCTATTTATTGTAAAGCAAAGTTATAAAAACTATTTTAAAATATAGGTTCATAAAATAGTACTTAAAAGGTGAACAGTCCTTTGTTTACTTTTGTATTTTTGAAATAATCCTCTCGCCCAATTTCATCGATCACAAGCCAAGTACGAAGTACTGTCGGTGCAAACACATGTATACTCTGTATCGTTTTTCTATCATAGTCGAGAGACAGCGCAGGGATAAGTATCAGCCGGTGTATTCAGACCAAAAACAGATTCAAAAACAGTCACCGTAAAAAGTTACAATAAATACATTTTTATGATAGGATCATGTTTGACCACTATCTTCTCTGAATGTAAGCGACAATGTAGTCGAAGATGAAGCGATACCTAGAAGTAACCTACATAATTTTGCCTTCAAGACCACCAGGTTATAGCTATAAAGAAACAGATTCCTGCAGGAAACTCTACTCCTTAGCTGTAAGCACAATGAAGGGGTTACGAAAACGTTTTTGGTGGGTGGCATCTGCTCCAGGATTTTCACTTATTAATATTATACGGATTCCTTAACTACCTACATCTACGTACAAATAATTATGTGTATACTATTTAAACAAACGTTAACTAGGTTCTGTTAAAACTACAATTTTAATATATTTGAATGCAACAACGGTGCCATTTTAAGGTCGTATCGTGGAAAACGATAGTAGAATTCATACTAGAAAGTCGAGGTCATTGACAGTGTTACATAAAGCAAGTACTTACTTGTTATTGGTAGCGTTTGCAAAAAAGAAAAGCGAATACATGATGTTTCAATAATAATTTTATTTTTCTTATTTTATATATTTGTTTGTGTATGTTATTTATAACTATTATATTATATTGTTAATATCATAAATCATCTACTCTTTGTATCTACCGTGGATAATTACTATGATTGGCTAGTCATGTAAAAGTTACTATTTAAGAGTTGGTAATTGTTTAAAACCCCGTCTACCTATAATAAATAAAAATTAAGAATGTACCTCGATTTGTGTTTATCAAAACCTGTAAAAATACTTTAGATTAACTTACGCGACGTGTATGAATGATAAAAACGATCAGAGTCATCGTTGTAACAATGTAGGTACAAATCAGTGTAGATTGATGGCAAAATTAAATAGCAAAAACTTTCGACGTATAATAACCCATTATAATATCGCTTATAATTATTATAATCCATAATTTGTTATCTTGCCACATACTTCTGTATCGTACTTTATCGATTAGAAAAAAGAAACGTTTCTTTTACAAGATAGATGTATTTATCATCAGCATATTTTGAGATGCGTACGTGAGATATAATTAAATGTTATATTTATAGGATGAAAATATATTTATTGAGAAGCCTAAAATAAAAGTATTTATAATGTTTTTTTATTGCAATCATTCTGTTGGTAATTGTTGCTTCTTGCGATTGCTTGCATTAGAGAGCTGATTGGTCAATGTCGGACGTCACGAGTTTACCAACTGATGGAGAATAATAATTACTTGCCAGTGCCACGGAACGCCAGGCCTTGCATATACGGATAATATTAGAACGTTTGTCGTTTATCGTAGCCATCACAAAAATAATTAAAATCACTGCTATTAGATATTGATGTGAAACACATAACTCACATTTCATAAGCGATTATTTTAAAGCTCACATAATATTTCTCGGTCTTGTCAAAAGCCGTGTATTGATCAGAGTTACAGTGTATTTGAGCGAAAAAATAAATAAACATGATATGACGTTGCAATCACAAAAACATTGCATGTTGTTACGACCATTTTCTTCCATTCCTTCCAATTTTGCAGCGGTCAATCTGCCACAAAATTAATTATAGGTAGTACTAAGATTTTTATGTATTTTCCTACAACTTTACGTTCACTAAACAACTTAATTGCATGAAAATATTTGCATCACGTGCATTTAATTCACCTGCACACAATTACACCACGTTTTATTGTTCTTTTTTTCACACATATTATTTAGTAAGCGAAACACTATTTTACTTAATGGTAAACAAAAACATAACTTACCACATTTTTTCGTTTTAATTTAATGAATTTAATCTAATCACTGATTGCAAGTCAGGCAGTTGTCCACGACTGAAGCGACGTGATCGTTGTTACTATTTAAAACTACAACAAAACTTATCAGTACTTATCACAAATTATCTCTATCGATCGATACAATAAGTCGGTACATTGGATATTGTCCTGCCAAAAAACACCAGAGCATTTAGTTATAAGAATAAAAACTGATATTTAGCATTACGAGTCACTGAGTTATTTCATATTCAGTTTGTACGGAATTATGAAGTTAGTTGCGAGTAAGTAATAGGATATCCCCACTTTTTGGCTTCACACTGAGTTTAGATTGTTCTTTTTTTAAATTATAATGTAACTGGCTGAATGCGATCTTGCATCTTGCCAGCACTGGAGTCTAGTGAATACTGAACAGTTGTTTAATATTGATTGACATAGGTAGAGATATCTACGAGAAAGCACGTCGGTTCTCCAGATTTCGTTATCGTAAATATTATTTTATTATAAATAAATATCGGTTTGTTTTAAATTCAAACGTTAGCAGCTTGCGAAAATAAACAAATATTCAAAACAAAAGTTTATTTATTTATATAGTTTTCTAATGAAAAACATAAAATATCGAGTATAGTATGTTTGTTAGTGAATAAGTTTTCACCAGTTATATATTGCTAATTAGTTGTTTTTGTTATTACCCATTGTCTGAGATTTACTGAAGATTTAGTGAAGAATTACGATAATTGGCATTAAATACTCCACATGATATTGTAACCTGTATTCATTATCATTAATATCTTACTTTATAATATTTTTAATATGCGATACTTGGCTGGATGTTTGTTACTCAATCACGCCAAAACGGTTAAACGGATCTGAAGAAAATTTTGTATGTGAAAGGTGAAATCTTGAAATAAGACTATTTTTTTATCTTGGAATGTTAATGTTATTTTTGAATTAATTAATGAGTTTCATGTTTAATATCTTTCGCGGACAAATATTATTACCTTTTGCGGATCATATTTTACCTGTAGAGTTCCAACAGTGTGCAGTGGTACGTGGACCCGTAGGTTGGGAACTAAATTGAAATTGAAAACCATTTATTCGGTGATAAACACACACAACAACAAACAATAGAAAATTACTAACATAAAAAAATAACACTAAGAATTTCGCTGAGCACGTCTACACCGAAAGGGTTACCAACTCAGCATTTGCTGGGCGAAAGACACCCAGCGCTGGTTTTCAGTTGGCACACAGCAGTGACACACGGATGAGGGTAAATAAACTAATGTTAATGAATGTGTAGTGTATTAAATACATAAATAAAATAATATTTATTATTATTAAATATACAACGTGTAATTTAAAGGGTAATACATACCAAGTGCACGGCTTCTTTGTATGATAACAAACGATATGGCAAGGGTTTTGTAATCCTATGTCTACATGTGTGGAACTTATTAGAAATTCCAATACATTGATACCAGAGACCGAATTTCCCAAATTAAGAAAAACACAGAGAATTATCGTGTTATTGGCTAGTGACGTGGAAAGTTATTGACCCTCGTAGTGCTGTGACACGTTTGTTATGATTGGTATTCAAGAAAAATATGAAACCGATAATTTGGTATCAATTCTTTGAGTCACCTATTTTGAGCTGAAACTGTGCATAGAGACTCCATACCAGATGTTGTCTTCAGCCGTTTTGGATAGATATCGGGTTTCCGTTACACGTTGTATATATTAAAAAAAAAAAAAACTAATGATATAAACGACTGCATGTCCTAGAAATTGCGTATGAGTCGATACGATCTACACGAAATTTGGCATGGAGATAAATTGAAGTCAGAAAAAAACATGTTGGCTACTTTTTATACCGAGAAAATGTGGTGATTTCTATGCCAACGAAGTCCAAGGCAACAGCAGCAGCACCACATCACCTTATTGCTATATCCTTTTACAATGGCTGTACTATTTATCGTGCCCTAAAGAGACACATTGTGTCGAAATGTTTAAGGCTGGATAGTTTAATGAGTACTTCACATCCATATATATTATATACAACGTGTAATTTAAAGGGTATATACATACCAAGTGCATGGCTTCTTTGGATGATAACAAACGATATGGCAAGGGTTTTGTAATCCTAAGTCTACGTGTGTAGAACTTATTATAAATTCCAATACACTGATACCAGAGACCGAATTTTTCAAATTAAGAAGAACAAAAAGAATTATCGTGTAATTGGTAAGTGACGTGGAAAGTTATTGACCCTCGTAGTGCTGTGACACGTTTGTTATGATTGGTATTCAAGAAATATATGAAACCAATAATTTGGTATCAACTCTTTGAGTCAGTTATTTTGAGCTGAAACTTTGCATAGAGACCCCATACCAGATGTTGTCTTCAGCCCTTTTGGATAGATATGGGGTTTCCGTTACACATTGTATAATAGTACTTTAGTTACCACCTATATCTGAGGAGGTAATGGCTAAATAATAACAGACGCACAGGTCCATCTTCAAGGTTAAGTAACGCTGTCTAACTGCCTCCGTGGTCGAGTGGTTAAGGCGTTTGCGTTGTGACCCGGTGGTCGTGGGTTCGATTCCCGCGGGAAGCATACTTTGTAAAGTTGTTTCCAGTTTGACTAGGACATTGTAGGCCTGAATCACCTAATTGTCTGATTAAAAGATGGTTCCGTGCTTCGGAAGGCACGTATAAGCCTGTGGTCCCGGTCAACAAATGGCGGTCGTCAAAATAGGTGATCTATTTTGACGACACGTCAGAGGCTCAGAGGCCCTTGAGGCGGTCTAGAAACTGACACTATGGTGTATGGGGTCGTTTGACCTTAGTACCCACACGATAAGAAGAAGTAATGCTTGCCGAGGTCGGAATGTGGATGGGTGTCTTTCTTATCATATTGAGATTTCTTCGTGTCTCGGAAAGCACGTTAAGCGGTCCCGGCTGTCATGTGTTCTTTTCATATCCAGTCGATTCTCCTCTGGAATGCACTTCCTCTGGAGATCAGAACGGCTGACAGTCGCTATGCATTTAAAAAGAAATTGCGGATCTATTTTCTACACCAATAAGCAGAATTTCCACATTTGGTTTTCATTTGCTTCTTCATTATATATAATTTTTTATGTATTTTTAAGTATTTATTCATATATATTATTTATGTAGATTTCTATTTTTTTATGATACTAGGGTTTTTGTGTTATTACTATTTTTTTTTTTTCTAATTTCTCTTTTCACGTTCATATGCACCTCCCTCACTATCTCTTCACCACTCATGGTTCACTGGTAGAGAATGCCTACGGCATTAAGTCCGCCTTTGTACCTATGTGCATAAAGTGTAAATAAATAAATAAATGTGTACGTCGTACGGTAATGAGAAGCCAGAGAATCTAGTCACCAGTTTAGCTAAAGGGTAACGTATTACCTAGCCACTGGGTTGTGAAAGTCGTATAGACTGTCGCTCCATGTAAAACAATAGTACTCTGCTGGATAGCTGGACCCGGTTAGACTGGGAGCCGACCCTAACGTAGTTGTGAAACGGCTAAACAAATAATGAGATCTACATATATATCTCTGGTAATATCTATAAGTGTTCGTATACCCATACATACCGGGATTAAAAATATCATACGGCTTAATTACCCATATACTGTGAACCATTCGTACGCCTATATTTATTTAAGTGTCGACGCATGGTGAAACTGCAATACAACGTGTAATATAAAGGGTATGTACATACCAAGTGCATGGCTTCATTGGATGATAACAAACGATATGGCAAGGGTTTTATAATCCTAAGTATTACAAATTCCAATACACTGATACCAGAGACCGAATTTTTCAAATTAAGAAGAACAAAAAGAATTATCGTGTTATTGGCAAGTGACGTGGAAAGTTATTGACCCTCGTAGTGCTGTGACACGTTTGTTATGATTGGTATTCAAGAAATATATGAAACCGATAATTTGGTAACAATTCTTTGAGTCAGTTATTTTGAGCTGAAACTGTGCATAGAGACTCCATACCAGATGTTGTCTTCAGCCCTTTTGGATAGATATGGGGTTTCCGTTACACGTTGTATATGGAAAGAGAACATTTGAACAAACAAAGATATCCAATGAGGTACACTTTTTAGAGTTCCGTTGCCAAAATACGTAACATAGCATAATATTCAGCCTATAACATTACCACTAGGTCTCTATGAGAAGGAATGGGATGTTATTCATAACGTGGACCCAATCTGTGTTGGTGAATGTCGCATGTCTTCGGATTTTCGGTCCTAAGACATGCCGGTTTCCACGCGATGGTTTCGTCACCGTTTTAACAGCAGTAGTGATGACGAATGTATATTAATTATTAATGTATATTGTTTTATTAATGTATATTCCTGCCTGGGTTTGAACTCACAACCTACGACGTGTCGCGCCAGTAGCCACCGCGTCACCATAGCTACCACTGCTAAAATATGTGAGTAATGTAATGAACATCGGCGAATATACGGTGGAAGCGCACAATCTTATTCCACCATGCCCGTTCCATCATCAGACTACAAGACGAATGGCAATACTCGTATCTCGTTACAACATTCCCGTAACACCGGAAACTTGGTACTTGACCTTGCAACGCGATGACTGACATCTTCGAACGAAGTTGCGGCTATTGCATATGCAGTTAGTGCATGATTTGACCTTAGAATAGGTACCTACTGCTACAACAACGTCATACTATCAGCGATTATTAGACTGTGCTATCAGTTCTTGTTCGCACAATCACAGTGATGTTATCGTGTCACCATGTGAATCGGAATCTGACTTGACTAACAGGGTGTTTTCGAAATTAGTTACGGCATGAGGTACTAGACGAAGGATTTAGTTTAGAGTGTTTTTAAAATCGTATGGAAAAATATGGTCTTCTGGTATTGTAACCAGATGGTGCTTTAAATATGTACTATAAATAAAGTAAATATGTACTATGTAAATAAAGGTGAAAATGCGTATATTTTGGATTCCAAGATATTTCTTCTGTTCCTACACCTGTGAAACTAAACTAAATACTACGATAGTTAATATTGTGATATAATATAACGTAAACTGTTATATTGATTATGTATATTTTTATAACCATTTAATTTGTAATCCCTTAACAGCCACCTTCAAATTATGTGCTTTTGGTTCGCAAAAAAGAATTTGAATCTGAATCATTTTAGAACATTTTGAATGACGTTTACGAGACGCGACGTCAATCGACTTAACTTCTTTGTTCTGCCATACCCCCCAGAACTCACCCCCTCACTCAAATTAAGGTTCAAGTCAATTAATTTAATTTAATCTGAGAGGTACTATATTATAGGTGCGTAGCTACAGTCAACTGCTCACGCGGATTATTCTGCTAATGATATACATAAATAACATTAATCTTATCTTACTATCCTATCCTACTAATATTATAAATGCGAAAGTTTGTGAGGATGGATGAATGTTTGTTACTCTTTCACGCAAAAACTACTGAACGGATCTGAATGAAATTCGGTAGGTAGATAGTTGACATTCTGGAATAACACATAGGCTACTTTTTATCCCGAAATTCCCACGGGATCAGAATTTGCGCGGGAAAACCTTCCCACGCGTACGAAGTCGCGGGCAGAAGCTAGTAATATTATAAATGGGCAAGTTTGTGAGCATGTTGGATGGATGTTTGTTACTCTTTCACGCAAAAACTACTGAACGGATCTGAATGAAATTACGTAAGTAGATAGTTGACATCCTAGAATAACACTAGGCTACTTTTTATCTCGGAATTCCTACGGAATCGGGATTTACGCGGGAAAACCTTCCAACGCGAACGAAGTCGCGGGCAGAAGCTAGTTTAATATATTTGTACAAAACAAAACGATCGTAGCTTCACACAATATGTATAACGGATAGTCTCTTGTTCAGGGCATATATGGAGACGGAGGAAACAGAAAGACGGGTGCCACTGCAGGCAAACCTTCGGGCCATTGAATTCCCTTATAGACATTCTGAATAGACCGAAAGATCTGATCTGCTTCTGGAAGGAGGTTGGGTGGATGGACTGATGGCCGATATGGCCCATGCGTATTTGTCTCGTGCAGGGACTAACTGCGGAAACCAAACTGCAGCAGAGCAGAAGAAAAAGAACGGGCGCAACCATTTCCAGGTACAAAGAACTATTTTTATCACAGGGGTAGGTACGTTAATTAGAATAATTCTAGATACTGACGCGGACAGAGCCGCTGTGAGAAACTAATTTTCTTTCCATATTTTCTTTTATTGAAACAAGTTTGAGATATTTTCAAACTGTAATTATTATAATTGATATATTTATTAAAACGAACGTTATAAAGTCTGCAGTGACAACGGTAATTGCAAATATACAAAATAGTTATCTAATCATAACGTAAAGATAAAAGCCTAAATAGAGATAATAATTATGTATTTATATTGTTCCAGTTTGGAATAAAATATGTAGTTGGCACGTAATCGTTCGTTTTTATAATACCTGTGATACCAATTCGCAGAAATGTATTTTGCTGTCTGGTTTTTAAAACAAGCATCATCATCATCAGCTTAGCCTTTTCGCATCTATGTTGGGGTCTTCCAGTCTTACGGGTAGCTGAGTACTGTGGAGGTCTGCTATGCGAGCGGTCAGCCTACAGCACTGGCTGGCATAGTTTGAAATGTTTGAATTTAGATCGCAATGTTGGACATGCGAAAATATTGTTTTTGAACAAGAGGGAGAATGGCTTGGGACGCCGCTCGATTAGCAGACTCAACATTGAAATAACGTGAAAATGTAATTAAAATAATCATCCATAAAAATGTAAACATAAAATCGGTTGTCTATAAAGTCGGTTTACTGACGATAGTTGAACGTGACAACGTCATAAGAAAATACTGATGGAATGGTTTCATTTTTCAAAAGAAAATTTTAATTTGCCTTAAATGGAACGCCTCAGAGCGAGGTAACGCCGCATGAGTCATGTATTTTCGTGCGTGCAGCCAGCTTCATCGAATTATAAGACGTTGTCACGTCAATATTATACAAAGTAGGTATAAAAACTACCGCGTTTATATTGAAAATCCCGAGTACACACACGTCCCCGTTACAGTACTAAGTGTTTAACATAGAGTGTCTGCCTATCTGACCTCCACAACTCAGTAGCTGGGTAACACGATACCCCTTGGTCAGACCAGTGGCAGATTTTCTGACTATCCATAATAACTATCAAAGATGTCCAATTGACAGCCGGGACCAATGAACATCACACCGCGAATCTCCAAACTCCGGGCTACTACTGAAACATTTCTTACAGAAAAACCCAATAGTACTTTTTGCCCGACCAGGGAATCGAACCCGAGACCTCATGCTCAGCAGTACCGCTTGCGACCACTAGATCAAAGAGTCAGGTTTTGAAAACGAATATATGAAAAAAAAACAATTTTTCATGTTTTTCTGACTTGGCAAATAAGTCACTCAACAGTAGTCGTCTGTGAGTCAGAAATTTTATTTTATTTAACTCCATTGCCTCGATGCCGTTTCAAAAACAGGCCTTGAAAGTAAAAACTGCCTCGAGAGCCAACTAACGCTATCAACTTGTGGTCGGAAACGCGACTGCTGAGCACTGGCTCACTACTAGACTAAACTACTGAGTCCGAGGATCGAAAAATTTCAACGTCCCCTACGTTGAATCATGTACCGAATCCATGATAAACGGTTGTGCGTCGATGTCCCTGCCATCCTGTATATTATGTGAAGGTTTGAGTTTCCATAACGTAAAACTAGCTAAAGAGATTTAGAGGAAACTTAGCCCACGTATAGTTTACAACCAAAATATCACATAGACTTTTTATCTCGTTTTTTGTTTAAATGTTCCCCGCAGACGAAGTTGCATGCAACTGCTAGTCTTCCATACTTATAGAAAAACTAGCTTTTGCCCGCGGATTTGCCCACGTTAATTTTCACTTTGTCAATAATTCTTGTTGCAAAAAAGGTGTATCGCACCTTTTTGGGTGGTTAAAAACGCATATAATATTTAATAAACCATCACCAGGGTCCATCCATCCCCAAAAAGAGACAGACAGTATTTAAAATTTATCTTTTAAAACCAAAAACGTAGTTTACAATACATTTTTGTAAACTACGTTTTTGGTCTTCCCGTCCTTGGCTAAAACGTGTCGATTTTGTGAGCTTGATACTCGTGAGCACGCCAAATACAGTTGCCCATGGGAAAAGCACTCTTTTTCTAAATGTACACCTGCGAATTTTAGTGTCTGTCCTTGAGCTCTGTTTATGGCCATTGCGAATGCTGCTTTTAGGGGAAATTTGAGTTTTTTGAACTGTAATGGTAAATCAGTCGGGATTATTGGAATGCGAGGAATAAATACGTTTTCACCGCTTGCTGTTCATGTCATAATTATTGCTTGAACAACATTGCGTCCAAGGTGTATAATTTACAAATTACACACCTTGGACGCAATGTCGCGTGCCATTACAGAGCCTTGGTGCGTTCAGGTTACGCATCAACAGGACTGGGACACCAAGTTTAGTTAGAACTTTCCCACAAATCCGTAAGGCAGTAGCCCTATCGGGCCCCGTCAAAGCTGCTGACTGCTCTTTGAGGCGCGCGCGGAACACGGTGCACCGCCCCGAACCCCTTTTACGTCCTTAATGGATGATTTATGGAATAAAAACCATTCAATGTCTTTTCCAGTGTCTAAAACTATCTCCATACCAAATTTCACCTAAATCGATTCAGCGGTCTAAGTGTATTATGTGTGAGGAGGGCGGGGACTTTATTGATTCCCTATACGAAATTCCAACACCCTTTTTTCATCCTTCCGGGATAAAAACTATCCTGTCTTTCCCAGGGTCCTAAACTATTCCCATACCAATTTAAAAATCATTGATTTAGCTTTTGCCAGCGGCTGTGTCCGCGTGCAATTCGAAAACTATCCCACGGAAACCTTATATCGGGATAAAAACCACCTATGTCTTTTCCAGTGTCTAAAACCGTCTCCATACCAAATTTCATCTAAATCGGTTCAGCGGTCTAAGTGTATTATGTGTGTTGGGAGGGCGGGGACTTTATTGATTCCCTATACGAAATTCCAACACCCTTTTTTCATCCTTTAGGCATGATTTCCGGGATAAAAATATCCTGTCCTTCCCAGGGTCCTAAACTATTCTCATACCAATTTAAAAATCATTGATTTAGCTTTTGCCAGCGGCTGCGTCCGCGTGCAATTCGAAAACTATCCCACGGAAACCTTATATCGGGATAAAAACCATCCTATGTCTTTTCCAGTGTCTAAAACTGTCTCCATACCAAATGTTAGGCGTGAAAGGTAACAGACAGACAGACAGAGTTACTTTCGTATTTATAATATTAGTATGGATATTACAGTCAGCATCCCAGTAATCGTCCCGTTTGTTAACCGGATCATCTTTCACTCAACCTACTTTTTTTTTCTCAAAATCACCCATGTACATATTTATGTATTATACTCCCAAAACATTCCTCAATATATTCTTAATTCGTTTCTACAAAATTACATAAATTTAATTTTCATCAACAAGGGGCCAATCAATTTCGTCTTGATTGAATCCAACGGAGCACAATAATTACATTTTCGGATAAAACATTTGGTGGCACTTATTAAAATTTAGTCTTTTATCACCTCATGATATAATTTCGGTCCTGTAACCTTAATTATGTCTCAAAGACTCATGGGGAAAGTAGGTCAATGAAAAACCTCTAATAAGAATAAGTAAATTCCTTTTATAACATAGTCCATGCTTTGAATCATATTTAATCATTCCTAGTTTTCTTATGGTCATATAATTGTGTGTAGGTTTAAGTCCAACGAGGTTTTGTAATAAAAAGTTTTGTATATTTTTTAACTTTTTCCATTAGAGCGGATTCCCCGGGGTGAGGCGACGGCCGTTCGCGTGAGAATGAGCAATTTCCTCCCGACCGCCACGATTTCTATCTGACTTCCCGTCTGGGCAGCGATTTTAAAATTTATAGAATCGCTTTACATGAAATTGAAAATAAGAACAAAGGTGGCTCGTGTGTGAACGAAGCGGTATTTTTTAAGGATCATTCTTGTGATCAGAGTTTTTCAATCTAGAGAATCATGAAAATGAAAAGGAAAATGAGAGACATCGACCTTTGAGATTGTTTTGGTGTTTCTTCTCTGGCTTCGTCTAGTTTAAATTTACGGAATATAATTACAAATGTAGTAAAATTGTTATTTAATTGCCAATTTTGCAATATAAAGATCATTAATCATTGGTGCATTATTCCTTCCATATTTTACGATTTGAGCATAGATTTTTAACCAAGTCTCAAAAAGATGACTGTGAAAGTCATAAAAGTTATAAAAGAAAGAAATGAATTTCAGAACGAACTTCGTAGTCGTCATTCTTTAAAATTGGAAGCCATTCTTCAACATGCTCTAGAAGCAATTTTTGTAGCAACAGTGGCCTTAGTTGGTGCTTTCTAAGTCTATAAATCAGGGTGATTGCGGATCGGGACCGTAAGTCTCTATTGGCTGAACAATGCGTCGTTGGAATCACGAACTCAATTGTGTTAAGTCAGTTGCACCTGAGCGAACCGAGCTTTTTCGTAACGATGCCCCTTTAGTTTTATTAAATGACGGGTACTGAAGTACCTTTGTTGGATGAACGTTGACGTTGTACTGGATTGGGGAAAGCGTCTTGATTGACAGATTGAGTCTTATTTTGTACCTTGGACACAACATCGCTGAGCAAAAAGATTACTATTTGCAATAGTGCTTATTTTTCTACTCAATGAGTTCCCTCGTGCAAAGCAAAATATAAGACAACGTAAACATAGTTGAACTAACGATAACCATCTTTGTGTCTCTTGAAGAGTATTAAATCTCGGATTTATGTATTTCTTTATCGTTTTAGATAACTATGTCACTACAAATGTAAGATATGCCAGATACGGCCTCGAGTATTGACCAGATTCATAAATATGTGTCCGCGGCGGAGCGTTGAGTGCACGTTCCCAAAAATCTACGTTTCATCCAACGGTTTCATCGTAACTATCAGCGTCACTAGAACCATTCATCGTTTGTGGTACAATTTGAGGTTATCAATCTGGGAAATTATTATCTGATTTTACAAATCATTAAGTCCAAGTTGATAGAACTGTTGGTTGAACTTGAACATCGAACACATCATCACTTACCATCAGGTGGGATGGTGGTCAGGCGCGAACCTATTATAAATAAAAAAAAAACTGTCAAAAGAATAGAATATTTGTTTATTTCATTAGTTAGTAAAAAAAAAGTTACATGTCACTTACAAATCAGAATTATACACTTCTGGACACATCTATTGGCCCACCTTGTATTTTCAGTTTCGTTTGGTCCTAGCTAAAATTTTATATTAGGTCGAGCAAAAAGTTTTTATGCAGTTTTGAACCTGGCACATTCACAATTTCATTCAATAGTCTTTTTTTGAATTTCGAACACAGAATTTAAAGAAACAAAAGACAATTTGGAGCCTGTTTGTTGATATCAAACAATCGAATACTAAGAAAACTTGGTTTTATTGGTTTACTTGGATTTAATTCTTGAAAAAGTGATTGATATCTTTGCTTTTGCAACAAACATTACTTATTCTTAACATTAAGGTGAGGTTCTATCAATAATCTATGGATACTTCACCTGAAGTCGCCGCCCAAGCTGTGGCACTTATTCAGGCCGGACACAGCCAAAGAAACGTGAGTGCTCAACTTAATTTAAGTCGATCTGCGGTCCGAAATGTTTATCGGAGGTACCTAGAGACTGGCGGCTTTGTTCGTCGCCAAGGAAGGCCACGATCTCGGGTCACAACTGAAAGGCAGGATCGATTCATCGTGACGACCAGCTTGAGAAATCGTCACCTTACCTCCATTGAGATACAAAACCAACTTCGCGACTTCCACGGAGTATCTGTGAGCGCTCGAACTGTTCGGAGAAGGTTAAAAGAACGCGATATGGTACCACACAAGCCAGCTAATGGGCCCAAACTAAAGCGAGCCCACCGAACAGCGCGCCTTCATTTCGCACGCAGTCATTTAAATTGGACACAGCAAGATTGGAGCCGTGTACTCTTTTCTGATGAGTCTAAAATTGTGTTACATGGCAATGATGGAAGGAAGAAGGTCTACCGGCGTAAGGGAGAGCGTTTCGCACAATGCTGCTTTGAAGAGAGGGTTGCTTATGGCGGTGGCTCATGGACTGTCTGGGGCGGTATATCCGCGAGCGGCAAAACTCAACTTGAGGTTGTTACAGGACCACGGCTGCCAACATTAAATGCTGAAAGATACATTCGTGAGTGCTTAGAACCTCACGTGATACCATACGCGGACTATGTGGGCCCAAATTTCCTTTTTATGCATGATAATGCAAGAGCCCATGCGGCCGGCATCGTCAGGGAATATCTTCGGGATGTGAACATCACAGTTATGGACTGGCCAGCCAGAAGCCCAGACATGAACCCCATTGAGCACATGTGGGACGAGCTAAAAAGGCGTGTTAGGGCTCGTCAGCCAGTTGCCCAGACGATGCAGGAGTTGAAAACTGCCATAGAAGAGGAATGGGAGATGATCCCTCAAAATTTCATAGAGCGGTTGATAAACTCTATGCCTAATCGTATGAGAGCTGTGGTAGATGCCCATGGAGGCAACACGCGTTATTAAATTAAACCTTTATTTGATAAAACATGTTTTTTATTCAAAAATTAATTGCCTTTAACAAGGCGCATATCCGACTTGTTAGGCGTAGGTCCATGTCGTATGGTATTCTGAATTCAAATTTAAAACTATACGATCGAAAAAGATGGTAAAATGTATCAGGTTTAAAACTGCATCAACAGTTTTTGTTCAATCTAGCAATCATATTTCGGTAGGGGCCATCGAAACCTAAACTCTAAGGTGGGCCAATAGATGTGTCCAGAAGTGTACATTGCAGTCCATTTGCTGTATTTTATTTGCCGTAGTTTATCCAGGAGGGGTTCTTTTGCAACCTACTTTGTATTTTTTTTTCAGACGCTGTTGAATTATTTAAGATCCCATCAGGTCCTAGACCTGAAGTAACTTATAAACTAGGAGTGACTCTGCTAGTCAAAGCCTATGCTGACAGGAGGAGTCCGATCTATTATGGAGTGGTTTGGCTCTCTCGGATTTATGTATGTAGGTTATGTCACCTATTCTATTTGAGAAAAGGAATGGGTTGAATTGTCCATATTTCGTATATGCAGGAGCGGGATCTTCTAGGCCGCTGAAAAACTGTCAAATTAATATGACATAACATAATCAGCCTACTACATTACCACTGGTGAGACACAGGCCTCTTCTCTATGATAGGGAATGGGCCGTAATGCACCACTCGGGCCAAGGGCTGGTTTGTGGATATCAGATGTCTTCGGATTTTCGAACCTCGGATATGCCAGTTTCGTCGGGGATCACGAGCTGATCTCCGGCAACGGGTAGCTTACCGTCCGGTAAGGACCGACACGAGTCGGCGGCACGTCGTGTTCCGCGTGCGCCTCAAACAGCAGTCAGCAGCATTGACGGGACTCGATAGGGCTATTGCCTTACGGGCTTGCGGGAATGTTCTAACGAGATACCGTGGCTCCGGAACACAACGGCAACTGAAGGTGCAGGGTGTGTTTTTAGTCAGTAGAAGTCTGACACTCCCTTTCGCTCCACCCACGGTGGGAGGAGTAATTTGATGATTTTCCCACCCAGAGGAGGACTCACGATGTTACTTCACCGTTTTAAGAGCATTGATGATGATGATGGAAATTACCTGCCTTTACTGACTTTACCTGCTTACCTACCTGATATTACGTGCCTGCCTGGTTTTGGACTCATAACCTATGACTCGTAAATCGTGTCCGTAACCCATTGATATACTAAAAACCCAAGATGCACAGTCTCGAAGAAAAGTGACGATCGAAACTGTCGCCAAACACTCACCACCTACGTAGTAATAGATATGCTATAAGTACAAAATATGTTTTTGCAAATTCTATCTTATGACAATTGTTTAAGGTTGTTTTTACAAAGAAAATTTTGGCATTTTTGACGTGTGAACCTAGACGCGAGTGACGCGATACTATTTGAAATGAGCGCATAATTTAGAATTAAGCACTCATTTTATGCGGACGGTTTTGAGACGTTGAGTGTGCATCTTGGGTTTTTAGTATATCAATGCCGTAACCTCAGCAATTACCCGAACAACATTCCGTAGTAACTACGCAAAATAACTTTGTTTTTCATAGTGTTTGTATGAAATACAAAGTTATATTTGTGGTTTTAGAAAATATGCTATAACTAAAAATTGCTAAGGCTGGCCCGTTCTCGTTCAAACCAACTTTCGTTGAAAGTTTTTATTATGATTGCTGTAGGCATGTATTTTACCACTTTGCAAGCGTATATCTTTTAAACGATTGACTTTAAGAAGAAAGTAGTTTTTGAAACATCATTGTCATTTTTATTGACCTGTCTATAGATTCTTCTTCTTAGTCGTTTCACTCTTGACAGAGTGGTTGTGGTTGTCAATCAGGAACAGTTTGAGTGACAAGTTCTGTTATACGGCGCCATTCTTGTCAGACCGCAGCCTTTCTGGTTTACTCATGAACAGGGCAGTTTGTTGCCACCTTTATTTGGTCTGTCTAATTGATACCACACACATATGTGTGGGGTATCTATTAAACCTATACAGGTTTAATGAAAAAAATATATTTTGGGTTCGTATCTATGTTTGGGGAGCCTCCCTTAATTTTATATATTTCTTTATTTGTATCTAAAAATCGGAAACCGGTTCACAGAATACATCTACCTACCAAGTTTCACATGTATAGTCTTAATAGTTTCGGAATAAAATGGCTGTGACATACGGACGGACGGACAGACAGACAGACATGACGAAACTATAATATCCGTTTTTTTGCCATTCGGCTACGGAACCCTAACTAGACTGGAGTACCTATTGCAAAAATGAAATAAATTTGTATAGCGAAAGTTCCTATATTTTTACACGACTTTTTACACGACGAAGGGTTTTTTTTTTTTTTTCTCTTTATTTTAATTTGGGGACTTTTATACAATTGTACATATCAGTCCCATCGGACCTTATACAGTAAATCGCAACAAAACAAATTTAATTAAACTATGAGCACCTCTGGAGTTAGGTGTTGATAAAATATGATGGAACATCCCAACATCGTACCTATTTGTCTCGAGCTCTTTTAACAATTCTTTTCTTGCAGACTCAAATCTGACACATTCCGTCAATAGATGTAACTGTAACCTCTTATAACCTGGGGGTATTTAAGTCAAGAGGGAAAAGGTTACTTCTAAGCAAGCGTCCTTCATCATCGCTCACTCTCTTAGATAGTGGTCCAACGCGAGCTTATCAACAATTAAAATAAACTAAAATTTTACTTCGCAATATGGGTCCCGACTGTACGGACGTTTGTTTAACAGACGATGTATTATTGTTTTGGTCATCGAGGGTTTTTTTTTTATTAATATCATGTATTACAAATCTAACTATTAAAATATATTTAAACAGTTTACCACACAATTGTATGGTCAAGTGACAGTTTACACGGTGAATAGTGTTTGAATTACGTTAGACATGTGCACTGAGTAATTATTTAGCTTAATGATACTTGAGATCGTTATCATCCGGTGTACAGAAAATAATTTTATAGAAATACATTGTAAAGGGTTAAACGAAAGTTTGAATCAGCAGAAAATTCCAACCTGTTCCGTTTAGTTGAAACAGCAGCAGATATTTTAAAATGAACCTCATTGGCGAGTTTGAAAAAGTGAAGTCCAGAAATGAAAAAGACTTCGCTGCTCACAAGTTCGATTCGAAACTTGAACTGCTCCGTTCGACCCGTTCCGTGATTGCACTCCATCTTGAAAATTTCAAGCAAATACTTTACAAGCTTTGGTAAAGTTTCAGAACGCACGATGAGACTTTAAATGAAATATTACTTGTGGGTCAGTTCGTCGGTTCGCTAAGTCCGTTTTGTAGTGAATTGTAAGTTTAGCAATTATAGACTTTCTGATATTGTAGGATAATGATATATTGTTATATTTCTACCAATACTAATAGTAGATATGTATCTACCTATTTACGTACCGCGATACGACCACCATAAAGAATTTTAATTTGATTTCATTTCTTTTGTTTTTTTATTTTGATTTGGTAACGGGACCGACTTGGCAGTTGTAGGTCCTGCGTTCGACACCGTCAGGCACATTTCTTTGAGTGATTTATTTCATCACAACTGCAATCAAATCGGTGTGTGGTGGTGAGGAAACCGGCATCGGCATGTCCTAGGACAAAAAATTCAAAAACATGAGACATCCACTAACTCACACTGGGTCCGCGTGGTGACGGCCCATTCCCTCTCACAAAGAGGAGGACTGGCAACGTAATAGGCTGAATGAGTTCTTATGATATTTTTTATTTTATTTCAAAGTTTTAGTAACAGCTGAGGGCTCCTGTACGGTTCAGACCTCAAGTGTACATACTGCGTGTCACCAATTGGCGTGTGATGTGCAATGGCGCACCTAGTATCTTGCTCCGCATCCCGTGGTATCTGTACTCATGATGCTTTTATGTCTGCATCAGCGAGCGGAGTTCGCGTAGCATCTTTTTGTTCCTAACATATTAAAAATAATTGCCATCGACATGCTAGAAAGACGACGAACAGCTATATACAGGAATGAGGTATAAATTACAAACAGTCTCATACAGTCACCAATAATAAATGATAATCCATAATATACCAACAAAATGCGTTTGAGTATACAACGTGTAATTTAAAGGGTATATAAATACCGAGTGCACGGCTTCTTTGGATGGTAACAATCGATGTGGCAAGGGTTTTCTAATCCTATGTCTACATGTGTGGAGCATATTGCAAATTTCAATACATTGATACCAGAGGCCGAATTTTTCAAATTAAGAAGAACGAAGAGAATTATCGTTCTATTGGCAAGTGATGTGGAAAGTGATGACCCTCATAGTGCTGTGACACATTTGTTATTACTGGTATTCAAGAAACATATGAAACCAATAATTTGGGGTCAATTCTGTGGGTCACTTATTTTGAGTTGAAACTTTGCATAGAGACTGCATACCAAATGTTGTCTTCAGTCCTTTTGGATAGATATGGGGTTTCCGTTACACGTTGTATAACCTACAGGCCTAAATGACCTCATTTTGGTATTGCCTGTCCTTCATGCTCCTTAAAGTTCTAAGTTGAGCAACGCGATGACTGACAAATGCTTGTACTATCTGGGCAGCTTTACTCTAATCTGTGTGTTTATGTCCTCATAAGGTCTCATATGATTTTACCAGTACACGTTGTGTGTTTTTGACCTCTGCTGAGTTTATATCGGCGTTTCTTCTCAAGGTGGCCAGCTAAGAAACACCGGGCTCATGTAGACCAACTATTAGCGAAATATCTATAAACAATTAACGAAATAAATATCTGAAAGTTGAGCAATAGGATATCAAAACATATAACTACATATTTACTACACATTACAGTCTAAAAACATAGTCTTATAATCTTATCATATTTACATAATATGTACTCGTATATTTATCATTGTCAAGTTTCGTTATTTAGCACTTTAGTATTTTGACTTTTAACATGTTTATTTCGTCAGACAGTTAATTTTCCTACATATAGGTCGAAGGACTAAAAAATTAATACTGGTTTTAAAGACCTTTATCAGTATTATCACTCATTAGTTAGAGTATGTCACTTCCCTTATTGAAAACCACACCTTTAAAAGACCCAAGATATGACAAAACACACACACGAACCTCATACATAATCATAAGCACGTGCATCGGACAAAAGAAATACATAATTATCTATTTCTTGTATCAGTTGATAACGAGTTGTCATTATGTTTATTTCATTTTACTTATCATCAGATTATGAATGAGTCACGAGAAATGAATGCCTCATTATGACTGAAACGTATTAGGACTCTATAATTGAAATTTTATGCGTTATGCTTCACGTTATTTCAACAGTTGAGCAACAGTACTATCGTCAACAATAGCTAACTAACAATAGCTTACTAAAACAATAAATTTTAATTGGCTTCAATCGAGAACGTTATGACTGCGCTATCTTCTACTTGCCAAGCTTGTGCCTCACGTGTTGATTGTCGAGGAGAATCGATGCTTGCTGAGATCCGATATTACAATATACCAAGTCCCGACTCCCGGCTGTTATTTGAAAATGTTTTATAGTCATTATGTATAGTCAGTAGCCATATAATCTAACATTAATGTTGCCTATGTTACTCGAGGCTGGGTTGCGGGTATTAGATAGTGAGTGACCTCATATAAAATACTGGTACTAAGATTTTTTAGACTAAGATGCGTCATTAGTTGAGACCTATGTATCTATATGTACTGGGGTTTCGGGATATTCTAACGAGATACCGCGGTCCCGGAGCGCAACTGAAGAAGCCAGTGGATTTTTAGGCAGTAGAAGTCTGATACTCCCCTCCCGCTTCATCAACATTGAGAGGAGTCATCTAATCAAACGTATCTACATGAGATAAGGTGTTTTTGTGTCATGCGAAATAAATTACGCAAACGGGCTGATTCCACATGTTTGAGTTTCATTTGCTTTTTTCAATTCCGTGTGGGGTGGACTTTTAGCAAACATCATGAATAGGTGCAATGCGGGTTCCATGCACGCATTACGCATAAATTGCCGCGTGCAAAACCGCACGATATTATGTATAATAATGTGTTGTCATATTGGTTACATTTGTCTGTAAAGTTAGTAAAAACAATACTTGTGCACAATGTTTGTGCACAGATAGACAGACTATTATTATTTGATATTATTTATTTTGTTACTACATATATTATATTATTTTTAATTTATATTACCTGAATGAATTAATTTATTATGTACTAGCTGCTGCCCGCAACTTCGTTCGTGAGGAAATCCGTGGGAAATCCGGGAATTCCGGGATAAAAAGCCTAAGTCTTATTCGAATTTCATTAAAATATATTAGATCAGATAATTTTTTCTTCAAAAAAGTTTATAAATTGAAAGTAAAAAAAAAGTAATTTGACGGAAAATAAAATATATAATTTTTTTATGTTCACTAGCTGTTCAAACAGCTACTTTAATACAAGAACAATTTACTCCAAAGCTAATCGATAAGCAAAGTGATACCCACGAACTGCGGCAAGTCTCTAATTCAAACACTCCAGAACTCAAACTATAAGTCATCCTTAATACCTAAGTAAGTACGTATTTGTCTTTGAATAGAACTGAGAGCATACGGCTATAAAGTTTCCACCAATTAATATTTGCTAAAGGTACTTTGGTAGTTCCAGAACTTAGATGCAGTTCCAAACTGCTGAGTGGGGACGCAAACACACACAGATCTCTAATTAAATGCCTTTACGATATACTGATGCTAGGGATGGGCAGTTTTCTTATTTTACTAATATGTATTATAAATGCCAAAAATTATGAAAGTTTGGATGTTTGTTACTCAATTACGCCAAAACGGCTGAACAGATCTGAATGAAATGTAGTATCTAGATAGCGAAGAAACAAGAATCATGTCGTAAAAATAGCGCTAAATCCACCAGACCTTGAGAGAAAAGGTAGAGGTCGTTCGTCTTTGACTTGGTGGTCCAAAATTGAGAGAGACCTCAAGTTAGCCCAATTTTCAGAGCGGACAACCCAGGATAGAATATCCTGGCGCAGGAGAGTGAGGAGACCCGACCCCAAATAATGGGAGTCCTCATGTGTGGGAGTGTGTGTGTGTGGGAGTCTCAGCCTTCATGGAGATCCTGTAATAACACATAGGCTACCTTTTAATATGAAGCTCCCACAGATTTAACGCGATCTCTATGATATTATTAATTGCTGCCTCAGGTCTATAGATGGGTATCCATGAAATACATACCGAGACTCCGTGCCGTAGAAACTGCTAGGCATGTTTATTGATACGACATTCATATTTTAGTCTCCTTGAAAATGTATGCGATGCATTTTAAATGTTTTAACGAGTTTTGTTTGACAATAAAATCACCAGCAAGAAATAGTCATCAACATTTATATAGGAAATTATATTTATATTTATTTGGCTTTGAAAAGGCTTTAATCTGAAATATTATCCAATATCAGTGTGTGCGATATATCTTGTCTCTCATATTTAGCTCTTTCTCGTGATTTTCTAATTTGGTTGTTTCCCAAAAACCTACTAGCACTATCGCCATAGCATCGTCGCTTAGGCCTATACAACGTGTAATTTAAAGGGTATATACATACCAAGTGCATGGCTTCTTTGGATGATAACAAATGATATGGCAAGGGTTTTGTAATCCTAAGTCTACGTGTGTAGAACTTATTACAAATACCAGTACACTGATACCAGAGACCGAATTTTTTAAATTAAGAAGAACGAAGAGAATTATCGTGTTATTGGCAAGTGACGTGGAAAGTTATTGACCCTCGTAGTGCTGTGACACGTTTGTTATGATTGGTATTCAAGAAATATATGAAACCGATAATTTGGTATCAATTCTTTGAGTCAGTTATTTTGAGCTGAAACTGTGCATAGAGACTCCATACCAGATGTTGTCTTCAGCTCTTTTGGATAGATATAGGGTTTCCGTTACACATTGTATAACATTAATTAAAGTGCCTCGGTGGCCTGTGGCAGCAAGCGCGACTGCTGAGCAAGCGATATTGGGATCGATTCCTTAGTTCGGGCAAAAAAGTATTATTGGGGTTTTCTGTTAGAAATTTCTCAGTAGAACTCCCGAATTTGGAAGTTGGTGGTGTGATAACCCTGTGCCTTGGTAAGCACGTTAAGCCGTTGGTCCTCCGTTTGATCTCTCTTTGTGTCGGACTGACATCCCATTAGACAATGAGAGACAAGTAACATAGAATGCACCATTACCTGCGCACATACTTGTGTACTATTATTGCAGTATTATTACAGTAATTAAAAGCCATAACATAATTCTTCTGCGCAGATGGCTAATCAATAAAGCCCGGGTGTCGTCATTGTGAGGACCACCTGGAGGACACGGTGGAGCATACGGTCGAGGTGTGCCCTGCTTGGGCGGAGCACCGCCGTGTCCTCGTTGAGGCGATTAGCGGCAGCTACCTCTCGCGCCCTGCCCTGGTTCAGGCCATGGTACGGAGCGAGAGGGAATGGGATGCAGTCGCCTCCTTCTGCGAAGCAGTCATGCTAGCGAAGGAGGAGGCCGAACGCGCGAGGGAGAGGCAACTGTCTTCTTCGCGCCCCAGCCGCCGTGGGAGACGCCCTGGGCGTTGGGGATCGCGAGCCGATTTCCAGCCACCGTAGGCGCGGGGCTGCGGACGGGGAGCAGGGGTCGTTCACCGTCCGGTAAGGACCAGGCCCGGGTCGGCGGCGCGTCGTGTTCCATGCGCGCCTTAAAGAGCTGTCAATATCAGTGACGGTGCCTCATAGGGCCATTGCCTGCCGGGGTTTGCGGGAAAGTTCTATCGAGATACCGCAGCCCCGGAACTTTAGGGCAAATGAAGGAACAGGGTGGGTTTTTAGTCAGTAGAAGTCTGACACACCCTTCCGCTTAACCCAGAGCGGAAGAAGTCATTCGATGATATTCCCTGAACAAAACAAAAAAATAAAGATGGCTAATCCAATAAGAGATTGACCACCGTGGCGGAAATCAGTTAGGAGGACTATTATTATTATTATAACATTATAGAGAACCACATATTTAAACCATTATTAAGTAAGGAAAATGCGACCGAAACGAAGCTTTCATTTTGTCCTAGCTTCGGGCCGCGTGAGGGAGAGGATGGCGTCCTCCCTCCAGCCCAGCCGCAGTGGTAGACGCCCACGGCGTCGGACGTCGGCCGACGATCTCCAGCCACCGTAGGCGCGGGCATGCGGACAGCGAGTAAAGGGCAACTCGCTGTCCGACCATTGACCATGCCCGGGTCGAGGGCGCGTTGTGTTCCACGCGCGCCTCAAAGAGCGTCAGCAACATGACGAGGCCCCCCCTGCTGAGGGCCGAAGCCTGCCGGGGTCGTGGGACTTATCCCATTACCGTGACCCCGGTACGTAAAGGGTTATTGAAGGAACACCGTGGATTTTAGTCAGTAAAAGCCTGACAGTCCCTCCCACCCCGCCCGGGGTGGGAGGACTTATTTGATAATTTCACAACGTTAAAAAAAAAAAGCTGATTTCCAAGAAAAACATTCCAATGCAGAGACTTTTTAGCGTACCCTGTTTAGTGTAGTAATAATATAATATAATCTTTATTGTGCTAAAAATAGTACATAATTCTTAGTTTAATACACCCTTTTTTTTTTTTTTTTTTTTTTTTTAGCGTGGTAAAATTATCAAATAAGTCCTCCCACTCCGGGCAGGGTGGGAGGGACTGTCAGACTTTTACTGACTAAAATCCACGGTGTTCCTTCAATAACCCTTTACATACCGGGGCCACGGTAACGGGATGAGTCCCACGACCCCGGCGGGCTTCGGCCCTCTGCAGAGGGGGCCTCGTCATGTTGCTGACGCTCTTTGAGGCGCGCGTGGAACACGACGCGCCGTCGACCCGGGCATGGTCCATGGTCGGACAGCGAGTTGCCCTTTACTCGCTGTCCGCATGCCCGCGCCTACGGTGGCCGGAGATCGTCGGCCGACGTCCGACGCCGTGGGCGTCTACCACTGCGGCTGGGCTGGAGGGAGGACGCCATCCTCTCCCTCACGCGGCCCGCCTCCTCCTTCGGAAGCATGACTGCTTCGCAGAAGGAGGCGACCGCTTCCCACTCCCTCTCGCCCCGCAGCATGGCCTCGACCAAGGCCGGGCGCGAGAGGTCTCCGCCTATTGTCGCCGTGAGGACACGTCGGTGCTCTGCCCAAGCTGGGCAGTCCTGCACCGTGTGCTCGACTGTGTCCTCAGGGCGACCCTCGCAGTGGTGACACCCAGGTAGTTTAATACACCCTAGACCCCACACTAGGATTCCCTGTGTCGTGGGGCCTAGTCTCTTTCCGTCGAGGCGACTCATAGTTGTACAATATATTATTGACTAACGAAAAACTATTAATTTACTTAAGAAAAGCTTTACATATTTATTATGAAATTAAAGAAAAAATAAAAAAAAAAACAATTATGGCCTAATCCTAAAATTAATAACAATAATAATAAAAAAACAAGAAATCTACATATTAGTGTTAGTGTATATGGAGTGTAGCTGTATTGAAGTGGGTGTGTAGGTGAGTGTGAAGTGTGATTATGCTACGTTTTATTGCGGTATGTGTAGGATTGCCTCAGTCTGTGTGTAGTCTAGACTTAGTAGCCATTTGCTTATTATTTTTCTGCAGGTGGTTTTTAGGAGACGGACGATATTAAATTTTTTATTTATTTGTTGATATAGGAAAGGTCCCATAAATCGAGTAGACTTTTGACCAATTTTTTTGTAGCATTTGCATGTGCTCCAGCTCAAAAACCTCTGTGAGCGGGTTGGCTTAACAACAGACTTCAGGCTACTCCTATGAAAACGTAAAGTAATCGATAGAATGTACAGCTGCCGAACCCTTAGAACTTGGGTCTCCTGATACAAGAGGTCAGTAGGATGCCTGTATGGATGACCATAAGCACATTTCAATAACGCACGCTGTGCCAATTCCACTTTAAGTTGGTGAGTTTTTGCAGCCGCTCCCCATGACACAATACAGTACCCCAAAATTGACTGACACAGGGCAAAGTATATTGTTTTCTTTAGCTTCTCATTTGCAATTTTTGCCAATCTCTTAAAAATGAACATGAGTTTCCTAACCCTTGTGCGTAGAGCATCTATGTGCTTAGACCACGATAGACGACTGTCCAGGTAGACACCTAGATATTTAATACAGGCTGTGTTTTCGATCGAAGGGCAGCAACAGCCAGTGCGGACCAGGCAGTTGTGAACTTTTATTGAGACTGTTGCTTTAGCAGCAGTTCGTGCCGAGACGCTAAAACATACAGCTTTAGTTTTCGCGACGTTAAGCGTAAGTAGGTTCATATTTAACCAATTCGAAACCGTTAGTAAGCCATTTTCTGCCCTACAGCAAACATCGGGCCAGGAGTCACCGTGGAAAACGATTGCAGTGTCATCAGCGTATGTAAATATTTTAGCAGCAGGCAGTGTTAGCGAGCACAGGTCATTAATGTATATAATGAAGAGGGTGGGACCGAGAACACTTCCCTGTGGCACACCAAAATTTACTGGTAAGATGTCACTACTATGGCCCCCAACAACCACTCTCTGTTTCCTACCCTTGAGGTATGAACAAAACCATTCCAAAGCATCACCACGAATGCCAAGAGCTCTCATTTTGTTCAAAAGTATTTTCCTGGACACAGTGTCAAACGCTTTCGCGAGATCAAGGAAGACGCCGAGGCACGCCTTACCACAATCTAGTTTTTGTGTGATATGATCGACAACACTTGCTACGGCATCCTCCGTTGATCTCGCAGCTCTAAACCCAAACTGATTTTCTGATAATTGATTGTTTTGTTCAAGGTAAGTGCAAATTAACATATTATATGAGAAGATAAAACACATTCTATTTAGTTATTCAAGACGCTGGTGATTAGTTTAATTTATGTAGGTACGTTTACATTTTTTTTTATTCCGGATGAGCCCACTCTCTACCTCGATCTCGCCTGATGGTAAGTGATAGACTGATGAGGTCTACAATAGGACGACCGAACCCAAAAGATGCCTGTTCACTCTTGCTTTAAAGGCTGAAAGGTCATAAGTGGCAGGGAACACAGATGCCGGCAGAGTTTTATTTATTTATAGTTTTAAGCAAAGCAATCGAAATATCTCAATATATGTATAACGTAGGATACACATCAAAAGGTAAACAAAGCAGTTAGGGAGGGGAACTGATTGTACACTTGCAGGTAAATATCTGAATACCTTAATTTTTATTAGGGTTCCGTAGCCAAATGGAAAAAACGGAATCGTTCGTCCGTATCTCACAGACATTTTATTCCAAAACTATTAGGACTACACGTGTGAAACTTGGTTGGTAGACATATTCCGTGAACCGCTTTCCGATTTTTAGACAAAAAGGGGCCCCCATACATGTAACTAAAACTAAAAATATTTTTTTTTCATCAAACCACACGTATACGTGTGTTTATAGACAGGTATTTCAAAAAGAAATTGAGGTTTCTAAAGACAATTTTTCTTAGGCCTTGCGCGCACTGCCTTGCGGTGGCCGCAATTCCGGTAGTTCTACCGCACCGGTAGACTGACCACAGTGCGCGCACTTCTATGACACTCCATACTTCACAAATTTTGCGGTGCAGTAGAACTACCGGAACTGCGGCCACCGCAAGGCAGTGCGCGCACGGCCTTAAAGTCAATCGTTTAAAAGATATACGCTTCCAAAGTGGTAAAACTCTAACTAACTTTTATAGTAATAGAGTGAAAAGTCTAAAAAAATTATATGATGTAGTGGCCAAGTACAAAAGAGAGTGAGATTGTTTCGGATATCTTCTCAGGGTCGTCACAAAGGAAATCTAGTTTAAATTTACGAAAAAAATACGTTTAAAAGTGTTATTTAATAACCAATTTTAAAAATAAAGATTATTTATCATTTACGAAAATATAATTTACTAGCTTCTACCCGCGACTTCGTACGCGTGGGAAGGTTTTCCCGCGCAAATCCCGATCCCGTGAAAATTTTGGGATAAAAAGTAGCCTATGTGTTATTCCAGGCTGCCAACTATCTTCTTACCAAATTTCATTCAGATCCGTTCAGTAGTTTTTGCGTGAAAGAGTAACAAACATCCATCCATCCTCACAAACTTTCGCATTTATAATATTAGTAGGAATTAGTAGGAAGTAGGATAGTAGGATAGGATAGGATGTATAATTTCACAGTCTAAAATCATACGTAGGACTCGGATAGAATCCAGAACAAGTCCCTACTTGATAACTATTTACGCAATTTTAGTTCAAATACTTAATCAGTGCCATAGCGTCAATATCGCTGTGTTGACACCTAACAAACAGAATCATATACATAAGTACGACTAATTACAAGTCTAACGTGTAATTAGTGTGATGAGCATTCAGCCGTACGCATTTGATAAAGGTTAACCAATATTAATGAAGCAACTAGATTAACTGCAAAATTAGTTTGAGTTTACACCAGTAGCGGGAGAAAACTAAAATTGTGCGTGGGCAAGGTTGTCATTGCCATGCTAGGTTTTATATGCATAGGTATTAGAAGCCGCACGGGGCTTCTCTCTCGTGAACTTTATTACGATAAAAACGTATCCCTCCTTTTTCGCAGTCGGGTAAAAAGTAGCCTATCAGAATCCTAAAGTAATCTTCCACAAGCTTCAATATCTACCCAGTGACAAACTTTCCGCCTTATAATATTAACATATATGTCTATAACTTCTCGTAAACTAACTGTGTTTTCACTACTGCTTTCTGTTTCTTCGGGCTAATCTCTGGAAAAGCCGAATCTATTTTATTAGGACTTTCACGGGAAGACAGAGGAAGTTATCGAGCAACATATCGCGTACATAGGATCGGCTCCTCCCGACCGGTTAAGCTAGACAGATCTAATTCAATTGCGTCCATAACGATATCCATAACGTATTTCTTTTTTTCAAAATATATGTAGGCACATATATTTTATTTTATATTTTATATTATATTATACCGACTGTATAAAAAACCTATTACTCTCCAGCCCTTCAACTATGCGGGATCGCGTAGAGTTGCATCACCGTGCGCCGGGGTGAAACTCTGCTGCCGCGACTTGTTGCGGCATGGTGGACGGAGCTCCGGCGCGAGATCATGGCGGCATGGGAAGAGCGACTATCGCAACCCAGCGCTGGGCATGCCACGCTAGCGGCGGTAAATTCCCTCTTTGAGGAGTGGCTAACGAGGCGTCATGGCGTCCTCACTTTTCGCCTGACGCAGGTGCTCACTGGGCACGGTTGTTTCGGGAGCTACTTGTGCGGATTAGGCGGGAGGAAACGCCCGGGTGTCACCACAGCGAGGAACGCCCTGAGGTCACCGTGGAACACACAGTGGAGGTTTGCCCCACCTGGGCAGAGCCCCGCCGAGTCCTCGTACAATACACATATATGAAATTTTGCATCCTAAATACCGACGAGGAACGTAAATGCGCGTATCTTATAACGTTCTGTAAAATCTTTATAGTACTCATATAAAGATTTTACATGACGTTCTTCTTCTTCTTCTTCTGTAGTGTGGTTTCCGCACTTAGTCACTGCACGAGACCATTGTGCGTGAGCCGTGTCGGCCGTCACTCCATCCAGCCAACCTCCCTCCAGAAGCAGATCAGGTCTTTCGGTCTATTCAGGGTATCTGTAAGGGAATTTTTTTACATGACGTTATTAGATACGCGATTCTAAATACATATAAGCATATTAATATTTTAAGATTTTGAAGTGTCAAAGTACTTTTTAACCAACCTCCAAAAAAGGAGGTTCTCAATTCGTCTTGAACTTTTTTTTTTTATGGATGTTACCTCATAACTCGGAGAAGGCTGGACCGATTAGAAAAATTCTTTTTGCATTTGAAAGGGTATAGGTACTTTCTAATTGGTCCCATTGTCATCACGTTTGGATCTGATGATGGGATCATGGAGAAATTGAGGGAACTCTTCAAATATTATAGGCACACAGCGTTTTGGGTATTTCTTGTGCAGTTGCTCTCGAAAAGCACCATTTGAGGAAGTGGAACTGATGATGAAGACCCCAGATGGCCACCGAAACTACTCAATAATACTAGTATTTCGTGGATTTGGCTTAGATTACTTGAATATAGATGTTAAGCACTTTATGCTCGTCACAATGCATATTGTGAAGTAGAGCTGATGGTGATGTACCAGGAGAACTCCTCAAAAATTAACGGCTCTGCGCCGGGAAAAGCAATATTTTTAAGTTGGCGAGCGAAGCGAGCCGGCGACCTCCGTAGCGTAACGAAGGTTGAGTGGGTGAAGCGTAACTCAGCGGCGACGACAAGCAATTAGCAAACTTAAGAAATTATTTTTCTAAACTTCCCCTTCTTCCCCCTTCACCCCTCGCCCCCATCATTTTTTTTTCAGATTCTTTTTAAGGGGCCCAATGTTAATCAAAATTATGTTTCAAAACTCCCCCCTCTCCCCCCCATCGTATTTTAGGAATAGCTTTCTGGTGGTAGGTAGGTCCGAAGTGGAGCGAACAGCAAACCTTAGGAATCATTTTTCAAAACTCCCCCCCCCCCCTTCACCACTCGCCCCCAAGAATTTTTTTTCAGATTCATATCAAGGAGCCCTATGTTAGTCAAAATCATTTATAAAACTCTCCCCTCTCACCCCCTCCCCATCGTATCTCGGAAAACAAACTGTTTGAAAATATTATATATTTTTTATTTGTCAAAATTATTTAGGGTTTAAGAGATACACTGCTTTTAAAACCCACCTTTTTGGGATTCTCCGCCTTAATTAAGTAGTAGGTACAGGATGGTACGCGGGACATTGACGTTGACATACCTACAACACGTACAGCTCGCGGCACGCAAATTGAACCAAAATGACAGTCATCTACGAAGCTACAATTAAGAAAAGAAGTCGATTGAGACCTGATAATGTGTTACAGTAATTTGGAGCTGCTGCTCTGTTAGGGTTATGTTTGACATTTTACTACATTTAGGGGTTTTAAAAGTTTACAATCCACCACCACAAGCACGCGAGGTGCTTGCACCTCGCGCAACACGCAAATACTAGTTCATTATATAAAACTGTAAGAATTGTACAGTATAAATAAAATCTGTAGGAGTACACCGTTTAAAAGTCATTTTAAATAGTTATTCAATTTATCAACACGTTTTCTATCTACAATTTCAATTAGAAATGTTGCCAATACCAAAATAAAATAATATCGATACAAAATTGCACTTGTATATCGATTACATTAATATCATTATGAACCCACGTAAGTGAATTTATTCGTTACTAAAGTCATAACTTGTCATTCTTATAATAATTACTAATGTTTTTTAACTTTAATTTCGGAAGGCGGTGTCAAAAAAAAAAGAAATACAAAACAAATGACACCGACTACCTAAATTAAAGTTATTTTTGCCTTTGTAGTGTTTTGATATAGAAGTCGGTTCTATTTTAAGCTAAAAAAATTTTTATTATTAAGATCTTAACAACCAATTTCAGCGCCTCACACTAAACAAGAGCAAACTGTACTAAGCCATACAGTCTAATGTAAAGATTCAGGCGCCAAATAATATGCTCGTCAATTTTCAGTAGAAAAATGTCGGGGGAACAGTATTTCACAATAAATCTGGCGTATAATGTTAAATGCGGCGACCAAGGGTGCCTCCGAGGGCAATATGGATGGAACACATAAATTCTTCTTTGCATCAGTGATGCTAGCCGCATATGATGGCGGTTTGAGCGTTAAAGATGTCCATCGTTTGTCTTGCCTTCTACGCTTTATGAAAATTACAGCCAGTGACATCGTGAGTTAGTACTGAGTAACTATAATTTAGGAGTTCATGACCTAAGTATAATGATATAGTCGTCCTATGTCCTAAATGGGTTGTAGAGTTTATAACAGTAAGGTAACAAACAGGTCGGATTAAGCATGAGTTAAAATTTCGAGAATCTTATATTTTTGATCCTCCTGTATAAGTATGTAAGAAAACGAAATGATTCATAACACTACCTAGATACCATTAATAAATTAAACCTTTTCACACAATCACAGTTATCTGATAAGTAAACTTTATCAATGATAAACAGACTGTTCAATAGGATGGGTGGTATGTACAATATATAATCTATGTCTCATATCTTATCTGATATAGTATCATATACATATATGCTACTTTCCTAGTATTGATAAAATGACGGAAAGAAACTTGCTCATATCAACATTTAAAAACAAGCATAAAACCAACATTTTGAATCAAATCTAAGTATCTACTTAGATTTTATTCAAATTACATGAGTACCTACTCATGTAATATGAGGAGACTCAATATTTTATCAAAGAAAACATACTGCTGTGGCTTGGCCGTTTTGCTACCGTCATAATTAATGAGCGTAAGGTAAAAAGAATATTCACCGTTCATTACTTTTTGTACAATAGTTCTTGTAGATAGTAACGAAACAGCTAAGACACATATTTTGACTTGATGTAGAGTTTGTGAAGTTAGGGCTTAAAGGGTGCCGCTGTGCCCCTAAATATTCAGATATTTGGATCGTAGTTATTTATTTTTAGAGGATACCAACTAAATATCTACTAGTCAACCATGGGTTGACTGGTAGAGAATGCCTAAGGCATTAAGTCTGCATTTGTACAGACGCCAGCACATGAAGCTACCCGAAACTGTCAAATTTTCCCAATCAACCTTGAACCTAATTTCTTTAACAATAAAGTTGAAAATCTATTAAAGAAATTTTACAGATTGTTGTAGCTTGATGTGCTGGTGTCTGTACATTTTGTGTAGCATAAAGGTTTAATAGATAAATAAATTGTTTTATATTATTGTTTGAAACTACTACCAAGAACATATCTCAAAAAGAAACGTAAAAAATGAATGACTATTTTGATTAAATACAAGCGAGATCCAAAAGAAAAACACTAAGTCAAAAACCGAAGAAACAAACCCGAGTTCCGGAAATAACTTTAATTTCGGCAGTTGTTTTTCTATTCTTAAATTAATATTCAGTGGAATCGAGGAGGCGGAGAATCCTTTTTAGGGTACCGTAGTGAAATAAGAAATTCTTACAATTCCGTATTTGTCGTCGACCGTCCCTCCCCGATTTCACCCAGAAATTAACATGTTGCGAAGCTATAATTTGGCATAGTTTTTTATATTAATCTTATAGTTCCCATTAACCCGCAACAGTATAGCATCCATACATGCTAAAAAAATATTACCATTCGAAAACAAAATGTTTTTATATTTTTTTCAATATTAAAATGTTCACTAAAAATGTTCAATTGATACGTAAAAGAAACACTCTGTACACGCGTACGCATTCATAAATAAATTGCGACGTTGCCGTTCTTCAAGTACGCGTGTACAGAACGCCCTCTGTTAGTTCACATACTGTGTATTAAAGTTTTCCTCACTGTTTTATTTTATTCATCATAGCAAAGGACAGAGGTACACATTAATAATAGAAGTAATAAAAATCTAGCTATTACCATTTAAGAATGGTAAATTAATGATTTTTATTACACTTCATGGGTATGTGGCGAATTACGGAACTCTACACTGAGCACGGGCTGACACGCACTTGATCGGAATTTATAAAGTTAGCCTTATGATGAATGACTGAAAAGATCATACCGTCATCATATCGTATCATCAGACATATCAACTCTTTCTACAACATAACCTACGTACATAACTACATACGTTAAGTTATATGAATCCACTTTTTGGGGTGCGGGGCATTTAAAGCTTTCAATAGCTTAATGGCTCAAGTGTCGGACTTGTGATCAAGATGTCGCGGGTTCGAACCCTACCCAATACACTATTGCCATGAACCCACTTCAGACATAAGCACATTTAGCAGGGCATTTAGTTGGCAGGGCTTACAAGATTGCTAGTAATGCGAATTCTATCCAAATTGCTAGTAATGTTTGTAAATAATAAAAATAGATCACATTCAGTGCAACAGCAAAAACAAAATAAGTACCGCTAACCATAAAATAAAGCATATACAGTATCTATGACTAAACAGGCACAACATCGCTAAACCGTATGATCTCAAGCAGAGCAACGAACGCTTCGGAGCGATAATTGCGCAGTTTACTAACGCGCAGTGGATATCAGATCCAGCTTAAGCAGAAGCTTCCGTCCTTGCCGCCCAAGGACCGTTTCCTCCGGAAGCCGGACCCGGGGTGGCGGGGGGTGTTATAAGGCGTTCCGCTCACTGACCGGACGGGATGGTACGACGATGCGCAATCTTAAGTAAGTAAGAAAAAGAGAGCAATATTAAGTTTTCCATAGAAAGTATTAAATTAGTCTCTCTTCTTTTTCTACGAAAAATTTCTTAAGTAACTACTAAGTTCTAGGTATCTTGTGGGAATGTTCTAAAGAAATACCGCTGCCCCGAAACGCGAGGGCAATTCAAGGATCAGTGTTGGTTTTTAGTCAATAGAAGTCTGACACTCCCTTCCGCTCCTGCCGCAGCGGGAGGAGTCATTGGTGATTTTCGAACCCAGAAAAAAGTATCTTGTGGAGGCCTAGTGGTAACAGGAGTTTAAACTATGTGCTGTTGTCGCCTAACCTAATTTAACGCCTAACCTAGTCCTGACATTCACAATACATTAAGGGGTCCACGAAGATTAGGGTCAGAAATGTTAATTTGCTGCTTTGTCGTTTGGGCTTAGGAGTACTGACCATGGAATACCATATTTACAACTTGCTAGGACTACGCCGGCTTCGCGCCTTAACCAGCAGAATAAAATACCTATGACACTGAACGTTAGGGTACGTCTCCGCAATGTCGTGACGATTATTTTTTGTTGGACGACTATCTTCTCTAGCTGTTCCCATCTTTACAATCCATCGTCAAAAAAGTCGTGGACGACAGGTAACCGTGTTGCTCTATAAATATATGTATGTATATATTGTGCGGCATCTTCCAGGTCAACTTCTGAGGTTGTTAATTGCTTAGCCGGACTTGCCAGTGGATGCCCTAATTAATTATAATTATAGCCTCCCGACATGGTTCCATACGTGAACACTCGATTTAAATACACAAGCCAAGATGCTTTTGACGACACGATAATTTGTCGTCACGACATGGTGGGAACGGACCCTTAGTGTAGCTATCAGTGGAAGTATTTTCGGTATTGGATCAGTGTTCTAGAGTTTCCAGACCTTTCACCCACATACGAAACCACCAAGTAATGTGACATTTACTGCATAGTATTAATGTTGATTTTCTTTTTTACTCAAACAGTGCAGCATGTTGCATAACTAAGACTATTAGACATGGCGGCGTTCGGGTAGTAACAAAGAATCCCTTGCCGTTTCAACCCACTAATGGGCGCCAGTCCCATAAGCCGATTTGAAACAGATCGCAGTATATGTATATCGGTAGTTCCTGTTTAATTTTTACTTCGAGGATAGAATATAGATAGATACGTAGAATATTCTTTATTGTATACCAATAATTTAAACACACCTCTTTCACAATATTGCTTCACTTATGGTTACAATGGAGGTCTTATCGTTGATAGCGATATCTTCCACACAACCTTTGGATGGACTTTATGAACATAATACAAAGAGGGGAGGGGAGAGTCAGGATGTTGGCTAGTAACGATTGGGTTTGCTTATTCTAATATATGGTAGGTTTGTACCGACCATACGTACAAACTATCTACGTTATTTTATAATCGCGTAGTGTTTCTATTATCACGTTATTATTACCCGACTGCGGAGGGTAATGTGTTTATCAATCTATGTATTTATAGATAGTATTAATTTTTATTACATTATAGTTATGCCTTAATTGCAGACATAAGTCCATACACATTAGCCAATGATTGATACATGAGCTATTTTGAATATTATTTGAGTATATGAAACAACCTAAGGCTGATTCAAATAATTATCACTAGAAAATTGTTACTTTTTATCTCCTTAGCTTTTTACCAACTATGTTGGGGTTAGCTTTATTACTTTTTTTTATTAGCCTGCGTGAGACTGTTATTACTTGGCCAAGAACTCTTCAAATCTTGATTTTAATAAAATTATAATGATCAGGATTCTCTCGATGCCACTCCTGAAACGTAAGAGTCTATCATCGCTTTTGATGTTGTTTTATGAAGGACGCTTGTTTGAAGATAAAAGAGTCTCCACAAGATACTGACTGAAGTACGTATATGAGGGTTACTCTGTGCAGAACTACGATGCCTAAAACGGGCCAGCCAGTAGTTAGCAGCTAACTATCGTCTGGCCAATTTTAGGCATGGCTTTTCAAAGTCTCTTGCACCTTGTAAAAAATAGTGGTAAATACGTTAGGCACTCATCCAAGTTTAATTAGCCTGCTCTGTCAGAATCTTGCACAAGAGTGGAACTCACGGCTCTTCCCATCCACCAGTTTGACCCACCGTCTTCATAGTTGCGTGTCACGATTCTGCCTCACTGTTTCAAAAGACCAACTTAATTATAAAGCTAATAAATAAACTTTATTTTATTATTTTTATTTTATTCGGAAAACTTACAGCAATCATTTCGTTAATAGCTACAACAGTAATATGGCCTATCACAAGTTTCCATAGATAACTATTATAACCTTAAATAATTAAATACAAAAAAAAAACAGTAATAAGCGAGTAGACAGTACTAATATATTGATAGAATGGCTATCTTTAGTTCTTAAAGGAGTGGGTGCAAATCAATTCAATCTAGACACTGTTTTCGATTTTTCTTCAATTTAGATACGCTTGTATTAAATATGTCATATGAATCTCTCTAGGTAAGTCGCATTGTACACATGGCTTATCCTAATCACGTACGCAATTTGTCTATAACTATTTCCAACATTTTTATTTTGGAAAGAAAAATTTACACAATAATGTTCGAAATAATTATACACACTTCAACTTTACAGAAACTGTAGGTAAATCTTTATGGAATTTAAAACCAGTATTGCTATGTAACTGATTAAGATTGAAACTTCATTTAAATAAGTAATACACACATAAGAAACATAGTGGCTTGGCTCTTAGCAAATCCTGATTTTAGTGGAATACTTTCGAGGGTATAACGTAGACGAGTTTGTATTTGTGCTACGGGTATCCTAGATCAGGATTTTGCTGCAAGTCGTTATCATGCATAAAGTTTTACGTGCGACGTAGCACTTAAAACTTTAGAACAATATGAAAAAACGATGTACAAGATTTTGTTCATTGAAAGTGTTCACGAAGCCACGAGCATCTTCTTTGTGCTATTCGTCCGTAAATATAACGTCGCTGACAACTACACAAGTTTTAATAAATTCGTCACCAAAGTTCGGAGTCGAAAGCCTTACCTAATTAAGATAACGTCCTTGGTGGTGAGGAATCCGGTACCCTGCGGGGAGAACTTCAAGTTTAGCAGTTTCGTGTTTGTCTTAGAGAACTTGGACAGTGAGTAACTAGTCAAACAAACTGGGCGCCCGTCGTCAGAACCGATTTAAGCCCAGCTTAACATCCAAATTAAATGCTGCTACACGTTCAGTTTTACGGATAGTGAAATGCTTTAAACACACTCTCGCTGCAGCCCATAAAGTGTTATGAAACCAGACGATGTTTAAACTTTCCGTTTGTGCTTAATTTCTGTTGAATACTTACATTTTGGTTTAAAAATGAGAAAAACATTTCCATTCGCCCCAGGCTACGGTGTTGCATCAGTGGTTGTGGACAATAATACAAACAAAATAATGATTACTACTATTTATTTTGTGGTTTTATATTATGGAGAGAGCAAGACTGTTTATTCCATGTTTCAGTGAAGTTTCATTAATTTGATACTTTTGACAGCTCTTCGTTTAATAACTAAAGGTTCCCGTATTCAGCTGAATCCCTCAAACTTAATCAGTAGTAATACTGTTGACAGCCATAATTTTATGGAAAAAAATCCAAGTAAGGTCTTTTACAATGACCAATCCGTTTGTTGCCCGTGGTACTACCGGTGGTACTACCAGTAGTACCATGGGTAATAAAAATTTCCCGTGGTACTACCAAGCAGTCTAGTAGTACTACGGGCAAAAAAAAACTGCCCGTGGTACTACTAAGATTAATGTAAAATATTATTATTATTTATTGTTGTAAATTTTGGAATTCGATGTAAGAAATTAACATTAGTGACCTTACAAGTTCAATTTTATTATTTAGTAGCTGTGCGCGGTTTCAGCCGCGTATAATCCTACTATTTACTAATAATATAAACATGTAATTTAAAGAAATAAAACTTAAATACAAAAAAACCATTATGAATTCACTATTCCCATAGGATTAACATCGAGACACAGTGACAACTTACATTTTCCGGAAGTAAATTTGCTCAGCGCAAACTTAAACACATCTCGAATGTTGGAAAGTTTGTAAATATGTAAGCGAGTGCGTATAGTAGCGATCTAAGTTATACGGGTCCCAGTTCCAAGTTTTGTATTAACTGTGAAACTTAAACATCAAAGCAACAGCGCGAACTTGCTGTTAGACCTCATACCTGTCGACAATTTCAATAACTAACTTTCTCATATCGCCTTACTTGTCGTAAATTAAACCTTTCCACGACTGTTGGGACTATCGCTAAGTTATATTACACAACCTTTGTGTTTGTGATAATTTCGAACAATAATGAGCATAGTTTGTTGGGGTTCCACCTAACAATCTATGTTCTATGTTCATTATGCTACGCTTTAGCCATGCTATTGAAATGACGGGTAAGAAATCTGCTTGTTAAAAATATAAATATACCTTTTTTGTTGTGAGCAAATCTTCAAAAGACGCGTAGACTTTTGCGGAAAGAGTGAGGAGGAGGTGAGTGATTTTTACCTTACTAATACCACCCATACAAAATATAAACATACCTATTCAGTAGTTCAGCGCCAGCAGTGACAGTTTGTAGATAAGTAAAACAATTAAAAAAAAAAAACAAAACAAGACTTCTAAATAGAAAACACAGTACAACTATAAAATAATTCTAATTTTTAAAGTCGGAGTTTCTGGTTTGGTTTCTTTCTTGACATCCGTAGTTGAAGCAATTTTTTTTTCTACTAATTGTATTTGTATCTATTTAAACGTAAAATGATTTAGAGTGGGGCGACGGGACGATCCAACATGTCTTAGTTTTTCTCAGAGAGGGGAGGAAGTCTAGTTCATACATAAATCACAAAAATGCGCCAATCCACTTTGAACAACTGAATCTACTCCATGAACTGGTCTAAACATATAAAATGATAAGTGGAAAACCTTAAAATAAAACTCTTGACAAATATAAAAATATTAGTCCAAAAATAAAAAAGGTTTCTAAAACTGTTTCTATGAAAAAAACTAGATGTGACATTCTATTCTCTAAGGACGAAGCCTCGTCAGATTCTTATTTTTTCGTAGAATCTGTAAAAATACATATCGTGTCGTAAAAAAGAAACATCATACGCCAAATTAGTAGCAAAAGCATATGAATACCGTAAAACAAGTAAGTGTATTTAGATAAATTATAGGTAGGCATTATAAGACAGTGATATCTTGACATGTTTTGAGTAATAGCTCTAGATTTCAGTCATAAATCTTATGCGTACGTCACTCCACACTGTAGATATTAAATTCACAATACCGATAAAATGTTGAAAAACAAATTAGAGAGCGAGCGAAGCGCTCTCATCCAAGGGATTAAGTATTTCACTTAGAGAGAAATAAGTAATGAATATTTTCTCCTGATCTCTTTGTTGGGCACACGTTCATTAATTCTAAAGCCTCAGGCTGTTGTCTTTAAGCCATCCCTTCATTCTAATGAAAAATGAATTTATAATTGAATAAAGAGGTATAACTTGGTAGACGATTTAAGCGTTTATCTTATTTTTAAGCCTATAAGTTGATTCAACTTCGATACGATCGATCAATGTATTTTGATTATGGTTAATGTTTTGGGCGATATTTTTAAGTTGTATAGTAGATACGTTTGTAAGCACGTATAATAAAGTTTTTAAGCTTAAATCCGAATCCAAACATTCGTTGGAAAATCGTTGAAATAGTTGGAATTCGTAGATCACCAGGATTTTATAATAACATCATAATTTTGTCATCATCATCATCTACTCACCCTTTCCTCACTATATTGGAGTCGTCTTCCAGTCTAACCGGATGTAGTTGAATACTAGTGTTTTGTGACTGTTTATCAGACCTCTACAACCCAGTAGCCGGAGTGACCAAGATGTTTTTCCCAGATGCCCGAGAAGCATACCAAATAGTTAAAAAGACGCAACTGGACCCACTGCTGGTGCAAGTCTTCACAGGGCACGGCGGATTCTCCGAGTACTTGCACAGATTCAAGTGCAAGGAGAGTCCGGCGTGCGCCTGTGACCCGGCAGAAGTGGAAAGCGTTAAACACTTGTTGATAGACTGTTCAATCTATGCAAAAGATAGGTATGATGTAGAGCAGGAAATTAATTGCAAAATAATAGAAGAGCAAATAGCTGAAATTATGAGGAACAAACATGCTAGACCAATATTCCTTAATTATTGTAAAAAAGTAACAAAGAAAGTAATTAAGAGAAATAAAACAGTAGAATAATAGATAAACTAGATTATATAATATAGTATATTAGCACAGTTTATATAAATACGATAGTAAAAAAATGATGTAATAAGTAATTAGGAATTAAGTTTAAATATTAAAAATTTAAACAAAGTAAAGAAAAGCATAGCAAGTAAATAGTTATAATAGTTATAATAGAGTGTAAGAAAAGGGCAACAAAGATTGCAATAAAAATGGAAAACAATAGTAATAAGTAAGTAGGGCAACGAATCGTTGCAATAAAAACGGAAAAGAGAAATCAATGTAGAAAGTAAGCATAGAAAAACTTAGTATGTAGAGATAATTAATAAGCAAAAGGCACAGAAAATGCTAAAAAATTGTACGATAGGAAAACGTAGAAAAATAGAAAGACCAGCCCTAGGCCCACTAAGGGAAACTTTGTAACCGTGAAAGCGGCAAAAGTACATGGAAAAGAAAAGAGCACTGGTTCCCCATACCAGTGGAAAGATTGGAAAAAAAAACCAGTAGCTGGATAACACGATATCCTTTAGCAAGACTGGCAACTCGTTATGTTTCACAAATGACAAAAAATTCTTACAAATGAAGGGACCATCGGTTTAACGTACTTTTTGTGGTGCTGAGGTAACTCAATGTATTTTTTTATTGTTTATAGACTTGCGTTTGTACCCCATCTCACCTGATGTTAAGCGGTGAAGTGGTCGAGGATGAAACACGCTTGCCTAGAAGTAACATATTCACTCTTGACTTAAAGACTCCTCCTAGGTTATATACGGACCAACCTCGGTAAGTTTAAACAATTTGAACAATTGAGAGCAAAACATAAGCTTTGTTTTACCAAATTCACATACCTAAGTGTCGAATCTTTAGGTCCAATGTAAAAACTGTCCTGCTATATGGGTGCGAAACATGAAGGGTTACCGAGGGCATCACGTGTTGCGTCCAGGTAGTCATCAACCGTTGTCTCCGACAGATTCTCGGTATATTATGGTCAGAAAAGATAATTAACGAACACCTACCGGATGTCTGCCATGAGATACCGATCGGACAGCAGATCGCTCGTCGCAAGTGGTCTCGGATTGACCGCAATCTACGAAGTGGCCCCAGCCACGTTCCTAGATAAGGTCTAGCGTGGACCCCACTGGGGAAACGGAACTGTGGCCATCCAAAGCTTACTTGGTAACGTTCGGTAGCGGCGGAATTAAAGAACGTAAGGTTGGCGTGGCCCGAGGGGCAGTGCGTAGCCCAAGACAGAACGCGATGCCGGAGCACTGTAGACGCCCTCTTCCCCACCTAGGGGACTTAGGACATGAAGTCAAGTGTTGATTTGTTGTTTTTTTTTTTTCAAATTTAATTCCAATATAAAGATTTTTAAGTAATATTCGTTTGGACTTACGGGCTCTACTTTAAAATAGTTGGTCGTATGTATGTAGGTATGGACAGTGAGCAGGTAAAATCTTGAAATGACACATAATTTGATACACTACGGTTATTTAAACATTAAATGTACATAATCATTCATCTATTATCTATCTTACACATAATACAAGTCAAAGGATCAAGTAGGTACAGTCGTGTGACGTGATAACTTGGAGACGATCAGGATTATCTATCGACCGATCGAAGTAAGTTGTCACCCCGGATCAGTAGTGATATTTTGTGACAGTCTTAACTCTAATCACGTAGATGAATTGAACGTAAAGTTTCAATCTAAACCTCAACCGGAATGATATTGCTTTGCACCTTACTTTTCACGGTGGGGTTTTCGAGAATCGATTTTGATATTCATCAAAATCAACGTAATCTTTGGTCCTGGCTGTCATTTGGACATCTTTGACAGTCGTTGCGGGTAGTCAGAAGCCAGAATATCTGACACTGGTCTGGCCAAGGGGTATTGTGTTACCCAGCTATTGGATATATGTAAAATTAAATATTTTTAAACAGAAATGTGCTAGTAAATTAAAATTTTACATAAATTAATGATTTTTAGACATTTACATATATAATTAAAAAAAAAACACGAAAATAATAAGTATTTACTGTATTTATGGCGCTTACATTATTTTTGCTGTCATAATCTAAGGTTATTTTATGGTTTACGATAAAAATATCTATCTACTATATTTGATAAATAAATAGGTATTTCAAAAGCTTTTAAATGAAATAGTCATATTATAATTGAAAAATATGTTTATTTATATTTAATATTTGGAATAATGAGATCAATCAGCTTAGTTTAACTTATATTAGATATAAGAATTAGGCTAAGTAATGAAATAAATTATTTCTTCTGGTACGAATCATCTTCGTCCGTTTTAACTTAACACCTCGTATTTTTACATAATGGCTTTTAAACAAAATATTATATATAATCAAAACAATATTTATATTAAATATTTCACAAACGAACAGCTGCTCAATCTCTATCAAGCCCAGGTTCGGTCGCGTATGGAGTACTTACTGCTCTCATCTTTGGGATGGATCTGCCAAGTACCAACAAGATTGAGTCTTGAGCGCTTGAATCTATTGAGAAACGGGCCAAAAGACGTATTGGCAACGATACACTGGTCGAATCAAAGCTCCAGAGCCTTGAACATCGGCGACGAGTTGCCAGTCTATCGGTTTTCTATCGGTTACATTTCGGGGAGTGTGCGATGGAATTACACAATCTAATTCCGTTAAGCCCGTTCCATCATAGGACTACAAGACAAACGGCGATGCGCCATCGTTACATGGTGGACATCCCACCTATACGCACTAAACGTTTTGGGAATACCTTCATTATGCGTACGGCTAAGGAGTGGAATTCCCTGCCGGAGTCTGTGTTTCCTGATAGCTATAACCTAGGGGTCTTTAAGTCAAGAGTGAATAGGTTACTTTTAGGTAAGCGTGCTCCATCTTCGACCACATCATCACTTGCTATCAGGTGAGATGGTGGTTAAACGCGAGCCTATTATCAATAAAAAAAATAATGAGACCAATCAGATTATGTACCTACTAAGTACTTATATAAAATTAAGTAAAGTATTTTTAATTCTCCTTATCCGAATCATCTTCGTCCGTTACAGCTAAAGCATCACGTGTGGTTCCATCATGCCTCATACTTAAATATTCTTGATGATATCTCTTTGGTATTATATTTTTGTTTCTTGGCTCCTGTAAATCTTTGTATTTAGCTGCTGAAATTTTGAGCTCTTCGTCGTATAAAGGTATGGGTCCTTTTTGGACAGTAGCACTATTTAAGTTTAAAACATTTACAATGTAGCATTTAGGATTATATCTAGCATTAGTTATCATTGTTGGCCAGTCAGAAGGAGCCCATACTGTTTTATTATGAACAAAACTTTCAATGGTGCTATGAATGGAGTCAACAGGCATAACAGTGTGTCCAGGTAAAAGGTAAGTTACCTTTATGAAATTGTTATTGCGGTTTTCAAGAAATGAATTAACATTGAAATCATGACACGGTTTATATTTTGCCCGGCACAGCTGTCAGAATAAAGATTAACAACAGTATGGGTACTTTTTTGATCCAACATTTACTTTCATTACCTATAGTATGCATATTTTCTTGAGTAATATAAGGTCTCACTTTTACCATGTGGAGTATTGAGAACTTTTTTTAAATCAAGGCTCATGCATAAGGAGTTAGAATTAACTACTTTGCAAATTGCTTGTTGTCGCTTACGTTAAGGCTTTTAAAATATATGTATTAACGATAATTTTAGCATTTGCTATAACGTTATAATGGTTTTATTTTGGAGGGAAACGTCAACAGGGTTAGGTCCGTTACGGTTTAAAATACTAGTTACAATAAAAAAAGTATTTTCGACAAAAGTGTCGCTTACGATAATTTGGCGGTAAAGGCTCGAACGGATCAGATACATACTAGCTATACACATACTATATACTGTATATAGCTATATACATACTAGCTAGCTGTTGGTCGAGACTTCGTTTGCGTGGAAATTTCGCACTTTTTATCATAATTAATAAAAAGTAATCTGTGTTACGAGTATTACAGGTTTCAAACTATGTATATTTATGAATGTATTAAAAAAAATTAAAATATTTTACAAAGGCGGACTTAATGTCTTATAATAGGCATTTTCTTTCAATGTTCTATCTATACATATGTGTGCCAAGTTTCGTTTATATCCCTTAAGCAATTTTTGCACAGCTTAGAAACAAATATTTTTATAAACATTCACATTTATAACATTAGTCAGAAAAGATTATACCAGAACAAATTATTCCAGCAGAAATTAAGTCAAAAATACACAGACGAGCCGTAAATGTTGAAGCACCAACGTTATATTATGCAAATTGTTGTGTTTCAATGAAATATTGCTTTTAATAGTGTGCCGGACCGACCGTTGATGCGGACAGATACTGATAACATTAATATCATGCGACGAATTCATCATGCGTGTGTTACGTATCCGCGGAGCTTAATGTATAATCGGATTGAATCGTGTGGAAGTCGAAAATTATGCGATGAAACTGAAACTGAGAGAAGTTGATAAACACTGAATCCTGGAGTAACATTAGCTAAAGTTACCGCAGGCGTTTAATAATGGTAAAAGAAATAGTGTATGTATAACGAATTTTAGATGTATTTTTTGTTCACAATACGTCAGTCTATACAGAAGTGAATGACTTTGCCATCAAGAAAATCTTACAAAAATAAAGTAATATTTTAACAGTATGTTATGTTATTTGGTTATATTGTTTTAAGACATAGTTCAAAATACATATAATATATGTTATGTATAAACATAACATTTATCCTAAATAATGTATAAACATTACATATATCCTAAATACTATATCTCCAGAAAATCCTCCCGATATAAATATTACTTAGTGTTAATCCTGCAGCCTAATATCGTAAAAATGATTTAAATCAGTCACAATAAGCATATATTTTGATATAGCAGTCGTATTCTTTGCATTTTGGGCGTCATCTATAAGATGATCTTTTAAAGCAATTTATTTGGAATTCTTATCAAATGTGAAAGGATATCCCATTTTATGAATTAAGCAAGAAGGGTGTCGATTTTAAACTGTAAATATTGACAAATTTCATACAGATCTGTTCAGTAGTTTGAGCGTAAAAGAGTAACAAATATCCATCTACCCTCACAAACATACACATTAATAATTTTCATAGTAAAGTGAAATTAATTAAAAAAATTCTTAGTATTGTCATAGCAATCATGTTTCGAACAGATTTCCACCCGAGCTAAGTGTGGAGGTGCAAGCATGTAAAGGTCTTAAATAAAGGTAGATTGTGATCCCGCATTGATAAGGGTAATATAATTTCCTTTCTGCAGATGTTTTGCCTCCATTATAATTCTTTACAAAAGGTATGCCTGTTAAAAATAACACCTTTACCTTTTAAAATGCTACCTCCGCATTTGGAGATGCGGAGGTAGCTTTATTAATTTTTTACGCTTTCGCTGACAAAAAACCCACATTTGATAAATTTTTGTACAGAGATAGAAGGGAGGATGGAGAGTGAAGCCTAGACAGCTTCGTAGAAGCTAGTTTAGCTTAAATCTCAGTCTATATCAGCTGGTAATTTCATCGCCATCAATAAAAACCTGATATGGGTATGTTTTTCCTGGTATTCTGCTAAGATGTTCTTTTCACAAACAATTTCTGCCTTTCTGATGAGAAGTGTATATCTAATCGAGTTATTGTGAAGAGAGAAGACAGAAATCCATCTAACACACACCTTTAAACGTGATCTTTGGACCCCTCACGTAGCTTAAAACTTCATGCATATGGCGCTATTGCCAAACGTACGTGTACGTATATTTGGCGTCTTCTCCACCGCATTTTAATGGAATACGACAGGTGAATTTGAATGTATAGGACAACATATTGTAATTCTTTAAATTAACATTATTGTGGGTATCATAGGTAATGTGATATTCTCTTGTAGCCGAACCCAGTGTACATGGTTCAAGTAAAATTTTGATTGAAACAAAATATTCTGCATAACAATGGATTTTATTTTGGTCTCGTTAGAAATTAAAGTAAGTATAAGATTCAGTGTTTATATGCGCTTGTCTAGTATTGGGTAAACCGAAATTAGGATGATGATTGTAAGATTAGAAAAATATTTTACAAAGTTTTATAATGAGAAACAATAACATTTGAACGCATTACACCACAATATTGTAATAATATAAATTGACTGGGTGCTAATTAAAATAATAAATCATTGAATTATTGAACAGTGTAAAATACAACACAAATATTATTATTTGTTTAACAGGAATCATACATACACATGTCCAATTGGAATGAACAATTATGTTTAATTGATAGTTAATCTACAATTACAATGATGCACCAAAAATGTTTTAATCAACTACGTTATTTTGTTTCTGAAACTTCGAGTTTATCGGAAAACCGAGTGAATTAAAATTTAAAGCATGAATGGAAGTTCCGGAAAAGAATGGAATTCTATTGAAAACACACACAGGAACACACATTGTTATGCAGGCAAGACGTCGTAACATCGAGCGAACACATTCCTGAAGCAAACACGACTTTAAAAGTTTCCTCATTAATTTATAACAGATTTCAGCACTAAGAAAACTTTCACCACGGGCTGAGATAGATATTCAATATCTCCGTTTTGTCAGCGATATTTAAATGGGGTCCGCCACGGAAATATTGCCCCGTAGCTTATATGCAAATTCTATTTGAAATGCGAAAGTTTCCACAAGAGCGTCAAACCTTCAATCGTGAAGGCAAACAGTTTCTATAAGATTAGTCGTGAGATGCTCCTTCTGCAGTCAATATTGACTTAGGCGGCCGTTGCAGACGGCGACTCGCCTTAAACATGGAAAAATATACTCAGTAGTGTAACGTTTCTTGGCTTTCACGTTGATTGTGTTTCTGGCATTTTATTTTATAGAATGAAATGGAAGCAGTAGGGTTGACATTCGAGAGGGTGCAGTCATGTTCGGTTTTTAGAATGTTGTTTGCCGAGTGTAGTTGTGTTTTGAACCTCGTGGCGAATTCGACTGGGTTAAAATTATGGCCCAATTTCAATGTAGTGCTATTTGAAATTGGAATCGAATTGTGCTATACAAAGAGCTACACACCCGTGACATAATGTGAGTCATGCAATCGACAACGCATGCTCAAATAGTTTTATTGGATACAATCATTTGTAATGGTTATTTACATACGTACTTACTAAACATACGAGTGGAATAGACTACGTAGACTCCCTACGTAGACTGACGGTTTTATCAATAGTTGAAAACAAAGATAAAAAATTACATTAACGCTCTTTACACACAATATCATCTTCAAAAATGCTCTTGCAATTTCTCACAGAAATTAAATTTCCTCTGCACTCTTGTATTACTGTGCATTTTTCTACGAAGCTTTGCAGCCTCTATAGCTGCAGGAATCTTCCTTTTTTTTTTTAAATGTGTACGTTTCCTTCGCTTACCGACTTATTGTCTAGCGGACGGCCAGCTGTTTGTATTGCAGCTCTAGTATTCCGCATTACGTTGGTAGAAATGTAAAGAATTATTGCGTTTTGTGAGACGAGATGGAATGTGTAGGGAACTAGAGACGTATGTTGGGCACTTGGATTTTTGCTGTTCAGAATTGCAATAAAGCTTTGCAAATAGAAGCATGATGCTGCAGTAACCCAAAAGGCTGAAAGATAAATGTGTTCTAGTTCCTCACTACAGTTGCTACTTTTGTTTACAGCACATTTATTTTCATGGGTCATCTACAGGGCTATCTAAGGATATCTAATTATTGTTAGTTAGAGGAACATTTCAGACGTGATAGTCGTCAATATCACAATGGTCAGGAAATAAAAAAAATAAGCTTTCTACAGTTGACTACAGGGTCATTGATTGCTAAAATGAATATAGCTTCACCTGAATTTTGATCCGATCTTTCGAGTTTTCCAAAAAGTAACAGCGAGTAAAAATATTCTGTCAATGCCGGGGCTTATAACGTAGGCATTACATTGTATCGTTTTAAGAGCTCTATGAGACAATAATTTATTTCATAAAAAAAAAAGTACAACAAGTAAATATGCCGATATCTGACGAACAGTATAATCTAGATTGCTGCATACAAGTACAATTTTCATCAATCTGCCCAACCAGCGTGGATATTATGCCTATAGTTCTTTTTAAAGTCATTGTTTCAAAACAAAGGGGTGGTTTCAGGTGAAATGCTTAGCGTGCAGAGCTAAAGGGCTGGTTTTGATTGCCCGTGCTTGGTTCACCGGCGCTTTATATCTGCAGGGAGTTGATAATGCAACTTGGATTATGAATAGAGAATTTGTTGGACAAAGTGAGTGTGTTTATTTATTTGCTTATTTACAGGCTTATAACATTTGTTACAGGTTTAACCTCTCGCGTGTCTTAAGTTACACAGTGCGACATAAGAAAAAAATGCTCCAAATATCTTAAGTCGGACAGTTACACTTAAGGGCTTGGTCAGGATTGGTGTTTCAAGTAGCAATACGTTCTGCATACACCGCTAAAATAAACGAAAAAAAAATTACAAAATGCATCTGTGGTTTTTGTTGTGACGCCGCAGACTTTTTCGTTGTGTTATCAAATAGTTCTTATTATTTTTTTGAAATAATTTGTGTTAATATTGCCTACACATTTTTGTTTTCGAATGTGAGTGAAAATTATAAAAGTGAAAACATATCACATCACTGCGAGATAAGGTCAGTTTGATTTGCTTGTTGAATGATATAAATAGTTAGATAAACTCATAACGAAGCCAGGAAGGTATAATATATACCATGATAATAATAATAATAAATAATAATAATATTCCACAACTTTCCACACAACGCCATCTAGTCCCAAACTAAGCAGAGCTTGTGGTATGGGTACTAGACAACTGATAAACATACATATATATTTCTAAATACATACATATTATAGATAAATTACACCCAGACAAGGAACAAATGACCGTGCTTTTGGGGATATGCGGAACAGGGTGTAAAGTCCCGCATTCCCATTGAAAAGGGAGGATCCTCCGACCAGACAGGTGTTTTGTCTGGTGGGCAACTGCCCAATGTTTGTATGTTGCGAGATAGATGTCGCTACATCACTCCCCTCCGAGACCGGAGGTCGTAGCAGGATGAGTCGTCCATACATCTTGTGATGCTTGCCGGGCCAGTGGAAGGTAGGTTCCAGTGAGTCGGAACCGGAAGTCGCATAGTTCACGGTGAGTCGGAACTGTCTGCGGTGCTGCCCCCTTTGAGTCGGGGTGATATCCCAGTGAGTCGGGATGATACTCCAGTGGGTCGGAGTAGTCGGGGTGATACTCCAGTGGGTCGGAGTGATGCTGCATGATCTCCAGTGGGTCGGAGTGGTGCAGTGCTGCGTAGTGGCTGGCTGCTGCGTCGACCAGGAGAGAAGTGCGTCTCTGCTTGTTGATCGGCCGAAGTGCAGGGTGCTGTGCCAAGGTTGCTGAAGAGGCTGAGGGTGATGACCAGGTATGCGCGTCCGCAGCATGCTGGTGGTCAGGATACCCGTAGAAGCCGAGGGTACTGGCTGGCTGTATGACTCGCTGCTCGAAAGCTTGAAGGAAGTGATGATGACGTCACGCTGAACTAGCTCTGCACGAAGGCTGCGCTGATGTTCATGCCCGGGGTCACCAGTTTGGGGATATGCGGAACAGGGTGTAAAGTCCCGCATTCCCATTGAAAAGGGAGGATCCTCCGACCAGACAGGTGTTTTGTCTGGTGGGCAACTGCCCAATGTTTGTGTATATTTATATATTGTATATATTTGTATGTTACATCACACAAACATTTGTCCTAGGTTGGAATCGAACCGATTTTTAAAATTTTTAATTTTTTTTTAAGTTGCCGATTTATAATTTTTTCTGAAGTCCTACCCAAAAATCATAAGGAAATTCAACATGCGACACTCGAGGGGGTATTAACAGGTCCCTAACTAGACACAGGCTGTATCTGATGGTGATCCATCCAATATAATAAATGTGAGTCTGAGTGGTTTATAAATGGCAAATAGTAATTACCTATTTTATGTTCAAAACCCATGCACAGCGCGACTGTTGAGTATGAAGTCTCAGGTTCGATTCCTGGGTCGGCCAAAAAGTACTACTTAAATAATAAAATAAAAAAATAATAATATATGTTTATCTTGATGCAGTGCACAGGATTTATTATGTGTATAGCTGACGTGTATTGAAACAATTACACCACCTAATCTTATTAATTACTCATCTCATGCCTCAACCTACCACCTAACACAAAACGATGGAGTTGCGATATACGTAAGAAATGGACTTGAATATACAATATCTGAACCATCATATCAAGATGCTAATTGTTTAGTCTGTATTGTCGGTAACACTGCAATCATAGGACTCTATCGGTCTCCATCTCGTTCGGATCTAAGCAACTTTTATAACAGTTTAGAGACAGTAATGTGTACTTTAAAATAATTTAAAAATGTATTGGTGATTGCTACTGATAAACTAATTTCACTCATTCAGAATGTGGTTAATAAGTACACAACACAAAAAAAAGCTAGTAGACGTACACGTCTCTTAAAGTCATGGATCACCGAGGGAATGCTTCGTTGTATCCGGAACCGCGACAAAATGTATCTTAATGTTAAAAAAAATAGTAGGTAATAATAACATTCTTCTCGTCACATATAAAAGACACCGCAATTACTGTAATACCCTTCTCAGAAAGTTAAAGCATGAGTATGAAAATAATCAATTCCTTAAAGCTCAGAATAAGAAAAAGAAAAAAGCCAAAAAGTACTACTTTCTTTTTCTATAAGAAATTTCTCAGTAGTAGCCCGCAGTTAGGAAGATGGCGGTGTAACACCCCTGTGCCTCGGAAAGCAAATTAAGTCGTTGGCCCCGGCTGTCATTAGGACATCTTTGACAGTAGTTACGGGTAATCAGAAGCGTAGCTGGGTAACCCCTGGCAAGGGTTATAGATGACGCCAAATTACTTGGCAAGGTTTTGGCGTAGTGGGGGTAAGTTCGCGCATCGTGCACTTAGTGGAAGAAAAAAGTGGTCACTTTTACTGCTTGCCATTATTCTATGGTTATTGCCATTATTTATTTTTAATCATATCTGTTCAGAAGAATGTTAAGGAAAGAAGAGGAATTCATTCGTTAATTCGGTATTATAAATAAAATAGATATAATACATAAATACATTTAAAAGCGAAAAAATGTATTAAAAAAAAACATTAAAAATCTGCTACCCCTTTTATTCTTCTTTTTTCCCGGTATCCTAAAGAGAGTGACGAATTCGGAATTTCAACCTTCCTTAACTATAGTGTCTTACTTTTCTTTCTGACGTTTTAATAGTCTGCGTAAAACGGTATATGGTCCTGGCATTGTAATCAAGGTAACAAAAAAATAAATTTAAAACAACAACTCGTAACAAAAACAAAGGTACAACTTTCGTGTACGCAAGTGTATTCGGGAGCAAATTGAACGAGAACTACTGTCGCACCAATCGTGCGCTCGGAGCAGCGCTACGTCATATCCCGCGTCCCGCTGACAACCGCTGACACCTAAAAATCGACTTCTGCGCATTGAACGACTCTTGCCAAGTTATTTGGCGTTACCTATACACAGCTACTGGGTTGTGGAAGTCAGATAGGCAGTCGCTCCATATAAAACACTAATAATCAAGTGCATCCGGTTGACTGGAAGCCGACCCTAAAATACTTGGGAAAAGGCTAATCAGATGATTATCTGTACCAGACATAGGTCGTATAAAATTCTGTTTATACGACCTAATTCATACTTAATATTATAAATGTGAAAGTAACTCTCTCTGTCTGTCTTTTTACGCCTAAACCGCTAAACTGATTTAGATGAAATTTGGCATGGGAATAATTTAGGACCCTGGAAAGGACATAGGATAGTTTTTATCCCGGAATGCCCAAGGGATCGGGAATTACGCGGGAAAAATCTCCCACGCGAACGAAATCGCGAAATATACAACGTGTAATTTAAAGGGTATATATATATACCAAGTGCATGGCTTCTTTGGATGATAACAAACGATATGGCAAGGGTTTTGTAATTCTAAGTCTACGTGTGTAGAACTTATTACAAATTCCAATACACTGATACCGAATTTATCAAATTAAGAAGAACGAAAAGAATTATCGTGTTATTGGCAAGAGATGTGGAAAGTTATTGACCCTCGCAGTGCTGTGACACGTTTGTTATGATTGGTATTCAAGAAATATATGAAACCAATAATTTGGTATCAATTCTTTGAGTCAGTTATTTTGTGCTGAAACTGTGCATAGAGACTCCATACCAGATGTTGTCTTCAGCCCTTTTGGATACATATGGGGTTTCCGTTACACGTTGTATAATTATATTACTAGCTTTAGCTAATAAACTACACTTAATAAACTACTACGCCTGCAGGGAGGTCGGCGCGCAACACCAGTCGTAACCGATGTCCTACAGATGCGGCACCAGAACCGATCCCTGTGGGACACCGCACGACATTTCTCGCCAAATCCACTCCCCCCGGTGACTGGGGTAGATGAAGGCCCTGTCTGTCAGGTAGGCCTCAACCATTCGATTGATCCGGTGATACCGGAGTATATCGCCAATGCAACTCCAGGACAGGATGTTACCCAATCCAGCCTTTACCCAACGGATGCAGCTGAGTACCGCTATTTAACATAGAGCGACTGCCTATTGACTTCCATAGACAACGACGTCCTATCGTGATATATGATACACATAGGGGTCTCGATATGGATGGTTACTCATACACGGATCGACTTGGGCAAGTGTTGTTCATCCTTAAAGATCAACTCGTGTTATTGTTTCAGGTACGTGCTTCAAGGCAGAATCAATAAATAGATTCCGGACTAATTTTCAAAAGTAAATAAATTAATAGTTTAAAAATAACAAGAAAAACACGCTTTTATAAATACACGTAAAAACAAAAATATTGTTCGCGCTTTTCCTTTTTTTTTGTAGTCTCCGTTTTCTCTGTGTTGCTGTTTCTTTTTTGTAGTTTTTGCCATATTATTTCCACGAGTAGTGAACAATTAAACGGTCGATCACCCCAGAGGATTTGAAAGTGACATCTATAAAAAATAAATCTATAGATTACGCAGTAATTAAAAAAAGTTAAGAAAACCGATAACGGATTTTCTTTAGGTTTGTTATAACCTTGAAACCTGATCGTGTCCAAAGTCCATTACATGGCTTTTCTCACAAGTGCAAACACGACTATGATACGATATTCCATCATGGAATGCCATTGCCTATCTTCCGGCTTCATCATCAGACCTTGAAACCTAATCGTGATCAAAGTTCATAACAAGACTTTTCTAAGAAATCCAAAACAGCTATGATACGATTTTCCATCATGAAGTTCCAGTTCGTATCTTCCGGCTCCATCATCAGATTAGTTTGACAGTACCATATTATTGTATTGTCATCAGAACAACATACAGCTGCCAATTTTCATTACGCTACGACCCTTGGAAGATGGTTAAATTAGTTACCTTAGATTCCATTACATAGTTAGTTACATACAGGTCGACCTAATAAAAGCGTGTTAAAAACAAATCAATTTAGACCAAGATGAAACTGTTTTGTTCCAAAATTAATTAGTATTATAAATTGTACACAAAATTTGTAACTTCTATTTAAATTTAATTACTTCATAACAAAATGGTTGAAAGCTTTTGTAAATCTCGATGTTTTTTGTAACGCTAGCTAACTTAACGTTGTCTGGAAAATGCAGACTTTTTAAATCTAAAATATTTTCTTCAAATGTTTTGAAACATTAAAATCTGAATCACTAGAGACTTGAAAAAAGTATGAAAGAATAACTTTTAGAAGCACCCAGACAGTCTGCTTGAGTGACTGAAAATCCTCTGAGCATTTCATTTTTTTTGTGTGATTTTAAAGTAAATTAAGCTTAACACGACTGAACAAAAGATGTGTTTAAAGAAAACAATTATCTTAACCATATACAAACTCTTTGTAATGACGAGTGTACAATTAGCATCGTCCTGCCTGCCGCAGTCGAATAACGAAGCGCGACGCCGCTCTTCACGTGCAACTTGACTTCCAACCTTTATTACAAAATGGTTCTTACGATATGAAACTTTTAACTAAAATTATACCTTCAGTTCTTGGTCATATGGCTTAAAATCAAAAGAAATGTAAAGGGTGATTAAGGTCAATTTTGCGGTCATGGAAATTTGTAGATGTTGTACTTGCCTACCTCGCGATAGTGGATATAGTGGAGGGCTCTCCACTGAAGTAGGTATACATACCGCAACTTACAGGCACTGCTGGAATTTCGGATTGGTTCTGAATCGTTATAATGAAGATGATACTTGTTTGTTCAATGTTTTTTGTAGTTTGTGGCATTTGTGATATTTAGCTCTAACAAAAGAAAATGGTCCTGATATTTTGATTTGGATTTTTGTTAGTGACGCTCGTTTGTTACGGAAGAAAGGACCTCTTTTAAAATTGTTAGGTGATCAACATTTATTTCATAAACAAACACTTATTAACAGACTCCCAACTATTTTTCGATATAAAAATACCTATATACAAAGAAACTTTTTATTTGAGTAAACATGAACAAGAGCCAAGCGAGGCCAAAAGGAAATCAAGTAGCTGCAATAAAAGAAAGGAATGGAGTCGCCTTTTGTGCAGCGCTCCAGCGTACAAAGTTGCAAGCGCGAACTAAGGTATCAAGTTACTTGCATAGTGTTTCACTTCTATATTTTATCTTTAATCAGCTACAATCGATGGAAAATTTAATAAGTGAAGCGTTGAAAGAATCATGTCGTTTAAATTAAAAGAACTTGGTTCTGTTACTTGATAACGATTGTTTATTTTTAAAAGTTATTTTAATTTCCTTTGAGAGACACAGGATTGCGTTCAGGAAGTTAAAGCGTTGAAAGACTTCTCACGTAGTCTGGTGACCTGTAGTCAAATTGCATTACATAAATATGAATGGATCAATCGACAAAAGCATTCAATTTTGACATTCTGCACAAATCGAATACTCTTTAAAGATTTGAAAATTACTTTTGTATAATAACTAGACGATTTTTTAAACATTAAAGTTATGAAGTATGGATGTTTAGTTCCTTATAACTGTGAAAGGATATACGAGTACCATAATAATATGTCCTAGCATGACCATCTTTTTGTTGTCCTGTTTTGATCTTGGGATGTTTACTCATTAATTTTGAAGCTTATTGAAACTTAATTGGGCTGGTCTTATTTTGGCATTATATGTTTTTTTGTTCTAATCGTGTTGATGATTAATGCGTATAAGTGCTAAAGTTTTTTCGATCCACATTTGTGTTAGACAAAATGATTGCGTTCCGTGGTAAATACCTGTATCTGGCTGCATCAGGATTGACTAGAAGTCTAATCTAACATTATCTAATTGGGAAAAGTCTCGGCCGAAAAATTTTCAATTATAGTTTTTTACATAATAAAAATTCTATTCAGGAGTACAAATAAGTTGCCGCCGTTTTTTAACACAAATTAAATATTTATTGTAGAAGAACGGTAATATAAATTTATTCATAATATTGCCCATCACTTGCAACCACTTTTTCCCATCTCTCAGGCAGCATTCGAATCCCACGTCTGAAGAACTCCTTGTCTTTTGAGGATATCCACGAATCAACCCAATTTTTGGTATCCTCATAAGATGTGAACCGCTGCGCCGTCAGAGCATGTGCCATAGACCGGAACAGGTGATAATCGGACGATGCAATGTCTGGTGAATACGGCGGGTGGGGTAATACTTCCCAATCAAACCCTTTTTTTTATGTCTAGCTAGCAGCATTTCACTTAAGCATAATCGGCGTTCAATATCTCTCGGCTTTAATTCGTACGGAACCCAATTTCCTTGTTTATGAATCATTCCTAATGATTTTAAACGATGTGAGACTGCTTGCTGAGTGACTTCTAATGTTAGAGCAAGTTCTTTTTGTGTTTGAGATGAATCTTCCTCCAATTCTGCATCCTCGCAAATTTTTGGCCTTCCACTGCGATCTTTGTCTTCTACGTCGAAATCACCGTTTTTGAACTTTTGAAACCACTCTCGACACGTTCTCTCACTCAAAATACCCTCACCATATGCTTCTACGAGCAATTGATGCGCCTTAGCAGCAGATTTCTTTAAATTAAAGAATAAACTAATATTTCCCGCAAATGACGCTTACTTGGCTCAAATTTTGACATATTCAACTTATAAAAATTATATTTTACCAATATAAAATTAATGATATTAATAGGTTATGTTGTTCTTGAATGTCCAAACTATTTTTTAAGCCGGTTATCATCTGCGAAAGCTAACCGAAACTCCGTGCCGCGCCATCTACAATAAAACGGCGGAAACTTATTTGTACTCCTAATATATTTTTAAAAGAACTTGTGAAAGTTATATAAGGAATTAAATTACTTTTTTAGTATCAACCATAATGGTTACAGTAATTTAATTAGTGGTATACAATAATTTAATTAATAGGAAACCCTTTGCGAGCGTATTCAACTCGCACTGGTTTTTTCTACCGTCTTTGATTTACCCATAGATAAAATAAATAAGTAGATGTGGTCAACAGACGAAATTATATCGGAACCGTGTGTCTCCAGTTAGGCGCTGGGCGGGGCAACAACTACACATGCAGTTTAATAAAATCAATAGATACGCACTCGCGCACACACCCGCATTTCTTAAATCAGAAGGTACTATACAATCAATAATGAACCTTATTCCGTCAAACACAGCGTGTATTTACCATGCACCGTAGAACTTACCCACACAAAAACATCGGTCGCAATCGTTGTGCTGTGCAAAAGCAATTTATTTTACATATACGCTAGTGATTGACTAAATCGGAAAGTTATCGATTCTTCCATTTATTATTGTACAATTTTTTTTGGGCACCTGAAAATGAACCAAATAAAAAATGGCATGTCCAGAAAATATTGTAATAATAATAAACATATTATCAAGAACATAACATTACATAATTATTATTAAGTACTACCTACTAAGTATTAAGGGCTACCCTGGCGCTTTCGACTTAAATTTTAATATTTAATTATCATAGTGATAGGTCAAATAGGAGTTGATGTTAACTTACATTACGCTCTTGATCGGAACGGCTGGTATAGCCGTATAGGTTGTATAGAATCCTGAAAAGATGAATGACTGATTTTATGAATGACCTAAAACATGAGAATAACTTTCATTAATAAAATAAAATTTAACCCACTTCTGCAAAAATCAGTTGTACTCTTAATTTTGGAATTGTCCATTCAAAAAGCCTGCGACTTTTCTTTAGAGGCTGGAACATTTCTGCGCTGAAGTGAACCGAGCATATGGTGCTGTATTTTGTAGGGTACTAGTTAGGTGGCATGCCTGTGGCATCAATCCATTCCTTTTTTATGTTACCATCTTTTGGGAAGCTGAAAAATACGAAAAGCACTTATTTATCATTTCACATCCTAAGCTACTTCTAAACGTCACCATATAATAAGCATCGCAATTATTACGTAACACACTATAAATCAAGATCTGAATGATTTTGACGTATTTTGCTAATCCATTGCTTCATATGTTCGAAATATTGGTCTGCTCAACAACGTAAATACCGCAGTGAGTGTTGTTGATTTAGCATAATGAAACCGATTCCTACTGTAAGTGTGTTACGCAACTATTACCTGCGGGGTAACCGCAGGTAATAGTTTAGTAGGTTATAATAGGTTTTTGTTATAAGAAAAATCCTAGTTACTAGAGAAATTGTTAAATATATGAAAACAAACACACATCCAAGCATAACAAATAAATAGCATGAATATATTGACGTATTTTAAGCTAAATTCACAAATATATTATCTGAACCATGCCGATTATTATAACGCATTCGAAGCTTCAACGGAAGAAAAATACAAAAACCATAAAAAAACTAAAGAAACAGCAACATAGGATAAGGCATAACATACGATAATTCTAAACCGAAAAACACCACCAATTATTAACCTAAAATTAAAGTAACTTACTTTGCGAATATTGGTTACGCATTTCTCTACTACTCTGTAAAAAAATCAAAATAAGTAAAAAAACATTATTTACATCGATCTTCCAACCGGGCTAAAACGGTTGACAGATTGAAAAATAAACTATTGTAGCGACGGCGACGTCGGAACTCCTTACGCATGCTGCGGGCGTAAAATAAATTGTTTATTGTTTTTTTAACTTTTTTGTGCATTTGACTTTTCAACGTATTTTTATTTCTTTTATCTCATGTAAAATAAAAGTTAAACATATTTTCTTAGAGGTTTCCGTATGTTATAAAAAACTTTATACCAAAAAAATAAACAGACTCCAAAAAAACACTGCAAAGTGAAAAATAACTTTAATTTCGGTAGTTGGTGTCTTTAGTTTTGTATTTTCGTTTTTGGCACCGACTTCCGAAATTAAAGTTATTTTTCACATTGCAGTGTTTTTTGGGAGTCGGTTTAATTTTTTGGTAAAAAGTTTTTATTTCACTCTTTTTAGTTGGTCGATTTTGAATTTACCTAGTTACAAGAGCCTAAATGTCAACTACTTATATTCATTTACAAAATATTGCTTTTCCCAATGTTGGGCTGTTATTTGTTGAGGAGTTCTCCTGGTAGTTCACCATCAGCTTCACTTCACCATATGCATTGTGACGAGCATATTATGCTTAATAACCACATTCAAGTAGACGAAGCGGAACACATTTTTTTTTTATTATTTAAAACATGCGAATACATTTTTAAGAAATATAAACATACCACCTAAACCGTCGAGGGTTTATCTGTGGTATGCTAGCCGCGGCAACTCGATGCCACACCACACATACATACGTCATTAAATGTAATACTTTAACTATGCATAGAAACACTTTCTAGATCGTAGTATTTTCTAGAAAGTGTTTTTTTAGCACTTTACAGCAGTTCTTTGGAGTTAATTTTTTAATAACATTTACAGGCATGTCATTTAAGAATGATGGTAGCATGCATTCCCACGTCCTTGCACCATACACATTATTGTGACTTGGTATTTTATACGTAGGTAAGTAGGACAAACAACGTAACGACTGCAACCTTTCGTATTTCTGGATATTACTAATACTGTAGAAGTTATGAACTACTTATTATTCCTACTTATATATTGAGTAGTTCCAGTGGCCATCGGTGGTCTTCATCATCAGGTCTACTTCAAAATGGTGGTTTTCGAATGCAACTACACAAGTTACTAGAAAAAATACTCAAATCACTATAGGTGTGCCTATAATATTTGAAGAGTTCCCTCGATTTCTCCAGGATCCCATCATCAGATCCTGACCTGGTGACAATGGGACCAATTTCAAAGTATACCCTTTCAAACAAAATAAGAATTTTTCAAATCGGTTCAGTCGTCTCCGAGTAATCGGTGATCATACATAAAAAATAATAATAATATACTCGTCGAATTGATAACCTCCTCCTTTTTTGTCGTCGGTTGAAAAACCCCTAAACTATAATAGGAATATTTCATTCGTCAATCGACATTGCTGTCGATAGCCTACGTTAGTGGATCTGCACAAGCACATCACTAATTCGTCGCAAGAAGTGGCGGCCTCACTACGCGATGAAAGCGCGTAATACAGTTTCGTATGTTATTTTTACATTGCTTGTCCAGTTACTTAGTGACGAACTCAGGTAGTGGTTAAGGAGCAATGTATTTATAGCACAAGTAGTACAGTCGCTCTGATATTTGAAAACAAAAATAACATAGTAAAACCAAGAAATATTTTACGATTTATTGTTTTTTATGATTTTAAAGACAAATATTGTAAAATACTTGTACTTACATATGGTAAGTGATTCCATGATTCACATAGATTTGATTTTGGCTTCAGTTTTTACAAGATACCACAGAACAACTCGGCATTCATATATGTTATCACGATCGCCGTCGAAAGCGCACTAGTTCGCGGAGACGGCCACTTGCCTGTGACATGAGCCCTGTGGCCATGTCGCGCGGACACCGATACGCCCCCTTACCACTTCTCCTATAATTTTTATTTCTATGGATTTACCACTCCGTTCCTTAATGAAATTGTTCCTATTTTCCTGCTTACCTAAATTGTGGCAACATTGACGCGAATGGAGCTTCATTAGCAAGTTTATAAATCAAACATACGGAAACTGACACCACGGGTAAGTTTTAACCAGAGTTACAGGAAACTGAGTGTTGCGCGCAGGAACTAATGACTCATCTGTTTCTAGATTTATTCTGGTAGTTAAATAATAGTGCTGTGATGTTGAGTAACATGGCACATACTTTGTGGTTAAAGCTTATACTTATCATACTTTTACATTAAACTCAAAATGAGGATAATGTTTGAGCCATAAGTTCCGAATGTTTCTAATAAGGTATCAACGCGGCAATGCTGTTTCTAATTTTGTCGTTTTTTTTTTGTTGGCTACGTTATGGTTGGTGCAGTTAGTAAAACAAGATTTAAAATATATTTTTACTTTCTTGAAAATGAAGAAAATGGGCCGTATTATTTAATTATTAATAATTAAATGGAGAGGAGGCCAGTGTCCCAGCTGGGGGAAGGTTACAGGCTGGTAATGTATATAACGTTCATAAAAAGGTTTAATATCGTTACTACTAGCGGTAATATAAAAGAAAAACATATTATCTACCTCTTTGCCTTTACGTTTTGATGTCAAACAACCCTGCTTGCACGTTACAGTGCAAACATACATTTTACAGGGAGACAGAGTTGGTACAACATTATTCAGAATAGAACAGATAATACAATATTTGCCGACCAGCCCGTATGAGCCAACATTTGTTTCTCATTATGTCCGCTACCTCGACTATTCGTGCCTACGTCGAAAATTTCAATATTGTATAAATAAAATTAGGAACAGTAAATAGTTTTAGAAATATTAATACTCTTTTCAACCGACGACAAAAAGAGGAGGTTATCAATTCGGCGCGTATATATATATATTTTTTTTTTAATGTGTGATCATCGATTACTCGAAGACGGATGAACCGATTTGGAAAATTCTTTTTTTGATTGAAAGGGTATACTTCGATATTGGTCCCATTTTCATAAACGTCAGGATCTGATGATGGGATCCTGGAGAAATCGAGGGAACTCTTCAAATATTATAGGCACACCTATGTCGTTTTGGGTATTTATTATAGTAACTTGTGCAGTTGCTCTCAAAAAGTATCATTTGAGGAAGTGGAACTGATGATGAAGACCACAGATGGCCGCTGAAACTACTCAATAATAAGTATTGAGTGGATTGCGATTCGATTACTTGAATATGGATGTTACGCACTTTATGCTCGTCACAATGCATATGGTGATGTAGAGCTGATGGTGAAGTACCAGGAGAACTCCTCAACAATTAACGGCCCAGCATTGGGAAAAGCAATATTTTGTAAAAGGTTATAAGTAGTTGATAATTAGGCTCTTGTAACTAGGTAAATTAAAAATAGACCGACTAAAAAGAGTGAAATAAAAACTTTTTACCAAAAAATTAAACCGACTCCCAAAAAACACTGCAAAGTGAAAAATAACTTTAATTTCGGAAGTCGGTGGCAAAAACGAAAATACAAAACTAAAGACACCGACTACCGAAATTAAAGTTATTTTTCACTTTGCAGTGTTTTTTGGGAGTCGGTTTAATTTTTTGGTAAAAAGTTTTATATTGTAAACTAGCTGTCGCGTGGAGTTTTGTTCCCGTGGAATTTATCATGATAAAAATGTAACCTACTTCTTTAAAACGTTTCTCCAGCTCATCCAAATCCACCCAGTACTTTCGAAGATTTGCTCGTTTAATCAAACTCAAAAACTTTTCCGCTTTATGACATTAGTATAGATTAAAAAATCAAGTATTATACTTTAGCAAAAGGTAGGTACTTAAGCTGCTACAGAAATAAAGCAAAACGTGAAAAGGAGTAATTGTATTAATTATGATGAACAATTTTAATTATGGGACCAACACGGGAATCGCAAACAAAATTAACTGAGCTATACATGTTTGGATAACCCGTCGTTTATAGTTAAAGTTGATTGTTGACTACAATGACCCAATTTTATGATTTTACATTATTTTTATTACGTTGTTACTGTGTTGTGTAAAATAAGTTAAACTTTGAATCTGATTGACATAGTTACAGATATTTTTCACTTTGTAACAGATAAATATTAAAATTAAATTTTCTTTAACTGAAAGTTAATTTAATGTATCTTGTATTGTGTAGGTAATATATATAATAATATAACATACTAACAGACAATATGATTACAATGAATAAAAATTTACAAAAAATAATGTACCTACGACGAAATAAAAGGAACACATTTTTCAGTCGCTACGTTGCAGAAGCAGAATTTGCCACGCGAATATTCATGACGATCGTCTCAACCAGCAAGATGTCTGGGTAACCACTGAGCACGTGATCTTAGCGGAGCAGCTAATGAGGACATTTCCTTGCCGTTTGGCTGGCAGACGTGTACTGCAGCATTTTGTTTAGAATAAACTAAACCCAACCTTGGGAATACGGTTTGGGTGATTAGAAGGAACAAATGGCCAACTGGAAGAAATTCGAAGGAGCTAAAATGTTGTCGTGGCACTTTTCATTTGCTTGGCTAATTATATAAGAAGAACTATGTTCTTACCGTACGTTACGTACCTACTATTTAGTACCTACACAGCATCCATAAATATTAATAAAACTGTTGTGTCTGTCTGTTATTACAAACAAACTGTTTTCCCAAGCTTTTCACAAACTTTTTAAAATTCTGACTGTCTTTCCGTTTGTCTATCGATTTGTGTTTATAAAAACGTTCATACCGAAATCGCCACACGATCCGAGACGCGGGAATAGCTCGTTGTAAAAATAGACTATTAAATGATTGCCTGACTAAGTTAAAATCTAGGAAACTAATTCTAGTAGTTATAAATTGAGCTTCATGACAACTGACAAAAACTTGCACTGTTTGGACAGGTCGACTCCTGTGTTGTTATTACTTCAAAAGATCATCTCACACATTAACCATAGTTTAAACAATATTGTTAATTAGGTGTCTTTCAATTTTTGATATACAATTAAGTATATTCTATCTATCTATCTATAGTTTTCATATATTTTGAACAGTATGAATTGTATCAATTTCAAAAGAAACTACGACTTCAGAGTTTGTTGCAATATTTCATCTTAGGGAGGTTTGATGCACCGGCATTATCTAGATTAGATTTACAATTTTTAACCGACTTCAAAAAAAGGACGGGCCCACGGGCACAGCTAGTTTATAATAAAATAAGTTAGCACTTAAGTATACGCGTATTCTATTTCACGTTCATCAGAATCCACTTTTAGTTCTCAATGTTTCTATTTCAGTTTCAAAACAAATTGTTTTATTTTGTCTGTAGTTATCTGTCTGGAGTTATCTATATTTATTTAGAGTTTTACTAGAGAATTGAATAATTTTCTACTACAAAAATATGCTTGTGATATTTCAGTGAGAGTTTTATTTAAACGAGCTTCTGTATTATACAAATACAGAAAATTTAGACGAGCTTTTGACTTTATCTTTGAAAATCTTGTTTATACCCAGGCTTAAACCTTCGTGCTGATTTTAAGTACATACCTAGTTCATCATTTAGACTTTGAATAGTGTATTTGATACTTGCTTTGAGACTAACTGAAAAGCAGTTTCTTTGACTTATGTATGTAGGTTTTTATTAGTAGGCATATTGTATCATGAGGTGTTTAGCCTTCTACCACGAATTAGTATCGTCGTTACCAGTCTAGCCGAATACAGACTGTATTTTGCATGGGGCGACTGCCAATCTAACTTCCACAACCCAGTAACTGGACAATACGATAACCTTTTTAGTAAGACTAGTTTAAGATATTACTGGTTTTTGACAACCTGGTACGACTGTCAAAGTTTTACTGACAAATGAAAACCAGGACCAACATGTTTTCGAGGCCCGGAGTAATCTAAAAATTAAGAATGGTTACAGATCCTTGAAGATTTTTAAAAACAGCTGTCATTATTTAGCCACAACCTCTTTTATAATCGAAGTAATATGACTTATTCAAGAGGCAAATGAACACTTTTTTTACATTTTACAACTAAACTTGCTCTCTCAGGGCACGTTCAGAACCTCATCACAAAGGCTTCGTTGCACCACTCCACGCATTCTAATGCAAATTTCATTGAAATGCCCTCCCATTGTTATCACTTCCAGTCTCCAAGAAGGACTTGGTACTCACACATCTGCGGACTTTATATATGTGACTCTCAACTCAACGAGATTATTAAAAATGTAATTTGGAGAGAGAAAATATTGTGGAAATGTTCACGAAAAAATAAAGGACTAATTTGTATTTTTGAATTTATTTAGTAACGGAAATAGTACTATCAAATGACTAGATCAGGACAGGATCAGTACTTTAAATCTATATCATAATTATCTGTGAGCGTCGGATGGTACTTAATGCCTGGTGTCAATTAAACTTTTTCACGTTATACACTTTTCATGTATTCTATATCAAACTCAGCACAATGGAGTATTTTAAATCTCCTAAATTGATGACCACAATCTGGTGAAAAAGATAGGCCTATTGTATTTATATATAAACTCACATAAAAAACTGAAAACACCAGTCGTTACTACCTCCAAAAACAAAAACCTTTTTAAATTTAAAAATAAAATTGAGATTCTTTATAAAAAGTGTTTTAGTAAACGAACTGGTTTCAAATTGTATGGAACCAAAATGAAGACAGATGAGTAATTACAAACATCCGTTGCTAAAATAGCGTGAAACAAATCTAGAAAAACAAGATATTCACAAACATCTTGTTTTTTCCTCAAGTTTCGAAATAAAAGTGGAAATGTACGAAGTTAGAGAGAAAAATAGTTGCGTAATAGGTGTTCTTTTGGTAAACGAACGAGTATGCCTTGACGTCAAAATCAAGTTGATAGATAGATAAAACTTTTATTGAGCAATAGAAAACACAACACGCCACAAAAGCACAGTAAGGTATATAATTGGATATACACATAAATATTAGAGAAAAAAAAGAATAGAAACGACTAAGATTATGCTACTAGAATGATAGAGACTAGAATGATATATTAGAGAGTAATATATCATTGATCTCCAAAAAAATAACACAGAACTTTTAGTATAATGGATAAACAGGTAAGTAATATAATTAAATCATCGAGAGGACGGGCCGTATTTCTGTGAACTCACTCCAGAGAAAAGCATATTTAGCTTAGTTGGAGGGGTTCACAATATTGCTAGTACTAATGTGAATTCAACCCACATTGCTAATTAATAATTAATATTCTTAATAATTAATTTATTATCTGAGGCAGTGAAGACAGTGAATAAAGATTTAGCGCGTATTTCTGATTGAAGTTTGGATCATGGTTTGAGAGCAAATCCTGCGAAGACTCAAGTCATTATTGTTGGTAGTCCTAGGCTACGTTCCAAAATTGACTGGACGACCCTCCCCAAATAATTTTTGATGGAACTGTTATACCCTACTGTAAGTCAGTAAAAGACCTTGGTATTTAATTGATAAAGATTTGTCTTGGGGTCCCCAGTTGCAAGAAGTGAGCCGCAAACTGTTTGCCTCTGCGGAGTCTTTACGCAGATTGCGCAATTTCCTGCTGACTGCCACTAAAACTGCGGTTGCCCAATTTCTTTTTCTTCAATAATGCTGATGCAAGTTATCCAGGTTTAACTGAAGTGCAGCTAGATAAGCTTGAGCGACTCCAAAAATTTTGTATTAGAATCATAATTGGTTTGCGCAAATATGCTCATATTTCTGAGTTTCACATTAAACTCAATGCTGCCTATCCGCCTTCGCCGGCATGCATATATTTTATCATTACTTTACAGTATTCTATTCAATTCAACGAGTGAAACGACTCCCTTCTTTCTCAAAGAACATTTTAAGTTCCTTCATAACACATATGTTAGAGATTTGAGATCATCAGAGAATTTGAGACTTTTCATGCCTATACATTTATTTATTTATTTATTTATTTATTTATTTACACTTTATGCACATAGGTACAAAGGTGGACTTAATGCCGTAGGCATTCTCTACCAGTCAACCATGAGTGGTGAAGAGATAAAGTGGAAGGTGCAATATGTACCTACGTGAAAATTATATTGGAAAAATAATGATAATAATAGTGATAACACAAAAAAACCTAATATCATAAAATCGAAATATCATAAAATAGAAATCTACATAAATAATATATACGAATAAATACTTATATAAATACATATACATACATATATACTTAAGAAGCAAATGAAAATTAAATATGGAAATTCTGCTTATTGGTGAAGAAAGTGGATCCGCAATTTCTTTTTAAATGCGTAGCGATTGTCAGCCGTCCTGATCTCGAGAGGAAGCGCATTCCAGAGGAGAATAAACTGGATATGAAAAGAAGAATGAACAAAGTCAGAAGTATGAGAAGGACAGAGTAAGAGAAGATTATTGGATGAACGTAGATTCTTATTGTGTGAAGAACATAGAAATTGAAAGTAAGACATTAGATAAAAAGGTGGGCTGGGAGAGTTGAGTAGTGAGTAAAGCGTTTTCAAAGCGCACAAACTTCTCTTCTGACGAATGGTCATCCATTTAAGCTCAGACCTGAAACTTAAGACATGGTCATATTTCCTTAAATTAAATATGAACCGAATGCAGTTATTAAGAATACAGTCAAGCTTATCCAGCAAGACCACATTCAGGTCATAGTAGCACACGTCACCATAGTCAATCAAAGGAAAAATTAAAGTCTGCACAAGCATAGTCTTTGTCTTAACAGGCAAAAAGTTCCTCAGACGATACAAAGAACGCAAAGTGCCATTGGCCCTTTGGCTGACACTAGATACTTGACTTTGCCAGCCAAGTGTCGAGCCAAGATGCAAACCGAGATCTTTTACGCTGGGGCTAATGGGAATGACGCGGATAGCGAGGACGAGGACATCGTCAAGGCGCTACACGCCCAAAATAAGGAGATCTATGAGGACCTACCCGAGGAGGATAAGGAAATAAATATTAAGTACAAAAAACGCACCAGGAACCCCAATACCGCACATATAATCCTCCAGGTGAGGCCCAATATATGGCAGAGGATGACGGAGGCTGGAGCCCTCTATCTGGACTTTCAAAGGGTCAGAGTCGAGTACCAGTCTCCTCTCATCTCTCAGCTGACTGTCCGGTGCGTAAAAAATGGGACTACCTGGCTCGGGCAAACACGGCATATGCTTAACAAACACGCAGGGAACCACACAACAAAAACACACAGCCATAAACACAAAACATATCACAACACGAACAACAGATATATAGAATGTATGCTTGGTATACAGGAAAAATATCAGCACAAAAATAACTACAGAACAACAAAGTAATACTCAGCAAAAGAAACAGACAATAAATATATATAAATAAGTATATATATATTATTGCCTAAACAAAAAACACGTATAAAAATATAGAAAAGACATAAAAAACAAAAACACAATTCACCAACCCTTCTGAATGCACGATTATACATAAATAAAAATACTTACTGTCGTACATACAAAATAGAATTAAGAAATAGAAACGTAAGAATATTAGTAATAAGAGAATAAGTTAAAGTAAGTATAGATATAAGACCTATAGATGTAAAAGAAATAGACAATAAATATATATAATAAGTAAATATATATTATTGCCTAAACAAAAAACATGTATAAAAATAAAGAAAAAGACAAAAAACAGAAAACACAATTCACCAACCCTGCTGAATGCATAATTAAGATGTTAGTAATAAGACAATAAGTTAAAGGATTTATAGATATAAGACTTATAGATGTAATAGAGCTAAGAAATAAAAAGTACAATAGTTAACATATAAGCATAAATATAATTTATATAACTTAAATAAAATACACAAAATTTTACGACCATTCGTTTAAGGTGCAGGCTATTCGGTTGTGGAATGCATTGCCGGTGTCAGTAAGACAAGCTCAGTCACTTGCTGTCTTTAAAAGCTCGATTGCCAATCAAAAATTTTCTTGCAAACTTAAGATTATTCCTTTGTTTTTCTCCACACGATGTTAAAGAACACATTATATTTATGTGTTTTTGTTAGTTTTTCCGTTGGATAAGTATTTTTAGTACAGGCCGCTCCATTTTAATTAAAGCTCGTAAAGTCCTTCCAAAGGTTGTCTGGAAGATATCGCTCTCAGCGATAAAAAATCAATTTTAAGCAAATTTAAAAAAAATATTTTCTTATGTGTGATTCAATTATTGCTATACAATAAAGTATATTCTATGTATCTATCGAATTCTCTTAAAAACAAAAATACATTTATATTGGTAGATGTTATACACAACCGCCATTTTGTGACTTGAATATATTCACATAACAAATAGTACCTGTTTAGGTACTTCCTTTACTTTGCCGGAGTTCAAATTGGAAAACCGATTTTATTTTGCGACGATCTTTGGATTGGTATTTCAACGGAACTTAACAAAACTTTGACATCCAATATTTTGTTTGTCACGAAAGAATCTAATGTCCTTCAAATGACTCCTCCCGCTCTCGGTAGGAGCGGAAGGGAGTGTCAGACTTCTACTGACTAAAAACCCACCCTGTTCCTTTCAGTTGCCCTTGTGTTCCGGGGCCGCGTCCTACAAATTCAGCTAAAAAAGTCATAGCTTTTACATAATATCTCATGACGACATAATCTGAATAACGAACATAAGGTTATTTATTATATGTTGTCCTGGTGTAAAATATAACATTAATTTTATGGTACGAACGTAAGCCCAGCGCATGACGGTTTATCGCCGTTTTTACAGCATTAAACACGTTACTCTTTATTATGACATACTGACTTTTAGTGCGGCGTTATTTCAAGTTTGAACTTGCTGATAAATAAATCAGAAATAATAATAAAAAAGCCTTTTTTTCTTGCCGATGAAAATACAGTAAACAAATTACTCCAAAAACAAAAACCCTACTGCTAAAGAGTCACTCTCTAGAAAGTGTGAAATGAGAAAATATTCTCATTTGAAACCATTATCTACAAATTATGCAATATTTGAAGTATTTTATTATAAGTAAGTTACTATTTATTTCTAACAAAATGCACAGTTCTTAAACAAATTTTTTACAGTATCTGATATCTGATTTACAATTTGTTGACTAGATAGTTAGTAACAACGTGTATAATTATGTATATGAGTATAAACGTTAACATTATAAAAAAATTGGCCAAGTGCGAGTCAGACTCGCCCATGAAGGGTTCCGTAGTAACTATACTAGTAAAAAATACCTTACAAATTTCTTAAAACTAACTTATTTACATTTTTTACAACTACGCCCAATAACTTTGTTTTTCATAGTGTTTGTATGAATTACAAAATTATGTTTGCGGTTTTATAAAATATGCTGTATCTCAAAAACTGCTGACCCGATTTCGTTCAAACCAATTTTGGTTGAAAGTTTACATTAAGTTCTACAGACATCTATATTTTGTAGATTTTTCACATTAATATATCCATAATAATATCTATTAATATTTCCATTATTATAGAAGTTAGAGGGGGGGGGGGGGGGGGGGGGGGGAAACACACACATTTTACCATTTTGGAAGCTTATATCTTTTAAACAATTGACTTAATGAAAAATAGGTAAAAGAAACGCCTATGTCATTTTAAAGACCTGTCTATAGATACCACACACGTATAGGTTTCATGAAAAAATATATTTTCAGTTTTAGTTACATGTATAGGGAGCCCCCCTTTATTTTAAATATTTCTTATTTTTTTTTTTCCTAAAATCGGAAAGCGGTTCACAGAATACATCTACCTACCAAGTTTCACATGTATAGTCCTAATAGTTTCGGAATAAAATGGCTGTGACATACAGACGGACGGACAGACATGTCGAAACTATAAGGGTTCTGTTTTTTGCCATTCGGCTACGGAACCCTAAAAAGAGTATTAAATGAGTGTGTCGGTGTGTCTGTGTGTGAGTGGAAGCTATATTAGGGTATAGTAAATGCCTGTAGTGTACGATCCTTAATCTCATAAAAATATTTAACTTCTGTTATTAATGTCTGTATTTTATTTTCGATCATCGAACATCTTCGATCACATCATCGCTTACAATAGATAACAAGGTGAGATAGAAGAAAAACGCGAGCATACCAACAATTTAAAAAAATGCTGACTTGGAATGAAGGAGACACGGAATATAGGGAAGTGGGTAGATTCTAGGATAAGGTTAGGACAAGTGCGTTTTATAAAGTTGCATTGATTTAATAGCACTACCCCACAGACTTGAAATAATGCCACCATTGTACTCTGAGAACTACGTTTGAACAAAAGAGTTGTGAAAATATTCTTTGTTTATAAATAAGTACTCGTACTTATCATTTATAATTGATTCATGATAAAACAAAACTAAAAACATAAGATCTGTTTTAACCTCTACAGCCACAGCGGCACAAAAACGTGCCAGTAAACCAGTATTACTTGAGCCCCGCTGGCAACTAATTTGTGTGCCAGCGGGGCTCAACTAATAGTTGACGTAAAGAATGGCAGTCCTTGAAAGGTTAAAATTGTATCAGCCTTTTTCCAGCTATGTTGGGGCCTGGAATTTGGGTTGGGAAACCGGATGCAGCTGAGTACTAGTGTTTTACATGGAGCAACTGCCTATCTGACAACCTAGATGTTGTAACACCATAGTCCATACCCCACTTCTGGCTTCTGAGTAAGCGTAACGACTGTCAAAGATGTACAAATAACAGCCGGGACCAACGGCTTAGCGTGCTTTCCGAGGCACAGAGGAATCTCGATATTTTCCGATGGACAGTCCCCTGTGCAGGGCATGCATGGGGACGGAGGAAACGAAGGACGAAGGACACGTGCTCCTAGAGTGCACGGAAATCACCGAAATACGGAAACGAACCCTCGGGTCATGAAATTCCCTTACAGATATCCTGAATAGACCGAAAGACCTGATCTGCTTCTGGAGGGAGGTTGGCTGGATGGAGTGACGGCCGACATGGCTCACGCACAATGGTCTCGTGTAGAGACTAAGTGCGGAAACCTAACTACAGAAGAAGAAGAAGAAGTTCCGATGGTCACCCAACCATGGCCCGCCTTGCTTATCCTTGAAGGTCAATCCATGCGGCTGTTATTATTTAGCCACGAGCTCCTTCATTCTACAAATGGGAAAATTAAAAAAATAAATATTTAGCCATTCTTTTTTATAACGTTGTCCACACCAAGAATATCTGTCTCGTGGGTGCTTTTACAAATAAGTTCATGCGAACAAACATCCAGACCCGGAACAAATAACTGTATTCGATATATACATTTATTCTGGTATGGGAGTTGAGACGAACTCGCGACTAACAGCACAGCAGGAATACATTCAAAAGAGACGTTGACCTGTGAGTTTGTTTCGATGTTTCTACAATGCGGTCAGCTAGGAAACACTGGCCTCATCTAGTTTAACTTAAAACCTGATATACCATCTTCCTAGAGGCGGTGGGATGAGCCGCTCTGCAGAGTACTTCTGAATAATTTACTAACCACGTCTGCTACTGCTGCTGAGTGTGTACGTCTGCTGGCTGTGGGAAAATGGGAGTCAGGTCTTTGGTTACACGCTATACCGTCCTCAAATCTAGGCACTTTGTTCGACGACACCACATTTCGCCTCGCTGCTTCACTACGCCTAGGAGCTCCTTGTTGTTCCCCTCATTGCTGTGATCGTGGGGAAGTAGTCAACAGCCCCGGGCACCATGGCCTATCTTGTAACCGTAGTGCGGGTCGTTTTGAACAACATGCCAATTTAAATGACATTATCCGACGAGCCCTTGTCATCGTCGGTGTTCCAGCCGTATTGGAACCCAATGGCTTGGTGCGTGACGATGGCAAAAGACCGGATGGCATGTCATTGTTTCCTTGGAAGATGGGTAGGCCTTTAGTGTGTGACGCAAATTGTGTCAATACTCTCGCGCCAACCATCTTCCCAGTTCATCATGTTGTGCTGGCGCTCCCGCTGCGGCTGCGGAAAACCTCAAGCGGCGTAAATATAGTCATCTCGGTGATATCTATATTTTCGAGCCTTTTGGGGATGAAATTTTCGGACCATTGGAACCGTGTGCTCACAGCCTTTTTAAAGACATATCAAAAAGGCTCGTTGACGCTTCCCGCGACCCAAGGGCTGGCTATTTCTTTGGTCAACGGCTAAGCATTGCCATACAACGAGGCAATGCCGCCAGTATCTTGGGTACGTTGCCAGCCGACAGCGTTGAGGATCAATTTTTTGAAGCTTTATTCTAGTTTGTGTTTTAAGTATTCTATTTTAGCATAATGTTTTTCTATACTTATAACGACAAAATGTAAAAATAAAATTTATAAACAATTCGCAAAATAAAATAAAATATCATCATTATTTCATTTGAAGATAGCTGGCACGTTGTTCAAGAAACAAATACTGTGTTTACGCCAAAGAATACCCATTTCAAGTTTCTCAGCGGGAACAACTTGCGTACACGCGGTGTTATAGTCGTACATAACTACGTACATATATCGAGAAAACATATAAAGTTTCAGTCGGAAAGTTCGTTTCGTGGAACACTCGTAATTTTATCTATCTGTCCCTTCATCTTGTTTCCGTTTCTAAATTAAATTCCACTTTATAATTGTACCTAGCAAACTGTAGACCGGACCAGTATTGTTTTAAATTAATGATAGCATCTAATGGATATTTAGGTAGGGATTCCGGTTAAACATCTAAAGTATGTATATAGGTATGTTTTGTTAAAACCATTTTATAATTCAGGTAAAGTTTTGCATCTAGTACATTTGCTTGAGAAAACTAAGAAGAATATGCGGAGCGTACAAGTAATTAGTTTCATTAATTAATTTAGCACAATCCTTAAACACAGGCAGAATCGGATAGTAGAAACTTCAAATATCTCGTAATTGTACTTTTTTCCCACACGTTGACACATGTTTCGCCCCTCCGCGAAGCATGTTCAGGAGATCATAATTACTGTTCAGGTGTTTCCTGTTTGTGTTGCATATTGCATATAGTTTTTTTTCTCTAATCTCGTAATAGAAAATGCTTCACAGTACTATGACATAAATGCATCCATATCCATATAATCCATATATCCATATGCATATTCCATCCGTACTATCCATACTTAATATTATAAATGCGAAAGTAACTCTGTCTGTCTGTTTGTTGCCTTTTCATGCCTAAACCGCAGAACCGATTTAATGAAATTTGGCGTGGGAATAGTTTAGGACCCTGGGAAGGACATAGGGTAGTTTTTATCCCGGAATTCCCACGGGGTCGGGATTTACGCGGGAAAACCCTCCCACGTGAAAGAAGTCACGGGCAAAAGCTAGTTAATAATATTTTCATACGCGCTCTCAAGTTATTACAAACTTCCCATATATTTTCCTTAGATATATCTGGATTACGCAACTGAGATATATCTGGATCATTTCGTCCACGTAAACAAGAAGTATGATTATAAAAGAAAAATCCGAAAATATATTTCGTAATAAATGTGAATTTATTACGAGCCATTCGAAGCGGAATGCGTGACGCGAACTGTATGCTAGCAAAGGAATCTGAAACGTGAACTTGGTATTTTAAAGTTCATTGCTTCGTTTGCAGAGAATATTATTGTGAACCAAACAAAAAGAGTAATGGAAACTGAAATGAAAAACACGAAATACTCACCTTTGTAATTTCGCTTCAGGCGCGTTACATGGCCTCGTTGGGAATTATTCAATAACACTGACGAATGGGTTTTATAACGGAATTGATTACGGGCCAGATAACGAGATGTAATCGCCCCGTGGGGAATAGAGACAAATGTCGTATTGGTTGCAGATTTACAGCGCGGCGCGCGCCATCTGGCGTGCCAATTTATGAGTTTAATCAGGAGCCGGCGTTGCCACCGGTTTGAGATCGCAGCGAGAACGGGCGCCGGCTTGTTCACTGTTCGAGCTTGCAAGCCGCACGTAGGCACACCCCTTTATATACTGCATTGGCTTTTAGCTGCTGCAAATTGATTTTAAGTGGTTTTGCTCGTTTTTATACATAATGCCTCTCTTGATTGCTAATTTAGATTCGGGCTACGTAGGATTGATTACGTTTACGTTTAATTCGATTAGATTTGATTGTGTCAAAGCCTGTTTCAGGGAATGAGCTGATGTTTTATTTTAAACGTTGATTCGATCTATGTGATTTGAAACTTGACAACATGCGTTTTATGATAGCAACCAGACACATAAGGCACTGTATTTCGAAGATGCTTAGCTTTGCACTCATCGAGGGTGGAAGGAAAGCAGTCGCCTCCGTCTGCGGGCAGTTATGCAGGTGAAGGAGGAATGGAACGCGAGAAGGAGAGACAACTCTATTCTTCCCGTCACAGCCACCTTGGGAGACGCCCCGAGCATCGAAGATAGCGAGTCAATTTCTGGTCTTATCCTGCTTGACGGTGAGCAGGTGTAACTCACTGTCGGGTAAAGACCCAACCCGCGACGGTGGCGGTGCGTAGTGTTCCACGCGCGTATTAAAAGGCTCTCAGCACTAATGACGCGACCCGAAAGGGCCTTGGCCGCGGTTGTGGAAATGTTCTTATGAGATCGCAAAAAGGAGCCAATTTCAGCCAGCTCCTTCTTTCCGTGGTGTAACCGTGCCGGTAACTGATCGCATCGAGCTTCTTGAGGTTACGTTGACCCACCCTTAATTTTGGTCCGTTTCTTGAGGTTAAGGCTCAGTTAGCTGCCAAAAAGTTGGGAATCCTATCAAATGTAAGACGGTACTTCACACCGGAACAGCTGCTCAACCTTTCTCAAGCGCAAGTTCGGTTGTGTATGGAGAATTGCTCTCACCTCTTGGACGGATCTGCCAAATACCAGCTTGATGCACTTGAGTCTATCGAGAAACGGACTAAAAGGCTTATTGGCAATGAGAAACTGATCGAGGCAAAGCTCCAGAGCCTTAAACATCGGCGGCGTGTTGCAAGCCTATCAGTTTTATATCGGTTATATTTAGGGGAGTGTGCGATAGAATTGCACAATCTAATTCCACCAAGCCCGTTCCATCATCGGACTACAAGACAAATAGCATTGCACCATCGTTACATGGTGTATATCCCACCCATACGCACAAAACGTTTTGGGAATACTTTCACCGTGCGTACAGCTAAGGAGCGGAATTCCCTGCCGGTGTCTGTGTTTCCTGATAGCGATAACCTGGGAGTCTTTGAGTCAAGAGTGAATAGATTACTTCTAGGCAAGCTTGCTTCATCTTCGACCCCATCCTCGCTTAACATCAGGTAAGATGGTGGTCAGACGTAAGCCTATCAACTATAAAAGAAGATACCGCGAACCTGGAACGTGAGGGTAACTGAAAGAACATGGTGGGTTTTATCAGGCAGTAAAGCCTACAAAAAGGAGCGACACGTTCCACCTAGAACAGGAGAAGTCGTTTATTGATTTTCCTCCCGAAAAAACACACGCCTTTGTAATGATGTGCACGTTAATCTGTGCGGGTATACCAGAGCGTGTTTTAGAATTATTTTAACCTTTACAGAGTGTGCAGTTCTTCCAATGTTACAAATGGGAGTCAATCTAAGGAAGGACACCATACCGTAGAGTTACTGTCAAAATCTAGGCCATTGATCAACCCGCAGAAGTAAACCTGTAAAAGTAGGTACCTAGCTCAAAGCGATTAGAAGTAGTCCTAGCAATTTAAAGAATAATTGAGGTGATCACAGATATCATCGATATGGTAACTGCTCATACAGGCATGAAATTTAATTGAAGTTTGTTGAACTTTAATCTCTACCAATACTCAGTAAATCCACTTTGTAGATTACGATTAAGATCGCAATTCTCTACGTGTAATGGCAAATTGCTAGTTCATCGCTAACGGCCTTTGGAATAGCCCATTTCGGTAGAGCCTTACAAATTGTACGGGTAGGTCCACGATACGATTTCTCGTGCTGTGGTGGCCATTAAACACGCAAACATTCAGACTAGGAACAGATATCTGCTGTATCGAAGTTGCATCTCTAAGTACTGCTGCCATTACGTTGGCAAATGGATGATCTTCGCTCGTATTGGGGAACGATAAATGAGAACAGCATTCTTAGAAATAAAATATTAAGCAGTTAGAAAAGGTTTGTTCGTTATTCTGAATATCCAGACACAATTGTCGCAGACTATACATTTATGAACTTACCATTCGACATAGGTACTAAGTTAAATATATTGCGACTTTATCGTTTAGGAATTGTTTTATGTTGTGGATAGTACTTTTAAGAGCTAATAAGTTGTTAACCAACTCATAAAAGCCTCTTCACTTTCAGGAACACTAACCTCATTATGAAGGTACCTTTTATATATATTCAGTAAGTGGGTATCAGAATAACAACTAAACAAAATCCAATAAACAATGTTGGCAAAGTAAACAGCACTTTCATTAGTTTTTATCCCGAGCCTGCCCGAGCAACGTTATAATTTCGAAACTAACCAACTAGATATTAGCACATCTAACTTTTCTAATCAAACTCGTGTAGACTTACTTATATAAAAATGTATGTGATACACAGATATAGTGGGATATGGAGAGGGCAAGCAACTGTGCTCTCCGAATTTTGCAAAGTTACACATTAGGGTATGTGAGACCCATCAATAACCACGTCGAGTAACCCATCTACTAGAAATGGTTTAACGAATCGTTGAATTATTAAGAATGAAAGTACATTTGAAATAAGTTGTACCTATATATTGACAGAGACGGTATGGTGATATTTGTACTGCACTATATAAAAATGTACTCTGTGCTCCACTCTGTCTTGGTGATAGATTATTATCTATCACTAATAATATATTTATTAAACACGACATAATTATGTATATTGTAGGTCCCCGATGTTCGATCACGACTCAAGATATTAATTTTAATTATTTATTTACATTAGGATTTCTCCTGATTAGGGGGTGCGTTAATTAACATTTGATCGCCTGCATGCTCAGATCTGCTATTTATAAGAATGCTATGTAAGAAGGTTATAAAATCTTTGTTCCGGTGAAGGAATCGAAATCGTGACATGAAACCGTGTCTTCAAATTCCTGACAAGTGTTTATGTGGGTACAAAATAATATTAAATACAATTGCTACAATACTGTACTTCAATTAATATAGAAAAAACTCATAGTGCTTTTATTTATCTCAAATATTTTCGATATGGAACCTTCAGAAAAAGAAATACTTTTTCATTCTGTTTATTGAATAGAGTATAGACGATAAACACACAAAGGCTGTGTTCGGCATAAATATTGCTTAAGTTATCGCTTAAAAGATCTATGGCGGTGGGGCTGCGTATCGCACGTCTGACAGTTATTGCGGTTTTTATGCGTGAAGTTTGTGAAAAACTGGCCGTTCAAAAAATGGTGGTTCATGATTCCGTCTATCGTCTAGACTTTTGAAATATTAGCATGTGACACATAAAATTATAAAAAGTTTAATTAAATTACCACTTTTCTTTTTAAGAGGCCGCTACTGATCTAGATCACGCTTGATGGACAGCGATAGATGCGGTAGGGAACACATGTTTGAGTAACCAACTCACGATATGTTTACCATTTGACATACTTTGTAATAATTTTGTACGAAATAATCGCCCACCCGTTTCCCTAATAGCTGGCAGCATAGCTTGGTAGTCAATATCGTAATGTTTGAGGGCCACTTAGTAGACGTTTTCGGCTGAATATAGATTCTGATGATGTAAATATGGTGCAATTGTTGATAAAATCCTACTTTATACCTACACATTTTTTGTTCACGGGGGAAAATCATCAAATTACTCGTACCGCTTTAAGGAGCGGAAAGGAATGGCAGATGTTTACTAACTAAAAAACTACCAAATTAGAATATTCTCGCAACCCCGGTAGACATTATACACATTGTTTGAATACAGGTTTATTGGAAGCAAAGACTTTCTGGATGATACAACTGCATTTATTGTAAAAGCTTTTTTATTACGCGTCCAACACTTTTCCTTACAAAGAAATACAAGATAGTCGAAAAGTCATCCCAGATCTTGAGCAGTCCGTTGAACGTAAATTGTGCTCTACTTTGTATAGTCTGCAAAGTAACCATGCAAGCAAGTTACAAAGGGAAATTCGCTTCCCTCTCACCTCTTCAGTTTCAAAAGAAGAACTGGATCTGAGCAATTTTACGCATTGTGTTCTTTAAAGTTAGCGTCCGAACACTTTCAAGTTTAATAGCAAACAAAGTTTGATAACTTTTAACTATGCTATTACAATACAATTTCGGAGATAGCCATACCTACTTTAAATGATTCATCATATATCTATACCAGCTTCTGCCCACGACTTCGTACGCGTGGGAAGGTTCTCCCGCGCAAATCCCGATCCCGTGGAAATTTAGATATAAAAAGTAGCCTACGTGTTGTTCCAGAATGTCAACTATCTACTTACTAAATTTCATTCAGATCCGTTCAGTAGTTTTTGCGTGAAAGAGTAACAAACATCCATCCATCCTCACAAACTTTCGCATTTATAATATTCGCCCGCGTTAATTTAGACATTGTCAATCATTCTTGTTGCCAATCGGTACACCTTTTTGGGTAGTTAAAAATGCATATAATAATATGTTACCTATATATGTGCGCGCTAGTTTACCTATACAGCGTGAAATTTAAATGGTTGTTTTCCCGCGGCAGGACGATTACCCATCAGTAGTAGTATCGAAATATACAGTTACACTTAAAAAAATGAATGTTTTTTGTCAAATTATTAAAAAAATCTTCATAAACTCAAAAGCGCGAGAATCATTAGTAGTTCAGTAGACGTAACGTAGATATCTACACGAAAAACGCACCGCCGCGCGCTGCCAACAAAGGAAAAAGTGATTTATAAATGTTCAGAGCAAAATAAGCTCTGACGCATGGTGATAATGCATTAACTACACTGCGTCATTTTTTTTGTTTTTACGTCGGGTCGTGGGACTCATCCCGTTACCGTGGCCCCGGTATGTAAAGGGTTATTGAAGGAACACCGTGGATTTTAGTCAGTAAAAGTCTGACAGTCCCTCCTACCCTGCCCGGAGTGGGAGGACTTATTTGATAATTTTACCACGCTAAAAAAAAAAAAAAAAGACAAAGCCATTTCGCTTAGGGAAAACAACCGTTAAAATGACATGGTGTATATTTATGTCTCTGAGATACCTACTTACGTATGTGTCTACTATTAATCTGCAAGTATAGACTAATACCTTTTTTTATCGTGGTAAAATTATCAAATAAGTCCTCCCACCGCGGGCAGGGCGGGAAGGACTGTCAGACTTTTACTGACTAAAATCCACGGTGTTCCTTCAATAACCCTTTAGGTTCCGGGGTCACGGTAATGGGATAAGTCCCACGACCCCGGCAGGCTTCGGCCCTCTACAGGGGGGGGGGGGCTCGTCATATTGCTGACGCTCTTTGAGGCGCGCGTGAAACACAACGCGCCGTCGACCCGGGCTTGGTCCGTGGTCGGACAGCGAGTTGCCCTTTACTCGCTGTCCGCATGGCCGCGCCTACGGTGGCCGGAGATCATCGGCCGACGTCCGGCGCCGTGGGCGTCTACCACTGCGGCTGGGCTGTACGGAGGACGCCATCCTCTCCCTCACATGGCCCGCCTCCTCCTTCGGCAGCATGACTGCTTCGCAGAAGGAGGCGACCGCTTCCCACTCCCTCTCGCCCCGCAGTATGGCCTCGACCAATGCCGGGCGCGAGAGGTCTCCGCCTAATAGACTAATGCCTAGATATTATGATAAACAAAGTAGATAAAAGTGTAAGTACCTACCTACTCAAAAAAAAATAGAAATGATTTGTATATTAACTTGATTGTTTAAAATGTAAACGACACGGTTGGCGTAACGGTTGACTGCTGCATGATGTGGGTTCGACCCCAGCCATAAACAAAGATTTGTATAGCCTACATGTAGTTGTGTTAACCAGGGTGTAACTGAGTATCATGCGTATTAAAAAAGAGATTATCCGCATCTTAGCCCAAAGATACAAATAATCTCGTTATTAAGGCAGTTCCGAGTGGTACAAAAGAAGTCAAGTTTTGAGAACTTGTCATTAAATAATTGTAGACGTAACTAAATATTTTTAATATTGCCTGTATACCTCGAGCTGATTCACTGTTTCTTTGTGCTAAAGTTTAAAACATCGCTTGAAGTAAATCGAAAATCAATCCAAATCACTGCCATTTACCGAGCCAGAAGAAAATAAATCTACCCTATTTTATCTTCAAATATATCTTAACGAATAAGTTATTCTTAATGCTGAATACGTAGATAGAACGAAGCCATCAAAGTAGATATTCTCGTAAATAACTAATCACTGTAACACATTATTGTGATGCTCTCTTTTTTATTGCTATTCTACCATTTTCTTTGTTTAATAAATATTTCATCCTGCACTACGCGAAGGGGCACTAGCCCCTTCGCGTAGTGCAGGATGAAATATTGTGTTCGAACAAATAATAAGGGAGGAACTCGTAGCCTAATATAAATAGCGTGCAGCTATTTATAATAGGCTACGAGTTCCTCCCTTATTATTTCTTCGAACATAATATAGTAGTAGTAGCCCAATATAAATAGCTGCACGGGTTGATTGTCAGAGTTAATCAACGATTGCCGAGCTTGGTCCGCGGATTTGTCACTATCTTAACCGTGATCTTAACATATAATGATTCTGTATTGCATCGTAAAGCACGTTAAGCTGTTGACCCTGGCCGTCATTTATACATCGTAGAAAGTCGTTACGGGTAGTCAGAAGACAGAAAATCTGACCAGTCTTGCCAAGGAGTATCGTGTTTCCTTTTTATTTATATTTTTCTGGGTGGGAAAATCATCGTATGACTTCTTCCGCTCTGGGTTAAGCGGAAGGGTGTGTTAGACTTCTACTGACTAAAAACCCACCCTGTTCCTTCGGCTGCCCTAAAGTTCCGGAGCCGCGGTATCTCGTTAGAACTTTCCCGCAAACCCCGGCAGGCAATGGCCCTATGAGGTCCCGTCGCTGGTATTGACAGCTCTTTGAGGCGCGCGTGGAACACGACGGGTCTCCGACCCGAGCCTGGTCCTTACCGGATGGTGAGCGACCCCTGCTCGCCGTCCGCAGTCCCGCGCCTATGGCGGCCGGAAATCAGCTCGCGATTCCCGACACCCGGGGCGTCTCCCGCGGCTGCTGGGGCGCGTGGAAGAAAGTTGCCTCTACCTCGCATGTTCGGTCTTCTCCTTCGCTAGCATGACTGCTTCACAGAAGCAGGCGACTGCATCCCATTCCCTCTCGCTCCGCACCATGGTCTGAACCAGAGCAGGGCGCGAGAGGTCACCGCGCCGCCGACCGCCTTTACGAGGACACGGCGGTGCTCCGTCCAAGCAGAGCACACCTCAACCGTGTGCTCCATCGTGTCCTCCAGGTGGTCCTCACAATGTCGACAACCGTGCGTGTCCTCCCGCTGTATCCGAGACAGGTACCTTCCGAAACAGCCAAGTCCGGTCAGCACCTGCGTCAGGCGGAAGGTGAGGACGCCGTGGCGTCTCTCCAGCCACTCCTCAAAGAGGGGACTTATCGCCGCAATTAAGTATCGTGTTACCTAGCTACTGACTTGTGATAGGTACGCCTTTGCAAGACAGATTTCAGATTTTCCGGGTTAATAAATTCAACTTTCAATAACATGTACAGACGCTAGCACATGAAGCTAGCCGAAACTGTCAAATTTTCCCAATCAACTTTGAACCTCATTTCTTTAATAATAAAGTTGAAAATCTATTAAAAAATTTGACAGATTGTTGTAGCTTGATGTGCTGGCGTCTGTACCTAAAATAAGACTAAAATTAAGCGTCAGCCTAATGACTAAGATTTCGGACTTGTAATAGAGAGGTCGCAGGCTCGAACCTCACCCATTACACTATTGCCGTGAACCCACTCCAGATACCAGCCTATTTAGCTTAGTTCGAGGGGTTAACAAGATTACTAGCAACGTGAACTCTACCCACATTGCTAATTTTCTGTAATATATACAACGTGTAACGGAAACCCCATATCTATCCAAAAGGGCTGAAGACAACATCTGGTATGGAATCTCTATGCACAGTATCAGTTCAAAACAAGTGACTCAAAGAATTGATACCAAATTATCGGTTTCATATGTTTCTTGAATACCAATCATAACAAACGTGTCACAGCATTACAAGGGTCATTAACTTTCACGTCACTTGCCAATAACATGATAATTCTGTTCGTTCTTCTTTATTTGAAAATTTTGGTCTCTGGTATCAATGTATTGAAATTTGTAATAAGTTACAAAACCCTTGCCATATCGTTTGTTATCATCCAAAGAAGCCGTGCACTTGGTATGTATATACCCTTTAAATTACACGTTGTATAATAATAATTAACCGATACCTGAAATAAGCCTTAGCGTGGATTTCATAGCATGGAGGAATCTTAATATTTTACGACGGCTGTACGTTGCATGTCACTGGATTTAAGTTTTTTACGCTTAAGAACTTAACTACACTACGTGGTTAATATGACGTAAACATTCTAGGTATTATTTTATCACTTAATTCATACAATGGTCACAGAATTGCCAGAATATATTTATTTTAAGCCTTTTACAAAGGCCTGTTTCCCATCAGGCAATAAATTAACATGGACAAAATGGGACAATCGAACAGCCATTAAAGCAACTACACAAGCAAACATTCATGTACAAGCTGGTATAGGGTTATGTACGAACATAACCCTTTAATCGAAATACCAAACCGAAACATAGTCGAAGTTGGCTCGTAAACGTCAACATAAACTCGCGCCGTGAACCGATCACTGTTCATTGTTATCACGCGTCTGGCTAACTAATATTCAAATTAGTGACGTCATCGGATTAGGCTCCACGCCACTCAATTCCTGTTGATTACTCCGCCACGGGTTATTATAGAGAAAATGTATGCATTCATTAAAATTCGACATCTTGTGACGCCGTTATTGCGTTGGCTTGTTCTAATTTGAGTAGGTGGCGGAGTTAAGTGCTGCGATATTTAACCAATTCATGCGTGGATATTTTGGGTGTGAAAGCTTAACAAGGCATCAAATTATTTTGGGTCTAATACAAGATACTGTAACTAAGTTTTGTGACGGAGGTATCATGCGTATCATCTTGAATTATATATATTAACTAGTATTTGCGTGTTGCGCGAGGTGCAAGCACCTCGCGTGCTTGTGAAGAAAACTAAAGCATTGCCCCTCTAAATCAAGTATTTGCGTGTTGCGCGAGGTGCAAGCACCTCGCGTGCTTGTGAAAAAAAAAAAAAAAAAGAGGGGGGGGGGGTGATGGGGGGGGGGTTGCACAAGTATTTCGACTAAAGCATTGCCCCTCAAAATGAATCTGAAAAAAAAAATGTTCCAAGTCTCTTAGATTCCGAGATCCGCCTAAAGGGGGGGAGAAGGGGGGCGGGGGGGGGACTTTGAAAAATGGTTTTTACTTTACCGAGCCTCCTCTATACGAATCCGTAAAAAACAAAAAATACGGTTCTCGTAGTTTCCGAGATACGATAGAGGGGGGGGAGAAGGGGGGGGAAAAGGGGAGGTTTGGCACTTTTCCCGTAGGTTTGAGAGTTACTTGTTTACGAATCTGTCAAAATATACCCACCTCCCCATCCACCATCTGGGAGAACAATTATGTCAATGAGTGAGTCAGTGAGTGGTAATCTAGCTTTATATAGTATAATAATTGTTCGCAATTAAAATGAAGCTACAAAATAGATGTAACTTTTATTTTCAATTATTACGAAACTTTTGATAACTAACAATCTAACCAATCAGTTAATCATGTATATGCAAGTTTGATCGTTTTTATCTAATTCAAGAAGGGAAGTGGCACCTAATATATCAAACCGGAACATCATGACTCTATCAATGATGATTTCATCTATCTATATGTATGACCGATTAAATTGGTAATTCAAAGCTTATCGTAGTTGGCTGTGTCATGTCGCATTTGAATCCTGTTCAAGTCATCCAATAGATGAGATAACATATAAAAGATACTACGTACAAGATTTTGTTATATCGAGCAGTTATATGCTTTTTTTTTATTTTTTTTAGCGTGGTAAAATTATCAAATAAGTCCTCCCACCCCGGGCAGGGTGGGAGGGACTGTCAGACTTTTACTGACTAAAATCCACGGTGTTCCTTCAATAACCCTTTACGTACCGGGGTCACGGTAATGGGATAAGTCCCACGACCCCGGCAGGCTTCGGCCCTCTGCAGAGGGGGCCTCGTCATGTTGCTGACGCTCTTTGAGGCGCGCGTGGAACACAACGCGCCGTCGACCCGGGCATGGTCCATGCTCGGACAGCGAGTTGCCCTTTACTCGCTGTCCGCATGTCCGCGCCTACGGTGGCCGGAGATCGTCGGCCGACGTCCGACGCCGTGGGCGTCTACCACTGCGGCTGGGCTGGAGGGAGGACGTCATCCTCTCCCTCACGCGGCCCGCCTCCTCCTTCGGAAGCATGACTGCTTCGCTGAAGGAGGCGACCGCTTCCCACTCCCTTTCGCCCCGCAGCATGGCCTCGACCAATGCCGGGCGCGAGAGGTCTCCGCCTATCGCCGCCGTGAGGACACGTCGGTGCTCTGCCCAGGCGGGGCAGTCTTGCACCGTGTGCTCTACGGTGTCCTCAGGGCGACCCTCGCAGTGGTGACACCCAGGCGTTTCCTCCTTTCCCATCAGACACAGGTACCTCCCGAAACTTCCGTGTCCGGTGAGGACCTGCGTCATGCGGTAGGTCAGGACGCCGTGACGCCGATCTAGCCACTCCTCAAAGAGGGGTCTTACCGCCGCAATTGCGGCGTGCCCGAGCAGTTATATGCTAAGACTTAAATTGAACCCTGTACTTTATGCATGTTTAAAGTACAGGGTTAATTTTCTTTAGCAAGTAGCAAGTTTTCATGGTAGTATGCCCAATGGTGGATATTGTTTTTTTGGGATTTCCTATTGACAAAAATTCTAAACTAACTTTCAACGTTTAACCGCTTTGAAAGTCAATTACCTCTCGCATTCGGCCTTGATCCAAAATGGAATATGGAGCGAAGGGAAATGGGAAGTAGTCGCCACCTTTTAGGAAGTAGTAATGCTAGCGAAGGAGGAGGTAGAACACACGAGAGAGAGATAACTTTATCCCTCGAGACCCAGACACTGTGGGAGACGTCCTGGGTGGCAGGGATCACGAGCCGCTTAAATAAGAGTATTTTATTCTACTACCCATAGTTTAACAAAGATCCCTCATGTGCACTCGTCTTCTCAATATACATTCCTTAAATTTTCATATTTGTAATATACGAAGACGCGCCACGGGAGGAAAGTTTACTTCCCCCCCCAAAGTTCATAAGATTCAACCAGCAAATAAAAAGCTTATAAATCAAACAAAAGCTAAGTAAACATATGAAACATTGAAACGCATTGTCTCATAATACAAACTATAAGAAGCAGACGGCATCGCGAAAGATTCAATTTTCTTTTCATATTTTCTCTACGTTTTATTCAAATGTGCCCGTTCCAATACTTTTACATCAAAATGTATATCATTCACACAGCTCTGTGTCTGGAATATTTTGCTAATCTGATTACTTTCAGTCAGAACGCTGAGATAGACAAATACCTTTTAAGAGATTTATGATCATTAGGTTTGTTAAGAAAAATAAAGCCGTTTTCAGCACGATCTTGGAGGAATATCTTTTGTTTTTATTTTTGTTTTGTTTTAACATGGGCCCGTTATCTTGAAAGGTAATTAATGCCAGCTCTATTCTTTCTCTGCCCTTGTTTCGTACATTTAATAGGGATGTGACTCATGTTTTATTTTAAAATTATTTTCTTTAACAATTTGCTATCTTTTTTAAAGTACATTATTTTGAGTAATGTCCACTGGAAACATTTCAGAGTCTTATTTCACTCTTCATAGTAATTTGCGTATCGTTTCATGTTTATAAGAATGACAGGAACTCAAAGCATTGCACAGCAAAGATAACAATTGCACGTAGTTAAAATCACTACTCTTATTGTTTTCTTAGATATCCATTTGCTGTATCATCTTGATTTGTTCTAAAACTCGAGATTGCCTCAATGTTTTTGTAGCCTATTACGACTCCTAAACATTATTCCTTAAGATAATTCCAAGAAACCCTTCCGTAATTAGAACGGGAACTTTAAAAGAAGAAGTAAAAACAAGATAAGGGCACATCAGCAAGCCTTTTCATTTTCACTTTGAATTAAGATAAAGATGGCGGCGAATGCGCGGCAAATTGAAATGGAAATACCTCGCAGTGGCCGTTTTTATTCGTTGCGTAGTGCGGGTCGTGAGGCGTGGGTTGGCGACTACCCGTTATTTCACCTCGAGCTCTTTTTTAGATTCTCCTGCAGATGAAAAAGTTTGACTTATCAATTCCACTCGCTATTTTGTGTGCATTCTTTAATTTTTCCCGTTTTTCACTTAGTTTTTCATTATGAAAGCAAGATTCTCGTTACCTACATTTTGTTCGTTGAAAAGAAAAGCCAACGAGCGGTGGTTTCAGTTGGAATGAAAATAATAAATCAAGGGGTAGGTAGGTCGTAGACGGCGCCTGGTCTATTTCATGCCCTCTGCATGTATAATGGATCTTAGACTAAAGTGTTTGAGATTTATGTGATAGTTTATGGTTTTAAACGATAATTTAATTTGTTATTCTGGACAAACGCCTGTTTTAACAGAAAATTTAGTCATTTATTCGCAACTGAAATGTATTCACTAGTCTGACAAGCAGCTCATAATCCTTTTTTACATTTTGCTTCCGTAAATGTTTCGAGTATTTTCCTTTCTTTCAGATACAAATGAAAGGAATCTGTGAATAAGGCTTCGTCTGCAGTTGCGAGTATGATAAAACAAAGCCTGTAATATGACTTGGTAATGTAGCAAAAGAAAAATTAAATCGTTCGGGAGGCAAGTCGGTGGAATTCAGAATAAAATGGATGGATAAAGACTAGTTATTCCTTTAGAACCTCTGCTGTTAGAAGATAAGTAATTCTGTGTTACATTCGCAAAGCCTCCACTTAAATTTATTAGTTAAACATATACTGAATATTTCTGGATATATTAAAAAGTTTCTGGGTGCCTTTGCGGGTGCGTATTTCATTTATGACATTTTCGTAGGATGAAAATCATAGAATCACTCCTGCCGCTCTGGGTGGAGAAAAGAGAAGAGAAGAGAAGAGGTGGAAAGAAGTGTTCCCACCCACCCACCCTGTTCCTTCAGTTGCCCTTGAGTTACGGTGCGTAATAGTTTGGTATCGCGTCAGAACATTCCCACGACCCCGGCAGGCAATGACCCTATCGAGTCCCGTCGATGCTGATGACTGGTCTTTGACGAGTGTGGAACAAGACGCGCCGTTGTCAACCAGGTATGTGCCATTTATGCGTGGAAAGTACACTAAAAAATACATCGGACCGTTGCCATTGCTCCGTTTTAACATGAAAAAAGAGCAAACAATATTTTGCATGTATATATTTTTTTTAAAAGAGAACTATGTGGGTAGAATTCACATTACTAGCAATCTTGTTAACCCCTCCAAATAAGCTAAATATGCTTGTTTCTGGAGTGAGTTCACGGCAATGGTGTAATGGGTGGGGTTTGAACCCGTGACCTTTCAATCACAAGTCCGACAACTTAGTCATTAGGCTATTGACGTTTTAAATTTTATGTTTTTCCTGCGTAAATTCCAATTCCATGGGAATTCCGGGATAAAAAGTAGCCTATGTATAATGTATATGTAATGTATGTATGTGTAAAGTAAACTATCATACTTACCAAATTTCATTCCGATCCGTTCAGTAGTTTTAGCGTGAAAGAGTAACAAACATCCAAACATCTATACATTCATCATCACAAACTTTCCCATTTCTAATATTAGTAAGATAAGAAGTAAGATAGTGTTGAGATAAGATGCATTTATTATTTTGTTTCTTTTTATATTTTGTTGTTCAAATTAAGTAGTGTGTTAAATAAACCTCCACTCAATAAATTCAAGTTCTTTAAACATTCTAGACAGATGTGTTGCCGCGGAGTTTATTGCGCCACTTTTTCTTCTCAACTACAACACTAGGAAGTGGTGACGGGGGGCGTTTCGTGGGACTAGATTCATGTACATTTTGTTTATCATCTGCTTCGCCTTTTTCCAAGTATGTTAGGGTTGAGTTGGTTGGGACGGATGCAGCAGAAAAATTAGTCTTTCATACAGTAGCTAGGTCAGATTATCTGGTGTATGACTTCCCCTAACGTCTGTCAATGTTGTCCAAATGACAGCCGGGACCACACACACCACCAACTTCTTAACCCTGGACTACTATCTAAAATTTTTTTATAGAAAAAACCTAGTAGCACTTTTTGTCCAACCCAATCGAACCCGAGACTTCATGCTCAGCAGTCAGGCTTGCGACCACTATACCAACGAAGCAAGTTTCTTTTCTAAGGTGTGTCCAAACATCGAGCGGCAATCGAGCGCGACTGCCGCGCGCGGCCCGCCGCCCTGTATTTAGACGACTGCCGCGCAAACATTAGTCGGCTTTGTTCTAACTAGAGCACTGCAGAAATGTGTTCTAGAAATGCCGCGTGTTGCTGCCGCGCTCTTGCTGCTCAATGTTTGGACACACCTTTATATTTTATTTCATTTATTACATTTTAAATACATATTATTAAGATTTTTAAATATGAATAAAGAAATATAAACATTTAAAAATATAAAAAATAGTAGCCCACCGGTATCGGGAACAGGGTCCAAGCTACCGGTGGTCAGGGCTATTGAGAGAGGAACCTCCTCACAATACGCGCCGTTTGCAGGAGTACTGCTTTCTGGATCAAGCCGTTGATCCAGCTGCCCAACGAGAGCCTCCTTAGATGTTGGTCGAGCCTCTTGGCTATTATACCATTGGCTGTGCCGACTATCGGCACAATGATTGCTGTCTCCACATCCCACAGGTCAACAAACTCGCGTGCCAGGTCAAGATACTTTTTTTTTATCTATCTCAGCTTTCACGAGGTTCTCGTCATGGGGGACTTTTATTATTAGATTTTTATACAAATATTTTTGGAACATCTTGTCTCAAATAATTACTTCTTATTTTGTAACTTTGGCAGGATCATGAAAGATAATTTTCAAAATAACATTTTCACGAAACACATTTCAACCTATTGGTGCGAATATTTTCACTACATTTCAGACGTACAATTTCATATTCTAGTTCACTTGTATATTATTCAAATCAACCTACGACATTCGTTTATAAGAACAAAAACGTAACAAGAAAATTCCATTTCATATTTTGTAGATTGTGATTGACGTACTATGTAAGTCCTAACTGGTTATGCCGAAATTTTGGCTTATTGGGTGCTCAAATTTGACGTGGAAAAGACAGAGGCCTATCCGCTGTCAGATTTGTTACTGAGTTCCAGGTTGTATATGAGTCAGTATAATAAAATATTCAACCAAATTCATTGTGAAATAAAAAGATCTTTACGGTTTTATTTACTGAGGAAAATGGGACAAAGAAGGTAATTGTTGACGTAGACTGTGGTTAAAAAAAAAAAATATACGCGTCGAATTGTTAACCTCCTCTTTTGGTCGTCGGTTGAAAATGAAAATTGATGGCTTGCTAATTACAACGTTGAATAACGCTATTATACAATACGTGTTTATTTCTTTTTGTTAAGTAAGTTTTTTATTTTCAGAACCAATGTGTTGGTGGATTTGGTAACAGGCATTGAAATTGCTTGCTTTATGAGATTTTTTCTACTTTTTTGTTTTCGAATGGTGTGGTAATCCTGTTTCCATATAAATTGCCTGCTATTTGTATGGGAATGGTGCGAGCTATAGCTTTATAGTAGCTACAAATGGCGCCTAAATACCGCTTTCAGCTGCGCATACCACACGGGATTTGGTAACTCATGATTCTGGCCTATTATGTATGAACATAAACCAGTTAAAGCCTTATTTGTCGGGGAAAATCATCAAAAGACTCCTTCAGATTTAGGTGGAGCGGAAGGGAGTTTCAGACTTTTTCTGGGTATAAACCCAGCCTGTAGGTACCTACAGTTGCGTTATGGGTCTTCTTTACCATTTATAGTTCTTTGTTAGGTACCATTCTGACAAATGATGATGAAAGTTGAATTAAAGTTGGTGTCATATTTTATCAGCGATAGCTGTCCTAATCCTCAGAGAACATATCTCAACATGAGTTATTTCAGTCCATCAATAGTTTGCTTGTTAGATCTTGCTGTCAGCGATAAGAGCGACATTGAACCCATTAAATAAAAATACGAATTTTTAAGGATTTTGGTGAACAATATAACGTATAGGTACTTTTTTCTTTTTTTTCTGTGGGGCAATCATCTTCATCTTCATCATCGATTAAAAACCCGCCCTGTTCTTTCAACTCCTACGTTCCGGGACCGTGGTATGTCGTTAGAAAAATCCCGCAATCCAGCAAACCCCGGTGCCCGCAGACCCGGTTCTTCTTTTTTTGGTATTGTTTTCCGCACTTAGTCACTGCACGGGACCATTGTGTGTGGGCCATGTCGGCAAATGGTATAGGTATTCTATGAGCACTCCCTTTTTTCGGAAGGAAAATCATCAATACTGTCACGTCCCACTCTGGTCGGAGGGAAAGGGAGTGACAGATTCCAACTGACTCACTCTGTACCTTCCGATGCTCTTGCGTTTTGGAGATGCGGTTTCTCGTTAGAACTTTCCTGAAACCTCGTCAGGCATCGGCCATTCTTTGGTGCTGACGGTTTTTGAGGAGAGCTTAGCACACGATGCGTCGCGACTCGGAGCTATAGACACTCCCTGTCACTGCAATTTCTACCCTTGCATAGGTTTTAATAACGTATTTGAGACAACGGACTCCAGGGGCTAAATAAGTGACATTTTGTCAGAGAACGCATTGCGAAGGCCTTTTTAAAACTCATAATCAAAAATAGTATGGAATTGTCAAACGCTGTTGAAAATTCATATAGTGTCGTATGAGACTTGTGGCACAGGTTTTGCTTAGTTAGAGTTTGTTATCCATCTTCAACCTTAAATATATAGTTGGTTACTACTGAGCGAAAATCAATAAAATAATGTTTATGTTAAATAATATATCGATCTACATCACAGTTGAAAGTTAATCGAAAGGGTAAACAGAGTTAGGTATATCTAGACCTTGACAGTTCAAATAACATACCCATCTAATAACTTATGCTTTACAAGACCATAACAAATAATTACAAACACCATTTACGTACACTTACACATAACAGTGCTATGAGGAAACAGCCAGTGATATGTCATAATTGTGGCAGGCCATAATGAGGCGACGGCGAACAAGCCTCCGATGGTTACACACAAAGCCATGATTTATGGCTCCGTGTGCCATTGTTAGCTTAATGAGATTGCACCGTCAGCACAAACAGGCTATAGCCACTGACTTTGACTGTACCTACAGTAGAGGGAGTAAGACGGTTATTGAATCTAATGGTGGAATGAAGGTAAAATTTTTGTTCGACGTCCTTTTGTGAAGTTTTGTTTAGTTAGATAGCTAGAATTGGATAATAAATCATGTACTCTTTATTTGTAAAAATATCATGTACATGCATTGAGGTAAATTTAACCCCTAAACTCCCCAACAGAATGCCCTGAGTCGAGGGATCTAGTCAATTTCAAACCAGGGTATATATTAGAAAGTATATAATAAAATATAAATAGAAATATATAAGTATAAAAATAAATAAAATATTATAGATATTATTTATTGATTAATTTCTGGGAATATAGTTTTTTTATTCATTTTTATACCATTTATATCTTTATTGAGAAATAGATACTCGGATGTATGATTGCTGTTTGACTATTTGCAAAAAGACACACATAGTTTATCTCATGCTGGCTAGTGACACTAAAAGAATCATGCTACTCGTTATAAAAAAATTTATGATACTAAACTTTATAACTTCATAATTTATCTTAATAATTATTACGGAATTTTATGAAAGTTACTTAAGATGGACATTTTGCTGAAAATTTTAAGATGAAATGATAAAACTTTAAGCGCAAGGGAATAAGAGTTCACCAAGGCAAAAGGAAATTTAATTAAACAACTAATGAACGTGGAATCAAAGTTATGTGTCTGTAAGTCTGGTGAGTGAGTCTTAAAACAAAAGTAAAGTAATGAATTTTAAGAATTATTGAGTTTTTTTTTGTTATTTGCAGAATCAAAATAATATAGATATGGTATGTATACCTACTATTTGTTGTAGTATTAATATGTTGCTAAGTAATAGCCAGAAACGAAGTTTTCAGGCATAGCTTTCTATGGAGGAGAATCCATGACATTTCCGTTTTTCTCCTGTTATACTACGCAGGACCATTAGCTTAAAGTGATAGGGAGAGTATCACATGGTCAACTTCCAGACTCTAACTCATTAGCGCGTTTTCCCCGACCCGGTAATTGAAACTAAACCTAATTCTCAGCAGTCTTGCTTGCGACCACTAGTCCAACGTGTCATTGAATATTAGTTAGGCGATGAAATGACTTACTTTCAGTACTAAACAAAGGAATCATTTCAAAAATAATAGACTAGGCCATCGCGTTGCCTGAAACTGATTTGCTTGCTACGTTACTACACCATAGCAAAAAAGTATCTGCCGGGGTATTATTATATTATATTATATTATTATTTATTATATTTGTTCAAACCAGCTACCGCGGCCCTGGAACGCAAGAGCAACTGAAGGGTGATTGTTTAGTTATTTATTAGAAGTCTGACATTCACTTCCACTCCACCTTGAGTGAGAGTATTCATTTGATGCCTCTACGAAAAAAAGGAATATAGTAATCAAGTTAGTAAATAATGACAACTTTTCCAATCCCACGAAAAAGTCTCAAAAAGAAAATGTAAGCGAGAAAATGCCTTCTGCATTGTTAAACAAACACAGCATCTACTTATGCAAAAGCCACGGCTCCGTAAGACCGGCTGTTTCACTTTCGTCACGTACCGTTTGCTTTCATTTTGCTCGTAACGGCGTCGTAAAAATAAAACTGCGTTAACTAAAGGCAATTGTCACCGAGCTCAATTTTAAGACAAAACATCTTGTAGATTGACCATTTCATTCAAGCTGTTAATTTTGTACAAAGCGGGTAGTTGGAAGTATTTTTCTTAACTAAAAATAAAGTGCTGAAGTTTCAACGTCCGTAAATGAGAACACAGAATACCCATTAACGAGAATATTATTTCTAATTACAAAAGGTGTGGAAACAAAAAGTTTGATAACTTCTTCAGATATTAAAGCCAAGGAGCGTATCCTAGCGGGCACATTGTTGTAGGAGCATTATCAGAGCGCTTTCTAAGATATATGAGTGGTGGCCCCGCCTTCTAACTGTGCAATGAACTTTAAATCCCCTTTACACCTGGGTCCGCCCACCAAATACAGTTGTTGTGGAAATAAATGCGATAAAATCGTACTTTATACGACATGCTAAGCTAAACTTAGTTTGTTCTAGTGTGAATTATTGTTTGAGCGTGTGAGAGGTGAGTTCAGTGGCGTAATCGGCAAAGTTCGTGAACCTCTTTGTTCCTCGCACGACTGAGGGTGACAGGCTCTGCATTCACTCAGCGTCCTGAACAATAAAAACTCCTTTTACGTTATCTGACGTCTTCTGGTGAGAAGCAGTTAACGTTTGCTTAACCCAATTAGGTTGTGGTTTGACTGTCAGCGATTTTTATTGTGTAATGTTATGGACTGGAATATCATAGAAATGTGAAGAAATAATTGGATTGGATTATTTTGTGTATGTAAGTTTATTGCTTTGTTTTTTATTAGATTTATGGTGAATCAGCATGTAAAAATAATTCATATAGCTCATGATATTTATTCTCGTGATTTTGTGCTTGTAAAATTCGTAAAACCTCCAGTTTAGCGAAAGTAAGTATGACCTAGAGACAAATAACTTTCAAAAGAATTATAAATTAGTATTGTATGTATGATATGGCTATATTAAGGTTATATACCTTTTAAGTATTCCCTGTAAGATGTTCCTGCCTCTAAACGTGAGGACTTGGCTCACTGTCTACTATACTATATATTTTTCTGTATTTCATAGCTGTTAGTCCTCCATACTTCTTAAATAAATAAATATGTAATCCTTAATCTTAAGAGCCATTTACAAATCGCTCGAACTCTAAACATTTCCTCCTTAAGGAAACGTATTAGCATTCCCGTCGGATAGTGTCGAGCGCAGGAGTTGAAACCAAACATGGCTGGCGCGCTACGAATCGCTTCCTTTACATTCAAATGCCGGAACAACACTTTCCGCTATACAAATCACTCTGTCACTCCTGTTGTATTCCACACTATTTTAGTTTTTACGTTCAAATAGTGACCTATTTAAATCTTAACATAAATAACGTTCACGTCAAAAAAATGTTTTAGAGCTCGTACCGAGTAACCAAATTTAAGTTATTTTAGAGGTTTCTATCTCACGACTAAAATTTCTAATTGTGAGAATTTTCACGAGCTACTTATTCATACTGAACAGTGCGGAGGATTCCAATCTGCATACGTAGTGAGTAGCTCATACGAAATATGTATTTCCGAACAATAATTTCTCACAACATACCCAGTTCCTACTTTTTAAATTAGGTATATTATATTAATTATGTTTAAATCTTGAACTTGCTATTTAATGAAACGCACTCAATTACTAATCAGCCTATATATCCACGATTATGTTGAAATTGTAGGTGCGTTTAAATAATTGGTCTACAATAAAGAATATTCTATCCATCTAACTTAAGCTTTCAGGGGTTCAAAACTCTCAAAAGATCTTGAATTCACAAATATATTTGATGCCAACTTGTCACTTTACCTAAAGTACAAGCTGGCCATCTGGGACACAATTATAAATCAAATCGTTCGAGCTTCTTAAAGTTTTTAATTGAGCTACGCGATAACTGACAAATGCTTGCACTGTTTGGATGGGCTTGCTCAAACCTGCTGCCCTGCACTAACTAAAAGGCCGTTAAGCCACAAAAGGTCATTTTTCACTTTTTAATGTATACTTAAACTACATTCGATTCACTATTTTTTGGTCTAAGAATCATTTTCCTACGATTAATACTTTTCGAGATATAGCAATTTTGCTGAGCAGTTAAACAAAATAATTTTTTCACTTCCTTTGTTAAAAAGTGACTAAACCACAATACTTGTATATACAATACTAAAATATAATACAATACTAAAAGATTATTTTATTTACTTTAAAAAACCTCACATATATTGTGCACAGAAGCTATGCCCACAAAAATAATTTACCATCGTCCTAGCTAACGTAGTTTTGTAGAAAAATCATTTCCCACTTATTTTTACGTTTACTCGAAATATACTTTTTGGGGTTAGCGGCTTTTTAGTTAGTGTAGGGCAGCCTGTGTGATTCTGTCTTCTAAAGAGTAACAAAGACATAAACCTATATGGCTCTGATATGATATCTTCGCTACAGATTTTATGGACTTCAAAAGAGACATTGACCTCTGAGTTTGTTTAAGTATTTCTTCTCAGAATAGTCAGTTAGGAAACACTGGCCTCATCTAGTTTACATTTACGAAAAAAATTACGTGCAAAATTGTTATTTATAACCTATTTGCGAAATGAAACATCATTATTTCATAATAGATATTTGCTACTCCGAACACAAACACCACAGGAACGCGGATATGGCGTAAAGTTCATCTTGGAATCCTGCCACTTGATAAGGAATCAAAGACTTATCAAACCATGTACCTGCCATTTAAAAGAACCAAATTGTGAAACAAAATATTTCTGTAAAGTTGTCAACGGGCATACTGCCAAAGATTTAACCGCACTGATTGGATAGCTTCTGTGCCAGATATCGCTGAACTCTTAAAAGAAACCTTGAAACAATAACTCAAAATATACTCAAGTAAAATCTATTGTGAAGTAAAAACCTCTGCACATTTTCTATTCAAATACAACCGTTGTTTGAGAGCATCTTCTCTTTGTGTAGTTAGACGGACAAATGGAACAGGTCTTATAAATGTAAGAAGAAAGATCTGCAAAAAAGCTAATTGAAACTAAAACTACGATTTTCTTTACAAAGCTATAATATCCTGGACAAAAAAGCTACAACAAATACAAATTAAACACTATCTTAGTTTCCGTCCAACAGAGATTATGTATAATAATTTCTTTTAAATGCAGCAGCAGCAGCGAAAGAGGGAAGTTTCCACGTGAAAGTGCATTAAGATTTCTTGAGCAAGGCTTCAGGGGAACAGATGTTAAAGCCACAAGTCAAATAGACGTTGGAGAGAAACAAAGGCGATGGTCCGTAACACTGAAACTTGGGCAGGATTATACAAGATTGAATATTACGTAGTACAGTTAGGAAACTGTTGTACATCGCAGTGATTTTACCTAAATTTTGCTTTGAGACAAGAAGACGTTGAGATGTAAGCGTAGACGAGTAGTAGGTAACTACATATAATTTTGGTCGGTCATGGGCACCTACTAAGCCCGAACATGCTTAATTAGAGGCTTATGACTTGCTTTAACCTACGTCAGACTGAGTATCGAGTAGATTTTGAGCTTAACACTGTATGGTCAAACGATTTGTAGGTAAGGAGTAAGTTAATATGAACTTTGTTGGCATTTATACAAGGTGTAACAGATTAAGCGCAATACCTCAGACACCCCAATTATAATCTATACTTATAATAAATCTGTAGAGAGGTCAATTCTGTACATGAAATATATTTACAAAATAACTATCAGGGGGTGATTAGGGATCGATACTGATGCCAAAAATGCAATCAGTAAAATTTTTGTCTGTCTGTCTGTATAACCGTTTTATGTAGAAACAAAAACTACTCGACGGATTTTAACGAAACTTGGTACAATTATTTTTAATACTCCTGAGCTGGTTATAGTATACTTTTCATCACGCTACAATTAATAGGAGCAGAGCAGTGAAGGGAAACGTTGGGAAAACGGGAGAAGTTACTCCATTTTTTAAGCTTCCGTCGCGAGTGCAACCTTAATGGTTAAAGCTACACAGAAATCATTTATGACGGAAACGTTCTCCTTAAAATTATATAAAAAATATCCCACGACAGCATATATCTATCTTTTATGGTTGACTCACAATAACACGTGTAACTCCCGATAGCTTAGCAGTTCGAAGCTTTCTGATTATTATTCTGCTCCGAAATTTAAAACCACCACAACTTTGCAATGGAACTCGGCTAAAAGTAACCCAGTTGCAACAAAATATAATCGAGGCTCAAATTTTAACAGGTTGCGGTGCAGGAGAAACCGTCTATATTCCCAGAATTCCCATAATACCAAATAATTTTCCATTCCAATTTAAAAGAACGCAATTCCCAGTATCGGTGTGTTATGCAATGACAATTAATAAGGCTCAAGGGTAGACTTTTCGTGTTGCTGGAGTAGATCTCGGTGTCAGTTGTTTCTCGCATGGTCAGTTGTACGTCGCTCTTTCCCGGGTTAGCAGTTCTAGAAATCTTTATGTTCACGTGCCGGACGGGTCAACTTTCAACATAGTTTACCCGGAAGCTTTGCGCTGAAGTATTTTCGTTCTACAGGTACTTAAGCCTCACGTGAACGTGATCTAAACTATTACCGATACATGAACTTAATAACACACAAGGAGTTACACGCTGCAGGAGTCGCGGGCACAGCTATTAACAATAATATTGTGCGGTTCGGTATTGCAATATTTTTCAACAGTATTATAGATTGACATATTATATTTCCCTACTAAATTACGAAAGTCAATCTGTCTGTTACATCAAAATCACTGAACCGTGAGGAAGGACATAGGCTACTTTTTTTTACGAAAAACGACGGAAACGTGGACGAAGTCGCGGGCAACAGCCACCTATACTAATAATATAAGGCTTAAGAGTTTGTTTGTTTGTTTGAACGCGATAATCTCAGGAACTACTGGTTCGAAATGAAAAATTATTTTTTAATTAAATAGTCAATTTATAGAGAAAGGCTATATGCTATATATCATTACGCTAAGGCCAATAGGAGCGGAGCGCCAATGAAGAATGCTTCAAAATCGGGGTTAAATTTAACGTTAGCCCAAAGTAACTATTCCACGCGGACGAAGTCGCGGGCAAAAGCTAGTATTAAACTATAAGTCTAAAACGACATCCGTAATTAAATAAATTGGAACCAAACCTAGATTTTTTTTTAATAAAACAGTTATCCTTACTAAACGCAAAACGTATGTGCGTCATACAATATCCTTACGCAGATGCATACACTCATGCAATGTTAGCGGCTGACACGCACACGAGCGCATTTCCTTGAATTATAATAATAAATATATTTATTTCCCAAAACATACAGATAGTAGCACTTGTATTTTACAATCTGTGATGTATCGAAGTGAACATTTACATAAAACATTTGGATGCCATAGAAATCTGTACACAAAAAATTAAACTCTGCCTCTTAAACTAGGGTACCCTGCATCTTAAGAGACAGGGTTTTACAATAAGGGCCCTATTTAATAAATGAGTGGATGGTGTCAATTTACCATAGAAAGGGAAAAAAATTATAGGTAGGTACTTTAATTTTTTAGTACTTAAATAGTGGGTGAGTATATGTTCATTGAGTTTAGTTTAGTGCTAGGGTGAGAGTGAATGAATGTAATTGAGGGTGTAGGTGTTTGTGTGGGAGGGTGAATAAGTAGGTAGAGTGGTGTTGGTGTGTAAGTGAGAGGAATGTTGTATATGCGAGTGTGTATGGATGCTAGTACAGGAACAGGTATTAGTGCCAGAATGGAGATCGATGTTTGCTGATTAGACGATGTAGGTAAGTAAAGTCTCCGTAGTAGCATAGTCCTGTTTAAATAGCCTTTCTGTCACTTGATTTTAGGTTGTGTTTGTTGAGGTCTAAGATTCAGTATTTTATGTATATTTTTGTAGATGTAAGCACTGAATACAATTAAGGATTGTCTCAATTTGTCATGATACTGTGTTTCCATATTAAGTTAAATGAAAGGTTTTCCGTCAAAATTTAACACCCATTTTTTATGACGGCGATTGATTCAGAAGCCGATTCTGAACCAACTACTTTCAAGAATTGCGTTTATTCTGTTATATTTTGTATATTTTGTCAAAAAAGGAGGAGCTAGTGGGTAAATATTAAAAGCCACACGGGTCAATAAACTTCAAGGTTGAGCAACGCTTGCCGAGGTCGGTCTGTGGATGGGTGGCTATCTTAACATAACGAGGTTCTAAAAAAAAAGGTTATATTCTGCTCTCAATTGTATTCTACCCACATATACATACATGAAAATCTGTTGCTGAATTGTAGATAATAAGGGATATGTCTCCGTACAAACAAACAATCGCAAAGAAAATGAATCGCTGATTAGTCAAAATTCCAAATAATAACAGCCCATGAGGCCGATCTTCAAGATTCAGCATCGCCTTGCCGAGGTTGGTCCGTAGATGAATGACCATCCTAAAGCCTGCAATACATGTTGGCCGAGCGTAGGCCAACGCGAGCGTTGGCAAATAGGTACAAGGCAAGAAATAATCTCCACACGTTCGACAAGTTCGTCGAACGCCAATGCAGACGACCAATGTAGAAGAGGGTCTGTAGAGCTGCCCACACGTTGGCCGAGCGTAGGCGAGCGCCTTTTATTTGTGACCAAAAACCGACACCAATCCGAAGTGAGGCAAGTGATCACGAGCAACGGCGAGCGAAGACAAGTTGCACCAAATGATTCTCTGATTATGGCCTTCACTCGGCCAACTAGGCAAGTGACACCGAGCGATAGCAAGACAAGGCAAATATATCGTCTACATGATGGTATTGGCCTTCATTCGACATCGCTCGACCAACATGTATTGCAGGCTTAACATATTGAGATGCCTTGGCGCCTCGGAAAGCACGTTAAACCGTTAGTACCAGCTGTTATTTGAACATTTTTGACAGACATTACGTATAGTCCAAACCCAGAATAATTTACACTGGTCTGGCAAAGGAGTATCATTTACCCAGCCACTAGGTTGTGGAGGTCAGATAGGCAGTCGCTCCATGTAAAACACTAATACTCAGTTGTATCCAGTTAGACTGGAAGCCGACTCCAACATAATTGGGAAAAGACTAAGCAGATATTATTGTTAAAAAAATAATGTTAATTATAGGTAGAGGTACTATCGACCAAACTTCCGCATGCTCACCTTTAAAGCCTGCAATACATGTTGGCCGAGCGTTGGCAAATAGGTACAAGGCAAGAAATAATGTCCACACGTTCGACAAGTTCGTCGAACGCCAATGCAGACGACCAATGTAGAAGAGGGTCTGTAGAGCTGCCCACACGTTGGCCGAGCGCAGGCGAGCGCCTTTGATTTGTGACCAAAAACCGACACCGATCCGAAGTGAGGCAAGTGATCACGAGCAACAGCGAGCGAAGACAAGTTGCACCAAATGAGCTCTATACACGTTGGCGCTGGCCTTCACTTGGCCAACTAGGCAAGTGACACCGAGCGATAGCAAGACAAGGCAAATGTACCGTCTACATTATGGTATTGGCCTTCATTTGACAACGCTCGGCCAACATGTATTGCAGGCTTAAGGCTATAATCGCATAGCACGGCTCACAACTCGATCGCCTAATGCATGTATTTTGACGAATAGGATGCACGAAGCGTATTTTAGTAGTGTTCGTAAAAGTAAGTATTAATGTAATGTTACACACTCTGTATTTTCTATAAATGGGCGAAACCAGGAAGGTGTGTGGTTTGTCACTACCTGCGCTTCCGCAGAATTATTTTCTTAAGTGAGCATGCGTATCTTTGGCTGATAGTACATTTAATAATGTTTTAATGAAACGTAATTTAATCTTCATTAATGTTTCCGTATACAAACCATATCATGTATTAAAATCTTAAAGGGCTTTTGTCTTACAGAAGTAACCTCAACGATTCTTGATTCTCAGGGTTGTCTCATAAATAATACCTGAACATGTACAACGTAGGCCGTATACCGGGATTAATCTTATGTAATATGCCGAGCTCATACTTGTGCGAAGTTGTAGGACAGTGTGCTGGGGAATTCATAGCTCTTAGTTAATTATAACCGCGTTTGGTACGATATTGTATACCGGCATTATCTTGGAGCAGTGTGAGACAAGGGCTATTAGCAGGGCTGCTGGTAATGTGATATTTAATAGGAGGTTGCTCTGTTATGTGATTAAGGAAACTGGAGGACTATGAATTATGGGTAGTTTTAGTACTGTGAGTGTGTCCCTTGAGACACAACCAAATGATATACTACAGCATGGGTATAAAGTGTTATTGCCAGATTGTGTAGTAGATTTGTGCAACTTTAGGAAACCTTGTAATACTTTATAATAATAGGTTTTGTATCGTCAGATTCAGTAGCTGTAAGTATAAGCCCAGTAACTGTTTGACAGAATTGAATATCTAACCGAAAACTCAAAGCTCCTCTAGGTACGCTCATGTTTTTATTTTATACGTCTGTTACTATGGTGATGTACATAATTTAATATTATTATAGCTAGGTAAACATAAATATATTACGAGTAATATAAGTATTTGTTTATTACATAAACTTTGTTGTAAATCAAGATTAAGTATCAATAAGAAAATCTTTATAACGTTTACGTACGACTGGCGGCCTTATCGCATCCCGTCAACTCTTCCAGGCAACCGAGAATATGGTATACGTATACCATATTCTAGGTTACAATACATTCAGAAAAGAAAAAAAAACTAAAGTATGTTTAACCTTTTCGACGCCCATCTATATAATACGCGATGTGTCCTCCAGCGCCACACTACAAATGTATAACGTATCTATAGTAAAACGTCGGGCACGCCGCAATTGCGGCGGTAAGACCCCTCTTTGAGGAGTGGCTAGATCGGCGTCACGGCGTCCTGACCTACCGCATGACGCAGGTCCTCACCGGACATGGAAGTTTCGGGAGGTACCTGTGTCTGATGGGGAAGGAAGAAACGCCTGGGTGTCACCACTGCGAGGGTCGCCCTGAGGACACAGTAAAGCATACGGTGCAAGACTGCCCCGCTTGGGCAGAGCACCGACGTGTCCTCACGGCGGCGATAGGCGGAGACCTCTCGCACCCGGCACTGGTCGAGGCCATGCTGCGGGGTGAGAGGGAGTGGGAAGCGGTCGCCTCCTTCTGCGAAGCAGTCATGCTATCGAAGGAGGAGGCGGGCCGCGTGAGGGAGAGGATGGCGTCCTCCCTCCAGCCCAGCCGCAGTGGTAGACGCCCACGGCGTCGGACGTCGGCCGACAATCTCCAGCCACCGTAGGCGCGGGCATGCGGACAGCGAGTAAAGGGCAACTCGCTGTCCGACCATGGACCATGCCCGGGTCGACGGCGCGTTGTGTTCCACGCGCGCCTCAAAGAGCGTCAGCAACATGACGAGGAACCCTGTGGAGGGCCGAAGCCTGCCGGGGTCGTGGGACTTATCCCATTACCGTGACCCCGGAACGTAAAGGGCTATTGAAAGAACACCGTGGATTTTAGTCAGTACAAGTCTGACAGTCCCTCCGGCCCTGCCCGGGGTGGGAGGACTTATTTGATGATTTAACCACGTAAAAAAAATCTATAGTAAAACGTAGGGATGGGATTAATGTCCTATTGACAAATAATATTATAAGTTGAAATTAATGTTTATTCACCAATTTACGAAGCTAAATAAAAACTGATACCGTATTTTCATATCTTGTTTTATTTCATACAAAAATCAATATGAAAACCTGGATATATTTCCTATAATAAAAGAAAAGAATTGTGAATTTATTAGACGTATGTTCTAGAAGGCACATCCCTATTTGTCTCCAAATGTAATCCTTCTACTTCATATCAAATTGTTGGCGCTAGAGGCACGTCAAAATCCTTTCTGATATAAGGATGTCTAGATGTCGATGTCTACGGTATTTTTCTTTTTTCTATTCACTGTGGTCGAGTTACACGTGCATAACCTCAACCGATTTATGCATAATTTAATTCGTTTACTTACAACAAATAGAACCACATACAATCAATGCTAGATACGTGGTTTTCTACGTGTTATTTTTTTTAATTAAGTGACTGTTTTACGCAGAATAATTCGTCTTATTCACCGTCACTTATTTTTTGTAAGAACACGTACGCCAAAGCAAGATGTAAATATTGCACTACACTAAAATGCACAGTCACTATGACCTTGAAACCCGCCCGCTTATGACGGCACAGACTTACTTCTATACAAGTTCATGGCATTGTGCGCACTGATAATTAGCCACTTTGTAAGGGTGGGTTTTTCAAACGGTGTTTAAGTATCGACAATGATTAGAAAACCTATTTATTCTTGATTGAATTGAATAAAACGTAGTTTATAGTTTACAATATTTATAAAATATTATTTATTCACGTCATTTTCTTGCAATAATAGTATTTATGATCGTTTCGACGAGATGAAATATAGCGAGGTCTTCATCGTGTCCCATCACTGGCTTACTTTATATCAAGTACTTGTCGTCGGGGGCATTAAAATATATTCTGGCGTTTTTGTTTCTATTGAATATAAAACAAACAAGAACTTATTATGTGTGAAAAAGTTAAAAATATGGCTTATAACAGGGCAATTTTCCATAAAAACAAAACAAAAGGTCTTGTAAAAGTCGTACGTTTATTTTATACTATTATTACTTCTAATCAAGTAGTGGCGCTGAGGGCACGAAAATCTCGAACTTGTATACAAGTGATTGGCGTTCAAAAGGTTAAAAAAATGAGAAGAAAATCTAATCTTTTCTCATTTTTCGTGAAAGGTACAGAAATATGGAGGGTGCTACCTATTTATCTTTCGTGTTACTTATTACACTCAGCTGAAGTAAATGGGTGACTTAACCCGGAGTCGTTGTTGTAAGAAATTGCTTGTGGACATTGAAGAGGGTCGTTTCGACCGTATGTTTTTAATTTAATCTGTTGTTAGATAACAAGTACTGGTGGCGGCGATGTTTTGTGAAAGTGTGATTTAAAAATACGCGTGAGACACATTTTGTATAAAGTAACCTTTAGTTATTTTTCTGTATACATAGCAATAGTAGCTTTTGTATGACTGAGTTTGTTAATCCCGTACACTTATAACGTTTTGACAGTCGGCTTCACCACAATACTGCTAACAGAATGTCACTTCTCCAAAGCCTATAAGGGTCCCGTAGCCGATTAGATAGTGATGGTTAAATAAGCTAAATTGTTTGGGGTTTTTTTTAAATACATATATTATTATACTCATTTACATCAGGCATCTAACTAAGGCCTATAGAAAATATAATATATGAATAAAACATTCAACTACACAGAATTACATGTATGTATATAATGGAACTGTGTGTGTTTTCATTAGAACGAAACACTCATTGCTGATATAATGTTAGCTGATACAGCTTTATTCATCGCTTAGCTGAGCCTGCGTCTTCATGTGCGAGGAAGTATATATTACCTACGCGATTTTTCTCACATAATAACGTGGGAATTCCGTGATAAAATAGCCAATATGTTGCCTTATACCCTCCTTTATCTACCAGTGAAAGCTGTTTCGTGTAAATAACCATAAGCGCTTAAGAAAATATAGCTATCATGATATCACTGGCAGTCAGTTGAATTTAGTCTATACATATTGATTACATATTACATATTTATACATATTTTGGCAACTTTGACGACTGGGCTTTAACTCATTTGTAATTATTATTTTCAGCCAATAATCTGTTCTCGAGCAATGTAGTAAGAAGGGCTTTCGACTACCTCATACGTTAGAAATTTATTTCAGACTGTGTTAGTAACCTTGGTCTTCCTGCATCCTCTGTTCTGATTCAGTTATTTAAGGAAACTGCGTTAACCTTTCAGAATCTTTAAGGATTTTAATGATGTACATTGTGAGCAACCTATTGGTGCTATTCAAAGTGTGTTGTTACGTTGTAGCAAAGTGTGTTAATTCTTCAAAAAATATCTACTGTTAAATCAGGAGATTAGAAGCAGTTGACGAGTCAACATTTCCTGATGATGCTCCGTGGAAGGGCGAAACTCCTGTCGATTGTGGTATACTTCTGCATGGGTATATATTTGCGGGTGAGAGTACTGCATACTGCATGCATTTACGGAATTAAAACTAGATATTTTTCTTAAGTATTAGTTTCGTATGGATTTCCGAATAGTAACACCTGGTTCCATTTTGTGATGTTTTGTGCGTGGTCATAATGGTTTTAAATAACAATAAGCAAATCAATTAATTAATGATTCCCTCTATTCAGTGACAACCCTACCTATTACAAAGAGATTGAGTGAAGTATTATTTCAGGTAAACGTTACCAAGGGAGATGGAAATAATAACAATAATCAGGGATTAAGTGTTCTTAATAACAGAGTTCCGTCGTTCCACAGTAATGGCGAGGTAAGTTTGTGACGGGCCCCTAATTGTTTAGGAGATTCTTACAAACAATGAGAATACTAGATACGTCCTTGTTCATAGTTATTTTAGCGTGATCATTTAGGAATAACATAGAGTGAGCACTTAAATTATTATAAGAAAATGTGTTTTTTGATGACTTGAGTATATTATTTTTTTTTTTCAGAGTTTGTATAATCGACAATAACCTTATAGCTAAGGTTTCAGCCTTTTGATTTAGAGATTGCATTACGCTATTGCCGTGAACCCACTTCAGATATAAGCATACTTAGCTTAGTTGTAGGGGTTAACAAGATTGCTAGTAATGTGAATTCTACCCACATTACTAGTTCTCTTTTTTATTACTTTTCCTCATTTTTTACCACACAATTAGACGACTTTAATTACTAATTATCGCTCGATAATGCTAATTACTTTATTAATGAGCTAAAATTTGTGTAACTTTTTGTCATGACTTTTAATAGAGCTGTGGAACCCTACATAAACGGGTAGGTGGCCGGTTTAATATAAAAGAATATGTCAACACTGAAGACGTATAAGAAAAAGAATATTGTCTTAATACAGAAAGTATATTTGAGCTTTTTGTTTAAGAGTGATGAACGAAGGCAAACGTTTTACTAAATTAAAGTGACACTAGAAAAAGGCGCCGCAAAAACTGTACAAAAATAAAGTCCTGTGCAACGTGAACTGTGAATTTTTAAGTATTCGTCTTATATTTAGTCAAATAACAAGGATTAGTAAGACCAGCTACGGTCAAATAACTCTTCTACTAAATTGATAACATCAGCCAATCCTCAAAGTCACAACAACAACAATCGTACACTAAATAACACTTTGTCATCGCAAGGCAAGACCAGTCAAGTAACACCGAATCCGTGATACCACAGATCATTGTCACAGATAAATCAAACCGTCCTAATTCGTCCTTTACAATTGGCGAGCATGTACCAGTAATCCGTGATCACGAGACGACCGGCTTTCGGACCCGTGAGACTCATGTAATAAAGCTTACCCCGGTTCGATTAAGCCAGTAAATCAGACTGTCGTCTCGCATAGATATAGAGGGTTTACTTCTGATTTCACGTGCTCCTGACTCCTATCTCACAGGACGGAAATTGCCAAGAAAACATGGCGACCAGTCGAGGCCTGCTGGCTTCTTATTTATTTTTATTTCTTCGGTCCGTGCCGGTATCCGGGCACAGCGGTCGGTAAATAAATTGTAGTTTTAGGGCGCTTTATATTGCCATTAAAGACGCATGGAAACATAAATCAATTTATTACCAACTTTAATGCTGGAATGTCGCTAAATAGCCGTTTACCTGATTACAGAGTGCCTAACTGCCGTTTGTACATAAACAAGCATTACGGGAATTATAATAGGGTTGTTGTTACTTTGAGCTGTCTAATTGATACTTACTGTGACAAGATCCATTACGATTTTTTGTAATTGAATAAATTTTCAATAAGTTTTTCACCTGTAGAATGCTGACATATTTTATACTACTGAAACTCAAAGAATGAAAGTTAAATCGTAAATAAAAGACCTATAAAATTCCTTGTAGCTGCGAAAACTATTGATAGCACTAAATAAAGCACCTACTACTACAGGTGTGCAGAACAGATCATTATCTACTACAAAACTATTAAACTTTAAGTACATTCACTTTTTGAAACTTGATTAGGATGCCGTCATTAGAAAAAGCACTTTAGTATATTAATCGTAAACGATACAATATATAACATAAACGAACGTAAACGACAACTGAAGGAACAGGGTCGGTTTTTAGTCAGTAAAAGTCTGACACTCCCTTTTGCTCTACCCATCAGGGCGAAGTTGTTTGATGATTTACCCAACGAAAAAAGAAAATTTAAGTAAACAATAAAACCGACTTCCATATCAAAACACTACAAAGCCAAAAATAACTTTAATTTCGGTAGTCTTAGTAGTCTTATTGGTTTTGTATTTTCTTTTTTTTGACACCGCTTTTCGAAATTAAAGTTATTTTTGGCTTTGTAGTGTTTTGATATGGAAGTCGGTTTTATTTTTTGCTAAAAAGTGTTTTTTTCACTCTTTTTAGAGGGTCGGTTTGTAATTTATCTAGTTACAAAAGCCAAAATGTCAACTACGTATCACCTTTTACAAAATATTGCTTTTCCCGATGCAGAGTCATTAATTTTTGAGAATTTCTCCGGGTACTTCACCATCAGCTCTACTTCATCATATGCATTGTGACGAGCATAAAGTGCTTAACATTCATATTTAAGTAATCGAAACGAAATACTTATTATTGAGTAGTTTCGGTAGCCATCTGTGGTCTTCATCATCAATTCCACTTCCCCCTAATGGTGCTTTTCGAGAGCAACTGCACAAGGTACTATAAGAAGACGAACTGAGAACCTCCTACTTTTTTTGAAGTCGGTTAATAATAAAAAGGTAGATAAAGCGACCACCTATCTGACCGAGAATGTACAGACGCCAGCACATGAAGGAACCCGAAACTGTCAAATTTTCTCAATCAACATTGAACCTAATTTCCTTAACAATAAGGTTGAAAATCTATTGAAGAAATTTGACAGATTGTTGTAGCTTGATGTGCTGGCGTCTGTACAAGATAGGCGGTTTTATCACTTTTTGAAAATTAGTTCCCAGAAAAATGTACAAAAATCTATCTCCTATAATTTCTGTCCATCCAAAGGTTTTCTGTAAGAGATTGCCCTGTGCGATAAGACCGCCCATTGTACACTAGTTTTAAGGTGTAGTTGTAAGGTGTAAAATAAAGTATATAATAAATAAATAAATAAAAATATTCTTTTACTAGAGTAAATATAAAACAGTATCCAGTAACCATCGTTTTTATTCTTAAAGTACCCACATAGGTAGCTAGTATCGGAATAACTATGAAAGTATGAACCTACGCTAGAGCAGCAGTAAAAACTGCATTATGGCAGGTTTTATGAGCATATGAAGACTGTTCTAGTGCATGCCTAAGTACACTTATGGTTCAGTACATCTTTTTAACTGAATCTATAGAACCTACTTGAGGCTTAATGGGTTGCATGTACATTTTTAAACACATTCAAGAGGGTTTAGATTTTAGTACAAAGAGTTGTATGTTCATTTGTCACGCTATAATACTTACTCTATTCGTCGCTTGTAAATGAAGAGATTGCACGTAATATTTTATATACATACGTTTAAGATGTTAGTAAGATTATTTTGTATTTTAACCCTAGCTCACTATCCTTATTTTCGAGTAACGCTGTAACTAACCTTTCGTCTCTGATACTATGAAACAAAAAACATATTTTAAAAATCAGTTTAATTTTCTTAAATCAAATTTAAGTTCACAATAATTAAGCTTTTAAAGCATCACGTAATAATAATAAAAAAATAGAAATATCTTAATCAGTACAGGAATTACACATGGAAATTGTATGTTCACCAGAAATGGCCCTCTTGCAGTCCTTGCAAAAGTATTTGGTCTCACGACGTTTTTTCGCTGGGCAATAACTGCAGATTTTTCGGTTTCTCAATTGCTCTTGACTGTTCGACAGAAACATAATTTTTTAGAATTTCGCCGATAATTTGCTTCAAATTACGCTGCAGTCACAGTGTTATATCGCTTACGAAGCCAAGGTGCCATAAGTTCGTCAGCCATTGCTAAGGCAAAATCCCTTCTATTTGTAGGTTTTTTATTATTACGGATCTCGTTTGATACGTGCAGGACATAGGCATTAATTATATATATGCTTAGTATACCGTAAAACAAGTACAGTGGCCATTGGCTTGTGCTCATCATAGCATAATTGAGCACATCTGGTACAGTATACATATATTTTGTATTACAGTCCGCCTACAGAAACATAAAAGTATGTACAACTTTACTTAAAAAACTTTATTATTATATATTCAGCATTACTAACCTTTCGTCTGTGAGACGACGATCACGCGATATATGTCCTACCAATTAATTATCCGCATTTCACTTCAGGAAGGTGCTAAAAGAGTGCGGGGCGGGGAGCAACGGGAAGTTGACGAAATAGCGAAAGCGCTAGGAGCGCGTCGTCTATTATACGAATGTTTAGTGATCTAGGGTAAATGCATTAATAGACCGATATCAGTATCAATAGATTTTTGTGCTTATAAGTTTTTGTTTGTATAATTTTTTTTAAACACATGTTTGACGCAGTGGCTGAGCGGTTGACTGCTATGCTGCCTGTCATAAATTCGATGCCTGCACGTAAAATATGTTTGTATGGTCCAAGGATACTTGTTAATTTTCTGGGTGTTAGTACATGTAACTTTATATGCTTGTACCCACGATACAGGAGGAATTCTGTAATATTGTGATTTTTTTATCCTCTTCCTGTAGAGTGGAATACTTGAGCATAATATACTGTACTGTCAGTAGTAGAACCGCTGACAAGATCGATGAGCGAGCGTAATGCTATTGACTTACTTGAACCCACCCTTGTTCAAACATTTGGATCAAGTTGGGGAACTGGCAAGGTATAGGTAAATTAGCGAACCCTTTAAAACAAAGCAGCAGATAAGGTAAAATATTCCAACATATAAGAGTACCTACCATCTCGACAAAATGTGTTTGTAATTTCACAAAACGTTATTTAAAAGGAGCATTAGGATATCAGGTGGTTATCTTCCCACGCAAGTCAAGCATCTCAGCGACGGAGGGGAGACTCCACTTTGTTGTATAAAAGCTTCGTATTCACGGTTAAAAAAGATGAATAGCAGTATCTATAACTTGTTTTCAACTTACTTGCTCGAAAATTGGCACCTAAGCATGCAAAAAACAACACTGAAATCATCATTCAGAATTATTTGTTACTCAATATTGTTGCTATAATAATGAAACTTTTTCTAACGTGTTCGAGTACTTATGTGTGTTGAAAAACATCGTTAGATCCATAAGTGTATTTTAGAAGTTGGGCTCCATAATGGCCCTGCTTTGGGTTTTATTAGCGTCTATTCTGGTAGCCTTGCATCAAAATTTTGCACAAACCAAGGATAAAATTGTGGAACATTTGGGGTTTAGTTAAAAAAAACATTTCAAAATGGTCCGAGTTTTTGTGCCCACTTTTGCGACTGATAAGTGATAACATGTAGTAAAACGGGGATCTCAGTATATTATAAGTACAGTGAGTGGGAACCACCGCTTAGTAACAACATCAAAAAGAACAGTCATTTTCATGTGTTCATTTTTACTTCTCTATATAAAAGTATTACGTATGTATGTACGGTAAATAATTCAGGATCACAAGGTAGAGAGCTGAATAAGATATTATACTACTGTGTACATAGAATCGACGTTACTTCGTAGCACTTGTAATTCTAAGAGACAAGTGCTTGCTACCTGTCACTGTTGCTAAAACTTTATTTCGAGCAGGTTTATACGAGGACAGAGCTCGCTAGGTACCTACTATTACTATAAGCCTGTACTGTTTACACATGTGATATCTCTAGTGAAAAAGGAGGAAATCGCGGCTAAAATATAACAACAGTACGGAACGGCCTTCAAGGTTATGCAATGCTTGCCTAGGTTGATCCGTGGATGGGCGATGATCTTAAATTGTCCTTCTTGGTTCGGAAAGTACGTTAAACTGTGATCTTGGCTGTCATTTGTATTGTGTTATCCAACTAATGGGTTACATACAGATTAGATAGGCATACCCTTCATGTATACGCTAGTACTTAATCTGCTGCATATTTTGCCTAACAAAGTTGGGACAAGGCAAATATACCTTTAGTGAAAAGGCGTGTAGGGGGTGAGTGGGACGCTTGCAGAGGTTACTGGTCAATTAAAAAGCATGATTCTCTATTAGGCCGTGCGCGCAATGCGTTGCGTTTTGGAAACGCAAAATCTGTGAAGAATGGAGTGTCATAGAAGTGCGCGCACTGCGGTGGAATAAACGCGTGCGGTAGAGTCACCGGTGGCCCCGGTCATTCTACCGGTGCGGTAGAACTACCGCATTTGTGGCCACCGCAAGGCAGTGCGCGCACGGCCTTATAGCTAGCATTAACTTGACAAGCAATATTTAGGCCGTACGCGCACTGCGTTGCGTTTTGGAAACGCAAAATCTGTGAAGTATAGAGTGTCATAGAAGTGCGCGCACTGCGGTGGAATAAACGCGTGCGGTAGAGTCACCGGTGGCCCCGGTCATTCTACCGGTGCGGTAGAACTACCGCAATTACGGCCACCGCAAGGCAGTGCGCGCACGGCCTTATAGCTAGCATTAACTCGACAAGCAATATTTAGGCCGTACGCGCACTGCGTTGCGTTTTGGAAACGCAAAATCTGTGAAGTATAGAGTGTCATAGAAGTGCGCGCACTGCGGTGGAATAAACGCGTGCGGTAGAGTCACCGGTGGCCCCGGTCATTCTACCGGTGCGGTAGAACTACCGCAATTACGGCCACCGCAAGGCAGTGCGCGCACGGCCTTATAGCTAGCATTAACTTGACAAGCAATATTTAGGCCGTGCGCGCACTGCGTTGCGTTTTGGAAACGCAAAATCTGTGAAGTATGGAGTGTCATAGAAGTGCGCGCACTGCGGTGGAATAAACGCGTGCGGTAGAGTCACCGGTGGCCCCGGTCATTCTACCGGTGCGGTAGAACTACCGCAATTTCGGCCACCGCAAGGCAGTGCTTGCACGGCCTTACACGGAGCTACCAAGAAATACCAAGCCAGTCTAAGTTCAAGTTCGCGCTGACTTCATGTGCACTTTTAAGCTTGCTTGAAAGTTTACATTAAGATCTACAACATGGTTTTTTTTTTAGATTTTTCACTTTATTATTATTAAAGTTAGAGGGGGGGGAACACATTTTACCACTTTGGAAGCGTATATCTTTTAAATGATTAACTTTATGAAAATGTCATTTCAGAAACCTTAATTTCATTTTTAAAGACCTGTCTATAGATACCACACACGTATAGGTTTCATGAAAAAAAAATATTTTCAGTTTCAGTTCCATGTATAGCCCCCTTTATTATAAATATTTTCTAAATTTTCTCTTAAAATCGGAAAGCGGTTCACAGAATACATCTACCTACCAAGTTTTACTTGTACAGTCCTAATAGTTTCGGAATAAATTGGCTGTGACATACGGACGGACGGACAGACAGACAGACAGACAGACGGACAGACATGTCGAAACTATAAGGGTTCTGTTTTTTGCCATTCGGCTACGGAACCCTAAAAATAGTAACAAAAAGTGACTAAAGTCTAAACTTTCCGTACTCATAAGTGCTAACCTGCGTGTGGGTCAATGGGTGTGTATGTGAATGGATGTGTGATATGGATGTGTTGAATAGGTGTGTGTGTGGATGGGAGTGAGGGATGGGTGTGTTGCATGTGAGTGATCAAATTACACCATTTTACTAATGAGATTTTTTGTTTCCTGGTAAGTTTTTTTTTATTGATAATAGGCTAGCGTTTGACCACCATCTCACCTGTTGGTAAGTGATGATGTGGTCGAAGATGGAGCACGCTTGCCTAGAAGTAACCTATTCACTCTTGACTTAAAGAATCCCAGGTTATATCGATCAGGAAACACAGACTCCGGCAGGGAATTCCACTCCTTAGCAGTAGGCACAATGAAGGTATTCCCAAACCGTTTCGTGCGTATGTATAAGTCAGGCTCAGTAGTCACTTATTGACTTGTTTTTCAACCGACGACAAAAAGAGGAGGTTATCAATTCGACGCGTATATTTTTTTTTTTTTTTTTTTTTAATGTATGATCATCGATTACTCGAAGACGGCTGAAACGATTTGGAAAATTCTTTTTTTGATTGAAAGGGTATACTTCGATATTGGTCCCATTTTCATAAACGTCAGGATCTGATGATGGGATCCTGGAGAAATCGAGGGAACTCTTCAAATATTATAGGCACACCTATGTCGTTTTGGGTATTTATTATAGTAACTTGTGCAGTTGCTCTCAAAAAGTACCATTTGAGGAAGTGGAACTGATGATGAAGACCACAGATGGCCGCCGAAACTACTCAATAATAAGTATTGAGTGGATTGCGATTCGATTACTTGAATATGGATGTTACGCACTTTATGCTCGTCACAATGCATATGGTGATGTAGAGCTGATGGTGAAGTACCAGGAGAACTCCTCAACAATTAACGGCCCAGCATTGGGAAAAGCAATATTTTGTAAAAGGTTATAAGTAGTTGATAATTAGGCTCTTGTAACTAGGTAAATTAAAAATAGACCAACTAAAAAGAGTGAAATAAAAACTTTTTAACAAAAAATTAAACCGACTCCCAAAAAACACTGTAAAGTGAAAAATAACTTTAATTTCGGAAGTCGGTGCCAAAAACGAAAATACAAAACTAAAGACACCGACTACTGAAATTAAAGTTATTTTTCACTTTACAGTGTTTTTTGGGAGTCGGTTTAATTTTTTGTTAAAAAGTTTTTTACAAGCACGACTAGGTATAAACTTCTATCAAAAATGGAGGGATGTGTACTAATACTACTTATCTTTTTATCTTTATTAAGCTAGCATTCATTATCCCTTATGTAGTTACTTCGTAGAGTTTGTTTTCCGTTGTAATTGAATCTGAAAAACATAAGCCGTTGCTTATTTTTCCTACAACTACCTCGTAGTAAGTTAATATTACAATTATTATTTTACGTGATCTTACGGTAGGTTTTCAGGAAATGATTGGGTAAATAAGATTTACCTTGAAAGTAATAATGGGTACTTTCAGAGGAAGGTTATGAGCTTATAAAAGCGTACCGAATGAAATTCTGTTTTACAACCGTGGCTGCAATGAAGCTGGTAAACGAAAAAATCTGAATAAACAATTTGAGTTAGATTTATTCCGTTGTTATAGACAATTTTTACAATTTTCTGCCTGGTAATTGAAGTATCTTATTGAAAAACTTTACAATTACTTGTAATGGTCATGTCATTTACCATCGAAGGATAAATAGATAAAGGCACATATATTCTATAACAGAAGTTATGGTGTACATTAAAGAATATATCTAATCTATTTATTTAATTCTTTAACTAAGGATTAAACAACTGAAGTAGTTATTAAAATAGACGGTCGTCTACTTCTAAATATGAAATAATTAAAGATAAAAAAGTATTTATAATTCTTATGAGAAATAAAGTTATTCTTAAACCTAAATTATAACCGCTCTTTTTGTATGTTAAATGTGGGCCGTAAGGAGAAAAATACATTTTCTCGTACACCTACCACAATGTGTTTTTTTTTAACCCAAAGGTTGACTGGTAGAGAATGTCTTGCTGCATTAAGTCCGCCCTTGTAACACTATTGTACATAAAGTTTAAATCTATACCTACTTATAATAAATCTGTAGAGAGGTCAATTCTGTACATGAAATATATTTCCAAAATAACTATCAGGGCGTGATTAGGGATCGATACTGATGCCAAAAATGCAATCAGTAAAATTTTTGTCTGTCTGTCTGTCTGTCTGTCTGTCTGTATAACCGTTATAGAAACAAAAACTACTCGACGGATTTTAACGAAACTTGGTACAATTATTTCTCATACTCCTGAGCAGGTTATAGTATACTTTTCATTACGCTAAAGTCAATAGGAGCAGAGCAGTGAAGGGAAATGTTGGGAAAACGGGAGAAGTTACTCCATTTTTTAAGCTTCCGTCGCGTGTGCAACCTTAATGGTTAAAGCTACACAGAAATCATTTATGACGGAAATGTTCTCCTTAAAATTATATAAAAAATATCCCACGACAGCATATATCTATCTTTTATGGTTGACTCACAATAACACGTGTAACTCCCGATAGCTTAGCAGTTCGAAGATTTCTGATTATAATATTTGTTTACTCTTACGTTTATAACACTCTCAGTCACCCCTAATGGAAAAAGTTAACATTATTAACTATTCCATAAAAAAGAATCATATAAATCGGTATAGAAACACCAAAGTTATACATGAAATACGCTAATAATAAGCCATGGCGCGTGAATACTGAATCATGCTATAAGGATTATTTTTGAGAATCGGTCGCCGCACTCGACGCGTCTCGATTGGCCAAGTGCGAGCCAGACTCGCCCATGAAGGGTTCCTAAAAACCTTTAAAATTTCTAGAAACCAGCTTATTTACATTTTTACAACTACGCTAGATAACTTTGTTTTTCATAGTGTTTGTATGAATTACAAAGTTATATTTGCGGTTTTATAAAATATGCTGTATCTCAAAACTGCTTACCCGATTTCGTTCAAACCAATTTTGGTTGAAAGTTTACATTAAGATCTACAGACATATATATTTTTTAGATTTTTCACTCCATTATTATAGAAGTTAGAGGGAGGGGGGACATTTTACCACTTTGGAAGCTTATATCTTTTAAACGATTGACTTTATGAAAAAGTGGTTTTAGAAACCCTTATATCATTTTTAAAGACCTGTCTATAAGTACCACACACGCATAGGTTTCATGAAAAAAAATATTTTCAGTTTTAGTTCCATGTATGGGGATCCCTCTTTACTTTAAATATTTTTTAATTTTTTTCTTAAAATCGGAAAGCGGTTCATAGAATACATCTACCTACTAAGTTTCACATGTATAGTCTTAGTAGTTTCGGAACAAAATGGCTGTGACATACGGACGGACGGACAGACAGAGAGACAGACAGACAGACAGACAGACGGACAGACATATCGAAACTTTAAGGGTTCCGTGTATTGCCATTTGGCTACGGAACCCTAAAAAAGGCGGGGCGTCCGAGCGCGAGGTTCGCGGTTGAGTAGGGACCAGCCTTAAGTGTGCTGAACTACGAGAGGCCCTACCTAAAAAAAAAGTGCGGGCTTCATACAATTTTTGCCTGTTGATCCGAATAGAGGTTCAGAGCGTTCGACCTTATTGACAGACAATACTTAATTGATATTAACAAACCGTGCTTATCAGCGCGACTTTTAGTCGTTGATAATTTATTTTTAGATTCCTTTTGTTGTTATTTTATAAAATAGGTATTAGTTATTTTAGTATACCGATAGGTAAGTATTGGCTAATTTACGTTCACTTTTTTATATTAGTTTTATTTTCACCCAGTTGCAACAAAATATAATCGAGGCTCAAATTTTAACAGGTTGCGGTGCAGGAGAAACCGTCTTTATTCCCAGAATTCCCATGATACCAAATAATTTTCCATTCGAATTTAAAAGAATGCAATTCCCAGTATCGGTGTGTTATGCAATGACAATTAATAATGTTCAAGGGCAGACTTTTCGTGTTGCTGGAGTAGATCTCAGTGTCAGTTGTTTCTCGCATGGTACGTCGCTCTTTCCCGGGTTAGCAGTTCTAGAAATCTTTATGTTCACGTGCCGGACGGGTCAACTTTCAACATAGTTTACCCGGAAGCTTTGCGCTGAAGTATTTTCGTTCTATAGGTACTTAAGCCTCATGTGAACGTGATCTAAACAATATTATCAATACATTAACTTAATAACACACAAGGAGTTACACGCTGACGGAGTCGCGGGCACAGCTATTAACAATAATATTGTGCGGTTCCGCATTTCGATATTTTTCAACAGTAATATCAAAATCACTGAACCGTGGCTACTTTTTTACGAAAAACGACGGAAACGCGGACGAAGTCGCGGGCAACAGCTATCTATACTAATAATATAAGGCTGAACAGTTTGTTTGTTTGGTTGAACGCGATAATCTCAGGAACTACTGGATCGAATTGAAAAATATTTTTTAATTAAATAGTCAATTTATAGAGAAAGGCTATATATCATTACGCTAAGGCCAATAGGAGCGGAGCGCCAATGAAGAATGCTTCAAAATCGGGGTTAAATTTAACGTTAGCCCAAAGTAACTATTCCACGCGGACGAAGTCGCGGGCAAAAGCTAGTAAATAAATAAAGAACTACATACTTACTCTTTTCAAATAAAAAAATATTATACATATACTCATGTCAGTGTAATATCATAACTCACTACTACATAACATAATCAGCTACAGCATACTGCAGGAACACAATTCTCTCAATGAGACGAAACCTGTCGTAATCAAGCAGTACGGCTGTGGAATGATCTACCAGTGTCAGTAAGACAAGCACAAACCCTATCGTCTTTCAAAAACTTGGTAAAGGATCTTTATCTCTCTTCGTAAATTGTTGTTATTATGTATGTCTTTGTTTATTTTTATGTATATGTTTTGAGAATGTTATTTATAGTTTTTATATTTTATATAGATAAATAGTACACCGTAGACTACCCGCGTATTTAATTTCTCCTATGTGTCAAATCTATCCAAAGGTTGTCTGTAAAAGATCGCTTTTAGCGATTCTTATCGCTAAAAGCAATGGGCGGTCTTCCGCCCATTGTATCGCCCTTTTTAGTTGTGAAGGCCTTATTGTTTTATTGTTATGGTGTACAATAAAGAATATATTTATCTATCTATCTGATCCACCATATGGGCCCAATGTGAGTTGGTAGATGTCACATGTCTTCGATTTTTCAAGCCTAGGACATGCCGGTTCCTCACGATGTTATGGACGTAGTTATGCAAAAAGGATCCAATCCAAACTTTTACCGCCCATAAGACCGCCCTTTGTAGTTTTTTAAGTCCTTATTTAATTCTGTTATGGTGTACAATACAGAGTATATCTATCTATCTATCTTTTCCAAAATTGAGTTATATATACCAAAAGCATCTTCAGGGTGATATATTAAAAATATCAATATAACTCAATTTCGGAAAAAGTGTGGAATGGATCCTTTTTGCATAACTACGGCCGTTTGTTTTCGCCGTTTTGCGAGCAAAGGTGACGATGAAGATTACACAGAAATGTGCCTGACTGGGACTTTAAACCCACAATCTATAGCGCGTAAGTCGTGATTTTGACCACTGAGCCAGCGCTGCTGCGCCATTGAGTAATACTAACAGAGGTAATTTAATTAATTGGCTCAAATAGATGATGGTAATCACACATTTAAAATATTGCACTGATTAATTATTATTAGTAATAACAATGATATTATGTAATTAGTGCTCCTATACATTAAGCGTTGACGGAAATTAATATGATATCAGTATCAGAAGCGGTTAGGTAATTCTGGTACTGTTCTATACTATACATATACTCAAGCCACAGCATAAATCGAAATCTTAGACTGAACACTGTCTTTCGATACAGGCCGCCTAATTTGACAGACCGGGTTTTTTTTTTCGTTCATAGACTGTTTTCTTAATTCATACTTATTTCTAAATTCATGCACAAACGGTTTTCGTACCTATTTACTTGTCTATACCTACTAATATTATAAAGAGGTGAAATTTGTTTGTAAGTTTGTAGGGGGTAATCTCCAGAACTAATGATCCTATCCTAAAAAGTTAGTTCATTAGTAGTAAGGTGGTTTTTGGTGAGCGCTATAGGCTATAAATTATTTCGAAATCCCCGACGTGCTAGTCTTTTGTAAAACAAATCTATGTATTTTTTAATAAATTAATAAATTTTTACAGTGCATGCGCAGTTAAAACATGATGGTCTTCAAGTCAAGAGTGAATACAAATATAATGAATGAGTGGGTGAATACATAAGTCATTAAATCCGCTGCATTTTCGACCACATCATCTTTTACCGTCAGGCGGTAAAGTGATCGATCATTCATGAGCCAATAAACTATATAATAATAACTATAAGTGTATGTCTGTGTTAAATACCATAAATACAACAAAATACCTGCTTTATGAAGTGCATATAGTTATTTATACGATACTAAAACACATTTTTTTTTCGTCTGTCTGTCTTTCTTTTTGACCTAATCTCTAGAACGGTTGAACCGATTTTACAAGAATTTTCACTGGAAGAAAGAGAAAGTTATAGGGTATAAATGCTTTTATACCGGAATTGCTAAGGGATCGGGATTTCATTGGAAAACCCATGTTGATAGTATCGATTCAAACGCGAACAAAGTCGAAGCCATAGTCTAAATGTCACACGTCAATCAAAGGTAATTCGGACAAGTCATTCAAATGCTACCTTCGATTAACTTCTAAAACGGTTTCAGAACATCAAAGTCATCGCAAGGAGAAGCCTGTAACTTCGGAACAAAACGTCTAAACAATACTAACTCCAAAGTTTTTGAAATCGATCCGTCTTAATTATAAACGTTCGTTCAATGTGATTAACAAATGGCTTTAATCCTGAGTTCGACAAGATAATTAATTTGAAACGTAAGTAGAGTCAGAGTTTAAGCAAACGATTTAAACTTGACTGATTGTCTTTTGCAAATAACAGAAATTTTGGGAGGGATGGGGATAGCTTTTGAATTTTAATTTTTATGTAAGTAATTTATTAAGAGAAATTTATTAAGGCAATAATCTATTAATTTTTGTGAACATTATAATACTGAAGTAATTGGTGAACATTTAATGCATATCTATTTGATATCCTAAATTCAAATCTATATCAATTCATACGTAATCCATTCATTCATAGGGATGGGGATAGCTTTTTAATTTTAATTTTTACGTAAGTAATTTATTAAGAGAAATTTATTAAAGCAATAATCTATAAAATTTTGTGAACATTATAATATTGAAATGATTGGTGAACATTTATTAATACGAATTTAATTCATATCAATTTCGTATTCTAAATTCAAACCTATATCAATTCATACGTAATTAACAGCTAAGTCATCGCTATTATCATCTGTTTAGCCTTTTACCAACTTTGTTGGGGTCTGCTACCAGATAAAAAAAAAAAAATTTAGACAAAACAGAGGGCACCCCACAATGATATTAAATATATTAATAAAATAAACTTTATTTTATACATAACTGTGTTTTTCATTAATTGAACTTTTTTTTTAGGATGGGAAATCATCCAATGACTGCCTCCCGATCTGAGCGAAGCGGGAGGGTGTGTCAGACTTTTACTGACTAAAACCCATCCGTGTTCCATCGTATGCCCTTCGTGTTCCAAGACTGTGGTAACTCTTTAGAACAATTCCGCAACCACTTGGAGCGGCAGCTTATCTAGTCTCCACATTCCAGTAGCTTTTTCTTTATTGAAAATAGTTTCGCGTTTGACCACTATCTCACCTGATGGTAAGTGATGATGTGATCGAAGATGGAGCACGCTTACCTAAAAGTAACCTATTCACTCTGGACTTAAAGACTCCTAGGTTGTAGCTGTCGGGAAACAGACTCCGGCAGGGAATTCCACTCCTTAGCCGTACGCACAATGAAGGTATTCCCAAAACATTTTGTGCGTATGAGTGGGATGTCCACCATGTAACGACGGCGCTTCGCCGTTTGTCTCTTAGTCCGATGATGGAACGGGCTTGGCGGAATTAGATTGTGTATTCCATCGCACACTCCCCGAAATGTAACCGATAGAAAACCGATAGACTTGCAACTCGTCGTCGGTGTTCAAGGCTCTGGAGTTTTGACTCGACCAGTGCATCGTTGCCAATGAGTCTCTTGACCCGCTTCTCGATAGACTCAAGCGTACCGTCTCACCTTGGCTAGGATTCCCAACTTTTTTGATGCTAACTGAGCCTTAGCCTCGATATACGGGACAAAATTGAGTGTGGAAGTTAAAGTCACCCCAAGAAGCTCAATATGATCGGTTATCAGCACGGTAACACCACGGAAAGTAGGAGCCGGTTTGAATTGGCTCCTTTTTGCGGAGAAGAGACACGCTTGGGTTTTAGCTGCATTAAGCTGCGCAAAACATTACTCATTGGCCAAACTAGTGTCAAATTATCTGGCTTCTGACTACTCGTGACTACTGTCAAAGATGTACACGTCATGACAGCCGACTATAAACAGCTAAAATGAACCTTAAAACCCAATTCATTGTTGTGACGTAACGTGAATCCGCGATTTTATCCAGTCCTGTCACATCACGGTGCGAATCGCGTTTGTCTCGCGTTCGATACAGCAGCTACGAGGCGAATTAACTCGCGTTAACGTGGAATAGCTCAGTGGTCGCGTTAAATGTAACATTAATTACTTGTTATATACGTTTAAAGCGAATCGACGGTTTAATATGTCCCAGATAACTTTAATGGTTTGGTGATGCAAAATTTTCCTTTGTACTTTGTAGTTTGTGAGGTAATTGTAAGCTTTGGCGATAGTTGTGGTTTCAGGGAACTATTTTGGTTATTTCAATGCAGAGGTTCGTCTGGTTTGACTTCAGTAGAAAAATAACAAATAAGTTACAGTATGAATCAAAACTATTTGATTCAATCTATTACATAAATATCAATATAACCACAAGCTTGAGTTCAGTGCGTTCAATATTTATAAATGGCTTCCAAACCATAGAAACATTGTTGATTAAATGGTGCATTACAAACCATTAATGATACGAAAATAACTATAATTATGTATAATTACAGTTATTTAAGTATATTAGTTAGTTCGGCAAACTTTGTTCCGACTTTTTATTTTATTTACTTTCTTACCTTTTAACTTTCCCACAAATATTTTAAAACTAACATTAGCTACATCGATCCAGCCGTTCGCGAGTTTTAGCGAGATCAACAATTGATTTCTATATAAGATAGATATATTAGTCTATTATTGGCTGCACGTGGAAAAATATCTTTGTTTTACAACGCCTTTTTTATAAATTAATCTCTGTATAATGCTGGCATAGATGAGATAATTAGACGGGTGTCAAACTAGTTTCAACGCTCTCTGTGGCGAAACATTCTTGGATATAATCCTCTCTAACTCAATTTATCTCAATATTGTGGACTGAAATATTTCGAGACTATTTAATAATTTATAAGCTATTGAAAATATTTATTAGTAGCTTTTAATATATTTGTTAGTATTTGTAAACTATAATTTATGTACCCGATGTCAATCATCGGCTATTTCTTTTTAAAAAAATCTCCTAAGGCTATATAGAGCATGAATGTTTGTGTGAAAAATTCCATAATTCGCGGAAAACAGTTATTAATGTTTTCGCTCTTTTCTCTAAGAGTGTACACTCTTAAAGAAAAGAGCGAAAACATCAATAACAAATAAATATATTATATTCTCTTTTGTACACCTTACAGTATACTTATGGATACAAAAAAAAAAAACTACTGTACAATGGGTGGTCTTATCGCACAAAGCAATCTACCTATCAGATCCAGTAAAAACTGTTGAATATCAAATACCTTTGTGTATATTTTTATTATACTATCATCATTAAAAAATCTATTATACCAAAAGCAACAAACGCCAGGACACTAAAGTTCAATTTGTTATTGTAGTCAAACAAAAAGACTTGCATTGTTTTATTCCAAAACAGTTGAAGTCCGGGTCATAAGACCGGAGATTCTTCAGACAGAATAATAAAATCCGGGAAATTTCCGGGTCCGCCTTCGTGTGGGTCCATTTAAATATTTTATTTCGGTTTCTCGTAACGTAACTCGGCCGGAATGTCGTCTGTGATTAAATGTTTATTGTAACATATTATGTAACACGATGTCGTTACGGATTCTCTTAATGTTGAAACTTTTGGGAGATGAGAAAAGGGGAACAAGAAGCTATAATATATTATGTTTAAAAGTTTCGAACCTTTATATGGAGTTTGTAAGTAACTTCAGGGACATTTTGTAAACAATGAAAATCTTGGGGTGAAAATCTTGTAATACACAGATAGAATAGTCTCCAGTCTTTCCATATGTGTGTCTATCATGGGATTGAATTTTTGGACTGTTTTAGTGACTAGTTGTTACTCGCGACTTCATTGACGTGTAAATAATATATCGCACTTTTTTCAGTATAAAAAGTAGCTTACAGTGATATTCTAGACTATATCAATCCCTGTGCCAAATTTCATCCAGATACTTTTGGCTTTATATTATTATACAATATTAGCTTAATTATATTATACTCAAAAAGGTTGAATGTTTGTATACTTATTTTTATGTTCAGATATAAGTCTGTGTTTCGTGTAGATGAAACTTGTCACAGATACAGTTCACAACCTGGAATAACCTGGGATATTATGTGAAATTTCCACGCGAATGAAATAGCTGACAGCAGCTATTATAAGAATATAATATGACTGAGGTGTTTTCTATATTATTTGTAACTACATGCGAATAACTACAATGTACATTGTAAAAGTAAATTAATGGATATCCATACTAAGTTTTCTCTAACTATTTTTGAACGAATTCTAATTGCGAAATAAATCAGCTTCTCTGACCAAAAACAAACATTTCGTTAAGTCTCCATTTAAGAAAAAAGCAAAGCTTTTTTTTTTGTACCAAGGAGTACAATCGAGTTGATTGCAATGAAGTTTATTTTTCCTCCATCCTTTCTACTAAGATTCCTAAGCTCCAATGGTCGGTCCATTGAGCGTGGTAAGTTTTCCTGAGTGTGAGACGTTTATTGACATTTAACTGGTGGAGAAGTAAGTCGCCTTAAAAAAGAATACTTCCTACATATTTGTATTAAATGAAGTAGTATATTCTGTACTAGAAAAATTCTAGATATGCTTTTTTATTGTTATTACAGTTATCATCATCATCTCAAATAAAGCCTATACACAAAAATATACACATACTGATGAAGCACCTTCACAACCTTCAGTAATGAGGGAACAATTAAGGACGCATTTACGTTTACCACTTGCTCAATTTTAGGTATCCTAGTAGCAACACAACAACATTGCGCGCACACATACTTACAAACCATTGTTCGCCCAATTTTATACATTACTTAACTAATCTGGATACTTGAATTGAAGGTAATATTATTTTTTCTATAATATTGTTTGACCATAATACCTAAGTTGTAACTTATTGTTTATAAAGGGTTACATGCTTATTGCTTATTGATTAGATGTTAGTTTCAATTTTGTATTAATGTGTTTGACGCCCGATTAGTATTAGTACTAGAGGACTTTGGAAATAAAATACTCACATGTGATAAAAAAATTAATAAGAAATAAAGAAAGTTTCGTCATGCCTGTCTGTCTGCCTGTCTGTTTGTCCATCCGTCCGTATATCACAGCCATTTTCAACCGACGAAAATAACGGAGGAGGTTATCATTTCGACGCGTATATTATTTTTATGTATGATCACCGATTACTCAAAGACGGCTGAACCGATTTGGAATTTTTTTTTTTAAAGGTTATAATACTTCGAAATTGATCCCATTGTCATCAAGTCAGGATCTGATGACGGGACCCTGGAGAAATTGAGGGAACTCTTCAAATATTATGGGCACACCTATAGTGATTTGAGTATTTTTTATAGTAACTTGTGTAGTTGCATTCAAAAAGCACCATTTGTGAAGTGGATCTGATGATAAAGACCACAGATGGCCACTGGAACTACTCAATATATAAGTAGGAATAAGAAGTATTTCATGGGTTCCGCTTCGATTACTTGAATATGGTTATTAAGCACAATATGCTCATCACAATGCATATGGTGAAGTGAAATTGATGGTGAAGTACCAGGAGAACTCCTCAACAATTAACGGCCCAGCATTGGGAAAAGCAATATTTTGTAAAAGGTTATAAGTAGTTGAGATTTAGGCTTTTGTAACTAGGTAAATTATAAATCGACCAAAAAGAGTGAAATAAAAACATTACCAAAAAATTAAACCAACTTCCAAAAAACACTGCAAAGTGAAAAATATCTTTAACTAGCTTTTGCCCACGACTTCATTTGCGTGGGAGGTTTTTCCGCGTAATTCCCGATCCCGTAAGAATTCTGGATAAAAACCTATGTCCGTCTCCTGGTTCTAAGCTACCTCCCTACCAATTTTCAGCCAAATCGGTTCAGCAGTTCTTGAGTTATAAATAGTGTAACTAACACGTCTTTCTTTTATATATATAGATTCCTTCTTTTTCTTCCGAAATTAAAGTTATTTTTCACTTTGCAGTGTTTTTGGAAGTTGGTTTAATTTTTTGGTAAAATGTTTTTATATTCCGAAACTATTAGGACTATACATGTGAAACTTGGTAGGTAGATGTATTCTGTAAACAGCTTTCCGATTTAAAGAAAAAAATTAAAAAAGATTTAAAATAAGGGGGGGGGGAACTGAACCTGCAGATATTTTTTTTTCTGAAACTTATGCGCATGTGGTATTAATAGAAAAATTACATTGTGGTTTTTAAAACCACTTTTTCATAAAATTAATCGTTTAAAAGATATACGCTTCTAAAGTGGTAAAATGTGTGTCCCCCTCTTACTTCTATAATAATGGAGTGAAAAATTATAAAAAAAATGTAAACTTAATGTTCTTAATGTAAACTTTCAACCAAAATTGGTTTGAACGAGATCGGGTTAGCAGTTTTTGAGATACAGCATATTTTCTAAAACCGCAAATAAAACTTTGTAATTCATACAAACACTATGAAAAACAAAGTTATTTGGCGTAGTTACTACAGAACGCTTCAAGGGCGAGTCTGACTCGCACTTGGCCAATTTTTTAATTTTTGTACGAAATGAACATTTTGGCATATTGAACTGTATGAAGTAAGCCCAATAAAAGGTCACTGTTGTATATCGTTGAGGAATTAATTCTACTGTCTATGGTCTCCATCATGAGACCTGTAATGGCACTTATAACCCATATGGGTGCAAAGTTCTCATCAATATAAACGAATTAAGTCCAAACACAAGATAGCTACTGTAAACCGTTGAGGAGTTCCCTTAACTGTCCTTCGTCGTCATCATCAGACCTCTAATGAGAGTCACAAACTATCTAGGAAATTTGAATTGACCAGAACTTTACAAGTTCTGGTCAATTCAAATTAATAAGTTAATTTAAAAAGTTACTGCTGTAAATCATTGAGGAGTTCCCTCGACTGTCAGGAGTCCATCTGATGAAAAGCTCCATCATCAGATCAACTCTAGACCTTCCTTAATTTGTAGTACTTTAAGATACTTAATGAAAAAAAAAAAAAAATTATACGGTCGAATTGCGAAACCTCCTTATTAGAAGCCGGTTAAAAAAAATTGTTGTTTCATGCTAGGTTCAGTAACCAATATCCATCCAATTCTAAAAATAAGTATGGTTCTCGTTCTTACTTTTGTTTCGGTACGAAAAAGTATCAACGTATTCTAGTCACAGTATACAAGACGCCACTCTCTTTATTATAGGTTTCGACGTATTTATTTTTTCGAGGAAAGCGATACACCCCTGCGTTCGCGAGCGCGTCTGAGTGCGGAATGACGGTCAGCGGAGCCGTGCGTTCGGTAGAAAAATGTATGAAGAAATTTGAGACTGATTTTATTTTTCTCATAAATCATAAAGTTTTTTACGTATGTTCAAAATAATTAGCTTAACGTATAGATAAATACATAGGCTGTAATTTCTTGTTATTTTGAAGTTAAGAATATGCTCCAGATTTGGCTTACACGTACTTATTCAGACCCCATTTTTTTTAATTTTCTACGATTATTGCGGCGCTAAAAACGTTATTGTGTGAAAAAGATATATAGAAGTGTGTAATTATAATGCCTTCAATGTGGAGATTAATAAATTATCTTGAAATTGATACCATAACATTGTCAAAATTTTAACTCCTGTATCAAAATGGTACCAGAAAAACATTGATATTTGCGAGAAAACGAAAATGCGTTCTTAAAGAGATACATCAAAATAAATAGTTGTTCGTTAGTCTCACTATACCTTGAAAACGGCTGGACTGATTTCAATCATTCTCAGTATTAGCTTGCCACTCAAAAGGAAAGGTTTAAATGGTCAGAAAGACAAAGTTTGTCGGGTCAGCTAGTCTTTATGTATGTTTGCCGGGCAAGTATGCGCAACTCAATGACTAACAGTGTATTTTGCAAACGGGTAAGACAAATAAATCATTCGATCCATCCCAGAAATTCGAGCAACGCCCTTATTTTAATAACCATTTCACTGAAGGTACCTAGCTTATAAGTTTTTAAGCTAATGATAACTAACAGTATCATTAGAGCTTAAAACGGGATATTGAGATAGGGTAGACCGATTCGTCTGCTCATAAACGTCCACCCGCAATTACTTCATTCAGTTCATCCGTGATCGCGGTGCTTGCAACAGTCCCGAAATATCTGAAACTCGAAACAATAAAATACACATGGCAAATATCTCATTTAAAATTCTAATGGTACCTATCTTTTTCTGTGGGAAAATCATCTAATGACTCCTCCCGCTCTAGATGGAGCGAAAGGGAGTGTCAGACTTCTGCTGACTAATACGGGGCCGCGGTATCTCGTTAGAAAATTCCCGCAACTTCAGGCGGTGCCTGGGTTTCCGTAGTATCGAGCATCCACATGACTAATCGCTAATAAAACATTTAAACTCTTAGATTGAGATTGAATTACAGCATTATATTATTTACTCAGAAAATATTTAGGATATTGACGTTATAACTGATACGAATGCACAATACCTATCCTCGAATCGACAAGCACATTCACATAAAGCATTTCCATTTCTACGAAATGACAGTATAACCGGGGCAGTATTCGGGTATCGAGTTTTTGTACTAGGTATAAATAATGTTACTAGGAACGGTTTAACTTATTGGGTAGGTTTTTAGTCAGTAGGAGTCTCAGCGGGACGAGTCATTTGATGATATCTCCACCAGAAAAAAACAAAAAAGGTATGTAAATAACAGGTACCTAAATTAAACAAAGTTACAATTGATATTATGTGGATCGATGAAAATATCGAAATATATTCTTTTTTAATACAGCAAAGTTTTATCGTTTATAGTGTCTTAGGTATCCAATCCAATATCCAATATAAAGAAATACTCATATACATATAAGTAATAAAATCGTGTTGAGGTTAGTGACCCTTCGTCGAAACGATACTCTATGTCTACTCTCGTATCGACAAACACATCCACATAAATCATATACACTTCTGCGGACCGATAGTATAGCGTGGCAGTATTCGGGTTCAAGGACTCAAGGTGTTTCACCTCACTAGAAAAATATAATACTGAGTCTTAAAATATACTAGTTTCTGTCCGCAACTACGTTCGCGTGCGAGGGTTTTCCCGCGTAAATCCCGATCCTGTGGGAGTTTTTGGGTTAAAAGTAGCCGGGTTAAAACTTACCAAATTTCATTCAGATCCGTTCTGAAACATCCATCCTCACAAATTTTCGCAATTATAATATTAGTAAGGAGTAAGATGTGGCTTATATATTTGACAATGATATAACAAAGATTACAAAAAAAAACAGGTTGGTGTTAACTGTTTAAAGTAGTTTTTTTTTGTCTGTGTAATATTAAATTCAGATATTTATGTTAGCCAGATAAATATAATATAGTATTTAAAATATGTACAGAAATTTCCTATTGACTAATAAATATTATAAATCTGAAACAAACTCGAGTCAGTATGACTGTTTTTTTAAAGTTTAATGAAACCATAATGGATTTAATAATTAAAACTATAAAACTTGGCACTTGGATGGGTGATGTCCTGAATTATGTATATGTTAAATAGCTATTTATTTATTTATTATAAGTAATAAAATCGTGTTGAGGTTAGTGACCCTTCGTCGAAACGATAATCTAAGTCTACTCTCGTATTGACGAGAGCCTTCTGGGGTCGAAACTCTCGGACCATGGGGCCCGTGTGCTCACAGCCTTTTTAAAGACATATCGAAAAGGCTCGTTGACGCTTCCCGCGACCCAAGGGCTGGCTATTTCTTTGGTCAATGGCTAAGCATTGCCATACAACGAGGGAATGCCACCAGTATCTTGGGTACGTTGCCAGCCGACAGCGTTGAGGATCAATTTTTTGATGCTTTATTCTAGTTTGTATTTTAAGTATTTTAGTACATAATTATGTATATTTGCTGAAATACATGTTTTTATTATAAACTAAATAAATAAAATGTAATCTAATGCTCGTATCAATGGCAAAAGATTGCAATCAAATATAAAAGCAAAATAATTCTCAGTTATGAACTCTTCATCAAATACAGCATAACTGTCAACCGTTACAACCGATATTAAATAAAAAAGCCAACACTCGCGATATCGCTGTACCGTTAACAACGTTATCGCTCCCGTCAAAGTATCAAGCTCTTCCGACTTGTGTACGGATCATTGTGTCACACGAAATAGATGGACGCAGAAGTACCGATATAAAAATCGTCGTCACCGTGCATAATTTTTGAACACCGAGCTGAACACAGAAAACCATGGGAGTAAGTATAAACGCCGTAAAGAAACCCCTGGGATTCACGCTCCTTAGGAAGATATTATGATGCCAGCTCAACAGAATACAAACAGGATGCGTACGGAGCGTCCATTTCTTGACTAAGTGCGGTTGGCGTTTCAGAAATGTTGAATAGAAAGTTTAAACATTCAGAGAAAACTGTGCTAAAAGCAGTTTTCATATAAATAACCAGTTCATATAAATTGGCAACTAAGTCTCAAGTCGGACGTAGATTACAAAGAGGGCCAGTTGTCATTGCGCTAGTGCTGACCGTACCTGTTGCAAGTCAAGTGTAGTAGTCAAGTAAATATCTATTTATGTAATGGTTTGTTAGTTGAATGGAACAAGGCGTCAGAGCAATTATACTGAGTTGACCTTCTGAATCAATCCATTTTATGCTTACAACTTGTATACGGATCATGGTATAATGGAAACGCGACTGGAATTACATTTGATACGGGCGGTTTTATCGCGTAATGAAATGCCTGCTGATTTAAATGATCGGGATGCTTGTTTTTCTGTTTTTCTTTGTGCTATTATTTAATCTCTTTGTAACAAAATTGTGTTTACTGTGTGTACCTAATTATTAATATACTGTGTTATCTTAGACCTCATTATTTTGTTATTTAGGTTGCCATTAGCTACTGGGTTAAAAGTTACAGATTTCTGGTAATTTGATACCTGACTATTAACGACTTATTTACTCCCAATCATCAATTATTCTACGAATTTGTCTTAGAAATCTTATAAACTAGGTTATACCCACAGTGTCTTTTGCAAGAAAAGTTTTATTTCTCGGTAAAAAATGTAGCACACGTTCTCCAGACATTTAATTATTTATTATTGTATTTGAAAAAAAATTGTGTAAATACTCATAGTAGGTAATAGTTTGGAAGTATGGATATAAAAGTTTAGTTACTTAGATGATTGTTACTCGATAACATGAAAACGGCTGAAACGATGTCAGTTAGGTAATAATAGACAAATACCCAGTTTAGAACTCGAATGAACGCATAAAATACTATATATTGTGTAAGTAGATTGTTTATACTACTTAGCAGTTGAAGCCACTGAAATGATTGAAATCCCTGCAACAGGAGCATAGTATTCGAGATTTAATATAATGGTTATCTGCATATTGCGTTCTACTTGATAAGTTTCAGTCTATTGCTACCTAAACAAACAAGGGCAACCAGAGTGCTTTAATTCTACAATGCTATTCCTGCAATCCTGGTTATAGTGTCTGGATTGAGACCTAATTCCATCCGCTGCCTAGCTGCGCAGAATGCATTACGGGGCTGAGTTCTGAGACGTTCGATCTATACTAGTGTTAGCGCAAATCGAGTCCCGTTAATTAGGTTAGGTTAAATTGTTGTTAATTTAATGGTAACTGTTTTAGTTCTTGTTAGGCTTAATCCTATGCCAAAAAATGTTTGGTAAAAATTATTTACACTTAAACATATTAAATAACTCAACAGCCTAATTAGAAAATTATGTTAAAATCATAATTATTATAGTGTTTTTTTTATTATTATATTTATAAAATCAGTTTTTTATTTTTTATCGAAATATGTTTGACTTTTCATTTATTTGTATTGAATAACGCAATTTGTATAAAACTGCAGTTAAAAATATTTCAAAATAAAAAAGATATGTAGGCGACGAAGCTAAATCTGCTTAGCTTATTCCGATTTCGGAGTCGGCTTCCAGTAACAGGATGCAGCTGAGTACTTGTATGTTACATGGCACTAATACCTTCTTTTTCTTTTTTATCGGGGGGAAACCTTCAAAAGGCGCCTGGAGTTTTGGGAAAAGACCAGGGAGTGTGGGATTTCTACCTCACTAAAACCACCCCGGTGATCACCATCAGCACATAGAGCATCCCGGTACCTCATGGCACCAATACCTATCGGACTTCTACAACCCAGAAACTGGGTAACACAGTACTTCGTCTGTCTTCGGACTGCCCGTAACGACTCTTAAATATGTACAGATGACAACCTAGACCAAGAGGAATCTCAATAATTGTTTTTCAGATGGTTACCCATCCATGGAGCGACCTGGACAAGCGCTTCTTAACCTTAAACATCGATGAGGCTGTTATTATTTAGCCATGAGATTTTCGCTTCTAAAGCTTTGGTTTCCTAGGATAGCGGTGCCGTCAAATAGCGGCCGTAATACAGCGGTGAATGACGTCACTAGAACGTTGTCTATGTAAACAAAATGGCGCGGTTTCCTAGAGAGCGGTAACTGACACCGTAACGTCAAAAAGCGGTGCCGCCATTTGCATGACGGCCGTCTTGTCAGTGTCAGATGGTTTCGTGAACGTTTCCAAAGAGAATGTAATACACTAGACAGCGATGAAGCAGACAGTGTGTTAAAACGGCCGTGGAACTTTCCACATGTCGTCACCGTAAAGACGGCCGTCTTTTTGCGTCCGTAATATTACGGCCGCTATATGACGTCACCACTTTCCTAGAAAAACAAAGCTTAAGTAAAATATTTAAGAGACAATACAAAAGCTACGACTACTGAAATGTCTCAATAATGCAGAGAACAAATGATAATCAGGAGATATTGACATAGCATTCTATTGAGTATCAAGTAAATAACACTTCAGCACGGTCGTTACCCTTAGTATTGTGCTATTCTTTGTGTTAATATCTGGCCTTTACTACCAAAGAAACCATAAATAAACTATAAATGTTCATGACAGCTTCGGTACGAAAACTATTTGTGTAGGGAGGCATTTTATGCTTATTCTGCTTAATAGAACTATACAAGTTTTCCTAGTAATACTTATTGTATCATACTCATTACTATCTGGAAGTAATTTTCAAATATAAAATATACCTATGGAAAACATTAAAGCAATAATAGGTTATGTAAGCAAGTTATGCAGATAAAATACAATCACACAGTTTAAAAAAATATGATGCATCACAAAATTCATAAAAATAGTTACGAAGTAAAACAAAATTTTGCTATTTAAAAAGCAAATAAAAAGGTTTTATTTCCAAAACATTTATCAGTCAATAACAAAACAATGTAACAGTGTTATTCATAATAATATTTCCATTTGAATAATGTAAAATGTTAGGAACCAGTAAACAGCCGCGTATGAAATTTATGTACCCATGATGATTATGTGATTGACTGTATCTTACAAAAAATGATGCAAAAGTATTAATGAACATAATAACGTGTTATTGTAATAACATAGTCATTCTTATCATTCAGAATAGGTATTCCAAAACAAGAAACAACATTATAATAACAACATTGGGAATTCCATTGATTCACACAAAAATCTCGGTTTCAGTTTATAAAAGTAAAAATCTGTGAATAAAACCTGTTGTTTTCGACTTCTTTGTCGAAATGAGGTCAAGCATTTTGTAGTTTGTCTCCAGACCTGATGCAGTGTGATGACATAGTCCGCATTGCAGGGGAGCTTCAGGTGAAAAGAGTGGCACGGAAAAAACGCGTGAAAAGAAATCGCAAAACGCTGAGAATGTAAGATAGTGATGAAGAATTCTAGAATATTTTACTTACTCATTTCATCAGTTTTGTAATGACGACACTATAATACTTATACTAAAAATTAGTACCTAGAGCATTTACAAACATTAAAATTCATATGCACAAACACCCAGACCTGAACCAATTATCTATTGGTCATACACACATGTGATTCGTGCGTGAAATGAACTGGTGGCATGCAGTGCAACAACTAATCGCTTAATAACTGCGCCAAGTATGTCAAATTTAAAAATATTTATTTCATATAAGCCAACCACAGGGACTTATAAAACGTCAGAAACATGGTTCGAATAAGTCGTTTCTTCTGGAAAAGAACTTGCAAGAAACTCCACGGTCGTCTAAATCATATGGATGTGGTGGAAGAAAAACAAAAAACACATTAGATGTATCTGACTGAATGAAGGATGAGATATACGTAAATAATATTACAAATGCGAAAGTTTGTGAGGATGGATGGATGTTTGTTACTCTTTCACGCAAAAACTACTGAATGGATCCGAATGAAATTTGGTAAGTAGATAGTTGACATCCCGGAATGACACATAGGCTACTATTTTATCCCGGAATTCTCACAGGATCGGGATTTACGCTGGAAAACCTTCCTACGCGAACAAAGTAGAAGCTAGTAAGTAATATAAATCTCATTCTTCATAGAGTCTAAATAAAGGACTAAATTCCTTGTTGCTAAGGTGCTCCTTTACCCAAGTAATGATCATTATTTTAACCTCCAAAGTAATTTATAACTGTTTTTATTTTTATAATTATCTACAAACTCTTACAATAACGTTCTCAAATTTCAAAATGGCCGCTGTTACTCCCCAAACTCGTTAATTGTAGCGTCTATCAACAACGTATAAAACGAAGAGTGACGATTAAATAGATTTAGTTGCATTCAGATGGCCATTTGCTTCTATTCGCTATTCCGATTGTGAAAGGCCGATGGACCAAACATGTTGGTTTTCTCAGACCATTAGTTATGCAAGGACTATAGCTATTCGGTTCCAATGTGTCCGTTGGAAATGGAATGGTGGAGATCGCAAATGTGAATTCAGGAACATTAAATTTGTACATAGAGATACAGATTATTAGATACACATAGCTTGGCTTTATTCTAAATGGAATTGAACTTGCAATTAGAAAGTCAATCCCATTTCAAAAATGGAACAAGTGGAAGCTGGACTCAAGCGCAAAGAGCCCCGGACGAATCAAAATGATTAAAATATAAAAAAGTTTAAATTAGATTCCGTAGTTTTTAGTGATTCAGAAACTAGCAACACGCATTTTTCATCGTTTTCAATCGTTATTCTAAAATGAAAACAAAATAGCTTATGTTCAAATTTTTATTAGAAGACCTTTTAAATGATTTTCCATATATTAAAGTTCGAAAGTTCTTTTTGTTTTTCCAAGTGTCTCAATATTAATTTAATAACGTTATGTCCATATGACGAAAACCACTTCAACTGAATCAATCTAGTAATTTCGAGGAAAATTGGTTGTGTAGAGGGACAGACAGCCACAAACGAGATTTATATCTATAGCTTATAAGCTCCAAATATAAATTTGGACGAAAAATCATATTATGTTTTATACTTCAAGAATATAATTCGAACGTGAAAGTTCCTTTTATTTGCAGAAATTATCTCTATGGAGAGAAAAAAGGGCAACCCTTTTTCAAATACTCTCATTACACATCAGACCAACCAAAGTCACCAACTCAAACCTACCAACTGCAATAGTCTCAAGAAAATAAAAGTGCGTTTTTATTTACACCGACTACCCAAGACCGACATCGGAAAAACACGTTTGAGAATTACTGTGTATTTCAGACTGCACTAACTTGTTTAGCACCCCACACGTGCTAGTGAATTGTTAAATCGGACCCGACTCAGCTTAAAGTAATTCGTATAAGGTATACTACGTACTATTTCTAGTTTTATAGTGACCGTTTCTATTTTACACCGGTTTTCGCTGAGAGTATACGACGCTTCCGTATTAAATAGAGTATGAGAAGAAGTCGTGAAATGTGTTGATATGACTGATTTCATGTGTTTTTGCTGTGATGTTTATTCGTTATATTAGAACAGGGCTTCGCTGTTAAGAATACAAACCCAAATATCCCTATTTTGGTATTGTTTGTCAAATCATTAAGCTTTTTAAGTTCTAAGTTGAGCTAAACGGTAACTAACAAATGCTTGCACTTTTTGGACATGTCCACTCAAATCTGTTTGCTTCTTTCCTCAAAAGAGCACCACGGATATAAACATATATAATACAAATTTTATAAAATTGAAAAAACAAAACGTAAAAAGACGTTGATCTCTAATTTGGTTTCGGTGTTTCTTTCGCTCTCATAGACAGGAGACCTGGGACATAGGTAGTGGAAACATTATAGGCTGATATAATTAGTTGATGTCTGAGAAAGAAAGTCTTTCTACGGAATAAAAGAATGAAGGTATGTGGGTAGGTATGGTGTTATCATGGACAAAGGCACGAATAACTAGGAAGCACAAAGTAACTGTGTACTATGTCTCAATTGAAATACAATAAATAATCAAAAATTGCAGTGGTATAACAAGCTAAAGTCTATTTTTTGCAACACTATAGGCAGAAATGATTAATTATATTCGGGATACATATAAGTTTTATACATATCTGTGTACGATACCTCATTTTCGAACGACATTGACAGGCCTGTTGGTCTAGTGGTCAGTGCCATGCGCAAGGTCGTGGGTTCGATTCCCACCCAAGACAAATGTTTGTGTGATGAGAAAGATCATTTGTTCTTTGTCTGGGTGTAATTTATCTACAATATGTCTATAATACATTTAGAAATATATATGTATGTTTATCAGTTGTCTAGTACTCATAGCACAAGCTCTGCTTAGTTTGGGACTAGATGACGTTGTGTGAAAGTTGTGGAATATTATTATTTATTTAATAAGCTAATCAATAAAAATAATCTTATCTAAGTCTTCTATACTACTAATACGTAGGTAGCACAGCAAAATTAATTAATTTACCACATATCTTAATAGGGCTATGTCGAAGTTATGATCTTAAGGTAAAAGATTTTGTACTTTTGTATGTGTGTCTTGACCAAGTTGTTTTCTGTTTGCTTAACCTTTCCCACCGAAACTGTGTATGTTGACTTCCAGTGTAATTGGATGCTGCTGAATAACAATATTGCACATGGAGCGACTGGTTTGTCGAGGTCAGATAGGTATCTGACCTCCACAAACCAGTAGCTGGGTATCCCTTAGCAAGACTGGCTGGTGTAAGATTTTCTGCTGCGACTGCCAAAGATTTACAAAATAGTATCCCTTAGCAAGACTGGCTGGTGTAAGATTTTCTGCTGCGACTGTCAAAGATTTACAAAATAGTATCCCTTAGCAAGACTGGCTGGTGTAAGATTTTCTGCTGCGACTGCCAAAGATTTACAAAATAGTATCCCTTAGCAAGACTGACTGATGTAAGATTTTCTGCTGCGACTGCCAAAGATTTACAAAATAGTATCCCTTAGCAAGACTGGCTGGTGTAAGATTTTCTGCTGCGACTGCCAAAGATTTACAAAATAGTATCCCTTAGCAAGACTGGCTGGTGTAAGATTTTCTGCTGCGACTGCCAAAGATTTACAAAATAGTATCCCTTAGCAAAACAGGCTGGTGTAAGATTTTCTACTGCGACTGCCAAATATTTATAAAATAGTATTCCTTAGCAAGACTGGCTGGTGTAAGATTTTCTGCTGCGACTGCCAAAGATTTACAAAATAGTATCCCTTAGCAAGACTGGCTGGTGTAAGATTTTCTGCTGCGACTGCCAAAGATTTATAAAATAGTATTCCTTAGCAAGACTGGCTGGTGTAAGATTTTCTGCTGCGACTGCCAAAGATTTACAAAATACCAATGTTGTAACGTGCTTATTACGTACCTATCTACAAACCGACCTTGGCTAGTGTTGCTTAACCTTAAAGATTGATCCGCGTGGCTTGTATCATTTAGCCACGAACTTCTCAACCCAGCCGTTATATTTCACGAGAATTATGTTAGTTATAAACTCCTCTGAGTCCGTGTTATTAAAATAAAAAAAAAATGGCTTTTCTGGACGAGCTTGCGCATTTCAGTTGTTGATACAAAAAATTCTTCGTGAATTGCAGTTTATTTAAGTATCTTATTTATAATAGTTTGGAAGTAGGGTATATTTAGGGTATTGAATCACGATGAAATTATAAATAGAACTTCGTATTCATGTCAATCAATTATGGTGTTTCATAATTATGCACCATTTTGTGCAAATTACGGTTAGTGGCGAGTTTGTAGCAAATAAACGTTGTGTAGATTTTTTTTGATAAATTTAATGTGTAAATCTTATTGATGTCGCTATTACCAAGATTTTTTTACAATTTCTTGACTAAATGTCTTCAAACCTAGCAACAGTAGACATAAACGGAATAAGCATCAAATGTTGCAGCAAATTATAAATTTATTATTCTTGGGAAAGATTAAAAGTAATCATCACATAAAACTATGCTTGATTAGATTAAAAAGAAGAATGAATATGAACAGCTATATATTGTTGTATTTTTTACTTAGCTAGTTACATACATAATATACACTAACATCTAATATCCTAACTAACATTGTACGTGTAGTGGTACGAAGTAGTGGTCTACGAAATAATCGTAGCATACGCAGAAGTGCTACGGCATGTACTCGTAACATATTCCGCTACGGCGTAGCGTGCTGTATTTAGTTCTAAGCGTTAACACATATATGTTCACACAACAGTCTGAGTTAGTGCACTAAAGCGTTTACCGTGTTTAGCAAGACGTGGCCACGATGTGCATAGGAGATTGTTATTAATAAATTAATTTGTGGACTGTGTAGTTTGCACTGAGAAGCGATGGCCAATTTGAGAGTAGTTAAATAGTTAATTAGTAACTTTTGAATAATACTCAAAATGATGAGGAAAAACACTGCAAGTTTTTATTTATGTTGGCGTTTGTTGATGAGGAACAGTGTTTGATTCAATATCAAACATTGTTTGTCCTAAGGAGTTCCATTGTGTGCCTTCGTAGTTCACGGTGTCATCAATCTAAATATATATAACTCAAAGGTGACTGACTGACTGACATAGTGATCTATCAATGCACAGCCCAAACCACTGGACGGATCGGTCTGAAATTTGGCATGCAGGTAGATGTTATGTCGTAGGCATCCGCTAAGAAAGGATTTTGCGAAATTCCCACAGGATCGGGATTTACACGGGAAAAACTTCCCACGCGGGCGAAGCCGCTGGCACAAACTAGTATATATATGACAGGCCCGTTGGTATAGTGGTCAGTGGCCCTGACAGCTATGCGCAAGGTCATGGGTTCGATTCCCACCTAGGACAAATGTTTGTGTGATGCACGGTCATTTGTTCTTTGTCTGGGTGTATTTTATAGAATAGAATAGAATAGAATAGAATTTTATTTTGCAAATATGGGTAGTACATATACAAGTTGAAAGTGTTTATACATCAGCTCAGCCATATTTCGCCATTCAGCATGCAAATATTAAATTATTATTATTAATTTTAAATTATAAATTTCATTACATTTTTATTAATTTAATCTCACTATTATTAATTTATTCACATTATTATTAATTTCATAACATTATATCTTAATCACATTATATTAATTTAATCACATTATTATGACTTCCTTTACGGAAGTACTAGGTATTTTTCAAAAATTTGTCAGTTAGAAACTCAGTTACACTATAATATGCTTTTTCTGCTAATAATTTTCGCAGTCTACTCTTAAACTGCACCGCATTTAACTCTTTCCAAGCACTTGGTAGGTTATTATATATATTTGGTGCCATGCAATAAACACTTTTGCGCATCAGGGTGGTTTGACACTTTACTTGACATAATTTCGTATTGTCACGCCTATTTCTTGGAAATATATCTGCCATACGTTCAAAACGACTTGGATTCTGCCTAACAAACATAGCTACTTCGAAAATATAAATACAAGGGAGTGTCAAAATATTGTACTGCTTAAAATATGGCTTGCAACTGTCAGTAGTTTTTAGTCTGAACATTGATCGGAGACATCTTTTTTGAGCCTTAAATGTTGTCTCTTTATCAGTTGAGTTCGCCCAGAAAATGACGCCGTAGCGCATGTAAGACTCAACTATACCGTAATAAGCCGCAAGAAGTGTTTTAATATCGACAATGGAAGATAACCTGTATAAAACATATGCAGATGAACTTAATTTTTTACACAAAACGTCTATGTGCGCTTTCCAGTTTAAACTGTAATCTATTTGTAGTCCTAAAATTTTGTCACACATACTTCGTCAATATTGTGTGTTTTGTATTGTATGTGAAGGTTAGGTATACTAGGCATACGTTGTCTAAAGTGCATTCTTTTCGTCTTACTTAAATTTATATTCAAATTATTTTTGTCTAGCCATTTAATTATAGAGTCAAGAGAATTATTTATATAAATTTCATATGTCAGTTCGTTTTTACAAGGAATCGTAATGGTGCTGTCATCTGCAAACATCGTTAAAGGGTGGTCAATGGACATGGGCATGTCATTTACATATATTATAAATATAAACGGTCCTAAAACGCTTCCTTGTGGTACAACGAATGCAATTTTACGTTCTCGTGATCGTGATATCTCTTCATGTTTATTAATGACATTAATGCGACCAATTTCGGTCATTTGTGTTCTGTTTTCTAAATATGATTGTACAAGTTTGAGCACGTTACCTCTTATGCCGTAGGCTTCTAATTTATTTAATAATGTATTATAATGGACATAATCAAATGCCTGAGTCATATCACAAAATATGGCACATACAGGGGATCGCTTATCCATGTTACTAATAATCGAATACAAAAAATCATAAATTGCCATATTGATGGTTCTGTTCTGCCTAAATCCTTTTTGTTCTTCACATAATATATTATTTTTTTCAATGTAATTACATAACTCCCTATAGATGTATTTCTCAAACACCTTTGAAATTACTGAAATTAGTGAAATTGGTCTATAATTTTCCATTAACTCCTTGTCTTCTTTCTTAAATAATGGTTTAATAATAGATAACTTTAATGCTTCTGGATATATACCCGTACATATACTCAGGTTGATTATGTGACTTAAATGACTGCATATCTCAACTGACACTGACTTTAGTACCTTAGTGGCAATACCATCAAAACCCACACTACTAGTGTTTTTTAAGGACATTATTATTTTATATATATCATGGGGTGTGCTAGGCGCCATAAACATTGATTTAGGGCTTCTGGATGACATAAATGTCTTTGGATTACTTCCAGCATCTATTTTTGGATGTATTTTATCTATAAAAAAGTCATTTAAAGCATTAGCAATGTCCAAAGGTTTGTGTATTGTTCGATTACCGACTTTTAATTTTTCAATTTGCTGTTTGGGGATATTACTTTTTGACTGATTAATTACTTGCCATGTGGTCTTAGATTTATTCTTTGATTGTTGTATTTTGTAATTATTCTGTGCTTTTTGTGTAAGATTTATGATTTTTGTATATAGTTTAGAATAAGTAGCAAATTTCTTTTTATTTTCGTGGTTAGGATTTAATCTTAATTGCCATAAGAGTTTTCTTTTTTTCTTACTACACAATTTAACGCCATTTGATATCCATTTAGGTTTATTTAATGCGTTGATTTTAATTTTCCTATACGGGAAGCATAAGTCGTAGAACAGTTTAAACATGGTGATAAATGCATTATAAGCTACATTAGGATCCTCAGTAAGATAGATGTCTGAAAATTTGAAAATGTTTACACAATTTTTAAATTTAACTATATTCTCGTCGCTATAGTCCCTTCTAGTTATATACCAGTATTTGATTCTACATACAGAGGGTACTGGACATTGAAGTAGCTGTGCTGTATGGTCTGATAATGCAAACTCCAAAACGTCTGCTTTACAAGTCTTTTTTAAATTATGCGCAAAATTATCTATGCATGTCTTGCTGGCCATTCGAGTTGGTTGTTTAAGAGCAAGTTTTAAGTTATAATTTAGTAACATACACTCCAGTGCAAGTGAATTTCTAGTCGGTTTTAAAATATCAATATTAAAATCGCCCGCAATAACAATATTCTTAGAGTACCTATTAGGTATATCTTTTAGTAACAATTCCAATTGATTAAAACACTCATTTATATTTTTGGCATTTGGTACTCTGTAAATACAAACGACTATCTTATATTATCTATAATATGTATGTATTTAGAAATATATATGTAAGTTTATCAGTTGTCTAGTACTCATATCACAAGCTCTGCTTAGTTTGGGACTAGATGGCGTTGTGTGAAAGTTGTGGAATATTATTATATTATTTTATTATATAGTACATACGCTGATGATACCGCGATCTTAGTTCATGGACCTACTTGGGATATAGTCAAATCTACAACAAAGTTGGCAGTGGCGGAAATAATGAAATGACTCAATTTAAATCTTCTGACCTTAAACAAACAAAAAACATGTTACATCCCGTTCGCAATAAGGCGACAGACTGCACCGTCACACAATTTTTGAATTACTGTGCATTCATGCTCTTACCGATCAACACCATGCTGTTTTCAGCACTTATTAGAAGTGACAACGTAAAGTACCTAGGAGTCCACATAGATGAAAAACTCACATGGAAAAAACAACTTAACGCTGTCACGACTAGAACCTTGCACCTCATACATGTATTCAAATTCCTCCGAAACTCTGCTATAGCCGATATATTGAAAATGGTGTATTGTGCACTATGCCAATCGGTAATAGGATATTGCATCTGTGTATGGGGTGCAGGAATGAAAAGTCACATCCGAGGGCAAAGAGAGCACAAAGAGCTGCTGTACTAAAATTAATGACAAAGAAGTTTCTTAGATACCCAATAGCAACCACAACCCAATAGGTACTAATTTCGATATGTCTTTGTTTTTTAACACGCTTTTATTAGGTCGACCTGTATGTAACTAACTATGTAATGAAATCTAAGGTAACTAATTTAACCATCTTCCAAGGGTCGTAGCGTAATGAAAATTGGCAGCTGTATGTAGTTCTGATGACAATACAATAATATGGTACTGTCGAACTGATCTGATGATGGAGCCGGAAGATATGAACTGGAACTTCATGATGGAAAATCGTATCATAGCTGTTTTGGATTTCTTAGAAAAGTCTTGTAATGAACTTTGACCACGATTAAGTTTCAAGGTCTGATTATGAAGCTGGAAGATAGGCACTGGCATTCCATGATGGAATATCGTATCATAGTCGTGTTTGCACTTGTGAGAAAGTCCACGTAATGGACTTTGAACACGATCAGGTTTCAAGGTTATAACAACCCTAAAGAAAATCCGTTATCGGTTTTCTTAACCTTTTTGAATTACCGCGTAATCCATAGATTTCTTTTTTATAGATGTCACTTTCAAATCCTCTGGAGGGATCGATAGTTTAATTGTTCACTACTCGTGGGATTAATATGATAAAACTACAAAAAAAGAAACAGCAACACAAAGAAAACGTACTTTTTTTGTTTTTACGTCTATTTATAAAAGCGTGTTTTTCTAGTGTTTTTTAAACTAATAATTTATTTTATATTTATATGTATATACAACGTGTAATTTAAAGGGTATATACATACCACGTGCACGGCTTCTTTGGATGATAATAAACGATATGGCAAGGGTTTTCTAATACTATGTGTACATGTGTGGAGCATATTAGAAATATCAATACATTGATACCAGAGACCGAATTTTTCAAATTAAGAAGAACGAAGAAAATTATCTTTTGATTGGCAAGTGACGTGGAAAGTGATGACCCTCATAGTGCTGTGACACGTTTGTTATTACTGGTATTCAAGAAACATATGAAACCAATAATTTGGGGTCAATTCTGTGAGTCACTTAATTTGAGCTGAAACTTTGCATAGAGACTTCATACCAGATGTTGTCTTCAGTCCTTTTGGATAGATATGGGGTTTCCGTTACACGTTGTATATATATGTGTGACAAATCCGTGTGTACAATAAAGAATATATCTATCTATCTCAACAAACACCACCTAAACTCAAAAGTGACATAATGACTACTTAAACAGGACTATGCCGCAATGGAGACTTTAATTACTTACCTAAATCGCATAATCAGCACAGACCCATCTCCATTCATTGGAACAGATACCTACTCTTGTACTAGCATCCATACACACTCGCACATACAACAGCTTTCCTATCACTTACACACCAACACCACTCTGCCTACTTATTCACACTGCCATACAAACTCCTACACACATTCAATTACATTCATTCACCCTCACACTTTTTTTTCCGAGTGGCAAAATCATCGAATGACTTCTTCCGCTTTGGGTGGAGCGGAAGCGAGTTTCAGACTTCTATTGACTAAAACCCCACCCTGTTCCTTGAGTTGCCCTTAAGTTCCGGAGCGCTGTATCTCGTTAGAACATTCCCGCAACCCCGGATTCACCCTCGCCCTAGCACTATCAATATACTCACCCATTATTTAAAAATATTAAGCACCTATAACCTTTTTTTTCCTTTCTAAGGTAAATTGACACCGTCCACTCATATCGTCCATACCTACTTGTATTCTATAGAGCCCTCATTGCGAAACACTGTCTCTTAAGATACAGGATACCCTAGTTTGAGAGGCAGACTTTAATTTTTAGTGTACAAAAAAAAAATCTTAGTCCAGCTCATTGTAATATACCTATTTTGCTGAGCAACATTAACATAACAATATCACTTCACATTTTCTAATAAAATATCATTGATTTTTATATGAGAAGAACTATTTTAAAATTGGTGTTAATTAAAGGTCTGTCTGTAATAGAACGACATGTGCGATAAGACTGTCCATTGTACACTAGGTTTACTTTTTGTTTCCACTGAAAAATTGTAAGGTGTACAATAAGTATTAAATAAATAAATACTAGAAAAATTAAGCCATGACTATAATTAATCCAAATAAAATCAGATCATCATCGTTTGATGGAAAGCGATTAATTATTTCGACTTAGTAAGTGCTTGTACCAAACGTTTCATAAATTTATTTCCATTTTTATCTAAAGAAGGGGTACTCTTCAGAGCTTTGATGTCAAATAAGAAATGGTGCTATACATAATCAGAACGTGATTTCGGCATTCCAACAACAGCTACCATTCATCAAAGAGTCCCATCGTCTTTATTTATTTATTTAAAATTCATGTACAATAGTGGTACATGGGCGGACTTAATGCAACAAGGCATTTTCTACCAGTCAACCTTTGGTTTAAAAAAACTTTTTAACAAAAAATTAAACCGACTCCCAAAAAACACTGCAAAGTGAAAAATAACTTTAATTTCGGTAGTCGGTGTCTTTAGTTTTGTTTTATCGTTTTTGGCACCGACTTTTTTGTTAAAAAGTTTTTATTTCACTCTTTTTAGTTGGTTGATTTTTAATTTACCTAGTTACAAGAGCCTAAATGTCAACTACTTATAAACTTTTACAAAATATTGCTTTTCCCAATGCTGGGCCATTAATTGTTGAGGAGTTCTCCTGGTACTTCACCATCAGCTCTACATCACCATATGCATTGTGACGAGCATAAAGTGATTAGCATCCATATTCAAGTAATCAAATCGCAATCCACTTAATACTTATTATTGAGTAGTTTCGGCGGCCATCTGTGGTCTTCATCATCAGTTCCACTTCCCCAAATGGTACTTTTTGAGAGCAACTACACAAGTTACTATAAGAAATACTCAAAGCGCCATAGGTGTGCCTATAATATTTGAAGAGTTCCCTCGATTTCTCCAGGATCCCATCATCAGATCCTGACTTGGTGACAATGGGACCAATTTCGAAGTATACCCGTTCGAACAAAAAAATAATTTTTCAAATTGGTTCAGCCGTCTTCGAGTAATCGGTGATCATCCATTAAAAAAAAATATACGCGTCGAATTGATAACCTCCTCCTTTTTTGTCGTCGGTTGAAAAGACCACCAAGGTTCTTCATTATATCTTCACCAATTATAAAAGTAATTTCAAGAAAATTTGTACGTATCCACGACGATTAAAACGTTATTAAAAAGGATAAAATAGTTTAAAAACGGACTGAAAGATCACATATTATTCAACTAACTCTGAACTTAATAAAAACCAAAGAAAATCCGTCCGTGCTGCCAGTAAATGAGCTAGTTTTGCAGTTTTATACTCGTAGTAACGTGAATAATTGGAAATATTTTTTGTTATACCGTTCCATCATCGGACTACAAGACAAACGACGATGCGCCATCGTTACATGGTGGACATCCTACACATACGCACAAAACGTTTTAGGAATACTTGCATTGTGCCTACGGCTAAGGAGTGGAATTCCCTGCCGGAGTCTGTGTTTCCCAATAGCTGTAATCTAGGGGTCTTTAAATCAAGAGTGAATAGGTTACTTCTAGGTAAGCGTGATCCATCTTCGACCATATTATCACTTACCATCAGGTGAGATGTTGGTCAAACGTGAACTTATCATCTATACTTATAATAAATCTGTAGAGAGGTCAATTCTGTACATGAAATATATTTCCAAAATAACTATCAGGGATCGATACTGATGCCAAAAATGCAATCAGTAAAATTTTTGTCTGTCTGTCTGTCTGTATAACCGTTATAGAAACAAAAACTACTCGACGGATTTTAACGAAACTTGGTACAAATATTTTTCATACTTCTGAGCTGGTTATAGTATACTTTTCATCACGCTACAATCAATAGGAGCAGAGCAGTGAAGGGAAATGTTGGGAAAACGGGAGAAGTTACTCCATTTTTTAAGCTTCTGTCGCGAGTAACCTTAGTGGTTAAAGCTACACAGAAATCATTTCATGTCAGAAATGTTCTCCTTAAAATTATATAAAAAATATCCCACGACAGCATATGTCCATCTTTTATGGTTGACTCACAATAACACGTGTAACTCCCGATAGCTTAGCAGTTCGAAGCTTTCTGATTATAATATTTGTTTACTCTTACGTTTATAACACTCTCAGTCACCCCTAATTGAAAAAGTTAACATTATTAACTATTCCATAAAAATCACATAAATCGCTATAGAAACACCAAAGTTATACATGAAATACGCTAATAATAAGCCATTGCGCGTGAATACTGAATCATGCTATAAGGATTATTTTTGAGAATCGGTCGCCGCGCTCGACGCGTCTCACGGCCGAAGGTATAAAAAGGCGGGGCGTCCGGCGCGAGCTTCTTCAGCTACCCCGCCCGATTAACATATATAAAATACTTTATTTTCAGACCAAAGTCCATATAGAGATACATTTACCATAAACAAAAAATAAACACACAAATCTATACATATAAAAGAAATTCGTTTTAGTTACACTATTTATAACTCAAGAACGGCTGAACCGATTTAGCTGAAAATTTATAGGGAGGTAGCTTAGAACTAGGAGACGGACATAGGATATTTTAATCCCGGAATTCCCATGATATCGGGATTTACGTGGGAAAAACCTCCCACGCGAACGAAGTTGCGGGCAAAAGCTAGTCAATAAATAAAACTTATTTATTTTATGTTGAAATATAAAATAGTGATAGCAACCTCCGACGGATTTTCTTGGGAGTTTTATTAAGTTCGTAGGTAGTTAAATATGTTGTGGTGTTGAATATATTGCGTCCTTTCAAATCATATTTAGTAGAAATTTGGTTAATAAGTACATATATCACTAAACAAACAAACAATATGACCGCCTCCTTATTTTTTTGAAGTCGGTTGAAATCTTGTATAGACACGTATGTTTGTGATATATAAACAATAAAATCTTAATATAGTAAAGCCCAAATTCAGTATCATTTGACCTTAAGTGATTGACATAATTGATACCACAGTGACTAAGCCAGTAGAAGCAATTTCCTTGTGTACCAACGAACACTGTTAAATGAGTTTGAGCGATGGCTGCATTGATACCTGACGACAACATTGTTGTTTCTGGTACACATAACTACGAATAATTAACGGTTGAATTTCATATGCGGGTTGGTAAATACAACCAAAGGATTTTCCACAGAATATAGAACCGCGATGGCGGCGCTCGAGCAGCGACCAGAGCTGCTGCATTATGGTTTTTTATGGTTGGATATGTAAACCTACTGTTTCTAAATGATGACATAATATTTTTCTTTGTTTGTTTTTGATGATAGCTCTGATTTGTTTTTTTGTAATTACAAATTCAAGCGCAATATAAATTGTTTAATACATAAATGAAAATATACGACAAGCTTATACATCGTGAAATTTTAATGGTTGTTTTCCCGCAGCGCAGGCTTTGACTTGGTAATACAATCGTTTTATAAACAAATAAAATATTAGAAACAAAAAAATGGCGCAGTGTAGTTAAGCATTATCACCATGCGTGAGAGCTTATTTGGCTCTGAACATTTATTAATCACTTTTTCCTTTGTTGACAGCGCGCGGCGGTGCGTGTTTCGTGTAGGTACTTACGTTACGTCTACTGAACTACTAATTATTCTCGCGCGTTCGAAAATATGAATATTATCTTTAATTTGAAAAAAAATATCGTTTTTTTAAAGTTTTTTTGTATGTTTCGATACTACTACTGATGGGTAACCGTCCTGCCGAGGGAAAATAACCATATAATTTGACGCTGTATATATAATATAGGTCCGTGACTTCACGACTAGAAATCTTGAACTTTCTAATTATTCACACAGAAAGTTTGTGTTTGAGTAACATACATCTATATAGCTGAAATTTCGCATTCATAATATTATTATAGAGGTAGGCATAGATTAAACCATACTACTATTAAAATGCGAAAATGACTCTGATTCTGTGCCAGTTATACTAGTCTACATACACTCTTTTTCTTTCTTTTTTTAAGTAAGTGATAGAACATAGTATATTTAATGCGCTGGGTAAACTGAAAAGTAAGAGGAAAAATATAAACATACACATGTATTTAATGTGGAAATAAAAAAGTAACCCTAGTTATAGGAAAAAACAAAGCGCAATCAATTTTTTTTTAAATTGAATTACATCATCATCATCATCACCAAAACAAAGCTAGAAGTACCTCCTTTAAGTGTCGCCATGTTGTCTGGTCCATGGTGGCGTTCCTTATTCAGGGATTTGTAGGAGGCCTTGTAACATTGTATCCTTCGGTACAGGGTCGCTAATCTAGAACTGAAAACCCCATCGGCTATCTGTTTCGCAAGTAATTTAAGTTTGGCAATACTTCGGGCTATGTTGGTAGCCTTAGTTCTCCTGCGGATTTCTTCATATCTGATTTGTAATATTATTCAAGTCCATGCGATGTGGTTTGATTACAACTTTCTGTTGTAACTACAAGTACTCACAGGCATCATGGGATGTCTTCTAAGCATTAACGGTACTTCTCACTAACACGCTTCGTTTATATTGAAGGCTTTACGAATAATGTTCCTAGCACAAAGACGTCTCAGTGTTCTGTGCTGTTCCTGCTATCTGTTTGTAATTTGCCGCGCCGTGTTTACATATACGAACACAATCAGTTATATCGCGTCCGACATAATGGGGAAGCGGTTATGTGTCGTCCTATTGTCAACGTTGATTTAAATGTTGAGGGCAGTTGGAATTGAGGTTGATATTTTATAGAATGCTATGCTCCTCACGGGTGCGTATCATATCATATAAAGTTATTTGGTATATTTTCATTTCAATAACGTTCACAAGATATAATAAACGTGAGTTATATCAACTGTTGATATAATTTCCTCATAAATCTAGAATTTATTACTCTAAAACTTATTTCGTATAACGTTGTTGGATATAACGTTTATTTAATCGAAAATCATTAGTTCTATCGCTTAAAACTTTTTTGCAAAAAATAAAACCGACATCCATATCAAAAAAATAATTTTAATTTCGGTAGTCGGTGTTATTGGTTTTGTATTTTCTTTTTTTTTACACCGCCTTCCGAAATTAAAATTATTTTTGGCTTTGTAGTGTTTTGATATGGAAGTCGGTTTTATTTTTTGCAAAAAAGTTTTTATTTTCGTGCTTTTTAGTGGGTCAGTGAATTTTCCAAATCGGTTCGTAAATGACGGAGTTATGCGCGAACAAAAAAGGCAATGCAGAGTAAACGAAAAGATCATCAACGTAAATATTTTTTTAGACTTTTGTTGATTTTTCAGAAACGGCTTGTCCGATCTCGATAAAATTTTTATGGGACCATTTGGAATTTTTCAAATCAGTTGGCAAGCGATGGAGTTATGTGCGGACAAACATAAAAAAAAAGTACAAACATCCGAATTGAGAACCTCCTCCTTTTTTAGAAGTCGGTTAAAAATATATAATATTGCGATTAATTTGATTGAGCGTGCTGCGGGAGCGGCGTGACAGAAACGAATCGCTGCAAAACCGACTCCACGTAGACGTACTCCACTCTAGATGTAGGCCTCTAGAGTGTTATTAAAAATCGCGTAGGCGTGGAGGGGCGAGGCGGCCCGTGAGCTGAGGAGCAGGTGGTTTTAACACGCGGTGGTGAGCGTGAAACAGATCTGCGACGGTAAGCTTGCATGGGACCGCCGGAGCTCTGCAGCGCCGGAGCCGTGACAGAAACCATACCTGCTGCATGCTGCATGCTTGCTTGCATGCTGCATGTATAGTGTATGCTTGTTTGCATGCCTGCTGCATGCATGGTGTATGCTTGTTTGCATGTTTTTTATAGGGAAATAGCAACTAGGCGTTTTATCATATTAGACTAAATAGGTTTTATGTCTTTTGAGTGGTAAATCAAACGATTTTATATTCAACGTATTGTTACATTTGAGATTTTGTCCCTCTAATGGTAAAGAAACAAAAGCCCAGATGCAAGGTGGGTTGGTATTGAAACAACAAACTGTTTCAAACAAAAAAGTTTATTCAAACAAGGTAAAGGAAAATAATATATAATATAATAATTATATATTCCACAACTTTCACACAACGCCATCTAGTCCCAAACTTAGCAGAGCTTGTGCTATGAGTACTAGACAACTGATAAACATACATACTTATATATTTCTAAATACATACATATTATAGATGAATTACACCCAGACAAAGAACAAATGATCGTGCTCATCGCACAAACATTTGTCCTGGCTGGGATTCGAACCCACGACCTTACGCATAGCAGTCAGGGCCACTGACCACTAGACCAACAGTAAAATATACAAAAAAGGGGCATTGCCAGCCAGCTTTATATTCAGTCGGTGGAACTACAGGTTGTGGGGGTTGAAGATAATCCCAGTACTGTTCTTTTATTTTAAAGTTTAAATTAAACTTTGTCTTAAATTACTAAGTGAGTTAGTACTTAATTGAATTAAATATCAAGTTATAACCTTCCAGTTTTGTGAAAGTGGATTATTTTAATTATCTATCTATTACTAAATGGGCGCCAGGGACTCTAATAGTCCCGGATCCTTGAGCCGACGAAGATGTCCAATATTCTTCTAGTTAAGCATAGATGTCGACCCCGGGGTCCTTTAATTAAATTTATTGAAGACCGGCTTTTTATTTTGAAAACCGGACAGGTGATAAACTGGTTCCTTCATAAACCGGTAGAATATAAATTAAAAGATTATTAAGATTATCCATATAAAAAAAGAATAAAAAGAAAAACCGTCCCACCTGCGCTAGAACGCTAGGCGGACACTGCCACCGCACAGTCGTCCCCACAGTAGGCTTTGGGAGGACTCGAGGAATGGGTCTCGCGTCCAGGCTCCAGAGGCGCCTCTAGATCCGGGCGGCTAGATGAATCTCTCAAGCTGCCTCATCTGGAATTGGCATTACGGAAACCCTATTATATAAGGGGAAACTAAGGTATTTTCCTCGAGAAGGAATACAGGTGACGGTCTGATTGAGCTAGGAAATCTAAAGGCTTAAACCTTAGCCGGTTAACGTGGCCTTTTGCAAAGACAATATAATGAGCTACGACTTCTGTTTGTCTAACCCAGCGCAGGCGGAACAATTAGAAACAAGATTACTCATGGGGCGTGACAGTATGTTATGCTTATAAAAATTAGTTGCTTTTTTAACTGACTTCAAAAAAAGGAGGTTTACAATTCGTCTTGAACTTTTTACTTTTTTTTTTTATGTATTTTACCTCATAACTCGGAGATGGCTGGACCGATTTAGAAAATTCGTTTTTTGTTTGAAAGGGTATACTTTCTAGTTGGTCCCATTGTCGTCACGTTTGGATCTGATGATGGGATCATGGAGAAATCGAGGAAAATCTTCAAATATTATAGGCACACCTATAGCGTTTTGGGTATTTCTTATAGTACCTTGTGCAGTTGCTCTCGAAAAGCACCATTTGAGGAAGTGGAACTGATGATGAAGACCCCAGATGGCCACCGAAACTACTCAATAATATGTATTTCGTTGATTGCGATTAGATTACTTGAATATGGATGTTAAGCACTTTATGCTCATCACAGTGCATATGGTGAAGTAGAGCTGATGGTGATGTACCAGGAGAACTCCTCAAAAGTTAACGGCTCTGTACCGGGAAAAGCAATATTTTGTAAAAGGTGATAAGTAGTTGACATTTTGGCTTTTGTAACTAGATAAATTACAAACCGACCCAATAAAAAGCGTGAAAAAAAATTTTTGCAAAAAATAGAACCGACTTCCATATTAAAACACTACAAAGGCAAAAATAACTTTAATTTCGGAAGGCGGTGTCTTTAGTTTTATATATATTTTCGTTTTTGACACCGCCTTCCGAAATTAAAGTTATTTTTGCCTTTGTAGTGTTTTAATATGGAAGTCGGTTCTATTTTTTGCTAAAAATTTTTTAAATTATATCAATCGTTTATTATATTAACTAATCATTATATCAAATAAAATTATAGATTAAGTTGTTATATCTTGTAAATATTAGAGATTTTGTAATTATATCAATGTTACTTACCCGCTCCACACAGTAATAAATAAATTGTTGCTATTATGTCTTCTTCCCACTTTTTGGCGATATTTTTCTTATCAATATTCATCCTGCTGGTTTGTGGTTTAGTATAACGAATAAAAAGTATAGTGCACTCTTTTTAGGGTTCCGTAGTCAACAAGGAACCCTTATAGTTTCGCCATGTCCGTCTGTCCGCGGTTTAGCTCAAAAACCATTGCTACTAGAAAGTTGTAATTTGGCATGAGTATACACGTTAATGATGCCAAAATAGTGGTAAAATAAAATTTTGAAAAAAACAATTATTTAGGGTACCTCCCCTACATGTAAAGTGGGATGATAATTTTTTTTTCGTCCTTCCCATAGTGTAAGATATCGTTGGATAGGTCTTTCAAAAATATTAGGGGTTAGGGAAGACCGTTTTTTGATTAAGCAAACCGTTCGTGACTTATCAAGCTTTAAAATACCAATTTTCGTTAGAGTCAAGTGTCCGCCCCCTCTATCAACTAAAGGGTTGTAGTTAGAAATTCAAATGACACGGCAATAGTACTTATATATAACGAAGTTTAAAGGAAAACTATCACACATAATGTAGCGTAAAGAAAATTAAGTGCACAGTAAAACACAAACGCTACTTAACACGTTTAATTTTGATTAAAAGGAAAAGGATAGAAAACAAGTACTTAATTAAAAAAACATAAAAAAGTTAAATATTAGTTATTATTGGGAACCTTTCAGTGATGGCGTGGGTTAACTTAGCGGAAAGAACAAAATGTTATCGAAAGTACTATGCAAATATTTTTAACTTACCTAACAAAAAATCGATTGCAATCGGTTATAGCTAGGCGAATACGCAGTATTAGTAATTTTAGTTACAAAAACACTAAGAGCATCCAACGCGTCTTGATAGGCCTTAGGTTAGAAAGAGTTTTTGACGTGAGAATTTTTAGATTAGAAATATACAAATTAGGTGCACTATTTAAAATAGAACTCTTGCTGCGAAAACTCGGTAATTCCTGGACGGCTGAACACGACTGTGGGAAGTAACGTAGAAATCACGGAGCCACTGCGCTGCGGAGTCCGCATCTACCTCGTACTCGCTTCAGGCCTTTGAGATGGACGTCTCAGGCACAGGATGTGCTCGGATATCGGGCGAGAGCGCCCCGACCTCCGTCGTCGATAACCGACGTCGCTTGCCCGTAGGGTGGAGCCAAAAATTGGCTTGTAACGGGATCTAAACAAAAAAGTAACTTCAGACCACCGATGCAAGCTGAATCTTTGATTAATTATGAAACTAGTGCGAAATGGATCGAAAAGAAAAAAGGCGACAATACATACCAAATTAACCAGAAAATCACCCACAGACTATCCTTTTGCTAGGACACTTTATATTTTTTATTGGCTTAACACCAACAGAAAAAAACTTTCACTTCATAATTTCGATATTAATCAAAAAATAAGGTCGACCATCACATATCGGGTCCCAAAAATGTAATGACGCCGTCAAAAGGCAAAACATCCGAGGATATTTTTCACGATTCCTTGTTCAAATGTGAATAACAGCTATGAAGAAAAAATTTTATTGAAAAGTTTGGATTAGAATTGGAGGAAGTTTTAACCGTAGCGGTTTTACGCTACAGTACCCCATTTCCAGTAAAAAAAAAAAAAAATGAGAGTAGCAACCCTAAAGGTGAGTGGCATCCCTAAAGGAAAGGTGAGTGACAACCCTAAAAGAAAGGTGGTTGACAACCCTAAAAAAAAGGTGGTTGACAACCCTAAAAGAAAGGTGGTTGACAACCCTAAAAGAAAGGTGGTTGACAACCCTAAAAGAAAAGTGGTTGACAACCCTAAAAGAAAGGTGAGAGATCAACCCAAGTGAATGTATCAACCCAGTGAGAGGGTGACAACGCTATAACAGATTGACATCACAACAACAGATTGAAAACACAACAACAGATTGAAAACACAATAACAGATTGAAAACACAATAACAGATTGACAACACAAAAGGGATAGCATCAACCAAGAGTGAAAACCATAATATATACAAATTAAATAAACTAGCCTAACTAACTTTAAACTAAATACATCAAATCAACGACATCGAAGTGCAGCTGATACTGAATAAAATTGAAAGCCGGCCTCCAGTTTAGACGTTAACAGTGCGAGCTTCAGATGCGTCTCCTAAACCTACATTAGAATAGAAAAACAAACGATAGAACTAAAATAATATTCTTAAATAAATAGGAACAAAGAACAATATTCAAGACGAAACAAATAAGAGTTGAGATTAAGAAATAACCTAAAAATAACTTCAAAGGAAGTCAAACAAAAACTCGAAGTCGAACACAAAAGCTCGAAGTCAGATAATAACTCGAAGTGAGACACGACACAAAGTCCAACACGACTCAAAGTCAAACACGACTCAAAGTCAAACACGACTCAAAGTGAAACACGACTCAAAGTCTAACACGACTCAAAGTCAAGAGCTTAAGTTATAGAGGGATAAGTTAGAATGGTTAAGTTAAAGAGAGAGGGTTAAGTTGAAGAGGGTGGACCTTAAATCAAAATCAAAAATACGACGCTTAATGAGAGGAAATGGTTATGAATAAATATTAACTCCAGGGAGGAATGAGGGTCGAAATAAAAGAGGTGTCGTTAATTGAAAACTAATGGCCTAACATAAGTAATGCTGATTAAGTTAAGAATATGGAACAAATTAATTCATTTAAGTATGTCTTTTATATGATATTGTCCAATATGATGAGAATCACAGTCTTGTAGGACATATGTAGTCATGGAGATGACTCTGATCACACGACATTTAATGAAACGAGGAGCAAGCTTTCCTGTAAAGTATTCAGCAGCTGACGATTTTGAAAAATTACGCCTCCATACAATGTCGCCGGCATTGAGTGTAATAGCCGTGCGGTTCGTATTGTAATTTCGTGAATTACGGAGAAAAGCAGAAGAAAGATTGTCCGCTACTTTTGCGTAAATCTCGGCGAGCGAAGTCAGATTACTCGCGTGTTGTTCCCGACTTTCAGCTAAATTAGTGCTTAGAGTCTGGATATTCGCACGCGATGAATCCATACAGACTTCTCTACCGAATATGAGAAAGTTTGGCGTAAACCCTGTGGCTAAATTAATACATGAATTGAGGTAAAGTTTGACCTTGGGTAACAATTTAGCCCAATTCCTTTGGTTCTCGCCAACCAATATGCTCAAACAAGTAACGACACTTTGGTTATAACGTTCTACCGTGTTTGCTTGTGGAGTGTAATAAGGGGTATACGTAGGGGATTCAATGCGAAACGATCTAAGAAAGTTTAAAAACTGATTACTACGAAAAACGGTAGCATTATCACAGAGAATAGACCGTGGAACTCCGAAGTTAAAAAATATTTCAGATTCCAAAGCTTTTATAACTGAATTGGCGTCAATCCTTTTAAGGGGGACTAACCAAACATATTTAGAAAAAACATCGACCATAGATAAAATGTATTTGAACCCGTAATAAGCGATTGGAAGCGGTCCAATAACGTCGATAGAAATCATTTGTAAAGGTAAAGAGACTTCCTTTGGATAACACATATGACCACGTGGTTGGGAATTCGCGATCTTATAAGCTTTACAAACCTCACATTGCCTTAAAGTCTCAGAAACATCTCGAAACATATTTGGCCAGTAAAAGTTATCCTTGAGCTTAAAATAAGTCTTTGAAACTCCAGGATGTATAGAGAGAGGATTATTATGAGCTTCCCATATAGCGGATTTAACCTTTTCAACGGGTAAAACTATGCGCCAAGGATCAGAGCACAATGGGTTAGTGATTGGCATGCGTCTTAACAGAACACCGTTCCGAATGGCGTAAGCTGGAAACGTTTGAGGGGAGTCACGAGCCCCTAAATACACCTTTTTATACCAACTATCATTGGTATGGTCAGGTCCTTGATCGAATGTAACCGGACTCGCGTACATTCTAGATAAAGCATCTGGAACGACGTGTTGCGACCCTTTGCGATGAATGATATCAAACGTGTAGAACGACTAGTACCCGGAGTGGGCCTAGGTGGAATGGGAGGAGGTCTAGAAATAATAATACTTCCGTGTAAAGGAGTCTCAACGATAGAACCTTCTTCGGACATTTTTAAACACAAAATAGAAATAGGTTAAATGAAAGAGCGGGACTTAGCAGGAAATCGTTAGATATCGTGCCGTAATATCGATGCGGGAAGAAGACAACAACATGAACGTCAAAGGAATCGGCTGGGCTAAGAATCCAACAAAAACAAATACTAGCAAATAGCAGAAAAGCAAACAGACGGGCTAAAAAAAATAAGAAAGGTAGACACTAGCACACGACCATTCAAAAAGCTTACCTTTGGTCACGATGCCTAACCATCCACACATCAAACACACTCTACGGGAAACTAACTACCGCTACCTACTGGGATAAAATAAAACTCGGGATAAATACGTATATTTCGGGAGAAAATAAAAGAATTGGAAATTGGGTATAGTTACAAAGTTAATCTTTAAAATTGAATTTCACAAACATCACACAATTTAGCAAAGAACATAAATTCAGTTAGCAATTCTGTAGTCCAGTCGTATGAATCGGGAAAACATTCAAGACAGGTAATCCTTTTAACTTCCATACGGGTATTTGACCAATTCTAAAACCTGAAATTCACAATAAGAAAGATGAAAATTAAAGATTGCTCTCAAGAGCAACCACACACGAGATAACAAAAAAAAAGGTATTTTAGTAATAATTAATATGCAAACTTACTTTAATTCGGGCGCCATATTGTAGCGTAAATAAAATTAAGTGCACAGTAAAACACAAACGCTACTTAACACGTTTAATTTTGATTAAAAGGAAAAGGATAGAAAACAAGTACTTAATTAAAAAAACATAAAAAAGTTAAATATTAGTTATTATTGGGAACCTTTCAGTGATGGCGTGGGTTAACTTAGCGGAAAGAACAAAATGTTATCGAAAGTACTATGCAAATATTTTTAACTTACCTAACAAAAAATCGATTGCAATCGGTTATAGCTAGGCGAATACGCAGTATTAGTAATTTTAGTTACAAAAACACTAAGAGCATCCAACGCGTCTTGATAGGCCTTAGGTTAGAAAGAGTTTTTGACGTGAGAATTTTTAGATTAGAAATATACAAATTAGGTGCACTATTTAAAATAGAACTCTTGCTGCGAAAACTCGGTAATTCCTGGACGGCTGAACACGACTGTGGGAAGTAACGTAGAAATCACGGAGCCACTGCGCTGCGGAGTCCGCATCTACCTCGTACTCGCTTCAGGCCTTTGAGATGGACGTCTCAGGCACAGGATGTGCTCGGATATCGGGCGAGAGCGCCCCGACCTCCGTCGTCGATAACCGACGTCGCTTGCCCGTAGGGTGGAGCCAAAAATTGGCTTGTAACGGGATCTAAACAAAAAAGTAACTTCAGACCACCGATGCAAGCTGAATCTTTGATTAATTATGAAACTAGTGCGAAATGGATCGAAAAGAAAAAAGGCGACAATACATACCAAATTAACCAGAAAATCACCCACAGACTATCCTTTTGCTAGGACACTTTATATTTTTTATTGGCTTAACACCAACAGAAAAAAACTTTCACTTCATAATTTCGATATTAATCAAAAAATAAGGTCGACCATCACATATCGGGTCCCAAAAATGTAATGACGCCGTCAAAAGGCAAAACATCCGAGGATATTTTTCACGATTCCTTGTTCAAATGTGAATAACAGCTATGAAGAAAAAATTTTATTGAAAAGTTTGGATTAGAATTGGAGGAAGTTTTAACCGTAGCGGTTTTACGCTACAATAAGTGGGTTTTACAAATTTACGAGTAATAGTCGACCAATTGTATTTGACTCGAAAATTTCGACTCCATAGAAATGTCGATAGATGGCGCTAAGCGTCAGTTGTATCGCGCTCGTTTCTTATTTAAATAAGTTTTATAAAAAAAACTTTTTAACAAAAAAAAACCGACTTCCAAAAACCACTAGATACAATGTGAAAAATAACTTTAATTTCAGAAGATGGTGTCTTTGGATCTGTATTTTAGTTTTTTGCCACTGACTTCTGAAATTGAAGGTATTTTTCACATTGTAGTGTTTTTTGGAGGTCGGTTTTTTTTTTGTTAAAAAGTTTTTATTTCTCGCTTTTTAGTGGGTCCGTTTATAATTTATCTAAGTTACAATAGCCTAATGTCAATTTGCTTATCGCTTTTTACAAAATATTGCTTTTTCCGATGCAGGGGCGTTAATTGTTGAGGAGTTCTCCTGGTATTTCACCATCAGCTCCATTTCACCATTCGCATTGTGACGACCATAAATTGCTTAGCAACCATTTTAAAGTAATCGAATCGCAACCCGTGAAATACTTATTATTGAGTAGTTCCGGTGACCATCTGTGATCTTCTTCATCAGTTCCGCTTCACCAAATGGTGCTTTCTGAGAGCAAATTCACAAGTTACTATAAAAAATACCAAAATCGCTATACTATTGCCTTTAAAATTTAAGGGTTTCCCTCGATTTCCATGGGATCCCTTCTTCAAATTATAATTTGGTGACAATGGTACTACCTCAAAAGCATACCAATACAAACGAAAAAATAATTTTCAAAATCGATCCACAATTGACGGAGAACTTTCCGTGCAAAATTGTCGAATCAGGTGAGGATTTGTATAGGAAGTAAATTAGTTAGGTAGTCTAGTTTGGCTTTTAGTTAGAGCATGGCACGAAATGATCAGTCAGCGAATACGACACGCACTTGGCTGTTATAAAAACTACGGAACCCTACACTGCGCGTGGCCCGACACGCACTTGACCGGTTTTTTTGTTTTGTTTTTGAACTATCTTTGAAATTACTCACTTAAAAAAAGTTGAAAGAAATGGGGTTTTTACTCAGGAGTGGGATATTTCAGGTGCATCTAACTTTATTCCGCCTTTTTGTTTTCATATGGCAAATAGACGTTCCCGGATCGCGACGCGCGCCTCAATGAGCAGTCGCCAATAATGACAGGGTTGTATAGGACTATTGCCAGCCAAGGTTACGGGAATATTCTAACGGGATACCGCGGCCCCGGAACGCAGATTCGCAGTAGAAGTCTGACACTCCATTCAGCTGCGCCCAGAGTGGTAAGAGTTTTATGATGATGAACCCCCTGATAAAAAAGAGGTTTATATCTAGTTTATTTTCACTGTTGCCATAGATGAACTGTGTACCACAATATTTTCATGTTTGCACCAACTGACCGTAAGTGGTCTCCGAGTAGATAACTACTTCCAACATGGTTGTAAAATAAATTAGTAGATACCATATTGCGCCAGCTTCTTCCCATGGGTGTCGTTAAACTAAGGATTACTACAGGAACGTGTGCACCAGCGACCACCTGTGTACTCTAATAATAACATATTTAGTAGTGGACTCTGTGGCTTATACTGTAGTCACAAGAGTAGTTAGCATGGAGAGAACGGACTTCAAAAAATTAATATTTTTAAATTAAAATGTACTCATTCATTTGCAAGAATGAGATGTGTCTTTTAATAAAAAAACAGGACGATGTTTTGATGTGGCATTGTATCCCACATTAAGAATTTATTCTGTATCCTGAGTGTATTAGACATCCAGATCCGAAACAATATTTCGCACGCTTAATCCAATACTGTATCCAATACATTATCCAAAATTTTGCCAAATTAACTTTTTGATGCCATCTGTTGGGAAACGTGGAACTACGCGTAATCGCGCTGACACTAGTCTAAATTAGTAGTTAGTTCGCTTCCACACTAATCAAAAATATTCCCCTCCCCTCAGTTTTCCCCTCCCCTCATTTTCTGTAAGATATGCATTATTTCGTTTGTTGCCCGTGGTACTACCGGTGGTACTACCAGTAGTACCACGGGCAATTTTTTTTTCCCGTGGTACTACAAGCAGACCAGTAGTACTACGGGCAAAAATAATCTACCCGTGGTACTACTAAGATTTTTATTTTTGTAAAACCTTTTGTAAGAAAATAATATTGGTGACATTACAAGTTCAAATTATTTACACATGTCATTTGCTGTGCTAGATCATTCCACTTCAAGATTCATAATACATTAATAATTATTTTGAAACGAATTAGCTATACAATTTTCTAGCAAAGGTCAAATGTAGATGGTGCTGTATCAACTCCGCGAAAATGTGTGAAACAGCCATGAAACAGCTGAATCTAAAATAACAATGATAAAAAGAAAGGGCGGCAATGTTCTTATTTGCGATGATGGTCATCAGTACTATAAATTAAAAGATTATAAGAACGATTCTTCGATATGGAGGTGTTGTATGTTTAAGAAGTCAAAGTGCTCTGGAAGTTTGACTATGAAAATAGGTATACGTAATTAATTCTTTAATATGTAATTATAAAAAACTAGTTACTGTTTATTTCATTATAGGACCAGCTAAGCTGCAAAGGGCATCACACGGGTGTGAACCCAGCGTAGCATAAAATACGACAGATATCTCTTTATCAAAATTAAAAGAAAAAGTTGAAGTAGTGATAAGCCAATACCACGATTGTACGACAATATAGTAAGTATATAATTTGGGCGCAACGTTTAGGAGAAAATGTAAAATTTTAATTATTGAACAACGTTATTTACCAAACGGGCGCGCGGATTGTTGATACTTTTGCAGATTTGCTGAACAGTGTTTCATTTCAATAATTTGTTAGATAATGTAGGTTAGTTTATTCGTATTTGTTTTATTTTGGTACCATTTATGTATATAATTTTTAAAATACATGTGTTGTCTATATTTTTACGGTTCTTAACGTTGTGTGGACACAATTCAATTTCTTTTTATGATATGTCAATAAATAGGTTTTGTAATTTAACGAGTAGGTGTATATATCAGTTTTTGTGTTTACTACCTATTAAATTTTCTTTTTTATGTTCTATTGATAGCTATCTAATGATAGCCGGGACCAACGGCTTAACGTGCTTTTCGAGGCACGGTGGTATCACACCGCAAACTTCCAAACTCTGGGCTGCTACTGAGATTATATTTTAGCTCTTTTTGGCCTGCGTTTTGTCGATTCTTTGTAATTTTAGTTAGTAGGAAACGTAGAGTCGGAAATCAAACAAGTCGGCGTAAATTTAAAATAATGTTATTTTTCACATGACCAATCACCTATAAGTTGCTCTACCTATCTATATTCGGATGCAGGGAAAACCAATACACACGAAAACAAAAATAGGACTAAAAGTATTCTATGCCGAAGTCTAAATCTATTCTTAACAATAAAATTAATAAATAACTTTGGTGATTCTCTAATATCCAGTGCGAATTAGATACCTACTCTTAAATTTTATCATGTATTCATTAATACTCAGGAAAAAAAAACATGTTCATAATATTAGTAGGATTATACGCGGCTGAAACCGCGCACAGCTACTAAATAATAAAATTGAACTTGTAATGTCACTAATGTTAATTTCTTACATTGAATTCCAAAATTTACAACTATAAATAATATTTTACATTAATGTTAGTAGTACCACGGGCAGTTTTTTTTGCCCGTAGTACTACTAGACTGCTTGGTAGTACCACGGGCAACAAACGCATTATTTTAATTGAAATTTTGACATTTCACGTTTAAGTTCATATTTGTCCTAAGTTTTTTCAAATTTAGATCATTGGTTTGACACCATAGTGATATTTTTTCTTTAGTGTCACATTTGCATTAAAGTTACCAAATTATTAGTTCAATAATTTGACTTCATTATGACACTTTTACTTTAGTGTCAGTTATTTAAAATCATAAGTTATTTATCATTTGTCCCTTATAGCATAACCAACATATTGCTTATAATAATAATGATATTCAATGGATTTCCACGTACTGCCGGAGGCTCTACGTGGAGATTGTGTGGTCCATGGCACTCTATGGAGCCCCTGTATTGGCGCTGAATTTATAGCAGCGACCAGCACGTAAGCTGGTCGCATCCCAAAGGGTCATGGCCATCCGGATGATTCGGGGATACCGCACGATCTCCGGTGATTGCTGCCATTGGCACGCGAAGGTGCTAAGCCAGGGTGAAACTCCGCTGCCGCGGCAAATTGCAGGGCAGTGGACAGAGCTCCGGCGCGATCTCGCGGTGGCATGGAAAGAGCGGCTGTCGCAACCGAGGGCTGAGCACGCCGCAATTGCGGCGATAAGTCCCCTCTTTGGGAAGTGGCTTAAAAGTCGCCATGGCATCCTTACCTTCCGTCTGACGCAGGTGCTTACCGAACATGGCTGTTTTGGAATGTACCTATTTTGAATACAGCGGGAGGATCCGCTTGGGTATGGTCATTGTAAGGACCATTCATAGAACACGGTGGAGCCTACGGTGGAGGTGAGCCCCGCTTGGGCAGAGTACCACCGTGTCATGTTCCAGACATGGTGCACCTTTGGGATGAACTGAATCAGCGAGTACGGGCACGTGATCACCCTCCCGTGTCAATAGCTTAACTAATGCGCCAACCGTGTCGAAAAAAACATTCTGTTAATGAGTCAATAAACATTCCATCTCTTACAGGATTCACAAATGAAATCGTTCGGTTGTGTATCTCGTCAAAGAACTTGTACGGCAGTGATTTCATCCATACAAGATTAAACACGAATAATGTGTATACATTATCCCATAAAAAACAATACTTGTCAAAAACCCAAGTCTCGCAACTTAGTTGTTCTACCGTAAAAAGTTGTGAGATCCATGTAATACCAAGTCGGTTATTAATTTATTCAGTCCCTACTTAAGGGACCTTCTGTCTTAAGTTGTTACGTAATTATCTAACCTAATGACATCTTATAGTGACCATATCAATATTAAAAATCTTTACAGTTTTAAATAAATAGATTGACTCGGCCATCGCATGAAAACACAATATATCTCACAAGTAATACATATATAAATTAAATTGTTTATTGCGATTGCCAAGTCAATCTATTTATTTAAAACGGTAAAGATTTTTAATATTGATATGGTCACTATAAGATGTCATTAGTGTATTCATTCATTTTTGTAGGTAGCCTTCCTTTTTTATATTCCGGTACTACTTCTTGAACTTCAGCTAAAGTTTTTTTCAAAGCCCACTCCCTGTCTCTATGGGTTTTTTTCTGAGGCTTTGATACGCACATATGAATACGCACGTACGTCTTTTGCATTAGTTAGTAATAATTAATGCCGCACTCATCAAACGTCTCGGTTAAAGTTAATCTATAAGTAAGTAATTATGCAATATCGGGCAATTTACTCTACTTAATACTCCCCAATACTCTTAATACTTCTTGCTTTTTTATTCCGTAACAAACAACAAGTTTAACAAGTTACCTTTGAGCATAATTATTATATCTAGGTACCTATCTACACTGGAAGACATGGTGGAGCATATGGTCGAGGTGTGCCCTGCATGGGTGGAGCACCGTCGTATCCTCATAGAGGCGATCGGCGGCGGCGACTTCTCGCGCCCTGCTCTGGTTTAGACCATGGTGCGAAGCGAGAGGGAATGGGATGCAGTCATCTCCTGCTGCGAAGCAGTCATGCTAGCAAAGGAGGAGGCCTAACGTGCGAGGGAGAGGCAACTCTCTTCCTCGCGCCCCAGCCGCCGGGGGAGACGCCCCGGGCGTCGTGGATCGCGAGTCGATTTCGGGCCACCGTAGGCGCGGGCCTGCGGATGGCGAGCAGGGGTAGCTCACCGTCTGGTAAGGACCAGGCCCGGGTCGGCGACGCGTTGTGTTCCACGCGCGCCTCAAAAAGCTGTTAATACCAGTGACGGGGCCTCATAGGGCCATTGCCTGTCGGGGTTTGCGGGAAAGTTCCATCGAGATACCGCGGCCCCGGAACTTTAGGGCTTCCGAAGGAACAGGGTGGGTTTTTAGTCAGTAGAATTCTGATACACCCGAGCGGAAGAAGTCATTCGATGATATTTTTCACCAAGAAAAAAAAAAGTACCCATCTTCATCTATTATTTCATTATATTATACAGGTACACTGATTAATTAACTGCAAATGTAACTTTGTAATCCTATATATTTATATGGGATTACAAAGTTATTTATGCAGTTGATGTATCTAGAAAACCGGAACGAAATTGAAAAATATTATAGTTTTTCCTTGATTCATATACTAAATACTAATTGTATTCTAAATTTGAAGCTTCTATGTCTGCTAGAAGTGCTTTAGACTTTTGATGATCGGTCAGTCAGTGAGTGACAAAATTTACAAAATTAAGGAACTTTGACTCGTTATAATTCTTAAACTACTGGTTCAAATTGAATGAAATTTGAAATATACCGTGTTTATACAATGCCTGTTTGGTTACTGAAAATTCAGGCTTCTAGTTTTATCCACAACGAAGTTATAGGGGGTCGAAAATGGCCTCAATTGCTTCGAGAAAAGAATGGTACGGCCGTGCCGCTTTTTTGCTCGACTTGGCGGGGGCACTGCCGTGCCCCCAGATTCGTGTGTTTAGGGGAAAGTTTAGGGGATAGGGGAAAGTTTAGATGCTTGGATGTTTGTTACTAAAGCACGACAAAATAATCATAATCTCATGTTACTGAGCTGATGATAGCAGCTATGTATAAGTCGGGGTCTGATTACGAAAACCGAAGAAAATTCAAGTGAAACCCTCGACATTAAAGGCACTTAGAACGTTAAACATATACTATCTTAAGGAATTCAGATTCAGATATTTGCTATTTTGGATTCAGTAGGAGGACACGATCGGATGTCATGATTGCGAAGACCACCCGGACGAAATGGTGGAGCATACAGTGGAGTTTGCCACACTTGGGCGAAGCAACGCCGTGCCCTCGAGGAGGCAATCGACAGCGGCTACCTCTCGTACCCTATCCAGGTTAAGACTGTGGCATGAGGTAATGGGTTGCAATCGCCGCCGAAGCAGTCATGCTAGCGAAGGAGGAGACTGAACGCGTTAGGGAGGGACAACTCTCTTCCCCACGCCCAGCCACCGCAGAAGATGCCCCAGGCTCCGGGGATTACGAGCCGATATCCGGCTATCATAGGCAGCCGGCGAGCAGGGATAGCTCACTATTCGGTAAGGACCATTCCCGGCGCGTCGTGTTCCTGACGCACCTCAAAGAGCCGTCTGCACTGACGAGGCCCCATAGGATCATTGCTTGTCAGGGTTACGGGAATGTTGTTACGAGATACCGCGGCTCCGGAACGCAAGGGCAGCTGAAGGGACAGAGTGGGTCTTTAGTAAGTAGAAGTCTGATTCTCCTTCCACTCCACCCAGAGCCAATTTATGATTTTAAAAAGATACAAAAAAATATCCACTCAGTGCTGAAACTACGTTAGTATCTTCATTGCCCTCGTGCAAAGCCAGGGTAAGTTACTAGTGTAGATTATGAACACCGCCTTGGATTTTTGTAACATTTTCTTAAACTCTAACGGATAAATAAATAAAATCTTTCATGTGAGTTATGTAGATATACAATGTTTGGATTTGGACAGAAAGTACGTATGCAATCTAGCACATATGTTCTGTCAAAAATTCCACACAAATCCAACTCGTTAATTTGAACTGTCGAATGAAAAAAGTATAAATAGTATTTCGGATTCGCCTCGCTAACTAGGGTTGCCGAATAACTGAATATGTATCCAACTGCTAAAGCAAGTTCTGAATACAATTGCATCTACAAACGAGTGTTGTTTTTCTTTCATATCGGTCGGTCGGTGTGGGTAGTATGCAAATATTTCTATCAATATTCATAGCTTGTGGCGTCATCGATAATTGAGTCTTACCTGACAACGTTGCCTTTGATTTTCATATTCGTTATCTCCTTTTTCGCTTGAAAAAATGTATAAATTTTACTAAAAAGAAAGCGAGGTGATTTTCATGTCTGGCAGACTTTTTTACAACTTAGTCTCAGGTAGAAGTAAATATGGAAAATATTTAACTCACATATTCTTTTCAGACGTGTTAAAATATTGAAAAGATTTCGGTCCTGCTACGTGAGTAAAATATGTTCATATATTTTGGGCGATTAAATTTTAAAGTCAAATTCTAGCTTGGTTTTCGTAAATGTACCTGTTGTCATAAACTAATCTTCAAACTGGAGATCGCAACAAAAGTAGTAAAAAAGTATTACAGCTAAAATATTTTTGTATAAATCCCAAGCATATCCCGTTTTGTGATATTTTCCTCATGATTCATGATAAATATATTTTACTGAGATATTTACAAGGTACTGCCTTGCCTCTAGGGAACACAAATATACCCAAAACACACAGTAATATTCACAATACCAGCTCAAACAAAATATACAGAATCACAGTGGCGCTATTTTCTTCTATTTCGTAATGAATTTTTATCAACGAAAATGTGGCGTAAAAAATAGGGCTTCCGCTCCTTAGACACGAGAGGCAGCCGAAATGGAATAAGGTCTGACTTCCAAGGCAATCTAGATTGTAAGGGAGAATATCTTTTTTAAAATCTACGTTCCTTTTTCCGAGAAAGGTAACCCAGAACCATACTATTGTGCTAAGTAAAGGATATCTCCTACAAAACATTCAAAGGCAAGTACAACTTTACATCAAGATGATTAATGTCTGTGAATTTGAATACCATCAAGTTAAATAATGGACCACAAAAGGTTGCATATTGTTCCTTTTATTCGCCTGCATTCAAGTAAAAGTTGCAAAGTAATAATTCATTTCCGACAATGATCCACTGTTATAGCTGGGTACTGGATCCGTTTGCAACCATTTAACTGTAGTGCTGCACAAAACATCGTGTTTTTTTCTCCACTCCACGTACATCGCTGACACAACTTTATGGTACCGCAATCTTCATAAATCTCAGCCAGGACGACCTTTTGTCTTTGTCCCATTCTCTTAGGGTTTACGCAAATTTTGATCCCCGCAAATTGGCCACATTGCGTCCCAACCGAAACGTGCATGTTATATCTTTGAAAGACCAATGCCGTACAGGTAAATAAAAGTGAAGAAAAACATGGAAACTTATGTAAATCGGGTTAAGTGTGTCTTGAATAAGTAACTATGTAGGTATATAATAAATACACCTTTTTTCTTTTCTTTTTACCTCTCATAAGAGAATCTTCAAGAACCTTCATGAATACAAGTTTTTTTCTCAGTTGTTAAAGTGTTAGGCGAAACTGGAAACACTTTTGCATAAGTTAAGGCACAGTTTTATGAATAATGTCAAAGCAAAGCTTCTTGTGAAGCCTTCTCACTAAAGTCTACGTTATGACAGTAATGATTCTTAGGCAGGAGCTGAGTGTATTTACTGAGCCTAATTCATTATGCAGGTTTCCTCAAACGTCCATAAAGGAGTTCTTTGAATATCGCCATTACATTAAATTGTTATCTGTGATGGGGCCCTCGGCGCACGGTTTTTTAATTAAAACAGGCTATTTGGCGCTGACTTAACCCAAGTTTTACAATTATGTTTTTGTCGTCGCGGTTACAAACTTTGTGTACTAAAAGAAAATTATTTTTAATGAAAAGTTTCGTGGATTCCAGATAAAGAATTTAATAATGTTTTTAATTGTTGTTTAAGAATTTAATACGAGATGGAATCGTGAAGGTTTGATGGTTAATAAAGTTTAGCGCTGTGCCAAATTGTTTGGAGGTGGACGTGGCTAGCGGGCATGATTCCGATCGTTCGTTGGCCGACGATTTATCGAGTGGCGCGTGCTACTGGCGTGCTCCACTACTCTTGGCCGACGTTGCCGGCAAATGGAAAAGTTCCCTCGAAGTAACCTCCGGCTATCGAAGCCCCGATGTGTTACAACAAATTTTATACCAGCCAACGCCGGCAAACTTTTACGCGTACTGCTCTGCAATAAATAATAATGCCTGAATATTGGAGGCGATCGATACATAATATTTTAAAGTTCCTGTTTGTAGTTGAAGTGGACTCGCCGAGAGTTCCGCAGTATATTTTAATAGCAGTATTCTTGACAGGAAACGTTGTGAAGCTTTCATAAACATAATACAACGTAGAATGAACAGCCAAATAAGGAAGGAATATTCATGAACGAAACTCAGTTGAAAGTTTTTGATAAGAAATTATGGTAATGATTTTAAATTGACCTAATCCATATTGCGGGGCCCGAAATTCGGGCAACGAAACTTGTTGGGGTGGCGGCCTGATGCGTCAACTCAAACTCAATTTATAATTAATTTATACTCGCTCACAAAAGTTTGTTCGCAAGACTCGTGAAGATTTTATTGCGCTGTTAGATTTGGTGGTAAACTTCTTAAATGGCTCATTAAAGGATTCACAATATTATTTTGAATTATAATTACGCTTATTTATGGATGTTGGTTCAAAAAGCATAATTATTTGACTGAAATGAAATGGAGATTTATACGAACGTTAGTGCATGCAATAAGAAAGCCGTGTATATTTTTGCATGATGGATTTTCAGGGCATCAAATAAAACCATAGTTATTACGAATACCACGTGATTATAATGTAACGTGGTTCATTTTAATACGCCGCGTTCGCGCTTAAAGCTTTCATGATATTAAATTGACACTTTCCAAGTCTGTGAAAAAAAAAATATGACGTGGAAACGCATTGGCGTGAATATGATATCCCGTACTGCAGTACGCAGCAGCAGTAAATTAAAGTAAAAAATTTAGATTGGGTTGCAACCCAATCTAAATTTATACATAGGTAGGAGATTTGTTTGGTACTATGATAAATATGCAATAGGCGAGATTTAATATGATCAGCAATTAAATCAGGCACACTTGCCTCAGCAGCTATTGAATACAGATTATAAAATCCCTTCATCTCCCTTTCACTACCGGTCTACCAGACGCACTGCTGGGTACCATCCACACTTGGTTGATATACCGTCTTGTCGCACCAAGCGGTTTGCGGTTTTTGTAAATGTGCTATATACATTTATCTGAAAAATTACTGACTGAATCTTGTTCATACCAATTTTCGTTCCTTTTTATCATGATCAAAAGCACATATTATTTTTAGATTTCACCACTTTGGAAGGGAAAATCATTTCTTCTCAAAGTCATTAGTTGGAAAAATTAATTTTTAAACTAATCACTGAGAATAAGTGTTTCTCATATACCACAATATCGTTTTTAACCAACTTGGATTTTTTTTAAATGTCCTGATTACTCAAAGATGGTTGGACCGATTTGAATTTTTTTTTGTTTAAAAGGGTATATATACGTTTTAGTTGATCCTATTGTCATGAAATCGACGGAACTCTTCAAATATTATAGGCACACCTATACCGATTAGGGTATTTTTTATTGTAACATGTGCATTTGCTCGCGAAAATCACCATTTGGTGAAGTGGAACTGATGATGAAGACCACAGATGGCTAACGAAACAACTCAATAATAAGTATTTCATTGGTTGCGATTCGATTACTTGACTAAGGTTTTTAAGCACTTCAATGCACATTATGGTTAAGTGGAGCTGATAGTAAAGTACCATGAGAACTCCTCAACAATTAACGGCTCGGCACCGGGAAAAGAAATATTTTGCAAAAGGTGATAAGAAGGTGACATTTTTGTATTTTCGTTTTTGACATCACCTGCCAAAATTAAAATTATATTCACTATGCAGTGTTTTTTTTTTCAGTTTTATTTTTTATTAAAAAGCTTTTTTCTCGCGTTTTAGTGAGTCGGTTTGTAATTTATCTAGTTACAACAGCCAAAATGTCAACTACTTATCACCTTTTACAAAATATTGCTTTCCCTGATGCAGAGTCGTTAATTTTTGAGGAGTACTCCCGGTATTTTATCATCAGCTGTACTTCATCATATGCATTTTAACGAGCATAAAGTGCTTAACATACATATTCAAGCAATCGAATCGCAATCCACTAAATACTTATTATTGAGTAGTTTCGGTGGCCATTTGTGGTCTTCATCATCAGTTCCACTTCACCAAATGGTGCTATTCAAGAGCAACTGCACAAGGTACTATAAGAAATACCCAAAACGCTATAGGTGTGCCTATAATATTGGGAAGAGTGTCCTCAATTTCTCCATGATTCCATGATTAGATCCTATCGTGATGACAATGGGACCAACTAGAAAGTATACCCTTTCAAACAAAAAATAATGTTTCAAATTAGTTTAGCCGTCTTCGAGTTATGAGTTAACATAATATAAAAAAAAGTTCAAGACGAACTGAAAACCTGCTCCTATTTTAAGTCGGTTAAATAAAGAAGTCAATTATGTTAAATTTTGGAGCTAATGATCCTATTCTAAATGTTTTTAATTGTTAGTGAGGTGCATTATATTTTGTGAGTGTTACAGGCTACGAATTATTTATTAATTATATATTATAAATATATATTATTAATTATTTATTTATTAATTTTGAATACCATGGGTACGAAGTCGCGGGCAAAGTGCTAGTAATTATTTATAAGATAAACCTATAAACACACTCGCGATGGCGCGCACCAAGCAGACGGCCCGCAAGTCCACCGGCGGCAAGGCCCACCGCAAGCAACTGGCCACGAAGGTGGCGTGCAAGAGCGCCGCGGCCACGGGCGGCGTGAAGAAACCTCACCGCTACCGGCTCGACACCGTGGCGCTGCGGCACCGCCGCTTCCAGAAGAACACCGAGCTGCTCATCAGGAAGCTACCATTCCAGCGCCTCGTGCGGGAGATCGCGAAGATGGACCTGCGCTTTCAGGGCTCGGCGGTGATGGCGCTGCAGGAGACCAGCGAGGCGTACCTGGTGGGGCTGTTCGAGGACACCAACCTGTGCGCCATCCACGCCGAGCGCCTCACCATCATGCCCAAGGACATCCAGCTGTTCCAGCGCCTCGTGCGGGAGATCGCGAAGATGGACCTGCGCTTTCAGGGCTCGGCGGTGATGGCGCTGCAGGAGGCCAGCGAGGCGTACCTGGTGGGGCTGTTCGAGGACACCAACCTGTGCGCCATCCACGCCGAGCGCCTCACCATCATGCCCAAGGACATCCAGCTGGCGCTCCGCGTGCGGGGCGAGCACGCCTAGTTAGTGACGCCGTGTGACACGTACGTAGATAGCTATTGGATAGCTATTCTCATATACAAATACAAATTGTATGGCAAAAATTCCTGACGTGTAAAAGTGTTATTTATAACCAATTTACAAAATAAATATTTCATTTCATTTAATTTCATATGTTGAGTAGAAATCTATCCATGGTGCAAAACGCATAGTTGAGTTTTGAGTTTCTATGAACAGATATTAAAGGATGTTTGTTTTTGCTTTGTTCGCTGATGCCATGTTTAATGCTGAATCAAATGAACTATACGTTCGTGTCTATCGCCAGTTAGGCAAGAAACAGAGTATCAAATAATCGATGATATTGTAACAAGAGCTGCGTATCTTTACCTACCACCAGTTGAATCCCCCTAGTATTTATGTTAACGATTAGTAGCGTTGTTAGAAGGCTGTTTCGTACTTATTATATAAATGCTGAGAATTTGGGTTCTGTCAGTAATAGAATGGGTTTTTATTGTGATATTCTGGCATGGAACCATGCTGTAGTGTTAGTTTGACTATACGTTAGTATATGACTCTTATGTTTATAAATTTAAGGGTGAGATTACAATGTCTCAAAAAACATGCAAGTTTTATATTAATCAAATTCATGCTGGCTTGAGTAATTCTAGTACCTATTTTCAAACAATAAGTCTATAAATTAATTTAAAAATTTACATTAACAATTTGATGGTATATAACTGTTAATAAAACAATTCACATTACATACAAGAACATAATATTTTTACTAATGTAACGAATATATTATGGTATCATAATAATGTATTACTCTACCCGCTGCGCGCTGTGGGTTGAGCGGAAGGGATAATCAGACTTCTACTGACTAAAAACCCACCGTTCCTTCAGTTGCTTGCAGTTGCTCTTGAAAAGCACCATTTGGGGAAGTGGAACTGATGATGAAGCGCACAGATGGCCACCGGACCTACTCTTTGAATATGGATATTAAGCACTTTATGCTCATCACAATGCATATGGTGAAGTATAGCTGATGGTGAAGTACCAGGAAAACTCCTCAAAAATTAAGGGCTCTGCATCAGGAAAATTTATATTTCGTAAAAGATGATAAGTAGTTGACATTTTGGCTTTTGTAACTACTACACTCGCGAGCAAAAGTATGGAATCACTTACTTAGAATTTATTCCGCGCGATCTTGAGTACTTACTAACTAGTTAAGAATAATAAAAATGGTACCATTTTTAAGGGTGAACTGTTAACTTTAAATTGATATGCAATTCATTTAAATCTCACCAGTTTTTAAGGAACTATCCCGGATTGAGTGAAGGAGTTAGGAAAACATAAGGATAATGGAAAAATAATAAATCAAGAAAACAACGAAAATCAATTAATACATAAATTATTTGGCCTAAAAATCAAATTTCAATATTTTGTGTTCCCTCCCCTCGCCCTAATAACTACTCGAAGACGGTTCTTCATTGACCTAATCAGCTTCTGAATCGATTCTTGCGGGATATCTTCCCACTCATCTATCAAAGCCAACTTCAGCTCATTCATACTAGAAGGAGCAGGATTTCTGAAACGAACCCTCCTCTTCAGTTCATCCCAAACGTGCTCAAAGGGATTAAATTCTGGGCTGAGCGCTGGCCAGTTCAATGTGGCGATACCAACTTCTTCAAGGTATTCAGTTGTAGCACGGGAAGTGTGACAACGAGGGTTATTGTGCATAAGAAGGAAGTCATCACCGATATATCCCATAAGGAACGACATGTTCCAGCAGAATATCGGAAATGTAGCGGTCTTAAATTAGACCGCCTCCTCGTCCCCCGCCAGGCACGAAAACAAGCTCCATTTTACCGTCGAAGGAAATGCCGGCTCACATCATACAAGAACCGCCCTCATAATCCACTGTATCAGCAAAGCAGCACTGGGCAAATCGCTTTCCATACAAAGTAAAAAATGTGTGAATGCAATACGATAAAATAGCCTACAAGAAATCGAATGAGCGTTGTTAATTTAAAACACTGTAATCTTCAGTATCAGACTTCTGTATCAGACACAAGGCGGTAACCTGTGTCTCGGATTGTATCCCCTTACAATACCCTTACATTATTCGAATCCATGAAAATGATATCCTTATTCTGATTTGTTAACGAAGTATTCTATTAAAATAAATTATTTTATCACATCACCACTGGGTGATGATATAAATAACACAAAAAAATGTGGCTGACTGGGTTCGAACCCATGAAACGCTTGCCGGGCCCGTTGCCATTGGGCTACCACTGCTCTCCTACCGCTAACTGCCATAATATTTGAATGATTGTGTAAAAGTACTTTATTTATAACTAGTCGTGCCCACAACTCTGGTCGCGTGGGAGTCGTTATTACTACCTACGCTGTTTTTTCTGCGTATATTCCGAGCCCATGGGAATTTTAGAATAAAAAGTCCCATTAAAGTCTGCAGTTTCAATTCAATTTAATTCAGCCATTTCAGAGATTAGCACGAACGAATAAAAAAATGGCTAATTGCGAGTCAGACTCACCCATGAAGGGTTCCATACTAACTGCGCCAAATAACTTGTTTTCATAGTGCTTGTATGAATTACAAAGTTGCATTTGCGGTTTTAGAAAATATGCTATACCTCAAAAACTGCTGACCCGATCTCGTTCAAACTGATTTTTGTTGAAAGTTTATATTAAGATCTACAGCTTTTTTTTTACATTTTTCACTCCATTAATACAGGAGTTAGAGGGGGCGGGGGGGGGGGGGGGTTACATTTTACGAGTTGTTTCCGTTTCGACAGAATTTTGTTTCGAGCGTTTTCTAATATTTACTATATTGGGATTTAGTGGCATGTTAAATAAAAATTCAGTGTCGTGAGTACGGTTTATATGAAAATGAAATCTCAGTTGTATATCTATAAAGTTTTGGAATCACTATATTTTATGAAGGTCATTTGACAGAAAAAGTGGCTTGGCGTCAGGCGATACGTTTATACTCTCGCGTTCAAAAGGTTAATAGAGTATATTGATGGTATGACGCTAGTGAAAACTAAGCACCACCCGACAATTCTAAACGCAATTACTTGAGCTTGTGCAGAAACGAAAATCTGACGAAACGGAAACAACTCCATTTTACCACTGTGGAAGCTTATATCTTTTAAATGATTGACTTTATGAAAAAGTAGTTTTAGAAACCTCAATATCATTTTTAAACACCTATCTATAAATACCACACACGCATAGGTTTCATGAAAAAAATATTTTCAGTTTCAGTTCCACGTATGGGGAACCCCCCTTAATTTTAAATACTTTTTTTTTATCGGAAAGTAGTTCACAGAATACATCTACCTATCAAGTCTGACATGTATAATCCTAATAGTTTCGAAATAAAATGGCTGTGACATACCTACGGATGGACGGACAGACAGACAGACATGATGAAACTATAAGAGTTCCGTTTTTTGCCATTCGGCTACGGAACCCTAATAAAAAAAGGATGTTTGTTTTTTAGTAACGTGCAAATAACTATAAGTACCGGAGCAATCACAGTTATTTTGAAATCACAGACAGACACTTTGATTTTATTTATACATCTATACTAATAATATTATAAAGCGGAAAAGTTTGTTAGTTTGTTTGTTTGTTTGCTTGAACGCGCTAATCTTCGAAAGTACTGGGTGGATTTGGATGAAATTTGGTATGGAAATAGCTTGAAGCTTGAGGAAGGTTATAGGCTACTTTTTACCCGACTGCAAAAAAGGAGAGTTATGTTTTTACCGTGATAGAATCCACGGGAGCGAAGCCCCGCGAGAGTACTAGTAATGTATAATTGTAATATATACAACGTGTAACGGAAACCCCATATCAATCCAAAAGGGCTGAAGACAACATCTGGTATGGAGTCTCTATGCCCAGTTTCAGCACAAAATAAGTGACTCAAAGAATTGATACGAAATTATCGGTTTCATATGTTTCTTGAATATCAATCATAACAAACGTGTGACAGCACTACGAGGGTCAATAACTTTCCACGTCACTTGCCTATAACACGATAATTCTCTTTAATCTTCTTAATTTGAAAAAAAAATTCAGTCTCTGGTATCAATGTATTGAAATTTCTAATTAGTTCCACACATGTTGACATAGGATTACCAAACCCTTGTCATATCGTTTGTTATCATCCAAAGAAGCCGTGCACTTGGTATGTATATACCCTTTAAATTACACGTTGTATAATTATGCATATTATAGAAGACAGAAGCACGAACTCATACTCTGACTTCAGAATTTAAACGATTTTTTCTTCAGAGGCGCTCGTCGACTAAAACAGTAATAACCCTTGACATTTTGTCAGAAAACGATCTTGGAACCCAATATCCCCATTTACTGCCCTTTTTTTTTTTTTTTGGGAAAATCATCGAATGACTTCTTCCGCTCTGGGTCAAGCGGAAGGATGTGTCAGATTTCTACTGACTAAAAACTCACCCTGTTCCTTCGGCTGTCCTAAATTTCCGAGGCCGCGGTAACTCGGTAGAACTTTCCCGCGAACCCCGGCAGGCAATGGCCCTATGAGGCCCCGTCACTGGTATTAACAGCTTTTTGAGGAGTAACTGGGTAACACTGGTTTAGCCAAAAGTGCTATTGGGTTGGTCTACTTTACAACATGGCTATACCAGTGTAAGATTTTACAGGCTTCTGACTACCCGTAACGTCTGTCAAAAATGTCGAAAAGACAGCTGGGACTGCCTTAACGTGCTCTTCGCAAATTCCAAACTCCAGCAACTACTGAGAAATTTCTTACAGAAAAACCTAATAGGCACTTTTGCCCGACTCAGAAATCGAATATGAGACCTCGTGCTCTACCGTCGCGCCAGCGATTCGACCAACGAGGCAGTCCTTTATAATCCAATATTCAAACTAGAAAACAACATTTTAGTGCCATTTTAAGATAAATAATTTACCAATTATTGTTCTCACTAATATTAAAAATTATCCATTAAACTACGAATGGGTTGTGAAATACAAAATTCTCGCGTGTGAAGGAATAAGCCGTGAAATTGATATCCGAGTGCGGCGTTGAAGCGCATCGAAAGTTGTCACGGTACGGGACATGCCAATGTGTCAAACCAAAAACGCGATACATATATTCATCCCTATTCGAACATCAGAGTTGAGTACTAGTTTTAATAACCACATAAATTGAAGTCGTAATAGTTCTGTCTTCAGTTTTCGTACATACCTGCCTTTAAGGACTTCGTAGCCAATGGGCTACAAGGGTCTATATATGTCAAATGCATGTATATCTCTGTCTGGAAAAAAAATGTTAAAGCACATATAAAGTCACAGTAATTACCTTAATACTTTACAATTGTTTTTTACAATATTTTGTTTTACCCACATGCTGTGGATAAAGCTGTAAGTAATACATTTGTAATTTGCGTGTATGAATAATAATTAGTAAAGATAAATCCCCTAAAAACAATACTTGTCAAAAAACCAAGTCTCGCAACTCAGTTCTTCTACCGTAAAAAGTTGTGAGAATGTGAGATCCATGTAATACCAAGTAGGTTATTCGATTATTCAGTCCCTACTTAAGGGACCTTCTGTCTTAAGTTGTTACGTAATTATCTAACCTAACCACATCTTATAGTGACCATATCAATATTAAAAATCTTTAATGTTTTAAATAAATAGATTGACTCGGCCATTGCATGAATACACAATATATCTCACAAGTAATACATACATATATAAATTAGATTGTTTTTGACTGGCTTTTTAATTCCGTTGATTGACCATTTTACAAGTTACCTTTGAACATAATTGTATCTAGATACCTATCTACACCTATTATTCCATTATATTATACATAATAACATACAGGTACACTGATTAATTAACTGTAAATGTAACTTTGTAATCCCATATAAATATATGGGATTATAAAGTTATTTATGCAGTTGATGTATCTAGAAAACTGGACCGAAATTGAAAAATATTTTAGTTTTTCCTTGATTCATACACTAAACACTAATAGTATTCTAAATTTGAAGCTTCTATGTCTGCTAGAAGTGCCTTAGACTTTTGATGATCGGTCAGTCAGTGAGTGACAAAATTAAGGAACTTTGACTCGTTATTTCTTAAACTACTGGTTCAAATTGAATGAAATTTGAAATATACCGTAAGTAGTGTATAATTGGGGATTCTGGATCACTTCGCTTTGCTCACTCCGCGATCCAGAATGCCCCAATTATACACTACTTGTATCTATTCAAATTATATCACTTTTCATCTGATTTTTAATTGAAATGTCTTGTAACCTGATTTAAATGAAAGGAATTTCATTCCTCAGTAGAATCTGGTAGAATGTCTTCTGAATCAGGTATAACTCGATCATGCATAATGTTCCTCATTGCTGATGTCTAAACACTTTGCTGAACCTGCTTTTAAATTTTGAAAACCGTCCTGCATATCGTTAACTCAGGAAAATGTTAGCTCTCTATTACCACTTTTGAGAACAAGTTCTTGAAATCCTGACTTAATGCATCATACATTTTTTGATAGAATAAATCTTCTTGCATTGTAACTCTGATCTGCGGTTTTAATGAATCTTAGCTCGATTTTTTATGAGCGGGCTGCATATCACGGACATATATACATACAGTTAGCGTATATAACTAACAAATACATATATAACTTCACCATTAGCATTCCAAATAATAATTTTACAAACGCCTTCAGATGAATATTTCACTGATTGATGCATTGCTAGCGAATATACTTTATTAAATTGATATGTTAATTATTTTAATTCAGTGTATGACCATTTAACTACACTTGTAGGAATCGTTTATAATCATTGTAAGTCATTTATACCTGTGGCTCTATTGCTAATAGCTTTAGTAGCAAATTCAACAGACAATCAGTCTATCCTCTTCCACTTTAGAATAGTTTTATATTTTTGTTTCTTTATAAAATAGACGTTTTGATTTGTCAACATAATCTGTTCCTTTTACAGAATTTAAATAAACGCAATCAGGAAAAAATATTGCATGTTGTATCCAAGGATCATCGTAATACTCCCAATTTTCGATACTACCTCCACACGAAAAACACATAACTTTATCGTTTAAACCACTTCCACAGTAAAAAAAACCAGCATCAGCCATTTCCATCACCAATCTTCGTTTTGAATCTACTGTAGCCCAATAGTGTCTGAATGAACATAATCGAACTTTATATTCATTATATATTTCATAACGTGGGCTGGAATAATTTTGAAACATTTTAGGAGTCTTGTTACTGGTATGTATGCGAGTATAATGAACTCTTGTATCCGGTGTTGTAAATTTATCATGATGTGCTATGAGTCTTACCTGAAGGACCAGGACTTACCTATTGAAGTTTTCTGCTATCTTTAGAATATTATAGCACAGTTCACTGTGGTATTCTGTATCTAGTGTATTTGTTTTTAAATAAAAAAATAAAATATTTACTCAAAATCCTTTATTCTCATTATATTGTAATGATATAAACAGGTATAAAAATTACTTTTTTTTCAAAGCAGTCCTTATCTTCTAAATTACCTACTGTAAAAATTTCATTTTCAACCCACTTTTTTAAACAAGTAACATTTTTTAGAGCACATATATTCGAATGATATACACAGCTAAATATATTACTAGACATTCTATAACTATCAAATAATTTTTGTAAACTAGGACAGTTCTTATCTTCTAAATTGTATATTCTATCATGTTTTACAATGTTTCTTAACCACGACACTTTTTCAAATCCTTTAACATAAATGTTTTTATCTTTCAGACAAGGTTCAATATATTGCTGTAAGTTTAAGTATGGTATAAAACCCTCTTTCCAGAAAATTTTTCTATTTCTTTGTATCCAATTGACTTGTAATCTTTCTTTTCTGGTGAGATTGTTAAATGGGTATGGTGGTTTGATTAACAATACCATAATTTGATTTCCGCATGCTATTGCTATTTCTTTCACGATAAATTCGTTACTTTCCGTCTTAAACCCTTGCACATCGACTATGGTGTTCATAACAATTTCCTTACAATACTACTTAGAGGTTTATATTCAATCAGACGATCGTTGATGATAAGACAATAGGCAGATGTATTTTCTGGTATATCTTCAGAACTTTCTATTTCCAGTCTCACATCTACAGCTCCAGATTTCAAGACTTCGTTCTGTCTTGAGCAATCAATTACAAATAAAGGAGCTTTTTCTTTAAATTCATGCAAATCAAGCATCGGTTCAGATCGGGTGTTATAATAAGACTGACGAAATTGGGTAAACATTTCGTATAATATATAATACTTATCTTCAGAAAATTTTGCATTAACCGATTCGTATGGATAATATTGAGAATTTAAAAAAAGAGTAACATTAATTAATTTGCAATGGTCAAATATTGAACAGTCTCTACTTTTCATATTTTTTCTATTTGTCTGCAAGCCGAAGACCACATACCTTGGTTTTTCGAGTTGTGAAGCAGTCTTAACAACCCAGGAATGTTTTGTAGTTCTAGGTAATAAAGGGTATTCGTACAAGTCCCAATTTCTAAAAGCTATTTGAATAGGACGATCTTTTTCCAAATGTTTGAGTAAAGTTAATCTTTCACGATCTGAAACTTTTATATGAGGCACCCGCCATTGCAATCTATCTATATTTATTTCAATTAAGTCATTATTATCAAGTGTAACACTGTTAAGATTCGAGCTGCTTCTGTTTATTATAAGCTCATGTTTACAATTAATTATAATTTTGTTATAATCTTCAGCAAATCCCAAAACTTTATTTAGAGGTATAAGAGCACTAAAAATACCATCACTATCTTTATACCCATTTAAATTCCAACCCCAAACAGCAGCAGCCTTACTTTCGCCCTCGCTCATAGATACATACGATTTAAGAGTTGTAGTAATACCTACATTTTTTATTCGATCTATCTCAACACCGTTAATCTCGTATCGAATGTCTTGAAACAGAAACGATATATGATTATTAGTAAAATTAACAACTTTTCGTGTTAGTTTTCCTGTAGCATCTTTTGAAAACGCTGTGACGCGTCCTTCGACGTAAATGTAGCTGGCTGAAGGTAGTACATACATATCTTGCTGATGTATGGGAATACGTATTTCATCATTTTCTTTAAAACTGTTGCTATACGGATTGTAAGTATGAATTTCATAACTCACTAAAGAGTTATCGAACTGTGGTGAATCATTTATCTGAAGAATATTCATAATTTGAATCCCAAGGCTTGTAAAAATAATTTATTATCTTCAGTTAATTTTTTTATAGCTCGTGTATTATGTCTTCGTCTTTTGATGGTACGTGAACGAGTAAAGCTATTAGCGTTAGAACTTGATTTTATATTGTAAATTATCATTTTCATCAACCTAATTTCGAGTCTTCGACTTTCGAATTGACATTCGACTCTTAGAACAGATAGTTTTAAAATGTCGTCCTACGAATAAGACATTAAAATTTAAACCGTTTTTTTTATGATACCATGCTTTTTCCAGAATGTATTAAGAAATTCAATACACAGATGACCACAATTAAATAAGTTATTATTTTGGAAATTATTGTAGTTGTAATTAATATTATCAGAACCTACATAGCGAACGAATTCTATAGGTGGTTTTAAGTTACCATAACTATCAAAGTATTCAACATATTTGTTTAAAATAATATAGGCTACCCAATGCGTTCCATAATTTGCAGAATTATCTAAATTAATTATTCCGCATTCTCGCGAAAACGGGCGCTTCGGTAAGGTATCTCTCATGTAAACTCCGCGAAAATATGGAACGTTTTTTGTAAAATTTATTATGTCTATATTAGTAAGAGCCCGATTAGGTAGCCTGTAGTTTAGTTTTTTTTCTTTAGATATATTCCAAGTCCGTCCTTGTAACGGTTCAGCTGTAGTCCATTTCCAATACTTACTCCTTCAACTTTCTTATTATGTCGTACCAACTCATCTAAACGCTTTTTTGCAGTTCTATATTCATTGATGGTTTTGACAATTCCGGATATTCCACTTGCTATACTTCCAGCAGCAGACAAACCAGCAAATATTGGTATTAAAGGTAGTACACCGCCAGACTTAGGCAATGGTATGATACGTGGAAGTTTAGTAGATGATTCACTACCCAATTCTCTAGCAGCAGCGTAGGCCAATTTTATTAGATTTTTCCTACACTGTGGTTTGATTTTTTTAATGCGTTTTTTTGTTTGGGAAACTAGACTCTTAAAGCTTTTTTTGAGTCCAGCCCCAGAACTTACTTTTGCTAGCATTATATTGTTTACTAATTCAGCAGCAACTTTTTCTCCTGTACTTGCATCGGAAGATACAGCACGCTCTTTCGCCATTTTCAATAAAATTATATCTGCTTTGTGACGATCTTTCAAACTTTTGTAATTATTATATGCAATATCGTGATCTTTGCAATATTCGTCTAATTTGTTTATACCTTTATCATCTCGAACCAATCTTTCATGTAATCTGGTTCCTGGACCACAATAATTATATCCAGGTAAATGGAGCTCGAATGGTAAATTATTAATTAAACTATTCACAAGTCCTCTTCCTTTCATGTACGCAATCAGAATGAAACCAATATCATAGACAGTGATGTTTTATTAATAAACCACTCATACAACATTTGTATCATCAATCCAACTATTTTCACATGATGGTAACCCCAACCATTTTACAAAAACTTTTCTGCCTTTTCGTTTTAAGACTTTTTCAACAAGATAAATATCAGGATGTTTAGATTTTTGTAATTCTGGAAAGTAAAATGACCCCAAAATAGGTTGCCGTTTTATATCTTGTAATAAATAAGTAACAGGATTTGTATTTTGAACTTTACTGATCTTGAATATTTCAGTTGACCAATTAGGAGTGTAACCTTTTTCAAAACAACCTTTATGTTTACTTATTCGAACAAAGTCACCTACCGCAAACTTATACTGTTTTATTTTTGTTCTATTTTGATTAGCATATCTATGTAGTAGTTTTATTTTATTGCTCTGGTTAACTTCAATCGGTGGTAAACCAATTGTTCTATGTTTTGTATGATTATATGTATTGATGATATTTGCAAGTGTTCCATCGTACCACATATAATTTCCTTTAAAATTAAATTCTTTATAAAGTTTATTTTTTATTGTTCTTATTAATCTTTCTACAATTGAAGCCTTTTTTGTTGAATAAGTGCAATAGTGGTTGATAGAATTATTTTCTATGATTTTTTTGAAACTTTTATTGTAAAATTCTTTACCTTGATCTGTTTGCAAGTTTTTAGGGATACGTTTTTCTCTATTCAACAACGTATGAAAAGCTTCAGATACAGCTTGCTTATTTTTTTGTTTAAGTGGGATAGCCCAAGCGTATTTAGAGAAGGCATCGATAACAACAAAAATATATTTGTAGCAGTTGTTAAATTTGGAGACATTTTGCATATCCATTAAATCAGCTTGCCAAAGATCATCAATATCTTTTAGTATAACCTGCCTTCGAGGAAAATTTACCCTTGCACTTCTGTGAATTTCATTTACAATGTCTCTTTTCACTTTACTCATTTTTTAACTGTCTTTTATGAAATTCCATAACATACTAAAGAATATTTTATATGATGAGTTCTTTTATTCTTTTATTATACCTGCTTCTTTAAGCTCTTCAATAATTGATAAGATTTCATTGTCGAGATTAGTATTACCTGCAGTTTTAGATGCAATTAAAAGTTTAAGCCTGTCTACTAATTCATTGGGATCATCCCAATAAATTAGTTCAGTGTTTTTCTTGTATTTTTTTAGATATGGCAGACCAGCACCTAGTTTTTGCTTAGATTTAACTTCAACTGGTTCCTGTAAGCGATTACAAGACTCAGAAAATAATGGTTTGATTACTTTAGAATATTTTATTCCTTTATCACCTTTAATTTGACCTGTAGGTTCAAAGTCCCTTTTATGAGCATTAGTTGCGACTAGTATTTCTTTGTAAATTAATTTATCGTCTAAATTGACTAAACTTAAATCAGGCTTTCTGCGGAGCAATAACTCTTTTAGACCTGGAGTTATTTTATATTGTTTATTGGATATATCAATGTTATATACTTTACCAGTACTCTCTTGAGTGGTAGAGAAATTAACGATTGTATTTCCGATCATGTGTTTATTATTCTCCCATCGTACACCAAACGGTATATTTATATCATCATCATCATACATTTCAAAGATATCTTCTTTTTTCAACGACACATTATTACCCTTTTCTGATTCGCATATTCCTTTGTCTTCTGCATTGAATTTTAGTAAAGAGCTCGATTCATCAGATGGTTTATGTTTGTACATGTCATATGGTTTATTGTGCAAAAATATGTTTGAACTGATATCATTATTAGTTTTGTCATCATAAGAATCTTCATTTTTAATCATAGAAATTTTCTTATCAGCTGCTATTGCATTAAGTGGGTCTGCGAGTGGTTTGAAGAAATACCTCAGATGAGTATTGGTGTTAAACTCGTAATCTTTCATCTGTTTTACTTTATTTTTAATAGCGTCCGCAGACTTTATTAATTGATCTGTAATCTTTTGCTCCATTATACAACGTATACTTGGAAGTACTTGTGTTCAAATGAATAACATTTTTGGTATTCTTAATTTATATAACCGTTACTCAAAATAAATAAATTTGTCAAATGATTGTCTATATCTTCCCTCGCTCAATTCACAATCTTTATTAATAGTCAAAAAATCATAGGGATGCAACCAAACTTTAGAACACAGATCTTTGAACTTCGACCACTCCATATCAGAACCAACATGTTCATCGTATATATGCTTCATATTAACTTCATCTTGTTTGAAAATTATTAAAAAATTAACATTGTCGCGTAGTAACTGTTTCGGTATTTTCGAATATGTTTGAGATAAATAAAAGCAATCTATATCTCTATGTCTACCCATAGTGAAATAATTTCGTATGTTAATTTGCTTTTCACAAACTACATCATCAAAAATAATGATAGAATTTGGTAATGCATCGTTAGGGTGAATAATATCATCATCACAATTAAATATAAAAAAATTTACTTCTGGAACTCTTGCTAAAATCTCTTTGAGAAACATATATTTTGGTTGAAAGCTAGTCTTGGAATACAAGTAAACGTTTTTAAACTTTAAACCGTTTTCATGGGTTAACAAGCTAATCATGACATTAGTTTTTCCGCAATTCGAGGGACCACATATTATACATCTTATATTATTCGGTAGAAGTACACTATGCTTTGCATGTAGCTTGTTTTCCTTCACCTCTATATTTTTAACTTCCAACGATACTAGTTGTTTGACGCACTTCATGTTTGTATCTGTTAGAAAAAATAATATGTTCTAGTATTTATAATAGTCATCTTGCACACAGTGACTATGATGCGCAATTATCAGATTATTAAGGTTTAATTGTAATTTTGACGAAGGATTTTGAATAAAACAACAAATATTCCAAATAGGTAAATATGTATTACATGGTTTTAATTTTTGTGTTACATTGTAAATGCTTATTCATAAACTTACAATAATCTATCAGAAATTGATAATTATTAATAATAACAAATCATAGATCTTATTACTAAAACAGTGTGTCACAATGCCCCCAAGGTAGTGTCTCAATCTGATTAGGAAGTATTTGTCTTTTATCGTCATTACTATTTAATACTATTTTATTAACTTGTTGTGAATATAACAAATGTTTAATAGATTTTATCATATTCATTTTGTGTTTAGTAACTTTATGGTCATATAATGCTTCAACGTAGTCTAACGTTTTAAGACGCTTCGTGATAGGTTTGGTTACACCCTTGGCTTTTTTTATGACTGTTTTAACGCTTTTCAGACAGTAGAGCTTTGCTCTTAAACCAACGAATTCACTAATTATTGATCCGCCAAGTTCATCTTTGAATAATCCTGGAATTCTTGCATTTATTTTTGGTATTCCAAATGGATTATCTTCTTCGAAGTTACTAGTGTCAAAATGTGAAATATCGTTTTTTAAATCTTCGTAAAAGTCTTCTGTATTTATTAAATATAGAAGACTATCAGTATCAGTATAACAGAGTTTTAAATTGACGCCATATTTATTTTTCATGTAACTGTAGTGAAAATTGTATAAATGTTGTTTAGCATATTCGAGCACTGTAAATCCAATATATATTGGTCTGTCTAATATTAACTTCTCAGGATTTAATTGGGCAGCTACAAAATTTTCTGAAAATATAGAAATACTTTTCAGATTTGGTTTTGAAAGGATTTTTTCCGCACCAATACACTTATTTGTTTTATTACCAGAATCTTTCCATTTTGTGATTAATTTGACGTTTACTTGTTTACGTTTATTTTCTATAGTTTTGCCAAATACAGAATTGTTCAAAAGTTTAAAAAAGTCTTTCTCAAATTCTGACGTTGAGGCTTGACGTAGACCAGTATTCAAATCAATATACTTTCGAAGAAAAGATTCCTGTTTAAATTGAAGTATACGATGAATTTTCCTTAAAATAAGACCATGTTGCAAACATTCTTTTAAATTAACAAAATGAATAATATATTTGTGTTTATCATATAAACTTGCTATTAGTTTCACAGATTTTCCATTTGGAGGAATAAACTTTTCGCTCGCGAAAGGTAAATCTTTATGAACATCATGTAAATATTCTGGATACTCTAAATCTACCTCCAAAATGTATCCATAATCACCATCATTAGGAATTTTCATGACATCAAATTTCTCAAGATTACCCTGATTTAGAAAATTAAATTCTGAGACAGGCATTTTTCTTCTCATTGCATAACCATATAAATTATTACAGTCTAAATACACTAAGTAGCTAGATAGTTTTGAATCATCAAAATGTGGAACGTATTTATTGTTAGCCGTAGCATGTCGAAGAGAGCATTGTGCCAAACCACCACGTATGCCCTTCTCTAACATTTGGTATATTTCAAAATTACTTATTAACTCAAGACGGATACCTGTACATAAAAGCATGGCATCCCAACTTAAGCTAGGGGCAGATATATAATATGCTGGGTCAAGAGAGTAATGTTGTAAACTTGTATTCCTAAAGTGTTCAAAAATATCGCACAATAATAATACATCACTTTTTATGTACAAATCAGTGTATTCCCCCAGTGATTTAATATTAAATGCTTGCCATACAGCAAGCGCATGTTTGTAATCATCTTCAGTTATATGCTCTAATTTCATTGAATTATAAAAGCATTCCTTGGGAGGCAAGTTTTTTTCTTCATATTTTGACCATGAATCCATATAGTCATATGGATAAACACCTTTGTGTTTCAATAATTGCAAAGTCTGATTATCGCCTACTACATGCGACAGATTGATAAAATCGTTAGTATCCAAGCTTTTACTTAATTCTTCTAAACTTGAACTTAAAAACTGATATGAATCAATAAACTTTATGTGTATGGGACGTGATGTTCTCGCGTTTCTAGGCTTAATAAATTTAGTTATAGATGTGTATTTTTCTTTAGACTTAGGTATTATTTTAATACTACCGTCATATTTCGCTAACTCTTTAATAAACAAATGGCTATCGTAACCTGCTAAGTTATGAAAAACAATAGGTACAAACGGACATATTTTGTATTTCAAATTACAAAGGGAATGCGCTGCCCCTCTATACTCAGACGTAACGTGATCATGATCTCGAACTTTGTCTCCAAATAATAAGTGTTTACATATATGACATTTAGTGGCGTTTTCGAAATCAATTCTTTGTTCATAAGTTAACGGGTTCATAGGTTTAACTTCAGATAATATATTATTTATCCAAGTTACATCATTAACCAGCCAACTAATAAAAGTTTCAACGCAATCAGGACCTCTATATGTAACGTATTTGTTTAAACTGGAGTCGTATGAACAACATATGTAATAAGCAAAACATGCCGGAACGTGTAATTTGAATTTCTGTGTATTTTTGTTCTTAGTATTTTGTTCAGAATAGTTTAATAGCATACTTTCAAAGTCAGCATAAATTATAAAAGGAATTTTTTGTTGTCGTTCATAATTTTTGAACTGTATCATAGTATTTTTTTCAGGAAGTATTGTGAGTATTTTAGAACAATGATGGGTTTTGTATTTTATACCGCTAGAAAAAAATTGCAAGCATGATTCACATAAGTGAATTTTACCCTTGTGACGACTTACTTGATGTCGAACTAGTCGCGCAAGGTTTTTAATTAAACAGTAATGTCCTCTGTGATTTCGCTCAATGTACAGTAAGTTAATATGATATTTTCTCTTTGTATTCGTTAAGTATAGAGGTCCAGTTATGGTGCATTTGCTATCTAAACCATAAATATTAATACTTATATTGGAATTATATTTTTCAAATAACTTTATATCACTCATTGAAGGTGGAAATGTCATACCCTGTATATTCAAAACTGTTGAATAGTGCGGGTACGAACTTATTCTACATGGGTTATATTGTACCGGATATAGCGCAGCAATTATGCTCCACAAAAAACAGTGGTTATCTTTATTCTGAATATTTAAACAACTTTTTTTGTTTTTTATCACAGATGGTAATTCTATGAACGTACCACCCCCCATTGGATTGTATTTATTTATATTAATTTCTAAATGATTAAGTGCAAAAAAAGACCAGCCGGACTCACGGTGTTCAAATTCGGTTAGTTTCGATTTAAGCACTTCTGATATATTCTTGTAAAAAATGTTTAAATCAGAGTTCTTATAAATATTTTCATATTTCGTGTTAAAAGATTTCAGTAATATCTCATTTGTTTTTGCCAGGAAGAAGTGAGCAAATAATTCCAAATTTATTTTAATACAATCATGTCTTTGTAACGATATCTCAATAAGTTTTTTTATATCACTTTGAGCGTCGCTCAGAAATGCCTCAGGTGTAAGGTAATCTATTTCTTGAGACGGGCTTAAGCGATATGTCACAATTCTGTTCTTAAAAGCTGTCGCTATTATGTCAATATTTTCAAATTCAGTTCTCAACAAACAGTTTGATTTGTGTACATTAGTTCTCATATGGTAATTATATTTATGTTTTGGTATTTCAATGTGGCATTTATCGCATTTCACTAAAATATGTTTGTTTGAAGCAATGTTCGATGATTCAACTGAAAAACAATAAAAAACATTGTTGACATAAGTTATAATGTTTATTTATATATAAAATATATTTGGTTATAATACTAGCAGGATTAATAGACATAAGATACTATTCGTATAAACTTTGTCATTTACCTACTGAATGACATAACTATAACATTAACTTAACAAGAACAAAAACATTTATTGGGGTTGACATATCCTTATTGAACAAAAACCCCCAAATTAAAAATATAAAGATATAAAAACATTTATGAACTACATATCTTGCTAACATGTTTTACTAGACAGTTATAACTTCCTATATACTCGTATTGAGGTTTCTTACAATATATTTTTAGTATTAAAAATATTTGCTGATAAAATTTTTTGGACACCCATTATATTCTTTACGCGTGGCGCTTATAAATTTGTTTAGATGGGTCCATGCCTCAGTGCCTACATCAGTTTGATTTTTTACAGTAATTACAGCATGCTGCCATCTGTTAACTGGTAAAACCTTGTCTATATCATCACACTTGTAGACTTTGACCTCCACATAGTGTGAACCAGTTTTCTTAGGATGAGTTTGTTTAGAATAGCCGTTTGCAATCTTACTACTTATGTAAGATAAGAGAGGTGTTCTTTTACCATATGAAGCTGAAGAAGTGCGCGGCCGTTCTTCATCCTCGCTGTCGCTGCGGAATAATTCAGCAGCAGTAGGTAGATCCGGCAGCGTAACTGGGTTGATCTTCGGCTTCTTAGCTCTCGATGGCTTGGCTGACGTTGAAGCCAAGGTTGAGAGCTTGCTCCGCTTCTTCTTAGCTTGCAAATCAGCCTCCTCAAGGACTCCCACACTCGAACACTCGTCCTCTGATAGGAAGAGATCCTCTGCTAGCTGAGCTGTTGTAGACCTGAAATCAAAACAAAATTTGATTAAGTAAAGGTATTTTAAGACCTCGAAATAAAACCTAGAACCTCATGCATGTATTGCTTTGAACCAAACGCAAACCTAAGCTCGAGCTGCCATGGATAATTTCATAAAATAATATCACTTTACCACGTTGCTCGATCTGGGAATCGAACCCAGAACCGCTAGAGCTTGGCAGTCGCACTTGAGACCACTAGGCTATAGTGGCAGTTTAGCCTAGTGGACCCATGTGAATCTGTCATGGAATATATATATATATATATATATATATATATATATATATATAAGTAGGATGACGAATAAATATAGATTATAAAACTTACATTTTAAAGATATTTCCAACGATTCCTTGCAGCTTAGGAACTTGTGTTGAGCTTCCTTCGCAGGAGCAGGCAGTGATGCTCCGCAATTCAGTTCGATGCTTTAAATACACCATGATCCGTGTGATGCATGTCCAAATAAGGTGGATGAAAACATTGCATCGAAATATTGCAAGGTAATCTAAATTGATATACTAGCTAAATATCGCGGCTGTACCTTGTAATTTTATTTATGTTAAGAGTTAAGTGCGCAATTTATTACAAAAGGACCGCTGGAGGGTCGTAGATCGTCAAGCACTATTTTTCACGTAAACCAATAAAAATTAAATGTTATTAGCAATTTACCTTTAGAAATAAACTAACATCGGTAATTTTAATAACGATGCATTGTACGACTATATTTATATCCTGACTAATTTACCTTATTTTTTTATTCAATATGTAAGAATTCCTTCCAATGAAATGTATTATTAGATATGTAACATAAACAATGCAAGTGTTGGCGCCAGATCATCGCATGGGTTAAATTTCATCTTACCAAATTTGGATAGTAAAGTAAATATCTGAGAAAACAAAGATTATTTTCAACCTTAAGAACTAAACTCTTTTAACGTAATTTTTTATATAAATTAGAAGCACGCATTCAAAACATCATTCAATTTTGGAAACTACAGTATATTTGTGTTCCTGTGAATCACGCTACGTAATTATTTGTTACAATGTCGGTAAGTTTCTTTTTTTAATAAATAAATATAATTAATCAATATTTGTCAGCCATAAGTTGCTCGCAAGTTATATTAATTATTATATTTTATAATTTCAGGACACTGAAGATCTGTTCAACTTCATACCTTTAGAAAGGGGGCCTGTTCAAGCACAAGGAGTAAATCAGAAATATCTGGGTCTTGCTGAAGCATCTCGAAAAATATCAAAGAATAAACGAATGGTTTATTCTTACATAAAGAAGCCAGTTACAAAACCTTCTAAAATAATAAGAATAACTATTTTTGATGCGGAAAATTTTGAACAGAAGGATAGTTCAATCTGTAATCATTATTGTGAAGCAGAGGTCTGTGCACAACATGCTGTAAGAAACGTTTTAATGGACGACATACTCTCTAGCACTAAGGAATTAATAAATAAAATTCAGGAAAACATGGAGTACCCATAGTTTTGTTTATAACTTCTAAAAACTATTTTATAGTAATATATGTAGGTTTAAAGTGTATAAAAATATCTATAATATTGTAAATAAACCAGCAATAACATATTGGACAAAATAATTGTAAACATGCATGTTACTTAAAAGTTGTACCGTTTATAATATAATTAGTTTTCTAGAAATAAATGCATATTTGTTATTAATGAATTGCTTTTTCAATTTAATCCTGTTACACAAACATACAGACTACAAACCTTCAGTATTTCGTCTGAGATTGTAATAAAATAAAAAACACAAGAAAGTTGAAAATTTTTATTATAAACTAATTTCTACATAAAAAAGGCGCAGTCATGTTAAGATTTTCATCATAAGAATGAATTTACCTATTTTACATTAGCTAGTTTGCTAACAGTTCATATTTGGGTAGTTAAACAATTTAACTAGGATTTTCTACTGCAACGTGGGTGTAGTTACAGACAAAACTATATCCCAACACGCCCTTGCTGGAATATATTGCATGTAAGACTTGAACCAGCGAGTTCAGAAAGTGATTTTTAGGCAGGCTGACTATCATCCTCGTTCTACTATTTCACCATTAAACTGTCGCATAGAGACATCTGGGTTCTTCAATACAGTCGTAGCTCACGGAATAATCTAAGTAAGATCAATTAGTGTAGGTCTATTAGTCTATTAGTCTTAGATCTATTAGAATTAAACTGCAAAGTTTAGCGGTTCAGCAATTCGTTCGCTCGTTAGTTATGTGACCATCTCAATTACAATGTAGTACATTGTTATTGTAAATATATGCTAACGTTCCTACTACGTATTATAAGAAGTGTCGCAGGTTTGGTTTCCATACTTTTCTTTTTTTACAATTCAGACGGGACAACAAATTGTTCCCGTCTGAATTTTGGCTTTCTATTTTATAATTTTTAATACTGTTAAAAATACAGTAAAAGTAACTACTCCGGAATTTGTCTTTACATAAACACAAAAGAATAATGTGATAGAGCTAACATACCACAGTTTTATGCATTTATGATACCTAAACCACAAATTAACATGCATGTATTGTAAGTATAACATAGTGAACCCTTAAAATGATGATTAGCTTAGTACAAACAGAGCGCTGACATGCGCAAACCGAGAAATATAATTTGATCAGTTCGATTACTAGACATAAAACGCGAACGTATCACTTTAGGCGTGTGTCGCACAATCAATTGTGTCTGTATTTAATAAAGATTACATTGCAGTTGTTTTACACACAATATTATGGCATCACAGCGAAATGGTGTGCCCAGTCTTGAATTGATACTGGTGATGGACATTATAATTTATGCGGAGTAAAGTTTAACAAGTAGTGTATAATTGGGGCATTCTGGATCACGGAGTGAGCGAAGCGAAGTGATCCAGAATCCCCAATTATACACTACTACCGTATCTATACAATGCCTGCTTGGTTACTGAAAATTTATGCTTCTAGTTTTATCCACAACGAAGTTATACGGGGTCGAAAATGGTCTGAATTGCTTCGAGAAAAGTATGGTACGGCCGTGCCGCTTTTTGCTTGACTTGGAGGGGGCACTGCCGTGCCCCCAGATAAGAAAAATTGATTGAATCAATAATTTAAAATATTGTGTTAAGTAAACACATGATTGATAGACTTTGAAAGGGCAAAAAGTGCTATTGAGTTTTTCAATAAGAAATTTCTCAGTAGTAGCCCGGAGTTTAGAAATCGGCATTGTAATACCCCCGTGCCTCGGAAAGCACGTTAAACCGTTTATCCCGGTTGTCATTTGGACATCTTTGGCAGTCGTTATGGGTAGAGAAGAAGAAGAAGAAGAAGAAGAAGAAGAAGAAGAAGAAGAAGAAAGAAGAAAGAAGAAGAAGAAGAAGAAGAAAAAGAAGAAGCCTAAAAAATCTGATATCAGTGTTGCCAAGAGATCTCCTATTAACCTCCCAGTTTAAGTTTTGAAATTCAGATAGGTAAGCGCTCAATGAAATACACTAGTACTCAGCTGCTTCCGGTTAGACTGGAAGCTAACCCTGACCCTTTAGCTAAATACCAACTGGACGTGCTTGAGTCTATCGAGAAGCGGGCCAAGAGACTCATTGGCAACGATGCACTGGTCGAGTCAAAGCTCCAGAGCCTTGAACATCGACAACGAGTTGCAAGTCTATCGGTTTTCTATCGGTTACATTTCGGGGAGTATGCCATGGAATTACACAGTCTAATTCCGCCAAGCCCGTTCCATCATCGGACTACGAGACAAACGGCGAAGCGCCATCGTTACATGGTGGACATCCCACCCATATGCACAAAACGTTTTGGGAATACCTTCATTGTGCGTACGGCTAAGGAGTGGAATTCCCTGCCGGAGTCTGTGTTTCCCGATAGCTATAACCTTTCGTCTTTAAGTCAAGAGTGAATAGGTTACTTTTAGGTAAGCGTGCTTCATCTTCGACCACATCATTACTTACCATCAGGTGAGATGGTGGTCAAACGAGAACCTATTAAAAAAAAAAAAACAAAAAAAAAAGGATAAGGACTTACATAAACATTCAGACCCGGATCAAATACTTATGTATCTATAGGCCACATAAACATTCGTTCCGTTCGGGAAACGATCTCGACACTCAGATCAGTAGCTAACCCCTAAAACACTTTTTTATACGGCACGCACTAATCCGAGTATCGCAGAAAATAATATAATATTTATGAATTTTAATGCGAGTAATAACGAAGTAAAGATAACACATATATACACACACCCACAACATGAAGTTTAATCCGTGAAATTGATATAGGAGCGTGTCGCGGCGTCTTCGGCCCCGTCACGCGGTGTGACACGCCAATGTTTCAAGCTCGAAACGCGACTCCATTCGTTTTTAGTTCCATTCTTTTATCCGCGCATCAACCTTTTGTTCTACAAACCTACAGTTTTGATATTGGATTCGCACCACGTTCCCTTCTTTCTCACGATTTATTGGATTACGTTCGCGCAGTTTCGTGTTAGTGTTGTGCAGTGGGTTATTATGTAATTTCTCAATGTGATATTAATGCGGCAGTAATTCTTTATAACAGTGTTTTCTGAATATTATTAATATGAACTAACTACCTCTGACCAGGGGTCAACGGCCAGAATTTTCACAGTGACTTAAATTGTGAAGTATGGATATTGTTTTTTATATTTATTATGCAAGGCAAACGAACGGTATATTTATAATTAAACATAGGCTATCTAATATATTTAAAATTTGGGATAAATACTCGTATATATCACACATTTATGTACAACATTCTTGTTAAAAGATTAGGCAGCACTAAATAACGAATACTAGTCATTAATGTAATTAATATTGTGAAAAGTTACTGTGTTGTGTCATCATGATATGCGAGGTTTCGCTAATTGAATTAATGTGTTGACGGACGAAACAGGCTGTATAATATATTATAGTTATATTTTTTTGACATTCAACTGAAGATGAAATAGTATTTTAATATGAAATTGCTTTGGCTGCCGTTGATGGCATAATATCATTACTTAACACTTAGCACACGCTACGGTGTACTGCGTTACCATTGCACCTAAGTAGAAAACTATCTAAATGTATTTCCATACTATGCAATATTATATTATAAGCGACAGTAACTCCGTCTGTCTGTTGGGTAACCTTCTTATCTTTATAACAGAATGAATTTGGGTAAAACTTAACAAACGGGAAGGTTTACTCCACACTAGGAATTACTTATATTCGTGAGTGCATCTACCATCGTTTAAATTCATATGCATAAACATCCGAAGCAACTAATCGGGAATCAAACCAACGACACGCTACGCAGCAAACAGTCACAGTAAAAGTGTGTATGTTTAAAAAACAAATGAACCCATGATTGCTATAACTAGATTAAAACTACCAACCTGTAGGTACCAACCAAGAGATATTGATTAACTAAATAAGAAAAATGACGAGTGTCATATATTTTCTGTAACAAAACGATGGAGCTTCATCCTAACAATCCGCACCCCTTGATACATTATAGACATACCCCAGTATACACATTAGTGTTGACGTAACCATTACCTGTGCAGCGACCGTAAATCTAATATTGTTGTATTGCCACGTTCCCTTTGGCACCGTTAATATTAGTGATTCATAGATTAAGTACCAACGCTTGTCTGGGCCAATTATCGACTATTAATCATAAATATAGTAGCTTCGTATTGGCATTGTATAAAGGTCATTGATATTTTCATTGTATCTTTTTGTAACTTTTGTAAGAACTCGCCCAGTAGGTCATTTGATAATAATTTAAATGTATATGAAGTAAAACTTACATTAAAAGTTTTTATTCTATATGAAAAATGAATTATGAAGTTATTCGTAATAGTTATTCTTAGTTATGCGGAGGAACATGGTCTTAGGTATAACGTTCAAAAGAGCAAACTACTCGTTTTTAGGGTAAACCAAAAAAAACCGGCATATGTACCCCTGGTTATGTTAAGTGGGGTGGCCCTTGAACGTGTATCAGATTTTAAATACCTTGGGCACATTGTAACTGAGGATTTAAAAGATGATGCTGATATGGAAAGAGAACGGAGGGCGTTGGCTGTCCGATGCAATATGCTGATGATACACCAGAGGTGAAATTAACTCTTTTTAAGGCTTTTTGCCAATCGGTGTACACGTGCACTCTGTGGGTTCGGTATACGCAAAGGGCATACAACGCGCTCAGAGTTCAGTACAATAACACCTTCAGGATGTTGTTGGGGCTCCCACGTTACTGTAGCGCCTCAGGGATGTTTGCCGAAGCACGTGTGGATGGTTTCAACACCATCCTACGAAAACGGATGGCGTCCATGATGCGTAGAGTGCGTGGGAGCGCTAACAGCATTCTGAGGGTCATCAGTGATAAGCCGTGCTGCGACATCATGGCTCACTGGGTGCATGTACACGTGCATGTGCCCGGGGTGACAGGTGAGCGCGGTCGGCATAGGAAGTGATGTGTATTTTATTGTTACTAACATAGTATTTGTGTTTTTTTTTTGTTTTTCTTCTTCCGTGCGCACTCACGATCGGACGCGTTGCAAGTCGCTCCAAATTAAATAAATTATTTAAATGTAATTTTCGGGCCTAAATTGCCATATAACCACTTAGTAAACAGTGTATATTTTTAATATATATAATAAGTTAGTGTATTTATATATATAGTGTCAACAAACAAATAAATAAAATCAGTCTCAAAGTAAGATACAAGAACAAAGCAGCGAAACAAACAGTGATTCATCGCCGCGCGCTGCCCCTATTCGTCGTTTGCGGGTGAGTCAGAGCGCTACCATATATGGTCACAAACTTCAACATTGGACTCTGCTGACGACTACTTTGAGCAGGAATTATATCTTAACTAGTATTTGCGTATTGCGCGAGGTGCAAGCACCTCGCGTGCTTGTGAAAAAAATGGGCGGGTTTAGTATTTGCGTGTTGCGCGAGGTGCAAGCACCTCGCGTGCTTGTGAGAAAGAAAAAAAAAGGGGGGTGATGGGGGGGGGTTTAGTATTTGCGTGTTGCGCGAGGTGCAAGCACCTAGCGTGCTTGTGAAAAAAAAAAAAAAAGAGGGGGGGGGGTGATGGGGGGGGGGGTTGCACAAGTATTTCGACTAAAGCATTGCCCCTCTAAATGAATCTGAAAAAAAAATGTTCCAGGTCTCTTAGATTCCGAGATCCGCCTAAAGGGGGGGAGAAGGGGGGCGGGGGGGGGACTTTGAAAAATGGTTTTTACTTTGCCGAGCCTCTTCTATACGAATCCGTAAAAAACAAAAAATACGGGTCTCGTAGTTTCCGAGATACGATAGGGGGGAGGGAGAAGGGGGGGGAAAAGGGGAGGTTTGGCACTTTTCCCGTAGGTTGGAGAGTTACTTGTTTACGAATCTGTCAAAATATACCCACCTCCCCATCCACCATCTGGGAGAACAATTATGTCAATGAGTGAGTGAGTGAGTCAGTCAGTCAGTGAGTGGTAATCTAGCTTTATATAGTACTAGTATTTGCGAGTTGCGCGAGGTGCAAGCACCTCGCGTGCTTGTGAAAAAAACTAAAGCATTGCCCCTCTAAATCAAGTATTTGCGTGTTGCGCGAGGTGCAAGCACCTCGCGTGCTTGTGAAAGAAAAAAAAAATGGGGGGGGTGATGGGGGGGGGGGGGGTTGCACAATTATTTCGACTAAAGCATTGCCCCTCTAAATGAATCTGAAAAAAAAAAATGTTCTAAGTCTCTTAGATTCCGAGATCCGCCTAAAGGGGGGAGAAGGGGGGCGGGGCGGGGGACTTTGAAAAATGTTTTTTACTTTACCGACCCTCCTCTATACGAATCCGTAAAAAGAAAAAAATACGGGTCTCGTAGTTTCCGAGATACGATAGGGGGGGGGGAGAAGGGGGGGAAAAGGGGAGGTTTGGCACTTTTCCCGTCGGTTTGAGAGTTACTTGTTTACGAATCTGTCAAAATATACCCACCTCCCCATCCACCATCTGGGAGAACAATTCTGTCAATGAGTCAGTGAGTGAGTGAGTGGTAATTTAGCTTTATATAGTATAACTAGTATTTGCGTGTTGCGCGAGGTGCAAGCACCTCGCGTGCTTGTGAAAAAAAAAAAGAAAAAATGGGGGGGGTGATGGGAGGAGATGCGGGGGATTTAGTATTTGCGTGTTGCGCGAGGTGCAAGCACCTCGCGTGCTTTCTTTAAAAAAAACAAGGGGGTGGGTGATGGGGGGAGATGGGGGGTTTAGTATTTGCGTGTTGCGCGAGGTGCAAGCACCTCGCACCTCGCGTGCTTGTGAAAAAAAAAAAAAAAAAAGGGGGGGGGTGATGGGGGGGTTTAGTATTTGCGTGTTGCGCGAGGTGCAAGCACCTCGCGAGCTTGTGAAAAAAAAAAAAAAAAAAAGAGGGGGGGCGGTGATGGGGGGGGGTTGCACAAGTATTTCGACTAAAGCATTGCCCCTCTAAATGAATCTGAAAAAAAAATGTTCCAAGTCTCTTAGATTCCGAGATCCGCCTAAAGGGGGGAGAAGGGGGGCGGGGCGGGGGACTTTGAAAAATGTTTTTTACTTTACCGACCCTCCTCTATACGAATCCGTAAAAAGAAAAAAATACGGGTCTCGTAGTTTCCGAGATACGATAGGGGGGGGGGAGAAGGGGGGGAAAAGGGGAGGTTTGGCACTTTTCCCGTCGGTTTGAGAGTTACTTGTTTACGAATCTGTCAAAATATACCCACCTCCCCATCCACCATCTGGGAGAACAATTCTGTCAATGAGTCAGTGAGTGAGTGAGTGGTAATTTAGCTTTATATAGTATAACTAGTATTTGCGTGTTGCGCGAGGTGCAAGCACCTCGCGTGCTTGTGAAAAAAAAAAAGAAAAAATGGGGGGGGTGATGGGAGGAGATGCGGGGGATTTAGTATTTGCGTGTTGCGCGAGGTGCAAGCACCTCGCGTGCTTTCTTTAAAAAAAACAAGGGGGTGGGTGATGGGGGGAGATGGGGGGGTTTAGTATTTGCGTGTTGCGCGAGGTGCAAGCACCTCGCACCTCGCGTGCTTGTGAAAAAAAAAAAAAAAAAAAGGGGGGGGGTGATGGGGGGGTTTAGTATTTGCGTGTTGCGCGAGGTGCAAGCACCTCGCGAGCTTGTGAAAAAAAAAAAAAAAAAAAAGAGGGGGGGCGGTGATGGGGGGGGGTTGCACAAGTATTTCGACTAAAGCATTGCCCCTCTAAATGAATCTGAAAAAAAAATGTTCCAAGTCTCTTAGATTCCGAGATCCGCCTAAAGGGGGGGAGAAGGAGGGCAGGGGGGGGGACTTTGAAAAATGGTTTTTACTTTACCGAGCCTCCTCTATACGAATCCGTAAAAAGAAAAAAATACGGGTCTCGTAGTTTCCGAGATACGATAGGGGGGGGGGGGGGGGGAGAAGGGGGGGGAAAAGGGGAGGTTTGGCACTTTTCCCGTAGGTTTGAGAGTTACTTGTTTACGAATCTGTCAAAATATACCCACCTCCCCATCCACCATCTGGGAGAACAATTATGTCAATGAGTGAGTGAGTGAGTCAGTCAGTCAGTCAGTCAGTGGTAATTTAGCTTTATATAGTATAATTTCGCCGTATATTAACAAGTCAAAATGCCTAGGTAAAAATACTCTGGGACTGGGAAGGCGGAGGCCCAAGTTCGAAACTAGTCAACTGGCTTTCTTTTTGCACTTTGTTTTGTCTTGGACTTTTTATGAATTATGATTTTGCAATAAATCCAATAACCCTAGGTAATTACATGCTCTTTTTTTTTTTTTAAATTTCTTTGATAGAAGATAACAAGAGTTTAACCTATTTTGCTATCCACACACACAAAGAGACGAGTATGCCTAAAATGAATCGAACTCCCCCTAAGATATCTGCTTCAACTCTATCAGGTCAAAACACAAGCACCAAAACTCTGCCGCCAGATACTAGATCTACCTCGAACATATCCATTCCTGAAACGGAGAATATAAATAATATACGAAAGCGGAAACGAGATGACGATTATAATAGTTTTATGCAGTTGCTAAAAGCACACACAGAAAAGACAGATAGCAAGCTCGAAGTCCTCCATCAATCTCTCTCTGAAATAATTGTCCAGAACGCTGAAATAAAGGAGACTATAAGTTTTATTTCTCAAAAATACGATGAAATGGTATCACGAGCGGAGAAACTGGAAGTTGAAAGAAAAACGGATCGTATTTATATTAACCAGCTAGAGGATAGAGTGGAAAATCTGGAGCGAATGTGGAACCAATCCAAGATTGAAATCAGGAATATCCCGAGAGAACAGGGTGAAACAAAGGAAGATCTCTGCAAGCTTGTAACAGACACCGCAAATTTTCTTGAAGTTCCTCTTGAAAAACATGACATAAGGGATGTTTTCCGCGTCAGGAAGAAGGAAGGTGTTTCATCGATCATTGTAGACTTTGCTAGGAACAAAACCAAAGAAGATATCCTAAAATGTGCCCGGAAATTTAATAATAAAAACCGGGTAAACAAATTGAGCACAACTCATATTAAGATCCCGGGTCCATCAAAACCAATATATTTAGCAGAAAGTTTGACATTAAAAGCACAACGCTTATATTATCTTGCCAGAATTTTTTCTAAAGACCATAACTACAAGTTCTGCTGGATATCATATGGAAAAGTTTTTCTGAAAAAAGCTGAAGGTGAAAAACAAATACCGATTAAGGAAGAATCGGATATAAATAACCTGCGTATATGACTAGTCGAGAGCTTATTCAGTAATTATGTAATTGATTTCTATATTATTTTATACTATATTTTATTACACTGTTGTCTAATGTCTGCGACTTATAAAACCAAAATTTTGACCAACCACCGCTCATCACACACATATTGCAAACAGAACTATGTTCATTTATCACATAATTCACACACACAAACCCACTTATATCAGATATGCATATGCCACTCAGTAGTGGTACCGAAAAAACCCGGTTTTTATATTCTTAACTTGCTCAAACCAGATTTCATTGTTCTCTGTGCCCTATTTTATACTTTTTTAACATATATTAGCGACGTATTATTTTTTCCTATTTCCAATGGCTAATAATATTCTTGCTGATGTTGACGCTGTCTCTGTGGCTGATAGTTACTGTTGTGATGTCGAAACATGTAATACAACGATAAACAATTCTAAAAATTCTTTAAGAATTATATCCCAAAATATACGTAGCATATATAAAAATTTTGACAGCTTTCAAGCCCAATTATCTAGACTGACTTTTGACATAGACATCATTATACTGACTGAATGCTGGATAAATGATTCTAAGACTATTCCCATTCTTGATACCTATGAACATTATTGCTCCAAAACATGCCTAAATAAGAATGGGGGGATTGTAATTTATGTAAAAAAACACATTAAATACACGGTGGAGGAACCGGAGCCAATAGGGGCAGAATTTGTGTTGTTAAAAATTTATCCAGACATATACATTCTAGCTGTCTATAGGTCTCCTTCTATATATTGCACAAGTAGCTTTCTGAACTCGCTGGACAACGTTGTTAGACCAATCAAAACGAAAAACTTTATTATCACTGGTGACGTCAACATTGACATTAAATTAAACAATGCAGACAGAAACAGCGCTCCTTACCTAAATTTGACTGCTGAACTAGGGCTTCTACCTGCTCATTTATATCCTACAAGAGAACAAAACTGTTTAGATCATATTATGTTAAAAACATGCCATGCTGCCTCAGTATTTGTATTGCACTCCACTGTAACCGACCACGATTCTGTCTTACTTTGTATGTCCAACAGTAATCTGAATAAAACTGAAACAAAATCATTCATTAGTCTTGACTACAATGCTACCGTTAAATATTTAGAAACGACAGATTTTTCTTTTGTGAATAATGATCTGGACGCAAACCATGTAGCGACGCTTTTCGTGAACACGATCTCGACAGCATTAAAACAGAACTCAAAGGTCCTAACAAAGCCCTGTAGAAAACGTTTAATTAAGCCTTGGCTTACCCCGGGCTTGCTGCGATGTATCCGTCATAGAGATAAACTACACAAAAAATATTCCGAACAGCTACAAAACAAAACTTTAGAAACATCCTATAAACGACATCGCAACTTCTGTAACACATTACTCAAAAAAGTGAAGCGAAGATATGAAAAATCCTTACTGGAGGATGCAAAAACGAATAAAGACAAGTGGAATGCAATCAAAACGATAACTGACACAAAAAAACAAAAGTCATTAGCTGACCAATTGATACCTGTAACTAAAAATGGATTACAGGCCGTAGATGAGGTAAATAATTATTTTGCAAATGTTGGTAAACAGCTCGCAGACAATGTCACACAAACCAAAACACCACATAATTTTGACATACCTACAAGTCTAAACTCAATTGTTTTACTTCCCCCTGACGAAACTGAAATTGAATCACTAATTATGAACCTAAAAAATGACTGCGCCGTTGGATGGGACTTTATTCCAGCTAAACTTCTCAAATTAGCTAAACATATACTGACTCCACACCTGACAAAGCTCATCGAGATCTGCTTAATTCAAGGCGTCTTTCCAGAGGTTTTTAAAAAATCCCTTATTACTCCTGTCTACAAGGGTGGATTGAAGGACGACGTTGGAAATTATCGGCCCATCTCTGTACTTACAACAATATCAAAAATATTTGAAAAGGTTCTAAGTAGTAGGCTCGTTAGTTTCTTGGACCACAACAAAGTACTGTCGGACGCTCAATTTGGCTTTAGGTCTGGAAGGAGTACTGAAGACGCTGTTAGCCAACTAATAGACCACGTTACGCTTAAACTAGACGCCAAACAGAAATGTATTGGCGTTTTCCTCGACCTCACCAAGCCGTTCGATACCGTTTCGATTCCCATTCTTGTGGACAAGTTGGATCAGATTGGTATTCGCAGTAATGCTTTAAACATATTTAAAGACTTTCTTTATAACCGCACACAACGCGTTAAAATTAAAGAATACCTTAGTTCAGATGCGAGGGTAACCTATGGCGTTCCGCAAGGCAGTATTCTCGGCCCCAGCCTCTTTCTAATTTACATCAATGACCTATGCCAACAATCCCTTTCAAACGGAAAAATATTTACATATGCCGATGACACGGCTTTGATATTTCATGGAGATACCTGGGATGAAGCTCGAAATATGGCTGAATCTGGTTTGCATAAAGTAGGTAATTGGTTAAAGGCTAATTCTCACATTAAACCTCTCAAAATCTACCTATTTGCAATTCCACTTCTCTAAATCAAAGCCTATAAACATAAATATTAAGCAACATACATGTAACTTACCTTCAATTGACACAGACTGCTCATGTTTGCCCTTAACTAAGGTTGCGCATGTTAAGTATCTTGGTATACTAGTGGATGAGAAACTAAGCTGGCGTCAACATATAGATCTCACCACTACGCGTGTCAGGAAAGTGATATGGGTATTTAATAAATTGAGACATGTAGCTGACTTAGACTTATTGCGCAGAGTTTACTTTGCACTTGTGCAATCAGTGTTGAGTTACTGTATTGTAGTCTGGGGAGGTGCTTGCAAAACGTTTATGATACAAGTAGAAAGAGCACAAAGATCCTTATTAAAAGTTATGACCTTTAGACCCCATAGATTTCCCACTGCCGAATTGTATGAAAAGTGTAATGTACTTACTGTCAGACAAACATATATACTGCAGGTTGTTAGTAAGCAACACAGCGTTACACCTTTTATAAGAAACCGCAAAAGTAAACGTACTGTCCCTGACGTTTGTACACCTTTTCGATGCAACACTGCGTCTGCTAGGCGTCAACGTATTTTTTTGACCATATACTTATACAATAAGCTAAACAAGACCCTTAATATTAATTCTCTTACAAATCACGAAGCTAAACAAAAAGCAAAGATATGGCTACAAACACAGGACTATGGAAAAACAGAAAAACTACTTCTTCAATGATGTGAAGCAAATCTGATATAACTTCCTACAATTGTACACATAATAAAATACAAACACACACTCACACACCACACACACACGCACACACATACCACGCACACACACAAAATTACACCCTCATACACCAAACTCACAAAAAACTCATCATCTAACCATAACATACTATTCACAAATATATATTTTTTATAATATTGCACTCGCAGACATTCAATATCTTTTTAGCTAATGTACCTAATAGACTTACTAAATTATAAACTTTATTTTGCTGCCTACCCTCATGGGAGAGAGGCGAGAGTTTTTATGTTTTAATTTGTGTTGTGTAAATATTGTTTTAATTTTCCTATTTTTTTATTTGTAATATTTTATTGTCAATTTGTAATTATTTATTTTAATGATGTATTTCAATTATATCCATTCATGTTTTATATTTAATTTAATGTAATTTTAAATAACATAGTTTGGTTCATTGCATATAAGTTGCACAACCTATTGAGAAGAAGACACTGACTACCGAAATACAGGTATTGTGTACCTAGCTCGGTAGACAGGGCTTCACAAAGTCTGTAAAATTGTTATACCAATAAAGTATGTAAGTATTGTGTACCTACTAACAATATTTAAATATATAGGCGTTTGTTATTAACATAGTTTATAAGTCATGTATAATACTAACAAAACTATGGATCTTGAGGTCTGAAATAAAATATTTTTATTTTTATTTTTTTTTATTTATTTATTAAATAGTTTATAGTTTCCTTTATAGATCTTTTAGTGAAACAGATCACTTATGAGAAATCCCCAAATTGGCAGTTTATTTGTGTTAGCAAAGTAATAGTAGAAGTACCTTCGATGTGTATATTAAACACAAATCCACATAATATTATGTTGGTACAGGATGATAATGAAGTTTATTACCATTTGTGAAGGTATGAATTTGAAGAATCTAATTCTAGGTTATGAGCCCGCATCACTCGTGTATTTATTGATGTGAAAACTTTACTTTGTTTGGTATATTGTTGAAAGGTTTATAACGATTAAGACTGCATCAAAAATACGAATCTAAGTAACCCGGTGGCTAGTCATTTGTATACTCACCATGTTGGCATGGTATTCATATATACTTTAATATAAATACTTCAATTAATAACTTTTTCAAAACTTTCATTAAAAATACATGAAAGTATTTTTTTAATGAAATTATCAGCAGAATACCAAATAAAAGCCAGCGCAGAGTGTTCCACAGCCAGCAAATGCTAAGAGGGTAGGGGTAGGGAACTCTTTCGATATTGTCATACTCAGCGTAATTCTAAGCTATTTATTTTACTTTTTTGTTTGTTTCTGCTGTTTTGTGTCTATGTCGAATAAATATATTTCTACTAGCTTTTGCCTGAGACTTTATTCGCTTGGGAGGATTTTCCCGCGTAAATCCCGATACCGTGAAAATTTCGGGATAAAAACTATATGACCTTCCCAGGGTCCTAAACTATTCCCATGCCAAGACAGACAGACAGAGTTACTTCCGCATTTATAATATTATAGTATACAATAGTATAGTATATCGTATGGATAGTATGGCTACTATTCTATGAATATAAATTAGAGGTCAATAACCTTTATAACCATGCTAACACGCTACAACCATAGTAACGTTAAACTGTAGTGTAAACACGGACGCCATATTAGCTTTTGGCTGTATCTACTATACCTACATATCGCATAGAGATTATATTTGCACCAATAATTACGATATTGGCAGCGATGTATTAGATGCCATAAATTATTTGTGGTTGTTTGATATGCATAAATGGAATGGGTTATAGAGGATTTCGGATTGGTTGATGTTTACTGCGTAGTGTAAGGTCGATGATATTGTAAGAAATGGCAACATGACGACTAAATTCATGGCGGTATTATTTATTAAAACATTTTGAATTAGTAAAACACCGCATAAAGGCGGCCTTAGACATTTTCAACTAATTGACCTTTAGTAGGTGCAATGCACGGAACATGATAAGTGAACTAATAACAACGTAATATTTTATCTCACCTTATTTTCGTGCAGACATACTTACAATAGAAAGTAAAATCTTTCTAGAGAACAAAATCTGTTATTTAACGTAATTTATTAAGAGCAAGCTGGTCCGTGTCTCACAAAATACCTCCACGCGCCTAACAGCCTCGAGCGGAGGTCTGTGCAAATAAAATTACCTTTTCGACGGTTAATTTGCGGAATGAATCACTTTCAGTCGCAGGTTAGCCGTTGTTTTTGTTGAAGGGCCCCGCCTGGAACTGAACACTGTGCCTGTCAACTACGAAATGAATTATGACCAGTATTTACCGGAAGATGACATTTCTCGAATCGGCCCATTAATTCCTAATGGAGCGTCGACGGGCTACATTTCATCTGTTTGGCTGCACACCAGGCCTTCACCGCAGAGCTATTTTCGGTAGCGTATCCGAAAATTTATAACTACGAGTTAGTTCTAAATCGTTGGATAGTGGCAAAGTAAGTGGGATTTATGATATGACGTTTCACGCTCTATTTGTTTGCCGTCTACCTTTTTTTTCTCGAGGGCCTTTGCCAATTTCAGTATCTCAGTTTACGATTTACCTTTTTACATTCACTACGATTAAAATCAGGCTTATGTAACAGTTTGGAAGGAGAGACTACTGCGGCTTGCGCTCTGCGCGTCTCCTACTTAATTACTTAGTTTCGGGTCTTCATTATGGAAACAAACATTTACATAATCTGCAAGCAACTGTATACAAATATTATGGATGACGTTTCAATTTAAAGTTAGCAGTTCATGTGTTATTGAAGGAACACCGTGGATTTTAGTCAGTAAAAGTCTGACAGTCCCTCCCACCCTGCCCGGAGTGGGAGGACTTATTTGATAATTTTACCACGCTAAAAAAAAAAAAAAAAAGCAGTTCATGTACGTCATTCCTTTGGGAGGAAACATTTGGAACTCAATTTGAATTTGAAAACTAGATGACAAAACTACTTTTGATATTTAGTTTATGCAAAACTATCCTCTATAAAGTTTGAGCCTAGTATTTTTGCAATGAAAAGAGTGAAAAAAAATACGCAACTTTTCGAGCGCTAATGGCGCTGTCATAAACTATGACTGTAGAATAGAAATATTAATGGTTTTTATTAGATTTAGAGATAAATAAGTGCTTTCAAAAGCCACGCATAAAATGTCGGTTGAAACTATGTACCTAGTACCTATAGAGTATAGAATAAGTGCATAATTTATGACTTGACTGTTGCTCTACTAAATATTTATTAACTAAACTTAAATAGGCGTGTTAGTTGTAGAAATATAAGTTAAAAATGGCACACTTATTGGCTTGTATATAATTCAAAAATCGTTTAGTTGAGCCCTAGGTTCTACTGTATAAAGCTCGTAACATATCGCACACCCAGGCCAATAAAGGCGTAAGAGGAATTCACAAACTTTACAGGGTAGCAAAAAAACTGTTTAACCAGGAATATCTATTTTGTTTTTGACTCTATGATCTTTTGTTATATATCAAAAAATAGTAAAAAAAAAAACACCTTTTTTTTGTTTATATTCGAAACACCTTAAATTATCTTGGCAATCAATATTTAATGTTTAATGTTTTACAGACGTTTTCCGTATTTATTTAGGACCAGTCCTCAAATGTAATGATTTATATTCCAATCATCGCTTTCTAAATATTTTTTATACTGTAACTACTCATGCTTACGTCTGTTACGAAGTTCTATACTATGATAAAACACAGACGCTAAGTACTGTTTAAGGCCTTTTTTGCTTAATTTTATTTTACATATCGAATTGTATGACGCTTTTACAGTTTTGTTTGTTAAAACATAAAACTAAAATATAGTGTTAAGTCTAAATATGGGCTTTTTTACAGTATGTTCAATTAAACCATAACTGTAAGTAATATTAAGTTTCTAGGTAAAATATATATTTCAGTGGTGTAATAAAAAGGTTTTTAGAAAATTGTACTTTATTATAATAATAGTCATAATAAAAGTAACAGTGAATCTTTCTGATATGTTTAACTCAGAACGGTAACTAAATACAAATTCTTAGCAAGACCTCAAAATCTGGCATCAATAAAAATCTTAAAATTATTTATTACACCAATTACTAAACATACAAAAGAATAATAATATTGAAACAAAAATATTAATCTTCATTTATATTAATCATAATGATTGGTGTTTACGTACTTCTTATAAGTAGGTACTAAAGTTATTAAAATGTTTTTTTTATGTATGAGATTATTTTTTATGACTTTTTTTATTTTAGTCAACCAAGTATGAAGTATTAAGTATGAAGTATTCTACTGGATTGTTTTCAAGAATTTTTAAGTGTTGTAAAAATGGTTAGTAATCCCTCTAATAATAATCAACTTGTTGTTAAAACTTGAGTACATACATTATTGGTAATAATAGTTATTAGTTTAAACCTTTGAACCAGGATTAACAAATTTTTAAATTAATAACTGATAATAATACCGAAGTTTAAGTACTCTTACAATAAAGTAAAAAGCCTAATCGGTATTCTCTAACTTTGTGCTTGAAAACACACATACATTCATCGATATTACAATCAACATGCTACACAAAACTACAAAATCAAAGTTTTAAAACTATAATTACTAACACAGTTATAATAATAATTTAGTCTTCATCTGAATAATCGCTTGGCAAAAAGTTACGGGTATCATTTTCAGCCACTAGATTCCTATAAAACCCTTGATAATGTAACGGAATATCAAATTTGAGTCACAAAGACTTTTTAAATATTTGTACAGTGCACTTGACACTGGTAATAATTGGTCATAAGCAGTTTTGAGCTCAGGATCCGATCGAATTGGTCTGGATTTACGCGTTCTAGATGAACTATAATTTATAGTATCTAACACAAAGTAGGTTGCTCAAAATCATATTTGTAAAATAATTTATCGGGAGTTTCAGAAGTAATTTTAACTTCTTTTAATTTCGAAAAATATTTTTTTTCGCCTCTTGTATCTTTCAGCCAATTTTTGTTCAAAATCGCTAGTGATTAGTGTTGCCCAAACGAGAGTCTCGCAAGAGTCTTGCAATTAGCGATTATACTATTGCTATTTATTAAACGGTAGTTGAGATCTCAGAACAATGTAACAGAGTAGGTACATTTTGAGCTTGAATTGACATAGGCCAACCAAATGAATCAATTTAATTGAGACTCTTGAAGACTCTTGCGAGACTCTCATTTGGGCAACACTACTAGTGATTTAAAATCATAAAACAAATTCTGGGACTCAGTCATAACAAATTTCTTGTGGACCTTAGCGTTCATAATTATTTCGTATAATTGGTCAGGTGTATAAACGACTTTATTTTTAAATTCTTCTCTATGCAGGTGATGGATTATTCAAATAATTTCAGTTGGTTTATTACATTAACTCAAGTTTGTTTCTTTAATTGAACACAAATTAAAATATCACTATAATAATTGTAACCTTTTTATCATGTGATACACAACATTTAACTATTTATTATCAAAACCTTGTAAACACTATTACGAAACCTATTTATAAGATAGTTTAAACTGTTCTTTCATTGTTGTCTTGTATAACAGCATACTTGAACGTTATTTAAAAAATAACGTTGTTTGTTTACTAATTCTGTCATCGTAAGACTAATATGTAATTGAACTAATTAATTTCAACATATTTACTGTATTTTTATATCATTTAATTATAGTTTAATGTTAAAATACAAAGGTTAACAAATCTGTTTTAAAATCGTACGATATGACGTCACTTGTTTACACTGTGTATAAAAGCCGCCGCTCAGTCGTTCTAGACACGAACAGACCGGTTAAGTAGACGCACAGCCTTACTGAGCTGATCTACGAGTGGCCCTACCTAAAAAAAAAAAGTTCTAGACACAGTCACTCTGGAGCAGTCACACCGAACGGACCTAAGTTAAGTGAACTTGTGTTGTTTCTGACTTTTATTAATGTTTTCTAATATTTTTATGTGTAGAATTGGTATAAAAATCCTATCGTATTGCTATTGTATTTGAATATAAATTAATTATTTTGTATTTGTTACTTTAATGTGACAGTGTTAGAAATTGATAATTGTGTGATAATTTAATGAACATTTGGTATTAATTCTATAAATAACAATACTTATATAATGTGTAATGGAGTAGGTAATGAAATAGTAGATACACAAGTAAATAAAGCTATAAGTTATAACGATAGTAATCACATTGTGGTAATATTGTAAAGTACATATAGTGAATTGATGTTTATGTGAAAATGAATTATGTTTTGAAATGAGTAACTGTGGAGTTTCTTGCCGGTTCTTCTCCACAGAAAACAACCTTTCCGAACCGTGTGGTAAATGAATAAATTGATATTGCTATACAAAACTGCTAATTATTTCTATAATCTACCTGACAACTATGGTAATATCGATTAAATTGATAATTAATCGGTAAATACATAATAAATAGATATTGATAATTACTTTTATAAATAACAACATGCTTTGTACATATTATATATATATACATATGTGTATGTATATCTATTTTATATGTATAATCTCACATCAGAAATGGGATTGTTCACAGCCCACTTATTTTGCTTCGGTTTATTGAGTTTTGGTTCATAGTCCAAGTGATTTTATTTTAAGAATAAAATACTCAAGTACCCTCGTACTTGAATATAGGTCACGATTATCAGATTGTCATGCAGTTAATGTCAATATTGCCCTAATTCTAATGCGTTGTGTGAAAAGTTTCAGAATGGATCCCGCAATATTGGAAGGCCTCTTCATCCGTGATGCTGTCTCGGGCTATTGCCGCCGTTCAGATAATGATGTGGTGCTTCCGGTTCTTGATCCAGTAGCCAGTGACGGCAATTCAGCCTGATGGTGCCATAACATCGAGAAACATTGGGAATAACCTTGATGCACCAGCATGAAAACAGTTGCAAAAGCCGATGACAACGGGAGTCAAGTAAGAAAAAAAAAAACAATTAAATAAGTTTAAACCAATTTTAGCAGTAGTCAAATTAGGTCATTTTTAAGCGTATCACAGGTAGAACGATATGAATTCACTATAACTGAATGCCTTAGTATGTTTTGTAGTATGTTTGCTGAATAGTCAGATTGGCCGAACGGTCTATGGATAATTCAAGGATTGGTTATCACAATGATACAAACATTTACCGTTTTCTCTCCTTTGCGTTTACCAAATCGTGTTAAATAATAAGTAACCTTTGTTTTGCTACTACCCAGTTTCTGTTTTAAAAGATGTTAAAAAAAAAACTTAATAGCGTCACATTTTTTTTTTTAAGAATTTCTTTTGGATAAGGCAGTTGTGTATTAAAGCAGATACCTGCTGTCCAGATCCGTTAATAAAAATGAAATTCATTTTTTTATATAACTAAACTGAATTGAATTGAACTGAACCGAGTTGGAATGAATCGAATTGAATTGAATTGTACTGATTTGAATTGAAATGAGTTTTAAATTGAAATAATTAAATATAATAAATTAAATTTAACTAAAATAAAATACATTTATAAATTATAGATTTATAAAATAAATAAAAATAAAATATATAGGAGAAATAAAATAAATTAAAATAAATAAATAAAATGAATCAACCAATCATTTATTTTAGTGAACATAAGTAAAATTATAAGTTTGCATTAATTTTAATTTAATTACATCATAACAAATTAAACCAAATCACATCATATGAAATTAAATTAAACTACATCTACAATCAAATTTCAGCTATGGCAATTGTTGGGAATCAAACCCAATATACATGCGGCCAACGCGTGAGCAGCGCACTTACCTGCGCCTGAGTCATCGGCGGCGAGCGGCGGCGGGGACGTGTGCGGCGAGGGGGCGACGGAGCGAGAGAGGCTTGGACCGACACTCGCGCTCTCGGACACCGCCGACTGCGGTCATCTTATCGTTAATTTAAATCTTTTTCTGTTTGTCCGCGAAGCTCTTACTTTTTGTAAAAGGGAAGGCAATAAATCGCGCCTACAAATTTTATATACAGTCCATTTTATTTAACATCCCACATTGGCTTCAACATGTGTTCGGTGTTGAAGATACAAGGCACAATGTGCTCAACCCATCATGGGGCAATTACCGTCATCGCGCACTGAATTACAGTATCTATTTTTACATTGCAGCGTTGATTACGCAGGACCAGTGATGATAGCAGACAGGAAGGGCAGAGGTTGCAAACTAATAAAGTCTTTTTTGGCAATCTTTGTCTGCAATGCCACTAAAGCCTGTCATATCGAGCTCGTTACGGCTCTATCTAGTGAAGCTTATATAGCCGCTCTCAATCGTTTTGTGTCACGTCGTGGAAAACCTCAAAGTATCACGTCTGATAATGGCACAAACTTTGTCGGAACATCTAACGAACTATCAAAGGTTCTAGCAAGATCAGACCTTGAAGGTCAGTTAGCTCTTGAAGGAATTGAATTTAAATTCATTCCTGCATACAGTCCCCATTTCAACGGCTTAGCAGAGGCAGCTGTTCGTTCCATAAAACACCATTTAAAAAGGTTGTTACATACCACTCATTTAACATACGAGGAAATGGCTACTTGCCTCGCTCAAATAGAAGCTGTTTTAAACTCCCGTCCTCTTAGTCCTCTTTCCTCAAATCCTCTTGACTTCTCCGCTCTTACACCTTCTCATTTTTTAATTGGACGACCACTTAATGCTCTACCTCATTCGCAGGGTACTGATGTAAACATTGAGAAGATCAACAGTTTGGAGCGTTTCAAGCGAATAGAGCTCATACGTTGACATTTCTGGGACCGTTTCTCTCTGGAGTATGTAGTTCTACTTCAACAGAAGGTGAAGTGGCACTCCTCAAGGTCAGAGCTGAAGCTCGGCTCTCTGGTCTTAATAAAGGACAGAGCTCTTCCTCCTTCACTTTGGAGCCTAGGACGAGTAACCAAGGTGTATCCTGGTAGCGACGGTATATCCAGAGTCGCAGAGATCAAGACGAAGAGGGGCACTATCAGGAGGGCCTTTAATAATATTTGTCCCCTTCCAGAATTTTGAAGTTCCTTCAACCCGGGGAACATGTTGGGAATCAAACCCAACATACATGCGGCCAACGCGTGAGCAGCGCACTTACCTGCGCCTGAGTCATCGGCGGCGAGCGGCGGCAGGGACGTGTGCGGCGAGGGGGCGACGGAGCGAGTGAGGCTTGGACCGACACTCGCGCTCTCGGACACCGCCGACTGCGGTCATCTTATCGTTAATTTAAATCTTTTTCTGTTTGTCCGCGAAGCTCTTACTTTTTGTAAAAGGGAAGGCAATAAACCGCGCCTACAAATTTTATATACAGTCCATTTTATTTAACATCCCACATTGGCTTCAACAGCAATATTAAAATTAGGTATTTACATGAGATATCAGGAAATAATAAACTGTCGGTCATAATGTCTTTTCAACTAGAAATAAAAGTGAATTTACGTTTAAAATGACTGACATTTTCCTCACTCTTCTTCTTCTTCACCCTTTGGCAATGTAATATATAGTTTTGGAGCCATTACGAAAATACTGTTCCTATTTGTAACTGGTCACAACGACGTTTTCTACTTACTCTAGAAAATTTATGTAAATTATTTTTGACGAACATGGATATTTCGTATATATAATCCATCATCCGTCTCTAGTGCACTTAATTCATCACTATTAAAAAGTAAAGTACTATCATCTCCAAACTAGTCATTGGATAAATTGAAGCTGTTGGAAAGTCATTAATGTAAATAATAAATAGGGGTGACCCGAGTACACGTCCTTGTGGCACTCCAAACGTTACAGTTCTCTGGTCATTACTGTTTTTTTTTTCTTTTACTAATCCTGATTACTACAGTTATTTGCTGCCTATTACTAAAATAAGGTTCGTTTAAATTTAATACGTTTCCTCTTATTCCGTATTCGTTATGTTTATTTACTAGTATTGTATGATCTACGCGATCAAAAGCTTTTGACATATCCATGTAAAGCGCTAGAGTTGGTAGTTATTTTACCGACCCTGCTGCTGTTTGCAAGAAATCGTATATGGCTACATCAATAGATTTTTTTTTCTAAAGCCTTTCTGGATTATCAACTAATAAATATTTTTCTCAAAGTATGCAGTAAGTTGGTTAGATATTGCAGAATTAGAATGAATTTAAATAAATTTTATTTTATTTATTTATTAGGGAATTACAAACAGTAACACATTTTTATAAACCATAAAATCATAACAAATAAATGTAAGTTAATGTGCTCCCACACCGTTATCCACAAATTAAATATTAGGGACGTGGCATACATTTTAAAATATTTTTTTTTTCTAACTAAAGTGTGCTATATTATACAAAACAATATTACTTACTTAATAATGCATATTATTATGTTATCATTATTATTTGTTTATCACTTATTACCGGAGAAACGATAAGCTTTACGAATTAGTAAAGTTAGCAAAAGTAAATAAATTCAATAATAGCAATAAAATTAATAAAATTAGTGTTACTATTAATTAAATTATTTCTTATAATTATCACAATTCTATTATAATATAAAAAAAATATAATAACATAAAATTGTAGTTAAATAATTAAATATAAATGGTTACTATGGTTTCCTGGGAAATAAAAATATCTATATAAATAAAAAGAGAAGTCCTTACTGACTGACTCATCAACGCCTAGCCCAAACCCTTGGACCTAACAGCTGACATTTTGCACAGAGGTTCCCTTTATATTGTAATCAAGGAATAGGGAATATTTTTTTTTGAAATTCATAATTTCCCTAGAGGTTACGTAAAAATTAATTTAAATAGAGGATCAATGTTTGTATTGTTGAGGTAACCATGATTTTTTTTTAATCTTTATTATAATCATAAGTCCTTATAGTTTGTAATGTTGAATGTGATTATTAATATATTTATAATAACCATAATTGGAACACGATGAGTTAAATGATGGTTAGATATGTTTCCGCTGGTCGATCTTTTGTTCGGTGCTTGCCTATCCCACTAGCAGCGGGTGGAGGGGGCATGACACATCTATGCAATTGGAAAAACATAAACAAAGTCATAGTTAAAACATAGAAAATAAGAATGAAATGAAAGGACGTTGAGGTAAGAAAATATTAATAATCACATTTGGCAATTCTTTGTACTTCAAGACCAAAATAGTTAATGACGTATAATGAAATAAGTGTTGCAACTATATACTTGTTTATAATTTGTGTTCAATTGACGTTGTTTGTTTGAAATTATTGAATATAATCCTATAAAAATGTAGAGGCTATTATAGACTGCTGAGGCCCTGCCCTGATACCTTTCTGAAATTCATGCACAGCAGGTGATAGGACTGGTATGTCAAGGCCAGAGGCCGATGTGGACTGCTGAGGCCCTGCCCTGATACCTTTCTGAAATCCATGCGCAGCAGGTGGTAGGACTGGTATGTCAAGGCCAGCGGCCATATGTAGACTGCTTGGCAGCCCTGCCCTGATACCTTTCTGAAACTCATGCGCCGCAGGTGATAGGACTGGTATGTCAAGGCCAGAGGCTATTGTATTGATTATAATTAGTTGGTACTTCGAGAGCGAAGTACAGGTCAGTTTGGCCGTGATGGATTATTCAAATAATTTCAGTTGGTTTATTACATTAACTCAAGTTTGTTTCTTTAATTGAACACAAATTAAAATATTACTATATTAATTATAACCTTTTTATCATGTGATACACAACATTTAACTATTTATTATCAAAACCTTGTAAACACTATTACGAAACCTATTTATAAGATAGTTTAAACTGTTCTTTCATTGTTGTCTTGTATAACAGCATACTTGAACGTTATTTAAAAAATAACGTTGTTTGTTTACTAATTCTGTCATCGTAAGACTAATATGTAATTGGACTAATTAATTTTAACATATTTACTGTATTTTTATATCATTTAATTATAGTTTAATGTTAAAATACAAAGGTTAACAAATCTGTTTTAAAATCGTACGATATGACGTCACTTGTTTACACTGTGTGTAAAAGCCGCCGCTCAGTCGTTCTAGACACAGTCACTCACAGTCGCTCTGGAGCAGTCACACCGAACGGACCTAAGTTAAGTGAACTTGTGTTGTTTCTAACTTTTACTAATATTTTCTAATATTTTTATGTGTAGAATTGGTATAAAAATCCTATCGTATTGCTATTGTATTTGAATATAAATTAATTATTTTGTATTTGTTACTTTAATGTGACAGTGTTAGAAATTGATAATTGTGTGATAATTTAATGAACATTTGGTATTAATTCTATAAATAACAATACTTATATAATATGTAATGGAGTAATGAAATAGTAGATACACAAGTAAATAAAGCTATAAGTTATAACGATAGTAATCACATTGTGGTAATATTGTAAAGTACATATAGTGAATTGATGTTTATGTGAAAATGAATTATGTTTTGAAAAGAGTAACTGTGGAGTTTCTTGCCGGTTCTTCTCCACAGAAAACAACCTTTCCGAACCGTGTGGTAAATGAATAAATTGATATTGCTATACAAAACTGCTAATTATTTCCATAATCTACCTGACAACTATGGTAATATCGATTAAATTGATAATTAATCGGTAAATACATAATAAATAGATATTGATAATTAATTACTTTTATAAATAACAACATGCTTTGTACATATTATATATATATATATATATATATATATATATATAGTATATCTATTTTATATGTATAATCTCACACAGGCATGCATAGTCCCCTTCATTTTGGGTATGACCTGTTTGTAAAAATCTATGAACTTATATCCAAATTTAGTGTACGAGAAGCGTGCATGTACATCGCAAATATAAAGCAATTTCTATTCTGACCCGAACAATTATCAGAGTATAAAGACACTGATTTGACACCATTGAGAGCTTCTTTTTTGAAGAAAAGAGGGGCTAACGAAATCTCAAGCTGTCTCTATAGCTTGAGATTTCATTAGCCCCTCTTTTGGCTATCTGTGCATGCCACAAATAGCTGTGTCCTTGTCAAGATAATAAATTGTATACCGTGAAGTTATAGACTGGATATTTCCCTTTATAATGAAAAATACTTACATTGGATTGTGGATATTAGCATTATGATTATTACAATAGGATATTTCAGAAGCTAGAACTAGGTTGCGTAATTTATGTTTTTTTTTTTATTACCAATGAGCCCGCTCTTGACCTCGATCACACCTGATGGTAAGTGTAAGATGAGGTCTAAGATCGAACGAGCGAGCCCAGAAAATGCCTATTCACTCTTGCTTTAAAGGCTGACGGGTCATATGTGGCAGGGAACACAGAAGCCGGCAGAGAGTTCCACACCTTGGCTGTGCGCACAATGAATGTTGAAGAAAAGCGCTTAGTACGACAAGACGGTATATCGACCAAGTGTGGATGGTATGTGGTACTAGATATTTGTGGGTTAATATTATTTTCTACGTTGTCAATTTGATTCGCCACAGTTAAATTTAAATAAGCTCTATGTTCATCATCATCACTAATATTGTTAATCTCTGCTAGGTCATTGTTAATTGCAACTGGTTCTATTGGTATGTAAGTCTCAGTTAGATTTTTCATAGAAATGGTTTCATCGCGGCGTATACACATAGGGTTTGATGGTAAACTGTTTGGAGAATTAGTTAATTGTAAAGGTTGATGGTTTAAGTTATCATTATAAAAATCTGTTAAGCTATTACAATTATCTCCCGCTATTTTTGGGTGAATACCATCCATACCATGTGGGTATAATTACGACTTATTATTTGTAAACTCTTCTTCAACTGTCTTTTTAACGTCTAAATACAAATAGTTACGTGCTGTTATCCCTGAACGGCGCGTGAGTTATGAAAAGTAAATAAATAATCCCCACCCACGCATGCGTTGTAAGGGTAAGTACCACAGAAATCAAAAATATAGGAGAAGTGGTAAGGGGGCGTATCGGTGTCCGCGCGACATGGCCACAGGGCTCATGTCACAGGCAAGTGGCCGTCTCTGCGAACTAGTGCGCTTTCGACGGCGATCGTGATAACATATATGAATGCCGAGTTTTTCTGTGGTATCTTGTAAAACCCGAAGCCAAAATCAAAACTATGTGAATCATGGAATCACTTACCATATGTAAGTACAAGTATTTTACAATATTTGTCTTTAAAATCATGAAAAACAATACATCGTAAAATCTTTCTTGGTTTTACTATGTTATTTTTGTTTTCAAATATCAGAACGACTGTACTACTTGTGCTATAAATACATTGCTCCTTAACCACCACCTGAGTTCGTCACTAAGTAACTGGACAAGCAATGTAAAAATAACATACGAAACTGTATTACGCGGATTCATCGCGTAGTGAGGCCGCCACTTCTTGCGACGAATTAGTGATGTGCTTGTGCAGATCCACTAACGTATGCTATCGACAGCAATGTCGATTGACGAATGAAATATTGCTATTATAGTTTAGGGGTTTTTCAACCGACGACAAAAAAAGGAGGAGGTTATCAATTCGACGCGTATATTATTATTATTATTTTATGAATGATCACCGATTACTCGGAGACGGCTGAAGCGATTTGGAAAATTCTTTTTTTGTTTGAAAGGGTATACTTTGAAATTGGTCCCATTGTCACCAAGTCAGGATCTGATGATGGGATCCTAGAGAAATCGAGGGAACTCTTCAAATATTATAGGCACACCTATAGTGATTTGAGTATTTTTATAGTAACTTGTGTAGTTGCATTCGAAAAGCACCATTTGTGAAGTAGACCTGATGATGAAGACCACCGATGGCCACTGGAACTACTCAATATATAAGTAGGAATAATAAGTAGTTCATGTGTTCCGCTTCGATTACTTGAATGTGGTTATTAAGCAGAATATGCTCGTCATAATGCATATGGTGAATTGAAGCTGATGGCGAACTACCAGGAGAACTCCTCAACAAATAACAGCCCAACATTGGGAAAAGCAATATTTTGTAAATGAATATAAGTAGTTGACATTTAGGCTCTTGTAACTAGGTAAATTAAAAATCGACCAACTAAAAAGAGTGAAATAAAAACTTTTCACCAAAAAATTAAACCGACTCCCAAAAAACACTGCAAAGTGAAAAATAACTTTAATTTCGGAAGTCGGTGCCAAAAACGAAAATACAAAACTAAAGACCGGTAAAAAGTTTTTTATAACATACGGAAACCTCTAAGAAAATTGGTTTAACTTTTATTTTACATGAGATGACAGAAATATAAATACGTTGAAATGTCAAGTGTACAAAAAAGTAAAAAAAATAAACAATTTATTTTACGCCCGCAGCATGCGTAAGGAGTTCCGACGTCGCTGTCGCTACAATAGTTTATTTTTCAATCTGTCAACCGTTTTAGCCCGGTGTAAATAATGTTATTTTACTTATTTTGATTTTTTTAGAGAGTACTAGAGAAATGCGTAACCAATATTCGTAAAGTAAGTTACTTTAATTTTAGGTTAATAATCGGTGGTGTTTTTCGGTTTAGAATTATCGTATGTTATGCCTTATCCTATGTTGCTGTTTCTTTATTTTTTTATGGTTTTTGTATTTTACTTCCGTTGAAGCTTCGAATGCGTTTTAATAATCGGCATGGTTCAGATAATATATTAGTGAATTTAGCTTAAAATAAGTCAATATATTCATGCTATTTATTTGTTAGGCATGGATGTGTGTTTGTTTTCATATATTTAACAATTTCTCTACTAACTAGGATTTTTCTTATAACAAAAACCTATTATAACCTACGAAACTATTACCTGCGGGGTAATTGCGTAACACACTTACAGTAGGAATCGGTTTCATTATGCTAAATCAACAACACTCACTGTGGTATTTACGTTGTTGAGCAGACCAATATTTTGAACATATGTAGCAATGGATTAGCAATATACGTCAAAATCATTCAGATCTTGATTTATAGTGTGGTACGTAATTATTGCGATGCTTATTATATGGTGACGTTTAGAAGTAGCTTAGGATGTATGTAAATGATAAATAAGTGGTTTTCGTACTTTTCAGCTTCCCAAAAGATGGTAATATAAAAAAGGAATGGATTGATGCCACAGGCATGCCACCTAACTGGTACCCTACACAAAATAGCACCATAAATGCTCGGTTCACTTCAGCGCAGAAATGTTCCAGCCTGAATGGACAATTCCAAAATTAAGAGTACAACTGATTTTTGCAGAAGTGGGTTAAATTTTATTTTATTACTGAAAGCTATTCTCATGTTTTAGTACATTCATAAAATCAGTCATTCAACTTTTCAGGATTCTATACAACCTATATGGCTGGTATATTCCGATCAAGAGCGTAATGTAAGTTAACATCAACTTCTATTTGACCTATCACTATGATAATTAAATATTAAGATTTAAGTCGAAAGCGCCAGGGTAGCCCATAATACTTAGTAGGTTGTACTTAATAATAATTATGTAATGTTATGTTCTTAATAATATGTTTATTGTTATTATAATATTTTCTGGACATGCCATTTTTTATTTGGTTCATTTTCAGGTGCCCAAAAAAATGTACAATAACAAATGGAAGAATCGATAACTTTCCGATTTAGTCAATCACTAGCGTATATGTAAAATAAATTGCTTTTGCACAGCACAACGATAGCGACCGATGTTTTTGTGTGGGTAAATTCTAAGGTGCATGGTAAATACACGCTGTGTTTGACGGAATAAGGTTTATTATTGATTGTATAGTACGTTCTGATTTAGGAAATGCGGATGTGTGCGCGAGTGCGTATCTATTGATTTTATTAAACTGCATGTGTAGTTGTTGCCCCGCCCAGCGCCTAACTGGAGACACACGGTGCCGATATAATTTCTTCTGTTGACCACATCTAGTTATTTATTTTATCTATGGTAAGTACCCAGATCTTTCGACTTGTTTATGTGACGAGTTCGTGATTACTTCCACCAACCAGATCAAACCGTGAATGAAAAAAAGTCGTAAGCATGATTATTTCGAAACTGTGTGCGAGTGCACCCGTAAACATGGAAATACGGCTTTTTTTGTTTGATTATTTTTATTTGTGATGGGATGTAATCGGTATTATTTTAAGAAAATTGATTTTTTATTAGGCATTAAAAAGCATAATACGAGGTACAATTATACATTTTTGCTTTATTTAATGAAACAAAAACCTAAACATGATTAGGTGTATTTTAATGAAATTTTACGTGCTTATGTTGGTTTATCGACTTCATTAATTGAAAAAATATTGAACTTAATTGACGCCAATTTATTTTTTTGTGTAAAACCTTCATTTTAAGTCGAAATGTAGCAGAAAAAATTAAGCGCATGTATCTTTACTTAAACTATTCAAAACTGCAATAAAAAAAAATATTGACGTATCAGCACTTACGTCTTTGTTGAACTGGGTGTGCGATATTACAATCTTCACAGAAATTATTTCTCTAAAAGGATCCAACAAGACGCTAAGTGAATCATGCATAGCTAAAAGTAGGTAGTACTAACATACACTTGCAGAATTAATTCTGGTAAGCGCAAGCCGTTTTGCTGAATTTACAATGAAGACGGACTTACAAATGATAGTGACTGATTAAAAGGCCATGTTTAGTAAATGAAGGACAGCGGGAGTCAGAATTTCTCAAAGTGTTTTACCACGAAATGGAATCTGCGTTTTCCGTTAATATTTTGCAAGTAGGTACTAATTGTAGAAAGATTACTCTTTCTGTTGGCCCAGTGGTTACAGGGATGACTGTTTGTACCCAGGAAGGCACGTTAATTTGTGTAGTTTATAGCAGCATATACTCGTAAATCATACAGTGCCCTACGTCTACGATAATGCGTTCCGGGTGTTGGGTCTGTCCTGCTTCTATAGCACATCAGGGATGTTTGTTGAAGCTCGCGTTGATTGTTTTTTATGCGACGATGCAAGAACAATGAGCTTCCCTGATGCGCCGGGTTCAGGCCAGCCCCAACGTCATCCTAAGTTGTGTGGCAAGCAGGCTCAACTGTGTGTTCGTGAATTGCTGCTGCAAGCTCTCCATGTCAGCTTTTTGGCTGCAAGTTGCTGTGCTGAGAGGGCAGAATATTATATCCACCCACCCGCATTGGGCCCGCGTGATGGATTGCGGCCTATTCTTACTCATAGACAGGAGTCCTGTGTCCCACGATGGGAACGTTATAGGCACGTTATAGGCTGTTGATTTTATTTTAGTTCAAATCAGAAAGGAATTCTCAAAAATTGGAGACCCAAGAAGACAAAGAGAACTTTTTCCACAATTTGAATTTCTGGGGCTATTGCGTTGAATTTGGAGTGTCAATTGTCTGTCAGTACTGTCGGATATGAAAAGTTCACACTTCGAAAGGTTGAGATGTAATCCTATCGAAAGGAGTTCATTTCTTAGAAACTGTCGATTCCGATCACGTGGGAAATTCCAAAAATCCTTTCTTAGTGCTCCCCTGCACACCCCAAGGAACATACATGCCACATTTCAGCTTCTTGCGCCCAGTAGTTTCGGCTGTGCGTTGTCTGTCAGTCAGTCAATAACGGACGCTTTTATATATATTGATATACATAATATATTGTGGATTAATTACACGTTCTCGAGCAAAAAACGCTTCGTTGGCTCCATCTTGAAATGTAATGTTAGCTTCAAGATTACGTACCAGGTATATTAGATAATATCTACTACGAATTCCATATACTGATGATGCTTTGCGCAAAAATCCAACACAGTACAACAAAATAGATACCGCGTACCCTAAAAACTAGCACCTTTCTACCAGTGCTACGACAAAATCTATATTTTTTTTTCTATTTCTACGTACAAATAATGACATTCATCATTTTTAGGTAAAATGTATTTAAATAAAATAAATGCGTATTATCGCGTCGAGCCTACCTGCTGATGTTTTTAAACTGTACCTACTTAAGTTTTCCTATATACGGGGTACAAAAATATATCTAATTAAAATAAGCCCATGAAATTAATTAGGTACCGCATGCCTACCGAATTAAAAGTCCCTAGAGTGAATACCGCTCGGTATTCACTTTGGGCATCTCTGTGTCGGAGCGAGGCGGTAACTACTCGGAACCGCCTTTATATTTCAACTTCACCTTACTAGACCGCACTCCATTCAATCTGCTGCAAAGGTTAACCGGCGGTTGATTTTGTAAATCCCACTTGAAACTTATTTGTATTTTTATGTAAATTTCATCATCTCATTTGTGTATTTTGGGATGAGTAAAACATAATGCTGTTTATTAATTTAAGTCAAGTGCTATTTTCAACCGACGACAAAAAGAGGAGGTTACCAATTCGACGCGTATATTTTTTTTTTTTTTTTTTTTTTTTTAATGTATGATCATCGATTACTCGAAGACGGCTGAACCGATTTGGAAAATTCTTTTTTTGATTGAAAGGGTATACTTCGATACTGGTCCCATTTTCATAAACGTCAGGATCTGATGATGGGATCCTGGAGAAATCGAGGGAACTCTTCAAATATTATAGGCACACCTATGTCGTTTTGGGTATTTATTATAGTAACTTGTGCAGTTGCTCTCAAAAAGTATCATTTGAGGAAGTGGAACTGATGATGAAGACCACAGATGGCCGCCGAAACTACTCAATAATAAGTATTGAGTGGATTGAGATTCGATTACTTGAATATGGATGTTACGCACTTTATGCTCGTCACAATGCATATGGTGATGTAGAGCTGATGGTGAAGTACCAGGAGAACTCCTCAACAATTAACGGCCCAGCATTGGGAAAAGCAATATTTTGTAAAAGGTTATAAGTAGTTGATAATTAGGCTCTTGTAACTAGGTAAATTAAAAATAGACCAACTAAAAAGAGTGAAATAAAAACTTTTTACCAAAAAATTAAACCGACTCCCAAAAAACACTGCAAAGTGAAAAATAACTTTAATTTCGGAAGTCGGTGCCAAAAACGAAAATACAAAACTAAAGACACCGACTACCGAAATTAAAGTTATTTTTCACTTTGCAGTGTTTTTTGGGAGTCGGTTTAATTTTTTGGTAAAAAGTTTTTATTATTTAAGTAAAGCTACAGATAGGAGTATAGTCGACCCTTTCGAGATGTGATGCTGGTGAAGAATGCTACGAATCCCCTGGACGGGTCGTACTAAGATATCGATCTTACAGGAGCTCAAGCAAGACATACAGTACCCCTCCACAAATTGCCTCCACAGAATACTGCAGTACTTCAGTCATATAGCTCGCTGAAATACAGACAATTTAGAAGAGCTCATAGTTACCGGCAATATAGATTTAAAAGACCAAGAGGACGCAGTCCCAGACGTTGGGCTGGTCAGGTGTCTGAAGTACTGCAGATGCTGATGCCCTTGGCTCTCCATCAAGCTGAAGACGGAGAAGTAGTAGATGAAGAAGTTTTTGCAACGTTCATGTCGTAGCCACGATCTTCAGCACTATGTTTGAGTGCTTTCATCTTTCCCAGAAATAATTGTTATTTCCTGTGATTGGTATATTAACAACCCAGTCGGCAGTCAGATAGCCAGTCGGTTCAGGTAAAGTTCTTGTTGCTGATAAGATGTGGAGCTGACCCCGACACCCTACTCTCTCTTTATTCGAATCATGCATTACATTCTAAGTTTCATCGATGCCTACTTAGATTTGTGTGTTCTTTTAATTCTATTAAAATTTCCACATGTGTTTCGATCCAGGTGAGCTGATTTGGGATTAAATATTTAGAATTTGAGTAAAGAAACTGGTATTTTGGTATTAAGGCATGCCAGACGAATTACCCGTTTTCCCATGAATGTGAATCTTTCCATGAATGATTACCCAAATCTGTAGATGAGTAATAAATAGATTTATTCAACCAATAGGCTAACAAAGTCACATTTACATGTCATATTTTAATCCTAGCTATAGCTACAATTTTCTTCCGGATAATTTATAACTTAGGAGTCTTTTTGAAATCTAGCATCGATTAAAAATTATGTAGGCATAACAAAATGCAGGATAATGTCTGTGCTGGCATTTTGAGAACAGGACCAGGAATTGTTAGATTTAGCTTGGTTAGGTTTAATAAAATTACTGACCAGAGCATCAGTTATCGTGATTAAATCTCTACCTCAAGTGGCTAAATATCGAAAGCGTGACTGGACATCAAACTAAAACAAATTTTCGATACGTCCAGTAATCTGGCACCCTCCACCCATATCTACCCGTCATTACCTAAAAATTACCTTATAAGTTATGGAATGGTACATTTTATGTATCTTGAACTATTCCATACGATCTAGTAATCCAATCATTCTAATTTCTAGCACATCCAATTTTTGGTGAATACTATCGCATTAGTAAAATTTTAGTGTACATAAGCTGCCAAGATCAGTCAGCCATAGATTCATGAAACTATTTTGTGTAAGAAAGTGCAAGAAACTTCACGGGGATTCTTTTAAATCAATAAAAAGTTACACTGGTTGGCGTTAGACGTGCATAAAAGTGGTTGAATCTGGAATAAAAAAAAACACATTGTAATTGAAACATATACTAAGCTGACTCGTCCCAACTAATGGCGGCGGCGGCGCCCGTTCATGAATTCAATATAAGCGCTGAATTTATTCAACTCAATCATTTTGAAGGGAACTGAGATCGGTGAGACATTTGAGTACACAGGACACTTTCAATTATCAGGGCATATTCTTAATTTAAATTGAAAACATACCCACTACATGGAACTACCACGAGTCCTGGGCATGTCTTGGTACAAAGTACTTGTATAGGTAATGCATGACATTATATAATACAAAAATTATATAATAAAAAAATCCTTTCAATTTGTTTAACATTGTAGCTTATCTAAACCTACTAGAGTATAAAAATGTTAATCCTCTTTCCATGTATGTAAATTTTGGTCTGTAAGATATGGTTCTAAATAGATAGAATATACTTTATTGTACACCAAAATTTAAACACACCTATTTAACATTATTTCTTAATTCTATGGTTACAATGGCGGTCTTATTGCTAAAAGCGATATCTTCCAGACAACCTTTGGAAGGACTTTCAAAACTTTAATTAAAGTGGGGAGGGCTAAATTTTATTAGTGTACTCATAAAACAGAAAATAATATATTTTTGGTTTTATCATTAGTTTTATTTTATTGTTAAGGTAACCAAAGTAGATACAGTACATATGCGGATATTTTATTGCAAAGAAACATATGCTGCAGCTGTAATAGACGTTGATTGAGGACTATGTATATGTAGATTATATTATGTTTACATGTTTGAGTGGGGAGAGCTAATAATGTCCTGGATCAGAATGTCCACAACACACACACACACACAACATAGGTATAAAAATAGTTTGTTTTTTAACCGACTTCTAAAAAAGGAGGAGGTTCTCAATTCGGATGTTTGTATTTTTTTTTTTTTTTTTTTTTTTTTTATGTTTGTCCACGCGTAACTCCGTCGCTTGCCAACCGATTTGAAAAATTCTTTTTTTGTTGGAAAGGGTATACTTCCCAAATGGTCCCATGAAAATTTTATCGAAATCGGACGAGCCGTTTCTGAAAAATAAAAAAAAGTCGAAAAAAATAATTTACCTTGATGATCTTTTCGTTTACTCTGCATTGCGTTTTTTGTTCGCGCATAACTCCGTCATTTACGAATCGATTTGGAAAATTCACTGACCCACTAAAAAGCGCGAAAATAAAAACTTTTTTGCAAAAAATAAAACCGACTTCCATATCAAAACACTACAAAGCCAAAAATAATTTTAATTTCGGAAGGCGGTGTGAAAAAAAAAAAGAAAATACAAAACCAATAACACCGACTACCGAAATTAAAATTATTTTTGGCTTTGTAGTGTTTTGATATGGAAGTCGGTTTTATTTTTTGCAAAAAAGTTTTTATTATTTTCTAAAACTTGCCCCACACTAGATCTTTGTCCTGCATCGTAGGTGCGTTTACAACAATTTAAACTTTCATACACAAACAGCCAGACTCGTAATCTCTATTTGTAGGCTGTACCGTTAATTGCTTCAGTGCGGCAATCAAACCTTCGACGCGCAGTGCAGAAGCCAATTTCTCTACTACTGCCCAAACTGTGTCATCAATGAGGTATTATGGATAACTAGATCACTCGTTTATGATAAGAGCAAAACATCAAAATTTATTTTTAATTACTTCCCATATATTTATCATTAGAACCTAAAACGGGATATTTACCATGTATCGGAAACTCAAAACAATAAATACACATAAATATCACGTTTTAGGTTGTAATGATGCTGTAAAAAAACCTACCTTATATATTCATATGCTTAATTTGCTACCTACTATGGACATAATGGAGAATAAATAGCTCGTGGCTAAATAATAACAGTCATACTAGTCGATCTTGAAGGTTAAGCAACTCTCGCTAAGTTAGGTCCATGAATGGGTGACTCTTGGCATACATGGGCACTTACTTTTGTAAGTCAGCAGTTAGGGCACGGTTCGAAATTGGTCGTTTTCTATGGAGAAGAACCGGCAAGAAACTTCATATTTACTCTTTTGAAATTAAAATATCATTTTTACAATGTATCCATAATACGGGTTAATTAGGTATGAGAGGACAGTATAGACCAATTAATACAGCACAATGGAATTACAAATAAAAAATTGTAAAACAAATCTAAGAGTCTACAGTATTCTCCCATTCACAAAAAAACTATATTATTATATTAAAATAAACTTGAGAAGCGACAACTTCAATAATCTATACTATATTATAATAATATTATAAAGCGGAAAAGTTAGTTGTTTTAGTTTGTTAGTTTGTTTGTTTGTTTGTTTGTTTGCTTGAACGCGCTAATCTTCGAAAGTACTGGGTGGATTTGGATGCAATTTGGTATGGTAGTAGCTTGAAGCTTGAGGAAGGTTATAGGCTACTTTTTAACCGACTGCAAAAAAGGAGAGTTATGTTTTTACCGTGATAGAATCCACGGGAGCGAAGCCCCGCGTGAGTACTAGTGAAAGATAAATTAATAATAAAAATAAAACAAAAAGAAAATCTGTTATTATCGTAGAGAAAAATAAAAAGACACACTCACGAAAGTGTTGTTAATACACTAGTCGATAGCGCAATTAGAGATTAGAAAAGCTCGTTAAGGTGTGGAGTCCGGCTGTCATTTGTACATCTTTGACAGTCATTTTAGCCAGAAGCTCGGGTAGTCAGAAGCCAGAAAGTCTGGCACTAGTCTCGCCAAAGAATATCGTGTTACCCAGCTACTGGATTGTGAAGGTCAGATAAGCAGTCTTTTCGTGTCCAACGCTGGTAGTACTCAGCTGCATACGGTTTGACTGGAATCTGACGGTCATAATGGATTCCTTAAAAATAAAAATAAATAAAATAAAATACGTTTAATTCAGGATTCAAAAGTCCCATATAGACACATACATTAAAGACAGATACATTACATAATAAATAAATTATCTTAAACATCCACACAAAATAAAAAAAATAAAATAAAAATTACAATTAAATAAAAAATAAAAAACATGCAAAACAGATAGGCTATCCCACCCCACACGCGACATGTCTCCCACAACAATGTCGTATATAGGGACAGTCTAGCCTACCTGCTATCATCTTCAAAATAGTGTTGGAGCCAGTCCACACTCGGCGCACTAGGGATGCACTCCGCTTACGCATAGTCGCATAAAAGCAGCTAGTACGCGCCTCAGCAAACATCCCTGAGGCACTGCAGAAGCGGGGCAGCCCCATAATTGCCCTAAACGCATTATTATATTGTACACGGAGAGCACTGTAACTTTTCTGCGTGTAGTTAGCCCACAGGCTGCACGTATATAAAGGCGTACAATACGCCCTAAAGAGCGTAGTCTTAACTTCAAATGAACTACGTGCAAACCTGCGAGCTATCATGTTCGCCCTCTTTGACAGTGCTCTCCGTTCCCGTTCAATATCTGCATGATCCCGTAAGTCGGCAGTTACGATGTGCCCTAAGTATTTGAACTGAGTCACCCATACTAAAGGGTTCCCATTGAGGTACACAGGAGGTACTTCTAGCGGGCACTTCGTACCACTCATAAAGATCATGCAGTTACTTTTTACTACATTATATGTAAGACCATGCTCACCGACATATTCCTCACATATTCGCACCAGTTTCCTCAGACCACAGACCGACGCGCAAATGAAACAATGTAAGTACGTTACCTATGCAGGTTTTAGCGATAAGTGATCGTTCTAGTATACAAGTCAGCTTGAGGTCAATGTTTCAAACCGATACATCAACTTAAAGCTTGCTTATTTTATTAATACCTAGGCAATGATATTATAAAGTACAGATATGTTAGGTTCATAGTAATTTGCGTTGAAATTTGTTCCGCGTAGTAAAAACTGCACACATCACGGATATCTATGGCACACATTGACAAGTTTTACTGATAAGTAGAACAAAAGATACGTAGCAACACGCAAGTGAAAGAGGTAGCTATAATTCTAACAATTGCGCTTCAAATGAGTCCATGTGCCATAGGATAATATTTTTATAGCCGTAGAGTCGACACTTGATTGAAGAGTAAATACGTAGGTAAGAAATTAAACATCATAATGGTTAATCACGGATCAAGTATTACCACTAATTTTTGTACTCAGCTTAGCCCATTATATTCAAAACTAAAATAGAAATTAATAGTCATTATGTTAATGAAATAATTTATGATCAGTTATAACAATAATTGTATGATTCGAAAACTTCGCCAAATCGGAACTTCATCTTGGATGAAGCAGGTGGAAAACTAGTAATCAATAAATAATCAATTTCATGACACAACTATAGGTTTCATAATGAAATGTCATGTAGCGGTTTCTTTGTAGGTACCTATACTGACCAAACAAATTCAACGTTGGCGAAAATGCAAGCAACAGGTAGCTGACATTTTGTTAAACATTATGCAGGCAGCATTATGTCTCATAAAATGTTTTAGTTACCTACCTACCTCTATAATTGGAACTGCATTTTTTTAAGCATTGTTCGACCACATTTCGAAACATATTTGTTAGTACTTTGGTAGTGATTGCTACATATCCTGCTGTTTTTTTATGTTATCCAGTCTGATTCGCTTTTTTGTTCACGAACAATTGCGATCCAATCTTGAAGTCGAACCTGATCCCTCGGAAACCTAATTCAATAAAAAAACAGTTATAATCCTGAATAATCAGTCAAATGAACTTTAGTCAAAAAAATTGTAACGCAAAACAAATTAAAACAAGTCAATCAATATCGCTTCTACACTTAAACTTTTAACTAATCTATGTCCGCACGCACGCATCCTTATCGCTCGCGCGACAAAGCAAGTTTGCTCTCTCTGTCTTCACCTACATATGGCTCCTAAGCATAATTTATTGGCAAGTTTGGAAAATAAATGAAATATAAAAAATAATCTTAATATATTTGCATTCTCACATGTGGTATGAGATCCTTTGTATTTTGTTTACTTTGGAAGTATAATTCGTACACTTCGAAAACTCACACGATGGCATTTTTGATAAATAAAATCTAAGGACACGGATATTACGGTGCGGCACGCTTGTAGTTGCGTTCGACGCAGACTAGTTGGAAGCAGGGACTGAAAACGGTTACGGTATACGGTTACGATACCTGTATAAAATAAATGTACCTTAATAAAATAAAGGTAAGGCTATACCGTTATTTAACCTTTATGCAATATCGGTACCGCAAAACATAGAACTGACCGTTGCAGGACGTGGGACGAGGGTTGTGAGGCACCGGCAAGGGTGGACAAAGCACAGGCGTGCGCGCCGGCAATCATATTAGAACCTGCTTTTGTCGCTTGTCGCCGGACGCTCGCATACAGTGACCACTAACACTCTGTCAATAAAAGTTGTGTTGTGTGTGTCGTGTTATTTAGAACACAATTCCTAGTTTTTATGTTGCAAATTAATATTTGTTACATAAGTTTTTTTAATGTTGATTTCATACATTTTCTTAAGCGCATATAGACATTTATTTAAAAAAATACTTAAATTGATTATATATATATTTTAATAATTGTGTTGGTTCCTAAAGATAGTAATTATTATATTACATTATTATAAAAAAAATATTTCTGAAAAAAGTTGTTACTCAAAGCAGTGTTCTTAAAATTGTTAATTTCATATTTAATTTAATAGAAAAACAGAAGTTTATTTGATTAAAATTATATTGAAATTGATTGTTACAGTTAATCTTTTTTTTATTTTGTCAATAAATAATTGGTACAAAAAGTAGTGTTTCTTTCATCTACAAAAACTATGTAAAACTTTCGGAATAAAACACACTTATTTAGTAATTAGTTAACCTTGCTGTTTAATAAAATATTCTTTTTTTAAATATTAACAATAATTTAAATATTCGGTAATTATTCGGCAAATCAACCGAATATTCAGCCGAATACGAACATGACAAAATATGCCGAATGTACCGAATACGAATATCCGGCCGAACATTCGGCGCATCTTTAATGTATCCTGAATGGAACCTATGTTCAGAGTTGGTTTATAGTAAAAGTTATGATGAGTACGTTAACCCCCTTTCGGCAATTACAGGGTGATTGTTAACAGGTATATAACCTATTAAAAATACCATGTAATAGATAGATAGAATATACTTTATTGTACAACAAAATTTAAACACACCTATTTAACAATATTGCTTATTCTATGGTAACAATGGCGGTCTTATCGCTGAAAGCGATATCTTCCAGACAACCTTTGGAAGGACTTTAAAAACTTTAATTAAAGTGGGGAGGGCTAAATTAGTGTACTTACTACATTACTCATAAAAACAGAGAAACAAAATTTATTTAAATATTAAAATAAATAAATGAATATGCAAATATATATATATAAATACAATGTAATACATAGGTAATTAAATAATACAATACATATAATGTGATCTTTAACATTAAGTGGAGAGAAAACAAAAGAATAGTCATAAATTGGAATGAAAATAATTAGCAACCGAGCTTTTAAAAGTAGCCAGTGACTGAGCTTGTCTTCTGACACCGGCAATGCATTCCACAAACGAATAGCTTGCACCGTAAAAGATGAGCCATAGAATTTAGTAAAATGTGCAGGCATTGAAAGTCTCAAATTCTCCGATGATCTCAAATCTCTTACATGTGTGTCATGAAGGAACTTAAAGCGTTCTTTGAGATAAAACGAAGTTGTAGGATTGAAAAGAATACTGTAAAGTAATGATAAAATATGTGCATTCCGGCGAAGGCGGATCGGCAGCCACCAGAGTTTAATGCGAAACTCAGAAACATGTTCATATTTGCGCAAACCAAATATGAATCTGATACAAAAATTTTGGAGTCGTTCAAGCTTATCTAGCTGCACTTCAGTAAGATCTGGATAACCTGCATCAGCATAGTCGAGAACAGGTAGAAGAAGCGATTGGGCAAGCGCAATTTTAGTGGCAGTCGGCAGGAAATTGCGCAATCTGCGTAAAGACCCCGCAGAGGCATACTGTTTGAGGCTTATTTCTTGCAACTGGGGACCCCAAGACAAATCCCTATCAATATAAATACCGAGGTCTTTTACTTAGTAACAGTAAGGTATAGCATCAAAAACGATTTGAGGAAGGGTCACCCAGTTAATTTTGGAACGTAGCCTAGGGCTGCCAACAATAATGACTTGAGTCTTCGCAGGATTAACTAACCTTCAAACCATGATTCAAACTCCAATCAGAAATACGCGCTAAATCTTTATTCACAATCTTCACCGCCTCAGACAGTTCTTCAACGGGAGCTTGCAAATAAATTTACAGATCGTCAGCATAAAGGTGATAAGATGAAATAAGTTCATTTGAAATAGAATTTATAAATATGGCGAAAAGAAGAGGAGAGAGAACGCCCCCTGTGGTATGCCAGCAGTAGTATTGCACCATGAAGATGATGTACCTTCAATGCAAATACGTTGTCGGCAGCCACACAGGTAACTACGAAACCAATCAATTGCTGTTGGAGATATGTTAAGAGAGCAGAGTATACCGAGCAGGACATCAAAATCTGATATCGTCAGTAATTTTAACTAGAGCTGTGGTAGTGCTATGTCCTGAACGAAACCCGGATTGGTACAAATTTAGGAGTTGATTTTTACAAAGGAAGGCACTAAGTTGATTGTGGATAAGGCGTTCGAGGACTTTGGATAGGAACGGTAATATGGAAATAGGGCGGAAATCAGAGAAAGAAACAGGATTAGACTTTTTAGGGAGAGGAGTTATCTGAGTTTCTTTCCACAAAGATGGGAAAACACCTGAGGATACAGAATAATTGAGACATGGCAAATGACAGGAAGAATTTCGTCCAAGATAGGGAGTATCATCTTACGGCATTACCAAAGGCATTTGACGTTATAGATAGCATGCTCTTCTTAACATCACAACTGGTAAATTGATTAAAAATAAAAGGAGAATAATTGGGAGTGGGAAGAGGAAAAAGATTATTTAGAGTATTGGTTTTAACAGCATCATTGAAGCTACAAGAGGTGGAAAAATGTTGATTGAGCGATTCAAGGTCTATATCCTTAGGAATAGACTCTTGACGTGACTTCCCAATTCCCATAGAAAGAGAAGAAAGAAATTTCCAGACTTTAGCTGGATCACCGTTTTCAACGGACTTATGAATGTGGCGGCGTTGGGCATCCCTACAAACCAAGTTGCTGCGATTTCGGATAGCGACGTATTTTTCTCGACTTTCTCGACTAGGTCTGCACTTGAATTTAGACTTTGCTGCTGCCTTTCTTTGTAAAATTACGTCATCTGTTAGCCACGGAGCAGGTAGATGCTTAATCTTTACCAAACGAACAGGTACATGCACGTCATAAAGCTGGTTAAGATTGGAATTGAGGAGGTTAACTTTGTCATCAATCGACTCTGCATGAACAAGATCAGACCAGTCAATATTGCTAGCATCTTCCCGAAGACTTTCCAAGTTCATTCCACCAAAACTGCGCTGAAGAATACTTTTGATTTGTTTTATTAAATTTACCAAATAATCCTAAGTAGGAGACAATCATATGGCTTAGGTACAATTTAATCAGTCGTTAATTAATAAGAATATATATTTTTTATGCGTCACTTTTCTTCAGTATATCCAATATTTCCTTCATCTTATTGTAACGCATGTTTCCGTGAAACTTAGACATCTCCAATGCTACTATTTTCGCAAAGAACTCGTTACATTCAGCTTCTTTTTCTGCACTCATGTTGCAGCCTTCGTATTCCATCATAGTCCCAATTTCTCTTGTTGTTGTAATAGTGTTATATTTATGGGTACACAATTCTCCAGAGTTGGATAAATCATCATTAGTTTGATAATCACGCAGATCCTTATGTAAATCAAAAGTGCCTGCTTACCTTTTTCTGTAATTATAACTTTTCGTGTGCTATTTGACATTGTGTGACAAGAAATTATGCGAGGCGCACCGCGCATGTGACTTTGTGCCTCGAGAACAAGCCAAACTAATGCAATTTGATGAGAAACTCGCGCTACCGAACAAGGGCCAGGGGTGGTCAATATCCGTCTCTTTCATATCTTTATTAATTAACAAAGAGTATGTAATACACTATGTTATATTAATTAAGGTTTTAGTACCGCTACCGAAATATACCTTTTTCTATTTATACACAAAAAGTTTCGGTACCGAAATCAATTTAGATATCGAAATAAAGCGGCAACCGTTATTTTTCGGTATGACGTCATACCGCAATTTAAAGATAGAGTAATTTTTGGGTTATTCAGTCCCTGGTTGGAAGAGGTTCCAATTAGCTCGTGTTCGAGTCTTCACGACGCGCGTGCCTATAACATACCTGTACTATAAAATATCATTGTACCTAGGTGTTTAAATAAAATATTTTGCCTCTCCAAACCAAAAATAGCATGGTATATACGTATGTTCATTTTAAAGTTCATTTCATGATGTGGTCTATTGCAGTAAAGCTAGGTTAAGTTTGAAAAGCCTTCTGTTCGGGGCAGCTGAAATCTTATCCGCTTTTTGTTTTTACACATACGCAAAAACCACGATCAAGTTAAAGTTAAGGGTACCAGTGTTACACTTATGTTAGGAAATAATAATATCTAATTTATAACTGTATCATTTGCAAAATAAAGATCATTTATCAATAATTTCTAATCTATACTTATAATAAATCTGTAGAGAGGTCAATTCTGTACATGAAATATATTTCCAAAATAACTATCAGGTGGTTATTAAGGATCGATACTGATGACAAAAATGCAATCAGTTAGATTTTTGTCTGTCTGTCTGTCTGTCTGTCTGTCTGTCTGTCTGTCTGTATAACCGTTATAGAAACAAAAACTACTCGACGGATTTTAACGAAACTTGGTACAATTAATATTCATACTCCTGAGCAGGTTATAGTATACTTTTCATCACGCTACAATCAATAGGAGCAGAGCAGTGAAGGGAAATGTTGGGAAAACGGGAGAAGTTACTCCATTTTTTAAGCTTCCGTCATGTGTTCTCAGAAATCATTTATGACGGAAATGTTCTCCTTAAAATTATATAAAAATATCCCACGACAGCATATATCTATCTTTTATGGTTGACTCACAATAACAAGTGTATCTCCCGATAGCCTAGCAATTCGAAGCTTTCTGATTATTATTCTGCTCCGAAATTTAAAACCACCACAACTTTGCAATGGAACTCGGCTAAAAGTAACCCAGTTGCAACAAAATATATTCGAGGCTCAAATTTTAACAGGTTGCGGTGCAGGAGAAACCGTCTTTATTCCCAGAATTCCCATAATACCAAATAATTTTCCATTCCAATTTAAAAGAACGCGATTCCCAGAATCGGTGTGTTATGCAATGACAATTAATAAGGCTCAACGGCAGACTTTTCGTGTTGCTGGAGTAGATCTCGGTGTCAGTTGTTTCTCGCATGGTCAGTTGTACGTCGCTCTTTCCCGGGTTAGCAGTTCTAGAAATCTTTATGTTCACGTGCCGGACGGGTCAACTTTTAACATAGTTTACCTGGAAGCTTTGCGCTGAAGTATTGTCGTTCTATAGGTACTTAAGCCTCATGTGAACGTGATCTAAACAATATTACCAATACATTAACTTAATAACACACAAGGAGTTACACGCTGACGAAGTCGCGGGCACAGCTATTAACAATAATATTGTGCGGTTCGGTATTGCGATATTTTTCATCAGTATTATAGATTGACATATTATATTTCCCTACTAAATTACGAAAGTTAATCTGTGTGTTACATCAAAATCACTGAACCGTGAGGAAGGACATAGGCTACTTTTTTTTACGAAAAACGACGGAAACGTGGACGAAGTCGCGGGCAACAGCTATCTATGCTAATAATATAAGGCTGAAGAGTTTGTTTGTTTGTTTGAACGCGATAATCTCAGGAACTACTGGTTCGAATTGAAAAAATATTTTTAATTAAATAGTAAATTTATAGAGAAAGGCTATAGGGTATATATCATTACGCTAAGGCCAATAGGAGCGGAGCACCAATGAAGAATGCTTCAAAATCGGGGTTAAATTTAACGTTAGCCCAAAGTAACTATTCCACGCGGACGAAGTCGCGGGCAAAAGCTAGTTGTAATTATAAATACCCCAGAATAAGAATCCATAATTGAACAACACCAAATGTTTACAGCATTAGACCGAAAAGGCTAAACGTTTTATCTTACCAATAACTACTTTTAAATATGATAATTTTTAACAAAGCGGGTAGATTAAACAGAATTATTTAAGTATACCTAGTAAATTACAGTAAAATTGCTTAAAATTACGGCATCTACTGAACTTTATATTAACAAATTTTATGGAGCTGCTGATACCTACCTAACTTTTAAAAATCACTCAATGACCACGCAAGTGAACGATCCCAACACCGGAGTGGATTTAGTCCAGGTCGGTCGGTTATCGATGAAGATTTCTACCCCAAGAAAAAAGGTTTAAGCGGGCATCCCGGCTCAGATAGGTTAGGTTTTAATGGGATGAAATAAACTCCCGTCATCCCATTCAAGATATATGTCTTTAATCCTCACAGACAGAAGTAGGAGCGCCGAAGTTAGGTATTGGGTGGTCATATCATGAAATGGGCAGCTAATTCTAAGATATGAACAGTTTCATACTGTTACAGCGTATTTTTAGGTATGTAGATATTATCTATTTTAAATATAAATACGTGAAGGAGGGCTGGCTCGTTCTTTGCCCAAAGAATACGCATTACCATACAACGTGCAATGCTGCCAATCTTCTGGACGTTTCCGGACGACAGCGATGTGGAGGAGTATTTTGACGCCTACGTGTATTTTATTTATGTACATAGATTAGGTTTAGAAGTGTTGTGATGTGAAGCAAAAACTTTGAACCCCTTTTTACGAAAAATGCGTGTCCGATGCAGGACGAAATTTAGTACAGTATAGACGAAGTTTACATACAGTGGGAGTGCTGAAAGCTAATATTTTTATACAGAATTTCAAAATTTTGTGTCAATGTCTCAAAGTGTCAAGTTTCGACCTCTGGGCGTCTTTTAGTTATAAATAAAATAGTAAACAAGCAGCTTTTTACTAACTAAGCTTTTTACTCCTTTCGTTTCGATTCAATTATCATTTATTTCAGAATTTGACTCGATCTTTGTTACTGACATGTGAACTTATGATCTTTCCACGAGAATTACGCGAGTGGAGGAGTATAAAGTTGACAAAGTTTGAGTTAATATGCAGATATAGACTACAAGATAGCAAGCGATGATAATAAGTAATAAAAATATAAGTATAAACAGATGGGGATTTACAGATGGCTCAAATCTCAAATGTATATGCGGCGTGACCCCACAGACAATAGGCCCCATATTGCTCCGCATGTTCTGTCACCTGCAGTCTTTATGATCTTAATTTTTTCGTCTGCATCAGCGAGTAGAGTTCGCGTAGCTGAGTTTTGGGACAAATTTAGAAAAAATAAAAAAATAATAATTTAAAATCTTTTTGTCATCGACACGCTAAGTCTTCTTGACTTAGAGTAAACTCACGGTCGAGTTTTGTTAAATATTTTTTATGTACATCAACGAAGCGATGTCATTCAATATTTTATACGGTTATTCAATGCATTGAGTGCCCCAGTTATACAGGTTCTCGTCACAAGATATTAACAGAGAATGCAATTTTTAAAACATCCCGCCGGGGTTGCGGGAATATTCTAACGAGATACCTACTGAACCCTTGCAACGCAGGGGCAACTAAAGGAGCTGGATGAGCTTTTAGTCAGTTGAAGCCTGGCACTACCTTCCACTTCACCCACAGCGGAAGAAGTCTTTGTTGATTTTCCCCATCCAAAAAAAGTTTTAAAACATCTTGTAATACGTAGTAAAACAATATAGGTACTTTGTTTGTTATTTTGCATCTGTTTTATTCTGGTTTTGTCCCTTCTTGTCTTTTAAACAACATGAAGCTTTTTATGGAGCGAGTTTGAAAGTAGACGCCTTTCCTCTTGGGGAATAATCATAGCAACAAAGAAGAAACAACTGCAGGTTGTTGTACCTACTGTATTCTTGCTTCTATGCATTTATGCTGCAAAGTTGATTTACGAGTAAATACACTGAAAAAAAAACAGTTACCACAATCAAGATTTTGTTTAGATTGATCATGTAACTTGTTTGAATCTGAGCCTATCAAACACAATGATCACAGCTACCAATTTTATTTGATTGAGGGATCTTGATTGGAGTTATCACAAAACCTATTTGCAGCAATCAAGTCAAAACATAGTTGCTCCAACCAAAATTATTATGTATTTGATAAACACAATTATATTGTATTGCTGCAATCATGTCGTGGTGATCAACTTAACTAAGATTTTGATTGATCTAAACAAGATATCGTCAATCAAGCTAAAAAGTCACTTGATTGTCTTGCATTTTTTTCAGTGTAGAAAGGTATTCCATACATAATTTGTACTATGTTTTACTATAAAATAATATCTATTTGATCCATCATTTCAACTGATTTCTATGGTGGGTATGGAGCCCAAGCTTCGCCACATTCACTACTTTTAAGCATCTTCTATTTCATAGAATTAATTATTAATTAATAATTAATTAAAAAAATTATAATTAATTAATTCAAAAATTTTTTTATTCCGTTGAAGAAATTCTAAATGAAATGTAGGTAATGTAAGAAAAGATATAATTAATTAATGCAGAGATCAATAATTTTTTTTAGACACAACGTTGGCTAAGAAAAAAAAATTTAATACTTGTTACTTAACTAACTCAAATTTGCAATGCCTGAAAAAAGCCGCAAAAATAATGAGTATCCTATAAGACCCGTATTATACACTTAGCAAGTAAATGAAGGATTTAATTTGATTTTTACTGGAACTCTTTTTAAATCACTTTTGTGTCTGTGTGTTCGTGTGTTACAACAAACGTAAATAAATAATCTTTGAACACCAGATCACCGTCCGGGAACCAAGTACTAAATATAAAAGTTTTTGTATCTGTACGGTGTGATATGAAAAAGGCGTTTTTAATAATAATTGAAACGGTATAATATATTTGTGTTTGTTTGACCTTATTGTGATGCGATGTGATGAAAACGTAGTAGCAATCAAATTTCTCGAAGCAATGCCATTCTCTAACGTAATTTACATTTATAAATCAGACTTCTAAGAATGTGATGAATTTAAATTTAATTTATTTTTATTGCCAACAGATATTAAATAAAAACATTCACCCAAAATGCCTTCTTAATTTTGGGAAAATATCTTGAAAATAAAGTTCTTCATCATAAGTTAATTAAGAGTGTTGAGCGTCGATGTCCCGCCGAGGAGATACTTAACTTTGAAACTAAAATAAGTTGCGCTTTTTATTATTTTTTAAATTAAGTTGTTTCGTTTCAAATTGAATGAATGTGCCCGCTGGGTATGAAATTTATATTTTGTTTCATCAAATTAAAAAAAAAATGAGTTTTATATTTTACAAACCTATTTGCGTTGTCTGTGACGTTCACTGGAACTAATTAATGGTTGTGAAAATATTTGTTAAAATAATTTTACAGTTAGTTCAGCTATCAAAACTCTTGCGAAGCAGATGAGGCCATATCTCTCCAGATTTCCTGCAAGAAACTTCATTTAAAAAACTGAGCAAACATGCTAAGTGAACTCAATTATCTCAACTGATTAAAACTTTTAATCCAAAACCGCAAAGTGTTAAGCTAACGCTTTCAAATCTGGTGAGAAATTACTAAGATTAATGTCATTCTAAAAGTTCCACAAACATCTCTTAAGTCCCCGGGAAAACTTTTGAAATTTTTCTGCAAGGTGCAATGAATCTAAAGAGCAGAGCGTTATTAGAAAGTTGTCCAAGTAGGATTATTCGTACTCTGTCTGGAAACTTGCGAAGAATATTATGGTTTCATAACTGAAAAGTTGTATACTGGTCGTGTTTATTGCGCGTTTCCCGCCTTCAGTTTATAGGGAGATAAAAATGTTTCGATTAAACTTTGTGGTACAATCCAGCGTTGCCCGCTATGTTTGCAACGTTTACGAGGGACAAAAAAACGCAAAATTAAAACTGTGATGGAAAATTATTAAGATATTATTAAAGCTAACTAAGATTATTTTAAAATGCGATGGATTGGCAACTAAATAAAATTTTAAGCTTCGTTCCATTTCAAAGCTATCAAGTACAATAAAGACAACATCCAAGCCATATATCTTCTTGCGAAATGGATGTGAAAATTGTAGATGCTAACAGAAAGGAAACGTCAACGGGAATAGTTTGCTGTCTCGTAGAATTTAGCAAACACAAGCGATATTCGAAACAAAGGCACCAGAATCAACAATAATACGAAAAGTTAAATGACTCTTGTTTCACTGTTGTCAAAAAGTAAATTTTATTCAAGCTTTTGTTCTCCCATTCCTTATGTTTGAAGAGTTTGTTCTCCCTAGAGATAAATTATCGTATGAAAAGTTTACAACAAAATGACAATAATTTATTCTCATTATTTCTTGAAACAAGAGAAAAATCCAGTGAATATTGGGCAATTTGTAAAAGTACGTTTATCATTCTCTTTCTTTTTTCTTTCCCTTTTCGTAACCCCAATATGTTGGAAGTCGTGAATCTGAGTACAAGAAGTTACGCCATCCTTTTTTCTAAAGGCTGAGTGATTTAAACGTTTGCTTCCCCAATTTAGGAGGCTGCCTGAAAAAGTCACGGCCCGACAGCTCTGAATGAAAAAAACATTGATCGATTTTAGTTCATTCACTTCAGGGAGTGGTTTACGTTTTTTTTTTATTTGGATTTGATTAAGTTATAAAAAAAATATTTGTTTTATTCATTCACTGAGATTTCACTTAAGATTTTTTTATGCTTTTTTAGGGTTTCATAGCCGGATGGAAAAAAAACGGAACCCTTATAGTTTCGTCATGTCTGTCTGTTTGTCTGTCCATCTGTCCGTCCGTATGTCACAGCCATTTTATTCCGATACTATTAGGACTATACATGTGAAACTTGGTAGGTAGATGTCTTCTGTGAACCGTTTTCTGATTTTAAGAAAAAAATTAAAAAACATTTAAAATAAAGGGGGGCTCCCCATATATGGAACTGAAACTGAAAATCTTTTTTTTCATGAAGTCTATGCGTGTACCACTTTTTCATAAGGTTAATTGTTTAAAAGATATATATACGCTTCCAAAGTGGTAAAATATGTGTCCCTCTAACTTCTATAATAATGGAGTGAAAAATCTAAAAAAAAATCTTAATGTAAACTTTCAAGGAAAATTGGTTTGAACGAGATCGAGTCAGCAGTTTTTAAGATACAGCATATTTTCTAAAACCGCAAATATAACTTTGTAATTCATACAAGCACTATGAAAAACAAAGTTATTTGGCGTATTTGTAAAAATTGTAAATAAGCTAGTTTTAAGAAATTTGTGAGGATTTTTTTTTTTTGTTAAATAAATATATTATATTATATTATTATAGTTACTACGGAACCCTTCATGAGCGAGTCTGATTTGCACTTGGCCAATTGTTTTAATTGTTTATTTTTATTTCAACTAGTTAGCTAGCTACTAACAGTTTACAATTACTAGTTCAGAGCCAAAAAACCTCATTTATAGGTCATATGTATGTAACTAACTTACGACAAAACCATTTACATAAGTTTGAATATATTGAAATTGAAATTGAAAACCAATTATTCGGTGATAAACACACACAACAACAGAAACTTACAAACATAAAAAAATAACACTAAGAATTTCGCTGAGCATGTTTACACCGAAAGGGTTACCAACTCAGCATTTGCTGGGCGAAAGACACCCAGCTGTGGTTAGTGCCTATATTTTACAGCAAAAACTAGTCCGTTTGAATCTCTAATTTATCATAATTTCCCTAGCCTCTCTATGTTGAGTTCGGCTTCCAGTCTAACTGAACACTAGTATTTTACATGGAGCGACTATACCTATCTATTTATTTATTTATTTATTTATTTAGGGACAAATAACAGTTACATAATAAAAACATATTAACTAAAATTCGTATAACTAATTAAACAATTATGCAACCCACACCATTGTCCACAGGTTAACAAAAGAAATGAAAGTTACAATGACAAATTAAAGCTAAAAACGAAATAGTTAAAATAACATTATCTAATAAATCCGTAACTGATTAACATATTATTAAATTAAATCTCAGACAAGAGTTTACAAGCTTCTACTTTAAATTGCTTATTAGATAGACAAAATATATCAAGCCGTGTGAAGTGCGAGTTATATATGTCCACAATACGACGCAGAGGCACGCGCACTCCGGCATTAGTTTTACAGGACTCTGTATGAAACAGACGAGGCATGCGCACTCCGCGCTGGATAACAGTTCTGGGTACTGTATAACATAATTTATTTGTTAAATCTGTGCAGTCAAATCTGTTGTTGCACAAACCATGCAACATCATTACTGACAGAAGCAATCGTCTGTACTCTAGACTTAAAACATGATATTTATTTAATAAATGTGTGTAGGGAACTTTAGAGTGATAACACCTGTAGTTCATAGAACGCAAAAACTTTTTCTGTACCATTTCTAAGCCAGCACCGTACTTTTTGTACAAAGGATTCCAGATAGGTGAAGCATATTCTAATTGTGATCTAATCAATGTTTTGTATAGCATTAAGAAGGTAGAGGGACGCACAAAGTCACGGGACGATCTCATGACGAAACCGAACATTTGAAAAGCTTTATTTACTACTGTATCATAGTGTAAGTCAAAGTGTAGACAGGAATCAAGTATTACTCCCAAATCACGTACTGAACGAACAGTATTTAGGGGGACGTTGTCAATGGAATAGGTATATATGTGTTTCTTTTTGTTCTTAGTAAAAGAGATAGTGTGGCATTTTGGAAGGCTAAGAATGAGCTTATTAACAATGCAGTAAGTATGTAACCTGTCTAGATCATCTTGAAGAAGTTGACAATCCTCTATCGTTTTGCAAGGTTTATAGATTTTGATGTCATCTGCGTACATTAGAAACCGAGAGTTAACGAAACATTGTTTAATATCGTTTATGAATATGACATAGAGAAGAGGACCTAAGATGGAACCTTGTGGAACTCCAGACGTAACAATTACAGTGTCAGATTCATAACCATTAACAACGACTTTCTGGGTTCTGTTAAAAATATATGACATAAACCAACGCAATAAGTTTCCGCGTATACCGTTATAGGCTATTTTATCCATGAGTAATTTATGATCCACCTTGTCGAAAGCCTTCTGAAAGTCTGTGTATACAGCGTCTACTTGTAATCGTTGATCCATATTTTCGAATAAATAGTTAGTGAAAACCATATCTGATCCCCTTGCTAAGACTGGTGCCACATATTCTGACAACCCGTAATAACTGTAATAAACCTATGTAGGAATGTCAGCCGAGACCATGGATTAACTTGTTTTCTAACGCACAGAGGAATTTCAATATTTTAGGATGGTGACCCATCAACATATCCACCTTGGAAAGCATTGGTAAACCTTGTAGATCACTAGAATCTTTAATTACGCTCAAAATTTAACAGCGATAGGAAAATAACCAATACAGATTGAATTGTGAAAAATGAATATTTTTTATTCATTTTACAGTCAGGAGCGTTATATGAAAAATCTCAAGCATCGATGGGCCCTCGTATGTATACCGTGTCATGGCGATTTTAATTGATTTAAAGCAGGTTACAATCTAATTTTCTGCTTAAATCGATACGCGGCTCGTCGACGTAAAATTGTATTATTTTGTACTGCAAATTGGATTCTGTGATCAGTGAGGACGTGACCAGAATATCCGATGCGTTAATGTTTTTGACCTTCGCGACTGAATATCGGAGACTTGATACACTGCTTATGTTAAGAGATTAGCTTTTCCTCTCTTTGGCTGATAAAAATCTCAGAAGACGGTGGATATAACAACAGCCGCATTGATCAATCTTGACAGTTAAATAACTGTCACTGACGTCGGCCCGTAGATAAATGATGGTCTTAACACACCAAAATTTGCTCCATGCTTCGACAAACACGTTCAACTACTGCGCTCCCTGCAGTCATTTGTAGAACATTGACATGTGTTAAGTTGTCAATAGCATCAGCCCAAAAAGGGGTATCGTGTTGGGTTTGTTTGTGGAGGACCGGAGGTCAGATAGACTAGAAACCATCATCATATTTTATAGACAACCATACATTGTTAATTTACAGACTTGTACGTAGATATAATATTGGTGCATCAGGCACTAATTTGAGGTAGTATTTCAACATTTTTTGTAATTCTGCCTGCCTACAGTTATAACAAAGACATTAATCTACTTTTGTTCATCCCTTTCAGGCTATTTCACTGAATAAATGAAAGTCTGTAGGCATCAGACATCTGGATAACCTTTGTTTATTACAAAAGCAAGAGGCAACCATTGTTTTTATTTCATTTAGATGTTCATCAAAAAAGTATTCATTGAATTTGAGGCACGCACATTTTCGTAAACATTGAAAAGTAAATTGAATAAGATTAATCTAAAATAAATGTTGGTGTGACGTAGTTAATCAACTTTTTACCTCAGTATCTTATAATATCATTTCAAAACAGATTAGGTAGAGAACTAATAACAGAAACTTTTTGTTTTTCTTACGAATTTTACCCATTAATCTGCCATCATTTAGTCGGATCTTTGAATTTATTGCTCAGATAGCCAGAAATTGTAGACAGGAATTCTTAGGTGTTCATGTTCATTAATTTTCTGTTTTCATTAGAACCTTACATAATTAGTATTGCTAATTAACAATGAGATGTTTCTCAAGTAAATTAAGAAGAAATATCAAAGAATATTAATTGTAGAAATTTGTAAAAAGGGCTAAGGAATACCGTAGATGAAGTTTTTTCTTTCCGTAACTTTTCTATATTAAGCCTGGTGAATGTATATAATTTAAGCATTAAAGTCAGAGTAATTAAGTTTAATCGTAAAAGAATTTCGGTTACATCCAAGGTTATACCAGGATCTGGATGAATAAAATAAGTTCTTAACAAAGCTATTAAGAAAACGACCGTAGGAAACTGGAGTTCAGTCGGGGATCTAATTACAAAGACGTTCGCCAAGACGTTCACAGTTCCACGAAAATTATTACTGCAATGTTTCACTCAAAACTTTCATAGGGTATAACTTTTGGAACATGAGACTTGGAAATTTTCCTGAAGAGGATTTATTCTCAAATAAACATATTAAATGTATGAAGAGGCCACTCATCGCATCTTATTAATTTTTGCTAAGTTTGAAATTAGAATCGTCCATAATCTCAGCCCTATTCATTATAAATTTTGGTTATTTATTATATCTCAAAATTCATTTCTATTTAGGTATTTAAGATTGAGTATAAAATTGTATCAATTACATCAGTGAGATTAGGTCATTAGGATTATATAAACGTCGTTTTACGTTATTTCAAAAGAGCGTGAAGTAAAAATACAGGCGTTTCTTTGGTACTTACCTTTACTGTTTACTTCTTTTTAGTTTAAATACTGTTAAGAAACAATAGACAAGAAAATAAGGATTAGAGTTTACAGTAGCCATACAATCACCCAATCATCTTTAGTAAAATGAATGTTATGTAAATACAGAGAGGTGTGTAATGTGTATGTAAAGAAAAAGAAACCCCTCGGCGAAATACACAACGAAACAATATGTAATAATACAAAGTTATCAAAATACATAATAATCTTAATAAATGGTGTATTAGTGTTAACAGGTACGACAAGAGTTGTAGGTCGCGAAGTCGAACCAAAGCAGGCGGTGATTGGTGAAGGAAAACATCGTGTAAAGCTGGTATCTAATCTATCTATCTAAATCCAAAAGTCCTGAAACATGCGACATCCACACTGGGCTGCGCCCATTCAATGGGGACATTATAGGCTAGGCCTATAGCCTCACGTTATCGCGTTACACAGGATCGGCTTCCTTAATCATAAGGCGTCATTAGTTCCTCTGGTATGCGACGTCATCCGATGGGCCGCAACTTTTTATGTCTTTCTGGAAATTCGTCATCCATGACATTATGGGCTTATTTGCTTTGCTTTAGTGTATTATCAGTTTTGTACAGCTCATTTTTCATGTGAATGCGAGAACACTAGACTCTAAGATTCGTTTCTGATTAGTTATTACATTGTATATTAATTGGTCTGTATTGTCCTCCTTATAAACGTGTAATATGCAAAGGTTGTGAAAATCTATAATTTTTTAAAAGAGTAGCCGTGGAGTTTCTTTTCGGTTTATCTTCATAAGAAACGACTAAATCGCACCGTGCACTAGCTTATGACGTTTTATAAGTGCCCATGTGACATGTGCCTATGTGACATTAAAAAAATTCATTAAACTTAATTACCTCTCCCTCTCCTTCTCTTACCATAGTCATGGAAAGGCATTTCTTCACTAAATCATCCTCAGTTCTCCGCACTACATGTCCATGCCACCTTAGTCTGGATTCAATCAGCTTCTCGGCAATTGGTGCTACTTTCAAACTAAAAAAAACTATCTCGACTAAACCAAGTCAGGGACGGGTGTAAATATAATCACCCTCTCTCCATTGTCACGCCATTGAAAAGAACACACTTTTTTTTTTTTTTTAGCGTGGTAAAATTATCAAATAAGTCCTCCCACTCCGGGCAGGGTGGGAGGGACTGTCAGACTTTTACTGACTAAAATCCACGGTGTTCCTTCAATAACCCTTTACATACCGGGGCCACGGTAACGGGATGAGTCCCACGACCCCGGCGGGCTTCGGCCCTCTGCAGAGGGGGCCTCGTCATGTTGCTGACGCTCTTTGAGGCGCGCGTGGAACACGACGCGCCGTCGACCCGGGCATGGTCCATGGTCGGACAGCGAGTTGCCCTTTACTCGCTGTCCGCATGCCCGCGCCTACGGTGGCCGGAGATCGTCGGCCGACGTCCGACGCCGTGGGCGTCTACCACTGCGGCTGGGCTGGAGGGAGGACGCCATCCTCTCCCTCACGCGGCCCGCCTCCTACTTCGCAAGCATGACTGCTTCGCAGAAGGAGGCGACCGCTTCCCACTCCCTCTCGCCCCGCAGCATGGCCTCGACCAAGGCCGGGCGCGAGAGGTCTCCGCCTATTGTCGCCGTGAGGACACGTCGGTGCTCTGCCCAAGCTGGGCAGTCCTGCACCGTGTGCTCGACTGTGTCCTCAGGGCGACCCTCGCAGTGGTGACACCCAGGCGTCTCTTCCTTACCCATCAGACACAGGTACCTCCCGAAACTTCCGTGTCCGGTGAGGACCTGCGTCATGCGGTAGGTCAGGACGCCGTGACGCCGATCTAGCCACTCCTCAAAGAGGGGTCTATTATTGTCTTTGTTTTATGGCATGACGTATGACATCAACTGACAATGACAACACAATAAATAAAATAAACAATAAAAGAACAAGAAATCCTTGTTATAGGTACTATAAATAAAGTTAGGATGTTTCTATGGTGTTTGTATATTTGTGCCATATCTAAAGAAACCTTTTAATCATTTCATCATAATCATCTCCTTAAGCTTTTCGCAACTAGGGTTGTCAACCGTCCGGGTTTTCCCGGATTTGTCCTAATTTGGAGAGCATTCGGGGGCGTCCGAGGGGATTTTCCTAATAAGCGTCCGGGTAAAACCCGGACAAAGATTGGCCGTACGAGTACCAAAAAGCACGATCTGTATTGAAATAAATAAATATTATTTTCCTATGGTATTTTATATCATTGTTTATGTTACGTTGATTAAATGAAAAGGAAGAGACTCTTATTAAAACAGTTCTAAAGCTCTACAATGTTATCACTTTATCAGTAAATAAAAACCATAATTAAACATAGTTGTTTTTAGTTTCAAGTTCAAAAAATTATTTTTCTACGGTTTCGGGGGAAGAACTGTGATTTTACCCAAATGTCCGGGGCTTATAAGTTTTTGTCTGGGACCGGCAAATTTGTTGATGGCAACCCTATTCACAACTATGTTGGGATCGGCTTCCAGTCTGACCAAATGCAGTATTAGTAGTAGAGTATTTTAGTGTTTAAAATCACGAACTTACTGTCACTAAGTGAATGATGACTAAACCTGATTGAGCATTGAAAATGTATGGGTATATAAATATGCTTGGCAGTAGGACACTACTGCAACAATACTACAAAAATGTCTAACATGTGTGACAATACATGTTAGACATTTTTTCTTCTTACTAATATGCCTTCACAAAACATATTATTTGTATATTAAGGTGCTTGCAAGAAAACAATTATGCTTGGCGCAAATTATGTGGTTGAAATAAAATAAAACAGTCATTCTGAATGGTCTAGAGTCTACATTTGAAGACGTTGAAACAAGGCGTTTTAATAATGTCTTGCATTGTCTGCCTGTCTTAAATAATTAGCCTAGCTCTGGCGTTTCATTCCAGTCTGAACGAAATTAAACTAATTGGAACATAGCAGCTAATATTATTTGCATTGTTTAAAACCTGACTAGGTGTTAATGTAATTTGAACAAGGCGTATACAATGGACAGACCTATTCCGTTTTATTGCTTTGTTTACGATTCCATTTAAGTAAAAGTTATAAAAGTCGCTTGGAAAAAAGTTGCCGATGAAAAATGTAATAGGATACTCTTTATTATGTACACCATATAATATTTAGATATATATTAAGCCTGAAATACATGTTGCCCGAGGGCCAACACGAGCGTTGGCAAATAGGTACAAGGCAAGAAATAATGTCCACACGTTCGACAAGTTCGTCAAACGCCAATGCAGACGACTAATGTAGAAGAAGGTCTGTAGAGCTGCCCACACGTTGGCCAAGCGTAGGCGAGCGCCTTTGATTTGTGGGCAAAAACAGACACAGATCCGAAGTGAGGCAAGTGATCACGAGCAACGGCGAGCGAAGACAAGTTGCACCAAATGAGCTCTATACACATTGGCGCTAGCCTCCACTCGGCCAACTAGGCAAGTGACACCGAGCGATAGGAAGACAAGGCAAATATACCATCTACATGTTAGTATTGGCCTTCACTCGACAAAGCTCGGCCAACATGTATTGCAGGCTTAACAGAAATTAATATTGATAGAAAACATCACATAGGGCAAATGAATTAAGTTTGTATGCACTGTCTTCTGGTAAAACTGATACCTAACATAGTTATTATAAATAATAAGTTGGTGCTTACTTCGTTTAGTAAATGATAATTCTACTTGTTTTGATGTTTTTTTTTTTGTCTTGTTTTTTTTTGTAATATTAAACTAGATGATGCTGATGTGAACACTCGGTCATCTGAGTTAGTTTCGCTAACTCAGATGATCGTCTCTTAAAGTCCAAACAATACGTGTCGATACGGGTTGTTTGGACTTTAAGAGAGACTCAAATAACAACTAGGTTATTTTAAGAAAGGAACCACAGATTTGAGAGGATTCTGTTGTTATCCTGTTGCTCAACTTAGAACTTTAGGCAGCTCAGTACAAACTAGTTATAATTATGTTATAACCACCTATACCACGATTACCTCGATCACGTCGAAAATGAAGCTACAGCGTACATTATAAATTACATAATGAAAATATTGATCAAATATACTCAGCGCGTGAGCGCCCTGCATCAAGCTCAATATCCTTAGTTTAAATTACATTCCCATCAAATATGGCGCCGGCTAATTATTAATAAAGCGATAATTAATCTTGGAATTAATAATACTGACGAACATTGGGTTTGAGCGTCGAATATTAGGCTGAATAATGCCAGGTAGATTAAGTCAAAAGCGCTTTGAGCTCTTTTATTAAAATGTAAGAGAATTCCTTGTGTTGAAATATCAGAGATCTAATTTAAACTTGGGCAGAAAAGCTCTTTTGTTGTGAGAATCCATTTCTAATTGGCATCAATACTAATTATATATGGCGTTTAATGCTCACTGCATAAAGCTAAAACTAAAAAATAGCAAAGATAAAACTTTCTTAAAACAAAATGACAGGTCACGTTATTCCCCCAGAGATCGTGCTATGCATGGTCTGCTTTTGTTGTCCAGGGTGGAAATCATACGCGCCATGAATTTTTATATCTAGCAATGGACATAGTGACTTTATTTATACAAATGTGGACTTAATGCCGTAGTAGTGTGTAAAAACAGTCAGTTAGAAAACAGTTTTATACCTACTAAATACCACTACTAGTATAGCCATAGCAATCAAAGATACCTATTACAATCACTTTCACTCAAAAAATAAATTAGTAAATTAATATATACTTGAGCAGAAGTAACATTAATTTAATGCCAATCTTTATTGAAATAAAAAATGGCAACACTACGTGCCGATTTGTGGCCATGCATGAATAAAAGCCAGTGGATATAAATTATTCAAAAAAAAAAAAAAAATCGGATGTAATAAACTAATTAATAAAACCTGATTCCATATTTCAAAGTAACACATCTATTAATCTATAGACAACACACTCTCCGTATTGCCTGTTAACATTTTCGAATCGGCGATTTTATAGGAAAAACCGGTCAAGTGCATGTCGGGCCACGCGCAGTGTAGGGTTCCGTAGTTTTTATAACAGCCAAGTGCGTGTTGTATTAGCTGACTGATCGTTTCGTACCATGCTCTAACTAAAAGCCAAACATGACTACCTAACTAATTTGACTTCCTATACAAATCCTCACCTGATCCGACAATTTTGCACAGAAAGTTTAATTTTTTTTTAGAGATTTGTATAAAACTTGTCATAGCCGGTGTTTCGAATTTAAATACAGGACACAGAGCTACACTATTCAATCGTCACAAAAAAAATAAAATTGAGGAAGTAGTTTGCTGGGGGAGCTTTGTGTTTGATATTATATAGTAAAATAATAAATAAATAAAAATATATTAATTTGAATTCACTCCAAAAACGGGCCCACATAGGGCGATGGTAACTGAAGAAGGAATTATAAAATCCAACTTCACAAGGGAAGTTTGAAAAATATGATCTATTTGAGTACCACCGCGTGTAGAGGGAAGTGGTTGTAATAAAGACTGGTAACCAGCGTCACGTATTAATTTGAAAACTGCAGTGTTGTCGTTACGGAGATTTTTTTTTTTTTTTAATCTATTTTTATTTAGAGGCTTTTACCTAACAAAGGTACGTCAGCCTCATCATACCCTAATCTAATTAATTATTATACTTAATTATACTACTATTAAAATACATATATTATTGAGTAAGCGAGGGAGTTAGTGCTGCAGCAACCATATCATAAATAAGTTTCGCTTCTCCTGAATTAGGTGTAGATAATATTCTAATGAAAGCACCAACATCATACACATTAACTTTTAACTCTCGCATCACTATCTCCCTCTCTCGTCTGTTCTTTTCACATTCCACGAGCAAATGTTGAACATCTTCGATTTTATTACACATTTGGCAATTAGGGGAATCGACTTTTTTCATTAGGTATCCAAATTTCCTGGATGGTATATGACCGGAACGCAATCTATGTGCCATAACAACATACGACCTCTTTGTATGACATTCAGCGAACCAAGGGATTCGAGGAGGCTCACTTTGCATAGTCCTATACCATATGCCTTTTTCTTTAGACTTCCTGTCGAAATACTCTTTGAAACGATTATAGCATATGTTCTTGTAATAACTAAGTATTTCTGTGTAGAACGGGGCAATATCCATTTCCAGTCCATCCAAAATAGCTTTTTTTGCAAACATGTCAGCCTTCTCGTTTCCATGTATACCAATATGAGATGGAATCCATTGCAACCTCAAATTAATATCACTAAGTTCATAAAACAGTCTAAGAATCACATAAGCTATCGGTATACCTCTGCAACCAGAGGCGCATCGAGCTAAATGCATTAAAGCACTTTTGCTATCCGTGAATATAACAATGTTTTGATTCACAGAATCGTTCGCAAAGTCCTGACAAATTATGTTCTCTAGCGCTTTTGAGATTGCAACGAGTTCCATCGTCATTACAGATACGTTTTTATCGATAGATTTGAATAAGGCTGAAGTTCCATCACTCAAACTATAATAAGCGGCACCACATCCACTTTTGCTCTTAGACCCATCAGTAAAATACATTTTCCATCCTTGGTACTTTTCATTAAGTTCTTTGATAACATCGAATTTAAGTGATGTAACCTCGTGGCTGCGTTTTGCTACTTTGACACAGTCTAAATTGCTATTAATTTTATTCCGTATGTTTATACCTGTCACCCATTTCTCCAGTGAGTACATATCTAAAATACTTGAACAATGTATATTACGGAGTTTACACTCATTGTATACGGTCACAAGCAGTGGTTTTTTCTTATTGTTCCAGTATCTTGAGACTGAAAAACCATTCAACTCATCTATCAATTTAATAGTAACATTGTTTGAACCTGACATACTTTTTATACAGAACTTGTAAGCTAAGTATAATCTCCTAACGTACAAAGGAGGAATACACATTTCAGCTTCCATTACGTGTATTGGAGAGCTTTTTATAAAACCACCTATACTCCTCAAATACTGGTTCTGAATTTTGTCCAGTTTACTTAAATGACTCTTTGCACTATTATCATAGAGAAAACAACCGAAGTCAATCCTACTGCGTACCAATGAAATATACAAAGATCTCAAATGTTTCGGATGGATTCCCCAAGTCGGTCCAGCCAAAACTTTAAATAAATTTAAGAACTTAGCCGTCTTTTCCTGTATTTCATTAATATGCCTTTTCCATAGAAGTGACCTATCTAACCAGATACCTAAGTGTTTCACAGAATCTACTGAGGAAATTGGTAAGTTATTAATTGTAAGTTTCAATTGTCGTTCTCTTCTACCTCTACTAAAAAGACACATCTTTGATTTGTCTGGAGACATTTCTAGACCCATTTCATTCAGCATCACAACCATAGAGTTAAGAGCAACTTGCACATTCGATTCCGCGTGGTTTAAATCTTTATGGCTGAGGTAAAATACGAAATCATCCGCGTACTGTGAAATAATTACAGAATGAATTTGTTGGCAAATTATTGATGTAATAATATTAAAGAGTAGCGGTGATATTGGGTCGCCCTGTGCCAATCCCCTGCTTGCTCGTCTAACATCAACGATTCGTCCATCGCTACTACTTCTTATCATCAAATTTCGCTCTAATAGGAATGAATTTAAATAACTACAAACTTTTGAGCCAATTCCCAAATCATCCAATGTCTGAACTAACTTTTCTACTAAAACATTGTTATAAGCATTTGTAATGTCCAGAAAGCAAGCCAATGTAGGATTATTTCTAGTGAAACCCAATTGAATATAAGTTGTTAATCTTGAAATGGAATCTAAACAAGATTGAGCTCTCCTAAAACCAACCGTGTAAGGTGACAAAATTGAATGTTTTTCAATAAACCACTCTATTCTTTTACCGATCATATTATGGAATATCTTACAGACACAGGATATAAGGGATATCGGCCTAAGTTGAGTCTCCGTATTTGTGTTGTACCCAGCTTTAGGAATAGCAATAACTGATATCGCACGCCATTGTTTTGGGATATCTCCAGTTCTGTAAATGTCATTAAATACCCGGAGGAGAAAATCCTTGGCCTCACACGGAAGATTATAAATCATAGAGTAAGTTATTCCATCATTACCCGGAGCAGTATCCTTCTTTTTTAAACTGTTCTCAAATTCTTCTATTGTAAATGCTGACTCTATTAAAGCGTTCTGTGATTTAAATATTGGTGGTGCATTTATCACTGAATCTGGTGTGAGTGAATATAATAAACCTTTTAGTTTTTCCTCCGACACACTAAATTTAGCTTGACGATAACCTTTAAGCCATCTCATCTTTCGCCACATATCAGAAACTGAAGAAGTTTCATCTATGCTACTACAAAACTTTTTCCAGCTGCTATCTCTGGCTTTCATTATTAAATTATGTGCATATGCTCCTTTTTCTTCTAACCTTTTTAGATTGTCAGGAGTAGGATTTCTTCTGAATTTGGCTAAAGCCAACCTTCGTTCAGCCACTGCTCTAGATAATGATGAATCCCAATACTCTTTAGGCTTAAAATTCCTTAAAGGACTAGTACATATTTTAATTATAGGTATATGTTTATTCGCTGCCATATTAACTTGTTCTACGAAATAGTCATATAATGCCTGAATATTATTGTTTATGTCAACTACTCGAGAAAAGGACTCTGTAAGCTCATGACGATATGTTTCCCATTTTGCTTTTTTGAAGTTTCGTTTTTTATTATACTCCATGTTTTGTTGAAAATTCATCGAAATCTTAATGACGAGGTGATCGCTACCTAAATTTTCATTCATTACAACCCAATTAAATTTAATAGCGATATCAGATGATGATAGTGTGATGTCCGGTGATGACCTTTGTATATTCCCATTAACTAATTTGATCCGGGTTGCCTCTCCATTATTTAATGACACAAAGCTGTGTTCCAAAGATGAGTCCAATATTTGAGTTCCACGCTGATCCGTTTTATAAGACCAGTTAGGATGGGGACCGTTAAAGTCACCTGCAACTAATGATTTTTTAGGCACTAACGAGAAAATATTGTCCCAATCTGATGATGTTGTACGCACTGAAGATGGACAGTAAATAGATACAACATATTCCAAACTCTTACAATTAAGTATTTTCATACATATAACCTCTATACCTACATTACTTAAACTAATTGGGTATACTTGCGCCTGTATAGATTTATGGATAATTATTGCCACACCACCGTAAGAATCGTCTCTGTCTTTTCTATATATATTATAACCTCTTATACTAAAACGACGTCTGGATTAAGCCAAGTTTCACTTAAAATAGCAATATGTATTTTTTCCTGTCTAAGTAAAGCGTCGAAACTGGTTGATTTTGGCTTTAAACTTTGACTATTCCATTGTAGAATATTGATCAACGTGTCTTTGCGATAATTATCCATTGAATGATTTTAATAGCCATTGACATAAATTTTCTCCAATCAAAAAATCCTTAATAAATACTTTACATTCTTCAAATATTACTTTCAACACTGAGATTATTATTTCTTCAAATCCTTTTTCTGAATAAATAATTTCTTTAATTTTTAAAAATATTTCCACAAATCTGAATTTTCTTTTCGTCTTCTTTTCAGCTTCTTTTTTTTCCGATTGTCCTTTTTCCTGACTACTTTCAGTTATCTCATCTTCCATAAAAACGGTTTCGCACTCTGATTCCATAGATCTAGTTTGGTTTTCTCGTCTGTCTTTATATTTATTTTGCTTCTTAGTCTTGTCCACCTTTTGTTTTTGTAGTTGACTGTTGCCTAAAATTTCTGTTTGAATGAATGTACTTTCATTAGTCAAGATTTCTTGTGCAGTAACTGTCGATTTCACAGCACTACTGTAAGTTTTCTCCAAAGTTATTTGACTCTCCGCCATCCTTTCAACAGAATCCTCAATTGCTGCACCCATATTGTCTTTATTGTTTTTCTTTAGATATACTTCTAAGGCTTTTCTATAGGATATATTTTCTACACTCATTAGAGTTCGAATCTCTTTTTCTTTTAGGAAAGCAGGGCATGTTTTATCAAGTGCTATGTGAGGCCCTTTGCAATTAGGACATACAATTCTGTCTGTTTCACAATTCTCATGCTCTTTGCTGCATTTAGGACACAGAATCTTTTTAGTAGGGCAGAATTTCTTTATATGACCGAATTTCCAACAGTTCGAGCATTGAGAGACAGGAAATTCATATCGTTCAACTCTAAAATGGCATCCATAAGCAAGAATAAATTCTGGAGTTTTAGGGCTATCAAAACACACACGCACAGTTTCACTATCCACCCACTCCCTGTCCTGACTGATACGCCTTAATCTTCTAACTGATAATATTTTGCATTTAGTTTCTATTGACTCTAATATCTCTGACTCACTTAATTCCAAGTCTACACCCTTAATTATTCCATAAGATAAGTCAAGTTGGTTAACAAATTGAATTCTTGCTCCTAATTCAACTAACTTCTGACATTTGATTAACTTTTCTCCATCTTCTTTCTTAGCAATATGTATAAAAACTTTGTAGGGACTCTTATAATTTATTCTCAATATGTTTTGAATATTTTCAGTTTTTAATAATTTTGCTAATGCCATTTGTTTGGGCAACACTTTTAAGGACGTTAAGCTTATCTTATATGTGTCATTCAAATTTTCTTCTCTTATCTCCTTCCTCGATTGGCCTTCAATTCCAGACTCACCCCTTAAAAAGCGCTTAGGTCGCCTTCTGATAACAGTAAGAAAAGCAGCTTTCATCACTATTTTCCCTGACCCTTTTCCCCGCAATTCTTCCACTATTCACTTCACAATCGTCCTGGTTACTACTATTACTCGGTTCATCCTCAAAATGAATCGGAGTAGTAATAGAATCACCGGTATCCGCGTTATTTCCATCACTTTTTTCTTCCATTCTTATTTATGTGGGCTCTTCGAGAAAACTTTGACTAACACGATACGGAGACTTTGGCGACTCACGCGCGTATTTTGCAGCTCACAATGATGCAGAAAACTATTTTTGTTTATTAATTTTCACCACGAATTACAACGTTACGGAGATAGTCTTCATTAAAATCTCCAAATATTATGCAAGGACTGTCATGTGATAGTAAATTACTTACAAAACCTACTGCGCGACTGTTGGGACATTTGCATGATTTATAAAAAGCTATAATCTTCACTGCATTTATGCGAAAAGTGGTCACCTCCAGCAATGTCAATGTAATACCGTGGGTTGCTATATTCAATATAATTTTTTGCCCATGCACACACACAAAAACCTGGGTTTGAACTAGACTGTTTGGAGCCATTTGTTCTAATTATTTCCTTAAAATTAGTTATATAAAAAGAATCATGAGAACAGCTCCACGTTTCTACTGCTAAGTAGATATCTGAAGCCATTATTTGAAGATCGCTTACAGTATCTTGCAAGTGTGCACGTAAGGATTGAACATTATGGAACATAATTTGGTATGAACTGTGGGACTCCCTCAAAAATCGATACGTAGGTATTAGAATATTTCGACGCAGCTTTTCCATTTCTATTACGATTGAATCTTGGTCGGAGGGTGGACGTGGAGGATGAAAACATTCAGTAACGATAAATAAACCTTCAGCACATGTGGCACGTGAGCAAACAACATATAACATTGACCTTGAAATACCGGGCTTCACATGTACAGATGCCAGCACATCAAGCTACAACAATCTGTCAATTTTTTTTAATAGATTTTCAACTTTATTGTTATAGCAATTAGGTTCAAGGTTGATTGGTTAAATTTTACAGTTTCGGGTAGTTTCATGTGCTGGCGTCTGTACAACAACTTTTTTTTAATGTGGAACCCTGGCTTTTGTGAATTGTAACAGTCTCAGCTGTAACCAATGGGAATTGAAAAAAAAACCGACTTCCAAAAAAGCACTACAATGTGAAAAATAACTTTAATTTCGGAAGTCGGTGGCAAAAAACTAAAATACAGATCCAAAGAACACACCCACACCAACCATCTTCTGAAATTAAAGTTATTTTTCACATTGTACCTAGTGGTTTTTTGGAAGTCGATTTTTTTTTGTTAAAAAGTTTTTTTATTAAACTTATTTAAATATGAAACTAGCACGATACTACTGACGCTTAGCACCATTTATCGACATTTCTATGGAGTTGTTCGAAATTTTCGAGTCAAATACAATTGGTCGACTATTACTCGTAAACTTGTTAAGCCCACTTATGTGTGATAGTTTTCCTTTAAACTTCGTTATATATCGGTACTACTGCCGTGACACTTGAATTTCTAACTACAACCGTTTAGTTGGTGGAGGGGGCGGACACTTGACTCTAACGAAAATTGGTACTTTAAAGCTTGATAAGTCACGAACGGCTTACTTAATCAAAAAACGGTCTTCCCAAACCCCTAATATTTTTGAAAGACCTATCCAACGATATCCCACACTATGGGAATGACGAAAACAAAATAAACATCCCACTTTACATGTAGGGGAGGTTGTACCTCCCCTACATGTAAAGTAGGATGATTATTTTTAAAACTATTGGTACTAGAAAGTTGTTATTTAGGGTATTAGTTATTAGATACCCAATTATTTAGGGTACTAGGGTACCTTGTTGACTACGGAACCCTAAAAATGGCGAGTATATTTTATGAATGCTTCACAGAAGCTGGTCAATATTTTGTAGCCCTAGAGCGCAATTAATCAACTGAGGTTTTAATTAAATCTATATGAGCTACGATACGATACTGCGTTGTTTTTCATCGCCCGTAAATAATTTTCATACGTCGACGGCACTTGATTGACGTGGTTACTCACTCTTTTATAATTAATGGAGGGACATAATGTTGTGATTTTATGGAAGTACTCAGTAATTAAGGTTCATGCAGGTGAGCAGCGGTTCAGTGTTATCAGGCGTAGGTATTTATAAGTAACGAGACGTGTTCAATTCCTAGCAGGTATATTCATCACAAACTTTCAAAATCATCACCTATTTAGCGTTTTCCCAGCTATTTTGGTGCCGGCTTCCAGTCTAACTGGATGCAGCTGAGTATTATTATTACTATTATTTGCTCAGCTCTATAACAAAATTAATAAAGAGGTTTATATATATAATAAAAGTTACCATGACTGTAAGAAACGGATTATAGACTGGATAAAAACACTTACCTATGAGGAAACCGAGGCACTCCTGGAACACGTTAAGTAGCCGAAATAAATGATATATATATACCATAAATTAAAACACCACACACCCGCACACCACACCACACCACGCAACTCAACACACACCACACCACATCACATCACACTACACCACATCACACCACACGCCACACATCACACCACACGCCACACATCACACCACATCGCGCGCAACTCCCACTACGCATTACCACACCACACTATAGGTACACATCAAATACACATACTGGGAATAAGTTTTATACTACTGTACATAATTTAAAGAGCAATTTTAGTTAATTTTTTAAATATTTCATTTCATTTTTTTTTTAAATTGTTGTTTTGTTTGTTACATTGCATAATTACCCTTAAGGTCACAGTCCACTATAGTAACGATAGTCAGTATAAGTGTACTACAGTGATATGAAAGAGCGGAGCCTTCTAATACAGGCATTGTTTGCTTAACTGGAGGCTCTGAACACGTTCAAATGTGATGTAATTTTTATTTGTCACAATAAACTATTTGTATTTGTATTGTATTAGTGTTTTACATGGAGAGACTGCCTCTCCGACCTCTAAAACCCAGTAGCTGGGCAACACGATACTCCTCAGCTAAACCAAAGTCAGATTACTGGCTTCTGACTACCTGTAACGATATAGCCGGGACCAACGGCTTAACGTCTTTCCGAGGCACGGGGGTGTTACCCCACAAATTTTCAAACACACTTAAATATTCCTTACAGAAAAATCCAATAGCACTTATAGTCTCTACGCGTTCAATACAACAACGCGTTCAGGATGCTCTTGGGGCTGCCTCGCTTCTGTAGCGCTTCAGGGATGTTCGCGGAGGCGCGTGTGGATTGCTTTCACACAATCATGCGCAAGCGGTGCACATCCCTGTTGCGTAGGGTGCGGGGCAGCCGCAATAGTATCTTGAACGCCTTTGCAGAACGTTTTGACTGTCAGTACGTGAACCATTGCTGCATGGTTCACGTGCTGAGTAATGTTAAAATATTATTTTAAATTGTGTATTATGTAGGCTTTTTTAACTATAAGATTTACTTTTTGTTTTCATTTAAATGTAAGTTGTATGATCCAAAGATGATTCAAATAAATAAATAAATTAATAATTATAGTCCGACCCGAGAATCGAACCCGAGACCTTACGCTCAGAAGTCGCGCTTGCGACCACTCCAGCAACGAAGCACATCTCATCATCATCTCTCTCTCAAAATGCTAGAAAAAAATATGGTGAGGGAAACAACGCCCTAGGACCGATAAGTCCAAAGACATGCGACATCCACTAACACGCACTCGGCCCGCTTGGTCAGATTACGGTCCATACCCTCTCATTGTAGAGGAGGTCTGTGTCACAACAGTAAGAACATAATCGACTAAAGATCTGTAGGTCCACCAAATAAAAGTCTAGAGTCACGAACAACGGTTATATTTCAAACGTTCAAAGTTAAGCGGTTATACCAAGCGTAAGAAGCACAAGAATAATATAGACACTAGTTAGGAAGATGGAAGAATGTAAAACAAGTAACTAGATAATAAGCAAAGCGAATTTAAACAATAAGAAAAGATTTTACGTATTACCAGCGAGCGCGGTAAGCTAAGTGTGGAGGCAAGCTAGCGTGTGAGTGCCTTGCGCAACAACGAACAATGGACTGGCGCGCAGGAATGCGGCGAAACCGAACTGTTCCGAACGAGACTAGCAGTGCGGCGGAATCACCTGAAGTTAGAAGGTAGCTTCTTCGTGTGGTGGCGCTGCCGCTTCATATGGTTCACAGTAATTTGTTTGTAGGTACAATCTTAATTTCTTACTATTTTGAAAACTAGACCAAAACCTTCAGATTCACTTTGTAACACAAAACAGTAAGGATACTCTTTCTGCTGCACAATCTAGGGACTCTTTCTGTACGATAAACCTCAAAGAACACTAATAATAATATTATACACAAACTATTGCGGAGTTCGTTAACTTTGAAAAGAATGAAAACTACATAATAATTGAAGATGTACTGAGACTAACGAGGGCATCCAAAAAGTACATCAAAATCCACAAACAGGGTGAAAAAGTAGACAATAGAAGACGTTTTTCTAAAATAAGTTTTATCGCCAAGGCGTAAAGTGTATTTTAGTTTAGATATTAATGCACTTGTTTACGTGTACAAAGAGGAAAGTTTCACAACGCTTCGTTAAACTAGACGCTTGGGATTACATGCCCGAGACACTCATTTAGACTGTGTGGCGAGCTGAAATCTTTGAACGCGTTTAAGGAGAAAATTTTAGTTTACTTTGTGTACTGTGTTCTAAAGAAGACAGGTACTACTTTCTTAAGATTTATTTTCTGTTTTAAAACATGAAAAGAAAAAACATTATTTTATACTCTGACAGGTTTACAAAAGGAAAACGAAATGATTATAAGCTAACAAACAAACAAAAACACCTGTGCGAGAACAAAAAGGATTCTATCTATGATGCGATATTTAAAAAAAACTTAGCGCTAGTTGGTCAGCTTTTGACAGGCTTGACCCAGTTACGGAAAACATTTTAAGATTGACCCTCGTTAAAAGAAATTAAAAAAAGTAAAATATTTTTATTTTGCCAAATATTCATTTTTCATTTTTTTTTTCATTTCTGAAGACCAAAGAAGTAAAAGTACTTACTTACTAAGTTATCATTTCTTTAAAACTCAGAATCAGTAATACCAACGTTAAGCAAAACTAAAGTCATTCAATTTAAAATTCCCGCATTTTATGAATACCCACCGTTGCATAAAATAACGCCCACGTAAAATCCCTAGTGCAGGGTAACCGCTGGACTAATCTCAGCCACAGTATAAATAAATATTTATATACAGTCAGCAAAACGCTGGGGATATGCATAACGTAATTTTGCTTTCGCGTGCAAAGGAACCGTAATTTCAAAAATATTCAAATCTAGATACGTTACAAAAGTTCATATAAGCAACCACCAATGAGTTTGGAGGTGCGGTATTTAATGAAATGTATCGTGGGATTAATAAAATAATTAATTGTAGAGGATATTTTTAATAGGCTTTATTACCAAAGGTTGTCTGGAAGATATCGCTTTTAGCAATAAGACCGCCATTGTCACCATAGAATTATTTATTTGCTCAAATAAGGTGCAGAAAGGTCTTACAGAATTATCAGAGAATCTCTTATTTTGCCTGTAATATCGGCGTGCAAAAATAGTGAACAAATGATTAAACACGCTTCTTTCATACAATCTAATGATATACTTATATTAATAACATTGCTCACAAATTATTGATAATAGGATTATATAAGATAATGTTAAATAGGTGTGTTGAAATTTTGGTGTACAATAAAGTATATTCTATCTATCTTTTTGTACGTGTGCATAAAAATAAGGGGAGGTCACCTAAATAATAACGTCACACGGGTAGATTTTCAAGGTTAATCCATGGTAAGCAACGCTTGCCGAGGTCAATCCATGGATGGCTATTTTAATGTATAAGACAGAAAGTCTGACAACAGTCTTGCCAAGACGCATCGTGTTACCCTGCCGCTGGGTTATGCAGGTCATATACGCAGTCGCTCTATATAAAACACTAGTGCTCAGCTGGATTCGGGGAGACTGGAAGCCGATCCCAGCATAGTTGGGATAAGGTTAAGCAGATAATGTGTGTATACATACATATTGATGTATTCAACAATATTGATATCTTAGATGTGCATACCGGAAAGTTTGGAAGTCTGATCCGCAAAAAAAATTGCTGAAATTTCAACCGAATGATGTATTATTACATAATTACATGCCTATTTAACTATAGCTTTGCTAACATGTTTGAATACATTTCGACGCCCCCCGCGAATAATCCGGTAATCGTAAAAGTGTAAATGTTCAGGAAAAATAAAAAACCATTTTTACTTAATAACTCCATTAAACAACAAGTTATTTTATATCGTATATGGAAGCTAATTTTTTCAGCTATCTGGTAATTTCAACAAAATTTAAGTAGTCCCAAGGGCTTCGTTATAATTTAGCTGGATACATTTTACTATATTAGTGTAGGTCAAGCTCTGGTCAGTAATGTCACTTACTATATTGTTCGTGTAAATTTATATTTTCGACGGCAACAGTAAAATCTTGTTGCGTTATTATTCGCGTAAATTTATATTTTCGACGGCAACGGTAAAATCGTGTTGCGCTATTATTCGTGTAATTTGTTTTGTATACTGAACATTTGTAAAACGCAATTATTATGTTATTCGATTGTTTAACAGTAACGTACATTTTATTGTTTTGACTGTTGTTGTGTTGTTAGGTCCTGTTGAAAATCAGCGTCGGGCACTAGTTGCCTGGCATTATGCTGAACAAGACCTATTTGGCGCAGCCGTGAGTAACACAGTGGGTTGTTGATGTTAGTTTTAAGTTTTTATTTTATTATGTTTAAACTGTGTAAATTTGCGGCATGTAGCCAATGAAAGTTTTTTCTTTCTTTCTTTCTGACTATTACTGTTTATTCGAACAGTTTACTTAAGTATTATTTGATGATTATTGTAGTATTTTTTTTTATTGAAAATAGGTTCGAGTTTGACCACCATCACACCTGATGGTAAGTGATGATGTGGTCGAAGATGGAGCACGCTTACCTAAAAGTAACCTATTCACTCTTGACTTAAAGACTCCTAGGTTATAGGTATCGGGAAACACAGAATCTGGCAGGGAATTCCACTCCTTATCCGTACGTACAATGAAGGTATTCCCAAAACGTTTTGTGCGTATGGGTGGGATGTCCACCATGTAACGATGGCGCTTCGCCGTTTGTCGCGTAGTCCGATGATGGAACGGGCTTGGCGGAATCAGATTGTGTAATTCCATCGCACACTCCCCGAAATGTAACCGAAATGTAGGAAGTGAGGTACATTTAAATCTTGCAATGAGGTCAAGTGGGGTGAAAGGGACTCTGATCAGATCACGTTATATTGCGAACTTGCTAATAGTAAATTAAGGCATATTGACTGTCCTGTGGAACTTGGTCTGTGTGCTGATAATGTTTGTAGCAACAGGTGTCATTATGAAATAATTGATAAATTGTATAACAGTATTGTAGGTGCTTTGACTGAAGCTGCGCGAAGCTGTCATAGGCTAGGAAAGTTTAGGAAACAAAAAAATATATTGGATGGAATAAGTATGTGCGGAGGACTCATATGGAGGCACGAAGTAGCTTTCAGATCTGGATGCTACACGGTAAACCCAAATCTGGCAATATTTATAACACTATGCGCAAAACCAGAAAACGCTTTAAGCCAAAGCTTAAATGGTGTCAAGACAACATGGATCAGATTAAAGCCATATTAGCCACGCACCACAAAGAGGAGGACTTCAAGCGCTTTTGGAAGCATACTAGGAATTTGGAAGCTGGTTTGTGCGTGCCTGTGTGTGTTGAGGGCGAGAATGAGCTACGCTTGATTGCCGAGATGTTTAGGGAACGTTTTAAGGTTGTGTCTCCACTAGCAGGTGTGCAACAGGTGCTGGATGCTGAGGTCAAGGGTGGTGAGAGAACTCGGTTTCAAGTGAAAGAAGTCGCTCATATTATTAAGAATATGATGAGAGGTAAGTCTCCAGGACATGATGGCCTCAGCATCGAGCACTTGCAGCATGCAGGTGTTCATTTGCCTAGGGTGTTGGTCATGTTCTTTAATTTGTGTATAGAACATTCATATTTACCCCAGAAACTTATGAAGACTCTTTTTGTACCAATAATTAAAAATACGATGGGTGATGCCTCTGACGGGAACAATTACAGACAATTACTATTTCATTGGCCACGGTCATTGCCAAGGTGCTGGATGGGCTGCTTGATAATCGCTTAAATCGGCACATAGTTTTGCACGATGCACAGTTTAGTTTCAGAGCTGGGCATTCGACTGAAGCTGCGATACTGCGACTCAAGCAGACCATTCAGTACTATGTCACGAGAAAAACACCTATTTATGGCTGTTTTTTTGACCTGACGAAGGAATTTAATCTAGTCTCATATAGCGTACTCTGGCGTAAGCTCCGGGAAGAGACTAGCACTCCTGGGGATTTGATAAATATATTAAGATAAGGCAACCAAACCAATAATGTTAAGTGGGCAGGTTCATGTTCGGCAGAGTACAGGTTAGAGTGTGGGGTGAGGCAGGGTGGACTAACTTCACCACGTCTCTTCAACCTGTACATAAACGGATTGATAGATGAGCTCAGCAGGCTGGAGTGGGTTGTTCAATGGATGGAGTCTGCATGAACAACATCAGTTACGCTGATGATATGGTCCTGCTGAGTTCATCTGTCCACTGACAGGGCCCTCCCTCAACATATCATATCATATCAATCATAGGCATCTGTGAGAGGTACTCAGTGACTCATGGCCTCAGTTATAACAACAATAAGAGTGAGCTACTTGTTTTTAAGTCGGGAAATAGAAGTCCCAAGACCGTTCAACCGGTTAGGCTTGGGGGAATGCCGATAAGCAGGATCACTAAGTTTAAATACCTGGGGCACTGGGTCACTGAGGATCTCTCCGATGACATGGACATTGAGAGGGAACGTAAGGCGTTGGCAGTGAGATGCAACATGCTGGCGCGCAGGTTTGCGAGATGCACTAGGGATGTTAAAATTTCACTTTTCAAGGCGTATTGCCAGACCTTTTATACCTGCAGCCTGTGGGTCAGATATACGTAGAAAACTTTCAACGCCCTACGTGTCCTGTACAATAATGGGTCCAGAATGTTGCTGGGGTTACCTCGCTTTTGCAGTGCATCAGGTATGTTTGCTGAGGCCAACATTGACTGCTTTAGAGCAATAGTACGTAAAAGAGTTGCCTCCCTGATGCAGCGTGTGCGCGGCAGCGCCAGCAGCCTTCTGAACACCATATTGGATAGAGTTGATTGTTCTGTGGTGAAGCACTGGAATACTGTCCACGTTTCTGGCGGTGCTATTTTTATTTAAAGTAAAATAACTTGATCATTTTATTCGGAATTTGATTAATTAATTTATTGTTTTATTTTTATTATGCTATTTTGATATTTAATTGTTTTATTTTTATTTGATTCTTAATTATTAATGTTCTCCAATGTACTTTTAACTAATAACATAGATGTAAGTGTTACTAATCTATTTATGGATGTATCTAATCTGAAATAAATGTCTAAATAAAATAAAATAAATAAAATAGCTCTTGCCGTTGCAATAGGCATAACTGAAGACGGTACATGTCCTTACAGGTTAAGAAAACGAGCGCGGTGTATTGGTAATAGTCTATTTATATTTAGATGATATATCGTAATATCAATATAGAAAAGGGTTGCGTAAGGAGCCACTCGATAATGAATGTAGCTGGAAATCGTTTTCTTAATAAAACCCCGAATAAGCCTGTACTAGCACTTACTTAATTAAGGTAAAAAAGGTAAAAAATTGTTTATTAATATTATGCAAATAAGTATAATAAGTATTACATAAATATTACACAAACAATTCCAGAACACTAGCTTTACTCTAATGTTAATTTTATTATTTTACTGTACGCCACCTGCTCGACATCCGTAAGTACGGCTACTGGGATCCAGCAGAATACCAGCGTCAGGCATATTTACCTGGCACATGCTGAGCTGAACTCCCATTTGGTGCAATTTGGAGACACACACCACACCAGTTTCGTGTTACATTTTTAAGTATGTTTTCTTTTCTTTCTCATTTATTATATTTTTGGTTGTATACGTTTGTTCTGTTCTTTTTTTCTGTAATTTATGTGTTGTAATTATGTTCATGTGCTTTTGTGTGTTGTGTCTTCTGTTGACCAATAAAAGTTTTATCTATCTATCTATCTATCTACTGTCAACTATATTGATATTTTTTTCGTAAAGATCTTAAACCATATTATTCGTTTAAAATACAATTTAATGATTTTTTATGGAATATACGCGTAGTTTTTCATATCTTCGTAAATAAAGTTAGAATAATTCTGAAAAAAGAAATTACATGGTGTATTTTAACTTCTAGATGCCGAAAAATGCATAACATGAAAAACCCCGTAATAGGTCATTACCGGATTATTCGCCGGGGACGTCGATTTTAGATAGAACATAATACTTACTCGCATTGGCAAGACGACCTATATTTAATCATTACTTTTTTATAATCTGTGGAAAATGTTGTGGGTACTTACCATATATGAATTCTCTTTGTATAATTTTAGTGTGTAACTGTTTATTTTCCTAAATAAATAAAAAATATATTTATAAGACAATCAAGTGTTTTGAGGTGAATGAATAAGAGGTTTGTACGTTTCACAGTCATGGAATCTATACTTCTATACTAATCCTATCCTACTAATATCCTACTATACATAACTATTATAAAATAATGTCTCTCTCGACGTATGTTCATCTGTCGATTTGCGATAAAAACAAAAGCTACGGAATTGATTTTTATGCGGTTTTCACAAATGGATAGAGTGATTCATGAGGTTTAGTCTGAATTAGTAGAATAGTACCATGAAGCCGGGCGGGATATTTATACAGATTCATATGTGGATGTTTGTTGCTCAATCATGCTAAAATGAGTAAACGGTTTGTTTGAAGGAATAAGGCACAGAGATAGATGATAATCTGGATTTGCTCTTAGCCTACCTTTTATACTTTTTAGGGTTCTGTAACCGAATGGAAAAAAAACGGAACCCTAATAGATACGTCATGTTTGTCCGTCTGTCTATCTGTATGTCTGTCCGTCCGTATGCGACAGCTACTTTATTCTGCATCTGTTAGGACTACACGGTTGAAACTTGTTAGGTAGATATATTCTGTGAACCACTTGACGATTTGTATACAAAAATTAAGGTAGGGCTCCCCATATATGGAACTGATAATTTTTTTTTTTTATTAAACCAATCCGTGTGGAGTGTCTATAGTCAGGTCTTTAAAATGGTATTGAGGTATCCAAAACCATTTTTTCTTAGTCAATCGTTTGATTTCCCAAGTTGTAAAATGTGTCCCCCTTCTTACTTTTAAAATAAGAAATAGGAATATCTAAAAATATACAACGTTTAATTTAAAAGGTTTATACATACAAGTGCATGGCTTCTTTGGATAATAACAAATAATATGGTAATGGTTTTGTCATCCTATGTTTACATGTGTGGAACTTATTACAAATTTCAATGCTTTAATTTTTTAATTATGATGAACGAAGAAATTATCGTGTTATTGACAAGTGACGTGGAAAGGTATTCACCGTCGTAGTGCTGTGAGACGTTTGTTATGATTGTTATTCAAGAAACATGAAACCGATAATTTGGTATCAATTCTTTGAGTCACGTATTTTGCGCTGTAACTGTGCACAGAGACTCCATACCAGCTGTTGTCCTTAGCCTTTTTGGATAGATATGGTATTTCCGTTACACGTTGTATATGCTGTAGATCTAAAAATGATAAACTCTAAAAAAGGTTTACAGCAGACATATAACACAGCAGTCTTTTGAGCTATAAGTAATTTAAAAAATACTGCAAATATAACTTTGTTTTTTATATAAACACTATGAAAAACAAAGTTATTTTGCGTAGGTTCTGCAGAAGCCTTCATGGGCGAGTCCAAGTCGTAGTCCAAATTGGCCAGTTTTTTTTATTATACAACAAATAGTTTATTCATAATATAGATAATAATACGTGATTGTACATGACTGCCATTTTCATTAAACAAATTAAAATGCATCAGACATTCCCTTTGCACGATTACAATAACGACACATAATTTATATGGCTAATTAATTTATTTGAACACCAATTTAAACACATCCCTGTTATGACAACTAAATAGTTAACATTTCATATTTCACAAATATACCGGTGATATTAAAACAAATAAATTAAAGTAATTAACAAAGCGCTAATTGCAACGCACCGAATTACAATGGAAATGCCGTGGGACACAAATACCCAACTTATCAACGCTGGCTCCATAGACGAGTGTCAGAGTTTCGTTCGAAGTGAGTTTTCATTGTGTCTTCTCTGGATTAATACGTGAACTTCTCAAAGGGTTATCTAAGTTTTGGGGACCACGTTTCTATTAATTACCCAAGTTTCAGCTCGATCGATATTAATTAATTAAGAAGTGGAGTCGGTCTCCAGTATCGCGCTAACATTTCTACACAATTTTGGTTTTATTTGAATTTATTTCACGGTACTTTTCGTAGGTGTTAATTCTGGTGAGCGTGTGAGAGAATTTGTGAAACGTTTCGTGTTTTGCAACTGATAAATTTTGTCGTTTGTAGGCACGCAATTGTTTATGTTGGCGGGTTTATTTTATTGGCGACGTCAATGAATTGTGTTAAGACTGCGTTCGTTACAAGATTAAATACTATTGTAATGTGAATCATTTACGAACCAATACACCAATAATACAGAACCAACCAATACTGGAGTCAAAAAGAAGTTTTAAGGCTGCTTTTTTTTTGTTTTGCTATAAGCTCATCTACTGACGGTTCAAAAAATAGCGATATACATATATCAGCAATCAGGTACCCGTATTTAAAAATGTACAAAGTAACTTGACGCGCCAGCACTCTAGTACATTATCATTACCAGTAATTACTGTAAAAGCACACGGACGCAATTAGTCATGCTTTGAAAAATCAAAGTTATTTTCTGCGAGCGTGAAACACTGAAACATGGCGGCACGCGAGAAACTCCTCGGTTTGTGCCACTTTACTGCCACGAAAATTGACCAACTCAACGAAACTTTCCAATTAAGCCATTACATAAATGACGGAGTGACGTAATTCTGAATAAATATCGTTCTGAGTTGTTTTGCAGACTTTTACAGTGCAGAGCTAGTTAATATATGTGAGACACGTTTGGCATGGAATCATGTGTAAATGGAGTTAACATGTACCTTCTTAAGATGTTTATGTAGCACTTATGGGTACAGTGATGAACAGTAAAGTTCTTTCATTTTCTCCCAGTAGTCATGCAAAACTTACATAATATAATACTAATATAAACATATACTAACACCCAAACACAAAGCAACAACGTAAAACAAATTTTCATATAAATTTAATACAATAATTATCGCATTTGGCAGTCGAATTGTCGCGTCTCACCTGTCGACGGCAACACTAAATAGTGAATGGACCGATAATCGAAAACGTTTCGTTACGGCACAATTCGTATTTCCTGACAGTAACCGTCGCAGTTACTTATTAAGATGTCGATTGTTATTTCCACAAGTTTCCTCCATTTTATATCCTCTCTGTGACGTAAGCTAAAACTGTAAAACGTAGCTAGTAGTCGAGAAGTTTATCGTCTTCTTGAACTCTCTGCATGTTCTGACTTTATTGCTATACTAGCTCGGCCCGTGACTTCGTTCGCATGAAAGGTTTTTCCTGAGTCAATTCTGATCCCGCGGGTATCCCGGGATTAAAACTAGCCTAAATGTTATAAATAAATAATAATAAAAAGTTAATTTTAGAACACTAACTCAGGATGGATAAACTGAGCAAGTAAAAACTTTTTAGCAAAAAATAGAACCGACTTCCATATAAAAACACTACAAAGGCAAAAATAACTTTAATTTCGGAAGGCGGTGTCAAAAACGAAAATATACACAAAACTAAAGACACCGCCTTCCGAAATTAAAGATATTTTTGCCTTTGTAGTGTTTTTATATGGAAGTCGGTTCTATTTTCTGGTAAAAATTTTTTTTCACGCTTTTTAGTGGGTCGGTTTGTAATTTATCTAATTACAAAAGCCAAAATGTCAACTACTTATCACCTTTTACAAAATATTGCTTTTACTGGTGCAGAGCCGTTAATTTTTGAGGAGTTCTCCTGGTACATCACCATCAGCTCTACTTCACCATATACATTGTGACGAGCATAAAGTGCTTAACATCCATATTCAAGTAATCTAATCGCAATCAACGAAATACTTATTATTGAGTAGTTTCGGTGGCCATCTGGGGTCTTCATCATCAGTTCCACTTCCTCAAATGAAGCTTTTCGAGAGCAACTGCACAAGGTACTATAAGAAATACCCAAAACGCTATAGGTGTGCCTATAATATTTGAAGAGTTTCCTCGATTTCTCCATGATCCCATCATCAAATCCAAACGTGACGACAATGGGACCAACTAGAAAGTATACCCTTTCAAAACAAAAAAATAATTTTCCAAATCGGTCTAGCCATTTCCGAGTTATGAGGTAACATACATAAAAAAGAAAAAAAAAGTTCTAGACGATTTGTAAACCTCCTTTCTTTTGAAGTCGGTTAAAAACGATAATAGCTGCAAAAGTATAAACTGTTTATAGCCCTATAAACTCTATTTCCCAGTAAGAAAATCGGTGTAGCCGTTTCGGAGATTAGCCCGAATAAACAGGAAAACAGACAGATAGACAATAATTAAAGTTTGTGTTTTAGAGTCGTGTAAATAACTATAAGCACTTGAGAAATCACAGACGGACACTTCAATTTTATCTATGCATATGAGTTTGTGTATAAATCCACTCTGTTATTAATGCTGTAGGTGGATAATAAACAAAGGTTTATATCTTCCGCCTGAATATGGAATGGATAGAGAGGAGGCTATTCAATTTTATGTGTGGACAAAACAACTTCCGGATACTGATGTTATATAATTTGTGGTTTATTTGTTATATTTGTGTTCATTTTCTTATTATTTATATTAATTATAACTTATTTTTATATAAGGGGCTTTTATGTTATGTCTAACATTATTTGTAAATAACTTTTAAACCAAAATAACTTTAATTTCGGTAGTCGGTGTTATTGGTTTTGTATTTTCTTTTTTTCACACCGTCTTCCGAAATTAAAGTTATTTTTGGCTTTGTAGCGTTAATTTTTGAGGAGTTCTCCTGGTACTTCACCATCAGCTCTACTTCACCATATGCATTGTGACGAGCATAAAGTGCTTAACATCCATAATCGATCGCAATCCACGAAATACTTATTATTGAGTAGTTTCAGTGGCCATCTGTGGTCTTCATCATCGGTTCCACTTCCCCAAATGGTGCTTTTCGAGAGCAACTGCACAAGGTACTATAAGAAATACCCAAAACGCTATAGGTGTGCCTATAATATTTGAAGAGTGTCGTCGATTTCTCCATGATTCCATCATCAGATCCTGATTTCATAACAATGGAACCAACTAGAAAGTTCCTTTCAAAAGAAAGAAGAATTTTCCAAATCGGTCCAGCCGTCTTCGAGATATGAGGTAACATACATAAAAAAAACGTTAAAGACGAACTGAGAACTTCCTCCTTTTTTTGAAGTCGGTTAAAAATTAAGTCTAACATATTTTTTGTTCAATCTTTGCTTAGTTGAAACTTTAAATAAACTTTAGTAGTTAAAGTTTATTATTTATATAAAGATAAAGATATTTTATTTTTCAAATACGGGTACAAGTCATGGTGGTACACAATATAAATACAGAAACAGCCATATTTTGCCAATTACAAGGCATGCAAAACTACAGAGTTTACAATTAAAATACATACTATTCCATTACATAATTTAATTCTAATTCATCATTCACTAATAATTATCAATGTTCAATTCATTCAAAACATAAAATAATATTGATTCATCACTCAATAATATAATTAATGTCACAATTTCTAATAGTTATTTAAATACAATATATAAAATAGTCAAGCAATTTCTTTCTCCAATAAAAAATCTTCAACCCTATAATAAACTTTGTCTACTAAAAAGTTCCTAAGTCTTTTTTTGAATAATGTCAAATTATAGTCCTTCCAACAACTTGGTATTTTGTTATATATTACCGGTGCCATGCAGCAGACACCCTTGCGCATCAGAGTTGTTCTAGCTCTAGGGATACGTAGACTACTATTGTCACGCCTATTCCGTGGAAATACGTCGGCCATTCGTGCGAAGCGATCCGGGTTTAATTTTACGAACACTGCCACTTTTAAAATGTAGATACATGGTAGGGTTAATAATTTATATTGTTTAAAATATGGCACGCAGCTATCAGTACTTTTCAATTTAAAAATAGACCGTATGCATCTTTTTGTGCCTTAAATGCAGTTTCTTTTTCTGTTGAGTTGCCCCAAAAGATAACTCCGTATCGCAGATGGCATTCAACTAAACCATAGTACGTAGTAAGGCATGTATCCAGATTTAAAATGCCGCTAAGGTATACAAAGCATATGCAGATGATCTTAGTTTCTTGCAACGTAACTCAATGTATTGTTTCCAGCTAGGTTTTTTATCTATTTCTATCCCAAGAAATTTAGTACTACCTATCTATCTCGTTAATTTTATTATAATGTTTATTTATTTATTGATATGTATATTATTTATAATGTTTATTTATTTATTTACAGGCCCGTTGGTATAGTGGTCAGTGGCCCTGACTGCTATGCTCAAGGTCGTGGGTTCGATTCCCACCTAGGACAAATGTTTGTGTGATGAGCACGATCATTTGTTCTTTGTCTGGGTGTAATTTATCTATAATATGTATATATTTAGAAATATATATGTATGTTTATCAGTTGTCTAGTACTCATACCACAAGCTCTGCTTAGTTTGGGACTAGATGGCGTTGTGTGAAAGTTGTGGAATTGTGGAATATTATATTTATTAAAACTTCATGCAACACAAACAAAAGCGGACTTAATGCCATAGGCATTCTGGTTGACAGAACCATGGGTAGTGAAAAGATAACATGGTGGGTGCATAAATAAAGAAGACTAAGTAGATAATATATTCAAAGTAAAAGTTTTATACATATTATTATATACATATATAACTAAAATAAACTTACACATAGTTATCATAATATATATATATACCAATATATGTAGGTAATAGAATATATCCGTACCGGGCGTGAATATGTTGACAATTCGAGATGTCGTTTTTTTAGTTTTTTTAGCTTAATCGCATTTCTTACCTTATACCCTACTGTTAAAAAAAACTCAACTCGAAATACCCAAAAAATCTTTAAATATTGTTCTTGTTCATAAGTAAGTATCTCCAATTTAGGCAGCAAATATTAGACAAAATGATATATTCAATTAATAATATTCACGTTACTACTAACTATTATATTTCGATTTATCAATTTATTCTTAATATAAATCAGAACATGTGTGTGTTAATGCCTCGACATATACTTTTATGGACTATTGTGTCTAATTTGATAAAAACAGTTATCAAGTTATGACCGTTCGTTGAGTATAAAGCACAAGTAGTTGTCTAGTTATGCACGCTCTCGTGAAGATACGTGTCACACTTGCGATTTGCTAAATACTAAAATCTCGTTAGCTCAAGGGCAGGAAAACCTGGATTTAAAAGCTAAACTTGCTGAACATCAAACATTAGCTAAAATAGGTTATTCCGAAAAGAGAAAGGATAAAGAAAATGCGAAACGCAACCCATCAATTCAAGCCTACATATTCGATCTACAACAATGTTTACCTACTCCTTACCTCAAGACTTCAGTTTCTTTTTATAAGAGACAGTTATGGTCCTTTAATCTCACAGTTCATAACTTAGCTGACGACAAAGCTACTTGTTACATGTGGGACAAAACAATTGGCGCACGTGGTGCTGATCAAATCACATCTTGCTTACGGCATTTGCTTCAGAATTTACCTCCAAATATAAAAGAGGTCACATTTTATTCAGATACATGTAGAGGCCAGAATAAAAACAATATAGTCGCTATGATGTTCATGCTCTTGTTGCATAAACATCCAACCTTAGAAATAATAAATCACAAATTCATTATCAGTGGTCATAGCCACATGGAATGTGACTCGGATCATGCTATAAGACCAAAATTGAAAGACCAAAAAAGAAGACTCGACTTAAAATTAACTATCTTAATGATTGGATACAACTGGTTAGATCTTGCAAAATTAAAAATGCGTTTGAAGTTATACCGATGAAACTAGTTCAATTTTTCAAATTTAGTAAATTAGGTTCGAAAAAGGGTCCGTTCACAATTAAAAAAAAAAGATATTTTTGGTAATTAATTCTTATGGCAACCTGTAAAGTGGCTGCAATTTAGAAAGCCCATAGGAGAAATACATTTTAAGACAGATCTTGACAGAGAGAGCCCTTTTAACGTAATCAGTTTAAAGAAAAGAGGCAAATACAATTTAGATAATGTACAGTTAGAAGTAGTTTCCAAAGAGACGTTGCCAATAAGCCAGGAGAAAAAAAAAAGGATTTGCTGGAATTTCCCCGCCTTTCATGACTTTTTTTGAAACATAAAGACTAGCACAGAAATTGAAAACATCGACCCTGATATTGACGTAGAAGACCCTGATGTAAAAGATAATCTACATCAGAATAGTAATAAGGAAGAATAAAATACTTGTAATTTTATTTTTACATGTTATGTTCTACATCAGGCAGAGACAATTGAACGCCATTTTACCCGATCCTTATAAACCTTTCTCGCCTCATTCACATCCAACGTTCTTTTCATACATAGCATTCTATTCTTCAAACTTGTATCCCCGCTCTCTTCAGGACTTGGGATAGTAGTAGAAGATCTTTCTGGTTGTTTTTGGTTCTTGAAGGTCTTTCTGGGACGCCCCTTTTGCACAGACCCATGCATATTCGCCTCATATACCAGCTTAGTCATTCTCCTTCCATTCATCCACTCCACATGACCAAACCACCTTAACATACTCTTATCTATCCTAGACACCACATCCATTTTCACACCACCATCCTTGCGGATCACTTTATTTCTCATCACTTAATTTAACTCCACACACTTTCCTCAACAATCGTATTTCCACTAAGTACATTCATTCTACTTTCATGCCTTTTTTTATAAATAAAAAATGTGTTTTGTTTACTCTTTTTGTTTTATTTTTTAAACTTTAGCTTAAATATTTTAATTTAATCCTATTGTATTACAACTTGCATATTTGTGTTTCTATGGTGAATAAGTTGACAAGTCGTCGGTGAACAACTGAACAAGTCTTTTTTTTAATTGATTAGTAATATAATTTAATCATATTCTTACGAGAACTGAAAAAGACCGTCTAAATTACCTAAATTCAATCATAAAAATAAAAATTATTAATAATTTACCAATAAATTTTAAACTTTTAAATCGCTGCCCTGAAAAGTACGCAAAACTGACTTGTCAACTTATTCACGCCCGGTACGGATATGTTAATATATTATTTTAGAATACAAAGAGATTATTCATTAATTCACTGTGTAATTCATAAATCTATTTAGCAAACGTCCCTGCTTTTTAATAACCGCTTGTAAATATTTTTTTTAGACGAAATCCATCAAATGATTACTTCTGCTATAAAGTGCTCCCTCAGTAGAGCGGAAGAGAGCGTCAGCCTTCTACTGATTAAAAACCCACCCTATTTCTTCAGTTACCCTTCGGTTCCGGAGCTGTAAGATCTCATTCGAACTCACATCCCTGGCAGAATTACTTTTACAGCAAAAACCCTAAACCTGATGTTCTAAAGTATGTAAGTTCATGTCATGTTTTAAAACATAAAAAAAAAACTATTCTATAAGCATGAAACGTTACTAACGCCTGCAAGCACGTACTGCAACAATGTTATTTAAAAATCCAAAGAAACTAAAACACTTTTAAAACGTTTCAACACGCCAACTTTGTTTCCACATTATTGGGAGCAGACATTGCAAGTTCAATAAAGAGCATGTCACGTCAGTCCGTCTCTCGACCACCAAACGGACACGTAGGCAATAATATCGACTCGATTCTTCTTACTTATCACACGGAAAAACACTGAAAAACCACCCATGGATCTAAGGAATAAGGTTGAAAAAGACAGCAAAACTAATCTGTTTCCAGAGTACCTGCGTTATGAGTTGGACACTTTGACAGCCAACACAACTTTAAGTAGGCAAATGGAGTGATGAAATAGGTATAAAATGTATGTGTTTTTATATGCCAATGATATAGTGAGGTCATACGCAAATCAGAGGGAAATAAAGGTCTTATTCCACTAGGAAATTAATTAAAACATGGATTCGATACGAGAGTAGTCTGGATATGAAAGATAAATGGAATAGTATTGGTCCTTTTCTTTTTGCAAGTCAAACGCATGTAAATTGCAAACTAGAATATATTTTTTTTAAAGAATCGTGAAAAGAACTGTCAACACTGTAGAAATGAATAACAACTCAATAGTATTTTTAATTAAAAACTGAATATAACTTATCGAAAGTTTTATTATTAACTAGCTGCTGCCCGCAACTTCGTTCGCGTGGGAGGATTTCTCGCGTAAATCCCGATTCCGTGGGAATTCCGGGATAAAAAGTAGACTAGGTAATATTGTTATTGTCAAATCTATGCAGTAGGTCCGGAGATTATCCCTGTGTGGGCGCTGAATCCCCTGTGTGGGCGCTGAATCTGCAGCGGCGACCAGTTCGCCAGCTGGTTGCGTCTCAGAGGGTCATGGCTATCCGGATGATCTGGGGATACCGCACGATCTCTGGGAAGGCGGCAAACCTCCTTGCCGGATTGCTGACGTGGGATACCGTGACCCCAGAACTTATGGGCAGCTGAAGGGACAGGGTGGGTTTTAGTCAGTAGAAGTCTGACATTCCCTTCCGCTTAACTCAGAGCGAGAGAAGTTATTCGATGATTTTCCCACCAAAAAAAAAAATGTCTGGAGATTAGCGTGTAGAAACGGACAGACATTTTTTTTTATTTTTTTGCCGTGTTATCGTTTCTTAACCCGCCTCAATTATTATTTTTGTATAAAATTTAAATGTACAGATACACTTTTTACTATTTTATTATATGTATATAATATAAATCAACCAGGCCACACTAATAAGCAACTTTATATGTAATTATTTTCCAAAATTATTATTGTTTATATTTTTGACCATCTGCGCTCCATTACTCAAGTAGCTGATGTTAGAGTTAAAACAGCCAAGCTGAAGTGAGAGTGGGTCTGCCACGTCACAAGAATGCAACCAGAGAGGTGGCAAAGTTCGTCACCCACTGGACGCCTGAAGGAGGACACCGCCGCGCCGTCGAGGTCGACCACGGCGCGCGGCGCCGCGCCGATGGGATGACGGTCTGAGTATGATCGCGGGGCAAACATGGTCGAACATTGCCCAAGATAGAGAGGTTTGAAAGGAAAAAGGGGAGGACTTTGTTCAGCAGTGGGAAACAATGAATTTAAAAAAAAAATTTTGACCCATAATAAGTTTAATTTTTTTTTAATAAGTCCAAAATGAAATTTTCGACAAGCGCAGCACTTTTGGATATAGAAGAATATAATTAAGGCACAGTCGTCTTTTGATTAAAAACAAACCCATCAAAAATCGATCTGATACGAATACGCCCGAGCGAACCCGAATCGATCACAAAGCGCACCAAAGATGAATTAATATGACAGAAAAAATACCCGTCCCAGCAAAACACTCACGTCGAAGCTTAAAAATCGTCCTTTTGTTTACGACGCAATGAATTTGGAAATTCAGATGGGCTGCCTGAAAAGGTGGGTGTCGCTTTGTTCCGTGTGAATAATTCGGTGCCGCGGTGACGAGTCTTTTATCAAGGTAATTTGTTGAAACGAAACAGGTTTGGCGAGATTGATCAATGCAGTCGAGCCTTCACTGCTAAAGAAAATGGAAAACTTTTAAGGCAAACGTAAGGTTAAAGTTGAGCTGTTATAAATTTGGAACAAAAAATGGAGTGAATATTGGGATCTCTTAAATACTCCGATATGCTTAGCTTCGTTTCCATTTCTGTCTGGGACACAGGCCTTCTCTCTATTAAAGGGAATGGGCTGAAATCCTTCACGTGGGCACAGGGCCACTGCTCTCCATAAAAGTATCCTAAACTACCATCTAATTTCATTTATAAAAACAAAAACACAGCAAATGGCAAACGTACCTCTTTGACTCTCCGGTTTGGTTTACTCTGAAATTAAATGATTACATATCATCGAAAAATTAGATTTAGGTAAATACTTCATTAAGGCTAGGATCACAACTCAGCGGGTATATTTATAGAGACGTCGTGATCAATCCTGGCCTATAAAATGCCACTGGTATGGATATTGGTACTCGTTACTGATAGGCTGTAGAAGAATATGGTTCTTACATTCGCGCAACGGAGGGACAATGTATGACAAATATTTTTGTTTTTCTTCACAGTATATTTAAAAGATGCGCTATATTTGACTGTGGTGGTCTGTATCTGATATCAAACACTTTTAAAAAACTCCAATAACATGCAAAAACTACCAATATATAGCAATACATATCAAGCAAATTTTGATGCAATTTTTATAAATTTGATCACAGATTTAAGTGTATAAACACCTTAACCACTTTATTAACACCTTAAATTTGGTGTTATGATGCGGTGGTTACCTTATATTTTTAATTATTGATATAACCTCGTTTTCGCAGTGCGCAAGCCCAGTATTTCCCCAAAAAGAATGGATTTTGCTCGACACGTTTTGCACTATACTACCCTTAAAACTTCTTAGAAAGAGAAAAACGAACCCCATCGATTACGTTTTCTACACAGTTGCACACCCTTTTCAAACTTTCCCCGTTTTTTGTGGGTATCAAATAGTGGAATACTTTTGCTTGTAGAATATTAGCTTTGTCCCGCCACTTCCCTACCGAATTCCGAACCAGCAATGGACTTAGGAATTTGGCAATATAACCCAATTAAACAGTTACGTTTTTCGGCAAAAAAATGTTTTAGTATCATCCAACCATGGTAAGGTAATTTTTTTTATCAATAAACAAAAGTAACCCTTCGGTTTAAAAAAAAAATCCTTCTTGAAGGAAAAAATAATGCATAAAAGAAAACTGTAGCGATTTGTTAAAAAAATCAAACATTACTTGAACGACATCTTTAATTAAGTCAGATATAATTATGTAGATATGAAAGTTCAGTATAAATAAAGATTAATTAATTACTGTTTGTTACTTAATCAAGCTAAAATCTCTAAACGAACCTTGTTGAAATTTGGCACAGGAGTTTTATAAAACATATAGACTACTTTTAATACCAAGAAAAAGTGTGACATTTTCTAACATAAGTGCTAATAGAATTTTAAATAATTTTTTCCTTATCACATCATTTTAAATAATAGCTTGGTTAATAAATCAATTATTACTGCCGATGCACTCGAAAATTTTACAAGATCATTATGTATTCGTATTATTACTGTTGAAGTAACATAAAGCAAAAATCAGTCAAGAGATGATTAATGGTTTGAAAAAGTTTCACATATTTTGTTCTCTTTGAAAATATTAATGTTATTGTTACAGCGTCGAGACGTTCTTCAGTTGAGTCGTTGACTTGATAATAAGCGAATACATGAATCACAATAAAACTCAAATAAACGAAGCTATAAAATTCCTATTTATGAGGGAACTATCCGGGTGGACTTATAAAACAATGACGTGTACTTTGCGCCGATTAAACCAAAATAGAAGTATTGCTGACATCCACTTTCAACGAGTATAAGACAGAAAAAGAAACTGAGTTATAACTACATATAATTTATGCCAAAATAGCCTTCATAGAATATTATACGGCCTACGCAAATGTCCTTACTTTGGTATTGTTCGTCAAATCGTTCGAGCTCCTTAAGGTTCTAAGTTGAGCTACGCGATAACTGACAAATGCTTGCACTGTTTGGACGAGCCCGCTCAAATCTGTGTGATTCTTTCCTCCGCCACAGACATTACCCTACATGGCTCTCATATGATTTGATCACTACAGATTGTATGGACTTTAAAAGACAAGTTGACCCCTGAGTTTGTTTTAGTGTTTCTTCTTAGAGTAGTCAGTTAGGAAACACTGCCCTCATCTAGTTTAAATTTACGAAAAAAATGACATGTGTGTTATTTATAACCTATTTGCAAAATAAACATCATTATTTCATTATATTTATTATCGGTATTCATAATGAGATAAATGTATATTGGGTATAGGTCTCTCGTCGCTTGTGCCAAGCTGAATGAATGAGTCTCATCCATCTATATACAAGGACTTCACATATCAATGCAGAAATGTCTTTCATATATAATCAGTCTTTTTTATCGGCAATTTCAATAGGAAATTGCAGTACCTACTTTTAATTTCAAACTGTTAGAAATCATTTTAAAATAAAACATTCCTTTTTTCCAAAAACGCAATGTAAAAAATTATAAGTGGAAACAGTTATTTACATACGTACCACGGTTTCCCTTTGTGCGCCGATGTTTTAAGCTTTGCATTATATCTATATTTATATATTAATATTATGTAAGTAGTAAACAAAATAATAAGAACATAGGGTGTGTACCACACACAAGCATAAAATAAACCTTCTTCGAAGCGTAAGAAAAATGTTAGCGTGGTTAAATTAAGTCCCACATTGACAGCTTAATATTTTTTTATTTTGCGTTGTAAAGGAAAACACTACTTTTGTCAGGTCTAGTCGGTTTCCAATTGGATCGCCACTGAATATATCCAAACATTCTCTCTTTAACATCAGCCGATTTAGGTAAATCTTCCTTTTATAAGGATTTGAGATATGAATTATGATAAACGGCCGCTTGACGATGTCAACCTTAAATTTTATTTATCGTGGCCCCCTCGTGGGCGAAATTTAATATTTGTTTTTGTGATTTATAGTTAAGAAAAATTAAATAAATAAAATATCAATAGTATTCTCTACATCTTACTAATATTATAAACTAGTACTCACGCGGGGCTTCGCTCCCGTGGATTCTATCACGGTAAAAACATAACTCCCCTTTTTTGCAGTCGCGTAAAAAGTAGCCTATAACCTTCCTCAAGCTTCAAGCTACTTCCATACCAAATTGCATCTAAATCCACCCAGTACTTTCGAAGATTAGCGCGTTCAAGCAAACAAACAAACAAACTTTTCCGCTTTATAATATTAGTATAGATGCGAAAGTTTGTGAGGATAGAAGTTTGTTATATACACAGAAGCACAGAACAGATAAAAGTGGTTAGAAAGGAAATAGTTCCTGATTTGTATGAGAACGCGTGTCGCCGCTTGTCTCCCCACTCTTTAGCTCCACTACAAGCAAGAGGCCCGTTACGTATGCAAATTACGTACACAAAACATCACACACACCTAAATCAAGAGCTTGCTACTGATTGTAACTCACTGTCGATAAACATGCGCCGTACATCACGGCCAATCAGAGCAAAGGATAAAACGTCAATGGTTGAAGTGTGGCGCATGCAGTACATTGTAAGCGGTGTAGGAATCCTACAATATTAATAACTGGCAACACTGCCATTTTTATACTTCTCAATTGTTCATTCGGTCTGAATCCACTTCCGTCTACCATTGCAGTGTGCAAACTTTGTATTCCGTAAAAATCAGTACAATAAATAGTTCTTGTGGTAATTACTTGCAGTGTTTCACTATAAAAGACCTACAAAACCTAAAAATACAGTCCACGCTTAAACATGGTCCAAACGATCCGTAAATCATAGTGAAAAATACAAAAACTGTAAGTACGTGGAGCGTGGTGTGTGATAAGTGCATCGTTGTGAGAAAACATTACAACCGAACTGTGCAGTGCGCCCAACTTCGCGAGAACCCAGGAACCACGGAGTGCAACGATTCCGTGTTTGATGAGCAGTCTTGACGCCATCAAATATCAACCTGCAAGCATACCAAACAAAGAAGTCTAAATCTCAGCCAGCCAATTCAGCCATCCATCTTTATTTTTTCAATTTTTTGGTGGCGCTGGTGAAGGTGAACGTGATACGTGGCAGAACATTCAATCGGCGCGGCGGGTTTGTCCAATTTCATTCACAAATCCGCTCACAAAATCAAGAGTGCCAACTTCCAAAAACGAAACATTCGTTCAACGTGTTGACGTTGGTAGCATCTTCTCTCACACGCGACGCACACTGTACGGCGAGCGAGTGAGCGAGAAAGAAGAATTCGTCGAGTGACAGTTCCTGTTGGCCGACACGACATTTTTATGTTGTCTATCTGTATAAATTCTCTAACTTCGTTCGTTCCGTCGACGCCATTTTGACATTCATTTTTATCGATTTGTGTTCGATCCACGTTGTAATTTTTTTGCATTTTTGATTTTGCATATTGTTGTAGCGTCAAAATGGGAGCCGACGAAGAAACGTTAAAGCTGAGCAAACTAAAACGAGGCTACATACAACAATCCTTAACTAAATTGTTTAAAACTATTGCAGCAAAGGATTGTGCCACCTTGTCAATCGAGGCGCTTTCTGTGATAGAAAATCGTTTAAAAACGCTATTTTGCGATTATGAAAATCTTTGTATTAGTGTATACGCTCTTGGCGATAGTGACACATCCGCTGCAGAGGTGTGTGAAGAAAATTATTTGAAAAATCTTACCATGTTGCGCGAGCTCATAAATGAGAAATCTCGGCCTCCTCTCAGTTCGCAAAGTTGCTCTCACAGTCGCAATTCTGAAACTAAAACTAAACTACCTGTGATTACCATACCTGTTTTTAACGGTAAGTCAAGTGAATATAAAACATTTATTGGTTTATTCGAATCATTGATCCACAATGACAAATCATTAGATGACATTAAAAAGTTGTACTATTTGCGTAATTTTGTCAAAGATGAACCTTATAACCTCATAATAAACTTACCTTTAGTAGGAGAAAGTTATTCTGAAGCGCTGAAAATCCTATAAGAAAGATATGATAACAAATATAAGATAATAAATGATCATGTAAACAGCTTGCTTGATTTGCAACCTATAACAAAGTCTACTGCTGCCAATATTAGGGAATTTGTCTGTACAGTTAAGCAGCAGCTGGCTGCGCTCAAAAATCTTGATCAATGTGTTGATGCGTGGGATCAAATTATTGTTTGCATTATGACTAGGAAGCTCGATCTGTATTCTAACAGGGAATACCAATTAGATCGCAATTTTAATGTAGAACCTACAGTAAAGCAATTGATTGATTTCTTAGAAAAACGCGCTTTAGCACTCGAGAATGCGGAGTCAGCAAGCCGAGGTGGTCACAGTGCTTCTACTGCACAGCGCATCGAGTCAGCAGTGGGTCCGAAGAAGTGTTCTGCATCTGCAAGTGTAAGCAATGTAGCTATCAAGCACCCTGCTGTATGCGCCTACTGTAAGTGTGAACATAAGCTTTATAATTGCCCTAAATTCAAATTATGTTCTTCTTCTGAAAGAAACAAGTTTGCGGTGGACAATCAGCTGTGCAATATATGCCTAAACAAACATGCCAAGAAATGTCGATTTTATTTTAAATGTGCTACATGCAACGGTAAGCATAACACGCTTTTGCATGAGGATGAGCATGTGAAATCCACTGTCACAATGGTATCAGGGGCCTCTAACACGCAAGTATTGCTGCCTACTGTACAGGTAAAACTTTTAGCAGCAGATGGAACTGAGGTGCGAGCCAAGGCCCTGCTTGATAGTGGGTCTCAAAACTCTTTTGTAACTTCTGACTTGGTAAGGCGGCTGGGCCTTAAGCCAAAGACAACTAGCTCTAGGGTGATAGGCATTGGGAATGCTTCAAGCACAATTAAAGAGAGTGTACATTTGGAAGTCCAGTCAGTGGTGTCTTCTTATCAGATGTCAATAAATTGCTATGTCATTGAGCAAATCACATCTAAGATTCCACAGACCCAAATAGATATGAGTGCAAGTAAAATACCCTCTCAATTAGCTCTTGCTGATGCCAGCTTTGACACACCCAGCAATATACAAATCCTCATGGCCGCTGATGTATTCTTCCAGGTATTGCTACCCCAGTCTGAACAACACAAGAACGAGCCATCAGCACCATGTAGTCCAGTCGATCCTGAGCACCAGTCTGCATCTCCATATCTTTTAAACACAAGGTTTGGTGTAGTAATTGCAGGTACTATTCCCAATTTAAGTCACAATCAAAAAGCACAAAAAGAATCAACTTCTTTATTTTGTCAATCTTGTAACAATGACATAAATGATACTATCAAAGGTTTTTGGAGAGCTGAATCTGTGCCTGAAATCTTCCCAGAGAAAATACCCGAGTTTGAGCAAGCTGAAAAACATTTTCAGGAAACTGTTAAATTTAATAATAATCAGTTTCAGGTTAGTTTACCCTTAAAAGTGCCGCTCAGTGAAGTTAATGAAATGCTCGGTGATTCACTTCATCTGGCTTTAAAAAGGTTTCAGAGCTTAGAAAAAAGGCTACAAAAAGATTCTGACTTGTATAACCAATATAAATCTTTTATTGGTGAATATATTGCTTTAGGTCATGGCACATACTATGATATTGATAAATATAACCTCACTAGTGATCCAATATATTTTTTGCCACATCACGCTGTATTACGGCCGGACAAAAAGACCACTAAGTGTAGAGTAGTATTCGATGCATCAATGTTAACAAGTCAGCGAAGATCTCTCAATGATTTATTATTGAACGGTCCCAAAGTTCAAAAGGAACTATTTGACATTTTATTACTTTTTCGATTAGGTGCTTATGTTTTCAGCACAGATTTAAAAAAAATGTTCAGATGTATTCTTTTAGATCCGAGACACCGTCCACTTCAACTTATTTTGTGGCGGGAAACACCAAGCGAAAGCATAAGGTGTATAGAACTAAATACAGTCACATATGGACTCAAGTGTTCAACATTTCTAGCTACTAGATGTCTCATAGAGCTAGCGAGTAGGTACATGACCGAGTTTCCTGCAGCATCTTTCATTCTGCAAAATCAAACATACTGTGATGACATTTTAGTCTCCAGTAACTCTTTAGAGTCTCTATCTCAGATGAAAGATGAATTGATAAGGCTCTTGTCACTGGGTGGATTCCAGGCACACAAATGGTCTTCAAACGCTGCTGAGATCTTACAGGACATACCTAAAGAAAAACAACACTTTGATGAATTTGACATTCAAAAAGAAAATTACTACATAAAGACGTTAGGTGTTACATACAATACGAAGACAGACACATTTAACATTTCTAGTCCAAGTCAAGAGAAAATTACGCCTCTCACAAAACGCGAAATTGTTAGTTATGTCGCTCGATTTTACGACCCGTTAGGTCTAGCTGGCCCAGTCACAGTGTCTGCCAAAATTATTATACAGAAACTATGGGCAGCCCATATCAACTGGGACTCTTCATTACCTGACGATCTAAAAAACACTTGGCTAGAGTTTTACAATAGTCTTCTCATTATGTCTCCAATACACATTATTAGGAATGTCACCTTACAAGACCCTACTACAACTCAACTGGTAGGTTATGCAGATGCCAGCAATACAGCATATGGCTGCTGTTTATATCTACGTGAAGTCGACCAAACAGGTAATGTCAAAATCACTTTACTGTGTTCAAAATCTAGACTGGCCCCATTGAGCCAAAAACTTACTACGCCCAGATTAGAGCTAAATGCAGTACTATTACTAGCTAAACTTGTCCACAGAGTATACTCATTATTATCTCTCAAACTGCATTTCAACCATGTACTTCTTTTCTCAGACTCGCAAATAGTACTGGCGTGGCTAAAAATAGATATTACCAAATTAAATACCTATGTAGCGAACAGGGTAAAGATGGTTTGCGAATATGCTGAAAACTTTGCATGGTATTATGTAAAAACAGGAGACAACCCTGCAGATTGTCTAAGCCGCGGTGTGCAGCCTCATGAGCTTGAACAAAACGTGCTGTGGTGGCAGGGCCCCAGTTACTTGCATAACAGTAAGTATACTCTACCTGAAACAAATATTAATAAAATTATAAAAGACTTACCTGAGTTGAAGATTGGTGCTGCTGGACTCCCATGCTCGAGTGCTATGGTTTGTAGTGTGGATAATAATAATTCTTTAAATCTAGAGTTTCTAAACAAATTCTCTACTATTACTAAAATGCAACGTGTACTTACCTATGTACGTCGTTTTTGTAAAAATTTGAACCCACAGTCAATAAAAATTAAACTTAATTATTTAACTAGCGCTGAGCTAAATGATTCTTTGTTATTGATTGTCAAGTATGAGCAACAGAATCACTTCTCGAACGAAATAAATTTATTAAGACAAAATAAACCTGTCATAGGCAACTTAAAACCACTTTATCCCTTTATAGATGGCAATGGTATGCTGAGAGTAGGTGGTCGTTTAGATAGTGCCACAATACCTAACTCACAAAAACACCCTGTAATCTTGCCCAACAAATCACGAGTTACACAATTGATTGTTACTAATGAACATGTAAAAAATTTACATGCAAGTCAAAAACTTATTTTGTCTTCACTTAATCAGCGATTCTGGCTTATCAATGGTATAAAGGAGATTAAGAAAATCATCCATTCATGTATTATCTGTTTCAAACTCAAAGCTCAAGTTGTTAATCAGCTGATGGGTTCCTTGCCCCCAGACAGAGTGAACATAAGTAGACCATTTCAAAAGGTAGGCGTAGACTTCGCTGGGCCGATCTCTATCAAACAGTCTCGCATCAGGCGTGCCGTAGTATCAAAGGGATACATCTGTGTCTTCGTCTGTTTTACGACGAAGGCAGTGCATCTCGAGATCGCATCCAATTTAACTACTGCGGCATTTTTAGCTTGCTTTAAGCGTTTTGTATCGCGTCGTGGCCTGCCCAGTGATGTCTATTGCGACAATGCCTCTAATTTCAAGGGGGCAAGGAACCAATTAGATGAGCTCTACAAACTGCAGAATTCTGCAGACCACCGACGACAGGTGCAGTCACAAACAGCTGAGCAAGGCATCAATTTCCACTTCATACCCAGCTACTCGCCTGTCTTCGGGGGTCTATGGGAGGCTGCAGTAAAGAGCACCAAATTTCATTTAAAAAGAGTTACTCAAAAAGCTTTGTTAACTTTTGAGGAACTATGTACTGTATTATGTCAAATAGAGTCAATTCTAAATAGTAGGCCTTTAACTCCTGTGTCTACCGATATAAGTGACTACTCTTATCTTACTCCAGGACATTTCCTAATTGGTTGTGCATTGAACGCGTATCCAGACAAAAATGTTATAGACACGCCTATAAATAGGTTGAATTTTTGGAATATTTGTTGTAATATGTTTCAGAGTTTCTGGAAAGTGTGGAGTAAACACTATCTCAATGTTCTTCAATGCAGACCCAAATGGAGAAATAGTTCAGATAATATTAAGGTAGGGTCTTTAGTAATTTTAAAGGAGGATAACACTTCACCACTTCATTGGCCGATGGCCCGAGTTGTAAATGTATATCCAGGTTCTGACAACAGAGTTAGAACTGTTGAGTTGAGAACTCCAAATGGAAAAACACATAGAAGGGCAGTAAATAAAATATGCTTACTCCCCATTGATTGTACTTAGCCAATAAGTAGGCATTTAGTTAGTCTCTATTTTTAATTTTTAATGTTTTAAAACTTCTGTTTTTTTATAAACATTTGTAAGTGCTTATTTGTTGAACCTATTTCTAATCCTAGGCCCTTAAATAAGAACTTTCATACTTCTTTTATAACAAACATTTCATGTTTCGAGCTTTAGTTTTTGTTTTTTTTATATAAACTCTAGGTTCTTATCTTGTGGCCGGGAGCATGTAGGAATCCTACAATATTAATAACTGGCAACACTGCCATTTTTATACTTCTCAATTGTTCATTCGGTCTGAATCCACTTCCGTCTACCATTGCAGTGTGCAAACTTTGTATTCCGTAAAAATCATTACAATAAATAGTTCTTGTGGTAATTACTTGCAGTGTTTCACTATAAAAGACCTACAAAACCTAAAACTACAGTCCACGCTTAAACAAGCGGACTTGGTCATTGCGATGATTAAGCGATTACACATCGGGCAATGTATACGTTTTGTAACTTGTTGCAATAATGTTGTTAATGTTCGGAATTTCATAGTGATTTCATTAGTATTATTATGTTTCTTACAAATAAAATTGTAATTAAATGTTATTTTCGACTTACCGATGGAAAGATATACCTCCTCGCTCTATACTTGCGGTCTGACTTTTTGTTTTACAGGTTATAATTGCACAACACGGCATTTTAAAGCAGATCTCTGTGTTCCGAAGTAATCCGAAGCGCACTAAACGCGGTGAATGAATTAATCGATCGCGCTATGATTTTCGTATCATAAATGTGGCGCGCTCGCCATGCCCACATTACCATTCCAACCTTATTCATCTATTCCGTGTGTTTAGTAACTATTCCTACTACTGTATTGTTGTCTCACTCTTACTTAATCTATCTCGCGCTTCCGTCCATGTCTCAAAGCAGCACGCTTACCTCTTACTTAAATATCATCAATTTAATTGTCTAAACCTAATACAAAAGTCTGCAACCTATGTAAACAGTGTTATTAAAGTGCTTATCTCATTATATAGTGTTTGTGTAACAAACAGTTCGTGGTTTCATTTCAAAATACCAAACACCGTGGTTATATACTCTTTCACGTAAAAACTCATGAACGTATCAGAATGAGTTTTGGTAAGTAGATAGATGACATCCTGAAATAACCCATAGGCTACTATTTATCCCGGAAATCCCGCAGGATCAGGATTTAAGCGGGAAAACCACCCATAAGACCGCCCATTGTAACACCCTTTGTAGTTTTTTAAGTCCTTATTTAATTCTGTTATGGTGTACAATAAAGAGTATATCTATCTATCATAAATTACTAGCTTCTGCCCGTGACTCCTTCGCTCTTTCCTCTCCCGCGACTCATCTGCTGTGTTATTCCAAGATGTCAACTATCTGCTGACCAAATTTCATTCGGATCTGTTCAGTAGTTTTAATGTGAAAGAGTAACAAATATCCAAACATTCAACCTCACAAACTTTCGCATTTATAATATTATTTATAAATGAAAGGAAATGGTTTTTGATTTATACAATATTGTCATCATGCCACGTCTAGAGTCTTTTTCAGATTCCTAGAATAGTTTTATCACACCACTGAATTATTATAATAACTAGCTAGAATTGTATTATACATACCATACCGTTTTACATAAAAGCAAATTTTCAAATGTTCAAAAGATAAATAAACAAGAATTAAACATAAACGTGACCTTAAATTTTCTTTTATAAACTTCCCTTTCATCTTATTTGTGGTAATACCCTCTTTATAAAGGGTTTAAATCAGATACTTCGCTTTCCCATAAATGTTCTTAATTCTTTCCAATTTGCACTTAAGCCTCATCTCAGCAAGTGAGTCACGATTTGTTTATTCAGAGTTTGTTTTTGTTAAAAAGCGGGTCATCGGTAATATTATTCTGGCTGACCTAGCAAGTCAGATAATATTAGATCTGTTGAAGAAAATAGCCGGGAACTAGAGCGTCCTGACGTTGTCACTTACCCTCATTTCCGATTGAGTGAATTCATTTGTTACTGAAGTATTCCAAGATAAGGTTTTTTTCTTGGAAGAGGAACAGCCAGAATGTTAACGAAGCTGCTAGATTACCTTCTCATTTCAATTTAATGGCAGCGAATATGGAGTAATTTTTTTACAATACAGTCAATTTGGTTAGCGCCTAGGTTAAGAATGTCTGCATATAGAAAAAAAATTGTCAAAAATAATTATTATTCTATTGGTTGGCCCTAGATCCCACACTACGATACCCTGTGTTGTAGCATCTAGGCTTTGCGTTCCGTTATATTAACGTTATGTTATATTTTTATAATACTTAAAATAAAGAATACAATATGTTCGGAGGGCTACTCGGTTCAAAGTGAGTGGTGAATGTAAGTGTGTCAGTGTGGATAGTGGATGAGATGTGAGCTATTGACTTGCCTTGACTTGTAGAAGTAGTATCAAAGAATCGGAACATTACAGTCACTCGATGCAAATGCATGCATGCTCACTGTAATAAGTACAATGTTTGCACAGCCACTAGGTAATCTCTTAAATAGTTAAGAATAAGAATAAGAATAAATTTATTGGACCAAAGTTACAGTAATTTTCTTAACCTATACAATTAACATTACGAGTATAAAATCTTGTCTGTAACTAAACTTTGTTTTATTAAAGAGAATGTCAGCGGCCTCCAAACTAGGCGGCGCCTGTATCTTGGAGACCAGAGTTGCGTTAACAAAAGATAAAAATAACTATTCTGAACAAATATATGAATGCAATGGTTATAAAGTATGAAAAAAAAGAATGCCTAATTAAAAAAAAAACAATATCTAAAAATAAAACAAAACATAAAACAAAACGTATAACAAAACAATTGTGTGCACTTTATATAAAATAATTAACTTAAATACAAATAGGACATGAATTTATTTTATGGTTTATGAATAAGTGTGTAATATTGATATGTGTTAGAGCGGTGTACGTTTATTGAAGGCAGAATGCGTGAATGTATGTGAGTTAGCATGTATGTGTGTCTGTACTAGATAATTTGCTTACTAATGTGATTACTACGCAGTGGTGGCACAGTGGTTACAAGCACGTCATACGAGTTGTAGGTCGTGGGATTAGTACCCAGAAAGGATATCGTGGGAAAACTGGCATGTCCAGAAGAAATCCCGCAATGGGCCCGCGTGGTGGATTGTGGTTCATCTGTGTCGTTATAGTCTTTGTTTACTTTGCTCACCCTGAATCGTCTCGAAGTGATATCCCCCTAAGGCTTCGGGTTCAGTCAATCCTTCTTCGTAATCTAGAATGCGCTCGCTTACTCAACAGGACGGCAAGTAGTAGGATGTGAACACAACAAAAAGACAGAAGAATTACCACAGTGTTGATACACTGTTTTGTTCATTTTTTTTACGGTTTCGTAGCCGAATGGCAAGAAAAGGATTCCTTATAGATTCGTTATGTCTGTCTGTCCATCAGTATCATCAGTTTAGACAGGCCCGTTGGTATAGTGGTCAGTGGCCCTGACTGCTGTGCGCAAGGTCGTGGGTTCGATTCCCACCTAGGACAAATGTTTGTGTGATGAGCACGGTCATTTGTTCTTTGTCTGGGTGTAATTTATCTATAATATGTATGTATTTAGAAATATATATGTATGTTTATCAGTTGTCTAGTACCCATACCACAAGCTCTGCTTAGTTTGGGACTAGATGGCGTTGTGTGAAAAGTTGTGGAATATTATATTATAAGTATGTCACAGCCATTTTATTCCGAAATTGGTAAGACCACTTAAATAGGAAGGCAGGAGGCAGGCAGAAGCTAGTATTGAATAAAAAACCTGCAAAGTAGTTTATTATTATTTTTATTCTGGATGAGCCTATGGGAGAGAAGACGGCAGAGAGTTCCACAACTTGGCTGTACGTACAATTAATGTGAAAGAAGAGCTCTTGGTGCGACAAGACCAACCAAGAGATCTAAGTGTGGATGGTACACAGCAGTGCATTTGGTAGACCGGTAATGAAAGGGAGATAGAGGGATCAGGTCATGGAACTCCTTTGCACACTCCCCGTAGTACAATCTGTAGAAAACCAACAGGCAAGCAACTTAAGCAAGTAGCGATAACTTACCCGATATTCGAAAAACCGACAGATTACTTTCTTAAAAGCATACCACTTCCTTGGTAAAACAGTATAAAATCCTGGATTTGACTAAACCTTGTTCGTTTCTTTATAATGATATTTTGATGTTGGGTATCTGATCTCAAATCCCCTAATCGCCTTACTTTATAAAGATCACGTTGTTTAAGTCAAAAGTAAATTTATCTTACATTAAGAATCGATTTAAAGTATTTCAGTATTGTATACAATATTTCAGTCCTATTTTCTTGTGGTATTAGTATGTATTGGTTTCCTTGCGGATCTAGATAAAGCAACATATAATTGGCCATGTGAAAAAAAATTGGCCAAGTGCGAGTCAGACTCGCCCATGATGGATTCCGTAGTAGCTACGCCAAATAACTTTTCTTTTTTATAGTGTTTGTATGAATACCAAAGTTCAAACGATACATAATTCCAAAAAAACAAAGTCAAAGAAAACTACCTCTACACCATTTACGTAATTAGTATTTATACATACTGTCCATCATCTCTTATGCAGCTCTCCTGTCGCAGGTCTGGTGGAAGAAATTTCTTATGAAATAAGCAGCACCTTTGTGCTCTTTTTTTAGGGTTCCGTAGCCGAATGGCAAAAAACGGAACCCTTATAGTTTCGATATGTCTGTCCGTCTGTCTGTCTGTCCGTCCGTCCGTATGTCACAGCCATTTTATTCCGAAACTATTAAGACTATAGATGTGAAACTTAGTAAGTAGATGTATTCTGTGATCCGCTTTCCGATTTTAAGAGAAAATTTAAAAAATATTTTAATTAAAGGGGGGTCCCCATACATGGAACTAGAACTGAAAATATTTTTTTTTCATGAAACCTATACGTGTATAGTATCTATAGAAAGGTCTTTAAAAATGATATAAGGGTTTCTATAACCACTTTTTCATAAAGTCAATCGTTTAAAAGATATAAGCTTCCAAAGTGGTAAAATGTGTGTCCCACCCCTCTAACTTCTATAATAATGAAGTGAAAAATCTAAAAAAATACATGTCTGTAGATATTAATGTAATCTTTTAAGCAAAATTAGTTTGAACGAAATCGGGTCAGTAGTTTTTGAGAAACAGCATATTTTCTAAAACCGCAAATATAACTTTGTAATTCATACAAATACTATGAAAAACAAAGTTATTTAGCGTAGTTGTAAAAATTGTAAATAAGCTAGTTTTAAGAAATTTGTAAGGTTTTCTGTTTATTTTTTTTCAAATAAATATATTAAGTATATTATATTTATTATAGTTACTACGGAACCCTTCATGGGCGAGTCCGACTCGCACTTGGCCAATTTTTTTCTGTAATTGTTTTTCTCTTATAAGTGTCATATGTGTACACAAATAAATATATATTTTTTCGGTTTTTTATTTTTATTTTTTTTATTACTGGTTTCTAAAAATGTGCTTGATCTCAAAAACTACCGACTGTATCTCATTCAAACCAATTTTAGTTAAAAGTTTTCATTAAAATCTACGGCATATATTTTTTACCCGACTACGGCAAAGCCAAAGGAGTATGTATGTGTGTATGTTCATCTGTTCCTTCATAGCTCCAAAGCTACTTATCGGAACTTGACAAAAGAGGCATCGTTAGAACCGTCTTGACCGTCCGCTGAACATAGCCTACGTGACGTGTCACAAAACCTAATGTGGCGCCCTCTAGCGCCCAAAAATTGTTGCTTAAAAAAATAAAAATAAGATAAACACATCGTGTTTGATATCATTTGAAAGGGTTGCACATTTCCAAAATATTGCTTAAATTTAAAGTGGCGCCCTCTAGTGGACAAAAAATCATGTGATAAAAAAATTAAGATAAATACACCGTGTTTGATATCATTTGAAAGGTCTTCACTTGTACTTATCAAAAATATTTGACAGGCCTGTTGGTCTAGTGGTCAGTGGCCCTGACTGCTATGCGCAAGGTCGTGGGTTCGATTCCCACCCAGGACAAATGTTTGTGTGATGAGCACGATCATTTGTTCTTTGTCTGGGTGTAATTTATCTATAATATGTTGTCTAGTACTCATAGCACAAGCTCTGCTTAGTTTAGGACTAGATGGCGTTGTGTGAAAGTTGTGGAATATTATTATCTATTATAATTGTATTCATTATATATGCATATTAATTACCAGTTTTGGTTTCAGTTTCAACTTTAGTTTCAGCTTCACTTTCAGTTTCAGCTTCAGCTTCAGTTTCAGCTTCAGTTTCAGATTCAACTTCAGTTTCAGTTTTAGCTTCAGTTTTGGTTTGTTTCAGCTTCAGTTTCAGCTTCGGTTTCAGCTTCAGCTTCAGTTTCGGCTTCAATTTAAACTTTAGTTTCAGTTTCAGCTTCAGCTTCAGTTTCAGCTTCAGTTTCAGTTTCAGCTTTAGTTTCAGCTTCAGTTTCAGTTTCATTTTCAGTTTCAGCTTCAGTTTCAGCTTCAGTTTTAGCTTTAGTTTCAGCTTCAGTTTCGGCTTCAGATTCACCTCAGTTTCAGCTTCAGCTTCAGTTTTCAGCTTCAGTTTCAGCTTCAGTTTCAGTTTCAGTTTCAGTTTCAGCTTCAGTTTCAGCTTCAGTTTCAGCTTCAGCTTCAGTTTCAGCTTCAATTTCAGTTTCAGCTTCAGTTTCAAATTCAGTTTCAGCTTCAGCTTCAATTTCTGCTTCAGTTTCAGCTTCAGCTTTAGCTTCAGTTGTAGCTTCAGTTTTGAGTTTCAGTTTCAGCTTCAATTTCAGCTTCAGTTTCAGATTCAGCTTCAGTTTCAGTTTCAGCTTTAGTTTCAGTTTCAGTTTCAGCTCTGGCCCTGACTGCTATGCGTAAGGTCGTGGGTTCGATTCCCACCCAGTACAAATGTTTGTGTGATGAGCACGATATTTTGTTCTTTGTCTGGGTGTAATTTATCTATAATATGTTGTCTAGTACTCATAGCACAAGCTCTGCTTAGTTTAGGACTAGATGGAGTTGTGTGAAAGTTGTGGAATATTATTATCTATTATAATTGTATTCATTATATATACATATTAATTATCAGTTTTGGTTTCAGTTTCAACTTTAGTTTCAGCTTCACTTTCAGTTTCAGCTTCAGCTTCAGTTTAAGTTTTATTTTCCGTTTCAGCTTCAGTTTCAGCTTCAGTTTCAGATTCAACTTCAGTTTCAGTTTTAGCTTCAGTTTTGGTTTGTTTCAGCTTCAGTTTCAGCTTCGGTTTCAGCTTCAGCTTCAGTTTCGGCTTCAATTTAAACTTTAGTTTCAGTATCAGCTTCAGCTTCAGTTTCGGCTTCAGTTTCAGTTCCAGCTTTAGTTTCAGCTTCAGTTTCAGTTTCATTTTCAGTTTCAGTTTCAGCTTCAGTTTTAGCTTCAGTTTCAGCTTCAGTTTCGGCTTCAGATTCACCTCAGTTTCAGCTTCAGCTTCAGTTTTCAGCTTCAGTTTCAGCTTCAGTTTCAGCTTCAGTTTCAGCGTCAGTTTCAGTTTTATATATCGTCAAAAATTGTGTAGAAATGTTCATAAGCAAATAATAATAATAATAATATTCCACAACTTTTATGGAGACTAGCTCTTCCTCGCGGCTTTATTTGCTTTGAAATATGTGTGCGATGGAAATTCACAAACTAATTCCTTCAAACCGGTTCCATCATTGGACTACAAGACGAATGGCGATGCCTATGCGCATCGTCACATGGTGAACATCCCATCCATACGCACAAAACGTTTTGGGAATACTTTCATTGTGCGTACAGGTAAGTTTTATTTTTTTTCCTGCTTTTCCCCGATCATGGGATACATCGGGACCTTGTACATCTGTTTAGCCTTTTGCGTTTTGTTTCTTGTGTGAAACTCTCGCTCTTTAAGCGGCGCACTATGTCTTGTCCATACTATATGTACTCATCCTTTGCTGGATGGGACTCTCGCTACTCTGGGCTTTATGCTTATATATTTATGCTTATTTATTTATGCTTATATATTTATGCTGATGTTTTTATGTTTATGTATTTATGCTTATATATTTATGCTTGTATACTTATGCTTTAATATTTATGCTTATATATTAACTATTGTGCGTATTTCTTAGCTCTATTACATCTAGTCTTATATCTATACATACTTTAACTTATTAATTATTCAGTTCTGTATCCCATAGTTAAGATTGTACTGCCACTTGCGAATAGTAGATTTAAGGAAATAAAAATTAGAATTAGTTTAGATATTAAGAGAAAACTTGTATCATAGTAAAAAGCTATTTCTATTTTCCCCATCATTGTCCCCGTGTAAGTAGTTTTTAAAGCATAAGTTTGGTAATGAAATAAAGAATGACAAGGTCTCCAATTAAGTTGGAGGCAGTAAGCTCACAATGCCCTGTGATGACGGGTGCAATTATTAAAAAAAAAAAAAAAAACTACCCTACCCCTGCCCAACCCCCACCCTACCCCTACCCTACCCCTACCCTACTCCTACCCTACCCTACCCCTACCCTACCCCTACCCTACCCCTACCTTACCCCTACCCTACCCTACCCCTACACTACCCCTACCCTACACCAACCCTACCCCTACCCTACTCTCCATTTCTTCTTCGTTCGCGTGGGATGTTTTTCCCGCTTAAATCCCGATCCCGTGGGAATTCCGGAATAAAAAATATACTATATCCGTCTCCTGGTTTTAAGCTACCTCCCTACCAATTTTCAGCCAAATCGGTTCAGCCGTTCTTGAGTTATAAGTGGTGTAACTAACACGACTTTCTTTTATATATATAGATTGTCCATTTCTTTTACATCTATAGTTCTTATATCTATACATACTTTAACTTATTGTCTTATTACTAACATTCTTACGTTTATATTTCTTAATTCTATTGTATATGTACGACAGTAAGTACTTTTATTTATATATAATTATGCATTCAGCAGTGTTAGTGAGTTGTGTTTTTGTTTTTTGTCTTTTTCTTTATTTTTATACGTGTTTTTGTTTAGGCAATAATATATATATTCTTATTTATATATATTTATTGTCTATTTCTTTTGCTAAGTATTAATTTGTTGTTCATGTAGTTGTTTTTGTGCTGATATTTTCTTGTATACTAAGTATACATTCTATATATCTGTTGTTCGTGTTTGATGCATTTCATGTTGGTGTGTGTCGTGTTTATGTTTCTGTGGGCTTTTGTGGCTATGTGTTTTTGTATTGTGGTTCCCTGCGTGTTTGTTATCACATATGCCGTGTTTGCCCGAGCCAGATAGTCCCATTTTTTACGCACCGGACAGTCAGCGTTGAACGCATTATGGTCGGTCTTTCGCAACCCAGAGTGTGAGCAGTTGCAGCACTGTGGTTCGTTTCCTGCGATGTTGTCTGCACATTTCTCGCGCAGATGAGGTCCTCCACAGTGGCTACATCTGTCCACACTCTCGGTGTAAAATTTCCGACCATGCCCGAATGCGAGGCACTTTGTGCATTGGATGAACGGAGACTGGTCCTCGACTCTGACACTTTGAAGGTCCAGATAGAGGGCTCCAGCCTCCGTCATCCTCTGCCATGTCTTGGGCCTCACCTGGAGGATTATGTACGCTGTGTTAGGGTTTCTTGTACGCTTCTTATACTTGATTACTATTTCCCTGTCCTCCTCGCTTCGTAATTTAACATATCTTTCCATACGATACAAAAATCAAGACCAAAAATCTAGATATCAGATATCTCTTATTCAGAAAGAATATTATAAAGCACCGTATCTGTTAGTTTGTCTTTTTAGCATATATGTGTATTTTATTAGTATTATTATATATTAGTATTATTTATTTATTTATTTACAGTTTATGCACATAGGTACAAAGGCGGACTTAATGCCGTAGGCATTCTCTACCAGTCAACCATGAGTGGTGAAGAGATAGTGTGGGAGGTGCAATATGAACGTGTGATGTAAAATTAGAAAAAAAAAAATAATAATAATAGTAATAACACAAAAACCCTAGTATCATTAAAAAATAGAAATCTACATAAATAATATATATAAATAAATACTTATATATATATACATATACAAATATATATATAATGAAGAAGCAAATGAAAACCGAATGTGGAAATTCTGCTTATTGGTGTAGAAAATAGATCCGCAATTTCTTTTTAAATGCATAGCGACTGTCGGCCGTTCTGATCTCGAGAGGAAGTGCATTCCAGAGGAGAATCGACTGGATATGAAAAGAAGAATGAACAAAGTCAGTTGTATGAGAAGGGCAGAGTAAGAAGGAAGTTTTTTTAACGTCGTAAAATTATCAAATAAGTCCTCCCACTCCGGGCAGGGTGGGAGGGACTGTCAGACTTTTACTGACTAAAATCCACGGTGTTCCTTCAATAGCCCTTTACGTACCGGGGCCACGGTAACGGGATGAGTCCCACGACCCCGGCAGGCTTCGGCCCTCTGCAGAGGGGGCCTCGTCATGTTGCTGACGCTCTTTGAGGCGCGCGTGGAACACGACGCGCCGTCGACCCGGGCATGGTCCATGGTTGGACAGCGAGTTGCCCTTTACTCGCTGTCCGCATGCCCGCGCCTACGGTGGCCGGAGATCGTCGGCCGACGTCCGACGCCGTGGGCGTCTACCACTGCGGCTGGGCTGGAGGGAGGACGCCATCCTCTCCCTCACGCGGCCCGCCTCCTTCTTCGGAAGCATGACTGCTTCGCAGAAGGAGGCGACCGCTTCCCACTCCCTCTCGCCTCGCAGCATGGCCTCGACCAAGGCCGGGTGCGAGAGGTCTCCGCCTATTGTCGCCGTGAGGACACGTCGGTGCTCTGCCCAAGCTGGGCAGTCCTGCACCGTGTGCTCGACTGTGTCCTCAGGGCGACCCTCGCAGTGGTGACACCCAGGCGTCTCTTCCTTACCCATCAGACACGCCGTGACGCCGATCTAGCCACTCCTCAAAGAGGGGTCTTACCGCCGCAATTGCGGCGTGCCCGGCCGTCGGTTGCGACAGTCGTTCCCTCCATACTACCCTGAGATCGCGCCGGAGCTCTTTCCGCCGCGCCTCGACTTCTCGAGGCAGCGGGGATACGCCCCGGCGCTGCGCCTCCACGCGCCATTCATAGACGCGCTGGAGGGCAGTCGCCTCCAGATCCCAGGGCAGCAATCCGGCAAGGAGGTTGGCCGATTCGCCGGCGATCGTGCGGTATCCCCGGATCATTCGGATAGCCATGACCCTCTGGCATGCGACCAACTTTAGTGGTCGCATCCGGATGCACAGGGCCCACACTGGGGACCCGTAGAGGGCCATGGACCGCACGACGCCAGCGTACAGCCTTCGGCAGGAGGCGTTTGGCCCGCTGAGATTAGGCAGGAGACGCCTGAATGCGGCTGCTGCCCGGTTCAGCTTTGGGGCCAAACTCAGGAAGTGCTCCCTGAAGTTCCACCGGCTATCGAGGACGAGTCCTAGGTACTTCATCGTCCTCCCGACGCCGATGCGAACCCCCTCCACCGTTATGTGGGACTCGGACCGTGGCGCGTTCCGACCGCCATGAAAGCACATGGCCTCGGTCTTGTGCAGCGCCACATCGAGTCCCAACTGCCGGATTCTATGAACGACTGTCGCAACCGCTTGCGTCGCCAGGTCGGCCGCCACCTGGTGTGACCCCGGTGACCGGGGTTTGGCTGACACTAGAAACTTGATTTTGCCAACCAAGTGTCGCGTCAAGATGCAAACTAAGATCTTTTACGCTAGGGCTGATGGGAATGACGGCACCATTAAAAATAATAGGTGGAAGAGAGTTAGCCACCACTCTACCCATCATGCGTGAGCTACCAATAATGATAGCCTGACATTTTGAGGGGTTTACTGACACCCCAAATTTGTCAGACCAGCTATTAATAGCATCCAAATCTCGGTTTACATCCCTTATAGCATCCGACAAACCTTCAACCCGCACAGCAGTATATAATTGTAGATCATTGGCGTAAAGATGATACGAACACCGAAGACAGTGAGTTATAAAGTTAATGAAGACAGAGAATAATAATGGAGAAAGAATGCCGCCTTGTGGAACACCAGCATCCAGACCACGCCAATTTGAAGATCTCTCATCAACGCGGATCGACTGCTGACGTCCCCGAAGATAAGAAGTGAACCATTCGAGCGCCTCGGGAGAAACCATAAGATGGGAGAGGATAGCTAGGAGTATATCGTGACTGACGGTGTTAAAGGCATTGGAGAAATCAATTAATACTAATACAGTAACTTTAGAATCCTCCATAGCTTCTCTAATGTCGCCAGTCACTTTAAGAAGAGCAGAGGACGTACTGTGCCCGGGTCTGAATCCAGACTGGAATGAGCTTACAAGATTATTCCGGTAAACAAATCCAGAAAACTGTTTGTGAACACAGGCTTCGAGCACTTTTGACAGGAAAGGGAGAATGGATATAGGTCTAAAATTGTTAGGTAGTGAAGGATTTGATATTTTAGGAAGTGGACGGACATAGGCCATACGCCACAAGGATGGGAATTGTCCGGAATCCAGGGAATAATTGATGATGTGGGAAATTGGTGGGAGAAGACAGTCTAGGATCAAGGTAATCATACCCCGATTGATTTCATCGTGACACACAGCCTTGGATTTGATGGATAGTATAATCTTTCTAATTTCATCCAAGGTCGCTGGTGAAAACTGAAATGGTTCTGTGAGATACGCAGGTTATGGAAATGAGACGCAAATGCAGGTTGAATATGGTATGCCTGTATTTTAAAAAATCGTTTCCTTATATAGGTACAGAATCTGTTGCAATAATTAATACATAGCGGGTATATATAAAAAGTTATTTTTAGAAAAATAAAATTACCCTACGTGCTACGTTTCTAACTGTGAGGATGCTATTCCGCTACAGTACACCCCCTCAAGCGAAGCGTACTACTGCTTTTACTATTCTTCCCGATCGCGTTGTTCTCTGCGTGTCATCATTTCCTTGTTCGTTCATAGTGTAGGCAGGCTTGAGTCGGTCGATCGAGACGTTGGTTACTCTTCCTGGTAGCTGGAGCTTGTAGTACTTCTCACATCTTTCTATTACGGGATATGGACCTTCATATGTCGGTTGCAGTGGTTTTTTTGTGCAATCTCTGCGTAGGTATACGTTTCCACAGGTACGTAGGTCGGAGTGTACAAACATGTTGTTGTTGTTATGCGCGGTCTCGGCTGGTCGGTATGCGTTGATAGTGCGCCGCAGCTGTTCAACGTAATCGTGACTCGTTTGGCTTCCTTTTGTTTCAACAAAAAAATCTCCTGGTAATCGCAGCGATGTTCCGTAGGTGTATTGTGCAGGACTAATCCCTGTGTCGCTACGAGTAGCCGCGCGCAATCCGAGTAGTGCGGTGGGTAACTCGTCAAACCACTTTCCGTTTTCTCTAGCAGTGCAGCGCGCGGTAAGTGCGGCTTTGAGTGAGCGGTGCCACCGTTCGATGATTCCATTTGATTGTGGATGATATGCAGTTGTTCTCGTTCTGTTTATTCCCATTAGTTTCATCAGTTCAGAGAAAAGTTTGCTCTCAAACTGACGACCTTGATCGCTTGTTATCGTGACGGGACAACCAAATCTTGTTATCCAGCTTTCATATATCGTTTTGACTATTGTTTCCGCAGTTATGTCGTGGAGAGGTAATGCTTCGGGCCATCGTGTGTACCGGTCGATAATAGTAAGTAGGTACTTGTGTCCATATTGTGATGGGGGTAGGGGCCCAACAATGTCGACATGGATGTGTTGGAATCGTTCCGATGGTGGGAATTTTGCGATTTGACTCGTTGTATGTCGACTGACTTTTGACTTTTGACAGGCTTCACAGGCTTTCGTCCATCGTCCCGCGTCAGCGTTCATGGCTGGCCAGAAGTATTTTTCACTGAGTATTTTTCTTGTTGTGCGCGTGCCGGGGTGACTGAGGTTATGTACACTTTCGTACGCTGCTCGGCGAAATGTTTCGGGTAGGTACGGGCGAACGTGTTGTGTAGATGTTTCGCATAGTACTTTGCAATTTGTGTTTGGTAGAATTATGCGCTTTAATTGTAAGTTGCTTTGCTTCATTAAGTCACGTATGGTGCTGTCTCTTTCTTGCGCTGTGGCTAGTTGCTTGTAGTCGATCGTTGTAGGACAGGTGATAGTTTCTGTGTTGATCCGTGATAATGAATCTGCGACTATGTTATCTTGCCCGCTAATATGACGTATGTCGTTTGTGAATTCACTTATGTACATGAGTTGTCTGGCTCGGCGCGGTGTCTCGCTGTCTGACGATGTTTTATTTATTGCGTAGGTTAGCGGTTTGTGGTCTGTGAATATTATAAGATGTCTTCCTTCGAACATTTTTCTAAAATGCTTCACAGCCATGTATATAGCTTTGGCTTCCTTTTGTTTCAACAAAAAAATCTCCTGGTAATCGCAGCGATGTTCCGTAGGTGTATTGTGCAGGACTAATCCCTGTGTCGCTACGAGTAGCCGCGCGCAATCCGAGTAGTGCGGTGGGTAACTCGTCAAACCACTTTCCGTTTTCTCTAGCAGTGCAGCGCGCGGTAAGTGCGGCTTTGAGTGAGCGGTGCCACCGTTCGATGATTCCATTTGATTGTGGATGATATGCAGTTGTTCTCGTTCTGTTTATTCCCATTAGTTTCATCAATTCAGAGAAAAGTTTGCTCTCAAACTGACGACCTTGATCGCTTGTTATCGTGACGGGACAACCAAATCTTGTTATCCAGCTTTCATATATCGTTTTGACTATTGTTTCCGCAGTTATGTCGTGGAGAGGTAATGCTTCGGGCCATCGTGTGTACCGGTCGATAATAGTAAGTAGGTACTTGTGTCCATATTGTGATGGGGGTAGGGGCCCAACAATGTCGACATGGATGTGTTGGAATCGTTCCGATGGTGGGAATTTTGCGATTTGACTCGTTGTATGTCGACTGACTTTTGACTTTTGACAGGCTTCACAGGCTTTCGTCCATCGTCCCGCGTCAGCGTTCATGGCTGGCCAGAAGTATTTTTCACTGAGTATTTTTCTTGTTGTGCGCGTGCCGGGGTGACTGAGGTTATGTACACTTTCGTACGCTGCTCGGCGAAATGTTTCGGGTAGGTACGGGCGAACGTGTTGTGTAGATGTTTCGCATAGTACTTTGCAATTTGTGTTTGGTAGAATTATGCGCTTTAATTGTAAGTTGCTTTGCTTCATTAAGTCACGTATGGTGCTGTCTCTTTCTTGCGCTGTGGCTAGTTGCTTGTAGTCGATCGTTGTAGGACAGGTGATAGTTTCTGTGTTGATCCGTGATAATGAATCTGCGACTATGTTATCTTGCCCGCTAATATGACGTATGTCGTTTGTGAATTCACTTATGTACATGAGTTGTCTGGCTCGGCGCGGTGTCTCGCTGTCTGACGATGTTTTATTTATTGCGTAGGTTAGCGGTTTGTGGTCTGTGAATATTATAAGATGTCTTCCTTCGAACATTTTTCTAAAATGCTTCACAGCCATGTATATAGCTTTGGCTTCCTTTTGTTTCAACAAAAAAATCTCCTGGTAATCGCAGCGATGTTCCGTAGGTGTATTGTGCAGGACTAATCCCTGTGTCGCTACGAGTAGCCGCGCGCAATCCGAGTAGTGCGGTGGGTAACTCGTCAAACCACTTTCCGTTTTCTCTAGCAGTGCAGCGCGCGGTAAGTGCGGCTTTGAGTGAGCGGTGCCACCGTTCGATGATTCCATTTGATTGTGGATGATATGCAGTTGTTCTCGTTCTGTTTATTCCCATTAGTTTCATCAATTCAGAGAAAAGTTTGCTCTCAAACTGACGACCTTGATCGCTTGTTATCGTGACGGGACAACCAAATCTTGTTATCCAGCTTTCATATATCGTTTTGACTATTGTTTCCGCAGTTATGTCGTGGAGAGGTAATGCTTCGGGCCATCGTGTGTACCGGTCGATAATAGTAAGTAGGTACTTGTGTCCATATTGTGATGGGGGTAGGGGCCCAACAATGTCGACATGGATGTGTTGGAATCGTTCCGATGGTGGGAATTTTGCGATTTGACTCGTTGTATGTCGACTGACTTTTGACTTTTGACAGGCTTCACAGGCTTTCGTCCATCGTCCCGCGTCAGCGTTCATGGCTGGCCAGAAGTATTTTTCACTGAGTATTTTTCTTGTTGTGCGCGTGCCGGGGTGACTGAGGTTATGTACACTTTCGTACGCTGCTCGGCGAAATGTTTCGGGTAGGTACGGGCGAACGTGTTGTGTAGATGTTTCGCATAGTACTTTGCAATTTGTGTTTGGTAGAATTATGCGCTTTAATTGTAAGTTGCTTTGCTTCATTAAGTCACGTATGGTGCTGTCTCTTTCTTGCGCTGTGGCTAGTTGCTTGTAGTCGATCGTTGTAGGACAGGTGATAGTTTCTGTGTTGATCCGTGATAATGAATCTGCGACTATGTTATCTTGCCCGCTAATATGACGTATGTCGTTTGTGAATTCACTTATGTACATGAGTTGTCTGGCTCGGCGCGGTGTCTCGCTGTCTGACGATGTTTTATTTATTGCGTAGGTTAGCGGTTTGTGGTCTGTGAATATTATAAGATGTCTTCCTTCGAACATTTTTCTAAAATGCTTCACAGCCATGTATATAGCTAGCAGTTCTCTGTCGAATGTGCTATATTTGACTTGCGCGCTTGACAATGATTTGGAGAAATATCCCAGTGGCTGCCATTTGTTGTGTACATATTGTTGCAGTACAGCACCAGCGCACTTATCGGAGGCGTCAGTCATTAATGCGATCGGTGCGTTATTTGAGGGGTGAGCTAGTAATGCCGCGTTTTGTAGGCCAGCTTTACATAACTCAAATGCCTTCAGGGCTTTGTCATTCCATACTATCTTTGTTTTATCTCGTTTCTTGCTATTGTGCAAGTATGCATTTAGAGGTGCTTGTATTTCGGCTGCCTTTGAAATGCAATCTCTGTAGAAGTTGACGGTGCCAAGGAATCTTCTTAATTGTTCAATGGTTGTGGGTAGTGGAGAGTTGGTGATTGCTTCCACTTTTTCTGTTGGAGGTTTGATGCCATCTTGTGAGACAGTGTGTCCAAGGAATTTGATCACTTTCTTGCCTAATACACATTTAGCTGGATTTATAGTGATGCCGTATTTGTTTAGTTGTTTTAGGACGGTTCGTAAATGTTGTCTGTGTTCTTCTTCTGTTCTCGAACTTATTATTATGTCATCGACAAATGGGTAGGCATAATCGAGTCCGTGGAGTACTTCGTGAATAAAGCGTTGGAAGGTCTGTCCTGCATTTTTCAGTCCTGGGCACATCCGGGGAAATTCAAATAGCCCGAATGGTGTTATGATGGCGGTTTTTTCAATGTGATCTTCCAGTACAGGCAGTTGTTGGTATGCTCTATTTAGGTCAAGAGTTGAGAATATTTGCTTCCCGTGCAACTGGTAAGTGAAATCCTTCAAACGTGGTACAGGATATCTGTCTGGTTTCGTTACGGCATTTAGCCTTCTGTAATCTCCACATACGCGTAAGTCTCCGTTTGGTTTGGGTACCACGTGAAGTGGACTGGCCCAGGGGCTCTTGCTTGGTCGGCATAATCCCTGATCCATCATAGTTTGAAATTCTTTCTTTGCAGCTTCGTAACGGTGAGGTGGCAGTGGACGAGCTTTGCAGTATAATGGCAGCCCTGTTGTTTCTATATGGTGCTCGACGTTTTGCTTCGGAGAATTTTTCATAGTGGAAAGTCTTGTAATATCAGGGAATTCCGCCAATATGTCATGATATTTTTGTTCCAGGTCTATGGTTCTGATGGTTGGTGCTGTTGATTTGCAGATGGACGTCTTCACTGACAAGTTTGTTATCTTGTCGATTAAACATTTTCCAGCGAGGTCGACTAGTAGGTGATGGTGCTTCAAAAAATCAGCGCCGATGATGGGCTTGCTGACTGCTGCTACGACGAACTTCCATCTGAATGGTCGTCTCAGGTTGAAATCCAGGTCCATTGTTTTTTCACCGTAGGTAGCTATTTCGGTGTTGTTTGCTGCATATAGTTTGAATGCGGTTGGCTTCAAAATTTCACAGCGTTTCCTGGGAATGACGGATATGTTTGCACCAGTGTCGATGAGAAAGCTTAGATTTGTCTTCTTGTCTTTCAAAAATAGATGGTGTGATTTTTCCCAGGCGCCAGATTCCGTCCCTGCTAACGCCTGTTTTAGTTTCCCGAGATTGTTGGGTGCTTATCTTCGTAAGTACATGGTCTAGTACATTTCCGCGCTTGTGCGCCGAACTTCCGATGAAAGTAACAAACGGAATTGTCGTTGTACTCGGTCCTGTGATTAAAGTCCGCTCGGCGGTTACCATGCGGCGATCGGTATGTACTGCGTGATCGATGACGCGCGCCGCCTCGCCAGTTGCGCCCGCGCTGCCTTCCGTAGCGGCTGTGGTGTGTTTTTAATTCTGATATTTCTTTTGCCAACATGTCGATCTTCGCGTGAAGCAATGCGTTTTCATGATTTATAGCTACAGGTGAAGTGGACGGTGTTGCCGGTGACGAAGTGTTGTGTACTGCTGATATTTGGTGGTGAAGTTGTTCTAGCATTTTGTCGGCCATTACTGCTAACTCGTTTAATTCGGTTTTCTTAGCTATAGTTTCGCTCACAGCTAGTATGGCGTGGACTGATGGGGGTAGGTGCTTCGTCCATATAACACGCAGCGTGTTCTCGGCAATGTTGTTTCCGGCTAAATTTTGCATGCGGCGTAGCAGTTGTGAAGGCTTCAAATCTCCAAGTTCCACGTTGGACAGTAGCCGCTCGAGTTTAGTGTGGTCGCTCTCGTCATAGGTTTGGATAAGCCTCATCTTCATGGTGGCGTATCTATTGTTTTCTACTGCATTTTTAGTATCGAACATGATGTCTTGAATTTCGTCTAGATCTTGTAGGTCGAGTTGGCGGATGAGCAGCTCTGATAGTTCCTTGTCGCTTAGTTTTCCAGCAGACACGATCGCTTCAAATTGCAGGAACCAAAGCTTGATTCTGTTCCTCCATAAAGGCGGTATCCGTTGGTTGTATGAGACGGCTGATAGTTCGTGCGAATCCTGCTGCGGTGATGATGTACCGCTCCCATCGCTCGGTTTCAAAATATTTGAGGTCATTATTTCGTCTTGAAGTTTCTTCCATCGGGGTCACCACTGTGAGATACGCAGGTTATGGAAATGAGACGCAAATGCAGGTTGAATATGGTATGCCTGTATTTTCAAAAATCGTTTCCTTATATAGGTACAGAATCTGTTGCAATAATTAATACATAGCGGGTATATATAAAAAGTTATTTTTAGAAAAATAAAATTACCCTACGTGCTACGTTTCTAACTGTGAGGATGCTATTCCGCTACAGTTCAATGATTGGACCAGGTAAACAAGTGATGAAATCAACCGTTTGAGACAAAATAAGGGGGTCCAAATGACAAGTTGTAGTAAAATGACGGTTGATATCATCCAAAACGAACGCTTTAGGAAAATCTACATGACTTGACCTACCAATACCGAGAGTTCCAAGGAATTTCCAGATATCGGCAGGTGAGGAAGTTGAAATGTTTTCAAGAATATGGCGGCGTTTAGCGTTGCGTATCACCTGATTACACCGATTCCTTACAGCTTTGTAGGCATTTTTTTATCTTCACTGTGATCCTTTTTATACTTCCGAAAGGCTCGATCCCTGCACCTCATCGCTAAATGAACCCCTGGTGACATCCAAGGAGCTGGTAGTCGCCTTAATTTAACCTTCCTAACAGGAGCATGTTCATCGTAGAGGGCAAGGACGGCCTAATTGAAGATACCAAGTTTGTCATCAATGGTCTTTGCCGCTGCAAGGTGGCCCCAATCAATTTCTGACGCATCTTTACGCAGCTTCTCAACATCCATGCGCGCATAACAACACATGTGCAGAACTTTAGGGAGAGGTTTTGGTGGCTTTAAGATATAGGAGAGGAAAATGAGATCATGATGGGAAAAGCCAGATGCAGGACATTCCAGTCTGGATTCAGACCCGGGCACAGTACATCCTCTGCTCTTCTTAAAGTGACTGGTGACATTAGAGAAGCTATGGAGGATACTAAAGTTACTGTATTAGTATTAATTGATTTCTCCAATGCCTTTAACGCGGTCAGTCACGATATACTCCTTGCTATCCTCTCCCATCTTATGGTTTCTTCCGAGGCGCTGGAATGGTTCTCTTCTTATCTTCGGGGACGTCAGCAGTCGGTACGCGTTGATGAGAGATCTTCGAGTTGGCGTGGCCTGGATGCTGGTGTTCCACAAGGCGGTATTCTTTCTCCATTATTATTCTCTGTCTTCATTAACTTTATTACTCACTGTCTTCGGTGTTCGTATCATCTTTATGCCGATGATCTTCAATTATATACAGCTGTGCGGGTAGAAGGTTTGTCAGACGCTATAGGGGATGTAAACCGGGATTTGGAGGCTATCAATGACTGGTCTGATAGATTTGGAGTGTCAGTAAACCCCTCAAAATGTCAGGCCATCGTTATTGGTAGTTCACGTATGATGGGTAGAGTGGCGGCTATCTCTCTACCTCCTATTATTTTTAATGGTGTCGTCATTCCCATTAGCCCCAGCGTAAAGGATCTCGGTTTGCATCTTGACTCGACACTTGGCTGGCAAAGTCAAGTATCTAGTGTCAGCCAAAGGGCCAATGGCACTTTGCGTTCTTTGTATCGTCTGAGGAACTTTTTGCCTGTTAAGACAAAGACTATGCTTGTGCAGACTTTAATTTTCCCTTTGATTGACTATGGTGACGTGTGCTACTACGACCTGAATGCGGTCTTGCTGGATAAGCTTGACCGTATTCTTAATAACTGCATTCGGTTCATATTTAACTTAAGGAAATATGACCATGTCTCAAGTTTCAGGTCTGAGCTTAAATGGATGACCATTCGTCAGAGGAGAAGTTTGCGCGCTTTGACAACGCTTTTCTCACTACTCAACTCTCCCAGCCCACCTTCTTATCTATTATCTCACTTTCAATTTCTATGTTCTTCTCACAATAAGAATCTACGTTCGTCCAATAATCTTCTCTTACTCTGTCCTTCTCATACTTCTGACTTTGTTCATTCTTCTTTTCATATCCAGTCAATTCTCCTCTGGAATGCGCTTCCTCTCGAGATTAGGACGGCTGACAATCGCTACGCATTTAAAAAGAAATTGCGGATCCACTTTCTTCACCAATAAGCAGAATTTCCATATTTAATTTTCATTTGCTTCTTAAATATATATGTATGTATATGTATTTATATAAGTATTTATTCATATATATTATTTATGTTGATTTCTATTTTATGATATTAGGTTTTTTTTTGTTTTATCACTATTATTATAATTATTTTTCCAATATAATTTTCATGTACATATTGCACCTCCCACTCTATCTCTTCACCACTCATGGTTGACTGGTAGAGAATGCCTACGGCATTAAGTCCGCCTTTGTACCTATGTGCATAAAGTGTAAATAAATAAATAAATAAATTGGTCATGAGATGCAACCAAAGAGGGAGTGGATGTTAGAATCAAGTCGAGCCACGTATCAACACCTGACACATTGAAATGAGTGGGCTGCAGTGGAAGAACATGAAGACTAAAATAAACAAACAAACAATTATGTGAAGGAGTTTTCGGGAGGAAGGGGTTGAGCGAGAAAGGTCCGTGTTAAAATCTCCCATGATGACGCAATGTGCATACTCAAAACCTATGGATTCAAGCGCCAATTCAAGGTCGGAAAAAAAGTCAACGGCAGGCGGGCAATAGACAACACCAAGTAGGGCCTTGACACCTTTGACGTAAATTTCCAAAAAGAGGTATAGGAAGCGCTATATTGTGAAGAAGAACTGGCAACTATTTTATAAGAAAAATCACTGCGAAGATAGATAGCTACACCACCTCCTCCCTTTCCAATTCTATCATTCCGGATAAGAATGAAACCAGGAAGAGAGTAGGTGGTAGAAAGAAGGTGGGGTTTGAGCCAAACGAAACTTTTAGAAACCAGAACGGCATGCACATTGACGTCAGAACTATTACTATTAAATATATTATTTCATTCCATTTTCTTGTACACCTACCACATTGTGTTTTTTTTAACCCAAAGGTTGACTGGTAGAGAATGCCTTGCTGCATTAAGTCCGCCCATGTAACACAATTGTACATAAAGTTTAAATAAATAAATAAATAAATAAATAAAAAACTAAAATTATACAAACGAAGTGAGTTCTTCAGGGAATGAAGATGAAGAGTGCCTTCGTGACAACAGTGATGACGAAATAAATATGGGTGATGAAAACTACAACAAATACATTATTTGCGAAAAATTTGGATAAAATAACGAGACGTGGTATCGCTGTACCACATGCAGTGTATGTGTATGTTCTGGATGGGATGGGGTTCATATACTCAACGATATAAACTTACTATCCCTTATTATTTATTATTAAATTGAATTTATAGTATAATAATATTTATTTCATCAAAAATTTTCAATTAATATACAATGGTCAATAAATCAAAAGATTATATAAATGTTAAAACTAATGATTAAGTACAACTACTATTTATCTGCAACTGAAGCTGAAACTGAAGCTGAAACTGAAGTTGAAACTGAATCTGAAACTGAAACTGAAACTGAAGCTGAAACTGAAACTGAATCTGAATTTTATAGTCAGTAGAAGTCTGATTAACCCACACAGAAAAAAAAAGCTTTAAACCGACTTTAAAATAGAGGAGGTTATCAATTCGACAGTATGTTTTATTTTCCTATTTGCCGAAATCGTTACACCGACTTCAGTCTTTACTAATAATATTATCAATACGAAAGTTTATATGAACACACAAATAGACAGAACAGAACAAAAATAAAAGCCGCAATCACACGTTATTAATTATTTTGTTACGGTTTATATCCTATATAACGTGTGACTACGGCTTTTATTTTTGTTCTGTTCTTGTTTTTTTTACTTTACATTTTATTATTTTAAAAGTTAGAGGGATCACATTTTACGACTTTGGAAGTGTATATCTTCCAAAAGATTGACTATGTGAAAAAAATATTTTAGGTATCATCGTCGTCACTGTCATTTTGAAAGATCTATCTATAGACACCGTCACCCGCATGTACAGGTTTGAACAAAAAAAAATTTTTTTAGTTTTAGTTCCATGTATCCGGAAAAAACATTAAAGGGAGGTTCCCTTTAATGTTTTTTTTTATCATTTTCATATAAAAATCGGAATGCGGTTTGCAGAATACATCTGTATGCTAACTGCTGCTCTGCACAGTTTCAGAATAAAATGACTGTGACACACAAGAAGGACAGACGGACAGACAGATATGAAGAATCTATAAGGGTTCCGTTTTTTTTGCCATTCGGCTATGGAACCCTAACAATGTGGCTTTAAAAGTATGCCGACGTGTTTGAATATCTGACCCTTCTTTTCGGGTGGAAAAATCATCGAATTAATTCTACTGACTAAAAACCCACCCTGTTCCTTACGTTACGGGGCCTCGGTAACTCGTTAGAACATTTACGCAACCCCGGAAATTGTATCCTTTTAGAATAATACGTAAATCTGTAGGTGTTCAGTACCAAGCCAGCGCAACGATACTGGTATGCTGAACTGTCCACGGTACGTGGAGCTTTGCCGTTGCTTGCAAACAAACTATAGGCTCTTAGGCCTGTTCTGCTCATGTCCATGTGTGTGTATGTGAGTATATTTGAAAGTGTAATGTGAGCAAGTGTGGATGGACGAAGGTTCTCAAATATGCAGGTCCTCTCAACGCGGTCCATCAGCAATCACAGCACAAACTTCGCACCAGATTGAAGCAGCTATTTATCACTATGAACAATTTCTTTTAGCATATCTCGCGTGTCAGACTGGTAGACGACATTCGGCGTTATGCTCCAAAATATCCCAGGGTTTTCGTCAATTCGGGATTACAATTTCAACTCATCGCCAATCGCGACCCAAATATCGGTTACAACGGGCGATTGGACACGATATTTCCAAAAACAATTAAATCACAAGGTCCCAATAGCGGAAATTTTTTCAACCACACCCAAAGGTAATCTGTCAAGTCAAGTTATGTCAAGAAAAGGTGCGTTCGGAAACGTTCGGTACTAAACATCTACCCCCCCCCCCCCGGACGGGCCTACCCGTCCGCTAATCAATTGGAAGCCTTGACAAGGTTGCGACCGCTCTCTTTATGATGGATCCGTCCACCAAAACCTCAGCAAAACGAGGGACCCCGTCGGTGCCAGTCACTAAATTGAGAATGCGCCCCCTGCGCCAATACAAAAGCTTAAGGTTGGCATCCTTAATCAGGACGAGGTCTCCGATCTTGGGCGGATGAGTTTTATCCGTCCACTTGACGCGTTGCTGGAGGATGTGCAGATACTCCAAGCTCCAAAGCTTCCAAAAATTCTGAGCGAGCTGTTGCACCAACTGAAACCGCGAAAGCCGATTTTGGCTCACATCAACAAAAGGGTGCTCCGGCAAGGCGACAAGTGGCTGTCCAATCAAGAAATGGCCCGGTGTTAGAGCCTCCAAGTCATTCGGGTCCGAAGAGAGCGGGCACAATGGACGCGAATTCAATACAGCTTCAATGCGGCAAAATACCGTAGCTAGTTCCTCAAAGGTGAGAACGGTGTCTCCCAACAATCTCCGCCAGCGTCCCTTTGCCGCTTTCACCGCGGCCTCAAAAATACCCCCCCAATGGGGGCAGGCTGGCGGGTCAAACAACCAAGTGACCCCTCGGCGGGCCAAACTATTACCAATGTCAACCTGGCTCTCATTAAGGAAGGCGTATACCTCCTTCAAATAGTTATTTGTACCCTTGTAATTCGTACCGCAATCAGACCTAACCAAAGAAGGTAACCCACGGCGAGACACAAATCTTTCCAAAGTCGCCACAAAGGCCTCTGTCGATAGGGAGGTTACCAGCTCAAAATGTACTGCCTTAGTTGACAGGCAGACAAAAACACACAAATAAGCCTTAACAATCGTACTATTACGAAGGGTGGACGTCTTCACCGAGAAAGGACCAGCAAAGTCCGTTCCGACGCCAGCAAAGGGCCTCGCCTCATTGACGCGATCAGCCGGCAAAATCCAAAATTCTCGCTGCAGAATGGCCAACAGCACATTGCAACCGGCATGCGAGTTCTTAATGTGACGATCAGTCACCAACAATTGAACCAAGTGGCCCTCCTTGGGCAACAAAAGGGGGTGACGGGCTCCATAAGGAAGGCTAGAGAGCCTCAACCGTCCTCCAACACGCAAAAGACCCGGCTTATCCAAGAAGGGATTCAGCTTACTAACAGCTCCCGACAACTTAACCCTACCAGACTTCAAGACCTCGATCTCCTTCTCAAAGTGTGCAGCCTGCACAGAGCGGACCCAAAGGAGGAGTGACTCCTGTCGCTCTTGAGGAGAGAGAACTGGTGAAAGGCGCTTGTCCCCTGGATTCCTTGAATTATGGCAAAAACGCCTGATCCACGAGGTAACGTTCAACAATTTGTCGAGGAAGCTGTATCGATTCAACAAAAAATCAGGATCAAACGGAGGGTCCTTCGTCCCAACAGCGAACACCTTAAGTCCGGGCAAAGGATCCGACATCAAGACTGGCGTTCGAGGCCAATCGTCCTCGGGGCGAGTCAGCCAGTCCGGTCCCCACCAGAGGGGGTGAGCAATCAAGCGGGGGGCCATGCACCCGCGTGAGGCTACGTCGCCCGGGTTCAGATCACCAGGCACGTGCCTCCAAATCAAAGGCGTTTCAGAACCTTGAATCTGAGACACTCGGTTCGCAACATGAACCTCCAAAGAGTGGACGGACGTCTTCAACCAACACAAAACAATTTGACTGTCCGTCCAGGCGTAAGAAGCCCGAATGTCAACAGTTCCACCCAAAGTGCGCGCAACGTGGCTTAAGAGACGCACAAGAAGCACCGCAGGGAGTGCGGATACAAACTGGAGCCAGTCTTCCAACAGGGTTTCCCGAAGTGGCTCGTCCCAATCAAGTTCAGTTGTAACAAGGGCAGGAGCACCAATTTTAGGGTAAAGACAACTCACAAGGGTGAGTTCAAACCAGGTCCTTCCCTCAACAGTGGTGACAGCCGTTTCGCCAATTCCCAAAATCTTGCCTGAAAAGTCGTTCACCTTCAGGCCAACCTGTCCCACTAACCAAGACGACAAAAGGCAACCCTGGGCTCCCGTGTCCAAAATGGCACGGACCACAATCGAGTCACCCAAGGGTCCCCAGACCTTGACCGAGGCCGTTGGCAACAAAACCGTCTTGATCGGGGGGGGGGGTCCTTTAGCGGGGCAGGCGCCAATTTCTTAGCAATGCCTGGGCGGCGACCGATCGCCGCATCCAGGCTGCCCTCGTTCACGACGAGGCCAACATTCAAAATATTTGTCCTCGCGGTGTCCCGAGCCACTCGCCATCACTGGAGGGGCATATCCCACCGGATGCCTGAATGGCGGAGGGCGCGACTCCAACCGGGGACGTTCCGCCAACGGAGGGGAAAGGCAGCGGTGCCGATCCGGCCACTGCTGCCTAGCAGCCAACGCGCGTTCTCCCTGACGAGGGGATACCAAATGGCGCTCGCGGGGCTCCCGTTCTACTTGCGCGGGGGGTGGAGTGCGGCGAACAGAATTGCGGGCCTCAGCCCGGTGCTCGTCTCCGGGGTACCCCCCCCCCTGCGCGAACCCTCCTCAGAAGATGGTCTGCTGGAGCGGTTCGCGTTGGTGCACAAAATCTCCAAGTGGGACCCTTTACAAATTCTACACGGGCGGGGGTTGGGGCAGTCCCGATGGAAGTGGGCCCCCAAGCACGAGAAGCACAAACGGCGTGCGTTGACAATGCGGCGGCGGGCACTTACGTGCAAATTCAAAAAGGCCGGGCAACGCGCCATGACATGCCCCGTTGCCTTACAAAAGTCACAATGATGAGGACTCCGGGCGCCAGCAAAACGGGGGGTGGGGCGAACATCAACAGGCCCCCTAGCCCGAGGACTCCGGGCGCCAGCAAAACGGGGGGAGGGGCGAACATCAACAGGCCCCCCAACCCTAGTCCGTCCCTGGTCTCTTGGCCGAGAAGGTGGTGGGCGTGACCCCGTGGCGCCACGAGTGTTATCCAAAAATCACACTCGTCTTCCAAAAACTTGAGGAGGTCGTCAAAAGGGGGAAGATGGGTGGCACTATCCCCACCATACTTCTGCTCAAAACGTGACCTCAACTCCGCGGGGAGCAACTGCAGCACTATGTGCACCAACAAGTAGGACCAATGTTCTACCGGTAACTCCAAGCATCTCAAGGCGTTGGTCGCTGAGGCCAACGGGTTCAGCAAGTCAGTGCGCAACGTCGACGTGCTGGCAATGGCCGGTAGTCCCAAAATTTGGCCAATGTGCACATCAGCCAGGCAGCACTTGTTCTGATACCGTCGGGAGAGAAGCTCCAAAGCGGTCGGGTAGGAGGAGTCCGTCACTGGCAAGTGCTGCACCAAGGCTCTGGCTTCGCCCTCCAAAACGGACAACAAGTAGGCCAACTTCTGGGCAGGTCCGAGGTCCGAGCGTGCATCCACAAGACTTTCAAAAAGATTTAGGAAGCCCAGCCAGTGGTCCAAGCGACCGTCAAAATGTGGCAGCTCCAGGGTGGGCAGCCTACCCAATAGTCCAGGGCCCTTGACAACGGAGGTCTGAGGCTTGGCCTCCTCAGGCAACCGGCTCCTCAAAATTTCCCGGGCTCGTTGACTTATGACATCCCCCAGGTGGACAATCTGGTCATAGTCACCCAAAACCTTATCGTGGGCTGCCTGGTCCATCACCCCCAAATCCACGTCCATGATGTACTCGTTGAAGCGTGTGAGCGCAGCATCAGCTGACTTGATCCTCTCATTCACATGCTCGTTCCGAGCAAGGGTGAGCTCCTCCAAGTCCGAACGCTCAACCGTTGCTGCTGCCGATGTGAACCATCACAACTGTGAGACCAATCCGGCAGCAGACTCCTGACTGCCTTTAATGAGGCCATTGCAACAAACAAATATCAATACCAATCGGTTAAAATTCACTAACTAAACAAACAATGACTTGTTAGCCAACCGAGCAATCTCAACAAAATAAAACTTAAATTCAATTTATTTCAGGTCCAAATCCGACCCTGTACTTATTCCAAGTATGAATCTAGCTTGCTAAGTATGGCTAGTTACAGAAAAAATAACAATTTAATGTATATATTATGCTGGATCAACACCAATTAAACACAACAATTGAATGTATAATATTGAGCCGGTCAATCTCTTACAACACAATCCAATAAATACTATAAGCAATAACTCAATCCACACAATTCAAGTCTTGTTATGTTAACAAATGTGTGATTATTATTTAGATAAACTTTTAAATTCAGATTAGTGACATTCAATTATTAATTACAACAAATATACCAAATTATATACCAAATACAACCTAATAATTCCTAATTTCACAAATAAATCTTACTTGTCAATACAACAACAGAGGCTACAGTTCAAATTACAAATACAACTTCAACAATTTGAGAGCCGACAAGGCTGACAAGACAATATATTCAAACTTATTAACTTATTTTTAACAATATTCAAAACTTCCAATTTACTTAGTGGATTTTATATTATAAAAGCCACGCTCTGCTTACCAATTTGTTCAGTCCTACAATCAGCGCACCGATACTGGATGGCCGAACGGTCCACGGTACGTGGAGCTTAACGTTGCTTTACAAACACAATATGCAGTTAAACTTATTGCCTAGACTTAGGCCCTACCAATACATAATACTAAACACTTACCTTCTGAGCTGGGACGCCAAGTTACGACCCTTCCTGATCACGTCCGTGTGTGTGTATGTGAGTATATTTGAAAGTGTAATGTGAGCAAGTGTGGATGGACGAAGGTTCTCAAATATGCAGGTCCTCCCAACGCGGTCCATCAGCAATCACAGCACAAACTTCGCACCAGATTGAAGCAGCTATTTATCACTATGAACAATTTCTTTTAGCATATCTCGCGTGTCAGACTGGTAGACGACATTCGGCGTTATGCTCCAAAATATCCCAGGGTTTTCGTCAATTCGGGATTACAATTTCAACTCATCGCCAATCGCGACCCAAATATCGGTTACAACGGGCGATTGGACACGATATTTCAAAAAAAAATTAAATCATAAGGTCCCAACAGCGGACATTTTTTCAACCACACCCAAAGGTAATCTGTCAAGTCAAGTTATGTCAAGAAAAGGTGCGTTCGGAAACGTTCGGTACTAAACAGTAGGTACCATGGGGATTCGAGGTATTAGTGCTGTTTGTCTAGCCACTGGTCCTGTGAAAACTATAGCAACTATGACATTGCTTCGAAAATATTTCAATAAAAATAACGAATTAGTTAGCACATAAAATTTAAATTTTAGGTAAGCTCCGACAACCATGAAACACTTGAACAGATCTTGATAAGTTGTAGCTAAGAACCATCTCGATCACGGCAGCTTTCTAACAAAAAAACCACATCATAATCAGTCTTACGATGCCACAGACAAACACAAAGATACACAGACACATCAAACTTATAACACTCCTCTTTTTTCGTCAGGGGTTAAAAAAGGAATTGAATCTCTTGCATAAAATTACGAAACGTAAAAATACGAGTATAGACTACAAATACGTATCTTTATAACTGTATACATATCAATTGAACTAAAATAAAACAAAATAAATAAACTTTCTATAAACATTAAACTAAACGATCCTTAACGATCTTATTTTAGAAGTCAGTTAAAAAAATGGGATAAACGAAATACCCTATCGATATTACTTATTCAACTAAACAGAAAGTAAAATAAAAATATTCAAATGTGTAGATACAAAAACACACATCTGATGTAAAAAAAAGATGAAACAATTTTCACTTAGATAGGAAGTCTTTTAGTAAAAAATCGAAATGACATAGGTACCTATACTATCAGTGCGGTATGTATGCGCCGTGCATCCGCGCGCCATTTCGGTTGGTTGTTGAATAATTTTAATTTTACATATTCTCCTAAACTATAAGTGCAAATTAAATACTGTAAAAGGCAAAGTTTATCTACATAAAATTGCCTTAATGATGAGTTTATTTTCGAACGTAATTATTCATATGGCCGCATAATAATAATACTACAAAATCATGCGTTATTTTTTTTTAATATTTTCTTTACATAATTTGCCTGATTGTGGATTATTCATAAAAGTTAGATATGTAGTACCGCGGAATTTTTTTAGATCTACATAAACCCTGCATTTTTGTAGCACGTGATCTTTTGGCAAATCTCAGTATTTCGCGCCAGCGCACGCGGTTATAGTAATTTACCGGCGTATTTTCTTCCTACTTACTTCACTAATACCCTTATTTTAGAAAAACCGAGAGCAGTAGCGTAATCATAAAATTGCCTATCATAATCAGAAATAATTTTTGAAATCCCCCAGTACTTTCGGAGATTAGCGCGTTCAAACAAACAAACAAACTTTTCCGCCTTATAATATTAGTATTTATTTACAATATTAGTATTTACAATAATAATAATATACTTTTATTTCAGACTAAGGATCCATTAAAACTTGTAAGTATAAACTTAAAAACTATGTTAGTACATTATTTATATGGATACATTTTAGTTTGCCGGAGTACAATTGTACATACCATTGCCTTAATGGTCTAGTACTCGCAAACTGCAACAACCGGTGCACGGTCCGGGTTCAATTCCTGGGTCGAGCAAAGTGTTATTGTGTAGTCTCATTAGGATTTTCTTAGTCGCAGCCTAGACTTAATAATTCAGTGCTTGAAGTTCCTTTGGGATGATGACTTGATGACGAGAGTGTTACAAGTCAATGACATTGCCCACAAACATAAAAAACTCTGCTGAACCTCCATATTTGTTTCAATTCATATGGTTATGTTTTCTATAGCTGCCTTCATTCTAAAAGCATTAGTAAAATACACGACGTACCAATTTATTCAGATATCATATCTACGTAAATCGGTACTTAGTACTCGTAGATCTACGATTTTATACATAGAGTTTGTAAAGCACCAGTATAACGACCATTACTGTTCCAACTATGCTGAATATTTGATGGCCATTCGTTTCGATCACAGCTATCAAATATTTATTAAAAAATATATACATATTTTGTGGCTGTAACACTTTCGAATAGATATTTGGATAGATAAACGCAAACAAATTGCTGATGCACAAACTTTGAATCGAGTTCTAGCACTGTTTATTTCATACGGACGCCTCAGGAAATATACCGAAATTACACGTCACAAGAGCGAATTCCGTACATCTTTAGTTGAGGAATTCATTATAAATTCAAAGTTTAAATTGCTGCGAGCTACAACTCATCAGCGTTAAAAACTTTGAGAATAGCACTCCGTTTTATGTAGCATACGTCTGTGTCGACATCGCCTTCCGTTAGTTTAATTAGTACCGCGAGCCTAAATCCCTCAAGAGTGCGTTTAATGACCTCAGTGAAAAACTTGAAGACGTGGAGAACACGCTGTCTGCTCACAAAACTTTGAAGCTATTGTACATTTTTCCTAGGCTTCCACTTAAGAAAGGTCGGAGAAAATTGTGCGGTTTACATCGTTTTTTTGGCTAGATCTTGGCAGCGATGCCCGTCTTCACTTTTCAGTCGGTATAGAATGTCAAGCATTTTTATCTTCCGGAAGAATGCAATGCTCGACCAAATAATTCTAAAATGAAACATTATTTAGCTCCAAAACGTACACATTTCCGGATGGTTTACGAAAGTGCACATGCATGGCAGAAAGATGGGTTTCGGTGTCCTAATTTACGTAACTTTTTGTTGAAATACCTAGAATTGAAATATGGTTCTGATATTAATAAAAGAAGTACATAATATAAACAGTAATTTTTATTAGGTACATATCATGTACATATACTCGCATTCTTTAATGAACGCTTTGACAAGTGTAGGTATCATTTTCATAAATTCCTTTTTTCCAATAATTGAAAATTTTATTAAAAAGTAATAGATAAATTAAAACCTTATTAGTAACTGGTTTTAAAGTAATTAATAATTAACTTCATACAGATAGACCGCTAATTGCTAGTTAACCAGACCCTATAATGAGTAAAATACCTCCATTTTTAAACGGATTAAAAATTCATACCTAATTACGGCAAAACGGCACAAAATAAAACGGCATTTCTTTGTGGCACTAACTTCTTTACCGCTGGGTGGCATAAATAATTCATGGCATATTGCTTCAAGTCGTTTACCGTTATTAAGGCATCCTAACTATTGGTCGGGGCCTTACCGACTGTGTTTAATTTAATAGCTCTATTACTTCAATGAGGCACTGCTTGCATACGATTCAACTATATGCTACGGTGCAGAAGTTGATTATGCAATCAAAAGTTTATTAGTGGTTGACTCGAGGATGTATTAATCAAAAGACTTATTGGAATGTTTTTCGTACTTTCTTCTATGAACCATGATTTGAGAGGGAGTCAAAAGCAAGCAAGTTAGCAAGTTCTACTAAGGTTCGTTTGAGCAAGCAATAGAAGTTATTGTGAAGCTGATTTTTGTTTTACACAAAAGAACACGATAATTCATGACAGCATTATTTATCCATTACCAAATTTTAAATTGAGAATATAGATTGTTTTACAAATAGTTTCTAAAACAAATACTATGGCGAAAGTAATGTTACAAAAAGTTAAGTTAGATTTAAATACTGTATGAATGAACGTGAACCAACCGCATCGCTTGAGTTTTAATTTGTGATCTGTCTACGATTGCGTCCAATAAGACCGGGTGCTATTTCTATGCAAATACGTAAATCGATCAGGAGGAATAATTTATTGTTTTATATTTATATGCAGCCTTTTTTTATTGTAATTCACAAAACTGGTGTACAATCACACATTAAACGCCTTCTCTATTCTAAACCATATTTCACCCAAACTCTGACATCTACACTAACAAAGCCGCACGTAACTCACTAGTTTCTGCCCGCGGTTTTGTTCGCTTGAGAAGTGTTTTTTTTTTCAGAAAATAAAATACTATACTCGTGTCATTTTCCAGCTTCGGCGTTTGGCTATTTGCACTCCAAAAATGACATCGATCTGTTGCTTCGTGTAGACATGAAAGTGGAATCAAACAAATACACTCTCTTCATCTTATAATGTTAGCATGGGTTCTTGACAAAATTAAAATAAGATAAAACAAATTGCTTTAGTAGTAAAGTATTTTGATTTACAAGCCTCATCCATTGTTGCTATACGGTACTCCATGTATGTTCCTGCTATGCTAACAGCGTTGTGACGACTTAAGCTGCGTACAGGCTTGCGAGCACTACGCTTAAGTAGCTCAGCATGTGGTATTCTGAGTTAGCTACAGTGTGTACTAAGAGTTGGTGTTTATTCTTGTGTAGAATTTTACAGGATTTTCTAAGGAATTCACGCTGAGCTATAAGCTATATTAGAACTGATTTAATGGGAACTGAAATAAGATCTTTATCGTCGTGAGAGCAAATTGATATTTAACTCACATTTTAGATATTTGTGCTATTCAGTATTTTTCTAAAATATAAAGACAGAGTTGATCCGCTGATAATTAGTTACTAATAAAACAATTTTCATCACAATGTACCAAAAATTAATTTGAAGTCACCGCGTAATCTCACTACCAAAAATCCACTATGTATCAAATTAATTTCTACTTCTATACTACTTATAATATTACAAATGCGAAAGTTCAGATATTTGGATGGACGTTTGTTTCTCAATCACACGAAAAGTGGCAGGATGGATCTGGATGAAATTTGGCATAGATATGAACTATAATCTAAATATATAAATAAAATAAATTCGTTATTGCCAAATAAATTATGAACCACATTAAAAATTTAAATTCCCTGGCTCCTAAACTGTATGACAGGAGCCAAATCTGAATGTCATATATAGGTTTTTTAAATTGTGAAAATATTGGTACGATTTCCGTGGAATTTATTTACCAAAATCTCCGTGCAAATTAAGTCACAGCCCACAGACCACAGCAAGTAATTTAATAATGGAAAATTTTGCAATAAAAGTAGCTAAGAGTAATGATGAGACTGGATAAAACACCAAATTTCATGAAAGCGATTGACTACCAGATATCGACGGTCTAATAATTTACTCAAATGGAGTTACGAACTCAGATAATTATCAGAGTTCGTAACTCCATTTGAGTAAATTTTACAGGAGCAAGAAAAAACTGTTTTATTTATTAATTTATGGCAATATTTCAACTTGTGATTTAAGCGTAGAATTGATAGAGAAAATTATTTATATATTTTTTTTTTAATGTTTCATTATATTTGTGAGAAAATTGACTTACGTACGAACTTTTCTAGCCACGGTGTTTGGAGTTAAAAAGTGTAAATGCAGTACGACTTTTTATTTTTATTGATCGATACAGACATACCTCATCGTAAAATCGTTTTTGGGAGATAAGAAGTATTCCATTGTATTGATTATAAATATTAAAATTCCATTTTCGTTTTTTTTTTTGGAGCCAAGCGTTTTGATAATTATACCGATGATATGGTGTATTTTGGAAAAGTATGTAAAATTCAACGACTGGCACTTATAAAACACCAGAAGCTAGTGCATTAGGATTCGAATTTGGTAGATTCCTATGGAGAAACAACGGCAAAACCTCCATGGTTTTCTACCATGTAAGTTACAATGGAAAGCGAGACGTACATAATATGTTGATACTACAAATAAAAACGATGAAGTAAGCAACGAATAGGTACTTAAGTTGCTCTACTAATAAAAAAAAAAACAAAAATACAAGCGTACTTAAAACCTCTTTGCCCGAAATCAATCCACTCACCATGGCCAGGTAAGGCGAAAGCACAGGGACATCGTCAAAGATCCGCTATAGATCAAAGTGCAAAAGTATCCAAGGAGCATTACTCTTTCCTGTCAGCCACACCGTTGGGATTCGTCCCATAATGCGCGCCATCGCCGCCCGGGATCCACTCAATTTTAGTTTCTTTGTGACACACTTGGCCTTGCAATGACAGTTCGCCACTTATTTTATATTTCGAAATGAAATTTTTGTTTGTTGATTTATTACTTCGTGTGAATTACTTTGAGTTAGAAGACACGTGACTTTTTTCAATATTTTAAATTCAAATTCATTTATTTGCTTAAATAAGGTACAGAAGGTTGGTAAAGTGTACAATATTGTTCTCTTATTCTGCCTTTAATTTCGGCGTCCAAATATAAAAATACATAAACAAATAATCCAGTTAGAAACGTATTATTTAATGAAATAAATCTCAATATAATAATAGAAAAGGAATCAGTTAATCCTAAGTTTCAATAATAATCACGTCAATAATGGTAGAGATTTGTCACACAATAAAACAACACTAAAAAATAAAATAACACTAGATCATTTACATAATAATATAAAAGGATAATTCTTGATCTTACCCACAGTCATTAAACAATTATTATTAAATAATTCTTTTGTTTGTGATCCGTTATACTATCCTATCGAAGTAACTATATTTTTTCGAGCCATATGGGATTGAAACTCTCAGTACTTGGGGCCCTTGTACTCATAGCCACTTTAAATAAATATTGATAAGGCTGGATATCTATATCTCGTGATTCAAGGGCTGGCTAGTACTTTGCTCAAAGGCTAAGCATTGCCATTCAACGTGGCAATGCCACCAGTCTCGTCGGTAGGAGTGTTAACAGCCGACAGCGTTGAGGAAGAATTTTTTGATGCTTTATTTTAGTTTGTGGTTTATGTATTTTAGTTTCAAAAGTTTATGAAATATGTATGGGAAATGAAACAATAAATCGAAGTAACTTTTTACCCGTATCACTGACAATGTTATCTGTATTACCTAAATTCAGTCTTATAATTATTCTATTTAATAAACAGATATCACATACAATTTTAATAAACTTAAATCATTATTCTGCTATACCTAAGTGCACTTACATTGATGTACGCAAGTCTATTAAGGTAACAGTCTAATAAAATAGGTCTTTTCATGATAGTCAAAAGGTTACTCCCTAAAAGAAAAACATTTGAGTCTTAAAAGATCAAATGATGATCAAACCATTTTATTACTTTGTATCCTTAACAAAGTAATAAAATGGTTTGATCATCAACTATGTAAAATCTCGTGAAAAGCGTGATTACAGATTTTTCGAGACGAAATCCGATAATCCATTAGAGCAATCTCGTATGTTTTCAACAAACTTTCGTAATTGGTTGTTGAAATAAATCTAAAAAGATATACCTACATATGAAACGTGTAACAGATTAAGGGCAATACCTCAGACACCCCAATTAGAATATCTAAATATATATAACTCAAAGGTGACTGACTGACTGACTGACTGACATAGTGATCTGTCAACGCACAGCCCAAACCACTAAACGGATCGGGCTGAAATTTGGCATGCAGGTAGATGTTATGATGTAGGCATCCGCTAAGAAAGGATTTTGTGAAATTCCCACAGGATCGGGATTTACACGGGAAAAACTTCCCACGCGGGCGAAGCCGCTGGCACAAGCTAGTTAAATTATAAGTCTAAAACAACATCCGTAACTAAATAAATTGAAACCAAACCTAGTTTTTTTTTATAAAATAGCTATCCTTACTAAACGCAAAACGTATATGTGCGTCATATAATATCCGTTCGCAGACGCATACACTCGTGCAATTTCCTTGAATTAAGGATTGACTAATTTGTCATGACACTGTGTTTCCATTTTAAGTTAAATGAAAGATTTTTCCGTCAAAATTTAGCACCTATTTTTTTTGCCGGAAATCGATTCAGATATGAACCAACTACTTTCAGGAATTGCGTTTATTCTTTTACACGTTGCATACATGTAAAGCTTGTTTGTATGTGAAATTTTATTATGTTTGTATGTAATATTTGAAGGTACTGATTTGATTATGACCGTTTTTAACATAACTTTTACATTATGACTACGTGTTTTATTAACTCAAAAATAAAAATGCCGTAATTGAATGGGTCACGTAAATGAAACTGGGGTTAAGTTACTGAACATAAATTTATTGTTTTAGTTAACTTGTGTAGTCGAATAGAACACATCAGTCTATTTTGTATTAGGCTAGTTCAGTTTGAACATAGTCTTTTTTTTTACATAACTTTATTTATCTGTGAGGGCTTGTAATTAGCAACTTAGTTTTTATATATTATTGTTATAATGTTATTAGTCTGTAAGCCTTCCGAAAATAAAATAAATAAATAAATAAATAAATAAATAAATAAGTTAGTCAATGATTAAATCTAATTTCACTTAATACATAGTAAACTATACTATTATTAACGTATTAATAGGAATCTCGCTTAAATGGGCGAATTATTCTGAATAAAATTTTGGAGAAACACTGATGAACTGAATGACTGATAAATTTACCAGATGCAGCCGAGCTGATGAGTTTTAATCTAGAAACGGTTCCTTAAAACGTGTTAAATTAAACAGTTCCTTACACAGTACACATATAACTGTAACATTAATAGTAGGTACACATATAACTGGAGTTCTTGGATGAAAAACATTTTAATTTTTTTAATGAATTAATTTAGTTCAATGGCGTCGCGGCTATTGTAGGGCATGAACGCCCTTGACAACTTTTACATAGCAAGTAAGTTTCAATTTTAGGTATAAGAGTTATCTATTAAATTTTAGGTGGATAAAGTTTACTTTAAAAATATAGACTGAATTTTTAATTATAAATATAGCTACAAGTAGTGATTCAAGTTTGCGAATAGTATAGTTAATGCACCAAGGTGAATTGACCCAGGTGAATTAAGTAAACTAAAAAAACTTTCCCTGGAAGATTTTATAGTTTGGACTAAGACATAAACTACTTTTTCCTGGGAAATTGTGTGAAATATTCATGCTAATGAAGACGCAGGCTTCAGCACATTTATGTAATGGACGTAGTAGAAGTTAATGAATTTCGTAGACGAATGGTTGTGTTGATTTGTTTAGCAGATACAAATGAAAGGATGTGTACAGAACTTGGTACATACTATACAGTGTTCTTGCTTCAGCCCGTAATTTCGTTCGTGTGGGTGGTTTTTCCGCGTAAATCCCAATTTCGTGGTTCCGGGATGTGTGTTATTATTCCATGATTTATCAAGGTACCAAAAATTTCATTCAGATCTGTTCTGTACTTTTTCATAAAAGAGTAACAACCATCCATTCATCCTCACAAACTTACGTAATTATAACATTTGTAAGATAAACTACATTGAGTATACAAGGTGTAACAGATTAAGCGCAATACCTCAGACACCCCAATTAGAATATTAAATTATAAGTCTAAAACAACATCCGTAACTAAATAAATTGAAACTAAACCTAGACATTTTTTTATAAAATAGTTATCCTTACTAAACTCAAAACGTATGTGCGTCATACTATATCCTTACGCAGGCGCATAGGTACACACAAATGCAATGTTAGCGACCGACACGCACACGAACGCATTTTCTTGAATTAAGGATTGTATTAATTTGTCATGATACGGTTTCCATTTTAAGTTAAATGAAAGAGTTTCCGTCAAAGTTTAACACCTATTTTTATGACGGAAATCGATTTCCAATCGGAACCAACTACTTTCCGGAATTGCGTTTATACTGTTACACGTTGTATATACGTTAAATCTTGAAAGTAAGTTCCTTTGAAAAAATTTATCATTGACGCGGTGGAGTCGCGGGTGGCAACAAGTACTTAACTATACAAAACGTATTTTAAATAAATATTTTTGTATTTTACGCTACCCTTTTCATTTACGAAAACGCTGCCGTGTCTCGTGCGTGTATCGTAACATATCTACGACAAGGAGTGTTTCACCCCAGAGACATTTTTTCCTTGTTATTTCCGTCAGTATAGTACCGAACTTCACAAGGTAGATGCCAATTTGAGATGAATATTGGTTTTTATTTTTATACTAGCTGTTATTCCTGACATCATTCGCGTTGAAGTTTTGCACATAATACCGCATTAAAGTAATCTATGTATTATTTCAGGTAGTAAACTACATATACAACGTGTAATTTAAAGGGTATATACATACCAAGTGCATGGCTTCTTTGGATGATAACAAACGATATGGCAAGGGTTTTGTAATCCTAAGAGTCTACGTGTGTAGAACTTATTACAAATTCCAATACACTGATACCAGAGACCGAATTTTCAAATTAAGAAGGACGAAAAGAATTATCGTGTTATTGGCAAGTGACGTAGAAAGTTATTGACCCTCGAAGTGCTGTGACACGTTTGTTATGATTGGTATTCAAGAAATATATGAAACCAATAATTTGGTATCAATTCTTTGAGTCAATTATTTTGTGCTGAAACTGTGCATAGAGACTCCATACCAGATGCTGTCTTCAGCCCTTTTGGATAGATATGGGGTTTCCGTTACACGTTGTATATGTTTGCAAAGTTTCGTCCAAATCCCTAAAACCATTTTTGCCAAATTTAAACAAAAACATCCAGACATTCACATTTATTAATGTTAGTTAGATTACAGGTAAACATTCAACAAAATAAATATTTCCGTCGAGAAAATGTAATAGTCAGGACTTTAGCTTCGGCATTTTACATTTCCCAAGAGCGACGAGAATAACGACTGATGTAAATTTAGTTTCTATTTGCGGAATTAAATTAATTATTTACGGTTCACATTGTAAATAGGTTGACCTTTAAGACCTTTAAGGTACTTTCAGTGAATAATAATGGTCAGTTTAAAAACTTTTCATTACTACTATATCATTGGGATTTCCTATAAAAATGACTAAGAGTTATGTGCATTGTCTTCCAAACCCGACGACTTGCTGAGTGTTAGCTCAATTGGTAAGATACAATTATCTTCAAATTATAAGCAAGATTTCACCAAAACGTATTAAATAAAATAAAATAATCTTTAATTCAGATAAGCAACATCCATATGGGTTAGCAAACCAAAATTCTTATGTTAGTAAATTTAAACTTAAATTAAACAATACTTTACACGATATTATTATTCCATGAAATATTTTACAGCAAATATGTGCAAATAATGTATTTCAAAGCTTCTTTCCGAAATCTTAAACGTAGATTTTTCTTAGAAGACAATCTGGTCTTCCTTAAAATATTCTTTGGGCGAGAAATCTCAAGCTTTATTTAAGCATCAAATCTGGAAAAACGCGTACGTGACAGGTACACTGATTGATTCACTAGAAAATATATTTTGAATCATATCAAGTAACCTTTTCGAAGAAACGCTTCATTTTCTAACTTCTTAAAGATCTATATCACCTTTCAATAAGTTGAAAGCGTTGAAAAGTCTTCGAACATTTACGTGTCTTTCAGTAAAATGTGCTAAAGCTGTTATGTTACTGAAGGAAGCTCGAAATGAACAGCTTGTTCGAAACGTCTGGAACCTGAACTAAAGAAAGTATTTTAGTAATTTCCTGAAAATGACTTGAAATGAATATGCTGAATTTTATAATTTAATACCTGAAATTCTTCCACTATATTTGTTTTACATTTAGGTTCTTTACACAATAGGATGAGAAAATAAACGTATATATTCTTTACTTAATACCATAACTTAATTCAGGAGATTTACGTTAAATTTAATTAATAAATATAAGCATAATATTAGCTATAACATTACAATAAACGAATTCAATTTTATGTCTGACACATTCCAGTTTTGATTAAATAAACGATAAAATCTTCTTGAATGGAGCTAAGAAAATTAACGCTTTTCATTACGTTTGGCATAAGAATGGAAACATTGTTACGAAAAATGTATCAAAGTCATAAGCCGAAGGCTAATTAAAATGGAAATCACAAATTTTAATTCAGGCATTAACACCCAAAATATTCTAATTATAACATTTTTAAATATGAAATACAAATGCAAATTACAACAGTATTACAAGTATTCTGACAGGACTCATAAAAAACTTGGCACACTGTGAACTTTCGCTTTGCATATTCATGGAGCAAACTCACTCGGAAGTTTTTGGTGAGAAATTATGATAATAATTTTATGCTAACTTCATCCGTCTTTGCGCTTTCATAAATAATGAGTTGTATCGGAGTGGGTGCATGCGGTTGGTCGCACTCCCACCCCGAATGTAGAACAGACTCAATTCAGGTAATAGAAGATTAAGTTCATCGGCAACTTGGAATTAATTTTGGCAATTCCTTCCTTTGAACTCTTTGAATCGATGGGAATTACTGCTAAAATTAAAACGAGGCAGACAGTCTTTGGACAGGTGCTTAATTACTAACACCTTCTCTGAAATAATTCGGACTACAAATTCACATTGAAGAAACGACTTTTTATGAATTAATTTTGTATATTGTTTTTGAGACGTTCAAATTATGTAGTTAATGGATACTTGTTTAGTTATGAGAATGATGTTTATTTAGAAAAATAAATGTTGTTTACCAGAATAATAAAACTTTAAATAAGTAAAAAAATACGGATGCTTAAAAGTCACAACAGTATCGGGACACTGAAATGTTTAACGTAGCAGTTGAGTGTATCCTCTTTCTTTTAACTACGAGTATGTGTTAACGGCTTCGCTAGTGCTCCTCTGAAGTGACTTTTGAACTAGCAATTTCTCGAATCATGTTAACCATAAAACCAAAGAGCGATTTCATTATCGTCTTTCATGTGATTGTAGTATACGTACACATTGTGCTGCCATTCCGTCCAATTTCTCTAAAGGGGTACTCGAATTTGCCTAAGCCTCGTGGGGTATTCACGCTGGCGGGCTAAACAAAAGACGGCATATAGGAAGATTTATGAACAATTCACGACGCAATGATATGGGGTATCTATTCAAATCCTCCTCTGAATTCGGGGGCAGGTACTCGTATCAAGATGATGTATGCCCACGATACAGTACAATGGGCTCGTAGGTAATTTAGTTCGCTCGTTTTCACTGAATTGAATTTTTATGGGATATACGACGCACTTATTGTGTATTTATAGCTTTATTGTTTCAATTGTTAATCACTTTTGCGGTAATATATTTTGTTAAATTAATTTGATTTATTAAGATACCTTAAGGTATTGTGGCAAAGGCTTATTTCCTCAAGTTATAACTTAATAACAGTTCTCTTTGAAAGTAAATTAAAGCAAGGTTATATTTGATTAAGTTTAAGGTCCCACTACTTCGTGAGAGATTTATATAACCTTGGTGGAAATTTGAAAGGTTTTCAGTAATGAACAGACAATATGTAATACGGCACACAACTATTAATAACACCCACCAGTAATGTTTATTACACGGGGCACGCGATACAGTGATTCCACTAAAAGCATCTCGACATAGGTAGGCCTCTTACAAAACTCTCACTGGGGATGAAACACGCATTTTCTATTGAGAAAATTTTTATTCACTCAGCGTACTACTGAATAGTGTTGCGCATCCTCCAAAGAAATATTTTCCGGGAGCTATCCGATACTGAACATCAAATATTCACGGCAATATGTCGCGTTCGCGTTCCAAAATAACTAATGCAAATATACGTACATTTTTATGTTTTAGAATGTGTACTGCTTGAGTTAAATGTTACAAAAGTAGGTGCGAAAAAAGTGAAATGGCGCCGTTTTGTCAAGTCTCAGGTGTCCTGTTTGCGTCGCTCTAGACACATAATGTAATGAATATCTGTATGAAGGTATGTTTTCTCTTCTCGTCTCACACCAGCCCTATATATATCCGCAGGGTGTGTCACCATTACGTTTAATATTAACGGTACGCGCCGCAAGCTTGGACAGTTTCAGAATTGGTAAAAGGACAGTAACGATAGGGTTGCTATGTTTTATTTCAGTTCGGGACACACAGTGAAAAAGTTTTATTGAAGGTTAAATTTGTTTCGGCGCGTTTCATTTACCCGCCGTCCAATCGTGCACAATGCAACTATAGGGCCCTGGCTATCAACATATACGTTTATTTTTCAATAAAACTGGAGTTGTCTCGGGAAAAACGGGAGATTGGTGACACGAGGTAAAAGGTTATTCAGTAAAAAGAATATTGGGTTTTTCTCGTGCTATTCAAGTGTCACTGAAAGGTCCTTTATCAACCTAAGTACATTAGTGGGACCCTTTTAACTTGGCGTTTGTTTGTCTAGTCACGTCGCTTCTGAATATAAACAACACACAATTTATGTAGGCCCAAAGTGTAAAACCTAAGTAATTAATTAAATTACTATAAATCTAATTTATCTCCTTGACCTTTTACTTCAGATGCTTTACTTTATTGTTTAATGACCAAATTCAATTAGCTGTGTAAGACAGATAAGGATACTGGTTTAACTCGCGGGTTTGTCTATGTGTATAGCGCCTCGTGTTTTTCTCTATGTACGGGTATATACGTAATAAGAAATCTTACGTTTCTGTTGCGGTCAGTAAGACAAGTTTACTGTGTTTTATTGAATTTATAAAGAATATTAGAAAGTAAATAAATACATAAAAATAATAAAATATGTTATCTAAGCGTTCATTATATGGGAAAACAAACGATATATATAAATCTTATTTACTTCATATTCTGTTACAAATTCCAAGTTAATTCGTGTAACGAATACTTTATTATTCTTAAACTAAATAGTTAATTACTTATAGTTATCAAAGGACTTTGAACTAAAACCAGCAGTAGGTGCCCATGTTATCAAAAATTTTCTATATCCTTTCGCGTGTCGGCCAGCGTAAACGCACATTGCCTCAAATGTCGAGACAAGTTAGGTAAAAACGTTGGGTAGGCCTTCAGAAACACGAAGATTACACCATTAAACCGATAGTAACAGAGTATAAATTATACCTTCTCGGAATCCTCATTAATTTTCCTATCTACTAAACCCACTACGTAATGAAATAAAACTGACCTGACTTTGCAGTGACGTGATATGTTTTCATTTTGATAATTTTCGCACACATAACCTTCACACTTTATCACAATACGTCGAAATCACAAATATATTCACCAAAACTACACTGGAATACGATGGCATAAATGTTTACACATTCATAACATACTTCATATCACTACTAAACACACTATTTGCATGACACAACTACTTTTTCTTAAAATTTGTGACCGCGAACGACCATCATTGCGTACCTACAGTTTATTGTTTAGTTCGTTAAAAATGATGTTGCTGCTGTTGAAAAGTATTAAAATAGAGAGTGAATGAACCATTTCTTTCATATAAATGCAGAAGGTACTGCTACTTGCAACACAACCACAGATATTTATCGACCAATCCTGACCAAGCCCTTAAGTGTAACTGTCCGACTTAAGACATTTGGAGCATTTTTTTCTTATGTCGCACTGTGTAACGTAAGACACGCGAAAGGATATACCTTGACCCCTCGCTTTGCAATAAAATTAACGATAAAATAAACAACATTTTCTTTAGCAGCAAAAATACTGTCCACTCATATTTACAAAACTTTACCTAACTACCAAAAAACGGAACTCTTTTTAACCGACTTCAAAAAAAGGAGGTTTACAATTCGTCTTGAACTCTTTTTTTTTCTTTTATGTATGTTACCTCATAACTCGGAGACGGCTGGACCGATTTGAAAAATTCTTTTTGCGTTTCAAAGGGTATACGTTCTAGTTGGTCCCATTGTTACGAAATCATGATCTGATGATGGAATCCTGGAGAAATCGAGGGAACTCTTCAAATATTATAGGCACACCTATAGCGTTTTGAGTATTTCTTATAGTACCTTGAGCAGTTCCTTTGAAAAGTATCATTTGGGGAAGTTGAACTGATGATGAAGACCACAGATAGACACCGAAACTACCCAATAATAAGTATTTCGTGGATTGCGATTAAATTACTTGAATGTAGATGTTAAGCCTTTATGCTTGTCACAATGCATATATATATAGTGATGTAGAGCTGATGGTGATGTACCAGGAGAACTCCTCAAAAATTAACGGCTCTTCACTGGGAAAAGCAATATTTTGTAAAAGGTGATAAGTAGTTGACATATTGGCTTTTGTAACTAGATAAATTACAAACCGACCAACTAAAAAGCGTGAAAAAAAACTTTTTAGCAAAAAATAAAACCGACTTCCATTTAAAAACACTACAAAGGCAAAAATAACTTAAATTTCGGAAGGCGGTGTCGAAAAAAAAAAAAGAAAATACTAAACAAATGACACCGACCACCGAAATTTAAGTTATTTTTGCCTTTGTAGTGTTTTTAAATGGAAGTCGGTTTTATTTTTTGCTAAAAAGTTTTTTTTTAATAATAAGTAATCTCACCATATCACATCACATTAAAAACACACACACACACATCACACAGAAAACAAAAGTCACACAAAACAAAAGCTGAAACATCAAACACATTCCACAACCATACTAACTCTATCAATATTTTTAATATCTAGTTATTTATAGATATTACAATTACATTTACTTGTCATGCATTTCAATAATTATTTTTTTTCTCTATTGCAAATTTTTTATTTTTTGTGTGCGCGTGCTATTTGTATGTGATCAATACTAGGTTCGGAACTGTTTTTCCTGAACACAGATCATTCTATAGTCTACCTGGGAAATGAGTACCCAACCCATTGTATTTTTTAACACGCTTTTATTAGGTCGACCTGTATATAACTAACTATGTAATGAAATCTAGGGTAACTAATTTAACCATCTTCCAAGGGTCGTAGCGTAATGAAAATTGGCAGCTGTATGTAGTTCTGATGACAATACAATAATATGGTACTGTCGAACTGATCTGATGATGGAGCCGGAAGATATGAACTGGAACTTCATGATGGAAAATCGTATCATAGCTGTTTTGGATTTCTTAGAAAAGTCTTGTAATGAACTTTGACCACAATTAGGTTTCAAAGTCTGATGATGAAGCCGAAAGATAGGCACTGGCATTCCATGATGGAATATCGTATCATAGTCGTATTTGCAATTATGAGAAAAGCCACGTAATGGACTTTGAACACGATCAGGTTTCAAGGTTATAACAAACCTAAAGAAAATCCGTTATTGGTTTTCTTAACCTTTTTGAATTACCGCGTAATCCATAGATTTATTATTAGGTCGATCTGTAACGAACTAAATATGCAATAAAATCTAAGAATCTGAATTAAACGTACTTCTAATTGTTGTATCATCATGAAACTTGGCAATTATATGTAGATTAGACGACAATACAATATTATGGTACCATCGAGCTGGTCTGACGATGGAATTGGAAGGTGGCTGATGGAAGCTTGGACTGCCTACTAGTAAACATTTCTAATTTCTGCTCATTACATTAGTCTTAAAAGCGTGTTTTTGGTTTTTTAAACTAATAATTATTTTAATAATAAGTAATCTCACCATATCACATCACATTAAAACATACACACACACACACATCACACAAAAAAACAAGTCACGCAAAACAAAAGCTTCCTGTTTTTCCTGAACACAGATCATTCTATAGTCTACCTGGGAAATTAGTACCCAACCCATTGTATTTTTTATAACCTAAGTCACTATCATCTGCTTAGCCTCTTCCTATCTTCGGGTCAGCTTCTAGTCTAACCGGATGTAGCTGAGTAGGTACTAGTGTTTTACATAGAGCGACTGCATATCTGACACACTACTCCTTGGCAAGACCAGTGTTCGATTTTCTGGCGTCTGACTACCTGTAATGACTGTCAAAGATGTATAACCTGTGAGCCGAGACGTTGGACGCATGTAAAGCTGTTGAGCTTTACATGCTTTCCGTTGCGTAAAGAAATCTCGATGTCGACGGTTAAAAGGAAATAGGGTATAAGCGACAAAAAGGAAATGTTTAGGAGAGCCATTCAAAGTTTAGAATTTTAGAAAAAATTATGTAATTTTTTTTTAAAACATCAGACAGTTAAATAAGTGTTACAGTAAAAGAAGGATAAGGTACTATTCACAGTGGTTGTATAAAAGATAATAGAACATAAGAAACGGCTTTCAAAACAATACCAGTCCAAAATGTCGCTTGTACCCTATTTCCTTTTAACCGTCAATATTTTAAGACAGGCCGACCTTCATAAGCCTTGAAGATCCACCTGTGCGGGTAATTATTCGGATAATTATAAAAGTATTATTTAGCCAAACTCCTTTATAACATCAATATCAGTCCATAGATGATCTTAAAAATCTTACTTACTTAATATTATAAATGCGAGTTTGTGAGGATGAATGCATGTTTGTTACTCTTTCACGCAAAAACTACTTAACGGATCTAAATGAAATTTTGTAAGCAGATAGTTGACATTCTGGAATAACACATAGGCTACTTTTTATCCCAAAATTCCTACAGGATCGGGATTTGCGTGGAAAACCTTCCCACGCGTACAAAGTCGCGGGCAGAAGCTAGTGTAAAATACAGCCTGAAAGTTTTGGCTTCAATACTGTTAAGTTCAAAGTATCTCCTTTACTATCCAAAGTTTAGTTAAAATACAAGGAGATTCAAATTTATATCTATTCACAACATTATCACAAAGCCAAACTCACCCTATCTTACCAGATCAGAATTACAAGCATCCCGACGATCTTTAGTTATTATCCAGCATAAATCTGCTAAAACGTGAAGTGAATTAAGCAGTACACAGTGAATGGTATCATAAACTACATTGTTTCACTGCTATAAATCACAATATTCGAACGAGAATTACGTCTGAATCCTAAATCGTTACAAGATAAACCGAGCCATCGCAAAATATCCACATAAAACCGCAAAACATACGAAAATGATTTATAGTAGACCCAATCTGTTAGGGCCGATTCGCGGGGTAAAAACAGATTATCGGAGTCCCAGTTATAACTAACAAACGGTTTAGTTGTGTGATGTATATTATCGCTTGACAAATGAAAAGGAGAACAACATTAAAATCACTTTATTCATAAAGCAACAGCAAAAAACTTCGAAGCGTCAATAGCCAATTGCCTAAGGTGTCAGAATTGTGTTCGAAAGGTCACGAGTTCGACCACACCCACCTATTCCACTATCTCCGTGAACACACTCCACACACAAGCATATTCAGCTAAGTTGGAGAGTTTAACAAGATTGCTAGTTATGTGTGTGAATTCTACTCACATTGTAAGTTCTCTTAAAAAAAAAACTTCGAACCATAAAATGTTTTTTTATGAAGTGGTGATATACCTCCATAACCCATTGAAGGAATGTGCTCGATTTGAGTCCTAAATAATTTGATAGAAATATTTTGAATGATTTCTTTAGAGCTTTGAAATTCTACAGACTTGATTTAAGCATATGCAATGATGGGAAGAGTCTGTTCGAGTTCGTAGCCAACTGTAAGACGTAGATTTAATAAACACATATAACTTGATTTAGCATAAACTAGGACTGTCATACGCAGTGCAGAAAAAGTCTCTAATAAATGAAGGAAAAATCTTTTCTAAGATATCTAAGTATTCTTCTGCGCATCTTCGTCCATCGTAGCCTTTACCTGCGCTTCTTGCAGTGCTCTCCAAATTACCCAGTTATTGGTTTCTGTTGACTTAATTTTAAACAATCAATTAAATTTCAGTCAATTGTATCCAAGAATTTAATTTAATTTAGTGTCGTGATGTGTACTTATGTGAATATATTAAAAAAAATTTTGGGGTGGGAAAATCATCTAATGACTTCTTCCGCTCTGGGTCAAGCTGAAGGGTGTGTCAGATTTCTACTGACTAAAAACCCACCCTGTTCCTTCGGCTGCCCTAAATTTCCAAGGCCGCGGTAACTCGGTAGAACTTTCCCGCAAACCCCGGCAATATTAACACTAACACTATTTTTAGAGTACCTACTAACAACTTACAACTTGAGTGAACTCGCAAAAGTTACACTATATATAATAAGTTATTCAGATTAAGATATTTTTCAACTAGGTATAAGGTGTAGATTTAGGATTTAGTTAGTAAGGCCACTCTGTCGTATTGGATCATAATCTGTAATGATAGTGTAGGTAAGATTGTTATAAATAAATAAATAAACTTCTGGATTATTTAGCCTGACAAAAAAAAAAATATAATAATTTTATGTCTAGCGATGGTCGATAATATTACATCACCGGAAGGTTACTTCTAGACCAACGGGTCTAGAAGTAACCTTCCGGTGATGTGATGGGATTTTTTGAAGTTCTTTGCCCCTCTTCTACAAAGGAAATAAGTTTAATGCTTGGTAATATTGTATATTTGATTGAGAGTTTGTCACACCACTTCTTTCCCACTAAAACACTAGCTTGCGTTATAGACTGTCTACTTATTAATTTTTGACTTTCAAAACTTGCTGATTTTCAAATGTAAAAATTTGTGTTGCTTTGATAACAAATGACTGAAGAAAATAGATTCCCTAGTTTTAATAAGTAGATGCTAGCTTAGGCCTAAAAAAACTGCTGCTCACTTTTCTCAAAGCCATACTGCTGATTTTCATGTTAAGTTTACAGAGAATAAGTAAAACCTCAATCATTTTAACGCCTCATTAGTAATTATAACAGCCTAAGTGTTAGTCACCGCTTCGAGTGAGGTTCTAGCCACAGTTTTCATTTGGACATAGTTTATTCATTAGGTATACATGAATTACTAAAATTTAAGTCTGCTGGGGTTTGAGAGTGAGCCAAACACAAGTTTTCTCCATTTTACTGTACTGTACTGTCAGGCTAGCAATAACAACGAGCCAAAAAAAAAACCGTCCGTCCGAAAGATTTACATACAAAGCACATCCATATAGGTATAACTTAATCCCACACATTTATTACACAGAAAATAAGTAAAGTGTGGATGCGCTGGGATCTTGGACTAAATAAACACTCTTCATCTAAATTAAAATCTCGGAAATTGTAGGGTAAGTGAGAACACTTGGGTAACATTATTATTATTTCAAAGGAAAGTAGGTATAATTTTTGTGAAGTCTGATGTTCAAAACTGATTAAATGGAGGCTATAAAACTACGTAGTGGGTAAGTACGGCAAGTATCAAGAAGCTCTTGTTGAGAACAAACTACCTTCGTTGAAGCTTTGTTTTCTACGTTGTATTATTACTAGAGTCCGACCGAAACTGGTTTTCCGGCCGAAACCGAAACCGAAACCGAACTTTCGGCCGCGGCTTCAGTTTCGGCCGAAACCGAAACCGAAACTCACGTGGTCAAGTATAAAATTCCTTAAAATACTGAAATTTGGTGCATTTTACCCATTATTCTGCATTAATTAGAACATGAAATGGAAACACAGTATATTAATTTTGTTGTAATCATTTATTTACTTAATAAAATATAAAAAAATATTAATAATATTTTTATTATTTTTTCAAATTAAGTTCTCATAGCAAAATGTTTATCAGTTATCAATAATCAAATCACTAATTGTTACTGTTTCATTTAATAATAAGTATTGGTATTTTGAAATCTTATTACAATCTTATAATCTCTTTTTTACATGTGACTTGATTTGTTAATAACAGCAAAACAAAGTTACTGACTCAATATTTAACTATATAAATCATTCAAGTACAGAAACGAAACAAAAACTTACATGTAAACAGTTCCATCAAAACATAACCTCTAAAGTATGTTTGCGTCGGGCGCACTGACTAAGTTGTCTTGCTAGAGAGCTATCCGAACGGTGCACGACAATTCCCGAACAGGGCCGCCAGCGTCCGCCAAAGCGTTGCCGCGAGAAACAAAGTTAGGCGAGCGTGCACGACAACTTCCGAAATCAGTTTCGGTTTCGGCAAAAGTTTCGACCAATTTTGGCCGAAACCGAAACTGCCGCCGAAACTGGATTTTTGGCCGAAACTTGGCCGAAACCGAAACCGAAACCGAACTTTCGGTCGGACACTAATTATTACTATATTCTGCCGACGGCGTAACCCGCGTAGAAAACAAAAAATATGCTAAGGAAACATGCCAAAAAATATCTTATTCCAGGACTTGGTCTATGTGCCAAGTATCACCAAAATCAGTTCAGATCGTTTCATCTTAGACCTCATTTATCACTTACCGTCAGGCATGATCGAGGTCAAACTAAAAAGAGGCTTTATGAAGTTACAAACAGACAGACAGGCAGATAAATAAAAAAGTCTTTTAAAATATTTTAAAACTAAGTCACCTTCCTGATGTTGGTTTTTATTCGGATTTCAAAAGCACTTTATAAGAAAGGTACAGTTTTATTTTAGTTGTTACGATACAAATAAAAATTTCTACCCATGAATTCCGAAATTCCTTAATAGAATATGGCGTATATCTTATTCTTCTACAATACCTTCCAATACCTTCTTATCTTCTTTAATCACAAGATCACAGATCTGTTCTCATTTGTGTCATAAAGAGCCCTGCAAGTCGAATATAATAACGGATTCAGGGTGTTGAACGGGGCAGCCCCGGTTCGGCTGTGCCATGTGTATGTTCAGTAGGCACACATAGATAGCTTTCATGCTTCCGTCAGACAGAAGCCTACCTCATTACTCTGCAGAGGGCGGTTAGCTCCAACTACATCCTAATATCGGAAAATATTCTCCGATATTAGGTCACATTGTTAAACGTTGCATATCCAACAGCAAACTTCTGACCGTCTTTTCCTATCTATCTTTGGGTCATCCAGAGTCTAACCAGATGAAGCCGAGTATTAGTGTTTTACATTGAGCGACCGTCTATCAAACTCCTACAATCCAGTATCTGGGTAACATGATACCTACCGCTTATCCAGACCAGTGTCATATTTTCTTGCTTTTGACTTACCGTAACGAGGCACGGAGGCATCACACTCCCAACTTCCAAACACCGGGCTACTACTGAAAATTTATTTTTTCCAACCAGAATCGAACCCGAGACTTGTCTCAACAGTTGCGCGTTTATAATTTATTTTTACTAACATAAATATAAGGTGTTCTGTTTTGATACCACGCGGCTGTGGATGTTATGTATTTGAAATAGAGGTGCCTCCCGTAAAATGGACCGGCTAAATCGGGCTGGACTAAAAGATATACTATACATACATAAACATATGTATTGGACTGAAATTTTATCACATTCTGATCTTGTTATCATGTTAACTGTGTATTAATTTACTAGCAGTCACGCGGGGCTTAGCTCCTGTGTACTTTATCACGATAAAAACAAAACCTGCCTTCTTTTGCAGTCGGTAATAACCCTCCTCGTGCTTCGAGCTACTTCCATACACAATTTAATCCAAATCCACCCAGTACTTTCGAAGATTAGCACGTTTAAACAAACAAACAAAAATACTCTTCCGCTTTATAATATTAGTATAGATTAATTTAATTTAAATAGAAATATGATTTGAATTTTGGTAAATTCAGATTTATTTTTTCTAAAAAGAATGAGATTTTGCTCTTCAATCAGTTAGTATTATTTTTATGAAAATGTGAAATTAACACATGAAATCAAATATCTTTAATAATTTATTACCGTGATTTATTAAATCAATAGTTGCGTAGTACGAAATATTATATACAAGCAAAATAAATACAAAAATATATACATTAACTCAAAGGTATTACTTATTTACCAACACAGTTATTATCATAGTAGAAACAAGGCACAATGCAATCCTGAATCGAAATCAATTATGGCTCTCACCATTATTTACTGATGAAAAACGGTACATAATTAATTGTACGGGTTCCATTGAAAATACATTATCGAAAGGGCAATTACCGCCATTGTTAAGTACGAATGAAAAAAATAAAGCTACGGGCACAATATTGTGTCGTTGTTCTCTGTACAGGCGTACGCCACATCATAATGATATTTGTAGTCAGTAAGGAGGCGCCACAACACTACACAATTATTTCAATATTTTTTATTTTGTCTCTTTCGGTTGGAAATCAAATCATCTAATGGCTCCACCCGATCTCGATGGAGTGGAATGGAGTGTCAGTCTTCTATGGTCTAAAAACTCAATTTCTTTCTTCACTACCTTTACGTTCCGGGGCCACCTTGGCGGGTATCTCCTTACAACATTTCCGCAACCCCGGCAATTATGTCAATCTGACGTTGTAAACGACATCATCTGCATAGCTCTCTCCCAACAATATTGAGTTTAGCTTCTAGTCTAACCTAACTGCCTATCTGACCTCCACAACCCAGTAGCTGGGAAACATGACGTCGCTTGGCCAGACCGGTATCAGATTACATAGACATACACGTCAGTATAGAAATATAATACTGATAGTTTTTGTCATAATACTTTCTACCGGTAAGAAATTAAATTACAGTTATTGTTTAATTGCTTAAACAATTCTACGTCATATCTTTTGTTAGTACCTATAAGCTCAGTAATACGTGTAAGTAACTCATAATTCAAATAACACATACAAGTCAACCAAATAATCACGGACAAGGAAACCTTTGTCGCTCCAAAACATTTACGAAATACCTCAATATTGTGGCATCTGTTCAGTACACCCAGCTGATCAGAAATGCTAGGGTTTTCAGAATTCTATTGGAATTGCATGACTTTTTTGTCTGTAAGTCTGCTTCCCGCTTCCGTGAACATCATGGCTACACTACTGAATGATATTAGAAAGCCAATGGCTTGGTAGTTCTATGAAAATATAAGATAATAAGTGATTTAATTTTTAGAAGTCGATTTTTTATCAAAGTCATCTACACAAAGATTTGAAATCAGAATAATAGTATATAGGTATAAATACGAAAATTTTTATTCAGTTTTCAAACAAGCTATCATTCACTTCTCGTCTTGGAGAACGAGCCTCTTGGCTCGTTGTAAGCATGTTGATGAATACGTCATTTATTTCAGTCGTATCAAATTCTGTCGACGTGGTTTGCTTACCATTGGACTCCGAGATAAATAAGGAATATAAATTCGAAATACGAACCAATGTTATCAGTGCACAGGTGGATGCCATCGTGCCCTTATACTCACGACACTCAAGGGATGACGTGAGGTTCTTTATTTTGAACAAGGGAATTCACCTAAAATATAAGAAGGATTAGGTACTGTTAGCAGATCAATAAAAGTTACAAATAAAATATACTTTGCAGACGAAGTCTTTTGCAAAAATAAATTTAACTTTAAAAATATAAATAGCTGTTTACTTACTTCAATAAATATTTGCTAGACTACCTTCTAAATTATACTTAAGAAGCACCATTACTCCACGGACCCATTTTTTATCTAGTTAAGTCATATTATAATGATGACAATCTGCGACTAAATCAAGCTACTTTGTAAACGCCCTTAAATAACTTTGTTCTTCGGGTAGCGTTCGGGTGTTTCCGCCGAAAGCCGAACGACTCCTTCTGTCTTTATTTGCAGTCGGTGTTTGCAGCCGTAGCTGTTCGCGGCGTAGCACGGCAGTTGCGTCGTAGCGTTCGTAGCGGACTCGCCTACGCAGCCCTCTACTACGGTTTGGCGTAGAGATCTTTCTCAATTCTATTGCAACTGTAATTGGACGTTTTATTACTAGTTTTTTTGTAGCATAATTAGTACTGGTGATTAATTAACGGTTAATTAATAAGTGCTTGGAAAATACTCATCGCAACAGGTAAGTTATTTTATTTTGTAACTAAATTTGTCATAAAAAATACAACAATTTCATCAAAATCTATAACATTTTAATTAACATTGGTTTTCATTTAGTAACGTCGTGTTTATTATGCGTAAATCATCATTATGTGCGTCACATTTCTACCGTTTTCATTATGAGCTGCCTACTACTATTATGGTAATTAAATCTTGCAGTATGTTGCGTAGCATTAACATAAACAAAAATGAGGTTTATATCGTGCCAACGCTCCGGTGTTTCGTGTGTTCGTAACTAATATTTCATCTCGCGATACGAGCTTAACGCCGGCAACAATAACCGTACAAAAACTCCGGCAATTGTTCTAGTTTCGAACTCCCACTTGGTGCCAAAAACAATACGTTTGCAGCGAGAAATACAGCTTGAATAATTATGATAGAAAACGAGGTGTTTTTACGAGCACTGCTTTTTCAATTGTAGCTTTATCTTGTCGTCAACGCCTTTCACGTGAGGTTTTATGACACACTTTATTTTGATAATGATCTCACGACATCGCCTTGCATCTTCTTTTTGTGTGAATCTTACCTCAGGTGTGTTTGCTGAGTTGCTGGGTGTATTTCGGAGTAAATACTGGAATGTGCACAATAAGCTCACATTACGTTCCTTTTACGGAAACACAAGTGTCTATTTGGAGCTTACCCTCACTTACACCCCGGGGTCGTATTCTATAGCGTCACGAGCGCTCGAGATAATTAATTAGCCCCTTTGATATCGACATAGGCAGCCGCTTCGTACTTCGTGAGATCTTTACCGGAGAATGCTTTTCTTTTTGTTAGGTTACCTTGTTTTCCGCTCTCAGTTTGTTTGTACGTTCTTGATGAGTTATTTTTCCGCAGGCACTTTCGCTTTTCATTACATAATGTAGTGTCTTATGCATATATTCATCTTTTCGTTTGTTCTGTCGTTAATTCTCTTTGTAATTCCTCCTCGTAAAATATGTTAGGTTGTTCTTTGTTTGTTAAAGATTAGATGTATTTTTCTTGATTAATAATGAAAGCTAGCTTTGTTTCCTTAAGGCTGAAGATCATAAACTGTAGATCCAACGTTGATCGAACATTAATCAAACATATTTCAATATAAAATTTCTTCCTTTTACTTTATAGCGGACTTTTCCCTTTATATTTTTTTTCGTTGCTTTTATGCTGGCATTGTTCCATCTCAGTGAAATTAAAAAGGGAATTCATCATCTGCACCGACTGTTCACATAATTTCGAAGGCAGATTTCAGATGAGAATATTTTAAAATATAATGAGAGCATGGAGCTCTAGCAAACTTTGTATCCTGCTGGTATATTATCCATCTCTAAATTTATTGGATGCTAACAATGGGATTATTGAATCATATTTTGTGTCTCATAATTCTGATGTCTGTTGATATATTGGTTTAGAGTCATAAAACAAAATATTGTGCATTTGTCAAAAAATGCCTTAAGATAGACTTAAGACATTTTGTTCTAGTTATCCTTTGGTTGATGCATAGATAAATAGTGGTAAGTTCAAATGTTGAGTAGATTTTCTTCAGTTTTGGTTTAGATTTGTTGACTAGGATATAGAAATACGACTAGGTGTTTTAAAAACGTTACCATCGTATGTTTAGCCTTTTCCAAACTATGTTAGAGTCTGCTTTCAGTCTAATTGGATGCAGCTGAGTAGAACCCCTTGGGAAAACTATCAGATTTTCTATCTTCTTAACCCCTCAAGTGTCAACGGTACAGTCAGTTCGATTTGCTTATTGAATGGTAACGTAGTTAGATAACTCATAACGAAGCCAGGAAGGTATAATATATACCATGATAATGGCTATAAATTGCCGATTTTTTTTTCTCACTTGGGGCGTTTCTACAGGCGGGCGGCCAGACGTGCGAGGGATTAATACCCGTAACGACTGTTAAAGATGTATAAATAACATTTGACATTCAGGAGGAATATCATTAAGATGCCCATCCCCGGACCGACTTGTATTACGTGCATATCTCTAATAAACATTAAAACTGTAATGTAAAGTCTTGGTTTCACTAGAAAACTTTCAAAAACAGCAAAGGTTCCCTAAGATCTTTGTGTAACACTGATCCTTATTGAAATCTGTACTAAGGTCGGACTGTATACAGCCATTAGTTAGAGTAAATTGATAGCTATGATTGTATTCAAGTTCAGTAATTAAAGGAATTAAGCTCTGCCATAGGATTAAGAACACTATATGAGTATCCGTTGTTCAGCATAAATCTGTAGTAGGTAATATGTAAATTCAAGAAGGTGTAACAATCAAATTAAAGCTAAATGCTAAAGAGAAACTCGTTGCTAAATAATAGCACGGGTCAATCTTCAAGGTTAAGCAGCGCTTGCCGAGGTTAGTCTGTGGATGGTGACCATCTCAACATACAGTATGTTAACTAACAGAAGACATTCCCGTTAACCCACAATAGTATAAGCACATCAATTAGATTGCCTCACACGCGGCGCGTCATTCATAAATAAATTGCGACATTGCCGTCCTTCAAGTACGCGTGTACAGAGTGTTTCTTTAACGTATCAATTTAACATTTTTAGTGAATATTTTAATACATAAAAAAAAAAAAAACATTTTGTTTTCGAATGTTAATAATTTTTTTTAGCATATATGGATGCTATACTATTGCGGTTTAATCGAGATTTCTCCGTGCCTCGGTAAGTACGTTAAATGGTCCCGGCTGTCATTTGCACATCTTTGACAGTCGTTACGGGTAGTTAGAAGCCTGAAAATGTGTCACTTGTCTTGCCAGGGCGTGTCGTGTTATCCAGCTACTGGGTTGTACGGGTCACATAAGCAGTCACTCCGTGTAAAACATTAGTACTTTATCCAGTAAGACTGCAAGCCGACCTCAATATACTTGGGAACGGCTAAGCAGATGATGAGGTGTAGTAACCGGAATAAAAAAAATTGAATTTATTAAATTCATTTTTTTTATTTATTCAAATATTGACAGTTGAAAACAAAAATAACATCATAACAGCTTCTAAGAACATCGTTGTCTAAATAACTTATACCAAAAATATCGTTCAAACAAACCAGTATGTTAACTAATAGAGGGCGTTCCCGTTAACCCGCAATAGTACAGGGTCTTTCATTAAGCGTGTCCTATCTTTAAATTTAAATAAAACAAAGTGTGTGTGAGATATTATCGAAATTATTTATTTATTTGAAAGACGTAGTGATGCCATTATGTGTGGAATATGACATCATTCAAGTGTCCGCCACGGCTTCTCTGGGTGGAGCGCATGCGAGATATAACTTTTGCGCATAAATCAGGCTGAATTCGACCTATGGCATAGGTTATGTTGGCTTTGAGGGCCGCTGTGGTTTGTGGTTTATTCGCATAGACCTGCGACTTAAGAAAACCCCACAAGAAAAAGTCTAGCGGGGTTAAGTCACAAGATCTCGGTGGCCAGATCACATCAGCTCCACGTGAGATGACCATGCCCTCAAATCTCTCATGCAGAATATTCAATGTGGCATGAGCTGTGTGGCACATAGCGTCGTCTTGTTGAAACCACATGTCGTTGGTGTTCAGATGATCCAGTTCATGTCAAAAAAAGTTGGTAATCATCGACCTATAGCGCTCGCCGTTGACAGTGATGGCCTGGCCAACGTTGTTCTCAAAGAAATATGGCCCGAAGACGCCGCCAGCCCAAAACCCACACCAAACTGTAACTTTTTCGGGATGCATTGGACGCTCTTGGATCTCATGTGGATTGGTATCGTCACAAATTCGACAATTTTGTTTGTTTACGTACCCATTCATCCAGAAATGGGCCTCATCGCTGAAGATAATTTTTCTGTGAAAATTACGGTCAGTTGCTAACTGCTCCAGTGCCCATTCAGCAAACACACGTCGTTGTCTATGGTCATTTACCTTCAATTTCTGGGTGAGTTGAATTTTATAGGGGGCAGGCCCAAGTCACGACGCAAAATTCGCCAAGTTGTGGTCTGTGAAAGGCCGAGTTCTTGTGACCGACGCGAAATCGACTGCCTCGGATTCTGCTGCACACTCTCACGGACAGCGGCGATGTTATCGGCAGACCTTGCGTTTCGTTGATGTACGGGTGTTGGTCAATCATTTGCCAAACCAGTGGATTCAAATTTATCCACCACACGACGAATAGTACTCTCGGTAGGACGTTTATAGCGACCGTAAAATCGGCAAAGCGCGCTTTGCGTTGCCCGAACAGAACACTCATTTTGATAAAACAATTTTATCTTTTGCACGTGTTGTTGAATGCTATAGCTATCCACGATGATTTGGCAAAACAGAATGAATAAATGACAACCAATTTGACAGATGCAGCTTCAACAAGATGGCCGCTACTAACTGTCAAAGTTCGGACGAGCCTATTGGAAGACCCGTTATAAGCACATCAATTAGATCGCCGCACACGCGGCTCGTCATTCATAAATACATTGTGACGTTGCTGTCCTTCAAGTACAAAGCGTTTCTTTTACGTATCAATTCAATATTTTAGTGAATATTTTAATATTAAAAAAAGGAACATTTTGTTTTCGAATGGTAATATTTTTTTAGCATGTATGGACTCAAAGTAACTTGTGACCCATGGCCAACTGATACTAGTTGAGTTGTTGCTGAGGTGACTGTTAACGTGTTAAACATATTTTCCTACTTTGTTCTTTGCGTTGTATCAATAAAATAGTTTCGATTTTTCCTGCTGATTTTTTTTTTGTTTTTGATAGGGCCACTCGTAGTTCAGCTCGCTAAGGCTGGTTACTACTTAACCGGGCGATTCTGTAGTGACCTCTAAAATTTAAAGGCCCCCAGCCAGGGAGGCCCCAGCCAGGGAGGCCCCCAGCCAGGGTTTTCCTGCTGAGCTTGCGGAAATGTTTTAACAAGACACCACGGCTTCAAAGCGCAAGGGCAACTGTAACAACTAGGTGGCCTTTTAGTCTGTAGGAGTCTGTTACAACCTTCCTCTGCACCCAGAGTGGAGGGAGTCATTTGATGATTTTCCACCTGAGAAAAAGCTATAGCTTCATTTCTACATCGAAAACAGGACTCTTTTTCTGTTAAATTAAATGTCTGTACCCACATCGAGTAACAACAAAAATAAGGAATATATATATACAAAAATGAAATGAAATTAAATATTTATTTTGTAAATTGGTTATAAATAACACTTTTACACGGCATGTTTTTTTGCGTGTTTAGTTTAGCTAGATGAAGCCGGTATTTTCTAACTGACTACTCTGAGAAGAAACACCGAAACAAACTCAGAGGTCAAAGTCTCAATTTGTATTTGTATATGAGAAGCATGCAAATGAAATGAAATGAAATGAAAATGAAATGAAATATTTATTTTGTAAATTGGTTATAAATAACACTTTTACACGTCATGTTTTTTTGCGTGTTAAGTTTAGCTAGATGAGGCCGGTATTTCCTAACTGACTACTCTGAGAAGAAACACCGAAACAAATTCAGAGGTCATAGTCTCTTTTAAAGTCCAGACAATTTGTATTTTTATATGAGAAGCATGTAGGTTCATGTCTGTGGTATTCTTTTGAGGAAATAACCACGCAAATTTGAGCGGACCTGTCCAGACAGTGCAAGCATTTGTCAGTTATCGTGTAGCTCAACTTAGAACTTAAGGAGCTCAACAATTTGACAAAAAATACCAACGGACATTTGGGTAGGCCACACAAGTACTCAAACTGCTACAAAAAACAACGAAGAAAGAATAACCTATCTAAAAAAATCTGATCCATTCCTACAGATAACAAATCTGAGCATCACACTTTTAAATAAGTCTAAGAATATAACCGAACCAACAATTTTAATTAATAATTTACAAAGTTCAATGTCAGCCAAAGAACTTTGTAATAAATGTTGTCCCTTGCTATTATCTCTGAGAAGTAATTAAAACCTGACAAAACTGTGTAAAATAATAAAGGTAAAGAGAAGCTTGTTTCTTTCCGTTTTTTATTCAAAATCCGATAGTAATCTGTGCCTTCGTTGCTTCTGGATTTATCCTTAGTAATTTATCCTTATCATAAATGTATTTAAGAATTAAAATACTTTTGAAATACTACTACTACTCATTTTAATATTGCCGTGAACCTATTCCAGACCCCAGCATATTTAGCTTAGTTGGAGCGGTTAACAAGATTGCTAGTAATGAATCCGACAAAAATCGCTAGTTCTCTTTTAAAAAATATATATTATAGTCTTCCTCTAGTTTAACTGGATGCAGCAGGGTACCAGTATTTAACAGTAACTGCCTACCTGACCTCCAGTAACAGGACGCATTTTAGCCCGGATCAACAACGGCGTGATGCGATTTTAGAGGCACTGAAGTATTTTTATATCTTAAGATACCCACTATTCTATGAACCTAGCTTGCGAAACATTGCTTTTTTAAATTTAGAGATCTTATGCGTCTGTAATTTTTTATTTAGGAGCTGATGAGAGAGATGATGAGATGATTTTATTTATTTTGTCCGCTTGAAAGTTAAAAATTATACTCGAAAGTTAAATATTAGGAAACACAATCATGAGATGAAAATATTCTATGCAGTGTGTGTCAATTTTGATTTAAATCTAAGTAGGTAACCAACAGAGTTACCTTCATATTTATAAATATATAGGTTAAAACTTAAGTACACTTAAGTAGTAAGTATTTTCCACCGGTCACATTTGAGTTCTCAAAATACAAGTCAAGCAGGTATAACTGCCGGAGTTACAGGAACGATCTTATGAGGTACCGTGACCCTAGAACACAACAGCAATTGAAGGATGAGGGTGGGTTTTTAGTCAGTAGAAGTCTGACACTCCCTACCGCTCCATGCAGAGTGGGATGACTTATTTGATGATTTTCTCCCTGAATAAAATGGAATGGGTCACTTCAACAAAACAAATATAACAAATCCTTTGAGTGTTTTAGACCAAAAATGATACACACAACGATTCTTTAAAACAAAAGATTGATCCATTAAGGCATACGTCAAACGTTACGTTTCTGAAGTTCGCTTTTTTCAACCCATTTGGAGAAATACAGATAGTATGAATATTTTATTTCAAAGAAAAACAAAAGGCACCTTCAGAGCTTTTAAAATCGCGCTTATGTATTACTTGGCTTTAGCGCCGTGAGACAGAAAACGTCAATATACGTTAGTAATAATTTATCGGCTTAGGATAGAATGCTCAGTCTAGTTCTATTCATGCTTTCTTCAGTTTTTATAGGAACTATTTTCGTGGAGAAAAATACAGTGTCATTATTTGTTCAAATAATGCATCATTATCATCATAATGCTTAGACTTTTTCCAACTTTGTTGTGGTTGGCTCGCAGTATACATATGCAGCTGAGTACTAGTGTTGAGATAATCATGTCAATCCATTTACATGGAGTGACATGATCATCTCAACACTTTGACAACATCATTATCTGACCTCCACAATGCAGTAGCTGGATAAAACGATACTCCTTGGTAAGACCAGTGTCAGATTATCTGGTGTCTGACTGTCCGTAACGACTGTCAGTGATGTACGAGTAGCAAGGATAGCAAGATTTATTTTTATTTATTTATTATTTGTACACCATAACAGAATCATTACATTACATACTTAACTCATAATGTAAATACATACCGAAAAGGCGCTATAGTTAGGTCCCCTGGCTCCCAAACTAGATTTATACCTGTGCCTTGTGAGACAGTATTCCTCCACTTAAAAAGACATCATGTAGGCATGTCGTAGTAACAAAAGGTAGGTAGTAAATTAGGGGCGAGAGAAAAAAAAAATTAAAAAACTTAATACTACAGTATTTGACTAGTAACATCAGAAACATGTGTGTAAATTATGCTAAAGATGTGTGAAAAATGTGTGATAGTGAGTGAGTTGCGTGAGAGATAAGATACCATAGCAAGGACCGTGAGAGATAAGATACCATAGCAAGGACCGTGAGAGATAAGATACCATAGCAAGAACCGACGATTTAAGATGCTTTCCAAGGCACGGAGAAATCTGGATATATCAAGAAAGTCACTCATCCGTGGACTGTCATTGGCAAGCATTGCTTTACTCTGAAGATCAACCCGCGTGATTGTTATTATTTAGCCACGACCTTCGACATGATTACAAATAACGTATCATTATTTGTATTTATCCCGAAGACGAATGCGATTAATCAGCAGCACGGGAATCATAAGATTTATGTTGTCCAGTCATAATTTTAAAGCTGCGTAAGAATGCTTTAAAATATTTTAGAGTATTGATATGACGTTTATCAAAAACTATTGGGTTCACCCTTACGAGCGATGCGAGCGTACTGTCGGATACTCCAGACAAATCGCATTCTGTTAGCGGTAGCGTGGCGAACGCGTTTTTCAAAACGTCATAAATGTATTTGTTTGACAACGCCGTCGAATTGTCACGCGAGCAACCTTTTATATTTCTGCATTCGTCTAGATCCCCTGATGTCAATATGCGATCTTGTGCTGTCGAAATAGAAAAATAGGAAAAAAAAATATTTTTCTAGATGGGTATTATTTTTACCTAAACATTGGTAAAAATAATACCCATCTAGAAAAATATATTTTTTTGTGTCTGAATGTGTGTTGTGACTGAATCTGTGAATGCACCCATTAATAACTATCTCTTACTTGGATAATTTTGAACTCGTACTCGTGACTTCAATTACCTTATATAGTAATAATAAGGAAGATGACAGGAGGGGTCACCTTCGTTCGTTCGTGCGGACTGAGTTGAGCGCGCTATGCCTAAGTAATATAATATTTCTTTACTTACCAAGACGGAATAAAGTCTCTCTGTGAAAAATAAATAAGACTTTTCTTCCTGCTGTGACGACACAGTCAAGAACCCCTCCTACACTTGTTTATTCCTGACTTAAAGCGATAGAGACAATAAATAAATGAAGCGAATTAAATATGTACCTTCTTTGGAAAAAGGCTTCCTTCATTTTCCGCCAAGTGACTCAATCTTTTGCTGATGTAAGTCATTTTTATCCGGCTGCTTTCCTTATTTTATCCGTCCATTTTTCTTGTGGTCTTCCATGATTTTACATATTCATATCCACAATTCATTGTTCAGTACAGTAGCAAAAACATGTAGAGATGTATATTAAATCAGTCGGTATTGCGGGAACTTATTAAGGAGATATTATCAGGGTGGGTTTTAGTCAGTAGAAGTCTTACACTCCCTTCCGGAGTTATTTCACGATTTAACCCAAAAAAGTGTGTACTGAATCAATTGATTAGCAGCCTTACCTAGAGCCTCATTGAGTCGTTCGACCAATGTGTAGGAAACCTTAGATTCAAAGAATCACACAATAACGTATCGGGCCGTTTTTAATTGCATTAGGGAATACGAATCCTCATAGGTTTCGGTCGATTTTTTGTTATTTCAGCCTCAGACGGATTTTTTTTTATAAAAAGACTTGTCAGGAACGCATGACCCACTGCCCCTTGGGTATTCGCTGGGATATATCGTATTATCAACATGTAGGTCTTTCTAATATGACACATAGCTCTTAAAATGAATATGGCATGGCTTGTGGAACAAAATAATGGGTACATAAAATTTTTGGGTGTATTTTCTGTTGGTGTATGTTTTCTTTTGCCGGAAAAAATTGTGTTTACCAAGTTGGACGTCGTCGGAAGTATGACATTAATTCAAGCGACCTTGCTGTCACGTCACCATCGCAAATGTATTTGATTAAGACTAGGTGCGTACCTACTATGATTTTTAATCTGTGAAAAATACCAAAATAATTGGAGCGCTTTATAAAAAGAAATACACACATCAAAAGTGTCTAGGGATCAAGCATTTTTATGCGGATTTCTTGAGATTGAGATGTGGCTTGGTAATAAATTTATGATTTTATAAATTTATATGGATCTTTTTTGGTGCATTTCATAATTTGAAACAGGAACTGTTAATCAAATTCGAGTAAAAGATGAAAATCAGCTGTCAATATTTTCCCTATAAAAACATACAACGCATTGAAGACATTATTAGTGCTACTGTTTCCCTACTACTGACTAAAACCAACGTTATTATGGAGCGGCGACGTCATTTAAGCAGCGAAGAAATGCTCAGAGCCGTGGGAATGATAGAAGCTGGTTCCCGGCAACGTACTGTGGCTTTAGCTCTGAATACAAGTCAGAGTGTTATCAGTCGACTATGGACACGTTACCGAAGCACCGGTACCGTGGCTGAGCGCCATGGAGGACGGTATCGCTGCACCACACGGAGACAAGACCGATACATTCAAATCTTAACTCGAAGAGCTCCAACAATAACCGCCATGATGTTAGCCGTGAGGCTTCATCACTCTTTAGGGAACTTAATTAGCGACCAAACAGTCAGAAACCGCTTGCATGAAGTGAACCTTCATTCCCGAAGACCGCTACGGGTACCACCTATAGCAATGCACAATCGTAGGATTCGATATCAATGGGCTCTTGAACACAGAAATTGGGCAGAAGAACAATGGCGTTTCGTGTGCTTTTCTGATGAGTCTCGTTTTGGTATGAGACCGGATACAAGACGTATACGACACTTGAGAACCCCTGGACGCCAACAGCGATTAAAATCCTGCCAGGAAGTCCATCCTTATAGTGGTGGAACCATCATGGTATGGGCGGGTATTTGGATCGGCGGAAGAACTGAGTTGATTTGGATCAGAGGCAACCTCAACGCTCAAATTTATGCTGAGACGATTGTATCTGACGTCATCGTTCCTCTACAAGTGCAAATCGGTCCCTTATTTCAGTTAATGCATGATAATGCACGACCGCACACCGCAAGAGTTGTAAGACAAACTCTCGCCGCAGCTAACATCAATGTCCTGCTCTGGCCTGCTCAGTCGCCAGACTTGAACCCGATTGAGCATGCATGGGATATGCTACAGAGAAGAGCTCTGCCGAATATGGAGGGTATCCAGTCGCAAGAAGACCTTTTTTTGTTGTTGCAACGAACATGGGCGGCCATTCCACAGCGTGATTTGGATGAACTCATTTTGAGTATGCCAAACCGATGTTCTTGTGTTGTTAGTGTTCGCGGTAGAAACACGGATTATTAATTGTTTAAGTTACCCAATAAAATTTTAAAGAAAACTGTTATTTCAGTCTTTTTTTCGAACTTTAATGTTAGTGGTTCAAATGTCAAAAATCCCTTTATTAGGAAAATGGCAAATTTCTTTATTAATGCAAAGGTGAATTGGTTTATCATTACTGTGACAAACGAAAACACTTTATTTGATGAATCCTTAAAGAAAATTTTAATTAATATCCATCAGGAGAAAAGTTATTGCAAAAATATATGTTGATCCCTAGACACTTTTGATGTGTGTAGTTTGGGATTTCTTTGTCTATTTTATTGCGTTTTGTTTCGAATATTAAAAAACGAAAGGATTTAATGATTTATTAATCACAATGAGCGCGAATCCTAAAACCCGCTTGTACTTACTAATCACAATTATCTGTTTGACTCCTTGTTTATTGCTTATCCGGGCGGAATCATAATAACATTTAAAATATATATTTCAAAGTTAGTTGTTAACACGAAAAACTAACCTTGAGTCATTTTTCTTTGAGTCTTAACATTGATACGAGCAAATCAACTTTTTCGAAGACTTACTGGTTCATTCTGTTTGATTTAGATAACGTGATAAAGACAGCTAATGGGTGTGTTTTATGCCTATAAGTGAAGATGAAGTGTTTATTTGTGATTTCAAAATTACTGTGTTTTCTCAAGTGCTTATAGTACAAGATACTAAAACACAAACCAACCTTTTGATATTTTCTCCGTCAGTCTGTTTGTAAATCAATTATGATGGGACTTTCACTACACTGAGATAAAAGAGGATATAGGCTACTTTTTAACCTGGGATAGCCATGCATTTAATGCAGAAAAATACTCTCTAGCGGACTGATATCAGATATAAGGTCATATTCACTCAAAATTCCAATCACTCACGTTTGTTCACTAACCAGATGACTACAACGGACGACCACAACAGACCACAACTGCTCATGACAATAGTCTTCAAAGGGTTGGCTCTCCGCTTGAGCAAAACTATTTCGGTTATTAAAATTACACGGATTCCATCAAATTAATAACTTTCTTAAAAGCTCATTACTTGAAGTTTTGTATAAATAAATCTGACACTTTTTTGAAATACAATCGTAATGACATGTAAATTGATGAAACTTCAATTTTTCTATTCTAAATACAGCAATCGAAGGCCGAGCCTATATTTAGAAGCACTTCGATCTTTTCCACTTTTGTAGTCCAACAAGGCCATACAAATATGTTTCTGGATGCAATAACAAAGCTGTGACCTCTAGGTCAGGGTTCTTAGTCTGCACCCGACACGGAAGGACAAATCTCCGGCACTGCGCCATTTCACTGGGATCGCACTGCTAGCAGGGCTCGGATAACGGTATATTTTTCGAAACGTTTTCGTCTTAAATACCTAAGAAACGATTTGTTTCGTTTACGTTCGAACAGAACGTTATAAAAAACGTTTTTGAAGAACAATTATAATTTAAATCGTTTTTGGTTAATAAACGTTTTAAAACCGTTTTTTTTTTATTCTTGGGTTCGACAGGTATGGAACTTAGGGATGTGACATTATACAGAAAAAATATATTTTTAATTAACCGTCTATTTATTTAGCATGAGAAATCGATTACTAAATAATCGATTTTGTTATGTTAATCGATTTCTTCCTAATTTATCAATTAATTTCAAAATATACGCCATAAAATATATTATATCAATAGATTTATTAATTTTAAAAATAAACAATAGAAATAGTAAGTTTTTCAAGTCGACGCGTATATTTTTTCTTTATGTATGATCACTCATTACTCGAAGACGGCTTAACCGATTTGAAAAATCGAGGGAAACTTGTGTAGTTGCATGGTTTCAGTTTCAGATTCAGTTTCTGCTTCAGCTCAAATAAATCATCCCGTTGATATCTGTTGCCACACGATCTTCTCCTATTTTCGAAAGGGCAAACGCATATTGCCCCGATTTTGAAATAGAAATGATTCGTATATTAACTTGATTTTGAAATTTAAGCGACACGGTTGGCGTAACTGTTAACTGGTGCATGACGTGGGTTCGACCCCAGCTCTAAACAAAGATTTGTACAGCCTACATGCAGTTGTGTAGTTTAAAAAAAATGTTATGAGTGGTTCTTGAATACGCGATTTGAATGAATTGAGAGGGGGAATACAAAGTCCCAACACCCCTTTACATCCTTAAGGGATGATTTCCAGGATAAAAACTATCCTATATCTTTTCCAGGGTCTAAAACTATCTTCATAGCAAATTTCATCCAAATCAGTTTAGCGGTCAAGTGTATTATGTGTGTGGGTAGGGCGGGGACATTATTGATTCCCTATACGAAATTCTAACACCCCTTTTACATCCTTTAGGAATGATTTCCGGGACGAAACCTATGCTATGTCTTTCCCAGGGTCCTAAACTATTCCCATACCAAAATTCATCTAAATCGGTTCAGTGGTTTAGGCGTGAAAAGGTCACAGACAGACAGACAGTATAGTCGTATTACACTCGGCGTCACAAAAATCGCACGTCTTTAAAATTCCCTTCAAAGTCATTTTAACCCTATTAAACATTGATAGACGTATGATTATAAGATATCATTGGAAAGGCAATTTAATTACATTTCAGAATAAAGCAACAGATTTGGTTTTTGTTTACCAGGGAATAAAAAAAAAACAAGCTAATGCAAATGAATAAAATGTGTCGTTTTATTTTTACATAAAAAATTACAACTTAGTCCTTAAAAACAACTTAAAACCTAGTGTTACCCCCCTAGCCCTGATGACTGCTTGCATGCGTTCTCTCATGGGCCTAATTAATGTAACAACAGTCTCTTGAGGAATGTTGTCCCATTCTGCAACGACGGCATCTTGGAGGTCTTGGAGAGTGGTAGGAGCAGGATCACGTGCCCGTACTCGCCGTTTTAGTTCATCCCAAAGGTGCTCAATAGGGTTCAGGTCTGGACTTCGCGCCGGCCAGCTCATAACAGGGATCCCAACTTCTTGCAGGTAGTTTCTTACAAATAATGCGGTGTGGCAACGGGCGTTATCATGCATTAACATGAACGCACTGCCAACAAAACCCGCATTAGGGACCACGTGCTCCTCTAAGATCTCTGTTATGTACCGATGAGCAGTCAGCGACCCTTGCCCGCGAGCACTTCCAGTCCGAGAAACACACACAAGGTTCGTTTTGCCGTCGATTGACATGTCGCCCCAGAACATGCACGAGCCACCCCCGTATTCCACTGTCTCTTGAATACAGGCATGTGCAAATCGTTCCCCCTGCCTCCTATACACTCTTCTACGCCTGTCGTTGCAGAAAAGACAAACCCTAAAAGAGCACAGCCCTCCATTGATACATTGTCCAATCCACATGGTCGTGGGCAAATTCCAACCGGTCTCTCTTGTGCTGTGCAGTCAATTTTGGCCCTGTAGCAGCCCTGTGAGCTGCAATTTTCTTCTCCCGCAATCTTCTTCTTATCGTGGAGACGCTTACAGAAGTTCTGCGAGCTGATCGGAGTTGTTGCTGCAGCTCAACAGAATTGGAGAACCGATTACGTAAAGACGTCGAAACAATGAAGCGATCGTCTCTTTCGGATGTGCAGCGTTGTCTTCCAGATCCACGTCTTCGGATATAGCCACCAGTCTCTTGGAAGCGTTGGAACACTCGTCGAACGGAAAAACGACTCAAATTCAGTTGCCGAGCAACATCAGATTGCCGCATCCCTGATTGCAGTAGTTCAATGACTTGAGCGGCTTCATCTGCAGTTGTATCCATATTCAGGGTTATTTTTCTTGCTGCAGCTGTTCACGTGTGTTCACTTCAAAGGTTGGATAGCGAATGACCCACATTTGTTTTTTTTTTTTTTTGTGTGTGGCATCTCGCAGGTCAACCTCTGAGGTTGTCGGCTGCTTAACCGGGCTTGCCTGTGGTTGCCTTAATTAATAAATTAATTAAAGCCTCCAGCCAGGGCTTATTAAAAAAATTTACAAACTATGCGACTACACGCTAAGGGCACCCCCTGTGGGGTACGGACCTCGGCTTAGGGCGTCGCAGGGGGAGGGCAGCTAGGGACATGCTGGATCATATCATTATTATTATTAATAAGGGAATTTAAAGCTACTGGCTCAGCGTCGCGGGCTGGCTCTGGCAAGGATCGGGGTGGACTATTACGGGGACGTCGCGGCGGGCCTCGGCGGCGAGGACGGAAGGACGGTCGGTTTTTGTGTTTGTGTGCCACTGTACTTGTTTCCCTACGGCTCTCTTGGAGCAGGGTGATTGCGTCATCGGGAGTGACTAGGGTATGCCTTGGTCGGCGAATCTTAGAGATACGCGAGGGTTCGTATTGGGCGGCCGATACGATAAGGGGATTCCTATGTTGGATTGAAGTTTCAAAGAAACGCTTGGAGACGCGTTTCATGAACTGCTGGATGGTGGACATCTTGAGGTCTACGTGAAGAAGCTCATTTCGAACATAAAAGGGGGCTCCCGTGACTCTACGGAGGAATCGGTTTTGGAGGGTCTGCATCTTGTGGAGGAGGTAAGGCTTTGCGTGTGCGAAAACAACGCAGGCGTAGGTCATGATGGGACGGATGACCGCGGTGAAAATACGCAGCTTGCACCGGAGTGATAACTTGCTGCGAGAGCTAAGAATGAAGTGGAACCTACCTAGAGCGAAAGCGGCGCGCGAACGTGCCTGCTTTATGTGCTCAGCGAAGGAGAGGTGTCTATCGAGGACCACGCCTAAGTATTTGGCTTGCTTTTCCCAAGGGATCGGCTTGCCGTACATGGTAATTGGACGGGGGGAGAGTGGGTTTATCTGCGGTTTAGAAAAGAGGACTACCTGGCTTTTGTCTGGATTGACTTCGATTCTCCATTTCCAGAACCACTTAGCCAGAGTGTTTGCGGAAGTTTGGAGAGTGCGAGCGATGGCATCGGGTTTAAGACCGGTATAATAGATAGCCGTATCATCGGCGAATAGGGCTAGCTGGGTATTTTTATGCTTGGGAATATCACTAGTGAATAGCGTGAAAACGAGGGGGGATAGTACGGAGCCTTGAGGAACTCCTGCGCGAATGTGATGGGGGGAGGAAAGCTCTCCCTCAAATCGATAACGAAAGGTGCGATTCGATAAAAAGTCCCGTAGGATGAGCACGAGACGGTCAGGCACGCCGAGTTGGTATAGCTTATAGATTAAGCCATTGTGCCAGACTTTGTCGAACGCTTTCGCTATGTCGAAGAATAAGGCTCCCGTTATTGCGCCCCGTTGGAAGCCGGCGCTGACGTGTTCTACGATGCGGTGGACTTGTTGGATACACGAGTGTTCGGTTCTAAATCCGAACTGCTCATTGGGTATTAGACTCTTTGCTTCGGCAAAATCTTTGAGCCGCTTATATATAAGCCTTTCATAGATTTTACCGAGGACGTTGAGTAAGCTAATGGGACGGTAGCTAGACGGGTCAGACTTGGGCTTGCCTGGTTTGGGAATACATATGACGGTGGCCTGTTTCCAGGTTGCGGGGAACATATTATTGCTCAATGCGTCATTGAAGATGGTAGTCATTAGCACTATAAGTTGGGCGGGGAAAAGTTTGAAAACCCTATTGTTGATGCCGTCGGAGCCAGGGGCTTTTCGCGGTTGGAGACTTTTAATGATATCCTGGACCTCATCAGGAGTGATGGGGGCCAGTGGATTATCGGGATCTTCGACGGGCGGAAGGGAAGTTCTACGTTCGACTTCGGCGTTCACCATATCGAGGTGGGCTTGGTCTACTGGTTGAGAGCTGGGAGAACACTGGGACTCTAGGCTGTTGGCTAGGCATTCTGCTTTTTCAGAGTTATCGAAGGCGATACTCTTATCGGGACGAATGAGAGGAGGCATTGTGGCCTCTTCAGTGGATCGTAACTTCCTCTGAAGCTGCCAGAAGGCAAGATGGGTGGGCTCAAGTTCACTCAGCATCTTGTCCCAGCTCGCATTACGCTGCTCGGCAATGCGTTTCCTTACAGCACGCTGAAAGTTGCGCATGTGAGCTTTGTTTGCGGCGCAGGGAAAAGCGCTGTACGCACGGATGGCTGCGTTCTTCTCGGTTATCAGATTCCGTACATCGTCTGGGAGTTTCCAGCGGTGGTCTTCTGCTACTGGAACTTCCCTTGAACAATCGTTCAGGACGAATTGTACGTGATCTGTAAGCGAGTCGATCGCCACCGTCGTGTCAGTGACTGAGACTATGTGGTCAGGAATGGTGTCCAAGTGAGGCGACGTGGTGGATTTCAGTTTTTCACTTACTTTCCTCCAGTCGGTGATCAATTGGGTTGGAGGAGGTTGTGTAGGATCATGGATACCCGAGCGGAAACCTAGGTGTAGGATAACGGGACGGTGATACGAGTTGAGCTCGTGAAGCGCTTCTATGGAATGTAAATGGAGGTTTACATTCTTTAGGAGCGCCACATTGAGGACATCGGGCCTATGGTAGGGGATGACCCACATTTGACGCGGGTCGCCCGCTTTATACCCTTGTAGGGTGGTGCAACTAGTGACCGTTGTAATGTGTATTTTAAGAACTTTTTTTTTAACGTTACGTGCTAATGTTATTTGTTGTGTTTAGGAATTCTAACTGTTGTTAATTTAAAGGTTGATAAACATACTTTCAATCGATACCAATATGAATTGGGTTTAATGTATTCGTTGATGGCGGGACATGCTTGAAACATATTTTCAGAGAGGTGCAATTTTTGTGACGCCGAGTGTATTATAATATTAGCTTGGAAGTATTGATGGATATGGAAGTATGGAGTTATATTATTAGTATTAAAGTATGGATAGCTTTTGCCCGCGACTTCATTCGAGTGGGAGGTTTTCCCCGCGTAAATCCCAAACCCGTGGGAATTCAGGGATAAAAAGTGCTTATGTGTTTTTACAGGATATCAACTCTCTCCTTACCAAATTTCATTCAGATCCGTTTAGTAGTTTTTGCGTGAAAGAGCAACAAAGATACAATTCGAAAACTATCCTGCGGGAACCTTACATCAGGATAAAAACTATCCTATGTCCTTCCCAGGGTGCTCAACTATTCCCATGCCAAATTTCATGTAAATTGGTTCAGCGGTTAAGGCGTGAAAAGATAACAGACAGACAGACAGACAGAGTTACTTTCGCATTTATAATATTAGTATGGATTACTAGCTGTGCACGCGACTTCGTCTACGTGGAATTTAACAAAAAAGTAGTAAGTAACCCAAGTAAAGTAACTTAGTTACTCCTTATTACATCAGCTACCTGCCAGTGAAAGTCCCGTTTAAATCGGTCCAGCCGTTTCAGAGATTAGCCGGAACAAACAGACCGACAGACAAAAGTTGAAAAAAATGTTGTTTTGGTAACCCTATATACATTCGTATGCATGTAGTAAAAAGCGGTTATTTTAATATTACAAACAGACACCCCAATTTTATTATATGTATAATGATATAAGTAGATAATTACATCAGGAAATCTAAAAAAAAAGTTGATTATCCCTACAGCATCAGATTGATTTTGTCACATTACCAATTAACTTGTCATCGGAATTGCATTTTTTTAATCAAAATATAAACGCTAGGCGGTACCCGATCCAATTAAACAAGTTCATGCTTGTCGCCGCACACCGTGCGCGGCTGCGTCCTGCGGAATAAACCGGTTTTTACCTTGCGGAAATAACGTTCTCATTTCGTTTTCGTTCCGAACAAAATGACGTACAAAGAACTGTTCAAAACGTTTTAAAAACGTTATTTTAAATAACGTTTCCGAGCCCTGACTGCTAGTGACTATTGCGAAGATCCATTTCCTACGACTAACCGAATTTTGCGTAGTGATAGGTTGCTTGCACTGTTTTCCATTTGCCGTTCAAATGATGTTCGTTTTTAAACGCTTGGTACTTGATCTTTAGGTTTTGGAACATTTGAAATTGTATTTGATTCCACCCCGGTCATTTTTTACTGATAAAAGTAACAAAGAACTTCTGAAAGTACATCTACACCATATATGTTGAAGAAAAGATAACATATTAGTAACCAAATAATTAGACATCATCTCTTACCATTCTAGCCGGATCTAGCTAAGTACTAGTTTTTTACATTGAGCGATTGCGTATATAAGTCATATAAGTCATTTATTTCAGAACAATATACATTGTGTAGAAATTGTGCAAAACAAAACAGTACCATTAAATAAAATATATCAAACGAATACACAACAAAAATAGTTTAAAAAACAAAAAACACGCTTTTAAGACTAATGTAATGACCAGAAATTAGAAATGTTTACTAGTAGGTAGTCCAAGGTTCCATCAGCCACCTTCCAATTTCATCGTCAGACCAGCTCGATGGTACCATAATATTGTATTCTCGTCTAATCTACACATAATTGCCAGTTGCAAGTTTTATGATGATACAACAATTAGAAGTACGTTTAATTCAGATTCTTAGACTTTATTGCATATTTAGATCGTTATAGATCGACCTAATAATAAATCTATGGATTACGCGGTAATTCAAAAAGATTAAGAAAACCGATAACGGATTTTCTTTAGGTTTGTTATAACCTTGAAACCTGATCGTGTTCAAAGTCCATTACGTGGCCTTTCTCACAAGTGCAAACACAACTATGATATGATATTCCATCATGGAATGCCAGTGACTATCTTCCGGCTTCATCATCAGACCTTGAAACCTAATCGTGGTCAAAGTTCATTACAAGACTTTTCTAAGAAATCCAAAACAGCTATGATACGATTTTCCATCATGAAGTTCCAGTTCATATCTTCCGGCTTCATCATCAGATCAGTTTGACAGTACCATAATATTGTATTGTCATCAAAACTACATACAGCTGCCAATTTTCATTACGCTACAACCCTTGAAAGATGGTTAAATTAGTTACCTTAGATTCCATTACATAGTTAGTTACATACAGGTCGACCTAATAAAAGCGTGTTAAAAACATGTCAAAAATAATAACTATATAATATAATATATATAATAATTGCTATAACGTAGGGGTCTGTAAGTCAAGAGTGAAAAGGTTACTTTTAGGTAAGCGTGCTCCATCTTCGACCACATCATCACTTACCATCAGGTGAGATGGTGGTCAAACGCGAGCCTATTATCAACAAAAAAAAAAATAACTAATTGAAAACGATAATAATCTTCATTCAATTTAAAATAATGAATAATACAATAAAACAAATAGTCAAATAAAAGGAAAAAACGAAAATAAAATCAACAAAGGTTAAGGATCAGTGATTTATGACATCTAGTTTTATAAGAAAACTAGTATTTGCGTGTTGCGCGAGGTGCAAGCACCTCGCGTGCTTGGGAAAAAAAAAAAAATTGGGGGGGGGGGTGATGGGGGGGTTTAGTATTTGCGTGTTGCGCGAGGTGCAAGCACCTCGCGTGCTTGTGAAAAAAACAAAAAAAAAAAAAAGTGAGTCAGTGGTAATTTAGCTTTATATAGTATAATTGCAATAAACTAAAATAAAAAATTGTGTAAGAAAGATTAATAATGTCTTCTCGTTTTCTAACCTCCATAATCCAGTGGCAAGACTAGTGTAAGCTTTTCTGGCTTCCGACTACCTATCAGAAGCCTGAACATTTGACAGTGATCTTGCAACTCTGGTGACGACTACCAAAGATGTATACATGACAGCCGGGACTTACAGCTTAACGCGTTTTCCGAGGCGCGGAGGGTTCTCAATATGTTAAGATGGTCACTCATCTCTGACCAACCTCAGGAAGTGTTGCTTAACCCTGAAGATCAACCACTAATGCAGCTGTAAACAGTAGCCGGGTAACACGAAAACCTTTTTAGGGTTCCGTAGCCGAATGGCAAAAAACGGAACCCTTATAGTTTCGTCATGTCTGTCTGTCTGTCTGTCTGTTTGTCTGTCTGTCTGTCTGTCCGTCCGTCCGTATGTCACAGCCATTTTATTCAGAAATCATTAAGACTATGCATGTGAAACTTGGTAGGTAGATGTATTCTGTGAACCGGTTTCCGATTTTAAGACAAAAAAATAAAAAATATTTAAAATAAAGGGGGGCTCCCCATACATGGAACTAAAACTGCAAATATTTTTTTTCATGAAACCTATGCGTGTGTGGTATCTATAGACAATCTTTAAAAATGATATAAGGGTTTCTAAAACCATTTTTTCATACAGTCAATCGTTTAAAAGCTTCCAAAGTGGTAAAATGTGTGTCCTCCCCCTCTAACTTCTATAATAATGGAGTGAAAAATCTAAAAAAAATAAATGTCTGTAGATCTTAATATAAAATTTCAACCAAAATTAGTTTGAACGAAATCGGGTCAGCAGTTTTTGAGATACAGCATATTTTCTAAAACCGCAAATATAACTTTGTAATTCATACAAACACTATGAAAAACAAAATTAATTGGCGTAGTTGTAAAAAATTTAAATAACCTAGTTTTAAGAAATTTTTTAAGGTTGTTTTTCGTCAAATAAATATACATATTATATTATATTATTATGGTTACTACGGAACCCTTCATGGGAGAGTCTGACTCGCACATGGCCAATTTTTAAAGTCTGGTGTCAGATTTTCTGGCTTTTAACTAAAGATGCTGAGGCTTGACGTGCTTTCCATCCACCCATCTACGGGCTGACCTCGGTAAGCGTTGCTTACCTTTGAAGATCGAATCGTGCCGCTATTAATATTTAGCTACGAGCTTCTCAGATAAAGATGAAACGGTTACTGAGGGTCTAGATTCTTACCACTATCTCACCTCTTTGTATTCTATGATTTGTTCGTCGATAGAACAGTGCGTACCTATCTAGAAATATCCTATTCACTTACAGTTTTAAGACACTTTGCACCTATCAGGAAAACTAGACTATGACTCCCACCGCTAAGACCACATGGTTGAAAACAATATGTACTCACACAACTGTCGACTTAATCGTTATAATATTGTATTGTATCGTAATCGTTATCGTATTTTAAATTTATTTTTAGGTGATTTACAGGTACTTACCGCTAGAGAAATATAGACAAACTGGATGAATTTGAAAGATACATTACCCCATTTGTTTCAGTTCGGTTACAAAATAATGTTGCCAACAACATCAGACTGCTTTTATGGCGATTACTTTGGAACTATTTTGTCACTGTTTTTTTGCGGTTGAATTCTTTTATACAACTAATGTCTTTATTCTCTTTTTTTATTGTTGTTTCTGTCATTGTATGATACAGAATACCACCCTTAATATGAACGCTTGTATAAATATGTTTAACGTAGAAATTCCGCTTTCAAAATTGTTTACTTTTTGATTGAATTGTATCTACAAAACAAAATGTACCTACCTACCTAGGTATGTTGAAATGTAGGTTTGTACAGGTGTACAAACCTACATTTCAACATACAAAATAAAGTTAGTATTAGTACGAACACAGTTTACTTTTTGATCAAAATGTATCTACAAAACAAAATGTAATCCAACATTTGAACGAACAAAATAGTTGTTAGTACCTACAAGCATTTTGTTAGTTTTCCCAAATCACCAGTTAATAGAAATACAATCGACCTTTTTGACCGTCAATTTGAATGAGAACAGTCAACAATATAACAATTCCAACTATTTAAATTGAGATAAGCAAACGAGTTGGGTCGACCTTACTTTTGTCACTCAACTACCCCTAAATGACAAATTAATTAAATGAATGACCCTGAAACAATAAAAGCCCGAATACCAACCCTAAACTCGTCCGGACAGTCCATTGTTCCTTATTGTTATCACTTGACTGATCACGAACTCAAAGAACAACAGGTATAATAGTGACGGTAGCAAAGAAAGAAATGAAATTATTATGAATGCGATAGTTTTTTCGTAAACAAAACTGATGGGAGTTTTATGTTTGTAATAGAATTACGTTATGTGCTTGCCTCTAGTTTTATTGCGTTATCACGTAAGTAGGATTTTATTGCAGAGGGGCAACTCACGTTTCTTTTATTCCATGTTATCTTTCTGTAACGCAACTATGTTTTATACCGGTGGGAGGGTTTGGATCAACAGTATTCTTTACAAGTCTTACCTAGAAAACGTGGAGAGAAATAAACGTGTGAATAGTTTAACTTTCACGCTGTGGAAATAAAATAGTGAAAATGCATTTGGAAGTACGCTTGGTAGCGTTTCGTGTAAATATTTGCTTAAGAGACGAGTAATGTTCGCCAATAAACAGTAGATTTAACCTTAACGGATTTCTATTTAATTACAATCTTTCAACGACCGAGTCCTAAATTGCGTTACTGAAATAACTTTACCCAGCTTTGAAACTTATGAAACTAAATTCATTCAATATTATGTAGACTGTAGAGTTATCTTGCTGAATCTCCTCAGTATTTCAAGTAAACTATACGTTTTTAACAAATTATGATCTAAAATTTAATCGCGTCAAAACTGATAGTTTGGAATATCAATTAATCTTCATCATTTAAACAGTATAAATTTTAGGTGTTATATTACAAAAATATGCACTACTTTCTGACGTTTATGTGGGCTGGTAGAGAATTAGAGATGTAAATTGAAAAAAAATCAAAATGTTTTTTTTTTTCACAATCTTGACAAAAACATGAAAAAAATCTTGGCACCGTTGTTTTTTTTCTGCATTTGGTTCTTTTTTTCAGAAAAAGTGAAACTCTATAACTAAAGTGGAATAAGACACTAAATAAGATTGTTTTGTTTTTATTCAAGTCAAATAATGTTTAAATCAATGGGTAACTATTATTATGAACTTAAAAAATACTTAATGTGTTACAATCATCTGTATCAGTATCAGTAGCTACGGCTACTACGCTTGTTTTATCAGCTTCGGAATAATGTTCTATGTCTGTATTTGTTTCATCTGATTCTGAATCAACGACTATACTATCAGGGACTCTATTACATTCTGCTTGTGTTAATATTGTTGATGATTGTACTGATTGCACAATGTACACTATTTTCCTAGCCCTGTCATTTGTCAATCTATTACGTTTCTTGGTATGAATGTCGCTGTGCGTACTAAATGTTTCTGCAGTCTGCACGCAAATCAACCAAAACATAAACCAAACGAGGATTAGAGAAATCCCCGTCCGTAAATGTAGTTTACACTTGGTGTTGCCAATATTATGTTAAGACATGTATTATTTAACAAAAAACAAATGTTATTTTCTTATTGAACCAAAAAAAATAATAATATCAACTCACATACGACAACCGCCTTACCATATTTTTATTTTCCTACTCATGAAAAAGACCTACTCCAGAAAAAAAACTGTTGCTTTTCATGTTTTTTTAAACGTTTTTTTTTTTCATCTCAGTAAAAAACCGTTTTTTTACAACTCTATAGAGAATGCCTTGCTCCATTAAGTCCACCCATGTACGCCACTATTGTACATAAAGTTTAAATAAATAAATAAAATATTTTGAGTTTTTTTTAAAGATTACTAGCAATCCTGTTAACCCAACCCAACTAAGCTAAATATGCTTGTGTCTGGAGTGGGTTCACGACAATAGTACAATGGGCTCGAACGCACAACCTGTCGATCACAACTCCGACACCGACACCTAGGCTATTGACGCTTCACATTCGCTATTTTGAGTTTGAATTTGAAAAAACTACCTTCGGTAATGTCCCATTTAGTTTCTTTTTAATAGAATTGAATGTTTATTAGAGAAAAGCCATTTGAAAGATATAACCCAAATTACCCATTGTGTCACTATTTTCTCCCATGGACTTTATTTCAATAAAAACATAACCTCCTTCATTTGCAGTTGGCTGAAAAGTAGTCTATAGCTTTCCTCCAGCTTCAAGCTACTTTTATCCAAATCCACCCAGTTTGGAAGAATAGCGCGTTTTTTTATCGGTAACAGGTTCGCGTTTGACCACCATCTCACCTAATGGTAAGTGATGATGTGATCGAAGATGGAGCACACTTACCTAAAAGTAACCTATTCACTCTTGACTTAAAGATTCCTAGGTTATAGCTATCGGGAAACACAGACTCCGGCAGGGAATTCCACTCCTTAGCCGTACGCACAATGAAGGTATTCCCAAAAAGTTTTGTGCGTGTGGGTGGGATGTCCACCATGTAACGATGGAGCTTCGACGTTTGTCTCGTAGTCCGATGATGGAACAGGCTTGGTGGAATTAGTTTAACTAAACATACAAAGTTTTCCGCTTTATACTATTAGTATAGATATAGTAAAGAGTAGATCACTGTATTTAGCGAGCTACGAGTATAAAGAGTAGTTCCGATGCGCATGGTTAGATTATATTATGACTTGATTCTTTTGTCTGACACTAGTCTATACTTATATAGTTACGATCTATGGTTTCTGAAATGTTCTAACGAGTTACCGCGACCTCAGAACGCAAGGGCGGCTGTAGGAACATGGTGGGTTACAAAACAATCTAATTTATATATGTATGTATTACTTGTGAGATATATTGTGTTTTCATGCGATGGCCGAGTCAATCTATTTATTTAAAACGTTAAAAAAAATTAATATTGATATGGTCACTATAAGATGTTGTTAGGTTAGATAATTACGTAATAACTTAAGACAAAAGGTCCCTTAAGTAGGGACTGAATAATCTAATAACTGACTTGGTATTACATGGATCTCACAACTTTTTACGGTAGAAGAACTGAGTTGCGAGACTTGGTTTTTTTTTACAAGTATTGTTTGTATGGGATAAAAAAACTGACTTGTACATAGTTAAACATAATTAGGTTATTTGCCAAGCCTTTATACAGATTTATTTTGTTTTCAATTTATAGCGTGTATAAAGTGTTAGAACACACCTTAAAGTCTAATACTATCGTGTCCGTAGGTATCAAATACAGCGGCGGCGCGACACTTATGAAAGCTAGGGGGACTTGTCATTGTTCTTTTCCATAATTACATGGCGAGGACAAAATGCAAACGAGGCATGAAACCCCTTGGTGTGACAAGCGCGTGCTTAAATTCCCACACGAAAAAAAGAGTAAGACCAGGTGGGAATGGAGCTCGCTCACTATAAATTCCGTACCGCTTAAACTTTCTAAAATTATTTTTTTGTTTATAAAAAGTCGTTAGTCCCCAAAACTAAAATGAACATTGTAAAAACTACGTCTATCTTTTTATTACGGTTTGTATTATTTATTTATTATATACTTTATTGTACACCTTACAATACACTTAAGGATAAAAATAATAAAACTAGTGTACAATGGGCGGTCTTATCGCACAGGGCAATCTCATACAGACAACCTTTGGATGGACAGAAATTATAGGAGATAGATTTAGGGCTGTCAGTGTACAACATCATACATAATACTAACCATAATAACTAACTAACTAATCATAATATAAAATACATACCACAAAATTAATATAATATATAAATATATACTAATACATATCAAATTCATAATAGAGAAAGAAGGGGAAAAAATTATAGTGAGAGGTAATGCTCCTTCACCATTCTTTTGAACGTAGATAATGTTTGAGCACTGACTAATGTTTACAATTACAATATAATTGAAATACTACGATATCAAAGTCACAGGGACTTTGATCTCGTAGTATTTCATATTACTTTCGCGGTTTTTGCCGCATAAATCCCAATCGTGTGGGAGTTCCGAGTTAAATGGTAACCTATATTTAGACGTATAACTTCTTGTTATGTAATATCCCAGTTTAATTGGTTCAGCCGATCAAGAGTTTAGCCCGGAAAAACGGAATAACGGAACACCAGAGAAAATTAAAATATTGATTGTGTTATGGTATCGTGAATTTGAGAAAACACAATTCTTTTTAAATTGCAGACAGATATTTCAATTGTTTGTATAGATACTAAGGATCCTGTTGTCACCAATTGGATACAGAACCCCAATTCTCAGTCTAAAATATAAACGTGTCAAGGTGATTCAAAGATTCAAACTACTAAAGAAACTTTCACGTCTACGTTGAAATAAGTTACTTGTGATAATAGCCCAACTAATTAACAGTATTAATTGAAGTTACAATTCCTTGAAACCATCTTTACAAACTTTTTGTTATGTCTTTACTGATAAGTAATTAATTTGTCGAAAATTTAGAATTATTCGATGTAGGTCAATAATAATGATTTAGTATCCTACGTATACCTATATTTGAACGTAGGTATACATCGAAGTATACTGTGTGTCGACGTTTAAAAGTAAAGTGTGTATAGTACTTCGTCTGGGTTGATTTCGAAATATTTTATAGCCTATATACTAATCATGCACCTTACTACCAATGAATTTTTTTAAGAATTGGATCATTATTTCATAAGAATACAAACTTCAAACAAATTTTACCTCTTTGTAATTTAAAGGAACATATAATATTTTGACGTGCATTTTATTTATAAATTTAAAAAATTAATTGAAAATACCATGCTAATAATTCATAATTTACCTACTAAATTATACAAATATTTTCGTTAATTTGACTACCTTGTAGATATACTAATATAACACATTCAAGAGCTCATTTTGTCTTCTTCTTTTATAAAAAAAAACTGAGCTAACGAGCCAATTTGCTCTAACAAGGCCAAAGCATAATTCACCGCCATTCTAATTTCAACTAACTGCTGAAACCTCATTATATCAAAGTAACAGGGTATCCCAGTATTACCCAGTGCTACCCATTGTTACCCAGTGTCTCATAAACAACATCAATTTGCTGAACCCGTCTAATTGTGAGAGTATACCTCAGTAACGTAACACCTGGAATACGAAGCCTTAAATCCGACGAGCTTACGACCCCACCGCACCTGATACCAAGAGTTTATTCTCAGAAACTTTATCACACAAACTCAGACTTTATGTCTCTGAAATAAAGTTGGATTTAGCAATCAATTTGAATAAGGTGGGTATGAAATAACGTGGGCGTAAAAATGATATGAGTGCATTAGGCCGTTGTCTAATGATATATTATTTGATATACGGTGTGTTCTAGGAATTTCAGATCGCTGTCGTCGCTGGTAATGATAAAAACTTTATAATGTAGAAAATAATTCTTACAAAATGCTAATAAATCAATTGCCAGCATTCCCATTCATTAAGCTATAATTTAAATATTTAACCGACTTCAAAAAGGAGGAGGTTCTCAATTCGGTTGGTATTTTCATATATTACATTTAAAAATACTAACTGAAATCGGTGCTAAAATCGGGGCTAAGTCAAATGGTTTGATCACACCACACGTACTCCGGAAAGTAGCATACGTAGACTATGTACGCAAAACTATTCATTGGCTGGGCACTGGCTTCAGCCAGATGAACTAACCCTAGCCTTTATTACCCATAAACGAAATTAGACAGATCCTTTTTTATGGGTGTAAAAATTCGAATGACTGTCAGAAGGGAATGTCAGACTTCTACTGACTAAAAACCCACCCTGTTCCTTCAGCTACCCTTAAGTTCCGGGGGCCGGGGCCGCGGTATCTCTTTAGAACATTCCCGCAACCCCAGTAGGCAATGGCCTCAGGGGCCCCGTCACTAGTGCTGATAGCTCTTTGAGGCGCGCGTGAAAGATGGCGAGCTACCCCTGCGCATCGTTCGCAAGCCCGCGTCTACGGTGGCTTGCGATCAGCTCGCGATTCCCGACGCCCGGGGCGTCTCCTGCGGCGGTTGGGACGTGAGGAGGAGAAGTTGCCTCTCCCTCGCGCATTTGGCCTCCTCCTTCGCTACCATGACTGCTTCGCGAAAGGAGGCGACTGCATCCCATTCCTTCTCGTTCCGCAGCATGGTCTGAACCAGGGCCGGGCGCGAAAGGTCGCCGCCGCCGATCGCCTTAAAAATTAGACATCCTATGGAACAGTATTTATGTCGCATTTATAGTGCAGTAGTGTTATTGTTTGTTTTAAAGTCACTTAATTTTTGTGTAAAAAGTGTTTTAAATAAGCATCCTTCAATAAATCAACCTATTTTGTGCTAAACGTAATAAACGTTTAGCACAAAATAGGTTGATTTATGTGACACGAAAGTAATTAATTGTTTCCTGTAGTGCAAGTCACAATATTAACATAAAGATTACAAGACAGTTAAGTTCAAACCGTTTACGTTTGTTGTTTTAATTTATTCCTTTTACCATATGTTGATGTTATCTTACTTGCATATTAACTATTTGACCTGAATCCTAGATCAATTACTATGTATAGGTACAATTCATATACAATCAGTTTCAGACTCGTACGTGGTCATATTTTAAGGTTGTTGTATCGAATATTCAGTAATGAAAAAAAATTAAAACAAAAGACGGTATCCCAGCTACATACAAAATACTTGTCAATTTACTTATCTTAAACAACGATTCAAGTTTCTTCTTGACATACATGGAAAATCTCTGAGCTCATCGGAAAACTTAAGGCTTGTGGTACCGAGTCACTCCTCCAATTTCTTTAGTAAGTCGTTTGCAGCTCAAGCAGTACGGCTGTGGGATGCTCTACCCGTGTAGGTAAGATAAGCACAAATCCTATCATCTTTTAAAAACTTGTTAAAAGATCCTTATCTCTCTCCTTAATTTAATTTATTGATTCCATTCGGACAACATAAATCCATGATGTTAGTAAATATAAACACTTAAAAATAATGTTAATATGAAAAACAAATATGTTACAAGTACAAAACAATAATAATAAAATAACGAAATAATGCACAAGTTAGCACGACGTATTACGTTTCCTTGCACTGCGATTAATGTGTCTCTGTCACTTTTAATTAAATCAAAGGCATTAATTATACGGGTTTTTAATTCGTCCACGTTTTGAATGTTGTTGCCACTATGTTCATACACTAAATCTTTCACACGACCCCAAAGATAAAAATCTAGAGGCGTTAGGTTGGGCGACCGATGCGGCCATGCAATAGGCCGAGCACGGCCTATACAGTGGTTAGGATAGGTTGACTTATTCCTAGGTCCCTGCGTCACGTGTGCTGGCATGTTGATTGTCATTAAAGTAGTCCAGCACTCAATCTTCAATGTCCCCGGAGAGCCGTGGCCTACGCATATTGTCCGCATCTGCTTGATGAGGACGAAATTGGCTATAGTCTAATAAGCGCTGGTAGACTCCTAGGATTGTTTGGACAGCAGGCACTTGTCGTTGATCACTGTACAGTTCACGGTAACGGTTACGTGCCGCAGCTAAACTTTCCCCAGTCATAATGTAGCACACTACCATATCTAAGTACTTTCGATTAGAATACATAAACGGCATTATTAACAGTATTTGCGAAACTGCGCGAACGCACGTATTTGCCGGAATGACACAAGGAAACACCCTTATCGCGCGACGGATATCGGACGACTAAACGGGTCGGGAAAGGGTAGCGAGTAGAGATGAGTCGTATATACTGGTACAGGTATATATACCAAGTATAAGCTTCCCAGTACGCAGCCCGGGTACAGACCGAAATACTGTCATACCTTGAAGGTATGACGTCATACGTATGGACCAGTACGATACGATACGAACCGCTACTACAAGGTAGCGGTCAGTTCGTGCGGTATCGGCAGTAATCGGCACGCCGAAGCTACCCGACAGCTTACGACAGGACCCGAAGCGTCATTCGTGCTGTGAACACTCGGACGATCTAATTCAGTTAGGAAAAAATATAAATATGTCTACGTCCTTAGGGAACATAATTGCGTAATAATGTTATTGCCTAACAATTTTACATTTTTTTTCATACCAAAGAGTTCCTTAAGATTGTTAATGTTAGAGAATATTATTGCGTGTATGAAGGAAATTTACGATGTTTAGTGTAAGTAGGTATGTACGTACATGCGTAGGTCGAGGTCGACAATATTTTGATTTTTTATTACGTCAGTTGTGTTGTGATTGCGAATTGGTAAACACCTGTTTGTTTTTATCTGAAAAAGTTTATAGTAGGTACAGACGCATAGTAATAGTTTTTATTTATGTGTACATAGTTAAGTTTGTAGTGTAAGTCTTCTTACTTCCGTGTATAAATATATTCAGAAGAGTGTGTAAATATTAGTATTAGTTAGGTAGTAGATAATTCTCTACATAATTTATAAATTAGTAAATAATGGCTCCTAAAAAAAGTGTGGCATGGGATCACTTTACCGATAAAGGTGATTTCAAAGCAGATTGTAAAATGTGTAAAGCTGTTTTCTCATACAAATCAGGACTCACAAAATATATTATTATCCAGAGAAAACATCTTGTGGTAAATTTAGTTAGGAGGGTCAATAATTTGAATGAACTGGAAAATCAACCTATTCAAGAAGTACAGATGAATGCCCCACCAATGTCACAAACTACTGCAGCCGGTATTTCCTCTCATACTGTGCCAACGTGGAGTATGGTAAGAACTCATCCGTCCAAAAAAAATGCACAAAAAAACTAAAACAAATTAATATATAAAGCAAAAAAAATATTACACATAAAAAATATAATTGTAAATAAAGTGTTGAAATCTTAACTACGCCGGCTACTTAGTCAGTTGAAATATAATTAATGTTGCATATAATTATACCTAAATAAGTAACTAACCATTAATAACCATCATCGTACTCTTAGCCGAGTCCTAAGCCTGGTAAAGTAGGAAGGAAAGATTTCATATCTCATAACGCGTACGTATGTATACTTCAAACGTCGTACCTTCATTGTAATGGTGGCATACCCATACCTATCGCATACGTTTACTTATAGAAATCATAACACACCCAAATACTTGGAAGTATTTTGAAACCCGGTTTTCATACCAGGTATGTAGCGATACCCATACCTTGAAGGCCGGGTATGGAGATTAGCAGATATATCTCATCCCTAGTAGCGAGAGCTGCGAGAAGAGTAGCGGGCGGCGGGGGAACCGCTAGCGAGTCACTCGCGCACGGTACGATGGCGGACCAAGCCGCAAGCGCAGCCCTGCGTACGGCGCACGAAAACATATTTTACTAAATTGTTTTATTTATGTGAAAATATAAAAATGCACAAAATATTTTTTTGTGTGTTCGTTTTTCGATGTCGAGTAAGTGGACGAAATTCTTGCAGTTAATTTTTTAACACCTTACATAGGTAAATAGTACACCGTGGACTATTTATTTTCTCCATCTGTGTCAAATCCATTCAAAGGTTGTCTGTAAAAGATCGCTTTTAGCGATAAGACCGCCCACCCTTTTTTACAAATACATAACATTGACATTTTGTACAAATAGACAATATATTTATCTATCTAAATTTCTGCTAAACAGTATTTCGACTATGCTTCCAAGAATTGCCTTAGGTCTAACTTTGAGATAGGAAACTCGGTCCAAACATGACCGTTGTTGACGTCACTATCTGATGGTTGCACCGGCTATTTTGCTAACAGATGCGGCCAGCTATCTCTCTACGTCATACTTGGCCGTTTATTGACCTAAAAAGCTTTGCTAGAATTGCAAAGATCATTTTATGATATAAAACTTTGTTCAATTTTCTCACGTTATTTACGCTGCGATGTTTTATTATTATGCCATTTTATCAGGGGCAAATCAATAGCAACCGATAGTTTACCTTGCATTGTAATTAAACAAATTTATTTATTTATGTACACACATGACACTTACTAAAGAAAAAATATAAATACAGACAAAAGAGCACAAAGGTGCCGCTTATTTCCTAAGAAATTTGTCATTTAGGCACGTTTTTGTCCGCGAAAATTTTAGTGGGATATTATACCAATTACAGAAATACTTTTATTTTGTTATGGTTCATTTAGCATCGTTTGAATATTCGCTTAAACGTAGGTGGGATTTTTTATGTCACTGATTTCATCACACAAAGCTTTTAAAACTACATGTCAATCCATTCAGTAATTTTGGAGACTAGGTACGCTAACAAACCAAAGGAAACTTCGACGTACTAAGTAATTCTACTAATAGCTAATTGTTGTTTAAATAATTATCTTTAGTTATCTTTTAAATTAATGTAAAGAGACACCGAGTTTTGCTGGTTTATCATGTGTTAATGACAGGTAAAGATTACATAGGTACAGAGATACTTCTAGTCTTAAATGTGGTGAACAAACTAGAATAACAAAATAAAGTAAGTTGTTGAAAAATGACACGGTGCAATAACTTCAATAAACACAGATACGCGACTAATCTTATAGAGATCCTGTTTTTTAAACAGATGCCTAGAAAGGACATTTTCCTCAAAAGTAAGTTTTTTCCGAACGTACTATACTATTCTATTGGTATTATATTGGTTCTATTTCAGTAGCCCATAGTTTAAACAAACCAGTATACACTACACACGATAGTGGCAACAATTATGTTTTGCGAGGTTTAGTCGTGGAGAGCTCCAACTAACTTCTTGAGCTCTTGCTTAACAGTTTGATTAAGGGCCTGACGGTTCCTAAGTCAAGAGTTTCCTTATAAACTTTATCTACCTTGTCTAGAGTTGAGTGCCTACTTGTATTCTAATCAGAATATAAAGGGAAATTTGTGTTCGTTAGTGTATCTATACAAGATATGGTGGAAAAGTGCATGTACATTTCCCTTTGCCCTTAAATTAAAAAGGTACGGAGTAAAATGTTAGGTTAGTTAAAGCCAAAGTCTAAAGTTTATTATATGTTAGATATTCTTCATATAACACAATATCGAAATCAGGTATATGCGTTTTTTTTTTAAATAATAACAATAATATGCGTTTATTTCTCCTCACAATACAGGTATATTATATCTACATTTAAATTTAAAAAATAATAATATGTCAGCCTTAGCAACTGGTTAGCAACTGGTGTTAGGCTATGTACCTTCAGGATCATCAAAGATGCGGGACCCATTGAACGCTCAATGCACATTACGATAATTGGGTCCGGCTTACCATGATAGATCACTATTTTGATAGACCGTACAAATATTCACGATACACAAATATCCTAAAATGGGAAGTCCTGATTTTCAGGTGAGACTCGTTTTCGAAGTTTTGCATATGCAAAACGCTAATAAGCAAGTAGGTATTATAGTGAATCATTATTATTTATTGTTACGGAAATAAATACTTTTGGTGATATGGTACAATATAGGCATCCCATTGAAAATGGGTGGGATGAATGGGGCTGATAGTACTGGTCGATGCGGTGACATTTGCGGCGGTTGAAGTCCAGTAGTAAATGAATTACGGCTGAAATCTTTATCATCTACATTATTTGAGCCGAAAGGCTCCCACTCCCACAAGTGCAGCCACATCGTCCAGTCCTATGGGTCACAACTTAACCAGCTCACTTTATGGGAGGCCTTGCAAAAATGTGGCTACGGTACGCGGTCATCACTCAGGACCCAATTGGCTCAATCGACTATTCGTTTTGCAAGCAAAGTGCCCATTCACTGCCGCTTGAATTTGCCGATTCTTAAGTCTATGTTGGTAACGTTGGTTAATGTTCTCGTTTCTGATTCAATGACGCAAGGAAATTTCAAGCCTTCCTTCTGATATAAAGGCTGAATCAGTGATCCTGAATCATCAATAATGTAGTTGCATACCATCAAATGAAATCTAAATAATTTAAAAAGGGGACCTAGCTAATACATATAAAATCAACCCGCATCACAGTTGTCTGTAGTAGCAAGGGTTACTTTGGAGGTTCAAATGTTAGATTTGATCCTCGAAATTAACCCTTACTGCTCCGAAATAAAGGCTTTGTAAAATGCAAATTGGTATTACAGTCGAGCCATTGACAATCCTCCGTATGCTAGGAAAAATACCTACGAATGGAGGAATTCAATCGATACGCAAAAGTTTACTAACGACCTTATGTTAGTCGGTGATGCAGTCTGTTAAAAGTTTCAGTTTCTAAATCCACCAATAGAATAGGCAGCATGAAATAAAATACCTTTTTAGGGGTTATATGTTCAATTGGCTAGAGGCTAAGCATCAATGTGGCAATAAAATGTTTTATAGCAGACCACAAACTCCATAGTTTTGTTTGTATTAAACTTGACTCATAAACTGTGTTAGTAAGAAACGTATATACTATACATTTAATTTATATTGTTAGTACAATGTCGCCAGCCTCTTGGTACATTACCAGCCGATAGCGTTGAGAACGAATATTTTATGCTTTATTCTAGTTTGCGGTTTTTTTTTTGGTTTAATTGTTAAATTAGCTACATCTTTTGTCATATGGCTTATTTTACGATGATGGAGAATTAGAACTACATTTATTATATTTTATAATATAATATTATGTATTATAATATATATAATATTATAATATTGGGTTTTTGGATACATTTTATTGCGGTCTTTGGTTAGTGCTTAAACTTGTCCTTGAAGGCTGTCTCCGAATGGGGTGATGCCAACCTGGTCAAGTTTAATGCAGCTAAGACCCAGGCGTGTCTCTTTTCCGCAAAAAGGAGCCAATTTCGACCAGCTCCTACTTTCCGCGATGTAACCGTGCCGATAACCGATCTTATTGAGCTTCTTGGGGTGACATTGACTTCCACCCTCAATTTTGGTCCATTTATCGAGGCTAAGGCTCAGCTAGCAGCAAAAAGTTGGGAATCCTAGCAAAGGTGAGACGGTACTTCACAACGGAACAGCTGCTCAATCTCTGTCAAGCCCAGGTTCGGTCGTGTTTGGAATACTGTTCTCATCTTTGGGATACATCTGCCAAATACCAACTGGACGCGCTTGAGTCTATCGAGAAAAGGGTCAAGAGACTCATTGGCAAAGATTTACTGGTCGAATCAAAGCTCCAGAGCCTTGAACATCGACGACGAGTTGCAAGTCTATCGGTTTTCTATCGGTTACATTTCGGGGAGTTTGCGATGGAATTACACAATCTAATTCCGCCAAGCCCGTTCCATCATCGGATTACAAGACATCCCACCCATACGCACAAAACGTTTTGGGAATACCTTCACTGTGCGTACGGCTAAGGAGTGGAATTCCCTGCCGGAGTCTGTGTTTCCTGATCGCTATAACCTGGGAGTCTTTAAGTCAAGAGTGAATAGGTGTTACTTCTAGGCAAGCGTGCTCTATCTTCGACCACATCGCCACTTACCATCAGGTGAGATGGTGGTCAAACGCGAGCCAATCAATAAAAAAAGTGCTACACGTAATAAATATAATACAATTATCTTCAATACTGTGTCAGTGTTTGGGGTAGCGCCGACAAATCGTGCATGCTGGAGCTAGAACGAGCCCAGCGTGCTGTTCTCAAGGTACTTCTAGGAAAGCCCCGTCGTTTCTCTACGGAAGAACTATATAGGGAGGCAAGGGTTTTACGCGTTCGTCAACTGTACATACTATGGTCACTTTAAAAACTTATTAAAGTAAACATTAGACGCTCTAGTTGCAGTAAAAGAGGTAGGAAAACTGCAGAAAGAATCCTGCTTCCAAAAATCAAAACCTTCTTTGCTGCTCGGCTTTCATCATACCTAACCATTAAAGTATTTAACGCTATAGGCAAAGTCTTCAGTATTCCCAACAACTACTATGAGGCCAAAACCAAACTAAAGGAATGGTTGTTGGACCGGACTTATGAGGAAACTGAAGGCTTTCTTTATAACCCATGTTGATACCCTCATACCTCAGCTGTAATACACACCCTCATTCAATATCACACACACACCCACTCTTACTCACCTATCTGTTGTTTTTGTACCTTATGTGTTTTATTTTTAAAGTCAAAATTATTAGTTTCTTTTATAATATTTTCGGTTTATAAAGTATATTTTCTGTTTATAACTGTATTAGTTTTAGTTTTTAGTGCGCTAGCAGAACAGTGTCAGATAAAGACTAAAAGAGTTGTATGGGTCACCAAAATACAGGCTGTGCCTAGTTTGGGACCCGCTGTGTAAACCTGTGGCATGTAAATTATATTCTGTCAACGAACTAAATAAATAAATAAAAATAAATTAAATTTGTTAACTTACACCAATTTAAACACATCAGTCCATTAAGATCATAAAAATAAAGCTAAAAAAAAATACAGCTATTATTGCTACATGAATTAATTTAAAATAAAAATGAAGATAGGATATAATATAATAAGATACAGCAACGAACACAGATGCATCTATACTAATATTAGAAAGCGGTAAAGTTTCTTTGTTTGTTTAAACGTGCTAATCCTAAATTTTACCTGAATCCAAAAGCAGGAGGTTATATTTTTGTCGTGATAAATTCTACGGGAACGTAACCTCTTTCAACTGCTAGTATTTCATAGACACCAAATTAAGACAGAAAAACAAACAATACATAAATAAGAACTTCGTAGCATAAAAGTATAACAACAAAGCAAAAACTGTTGTTCCGCCACTTAGTCACTTAGTAAGTTAGTTTTCCCTGAAAAAGTTGTGTAATGCAGTGGTCATTTATCTCGAACGCCAGCCGCATATGCCGCGGTGTCTGCAGTAGCATCGTATTTCGTATTTGTTCCATATCTGTCAGACGCCACTATGATAATCAGCTTTATGCAAGTTCGGCACTCATTGTATCTATCGGTGGATTCGTTTCGTTAGGTTGGTCAAAGGAATTAATTAGTTATTTTATCACTGGTTTCTGTCACGACTTCGTTCGCGTGGGAGGGTTCCCGATCCTGTGGGAATTCCGGGATAAAAAGTAGCCTATGTGTTATTCCAGGATACCAAATATCTACTTACTAAATTTCATTCCGATCTGTTCAGTAGTTCTGGCGTGATTGAGTAACAAACAGCCATCCATCTATCCTAACTTTTGCATTTATATTTTTTAGTATAGATGTATTTTTTACGGCTTTAAAATTTCATCAAGAATTTTGGCCTTCTACCCTAACAATAAACATTTTAATTTTATTTGATTCATTTACTATGTAGTACATTGTGTTGAATATACAATGAATTAAGTGCAAACAAAAGAAATTACAAAATACAACTATGAACTTAACATTTAGTGTCAGTCAGTATAACAATACTTTGACTCACAATTTTAATAGTTGGTGAATAAAATATATGAGGGTACTTTGATTTCTAGCTGGTCAGCTGTGATATGAAATCTTAGATGCAACTACCCTTCTGATGTGCTTTGTAATTGATTTTTGTTTCCTTCTAATGTTTCAATATAATCTATGTTTTTTACTGCATGATTCGTTACTAAACAACGACTTATTACTTTTTAAATTTAATATTTCATACAAGTGAACTGTACCTACAAGTGTTAGTAGGAATTAAGATTCTTTAAACTTAGTGAGAACGTCAAAGGCTGAATTATTATTACATAAACCTATGCGTAATAAGGACAGTTCTAATAATTAAAAGATCATAATGTTCTTTATCGTTATTTATTTTATATTATAACTAGTACTCTCGCGGGGCTTCGCTCCCGTGGATTTTATCACGGTAAAAACATAATTCTCCTTTTTTGCAGTCGGGTAAAAAGTAACCTATAACCTTCCTCAAGCTTCAAGCTACTTCCATACCAAATTTCATCCAAATCCACCCAGTACTTTCGAAGATTAGCGCGTTCAAGCAAACAAACAAACAAACAAACTAACAAACTTTTCCGCTTTATAATATTAGTATAGATGCACTGACGATCGTTTTTTACACAATTTACACTTCAATACACAAACTTTTACCAGGTGTCGTGTCAAGCAAATAACAAGGTTTGCAACCAACTTCCCTTTATAGCATACAATGTTAATAGATCCGGAAGTAAGTTATCATTGCTACTTATATAAAAATAAAATAATTTGTGCAAACATAATATTCTTATTCTAGTTCTTAAAAGAAAAATTTTACGAATACATATCTGTTCCCACTAAATGTTAATAAAATATGGATAATCACATCTAAAAAAAATAATCTTTAATTTTTTAGGTACCTACCTAAAAGAGCTCTAAAATGTATTTATGTAACACGTATATGACACTGCCAATTGGCATGTGGTATTACACCGTTATGCCTCTGAAAGTACGTAAAATCGTTGGTCCTGGGCCTGATTTCGTTTAGTTCATGTTCAATTGTCCCACCTATGAGAACAACGGAACAGAGGGTGCACCAGTGTTTGAGCACAAACTTCCTCACTATCATATCTTCTTTGTGCTGGGCTGATCTTTTTTGTGATTGGCCGTCGTGACTGAGGACCGGTCAGAAGGATTATTTATATAAACGTTAGTTATTGTTTATGAAATAGTTTCGTACTAGATAGGGTTTATAAATCTTTTCGGATTAAGATTAGCAGAGATAAAGTTAATACTAATAATATGAATACAATTTCTTTTCAGACCGTAGTGTGGTTTTCAGAAGCCAATGAGTCTGATACTGGTCTATCCAAGGGGTATCGTGTTACCCAGTAACTGGTGGAGGACAAATAGGCAGTCGTTCCATGTAAAATACTAATACTCAGCTGCATCCAGTTAGACTGGAATCCAACCCAAACATAGTTATGATAAGGCTAAGCAGATAATGAGTGTGTTAGACACAATTTTACCTAATGCTATGTTAGTACAAATCAATTATAAATACAAAAAAAGATATCTAAAATACATTCATCTCAACCCTATTGCTCACTCTATCCAGTGTCGCAGTCAAATCTCAACGTGGTTGTCTTGAGGATATTGTTGCCGCTTCGGAGGCGCTGTAGAATGAGATTGCTTTTTTACGCTTTTTTAGGGTTTCGTAGCCGAATGGCAAAAACGGAACCCTTATAGTTTCGATATGTCTGTCCGTCTGTCTGTCTGTATGTCTGTCTGTCCGTCCATCCGTATGTCACAGCCATTTTATTCTAAAACTACTAAGACTATACATGTGAAACTTAGTAGGTAGATGTATTCTGTAAACCGCTTTCCGATTTTAGGAAAAATAATAAAAAATATTTAAAATAAAGGGGGGTCCCCATACATGGAACTAGAACTGAAAAATTATTTTTTCATCAAACCTATGCATGTGTGATATCTAGAAGATAGATAGATCTTTAAAAATTATATAAGGGTTTCTAAAATTACTTTTTCATAAAGTCAATCGTTTAAAAGATATAAGCTTCCAAAGTGGTAAAATGTGTGTCCCCCCCCTCTTACTTCTATACTAATGGAGTTAAAAATCTAAAAGAAATATATATTTGTAGAACTTAATGTAAACTTTGAATCAAAATTGGTTTGAATGAAATCGGGTTAGCAGTTTTTGAGATACATCATATTTTATTAAACCGCAAATATAACTTTGTAATTCATACAAACACTATGAAAAACAAAGTTATTTGGCGTAGTTGTAAAAAATGTAAATAAGCTAGTTTTAAGAAATTTTTAAGGTTTTTTTATTCGTCAAATAAATATACATAGTATATTATGTTATTAAAGTTACTACGGAACCCTTCATGGGCGAGTCTGACACGCACTTGGCCAATTTTTTTGTATTTGGTATCTCGCAGCTTAACCTCTGAGGTTGTCGGCTGCTTAACCGGACTTGCTGTTTGCTGCATTAAATAATAATTACTATTGAAGCCTCCAGCCAGGGCTTATTAAAATCTTTTTGTTACGCATGATGGCCTGAAAGCCATTTGTACGTAACGTGCTTCTGCAAACATACCAGACGCTTGGCAGTGCCACGGCAGTCCCAAAAGCGTCCTAATGACGTAGTTATATTAAGTACGCAGTGCTCTCTAAGTTTCCTGTATGTACTGCACCAACAGACCACACCACCAATATTTCTGCATAAGTAATCTTATTGTTACAATAAGACATTAGCGTCATAGTTCCGATAAGTATTTTCCAGCATGAAATTCATCAGGAAAGACCACCAGTGTCAACTTAGTTTCCTTTTATTTGCAACACTTCCAAAGCATGCTTAACAAGAGATATACATTCTACAATACCCTGTTTATGTAAACTAAATATTCACCTCTTCCATGTTTCTAATCCCAGGAGAAACTATCAAAAGGAACTTGGATATTAACCGTCGCCTCGCAAATTCGATTTACCTTTTTCTATCAATTGTTTACCCCGATAAACAAGTTCAGGCTTTCCAAAATGGCTGTCTACATGGACCCAAAATAATTTCATATTTATATCTTACTTTTTTTTCTTCCATTTACGAAGTTACCCTTTATCGAAGGATAAAGGGTACTTTTTACATAAAGATATATAATACTTAGATTTTCATAATTTTACTGACGAAAATGGCTTGTTTAGTGAATGTGGATGGCAATGGATTATTTTGATTTTATTTGTGAAAGACCCTATTTTTCGATAACAATTTGAAGAAGGAGCATTATTTCAGTGACTGATTTTTTTTAAAGAGATCTGGCAATGTGAATAGAATTGACATTACTAGCAATCTTGTTAACCCCTCCAACGAGGCTAAATATACTTGTGTCGTGTTCACAGCAATAGTGTAAAAGTGTGTCCAAACATTGAGCAGCAAGAGCGCAGCAGCAACACGAGGCATTTCTAGGACATATTTCTACCGTGCTCTAGTTAGGACAAAACCGACTAATGTTTGCGCGGCAGTCGTCTAAACACAGGGTGGCGGGCCGCGCGCGGCAGCCGCGTTCAATTGCCGCTCGATGTTTGGACACACCTTAATGGGTAGGGTTTGAACCTGCGACCTCTTCATCACAAGTCTGACACATTAGCCATTAGACTATTGACGCTTCAAAATTACTTTAAATTACTTCACCAAGTACGTTCCCAATACAAGATTACGGTATACGTGTCTTATGCATAGTAGTAATAATGGAAATCTTGTCTTCTGTTAAGCAATGCGATCAATATTATATCATTACAACAAAAATGAAATATTTATGCCTCTCTCTTTTATTTTAATTATGCCTATCAGATATTTTAAGACTGTGTCTTGAGTAGATATTGAACGCAAGTGGCAAATCCTGTACTTGTCACTTCCTTATGTATTAGAAGATATCTACCGATCGAGGATTTAATAATATTGAACAAAGAAATTTCAAGTATAATATCATCAGTTCCAGGAAAGAAATAAGGAAAATTTATTATATTTAATAGCAGCGACTTATAAAATCACCAGGAAATTGAGTGATTTACGGTGTTCTTCAAAAAATCACAATAATAATTATTATTCTAGTATCTTCAGTTTTTGATATACTCGCGCACCTGATGGTAAGCGATGATGTGGTCGGAGATGAAGCACGCTATCTAGAAGTAACCTATTCACTCTTGACTGAAAGATCCCCAGGTTATAGCTATTAGAAAACATAGACTTTGGCAGAAAATTCCATTCATTCATTCCATAGAAATAATTAGCAGTTTGTATAGCAATATCAATTTATTCATTTACCGCACGGTTCAGAAAGGGTTGTTTTCTGTGGAGAAGAACCGGCAAGAAACTCCACAGTTACTCTTTTCAAGACATAATTAATTTTCACATAATCATTAGTTCACGATATGTATTACAATATTACCACAATGTGGTTACTATCGTTATAACTTATAGCTTTATTTACTTGCTTTATTTCATTAGGCAATACGATAGGTGTCTTATACCAATTCTACACATAAAAATATTAGAAAATATTAATAAAAGTTAGAAACAACACAAGTTCACTTAACTTAGGTCCGTTCGGTGTGACTGCTCCAGAGTGACTATATCTAGAACGGCTGAGCGGTGGTTTTTATAAACGGTAGTAAACAAGTGACGTCACATCGTACGATTTTAAAACAGATTTGTTAACCTTTGTATTTTAACATTAAACTATGATTAAATGATATGAAAATACAGTCAATATGTTGAAATTAATTAGTTCAATTACGTCTTAGTCTTACAATGACAGAATTAGTAAACAAGCAACGTTATTTTTTAAATAACGTTTAAATATGCTGTTATATAAGACAACAATGAAATAACAGTTTAAACTATCTTATACATATCGACGCTTGAAAGGCAATCCTAACTAAGCGACATAAATCCGTAAAATGAGTTATATATACCATTCGAACCGGCAGATTTTTCTGCGTCGTTTGGTCTAGGTCTCATAGTTCTACGACGAGTTTTATTGTCGCTTAGATATTGCGTGATTTCGGTAAAATCTACATTTTGTGCTTACTAAACGACCAAAAAATGGTGATTTTTTGAATATCTAGCAGTTATGACGTTCTAACAATTAGGAATATGAACTTAGTCGGTTTTTCATGTATTGACTTTTTCATTTATTTGTATTGACGTATTTTTACTTGTTAAGAATTTTTCCTTTGAAATTACTTAGTACATTTTACCTACATAAAGCAATTGTAATTTATGTGGTTATATATTTTAACTCGATAATATATTTTGTGACAGTGTCATTTGTATAACATAGCCTGAAATAAAGTGGAAGAATATTAGAGTTTAGATATTTTTACTTGTATATCATAATATTTATTTTTTATTCTTAGATATTTTTATTTGACAACGCTTAATACTAATGATGTCGGTTAGATAGTCTTACTTGATTTGCTAAATGGCTAACAATGGCGCGTAGATAAATTTACCCGTACGCAAAATTATATTTTCTCGTCGCTAAAGAACCGCACGAGTTTAAAAAACGTCGTGTAGGTATGCGCGACACGCGTCGTGACACGTCTATACAGGTTCTAATTCAGGCACCCGCCATCGCTTAGGGAGGACGTACTTCACATTTTGGCGCATATTCTATGAAGACATGGTAAGTATTCAATCAAATTATGCAAAGGTACCTAGTACCTATTTCAAAACTGCATTTTGTTTCGGATTATTTTTAAACCCTATTATGTTTTAGATGGAACAAAGTACTCATTTTAAATCAATTTTATTATCTTTGCAGTTAAAAATGAGTTGCTTTTTTATAATTTGTTTGAATACCTACAAGACAAATAAACAGTAGTTATTTATCTTGTAGTTTCACTTAGTAAAAATACACGGTATAAATCTGACATCATCGAATTGATTTTTTTTGCAGTCTGCATCAGTCACAAACAGTTTAACAAAACATTAGAGTCAGCTTCTATCAGCATTGACACTTCGAAAGATTTAGCTTTTCCGGTTCTTGCCGATAGTTTATGCACCACAACACTGAAACGACTGCATCGATTACTGCTCCACGTATATCGGTTGATCACGCATTTAATATGACTTTAACTGCTGAACCAGACATTGAAAAACCGACTTTGAATGATCACCAGGTTGAGGAAAACACACAATATACATCACTTACGTCCGATCATGATGTACCGACTACATCGGCATGAAAGTAAAGAATCTACCGTATCAAATCCAATTAAAAGTAAAGTTGGTAAAAGAAAATCCAAGAAAGATATTAAATATATTGATTTTATGTGTTAAATATATTGATTTTATGTGTAGATACAGTGCATGCTATTATTGAAAATAGATTGAAGAATACAACTGTTTACGCACCATCACCATGGTTTACAGTTTTTCCAGATCCAGAGATCCAGTCTCTCCATGAGGACATGGTTGGGCGCTTGAACTTGTCCTTGAAGGCTGTCTCCGAATGGGGCGATGCCAACTTGGTCAAGTTTAATGCAGCTAAGACCCAGGCGTGTCTCTTCTCTGCAAAAAGGAGTCAATTCAAACCGGCTCCTACTTTCCGAGATGTAACCGTGCCAATAACCGATCGTATCGAGCTTCTGGGGGTAACACTAATTTCTACCCTCAATTTTGGCCCGTATATCGAGGCTAAGGCTCAATTAGCATAAAAAAAAGTTGGGAATCCTAGCAAAGGTGAGACGGTACTTCACACCCGAACAGCTGCTCAATCTCTATCAAGCCCAGGTTCGGTCGTGTATGGAGTACTGCTCTCATCTTTGGGATGGATCTGCCAAGTACCAGCTGGATGCGCTTGAGTCTATTGAGAAACGGGCCAAAAGACTCATTGGCAACGATATACTGGTCGAATCAAAGCTCCAGAGCCTTGAACATCGACGACGAGTTGCTAGTCTATCGGTTTTCTATCGGTTACATTTCGGAGAGTGTAAGATGGAATTACACAATCTAATTCCGCCAAGCCCGTCCCATCATCGGACTACAAGACAAACGACGATGCGCCATCGTTACATGGTGGATATCCCACCTATACGCACTAAACGTTTTGGGAATACCTTCATTGTGTGTACGGCTAAGGAGTGGAATTCCCTAACGGATTCTATGTTTCCCGATAGCTATAACCTAGGGGTCTTTAAGTCAAGAGTGAATAGGTTACTGTTAGGTAAGCGTGCTCCATCTTCGACCACATCATCACTTACCATCAGGTGAGATGGTGTTCAAACGCGAGCCTATTATTAAAAAAAAAAGTTGAAATTCAGTCTAAAACCAAGGTATCTCTTTTACGTTGTTATCGATCGCAGCTTCCCATATCAAAAGCAATTGTGAGATATAATTTTTTTTAGAAACTGAATTATGAAGATGCTAGGTAATTTATAATTGCGACAGCAATAATAATTGTTCAATTAAAAATATATTAATCTCAGACTGAATGTTATGTCATAATTAGTTTCCTGGTCGGCACTACATAGCGTATTTGTTTAATTTTCAATAAAGACTTTTATTCAATAATAATTGATTTCATTTATTTTTGTGCATGATAATAATTACCTATACAGTTCTTGGTTAAATGTCGGTTATGAAGGGAGGTTTGGGGTAATTTTAATAACTAAGATACAATTTCCAAAATCACAAAAACCATTAAAGAATGCTTAGGTAAATTTACTTATTTTATTTTAAACTGTCAGATCTTTTTAGATCAATCTTTATGTTTCAAAATTCTAAACTAAGTAAGTTTACCTATTTTTACATGTTACTGCACACACTACAATGATGATTTAGATAATTTTACCTGTTTATCAAATCAGGTAAATTTTATCTAACCGACACAAACCGGTGTTTTTAAAAGTGTCAGGTGTCTTATTTTGACAATTTGAATAGCTATAAAAAAATTATTTCTAGGACTGTTAACATCATTTTAATCGAACAATTAGGAAAATTTTTATGATTTTTTTTGTAAATATTCGAACTTTAAATCGCTCTCCTGTAAAGTTTACTCAATGTAGCTTAGTCATGATTGCCTTTCAAGCGTCGATATGTTTCGTATTAGTGTTTATAAGGTTTTGATAAGAAATTCTTAAATGTTGTGTATCACATGTTAACAAGGTTATAATTATTATAGTGATAATTTAATTTGTGTTCAATTAAAGAAACAAACTTGAGTTAATGTAATAAACCAACTGAAATTATTTGAATAATCCATCATATCGCGTGGGATGTCCACCATTAATGTTTAATATCACTTGTGTGCGCACAAGAAAAAATACCCATACAGCCCAGAGACTTATGCGGCACTACGCTAGGCATATTGTACTCACACCGATCGTTAAAAAGTTTGTTTATAGTAGCGACTGTGTATTGGAAGATAAAGCGCTGAACGGTTAACGGTGGACCTATTACCTAGAGAAAGTCGCTGGGCACAAACATTATCAGCAAAGTACATGGATGTAAATTTGGCTCAATGATAATAAGCTACCTTCGCATTTGTCCGGCAACACAACTGATTATTTCCATGCGCGGCGGCCCCTCCCTGTAGGGACAGCCTTAAAAGACCGCATGTAAAGAAAAAGTTGAGTTTATTCGTTTATCTTGTCATTATTATCATTTGTACTAGTTTAGTGTTTTTTTTTTTAAATTACTTAGTGGAGGGAAAAAGTACTTACGGCATGATGAGAGATTATGAGTCCCTTCGATATGAGTATCCAGCGCGCCGTTTCAGACGATATTTCCTCCAAGTTCACGAGAGGAGAGAGAGTTTGAGGAGTCAGTACACGGCACCTTTAGTTTTTACTTTTTAGAGTTTTGGCGGGGAGCGCGGGCGCACGATGATACGTGTCGCTAGTTACCGAGCGGGTTTGGGAGAGAGTGCGGAGCGGGGAGTGTTTGTAATGAACGAACAGGAAGGTAGAGGGAGTAAGGAATCGATTTTGAATGAAAGATCTTTCTCAAGTGAGTGAATGAGTGAAGTGTAATATAATGTTACAAGTATGCGTTCATGATAAAATACTAATGACAATATGTATAGATAAAATAATGCGAATGGCGCATACACTTAGTACTCGCTTGCATAATGGACGTATGAATCCCTGTAAATAATGTTTTCCTAGCATTATAGTGGTCATTAATCGTTTTACACGATAGCATCAAAAAGCGGATTAGATTTTTGTGTTCTAATTAATTGTCAACTGTAATAAATTTATTTTTTATTGAAATGTACTGCAGTAACGTTGACGCAACCCCGGCCCTCGAGATACAGGCACTGCCTAGTTCGGGGACCACTGTGCAATACTATTTTATGCTTATCTTGTTACATAATCCATGTAGGTAACATTAAGTAGCATTAAAAAATGTTGTAACAGTGGTTGAATAAATAAATAATAAAAAATATATATATTAATTAATTTATCTTAGGCAGCAGCAAATCTGTGTAATAACTTTAATCGCTTCATACATCAAGCCTATAAATAAGATACCCATATTTTTCATGTAACAAATAAAATACTCATCCACGATGTCGATATGTAACTTATCTCGACCGTAAAGCAGTGACATAAGACACAATATATCCTGAATCCAATTTCGATTGTCTTCAGAAAGGTCCCGGATCGCCAGATATTCCCTGCCCTACTCGATAAATTCTAGTCTGAGTCTAACAACTGGACTGTCTACTTGGATTATCTGATAGCTTGCAACTTAGCATTTTGAATTATTGTACAGCATAGACACTGTAGCGACTTGCTTTGTTGATAGGATAGTGGATCTCGAACTCAGTTTTAAGTTGATGTTATGGTTTAAACTTGCATAAGACCTGGTTTTTTCTAACTTACAATTCGGCCATTTTTTTGGTTATCGGTGAATAAATTTCGTTTTTTTAAAGCAAAGGTTGATTTTAGACCAAACTTTTTAATCACAATATTCCGATTTTCGGGCGGAAATTACGGTTTATCCTAATTTGTAAACTAAAAACGAAATACATCTTTGTAATCCTAAAAATATTTTTTATCTACATATTTTTTTGTTCTGTGTTGAAATACTATTAATACTATTGTACATATTTAAGTTTAGACTAACCACCAACGATTGAATAAGAAGGGGATACAAATATATATTTTCTACTGTTTACTTGTATGCTGTCAATTTCCGGGACCATATGTCACGATTAATAACAAAGACAATGTGTCATACGGTGAAAAAGCATGCTCCAGCTAAAAACGGTACATTAAAACGAACCTAATCCTATTGCGGAAATTGTGATAACGCTTCGGTGGCGAGCCGAGTGGAGTCGGGCGGTATTGGGCTAAGTCGTGCGGTATCGTGCAAAATCGGACGTTGTCGGATGGTGTCGCGGTGACCAACAGTGCGGCGGCTGTGTTCTTGTTTAATAGTTGCTTATATCAGTAAACGTAACCTCTGATGTCTTCTCCATTGCTATGATTCTTCATCTTCTGTGGCATGCTCACTGAAAAATTAATAATGAGAGGTTATTTAAAATCATTTAGAAGGAATTCGGTGTTGCCCGCAACTTAATTCATGTAAGACTAGCTTTTGCCCGCGACTTCGTCCGCGTGGAATAGTTACTTTGGGCTAACGTTAAATTTAAGCCCGATTTTGAAGCATTCTTCATTGGCGCTGTGCGCGTGATTAGCCTTTCTCTATAAATTGACTATTTAATTAAAAAATATTTTTTCAATTCGAACCAGTAGTTCCTGAGATTATCGCGTTCAAACAAACAAACAAACTCTTCAGCCTTATACGATTAGTATAGATAGCTGTTGCCCGCGTCTTCGTCCGCGTTTCCATCATTTTTCGTAAAAAAAAATAGCCAATGTCCCTCCTCACGGTTCAGTGATTTTGATGTAACAGACAGATTAACTTTCGTAATTTAGTAGGGAAATATAATATGTCAATCTATAATACTGTTGAAAAATATCGCAATACGGAACCGCACAATATTATTTTTAATAGCTGTGCCCGCGACTCCGTCAGCATAAGTTAATGTTTTGGTAATATTGTTTAGATCACGTTCACATGAGGCTTAAGTACCTATAGAACGAAATTTTATACCTTCCGAGACGCGTCGAGCGCGGCGATCGATTCTCAAAAATAATCCTTATAGCACGATTCAGTATTCACGTGCGATGGCGGAATAACTTCTCCCGTTTTCCCAACATTTCCCTTCACTGCTCTGCTCATATTGATTGTAGCGTGATAAAAAGTATACTTTAACCAGCTCAGGAGTATGAAAAATAATTGTACCAAGTTTCGTTAAAATCCGTCGAGTAGTTTTTGTTTCTATAACGGTTATACAGACAGACAGACAGACAAACAAAAATTTTACTGATTGCATTTTTGGCATCAGTATCGATCCCTAATCACCCCCTGATAGTTATTTCTGAAATATATTTCATGTACAGAATTGACCTCTCTACAGATTTATTATAAGTATAGATTTCGTACATTTTCCCGGGATGAAAAATAGCCTCTTATTTCAATCAATAATCCATTTCTGTGTAATTTTATCCACATGCGTTCAGCTATTTTAATGACTGAGTATCAACCATCACATTTATATGCACAGCGCATCTACAAAGGCGGACTTAACGCCCCAGGTATTCTGTACCAGTTAGCCGAAATTCATGAAAAAATGAACGATTCAAAACAATGGTGATAATTTACTTATTTAAATATTCCTTGCAAAAATGTATGGACTCAGAATCACATTAGTTGAACATATATATTAATATTTATTTATAAAATTATATATTTTCATTCAGCAACCGGATATTTTTGTTTTATACATTCCAATATATTGTTAGCCTATTATTAAGGTAAGGTATTAAGCCTGTCAGACTTGTGATCGAGAGGTCACTGATTCGAACCCCACCCATTATACTAATGCCCACTTTAGACACAAGCTTATGTAGCTTAGTTGGAGGGGTTAACAAAATTGCTAGTTATGTGAATTCTACCCACATTGCTAGTAATCTTTAAAAAAATGTATATTTATTTTATTATATTGGGGATAACCAATAACATTGTAGAATGTGTCTTAAATATATCTTAAACTTGGTTTAAGTTAACTAGAAGAAATAGTTATGTTATTACAATATTATATTAAATTAATTGCGAGATTCGGAGTAATTAAGGGTAAACTTAACTGCAACAAACGACTCAAATATTCCAAAGTAATCACTTACGAAGCAGGCTGGTATAGTTTCTGGCATCGAACTTATGATGAAACTTAAATAATGACCGCTAACCATTCTGGTTCTTTTTTATGTACACATATTTGCTACCAAAAATATCCCTTAATTGTACCAATTTTAAAACACATTGTATTTTACGATTAAAATATGGATAATCAACGAATAAAAATACCATCACTTTAATTATCTCTTGATCAATTTAATTAATAATCGAATACATTCATGTGCGGTGTACCGAGATAACTGGCTATCGCACAGACAGTTCCATTATATTTGCCGCTTGGCAATTTATTTTCCCGCGCTTTTTGTTGGTGATGCTTGTAAACTATGAATAGCGGAATCAATTCCACGGCTGGCACTCGAAACCAAATGAAAACCAATACATGTACACATCAATTTATACGTAACAGCAATCATTTTGAGTTTCTAATTGTTCGCAGATTCGATGAAAAGGAAAACATGGGCTGGACAATGTTATACAGAATGTTAACACTACAGTATGTGATGAAACAGCGGGTGAAGTAAATGTTGTTAGTGACAGCGTGGTTGTAGCCATGTATCGCAAAGTAATATATGCAGCGGTGGCCGCGCTGACACTACAAATAATTGGTGCAGCGCGGCTGATGTGTCCGACTGACCCTAACTGCGTTTGCGGTGGCACGCTCGCCGTTGAACTCAATTGCAACATCGATGGTGAGTGCACTTAAATTTTGACGCTTACAAATGCCTTTTAAAACCGAGTCGCAAGTTTCACAGCGTGATTTAAATTTTTCTTCACACAAACATCTCTCCCCACTTTCTTTTACATCACCGTAAGCGGATTACGTCATGTTCGGTTTTCAAGTCGCGCTTTAAGTGTCGTATATTTCAGAACATTTTTACTAACGTAAAATAAACTTTTCAGGTCGAACAGTAAAAATAAATTTACTGCCAAACATCTACATAAATATTAAATGTGAGAACGCATCAAGTCTCGACTACAGCAAGTTACCAAAATGTGCCAACAATATGAGTTCATTTAAATCTGTCAGTTTTAAGGACTGTCCATTGCCAGCATCCTCATTCAAAGATGTGCTGACTAGCATGGGGGTATCCAAAACCATGGCATTGATATTTCAGAATGCAAAAAATCTGTCAGGATTCTTTGACAGGAAGCATTTCGCAGGATTACAAGACTTAACAAAATTACTTTTGTCGATAAATGGGATTACTCATCTTCCAGACAATTTGTTTATGGATATAAATAAGTTAACATGGCTCAACATAAGATCAAACACCATAAACCTCTCTGAAGAGCTATTCAAGCCATTAGAAAAGCTAGAAACGTTAGAAATTAGTCACAATCACATGACCAACATTTCTTCGAATTTATTTTCCCATTTATCTTTCTTAAGAAAACTTTCTCTGTGGCAGAGCAACGTCACCTGGTTTTCTAAAGATCTTTTCGAAGGCGTCGACGTGCTCGAAGAATTAGACCTCAGTTCTAATGGTCTTAACGAACTCCCCGCGTCAATATTTAAGCCCTTAAAGAAATTAAAGAAACTGACGTTATTTTCCAACAAATTTTCTTCATTGCCACAAAATTTGTTCAAAAATAATGCGGAACTTGAAACAGTTGTGATACTAAACAACGATGTCAAACTGAGGGAGCTACCTAAATACCTTTTTGGGGATTTGCCAAACTTGAAGGAAATATATATACAGAGAAGTGGTCTAGAGACCGTGCCATACGATGTTTTTGCCAATTCACCGCTAATTACGAACATATCATTAGCATACAATGACCTGACAACCCTACCGGAAGCCATATTTAACGATCAGATAAACCTCCTCGAGCTGGACCTGAGTTACAATCAGTTGAGCGAGCTGAAGCCTAAATTATTTTCATCTTTAGTGAGATTGGAAAGGCTTAAATTATGCCATAACTCTCTTGTGGAAATATCTGGGTAAGTAAAATTGGTGTTGGCTCAATATCCTTTCATTCGATTATCGGGTATGTGACGTAATTTACTTTTCATTACAGCCAAACCTTTTCGTCGCTACTTAGTCTAATATACTTGGAAATGGAGCACAATAACTTGAAAACGATTTCGTCGTATTTGTTCAGTAACAACAAACAGAGAATGTCAATATCTCTGGCTTACAATAAACTTGATTTTGAGGACAAAGAGCTCACAAACAATTCATGGATGGTGAAAAGGGCGTCGCCGTTTGCCCACACTTATAACTTGAAGCTATTGAACATAAGTCATAATGAATTTAGAGTAGCTTTTGAGGACTGGTGGGTGAATGGTCATGAGAATTTAGATATTAGTCACAATAATATACAAAACCTTTGGGTAAGTGCCTCAAATAATTTAAATCGATTGTGTCCTAAAAAAGTGAACTTCTGAGTGATATTAAACATAATGTGTTTTGTTACAGACTGATGAGAAGGCTTTAAAAAATTACCAATATTTTATGAAAAAACCCATGAAGAATGTATGGATTTCTAAAAATCCTCTTAATTGTGGATGCGAGAACTATTTATTCATTGATTATTTATTAGAATTCACAAAAACTAAGGTGAGTTTTAGATTTATGATAATATCATGTTTTGAAATTACTGTAATATGTACTAATAACTTTGTCCCACCATTTTTTTTCGTTGGTCTCCTGACAATAACAAACACAGAAAACAATAACTATCCAATTTGGTGCAGTCATTCCTGAGTTATGCTCGTACATACATTTTGGTTATTAATTTTTATGTTTATATTTGTAAAAGTATAAAACAGAAAAACGATCGAGATTTTATATAGTTGAAGGACTGATGAATGATAGGTTTCGCAGAAAAAGACTTTTCACTATACCGCTGGTAGCAGCTAGTTTCGATATAATGTGTGTAGAATAAAAGAAAGCTAATACTCTCTTGTTTGTTCCAGATTGCCGATTTGAAACATGTGCGGTGCCCACTTTGGGCTAAAGAAGCCTGCTACATGAGATTCACAATTCTTATAACGCTCATGACCATAGTAATATCACTGTACACAATCATTTTAATAGTATTCATAATCTATAGGAAGCAAATTAATTCAATTGTAAAGAAGAAATTAAATAATTTCTATTCTACGACTCCTAAAAACGACAAGGCGTACAGAATAAACCTGGATTTCTGTCTTAAAGATGAAGAATTTGTAACTAGGGAAATATTACCAGTTATGAATAACACGGAATGCCTCAAAAGTCTCATGCCTCCGGCGGCAAAAGAAGATGAAAGTAAAGACACTTATTTAGGATATAAGAAGTCGGCCAATTATAAACGTTACGTCAAAGATGTGAAGCCACGAGCTAGAATCGTAGTGTTCTCATCCAACTACTTAACGCAACGATACGGTCATGTTGACATCAAAAAAATACATAGTGAAATGTTGAAAGCGGAAAATACCGTTTATGTCTTCGCTGATATCGGTCCGGAGAACTCAATATATGCGTTCCTAGAAGAACAACGTGATATTCGAAGGACGCTAAAGTGGGACGAAGAATATTTCTGGACGAAATTGCTTCTTATGTTAAAAGAATTTGTTTTATCTGATGAACCAAAACAAATGAATGAAATATTTATCGCTCCACCGGATTCGTTTGCGACATCAAATGTCAAATCTTTATCTCTGTCAAATCTCCCGGAATGGCCCGACACGTACGATGTCAACACACTGACTCGCAGTTTCCACACTCTGACACATAGCCAAGTTTAGTTACACTCTCTATACTTAATTTAGCGAGGTAAAGACTGACTTCTCCGCTACGATAACATCTGAACTCAATCATAGTTTTCGAATCTTCATTTCTTTTATATCGTTAATTTAAAATGAAGTAGTAGATACTAAATACAATACTGCTTGTATAAAATTTTTATAAAACTATTTTATCATGTAAAAATTAGGGTAATAACTTATTGTTTGTAAACGTTAACTGTGAATAGTAGAATGCAAACCCACTCGTTGTACTGCGGTTTGACCTGTGATGCCTACTTCAAAGAAGTGTGCGTCATAAATAACAAAGGCAAATGTAATCAATGGTTAAGCGTTTATTTAAAGTAAGTGTAAATAAATTTAATGTAACATTAATATGATTGAAAACATTAAAGTTTCTTGGAAACTTCATGTTGTTAAGAGTTGTAAAATGCAGCTTATAATAAACCTGTACTTTAACAACACGCTGGTCATTTTATTTACAACCTTTTAGAGTTCATATTTTTAACAACCCCTTTTATTTTGCAGTGAAGTCATTATTCAAACGACCACCGTTTCCGACTCTGGAATTCTTAAAGAAACCGTTTATATACGTATGTTTCACTATGTATATAAAGGAGTGTAGTGATACTGAATATAAACAATTACTCCTATAAAACTGTATTTAAAACTGCAAACGATACTGTTCTTAGTCTATAGTTTCCTGGTGATCGTATTACATTGTTTAAGCCACAAAAAGGATTTTTTACCATAATGATAAAAATATATTGCAGATATATCGGAAATATATTCTTTCAGCCCGTTTGTCTCATCCAATTTGTGCTAAACTGTACATGTAGCGTAAATATATACATACTTTCAACATATTGTCACTTTTTCGATACCAATTAGGAATATTAAACTAAAGCTTTCATACTGTAATGCGCAATATTTCAAAAGAACCGAGTTTTTGTGGGTACCCCAAATATTTGTTCGTTACTGGAAAATAACGTAATAAAATTATTTATTAAAAAACTTGGAAGTCCCGAAAAATTTCTTTATATTATTTGAAACGTCTAAAAAACATAAAAAAACCCAATAGTAGCCTAGGTGTATCGGGAACAGGGTCCAAGCTACCGGTGGTCAGGGCTCTTGAGAGAGGAATTTCCTCATAATACGATTAAAAAAAACTTTTAAAAATGTCCTGTTACTTTCGTGTTATTGTCTCACGTAAATCATATTCGTTACAAATGTTAAATTGCAAGGGTTAAGGATAAAGTAGCTGTGACACACGGACAGACGTGCAACACTGTAAGGGTTCCTCGTTTTTATTCAGACGTAAGGAACCCGACGCCTGTCGTAATTTAATACGTTATTCCGATCGAACGCAGAGGCGATATCGGTTATAACGTTAATTGGAAGGGTGTATGGCCTGATATTGATTACCTTCCATGTAGGCGTTTTTCCATAGAACTGATAGGTTAGCAGTAATAAATGAAAATCGTATTAATTACTTTGAATTATATTCAATTTATTTGAGCTATATATATTAATTTAAAAAAAATTACATGAACTCCCACCTGTATCGGGAACAGGGTCCAAGCTACCTATGGTCAGGGCTCTTGAAACCTCCACATTTATTATTACTAAAATGTGACCGCCGAACATTCATAAAATAAATGTAGGTAGCCTTATCTACCTCACTAAATCTTTTGCAAATTCAATATGTAGTATGCGAGTTGTATACTCTTAAAACTTTCAGTTATTCTGTTCATTAATACCTAAGTACATTAATAACATCCCATAAGCATGATATTTGAGTTTAAGAACAATTTGTTCATCAAGAGGTATTTTCATATAATTATGATGGAAACCGATTCAATCACCGACACCATGTGCCTTCAACCCAAAAGTAAATAAGCAATATAAAAACCAACATCAATATCGCATGGGAATAAATTGCGAGTGACAGCTGGTCGGGAACTTCCATCAAACCAAAACCATAGCAACGAGCGAGCGAGGGGTGCTGAGCAGAGTCGTGTGAAGCCGATGGCAGCCGAGGGGACCCGATGGCAGCCGAGTGGACCCGTATATTTGAAAATATAAAGCCTTGACCAGACTACGCGTAGTGGCCAGGGCGGTTGCAGACGCGAAAGCTGTCATATACTTTTCATCACACTGCACGTAAACAGTATCTACACATACAGGTTAACTTGGCCGTAATGCCTAGCCTACATAAAACCCTCGAGCTTTCTTATTGTCATGAAACCCAAGGTCGGTAAGTAATTTTTTTTTTTAATTTTAGCACAGCACACAGGTCATGCAAGTTCAAGCAAGGAGTTTACACGCAATTGAAATATTTTCTTAAGGCCGTGCGCGCACTGCCTTGCGGTGGCCGCAATTGCGGTAGTTCTACCGCACCGGTAGAATGACCGGGGCCACCGGTGACTCTACGCACGCGTTTATTCCACCGCAGTGCGCGCACTTCTATGACACTCCATACTTCACAGATTTTGCGTTTCCAAAACGCAACGCAGTGCGCGCACGGCCTAAAATGTTATCTGAACAGGAATTTCATTGCAATCTCGCTACATGTTACTCAAATACTCAACTAATGTTCTTAATAATCGATTTTAATAGTTTTTTGTATCAAACCGTCGAAATTATTTTTATTTTTTTCACTCCGTCGCGTCATGGCAGTAGACCTACGTAAGTACTTGCCCTTTACGTTTCTGAACGAAACATTTGTATAATCTGTGGTGTGAGCATAAAGCCCGCCATCCGCTTTTAAATTTTTGATATCTGAGGGGTTAAAAAAAGTTCACTTATTTCGTAAGTTACGTAATAATAGTTGTGCTGACTTGTGTATTAAAGCTATAAATTTACCTTTTGTATTTGAAGACAAGTAAAAAAGTTATAAAAAATGTCGTCGTCGTCCGATGAGTGTGATTTAAATGCAACACCGCCAGATATTATCCATGCAGCAAAAACAATTAATGTTGTACAGTGACGATAAATTTTAATAAGTAAGTTTTTTCTGTCCTATAATTTTATTTATTTACTCGCAAATATGATGAAAAACATTGTACGTTTCACGGGCGGTACGGGAATTACGAACCTCGACTCAGAAAGGCCTCAGTTTCCGACTTCGGGCTTCTACTAGAGCCTCGATCGTAATTCCTTACTTACCACCCTTAATACACAATGTACTATTACATATTGCACCATCCAAATTACATTTTACTAAACAGCGTTTTATAGTCAATAATTGTGTGATATTACTCAAATTGGACGGACTTAATGCAACAAGGCATTCTCTTCCAGTCAACTTTTGGGTTAAAAAGACCATAATGTTGTAGGTGTACAAGCAAAATAAATGTCATTATCGAAAGAATATATTATGTACTAGCTGTACCCGCGTCTTCGTCCGCGCGGAATAGTGACTTTACAGCAGCATTTTTAAATTTTAGGCTAATGATTTTGAAAATAAAACTCAAACATAATTTGAATGTCATATTTATTAATATCTAACCAAAAGTCTAAAAAATTTGTTTCAAGCTTCTAGCTTAAAAAATGACGTAATTTCCATACAAACTTTCATCCCCTATTTCAACCCCTTACAGCCTTTTTTTCACATTAAAGAGCAGCCTATGTCCTTTCTCAGGCTCTAGACTATGTCCATACCAATTTTCATTAAAATCGGTTCAGTAGTTTAAGCGTGATTGCGTAACACACAGACAGACAGAGTTACTTTCGCATTTATAATATTAGTAAGGATTAGTAAGGATATATAAAAAAATATAATTAATAATAATTATAATTTATTTATAAAAGTATATATTTAATATTAATAAGTCATGGAGTCCGTCCGCTGCCTAATTGGAAGTCTCCAGTCTCCTAACAAGATCGCACGCTCGCTTGGCGTCTCAGTACTAATCTGCCCTAGAATCTGGCTCGCTACCCGAGTTCTTTAACACTGGAGTTACTCACCTGATCCACAAATCTGGTAGCACCGCGGAATCCAAAAATTATAGACCAATCACGTGTCTGCCAACAGTCTATAAGGTTCTGACATCCATTTTGAGGGTTAAAATTAACAAACACATTGACGACAATCACATCATGTCTACCTCTCAAAATGGATGTAAGAATGGGTCATTATAACTCCTCATTGATATGGCCATTAGCCAACAGGTTCGATGTTCCAAAAAAGATCTGTCAACATGTTGTACAAGAAGGCCTATGACTCAGTGCCCCATACATGACTCATGAGGGTGCTAGAATTGTATAAAATTAATGCAACTTTACACGCCTTTCTGACATCATGTATGGAACAGTTCTTCGCTATCCAGGATGTCGATATATCCCAAGGTACAGCAAACCGGTAAGGATCGAGCGAGGTATATTTCAGGGCGATAGTTTGAGTCCGATTTGGTTTTGCTTAGCCTTGAATCCTCTAAGCACGCTGTTGGAGAATTCAGGCCTGTTGGTTGCGGAATTGTTCGAAAGTTACCGCGGCCTCGGAACTCGAAGGGCATATGATGGAACACGGATAGGTTTTAGTCAGTAAAAGTCTGATACACCCTCCCGCTTCACTAAGATCGGAAGGCAGTCATTGGATGATTTCCCATTGTAACATGGGTGTGTGAATAAAAAAATAGATTTACTAAATTTACAATATTTATTCACATCCACTCAAGGTAGACGGTGAGCAGGTAGTGAGTCCAATATCGAGCGTATTGAGTCGTAGTTTCGCCGAGTGAAAAACCACTATCCTGATAGTATAGACGGAGGCAGGTAGGCGACGCTCAGCTTCTCCAGTCTTCGACGGCCCGAGGAGTAGCAGGCGGACAGGCAGCTTCTGTCCCACGTACTTGCAGGTAGACCCGCTGACTCGACGAGCTGAGGGTAGACCGGGATCTCGCTTCGGTTATAGGTGGCAGACCAGGTGGTTCCAGAAACAGGTAGGTATCTAGGTATAATGAGCCCTGGCGTAGAAACTCTGGCATAGGAACCCTGGCGTAGGAACCCTGGCGTAGGAACCCTGGCGTAGGAACCCTGGTGTAGGAACCCTGGAATTTGGTAATTGGTCATGTTATAATATGTCCGAAATCCTGCTTTGACTGCAATATCCCGATAACCGCCTATATGTCGACGTATACTAAACGGAAGCGGTAATCAAGCACAAGCAGCTATCGTGATGAGGCAGTCTAGGCAGCGTGATATACAAGCACAAGCATAAGCATGATGAAACACTATTATACAAATGTAGGTATAATTATAATAAGCAAGGAAGAATGCTAAACCATTACTGATCTACACTGATTCTACACTGAACGTAAACAAGCAAAATAATATAACCGGTCATGCGATCTTTTAGGATCTTTTTTTAACCGACTTCAAAAAAAGGAGGTTTACAATTCGTCTTGAACATTTTTTTTTTATGTATGTTACCTCATAACTCGGAGACGGCTGGACCGATTTGAAAAATTCTTTTTGCGTTTGGATGGGTATAGTTTCTAGTTGGTCCCATTGTTACAAAATCAGGATCTGATGATGGGATCCTGGAGAAATCGAGGGTACTCTTCAAATATTATAGGCACACCTATAGCGTTTTGGGTATTTCTCATAGTACCTTGAGCAGTTGCTTCCGAAAAGTACCATTTGGGGAAGTTGAACCGATGATGAAGACCACAGATGGCCACTGAAACTCCTCAATAATAAGTATTTCGTGGATTGCGATTCGATTACTTGAGTACGGATGTTAAACACTTTATGCTCGTCACAATACATATATGGTGATGTAGAGCTGATGATCAAGTACCAGGAGAACTCCTCAAAAATTAACGGCTATGCATCGGGAAAAGCAAAATTTTGTTAAAAGTGATAAGTTGTCGACATTATGGCTTTTATAACTAGATAAATTACAAACCGACCCACTAAAAAGCGTGAAAAAATTTTTTTTTGCAAAATATCGAACTGACTTCCATATCAAAACACTACAAAGGCAAAAATAACTTTAATTTCGGAAGGCGGTGTCTTTAGTTTTGTATATATTTTCGTTTTTGACACCGCCTTCCGAAATTAAAGTTATTTTTGCCTTTGTAGTGTTTTGATATGGAAGTCGGTTCTATTTTTTGCAAAAATTTTTTTTTAACAAATAGTGTATATCAAGCAAATAGAATATGCATGACATACATACAACACCAAAGATAATTCTAGAACACAGCAACATAATAATATATGAGATCTAAGTTAGTTTTAAGGAAGGATGAATGAATGAAGTCAAGTCACTCAAGTCATGCAGCTAAACAAAGACACAAATCTATAAAGTAGACAATAATAACACTCACCCGATACTGGGGTACACTGAATTAATTTTTATAATTAAATTACTTTAAAATAATATTTAGGTCAATATAAGTTCGCACAGAATAACGATGGTAAGTAGGTCGTAGCGAGATAATTAAGACGACTATTGTAGGTCAGAGCTGTGTTACCACAGATTACTAAATAGTTACTTCGTAAGTGGTACGTAATGCGCTCTCACCCGCGCGTTCGCTGTTATAAACCGCGTGCGCCTACCTACATGTCAAAAAAATGGAGGGAGTTTGATTGCGAAATACTAATTATGTTTCGTTATACGTAGCCTTTGTTTATTTTATAGATTTAAATAACGTACTACGTTACACCATCCTTAAAAAAAAGGCTGTAGGTTGAAAAGAGGTGGTCAGGTTATTTCTCACCTCCTTTACATGGATGATTTAAAACTTTTTGGCGCCACTAGTCTACAACTGACGGAACTACTGAAGGTTTCAGTAGTGCCATCAGGATGGAGTTCGGTGTCGACAAATATGCGATTATGCATGTAAAGCGAGGGGAGATTATGGAATCCGTGGGATCTCAAACCTCGAATTCCATAAACCTGAGATCCCTCTCTCCAACTGAACCTATAAGTATTTGCGTATGTCGGAAGCGTTAAGTATTAATGTAGTTGACATGAAGCAATCCCTGAAGGAGCGCTTCTTTGGCCGCCTAAAGAAGGTATTTAAAAGCCGTCTATCGGGCGGAAACAATGTGCGTGCCTTCAACGGTTGGGTCATGCCAGTGTTGATATACTCTTTCGGCGTACTCAAATGGACTCAAACTGAACTTGACGCCCTGGATAGGAGAGTTCGTACATTGCTGACTGCATATCGAATGCATCACCCACGCTCGTCGGTGATGAGGCTCTATATCCCGCGGAAATATGGAGGTCGAGGCTTTTTGAATGCTAAAACTCTCCACAACCGCGAAGTATGCAGTCTCAGGGAACATTTCCTTGCTTCCGAAGTGGGTATGCATCGAGATGTAGTAGCGATGGACAAGGGACTCACCCCGCTCACCTTAGCTAATGAGAACTGGCACAAACCTGCAGTGCTAGACACTAACGATCAAAGAGGAATATGGCAGAGTAAGTTAGTAGTAAGTAAGTTCATGGACGTTTTTCCGGGCCCTACATGGGTCCGACATAGACCAAGTGGCGTCCGTAGCTTGGTTACGCTTCGGTGACCTCTTTGGGGAAACCGAAGGTTTTGTCTATGCAATTATGGACGAAGTTATCATGACGAACAACTAGCGGAAATTTGTTGTGAAAGATGGCACGGTTGACATATGTCGGGCATGTCACCGTCTGGGTGAATCAATCCGCCACATTTTCTCTGGTTGTTCTCGTCATACTAATGGAGAGTATTTGCATAGGCACGACCAAGCTGGCCACTGCGCAAGTTGCTGATGAATTATCTTGGACGCAAGATAATTCATCAGCAATTTGCTCTGAAATATTCTCTTGTGGAATCGGCAGTGCCATTCTATAGGTATGTGCCCGACTTAGTTCTCGATAATGGCCATGTCACATTATACTGGGATCGATCCATCATCACTGACAGGACTATTGTAGCCAATAAGCCTGATATAGTGATGGTGGACCGCATCGAGAGGCTTACCATTATTGTCGACATAACCATCCCGCATGACGAGAACCTTGTGAAAGCTGAGAAAGATAAGCAAATCAAGTATCTTGACTTGGTACACGAGATTGTCGACATGTGGGATGTGAACTCGGCAATCATTGTAACGATAGTCATCTCAGCCAATGGCTTAATAGCCAAGAGCCTCGACCAACACCTCAGGAGGCTCTCGTTAGGCGGTTGGATCAAGGGCTTGCTTCAGAAAGCGGTATCCTGTACACGGCGCGTATTGTCAGGAGGTTCCTCTCTTTGGAGCCTTGACCGCCGGTAGCTTGGACCTTATTCCCGATACTGGTGAGCTACTATTTTTTATATTTTTAAATGTTTGTTTTAGAGAATATTTAAAAATTTAATAATTGATATGTATATTATATTGAAAATAATTGAAACTAATAATAAAATACATATATATGCTAAAATAATAGACTAATAATTTCGGTGTTTCATAATAATCTTTCTGACTAAGAGAACTCACAATTCTATAGCATATATTACTCAAAACGACGATTTCACATATTTGATACTTCTCGCATTCCTTAGCAACCGCGCAAGCTTCTCTTCCTGACCGGGGCCCAATGGCACTTTTATATCGGCAATAAATTGTCGGTTATGAATACCTATGTACATATGTACAATGCGCTGGTAATGGTTGTGCATAAATAAAGATAACATACGTATCTATAAATGCTTTTATATGTGTAGAATAGGATTTATGCACACTAGGTTGAGGATTTAAACCGCATTAAAATGCTACTCGAATTTGATTGAAATTGGTACATATCTAAAAAATACAAAATACGAGGCACAAAGGCAGACTTCTAAGTGCTAAAAAATGTTTTCAGTGTTTACATTGTATCAAAGGATATTTAGAAAAAAAAAAAACAATCAGACTTAAAACTACTGTTACTACATGAAAGTCGTTAAAATCACATAAAGCTAGAACAGATTGCTTTTCAAGATCACTATCTACACTTCAACAAATTGATCTTTCTTTTAATGGCTTTCCACACTGCACTGAAACTGGTTTCTTAGATTCCAATAAACGTTTGATGCTCGGATTATTTCAGGATTGTTTTTTTGCAGTCAAATCTCTTAAAAAAGTTAAAATAAAATATATATATAAGTAAATAAATAAATAAGTTTCAACGTATGTTGGTTTAAATTTTAACTATAATTATTGCGTGCAAGCCTGGCAATAGAGGTCTTCGCCTTCGAATAATGATTACTTACATACCATAACAAACTGTCATCTTCGACCACATCATCACTTAACATCAGGTAAGTTTGTGAGGTATTCCTCGAAGCGCTACCATTTTGAAGCGCACCTAATGAAGCGCTCCTTTTTTATTCCTCGGAGCGCTCCTTTTCCGATAACATGGTATCGGGAGCGCTACTAAAAGGAGCGCTCCGAGGAATAAAAAAGGAGCGCTTCATTAGGTGCTCTTCAAAATGGTAGCGCTTCGAGGAATACCTCAAGTTTGTGGTCAAACGCAAGCCTATTAACAAGTTAAAAAACATGCAGTGATAAGGTGTACAACCTTACCTGATACACAAACTCACCTGATGTTAAGCGATGATGTGGTCGAAGATGAAGCACGCTTGCCCAGAAGTAACCTATTTTTTAATAATGACAAATTATATATTAATTTGTTTAGTCAATTTGCAGTTATTCAGTTTGGGTGTCGTAACCTAGTTACTGGATTGTTGAAAGCAAAATGGCATTAGATCTATTTTAATTTCTAGTATTTAGAAGCATTCAGTTGGGTCAGAAATGGATAAAAGGTAATTTGGAAAACTATGGGTAGATTGAATACTTTGATTACTTTAAAGTAATTTTAAAAAGAATAATTAATAATGGCTGCACTAGAACGTAATGACCATAAAAATTTTCACATATACATAAAAGTTATGCCTATTTTCCACGAAACAGTGTCCATTAAAATTAAATACATATATGTGTTGCACCAAAACAGGTTCTATATTATTTTAACGACCCATTTGCAGACTATAAATCCTCTGGTCATTACACACTGCCCACACATTCATAAGTATCAGTAAATACCATCGACATGGCTACATACTCGCAATCACGTTGTGGTAACAGAATGCAATAATGATTAAATTTTAACTGATACTAATACTACTTACAAACAATGTGATATTTGGTAACTGGTCACATTATTGTTGTACTATACTGTAGTTTAAATTAAAATGTTCAGCAGTAGCTTATTTTGCTTTAATAACTTCTGGACTTTTTTTTATTGATAATAGGTTCGTGTTTGGCTCCCATCTCAATTGATGGTAAGTAAAGATGTGGTCGAAGATGAAGAAAAAACCAGGGACTGTGGCACTTTTAACTCACTAAACCCATCTCGTTGATCACCATCATACAAAAGAGAGCCCTCTTGAAATATCACTCGTCTGTGCAACGTTTTCTAAGGCATATCCGTCGTGTTTTATTCTATACCCATACTCCGTAAGTATCTTGTTTTTCTTAAAACCATCGAGTAATAACTTCATGAATAAGAAAATGTAGACTCTGCCAGTTCGATTAAAAAAAATGGGCTTCTTTTTTTTTTTCTTAACCAAATAATTAATACAATACAATGAAATTTCTTGTGACGTTATGCTTTGGTATACTCTTACCTTAACATAACATTACAAGCACCTGAACCATAGTAGATAATAAAGTTGCCAATTTCTGCATAAAATATGAGAACGAGAATTATGCTAAGCTCCACCTGTACCAGCTAAAATAAAATATACTAAGATTGAAAGTTAATTTTGAAATTTAGACTCAGTTCTACGGAATTCATGGACAGTGTTGAATGCACCATGCAGTTCGTATCCGCATCTGCTACAAATCGCATAGTATCCACAATATAGTCAAAAGCAGAAAAAAATGCTCCTTCGTTTTCTTGAAACTTAAAGAAAATGCGCTTTTCCCGTTTTAGAATTTCTTGAATCGTCAAATTCTTTTATATGGGGTACCTAATCTGGAGAAATATACCAATATTTAAGCCACTCTGTGGCCTGCATGGTAATAACAAGATAATATCAAGTATCTCAGCAGATAAGGTTGCCGACTTGTATTTAAGACAATGCATTTCGGAGAGTGTGTTTAAACCTTGTGTAAAATACCCCACTTTGTTCGAGCTGCCGTCAGATATTCAGTCAGTGAAACATCGACTCGGGTTCCTGATATTTTACCTCTTTGTTCTTCGACATACAAAGCTCTGTAGTCTGTGAATATTACCGAAGAAAGGACTTTGTTGAGTAAGGTTATTCGAGTCCTGAAAATGAATGTGAATAAGATATCTCTAGAACATGCGGTACATCATTACTTACGTTGCGTCGTCGTGTTATTTTATTTGAATATCAATATGATATTTACTGCACACATGTTTTTCTAAAAAATTGGAACAAAGTAGGTTTTTATTGTATTATCTGTAGTAGGATATCAAACGTATCAAAATAGGTGAAATAAATAGTACCATATGTTGTTCACGCGTAACTAATTACTGATCTATGCTCTGTAGTCGTCTTTATTAGATACTAATTGTTCTCTGTAGCTACAGCATACTAGCGTTTATTTTTATTAGTCTGGAATAGAAACTTTGTTTGGTTTTATATGTAAAACTACTTCTTTACAAGCTTCTTGTCAAACTTTTTCTTTTTTTTTCGCCACTAGATCACAAATGAAAGTAACACTCAGATAGTTATTATAATATAGCATTTCCTGAAATAAATGTACTCATCTGTACGTTATTGCATTCTGCGGACTGCATTGAAATTCACGAAGATATCAGTTTTCCAGCTGTATAGGAAACAAGTCAAGAATCCTATATAATACCATCTCGACAACGGAACCGCAATAAGCCGCTTATTCTTCTTCAAATCAGCATAAAAGTTTTCATATCGATATCGGAGTCTCGCTGTACAATACGGATGCATTATTGCAATGTTTCACGGCATGGCATGTATTCGCGGCACGTTGCTTGTCGGCGCGTCGCGTCCCCCGGGGGGTTCCAACCGAGATTCGTCCGGGAACCCCGCAGATGTATAGACTCCCTAGTGGCTGTCTACATTTGCAACATTGATTAGATCAGAATTTTTTTTTGCTAAGATTATCGCGTTTGATTTTGCGTTTTCGTTAGCTGGAGTTGAAGTTGGAAAAGTATTGTATATTATATTTATTTATTTACACTTCATGCACATAGGTACAAAAATGGATTTAATGCCGTAGGCATTCTCTATCAGTCAACCATGAGTGGTGAAGAGATAGAAGTAATCATTACTAAAAGAATCATAATTGTAATGAAACATTATCAGTATTTCGGAAATGTTATGAAATGTATACAAGGAATGGGTATATATTGAAATTTTATTATATATCAAAAAATTGTAAATTGAATTGTCTCCTACAATATGTTACCTAAACTTAATCTCACGGGAAATGACGCAATTAAATAAAACTAGATAGAACCTTCATAAAGCTTGTAGCACTTTAGGTTCTATTTGAAACTACTACAGTGTTAAAGAACAATAAATACACACAGATGTGCTTAACTTTTTACAATTCCCAGACCACTTATATTTAGTACTAGTACTCTCGCGGGGCTTCGCTCCCGTGGATTATATCACGGTAAAAACATAACTCTCCTTTTTTGCAGTCGGGTAAAAAGTAGCCTATAACCTTCCTCAAGCTTCAAGCTACTTCCATACCAAATTTCATCCAAATCCACCCAGTACTTTCGAAGATTAGCGCGTTCAAGCAAACAAACAAACAAACAAACAAACAAACAAACAAACAAACTAACAAACTTTTCCGCTTTATAATATTAGTATAGATTCACACGTCATTTCGCTAAAAGCACAAAAAAATATCTATAGAAATAAGTCTGGCTGCATTGCAATGTTTCGCTTCGGGAGGGGCAATGTTCGCGTTGCTACCCCCGCGAGGGCTGTGAAATGAGATTCGTCCCCATAACACGCAGATGTATGGTCTCCCTAGCGACAGCGCTCTATTCATTGCAATGATTAGTTTGAAATTATAACGGAAAATATTATGGTAAAATATTGTATGTTTTAAGAAATTGGTTTCATTGTGAACTTTGAAGTCAGGCATTGATTAGAACTTTGATGAAATGAAATGAATGAAACTATATAATGTCTACTGTATTCTTCGTTGCTATGTAAATATTTTAAACAGGCTAAAGTATTTATTCCTTTTACATCTTCATTTATTTAAATTTACTTCATTGGTTGTGTTATGAAATCGTGATTACCATGCAAATAAATAACGAACTCAATCCGTTGAACTATCCGATTGTGACTGACTGTAAAATTCTTAAAGCGCGCACATGGAAATATCTCATTTAATTTCATAGCCACAAGCATTTTCTGTAAAAGAGAGTTATTCGTGAGCTTTATTTTTATCATCATTCACGTAAATACGAAAAACATCTTTTTTTATATTATTTCCTCAGTCCATTTCCTGGAATACACGCATCCCCTCATAAAAATACACAAAAACAAAAGAACACTACCAGCTAGTGACGTCATAAGATTGAACGGTCCACGAATTAAGTACAAAGTCTGTCACCGGTATGTCGGTGATCAGGGCTCCTCATGAAATATTCATGTGCACGGATGCGGTCGAATGTACCGCTGCGATATATTTACCGCTGACCACGTTAGCCCGACGCCAAAATAATAACTAGGGGTACATTGTACCAATATATACGCTGCATTTGAGGGTTCCTTCGGCGTAATTTTACTGGACAGGGGTTCTTTCGATATAAAAGGAAAATGGGGCGGATTTTTTTCCTCGTTAAGTCACTTGATTGAGGAATAATTAAGTGGTTGTATTGAGTAGGGCTGTGTTTGATCCAATATAAAAAGGTTCTTGGTCTAGTAGATAAAGGCATATTTCTTTTAATAAATCTAGGAGGGTAAATTAATCATTTCTTTGATGTAGTGAAGTGCATAAATGAAAATTAACCTTCAGACATTCTTTAGAAACAACAAAGACTAATGAATTTAGTTTATTTTTCTGCAATCTAATGTACCCAATCTTAAAATACTTTGTTACTAGCTTCTGCCCGCGACTTCGTTCGCGTGGGAGGGTTTTCCCGCCTAAATCCCAATTCCGTGGAAATTCTAGGATAAAAAGTAATCTATGTCCTTCCCAGGGTTTTAAACTATTCACATACCAAATTTCTTCTATAGAAATCGGTTCAGTGGTTTAGGCGTGAAAAAGTAACAGATAGACAGGCAGACAGAATTACTTTCGCATTTATAATATTAGTATGGATAGTATAGTATAGTATGGCATAGTAAGTAAGACTGAAGCCTTATCATTTTTTCCGTTTTATCCAGCTACTCATCATTATCTGCCAAGCAATTTCTCAACTATTTTGGGCTCATGTTCCAAGTTAATCGGGTGCAGCTGAGGACCCCTATTTAACATGGATCAACTGCTTCCACTTAGTAACTGAGTTACATAATACCCCCCGGCGCTATCATTGGTATGAAATTTTCTGGTGTCTCACTACACGTAATGACTTTTAAAGATATATAATACAAATATAAAGTGCCAGGTAAATAATACCATAGATAGATAGAATATACTTTATTGTACACCAAAAATTGAAACATACTTACATAACCTTATTTCTATAACTTTGGTTACAATGGCGGTCTTATCGCTGAGAGCGATATCATCCAGACAACCTTTGGAAGGGCTTTAAAAGCTTTAATTGAATTGGGTAGGGCTAAATTAGTGTACTACAAATACTCATAACGAAAAAAACAAAACCAATTAAAATATATAAGTATATATATATATAAATACAATACATATTTATATAAAATATATAAATGTAATGTGTTCTTTAACATCGTGTGGAGAAAAACAAAGAAATAATCATAAATTTGAAAGAAAATGATTGGCAACCGAGCTTTTAAAAGCAGCGAGTGACTGCGCTTGTCTTACTGACACCGGCAATGCATTCCACAACCGAATAGCCTGCACCGTAAAAGAATGCTCATAAAATTTAGTGGAATGTGTAGGCATCAAAAGTCTCAAATTCTCTGATGATCTCAAATTTCTACCATGTGTGTCATGAAGGAACTTAAATCGTTCTTTGAGATAAAAGGGAGTCGCTGGATTGAAAATAATACTGTAGAGTAATGATAAAATATGTATATTCTGGCGAAGGCGGATAGGCAGCCACTTGAGTTTAATGCGAAACTCAGAAACATGATCATACTTGCGCAAACCAAATATGAATCTGATACAAAAATTTTCGAGTCGCTGAAGCTTATCTAACTGCACTTCAGTGAGATCTGGATAACTTGCATCAGCATAGTCGAGGATAGGGAGAAGAAGAGATTGGGCAAGCGCAGTTTTAGTGGCAGTCGGCAGGAAATTGCGCAATCTGCGTAAAGACCCCGCATAGGCAAACAGTTTGCGGCTCACTTCCTGCAACTGGGGACCCCAAGACAAATCCTTATCAATATAAATACCAATGTCTCTTACTGAGTCACAGTAAGGTATAACAGCTCCATCAAAAACGATTTGGGGAAGGGTCGTCCAGTCAATTTTGGAACGTAGCCTAGGGCTGCCAACAATAATGACTTGAGTCTTCGCAGGATTAACCCTCAAACCATGATCCAAACTCCAGTCAGAAATACGCGCTAAGTCTTTATTCACTATATTCACCGCCTCAGACAATTCCTCAACGGGAGCTTGTGAATAATTTTGCAGATCATCAGCATAAAGGTGGTAGGATGAGAGAAGTTCATTAGAAATTGAATTTATAAATATGGCGAAAAGAAGAGGAGAGAGAACGCCCACCTGCGGTACGCCAGCAGTAGTATTGCACCATGAAGACAATGAACCTTCAATACAAATACGTTGTCGGCGGCCACACAGGTAACTACGAAACCAATCAATAGCTGTTGGAGATATGTTAAGAGAGCACAGTATCCCGAGCAAAATATCAAAATCAACAGTGTTAAAAGCATTATTGAAATCAAGTAAGGAATGTACCGTCAGTTTCACATAGTCCATTCCTGATCTTATATCGTCAGTAATGTTAACAAGAGCTGTGGTAGTGCTATGCCCTGGACGAAACCCGGATTGATAAAAATTAAGGAGTCTGTTTCTACAGAGGAAAGCACTAAGCTGGCTATGGATAAGGCGTTCTAGGACTTTGGATAGGAACGGAATCATAATTGGTGCTTGTGCTGACATTCTTTTATCTTAACAGCATTTTTAATAAGAAACCACGTCATTTTGTTTCCAATACTGCAACCATACATGGTTATAATTCTATATCAAAAGGCCATACCCAGAATAAAATTTGATTAAACAAAATTCAGCAGAACTTTGAACAGATTCAGTGTACGAATAAATTGTTCACGAAACCGCCAGATTGAGTAAACTAAATTATGTTCGCCAAGGCGACTATGAACAGTCAGAGGTCTGAGTTAGCCGCAAACCGGGATCTATTTATACACAAGTTAGTGGCAGATTAACAAAAAAGTTATAACTTGGATGTGCTAACAATTCTATTGTCTAAATGGAGATTAGGCAGACCCTCGGAGGATTTGCCTGATATCTAGGCAGAGTGTTCGGTTTCGAGCTAGATATTCGCAAAACAATACCTTCAATAAGTTTCATAATTAGAATATGTACTGCGAGCACGGTGATGAGCGGTGGACTTATCTTTGGGGCGTGTAGCTAGTGGGTATTAATTTATAGGTGCTATTAGCTGATTTAAATATTTAATTAAGGTCTGAAAGTCAGATAACTTCTAATGAATTTATTGTAAACGGTACACCTAATAGTTGTTACACACGATAATAAATATAACAGACTAGGGTGTAATGGACACAAGACAGGGTAATCGCTTACATTCAACCTTTGGCATGACTGAAATCAAAAGATTGGGCTTTTACCAATTAATAAATACTTGAGCTATGACAGTTTTTTATATCAATTCACGATCGTTGATTTAATAAAAAACTGCTTAGGTAAAAGAACTGAAACATTTAAAACTCAGCACGGCGGAGCCGGTCGATATAGCAATATTTAAGGAAAGCCGCCTCCAGCAGGGTAAGGTTCTCGTGATATTATCTTTATGCATATTAATACGTGAAAGAAAAACTTTGTAACCCTTTTTAGGAAAATCACACCGATGGAGGAGTATAAAATTTAGCACAGTGTAAGTTTATACGGAGAAGGTAAGCAGAATTATATTTTTATGACAACGCTCAAACTTAAAATTCGAATGTGGAGTTTCAGCCACCATGTTTCCACGTCCACCTGTAATAAACATACCATCCTAAAATTCATTTTTACTTATTCAATAAAATATTATACTTAATTAACCAAAACACAATGATATATCAATATGAAATTATATTTCCCCATATATAAAGAGGGTGAACGATTTACATGACGTGTATTTGCTTAGACGTCATTAGTTGACAGATGACAATATTATATTTCAGATTTACAACTACCCACAGTTTAGTCGCTATATATTATGGCTATGACTGGTTTCATGCCTCACTAACATATCTAACGTTGATATCGCTACAGGGAACAATTTATGAGCTAGCAGAACACGTGTACGATTATTACACAATTGAAACAGAAAGTGACTTCCAACAAATTCGATATATTGGTCAGCCTGGAGCTTTAGATACATTTGACGGCGAACAATTCATGTTTGGCATAAGTTTTCAAATATCGTCATCGTATTTCCCAATATCAAAGATATGGTGGAGTTCAGGCTAGAGGAATAGTTCTTGGGTAAATAATAACAGCTGCCCGGCTGAAAGTCAAGCAAAGCTTAACTCAGTGGATATGTGACCATGTTAACATACGAGTATAGCGATTCCTCCGAAAACACTTTAAGATGTTAGTACCGGCTGTTATTTGTACATCTCTGACAGTATGGGTAGGCAGAAGCTAGACAACGATTCACTGGTCGAATCAAAGCTTCAGAGCCTTGAACATTGACGACGAGTTGCAAGTCTATTGGTTTTCAATCGGTTACATTTCGGGGAGTGTGCGATGGAATTACACAATCTAATTCCGCCAAGCCCGTTCCATCATCGGACTACAAGACAAACTACGATGCGCCATCGTTACATGGTGGACATCCCACCCATACGCACAAAATGTTTTGGGAATACTTTCATTGTGCGTACGGCTAAGGAGTGGAATTCTCTGCCGGAGTCTGTGTTTCCTGATCGCTATAACCTGGGAGTCTTTAAGTCAAGAGTGAATAGGTTACTTCTAGGCAAACGTGTTCCATCTTCGACCACATCATCACTTTTACTATTAGGTCAGATGGTGGTCAAACGCGAGCCTATTTATTAATAAAAAAAGACAATATGGCAACAGTAGGATTTTTGTACACTGTAGGTCAGACCAATCTAAAAATTAGTCGCATGGACTACGGCTCTCACTAATATGGCTTATGGTGTTCATCGTTCACGGATGTCATGAACTACTCAGATCAATATTGAGTGAAATCGAATTCTTTTCCGGCAAATAACTTTATTTTATTAAGCTGCTTGTCATGTTAGTTTAACCCAATTGAGTATTGAGAAGTTTGACACAAAAATACTTATTCCATTCTCTCTTCGATACAGTTAGAAACATTATGGAAGTAGGCCATATTGTGAAAAGTCTAGACAATCTTATTGTTAGCGTGTGACCCAAAACACTAAGTGAAATGGAGTTTGGAGACAGTGAGCAACGCTACATTTATCACAGAGTCAACGATAAATCAATTATGTTTCGATAGCTATATAGTTGAAACTTGGCTATCATCGTGTTCCTTTAATATACTTTTAGACTGAAATAAAATAACGTAACGAAACTTTTATTCCTAAAATCTGTTTGAGAAAACATTGCCAATTTGTGAGCTGATTTTGCTTCTTTTTCATTTTATAGTCATCATCAGACTCATGCCCCAAACTAAACCACATCAACTAGTTTTGTAATATAGAGCCAAAAACCATATTAACTGATTGGTTTTCTTTCAGAATATATCTAAATTATCTCAAAAACCTAACTAAATATTTTAGTCAGTTAATTGATGAGATCTTATTAATCTTCAAAAGTACTGGGTGGATTTGGATGAAATTTGGTATAGAACTAGGTTAAAGCTTCAGGAAGGTTATAGGATATCTATCTTTTTATCCATCTGCAAAATAAAGAGATTACTTTTTTATCATAATAAAGTCCTCGGGAGCAAAGCCCCACGATTGCTAATTCATTTGATAAGACCAATCAAATATAAGTATGTACATGTACTTAATCTACCTATGTCGCATAAAATATCGATCATCTACAACCCTTGCCCGTGAAAAGTAATCGGAGACGGGCAGAACTTCAAGCTAATTTAAGCAAATGGCCCTAGTCGGTTGACGCCGGAGGAAGCGTGATGGGTTCTGTGACGAATCGACTAAGTAAGTAGAATGACTTGTAAGTAAGTAAGTAGAATGACTTGTAAGTAAGTAAGTAGAATGACTTGTAAGTAAGTAAGTAAATAGAATGACTTGTTGATGCATTTGTCGATGCTAAGATTTCAGATGAGAATTTAAGTAAGAGGCGTTATTTCAGATGAATGATAATTAAAAATATATATTTTAATTCGTTTCGTATTGAGAAGGTGCAGTTTTCTAACATCCAAACCACTCAGTAGAAAATTTGCTAAATATTATTCACGGATGATCAGTCAATGAATCAACTCCTTTAGATTTTCCATGAAGCGAAACGCGTGTTGAGTATAGGTTTGGATTGCATGTTGCATTACCTTCAGTTCGTAATAGAATGTGCCAAAATATATAGATGAGTCATAAGAAGCCTAAGATAATCCGGCGTCACAACTTAAAAGCGCGGAAGATTGGTTAGAATACGCAACACACTGGAATAAGTGAACGGGTATGGAAAAACCTATTCTCTCTAGTTTTCATTAAATTTCATCTTACCTAACCACCAATACTTATGTAATATTATGTTAGTTGCATCGCCCTCACATACCATCAAATATAAAAGTACAGAGTACAGGAAATTAATCTTAATTTGAAAAGAGAAACTATGCCATTTTCGTCTGTTCTTCTCCATAAAATATAATACAACATGGATCTTAGTCTATTTATTAATAATATAATTATTATGACGTGAATCATAAACCTCACCCTTTTTAAGAAAATTGCGCAAACGGGACGAGTATGAAATTCGGCACAGTTAAAGCTAATATAAATAATTATATTAGCTTTTGAATTCATTTAAGTTGTGGTCGAATTTCGTCCATTGAATGACGACTAGTTATTTGAAATATCCTTTTTAGGGATGCGTAGCCGAATGGCAAAAACAGAACCCTTATAGTTTCGTCAAGTCTGTCTGTCTGTCTGTCTGTCCGTCCGTACGTCCGTATGTCACAGCCATTTTATTCCGAAACTATTAAGACTATACATGTGAAACTTGGTAGGTAGGTGTATTCTGTAAACCGCTTTCCGATTTTAAGAGAAAAATAAAAAATATTTAAAATAAAGGGGGGCTCTCCATACATGGAACTAAAACTGAAAATATTTCTTTTTTCATGAAAACTATGAGTGTGTGGTATTTATAGATAGGTCTTTAAAAATGACATTGAGGTTTCTAAAACCACTTTTTCACAAAGTTAATCGTTTAAAAGATATAACTCTTCCAAAGTGGTAAAATGTGTGTTCCCCCTCTAACTTCTATAATAATAGAGCGAAAAATCGAACAAAAATATATGTCTGTAGATTTTAATATAAACTTTCAACCAAAATTAGTTTGAACGAGATTGGGTCAGCAGTTTTTGAGATAAATTATATTTTCTAAAACCGCAAATATAACTTTGTAATTCATACAAACACTATGAAAAACAAAGTTATTTGGCGAAGTTGTAAAAAATGTAAATAAGCTAGTTTTAAGAAATTTGTAAGGTTTTTTTTTGTCAGGTATATATACATATTATGTTATATTATTATAGTTACTACGGTACCCTTCATGAGCGAGTCTGACTCGCACTTGGCCAATTTTTTATTTGTAAAAGTCTATGTCAAACGTGACTTTTACTGATGTCATTGAAATAAATGAAACGTTTAATAATAAAGCAATTGCGGTACCTAAGTGTCACGCATGACAGGTCTAAACGAAAACATTAGCCTGTACATGGCCTGTACTGAATTTACTAATAGGTATAAACCTGGTACGTTGAACGTTTGTTTTAGCTTTACCTACTTAGAAAGCACTTTCACATGTGAAATACCTATGACGGTTGAGTTACAGTGTGTTGATGACAGAATGACAAGCAAATATTACTAATTACTATAAATCTCATGACCTGTTACTTGACCCTTTCTGTTGGTCATAAAAAAATTAATGGGGTTGGGTGACAAAATAAATACCTGGTTATACTGGTGGGAAAAATGCTTGTAATGTTGGTATAATATTGTGGTAGTCTGCCCCCCTGTAACTGCCCACACCTCGCAACCCCATGGTTATGGAGATATCCATGGTAAAAGTTTTGAGGTTAGGTTTTGAGGTTAGAATGAAAGTTTCCATAAATATCCATCGAATTATGAAGAGCTGCCCTCTCCTCTACAGTTTCACTCCGCCTTATCTCTGGCGCTACGGGAAGAGCAGCTCTTTCGCCTTGGCGTGCCCAAGCACGTTCACTCATGCTCGGCTCCGCGTCTTCGGTTTTTATATACACTCTAGGGGTAGGGCAGACAAGATCACGTGGAAAGCGGGGTGAAGAGCAACAAACGATGACCAAACGATGACTGACATTGCCGGCAACAAATAGAAAATGGCTTTACAACAAAATGGCGCCTCTTCACGTTCCATTTCACAGTGTAAAGAAAAATTCGTAATTTTTTTGTACTAATATATTACACATATTCTCTATTAAAAAGACTTAATCAGGACACGTGCTATCCGTTTTTTTTGCATTAATACGTTTATATACAAGTCTGTTTTCATAAAATTGACACACGCATGGTGTCAAATATATCAAAGGAAAATGCGTTAATGTTTATCAAAATGGTTTTGTTTGTAATGAACGGTCAGCGTTCAGAGCATGCATGCTTGTTCGGAACAATTAAATTATATGAGTACTTTGACGCAGTGTCGACTTACAAATTGAACCCGTTATCCGTTATTGTATCTATTGAAAATATAATTTCGTATGAGAATTATAGTTTATCAACAAGGTATTATATAGAATAAGATGTTGTTACTCTTGCATGAGTTTCACATGAGACAATAGTAATAAAATATCAGTAAATTGCTTCAATTGCCAGCTAGTTAACAGAAGCAAGTTTTAGGACCATTATTAAACCATAATACTTTAATCAGACCTATTGTCAACAGGCGGAGCAATAAAAAAGCACATGGAAACCAGCTTAGTCCAGAGCTCCCACACTGCCCCAAAACGTTTACTTGACCCTCCCCCTCAAGTATTCCAGTTAAGACAATAGCCTAACATTCGCAATTCGCTACTCAGAACGCTCGTTCTCTATATAAAAAAAAAAAACAAAACACCCCTACCATAAATCTACTAACCGACTGCGCAACGCTTAGGATTTTTAAGACACATTTTATTTCAATAAGTAGTTTGTACATGGCATTCAGGGGTGTGAGTGAAGTGGCACCTCATAGCTAAAGCTGCGACCATTTTAAAAGGCATAACAATTTATTAAACATTCCAAAATGCCTGTATGTTAGGAGGGAATATTTAAACATAATTAAATACTCAATACTCAATCATTTATTGCATTCCACAATATGAACTTAGGTAGTAGGTTTACAAAATTACCCAAAATTATTTCACAATACTAATTTACTATAAACTAAACAATTTTCAATAAAATACTTTATCCTAATAAATTTAATCATTCTATAGGCATTTCACAAAAAATAACAAACAATAATTTTAGGAGTGATTCAATAATAATTATAAAAAAAAACACAAATTAACAATAAACAATTATAGGAAACATAAACATAGACTTGTGTCTTTCATTTACTACTGATTACTCACGTACTCACGAATATGGTGTGCACATAAAGATAATTGTTAAATGTAATAATGACTAAAATTCCCTTAGACTTAACTTTGTTTAATACAAAGAGAAACAACAATTCCAGTTGAACAAATATTTGGGTTGATTAAAAGGGTGTTGAAAATCCTATTCAACATACTAATGTAGCGTCAACGCTAGAAGCGTGACAAACGTTTTATTCATATTAATTAGTTCCGGATTTTTGTTTTTAAAGAAGTATCGTAGTTTATAGTATATTTACATAATTACATTAAAATATGCTTATCATAAGACCCGTAAAATTGAAGAGTTTGGTAAAACTACACCCGAAGAGTTGGATTTTCAACAATAAATAATGCTCACATAAGTCGGTCTGAGGATATCTACCATCTAAACATATCAAGATTCCAATGTAATAATAGTATAAAAAAGTAGACCTTGCTAATATTAGAATATTTTTACTGTATAGTCCAAACAAGCACAGATTTTGAAATGGGCTTCTTTTATTATATCTAAGTTCCCTTTCTATATGTGTTTTTGTATCAATCTGTAAGTTTTTGTGAATAAACATTTATTTTTATTTATTATCTATTGTTAAGCAATTGCTGAAGTTCAACAACGTATATAGCCACAGAAACAAGAATTTCAGTTAAACAAACAGCGCACAGCTTTATTAAAAGGGTGTTGAAAATTCTCTTCAACAACTAACATGGTGTAATAAAGCGTCGTCGGCGCTCGCAGCGTGACATGCCTGGCTGTCACGGCGAATGACGTCACGCGAATATCAGAGGTCAGTGAACCTTCAAAGTTTTATGATATGTTTATTTTTATACTAACGTGTTTACTAAATTGCGAAATAGGTAATTTTGCTTATGGACAGGAGTGATTACTTACAGCGCATCGGAATATAGAGTACCTACAAAATAATCATTGCGTAATAGTTTTGTAAGAACCTGTATCAAAGAGTTCTAAAATATGTAAGTTACTACTTTTTTCTTAATGCGAAGGTATGTATACACGTAGTGAGGGAGTTTGCACAGTTTTCTTATTAGACAGTAACATTATTGATTATTTTAGTACGAATGTTTCAATACAAATCATGTAGCTTAATTATCATATCTACTTAGCATTTTTCCAACCATAATGTGGTCACCTAGCAGTCTAAGCGTTGTTTAATGTTAAATATTGAACTGTGCGGTCCTTATTATTTAGCCTCAAAATCCTCTAAACAATAAGAATCCAATGCTATCACGACTTTACAAACGCCTGTTGCAAAAAAAAAACATCCAACTTCAATATTTAATCATTTTATGTTTTATTTTATCGAAACTAGAAACTAAGGCATCTAAATATTCCTTTTCAACGCAGTCAGCTGACAATGTATCCAAGAGACTGGTGGTATTGCCACGTTATATGAAAATGCTTAGCTTTTGACTACAATAAAAGTTAACCCTTGGATTTTGGGAAGTGTGACCTAGCCTTTTCAAAATTTTCATAAAAAGGCTATGAGCACAAGGACCCTGTCCAAAAGTTTGAGCCACAAAATATAATTTTTATATTTATATCCGCTTCCAAAAATGCGTAGCTATAATTAAAGGCGATGTTTTGTATCGGAAGTCAACTTATATATCAAAAACCCTATTCAAAGTAGGCGAAGTTTGTTTCGGTCTTTTTATTGATGATAAGCTCGAGTTTGACCACTATCTTACCTGACGGTAAGCCATGATGTGATCGAAGATGAAGCACGCTTACTTAGAAGTAACGTATTCACTCTCGACTTCAAGACCATTAAGTTATAGTTATCGCGAAAGGCAAGGAATTCAGTCTTTAATCAAAACAGATCTAAGTTCAATCTCAGATTTCATACTATTAATTGCACTAGAATCCTTGAAAAATGATTTGTGCAAAATGCATCAGTCGCTTTTTTATGGTTTTTATGGAAATGCAAGTTTTTATTTTATTTATTTATTTATTTATTTATTTATTTATTTACATGGGAGACCAACAGCTACTTAAATCAATTAAGAAACAGTGTGAAAATTTGACAGCCAATTACAGGTCTCCACGTATAGTTACATGTTAAATTAAGGAACACTGTGAACGACATAGTACTGACAGCAGGAAAACGGCAAACTTAATAACATAATAATATGTAAAACCCTAAACAACTAAATAAAATTACATGATTACTTAAAACTAATTATTTCTTAAAAAATTTAAGGCTTAAGCACCTTCTCGCTGATGACACACTTGTTCTAAATGGATCAATGTCATGCTGCCTGCACACCTCATTAAAGCTCCTGCTTGCACGCAACACATACGAATTCTGTCTATATTTAGAGGTAGCGAGTGGCATTTTTAGCGGTGGATAGAACCGTTTAGACTTGCAAGGAACATTAAAATAAAATTTTGATAATATATCAGGGCTGTTAATTGAATTGTTGAAAGTTTTCAATAAAAACACGCAGTCAGAAACGTCACGCCGAATATTTAGCGGTAGTAAATGAAACTTCTTACAGAGATCAAGGTAATTTACGGACCTATATGGTATTCTTTGATGGAAGCAGAGATATTTAACGAACCTTTTTTGGATGCGCTCAATGCGGTCAATATATTTATGATAGCATGGATTCCATATCTCGGATGCGTATTCCAAGTGGCTTCTAACAAAGGTACAGTATAAGATTTTTAGAGTTTTCGCTTGCGTGAAGCACTTGGATAGACGCATAATGAACCCGAGAGATTTGGATGCTTTCGCGACGATTGCATCAATATGGTTTTCAAAGGTCATTTTGCAATCATGATGAACCCCGAGATCGCGAATGGCATTACATCTAGGCAGTAGTTGACCATCCAGGGTGTACATTGCAGGTATAGTCGTGCGTTTACGTGAATATGTAATAACCGAGCATTTGGCGGGATTGAGATCTAGTTTATTTCTTCGACAATACTCTTCCAGACGCCGAAGGTCGTTCTGAAGTGCTGTTACATCAGAAGGTGATGAAATTGTGGTATAGATTTTCATATCATCAGCGAAGCACAATAATTTGGATGAAGTCAGGCAAGAGTCAATGTCGTTTATGTAGATAAGAAAAAGCAAGGGCCCTAATAACGAACCTTGAGGAACTCCGCTTGGTATAGGAACCCAACTTGAAATGTAGTTGTTCAGCACAACAGCTTGGGACCTTTTTTCTAAATAAGAAGCAAACCATCTCAATAAGTCACCGTGTACTCCTATGTCATTTAACTTTGTTAGTAGTATATTATGACTAATACGGTCGAAAGCTTTGCTATAATCTGTGTACACGACATCAACCTGCTTACCTTTGTCCATAGCGTCAGTGATATAATCATTAAGAAGTACAAGATTAGTAACAGTAGACTTCCCCTTTAAAAAACCATGCTGGAAAGAACTAAATGAATTTTTAAGAGCGGAAAACACTTGGTTATATATAATCCTCTCGAAGACTTTAGCAACTATACATAATTTGGATATAGGCCTGTAGTTAACTATGTCTGTTTTAACACCTTTTTTATGCACAGGCGTTATAAATGCCGATTTCCATAGTTTAGGCACAACACCAACGTGTAGGGATTTACTATAGAGAATTGAAATAGGCTTTGCAATCGCAGGCGCACATTGTACTAGAAGTTTAGGTGAGATGTTATCTGGGCCAGCCGCTTTTGATGTATCTAACCCACGAAGCAAATTAGTAACTTCATCGACATCGATTCGAATATTAGAAATATCTGTCGATAGGTTATTAATCTCAGAAAAAGAAGAAGGAGAATGAATTGGTCCGCCTTGGTGACTTGGGTCAAGAAAAGTTGAATGGAAATAAGCTGAAAATGCCTCACAAATAGATTCACCGGTTCGCAAGGTATCGTTTTTATAGTTTAAAGTGCTCGGGATAGTATTTGAGTTATGACGTTTCTTTACATAAGTCCAGAAATATTTTGGATTGTTTTTTATAGATTTTTCTGTAAGACTCAAATAGATTTCGTAACATTGTGATTCTAATTGTTTTACTCGTTCGCGAAGAAGCTTAAATGTTAATTGATCTGCTATATTACCGTATTTTTTGAATTTTGTATAGTATTTGTGTTTTTCTTTTATTGTTCTAATAAGCGCCGAGTTATACCACACTGGATAAGTTTGACTACGGAACGGCTTCAGAGGAATATATTTAGCCTGCAAATTGGTTAATAATTGATTGAAAAAATCTACAGATTCATCAATTGATCGCATCGAAAACTCGGCTTTCCAGTCAATCATACAGATTTCATTATTGATGGAATCATAGTCACCTTTGTCAAACATAAATTGATTACGCGGTGCACATTTAAGTGTGGGTATTTGAATGAAGTCGATATCTATCAATAGTGCCGGGTGATATGCATCGATGGGGACCAATGGACTTAAGCACTGGGCAACATTGGCTTTCTGATTTGACAGGACTAGGTCTAGAATTCTTCCGTGTTTGTTCAATACGCTATTATATTGACCAAAATCAAGGGTAATTAAATCATCACAAAATAATACTTCGTCGTGACTATAAGGATTTGATGCGGCTAGCGATACATTATCGCAGGGGACCCAGGTAATTCCACTCATGTTAAAGTCTCCAAGAACAAGAAAGGTATCTGAAACATTGCTGAGAACTATTTGATTTAATTTGTCGAGGAAGTTGGACAGTTGCATTGAAAAAGAAAGACCTAAATTTTGTTTACATAAATAAATTACACAAATATGCAAGTTAATAAACTTCCGCAAGTTTGAGTTCTTCAAACGTATACTAAGCCACATATCTTCTGCTGTAGAGTGAAAGTTTGGCTGACCAACAACTGATAGATCCCTACGAGTTGCAATAAGTACACCACCACCACGCGATTGCCCGGTCAAAGCATAATCACGATCACGACGCCACACTATATACCGATCATCAAAGAATTCTGAGTCTAAGACCCCATCCAATAACCAAGTCTCTGTAAGGACTATAATGTCATAAGAATTTAATAACATTTGACGATAAAAAATATCTGATTTAGTTCGAAGCCCGCGAACGTTCGTTCCCGTTTATGTTGACTTTAATTAATTTACAGTAAGTCAGATACTTTAAATACGACTATGTTAATATGAATGTCTTTCCCACGATATTCTTTATTAACTTTCAATACGTTTGTATAGGACATAATGAATATAATAGCAGTATTTTATCCCTCCCAATTGTATAGTGTCTGGTCGCGACCGCAGACTAATTATAGTGATTAATGTCGCAGCGACACATACTTATTCATATTATTCATGACGGTTTTTATTTATATGGTTCTTTATGAATTTGGTAGTACTGTTTTTAAAAAGAATTATTTTACTACTTCAGTTTCAATACTGACTAGACAGTTGGCGCTGTGGATAAGAAATTGACAGCTGCGCTGTGTTTCACGAGTTCGATTCCTTCACAGAATTTTTTTTATGGCCTAAAGATAGTTGATTTAGGTTTCGCTAATTATGCTAACGAACTGACGATACAGGAGTTACAGGAGGTTATGAGGGATTATGAGCATCTGCTGAACAAAAATATATCTTTAAAATAAAATAGTGCTCATACATGTACATGTACTCATAAGTGTACATGTAATGAGTTCTTTGAAGTGCTTCGAGAACGAACAACTTTAGTCGGCTTTGGCTCGTCTTGAAAGACCCAGAGTGTAGATTGTTGTTTGGAATCAGGATCGTAGGCATATATTTAAGATTCGTCACCACTGATGATGTCGTAGTCGTGATTTGACTCTCCTCGGTTGAACCTTTGCAGAGTTTTCTTACACCATCTGACGCGGGCCGCCTTGTGATCGTCGGAAAGCAGATGCGGTATCCAACGGCAAACTAGCTTTCTCACACCAAGCACTTCATGCAAGATCTTCTGAATGGTTGTCCCTGAGATGCCTAATAGAGCCTCTAGCTCTCGATACGTCACAAGACGATCTTCGAGAATTAGTTGTCTCACAGCAATTATGTTATCTTCAGTGAAGGCGGATTTTGGGCGTCCTTCGCGAGATTTATCACTAACACTAGTATGTCCACACTGGAATTCTAAATACCAGCGTTCGACAGTCCGGAGACATGGGGTTTTATCAATGAACACAGATGTTATCTCTTAAAAACACTGCAGCCATGTCAGGCCTCTTCTAAAGTTGTAGAAAATTATTGCACGAACATTTTCTTTAGAAATATTCATTTTTGTACGTAACCTGACGGATTCCAATCGATGCTGTGACTAAACAATAGCATTAATCTTAATACTTTCAACTGTTTTGAGTTTCAAAATTTAAACACATTTGAATATAGAACAGTTCCAAATTCAAAATTGCCGGGAAAAATGGAAACGACAGAACTTAAAAGGCATGCCTCGTACTTTAAGAGCATACGACCAAAACAAAATAATATTATCACACGTATTTAATTTAAAAAAAAAAGCCTTTTTCTTCGCCCGCGACTTCGTCTACATGGATTACGAAATAATTCTTAGCCTGTACCACTCAGCAATAACGAAAACCAAATATCAATGAAAAAAAAAATTGAATTGGATCATTAGTTCCAGACATAACCCCCTTTTTTCGGGTACGAAAATCATCGAATGACTTCTCCCGGTTTGGGTAGAGTAGAAGGGAGTGTCAGACTTCTACTGACTAAAAACCCACCCTGTTCCTTCAGCTGCCCTTAAGTTCCAGGGCCGCGGTATCTCGTTAGAAAATTCCCGCAACACGGGCATCGCGCAACCGGCGCGCGGTGGCTCTCTTTGTGGCACGCGTGGAACACAACGCGCTGCCGACCCGGGCCCAGGGTCCTTAACGGACGGTGAGCTACCCTTGCTCGCCGTCCGCAAGCCCGCGCCTACGGTGACCAGAGATCGGCAGGCGATCCCCGACGCCCGGGACGTCACTATCGGCAGCTGACATTACCCCATATATTTATATCCTTAATAGATTTATAAACAAATTTTACCTCATACATGTTATCTTTACTTTATTAACATACATTTGGTTAGATTAAATATTAAATAGCATTTATATTTGTATAGAGTATACGTACTATACCTATACGTATATGAATTTTTAATCTGCAAATATATTAAGACGTAAAACTTAAAAAGATTTCTAAAAAAGCCTGTATATTATTAACATGAAACGTATCATTCATACACTATCTCTGAAATTACCGTTAATCCTTCGGATTTATTTATGATGTTTTGAAGGCGACGCTGTTAACTGATTCTTAATTGCGATATGACATATTATAATAAAAATAGGCCCTCATTGAGCTGATTCACATAATAATGCATATGTAAAGAGAAATATATTTAAGCATATCGAGGTCTTCTACCAAAATATTTCTTCAACGGTATAGTTTTATGAAGGAAAATGGAAAAAAAATGGAAACCTCGCTATAATTGTTGGTATACATATTAGTATCTAATATTTTTATTAGGGACACACGAGTAATATACCTTTATTTCTGACAGGAAAATCATCTAATTTCTTTTCCCACTTTGGGTGGAGCGGTAGACAGTGTCAGACTTCTACTGACTAAAAACCTACCTTGTTCCTTCACTGCCCTATGTTCCAGGACCACGGTATCTCATAAGAACAGTCTCGCAACCTCGGCAAGCAAAGGCCCTGTCGGGCCCCGACAATGCTGCTAACTATTCTTTGAGGCTCGCGCGGAACACGACGCACCGGCAACCCTTGAAGATCAACTCGCATGAAGTTAAGACTAAGATTTGGATTTAAATATCGTTCTAGAAAGCTTTTATCATTACCTGACTAACCTGACTAACGAATAAAATTAGGGGATGAAACAACAAAATAATAATTAAAATTTAAATTATATTCAATCGTCTTTGTAAAAGGTAGCAAATAAAACGAACACCGGTATTTAACAATGAAACCGTAACCTTAAATCCTTAGAACCGGTCTTAAATTAAGTTTTCCCGCCCATCATCATTATCTGTATCTAAGAAAATTTGAAACGCACCCTTTTACGAGCTATGAGACGGTACCCGCCTTGTCCCTGTCTTTTGGCTTTGACGTAATAAAAGTTATAACCCTGTCTATGTAGATAACCCTGTTTTGTATAGGTACTTTTACATTTTTAGATATATATTTAATCACTGATCGTTTTAACCGTTATAATCTATTTTCTGAATTTGCAGCTGAATGATTTATTTCTATAAATAAAAATGTATACCTACTTCACAGGCAAAACATTGAATTTAATTTTTTCGTGACTTCGGCAAACGATTAGTCGATTCCACAGGTGACCAGAGGGCTGGCCTTTTCTTTGCACAGAGAATCAGCATTGCCATTCAACGTGGCAATGCGGCTAGTGTTCTGGGCACTTTTCCCATTGATAGCGATGTTGACGAATTTTTCGATGACCCATAATTTATTTTTATTTTCGTCTGTATATATTTTTATTAAATTTAAAAACCGGCCAAGTACGAGTCGAACTTACTCATGAAGGGTTTCGTAGTAGCATGCATAGGTTAACGAAAAATAACTTTGTTTTAGGTTATATTTGCGGTTTAACGAGATAAAGTCCGCATAAACGTGTCTATCTTCCAAGTTTTACCATTTTAGTCCTAATGGTTTCGGAATATAGTGACTGTGACATACGGACGGACAAACAGATGGACAGACAGACAGACATGATGATTCTATAAGGGTTCCCTTTATTGCCATTTGATTTTGGCAAAAATAAATTGTTTTTTAAATTATTATTTTTTTCTTCGGAACAAGACCATCTATTTATAATAATACTTTTTAAAGTACCCATACAGTACAAAAACAAGTAAACGCAATGGTATGCATTTTACACATAATTATATTCTCTCATAAATCGTCCTCTGAAAGGCTGCATCTCATAATAAACTTTACCACGTTGGTAATAAAAACCTTAATTGCATATAGAAGTCGGGCAGACAGAACAGCAGACTTTTGCTGGGTGCGTAATTTCATTTGGTTGGAAAATTTTCTTTCCCTAACCTCATCTGTTTTCATTACTCGGCCGTCCACTGAGATCATTATTACTTTCAATATTGCTGTTTTACTTAAAGACCATTATTTATCATAATCAGTACGTGTAATGTCTGTTTTTGTGCCCTAAATACTTTTTTATGTTGTTTACAGTTCAACGTTTTATGAGAGAACAACGGTATAAACTGAGTCAACTATATTAACAGAATTTGATGTTAAATCTTACGCTCAACTTTCACCACCTCAAGTTTAAGTACCTTCGCTTACATTTTTATAATGATTGAAACATTTCTTCACTTGAAAATGCTTAAAATCTACTGAGTCATACTATGCAAAGTGTAGTCAAGCTAATAATTTCCTTCGACGACCTGCAAAACTAAGTTTTTACCTCAATTTTTGACGCTCACTTCAGTTTTTCAACGTTCACTTAAGATGGGGTTTTAAAAATTAACATCTTCGTAAGCTTCGAGTATCGTCGACTCGCCTTGAAATATGGCATCTGAGAGAAGCGGAATCGCTAAGGACGGTCAATTTTTATCTATAACGTTTCATTGCAGTAAATTGACAGTGATTTTTCAGACTGAAATATTAGCGGTTTCAGTCCCCATATCTCTAGGGCTACACAGCAACGCGACTGTTAATAAACACATTTTTTTCACGTCCGAAAACAACGCGGAAAATCGAAACAAAACAGAAAATACAGGCTCCTTTTTTCTGGCCTTCTTTTTACACAGTGACATGTAGTGAAGTGACCGAATAATTTGCTCATTTGTCAACGTCTTTGCATTGCCGAGGAGAAAAATGATTCAGTGAATCTGTCGGGGCGTCACGTTGTTGAATTAATTGAAATAAATTATCTACTCCGCGTCAACAGTTTAATCTTTAAGTAATATAATCTGATGCTCGTCAAAATTATTCATAAAATTTATGTAGGTACTCTTTAATTTATATTTTTAATGGGATTAATATCTAAGCTCATTTCATCGATTTCAGTTTCAACATGAAAAATATATGCCTATCTGAACTTGCCTAAATTAAAGTAAAAAGAAATTTCTTCTAATACAAATATTAAAGCAGACCATGAAAATTACCTGCTTCAAATAACCAGTTGACCGGACAAGGAAAATAATCGTAGAAACCCTAATAGCGAATTCCTACAATAAATCGCTTTTTGGCTGAACAAATTAGCTTACGTATCGACTTTTTATAAGGTCAGATTGAAGCAATGTCGGCGCGTGTTCATCGTACTGTAAGTTTGCTTTGCTGTTGCTCAAACATTTCGGTCAGAAGCCTTTCAACCTCAATAGAATATTCAAAGGTCGGCCTGTGAAAATATGGCTCAATTGGAGCTACGATCCGCGCGGGATTTCCGCTTTAATATTCAGGCGATGAAAAATATCCCGTCATAAAAACCTGGACCATATGAGATTTTAGAGGCCACGTATTTGAATATTGATGTTTATGGAAAGTGCGGAACGAATAACGTACCTATGGAAAAAGCTCCTGTTATAACAGTATACCGGTGTCATAAATCCATTGTAATGGAACTATAGATTTCTTTCGTGCGACATGATGCTGTAAACTTCATAATGGACATTATTTATCATAATGCTTTTACGTATAAATTTGTTACTGTTATGAATACAGCAAAGAGTTCATTTTACTAAAAAATGAGTTGCCTTTTTGATGGTAAAATTGTGAAAAATTGGTAGAATTAAGTCCCCCTTGGCTTATGCAGGCTTGAGTGTTGTCAATCTTCATAATATGTGACGGGTAAAATCTCAAATTGATGAGTGGAGTGCTCTAAATTTAGATATATTATACCTAACTGAAGCAAAATTAAAGACAGACATTATTAACATAATTATGTTACTTATTATTAATTGATAGCAAAAATGTTTTAAATTTACCCTGTACTCTACTCATTTATAAGCAAAACAACTGAACCACATCTCAATCCTAACAAAGTGTTTACCACGCAAAAATAATCTTCCGCATATTAAATTTTCAAAGAGGGAAGCTTTAAACATTAAAAAAAAAACTTCAGGCTGTCGCATACGCATGCGTTACCGGCAGTAAAACAAGGTCCACTTAGCGATAGGCCCGCTCCAGAGAAAAAGGGCATTAAGGCGTAATTTATCACAGTTTCCACGCCATTAAACATGGAGACTGCAAAAACCGCGTACTATACGTGATAAGCTCCATGAGAACTGGATTGTCTGCGGATGTGAAAAAAATGCTGGCAAATACGATGATTATCTTTAAAGCGTTACCATGTAGACGGCGAAAAGAGAAACTAATAACTTGCGTAAAATACTTCTGGAATAAGCTAACATAATTATTTATCATTTTTTTGGTAAGTACCTATAACTTGAAATACGTAGTTAAAGAGGTTTTTTCCTGGGTGGAAAAATCATCAAATGACTTCTGTCGCTCTGGGTGGAGCGGAAGGGAGTGTCAGATTTCTACTGACTAAAAACCCACCCTGTTCCTTCAGCTGCCCTTAAGTTCCGGGGCCGTGGTATCTCGTTATCTCGTACACAAAGCGCCGCCGACTGGGGCCTGGTCCTTACCGGACGGTAAACTACCTCTGCTCGCCGTCCGCAAACCCGTGCCTACGGTGGAGAGTAGACTAACCTAAAATAGTACTTAGTAACCTAACAGTAAGGAGGAGTAGCGTAGGTATTGGACTTACTAGACTTACTACTTGGTAACTAGTAATTTTGAACCATAAACGCGCTTTACATTATGTTATTTAATAGCACAGCTCAAAGCAGTGAATGTAAATATCGTAAGGAAATCAGCATGTCCTCAAACCCAGACACGTGTCATTACATCTACTAAGCCGTAGTGGGCTCGCCTGGTCATTATAGCTCTCTCCCTTGAACGTAGAGAAGGCGTGTGTTCAAGAAATGGGAACATTATTGCCAGATTACGCCATGCTATACTAAGGTTACCTAATGATCGTTAATACATAGACACAGGCCTTACAGAATAAATCATACTTGTTGCAAATAACTCAAAAGCTTTGAGATACCAAAAAAACCTCAAAGACTTAATAATTTCTAAAGCAAACAAATCCTTTTTCATGCTCTTCCAGTTACGAAAAGAAAGATGAGCTGAAATTCTTGTATTGTAAACTAGCTGGAAAGACTTAAATACAGACAGATGCCTTATATATTTTTGAATAATTTTAGTAATTCAAAATGCTTTTACATAAAATAAAAAAGTAGTCACTCAAAATTATAACGAAAACACACAACGAGCTCTTTGAAAAGATGGAAACAAAATATATTTTTTAAATGGGAAGGTATCACAAAACGTCTCAAGCAAAGGCAAGTTTCATAAACAACCATTTCACCGAAAATATCGAAATGATGGCATTAAGGAAATACCCTTTCAAAGGTTTGTTTTGATAAATTGGAAGAAATAAAGAAAGGCTTAGGATGAATGTACCAAATGGTACTGTGATTCAGACGAAAATAAAATTTGAATAATATACAAGAAAATTCTGATGCTTTTGAGGTTCTTTTTCTTTGGAATATTTGTATTTTCTTGTACTGCAATCTAAACATCGATAAGCAACAAAATCAAATTATACCCATCTCATATTTGTATAGCAACTGTTTTCGAACTCGAATGTAATCAGAATGTTTACGTTGTGAATATAACTCCTAGTTGAGACGTTTGGTGCAGATTTTCAAATCTGAGTGCAATACAATTAATATCAATGTTTGTCTAACTATTGAATTGCCGTGAACCCACAAATTGCTAGTTCTCTTTGTAATTAAAAAGAAAAAAGTCCTCTTCTTTGATCAATTGAAATTCGAAAACCACAGTTCTGTTGTAAAGTATATATTATTATGGTAAGCTTCCAAAAATGGAGCTCAACTGTACAATATGCACTGTGTGACATTTTTATCCCAGCATTAATTTCATACGTAGCTTCAAGCTGCAGCGTTTTATTTCTAGTGTTTGTAAAATTTGGAGCACTGCCCATCACTAGAGGAAAATTACACTGTATAATATTTTTGAATAAACATAGTTCCAGCACATTTACGGTGGCTAAAATAATGCAAATTAATTGGGCCTGTCACCCGACCTCTACGGAAAACTGGGTCAACGACCTAATCATCATTGGTGGTGAACTTTACATAATGGACATGCAGACATGGAGTCCACTCTTCACCTATTCCCATTGTTTCGTTTAAAGGGTAATGGTCGCGGGGCCGGTCGTGTTATTCAAGTGTCAAGAAGATGAATGTCACGTTATTTATGAGGTTTCGTTGAAAAACCGGCTTATTTTGATATCAGGCTTCCCTAGTACATTGCATGACAACACATTATTCCCGTTTTCAAGGTAATCCATGTTTTCATATTACGGTTTTGATTTTTTTTCGTGACATGAAGTGGCTATTAACATTGTTGATGGGTTTGTACGCAATCGTTTTGAATTATATAAAGTACTGAATATGATACATTGTCATGGTAAATGTTATTTAATGCTTTCAGTGAGTTATATTTTTTTGTAATAAAAGGCTTTATTTGGGTCCAGAATAATACAATAAATATAAAAAGTGTCGTGGTTTTATTTTGTTATATTCTACGAGTCGCGGTTACTTGTCCCGGAATAGCAAATGCAAAGTGTGCAGAAAAAGATTTTTACAACACGAACAAATAACTATTAGCGAGGAGGAACTTTTAATTACATTGGATCAAGTTATAGCGCAGAAAATATACGAGTTGAAGTTGTAACCTACTGCAACAATAACAGTACCTTGTAATAAAACTATTACGAGATGTTAAGAGAAAGCTACTCTATAATTTGATGGGACTGTTAACCTTTTTTAAGAATCCAACAAATGAAACATTAGCAAAATTACCATTAGGCAAATGTCTCCATGCAATGGGTTCCTGAAGATGGAACGCAGAAAAAGGTGGCGAGATGATTTGTACTTACGAGTTCAAGTCATCCCAATCCCTCTCAATACGCCATGAGGTTTACCAAAGAAAAGAATAGCAGAGAGAGAAACCACTACGAGAGCTGACTTTTGCACAAGTATCAATGACAAATAAAAAGAAAATACATTTCGCTGATCGAGCAATACAAAAACTATAAACGTTTCACGACAGACTTAGAATATTTATTGGAATAACTCTCCAACTCCGCCAAAGGGCCGTCAATATAAAACTTCCAAAAGTAATAAAATATTCTTAAAAATGTTCTAGAAAGAATATTAAAGCGTAATCTACGGAGTATAAAAATGGACAGTGGCCAACCGCCTGTAAAAGTAGATTGAGTAAGTGTGTCCCAAAAAAGAAAAGTGTAATGTAATATGGATCAATAACCCATTATAACCAAACTTTGTGTGTATTGAATATATAACGAATATTGTACAACGTGACATGTAATACTTATATACGATAGAAGAATTGAGTTGCGAGACTTGATTTTTTTGACAAGTATTTTTTTTATGGGATATTCTATTACAGGAAAGACTTACGATTATAGAAGTTAATTGTATAAAAATTCACATATCAAAGTTAGTATGTATTTATATTGGATGATTGACAGGGTTCTCTATATGAGAGGCTTAACTATGGGGCTTTCATCATGCCTGTTAGCTCTTAGATCTCTTTATTAGTATTTTTTTCAAACACAAATATGATAAAACATTTAAATAGAAAGGTGTATAATTATTTTAATTGACAATTGCGAACTCAGTTATTGTGAATAAAACAAATGAGCTAACAAACTTGCAATCAATCAAATCTACATCAAAGATCAATTATGTGTTTAATTAAACCACACACCACCACACCACAGTCGCTATGCATTTCAAAAGAAATTGCGGATCTATTTTCTACACCAATGAGCAGAATTTTTAAATATTATTTTCATATGATCCTTAAGTTAGAATTTATGATATAGACTGGTGGCTGCCCGCAACTTCGTCTGCGTGGGGGAATTTCCCGCGTAAATCTCGATCACTTGGAAATTCCGGGATAAAATAGCTTATGAGTTATTTCAGGATGTCAACTACCTACTTACCAAATTTCATTAAAATCCATCCAGTAGGTCCGGAGATTGGCGTGTACAAACCGACAAACATACAGACTTCTTTTTAAATTCTTTGCCGTATAACCGTTTCTTAACCCACCTCAATTATTATTTTTGTATAAAATTTAAATGTATAGACACACTTTTTTTACTGTTTTATTATATGTATAGATATAAATAGATAGATAGAGCGTACTTTGTTGTACACCAATAATTGGAACACACTTAAATAATAATAGTGCTAAAGATCTATCACTACATGTTTTTTGTTGTGTACTTTTTGTTTGCATTGAAATATAGATTAAATAGTATTAAGTACTATATAAATACCTGTATAACAATAATGCAAGGAATCCACGAGAACACTGCCGACAAACTGTACTGCAATTTGGCAGAAGGTATCCAAATGTAAGCTGTCTTAATATATAAATAAAAAAAAGTGTGTATATAAACATTTATATAAGTATTTATTTTATTATTTATGTAGATTTGTATAGTCTTTTATGTACTTTTAATTACAACTTCTCACGAACGTATTGCATCTCCCACACTATCTCTTCATCACTCATGGTTGACTGGTAGAGAATGCCTACGGCATAAGTTTGCCTTTGTAACGATTAGCATGAAGTGTAAATAAATAAATAAATATCTGGGTTTTTTTAGGAGACCGCTCCGTAGGCGTTGTACGGACAACTCCATCTAAAGATTGTCCCTAATGTCCCTAAATTACTAAAACACTAATACAATATAAAATATTTACAACAAAAAGAAACGTTGCCATCACAACAGCTACGAAATCCCTCGTCTGCCTTTCATATAAATCGTAAAAGCCCAACATTAAAACATATTCAATTGACAATATTTTGATACAGTTATCGGCAAAAGGCGGTAGATAGGTACCTATATATCTTTGTCACAAAGCCTTTTTGCTTTTCGATCAGTATCGACATGACGCAATTTATCTTTGTGAGTGTACTTTATCGACAATAAGTATGTGCCTATGCGAGATTGTATTAGGTTTTTTATGATTCCATCAGTATGGAAACCCCATTTGTGAAGCCTTTCGTCAATCAGACAAGGAAACATTTGTATCGTTTCTTGAATCGGAATCACCTTTGTTTAAATGTGATTGACTTTTAGATGAAACTATCATAAGGATTCGGGAAAACATTGCATTAAAGATAAAAACTAACAGATAAAACTGGCATAGGGATAAAGGTACCTATATCAAAATTCATTTATGCAAATCGGACTGGGCGGGACATGTCTACCGTGATTTAAAGCATGGGCTTTTTTCTCGAAGTGTAAATCCTCATGGCTGTCCTCTGCTCTCGTGCGGGTGAAGGGACCTGTCAGATTTTGACTAAATAAAACCACGTTGTTCTCTTGTATACTTGCGCCGGGTACAACTGAACGGCTACGGCTCAATTAACTTATGTTGTGGTCCTATAAACACATCCAGTGTTATTGATACCTAGGTGAAGATGTTGATGAAAACCTGACGTCTATCAACAGGATGAGCTGAGAAAAACACAAAATCTTTGAACAATAACTGAGTCGGTAGCTTGTTTGTTTAAAAAACTGTTATTATGTTGTAGGTTGTACAGACGACAGCACATGAAGCTACCCGAAACTGTCAAATTTTCCCAATCAAGCTTGAACCTAATTTCTTTAACAATAAAGTTGAAAATCTATTAAAGAAATTTGACAGATTGTTGTAGCTTGATGTGCTAGCGTCTTTACTATGTATTTGATAGTAGACCGTTCATCAATTTCATTCACTTTCCAAAACCTTGTGCTTATTTTTTGGTATTCGGAATCTATCTATAAATTTCAAAATTGATAGTGTGTTAGTTAAAAATGACACCAAATTTTTTGCAAAAAATAGAACCGACTTCCATATCAAAACATTACAAAGGCAAAAATAACTTTAATTTCGGAAGGCGGTTTCAAAAACGAAAATATATACAAAACTAAAGACACCGCCTTCCGAAATTAAAGTTATTTTTGCCTTTGTAGTGTTTTGATGTGGAAGTCGGGTCTAGTTTTTGCTAAAAATTTTTTTTCACGCTTTTTATTGGGTCGGTTTGTAATTTATCTAGTTACAAAAGCCATAATGTCAACAACTTATCACCTTTTACAAAATATTGCTTTTCCCGATGCATAGCCGTTAATTTTTGAGGAGTTCTCCTGGTACGTGACCATCAGCTCTATATCACCATATGTATTGTGACGAGCATAAAGTGTTTAACATCCGTGCTCAAGTAATCGAATCGCAATCCACGAAATACTTATTATTGAGGAGTTTCAGTGGCCATCTGTGGTCTTCATCATCAGTTCAACTTCCCCAAATGGTACTTTTCGGAAGCAACTGCTCAAGGTACTATAAGAAATACCCAACACGCTATAGGTGTGCCTATACTATTTGAAGAGTTCCCTCGATTTCTCCAGGATCCCATCATCAGATCCTGATTTCGTAACAATAGAACCAACTAGAAAGTATACCCATTCAAACGCAAAAAGAACTTTTCAAATCGGTCCAGCCGTCTCCGAGTTATGTGGTAAGATACATAAAAAAAAAGTTCAAGACGAATTGAGAACCTCCTTTTTTGAAGTCGGTTAAAAAACAAATGCACGATAGATTATTAATTTCCTTCCAACCACTGGTGTTGATATCCGTAGATGCCTCAAGGTTTGCAAATGTGCGCAATTCGTTCAAAAGCTCGATCATAGCCATATTTATAACACTTTTCACAAATCGAGGCCGTATTTAAACATATACTGTAATCTGAAGCTAGGCTAACGTTTTTCTTTGGGATTTCAAAGTATAAGATAACTCTTTATGCCATGTGCAAACTAATATTAATTTAAGACAGACAAATTTTCATGATTTATTTTGTAATTTAGTTTAAATACTTAGTTTATAAACATACGTTACTCCTCTTTATCTTAGTTATAATTACATAGCATCACTCAATATCACCACGACAATGTTTTGTTAGAAAAGTTGCTTAAACAAGAAAATTTCCGCTACACACTGTTTGCTTCTAACAAAAGTTAAATGGAAAACTCGATATTTTGGTGTTTTTGATTGACTTTGTTATCCACAGTTTTGTTTGAACAGACAGTTCAATATTGTTTTAAATTGAAATGAGTTTAATAGGAAAGATAATGTGGCATTTACAATGAGGTTTGTCTTACCTACCTTACTTAAAGAGAGATAAAATAATATCAGCAAGTAAATCTGTCTGCTTGTTACTGCAGTTGGGGTATCCACAAATTCCAAATGGTTGAATGCAATTGTAATCAACCTCTGTATAATCTTGTGAGTCAAAGTACCTCTGTTTCAGCGTTCACGATCACCAAATGGCCAAAATATAAAGGATTCACATGACATTTAGGTTTCGTTATCATACCCATACATTTTAACATTTTAACAACCGCCTTCACTGAGTTACCGTTTCCAAAACGGTACTGTCTGCAGCCTCAGGTCATTCAAAGCTTGTAAGATTATATTAATCCATCTAAACTTCACCACTAAGCTAACTCCACGTATAACTCGCAACACACATACTCAAACATAGACTCAGAATCTATACATACTAAATTAACACAAACAAACCCCAAGATTATAGTGTTCAAATAACGAGACAAGCATTAATCCTATCCAAAGCTGAAAGGCTTGCTATGCATATTCAGGCAGCCAATACCCCTCCTAGATAAATAAGATGAAGCATGCGTTGCCCATCTCTCAAGCGTTATGATGAAGTGATCGCACAGTGCGGACTACTCATACAATATTCATGGGAGGAGAATGCGGCAATTTGGCCGACATGTCCTGTGTCCTACAAACAGCACAGATGTATCTTAAGTTGGGGTGACAACACGTTAGTGATCTGATGTGTGAAGAAGTGACGGGCTTACCCCGACGATATGGAAATGCTTTGGAGTGGGTCAATGATGGGCGATTGTGGCTCTTCACTTCACTGGAGAGACTTCAAGGATTTCGGCGGAAGGTTCGATGTTTATTTATTTAATTTATATTGGTTCATTCAAATAATAAAAGCCTGATGAGCTCTAATGTGTTGATGGTGATAACGAGTGTGGTTTTAGCGGAGTTTTACTTCCCTAAAAACACTCCATGTTTTTTCCCCAAAATTAAATTCCCTTTTGAAGGTTCCCCTGATGATAATAAAGGTACCATTTTCCTACAGGTGTACATGACATTTGCAAAAAAATGAAATCTGCATCTTAAAGTTTAGGATACAAAATAACATTACATAACATTGAGATAATTTACTTAATTAAAAATACATTTATTAATTAACAAAGTAGTAGTGAGAATTTAAAAGGCTGTTCAAAAGAGAGCGCAACTTTTAAGCTTCGGCAGGGAACTAAGGAACACATCCGAATCAGCCTCTTTCGAGTTAAGTTCGTTGTATTAAATGCACATCCAAGATTCTGATGAGTGTCTCCCAGCATTACTTCTAGGCTAGTAGGTCATCAACCTACCTGAAAAGAAATATAGTATAGAAATTGGTTATTTAGGACTGTAGGAAGAGCACAATATGAGACGTGCCAGATATTTTTTTAAAGTTAATGGTAAGCAGAATCTACTTAACTATGTAATTTAGTTACTTGATCAATATTAAGACCGTTTATTTAAAAACAGTAAGCGTGAACTTAGATATTGTGAACCCAAATATGGACACTCTCGATAGACAATTGAAGTTACATTGTACCTATCTATGATTGTATCATATGAGGGGTTAGTAGTTCTGTCAGTTTGATTGACATTCCTGCCTCTGACGCTTATTAAACTACTAATATGAGGGTATGCGACACGCACATGTTAAATCTAAATACTTATATCTATACACTAGCTATGCCCCACGGTTTCGGCCGCGTTAATTATTATATTTATTACGTTTATTACTTCATTAGATTACTATAAGAATCATTGTCACCTCGCAAAGCTAACAGCGTCCTCTTTTTTAAAATATTGATAGGCTGGCCTTTGACCACCATCACACCTCATAGTAAGCGAAAATGTGGTTGAACCTGAAGCATGCTAGCCTAGAAGTAACCTATTCACTCTTAAAGACACCCAAGCTATAGCCTACACAAACATAACATAGATTCCGGCTGGGAATGAAAGTAATCCCAAAACGTATTTACACCCAGTTTTTCCCCCACACCTACTAAATGAGTACACCGATTTTGATAAAACTTGTCTAATTATAAGATACATGTCATGCACTTTTAATAACATACTGAACTTGGGTATAACTACCTACTTAACAATATTAGTTTTTTCATCACCACTTTCACCACACATACCTATAAAATGGCTGAACCGATTTTGTTGATTAAAAATATCTAAAAACTATTACCGGAAAATAATATTTGTAACAAAAAAAATCCGCATCCAAATAGTTTCACCCGTTTAAAAGCTACGGTGCCAAAGCCAGATAGATAGATAGATATACTCTTTATTGTACACCATAACAGAATTAAATGAGGACATAAAAACTAAAGGGCGGTCTTATCTAACGATCTTTTACAGACAACCTTTGGATGGATTTGACATAACAGGAGAAAATAAATACGCGGGTAGTCCATGGTGTACTATTCACTTATATACAATACATAAGTAATAACCTACATACACAATACACACACACATATATATATATATATATATGCTATATAGCTTTTATATATATATAAAAGCTGGGATATATAATTATTTTTAACAAATTAAAGGAAGAGAAATAGAGATCTTTTACCATGTTTTTGAAAGAAGGAAGGGTTTGTGCTTGTCTTACTGACACCGGAAGAGTATTCCACAGTCGTACTGCTTGAGCTGCGAACGACTTACCAAAAAAAATTGTTGGAGTTACTCGGTACAATATAGCTTCAAGTTTTCCGATGCCCTCAGAAATTTGGCATGTGTGTCATGGAGGAACTTGAAACGTTCTTTAAGATAAGAGGGGGTTTTAGGATTGAACAGAATACTGTAAAGCAAAGACAAGATGTGTAAGTTCCGGCGAAGACGTATAGGAAGCCACTTGAGTTCCGTACGAAATTCGGATACGTGATCATATTTGCGCAAGCTAAATATAAATCTTATGCAAAGCAAAAATACCTACATGGCGGTCAAATTTATAACACTCCTTTTTTGCGTTAGAGGTTAAAACGAAAACAGAATATCTGACTTTAAAGTGTCTATAGACTAATGACTAAGGCGTCGAACTTTTGTACGAGAGATTATCGGTTTAAGCCCCACCCATTAGACTATTGTCGTGAACCTACTCCAGATACAAGCATATTGAGCTAAGTTGGAGGAGTTAACAAGATTGCTAGTAATGTGAATTCTACCCACATTTCTTGTCCACTACCTATATTCTACAAAAACACACTTCCCACCACACGTAAACAAAGACAGTTATGGTATTGATAGATTTTCAAGTTTAAAAAGATTTCCAGGAATTATCGCCAGCCTACGCTAAGACCTAAAAATATTGTATCCCGCTGACCAAACTTAACACGTATTAACAGGTAACCTTTAGCTATAAGTTTACCTGAGAATTCCTAAGATGTTTCAAAGTAGCTAGTTCCATGAATCAGTGAAGTTCTTTCTTAAAATAAAACTGAAAATCATGGCACTAAATCAAAAGGAGGCGCTAGTAATAAAGTCCAACGTGACATGTTGGACTATTATCCTCCAAACTCCAGTATTTTATTTTAGAGACAGTTTTAATACTTGGGCCAAATGGTTAAGGACACCTAAGATTATGTAAATTTTATTTTCGTACATTGAAAATTCAACATACTTACTCGTATGTAGATATTAAACATGGGTTTGATGCAATGGAGTACTGCCCTCATCTTTGGGATGGATCCGCCAAATACCAACTGGACGCGCTTGAGTCTATCGCGAAAGGGGCCAAGAGACTCATTGGATTGGCAACGATTCACTGGTCGAATCAAAACTCCAGAGCCTTGAATATCGACGATGAGTTGCAAGTCTATCGGTTTTCTATCGGTTACATTTCGGGGAGTGTGCGATGGAATTACACAATCTAATTCCGCCAAGCTCGTTCCATCATCGGACTACAAGACAACGGCGATGCGCCATTGTTACATGGTGGACATCCCACCCATACGCACAAAACGTTTTGGGAATACATTCATTGTGCGTACGGCTAAGGAGTGGAATTGCCTGCCGGAGTCTGTATTTCCTGATCGCTATAACCTGGGAGTCTTTAAGTCAAGAGTTAATAGGTTACTTCTAGGCAAGCGTGCTCCATCTTCGACCACATCATCACTTACCATCAGGTGCGATGGTGGTCAAACGCGAGCCTATTATCAATATAAAAAAATTGGATTTTGTGATTATTTCGCACAAAATCTGTAACTCAAACAAGTCCATTATCATTTGTGGAGATGTTAATATTAACTTGTTGGAAAGTCTGGTTTAAGTACTTTGTTTCAGTAATACAATATAGCAAACCTATTACTTAATGAACGCGAGTAGAAATACTCCCACAAGTGCCACATGCTTTGATAAAATGTATATGTAAATGGCTACCTTGAAGACAATAAGGCTTGGGATTGAGCTGCTCTAACATTTTGTCATAAAAAAAATGTTTGTACGTTTGTTAACATTATATTTGTACCTGAAGAGCGCGGTAACCCCCACACAAGTACTAATGTCACTTACTGGGCGTCCCCCAATTAATGTATGCTTACAATGTTCTTAAGAAAGAAAATTTTTGTTTTTTTTTTTTATTTGCTTGGCCTTTTCCAAACTCTGTTGGGGGTGGCTGCCAGTCTAACGGGATACAGCTGAGTATTAGTGTTTTAAATAGAACAACTGCCTATCACACCTCCAAATCTAGTAGTTGGGTATGAAGATACCCCTTGGCAAGAGCAGTATCAGATTTTCTGGCTTCTGACTACCCGTAACGACTGTGAAAGTTACTCAGATGGCAACCAGGGCCAACGCCTTAGTGCGTTTTCCCAGGCACGGAGAAATCTCTATTTGTTAATATTGTCACCCAGCAAAAACCCACCTTGGCAATCGTTACTTAATCGTTGTTGGTGCTAGTCCCTAAATAATAACAGCTGCTCCACCTTCCGGTTCCAATATCTACTTTGTAAATAAATATACAGTATGTTAACTAACAGAGGGCGTTCCCATTAATCCGCAATAGTATAGCATCCATACATGCTAAGAAAAATATTACCACTCGAAAACAATTTTTTTTTTTTTAAATATTAAAATGTGTAACGGAAACCCGATATCTATCCAAAAGGGCTGAAGACAACATCTAATCACAAAATAACTGACTCAAAGAATTGATACCAAATTATTAGTTTCATATATTTCTTGAATACCAATCATAACAAACGTGTCACAGCACTACGAGGTTCAATAACTTTCCACGTCACTTGCCAATAACACGACAATTCTTTTCATTCTTCTTAATTTGAAAAATTCGGTCTCTGGTATCAGTGTATTAGAATTTGTAATAAGTTCTACACACGTAGACTTAGGATTACAAAACCCTTGCCATATCGTTTGTTATCATCCAAAGAAGCCATGCACTTGGTATGTATATACCTTTTAAATTACACGTTGCATAAGGTAGGAAAATTTGAATCTAGATTATTTAATGGATCCCGACTGTAAAGTCGCTTTGTTGTGTATTAGAATTTATTACTTGCTCTATTTTATTTACATGTACCATGATTATTTTAAACGTTGACGTTATTCAATTATCTGGACTAAAGTTGTTTTTTACTTTAGTAGTCTGGTTGTTTACATTTAAGTTTTATGTTTTTATTTTATTTTGTTTTTGTAGTTTTTATTTAGTTTAAATAGATTTGTTCCTTTAGGATGGTATTAGGTTTCTTTTTTATTCTAGTTTTTGTTAAATCAAATCTTGCTTAATAAGAGTACAAACTGGTACTTACACTTTCACGTTCAAACTAAGCATAGGATCAATGTGATTTTTGGGGAGAGGAACTACAGTCTGGCTACTATATTCACACGAGCAAAGCCGCGGACAGAAGCTAGTGTAGTGTGTAGCTGCGGGATTGGACGCCCGTCCAATCCCGCAGCCCGAATTCAATCTTGGTATTTGCGGGACTACGAATTTTCAATCCCGCGGGTTCTCGGTATTTGCGGGATCCCGCATACTGAAAATATTCACATTTATATAAGGCAAATAAAACAATGAATTAATCAACTAACTCTACATTTATTTACGTATTACTATTAGTATGAGATCAATCAAATTACACCGTTTTTTCTTCACAAAAAACAGTAACAAATACTGAATAAAAAACTTGACTGATATTTTAGGCTACATACTTAGGCTACCACTGACTGAAATTCGGCTAAATTACGCTACATAAGCTGTGAAAAACGGGCGACATCAGCCCCCGCGTTGTTTGCAACACTGCCGGCCGCCAGTCACCGAGCGATCGCGCTCGCGAGAGGTTGTATGCATGCTTTTTTTCAGTCCCGCAAATCCCGCGGATCCCGCGCCCATAATCCCGCATCACGCGGGATTGGAAAATGACGCGGGATCCCGCAATACCGAGATCTAGGTATTCCGGGATTGGACGCCCTAAGCTAGTGTATGAATATATTATCATATTGTTGACTAAATTATAGAGACAAGGATTACCTTGATTCTGTAAAGGCCTTAGGGTGTGTATATTCAATCTTAATCATAGACAGATGTCCGTAATTGCTTGTATCAGATACTATTCTACATCTGGATTGACATACTAGATAACACAGGCCAACAAAATTTAACCAAACTTACATTCCCGAAGGTTTTTGATGCGCTGAATCCGAATCTGGCCTCAGAATAGCTCTATTATGTCAGATTTCTGAGATATCCTAACTTAAAAGTGCAAAAAGTACCTTTTTTTGCCCGATTTTGAGTTTATGTAGACTCACGAATTATTTTTTCTAAAAAAATAAAGGTTACCATATTAAAAAACTAGTCTTCTTCATCTTCAATCTTCAAAATCAAACCCCACCCACCCTTATCCCTAAAAACCACGTATGCCAAACCACAAGCTCGTCTATGATCTCAATTGATTTTCAGGTATATGAAAATTAACAAACATGAAAACTTCAAAATGCGATATCTCAGCGAAACTAAATATATTTGAGCAAACTCAACGGCATTAGAAAGAGGAAGACTTGTTCTTTAATATGGTAATCTTTATTTTTTAAAGAAAAAATAATTCATGAGTCTACATAACCTCAAATTCGGGCAAAAACGGTACTTTTTGTACGTTTAGGTTAGGATATCTCATAAACCTGACGTGATATAGCAATTCTGAGGCCAGCTTTGGATTCAACGCATCAAAAACCTTCGGAAATATATAGTTTGGTGTCTGGTTAAAAATTTTGTCTTTCTGTGTAATACAGGAAAAGGGAATTCATATAATAGGGAACAGATTGCTTGGCACGTCAACCATGAAATGGACACGTCGTTTAATATCAAGCATGCAATTAAGTGTCTTAGCCTGTACCGCAGAGGACAGCATGATGGTATTTTGATTTATCTTTTATGATACTCAACGTCGACTCATCTCATAGACCCTTTCATCCGATAAGAGCACTTCACAACCGACCGTACTTCAACATAAAATCAATATGACATCGAAAACCTTACGTCATACATATTCTTCGTATAATAAATCGGTGAAACTTTCTTTGGAGAGCTAAATTCAACAAAGTAAAAAAAAATCTAACAGAAAATAAAATCCAGCCCAAATATATACAGGCTCGTCCAACACCCGGAAAAATTCCTCCAACTTGCCTAATAAAGATTTATCGTTGCGATAAAAATTTTCATAGCAGTGAGTTGGCCGTAAATAATTCGTGGCATACCTGCGAATGCTGATTTGACATGGGTCAGGGCCCTGAACTCGAGCCGTGTAATATTTCATTCCTTCCGACTCGAATCACAAGTCGTACCGCAGTGCAAATTGAAATTTCGCTCGGACACCGCACATCTTATTGGTTTGTCTTATCTACGCATAACATGAATATAAGTCTAGTTTGTGTTGTTCTGTAGTGTACCCAATATTATTGAGTATTCAAGCGAGGAATGGGATTGAGCGTGAAGTTGAATATTTAGTACAACGCAATTATTTTAGAAATAACTTAACTTCATAAAAAATAAGACAAAGAATAGTGTAGATAATACAGAGGGCACTTTAAAATTTCAAAGACTAAAAAAGAAATTGCGATTAGTATAAAACAATTATTGACGATTAATCAGCGTTGAAGTTGATCGTTATTCAAGCTTCATTAGTTCAAGCCCAGCTTGAAAGAATATAAAATGTCTCAGACATTTAAATTCTGTTTGAAATGCAAAGTTTCTTGCGCCTTTCATTAGTGTCCCTTTTCTGAAAATAAGTGTTAATAAGTTTTAACAAATGATGTAAAAGAGAGCAAAGTAAATTTAAGTAGAAGAGGTAAGCGTGTTTTATGGATAATTAAAACTAATAAATTCTATCTGGACTTTTTTCTGGCGCCATCAAGCATGTGGGAGAACTGCAAAGGATTTTGGAGCTTACTGTGACATGTTAAGTTTCAAATTGTTGTGTGAATCAATTGATGCGAAACGAGCAAAAACAAAGCACTCACATTTGGTTGTTTGTCCCACACTCATTAATTTGACCGCACGGCTAACCCCAGTATGTCCTGAGCTATTAACTACCGAAACTGGGTATGCAATAAATTGAGACTTTTCATATATAAATCAGGGTCGAGGCGTGTCGCAGAAGGTCTGCAGATAAACTGGATAGTATAAGAGTGAGGGGCATTACTGGAGCAGCTGCGGCGGCCGGCGTCGCGGACTCGCTCGCATTACAACCAGTTTTATGTGGGGACCGGGCGAATCTTGCTTTAATACTGTACGTTTCTGGAGAAACTTGCACAAATTGAAACACCAAGGCCTCGAATAATTGGAATATTTCGTAAGTTGTATAGAACAATGGAAACTTCATAATTGTAAAAGGAGTTATATCTTAATTAAATTGTTAGATATTCAGGCTACTTATAGGATAGTCTTATGAAGAACTAAGTGCTTATTATTCGTTGGAGCCAACTTGGATTTTAAATTAAAGTTTTTTTTAATACATAATTTCTTTCTTACTTTTTTATTTTATTTTACTCATCGTAACTTTTGAAGGTTACTTAGCACTGATAATTTTAATTCAAACTCATTTATATGTATTATTTTGTGTGCATCGTGCATGGTAGGAAGACCTGGAGGGATTTCACGAGAAATAGGAGGAGGAGGTTTAGAGCCGAGATCGTTGGAAAAAATGGAGAGATGTCTTTGTTTCTCAGTGCAGCAGTACGAGCTAGTAATAATAATAGTTATAATAACTACTGTGTATTACTTTTCATGAAGTTATAAAAAGAAAATAACTGATACGTATGGCTATTTAAAAAAAAAAAGAATTAAATGTTATACTTTTCAGACCTATCCCACAATAAAAAATAAATATATGCTCCTGTTATCTGTATGGAAGGTATTTATCGCTTTTTAAAATATTACGTTCAAATCCTATTATCCAGAATTTAATTTAACATTAAATTTTAAAACAAAAATAACACACACATAAAAATGGAAACTATGAACTATTAATACATTTTAAGCTTTTATCTCAGAGAAGATATGATCTTAAATTAAACCGCGAACGCTCGGACATGACGAAAGTATAAAATTCCTAAAGTAATTTTAATACAAAACCCTAAAAGGGTGTGAGGTTGCATTGTATTTATATATGGGAGTCAAAATAAAACAATTTAAATAATTTGTATGTATATGGTCAGTCGCACTGAAGTGTTAATAAATTAGTCGATATCACCGGTACCAATTTAACACAAAGCAGACCGCAAAATTTTACGGCAATTTGTTCACAAAAGCTAATTAATTGACGCCACTGTGTTTGACCGCAGTATAAAAATGTGTCCAAACGCAGACTTTATTAATACCTGCTGGACCAATTCCACCAATTATTAATTAATTGTGGAAAATTCGATGACAAAATCCGAGACGAGAAATTACTGTGGTTTAAAAAATCAATCTACCCAGCCATTTCCCAAATACGTAGTATATTTGAGGTAGCTTTCATTATTATAGTCATTGTGGAAACTGGTCATTATCAGTAGTTATCTTACAAAGGGGTGCCTACCAGACTTATATACAAGTGCAAGGTAACAAAGTCTCAAAAGGGTATCATGATACTCCATTGGACTTTGGTCACATTTTCAGGCTTGTGATTATCCGTTATTATTTTCATTATTTTGTTAGCCTGTAGTGTCCTACTGTTGGGTATAGACCTCCATCCATTTTTCCAGCAGTCATCACCCGAGTATCCGTTAGATCAGTTTTAAAAATGACGCCAGCAAACAGGCCAAAAAGAGGCCAAAAGTCTGTTCGCTCCTTTTTGGTGTGTTTATCGCATTTTCTGAGACATGGAAGAGTTTTAATATGCTGAGGATGGTCATTCAACTAAGACAACCTTTTTTATCTTGAGGTGGAAATCGTCATGGATGTTTCTCGCCTTGGGACGGACGAAGGGGTTTATCTTACTCTAACTGACTAAATTTTTCCCTTGCATTGTTCTTTGGCCTGTATTCTCGCTGTGGTATCCCTTAATCTTTCTCACAATTCTCTCCCCACTGGTACAGGCCCGTCGCTGCAAGCCCCGTATGCTCAGATGGGGAAAGTGATCACACCTGGTGGTAAGCGATGACATAGTCTAAGAAGAAGCACGCTTGCTTATCTAGAAGTAACCTACTTACTCTTAACTTAAAGAGCCAGGTTATAGCTATCAGGAAACACAGAATCTGACACGGAATTTCACTCCTTAGCCGTACCTACCCCCAATGAACGTATTAAGAAATGACAGCAAATCAGGGGCTTAAATCTGTGATTGAAAATATGCACCACATCTGCGTATATCATCCTTCGCATAGCTTAATGCTAGGACACAGATGCAATACAGAACCATAGCGCTGGATTTCAGAAGCAACCTGCGTTGTCTGCATACAGTCAAAAGGAACAGCCAAAGCAGTGTTTCAAAGAAAAAAAAGTCAGTTATTGGTCCTACAGCCTACCTAAATTGGTAGGTATAACAAATAGAAAAATGTAAATGATAACAATTTGGTTGGTATCATAAATATGTATGAACATCTAATCTATATTTAAAAAGGTTTATGATGTCTCTAGGTACACTTAAAGTACACTCTAGGTTCACTTTCTGATTCTTATAAAGTGGAAATAGTGATTGAAGAAAATATCAGTAGTTTCATCATGAAGCTGTTATTTCTAATAGTGGCAAAGAACCACTATTTTTAACCGACTTCAAAAAAGGAGGTTCTGTATTCGATCAGTATGTATGTTTGTATATCCGTGATTTTCTCAGAAACTACTCATCCGATTTCGATCGCGTTTCCGTTGTTTGAAAGCATATTTTACAAGGAAGGTTTTAGTATATAACACATCAGATTCTGATGAAGACTTTCGGAGATAATTGATGGAACTCTTCAATTTAAAACAGCAAATCTCCCGCGATTGTTGCCACCACAGCTGTGGCACAGACCTTCTGAATCACGTCTAAAATATGGTTTAAGTGGGTAAAAAAGACGTGTACAGCAAACACTCTTTTTATTAAAAAGTAAGTGCGAACGGTATGTAGGTATCCCAAGTAACACAAACAATGATACACTAAAAAGCATTTTTTTTTATTTTACCAAAAATTGAACCGACTTCAAAACTTACGAAAATACTTGCACTACAAAGAGAGAAATAACCTTAAATATTGTATTAATGGATGTCTAATTCCGTTAAAAATAAGGGCTAGGTATCTATTCACATGGCTGAATCAGACATCCAATAAAACAATATTTAAGGTTATTTCTCTCTTTGTAGTGCAAGTCTTTTTCGTAAGTTTTGAGGTTAGTTCAATTTTTTGTAAAAAAAGTCTTTTTTTGGTTTCGTTAAACCGCCTACGATAAAACAACCCGTTAGCAGACTTGATTTATATTTGTTTTTAAAAGCGTTAATAGCGTATAATGGCTAAGGTATCGGACTTGTGATCGAGAGGTCCCGGGTTCGAACCCCACCCACTACACTATTGTCGTGAACCCACTCCAGACACAAGCATATTTAGCTTAGTTGGCGGGGTTGACAAGATCGATAGTAATGTGAATTGTACCCATATAAAGAGTTCTTAAAAAAATGTGTTGTGCTTATTATGCTGTGTATCTTTCTGCCCTCATCCCTTTATTTTTGGAGTCGACACATCACGTTCACGTCACTGCATCATTAACTCCTTTTTCTTTCATGTTTTATTATGCGGTAAAAAATTAAGTAATAAATAAATTCAAAATCAACTTAAAGTACTTAAAGCTTTCCACATTCCCGGCCATATTTCCTTGGCTCTTAAATCCGGATATCCGGCTTCATCGCGGACTCTTTCTTTGTCTACAGAATGAATTCACCGTTATGAATGAAGAGGTTATATTTTTATTCAAGACTAGTTAAAGAACAAGAGGATTAATGTTGTATGTATATGTATTAAACATTAAGACAAGTTTTAGGTTTCTTTATCGAAATAGACTTTTTCGAAATAGCTATTTCAAATCAAATCCTTTATTTGCCTACTAAGTGCACAACAATAGTCTTATATTTATTAGGAACTTATTATATAACGACCATTTTTAGGGCATAAACAATTTTCTAACACATACATTTCAAGTCTTTCGACTATAATCTGATGTATTTTCCATTTTACTTAGGGAGACGGTATTTAAATAGTATAATGCTTGTTGCAATTACTTCACTTAAAATTCTTAATAATTAAATTAACACTTTTACAGAATAATTAAAGATCCCTTAGATTGCGGCTGTGCGCGCTTTTCACCGCGATCCAAAAGGAAACCCTCCCGGAATTGTAGTCTGGCCGTCTCACTAGCGCTCGGTGTTCGTTTTGTTACGTTGAAATTGGCATTGAGGTTTCTGTCAGTAGTCAATGGCCAGTTCAGAAAGGAGGATGTACCGACACATTAACAAAATTAAAAAGAAAAAATATATATAAAGATCAAACATTTACGCAACACACACTATAGGGCCTACAAGAAGCTTCTAACTGCACATTGATAACTTCAATAAAAACTGTGTAAAAGCAAAATTACGGTTTTCCACCGAAACCATTTCTTTTATCTGACTGCTACAACGAATATAACAAATTTAAATAAAAACTAAAACAGCTTACATCTCCTATTTCGCTATTAAAATATTTGGTATTTATATAGCTCAAAACTTATTTTCCACAAAAATTTCGCCCTAACAATAGTCAAAATTCGACGCATGAATTTGTGTAGGTAAGCCATTCAGATAAAAACACAAAAAAATTAAAGACAGCAAAATACAGTCCTACATCAATAAACAAAATTAAAATCCTACGGAAAGGAAATCTTGTAAATTATAAATCTACCCTGAATGGAATTGAAATCTACATAATGGTTTGCGCAGAGAAAAATGTGAGCACTGAACAGGACGACAATAACACAAAACATTCGGGAACAAAGCGTGGCTTTGGATGAAGTACTATAGCAGTCGCGATGTGACTGTGTATGTACTTAAATATGCCTAAGTACTTAGGTACTTACTATGTATATTTTTTAATGTGAAATATGTAGGTAGTTACAATTAAAGTCAGTAGTGTAATAAGTGGAAGAATGAAAGGGAGTGTCATTCTCCTACTGACGAAAAACCCACCCTGTTCCTTCAGTTGCCCTTGCATTCCGGAGCCGTGGTATCTCACTGGAACGTTCTTGCAACCCCGGAAGCAATGGGCCTACACACGACGTACCGTCGACTGGGGGCTCGGGGAGACACTTGTACGTAAAGTATTCGGACAAATAAATGAAACACCAACAATTCTGATACGCGATTATTTTGGAACTCATGAGCTGCTTCGTTTTTACCCGACTACGGCAAAGCCAAGGAGGGTTATGATTTTGACAGGCTATGTATGTATGTATGTATGTATGTATGTAAGTATGTATGTATGTATGTATGTATGTATGTGTGTATGTTCATCTGTTCCCTCATAGCTCCAAAGCTGCTTATCAGAACTCGACAAATGAGGTATCGTTAGAACCATCTTGACCGTCCGCTGAACATAGGCTACGTGACGTATCACAAAACCCAATGTGGCGCCCTCTAGGGCCCAAAAAGTGTTATGTTAAAAAATAAAAATAAGATAAACACATCGTGTTTGATATCATTTGAAAGGGCGTGACATGCACATTTCTAAAACATTGCTTAAATTTAAAGTGGCGCCCTCTAGTGGACAAAAAATCATGTGTAAAATATAAAAATAAGATAGATACACCGTGTTTGGTATCATTTGAAAGGGCTTCACATGTACTTATCAAAAATATTGCTTAAATTTAACGTGGCGTCCTCTAGCGGACAAAAAGTCATGTGTAAAAATAAAAATAAGATAGATATACCGTGTTTGGTATCATTTGAAAGGGCTTCACTTGTACTTATCAAAAATATTGCTTAAATTAAACATGGCGCCCTCTAGCGGTCAAAAAGAAATGTGTAAAAAAAAAGTAAGTTCGATATACCGTGTTTAGTATCATTTGAAAGGGCTTCACTTGAACTTATAAAAAATAAAGTAAATAGTATAGAAGCACAGTGACTTAACACCAAAATAGTTTAAATAATAAAAAGTAAAAAAACTAAAACCCGACTACGACAAAAAAATCGATGCTAAAAAGGATGAAACAAGATTTTCAGGATGCTGAAATAAACAAGGTTACTGGAAAAACAAGAACAGAACAAAAATAAAAGCCGTAGTCACACGTTATATAGGATATCAACCGTAACAAAACAATTAATAACGTGACGTGTGACTACGGCTTTTATTTTTGTTCTGTTCTTGTTTTTCCAGTAACCTTGTTTATTTCAGCATCCTGAAAATCTTGTCTCATCCTTTTTAGCATCGATTTTTTTGTCGTAGTCGGGTTTTAGTTTTTTTACTTTTTATTATTAACACGCTTTTATTAGGTCGACCTGTATGTAACTAACTATGTAATGGAATCTAAGGTAACTAATTTAACCACCTTCCAAGGGTCGTAGCGTAATGAAAATTGGCAGCTGTATGTAGTTCTGATGACAATACAATAATAATGGTTGTTGCGTCCCAAATGTAATTTTGAACGCTCTTTTTGGTGTGGCAACATTCTATTGTCTTTGAACTTGACATAACCTCTCTGACTTGACAGATTGTCTTTGTTTGGTTGGAAAAATGTCCGCACGTTTTGGGACTTTGATTTGATTGTAATTGGTAAAATATTGTTTGGATTCGCGGTTTGAAGCCGATAATTGGGTCGCGAATAATCTAATTGTTGAAGTGTATTCCCCATTTGTTGAAAACCCCGGAATATCGTTGAATCATACGCCGCCTTGTCGTCGGTTGGGCCGGCACGCGGAATATAATTGGAAATCAGCTTGGATCTCACGTGAGATTAACATATTAATTGTGTTCAGTGATAGATTGAACTTTGTAATCTCGGATTAACAAGAATCCAGTGATATTTCTTGAAACATATCGCCTTATTGCCTACCACGCGTAGCGCGCGTTTGTTGGGAACGAGTCGGGTGTGAGCTGAGTTGGAACCGCGCCATCTGGATATCGGCGCCTTGGGAACGTTCTACAACACTTGACTTACATCACACCTCTCAATTACTCACCCCATTTTACATACATCAACCACACTTAGGGCATGACCTTTGAAGGTCGAACTTGGCGTCCCCAGCAATCAGGTTAGTGGTACATTTTGTTCATTGAATTAAGGCCTAAGAGCCTACCACAACGTAGGGCTCCGCGTAATCGCGGACGGTTCGACATACCAGTTACCGTTGGCTGGGCTTGGGGTCGAACATTCTGGTAGCAGGCGTGGCTCTTATAAGATCCACTGATTCATTCTGGTATAAGCGCGGCTCTTATAATATAAGATCCACTGGTTTAATTGGAAGTTTTGAATATTGTTGAAAACTTAAAACTTGAGTTTAATTACTTAACACAACTTATAACTTGATAAGTTTGAATATATTGCTTTGTCAGCCGGGCTCAAATAGTACTTGTAGTTTGTACTGTAATTTGTAGTGCTAGCCCCTTAGAATTGAATGACAAACAGGATTTATTTGTGAAATTAGGAATTATTGGTATAATTTGGTACATAATTTGGTACATAATTTGGTACATAATTTGGTATTTGTTGAAATTAATAATTGAATGTCATTGATCTGAATTTGAAAGGTTATCTAAATAATAATTACACATAGTCTAACATAATAGGACTTGAATTGTGTGTATTGGTTATTGCATTTATAGTAATTATTGGATTGTTGATAGAGATTCTCCGGCTCAATATTATACTTCAATTGTTGTATTTAATTGTTGGTGTGATCCTGCACAATATATACATTGAATTGTTATTTATTTTGTAACTAGCCATCCTTAGCAAGCTAGATTCATACTTGGAATAAGTACAGGGTTGGATTTGGACTTGAAATAATTGAATTTGAATTTTTATTTTGTTGAATATATTTGGCCGGCTAGCAAGTCATTGCTGTTTGTTTAATATTTGATTGTTGGTTGTTGATTGTTGTTTTGTATTAATATTTGATTGTTGCAATGGCCTCATTAAGGGCAGTCAGGGAGGCTGCTGCGGGATTGACCTCACAGTTGAGATGGTTCACATCGGCAGCTGCAACTGTTGAGCGTGTGGAATTGGAAGAGCTCACCCTTGCTCGGTATGGGCAAGTGATTGAGAGGATCAAGTCAGCTGATGCTGCGCTCACGCGCTTCAACGAGTACATCATGGACGTGGATTTGGGGGTGATGGATCAGTCGGCCCGCGATAGGATTTTGGGTGACTATGACCAGATTATCCACCTGGGGGATGTCATATGTCTACGAGCGCGGGAAATTTTGAAGAGCCGGGTGCCTGATGCGGCCAAGCCGCAGACCCCTGTTGTTGCAGGCCCTGGACTATTGAGTAGGCTGCCCACCCTGGAGATGCCACATTTTGACGGTCGCTTGGACCACTGGCTGGGCTTCCTAGATCTCTTTGAGAGTCTTGTCGATGCACGCTTGGACCTCGGACCTGCCCAGAAGCTGGCCTATTTGTTGTCTGTCCTGGAGGGCGAAGCCAGAGCCTTGGTGCAGCACTTGCCGGTGACGGATTCCTCTTACCCGACCGCTCTGGAGCTTCTCTCCCGACGGTATCAGAACAAGCGCTGCCTGGCTGATGTGCACATCGACCAGATTTTGGGACTACCGGCCATTGTCAGCACGTCGACGTTGCGCACTGACTTGCTGAACCCGTTAGTCTCAGCTACCAACGCTTTGAGACGCTTGGAGTTACCGGTAGAACATTGGTCCTACTTGTTGGTGCACATAGTGCTGCAGTTGCTCCCCGCGGAGTTGAGGTCACGTTTTGAGCAGAAGTATGGTGGGGATAGTGCCACCCATCTTCCCCCCTTTGATGACCTCCTCAAATTTTTGGAAGACGAGTGTCGGTTTGCGGATAACACTCGTGGCGCCACGGGGTCACCCCCACTACCTTCTCAGCCCAGAGACCAGGGACGGACTAGGGCCCGGGGGCCTGTTGATGTTCCCCCCGCCCCCCGTTTTGCTGGCGCCCGGAGTCCTCGGGCTAGGGGGCCTGTTGATGATCGCCCCGCCCCTCGTTTTGCTGGCGCCCGGAGTCCTCGGGCTAGGGGGCCTGTTGATGTTCCCCCCGCCCCCCGTTTGGCTGGCGCCCGGAGTCCTCGGGCCAGGGGGCCTGTTGATGATCGCCCCGCTCCCCGTTTGGTTGGTGCCCGCAGTCCTCGGGCTAGGGGGCCTGTTGATGATCGCCCCGCCCCCCGTTTTGCTGGCGCCCGGAGTCCTCGGGCTAGGGGGCCTGTTGATGATCGCCCCGCCCCCCGTTTTGCTGGTGCCCGGAGTCCTCATCATTGTGACTTTTGTAAGGCAACGGGACATGTCATGGCGCGTTGCCGGGACTTTTTGAATTTGCACGTAAGTTCCCGCCGCCGCATTGTCAACGCACGCCGTTTGTGCTTTTCGTGCTTGGGGGCCCACTTCCATCGGGACTGCCCCGACCCCCGCCCGTGTAGAATTTGTGAAGGGTCCCACCTGGAGATTTTGTGCGCCAACGCGAACCGCTCCAGCAGACCAGCTTCTGAGGGGGGTTCGCGCAAGGGGGGGTACCCCGGAGACGAGCACCGGGCTGAGACCCGCGATTCTGTACGCCGCACTCCACCCCCCGCGCAAGTTGAACGGGAGCCCCACGAGCGCCATTTGGTCTTCCCTCGTCAGGGAGAACGCGCATTGGCCGCTAGGCAGCAGTGGCCGGGTCGGCGCCGCTGCCTTTCCCCTCCGTTGGCGGAACGTCCCCGGCTGGAGTCGCGCCCTCCGCCATTCGGGCATTCGGTGGGATATGCCCCTCCAGTGATGGCGAGCGGCTTGGGACACCGCGCGGACGAATGGTTTGATTGTTGGCCTCGTCGTGAACGAAGGCAGCCTGGAAGCGGCGATCGGTCGCCGCCCAGACATCACTAAGAGATTGACGCCTGCCCCGCTAAAGGAACCCCCCGATCAAGACGGTTTGTTGCCAACGGCCTCGGTCACGGTCTGGGGACCCTTGGGTGACTCGATTGTGGTCTGTGCCATTTTGGAGACGGGAGTCCGGGGTTGCCTTTTGTCTTCTTGGTTAGCGGGACAGGTTGGCCTGAAGGTGAACGACCTTTCAGGCAAGATTTGGGGAATTGGCGAACCGGCTGACACCACTGTTGAGGGAAGGACCTGGTTTGAGGTCACCCTTGTGAGTTGTCCTTACCCTAAAATTGGTGCTCCTGCCCTTGTTGTAACTGAACTTGGTACAATTGTTGGTGACTGATCGTCACACTAAGAACTCGCATGCCGGTTGCAATGCGCTGTTGGCCATTCTGCAGCGAGAATTTTGGATTTTGTCGGCTGATCGCGTCAATGAGGCGAGGCCCTTTGCTGGCGTCGTAACGGATTTTGTTGGTCCCCCCTTGTTGAAGACGTCCACCCTTCGTAATAGCAAGATTGTTAGGGCTTATTTGTGTGTTTGTCTGCCTGTCAACCAAGGCAGTACATTTGGAGCTGGTAACCTCCCTCTCGACAGAGGCCTTTGAGGCGACTTTGGAAGGATTTGTGTCTCGCCGTGGGTTACCTTCGTTGATTAGGTCTGATTGCGGTACGAATTACAAGGGTACAAGTAACTATTTGAAGGAGGTATACGCCTTCCTTAATGAGAACCAGGTTGACATTGGTAATAGTTTGGCCCGCCGAGGGGTCACTTGGTTGTTTGACCCGCCAGCCTGCCCCCCATTGGGGGGGGTATTTTGGGGCCGCGGTGAAAGCGGCAAAGGGACGCTGGCGGAGATTGTTGGGAGACACCGTTCTCACCTTTAATGAACTAGCTACGGTATTTGGCCGCATTGAAGCTGTGTTGAATTTGCAACCTTGTCAAGACTTCCAATTGATTAGCGGACGGGTAGGCCCGTCCGGGGGGGGTAGATGTTGCGTCCCAAATGTAATTTTGAACGCTCTTTTTGGTGTGGCAACATTCTATTGTCTTTGAACTTGACATAACCTCTCTGACTTGACAGATTGTCTTTGTTTGGTTGGAAAAATGTCCGCACGTTTTGGGACTTTGATTTGATTGTAATTGGTAAAATATTGTTTGGATTCGCGGTTTGAAGCCGATAATTGGGTCGCGAATAATCTAATTGTTGAAGTGTATTCCCCATTTGTTGAAAACCCCGGAATATCGTTGAATCATACGCCGCCTTGTCGTCGGTTGGGCCGGCACGCGGAATATAATTGGAAATCAGCTTGGATCTCACGTGAGATTAACATATTAATTGTGTTCAGTGATAGATTGAACTTTGTAATCTCGGATTAACAAGAATCCAGTGATATTTCTTGAAACATATCGCCTTATTGCCTACCACGCGTAGCGCGCGTTTGTTGGGAACGAGTCGGGTGTGAGCTGAGTTGGAACCGCGCCATCTGGATATCGGCGCCTTGGGAACGTTCTACAACACTTGACTTACATCACACCTCTCAATTACTCACCCCATTTTACATACATCAACCACACTTAGGGCATGACCTTTGAAGGTCGAACTTGGCGTCCCCAGCAATCAGGTTAGTGGTACATTTTGTTCATTGAATTAAGGCCTAAGAGCCTACCACAACGTAGGGCTCCGCGTAATCGCGGACGGTTCGACATACCAGTTATCGTTGGCTGGGCTTGGGGTCGAACAATGGTACTGTTGAACTGATCTGATGATGGAGCCGGAAGATATAAACTAGAACTTTTTGATGTAAAATTGTATCATAGCTGTTTTGGATTTCTTAGAAAAGTCTTGTAATGAACTTTGACCACGATTAGGTTTCAAGGTCTGATGATGAAGCCGGAAGATAGTCACTGGCATTCCATGATGGAATATCGTATCATAGTCGTGTTTGCACTTGTGAGAAGGGCCACGTCATGGACTTTGAACACGATCAAGTTTCAAGGTTATAACAAACCTGAAGAAAATCCATTACCGGTATTCTTATTTTTATTTTGTTTTTACGTGCATTTATAAAATCGTGTTTTTAAACTATTCATTTATTTTAACTGAGCTGCAGTCGATTTTTGCAAGTATCTGTTTAATATGAATTATCAGACTCACCCACCTGCTTCAAAAACAGCCTGTATGTAAATTATGTGCATTACACTCACAGTATGTGTAAGTAAGCCAAATAAGTAAAACTTGACCCGCACTATGTTACGCTAAAAACATTTTTTGTTATAGCTTATGAGTACAATGATCCTTCTGCAGGTTTTGCGTTATATCATTTTACACCTTGTATAGGGGAGGAGTGGCATGAAAGGGACAGGTATTGAAAGGGATAATTCAAATAACCGGTAAAATAGAAACAATTTCGAGACTACATTTAATTTTTTCGTATGGCAACCTTGGCGGAAGTTTATTTGCGGGTAACTTCATACTCCTGTCATTTCATCATTTCAAATCACTGTTTAAGATAGGCTGGACATCCACAGATATGATATTATAAGGTCAGTAAATTTTCATTTAATATTGTAGATTTTGTGGTCATCGTCACACAACAAACGGTTATGGATGGGACGTCCCCTTCATAACTGTCACTTTCTTCAAGTTTCTTCAAGGCTGCTTTTTGTACTAGGTTTCTAATACATTTTCAACCGACGAAAACACGGAGGAGGTTATCAAGTCGACGCATATATATACAACGTGTAACAGAATAAAGGCAATTCATGAAAGTAGTTTGTTCAGAATCGGCTTCTGAAACGATTTCCGTCAAAAAAAATAGGTGTTCAGTTTTGACGGAAAAATTTTTCATTTAACTTAAAATGGAAACACATTATCATGACAAATTAATACAATCCTTAATTCAAGGAAATGCGCTCGTGTGCATGTCAGCCGCTAACATTGCATGTGTGTATGCGTCTGCGTAAGGATATTGTATGACGCACATACGCTTTGCGTTTAGTAAGGATAACTATTTTATAAAAAATGTCTAGGTTTGGTTTCAATTTATTTAGTTACGGATGTTATTTTAGACTTATAATTTAATATTCTAATTGGGGTGTCTGTGGTATTACGCTTAATCTGTTACACCTTGTATATATTTTTATCTATCATCACCGATTACTCGAAGACGGCTGAACCGATTTGGAAAATTCTTGTTTTGTTTGAAAGGGTATACTTCGAAATTGGTTCCATTGTCACCAAGTCAGGATCTGATGATGGGATCCTGGAGAAATCGAGGGAACTCTTCAAATATTATAGGCACACCTATAGTGACTTGAGTATTTTTTATAGAAACTTGTGTAGTTGCATTCGAAAAGAACCATTTGTGAAGTAGACTTGATGATGAAGACTACAGGAACTACTCAATATATATAAGTAGGAATAATAAGTATTTCATGTGTTACGCTTCGATTACTCGAATATGGTTATTAAGCACAATATGCTCGTCACAATGCATATGATGAAGTGAAGCTGATGGAGAAGTACCAGGAGAACTCCTCAACAATTAACGGCCCAGCATTGGGAAAAGCAATATTTTGTAATAGGTTATAAGATGTTTACATTTAGGCTTTTGTAACTAGGTAAATTATAAATCGACCAACTAAAAAGAGTGAAATAAAGTCTTTTCACCAAAAAATTTAACCGACTTCTAAAAAACACTCCAAAGTGAAAAATAACTTTAATTTCGGAAGTCGGTGCCAAAAACGAAAATACGAAAGTAATGACGCCTACTACTGAAATTGAAGTTATTTTTCACTTTGCATTGTTTTCTAGAAGTCGGTTTAATTTTTTGGTAAAAGGTTATTTAATTATTTTTCAGATTAAAAATGCCACCTAAGAAGAGAACGCGTGTCGATGCACATAAAATTGAAGAGGCAGTTACCAATGTAATGTTTGTAAGAAAAAATATTTAGAAAGCAATAAAGATTGGTTTCCATGTAACATTTGCACGAAATGGGCCACCAAACCTGTTTATTTTTTTTGCCTAATTCTAAAAATCTATGTTTACTTTTTTAAGACTGTAAATCAAACTTTATGCGAGGTTGTTGATTATAATTCTATTAACAAAAAAACAATAGTTAATTTTCAAGTGCAGTCTAAGCCTAAAAGAGAATTGTTGATTTGTCTTTAATTTTATATAAATATTTCATTTTTTGTGGATTATAAGGAGACTGATTATGTGTCTTAAGAAAAGATATTAATAATTTTTAAGTTCATAATATCTGAGAAAAACATTTTAATATTGTTGATTTCTGTTTAAGTAACATAAAAGTGTTTAATTATTAAAAAAAATAGTAAATCTTTAAGATCAAAACGGCAAGATTTAATCAGGACAATAGTTTCAGTCACTTATATATTCGATTTTTAACCTATACCTAAGTAGTTATTGTATACATATTTCCTCAAAATTAGCTACTGTCCCATTCATTAATTACTGCGTCCTTTTCAATACAGTTCATTTATTAAAGGGACAAAATACACATTTTTAAAGATGCGAAAATAAACAACTAAGAATTGATTAATAGCAATTATTGCATTTGATGTCAATAGTTTAATCATTAACGCTTTCTATTCGACTCCAACCTGTTCCAAATATTTTCTCAATCACTTACTAGGACTTTCATGCCACCCCTCCCCTACGTCCTTCGATTTATAGTACCCCCTAATCTTTGGGGACCGATCAGTTATCCTCGTTAATTGATTTTCTGTTGGCTTTGGCAACTCCATGCATTGACTCAAAAACTTCCTGCCAACTCATTAAATTGCCTTTCATGCAAGTATTGGTGCCAAATAAGGTGGCAGTAGCAGCCATAGCCTATTCTTTAATCTGAACGACCAACTGTGAGATTGCTTTTCTTGCGTGGATATCTTGGCAGTCTTAACAAAAGATGCCATGAAGTGTAAAATTGTATTAATTTATTTAACCTTTAGCTTTTCCTCAACCATGTTGGGAACGGGTTCCAGACAAACAGAATTGAGGTGAAATGGTTCCACGAGATCTATGACGTGACAAGGCCTCGGGTCCGGCCAGGACGTGTCCGGTGCCAGGTGTACTGGTCGTCTCAAGAGCTAACTTCGAGAGACGCGTAGTAGCGCGACGCCCGCTGGTACACGAGACACCGCAGCTCGCAAGCGCCGCATCCGCCCTACGGATGCGGAGGGGATGGAGGGATACGGATGTGGAGCTGTACGAAGAGTACAGAGCGGCGAAGACCGTCCTCAAAGTGGGTATCCGCCAAAGATTTGGCCCGCAAGGAGATGCTGGGGACTCTGAATGGGAACCCGTGGGGACGCCCATACAAAAGATAAGGTCAAAATCCATGAGTACTTATTTTTCGGCTTTATTGTGTCACACTAAACTTACTAAATGTAAACGATTAAGTTGTTCCTATGTGTTTCCTTTCATTACCATGCAATATGGCAATGCCACCAGTCGCATAGACACATTACCAGCCGACACCAGTACGAATGTGTTCACGCTATAAGTACTTAAGTTTGGATCGTTTAGATTGTAGCTTTCACCTTTCATTATTTTAAAACATCGGTCGCACGACCACACATGACGACACGATATTTCATTTTCACCCTTCACGGTATATAATTTTATTACTGGGATAAATTTTACGACATTCGATACTTTTACGGCTATTGAGCCTAAAACGTAAAAGGGTTACTATAACGTCCCCGCCTTACTTTACTTGACTTCACCTCTATTGTACTTGAACTGAGTTTTAAGAAGCTATGTTATGTTTATAATAGATTCTCGTTTTATTGCCACACGATACTCTACGAATGTATGAGATTTATCATGGTGTCAATGTTAAGATTTACTATACGATGTAATCAGGAGTTGGGACAACGGTTTTAGTGAAGCTGTGCGGGATTTGCTTAAAATTACATAGATATCCGATATCCATGCTATAAAACAAATTTATATTTTGTTTATCCTTTGCGTTCCAAGGAAAAGGGTTGTTTAGTTCATTCAGAGGGATAATGTAAAAAAGATGAGATGCTTACAGTGTTAAAGTGCTGTAACAATATTTTTTCAAGAAGAATCTTATCTACCAATATGAAGCGCTCGTGGCTAAAATAATAACAACGCAAAGGTTGGAATTTCTTACTTTAAGCAACATATTTAGGTTGGTTCGTAGATGGATGAACATCTTAGTATTTTGCCGTGCCTCGTAAAGCATGTGGCGGTGATTAAAATTCGATCATCTTTGAAGGCTTTTACAGGTCATCAAAGCCAGTGTTCTGACAACATTCTTGCAAAAAAGTATCTTGCTACCAGTTAATGGGTTTGGACGTGAGATAGGCAGTCACCTAAAATAAAATACGATTACTCAGCTGCGTCTACTTAGGCTGGGAGCTGACCCTAATATATTTAGTAAAAGGATAGGCACATGATAAAGTATCTTACCTAGATTGAATTTATACGAAGACAATTTAATAACCTTATTTACTTCAAAAATCTTGTTCACGCAACGAAATTACCTCTCTCTTTCAATATCAAACAGAAACCTGATTCATATTACATAATATCAAGCAATACCGAAATAACTCATTAGAATTTCATAAAGTAATACGGAATCAGCTAGGCAAACGATGTTGCCGAGATCGCATATTATGTTTTATGTTTCCTCAAAGCCGGATTATCATCTGGTGAAACAAATGTTGGCAAAAATACCATATTATGTGGTACTTTTAGTAGTTAATTGGAGGATTTTCAGTGCTGTGTGCTCGACTGAATTTATGCAGTCCAATGTGACACTTTTGTAGCGCAGATCTTTTATTTGAATAAGACAGTGAATTATGGTCGTGGATTTATGCAGAGTCATGTTCTTTTCTGTAGTATTGAAAGTAGGTACAGATATCAGGTCAAGTTATACAGTTTGAAAGCTTTACGTCGTCGTGTTGATGGGAAAGCTAAATAATTTTCTATAGGACTTACCATTATCAATCATTTACCATTATCAATTATTGATACTGGTTTGTTTAGTTATAATTGTTTTTATGTAATTAGGTATTGTTAAATTAATACATAGATACATATAAATAAAATTGTATAGTGTGACTGTGTTTTCTCAAACGCTTATATTTATTAACACGATACTAAAACATAAACCACTTTTTTATTTTTGTCTGTCTGTTGTTCTATCTGTCTTTGTTTGTCGGGGTTAATCTGTAAGCTCGCTGAACTAATTTTAATGGGACTTTCACCGGAATGTAGAGTTGATTCGGGAATTACCGCGGGATAAACCGTCCTTCCTCTGGGTTAAAGTCGCATGCACAGCTAAAATATTAATAGATGCATCTTTTTAATTCATAACATAACATAAATGGCCTTTAAAGTTTCTACTACTGGGACACAAACCTCCTCTCTATGAGAGGGAATGGATCGTAATCCACCACGCAGGCCTACTGCGGATTGATGGATTAATATTACTATAAGAATAGTATATAACGTGTAACGGAATAAACGCAAGACCTCGGACACCCCAATTAGAATATTAAATTATAGAACTAAAATAAATTAATATGTAGTTTAAAAAAACATTAGATTTACAAATTTACAAAACATTAAAAACAAATGTTGCTGTTTCTTTTTTTGTAGTTTTAGCCATATTATTCCCACGAGTAGTGAGCAATTAAACGGTCGATCCCCCAGAGGATTTGAAAGTGACATCTATAAAAAAATAAATCTAAGGATTACACGGTAATTCAAAAATGTTAAGAAAACTGATAACGGATTTTCTTTAGGTTTGGTATATAGGACTATGATACGATATTCCATCATGGAATGCCAGTGCCTATCTTCCGGCTTCATCATCAGACCTTGAAACCTAATCGTGGTCAAAGTTCCTTACAAGACTTTTCTAATAAATCCAACACAGCTATGATACGATTTTCCATCATGACGTTCCAGTTCATATCTTCCGGCTCCATCATCAGATCAATTCGACAGTACCATTTCGATGGGTCCTATGTATATGGGCCAAACTAACAATTTGGCCATTTTGACTTTTTTATGGTAAACGCATCTTATCGATATAAAGAATTATGTGAGCTATTAAAAAAAAAGATTTCTGCATAGAAACACGATTTTTATTACAGTATAACGGCGTATGTGACATGAATTTAAACGTACAAGGTCCTAATAGTAGTTAGAGACTTATACGCGGGGAGTTGCCGCGCGTTTATTTATTGTTTGGACCAATCAGCTGATTTGACAATACATTGAACGGAGCAACGGCCGCACTGTGATGAATACAAATTGTAATTGTTGTGTTTTTGGGTTACAATTTAGTTTAATAAGTAAAAGATGACATCCAATTATCGCGCTAAGTTGTCTAGAAGTCGGAATTTAGTGAAAGAAAAAATATTATCCCACCTGCATATCACAGTTATTATGAAAATTTAGTAGCATCTAATGACATTGCGTCAATTAATGAAAGCGATAATGAAGAAAATTAATGAGGACTTTTTAAGAATTAGCACGGGGAAGCACTTGCTGTTTCTCTTGGCATCTCCAAGGCTTTTGACAGGGTCTGGCACGATAGCCTTATTGCTAAGCTTCCTTCTTTCGGTTTACCCACTCAACTTTGCGTTTTGATTGAAGACTCCCCGAGAGATCGGTCCATTCGAGTGGTCATTGATGACTGCTAAATTGCCAATTGGCTATTAATGTCGGGGTCCCTCAGGGGTCGGTTCTCTCAGCACAGTTGCTGAGAGATATTTGTCCAGCGTGCGTGCTGGTGGGTCAGATCCAGTCTCTCCATGAGTACATGGTTAGGCGCTTGAACTTGTCCTTGAAGGCTGTCTCCGAATGGGATGATGCCAACTTGGTCAAGTTTAATACAGCTAATACCCAGGCTTGTCTCTTCTCCTCAAAAAGGAGCCAATCCGAACCGGCTCGCACTTTCTGTGATGTAATTGTGCCGATAACCGATCATAATGAGCTTCTTGGGGTTACACTAACTTCCACCCTCAATTTTGGTCCATTTATCGTGGCTAAGGCTCAACTAGCATCAAAAAAGTTGGGAATCTTAGCAAAGGTGAGACGGTACTTCACACCGGAACAGTTGCTCAATCTGTATCAAGCACAGGTTCGGTCGTGTATGGAGCTACTACTGCTTTCATATTTGGGATAGATCTGCCAAATACAATTTGGACGCGCTTGAGTCTATTGAGAAACGGACCAAGAGACTCATTGGCAACGATGCACTGGTCAAGTCAAAGCTCCAGAGCCTTGAACACCGACGACGAGTTGCAAGTCTATCGGTTTTCTATCGGTTACATTTCGGGGAGGGTGTGATGGAATTACACAATCGAATTCCGCCAAGCCCGTTCCATCATCGGACTACATACGGTGATGCGCCATCGTTACATGGTCGACATTCCACCCATACGCACTAAACGTTTTGGGAATGCCTTCGTTGTGCGTACAGTTAAGGAGTGGAATTCCCTGCCGGAGTCTGTGTTTCCCGATAGCTATAACTTAGGGATCTTTAAGTCAAGAGTGAATAGGTTACTTTTAGGTAAGCGTGCTCTGTCTTCGACCACATCATCAGGTGAGATGGTGGTCAAACCCGAACCAATTAACAAAAAAAATAATACTAATGTTGATTTTGTTGATTTTATTACTTAATTATACTACAGAGATTTTTTTTAGTTTATTTACACAAGATAGGTTTTTAATTTTGTTATTTTTTTTTTAAATTTTATTGAGAAAATAATAATGTGAAGTAGGTACATTATTTTGTTAATCAAACTAAGATCTTCAGTAAAAGTTTCGTTCTTAATAAAAATTTTTTGTTATTTTTTTCATACGTGTACTTTTAAGGCTACTTTAATTTTTATTTCAATAAATGAATAAAACTATTGCGTGTTTTTTAATTATTGAAATGATCTAACTGAAAACTGAGTTAGTAGGTAAGCCGATTGTAAAACGTATAAGTGTCAATGTGACATAAATGACTAAATATCTAAATAGCTTATATTCTAATTAAAGAATTATCAACTACTTCAATTGTTACTTGATTTTATGAGTAAAAAATATATAACGTATGCTAATTAACGTAATACGCGTATAATGGCCAATATGACACATTGGCCCTTTTAAAGTGTTTTTAGAGAAAAATAATTTTAACAAAAACTAACGTAGAAGGTGGCCCTTCTACGTTAGTTTTTGTTAAAATTGTTTTTGTATGTGACGTAAAAAAAAACCTATATATGTATATATAAAATACTATAGTACAAATGAGGAGGATAGTTGTCTTAGCAAACAAGCAAAGATTCGTAAACTTCGGTTTTGTCAATCTGAAGTTATAGTAAATAGAAACTTTGGAAGCCTCTCCTGTAAAGTTGTAATTTTGCCCTTTGGCCCATATACATAGGACCCATCGATATTATTGTATTGTCATCAGAACTACATACAGCTGCCAATTTTTATTACGCTACGACCCTTGAAAGATGGTTAAATTAGTTACCTTAGTTAACCATTACATAGTTAGTTACATACAGGTCAACCTAATAAAAGTGTGTTAACAACATCTGTAATTTAATTTACTTTGTTCAAGCATACTACTCTATCCTTACGCACACTCGTGCGCGTGCCTACGTAGTAGGTAGTAACAGAAAGCTACGCATTAGGTATGTATCTGTACGTTCATTGACCGAACATTACCTACGTAGTTTGATACTAATAATTTGCGATATTACCGTATAACTATTATTGCTAGTTGCCTAACTAGTTTGATTCCATCTTTCCATCACAATTACACAGGCTTTGGACTGACAGCTTCGAATGATTTGGTTTAATTACGGATACGGAAGTATTTTTAAATTGAGCAAGTTTTCACCCTACTGCGATCTATCAGTACCTACGGCAATACCTAAAGGCGCCCGCGTCTTTTCACCCTCTACTAAGTCGTGTTTACATTTTTATTAGGTACGTATAAAAAAAATATTCAAAGTCGGCGTGTTTAACCCCTCAGATAAAGAAAATTGAAAAAAAAAAAAAATTGTGGCCACCGGTGGCCTTACGCTCCCTGAGCCCTAAGACGACCCACTGACCAAAGACTTGAATCATAATATTTACAGTACCTACTTAAAATCGTATTATGAAGGTACATACCTGAGGTATTACTAAATACTTCTTCTTTGTCCCCTTTTTAGAAGATTTTCAAAATGTCCACCACCTTGCTTGATACACATTATTGCACGTTTTCTTAAGTTAGTTTTTAGTTTGTTAAGCACCTCAGTTTCAGATTTCACTTTAACAAAGGCGAGTTCAATTTTATGTTTGAGGTCATCGACACTTGTTGCTTTGTTTACATACACGAGCGATTTTATTCGACCCCACAAAAAAAGTCCAACGGTGTTAGATCAGGGGATCTGGGAGCCCACTGTACCTGACCTCCACGACCTATCCAACGAGGGCCATATTCCGCATCAAGATGCCGTCGGACGTTCCACGTGAAATGCGTGGGAGCTCCGTCGTGTTGGTAAAACACGTCTCGTAACAACGAGAGAGGGACGTCCTCCAATTATTAGGGCAATACCTCTTGTAAGAACTGTAGGTAGGTATCTCCAGTCAACCTCGGTAAAAATACAGGGCCGAGTACGCGTGTACCTAGAACGCCCGCCCACACGTTCACGAAAAACCTGTGCTGGAATGAGTCCATACGGCATGCATGTGGGTTTTCGTGCCTCCACAAATGCATGTTGTGCTGCTTGTAAATACCAACTCGTGTGAAGGTGCTCTCGTCCGTCCAGTTGATGTTTTGTTGCCAGTTTTCCAACAACCATCTACAAAATTGTAGTCGTGGCAAATAGTCAGTCGGCATCAGCTCCTGACAACGTCGTAGGTGGAAGGGGTGTTCGCCATCAGCACATAATGTTCTCCACACGTACATGTGGCTACAGTTAAACAACGGCGCTGCTTCCCTCGTGCTGCTCCCTGGATTTTCATCGAAATAATCGAGAATGTTTTCCTGCAAACGACTAGAGCGCACATTCGTCCCTCTATCCATTGCCGTGTTAGGATTAAACGTTCCAGAGTCCCTCAGGAGCTGAGTTGCACCTAGCATTGTCCTGGCACTCACTCTGGTACCATGTCGTTCATTGAACACTCGACACGCTAACTCCACATTATAGTCGCAACGAGCCAGTGTCCTCACCATCTCCGTGTACTGGATATTGCTATACAGAAAAGCCATCGCGTGCGTAAACAAGTAACAACTACAACAAAAAACGTACCTTAGATTTTCTAATATTTTGTCATTTCTCAACAAAAGATTGTGAAATGCGGAATTACAAATTCAGTCATGCATTGAAAAAAGCTTTATTGCTTTGAAATAAGGTTGAAATTTCCTTAAATTACGTACAATAGGGGTGTGTGTGTGAGTAAGGATGGATATGATTATTATTATGAGTGACCGAACTACAAAGTACAAATTCGGTTGTGCAGTTAAGTAAGACGTACTGCTTGGAATTAAGGATTAATCTTCCTTAAATTAAAATTTTATTTTTCGCACACTAACTGAAATGTAAAAGGCATTGATATTATTTACGTGTGTGTATGGATAGCTATTGAGCGATCTACAAATTCAGCCATACATTCATATGGGTTTTATTGCTTTGAGATAAGGCTTAAATTTCCCTAAATAAAGTATTTTATTACGTTGGTTTTACGCAGTGATCCTAATTTAGGTTAAATAAAGGATTTATCCGAAAAAAATTAACACATAATATAAATAATGATGGAAATCGATTCAGAAGCCGATTCTGAGCAAACTACTTTCAGTTCTTGCGTTTATTCTGATACACGTTGTATACTATACTTATTTGGATGTCTATAGCCTTCGCCATCTTCACTTGAAATTTAATTACCATTAAACATTTAAAAACACAATTTTAAAACCTTAGTAACTTCCACGTAGACTTACATGAAACTGCTCTAAAACTTCAAGTCAAGCACCTATACTTTAACTTTGTCATCAACAATGTCCCTTTTAATATAAGTCGGCGGATTGCGATACACGTCACGTACCGGGAGTACAATGGCCGCGGGGAGCAATGCCGGCCGGCCGAATTATCCCGCCAGTGTACATCGACCACGTAACCGCTCCGCTCTCCTGGTCGCCTGGTACCATAGAACAAAAGCCATTCCTTTATTTAAGGCTTTCAGTCGTATTGTTTGGCGATAAAAGGATAGAGGCTATGAAATATGTAAGAGTATCTGCTACATAAAACAAGCCTGTTGGTGTCACTAGTTCGTAATCGACATGAGTTTAGTCACAAAGGCCACTAGTACTTTATTCAATTACTACTGGCACGAATATTTAGCCGGCTCGAATTAAAGAAACAATTCATCCAAGTTTGTTTTGTCAGTTTATCGTAAACTAAATCAGACATACACGCAAGAAACGTCGAGAATATGCTCGGTAATAACAAATGGCCCGATTTTGTACTTCACGAAACATTATGTTCCCTACTAGATATATTTAGAATGATACCACTTCCATTCTAACATTGTAATAAAAATTTGGAATGTTGTATTAAGTTAATTATACAATTGTGGACATTTCAAACATTTAACGACGACATTTACAACACCAAACTACAAATTAACGACAATAGTAATTAATACAGAGAGATATTGCCGGCACTTAATACTCGCAATGGTTCAGCATTTAATTTCTTAGGCCGTAGATTAAACTTGGACCGCCTTTTGTTAAGCTGCGCATTCGAGCCAAATTAAAAAGCTGAGGTGGATGCACAAAATATTTTGGCAAATTTCCTTGAGTGTCCCGAGGTGCCGGCCGAAGTGGAAGCTCATCGCCTAGAATTCCCTTGGGAGGAGAATGCGAATCACGTCCTAGGCCAAGAGAATTCCAGCGCTTCGGACGATCTCTCAAATTATCCGTTGGACAGAGTTCTCTGGATGTAATTTCGAACATTAGTGGAATTGCTCGTATGTGAGATCAATCGATCGGAAATACATATTTGGTACTCATGGTATTGGAGTTGCCCAATATTTGTAAACTATTCGTATACCCACAGATGTTGAAATGCAATTCGAATGAATGGAGAATTTTTTCTCGTTAGTAAAATACTCGAATTCGCTACGAATAAACATCGTGTTTCGTGCTAAAACAATGTTCTGCATATTTTTATCCATCATAAAATTAACACGGACGTATTATTTTGATTAAACTTAACTCAATACTGTCCCAACACTAGAAAACACACATAGTAATCAAATGTAAATTAACATTTGTCAAAGTAAATATTGCGCAGTAATATACCTTTTAATGGCTATAAAGCTCGCAATTAACTTCAGGCTGTTGTTGGACGGTTTGTATATTTTTATTAAACTAGCGATCGTTAACTTGATGCGGGCGAATTAAATCAGAGGTCATTTAGTTTTACTGATGTCGATAATTGCTAGCGTGGCTGACGACGCGTTAAAAGCACCGCAAATAAGGGTATGCGTACTTGAGCGTGATTATGAACCAAACATACATACCCTTTATATACGTATGTACGAGCGGCTACGTGTCAGCGGTTTTAGAAATAAATGGAGCAATATTACGTAATACACAGCGTACATTTGAAAAATTGGCCAAGTGCGAGTCTGACTCGCCCATGAAGGGTTCCGTAGTAACTATAATATAATAATATAATATGTATATATATTTGACAAAAAAAAGCAACTTACAAATTTCTGAAAACTACCTTATTTACACTTTTTACAACTACGCCAAATAACTTTGTTTTTCATAGTGTTTGTATGAATTACAAAGTTATATTTGCGGTTTTAGAAAATATGCTGTATCTCAGAAACTGCTGATCTGATCTCGTTTAAACCAATTTTGGTTAAAAGTTTACTCGAATTAGGTACATAATACGTTATGATCGGTCTGAAATATGCTGTTCTTCATAATACATACTCTAAAAATGAATATTTACATGTAATAGAGATGTTTATAAAAGTAAACATCCCAGTAAATAATTCAGTAGATGAGAGGCTTTCTTTTCCTTTTTCCACTCAGAAAATCCTCCTATACGCGTATTCTGATAAAATTATTTTATGAAATTCAGCAAAATACTTTTTTATTTCTCGATATAAAAGGATTTTGCACAAACAACGCATACAAACGCTCGCGCAAGTTTGCACATTATCGTGAACAATGTACATAATGGCTAATAATCTAAAACATACTCTAGTGTGTACTGTACATAACCGACCGGTTTATCCCTAGCGGATATTGGAACTGTTATCGTACTATGCAAATTCAATTGCGCAGTGCACTCTACGCGACTACTTAGGGACTATGCAATTGATCGTTACTACCCAATAAGCTCTAAGAATTGTTTTAGGGCAGTTGTTTATTAACATTGTTATGTTATGGTGTATGTATTTGTAATTTGGCTTTCTAACAAAGTGGTAGCCTAAAAATATATTTTTCAAATCATATTTTTGGGCAACCACTGAAAAACAGTGCAATGCTGTTGATGCGCCCATGGCATAATGCAAAGTGGGAGCCTGGTTGCCATGGTAATTACGTGTTTTGTTTTTCCTTTATTTTTAAATGTTAATCTTTACATTTTTGGCCTTAATGACATAGTTTAGGTACCTATTACTACTTATAGTTAAGGAAATTAAGGTTATTGCTATCAGGAAACACAGACACTGGTAGGGAATTCCACCCCTTAGATGTACGCACAATCTAAGTGTCCCCAAAAAGTTTTGTGCATATAATTTTCTATGGCAATAAATATTTATCTATTTGTACTTTCTATATACCTATCCAACTCGTTATCTATACAGCGCAAGTATAAGAGGTCACTTTTAAAATATAAGAGATGTACGTATGTACATATGCAGCAAATGAATTTTGAGTCCGACATCTATTGGAAAAAGAAAAACAATAAAAACTAAAAATATATCATTGTAGCTATTTATGTGACCCATGTTTAGTAGAAGTCTGCTGTCTGATAAAGTAGACCGCAATACGCTGGAAAGGTCCCAGACAGTACGTTTAACCGTTCGTCTAGATTAATGTCACGACATATTGGATGCTTCAGCCAAAATCTTGCTGAAAAGTGTACTATTATGCTAATACAGCACTTATACTCTTTGTCACTAGAAATTATGTTGTTGAGAAGGGGTTAACGCTTTAATAAATAATGAGATGATTGTGTGAGATCTTTTTTTTTAAATCTGGTTATCTTGAGCAGCTTTTGACCATAAAAATGTACCAAATGAAAACAAATAAGTTACTGAATCAGTTTTAAATAAACAGATTCAAATGACCTTCTAATTTTTAGGGATATTGTACGCACTCCTCGACTGTCCACTAGAGCATATGACTTAATGACTCAAGCGTTTAGGTTGAAACTTTGACGAAAACGAAAATTAATCCGTACAAGTCCTATAGCTCAGTGTTATACAAACAAGGAATAGCTATGACAGGGATATGAGTAGTCCAAAACATAGTTTGTGATATACGTGGCAGTAACTGACCCGCATATTTGAATTACGACAGGATCTGAGAGCTCTCTGCTCCACGACATTCGTACACTGTATTCACAACGTATGACGTCGAATAAACAACCATGTTTGAATAAAAACCGACGGTGCGCGCGAACCACTTAAATGTTTTTACTAACGTCATGAAATAATAAAATAATTTAGAATGACGACGTCCTGACTACGATGTCCTCTGGAATCGTGCCAAACACTGCGGGATGCAACGTTATCCGAGCTTCGAGTACAAACTTTTAAGAAGCATACTCCTGTCTAACTTGGTCGTTATTATAAAATGTAAGAGGCGACGCAAATAGCACAGTAGTAGGACTTCGACGGATTTTTAGACATTCCGAACAACGATTATGGGCCAAACTCGAGCCGCGTCGAACATTGGATGCTCGCAAATTTTTATCACCCAGTGTCGTGCCGTCCGTACGCGCTACGGGTATCGATAATCCGTGCATAACCATTCCATTTGCACGTGACACGTATAGTGCGAGTTATGTGTTTCCGTGTTAGTTGGCACATGTTGCAGCGTATTAAATTAGACGTATCAGCAGATAGCTTCATATTGGTACAGTTGGCATCTGCGCAGAGCGCGCACATGTGCGACATTGGCCTCGTCTCATGCATCATTCAGACGGAACCTGCATCCAATCGCTCTTACATTTAGGTTATAGCTCACCGCTTACGTGATAAATCGGCGTTCTGGAGGAAACTTGCAGTGTCATCACGAGCAGCCATGTGCTACATCGTTGGCTTTTATCAGATTTTTCCAGCTGGTTACGAGAGCTCATGTAAAATGCATGCAGTAGCCGTGTTTGTAATTGCTGTAACAGCTTTTGCATTACGCCCTAATATTAAAAGTCGTTTACGTTTGCCTGCATTTTTAAGCGTCATTCAACGAGTTTTATACAGTACAAATTAGACGCGCTTTAAAAAAAATATACCAAAGGATCTTTTAGAGCTGAAACTTAAACATTTTAACTCAGTTTAACACGTTTTCCGACTTTGATTTTAAAATGTGTAATTATATAAAATTCACCATTACATTAAATTCATTAAATATTTGTGAGTCGCCAATCAAGACTTGCCTAAAAACCCTGTAGGTTTTTTTATCACTAACTCTGGAAGTATGCGTCGAATCGTACCATATAATTCCAACCCAGTTCCATCATGGGACCACAATACGTTCGGCAATGCGCTACCGGTACATGGCTGACACCCCACCCATATGTACCATATGTTTAGGCAATACTATTATTATTCATACAGAAAATGAGGCCTTAGGTTGTTTTTCTGATACTTTAATTACTAGTCATTAATATATCAATCAAATCAGAATATTAATAAAACACTAAAAAAAGTGTGTCTGTACATTGAATATACACGGAATTCTATTGACATCGTTCCTCGTAAAACTTTTCTTTAACTTCATCAGCTTTGTCTAGAGTATAGGCATTTTTAGGTGGTTTTAACGCTCGTGTCGGCATAGATTATGAGGTATGGTCACGGGTGCTGGATAGACATGGAATTGGTAATATGAACCGTAACGGTCAGTTGTAACTAAGCTTTTGTTCGCAGTTTAAACTAGCGATCACCAATTCTATGTTTAGACTCCCTAAAATACACAAAACGACGTGGATGTACCCACGGTCCAAACACTGGTACTTGATTGACTACGCAGTGGTGCGTCAACACAATATCACCTGAGAGCAGGTGATGGTTACTCGCGTAATGCAGTGGTGCAGACTGTTAGACTGACCACCATCTTGTCCTGATTAGGCTTAGGTTGCATCTTCGTTCGTTTCCCTCAACGGAGGACAAGTCTGAAACTACCAAAGAAGAAGAAGAAGAAGAAGACCATTAAGAAGTTAGAATATCATTAGGTTCGTATCAATTACCAAAACGCTCTTATGGCTGCAAATCTCAATTGGATCGTGATCGTTCTAGCTCGGAAGATCAATGGCAGGATCTATCGTCTTGTTTAGTAAGTTTACAGATACTCTGGGTTTTCAACCAAGAACTCACGATAACTGGTTCGACGAAAACGATAAGCTGCTGACTGAAGCCGTAGAAGAACACCGCAAACTTTTACGTCAACATGATAAGAACAGGAGTCACATTTACCCATCTACATCTCAGAAGATCACTCAAAGTGCAGCCAACTTTTTATTGCAGGCAAACCTATCCTCTTCCCTACTAGACAACTGTCATTATTAAAAATTTTTTTTTATTTTTTTTTTATTTTATTATATTTCTTTTCTTAAAACCATTCTTCGTAAGCATTCCGAACTAATCTATGACCCCAAGAGCAAACGGAAACGCTGACATATGAGGAATTAGAGGATTTAGTGAAACGAAATCTCTAAGTCGTTTTTCTTTCTGTCATTATGTCTTTACTTCTTAGCCTTCCTATGCACTCCCGTCCATTCATATACCCGCAAACAACCACACACAGTCATAATACGCACTCACACACACATAAACACACCCAAATATGCACACACATGCGCAAACACAAACACAGAGCACCTATTTATTCCTATACATCTCTCGGTTTGCCTGTCCATTTTTCCTTTAACCTCAGCTCTATTAAATCTGGAACGCTAACGTTTCCAACAGCCTGGAGTTAGGCGCTAATAGCAGCGACACAGTTCTAACCTAATGTAGCTGTTAACGTACACTAGTAATTTGTACATGCTTTTATGTTACAAAATAAATAAAATATATATAAAAAAGCTTAAGACAGCTCGTTCGTAGCACTAAAGACAAGGCTGTGGTGGCAGGAAAAGGTATGTTACATTCAGTGGATTGCTGATACAAACCAGCTTAGCGCATTCTATGGGGAGGTACGCAAACTCTCGTACTGCGACTTTTAATAGGAATGTGCCTCTAAGATCGTTGGACGGCTCATTTGTAACAGCCTCTCTGTTCACATTGCTGTGCTGACATTTTCAAGCGGTGGGCTGAATATTTTAATAACTTGCTCAACATTGATTGAACAGCAGACCTTGATATGATAAGAATTTTATCAAATTGCCCTATAGCATCTGAATTAGACGTACATAGAACTACATACTGTCTTGTGGAATCTCTTTACAGAAATGTAGTCCAACGAATGTGTGCCTGCTTTCTTTAAAATATAATTAGTGTGCCCCCTCAACAAGAAAAAAGAAGATAGAGCGGACAGCAATAACTATCGAGGAATTTCTTTTCTTTCGACGCCTGGTAAGATTTTTGTTCAGGTTATTTTGAACTGACTTTTACATCTGCCCGAAGCCATCCTTCCTGAGACTCAATTTGGATTCAGACCCAATAGAGGAACTAGTCAAGCCTTCTTTTCTATATGCCAACTGCACGAAAAGAGTAAAGAACAAAGCCAGCCATTGTATTTATTCTTCGTAGATTCAGAGAAGGCTTTTGAGAGTGTTCCTCGAGAAGCACTTTGGATAGTCTTAGCGAAACTTGGGTGTCCAGACAAGTTTATATGGTTAATTATGCTCTTATATAACCACATGATATGTTGCATAACATCTAATAGCGAACAGTCTGAATTTTTCCCGGTTCTCTGTGGAGTAAAGTAGGGTTGTGTTCTAGCTCCAACTACGCACTTTACGCGTACTTCTCTGTGGTTGTGAAAGAGGCTTTAAAATGCAATACCGAAGGCATCCATATCAGATACCGGACCGATAGAGGTGTTTTAAATTAAGCAGGCTCAAAGCTTATTCGAGAACCACAATGTGCACCATTACAGAAATAATGTACGGCGACGACCTTCGTTTTGTGGCTGATACTTCCGAAGGACTGCAATATCTGATGAATATGGTTGATATGATGTGTTGTAAATTTGAGTTGAAAATTAGTGTGACAAAAACTGAAGTCATGATGGCTGAAACCTCAAATCAGGTGGTGTAATCTCAAGCAGGTACAGAAATTTAAGTACTTGGGAAGTATTATAACATCGAAAGGCGACCTCGACTCCAAAATAAACAGCAGAATCGGTGCTGCTTCAAAGCCTTCAGTAGGTTGCGTAGGACAGTGTTTCAATCTCATGATATAAAGCTGCAGATAAAGATCAAAGCGTACCTAGCGATTGTTCTTCCGAGTCTTTTATATGCTTCAGAGACATGGACTTTATACAGACGACATATTATTCGCATTCTTGACAGATTCCGTTTAAAAGTCTACGATATATCATGAACATACAATGGTTTGCTCGCATTAGAAACACAGAAGTTCTGAAACGTGCGAATGTGTTCGAATGGTATCGAGTCCTACCTCATGCGGAGGTAGTTGTGGTGGGCGATAACGTCTCCAGAATGTCTGATGAAAGAGTGTCGAAGCGCGTCTTTTTCTCGGAACTACATAACAGTAAGCGGAAACGCGGTGGTCAGTTCCTGAGATACAAAGACGTACTCAAGAGGCATATGAAGGGGTGTAGAATTGACCCCTCTACCTGGGCAAACGCAAGCCACAAACCGCCTTTAATGAAGAAGGGATGTTTAGGGCAGCGTCAAGCAGTTTGAAGATCAGAGACGGCGAGAATTGGACGCTAAGCGAGAACACGTCAAAATAAACCACCGTCTAACATCTCCTACTAATACGTGAACAGCGACCTCACATGTAACATTTGTACTCGCACGTGTACTTATAAAATTGGTTACATCAGTCATGTGAGGACACATACGAGTAACAACTAACGGGAATGCAGTCGCTGTGGCTGAAATCGGCTATGAAATTATCATCATATTTATGAAAAAATAGTTAACGGTTAAGATTACGGTTAAACTAATAGAGGAGGTTTAAAAACAGTAATAAAGCAAGAATTTAAAATAAAACGTCTGTCTGTGTATACCTGTTTGTACATGCTAATCTCCGGAACTACTATACGGATTTGCAGTAAAGTTTATAGTTTTTTGTTACATAGCTGTTAAGTCTGGGCAACATATTGGCTATAATTGATTTCGGAAACTGGAACAACTGATAATGAAATAATGATGTTTATTTTGCAAATAGGTTATAAATAACACTTTTACACGTCTATTTTTTTTTTCTTTTTTTTTTCGTAAATGTAAACTAGATGAGGCCAGTGTTTCCTAACTGACTACTGATGTGGGACTTTACACGCGAGCGAAGCCGCAGGCAGAAGCTAGTCCACAATAAAAATGAATTTTGCAAATAGATCCCTTAATAAAAAAGTTATCTGACCCCTTATATTTTTTTAAACCGTAAAATAATACCCTAGACGACGGGAAAATCACTAGCTTTAAATGTAAATCAAATAGTAAATAATTTTTTTTTGGTAAAATAGAAACCAACTTCAAAAAACCATAAAAGCACTAAAAAGTTAAAAATAATACTATAACCTACCTATATTAATAAAACTAACCTAACCTACGACTAACCTATAATAAAATTTAACATTTTTTGGAGTCTTGTCAATCGATTTGAAAAATAAAAAAAAATTCAAATCGGTTGGTAAACGACGGAGTTATTATGCCCGGACAAACATAAAAAAATACAAACATCTGAATTGCGAACCTCCTCCTTTTTTAGAAGTCGGTTAAAAACAATAATAAGATTTTATCAATACAAACAAAATAAAAACAATAATAATATTATAATCATTATAATATTACAATGTTTAAAAATAAAATCTTGTTATTTTTTTTTTACTATTATATTTTTTTGGTAATATGCAGTATCAATAAGTTCCGAGAAAAACTGCGGACAGAAGTACAGATGGACTAAAGTATTACATATCCTCGTTTTAATACGGAACTCAAAAAGACTAAGGCTTCCATGATCAAACATCAACAGTCATTTAATATAACTCCTATGCCCCATTTTGCGAAAGCCAATAACAAGACGCAATATCAATCTCAAGTAACGTTGATCAATAAGTGCAGTTCCATACAAAACCTATGAGCAATATAGCAAGTGATATTGCCATTTCACATTAAATGGAAGTAATTGGAATTCCTGTCAAGTGTGAAATCGGCGTCTTCATTGAGCGGCCAGAGACGAAATGTACCGCTCATGCAATATGTATGATCGCAAATTATTATAATGTATATTTATTCGCTCTTATATTAATTCTGTCTATATTTATTAGGTACTTGTTCAGGGCTTTTCCGGCTTGGCAATTATGTTATGGACTTTATTTAGTTAATTTGATGGAGCTTACTTACTAGTTGGTAATTCAGATTTAGAAATGTTAAAGCGAAGGTATATAATAATAATCATATACTTTTTAGAGGAAAATTAGAGTTCCTATGAAAAAATATTTTGGAACCTTTTCATGCAACTAATCTTATAATGAAACTAAATATATATAACTCAAAGGTGACTGACTGACTGACATAGTGATCTATCAACGCACAGCCCAAACCAATGGATGGATCGGGCTGAAATTTGGCATGCAGGTAGATGTTATGACGTAGGCATCCGTTAAGAAAGGATTTTGCTAAATTCCCACGGGATCGGGATTTACACGGGAAAAACTTCCCACGCGAACGAAGTCACGAGCAACTGCTAGTTACTTAAATATTTTTAAAACGATCAAAGTTAGTAAATGATAAATGATCTTTATTTTGCAAATTGGTTATTAAATAACACTTTTACACGTAATTTTTTTCGTAAATATTAACTAGATGAGGCCGGTATTTTTTAACTGACTACCCTGAGAAGACGAAGAAGTAGGTATGTATTTAAAGTTGGAAGACGTTAGGTTGCGTTAGGTTTGTTTACGCTTCCCGTGACTCAAGGCCCGGCTGTTAGTTTGGCTATAGACTATGCATTACCATACAACGTGGCAATGTCACCAATCTCTAGGGTACATTACCAGTCGACAGATTTGAAGACAAATTGTTTGGTGCTTTATGTTAGGTTATAGTTTAAATAAAATAATTATATAAATAGTTTTTTTATAAAATATGTATTAAAAAGGGATTTTTAAGAATAAACATTTTTTTTTTAATTACTGATGGGCCCACTCTTGTCCTCGATCTCGCTTGATGGTAAGCGATAGATGGTCGATAATTTTATTCGACCCTCACTTTTGGTCAGTTTGAACGTTAAAAATGTAATATTTTATTTAATACAAGAAAATGCTGCCAATTTAGGTGCATGTTTTACATTATTATTTACTTACTAATAGAAAAACTATAAGAAAATTATACGAAGTCTTTGATTATCTCGAAAGGAAAGAATGCGCGTGTGTCAAAACCACACTTGATAGGTTTTTTTTTTTCAATCCTATCCATAGTTTCTTTTACTAAAAGTACTTTAGTGAAGGCTTAACCATTTTTCTCGTACTTACTAATTGATCAGTCAATTAAAACGAATGTGAAACATATTTTTCAAAGGCTTTCAACACAACAGGAACTAAATTTTCACAGTTTTAAAGTCAAAAATATTACTCCTGCCAATTTTCAAAACTACAGCACATTTTTAAGAGAAAGTTGCGGGATTATTTTCTTAACAAATAATGGAAGCAGAATTTTCATAACCCCCTTTCTATAACTTTTTATTAATACATACAACGTGTAATTTAAAGGGTATATACATACCAAGTGCATGGCTTCTTTGGATGATAACAAACGATATGGCAAGGGTTTTGTAATCCTAAGTCTACGTGTGTAGAACTTATTACAAATAATTCCAATACACTGATACCAGAGACCGAATTTTTCAAATTAAGAAGAACGAAAAGAATTATCGTGTTATTGGCAAGTAACGTGGAAAGTTATTGACCCTCGTAGTGCTGCGACATGTTTGTTATGATTGATATTCAAGAAATATATGAAACCAATAATTTGGTGTCAATTCTTTGAGTCAGTTATTTTGCGCTAAAACTGTGCATAGAGACTCCATACTAGATGTTGTCTTCAGCTCTTTTGGATAGATATGGGGTTTCCGTTACACGTTGTATATGTATATATATATATATAATATATTTTTGGTATATATCATGATAAATATGTATATAAGTATATGTATTAGAGTATATACACTTCTAATAAAACTTTTACTTTGCAAAATATTATCTAATTACTTTATTTTTTTTAAGCACTTGCCATGTTATCTCTTGACCACCCATGGTTGACTGGTAGAGAATGCCTATGGCATTAAGTCCGCCTTTGTACATTTTGTGTTGCATAATTTTTTAATAAATAAATATAAATAAATGATGGTTAGTAGCAGTTATGTTGAGACAAAGTTATTTTAGAGAAGGTAGAAATTACGTGAATTTTGAAGACCAAGAGTATTTTCACTGCACTTTCTTACAGTTTGCACTTAATCGTGTAGAAAACAATCTATCAAATTTTCACTATTTCATAAAAAATACAAACATTATGATCACAGTTTTGTATTACAGACATAGATAGCTGTTCCGGGTTCGGATGTTTAAATATGTGAGTTTAAATTTACCTCACTCACGATACATGAGAAATACAGCTAGCGTGAGGCAACTCTATCTTTTAAGAAAAAAAAAATCAAGTAATGTTTGTGGAACAATCAAAAGGCATTCAAATTCATGTCATAATTTCGTATTAAAATGTAAGAAAATAAAGGGTGGTTTTGACAGTTTGTAACTGCGATGCGAATGTTGAATTGCGGCGGCGGTGCGGCGCCGGAGCGGTGTCGCTGCGTCGTCTTACATAGAAATATCTGTGGCATGCACACGATGCGCTCCGGCGCCGCACCGGACTTGCAACCACCAAGACGAGGCGGGGAGGGGTGAATGCGTTGCGACGTCGCACGGTGGGCTGAAAATCGGCTTTCATAGACTTAGGCATTTTATTTTGCAAGTGCGAGTTTTTTTGCCGGATATCACTTCTATTAGTTATAACAATATACAAAAATGACACCAGAATTGATTCTGCACAGAAACGAAGGAATTATAATTTTTTTACGAAAATTTTGTATGGAGCTAGTATGAAAAATCGAAATATCTCTAAAACGGCAGCGATAACCGTAATATCCTTATAGGGGGTTATAGTACTAATTATTTATGATTTTTTGACATACGTTACATAATGGTTGTAGATGCCTTTTTTTAAAAAAAATCGTCAAAATATTTTTATTTATTTTTACATATTTAAACGTTCCTTTTAGTGTTTAAGTTGAAGAATTCAGAGCTTTAACAACTCTTATCATAAAATAGCATCACCCCTATAGACCTGAAGGACTAGACAGAGGTGTGTAGTGTCTTGTTGATCTTGTAAGATTTCCAACAATACCAAATAGTTGAATATCAGTGTCAAAGTGCCCATGCTGTCGCTTCTTTTTGAAAGATAGGGGAATGAAATTGTTAATTGATCATACCCTAAAAGTATGATTACAACATAACCGGACACATAATAATAATAATATCCTTATAGGGGATTATAGTACTAACATTATTTATTTTAACATATGAAACTGTTCAAAACGATCCATGAACTGTGTCAAAGTTAAGAACATCGTTAGGAAGCATGCTTTTTCCCCAAATATTAAGAATATGTGAAAAAAAAAGACTGTATATAAACTTTTTATTGATAGGTAATTTAAATAAAACAGAAGTAACAAAAATAATATCTAATAAATTCAATTATACAAAATACATATTTGAAACTATAATTTATGAAATTATTAACTAAACATATTGGTACAATAAACTAACATAAATAACAAAAGAACATAAAGAAAAATAATTACATTTTACAAATTTTCTTTACAACTTTCGTTGTCGGACTCCAATTCCGAGTCAGAATCCAGATCGGATATACCTACAAACTCGAACTCAGTTTCCGGAAACTGTATTAGGTCGAGAGTTTCAGCAAAAAAGGTTGTCTTCCTTTTGGCATCTAACTTCGGCCTTTGTGCACTTAGAAAAGGATCCGAAGAAACAACAAGCATATTTAGGATATCTTGATTAGAATCTTGCCAGCTTCTTTTCCGCGAATGATGTTCCCGGAACCTCCTAAAATCTTTGTTTCGAGACACTGAGGCTTCTTCCGAGAGAGTCCCAATCGGGACAATATCATTTTTTTCGATTATGTCAGCTCCGTGTATTAATAGTTTATGTACGGTTGATGACATGTAGTACCAGTCGTATAATTCCACGTACTTTTCTGCCGTTTTGCGAGCAAAATCTTTAAATTTGATGACATCGATCTTCTCACCAGATGTTATTGCTTGCAAAATAACAGCAAATCTTTTTATCAGGTTTTGATCCAACCCAGTAATAGCTGCAGTTTTATTGGGAAACTCGAAAAACTTCCTTGCGGTATTCCCGTCATTGGTAGTTCCCGAGCCTTGTTTTACTATATCAATTAACAGATTGAGCTCCTCTTTAAATTTATTTTGAATGTTTTTTTTTCTGTTTTGTAACATATCTTTATGCTCATTACTTCTTGCTGCCCACTGTTTGAAGTCAAGTCTGTACGCAATGTGTAACAGACATTCCATGCAATTTATACGGGCATGTAGGGATGATAGGCCAAATTCATATATGTCAGAACACACAGTTTTTGATGTTACAGCATCTAAGTGGTTCATTTCTGTTGGTTTTGCTAAGCACAGGTAGCATGATGCATTTGATCTAGCTTCAGAAAGGTACGTGCAGACTTTTGCGTCGATCATTGTCATCATTAGTTTATGAGTCACCCTGTTACTATTAATGCACTCTGTGGGGTTAAGGGCCTCAATTTCCTCATCCATTTTTCTTTTGTTATCAATGACAACTGCATGGCTTTCTTTTACAAAAGTGAACTGAACCGGACGACAATAAAAAGTTGAGCATGGTTTCGGGTTTGTCCATATAGTATTATCTCCATCTGTCAGTTTCAGTGGCACCAAGGAGGTCATGAAAATGCTTGAATCATCATGCTCGCCGTCCATTTTCTGCTTGTATCGGCTTTGATTGGAAGCACCATCAAATCCCCACTTCGATATCAGCTTTAACTGCTTATTTTCCACATTATCAGAAAGACTTTGAAGAATCCGCTTCACCGTGATGTCAAGTAAAGCTTGAAGTGTAATTCTAGCTGATGAATCCGTAACTGATACTGATTGATTAGGAGGGTAGCATGCAAGCTTAGTTTGTTGCAGTTTATAGTAGGATGGGTAAATATCCTTAGCACCTTCCCGAATGGCAGTCTCTCGCAACGTAATATATTGCCACTTTGAAAGCTTAAGTGAAAGAAGCAATCCAAGTGCTTTCTCTGGTGTAAATATTACTGTTTTCTTAATGCTTTCCTTGATTTTAACGGCAGCTTCTGGATTTTTGATCATATAATTGATTACAGATGCGATATCTTCATAACCTTCTTCTTTTAAACGTGCTGCAGCTGCATATGCCAATTCACAGGAATCCTCGCCTATGTGCTCACTAGATCTTCTCTTTTTCTGTTTGCTTCCCAGATCTTTGAATGGTTTTCGGGACCTTTTTGTCATTGTTCCAACAGTCGATGATGTCGAAGGTTCTGGAGAGACTGAGCGTGCTCTTGGTATCTCATCAACAGTTGGTTCTTGATTTATTAAAGTTTGCACGCAACTCGGCCAATCAATATTTGCTTGCAACCACTCTCCGTACGTATTTCTAAACTTATCAAAGAATCGTTTAGATTTCTGCCACCTGTTTAAAGCAGCTCGCGTGAATCTCCGGCAAAATTCTTTGAGAGTTACTTGATCTTCGGCAGAAAGGCAATCGCCTATGCGGGACACAATTGCACTAAACAATACTTCATGATTAAATGAAGGACACTCACTTTTTAGAAGAACAAACAAATCTAAGTTGGTGATTAAACTTTCCATTCTAAGATTTTGTAGTCGCAAAGCAAATAGTTTTAGTGTTAGCAGTTACACGGTTGTGAACAATCTAAATTATGGAACAAAATTATAGCCCTTTTATTGTATAAAGTCAATAATTAGTTAACTACCCTCATTAAAGTTATAAAAGATATGATAATAAAAATTTATAATCGTCAAAAACATTTCGTAGAACTCATAGTAGAACTAATCAACATTAGCAAATCACATTAGCTCACTAATTATAAAAAGGTGAATGCAGTTCTTAGTTGGTATTGTTGCGAGATATTTCAAATCATTTAATCACTTAATAGGCTCATTAGAATCAGAAGACTACAACCATCATTCTAATTACTTAATTACTTGTCATCAGACTCATTAGATGACTACACAATATGTTATTTTGTATTTTGAACGTATGCAAGGTTTTAAAATTCCTTTTGTGTCGATATTATTATGTGTCCGGTTATGTTGTAATCATACTTTTAGGGTATGATCAATTAACAATTTCATTCCCCTATCTTTCTAAAAGAAGCGACAGCATGGACACTTTGACACTGATATTCAACTATTTGGTATTGTTGGAAATCTTACAAGATCAACAAGATACTACACACCTCTGTCTAGTCCTTCAGGTCTATAGGGGTGATGCTTTTTTATGTTAAGAGTTGTTAAAGCTCTGAATTCTTCAACTTAAACACTAAAAGGAACGTTTAATATGTAAAAATAAATAAAAATATTTTGACGATTTTAAAAAAAAAAAGGCATCTACAACCATTATGTAACGTATGTCAAAAAATCATAAATAATTAGTACTAAAACCTCCTATAAGGATATTACGGTTATCGCTGCCGTTTCAGAGATATTTCGATTTTTCATACTAGCTCCATACAAAATTTTCGTAAAAAAATTATAATTCCTTCGTTTTTGTGCAGAATCAATTCTGGTGTCATTTTTGTATATTGTTATAACAAATAGAAGTGATATCCGGCACAAAAACTGGCACTTGCAAAATAAAATGCCTAAGTCTATGAAAGCCGTTTTTCAGCCCACCGTGCGTCGGAGCGGCACCGCTCAGTTGTTTTGCGTCACAAGGAAGGACACACGCTCACTCGTTTCGATTGTCTGTCAACAGACTGTCCAACGCTGCTACGGCGCCACTGCGACATAACAACGTTACGGCGCCGCACCGCTCGTGTGCCCACTGACACGGTGAAATCTTTGCGGTGCGGCACCGCAACGCATCGTGTGCCCCCACCCTTACCTTTAAACGCGTTTGGAAGTGTTGAAATTGATTTAGGCACATTCCAAAGACATCTGTCTCAAACACATGGTGATGATGTTCCCATCATGACCAGTCTGTTTTGTTTTATTGGCATAATTTAATACGTGTTAATATATAGGTTTGAAGAAGAATATAATATTTAGAAGAATTATTAAGAATTTATTTCCATGTATGGGGACCACAGCAAGCTGGCGTGGTAGCATTACAATAGTAACAATAGTAACAACACATATTGCTGCCCCTTATTCCCGCAATAAACAGAAATAGATACAAAAGGATAGGCAGTAGGTACGATCGTAACTTGTACCTATACGCTTTTGTTCATATCCCCCTCAAAAGGCCTTCATTTCCCCTTAATATGAAGGGCTGATTCTGCAAATCATTTCATAAACCCACGTGTAAAGTGCTTGCTGCATTTGAAAGTGCCTCTTCATCCCCCGTACCTTGTGTGCTTATCCTTGCGATAGACGTGAGATAAGGATGTTTTTGCTTTGCAATCTCTTAGTATTTCTAGGTTGCAATGAAGAATAGTTATTTCTTAGATGCTCGTATATGCACCGTTCTACATCCTGGCCGTAAACAGGTCTTGTGTTTTTGCGTCCTTTTGATACTACTAAAATACAGGACGGCTCTCTCAATCTCGACATAAGAGAACTTTTATTTGCTTACAACTAGACTTTCGATTTGTGGCAATTTTATGTTAAAATTCGTAATCGTTTTTTATAGAACACTCTTTATTAGGTACCGAGTTACCACTGCTTTCTATGTTTAGGTGCTAAGTGTTAAAAATTGTTTATTCCACTAAGAGAAGAATTGTAAACAGAAAAGCAAGTTTAACAAAAAATTTAACCGAAAACAAAAATACCCAACTAGCAAAAGCGAAAAATAAACTTAATTACATATTTAATACAAAGACTTAAAAAAGGAACACAAGGCTGTTTCATTGGATATCTAAATTCGTTTACAATAAGATTGAAGTACCTACTCATCTAATGGAAGTCGGTGCCGAGCCAAATTAATAGGTTTGATAGGTTACAACGTCGACTTTAACCTAAAATACACTTTCTGGAGAAGAGCCTGTCTTAAGTTAGGCTCCTAAATTCACTTCGACAGACTAATTAAATAGGTAAAGTCAATATATGGATCCCTAAAGAGAACAGCCCATAAACTGGTATGTAACTTACAATTAACTTCATATTACCTTTTTCACAGCTAACGCTTGGAACCTAAATTTTTTATCATTATATGTATTGATACCAGTCTGTAACTGTGTCATCATGAAAAAATTGTTTTTCATTTGCTTTCACGCTAGTAATTCACATGCCAAAACCAGGGCTTATAGTTATGGCTTATCGTTTCATTAATGTATTTAAGGCACTATAATTATGCACACGACCTAATATTTCATGTGAACAGAGTTAATATAATTTTAATCTTATGTTAATTATTCAACTGGTAGTGGAAATATTCACACTATTACCTTATTTAAGTTATTCAAGTCCTCGAATTTAATGAAACCAACCATTAGCTAACTACATAGATGCAGTTAGGTTATTTACAGTTTTATAAACATAAATTAAAATGTAAATAAACTAGTTCAAAAAAATTATGCCTTCCGACCGAATTTCGTTTATGGTATTACGAGCACACTCTCTTCCTTTACTCTTATGAGACAGGACGGCATTCCAAAATGACCGGAGAGAGATCAGAAGTTGTAAAACATTATACCACTTTTTAATCGACCTGAGAATCGTACTCAGGACCCTTAGGACAGCAGTCACGCTTGCGACCACGAGACTACTGAGGCAGTTCAAATTTATTACATACTAGTTTCTGCCCGCGACTTGTTTCGCGTGGAAATTTCGGGATACAAAATGTGTTTTTTGAGGATTTCAAATATTTCCATACCAAATTTCATTGAGATTCACTCAACAGTCTTTGCATGAAAGAGTAACAAAAAATTACCGTCATAAACTTTCGCATTCATAATATTGTGCTGAAAATAAATAAGATTAAGAAGTAAGGTAGCGAACATTTGTTTAAATAGTAAAATTTTGTTTGATGAATCAGATCTTCATTAGTTTATCTAGAATCCACTTTGATCACAATCTTGATATATGTATAGTGCAACCTGGTTCCTATATGCTTTTTAACATTAATCAAGTAAAATTATCCAAACCATTTATTAACAGACTTCAAAAAAAGGAGGTTTACAATTCGTCTTGAACTTTTTTTTTATTTTTTATGTATGTTACCTCATATCTCGGAGACGGCTGGACCGATTTGAAAAATTCTTTTTGCGTTTGAATGGGTATAGTTTCTAGTTGGTCCCATTGTTACGAAATCAGGTTCTGATGATGGAATCCTGGAGAAATCGAGGGAACTCTTCAAATATTATAGGCACACCTATAGCGTTTTGGGTATTTCTTCCGAGCATTTGCTTCCGAAAAGTACCATTTGGGGAAGTGGAACTGATGATGAAGACCACAGATGGCCACTGAAACTCCTCAATAATAAGTATTTCGTGGACTGCGATTCGATTACTTGAGTACGGATGTTAGACACTTTATGCTCATCACAATACATATGGTGATGTAGAGTTGATGGTCAAGTACCAGGAGAACTCCTCAAAAATTAACGGCTATGCATCGGGAAAAGCAATATTTTGTAAAAGGTGGTAAGTTGTTGACATTATGGCTTTTGTAACTAGATAAATTACAAACCGACCCACTAAAAAGCGTGAAAAAAAAATTTTTTGCAAAAAATAGAACCGACTTCCATATCAAAACACTACAAAGGCAAAAATAACTTTAATTTCGGAAGGCGGTGTCTTTAGTTTTGTATATATTTTTTCGTTTTTGACACCGCCTTCCGAAATTAAAGTTATTTTTGCCTTTGTAGTGTTTTGATATGGAAGTCGGTTCTATTTTTTGCAAATTTTTTTTTTTATTTACACACTTTAGTATACAGCCGAGTAGGCATTTGTTTAAAATTAAGTTTCAGCTCAAGGAAAACCGTTGTTGTTAATTTATCTGCTTGAATTATTGAGGTATACTTATTTCCATTGCGGGTTAAAATAAATATAGGTAGGTATGCCTATTTTTTTATTTATTTTAGAACATAATTGATATAAAAAAACAAATTTTCATGTTTGTGAACAATTTAGCACAGATTTAAAGGCATACAAAATGTTTAAAAAGCAACCACAAAGTTTGTGCCACGTGGCTGCGTCAAGTAGTACAATTCAGCATATATGGCAGACATCTAATGGCTGTGGCTGTTTTTTTCAGTAAACCTGCAATTGTGAGGACGTATATCAGTTTTATACAGTCTAAAAAAACAATGCGATGAGGCATGCATATGTAAAATACAATATTTATTCTGAAAAACAAACGTTGCACCAATGAAATCTTATTTAATGGGAAACTCTTTTAACTACAGTGACCTATTTGTACAAACATTCAACAGCTCAATTCAAGCTCAAGTTGGGAACACACTCAATGTGCATACAGTTACGAAGAGGAATTCCTTGCTAGAGCCGGTGTTTCTCAATTGCTACAATCTGGGCGTCTTTGGGCCAATAGTAGATATATGTTACTTAAGCAAGTTTACTCCATTCTCGATCAGATCGTCGCTATCTTTTAGGTAAGATTGAATTAAAACATATGCTTTTGATAGGTTAACAATTAAAAAATAATCAAAAGCAAAACTACGTTATACCGGGACGACCGACGAATAAGTCTTCAGCAGAAGTTGGAAATAACAAAAGCAAATCAATTACTGGTACACGGCATTTGGAGCTAATAACTCTTTTACCAGCAAGCCGAGTTCGCTGCGGTTTGAGGGTAAAGCGTACCCCTTAATCACTAAACCTCACGAACGAACCCCGTAGAAGGCAGTGCCTGGCACCCATTTTTTACATCCACATTCCTCATAAATAAAAATAATGATAAAGCGCGTTCGTTGGCTGTTGGAATAGAATTAATTAGCTCCTATTGGTTGGAAGCGTAATTGGAAAAGAATTTACTTTGCTGGTTCAGTTTTGTTTAGAATCAAATGTCGGTACATAGAAATTATAATTGTGTGATTCTGAATTCGAAATGTAAAATGTAACTGTAAGCGTAACTGTTGAATGTTACAAGTTTCTTCCAGACGCCACGCCAGTGGTTAAACGTTGCCTTACTTGGCGAAAAGAGCGCTTCTACCATTAAGAAAGTGCGCAATCCCATCAAAGACATGCATTACCGTGTTTTGTTAATCATGTTGTTTCTTTTATTAGCTTTAAACTCGATTTTATTTAGTACAGATAGGCTCGTGTTTGAACACGATCTAACTTGATGTTAAGCTATGATGTGGTCGAAGATGAAGCTAGGCGTGTGTAACTCTTTACGGAACCGACTCACTGATTCGAATCATTAAAGTGATTCAAAAGATTGGTTCTCTCTCATTTCGCGCAACGCGTCACTCGTGTGGCGACGGAGCAGTGTGCGAGTGAGAGAGAGAGACCGAGACACACTGAGTTACTTTAACTATTGACTCTTGTATCCTATGCACGAAGATTGACTTTATTTATAATCTCACTTATTACAATAAATATGTAGACATAAAACAATCAGTATTGATGCCTCAAAACATTTCTATGGCTCAATAGTAAACGTCCGCAACGCAACGTAAGAATGTTGCGTTTCTATACATGACGTCGCGTCGCGGGCGTTTACTGAGTTATTTGAGCCGATGATCCAAATGAGCCAAATGAATCATATCAGTGTTCCGGATCATTTCAGTGATCGAGATGCAAATGTTCCAATCTCAAAAATGATACACTTTGCCCACCTCTAGATGAAACACGCTTATCTTGAAGTAAACTTTTCACTCTCGAATTAAAGATCTCCAGGTTACAGCTATCAGGAAATATAGACTCCGGCAGTTAATTCCACTCAGCCGTACGCATTATGAAAGTATTACCAAAACGTTTTGTGCGTATATCGTCGAAAAGCCGATCGCATAGGAAGCATAGTATAGATGAGTCGTACTTAATATATACAGAAGGACTAGCAGAAGCTAAGTTTGAACAAAACTACCTATTTCCAATCTACAACCAGCGTAATCTAACAGTCCACTCCTCTATTCCACAAGTTTGTTGCATATAATTCCGGTAGACTTGATACCAGTAGCATTGCACAAGTAGTTCAAGCGACATTGAATTGATAAGGGATCTATATGCGCCAGACAAACACAGTAGCGGTCACTGTCTCAGCTATTATTAATGTTTCGACTTAATTTCTAATTAGAAACAGAGACATGAAGCTGTCTTAAATCGATCTATATCGTCATGTTTAATATTTTCGTATTGAAAAACAGTTTATTAATAAACTAGCGACCCGCCCCGGCTTCGCACGGGTGCAATGTTTATATTAAATAAAGGCAGCGTTCGCGAGAATCGTTAACGTACGGCAGTTTTTTCGACGCCTTACTCCACAATTTTCACTACCACGAAAAATCCTATCTATTTTCCGGGATAAAATATAGCCTATACGGATTCGGAAGAATCCCTCTAAGTAATGGTAAAAGAAATTTTGAAATCGGTCCAGTAGTTTTTGAGCCTATTCAATACAAACATACAAAAATACAAAGGTTTCCTCTTTATAATATTAGTATAGATGACAGTCGCATTTTCGCGTTGCGTAGTATGAAAACTTATCGATTAAATATTTTTTTCCTATCAAAACTATGAGCTGATGAAGAACTTGGGGCTAAATAATAAGTCGTACGGGTTAATACACGAGGTAAAGCAACGATTGCCGAGATCGGTTCATGGACGGGTAACTATCTTAACATATTGAGAAAACACTGAGCCGTTGGAGGCAGCTGTTATTTGTATATTATAACATTTATATACTGTTAGTAGACAGAAAATCTAACTTCAGGCTTACCAAGGGGTGTCGTTTACCCAGCTACTAGGTTGTGGAGGGCAGACATCCCACCTATACATACTAAACGCTAAGGAGCTAAGCTATGGAGTGGAATTCCCTGCCGGAGTCTGTGTTTCCCGATAGCTATAACCTAGCGGTCTTTAAGACACGAGTGAATAGGTTACTTTTAGGTAAGGTGCTCCATCTTCAACCACATCATCACTTACCATCAGGTGAGATGGTGGTCAAACGCGAGCCTATTATAAATAAAAAAAAGCATAGGCAGTTGCTCTATGTCCGGACGCCAGCACATCAAGCTACAACAATCTGTCAAATTTCTTTAATAGATTTTCAACTTTATTGTTAAAGAAATTAGGTTCAAGGTTGATTGGGAAAATTTGACAGTTTCGGGTAGTTTCATGTGCTGGCGTCTGTACATTAGTACTCCGAACCGAACGCCGAACCTAACATAGTTGGGAAAAGCTAAGCAGATGATGATGAGGCGTTAAATCCTCCATTTCGCTTATTCCAGTAATGTATTGTTACGCCAGTCACTTAGATAAGCACGTCGAGAAACTTCGACTTACATCTAGAATATTCGATACACTAACGCCATCTGGCGGCGAGTAGCAGTACTGAATATGTCGAGAAACTTCGACTTCTAGAACGTTCGAGACACTAACGCCACCTGGCGGCGAGTAGCAGTACTAAGTAACTCGAGTAGCTTCTGGAACATTCTTAGCCGTATATGCAGTGAGTCAATTGTACAAGAATGTTCTAGAACGCAGATCGGGGTATAAATAGATCGCAAAGGCAAACGGGGTCTAATTAGAAGATACGAGGCGATATCATAGAAACTCTACAAGTGAATTTCAGTGCGATTTAAGTGTATTGTTGTGTGGATAGCTGTGTTAATTTTTATTTTGTGTTTATTTAATTAAAGTGTTAATTTTGGTTTAATTGGCGTTAATTATTTCTATCTCGAACCTCAGCTCGTAACAGTATTAATTTTTATATTGTACACATACATTAACAAGATGTCATACTACGTAACTAAAAATCAAGACCAAACATTAGCTAAAGTTGAATTCCATTAATTTAGTTCTTAGTCTAATGTATCGTATATAAAAACACTGCAGCGCTGAATGATCTATTTCAGAACGGATATAAAAAGTCCAAATCTTCATAAAATAGTGTTTTGACGTGATGAAGGTATTATTGAGCACCGAAGTTGTCCAAGCATTGAACCTTAGTTGACTCCGGAACGCGTATAATACGGCTTGGATTAACTTACCTAAACTGATCTAAACTGATTGTTGATTATGCTCTATTAGCTGGGCGATGGTTGATTGAGGGGACTTGATAGATATAATCATATACTTATACAGTCTTATATATGCATAGGCATAACCTAGTAGCTAGTATTATTCACCAACAATACTACAAGCAAGTAAACACAGGTGTTGCAGGTTGTCCGAAACTGTCCACGGTACGTGGAGCTATAAACGTTGCTTACAAACAACAATAAACAAAAGGCCTTACGACAACCTATAGCCTCTGAGGCTTCATGAATACAAATAACAGGTCTAACCACTAACCTTCTGTGCTGGGTTCGCCAACTTCGACCTTCCCAAGGCCACGCCCCAAGTGTGGTATGTATGTAATATGAGGTGAGTAAGTGAAAGTGTGATGTAAATCAAGTGTGTGGACGTTCACAAGGCGCCAGTCTCCAGATGGCGCGGTTCCAACAGCAATCACAGCACAACTCGTTTCCAGCAAAAGCGCGTGCCACGCGATGGCAACCAACCGGCGAGGAATCCCAAAATATCCCGGGTTTTTCATCAAATGGGGATTACAACTTCAAACAATAGATAATTCGCGACCCAATTATCGGTTTCAACACGCGATTCCAAACGATATTTCAATTACAATTACAAGCGGGTCCCGACGACCGGCATTTTTTTTTCCAAGCAAGCAAAGTCTATCTGTCAAGTCAGAGTAATGTCAAGATCAAATTTATTTATGTCAAAAGAGTACGTTCGGAAACGATCGGTACTAAACATCTACCCCCCCCGGACGGGCCTACCCGTCCGCTAATCAATTGGAAGTCTTGACAAGGTTGCAAATTTAACACAGCTTCAATGCGGCCAAATACCGTAGCTAGTTCCTCAAGGTGAGAACGGTGTCTCCCAACAATCTCCGCCAGCGTCCCTTTGCCGCTTTCACCGCGGCCCCAAAAATACCCCCCCAATGGGGGCAGGCTGGCGGGTCAAACAACCAAGTGACCCCTCGGCGGGCCAAACTATTACCAATATCAACCTGGCTCTCATTAGGAAGGCGTGTACCTCCTTCAAATAGTTACTTGTACCCTTGTAATTCGTACCGCAATCAGACCTAATCAAAGAAGGTAACCCACGGCGAGACACAAATCTTTCCAAAGTCGCCTCAAAGGCCTCTGTCGAGAGGGAGGTTACCAGCTCCAAATGTACTGCCTTGGTTGACAGGCAGACAAACACACAAATAAGCCTTAACAATCTTACTATTCCGAAGGGTGGACGTCTTCAACAAAAGGGAACCAACAAGTCCGTTACGACGCCAGCAAAGGGCCTCGCCTCATTGACGCGATCAGCCGACAAAATCCAAAATTCTCGCTGCAGAATGGCCAACAGCGCATTGCAACCGGCATGCGAGTTCTTAGTGTGACGATCAGTCACCAACAATTGAACCAAATGGCCCTCCTTGGGCAACAAAAGGGGGTGACGGGCCCCATAAGGAAGGCTAGAGTGCCTCAACTGTCCTCCAACACGGTTTCCCGAAGTGGCTCGTCCAAACCAAGTTCAGTTATAATAAGGGCAGGAGCACCAATTTTAGGGTAAGGACAACTCACAAGGGTGATTTCAAACCAGGTCCTTCCCTCCACAGTGGTGTCAGCCGGTTCGCCAATTCCCCAAATCTTGCCTGAAAGGTCGTTCACTTTCAGGCCAACCTGTCCCGCTAACCAAGACGACAAAAGGCAACCCTGGGCTCCCGTGTCCAAAATGGCACGGATCACAATCGAGCCACCCGAGGGTCCCCAGACCTTGACCGAGGCCGTTGGCAACAAAACCGTCTTGATCGGGGGGGTCCTTTAGCGGGGCAGGCGTCAATCTCTTAGTGATGCCTGGGCGGTGACCGATCGCCGCATCCAGGCTGCCTTCGTTCACGACGAGGCCAACAATCAAAATATTTGTCTGCGCGGTGTCCCGAGCCGCTCGCCATCACTGGAGGGGCATATCCCATCGAATGTCCGAATGGCGGAGGGCGCGACTCCAACCGGGGACGTTCCGCCAACGGAGGGGAAAGGCAGCGGCGCCGACCCGGCCACTGCTGCCTAGCAGCCAATGCGCGTTCTCCGTGACGAGGGAAGACCAAATGGCGCTCGTGGGGCTCCCGTTCAACTTGCGCGGGGGGTGGAGTGCGGCGTACAGAATCGCGGGTCTCAGCCCGGTGCTCGTCTCCGGGGTACCCCCCCCTGCGCGAACCCTCCTCAGAAGATGGTCTGCTGGAACGGTTCGCGTTGGCGCACAAAATCTCCAAGTGGGACCCCTTACAAATTCTACACGGGCGGGGGTCGGGGCAGTCCCGATGAAAGTGGGCCCCCAAGCACGAGAAGCACAAACGGCGTGCGTTGACAATGCGGCGGCGGGCACTTACGCGCAAATTCAAAAAGGCCGGGCAACGCGCCATGGCATGCCCTGTTGCCTTACAAAAGTCACAATGATGCGGACTCCGGGCGCCAGCAAAACGGGGGGCGGGGCGAACATCAACAGGCCCCCTAGCTCGAGGACTCCGGGCGCCAGCAAAACGGGGGGCGGGGTGATCATCAACAGGCCCCCTTGCCCGAGGACTCCGGGCGCCAGCAAAACGGGGGGCGGGGCGAACATCAACAGGCCCCATAGCCCGAGGACTCCGGGCGCCAGCAAAACGGGGGGCGGGGCGAACATCAACAGGCCCCCTAGCCCGAGGACTCCAGGCGCCAGCAAAACGGGGGGCGGGGTGAACATCAACAGGCCCCCGAGCCCTAGTCCGTCCCTGGTCTCTAGGCCGAGAAGGTAGTGGGGGTGACCCCGTGGCGCCACGAGTATTATCCGAAAACCGACACTCGTCTTCCAAAAATTTGAGGAGGTCGTCAAAGGGGGGAAGATGGGTGGCACTATCCCCACCATACTTCTGCTCAAAACGTGACCTCAGCTCCGCGGGGAGCAACTGCAGCACTATGTGCACCAACAAGTAGGACCAATGTTCTACCGGTAACTCCAAGCGTCTCAAGGCGTTGGTCGCTGAGACCAACGGGTTCAGCAAGTCAGTGCGCAACGTCGACGTGCTGACAATGGCCGGTAGCCCCAAAATCTGGCCGATGTGCACATCAGCCAGGCAGCGCTTGTTCTGATACCGTCGGGAGAGAAGCTCCAGAGCGGTCGTGTAAGAGGAATCCGACACCGGCAAGTGCTACGCCAAGGCTCTGGCTTCGCCCTCCAGGACAGACAATAAATAGGCCAGCTTCTGGGCAGGTCCGAGGTCCGAGCGTGCATCCACAAGACTTTTAAAAAGATTTAGGAAGCCCAGCCAGTGGTCCAAGCGACCGTCAAAATGTGGCAGCTCCAGGGTGGGCAGCCTACTCAATAGTCCAGGGCCTGCAACAACGGGGGTCTGCGGCTTGGCCGCATCAGGCACCCGGCTCTTCAAAATTTCCCGCGCTCGTAGACATATGACATCCCCCAGGTGAACAATCTGGTCATAGTCACCCAAAATCTAATCGCGGGCTGTCTGATCCATCACCCCCAAATCCACGTCCATGATGTACTCGTTGAAGCGTATGAGCGCCGCATCAGCTGACTTGATCCTCTCAATCACTTGCCCATACCGAGCAAGGGTGAGCTCTTCCAATTCTACACGCTCAACCGTTGCAGCTGCCGATGTGAACCATCTCAACTGTGAGGTCAATCTGGCAGCAGCCTCCCTGACTGCCCTTAATGAGGCCATTGCAACAATCAAATATTAATACAACAGGCTAAAATTAACTAAACAAACAACAATGACTTGTTAGCCGACCAAATAATTTCACCAAAATAAAACTCAAATTCAATTATTTCAAGTCCAAATCCGACCCTGTACTTATTCCAAGCATGAATCTAGCTTGCTACAGATGGCTAGTTACAAAATAAATAACAATTCAATGTATATATTGTGCAGGATCACACCAATAAACATCAATAAGCACAACAATTGTCTGTATAATATTGAGCCGGAGAATCTCTATCAACACAGTCCAATAACTACTATAAACAACAACCAATACACACAATTCAAGTCTTGTTATATTAGACTATGTGTAATTATTATTTAGATAACCTTTTAAATTCAGATCAGTGACATTCAATTATTAATTGCAACAAATATAGCAAATTATGTACCAAATTATACCAATAATTCCTAATTTCACAAATAAATCTTACTTGTCAATTCAACACCAGGGGCTACAGTACAAATCACAAATACAACTTCAATTGATTCAACTTCAATTAGATAGCCCGGATGACATGGTAATATATTCAAAACTTATTAAGTTATAAGTTATGTTAAGTAATTAAACTAAAGTTTTAAGTTTTCAACAATATTCAAAACTTCCAATTAAACCAGTGGATCTTATATTATAAGAGCCACGCCTGCTACCAAAATGTACTATGTGGATTTTATATTAAAACCCACGCTCTGCTTACCAAATGTTCAGTCCCAAGCCAGCGCAACGGGGCTGGAATGCTGAACGGTCCACGGTACGTGGAGCCTAACGTTGCTTACAATAAACAAGGTTACACTATAGCCCTTTGGGCTTCCCCTTAGTGGTTAATAATTATAATCACTTACCCAAGGAGCTGATGACGACAAGCTTTGTCGTTTTCCTTCTTGCAAAACTAACCACCGTTTGGGAGATTGAGTTTTATTGATTATAATTGGAAATCAAATTGGATCTCACGTGAGATTAACAGATTAATTGTGTTCAGTGATTGATTGAACTTTGTAATCCCGGATTGACGAGAATCCAGGGATATTTCTCGGAACAATTACGCCATATTGACGCCATACCAAGGCACGCGCACTTGTTGAAAACGGTAGTGATAAACCGCTTCAATCTGCTGGAAACAAGTAATTGTGCTGTGATTGCTGACGGACCGCATTGGGAGGACTGCATCTTGAGAACCTTCGTCCATCCACACATGACTTTCACTATACGTTCAATTACTCATTACCTATACACACACGCACACACGGACGCGGAATCAGGAAAGGTCGTAGCTTGTCGTCATCAGCTCCTTGGGTAAGTGATTATAATTATTAACCACTAAGGGGAAGCCCAAAGGGCTATAGTGTAACCTTGTTTATTGTAAGCAACGTTAGGCTCCACGTACCGTGGACCGTTCAGCATACCAGCCCCGTTGCGCTGGCTTGGGACTGAACAACAGGTTTGTATTTATTTCAAACCAAGTTGAAATACTAACATGTAAATTTTACGATATCGGATATTAAATTATACAAGTATGTTTAAGTCCAAACTAGTTCTTGAAAATAAATACTCGTATTAAAAATACTAATGTTTGGGATAGGCTTATCAGAACCAATAGGACTATAATTGCCAATGTACTTGATATAGTGATATTCGAACTATTAACGCTTCACACAATGATACATTATTTTAAATCGATAAATATATACGTCCAAAGCCGTCCCGAAAGAAAAACAAATCTAGTATTTTAACTGAATACTCGAGGCTGTTGACATGTTGAATGTGGACTGTGCTGTAATTGTGCCAATTGTTGTTACCGCCAATAGCCCGATGGCCGAAAGCTTCGACGACCATCTGTCGACTTATTAGCCCTTTGATCCGAAAACACAGTGTAAACTTTTACATTGTGTTTTCGGATCAAAGGGCTGATACGGAAGACAATACTCCTCGATAAAGCTCGTATTTTCAGGAAGCTCTTGTCTCTCTAGAGCCCTTCCCACCAATAGCTTGACATGGACACCAGTGAACTATTATTTTTAGGGCTCCATACGTTTCTCCCAATTTGCTATTTTGAGAAATAGTGCTTTTGCGACTTGGTTGGAATTTTGAGAATTAGGCCTTCTGCAACAGAATGACAATTGCTTTAGGGCCATTCATTAAATATAAATGACAAATGTAAACCATTGATAAACCCTTCCCTTAAATAAGATTAAAGATTTAGTAATAATAAAAACTTATTTGAAAGACAGTTTTAATTCGATTACTATACGATTCAATTTTGGTATTGAATCATATAATAACCATAACATTATAATTATCATCATATATTTCAGTATGCTGTTCTTTTTAGAGATGATACTCATCTTGTAGAATCTATATCTGAGACGATTTTCCGTCTCATTTGGTACTATAGTGCCAAATTGTCACTCTATGTTGAATCAGCAGCACCTTGGACCACACCACATCCTTGTCGACAACTCTTGCCACGTCATGACTCGTACCGAAGCTGCGTGCACCGCGTGTCTACTATGCCAACCTACACGGGCACTAATCTTAAAGTACCGGCACCACGCGGCTCCAATATAGACAATCTATAACAACTAGTGCAAACCTTTTTGAAGCACTCATAAAATGATTTAAAAGTTCCAAATAGGTAATTTTGTCTCAGCAGTTGCGACATTTAGAAATTATTTTGTACCATATCAGGTACTTTTAACTCGGTTTCAATTAATATATAAGTTGTTATTTTTATCAACCTTAAATCTTTTAACTAAAAGAGTAACGAATGAGCGGTAACCGAACAATATAGTTTTATAAACTCAAATACAACTAAAATCCGGCTGAAACTTGCATTTCACTTCAGCGGGATATCTCAAACGAAACCCAAGCTAAAGGATTATTTCGAAATACTCGATAACAAGAAGTCGCGGCGGTTCGGAAACGGTCCTCAAATAAAATGAAGTTACAATAGAACTGACCGTTTGATTGATATAATGTAATATGCCACAAAGATAATAACTGAATAAGCTAAATATTGGAAATGCTTTTTTTAATTATTTCCTTTTTTATAATTATTTAGGTTAAGCCATTTGTACCAGCTATCAGCAACCAGAAATCCTTACACTGGTGTAAGTCTTGCTAAGGTGTAGCGTTACCCAGATACTAGGTAAGCCGCTCCATGTAAGATAATATAAAAGAGGTACGGTTAACGGTTAGAATGGAGGCATATCCTAATAGGTATAGTTGAGAAAAGTTAGGCAGATAGACGTTGATTGCATAGTTAATAGCGATAGAGCACGGTTGCCTAGACCCGGCGGTTGCTGTGAACCGGTTACCATTCACTCTTGACAAAAATATCATGAGAACCATACTTTCACATACATTTTTGTTAACAAGAATTTATTTGTTTATGTATTGTATATATAAATAGTAGGTAAATCACAACTACCTGTCAAAACCTTCCAAAAGTTGTCTGTAAAAGATCGTTTTGGGCGACAAGATCGCCCATTATTACACCGATTTATTTTATAAGCCATGACTGTAACTTGTTAGCGTGAACCTACAACAAAGCATTCCTAACTATGTATCTATCTGGAAACACAGACTTCTTTCGAGAATTCCATTCTTTCTTGAGTATTTATTTGTAGAAATATGTAGGAACGAATCATTTCAGGCGACTGAATGTCAAATACCGCCTTCAATTTAACATTATGGATCACTAAAGTGAACATTTACTATATATAGGGGAATAAATCATGAAAGTCATCCAGATGTATAACTAATAAAAAATCCACCAAAAGTACCCTACACACTGTTGCCAAATTTGCAAACTTTTCTCCGTTTCAGTCTTAATCCTTCTGTGTGGAGAGAAGTGAGCGTAAGGGAGTGTCAGACTCCTGCTGACAAAAACCCACCCTTTTCCTTTAGTTGCCCTTGTATCTCGTGGTCGTTGTATCTCATTAGAACATTCCCAAAACCCCACCAGGTAATGTTGGCCCCGTCATTGTTGCTGACTGCTTTCAGAGGCGCGTGTGGAACACGAGGCACCGTCGACATTCGCCAAGTAAAGGTAAAAGTATACTTATACCCTTACTTAACAAATTCACATTCAGCATAAACCATTCTTGAAGGCGTATTTCCTTAAAATATTGTTTTACAACCATTCCACGTTATTAATCATCGCTTCCGATTGCATTCAACACAGTTCAATAGCACAGGTTCGTTTAGTTATAATAAATTGATAATACTATCAGTTGAAGGCCACCGATCCTTTGTTGTACTCCCACATTGAAATTCGTATTTGCTTTCTACGATACAATTGTCTGAAGGGACTGAATATTATATCATTGTATACACAGAGAATAATAGATTTGGATCAATCTTGATATTAAGTTTGTTTTTGCGTAGAGGATATTGAGAAGAAAACAAATATTTCATTATCTTGAAGCGATAAAATATCCTTCCCAATAAATGTCAAAACCACTATCCTACCAGTATAAGAAAAATCATCGTGTGTCGAATTAATGAAGCTTATCAACTCAAAATCATGATGATGAAATATTACTCTAATCATGTTCGATCAAAAATAAAATAACCCACATAGATTTCATAGCAAACCGATATACCTAGTTATTAAGGACACGGCATCGAATCAAAATGCCATCATTTCAATCTAGTTTTCCAGTCACTTCTCTCAGTTATTTTAAAACAAAGAATACAGAAAACTGGTTTAAGGAGGTAAGCATATTTGATGACAATTTTCATAAAAGTCCAGTTTTACTGAAAACTAAGGCGTCATCATGAAAATGTAGGAAAATCTGAGGACATAGTAAGACTCCCACGAGCGAAGAAAATCGCTTTAACCCACTTTGATATTTATAAGGTGTAGATAGTTTCCGGTTTTACATTAAATTAAAAAAAAATATTGCAGAAGCTACGATGAGAACTTTCCAGTGTAAGAAAAGACCGTTCTACGAGAATTTTTTAAAATTTGTCAGACACAATTTAGTGAAACCTGTAAGCAACATCTTAATATTAAGGAGGAATAATTAGACTAAGTACTAAAACTTACGTTTAAAATTAAATTGACACTTAAAATCTAATAACTCCAGTGGCAATCATATATTTTACTAATAGCAATCAAATATTATATTTATATAGTTAGGTTCCTGTAGAAACTAATAAATCAGTTTATGGTAATACTAAAACTCTTAATTATTTGCAATGTGATGATAAATGAAAATGGCTGTACAAAGCCATCCAATATCACAGGAGTAACTACATAATTTCCCGAAACTTCGGCAATATCTATTGATTATTTCGCCATCACGGAGACAGTAAGGGCTGCAAATTATCGACGGACTCATGCAATAGCAATTTCCAACAGAAATGTCTATAGAGAGACCCAGGTGGTAAAAGAAATTGTCCCCCATTACGTTTTGCCGGACCATTTTATGGCAACTGATGGCAAATTGTTTGGAAGTGGAGATGAACGGAAAGAAATTTCTCTGTTAATATTCATGTCTCGAGTGAACTTTATGGCTGCACGAAGCCTTGCCGCCGAGATTATTGCAAAAGGTTTTTCATAGTTTTTGTGGGTTTTGTTTATTCCTCGTGCGTACGTACTGTCTCGCCTAAAATATAAGTTGTATAAGGCTGTACTGAGAATGTACAGTATTGTTCGTGTTATATTTTTGCTGGTGTTCCAAGGTCCGTTTTAATAAAGCGAATTTATTATGTGACTCATTGTACTTATTATCTAGGGTTGTTGTTATTGCTACTACATCGGAGCAAAAATAATAACAAAGTTGGTTGCTTACATAGGAACTATTCTTGCTAGAAGGAAAGAAAATATATATGGAACTTGAACCCGCTCTTGCTTATAGTCCAATCAGAAAAAGCAGTCTGCTTTTTTTGTATTATGTTCAAACTCTTTATTACGAGACTAATCGCCATCAAAATGAAAACAATTACAATGAAAAACTACCATTACAAAATATCAAGAAAATGGCTTATAGTTTGATAAACATGAACTGCTTTCCAAGTATTGTGTTAACTCATGTCGTGGTCTATAAGGCTAGCGCCCACTAGCGTGTATTACCAGCCCTCTCGTCAGTTTCGATGTGCAACGTGCACACGCCACAACAATGACGTCATAATTTTCTGCCCGGAACTCATGAATCCAATCCCGTTTATCGTATGCAAAGTAAAACGTTACATGGTGTAATGGGTCGTGTACACGATGGCCGATGTTTTGCACAGTTTAAAGACCTTTTGATGGTTTATTACTATAAAACTCGTTGGTTAGGGGTGTCATGAAAATACACATAAATATTTCACTGTAAAATGTATTGAAAACAAAACGTGGCACCCCTAATGATGACGCGGGGATTGTGCGGTCCATGGCCCCTGTGTGGGCGCTGAATTTCTAGTGGTGACCAACCCGCCAGCTGGTCGCATCAGATCAGTCAGCAGCATCGACGAGGGTTAGGGACAGGGACATTGCGTGGTGGAAGGTTCTATCAAGATACCTTAGCCTGAGAACTTGAACTCGGGTCTTGAGTGCATTTCTTCAAATGCTTCTAATAGGGTAATAGGATAAAATTACTTCTAATAGGGTGCGTTTTTAGTTATTAGAAATCTGATACTCCCTCCTGCTCCACCTAGACTGGGAGGAGTCAGATGAAAATTTTCCGACTTAACTAAAAAACTCCTGATCAGCAATTATTTTTATCCAAAAATGCAAATGCATAAAAAATCTGAAGCTGGAAAATGCAAATGCATAAAAAATCTGAACTTGACTTACAACCTGGATCCCACAATCCCATCCACTATGACATGCCAATGCTATCTTTAGTTCCATTGGGAAAAAGGGATAGTGCTATACAGGTTGTAAAGCTCCGTCCTTCTTCCACAGTGAAATAATGATGCGTTTACAGATGTCATATTACTTAATACACCTGAAATATGAATGTGTTACACCGACTGCTCAAAACGCTGTTGCTACTACTACTACTACTGTTTTATGATTAGAAGAAAGCTATTTGCTCTACTTTATTCGCCTTACCAGATAAGTACTTACGTTGCGTTGTTAATTAATGCAGCATGTAACAAAAACCCTGTCCGATCCTTAAGAGTTTTCGGCATCGTACTGCGTATACATATACGTAGCCATTTAATGGATTTGAGATTATTATTTTTCCCCAGTGAATATAATTAAATTAAATTAAAAATAAAATCTGATCAAAGGCAACACTGATCGCTTGACGTTCACATGTCTAATGGTCTAACCTACAGATTTGTGTTAAAGAAGCCGCCTAAGCGGGTGGAGTGTTTGAGTCAATTTATGAAAATTTGTCATATTCAGTCTTAAATTTCGCATGGATTATAAAAATAAAAAATCAATAACTTTTGGTTTTTATGAATTACATTTTTAAAACATTTTTTCTAGTATGTATATTGAACCAGGAATATGCCTTTACTGGATCGAACAGGGTTTTTGTTACATGTTGTATAAACGAGACTATATACGGGGTGGTGATTAGGTTATCACATTAAATTACAAGTTGTTATCAGTCCGTTAAAATAACGAAAATAAAAAAAAAGTACAAAAATTAAGAAAAAGCATTTTTCAAACAAAATAAATGGCATTATTGGTAAAAAATAAATAATCCTTTATAATATTAGTTTACTGACCTGTAAAAGTAGCAACGCCGTGGTGCCGGCGCCGGCGGAGCACGCGCCGAGTGATTGGTCAGCTGATCACGTTTATGAAATTACATGATAATTGAAATATTGAAATAGAAAAAAGGTCCCACGGCTATAATATTGTTTATTATTAAATTATTTTAATTGTATATGATAAAATACCTCATATAGAGTACATGGTTCTAATTAATGTAATAACCTAATCGCCATGCTGTATATGTATATTCACACACGCAATCAAATCGGTAGTTCATATGAATAGCATATTACAAACATATTTCACCAAATAATTATGCAGGCAATAAATTAGTGTTGGGGGTATACCAATATTAGTGCCTATACATATTAAGACTGATTGATATTATTACAAACAGTGATGAAATTCCTAAGATTGATGTTCTAGTTTCGCCTGCATAAATTAATTAATGTTAATCAAATATCCAGTTTAGCAAGTATCGTATTTCGTTACTTCTAAAATATCAGCAAATTATCCCGTAGAAACATTTGATTTGAATAAATTGGAATAATTTCCAATTAGTGAATAAAATTTTTGAGAGTACTCAGAACAAGGGCCATATCTGCAGAAATTTATTATAAATCAAGCTCGAAAGTATGCGACTGAAGATTTGTACTCAAAAATTATTATATAGGATCTCGTTGAAATTGAGAAATTAAATTTCCATTTTCTTGCGTCTTATAGGTATAAAAGAAGTTTAATTGCCTAAAATAAATAACAATATATTTCATTAAAATGTTCAAGTATCATAAAACAGCAGCTAGTCCGCGAATCTTATAATAAGGCCAAAGTAACAAATTGCAACGCGACGTGATATTAAAATTCAGAAATATCTTGCGGTTCGCACTTACTAGATATACCCTTCTAAAACACAATTTCACTGACAAATAGCGGGGAAACGTGATGCCCGAACGAAAAAAGGAAATCATTAGGAACAACGCAAGCTTTTATATGGAAGTTGAAAAGCTAAATACAGTGAAAGTATGTGTGTATTCATAGCTTGACATAATTGCGACCACCATCAACGGTGCTGAATGAATGGCGTCGTGACGAGCCGTGATGGCTGTGGAGCGTGCGCCAGTGTGCCGCTCTTTTGATGAAACCATGATTACACCATACATACTCATAGGTGGCTGTGTATATAAAAAACAACTGGAAACGACAAGGATGTAGCATCGTTTGTCTTGGAAATTAGAATTTCTGCGGTAGTGTGTTATGTGCGGTGCCGGAAAATTATGTTGGCGCGGTTTAGAATATTAAGTTCATATTTTAGTGGTAATAATGTCTTGTCATATTAAATTTTAGTGGTGTTTAGATATAATATTACAGGAATTCCACGTGGCAAAGAAGTTTTTTTTTTATTTCGTATTAATTGGAAAACCACAATATTGAAATGTATGAAATCGTGAAATATCCTGAACGCCAAGGACTTAATATAAAGTCGGCCAGTGATGTGACGCGAAAATTATTACTATTTGATTTCGCCCGTTGTAACGTTATATGCCAAGCAGTAAAAATAAATCATGTATTTTATTTAGCAACAACTTCTTCTTTATCAACTTTGTAACATTTCAACTAATTTAAGTTACGAACTAGTCTTACAAAAACTAAAATGTATAATTGTGTATAGTTAAGTTTGACGAGGTAGGAATACGAGCGGCGCGGCGAGCTTGTCAGTTTAGAACTTAAGGTCCCCCGACATGGACTCACTATGAAATTCCCGTAACTTTTAAGCCCTCCAGGGTACGTGGCACTAGTATCTTTACAACTCACATCACTAGGGAAGACGGACTAACTTTAAAATTTCAACTATTGTACGAATAGTGTGACATGTCGAAATTTGTTAGAATCTGCAAAACTTTTCGAATAAGGTGTAAGAGAAAACTTGTTATTCATTCCTCAACCCCGTTTCTCAGCTTAAAACTTCTGTGCCGAAATGATTTAGTAATAATATATGGTCTAGTCATTATATTTTTAGACTATAGACACAACTGCCAGTTAATTTTTTTAAGTACCAGTCAGGATAAAACGGACTGCCATAGGATCTTTATACTGCTCTCTCTAATTAATTATGAGAATGCTACATGAATGAAAGATTTACCATAATCTTAATAGAAACTCATGCTCAAAAACATACAAAAACGCATAAATGATGTCGTATAAGAGGCTATTTCTAATTTCATGCAAATACCTATGTAATCTGCATACCTGTTTGCGTTGATAAAACTTTAAAATCACATTCGCCTATTCGTCAATGTCCCTTCCAGTTAAACGCCACGTCAATGATAGTAACGTACATGGTGTGCGGCTAGGTTGACATGCCTTTGTATTGCGCGCATTCAGCTATGGGTTAAATAAAAACTGAGCTCTGCGAAATGGGGAAAAAACATGAGCTTTCCCGTTGTGACGACAATCCGAGAATTTTCCGTTACAATTTATCCAGAAATATTCAGATGAAGGTATAATATGCAGACTTACGCCGCAACTGCTACTACATAAGTATACAAATGCTGGCGATTATTAAATATTCATGTTCCCTAAACCATAGTAAAAACGAATCTAATATTTATAAGTTACATCTTTTCATAAAATAAACCAAAGCTTTGGGAAATAATATTCCATGCTTATTTCACTCACAAACAGGTGTCAGTTCAAACATTTTGAATGCAATTTCTGGGAATATTATTCAAACCTGGCATTCTTCTGAGCTTAGATACAAGCCTGCCTCTTTGTATTCTAACGTTACGTCGCTTAGCTCGTTGCATGCGGTACCCACAAAGTCCGCATTTGTGACGTCAGCCCAGGCCTTAACTTATGCTTACAACACGCACCTTATTAACGTTAACAAGGAAGGGCATGCGAGACCTTAATTTGAGCCAAGTTATTAAATTTGAATATAAGACCCCCAGGGCGGTCGTGTAATAAAATAATCTACATTGGGAATATCTAAGGAAATCCACACAATATTTAATTAAGGCACATGTTTTCAGGTAAGTATAATGAATCGTTTATATTCTTTTCTGTTCAAAGTGTTTGTGTACATTATTCAGCTATGTTCATATGAATCCTGCTTGAAACTACAGACTGGTGTAGCGTTTTAAGATCGCATTAAAGGATAGGGCAAATAGAACATGGCGGGTCGAGACCTCCGATTACGTTCACAAAAGCTACACCCACTAAACTCATACAAGTACCACTAAAACTCGACAGAAAAAAGCTGAAATAATTTAAAACAACGTAAATATTTCTAATTACTTGAACGATACATTTCTGTTACAGTAATATAATTCCTTACGCAACCGTTTCAAACTTTCTGAACAAAATAATATAATAAATCGGATTTCATGCAAATTTTTCTGCTCCATATTTTGGAAAGGATCTTTAAGCTTCCATAACCTTTCCTTTTGTGGGATTACATTTTGTAATCTGCTTCTGTCCGATGCTTACTTTACTTTGGGAGACAGAGCCGAAAAGTATTACAATTAAAATCGAGTATTTGTGTTGCCGGTCAAAAACCGAACTTTAGTGCTTATTGACAACAGTAACCACTTATTGTTTTAAACTTAAGAGGGAATTCCTGTAAATTAAATCTTAAAGAGACACGACCGCTTTTCGTGTTGATTTCCTCAAGTACAGACGAAGCTGCGTCATTGTTCTAAGGACGAAGCATTTTATTTCTTTTAATTTTGAAGGGACTTGAATTTAATAAGGTATGTCAGCTCCATAAATATCTAAGCTATTATTATAGTATTTAATTTGCATTTGACCTTAATTTTACTAGTTCCTACTTATTGCCATGTCTAGACTAGCGGAAGCGTGTCCAGCCAAGTTCAAAGACTTTTACATCTCTCATATTCGGTAAGTAGGTCCTTATTACCTCCAAATGGGGCTTGTAGGTAACCAATTAGCGCTCTAGGGTAATAATGTAGCTAGAAAAGCCCTAGGGCGGTAAGTAATAAAAAAAATATAAAAAATCTCTTCACTCTTTCAAAAAGTTCGCGTACATCTAACCATCATACTGGCAATAGACATCATTTCTTGAAAAAAAAATAATTAAAAAACAAAGATGAAAAAAGGCGGGAATAGAAAACTTTTACTTTAAATATTGTTTGTTTTTGGGGTTTTTTTATAATTACGTGCTAATTAGGAAAAAAACATGAGTTTTGCAAGTGATGAAGATATAAGCTGCACTCCCGATTCAATGAAAATGGTAGCTGAAGCAACAATTAACAATATTTTGCCTGAAAGTTCTAAAGAGAGATATTTGAAAACTTACGACTACTTCTACTTTACTTTTACTTTTAGACTTACGACTTTTTCTACTTACCTCACAATCGAGATGTAAAGCAGAGTAGTTAGCTCGGGTGTAAGCATAAATTGCACCCTCGAACTATAGGCGCCCTCGCTGCGCTCGTGCGCCTAAATATCTCGGGCTGCAATTGATGCCTTACAGCCCTTGGCTACTAATCTACTATTTCAATACACTTCCTCGAAAACTGACTCTTATCGTACTACGATTAGGTTAAACATGCAATGTATTTCACACTCGTGGATTTTTTTGATTTTTCACACACGAGAGTTTACCATTCCAGATTTTGCCACAGATAACATTACTCAACTATTCAATTCCCTGTATTCGCCGATGATTGTTTTTTTTTTCACAGCAAACAGGCGCATGTGTTTAAGGCCTTATATTTAATGAAAATTAAAATTGTGTTTATGAGCAGAATATCAGAAATAAACATTATTATTTATAAAATAATGTTGCTTTTATCAACAAATTAACATTTATTTCTATTCTAAATAAATAAAAATTGTTTTTATTTTATTTTACAATCAGGCTGTTTTGCGGCTTCATACCTTTGCCTCTCCTTTAACCCGCGAAGTTAAAGCGCGGGGAAAATGTAAATTATATCTTATTAATTTGTGTTTTTTGCGTGAGTATTTATTTATTTTTTAATTTAAATATAAGTTTTGATGAGAACAATTTAGATACTACGCTGCCAGATATTATGATTGGACTCAAAATGCTTACGATAGCCTGTTGCCATCTAAATCGAAGCTAAAATATATGGCAACTTTGCATAATTTTCTTCAATGGAAAATAAATAAAAATGCATCCCCATTTTCCGAGCAAGTATTTTTCTTCGAAAGTGTATTGAAAAACGTCGTTTGATACACGTGGACATTTGTTACTGCAGTACTCGGCTTCATAACCCCCTCGCCTTGCGGCTCGAGCGTAACTCCGCCTCGGCCGCAATAACAAACTTTCTCCACTTGTATCAAAATGTACTATTTCTTTACACATGTGAACTGGCGGGGACGTAGCGCCCACGCGGTGACTAATGTTACACTAATCTTTTGTAGCTATTTTTGACCAATTCAGAACTGGAAACTAATTGAATTTACATTAAATTTTACACATTAATAAGACCATTTTAGCCTAATGAAACAGTTACTAACATATTAATGTTTAAAATACCCCCATTTTTATAACTAACTGACCCACTCACTGGCTTATATTAGATCAAAATCCTTACCTACTTCTTGGTTGCCGAGAAACTGGATATTTGCTATCAAGTTAAACTATTAAGCGTATAAACTCAAACTCAAAATGTTTTATTTCACATAGGCCTACATGGGCACTTACAAAACGTCAGCAGTTAGGGCACGGTTCGAAATTAGTCGTTTTCTATGGAGAAGAACTGGCAAGAAACTCTACAGTTACTCTTTTAAAATATCATTCTTACAATATATCCATAATACAGGTTAATTAGGTATGAGAGGACAGTATAGACCAATTAATACAGCACAATGGAATTACAAATAAAAATTTGTTAAACAAATCTAAGAGTCTACAGTGTTCTCCCATTCACAAAACAGCTTTATATTATATTAAAATAAACTTGAGAAGTGACAACATTAGACTTCAATAATGAAGTGTAAATTCATAATAAAAATGAAACAAAAAGACAATCTGTCAACTCGGATGGTTTATCGTAGGGAAAAATAAAAAGTCACACTTACGAAAGTGGAGTTGTTAATACACTAGTCGATAACGCAATTACAATAAGCCAGGGAAGCCACATGTGCAGAAGGAAGGAATCATCGCCAAGCAGCCATGTCTTCAACGTAGTCCCAAATCTTATAATACGCTTTTTTGATAAGAACACGTTAAGAATAAGAATAATTTTATTGAATCCAAGTACAGATGAACGTAGAATACAGATCTTAAGCTAGAAACTAAAATGCCATATACAAACTTATTTACTACAATTATTATGCTAAGAGGTGGTATACATCTGTTGACAATATACGAACGCTGCCTCTTAAACTAGGGTATACCTGTATTTTAAGAGACAATGAACGGCCATAGGGTTTTATATTTTTTTGTCTTGTATGGACTCTGTCGATCTACTCACAATTACACAATTTGTAAAAAGAAAGGTAAGTTAACTTAAACTCAAATAAAACTAAAAATTAATAAGTAAAGAAAGAAGCTGAATAATTCTAATATGAATGGGTGTGTGCGCGTGTGTGTATGAGGGTTGTGTGTGTCTGAAAATATTTGTGTTAGTGAATGCCGTAAGTGTGTGTATCTGTGCATATGTTAGGTTACGAATGTTAATAGGGATTCTGTGTGAATATAATCTTGTTGAAGTAGCCACTCTGTAAGTTTACGTTTAAGGTTCCATTTTGTCAGATCGAGTATGTTAAGGTGTTTATGAATTTTCCTGTAAATGAAAGAGCTCAGTATAAAATACTGATGTTTAGCAAAGGTTGTTCTATGAGGAGTACTAGGAGGGATATAGGTGCGCTTTTTTGGGTAGGCGGGGGGTATGGTGGAATGATTTTTAAGGACTGAATAGAGCACAAAGAGCTGACGTACTGTGAGAACTTTGCAGTCGGCGTACTGTTGGGTTGTTGGGTACCTGCAGGGTTTTTTAGTCATCACTTTGAGTATGGCTCTCTGTGCTCTCTCTAGTTTGAGAAGGATAGTTTTGCTCACCCCACCCCACACCGTAATACAATATCCAAGTACAGATTGACACAAGCCAAAGTAAACCATCTTTAGAGTATCGAGGTTGGCTGATTTCCTCAAGGACCTGAAGATGTGTAAGAGGCGGAGGGTTCTGGTGGTAAGAGCATCTATTTGGTTATCTCATTTTAATTCATCATCTATTTGCACACCTAGATATTTCACGCTAACTGTTCTGGTGAGAGTAGGACAGGAACACAACGTGGGCGAAGATCACTCTTACAACCCGACTTAAAAATTGGTACTACTTTACTGTTTCATTAAATCGGGAAAAGTACCGCTGTCTATACATTGATTAAATATGCCTATAGGAACAATTGAGTCAATAATATTACTAAGAACCTTAACAGATATACCCCATAAGTCTACAGTGTTTTTTTATGGTAAGACTTTGGAATGTTTTTTTAATTACATCAATAGAAATGGGCTTAAATGAAAATGTTAGTACATCCTTATTGAAGTTTTCCTTTAAAAAAATTCAGCTAATGATGGCGAAGAATGCAGAGATTTCCTTAATTACATATCCAAATCTATGCGAGTTCTGCTCATTTTAGTGTCCAAATCTCAAGGGATGTTAAAAGTCTGATTTTATATGACTGCCTTAATTTATTTATGACTTGAGTTTAAATAAAAATACCAAAACCACCTCTAATGAAAATATCCTTGCTGAATATAGACAGCCGAGATTTTAGGCTTTGTATGATAGAAATAGAAAGTTTGTATGTCATAATTATAGCTTGAGCTATGGCTAAGCTATGAGGTCGATTCTCACACGAAACAAATATTTTATGACCCACATAGTTACTGCGGGTCTGTTTGTATGAGTAATTGAGTTTTATTGTTTGAAAACGATACATGAGTAATTCATAGAGTGGTTCAGCACTTAAAAACAAAATTATACGAGTATATGCCGACATAATAAAGGGAACAATCTCATGTTTGAACAAGATTGTATATGTTGTAAAGGTTTAAGTCAATCACAGCATTCAAAGGAATACATGAGTAAAGTTTGTATTATTCACAATATACATAATAGAATTAGGTAACCAAATAAGCAACTGTTGCTATTCCATGATACAAAACCATTTGCCAGTAAATCATGACGCAATCCACATCGTTAGTACCAAATGATATACTATCCTGGGCTTAATATTTTCCTACATGCGTTATCACAACAATATACTTGATTGTCATAAATCCACGCAAATTTGAAGGTCTGTAATTAGTGTTTTTGCTATGGTTTATTAATTATGATCGTTAATGAAGTTCAATTAGTAAGTTTGGCCATCAATCTTCCACTCTCCTGGAGACAGAATGATGTATAACCTCGTATTGATGAGGCGTACCCTAACATTTTGGGACATTATATGCGAAAATCGTTAACTATTATTAATTAGGAGTGATCTAGTGTGTCTGTTTAATTAAACGGTAAATAATTTGTATGCTCTTGTTTTATAAACCTTATTTATGTATATACTTACAATGTATTACTTATAAATTATAGCAAACTTACATAATATAACGACATTGTTATACATACTTTCTATAAACTCCGCCATAGGAGATTATAAACTTAATTGGATAATAAAACAATATACCGAATGTAATAATCTTCAGATTATCCCGTACAAAATTCGTAACAATATTTGTGAACGTAACAAAATATTTCCATACAACGACGATGTTCGGTACAAAGTAAGCAAAGCACACAAAGAGGCCGTCAATGTGGGTAATCCATGAGAAAACAAGCCAAAATATTTGTTAGGTGAGCAGTCGACTTGCGTACACGAATATCCAACCCGGGGAAATAAAAATAAAACATGGGACCCCCAAAACGTACCTCACATAATTGGGATTTGAGGTAGATGTCTCTCGAAAGGTCATCGGCTCGGCGAGCGATTACGATTTTCAATTCTGATTATTCGAATTTCAAATCGATGCCTAGAATAAACTGGTTTCGAATGGTAGAATATACATTATTAATTTCTGCGCTGTGGTTGAAACGTGAATCGAGAATTTAAACAAATATCAAATAAGTTACATATCAACATTGACCTAGATTCGTTTATTACTTGTATTTTTGAATAATACATTCAAGTTTCTTAAGACAACCCTCTTAAAAGTTACTAAGATTAGATATTTAAACCTTTGGCATATCCTTGCCTTGTTCTTCGAAACATTTTCTCGATTTTATCCGATAATTCCTAACATATTAAGCTAACAAAACGCTCGACTTTGTTTGTGTTACCGTTAAAATTTCACTTATATCCATCTATTTTACATGATAACCCATTGTACTGTGCCAACATTAGCTTACTCGTTCGAAGAGTGGAAATGCGATATAAATGGAACATCTAGAACATAGTTGCGCAGAGGCTTTTAACATTTCGGAGAAAGCGCGACGACTTATATGTCGATACTAGTCATTTTAAAGTGCACTGACAACTCTTACAGCTTCGGATTCTTTTACAGAACTGACGTAAGACCGTTTTCTTTGACTGTTATCTTTTGATATACGGCGGAACTGAAATGGGAAGAGAGCAACGAAAAATTTAAAATTTGATTCTACGTTTATTATTTATCATATTTTTCAACTGCAAGCACGATTTTTGTAGATTCCTTTTGATTTTATTTTATAAAAGATTGCACGGAGTAGGTAAACATTACATCACTTTGAGCACAGAAACACCTACCAATCACGATAAGTGAATTACGGTCCGCCTACCGTCAGTGGACAAAGATTGATAAGACTTTTTCCTATTCAATTTAGTTTGCAAATTGTAGGCAAACTAAGCTAAGTACGTGCATAACTAAGTATGGAAATTTTAAATGGTTATTATTCACATCAACCAAGTGTAAGGAAGACTTTGTCTACCAAAACATTCGTATCGATAAGATTTAGGCAAACCAATCAGGTAGAAACAATTTTCAGTTCCAGAGATTTTGTGCGTTCTTCAATTTAGGTGTAAATTAGGGTTGTTTATTTACAAAGCAGGCATTTATTTTTCGTGGCATGCAAAAGTTTACGTATGCGTGACTTTGTTGAATTAGCTGGTATATAATTCGGGAAAATTACAGAGATCTATCGGCTACTTAATATCCTGTTATAATGGCTAAAGTAATAGTTTATATTTATGGTCTTAGCTTGTTACTGAGTCATTTTATTACCAATAAATATGTTTCGCATTTTCCCACAAAAACAAGGTAAGTGATCTTCAGTTGTTCAATGATATCGTTAAACCTTTTTATGGAATTCTGTCCAGAGTGGGCAATACGTTCCATGCTGCCAAAAAAATAATAGTTCGATGCATGCACTAATATACAAGTTGTATAGATATTTTTAAAGTCCTCTTGAAATTTCTCCCCTTTTTAAAAATACTACTTCTAAAACATACCGTCTCAAAAATTGACTCAAAACACCTTGGGCATGCAGAAATTTATTAATTAATTAATGTATTTAAAGATTTTACTGTTCAGTGTTTTGTCTCTCGTTCACCTATACCATGTATCTTGAGAGGTCTGGTTCTCGAAATACAGGTTGTCCTAGTACAAGAGCCAAGGCAACACCGATGTTTGTACTTAAGTGTATAAAATAAATTTTTCTTGTTCTAAAAATGTGTTGCTTACGTCAAAATGTGGCCGCTGCGACACGCAAGCTAATAGAAAAAAGTTCTCGAAAAAATATTTTAAAGAGTACTCGTAGTGAGGCAGGCAATTTGACACCATTTTTCTGCCAGACTGAATGCAGTATTGTCAACATTTTGACTTTACACAATTTTATAGCATAACTTTTTTTGGGAGATAATAGACTACTATAATAGACTTGAAATAGGTGAAAATCTAAAAAAAATATAGAGCTAAACACACACAAGCAGTTTCTCGCCCCATTAAACCATACAAGCCATGAAGATACACCACAGTTTCTTAGAGTTTCAATAAATATTTTATTACCGTACATAGTTAGGAAGTGGCGGAACTTTTTCGATAAGTCCGTTGGCTAACAGCTAAACTCCTTGTTCGCTTTGTTCATGGCTGGTATCGTTTAGATGGCTTTTGTTTAGACATTATGAGAATGTACGAATTGTCGTGAACATGGGCTTTAGCGTTTAATATCTCTGGTGGCCATTTCTTCTGTTATCGAGAAATACATTTCACGCACAATTTCTTAGTTTGTGGGTTCCATTTCCGTTATTATTTTCTTTAGGATGTTTTTTTTATAGTATAAAGATTATTGAGTATTATTTATTAAATCTGTACAGCATTCATTTTAGTTTTAAAGAACATTATTCAGTATTATCTCTCCCGTTTATCTTCTAAAGCTGTTCTAATGAAAATTAGACATAAACTTTTGTGTACAATATAAAGGAATGAGGAAAAGTATGACTGGCTGATAAGGAACTTTAGGCATGATCTCGAAGGAAATTTTCTGAGCCTATTGGTAGTAAAGTTTATGAATACATGTGTATAATGAAGAGAGAATGAGGAGAAGAGAGAAGCACATGTCCTCACTCGTCACATGGTTTCAGACTAAATTCAATTCAATTCAGTCATTTTATTTCGGATAACTATAAGATCCATATTTTGTTAGTTACAGACTTTAACTTAAAATTCTATTGTCAGTAACTTAAACCTATACAAATATAATAATTATAACTAAATAGGCACAAATGCTAGGTAGATATTAGTCTCCGTACAAAGTGCCTCAACAGAGCGGAGGAACTATCACCCGCAATAGCATTCAGGATACCGTTGGGACTTCCTCTTATTCTTCTCAGAAGTGAGGCCGTCTTTTTGCGGGGTATTGCATGAAACCTATCAGTATGAGTTAGCGCGAACATTCCTGAGGCGCTACAGAAGCGAGGAAGTCACAACAACATCCTAAAAGCGTTATTATATTGGACACGTAGAACATCTAGCGATGTTTTGTATAGTTGGCCCAAAGATTGCCGGTGTAAAAACTCTGACAATATGCTTTAAAAAGAGTTATTTTAACTTGGTCAGTACACCGAGCAAATCTTCGAGCCAACATATTATTACAATATATTTACATATTACGAGCATACATATCACCATGGTCACTAAGGTCTTCAGCTAGAACATGCCCAAGATATTTAATTGTTGTGGCTCTATTTACTAACGTGCCATTTACAGCCAGTTCGAGAGCATTATCCCTACGTTTACCAGAGATCCCAAAAACCATGTATTCACATTTTTTGGCATTGTAGATTAGTCCATGTGTAGCAGCGTAAGTAATCACAAAAAAGCCGAACAAAAACAGAATTAGATAATTGCCTAACAAAATTGCATTTCAATAGGTAGGAAAACAACATTAAAATCAAATCAAACAAAAAACCAACACTACATAGCAACAGACAAAAACCAATCTGAAACTAAAAAAATACACTAAAATGTACAAACTGTAACAAATACGGTACAAAACTCATTCCATTGATTTATTTTTTGTTGTTCCAACGTTCTGTGAATCCTTGTCGAGATTGCGTGAGTATGTGTACAGTCAACAAAAGAGATAAATATCTAGGCAGCTGTATTACATTATTCAATCATCCTTAAATCTTTTGTTCTAAAAATCGATAAAGTACCTACGAGATAGACTTGCGTACCCCGTTGTCATGTTACCAACAAACTATTTATTTTACCGTCTTTTAGATGATATTTTATTTAACAAATAAAAGGTCTTGGTACGCGTTCCTTTTATCTCTTTACTTGTTTTATAGCTTATTTTCTATAGATAACGCATTTCGCAGATAAATGAAAAAAAGCCTTGGTAATACAACGTCACCTTGGGCATAGAAATAAAGTTTTTTGCATAAGAATGTCATTGTATGGCTTGTCTTGCTCTGGGAGGAGTGGAAGGGAGTGTCAGACTTCTACTGACTAAAAACTCACCCAAGCTCCTTCAGCTGCCCTTGCGTTCCGAGGCTGCGGTATCTCGTTAGAACATTCCCGCAACCCCTAGAAGCTCTAGCAAAAATATTTTTGTAGTGGTAAAATAAATATTAAGCCTGCAATACATGTTGGCCGAGCGTAGACCAATGGGAGTGTTGGCAAATAGGTACAAGGCATGAAATAATGTCCACTCGTTCGACAAGTTCGTCGAATGCCAATGCAGACGACCAATGTAGAAGAGGGTCTGTAGAGCTGCCCACTCGGCTGAGCGCAGGCGAGCGCCTTTGATTTCTGAACAAAAACCGACACCGATCCGAAGTGAGGCAAGCCATCACAAGCAACGTCGAGCGAAGACAAGTTGCACCAAATGAGCTCTATACACGTTGGCGCTGGCTTTTAATCGGCCAACTAGGCAAGTGACACCGAGCGATAGCAGCAAGACAAGGCAAATATACCGTCTACATGTTGGTATTGGCCTTCACTCGACAACGCTCGGCCAACATGTATTGCAGGCTTTACGTTCATACTTATTGCATGCACACCAATTTCTAGTATTGACTGTACATGTAAAGGCCGAGTGTCGAGGTTCATTTGAATGCAGGTTGCCTCACGGGGTATCAAACAGGCTCTAATATAGGTGATATCATCTGACTGCTGTCACGTCGGGGAAACGCAGCGATTTACACATGAAACTTATTTTGTTGGAAGGATCATAGAAGATTCATGTGTAGGTACATATTTAGATTAGGTAGGATTTATGAAAGTTTATGTTTTCCGCGTGATTATTTCGAGTCGTTTAGAGGTAGGATTTTGAACTAAGGAGCTTAAATTAATACTTCAGAAAGATATCTAGATAGATAGATGGATAGTACTTTATTGTTCACCAAAATTTAAACAAACCTATTTAAAAATATTACTTAAGCTATCGTTCTATCTAGTGTTAATTTCGCCAAAAACCTGATGATCACTTCTGCATGCAGTATGCAGTACTGCCCTCTCGCCCGAAAATATATACACATACATAAAGGTCGCAATAAAAAACATACCACATGCAAGCCAACCACACTAGACACGTGTTTCGCCCTTCCACAGAGCATCATCAGATATTGACATGTCGACTCCTGCAAAGTAACGCCTGATTCAATTGTGTATATCATAGTCTTAGATAATGAATAAGTAAAATGGTATTCTGCTCCAGCAATTTGAATTTAAAATATAATAGATGTTTGTTTATCGACATGATTTTTCACACTTGCAAACATTCATTTTTTAATTCGGAATGAGCCCACTCTTAACCGCGATCTCGCCTGATGGTAAGCGATAGATGAGGTCTACGACAGAAAGTGCCTTTTTACTCTTGCTTTAAAGGTCATAAGAGGCAGAGAATACAGAAGCCGGCAGAGTATTCCACAGTTTGGAAGTGCGCACAATAAATGTGGAGGAAAAGCGCTTGGTACAACAAGACGGTATATCAGCCAAGTGTGGATGGTACCCAGCCGTGCGTCTGGTAGACCTGTAGTGAAAGGGAGATGGAGGGATCAGGTCATGGAGCTCCTGCGCACACTCCCCGAAGTATAATCTGTAGAAAACCGACAGGCAAGCAACGGTTCACCGATAAGCCAGGCTATGAAGCTTGCCCGATAGCGCCTCGTCGACTATAAGCTTTTAAGCCCTGCGTTCGATCAAGTCCAGTGCAGCAAGTTGGTATTTTGCAGAGCCATGTCATATGAATGAATAGAATATGTTTGACCCTAAGTCTTCAACTATCTTGGTGGAACACATCAAAATTGGTTCAGCGCTTTAGCCGTGGAAGTATTTATAATATTAGTGTGGATACGGGTGTAATATAAATCATATAACTTGGTAGATATGTATTTTGCCTGAACCATCCAATTTCCAATTCCACAAGTAATCTTACATTTCGATGAAACCTAACAAAAAACCGATAGGTATTAATAAAACGCCCGTCAACACTATACCAAACCAATAAAGGTTCAGCGTAACAGAAAATACCTTCAGAATATCGCTGAATAATCATAAGTCGAAAACGTGTTTCGTTCAGATATCGATAGCTCAGCGATTTTCAAAAATGGCAACATTTCTATGAAATATGATTTAGCGTTGTTATTTTTTTAGGGACCCGTGTAGCCTAAAAGAAAACGGAACTCTTATAAGAACGGCTCGCCGTAGTTTCTGTCTGGCCGTCGGTCAATGACTCTTTACCTAATGAACACGCACAATAATTTAAATCCAATACTCAACTCTAGTCTCTTTTTGCTGTGAAAAAATCAAACTAAGTCATATAGATTTCGTATATTTTGCGGTTTCACAAGGGAATCAAAATCTTTAGGATACTTTCCGTTGACCAAGTCAAGTGAAATTTGCTAAGATGAAAAGTCCTACAGCACATGTTAAAATCTGAAAACCTAAATAAATGTGGTTAGTTCAGTACATACTAATGAACTTATATACCAATATTAATATTTACGAAAACCTCAGTAGGCGAGTTCAACTCTCACTTGATCAGTTTTTTGTACCTCCGTCTATTTATTCATCCTGAATAAACAAGATGGAGAATACCGCCCCCAGCTTACGAACACATTTAGATATTACAATAATAGAGTACTCTGAGTATTATTTATTACTATTTAATATTAGTCTACGAATATTTGGAATGAAATTTTCAATTTCGACTTAATGTGATACTGGTAGATTCAGTTGATTGTATAAATCAAGGTTGCCCAACTTATTGTTAAAGTTATCCGTATATAATATTGAAACCCAAACAGCCGGCAGGCTGTTAGTAAAACTTAACAACTGCTCTAAAAATTTCATATTAAACCTATATTAACATTTACGAGTATCGATATTTGACGACTATCTGAGGGAGAGGCCAGTTTTATTATTACTATTTTTCAGCAAATTAATTACGGTATCTATTGGTTTTAACAAAGCTGAGTGAAAACATGAAAATTTAAACAAATATTTTATAAAGAGCCAAATCTTTAAATCAAGACCATACTTCACATAAGAGTCTTTTAGTTTTTCTTTGATTCAATACCTAAATACAATACTATTTTATGCATTTTGATAGACTATTGTTGTCGTCACAAAAAATAACTAACTAATTTTGTTATTTCATAATATTGGGAAGAATAAAGTATGGGTTTCAATTAGGTTCACAGGAGTAGAATGTTGACGTGTCCAAATGGCCTAATACAATACAAAGTACGCAATTTGGTATCGATACTAAGGAAAAGTAAAAGGAGATGAATAGGTACTTCAAATACTAAACAATATTTCTCACAAAAGTTCTCTTGCCTAAATAAAGCGGGCAATCCAAATGTGTTGGTGGACAACCTGACGGCCCTCGGGCTTCGGATTGGACGGCCTTGATCTGTATTGACAGTTCTGTATTATTCATAACATCCAAGTATTGGACATTAGTCACGCCCAAATGTTAGTCATCTGATGTCGCTTCTATAAATACGTGCGAACTGTAAATGGAACTTAAGTTAAATATCTGGAATATAATTATATAAAGACGAACGGCGACAGCGTTACATGGTGGACAGTGGGATGTCCGCCATGTAACGATGGCGTATCATTCAAAACTTTGTCGGAAAACTTTCATTACGTGTACAGCTAAGGAAACCTGGGGGTATTTCAGTCAAGATTAAAAAAGTTACTTCTAAAGAGTGTTTCATCTTCTACTACATCATCGCTTACCATCAGGTGAGATGATCAACCGCGAGCCTAATAACAATAAAAAAACAAAATATTCAAAATGAAATTCGATTTTCAAAAATAAAATCCGATAATGTTTAAAAACATTTTGGTATAAAGCACTCAACTGATAAAATCGGTAAGTAACAAAACAACGAGCGCTGGGTAGAAGCATTTTCATTTGTATTTACGAGATATTCTCTATTCCGGTGACACATTCTAACATTACTCTTTTAGCGTAGGACAATTGAATTAGAGGCAAAATATACCCACATATCCTTTGGGCACAATAATACTCGGCTATGGAGCGTGCAAGCCGCAAATATGGCATACGGACAGTGGAAAATACACATTGCATACATTACAGTACAATATGGTAGACCTCCCTCATGTACCTCTCACCTTAATTATGTATCAGCAGATGAGTGCCTACCTGTGTTCCGCCGACACTTGAATGGCGGCCTCATTTAAATTATTGTCCGTCTCACATTTGTATAATATTCCGGTCTAACCCAAGTTCTGTAATTTGCTTTTGTGAGTGACGTTAGGTCAAGTATTTAGTAATATAATGTCTTGTTTAGTTAGGCAATTTTGTTGTGGGTAGGTAATATTTTAGTTTATTATTTTGTGTTTGTTATAATATGTCAACTAGCTTCTGCCCGCGACTTCGTTCGCGTGGGAAGGCTTTTCCTGCGTAAATCCCAATCCCGTAAAAATTCCGGGAAAAAAACTAACCTATATTCTTTCCAGAATCCTAAACTATTCCCATGCCAAATTTCATCTAAATCGGTCCAGTGGTTTAGGCGTGAAAAGGTAACAGACAGAGTTACTTTCGCATTTATAATATTGGTATGGTATAATAATTATTCATTTTAATTTGACAATAATGACTTCTGCATCATGTCCGTTTAGTCAATGAAATTGCATTTTATTATAACCTCCGAATAAAACAGCAGTTAAGTCATGAAAACATTGGCCAAGAACTTATGGCAGCCTAAGTTGAATTATTTTTCCGTGTTATTAATCATTCATTAATTAAAGCTTGCTTAATATAACAGCCATTACTAGTGATGTTCTTGATTTTTTAATTGATTACTAGCTGGACCGGTGAACTTCGTACCGCCATACGAAAAAAATTAAATCTTTTACTTACACAAACCTTATCCTGACAATCCTAAAAACACAAAAAAACAATTTGGTGAAGTTGTTCGGAAAAAGAGAAGGCTGATAAGGAAGAATAGAAGGAAGATTATTTATGTTTCAACTCACACTCTCAGACTAACTGTCGAGAGAGTTTGACTGTCGTAATGGTTTTAGTCACAAACCAGGATATCCAACACCGATCCTGCCAAGGGGCATCGTGTTAGCCAGCTATTGTGTTGTGGAGTTCAGATAGGCAGTAGCTCCGTGTAAAACACTAGTACCTATTCAGCCACATCTGCATACTGCGTGGTTAGATTGGAGAATGACTCCAACATATTTGGGAATAGGCTAAGTAAATGATGAGTGGAAATATTAAGAAACATAAAAAGAGCACTAATATTCCTTAAAAGACTTTTAAACGAAAAATAAAACCGACTTCCCAAAAAAACACTGCAAAGGGAAAAATAACTTTAATTTCGGTAGTCGGTGTCTTTAGTTTTACACGTATTTTCGTTTTTGACACCGCCTTCCGAAATTAAAGTTATTTTTCGCTTTGCAGTGTTTTTTTGGGAAGTCGGTTTAATTTTTTGTTAAAAAGCTTTTTTCTCGCTTTTTAATGGGTCGGTTTGTAATTTATCTAGTTACAAAAGCCCAAATATTTCCTTCGCATCACCTTTTGCAAAATATTTCTTTTCCCTATAATAGCTGTTAATTTTTGAGGAGTACTCCTGGTATTTCACCACCAGCTCCTCATCACTATATGCATTGTGACGAGCATAAAGTGTTTTACAACCATATCCAAGTAATCGAATCGCAACCAATGAAATACTTATTATTGAGTTGTTCTAGTAGCCATCTGTGGTCTTCATCATTAGTCCTACTTTACCAAATGGTGCTTTTTAAGAGCAACTGCATAAGTTACTATGAAAAATACCCAAATCGCTATAGATGTGCCAATAATATTTGCAGAGTTCCCTCGATTTCTCAAGGTTCCCATTATCAGATCCTGATTTCATGACAATGGGACCAATTAGAAAGCAAACAAAAAAAATAATTTTCTAAATCGGTCCAGCCATCTTCGAGTTATGAGGTAACATACATAAAAAAAAAAAAAAAGTTCAAGCCGAACTGAGAACCTCCTCCTTTTTTTGAAGTCGGTTAAAAAGGACAGCATTCTGCTGGCTGTACACCGAATATGACTTGGTGTTCAAAGAATCAAATGAAAACTCCTTACACAGCACTAAAGTTCTCACTCACTCGCACTATGTATGAGATTCGTCTATATGTAGTTGAAGTAAGACGAGAGAATAGAGACAAGCGGATCATATCTAACCGATCTTTGGGGGACATTAAAATGCAATTTATGCACATACATGTCACATTAACTCAATAGATTTATTAAAAAGCGTACATTTCTGTTTACATTGTGTTCAAAAATATTGTATACTATAGAGAATCGGCAGGATTCGTATGATCTCATTTTACTAATTCACACAAAACCTTCACGAAATTATATTATATATATTAAGTTCTGAAGTCCCGGGGCCGCGGTAACTCGTTAGAATATTCCCGCAACCCCGGCAAGTAATGGCCCTATGGGACCCCGTCACCGGTACCAACAGCTCCTTGAGCGCGTGAGGCGCGCGTGAGCTAACCTTTTTTTTGGGGTGTGAAAATCATCGAATGACTTCTCCCGCTCTGGGTGAAACGGAAGGGTAGTAAAAAAGGGGAGTAAAAAAAATCCGGGTCTGGTCCTAACCGGACGGTGAGCTACCCGTGCTCGCCGTCCACAAGCCCGCTCCTACGGTGACCGGAGATCAGCTTGCAATACCCGACGCCCGGGGCGTCTCTCGCGGTGGCTGGGGCGTGAACAAGAGATTTGCCTCTCCCTCGCGCGTTCGGCCTCCTCCTTCGCTAGCATTACTGCTTCGCAGAAGGAGGCGACTGCATCCCATTTCCTCTCGCCCCGCACCATGGTCTGAACCGGGGCCGGGCGCGAGAAGTCACATTGAGAACCTAAATGCATGACATTAATAGCCGGCGTTTCATAAGTTTGTTGGAAACAAATAAGAAGAAAAGTATAAATTTTAAGTGTATAGAAATGTCTACACACACCTCAAAGTTACAACAAAGACGAGCAAAATACATCATCCCTGCATAACACTCCATCTGGTGACGTTTTCGCTTTATGTCTGAATCTAATAATATACCACTGCATTGGCCTACATTGCCGTCTCCTGTTACAGCTGAATATCAGTTGGAGTGTGGGTATTTTAGCTCCAGACTGGATTTGTGAACGCAACATGAATATGCGCGTTCTGTGGGCCATTTTGCTTTGAAACAGTACAACTTTTTTTTCACCAAAGTAACTGAATCATAAATAAACAGAAAGCAACAGCAGAATGGAATCAGGTGTCACTATGCGGGAATCAATAATGAATAATTAATTATTTACTGGAAAATATTTAGTTGTTATCCCGTTGAAATTTGGTAAGTAAACCAAACCTATGTTCGACACGTGTTCGCATCGCTACGAAGTATCCTCAAGTATCCTAAGTCGTTTTTGTTTTAACCTACCTTCTCTATAATTGCAAGCTCGACTCTAAGCACAAATCTAATTGGGTGCAGGCTGTTTAGTGTCAAGTAAAGAGAGATCTAGAACTTCTCGTGAGAGTTCTTATAGGGAATTACTCGCACCGTAACTAGCTACTTTTCCAGCTTTTGTAAGCAGCTTTTCAGTGCTCCTACGGGAGAGAAAAATCGGCACTAGCCTACACACGTAGGTTTCTATAGCGTTGGCACTCGAGCACCCTTTATGCCCGTTTTCTTTGGTTTACAAGTCATTCTATGGTCTTCGGTAAATCACAAAATAATTCGAATAAGAATAAACAATATATCAAGTTATTATTTCATAATGTATAACTAATAAATAAATGTAAACTAACAACACTATTATTACATTAGCTTCTACAGTTAAACTAATAACGCGCTTGGGCTAGATCAGTAAATGTCCCAACTACTCGAAATATCACTGGCCGGAATTTGGCGTCCGATAGGTACATAAATCACAGATCCTTCGAAGCCTATCTCCCTAGTACTGAGCTTCAAATGACGGCCTGCACTTAATGCTTAGTGGAGAAAACTGGCCAAGTGCGAATCGGATTAGCGCGCATGGGTTTCATACCTATCACAATAGAATATAACAAAAACAGAGAAGCTGCCTCCCGTTGTAACAAGTGTCATAAACATCCGAGGCGAACCGTTTGGTGCACGTTTCTCAAACTCCGCGCGTCAAAGGGAGGGTAATAGGGGTTTGAATAAAAACTTTTTACCAAAAAATTAAACCGACTCCAAATAAAAACTTTTTACCAAAAAATTAAACCGACTCCCAAAAAACACTGCAAAGTGAAAAATAACTTTAATTTCGGTAGTCGGTGTCTTTACTTTTGTATTTTCGTTTTTGGCACCGACTTCCGAAATTAAAGTTATTTTTCACTTTGCAGTGTTTTTTGGGAGTCGGTTTAATTTTTTGGTTAAAAGTTTATATTTCACTCTTTTTAGTTGGTCTATTTTTAATTTACCTCGTTACAAGAGCCAAAATGTCAACTACTTATAATCTTTTACAAAATATTGCTTTTCCTAATGCTGGGCCGTTAATTGTTGAGGAGTTCTCCTGGTACTTCACCATCAGCTCTACATCACCATACGCATTGTGACGAGCATAAAGTGCTTAACATCCATATTCAAGTAATCGAATCGCAATCGACTCAATACTTATTATTGAGTAGTTTCGGCGGCCATCTGTGGTCTTCATCATCAGTTCCACTTCCTCAAATGGTACTTTTTGAGAGCAACTGCACAAGTAACTATAATAAATACCCAAAACGTCATAGGTGTGCCTATAATATTTGAAGAGTTCCCTCGATTTCTCCAGGATCCCATCATCAGATCCTGACGTTTATGAAAATGGTACCAATTTCAAAGTATAACCTTTCAATCAAAAATAGAATTTTCCAAATCGGTCCAGCCGTCTTCGAGTAATCGATGATCATACATAAAAAATATATATATATATATACGCGTCGAATTGATAACCTCCTCTTTTTGTCGTCGGTTGAAAAAAAAAACATATAGGTACAAAAATATAGGTACGCATAATACGTCTTAGGAGTTCTTTCATGCGTACAGCTAAGGAGTGGAATTTCCTGACGGAGCCTGTGTTTAAAGAGTCCCGGCCTGTGTTGTGTCCTGATAGATATAACATCTATCTATCAGGACACAACACAGGCCGGGACTTTTTATGTCCATAATGAATAGATTTTTTTCTATATATAAGTTGAAGCACAGTTACGCTTCATCTTTGGTCACATCATCGCTTACCATATTATAATTATATTACCATAAAATGGTGCCACATCGCGAGCCTAACGATATAGAAATTTTATGTTTAGGTGATACACAATCAATCTGAAAATGTTTAAGGATTATTATCTAATATCAAAGCTAACTTTCAAAACTATTATAGTTAAAAGTTATTTCTTCAATAGTTACATCAAAGATTTGACACAATTTTAATACAAAATCCATGCACGTCATAATGACCAATAATTAAATGTTCTCATGTTAAAGATCTAACTTTTCATAAATCGCTCATTATTATAAAAAGAGGTTTGATGGAACTAAAAAGTAGAACTTAGTACCGATCCCTAAAAACTCGGCTCTTAGCTACCCTTGAACAGAAATTGTGTCTTGAACTTGTGTTACATAACTAAGTAGGTACGAGTACTCTTGAAGAGGCTCCGGGCTGATGGCGTGACTTTGACTTCATTATGAAATGGTGGCGAAATGTCGAGCTTTTCTTAGAATGGAATGATGAAATAATTTGTTTTATTTTTTTTGTTTATACAAGTTTAAATATCTAGGCCATGTACTTACCCCTGACCTGAAGGACAATGAGGACATTGAACATGCGCGGAGGGCATTGTCGGTTTGAGCGAACATGCTGGCCCGCTGGTTTGCTCGTTGTTCAGCAGAAGTTAAAATTACTCTTTTCAGAGCGTACTGCACTACGTTCTACATGAGCAGCCTGTGGGCTAGGTACACTCAACAATCGTATAGTGCCCTCCATGTGCAGTACAATAACGCATTCAGGGTTCTGTTGAGACTGCCCCGCTACTGCAGCGCGTCAGGAATTTTCGCGGACGCACATGTAGATTGTTTCTTTGCCACAATGCGTAAAAGCTGTGCATCCCTGGTGTGTAGGGTGCGGGACAGTAATAACAGGATCCTGTCCCTAATTGCGAGCAGGCTGGACTGTTCGTACGTAAATCACTGCTCCGCCATTTCCCATGCAATGGTGTTGCCGCGGTAAAGCGTCGTAGAGTTCGGCCTCTATATGTAGTAAAATGTAAAATTAATTTTAGTGTATTTCAGTTTAAGATTATATTATTATTATATTATTAGTAACATAGGATAAGTGCTACTAACAAATGAGTCATAATAACTTGTAAATAAATAAATTGAAATTGAATTGAATTATTTTACTACAACAAAACCAATATTATGACTCTGAAGATAAACAAAGGTTTAGTTTATGTAGGTATACAATTTGTAGGCCATACAAGCACTTGTTCCGGTGTGGGAATCAAACTCACTGCGACACGCAGCGCAGCAGCCAATCCCTCAACCGAGGCGCCAACCATGCAGACAAAATGGTGAAGAACGAGGATTTTTTCTTCTTCATTTGCCTCTGCTTTTTCAACGTCATCATGTTTTCGTTACTAAGCAGAGACAAATCTATACATGAAAAATAGTGCTAACCCTTTTCACAACGGAATCTCATCATATTCCGTGAACAAGTAAGCAACATGACGTGTAAAAGTGTTATGATGACGTGTAAAAGTGTTATTAAGACGTGTTAAAGTGTTATTTAATAACCAATTTACAAAATAAAGATAATTTATATTATCAATTTTGCCGGGATTATGGGAATGTTCTAACGAGATACTGCGACCCCAGAACACAAGGCCAGCTGAAGCAGAACGCAATGCTTTTTGTCGTAGAAGTCTGACACTCCCTTCCATCCAGAGCGGGAGAAGTCATTCGACGATTTTTCCACTGAAAAAAAAAAGGGGAAAGTGGTCATGCGGTCGGTCCTCTATGCGTTGGACAGCCCTGATAAAAGTAGCAGTAGGAATGACCTTAGTCCAAAGCACCCGAGACATTAAAGACCGCAAGAAGCAGAGGCGCATCTCGTGGGTTACTTAATCATAAGAAAAGGCATCATCGACAATCACGACCATTTTGTCAAGAATGCGCGACTGACAAGAATAAGGGCAGTATTAATAAACTTAGTATTTTTTAGTATACGCTTTCGTTGAATTAATAATGATTCAGCTTATAACAACACATGCCTCCTCTATGAGAGGGAATGGGCCGGGTGGGTCAATAGACGTCACTTGTTTTATTTCACCGATTTGAGATCAGTGTTTATGATTACACAAAGTAATGTGCCCGACTAGATCTGAACCAATAACCTGCAACTCTGAAGTCATTACCACTGGGCCACCATTGCTCTTTCGTACACGTGATCAGCTTAAACTTGAACAAAACCGTTTCGAATATTAACATCAAAGTACCCAATTATGTACCCAAGAATCCCTTATCATTATTTCTCTATAGCAAAATATTAAACCACATATTAAGAGAAACATTGTTAGACAGGTCTCATCTAAAAGCCTCATAACCACAGCTGAATTAATGTTATCTCCAAAATGATAAGTAGTGGAATTATCAACAACACCTACTAAAATCAACAAATTAAAACAACACACGCTCTATCTTATTTTCTTCGGGATAAGGTAGGATATAGCGTAATTTAGATGCATAAAACAGGTTGTCATTTTGTGAATATTACGTCACATGTTCTGCTTGTTATCGTGTAAAGCCGCCATTCCAATGCGGATTCGCTACACGCGTTAGTTGCACTGAGCCTTTAGTTATAGGACTATTTAATTCATTCTAGACTAGGCTTATTATGTTTGGTATTTTATTCAACGAATTATATTAATAAACTCTTCTTATTTTTTTTTTCTTGAAAATAGGTACGCGTTTGACCACTATCTCACCTGATGGTAAGTGATGATGTGATCGAAGATAGAGCACGCTTACCTAAAAGTAACCTATTCACTCTGGACTTAAAGACTCCTAGGTTGTAGCTGTCGGGAAACACAGACTCCGGCAGGGAATTCCACTCCTTAGCCGTACGCACAATGAAGGTATTGCCAAAACGTTGTGTGCGTATGGGTGGGATGTCCACCATGTAACGATGGCGCTTCGCCGTTTTCTCGTAGTCCGTTGATGGAACAGGCTTGGCGGAATTAGATTGTGTAATTCCATCGCACACTCCCCGAAATGTAACCGATAGAAAACCGATAGACTTGCAACTCCTCGTCAGTGTTCAAGGCTCTGGAGCTTTGACTCGACCAGTGCATCGTTGCCAATGAGTCTCTTGGCCCGCTTCTCGATAGACTCAGGCGCGTCCAGTTGGTATTTCGCAGATCCATCCCAAAGATGAGAGCAGTATCAAAACAGTATTCATCATCATGAAATTGATCTGGTACATATTAAAATTGAAATTCCCTGGCTCCTGAACTAGTTGTAAACCGTATGACAGGTGCCAGTACATTCCCTTAACATACATTATAATAAGTCATTAATACAAAAAAATATATACAAAATGTATTAGGAGACTGTTGCTCCATCATTGAGGAAAAACTGGAAAAGCACTAATTGTGTAAAAGTGTCCATTGAGTTTCTTGCATGTTCTTCTCCATAGAGATCTACGCTTTGTAATAGCTTCAAGTTATTTACCGACCGATTTTGACAGTTAATAAGTGCTTAGATGATTTATTTGACAAAAATAACAATTTGAGTTTGAGTTCAATTAAGTGATTATCGAATGGTCATTAAAGAAAAACAGGTCAAGCGGGAGTCGACTCGCACATAGAGGATTTTCTACCATGAACCGTACTTGCGTTCTATTTGATTAATTAGAGTTTTGTACGTCATAATGAAAACACGGAAAATTTAATGACTCACCCGTCAACTGGTTCATCATCATCTGGTTAACTGACTGTGGGCCTGTTCATCTGTCGACAAGATTAATTTCAACCCGAATCGGTTCATATTCGGAGCAAATTGGTAACAGCTAATTTACTTCAAATGTATCCGACCGATTCTACTGAAATTTCGTACAAATTCATACGTCTATAACTCAATATGGAAGCGAAGCATAAACTATACATTCTGAATATGGAATCACCAATTTGAAAAAAACTTGAGAGGTGTCAAGGGACACCCGGATGGAACGAAGTTCCTTTCGATTAATTAGTGAAGGAATTGTAAAAAAAAAACATGTTTGCAAAAATGCGGCACTGTCGGTACACAGGCGTTTACGCACACATGCGTACGTATTATATTGCGAAATAAGTATACGCGATTTACTGAAAATATATTGATTGGATTAAAAAAATAAAACAGTATTACGTTAGTATATTTCTTGTTGAATAATTTGTCAAAAAATCAGAAAGATCGTATGTATTTTAATATGGTTTTTATTCGTTAAAAGATATTTTTAGAGGTTACTTTGTGATTTTTTCTGCCAATTAAAATTTGTTGTATTATGTTTTCAACACACTACTTAACTAGATTATATCCTGAAGAATATCATATATTTTTCTGATTGTGTTAACTGCAGTAAATCATATACTTTAAAGAATTATAAAACTCGCGTTTAGCTCTAGCGCGCTTTAGTTAGCGCGCTAGACGCCATTGACCTTGGTCATGTGGGCGTTACCAAGACAAAGCCCCCCGCGTGCGCCTCCCACCCCTCATAATAATTTCGTGCAACGCGAACTCTTAACTTTGTGTTGCATCGTAGTGCCGGGCGCTCGCCGCATGCTATCTAGGTACTTATCGCTTCCAGTAGCTGTATCTAAATGCAGAGGTGTAAAACCTTTTGAATGTCCAAGATAGAACGCAAGGGAAAATAGAATTATGTATAATTTATAGTTTTTTTTTGTATAGATATTAATTTTAGTTTTTCTGTAAATGAATGAGCTTTAGTAGTATATATTTTCGTTTCTATATTCGTATATTGTATGATTAATATCTATGAACCTATTACGCGTTTTAGGTTTAACTATGATGTTTGAGTTTGATTGTTTTAGGTTTGACTTTTACATGTTACCTATTTATATCTTGATTTATTTGATAAAATTTACCACTTACTTAAAAAAAATCTGGAACATTATGAACCTGGAAGGATCGGTCAGTATTACCAAAACTATCAATCTGACTCTATTCTTCCGAGACCGGATTACCTATAACATTGCCAATTTGCGTGATTTTGAAGGGTTCTATTATATCCTTACAAAATGTATATGATGTTGCTGTTGTGTTACCATGACAACAAAATTATACCATTGTCAGACTACTAAAACTGTTAGTTGAAAAAATCTATTAATTATAATTAAATTGGTAAAACTTATTGCAGAAGAATAAAAGGAAAATAAAAAATCACGGAACATAATATGTATATATTATAATCTCAAAATTCAGAAAAGTTAAACTGCCTTAAACATACTCGCTTTGGTTCTGGTTCATCATATAGTTCATCGATACCAAGAAATATATTCAATTTAAGGCCAATATAAGTCTGAATTGACTGAGAAAAAAGAAATAGGTAACTGTCATTTTTAAAAACATGCTGCTGTAGAATAAATTATAATTTGATATCTACACAAATTTTATAAAATTGAAAAATGTTTAACATCCATGTTCGTTACTTTCATATATACTTTTTGTTGACATATTTTTACGTTCATAATACCAAAATATTGATGATATTGATGATTTATAAAATAATAGTGTCCTTCAAAATATTTTTGTGTGACAATGGCGGAATGGCGGTGGCTAGCGGCTTCTACAAAGGCAGATAATACGAATAGAAAAAAATTTTAGCAAAAAATAGAACCGACTTCCATATAAAAACACTACAAAGGAAAAATAACTTTAATTTCGGAAGGCGGTGTCAAAAACGAAAATATACACTACTAATTTTTAATTAGTACAAATACTTAAAGGGCTTATTAGAAAAGGTCTTGTTATTATATATGTAAAGTCTCACTATATAATATTGATAAATAGCAAAGTTATTAGCGTTTGTTTATATCCCAAAATGTCACTCAATTTACGGACATATTGTACAGGCCATTCATGTATTCATTAATCGTGATGTCGCGGTCACGCGGTCTCGCTCAAACTTGCCCCGCCTCCAACAGCTGTTATCGTAATTGTAGGTAGCTTAGACGCATCTTTAAGCTTTACGAATTAAAAAAAAGTAAAATAAAAGGTTCACGAAAAATAATAGGCACTTATTAAATTCAAACTTTACCTACATACTTTAATTGGGCCATTTGCTTGTGTTGTTCAGTATCCACCTGCAGAACTCCATCCTTGGTTCATTATCCACAGTAGTCAATTCTTGACCCTTTCTTTAGTGGTATGGGTGAAATCCAGACGAACTAATGATCGTCTATGCACAGTACTGGCTGATATTAAAATGACGAGCTGCGTCATTCGTACTTCGCCGGGGATCTTCAAAGTAGTCCACTACATCGTCGTAAAGGTTTTGGGCCGGTCTTCCATGTCCTTGGCGATGGGCCGTTGCGCGGAATGATCAATGGTCGAGTAAACGTTGGTAAACATTTACCACAGTCCGAACCTTTGGCTAGCGAGCATTTGTGTACTCTTCCCTGTACATACGAACAGCGGCCACCAGACCAAAAGTACACACGCAACATAGCCACGTACTCCCGAGATGAAAACTGGTAAGCCATCGCGACAGTAAAAACGTAACAACTTATGTTTAAAAAGCACGCGCACACTTCCGCTAACAAATTGGCACTGTTTGTTCGTTCACTCGTTGTAAAAAGGACCGCTGGCCAGAGGGGGCGTGGCTTGAGCTTAGACGCGAGTTTGCCGGGATTTATGAATGACGATCTAACTGGACTAGCACTGCGCGTAGTATTTTCTAGTAGCAATTGTTATGAATGATTGATTCAATTATGAGTTTACCAGTTATGACAAATTTTCGTAGACAATTTTGGGGTTTCGTTTTTTTTACTTTTGACTACATAAATATGATCAGTAAAGGGTACGGATAGAGCCCCATTTTTTTTTGTACTAATTAAAAATTAGTAGTGTATACAAAACTAAAGACACCGCTCTCCGAAATTAAAGTTATTTTTGCCTTTGTAGTGTTTTTATATGGAAGTCGGTTCTATTTTTTGCTAAAAATTTTTTTTTTCACGCTTTTTAGTGGGTCGGTTTGTAATTTATCTAGTTACAAAAGCCAAAATGTCAACTACTTATCACTTTTTACAAAATATTGCTTTTCCCGGTGCAGAGCCGTTAATTTTTGAGGAGTTCTCCTGGTACATCACCATCAGCTCTACTTCACCATATGCATTGTGATGAGCATAAAGTGCTTAACATCCATATTCAAGTAATCTAATCGCAATCAACGAAATACTTATTATTGAGTAGTTTCGGTGGCCATCTGGGGTATTCATCATCAGTTCCACTTCCTCAAATGGTGCTTTTCAAGAGCAACTGCACAAGGTACTATAAGAAATACCCAAAACGCTATAGATGTGCCTATAATATTTGAAGAGTTCCCTCGATTTCTCCATGATCCCATCATCAGATCCAAACATGACGACAATGGGACCAATTAGAAAGTATACCCTTTCAAACAAAAAAAGAATTTTCCAAATCGGTCTAGCCATCTCCGAGTTATGAGGTAACACCCATAAAAAAAAAAAAGTTCAAGACGAATTGTAAACCTCCTTTTTTTGAAGTCGGTTAAAAATAAAACATTTCTTCCGTCGAAATAGGAGTTCATTTTTAGTTGCGAGGTGCCCTTTTCTATGAAAATATGGGACCGAAATAAGACCTTATTTTTATAAAATTAACCGTGTAATTCGATTGTGCATCGGAATCTCAGAATAATTTTAGCAAACTGCGTACTTACCTAGTTTTCAACGATTATGGTTAAGTCTTACTTCTTACTTCTTACTAATATTATAAATGCGAAAGTTTGTGAGGATGGATGGATGTTTGTTACTCTTTCACGCAAAAACTAATGAACGGAACTGAATGAAATTTGGTAAGTAGATAGTTGACATTCTGGAATAACACACAGGCTACTTTTTATCCCGAAATTCCCACGGGATCGGGATTTGCGCGGGAAAACCATCCCACGCGTACGAAGTCGCGGGCAAAAGCTAGTATTATATATAGACCTAATTCGCTTTTCGTATTAGTTTATGTTATATACAAAATTAGTAGGTATATGGTACAGACCCTCTGTACCGTATACCTACTAATTTTGTGTATACCTACTTTAAAAGTTACTAGCTTCCTGCCCGCGACTTCGTCCGCAAACCTTAGTCATGTCTGTCCGTCTGTCCGTCCGTATGTCACAGCTATTTTATTCCGAAACTCTTAGGACTATACATGTAAAACTTGGTAGGTAGATGTATTCTGTGAACCACTTTCCGAATTTAAGAAAAAAAATTAAAATTAAGGGGGTCCCCATACATGGAACTAAAACTGAAATATTTTTTTTTCATGAAACCTATGCGTGTGTCGTGTTTATAGACAGGTCTTTAAAAATGACATTGAGGTTTCTAAGACCACTTTTTCATAAAATTAATCGTTTAAAAGATATACGATTCCAAAGTGGTAAAATGTGCCCCCCCCCCCTCTAACTTCTATAATAATGGAGTGAAAAATCTCCAAAAAATATATGTCTATAGATCTTAATGTAATCTTTCAACCAAGACTCGGTTTGAACGAGATCGAGTCAGCAGTTTTTGAGATACAGCATATTTCCTAAAACCGCAAATATAACTTTGTAATTCGTAGAAACACTATGAAAAACAAAGTTATTGGGCGTAGTTGTAAAAAAAATGCAAATAAGCTAGTTTTAAGAAATTTGTAAGATTTTGTAAGAATTTCCTCTTGTATGCTATTTTCAAATTACGCTTCTTGCGTCTTTTTTTGTCACCCATTTTAATATTATAATAAGAATTAACGACATGTAGTAATTATTATTTACAACGTTATACCTAATTACACACTAAAATAACTTAATATTTACACACACTATACATAAAACAAAAAAAATCTAATTGGTTGGGCTATCGACAATAATTTTGTTTGCGGAGAAAACTGTCACAGGTCCGTCCAGCACTGCGTCTCGTCCCGCACTGATTTACTGGGCGCCGGAGGGGTGGATACGCGATTTGCGAGTAGCGATTACGTAAAAAAATCCTTATAAATAATTAAGAAAGTTCTTGGCAGAAATAAGCACATGGTCCCATCGGCATTACTTAATATAATATATTGGTGGCAATTAAAAGACCCTGTGATTGATAGTTTAGGAGAAAAATGGTAGTAAGTTACAAAAACAGAGGCCACTTTGCGTATTTATTTATGATATTTCAAATATATTTTTATTTTTTCTGAAACCAAGAGGACACGCTTTACATTGTGTAGATTAATATATATTATTTTGAATAAAAAAAATCTTGTAAGGGTTACGGAAAAAAAAGGTTCTAATGTATCCTAAATGAAGCCTGATTCACGAATACCCACACCTGTGTCGTTACAACTTTTCGTATGAATTTTTTCCGGCTAGCCCCCTTTCGTAACGCGCGATAAGGAACTTCGTTCCAAAAAATGATAGGCTAAATATGAACGTCTTTATCTGCTTGAAATTAATAAACAGACTGCTACCAGCGTTTTACAAATTATGAGTAATATTGGTTGCGATAGGACGCTCACTGGTCGTTAACTAACATAATCTTAAAATATTTCATCACAAAATTAGCAATGATTTTTTTCTTATTCCTGAATTCTGACACTTAGATTTTAACTTTCTATGTTATGTCCAGTTTTGATAGATTACTAGAACTTGAATTAAATTTGCTAAAGTCAGTTCAATTTTTTTTGTAAGGCTTGTGTTTAGCTACCCATCTTACTGAATTATAATTTATACTGAAATCGACGATCGGCCATGCTACCTAGTAGAAAACTATTCACTCTCTAGGCTCCCTCACTCCATAAAACAATATAACTTAATTCCACATACGAGCCAACGTTTACAATCGGCCGCCGTGCTCCCGGGCATCCGGTACATTCTCAAAGAAACAAAACGGCTCTGGAGCCGGATGGACCGTGATAAGGAAACCGGATGCCAATCCCTGGCTAACGAACAACTAGTAACGACCAACCAAAAACATTAGACCTCCAACCGGGTCTTCAACTGAACCATAATTTACTGATTTTCAAGGTTCGAGGGGAGGGAGACAGGTCCGTTCAAATTGGCTGGTTCTATCTACATGCTAATATAGTGAAGTAATGCCAAAGTGACGTGAAAGCAAACTTCCTTTGATACTCCAGTCCTTAAGAGAGCGCGTCTTTATAATGTAAAAGTTATTTGAATGGAGAATATGTTTTATGGGGGAAATGTCACGGGATGAGATAATGGAAGGACCTTGGATGTTTATTATGCTTTTCCTCTGTTTTGACACAAAAGAAAACCACAGTTTGTTAAAATATCAAAATGGTGAATTATATTTGGTTTGTTATTTATTACGCCACACGTGAATATTCTTGGACAGTTTATACTACGTAAATGATGATGGAGAGCTGATTTTTATTATAACGTTGTTGGTTTTGATTGTTGATTGAATTTTGCATAAGATTTTGGCACGAATAATACCCTAAAACTAATAAACAGCCAATTAGAAAAAACTTTTTTACAAAAAATAAAACCGACTTCCATATCAAAACACTACAAAGCCAAAAATAATTTTAATTTCGGTAGTCGGTGTTATTGGTTTTGTAAAAAAAACTTTTTAGCAAAAAATAAAACCGACTTCCATATAAAAACACTACAAAGGCAAAAATAACTTTTATTTCGGAAGGCGGTGTCAAAAACGAAAATATATACAAAACTAAAGACACCGCCTTCCGAAATTAAAGTTATTTTTGCCTTTGTAGTGTTTTTATATGGAAGTCGGTTTTATTTTTTGCTAAAAAGTTTTTTTTCACGCTTTTTAGTGGGACGGATTGTAATTTATCTAGTTACAAAAGCCAAAATGTCAACTACTTATCACCTTTTACAAAATATTGCTTTTCCCGGTGCAGAGCCGTTAATTTTTGAGGAGTTCTTCTGGTACATCACCATCAGCTCTACTTCACCATATGCATTGTGACGAGCATAAAGTGCTTAACATCCATATTCAAGTAATCTAATCGCAATCAACGAAATACTTATTATTGAGTAGTTTCGGTGGCCATCTGTGGTCTTCATCATCAGTTCCACTTCCTCAAATGGTGCTTTTCAAGAGCAACTGCACAAGGTACTATAAGAAATACCCAAAACGCTACAGGTATGCCTATAATATTTGAAGAGTTCCCTCGATTTCTCCATGATCCCATCATCAGATCCAAACGTGACGACAATGGGACCATCTAGAAAGTATACCCTTTCAAACAAAAAAAGAATTTTCCAAATCGGTCTAGCCATCTCCGAGTTATGAGGTAACATACATTAAAAAAAAAGTTCAAGACGAATTGTAAACCTCCTTTTTTTGAAGTCGGTTAAAAAAGAAACTTTTTTTTCACACCGCCTTCCGAAATTAAAATTATTTTTGGCTTTGTAGTGTTTTGATATAGAAGTCGGTTTTATTTTTTGCAAAAAAGTTTTTAATTTCGTGCTTTTTAGTGGGTCAGTGAATTTTCCAAATGGGTTCGTAAATGACGGAGTTATGCGCAAACATAAAACGCAATGCAGAGTAAACGAAAAGATCATCAACGTAAATATTTTTTTTAAGACTTTGTTGATTTTTCAGAAACGGCTTGTCCGATTTCGATAAAATTTTCATGGGACCATTTGGAAAGTATACCCTTTCTAACAAGATAAGAATTTTTCAAATCGGTTGGCAAGCGACGGAGTTATGCGCGGACAAACATAAAAAAATACAAACATTCGAATTGAGAACCTCCTCCTTTTTTAGAAGTCGGTTAAAAAAACACCAACTGAATTGAGAACCTTCTCCTTTTTGAAGTCAGTTGAAAAGAAAGTCTTGCCACTATCGCATCCCATGACATTCGCAACTTGTAGGACAAAGGCGCACTTAATGCCTTGGGCATTCCCTAATAGTCAAGTAAGTAAGGGTTATTTATTTATTTACTAAGAAAGACTTACAGCTAAACAAAACAGAACAAAAACAGTATGTGATACCGACAGGCAAAACAAGTTTTCACAAAGTCTTGGTTTATAAAACCAAGACTTTAAGAAGGAGCGATAAGTTTCCCGTTGATCCGAGCGTAATAAAAGCTTAAATAAATAGTTTTCTGTAAATCAGTTTACTTTTGAGCTTTTAACTATTTTCATGTAGTGCTTCTTCGTTCTAGCGCACATAATAAAGCCACAAATCTTCAAGTAAAAAAGATAAAACATCACTTAAAATAATCTCTAATCTCACATAATAATTAATATTCTTGTTCTACTCAACCATTTCAGACTGAAATAAAGATCACACTGGATAAAACGGCTTTTGATAAAAAAAAACTCCGGTTACTCTTTTCAAATAAAATTTTCAAGCGAATATCAACTTTGATAAAATAGTTTTAAGGTTCAATGTAATGTAAGCTAATCATTAAGTAGTTAGCATACGGATGCAGCAGTTCATTACTTGTAAGTACTGTGTAATGAAAATGGAATCTCTGGAGGAAAGGAAAGGAAAGTAGCGTTATAAATGTGTAATTACAGGGCTATATCGTGTTAGGTATATTCTCGAGGATTTCTCAAGATTTTCATGCAATCAGCGTAACGAGCTCTGAAGATAAGAGTAACTAAAATTATTCAAACAATGGTTCTGACTGACGATCTTGCAAATTTTCCGCTAGTGAGAAGCCTGTTTTCTTGCCTTTGTGTGGGAGAGCTCAAAGTACTCAAACCACATCAATCATTCCCTTTTGCATTATTAATGTGTTTAAGATGTCTTTTATAATACCTATACGGTTACTGTTTCGAACCGCGGTATGCCTAATGCCGGGTAATATGCTTCTTATTAATCTAGATCTAATGAAAATGTTTGTTGAGTGTTCATAGATAGTTTTACAGACTTGGAAAAACTGTATCTTTTTCCAAGCAACACAGTTCAAGCTGAAACATGTCTAGGGAGTTTTCTTCATCAGACTATCACAAATATGTTACCGTCTAATAACAGAATGTAACAAAGCACCGAACACAGCTGTTCGGCCAGTAAAAATTGCGAAGGAGACACTCGTAAAATGGAAGGACTCAAGAGGTGATTGATGATCTTAAACTGAAAGATAAACGCTTCAAGTATTTTTCTCAGATAATCTGAAAATTTTAGCAGTTTTCTGACAATCTCCAAAAAGTTATGACAGCACGTAATTTTTTGTAAAAAAAAACACTAACGCGTAAAAATTACCAATTTTCTTGACGAGATTTTTGATTGAATGTGTCATCTTTTCAGAAAGCAACCGAGATTAAATAATAAAATCTACTAATGACGCTAGAAAATAGCCAAACTTAGAACTAGAAGTCATTCCTGTCTATGGTGTGACCGTGGTGACTGACAGGGGGTGATTAATAACCGTCCTTGGCAAGGCTTGACAATGATAGTCTTTTATTTTCTTTTCTTTTTATTATTTACTTTTTATATTTCAGTTTGTTTCATGGTGTGTTTTGTCTGGGAAGATAAACTGATTTTCTTTTTTCTTTCTTGGATCAAATGCATAGAGTAAATATATGTAAACCAATTCAATAATACTGCCAAGATAAGCAACAGACGAGACCAAAATACCAAACACTCGCAATAAGCACCCTTGAACGAAGAGCCAACGATGCGAAAGTACCGAAATATAATGACCATAGAACTGGGACAAAACAAAAGATAAGAAATAAAAATATAAGGACTGTTGAAGAGGAAATAATCAAATGGTAGGTCCAAACCCAACCCGTGGGAAATTACACATGAAAGGCAAACCAAAATGTCTTGCGATTAAATCTGTCTGTACCCGCATTTCTGTCCCATCGAGTCATTTAATTGAGTGGAAATACTGAACGTTTGGGGTCGTGTTCCAATTTAGTATAAATTCAGTGGACACGTGTTGGTAGATTGCAGTCTATTCATTTAATATATGAAAGTTAATGTCTTGGTGAAGAAATATTTTGTAGATTGAGTACAACCTATTCATTTCGATAATATATATATATTTTTTAATTATTTACTCAACTTCCTCTAATAGAGAGAACATCTGTGTCCCAGCAATAGAACCGTAATAGGTTGAATTATTCTTACTTGCTCAAAATTTCATATCAGAAATACAATCACATTCTGCCAAACTTTGAAACAGTTTGTGAGCAGCTGTTCTTGTGTCACCTTAGGTTACGTTTATTTTTTTACACATTGTGCTAAAAACTTATTAAATAATTTAAACTCATTATATTAAATAAAACTGAATTTCAAAACAAAAGTGCATGCGATTAGATAATATAAATAATTATCTTTTCATAGCCCTAAACTACTTAGGGCTGACAAATGGCACTGACAAATAGTACTTTGGAAAAAAATTCCTATGTTGGTATTTTTAATTAGTACAAAAACCAATTTCGGGGGTAGTTCATTAATTATATAGGTTCATCATAAACTGCATCAGAACGCCAATACAAATGTAAGAAAATTAGTTTTCATTTTCGGACGTGTTTGGTATTGTCATATTTATCGACATTTATCTCATTTTATTAACCGACTTCTAAAAAAGGAGGAGGTTCTCAATTCGGGTTTGTATTTTTTTTAATGTTTTTCCGCGCATAACTCCGTCGTTTGCCAACCGATTTGAAAAATTCTTATTTTGTTAGAAAGGGTATACTTTCCAAATGGTCCCATGAAAATTTTATCGAAATCGGACAAGCCGTTTCTGAACAATCAATAAAAGTCTAAACAAAATATTTACGTTGATGACCTTTTTGTTTACTCTGCATTGCGTTTTTTGTTCGCGCATAACTCCGTCATTTATGAACAGATTTGGAAAATTCACTGACCCACTAAAAAGCACGAAAATAAAAACTTTTTTGCAAAAAATAAAACCGACTTCCATATCAAAACACTACAAAGCCAAAAATAATTTTTATTTCGGAAGGCGGTGTGAAAAAAGAAAGAAAATACAAAACCAATAACACCGACTACCGAAATTAAAATTATTTTTGGCTTTGTAGTGTTTTGATATGGAAGTCGGTTTTATTTTTTTTCAAAAAAGTTTTTATATAGATAGATACCATCCATCAGTCTTAAATATGAGGAAGCCCTTTTGAAACGTTTAGTACTTATATGACATAATTATTTATTTCTCCATAAAGTTTTAGTATTTGAAAAGTACAGTAAAATTAAAATATATTCCATCCCGATTTTGGCTCTGATTATTTCTGATTCTTTACGACAATAGGCCAGTGATGGTTTTGTAACCAGAAGATAATGCTGTGTTAAAAGGACACATGCTTGTGCATGTGTCCTTTTAACACAGCATTATCTTCTCGAACACACGTATAAATATCTGTCGGCGCATCACATAAGTCTGCCCGTGACCGCTAGTAAGAGGTCGTGGAGTCAAACCACGGCCATTTCTTTAGTACTGATCGTTAACGTTAATTGTGATATCTAACTTATTTTTATAGTCGACTAGACAATTTTAATTAAGAAATTCCGACTGAGCTTGTAAAATATCAAATATCTAACTCATGAAAAATCCCTCTTTTTTATTCGCTTCTTAACTTACAGCCGCAGGAAAATATTTCTGAAATCAACTACCGTCTTTCTTGTGGTACAATTAGGTACTTAGTAACAGAGCTGTATTACGAAATTTATTTTCCACCAAAACAGATCTCAGGAAAACAACTAATATAATGCGCCATCCCATCTTCTCAGCACAGCGAGCTATACTAGGGCGACTGAGCTGCAGAAACGGAAACTTATATAGCCTTCTTCTTCTCCGTATAGAGCTGGTAGAGGTTGGGACATTAGGCCAATAGGGTCTGATAATGGACCGTCAGAGTGGGGTCACTGACCACCTACTAGTGACACAGGGAGGATGGTGGCACAGTGGTCATGTCCTACCGGCACAGCGAGGCTAAGATTTCCAATGTAGAGGAGCCCTATCAGGCGTTACAGAGGGAGCTCCGGAGCGGTCTCCTAGGAGGAACTGGAGCTCCATCCATGTGCTGGTGGTGACCACCAGGTTCGTTTTAGTGAGGTAAAATCTCAAACTACTCGGTCTTATTGCCAAAGACCGAACGTCTATTGTCGGTTTCCCCCTGATAGTAAAAAAATGCGCATCAAGTTCATCGTCAAATCAGTTCACTGTTAGTCAACACTTCACTTGACCCAGTCAGCCCTGTTAACGAATATTTTGAATTCATTTTATATTCGACTGTATATTATTGATTATTATTGAAGCGTTCTAAATACGTTATTTACGAAATTATTAAAGGTTTATAAACCTTTGTAATTGACAAAATTATCTGACCTGGAAAGGACCTAAAAACTAATTAAAAGCCCTTCAAACCAACTTCTGTTTTTCTTAATTAATTAGCTTCGCCTCAATTTACTTATACAGTTTATCGTAGGCCAAATTCAAGTTAGGTTCTGCACTTTACTTAACCCGCCCTAAGTTTGTCCAACAACTTCTAAAAACTTATTAAATTAAGTCCGTAACTAAAAGTAGCAAACTAGTGAGAACTTCTGTTTGGTGACTAAGGTTCTCTTTCAATTAAGAAATAAATGGTTAAGTTTAGTACGCCAAGTTTTTATGAGATATACTTTAAAAATTGGCCTGAAGAGTTCCATTCGTTCAGAGCAGCATTAATTTAATATACAACGTGTAACGGAAACCCCATATCAATCCAAAAGGGCTGAAGACAACATCTGGTATGGAATCTCTATGCCCAGTTTCAGCACAAAATAATTGACTCAAAGAATTGATACGAAATTATCGGTTTCATATGTTTCATGAATATCAATCATAACAAACGTGTCACAGCACTACGAGGGTCAATTCTTTCCACGTCACTTGCCTATAACACGATAATTCTCTTCAATCTTCTTAATTTGAAAAATTCGGTCTCTGGTATCAATGTATTGAAATTTCTAATTAGTTCCACACGTGAAAACATAGGATTACAAAACCCTTGTCATATCGTTTGTTATCATTTAAAGAAGCCGTGCACTCGGTATGTATATACCCTTTAAATTACACGTTGTATATAGTACAAAAAATTAATAAAGAAAACAAACTAAAGGTAATGTATTGCGAACTGAACTTTGCACATGGAGATAGTTTAAAACCCGAGGTCAAACATAGTTTACGTTTTTCGTTACATCAACCAATAGGGTTTTTAACAACTGGATTATGAACTGTGACTAGATCAGTTATTAGACAAATCGGTTGCAGTTAATTACTAGTGTTTTACATGGGTTGACTGCCTATAACTCAGTAGCTGGGTAATACAATACCCCTTTACCAGACTGATATAAAACCCTTAACGACAAAAAAAATCAAAGATGTGTGTGTGATAGTCTGGACCAACAGCTTAACGAATTTTTCGAAGCACTGAAGAATCTCGATTTGTTAAAACAGCTACTCATCTACGAACCGACTTTAGCAAGTGTCATTTAACCTTGCAGATTGATCTGTGCGGCTAAAGCCCATAGAAAGTAATACATAAAAAAAAATTTTTTTGCAAAAAATAGAACCGACTTCCATATCAAAACACTACAAAGCCAAAAATAACTTTAATTTCGGAAGTCGGTGTTATTGGTTTATGATTTATTTTTTTTTTAACACCGCCTTCCGAAATTAAAGTTATTTTTGGCTTTGTAGTGTTTTGATATGGAAGTCGGTTCTATTTTTAGCAAAAAAAAAATTTTCACGCTTTTTAGTGGGTCGGTTTGTAATTTATCAAGTTACAAAAGCCATAATGTCAACAACTTATCACCTTTTACAAAATATTGCTTTTCCCGATGCATAGCCTTTAATTTTTGAGGAGTTCTCCTGGTACTTGACCATCAGCTCTACATCACCATATGTATTGTGACGAGCATAAAGTGTTTAACATCCGTACTCAAGTAATCGAAACACAATCCACGAAATACTTATTATTGAGGAGTTTCAGTGACCATCTGTGGTCTTCATCATCAGTTCAACTTCCCCGAATGGTAATTTTCGGAAGCAACTGCTCAAGGTACTATAAGAAATACCCAAAACTGTGTGTACTGTTTCCCTGTTACACGCTAATCTCCGGAACTACTTGACGACTTTGAATGAAACTTTAATGTTATGCAGCTACTAAGTCTGACAACATAGGCTAATAATAATTTCGGAAACTCGAACACCTGAAATAGAACTTCACACGAGAGTGAAGCTGCTGACAGGAGCTCATACTCTCATACAATTTATTTAATTCCCAGCTCTACTGACATAACGGTCACTTGAAACAGTCTTTACGTTCAGTTCAGGAATACTATGGGAGCCACAATAATCGAAAACGTATAAAACCGGGATCAACATAGCTTCCAAGAGATACTTTGTTGTATCGTGTCGAAGGCAAACTTATAACGAGTTTGAATTTATCGTAAACTATAACTATACTACTTTGTATACGGATATTGTAGGTAGAAGAGGCTTGGCTTGGAAGTTTATTTCAGGAACATACGTTCTTTATGGTTATAAAGTATGTTGCTACAAGATAATAATTATAGCATCGAAAAGTTTTTGAAATAAACGCCTCTACTGCTGGACAAGGCATTCTCCATGTTCTCTCCCGTGTCACTTTGAACCAGCTACGAGTATATTCTTCCACCGCCTCTACCGCACCTAACCTCTTTCAGGGTAGGCATCAGTGGCGCCGACTATATTCAGATAATCACTGCTTTGAAACTTAGACCACAGCGGTCATTGTGCAAATCTATAAAAATAAACGCAAAAAGTTAGTATCTATATACTGTTACTGTTGGCAAAGGCCTCTCCCTATGATTTCCAGGTGGTTCCAGAGCCAAAGTATCATGAACATTAGTTTGATCCCTAGCTCGCCCCGCTATCTTGAGTATGTACAATACATTTATCTTTAAAAGACTCCGTAAAAACAACATATTTGTAGGTTTTATTGAGACAAATATTATGTATTTAATATGAATTGTGATAAGTAAATCAAAACCTAGAAACAAAAATAGACCTTTAAAAAAACCTATTTCTCATGTGTCAGTAAAGGTCTTTAACAGCTTGAAACGTTGGTACATGATAAGGGTAATGACCTCCGATAGGTACCCACGAGGATACTACTGGTTGATCGAAACGTTTCTTTATCAATCAAGCTTCATATTCTCAACATTTTTGACGTATGGTAGACTAAGTTCAAGGTGGACATAATCTTATTATATACAAAGCCCACTTGGACAATGGAACTGAAAATAACTAACTTACGAACTGAAACAAATCCAACACAACTAACTACATCTATCTCCGGCATAGAGAAAAAAAATGTATTAAGTATTTTATTTTTTATCTAAGTGAGACAAATTCTGATTGTGACATTGATATCAATTAAAACACAATCGTTCGGCAAAAGCTGGTACTTGATTTTCAACCAATTGGCTCTCAAGATAATACTAACTGCGTCAACAACACTCATTGCTTCTACCCATACAATAACCAAAAATATTTACGTATTTTGCAGAAGCGCAAAGTAAAAGCTTTCCAAGTCGTATTGACAAACCACTCTAAGTGAACGTTTATTCGGTGGTAAGACGCTAGGTAACATGTATCTGAGAAACATGCTTTCAATGTGCCCTTGGGATCTTTTCCGACAATTTGTACACCGTTTTCAATACACAAGCGCTTTTGTATTGAAAGTAAAAACATTTCCATCTCCGAAAAACGACCCAGAGGTAACATTTGGACGAACATTCACGCTCACATTTATACAAGTATTTTTAGAAAATTACTGTAGAAATCAAAGAAGCTAGGCTGGCAGATTACCGACATGTTTTTAGAAAAAAAAGATATTAAAAAGCAATCTACTTTAATTTCCATGAAACTCGTAACACGAACAAGAAAAATTAATATTTTGCCCTCGGCCCTAATTGCTTCTGACCGTAGAAAAAGCAGATGGAGTACACCGCGTGTAAGCAAATCCCAATAAATACGAGATATAATATATTATAATTTGTGCAAAGCCACAAAAGCATAATCAAAAAAAGAAAGAAATATCAGGCCTATTTTAAAAATTAATAACCGGTTGATACTTAACATAGATGCGAAATTTAGATGAATGATTTTTAGTCAATAATAGTATGACGAATCCGAATGAAATTTGATTTTTAGATAGCTGAAATCCTGGGATAACAAATAAGCTACTTTATATCTCGGAATTCCCTTGGGATCGGTATTAACGCAGGAAAAACTACCCATGCGAATAAAGTCACGGGCACAGCTAGTATAATCATAATTAGTTTACGTTTCAAACAAGACACAGAAAAACAGACAAGACAAAACTGAACCTAAAAGGTTCAGTTTTAAAGCTTGATCATTGATATTTTCTAATACTCAAGTTGCAATTGAAGGAAATAATAATAGGCATTACATGACGCTGCACTCATTACCATTTTTTTTTTGTAGAGTTTACTAGCATTGGGTAGAATTCACATTACCACGAATCTTGTTTTAACCTCTAACTAAGCTTAATATATTTGTGTCTGGAGTGGGTTCACGGCCATGGTGTAATGGGTGGGGTTCGAACTCGGGACCCTTCGATCACAAGTCCAACACCTTATCTATAAGGCTATTGACGCTTAAAAAATCAACAAAAAAGAAAACTAAATTATTTACTCAGAGCGATGCTGCATTGCGTACCTTTTTAATTTTAAATAGATCTGTAATAGACGTCGAGTATAAAAGGTGGGGAACCTATTATAATATGGCGGCACCACCCCGCCATATTATAATAGGTTCTTTACAATATCGCCCCACAACGGCTGGCGCTTGTGTGCGACCTTTTAATGCTACTGAATGATTTAATAGCCTATTCGTATGACAAATATTTATTGCAAGGCATAGAGGTTCGAATTGGTTTATTGTCATGACGTTTTTCTGTTTTTTCTTTTGTTTCGTGTAAGGTTAAGTGTGAAGGTTATTTTACGATTCAATTTAAACATGATAGAGATAGATTTCACATTCAGAAAAGCATCAATGCTCAAGTAAACAGTTAAACAATTCGTTTTTTTAATAATTTACGATAAGAAATGTGGGTTACTTTATGATGGTACGTGTCATTATAGTAGGATCCGTTTACAAATAAATATTTTATAAAAATACAGGACTTCCTGAATCCTTTCTTAACAAATAAACCTTTGATTTTTAGTTTTAATATATTTCAAGCCACTGAAGTTACTCCTTTTTATCTGGGTGGGGAAAATCATCAAATGACTTCTCCCGGAAAGGACTTTTATTGACTAAAACCCACTCTGAGTTTTTAGTCAATAACAGTCTGACACTCCCTTCAGCTCCACCCACAGCGGGAGCTGCTTCAAATGCCCTTGCATTCCGGGGCTGCAGTTTCTCGTTAGAACATTCCCGCAACCACGGCAGGACTGAAGTTACTCCTACATTTGCGAGTTTCTATATGTATGTAGAAACACTCCTATGTCCAAATGTTAAATTGCGCAAATAGAATTCGCCATTTTCTATACGAGTTTGCGTTCGGCAATTGTCTAATTCCTTATTTCCTCTGAACCATTCCTACGGCTGCGTTTCTAATTAGAAGGTCCTTACAGACGGACAGTTTACCTGGATTATCTTTCCCTTCCAATTTTCCATTCCATTTGAAATGTTGTGTGAAACTACTTAGACTTTCCCGTAGAATCCAATATCTGGAAATAGGAAATGTATAGAGTGTGTTTTTTAGGGTTCCATAGCCGAATGGAAAAAAACGGAACCCTTATAGTTTCGATATGTCTGTCCGTATATCACAGCCATTTTATTCCGAAACTATTAAGACTATACATGTGAAAGTTAATATTTAGATGTATTCTGTGAACTGCTTTCCGATTTTCAGAAAAAGAATAAAAAATATTTAAAATAAAGGGGGGGTTCCCCATACATGGAACTGAAACTGAAATATTTTTTTTCATGAAACCTATGCGTGTGTGGTATCTATAGACAGGTCTTTAAAAATGATATAAGGGTTTCTAAAACCACTTTTTCATGAAGTCAATCGTTTAAAAGATATAAGCTTCCAAAGTGGTAAAATGTGTGTCCCCCCTCTAACGTCTATAATAATGGAGTGAAAATCTAAAAAATACATGTCTGATGTAAACTTTCAACCAAAATTAGTTTGAATGAAATGGAGTCAGCAGTTTTTGAGATAGAGCATATTTTCTAAAACCGCAAATATAACTTTGTAATTCATACAAACACTATGAAAAACAAAGTTATTTAGCGTAGTTTTAAAAATGTAAATAAGCTAGTTTTAAGATATTTTTAAGGTTTTTTTTATTCGTCAAATAAATATACATATCATATTATATTATTATAGTTACTACGGAACCCTTCATAGGCGAGTCTGACTCGCACTTGGCCAATTTTTTAAAGATAATATTAAAATTGAATTATGTTTTGCCGATGTCAGTTGGTGCCTAATATTCATATATTGAACATATCACGTAAAATAATGATTTACAATACCTACCTATTTCGGGAATTTCAAGGAAAACACACACCCTTAGTATAGTGGTCAGTGGCCCTGACTGCTATGCGCAAGGTCGTGGGTTCGATTCCCACCTAGGACAAATGTTTGTGTGATGAGCACGGTCATTTGTTCTTTGTCTGGGTGTAATTTATCTATAATATGTATGTATTTAGAAATATATATGTATGTTTATCAGTTGTCTAGTACCCATACCACAAGCTCTGCTTAGTTTGGGACTAGATGGCGTTGTGTGGAAAGTTGTGGAATATTATTATTATTATTATATGAGCAGCAGCCTAATACACAAATAAATCTAATTGGTTGACATAAGCATTTATTTTGACATTACAACCCACATTTTAGCCATTATAGCATGATTTACGTAGACAAACAGACAATTCCTTCAACACATTAAGCAAATAATTTTGTATTCCTTTCGATTGTAAATGATATGCATAGTAACTTTTTATGAATTATCAAATCATGGAGCTGTGATATGTTATCAAAATATATCTACTAAGTTTAAAAATATATGTAGCATTTACATATATTTTTAACTTAGCAATATGGCAATCAGTAAAATCCCAGGATTAAAATTCTGAAAAATCTGAATACATTGTAAGAAAACTGAATGGAAGACTTCATTAGAAATGTATAGAAATCCAATAGCCTTTGGCTACCAATTCATTCCGTTGACTCACCAAGGAGTCTTTTATATTTAGAATCTTTTAAAACTACGTACACTGCAAATGAATAAAAAAAATTTTTACAAAAAATAGAACCGACTTCCATATCAAAACACTACAAAGCCAAAAATAACTTTAATTTCGGTAGTCAGTGTTATTGGTTTTGGATTTTCTTTTTTTTTCACACCGCCATCCAAATCGGTCCAGCCGTCTCCGAGTTATGAGGTAACATACAAAAAAAAAAGTTCAAGACGAATTGTAAACCTCCTTTTTTGAAGTCGGTTAAAAAGAAATAAACTCCCGTGGCTGAATACTCAAAAAATAGTGAACGAAAAGATTTTAATCCAAGCCATTTCTATAAATGAATCTACTACCAAGTGCAAAATTAGATTTTTAAGGTGCTAATAGGTACTTCTGAAACTAAAAATAAAAATGTTACTATTTTTTCCGCATATAACTAAATGCAGCAACTAGTAAATAAACCAATTCTTAAACACCAAACACACAGTGGAGGAAACTTTACTAAACTAAACTCAAAAAATATAGAAATTCTGTTTACAAAGTTACCCTCAGAATATCATACAAAAATTCACAAGTAAAAAGCTTCATAATAACGGTGATTGCAGAAATCCGGACGGAACGCAGACAAAGGCGAATTTAATCTCATGTATTGATCAAAATTGTAAACAGATAGAAGCGTACATTCTTGTTCAATGTTCAACATGAACAAACTTCGGTGAAAACATCTAGTGATGGGATGATGGCATTGTTGAGTTGATGTTTTAAATCGACTGTGTTCTTCGGAAAATTTTCAGTATTTTTAAAACGAAAATCAATAGTATAGTGCCAGCCAAAGAGCGCGGTTTTTGAAAAGTGGCCGGGTAAATGTATTTTTTTTTGCATAATCTTGTTATAAATTTTATGTACAGACGCCAGCACATGAAGCTACCCGAAACTGTCAAATTTTCCCAATCAACCTTGAACCTAATTTCTTCAACAATAAAGTTGAAAATCTATTAAAGAAATTTGACAGATTGTTGTAGCTTGATGTGCTGGCGTCTGAACAAAACACTATATTATACTAGTCTATCTTCGGCTTCACCCGCATGTATATCAGTAGTTATTCGAAGAGATAATGCTGGGATGTAAAGTAGTTTGTTATTTATTATTATATTATGATTTGGGATGTGATCAACCTATTTATAAAATAATTAAATAATAGATATAAAGTCACTAACAGACAGACGAAGTTACTTTCAAACTATTAATACAGATTTTTCTATCTACGCACAGCAAACATGACTAACCCATTTTTTCTACACTTGCGCTGGGGGCTTTGAGAGTACTTCAATACTCTTCTAATCCGTTTAAAGATGTGACCGTAAGAGGTTATAAAGTGACAGACAAAGTTAATTTCACATTACTACATGATTCATGTATCATAACACAGCAGTAGTTATATTTATACTTTCTACTTAAATAATGCAATATCTTTTGTTACACGACTGCGCGAGGCAACGGAGGGTAATGTGTTTCACAGTCTATGTATTTATGTTTAAACCTATGTGGTTTCAAACTTTAATCTGTCATTATATTTAACCAGATTAGATGTCTTACTTTGATCAGAGTTCTGCTACTTAGCAGTGTAATCCGACTGAGCGATAATCGATTCATATCGTATCGATTTGACGTCCGAATGGTAAAACTTTCACATCGCTCCGTGAGAATCTTGTTCCCGCCGTGTAATACGATAAGCTGGCCGACGCTGTAGGATTCACCGCACGTCCCGAAGCACATTTTCACATACATCTCGAAACACGATAAGGCAAATAACGACTTACGATACAAATGGCACTAGAAAACACAATATCATGCCTATAATCCTCGAAGTGTTTGGCAGTAATGTAATACCTACATCCATATTACGTCAATATGTTTAAGTTCTATGTAATATATGGAGTCTTTTGGCATCATTTGGGCACTTTCTCGGTTTCTGGGCTGTTTCGGAAAAATAATAGTTGAAAAATTTAAATGCATGCAAATTTTAATGCATTAAAACACAGGATTTTTATAAACCTACATCAGGCAAGTCGCTACATTATATTAAGCAGTATATTTGACCGCTATTGAACTTAAGATAAATCACCATTTTACCAATTAATTTCAAGCACTTAGATTTACCCTTTAAGAACTATTATATATATTTATGTTCTGGACTATATGTACTTTTCTGTAAACATGTTATATGAATAAAAATTATTGTTTGTTATGACTGATGCAATGAGGCAGTGATAATAAACCAATTGGGTTTTAGATAACCTTTTTTGTGTACGAGTTTTCTAGTCTTTGAATAGTATAAAATTTCTTCGGAATGCTATTGGTTTTGATACGGTTTCCATTAAAAGATCCGGCGATCAACGAAGAAAGTATTATAACTTACTATTAACTAATATTGAAAATGAGAAGAAGCGACAGTAGCCTAATGGCTAAGATGTCGGACTTGTGATCGAGAGTTCACGAGTTCGAACCCCGCCCATTACACTATTGCCGTGAACCCACTCCAGACATAAGCATACTTTTAGTTGGAGGGGTTAATAAGATTGCTAGTAATGTGAATTCTACCAATGTGGATAGAATTCACATTGCTAGTTCACTGTAAAAAAATACTCGAGTAAAACCTCCCCCGTGAAAAAAGTCGCCAGCATAGCTAGTTGTTAAGCGGAGACCTCTCGCGCCCGGCATTGGTCGAGGCCATGCTGCGGGGCGAGACGGAGTGGGAAGCGGTCGCCTCCTTCTGCGAAGCAGTCATGTTATTGAAGGAGGAGGCGGGCCGCGTGAGGGAGAGGATAGCGTTCTCCCTCCAGCCCAGCCGCAGTGGTAGACGCCCACGGCGTCGGACGTCGGCTGACGATCTCCAGCCACCGTAAGCGCGGGCATGCGGACAGCGAGTAAAGGGCAACTCGCTGTCCGACCATGGACCATGGTCGACGGCGCGTTGTATTCCACGCGCGCCTCAAAGAGCGTCAGCAAGATGACGAGGCCCCCCCTGTAGAGGGCCGAAGCCTGTCGGGGTCGTGGGACTTATCTCACTACCGTGACCCCGGAACGTAAGGGGTTATTGAAGGAATACCGTGGATTTTAGTCAGTACAAGTCTGACAGTCCCTCCGGCCCTGCCCGGGGTGGGAGGACACATCTGATGATTTTACCACGAAAAAAAAAAGCATAGCTAGTTGTAGGTATAAATAATATATTGTACCTGCGCAAAATACATACATAGATCCGAGTCGCTACTGCTGAACCTCAGTGGCAATATTTTAACGAGATACCACGGCCCCGGACCGCAAGGGTGTTTAGTCAGTAGAAGTCTGACGCTCCCTTTCACTTCATCCAGAGCGGGAGGAGTAATCCACTTTTCTCACTGAAAAAAAATCGGGTCTTTAGAATAAAAGTTCTATTCTTAAATCCTTTTGTGGCATAACTTGTCTAGATGATAATACATATAATAAAATACGATACTGAAAGTTTTGTAGATACAAAGTTATGAAAATTAAGTTTTGAGGCCGAGATACTTATATCCTTCACAGAAATGCAAGGAGAGTAACTTTAGCCAACATGTTTGAATCTTATTATTGGACTCTGTGTCGCTCTCACTTGAAAATGTTTTACATTTATTTATTTATTTATAGTGAATTAAAACGGTACAACACCAATTACATTTTATTAATAGAGAAATACATTTAAGAAAAAAAAAATTGTGATTGATAATTGAAATTATACAACGTGTAATTTAAAGGGTATATACATAGCAAGTGCATGGCTTCTTTGGATGATAACAAACGATATGGCAAGGGTTTTGTAATCCTAAGTCTACGTGTGTAGAACTTATTACAAATTCCAATACACAATACCAGAGACCGAATTTTCCAAATTAAGAAGAACAAAAAGAATTATCGTGTTATTGGCAAGTGACGTGGAAAGTTATTGACCCTCGTAGTGCTGTGACACGTTTGTTATGATTCGTATTCAAGAAATATATGAAACCAATAATTTGGTATCAATTCTTTGAGTCAGTTATTTTGTGCTGAAACAGACAACATCTGGAATGGAGTCTCTATGCACAGAGACTCCATTCCAGATGTTGTCTTCAGCCCTTTTGAATAGATATGGGGTTTCCGTTACACGTTGTATAAGATAAAATTAAAATGGAACAGTAAACACTCTCGCATACTTCCTCTCGCAGAACACCAGACATACACGCATAATTTTACACCATTCGTTGGCAAACACATCACATTCAGGATTGGTAGTCAGGAGGGCAATGAGCATCCTTAGAGTGCGACATACTGGGGATTCAGCTTTGGCGACAGTTTTGGTAGTATAAATCAGTTTTACAATATATTGTAGTAGGTTTGTTTGATCTTTCACGTCAAAATGGAGTAACGGATCGACGAGTGTGATCAATTTTTGGCATGCATATCGTTGCAGAGCTGAAGTGAAGGCCTTTTTTTTCTGAGGACAATACTTTTAACGTAAGCGAAGCCACAGGCCCGTCTTAAATAATTCTATATCTCCATTTGGACCGGTTGACTCCGGCTAGTTTATTCCCTTGCCGGGTAGCGAATATGGAGTTATCTAATCTGATGTCAGTCATCTTGATGAATGCCGAGTGTGGGGTGTTTCTCCGGTAGTTATTGCTCGACGTGACAGATGGAGCCTCCTATCACATGTTTGGGTACACCTAGGGTAAGCTCAAGGCGTTAGGTTGGCAGTTCAGTTCGAATTTGAACAGAGGAAATGGGAAGAGGGGGCATTTCGTAATGAATGTTCAAATATTTAAAGACAGTGGCAGTTTATAAAAATGGCACGAAAATCATTAATTCCAGGGTGCAATACCTAAGCCCTAAATGAAACTACAAACATACTATTATAGGTAAATAAAAAATATAACGTATTTATTATACAAAGGCTGTCTGAACGATGTAGCTATTATCGATAAAACCACCTTTTTATCCTTAAGTTAAGCAAGATCGTTATACAGTTATAATTTTACTGTAAAATATTCTGTCTACATTGTTATAATTATAAACATAGTCTAGGACGTTCCCACTCCAGCTTGGGCAGAGCACCGACGTGTCCTCACGGCGACAATAGGCGGAGACCTCTCGCGCCCGGCCTTGGTCGAGGCCATGCTGCGGGGCGAGAGGGAGTGGGAAGCGGTCGCCTCCTTCTGCGAAGCAGTCATGCTTCCGAAGGAGGAGGCGGGCCGCGTGAGGGAGAGGATGGCGTCCTCCCTCCAGCCCAGCCGCAGTGGTAGACGCCCACGGCGTCGGACGTCGGCCGACGATCTCCGGCCACCGTAGGCGCGGGCATGCGGACAGCGAGTAAAGGGCAACTCGCTGTCCGACCATGGACCATGCCCGGGTCGACGGCGCGTCGTGTTCCACGCGCGCCTCAAAGAGCGTCAGCAACATGACGAGGCCCCCTCTGCAGAGGGCCGAAGCCCGCCGGGGTCGTGGGACTCATCCCGTTACCGTGGCCCCGGTATGTAAAGGGTTATTGAAGGAACACCGTGGATTTTAGTCAGTAAAAGTCTGACAGTCCCTCCCACCCTGCCCGGAGTGGGAGGACTTATTTGATAATTTTACCACGTTAAAAAAAAAAAAAAAAAAAAAAAGGACGTTCCCACTGATGAAACACAAACCTCTTCTCTGTGCGCTGATAAGTGGATGTCGCATATCTATGGAATTTTAGTCTTAGGACACGCCGGCTTTCCTCATGGAGGCGATTGGTGGCGGCGACCTCTCGCGCCCGGCCCTGGTTCAGAACATGGTGCGGGGCGAGAGGAAATGGGATGCGGTCGCCTCCTTCTGCGAAGCAGTAATCCTAGCGAAGGAAGAAGCCGAACGTGCGAGGGAGAGGCAAGTCTCTTCTTCGCGCCCCAGAGTCCGTGGGAGGCGCCCTGAGTACCGGGGATCGCAAACTTTTCTCCGAGGCCAGACCCGGGTGGGCGTTATGTTCCACGCGCGCTTCAAAGAGTCGTCAGCACTAGTGACGGAGCCGCATAGGGCTATTGCTTGCCGGGGTTGCGAGAATGTTCGAGATACCGCGGCCCCGGGACTTAAGGGCAGCTGAAGAAACAGGGTGGGTTTTTAGTCAGTAGAAATCTGACACTCCCTTCCGCTCCACCCAGAGCGGGAGAAATTATTCGATGATTATCCCACCCCGAAAAAAGAAAAAGGACATACCGGCTTGCATACCGTTTGAGACCAGTGGTGATGCTGAAAAATATAAAAATTACTCTACGTTCTATTTAATAGACCCAAATTGGGAAAATACTCGCCCCTTATTTATAATGATGTCGTTACAAATCAGGATAGTAAAAATAATTTTAGCCATTCTGACAAAACTAATATTGTAGGGTAGGGATTAGCTGTTGAGCCCTGACCATTTATTTAAAGAAGTCGTAATGTTTTTTAACCTCCTTTCTGAATCATTACCCACGCATGTTTTAGTTAATTATCTATTATTAAGTTTGCAATTATTGAGATACTGAGAAAGGTGTGATTAAATACAGATTAAACATTTCAAACTCTTATGAATAAATAATTGAAATATAAGCATGCAGGTAATTTTCTCTTCATCATAATTCAGGACTCGAATTTAGATAAAAATTGTGTAATTCGAAGTCTGTATTTTTGCTAAATAACTCTACATTTATTTATTAAAATAAATGTAAAGCCAAGACTTTGCTCACTCTCTCATTTATAATGAACTAGCAAGCATTGTTAAATAGCAATCCGTAATAAAAATGCCAGACGCCATTACAATAAGAGAACAGACGAAATTATTCCGTGAACTGACTTGTACCTTGGTATCGCAAAGGCACAGATTAGACAGTCAACAGAAGGTCGAATCTATACAACAAACTAAATTGCTTGCACAATAAACGCATACCTGTTTACTGTAAGTATGTAACTGTAACTGATTCTAAACAATTATGGAGTCCACATATCTATTGTTATGTATACAAATTAGAGAGTAAGTGACATAAGTATAAGTGAGATTTGTTTGACATTTATTAATTCAACACAATATTTCAATTAGCTGAGCAGCGCAAATTTTTGCGTATTTTTTTTTACATGCTAACAAAAGGTTTTAATAGTTAAAAAGTGTAAATGAACAACACACATACATGACCAACTTATACAAACAACATAACTAATAATTTATAAAGAGGCCAAAGTCAATGGCAAAGTCCGCACCCACTTGCATTCGCTACTGGCTATTATTTAGAATAGATAGAGATCTTTATGCGTATGTTTGTGAGCTACTGTTTTCACTTGTTACTTACTTACGTTGAACTAAACTTCTGCAGCGATGTATTCTGTGGCACACGGTGAGCATTCCAAACCTAATCAGAATAATTTTCTGACTCACGCAATTATTGATGGAAATCTTTCGTTTTCGCTGAATTATTTTATAAACCAATTTTGTGGTAAAAGATCACAGGTATTTTTATGAATCAAAAGAAATTTATGGTGGTTGCTTTACTTGCTTTGTATTCTGGGAAGAAAAGATTAAATATTTTTCTGAATTCAATTTAATGATGTAGGTTATAAGAGAGTACTTTTAAAATATTAATATTATATTTTTATTTTGCTTTTATGTATATTATGAGCATATAAAAGTTGGTGAGAAGGCTTGATTAGGTAATTCATTTGTTCTTGTCAAGTATAACATACATATGTACGTTCCCAAATGTTACCTGTACCAATCGAAGTACCGTAACAAACGAAAAGAAAATTGAATAAAAAATGAGGCTAATGGTTTAAGCGTCAGCTTTATTGATCAAACCGGACCAAAGCAGACAAAAACTAATGGGGATTTAAATCAAACCATTGATTTTAGACAATCGCCGCCATTGTTACAGTTTACAGTGTTTTTAAATATTACGATATAGATTTTAGCCAGTTATGTAAATGAGAAAATACTAACCACAATAACTCCGTAAAAGCACCTTATGTATCAGCCCTACGATAAAAAGTTAACACCGTAAAAGTCCATAATATAATGTTACGAAATATTTTATGTGATAAAATTACTGCAATAACCCCGTAAGTACTATTACTGTAATATTTTATGTATTTTTTTAAGTATTATTTATTTTCATAAATTACCAGGTTTTTAATAAAAGGAATTTCATTTTAACGTCACAGTCATATTCCGCGTAAAAATAGCTTTCATTTAATACACCAATGACTTCAATAGTCTTACTCGTTGAAAAGATATTTGATAAAATCAGTAAATATTTTCTCCTGTAAAATTTTGATTTTTCGATTACCGAGTTATTGCTTGGAAGGGTCGATTTGAAAAATTGGCAAATGACCCGGATAACCTTTTTTAACAATTTCCGTATGAGTAGAAACACGTTTGATTATATAGATACCTAGTTACTGATGAACCTCCTGAGTCCTGAGGAAATTCGAAAACATGACACTAACTTCAGAATGCACGCACACCAATATAGAAGCTTGCGTAGGTTCACAACACATTAGTCTTGGGTAGTTCGTGAACGATGAACGAATAGGACCCGTATCTTCGTACTGTGCTAGAAGAAACGTTTCCGAAAGCTGACTTGTAATCGATCTAATAGGTCAAAAAGCTCTTTTCGAACTCATACATACTAAACCGCGCAATCGTAATGTGTGAACGAGAAATGAAATAAAGTCACTGATTGTTTGACAGAAACGTTATACGAATTCATTCGATGTCTGTGAATGAATGAGAACGGGAGAGAATAGCCGACGAATGACGATGCTACCCGAATCCGACCGACTGAATTCGCAAGAATGAGAAAAGATGCGTGTTATTTCAATGGCATAATGTCTAATTTAGCTTATCACCCGAACACGCGAGACATGTCTAGTGACCGCTGACTGCTGAGAGCGAAGACTGAATAGAGCTATTAGAACTAATAGAATGAACAAGTTTACTGTCCTAAATGAAATAGTACGGAGCGATCTCAAAAATGACCGCGCAGGCGCAAGACTACAACACATAGGTAACGACGCTAGCCCAACACAAGCGGGAGCGGAATTCAGGCTGAATTACATTCCATTATGCAATTAGGATTGATATCTTATATTGATTAAGTAATGGCTTTTTACACTCAAATATTGTAAAATAATTGTTAAAAAAATCTCACTTTTCAGAGTCTAATAAAAGAGTTTTTGTATAAAAATAAATTAGAGAGTAAAGTTATATATTATGCAATGTCGGTACCTAACATGATTTTATTATTGATTATTTTAAAATAGAACGTGCGCCATAGATTTATTGTTTATTGACAAAAATAACAACAAACATGAATTTTTTTAAATCTATTTTACGCTGTTTGTAAACTTTGTATTCATAGTCAACTATTATCATAGGATTTCATGTACTTTTTGCGATTTCGTGGATTATTGACTAGTATTTGCGTGTTGCGCGAGGTGCAAGCACCTCGCGTGCTTGTGAAAAAAAAAAAAAAAGGGGGGGTGATGGGGGGGGGGATTGCAAAAGTATTTTGACTAAAGCATTGCCCCTCTAAATGAATCTGAAAAAAAAATGTTCCAAGTCTCTTAATTTCCGAGATCCGGCTAAAGGGGGTGAGAAGAGGGGTGGGGGGGGGCGACTTTGATAAATGGTTTTTACTTTACCGAGCCTCCTCTATACGAATCCGTAAAAAGAAAAAAATACGGGTCTCGTAGTTTCCGAGATACGATAGGGAGGGGGGAGAAGGGGGCTGAAAAGGGGAAGTTTGGCACTTTTCCCGTAGGTTTGAGAGTTACTTGTTTACGAATCTGTCAAAATATACCCACCTCCCCATCCACCATCTGGGAGAACAATTATGTCAATGAGTGAGTGAGTGAGTGAGTGGTAATTTAGCTTTATATAGTAGGACCTGTAGGACTGAATATTATTACCGCATACTAATCCTACAGAGCCGCTTTCACATTAGGATATCGATTTGCATGATTTGGATTTTTTTAAGTAATTGCTAAAATTCGTTGAGTTAACTGCAAACTTCGCATAGCTTGGCGGCGCGGCGGCGGCACCGTTTATTTGACGAAAGTGACCATTTAGTTGAAAGAGTTCGGAGATGGTAATGCGCGTGATGTAAGAAAAAAAGAAAGAGCGAAAACAAAGTAGGTAATCAAGTTAGTGTTTTGTTTTTGCGCTCATTGAAAAGCGTAAGTACTTCTGCCTTGACATCTTTCATCTATTTTCTCATAGTCGTGATAAGATTTCTGTGTTCAGTAAAAGTGTCCGTGGTCCGTGTGTAGGTTCACATTATAAAAACACACTACTATGCAGCTTTCAAATATTTGAAAATAAGAACTTAACATATTAAGCTAGATTTCACTAAAGTCTTACTGAAAGAATTCTCACAACACTTACAACATTAAACAGCTTAATAATTATTTTCAGATAACTATCCAATCATCCATCTCAATTTCCCGTCCCATAAAACCCGTTTCTATTCCCACTCCTTCTCCTTTCATGCAGTACGACTGTGGAACTCACTTCCCGCTAAAATCCGGGAGGCTAAATCCATTAATATTTTCAAAAAGCTGGTCAAAGATCAATACCTATCTAACATTCCGTAATTTTATATATTTATTATAGGTATATATTTTTATAGCATTAATATAAATATGTATTTTAATTCTATGTATGTATAATTATATTTGTTTATTATATCATTATAGTTTAATTTTATAGCTAAGTAAAGGGCAACTCGCTGTCCGACCATGGACCATGCCCGGGTCGACGGCGCGTCGTGTTCCACGCGCGCCTCAAAGAGCGTCAGCAATATGACGAGGCCCCCCTGTAGAGGGCCGAAGCCTGCCTGGGTCGTGGGACTTATCCCATTACCGTGACCCCGGAACGTAAAGGGCTATTGAAGGAACACCGTGGATTTTAGTCAGTACAAGTCTGACAGTCCCTCCGGCCCTGCCCGGGGTGGGAGGACTTATTTGATAATTTTACCACGTAAAAAAAAAGAGTATGTTTTATTTATCGTAACTAGTATTTGTACACACTGTGTCTATCATCTCCTCTTGAACTCTCCTGTCGCAGGTCTGCTGGAAGAAATTTCTTAGGAAATAAGCAGCACCTTTGTGCTCTTTTGTCTGTATTTAATTTTTTTTTGTAATTGTCATGTGTACGTAAATAAATAAATAAATAAATCAAGACCTAAATCAACAGCCTGTGCATGCAACCCAACAACTTGGTCATTGTAATCTTTGCGCTGGATATGGATTTTTTTTTTGATAATTACTTGTAGACTGGTTTCCAAACCGGTGGTGTTGCAAAAGGAAACCTAAGCAGTCACATTGTTTCTGAATGGATACGCCAGGTTATCAGGTCAGTAATAATGAAACAATAATTCATTCTTTTTTTTAAAAAAACGCTGTGAGTATAATAAATCTATACTAATATTATAAAGCGGAAAAGTTTGTTTGTTTGTTTGTTTGTTTGTTTGCTTGAACGCGCTAATCTTCGAAAGTACTGGGTGGATTTGGATGAAATTTGGTATGGAAGTAGCTTCAAGCTTGAGGAAGGTTATAGGCTACTTTTTACCCGACTGCAAAAAAGAAGAGTTATGTTTTTACCGTGATAGAATCCACGGGAGCGAAGCCCCGCGTGAGTACTAGTAATAGATAATTGGCGTAAACACAGATGACATCAATATTTATTATTTGAGTGATTATTTTGTGATAACTCATCTGCATCTGCTTAGCTTTTTTGCAATAGCTTAGCAAGTACTTTCTGAAGCACTTGCTAAGGGTAGTGAAGCATGGCACACTAACTTCCAAACTTCAGGCTACTACTAAGAAATTCCTATAAGAAAAACCCATTAGCACTTTAGTCCAACGGGGGAAAAGAACCCAAGACCTCATGCTCTGCAGTCACTCTTATAACCACTAGACCAACAAGGCAGTTTATTATTTTTATGAGAAAATCTGAACTTGTTGCACCATCCACAAGTCATAGAGATAGTACCAGCCTTTATCTTCTCAATGGCAACAGACAAAGCAGCTTGTAGATGTTGGCAAGGTTGATCTGTCAACATCTAAACATCCATCACAGGAGGAAACTTCTGCTGAAAATTACCTTACCTACACTAAGAAGAGCTGCTAACACAGCATGCTTGATTTTTTTAATGCAATTACACATAAAAGCGGCAAGTGCCTGATGGATTAAGGAAACATATAATTAAGGACTATAATTTTATGTACCCAGAAATTCCAGTTGAGATTTTTTGGCAACTTTCCACCCTCCAAGCCAATGTCTCCAGATGGGTCACTATGAATAGATGGGTGGTAGAAGGCTATCAATGGGAGGTTTAGTAGGTTAAGCTACTATATACCTAGACTGGTAAGGGAAGCGATTGAGATTTCCAAATACAAGAACTTCAACCGGGAGGACGGGTTTCAACAGTCGAGAACCTTTTTTTTTCTGGGTGGGAAAATCATCATATGACTCCTTCTGCTGTGGGTGGAGTGGAAGGGAGTGTCAGACTTCTACTGACTAAAAACCCACCCTGCTCCTTCAGCTGCCCTTGCATTCCGGGACCGCGGTATCTCGTTAGAACATTCCCGCAACCCAGTAAGGCAATGGCCCTATCGGGCCCCGTCAATGCTGCTGACTGCTCTTTGAGGCGCGTGTGGAACACGACGCGCCACCGACTCGGGTCTGGTCCTTACCGGTCAGCGAGCAGGGGTAGCTCACCGACAGGTGGCCGGAGATCGGCTCGCGATCCCCGACGTCCGGGGCGTCTCCCGTGGCGGCTGTGGCGCGAGGAAGAGAGTTGCCTCTCCCTTGCAGAAGGAGGCGACTGCATCTCCTGTCCCCCCGCACAATGGTTTGAACCAGAGTAGGGCGCGAGAGGTCGACGTCGCCGATCGCCTCTATGTAGACACGAGGGTGCTCCACCTAAGCAGGGCACACTTCGACCGTATGCTCCACCGTGTCCTCAACGGTCGAGGACCTGGTGGTTCAATTGTGTAAGCCCCGTAAAAGTGTTCAAAAAAAAAAGTTCGCGAGCGGACACGGTGAGTTTTGTGACAGTGGTAGCGGTGGCGATCACAAAAAACGAACGAGAAAGAGGATATACCGATTCGTATCTTCTAGCTTCATATCTTTTTTCTGCCCCGTTTTAGGGTTCCGTAGCCGTATGGCAAAAAACGGAACCCATAAAGATACGTCATGTCTGTTTATCTGTCTGTCCGTCCGTATGTCACAGTCATTTTATTCCGAAACTATTAGGACCAGGTACATAACGTACGTACCGTTTATTCTGTCATATTATTTCAAAATGTGTCTTGCCGCTTGTGCGACACACTGAAGATCGACGTCATGCTAGTACGGCATCGTACTAGCGTGCTGTCGATCTTCAGTGTGTCGCACAAGCGTGCATTCGAACTATAGTGAGTCGCAGTACAGTTTTGTCGCATAAGCGTTAAGCGCACATCCATTTGTCGAGCTGGCGTAGTACACTCTACTAATGTGAAACTTGGTAGGAGATGTATTCAGTAAACCGCTTTCCGATTTATACAACGTGTAACATAAAGGGTATGTCCATAACAATCGCACGCCTTCTTTGGACGATAGCAAATATTATGGCAAGGTTTTTGTAACCCTATGTCTACATGTGTGGAACTTATTAGAAATTTCAATAGATTGATACCAGAGACCGATTTTTTCAAATGAAGAAGAACGAAGAGAATTATCGTGTTATTGGCAAGTGACGTGGAAAGTTACTGACCCTCGTAGTGCTGTGACACGTTTGTTATGTATGGTATTCAAGAAACATGTGAAACCGATAATTTGGTATCAATTCTTTGAGTCACTCATTTTAACCTGAAACTGCGCATAGAGACTCCATACCAGATGTTGTCTTCAGTCCTTTTGGATAGATATGGGTTTCCGTTACACGCTGTATAAAACAACTAGCTGACCCAGCAAATGTTGTTTTGCTATATAAATCAAAACTAAGGATTTTGGTGATAGAAGGGTAAAATTTAGGATTGTATGTATATTAATATCATATATATTAATAAAATAATATAAAAATTGCCAAAAAAGAAAATGTTTTTGACATACCTACGTACCATAAGCTTTTTTTACTTTAATCGAGCTCTACAATTACTATTAAGTTCCCATGATTTACGCTATCTCTAACAATGGGTCCTAACACACATGCGTACTCGCCATCCTCTTTTACAATGAATACTGCAAAAGAGGTTAAATTGGTGGTTTGTTTTAAACATGTAAAAGTATAAACTTTTTGCGTAAATTCGTTAATTGTTAGAATGTCAAAGTGCCTCTATTTAACTTAAAAATGCAGTTTCTGAAAAATAAGTCAAGAACTAGTAGTTTTTGCGATTTTGCATATAACTCGTACTAGCCTTTGCTACGACTCTCTACGCCACGCTACGCCACTACGCTCCGGAGTAGCAGTCCGTAGCACTGCGCTACGATTGCGTAAAACCACACAGAATGTAATCAGTCATTTATAATTCCAAAATAAATATTTTATATACATACCAAAATTTCTTTTAAATTAACAGTTTCAATAAGGTGAAACAACGCTAAAGCAATAATAATACAGGACAAGCATTAGTTCGTTTGCAATTTACAATAATTTCTCGTAAACGACCACTTGGGAAACTTAATCGTTCGTGTAGTTAGACTAATACGTTGTTCCATTACTTTTCCGAATAATTTCTTTCTTTGCTGTAGCAAATTAGTATGATTATACCTAAACACTTAGTTACAGACTAATTTCAGTAACTAGTTTTCTGGTATTAGTAGATGGGATTGTACTGTACTTATGAATAAGAACCGAATTATATTACAACAGTACCTAAAAAATTAAAATTTGAAAAGGAATTAACTTCTGTATTACAATAAGTAAAAGCCATCTTTTCATGCTTTAATGCATTCATAAAAATAGGAAATCGGTTCGGTGCGGTGTGCGGTCAACGAGTCAATATCTCCTGAGGATTCTCTATGGGTTAAAACGTGTTCAGTATAGGTTTGCTTTGCATGCTGCATGTTGCAATGCGTTATTTTCTGAACGGACCACGAGCTGCATAGTACTGCATTCTAACGTAAAACTGGTTGCTGGCGAGGTTCACACTAAATATTTTCCTCTAATATTAATTTGCTGGATTACAATTAAAGAAAAAAAAAAAAATTTTGTATTTAGGCGTAAGTAGGCTGGGATTTTATTTACATTTTATTAAATGAATTTGCACACTTCGTCTATTATGAGTTAGGTATATTGCGGAAATAAAAACCCTGCCATTTTAAAGGCACGTAGGTAGTTTACATATTTTTATAGAAAAATGTACATCCCAAAGATCTACTGAATCATGAAGTAAAACCAAACACTTTAAATATCCTACGCAAACTCTAAAGGAATATTCACAAACCATTCACAAACCGTTCTATAGTGTATACTACTTATACAGCTTATCTGTAATAGCCGCTCCTTGTGCATCTGATAGGTTTATTATAAATTAAAGAATCGTTCATCCTCAAAGCTTTTAGCCCGAGATTGCTCCTAGGTTATCGGATATAATTAATATTATTAATCCTATTGAAGCTTTTGGGTTATGCTTTGTTATAATCTATACTAATATTATAAAGAGGTAAAATTTGTAAGTTTGCAAGTTTGTATGTAGGGGGTAATCTCTGAAACTACCACACCGATTTTGAAAATTCTTTCACTTACATGTAGCTGCATTATCCCTGAGTGCTATAGGCTATAAATTATTTTTATATCATGCATATTAGCCGAGCTATTATAATCTTTGTCAAGCAAGTCGGGGACGGGATCCCGTGGAATATTTTCGACTTCTACGCGGACGAAGTCGCGCGCAGAAGCTAGTTAGTGATAAGAACGACACGTATTTTGTATTTCTATTAATTATACTTAAGTATCAACAAGAGACTTATGTGAAATGCTTTCGTTAACGCTTCATCATAATATCGACATTTCATATAGGTACTATGTTTGAGCGATTTAGGGCAAAAAAATGCTCTTGGAGTTTTACTGATTAACACTAAAGTTAATTAGCTAGGTAAGTTTCTACAAGACAGAGTGTTTTTTTTTTTCGGTAAAAGAATCATATGATCCGAACTGTCGCATTTCGTACTGAGAGCGCTGTCGAAGCCTAATGAGTCCTTATTATATGCGTTTCTACGAAAATAATTTTTATTCATACCTATAGTAAGATTTACTAGTCACGTAGTTAAATCGTTTCTATATAGAAGTTTCTTATTATTTCCATATCCATTGCATTGATATTTTTTCGATTTAGTTTAACACGTTAGTTTTCATGGGAATAATAAAAACATATCTTTGGATTTTAATAGCTGTACAATTACACTGCATTGCTGTCAAAATACGATTTGAAATACATCATGAGTTTTTTTTTTATTCAGTATACGTTGCTCTGGGTGTTCTCCAAGTGGCCCTGTTAAAGATCTACGTGCAGTTATTAATATACCCACAGTTTTTAACACTTAAAGGTTTGCACGCTAAACTTAGGTACCTACAGCGTTTTGTGTTTTAATATCGTTTTGTGTTTTAATGGTCTGTACACCGCCCTTAATTTAGTTCCTCCAGTCAATTACTAACGAAGCAAATTGCAACGCGAATATCTGAATAAAACATTTTTAATTAGCCATTCATTTGCAAAGTAACTAACTGTGTTCGTTCGTATTAGTTGAATTTTAGTCAAATAACACAGCGTTTTTTTTTAAAGTGTTCTTCGTTAGCAACGTAAACTGTGTTTTTGTTGGCAGAATTAATTTTAGTTCAACTAAAGTAAATTAAAACATTGAGTTGTTTAATTTGCGGATATGTTTTTGGCTGGAAATTGCTAAACATTTTTTTTCCAAGGATGTGAAATCATCCAATGACTGCCTCTCGATCTGGGTGAAGCGGGAGGGTATGACAGATTTTTACTGACTAAAACCCAACCGTGTTCCATTATATACCCTTCGTGTTCCGAGGCCGCGGTAACTCCTTCGAACAATTCCTCAACCTTGGCAGGCAACGGCCCTCTTGGGCTCCGACAATTTTGCTGACACTCTTTGAGGCGTGCGTGGAACATGACGCGCCGTCTACACGGACCTGGTTTCAGTCGGGCGGCAAGCTACCCATTGCTCAAAGCCTGCAGGCCCACGCCTACGGTGGCTGGGAGTCAACCTGTGATTCCCGATGCCCGGAGCGTCTCGTTCGGCGGCTGGGGCGCAAGGGCTGTGAGGGCCTTGAGACCTACCTCTCCCTCGCGCGTCCTGCTACTTCCTTCGCTTGCATAAGTACTTCGCAGAAAGAGGTGACTGCTTCCCATGCATCTTCGCTCCGGACCATGGATTGAACCAGGGCCGGGAGCGAGAGGTCGCCGCCTATCGCCCCTACGAGGACACGGCGGAGCTCTGCCCAAGCAGGGCAAACCTCCACTGAGTGTTGGAACACTCAGTGGAGGTTTGCCCTCTTAGCCCAGCAACTTAGGACACGGTGGACCGTGTCCTAAGTTGCTGGGCTAAGAGGGCAGGATAGGAGATGATTCATATTTTACACTGCAGCTCCATATCCCTACCTACTCAAACTCAAAATATTTTAACACATATAAGTCTACATGGGCACTCATAAAACGTCAGAAGCTAGTGCAAATTGGTCGATTCCTGCTGTTTGGAACACTTGAATGAATGAAATATATAACGAAATTCCAAACTAGCATGTACTCACTAACAAGAGAAATTTGTGTTTCACTTTGTTAGTAAACAGCGAAACATCCTCATTCCAACACAAAAGGGGAAATGCTTACAAACTCATCTACACAACCAAACTATTCGGAGACATAGGTATCTCCTAATAGAGGAATAACTACTCATTACTCTCTGATAAACTGTTTCCTAGTCCCCATTGTTCTAATAATTGCCGGCCGGCAGCCGCACGCAAACAATGCCACCGATTATTATCGCGATACTCGTGAAAATCTCATTATCTTCAGATCTGACGTTATTCTTCGTACGCCCTTTGTCCGTATGGGCCGCAATAGAGAGCATGGAAAGTTAAGACCGGGACTGTGTAAGCGACTTTAGACAGAATTCTACTTATACTGTCGTAACGTAACTTTGAAGCGTCAATAGCCTGTTACACTTATGATCGAGAGCTCACGGGTTTGAACCCCACGTATTACACTACGGTCGTGAACCCATTCCAGATGTAAGTATATTTTTAGTTTAATTCGAAGGGTTAACAAGATTGCTAGTAATGTGAATTCTACCCATACCGCTAGTTCTTTTAAAACAAACCAATTTCCGTCCAGTTAAGGACTGAACTTGATGAGTATACAGCATACTTTCTATCTCGGTAGTATTTCACCTATGCGTTGGACAGAGCAGATCAAAACACTACCAGAAACAACCTTAGTCCAAAGCTCCCGAGCTGAGATTGTAAGAAGTGGAGGTGCATCGAGAGAACTAGGTAATCTAAGAATAGGACGCCTAATCTTAAGATTAGGCGTCCTATTCTTAGATTACCTAATCTTAAGATTAGGCGTCATCACAGAAATCTTAATAATAAGGCATTAGAAGTCGCAAAGACGCGTGACCTTGTCGCCGCGCATGTGACAAGTAGGCCACAAGTGCGCGTGGAGCGTTTGTTGCGGTTACTTGTGTTGTTTGGGACGCGGAGGGGTAAACATGGTGTTTTGCAGCATATCCAACTGCGGAAACATTTCCAAAATTTGTAACTTTACAAATAAAGGGATAACATTTGTAAGTACTTAATTTTTGAAATAATGTCGTTTTTAAAAAATATAATCAAAACAAATATTTTGGCCACCATTACTACGATTATCACAGAAAACGTTTTTTTTTTTTTTCAATTCAATTACCATTAATACTTAAGCTTGTTCATGGCTACTATTACAACTACTAAAAGCAGCAATGAAATATTATACTCATGCGCAATAAACAATATCGTCGTTTACGTACATTCCAGGAACACACCGCACGAGTTGGCCGCGAATTAGTGACGTGCCACTACTATTTTGTATTGGTAATTTATTAACTTTAGCTTAATGAAAATAAGTATTGAAATACTTAACGAAAAATTATATTTCATTCGAATTTCGGTAAAACTACGTATTAACTATTAAGCATGTTTTTTTCCTGTTTAAATAATTTATAAAAAGTCGTTTTTGAACGATTATATATCTGTTAATTCGTACTTTTTAACTATTTTTTTATTCAAAAAATTAATAGGAGTTAGGCTTATTATTGTTATGTACGTAGGTAAGTTAAATAACAGTCTGCGTTGGGTATCCTTGTATCATTGAAGTGTTCAGTATTTATCTTTTTTATGACAAAATAATTAAGGATACATATTATTATGTATATTGTGAGTATAATGGATTAAGTTGGATCGGATCGATACGTTTTTATATTATTTATGCATCTGTTTTACTTTATCCAATGCTATTATTACAGGTTTCCGAAAGATCCGGATATCATCAATCAATCCTAAGATTGGCTAGAATATATCGCTATAAGCGATAATACTGCCATCGTAACCATAGAATTTACGTAAAACAGTTGTGTAACAATTTATTTTGATGAACAATAAAGTATATTCTTCATTGTTCAGTATTAAGTTGTGCCATTATTGCTCTATTTGATTTGGTCGTTTTTTTTTTCCCATAAGGTGAAATATCGGAGAACGTTTAAGATTTGTATAACTAAATAATAAAAAAATATACTTACACTTAACGTTTTATTGTATTCCCTTTTCTCCTAAATAAATCGTCTAAAAGCGCGTCGAGGAATGAAAAACTTTCAATAAATTAGTTATCTATTGTTACGAGACTCCTTGGCTATTAACGCTCAACAGAAAATTATCGATAATAATATGAGCATTACGAGCTTTGCACTGCACTATTCCTAAGTGAGAGTGAGCGCGCGATATCTTTCTCTGCTTTTCGCATACGTTACGCCACCTGAGATTATGCGTTTTTAGAAAATATTGCGTAATGTCATCGCTTAAAGTTTAATTTTGTTGTAATAATGCAAAATGCATGTGTAGGCGAAAGTGTGTATCCATTGTTTGTTTATGTGGTGGTAGCTGTGAACCGGCGACACGCGTCCAAGTATTAAATTACAATAGATAGCATTTCTATTGCCTTATTATTAAGATTTCTGTGGGCGTCATCGTCAACCACGATCATTCTTTCAAGAATGCACGAATAACTTTCTTTAATTCTTTAATTCTTTATTGGCATAACAATTTTTTACAGACTTTGTGAAGCCCTGTCTACCGAGCTAGGTACACAATACCTGTATTTCGGTAGTCAGTGTCTTCTTCTCAATAGGTTGTGCAACTTATATGCAATGAACCAAACTCTGTTATTTAAAATTACATCAAATTAAATTAAATATAAAACATGAATGGAAATAATTGAAATACATCATTAAAATAAATCATTAAAATACATCATTAAAATAAATAATTACAAATTGACAATAAAATATTACAAATAAAATAGGAAAATTAAAACAATATTTACACAACACAAATTAAAACATAAAAACTCTCGCCTCTCTCCCATGAGGGTAGGCAGCAAAAAAAAGTTTATAATTTAGTAAGTCTATTAAGTACATTAGCTAAAAAGATATTGAATGTCTGCGAGTGCAATATTATAAAAAAAATATATGTGTGAATAGTATGTTATGGTTAGATGATGAGTATTTTTGTGATTTTGGTGTATGAGGGTGTAATTTTGTGTGCGTGCGTGGTATGTGTGTGCGTGTGTGTGTGGTGTGTGAGTGCGTGTTTGTATTTTATTATGTGTACAATTGTAGGAAGTTATATCAGATTTGCTTCACATCATTGAGGAAGTAGATTTTCTGTTTTTCCATAGTCCTGTGTTTGTAGCCCGATTTAGTTCTCAAATAACGCGGAGGATGATACATCTTGTCAAGGAATATAATATCAATCCAGTACATTTTATGTTAGTTCAGTATTAACGCCACTTTGTTAGCTGCCAGTCAAACACAAATGCGACAGTGCGGTGACACGTTGGCTGACATAATATCCATAATGTATGTTGATACAGATATAGGTTCAAATAATTGTATTGAAATAATGTGTGTATTTAATTTAATGTAGTCTGTTGTAATTTTACATACAATTTTGTGGTGATTTCGTAATTTATAACTGAGACGATAGTTTTCAAGCGACAAAGAAACAGTTACCTGGTAGAAAATGCCTCAGGCATTAAGTCCGCGTTTCTACCTTTTGTGTTGCATCAAGTTTTAATAAATAAATAAGAAACACGAGAATGTTTCATGTCGACGTATTTTATAGGTACATTATTATCGCAATGCTTTGCACTGGTTAGTAAGATTTTGATAATTATTTTATTTTGGTAGACCATTGGCCCTAACGAAAAAACGATCTACAAAATAAACATAGGTTTTCAATAAGCGACTGATATTTGGCTTCGACTCAAAATGATTTTATGAAATTTGTAAATATACATACATAGGTAAGTTTTTATTACAAATAACTACATTATTATTTCATTTAATAACTTAGGTATATACTTTTTAAGTATTTAATACACTTTGAAATATTTCTTCCATCAGGTGTTATACAATATTATTCCTTGATAGAACGTGGGTTAGTTTTGAGGAATGTTTATGTATGTGTGTAGATGAAAACTAAATTATATTTGAATAAAGTGTAGCATTCGGTGCTTTCAATGCTATAGGTATTTATATTACGTTCTTTTGAGATCAGTTCGTTGACAAATAGCAATACAATTCAGGACAGGTAACTAGGTAGGTAAATACTGACACACACAAAGAAGTAATTCTCTGTTGGATATTAGATACCCAATACAAGATATAAAATATCTCCAGCATTTTATCCGTATATTATTCAGGTAACTAGAAAAAATCCACATAAAGAAATTTTTAAATTTGACATAATTATACCTACTTGTATAACTCTTTTTACTCTGGGCAACGGTCAAGAATTTGAATTGTGCCATGTTTCACAATAAAAATTGCATAACGTTTCATTTGACATCTCTATTCGAAAAGTGCTAATCGATGTTTTTACCAATATTCACTTTTCGAATGGTCAGGATATGTCGTTTATAGAAGACTATGCGCCCGTGATACAGTTTTTGAACTAGTACGGAAGTATGTAGTGAATCGATCTAAGGTCAACTAATTCATACGATCACATTGCAATTATATTATCACACTAGTACTCACGCGGGGCTTCGCTCCCGTGGATTCTATCACGCTAAAAACATAATTCTCCTTTTTTGCAGTCGCGTAAAAAGTAGCCTATAACCTTCCTCAAGCTTCAAGATATTTCCATACCAAATTGCATCCAAATCCACCCAGTACTTTCGAAGATTAGCGCGTTCAAGCAAACAAACAAACAAACTTTTCCGCTTTATAATATTAGTATAGATTATTAACTAAACCTATGAATAACTTGTTTATTCAATTATTCTTTAGTATCGTAAAATATTTGTTTTAAAACGATAAAAAAAATGTTGTATGATTCTTACTATGTCACAAAAATTATTATAAATTATTATAATTAAAATTATTATTTACTTCTTTAGTGGCGTACATACGTGAAACGAAACGCACGTGACACGCTTAAATAATTAAAATTATGACTATGGTTTCCATCCCGAGAATAGAGCCCGTGCAGTTATTTGATTTTTTAATGGTCTCATCTAGTTAAGATTTACGAAAAAATAAATACGTGTGTATGTGTTTAGCAATACCACAATTAACAATGACCGTTAAGATGCTTCTGTGCTCTGTACTCCACAATCACGTTCGCATCACAAACAAACCCGGATAAATGGTAGGTGATGCGGTTTTATTACTGTTTGTGAACGATTGGGGTGTCGTTCAGATTCGTCAGCGAATCGTATACGCAGATGCTTGATAGATACGCAGCTATTTATTTTTCCTTGTTGGGGGAATTGAGGGATATCATTGATTTGTTTAAGATGCTGAAGGAAGTCGTTACGGGTAATTTAGCCTGACTGGTCAGAGTTAGAGTAACTTATGAGGGTATGTCCAAAAAATCGATTGCCTTAGGTTACTACACGCTATCTTTTCACCACTCATGTAAATAAATAAATATAAATATTCAGATACGATGACGAAAGCTGGTACTGTCTGGACAGGTCTGCTCAACAATTATTTTCCTTAAATGTCTATCACAGATTCTAATCTGTGCCTATGGTTCTTTATTTTTATTTTTCTAGGAGATCAATCAAATGACTTCTCCCGCTTCGGGTGCAGAGGAAGGGAGTGTCAGTCTTCTACCGACTAAAAACCCACCCTGTTTCTTAAATTTTCCTTGTGTTTTGGAGTCGCATTATCTCGTTTGAACATTTCAGTAACTCCGGTAGATCTGCATGGTTCTGAAATGCTAGATTATGAATGTTGTGTCTGAGTTTGGCACCTATTTTGTTTATTCTAAGAAACCCAGGAACCACTGGCTTCACGACGGCCCCTTGACGAGTAAAAGCGTAATTTATGACTAACTTGAAAAATAAAATTAAATATCTTTCATTGCACCGAGTTTTGACAAGCGTCATGAATATGATATAAATAGCTCCGTGGCGAAGCATCTGAAACAACGATTTCACAGTGCGAGTTTAACACTTAGCTTTTGGAAGAAAATTCTTATTTTGTGGTGCATTGAAATGGTAACACTTTGCGTATACAGGTGTTATTTCCTAGTAGAGGCATTACCTAACATAGTATATACTATATTATCTATAAACTATCGTTTTTAAAATGCTTTTAAAGTGCTTAATATATACCTAAGTTATCCATTGTAGTTGTGAGTGAATAAAGTTTTCTGATTCATTGAATAGCATTGTGAGTTCTGGGCAAAGTAACTTGACTTATTTATTGATAGTAAAAAGCCTATAATTCATAGCTAAATGAACTGTGGTAATTTGGCTTACCTAAAATCGCGTGGTACTGATAGAAACTAAAGCGAATCTGTTTAAAATAATATAAATCTATATATATAAAAGCGAAATATCACTCACTGATTAATCACGAAATCTCAGAAACTACAAGTATCAAATTTTGCCTGGGGGTTCCTTTTAGTACATAGATGCTCGCTTAGACGAGATTTTGCGAAATTACCACGGGATCAGGATTTACACGGGAAAAAATTCCCACGCGAACGAAGTCGCGAATAACTGCTAGTTAATAATATTGCCTATCCGCTTCATACAAAAGATAAAGGAGAAATATTTAAGATACTTAGATATCCATAATTGGCAAATAATACACGCAATAATATGAATATATTCGTAACTAATATTAAATAGGTATTCGTGGATTGTTTAATAACAGATCAGTTGTTGCCTTTTTCTATTCTAATAGTAATTTCCCGTCGAACAAGGTACTGCGTCCCCTCAAAGATAGCAATTTAAATTCCTAATGGATCAATAACTATTTCAGTTTTGTCTTTGCCTACAGAGCAAGTCTCGTAGGAATTTGCTGTATTTGCCTTCATTTCCCTACAAAGAAAATGAAGAGAATTTCTAAGGAATTTTCAATTGAAATTGACAATTTAGATAAATACCTCGTCTTGCTTAATTGCGATTAAAACGGGGCCTTTGGGTAAATGGAATTAATAGGAGCAAGGTGTAAAGGTTTAATGCAAAATTTAAGGAGATAGACACGGTGCAGGCTTGTGTAATAAATGTATACCATGGCTATTCATATACCGAAGACCGAATTCAATTCTTGTTGTTAATAAAATAATTTGTCCATTTTATGTTTGTTTATTAAAACATGCTTATTTGAAGTTGAAGACATTACGATTTTACATTAGACTACATTGAAGAGTACATTTAAATACCGACACAAATCATCGATGGTTTAGCCGTGGTAGCCTAACCTCGGTGACTCGATGTCACTTACACATTTAAATCAAATCATTTATTTTTGAAGAAAACACTGTTACAATGGTGTTATAAAAATTTACATATTTCAAGTGATTCTACCGTAAGGCATGTGAAATGTATACAATCATAAAATACAATCCATAAATAAATAAAAACAATCATAATTTTTTTTTTATTACCGATGTGCCCACTCTTGACCTCGATCTCGCCTGATGGTAAGCGATAGATGAGGTCTAAGATGGGACGAGCAAGCCCAGAAGATGCCTATTTACTCGTGCTTTAAAGGCTGAAAGGTCATAAGTGGCAGGGAACACAGAAGCCGGCAGAGAATTCCACAGCTTGGCTGTGCGCACAATAAATGTGGAAGAGAAGCGCTTGGTACGACAAGACGGTATATTAACCAAGTGTGGGTGGTACCCAGCCGTGCGTCTGGTAGACCGGTAGTGAAAGGGAGATGGAGGAATCAGGTCATGGAGCTCCTGCGCACACTCCCCGAAGTACAATCTGTAGAAAACCGACAGGCAAGCAACGGTTCGCCGATGAGACAGGCTATGAAGCTTGTCCACCAGCACCTCGTCGCCTATAAGCCTTTCAGCTCTGCGCTCGATCGAGTCCAATGCAGCAAGCTGGTACTTTGCAGAGCCATCCCACAAGTGGCTGCAATACTCCACGCAAGAACGGACCTGTGCTTTATACAGATTTAGAAGCTGTCCAGGCGTGAAGTACCGCCTCACCTTGTGTAGGATTCCCAGCTTTTTTGCTGCAGTCTGAGCTCTGAACTCGATGGTTGAGCCGAAGTTGAGGTCTGACGTCAACTCCATGCCCAAAAGCTCCAGGCGACTGGTAACTGGCACAGATGTACTTCGGAAAGTAGGGGTCAATTCAAAAGGGCTCCTTTTAGCGCTGAAAAGACAAGCCTGTGTTTTCAGAGCATTGAATTTGACCAGATTGTCGTCACCCCATTGGGAAACGAGATTTAAGGTCAAATTTATGCGCTGTACCATGGCCTTTCTGAGAGTGGCAATTTCGTCCCTGTCAGCTCTAGAACTGGATAAGTATCTCTCTGAGACTGTGCTGTCATCCGCGTACCCAACTGCTCCCAGCTGAAGTAGGTCATTGATATGCAGCAGAAAAAGAGTCGCAGAAAGAACAGACCCTTGAGGAACACCGGCATTAATTGCCATAAGATCCGATGAGCAGCCATCGATGACCACTCGGATCAACCGCTCACTCAAGAAGTCGGAAATCCAGTTGCATAAGCCAGCAGGGACACCGAACGCGGGAAGCTTGCTTAGCAGACTAGCGTGCCAGACCCTGTCAAAGGCCTTTGAGATGTCGAGGGATACCGCAAGGGCTTCACCGTGTTTCTCAATGGCCTCGCCCCAACAGTGCGTGACATACACAAGAAGATCTCCGGTGGACCGACCACGGCGAAAGCCATACTGGTGGTCACTGAGGAGCTCATTGTCTTCAAGGTATGCCTATGGTAGCAACTTGTTGTTGAGTACCCTTTCCATTACTTTACACAGTATGGAGGTTAAGGCGATTGGTCTATAATTGGCAGGATCGGCACGGCTCCCCTTTTTGGGTACAGGTTGCACATTAGCAAGCTTCCAGGACACTGGCACCACTCCGGTTTTGAGGGAAAGGCGATACAGGCGAGTCAGTACAGGTGACAACTCTGGAGCACAACTTTATAGGACTCTGGCAGGTATTCCGTCCGGCCCACTAGCCTTGTTCACGTCCAGACTACAAAGGGCTTTACGGACCTCTTTAATGTGAATTGCGATTTCCGGCATTTCGGAGTCGCAGTGAGGTATGTTAGGTGGTAAGTTAGACCCTGTGTCTAGACGCGAATTTTCCGCGAAGAGGGAGGCAAATAAATTTGCTTTCTCTTGTGCGGTATGAGCCAGTGTTCCATCCGGTTTTACCATGGGAGGCAGCGAAGGACGACAGAAGTTCGACTCGACCGATTTGGCGAGGGACCAAAACTGCTTACTGCCCGAAGGGTAGGTTGCCAATTTGGCCCCAATTCGTCCAACATGGTCAAACTGAGCTTTCCGTAACACCCGTTTGCAGGCCTTAGCGGCAGAGTTAAATGCTGTCTTCAATGCGTGAACACCAACACTAGCGCTGCCGCAACTGCGGGCCGAGGCCCAGGCTTGGTAAGCCTGCTCCTTGCGCAATTGAGCTTGTGCACAAGCTGCATTATACCAAGGCCGAGCCTCAAAGCCAAGTGGGACGTCAGAAAATGGGAAATACTTTAAGATATTAAATTAATGCAATGTCATACAGATTAATATTAATTTAAAAATAGTAATATTTAAATTATATTAAAGAGACACTTAATTAAATACACACATTAATTAAAGAGACTTTTCAGGTCGGAGTATGAGTATGTATATATCTAGAAAGTATTTCTTTTGGACTTTTAAGCAGATCTTTCCGTTAATAATATTATAGATTTTCATAGGCAAATCAGTCATATAGGATGGTAGCATTCATTCGCACATTCTTGCTCCATAGACATAATTGTATCTCGGATTTTAAATGTAAGTAAACAGCCAACAGATACAACTTTTTCATAGTAGTTATCGCTAATAAAGCGTAAACGTATCTTATCGAAGATATTTAAAATTATACAGTGCTTACATAAAACTGTCTATTATCTCTAAATTCTTTTTTTTATGGAACAATATAGTTAGTGGTAGTAATAAAATTGTTTGTGGTATGAAGTATATTCAGTTCATCAAAATTCATAAAAAGCTGTCACCCGTACCAAAATATAGAGAGACGAATAAAAAATATACCTTTACTACAAATTGCCACCCAGCAGTTCAAAACCTTTATTCACGTTTCCGATCCCCACCCGCCACTAGAGCAGTTATCGCACAAAATCCCAACTACCCCCTTACTCACTGATGCAAAAACGCTTTCAAATCGGGAACTTAGATATGACGAAAGCAATTTCCCTAGTGACATAAAACACAGAATAGCTAGACTCTTTTTTCACGCTAAATTGAACTAAAAGGCTTTCAGTGGCAGACGGAGCAGGATGCGGCCGACGCCGGACTTCCGGCTTTACGTGCTTCAGACTTCACAATTTCACATGCAGAGTTTTTCTCCCACTCTCCCTTATTTATAGTTCCCTTCAATGTTTCATTGGGTGGGAACATGAGTGGTAAATTTTGTTGAAATTTTGCCGAGTTTGAGGGTGAATAAAGTTCTGCGGTGACGGCTTTGTATGATTTTTGGGCGCTTACATTAAGTAACCGTATAAGTTAATTAGGCAAAAGATTTCCTTTAGGCATTTCTTTATTTATTTATTGGCCTATCTACAATTGTTACACTGATTATCCTTATATATTTCATGCAATATGTTACAAACATAGTGTACAATATGACGTGATAGACACAGCATGCAAAAACAAAATTATAACATCAATAGAATATAATACTAGTGCAGAAATAACGTTAACAACAACTAGTTCGTAGTTTATACAGTCGACATAGAAAAAAAACAGTACGGTAGATTATTTTGATGGACTTGGTGCTTGATTTTTTTAAGTGTTGTGGAAAAAATGTCTATTGATTCATCGCAATTATTAAGAAGCCTGCAAATTCTGGGGATAGGGGAATTGGATCCTGATACAGTTTTGCGGAATAGGGGATGTATTAGTTTGATAGGGTGACGCGGATAATTGTGGGGAAGGTTAAAATTAATCTTACTTAACAACTGGGGGCAGTCTATTTTACTCCGAAGTAATTTAAAAAGAAAAAGTAAATCTATACCATTTCTTCGTTTTTCGAGTGAGATCATGTCAAATTTTTTAAGACGTTTTGCATAGCTCGGAACTTTTTTGGCTAATCTCGCACAATATGCAAGATGGTACAAAAATCTTTTTTGAGTCCTCTCTAACCTAAGAAAGAAGAAAAAAAGAAGAAAGAAAAAGTATTTATTGCCAACAGACAAACGACATGCTAACAATATTAAAAACTTATTTAGTTCCTTAGACTAGAGTTAGTAATTGGTACTTATAATTATGTCAGTAATTAAGGACAAAGAGTTAGATATTGACAATTTACGAAGAAAAAGGAAACAACAAAAAATAAGGCAAATGCACGTCGTGGTCGTGGCAACAAGGCTCCCACTCAGCATAATGCTATGCCATGGGCATGCCCATAGCACGGCGCTGGTTTTCAGTGGTTGCCTTATAAATATGTATGTATGACGTACGGAAATCAAGCATGGCAAAAAATATTAGTTAAATAATTGATACAATAATATAAAATAAGTACAGTAAAATAAATAAATAGCGTAATATAAAATAAATAGTGACACAGAAGTCCATGTAAGTCCAAGTAAATAGTGACATCAAAGAAAGTTTGTTTGTTTGCTTGAACGTGCTGATCTTCGAAAGTACTGTATGGATTTGGATGCAATTTGGTATGGAAGTAGCTTGAAGCTTGAGGAAGGTTATAGGCTACTTTTTACGCGACTACAAAAAAGGAGAGTTATGTTTTTACCGTGATAGAATCCACGGGAGCGAAGCCCCGCGTGAGTACTAGTTATTTATAAAAAATTTTTCATCAAGATTTTGATTTTCTAAAAGATACTTTTTTAAATGTAATTTAAGTTTAAGACTATGTGTTGCATAGTGAGGACGCCACACAACCGAGCAATATTCCCGTTTTTCATAGTTTTTGTTTGAGTAGAATTATCGTTATCTGCTTAGCCTTTTCCCGATGTTGGGGTCGGCTTCCTATTCACCCGGATGCAGTTAGTATTTTACCTAAAGCCTGAAGCCTATTAGACCTCCACAACTGTTTAGTTTACCCAGTTACTGGGTTGTACTCGATACCCTTTGGTAAGACCAGGGTCAGGTTATCTGTCTGACGACTGTCAAAGGTATATAAATGACAGCAGGCTAGGCTTACTGTGCTCTCCTGAGGAACGGATGAATCTTGATCTCATTATTAAATAGTCTCACAGACTGGGAGCATAAAACGATTACATCTTCCTTACAACAAGCATTGTTGGACACAATTATATTAAACTAACTGTTGCCCGTGACTTAGTTCGCGTCGGAGGTTTTTCCCGTGTAAATCCCGATCCCGGAGAAAATTCAAAAAATCCTTTCTTAGTACTCCCCTACAGACCCCAAGGAATATACAGAGTTGATACGACAGAGGGGCATTAAATTACACTACGTATACTATACATCTTTAGTGTTAATTTGATACAGTTAAAAAATAAAAAGAGCCAAAACATACTTTTTTTCAAACATACTAAATAGCTTACAAATCAGAGTAAAACGCAACCAGCCTTTGTAAATAAATGTGACTGACCTTAAATACCTAGGTAACAAAGTGGCAACGTAGCACGGCGTGTGTTATCTCTTGTCTTGGTCAGATTTATCGCCTTAAGGTGCATCTCATCAAAATCATTTGCGACTACACTACTTCTCCTATTTAATTTATTTTTGGTACAATGCTTGAAAATGGTACCTAGTATACGCAGTTTAAAGGAAAGCCCCTCGGTCGTATTAACTCTGTAAATGCCAAATTTCAACTTCTTGTGCCCAGTAGTTTCGGCTGTGCGTTGTCTGCCAGTCAGTCAGTAACGGAAGCATTTTATATATCGCCTCTTTACAAGAACAACGTGACATTTTTTAAACCACAACTTTACAGGAGAGCAATTTTAAACATTTAAGCGATGATAAATTCTAAAATATTGATAATACGTTGTCGGAAATCAATTAAATTGTTGCGATAATTAATGTGTTTTCTGAAAATAAGCAAAAAAGAACTCAGTTCAATATGAAATAAGTAAAAAAACTGATTTAAAAAAACACAGACACACATGTCACGTTTTTAATGAAAATATGTCACAAAATGCTTGTAACATATTGATATATCACATTGAAGTTGCTAAATTTATATGTAAGGCTGTGTGATAAGTTAAATAAAACACACTATCAAAATAAAGATCTTGTATTTAAAAAATACAAATTTACTAAAACAATGGTTTACTTATACCATTAAATTAGTTTAAGGCACAGTAATCAATAAGAGATTAATCAATCACAAAGTACTAAGTACTCGCTTTAATTAAAATTAAAAGGTAACTTAAAAATTACTTTCATACAAATAAAAAAATCAAAAAGTTAACTGTACTTAAAGTTATCTAATACTAATTAACGTCTTCTAACACAATTATAGCACCCAGTTAAATAGTACTTAGAAATTAAAAAAACAACAAACATGGATCACCCTTCATAAACATAGAATCACAAAGTCTCTAAATACTAATAAAAACACTATCATTTTAAATGTAGCAATTAAATATTTCTAAAAAATACAATTCCAATAATCTTTGTACTTAATCAGTCTTATTATAACGATTCGTAAAATGGCTTGTAGTGTCAAGGAATGAGGTTTTTATTGACTAAATCCACGAGATCAGATATTTTTGCTGTCTGGCACAATTGTCTGAATAAAAGACCACATCGAGATCTTCAGCCGTTGCGGAAATTTTCTCCAGGTATTTGTAAACACAGGTAGCTATTTCGTTGACACCTCTATTGGCATTAGACTCATCCCATACATAACTCTAAGTTGAAATATTTTATAAGTAATTAATTGTAAAATTAAGTTAATTTATTTTGCACTTGTAGTAAAAAACTGAGACGTCTCCTTTGGGGCATTGGAACACTGCTTGAAGATCATAGACCGCTAATAAAATATTTTTATTGTTCTTATCTTTTTCAATACGACACAAAGTCTTCCTTAAGATGTAATTCATATTGTTGTTTCTCAGATTCTTTCTCTTCATCTGTGATGTTTTTATAGGCTTCACATTTATCGCATAAATCCTTTTTAGGAGTGAACAACGAAATGTTAAAATCTTGTGTGAAAATACGATAAAATGTAATGTAGGTTCCATTTGGGACGTTTTGGGATTTGCATTTTTCCACATAATCGCTATGAAGATCTGTGACAGCTTTGCTACCATCAATATAATTTCGTTTTGAGTTAGCCCGGATGTAGTGTGACTCAATCTTCGGTATAGACTCAGTAAACAATTTGATGCCATTTTTAATGCTTAAATCCACTGCATAATGGTTTGAATGAGTACCTCGGTTATCTTTCATGGAAGAAATATTAGTGTTGCTATTTTTCTTTTTAAAAGCGGCCTCTATGGGTCGATTATAAATCCCCAAAGTATTTTTGAAGAAAATTATACACTATTGGACTTACAGCGTTTCCGTTACTTACGTTTTCAATCGCAGAGATTCACTGTTCTCTATGACACTGAGATCGTTGAATACCATAGCATGTTCGTTTGTAGACGAAAGTGGTTCCTCCTAGTTTTCAATGTTTATTGAAACCATATTAGATGTTACCAGATTTGATCATCCGAAACGTTATTATAGTTAGTAGTGATATTTTATTTCACGTCAGTATCAGAAGAATACTCAGCACGTTTTGTTCGTTGGGTTTCATAATCAGGATCCTTTACCGAGTCGTCGCTGTCTGAAACGTTATAAATGCAATCAATCTCTTGAAGTGTAGTGGTGTGGTATTGGTTTAATCAAATTACCCTCGAATTTTGTGAGAATAGTGGGAAATAATTTATATCCCTCTCTGCATTTATACTAACTTACCTTGATACATAGATGGGCCACTGCTTGAAGTACAGCTAGACCTCGAAGAACTGCTAGAACTAGAGGAACCGCTGCTACTAGTCGAATTACTACGAGGTCGGATGGAATCTACTGCGATGTCTTTGTCTACAAAGATGATTGAAATAATGAAACTATAGCAACATAACTAGAAAAAAATATTTCAGTACAAGTAAAAAAATACCTTCTGTTGATGTCTGCAATGTATTGGTCGAGCTTTTGGCGTTTACATTCACGTCTTGTGTTAAAATATCTATCTGAGAGTTTGAATCACTTAGTTGTACACTTAAATTATTTTTAATACCTGTAGCTAATTGAACTAACATCCTAGATCTTGATGCCATCTGAAAAACTAATTCGTAAAAGTTACTTTATTTTAGCATGTATAATGTAACATTTTAGCGTAATATAAACCCAAACTTAAAGGTTTTCAAAAATAATGATGTAAGATAAAATAATCCATAGTATTTGAAAACGATTCATCAACAACATGGTTACAATCAAAGATATCACAAAGAAAACTTGTAACTTTTTCATCAATAATGTGACAATATTCATTACCTCATTCTCAATACTCACGAATCTTACAACAAAAACGAGTTAATTAACTAATATCACATTATTCAAGTTAAAGTAAATAACAACAAGAAACATACCTTTGCACTAAAAACGTTGTATACTCGTGATGCCACGTTTTTTGTGAAAAGCAGGAGCACTTCACTCGTTGCGCGTGCGGCGCAAACTAACGCGTCGCGTTGTCGAAGTCATGCGCCACACCGAAAGAGACAACGTGATAACGCCATTTGCCACGGTCGTGTCGTCTTTTTCACTCATAACTCCTCGAAAATTCACTTTTAAAATACCGTGTTTTTGTAGAAAATAAAATTCGATATCGCGGTTTTGAATATCAAATAATAAAAAAAAAAACGTTTTTATGAGATGTCACGTTGCTCTTGTAAAGAGGCGATATGTATATTGATTAATATTTGAGGTATTTCCTCTTTTAGCTATCTCCATCGAAAGTATTGTAAAAGCTATTAAAATTGTATTTTGCACCCAGAGATATAAGTTATTATGACAACAAAATAATTTAATTATTAGATCGCATTTTACCCAACACTAATTACCATAAAAAGTTAACCAAACAGTTAAACCGAGGTTTAACGAGCGTATAGCTGAACCAAATGCGAAGTTATAATAATGTAGTTTAGATAGAGTTAGTTCAAAAGTTCATATTTGAGCGGTGCCGTGTTTAAACCAAATTGATACCATTATGTGAACGTAATGTGTAATCCAACTATTGTCATAGCTTAAGCTCCTAATTAGATAGGCTACTGTCCAATTGCGGCTAAGAGATACTACAGTGTTTTTTTTATTATTATATAAGGTACTCCAACTACTTATTCACTAATAACATTTTACATATTTAACTTAAACATCTATTGTCATGGTGAATTTGTCACTTATAGAAGTACACAGCTTAAACATAAATAAATTACAGTACATACAAAACTATGAGATCAGATTTAAATTAATATTAAAGATTATAAAATGAGATACTTAACAATATAATAGTATGGCAATATAAAAGAAATAATATGAGATATATACATAAGATTTACTTACTCAATAAGCAATGGATACTCTGTTTTTTTAATACTATTATTGTAAGTAAAACGACTGCAATAAACGTGATCAAAATGTTATGAGTGAATTGGAATTAAAAGCTTTTTACGGAACTGGTAAAAACTGTCGGCAAAGATGTCAATGTTGCTGTTACTGTGGGTTATATTATAATTAGCCATAAGTCGGTTCATAGGGGCACTGCGACCAAGGTTTGTTTTTGATGGGGACAAAGCAAGTATATCTGTTTTACGTACAGATCTAGTTATAGTGCGCCTAGGTACAGATATATTAAGTTTAGATATAGATTAATAGAGTGTTATCCTATATTAAAAGAATAATTTATATTACATTATTCAAAGACGAAATAATACAAAGTCTCCATAACTTCTCGATTAATTTGACTTAAATGTTTCTTCATTAAAAACAGGCTAGGCGTAAGTACCACCACCACATAACTTCTTATGATATTAAAAATTCAATCCGCAAACGCAAGTTGGTTCTCGCACAATATTCACGCCAGAAAAATTAACGATCCATCCAAATAATTAGGAAGATCAAATTAATTATTTTCATAACATGAAATTCCGACACACTTTTTCGGTATACTGTCCCAATTTGAACGGATATACTATAGAGACAGCTGGGTCATACTCAGAAAAAGTGTACATTTTGGATTTGTAACTAAACTGATAGGTGACGATACTGAGAATCTCCGTTACGAAACTGATGTCATAAGGCATCGCACACACGGATTGGGTGAAAAAGCATTATTTTTGGAGTATCAATTTTATTTAGATTACTTAAAAAAAAAACCCTAAAATCTTACTTATAAACAAAATAAATTTATACCAAGTATAACAAAGGAATAACCTTGTCTTTTCTGAAATGGGAATGGAAAATTTAGTTACACACAACAACTTTTTATTCTTCTGAACTAAGCTTAATAATTTCTCAGTTTTTTAACATAACGCAATATAACGAAAATGAGAATAAAATCTGAGAAATTATAATCTCTAAAAATATTTTTACGTTAACCACGTGCTTATAGCACAAGCCCTGAGCTTATTCTTTAAGATAATACAAAAAGCAAGAAAAGGACATAGTAAGTAAACCAGAATAAACTTCACACAATAATAGTCTTTTTGTCATTCACTTGATACACGTCTTAACTTCACGACTACGACGAAAACAAAAATTTTACCACCATAGTGATTTTGACGTAAGTAATAATGATGCTATAATAGGAAAAATAGTTATACCACTTTAAATCATTGTGTTTCTAATTTTATTGCGTGTTACTAACCCTGAGTAACGAAACTTCATAATTTTGGGACAAAGATTGTTTAATTAAAATAAATTCTTCTATATGCAATTTAGGAAAAAAAATTGTCCCAATTAGTTACTTGATTCATCAAGAATAATATAGCCACAGTCAATATTACATAAAGCGATGAGTATTCGTAACAATACATTTCTGAAAAAGTGTAGCGGGCCTTGGGACACTAAAAAAATGTATGAAGATATTTTTAGCAATGTTTTGGCACCCAAAAAATATACTCTTTTAATGAAAATTTAAGTTAAAATACCAGGCTAATCTTCATATCAATAGACAGATATAACAACAAAGTGGAGAAAAAGTAAATATATCATAACATTCGATATATATTTAAATATGAAGTAGCAGGACAAGAAATAAAACCAAATGTACACTTTTTCTGAGTATGACCCAGCTATCGAAAGCCTGACATGTGTTTCGATCAGATACCTATGTTTTTGTTGGCTTCGTATTTTCACCCGAATAATTAGTATTCGGTTACTGTCCCGGAGGCTAATTGGATTGTTAGTCAAACTGACGTACAAATACTGACATCGGCGTCAGCGGCGGCATCATTTTGCTTCGTACACGTATCGAGAGCAGATTTATATTATAAATATCTACCTTCTATTGAATTTAGTATACATTATAGAGCTTCATAAAATTGTAAAATTTCATGCCATGATAAAACGCAGTCCCTGTATGGAATTTATTGGAATCTTAATATTACATCCACCAATCTACATTTTTTTAAAGCGTGTCGATGGCGAATATTTTAAATGTTTGAGCTAAAAATCAGCTACGCCAATTCTGCTCACTGATGCAGACATAATATCTTCAAGTGTACAGGTGACAGTGCATGGGGTGCAACATATAAGGTGGGCCACTGTGTGTCGAGATATTCCGCATATGAAATTGAGATCTGACTTGTCCGTGAATCCCCTTGTGATGAGGTTATCTTTGCTACGGCTGCCGTAGTTTCGCAGTCGGTTAAGGCAATTTCAAGCCTTTTTAGGAATGCCTACAAATTACACTCTTGGATTCTTTAATAACTTTCACATATTTAAGAAGGTAAGTGGTGGTTTTTATGAGTAAGTACAAAAGAATTGCATCTATTGAACTTGGTAGTAAACCACTATTAATACTAGCCTTTGACAAATGCTTGACCCGCCAGAAAATAGGAAATCGTAAAGATCTTCAATTGAGGAAGGATAATAATATCCATTTTCAAAGCCCTCATTTAGTAAAAAATATAAATATCTTCCCACAATCACTTGTAAAGGCCTTCAGTAGTTTCAGTGACGTGCACCCAAATGTAACAAAAAAAGAAACAAAGATGTTTGATAAATTCACATAAATACCGAGGCTTGCTGCATTAATACGAGTTTATATGTTGTTGTCTAGATTTCACAAATTTTGTTCGACTAATTACCTTTTTATCGTATTTGTACACTTTTGATTTAGTAGTTTTATGAAAGATCTACATAATCTTCAGCCTATAAAAATGCTCAATTCTGAATAGAGTCAGTGCTTTTAACTAATTTCTGAAACAGAATAGGACAAACATAGATCATTTTACTTATCCGTATAACAAACTCCATGTTAGTACACAAAAACCTACACCAATAACTAACAAGTTATAACCACCTTTCAGTACAAACTGTGTAGACAATGTTAATACAAAACATCCTTCAACAAACTTTTGAACTATAAATTGTATTATACACCAATTTCCTCTGAGTCTCTACTTATACAAAATTAATGGAGAGGATTTAATACACAAACAGTTTCGATAAAACCCTACAAAACAATGCCAGTATACAATCATAAACAACTTCAGCCCTCAACTATACAACGTGTAACTTACGACTTAAGAAGAACGAAGAGAATTATCGTGTTATTGCCAAGTGACGTAGAAAGTTATTAACCCTCGTAGTGCTGTGACAAGTCTGTTATGATTGGCATTCAAGAAACATATGAAACCGATAATTTGGTATCAATTTTGAGTCAGTTATTTTGTGCTGAAACTGTGCATATAGACTCCATACCAGATGTTGTCTTCAGCCCTTGTGGATAGATATAGGGTTTCCGTTACACCTTGTATAAATCTGACATTATTTTCATGTTACTTGGGGTCGGCACAACACTTTTTTGTCCATTCTGTTTTTATCAACAGTAATCCTGTTACTGACTCTTCTTTGGTCAATCTCTCTCACGCCAAAAATCTACATTCATATTTGAGTCATCTGGTTAGCCTTTTCGTAACTATGTTGGGATTGGTTTCCAGAATACCCAGAAGCAGCTAAGTACTAGAGTGATCGCGACGATAGGTCATGGTGAGCAAGCAATGAAAGAATAGTGGACTGTATAACATGTAATAACGTAAAAAGATGATTAATTACAAACGGTACGGTTGGTTTACATACGCGGACAAAGGTTACGGGACTATACCATGCGCGAGCGCAGCCGTGCTTAGAGACGTGCAACAGCTGACTGTGTGGCGTGGGGGCGCGCGCTCGGCCGTCGACCGCCGCGGTGCGAGCCGTTGCCCCGCACCCCTTTTTCACTGCCAGCGCGCGGCGATGTTGAGACGGGTGGACTCAACATAGAGTTTTCCATTAAGTGACTCCCTATCTGACTTTCACAACCCAGTAGCTAGTTAACACGATACCTCTTTGTTAGACTAGTGTCATATTTACTGGATTCTGACTACCCGGAATGACTGTCAAAGATGTTCAAATGACAGCCGGAACTGGTGCTTTCAGAGGCACTTTAGTATCACACCATCAACTTCCAAACTCTGGACTATAACTGAGAAATTCCTTACAAAAAAACCCAATAGCACTTTTTGCCTAACCCGGGAATCGAACTCAAGACCTCGTGTTCTACAGTCGCGCTTGCGACCACTACGCACTACACACGATTGACGAGGCAGTACATTTATATTTAAGTATAGATCTTTTAATAGGTCGAAGTCTTTTAAATGACTTATTGAATTTACTTTTTACTTTTGACATATGATATTTTTTTTTTTACTTTTGTTTTGTTTTGTTGTGTATATTTTGACTTTTCATATTTTTATTTTTGTGATGTATACTCTTGATTGATTTATTAACTATTGCTAATCTCTATAAATTTATATTATTAGGTTTAATTTAAAATTATCAAATTGATTAATTAAAACATTTGCACGCCATCGTATAGGCAAACATGTCTGAACTTTATTTTCGTTTTTAATGTTATCTCACATGCGTTTTTATTCTGTATGTGTACACATATTTGGAGCAAATAAAGAAATCTTATCTTATCTTATCTTATGAGTTTGACCCTCTAATCTCGGACTGCCAAATTTTCAAATAAAACAAAAGTTAAGAATCCACTGTATGATCTAAAGGACTCTTAAAGGCGAATATAAGTATCCCACAATGTTTTTACTAACCCTCTCATGGGCTGACTGAGGTAAACCCAGTTTTAACAATTTCTATTTAATTACAAGCCTTGCTATTCCATCTCCAAAAGTTCAATAAACACTATAATACAAAACAAATATAAGGCGATATTAAATTTGAGCAAATTCGAGGCAACTCTCGTTATTTTGTTTACTAACGCAACGTAATAATTGTGTTTCAAATATATGTACAAGTACCTAAGCTTGACTCAGACTTCGTATACGTATTGTATCAGTCCCTTTCTTTGGTAACCGAGAAGGACTAACTTTGTAGACCATTCTCGGTGGTTGTAACAACTTTGTTGAGATGATAAGCAGAATCTGTGTAACACGAAACAAAGAAAAATCAAGAAAGAAATTGTTTGGTCTTTCCTCACAGTTGATGATGAAAGCATATAAAATATAATATAGCATATGAATTGCAACATGCACTGAATTTCCAACGACTCGTATTTTTTACGTCGTAGTGATATGAATTTTGTGTCGTCTCATCTTAATTTTTTCGCCCATTCTTTAAAGTTAATCGTCATTTCATCTTTTTAGGGTTCCGTAGCCGAATGGCAAAAAATGGAACTCTTATAGTTTCGTCATGTCTGTCTATCCGTCCGTATGCCACAATCATTTTATTCTGAAACCATTAAGACTACACATATGTCACTTAGTAGGTAGACGTATTCTGTGAAACGCTTTAATAATATTAGCGTACAAGACTTACAAAAATGAAAACGTGTTTAAAGCGTGTTTTGTGCACTAAAGATTATAGTTGTGCACAAAACACGCAATGCCATTTTATTTCAATTCACATAGTACTATTAGGAAACAAAAGTAGAATAGTTGTGACAGATTAAAACATAAAGAACGTAAACTCTTAATTCAAAGATGAATTTAAACCAATATAAATATAATTAATATACAGATTTCACTTCAAAATGGTGCCTTCCAAATGGCACCTAAATGATTTTTTGATGCCAAGCCGGTTTCTGGACATTTATTATAATCTTAGAATGAAGATACATAAAACAACTAAACAAAAAGCTTCAATAAAGAAACTTCCACACAAATTGGCACGGTGGCAAAATAAATTTCAAACGGGAAGACAGCGGCACTAAACGTTTCCAAGTTTTTCTGTTGCCAACATTGGCGGCTCAGTAACAAAAGCGGATAAATCGGCCGAGTATACCATGCATTGTATTCGTATTAAGTGAGAATAGACGACGCTATCCCTCGGCGCGACAAAAGCATTTCACTACTCAAACACTGATGTAGGAAGCATACATAGTGCAAACAATGTAAGGATAGACACCACTGTGAATATTTTTGCGAGTTTTTATCAGTTGAAAAGGTAATATAAAATGTATCAACTTCTTATCACAAAAGGGAGTCGTAAAAGTGACTGAGAAAAAGGGTAATGGTTTTTCTAGTGCGTTTTATTTATCTAGTAGCAAAACATTGCGTCTTTTCTTCAGTGGGTCGAGCAATCTATCTTCTGTTTACAGTTATCAATTGAATCGACATGAAGTTGGTCCTTCAACTGTTTATTTGCTCACAAACGAAATATCTTTTATGTATGTTTTTATCAATACATAGAAATAAAATTGAGTCTATCTGTGATTTATAATAACTGTGTCTTCTAAAGTGCGTAAGGTTTAAATAAAATTTGTCTGTCTTTCAGTTTATCCCGATTTCAATGGGACTTTCACTGGAAATAATGGGGATAATAACATTGAGACTACTTTTAATCTCGGAATTCCCGCCAAATCTGGATTTACGCGGGATAAACTCCCAACGCGTACTCGGCTAGTCCATATAAATATATGAATCACTTGTTTAGTATATCTATACCAAACCAGCGTCAGGCAATTTGCATTTGTCTGGCATTTTGTTGAACTGGGCCTATTTGGCACAGCCGTGAGGCACAAGCAACGCTGTTTTATTTAATTATGTTGTTGTTTTAGTTTTATTGAATTACTTTTTTTAGTTTTAGTTTTTTTTTTGTATTTATTGCGTGCCTTTACATCTGGGTCAAATAAATTTTATTTTCTTCTTTCTTTCTATAAATTATGCAAAAAGTTGCTATTTAATAGCAACTTTTTGTATAATTTATAGCAATGTACGTTTTTAATTTCTAATAATTTTTAAGTTCTAACGATTTGTATGTCTCTAATCCTGTTTTCCATTAACACGATTTCCTAGAATGTTATACTTTAGTGAACACCAAAACGTTAACAGTTTACTTCAGTAAGTTCGTCTAAAAATACATTAATCTTATCAAAGCAATTACATAATGAACAGCTTGACTTGCTTCACTTCCTCGTTTTATTTTAATTCCCTAAAAGCTTTGCAGTTTTCAATAATCTCTCTTTTTTGCTCGACGTGATTAATCCCGGATTTTCCAAGGCCGCATCCCGTCCCGATCTTATATACTTCGTAAGCGTTCAATATCGCTGTTTGAAAAAAAAAACAGGCCAGAGGATTTTGCAATTTTAGGGCAATGACCTTTTGTTTTTATTTTACTGGGAAGACAAAAGCAGCACACGTCAGTATGTCGACAGACAGAGTTCCGTATATACACATTCAAACTTTTTTATGACTTTTGGTTTCATTCCATTTCAGAACAACCGTAAAATAATAAGCTCCAGCTTATCAAACTAATAATAATTCTACAGCCAATCAGAGCGAAGTGGTTTTCCAATTGCCATAGACTTAAGTTGTACACTAATAAGACTTCAACTGCCGTTCGTTCGAGTGTTTTGACTCCTGAATGGATCGTATCACGACACAGACATTTGGTATTGAATGCAAAAGTTTTGCTTTTACAAATTGCGGATATACATTATGTTAACTAACAGAGGGCGTTCCCGTTAACCTGCAATAGTATAGCATCCATACATGCTAAAAAAATATTACCATTCGGAAACAAAATGTTTTTTTTTTTTTAATATTAATATATTCACTACAAATGTTAAATTGATACGTAAAAGAAACTCTCTGGTAGCACGCGTACTTGAAGGACGGCAACGTTGCAATTTATTTATGAATGACGGGCTGCGTGTGCGGCGATCTTATTGATGTGCTTATACTATTGCGGGTTAACGGGAACGCCCTCTGTTAGTTAACATACTGTATGTTAAGAAAATATACGAAATCGCGTTCGTATTCGATGCTTGAATGACGTCACCTTTTTTTTAAAGAGAATTATCAATGTGAGTAGGATTCACATTACTAGCAATCTGGTCCCCCTCCAACTAAGCTAAATATGCTTGAGTCTGGAGTGGGTTCAGAGTAATAGTGTAATGAGTGGGTTCAAACCCGCGACATCTCAATCACAAGTCTCATTGGTTAAGGCACTAGGTTTATTGCTTGGTTTATGGCAACGACCATAAAAAAAATACCACCACAATTTATCGATCTATATGCATAAAAATAAATTGTTGTTCGTTAGTCTCGCTAAATCTCGAGAACAGCTGGACCGATTTTATTAATTCTTTTTGTATTATGTTCCCTCTCATGCAGGGAAGATATAAAAGATCAGAAAGATAACGTTTGTCTGGTTAGCTAGTTTTTCATAAAGACTTATCCAGCTTTTCGTTTTGCAATGTTCTCACATTGTGAGAGAAACGCTGAGACTCTGGAGGATTTAGAGCTAATGCAGCCGATGCTGGGCAGTGGGATTGATCTAACTGGACAAAATTACACGTTCTAAACGCAAGTGGGGATCTCAGTAAATCTCCAGGAGAGTGCTGAAATGATTTTTTCAACCATCGTATGTTATCTTTAGTTGAGCCAGTAATAGGCCAATTTCATTTTGATTCCATTCTTGAAAAAAGAAGTCTGGCGACTAAAAGATTTAAATGAGGTTTTATATTATAAACATCGTTAACTCTAGTATGCCACCACGTTTGATCATGTTTCCATGCATAATCTTCAGCCAAATGTTTCCATTAGACAATATCGCTTCGTTAACGATATTGCCACATGTCCTTTAAATTCTTACTCATAGTTCATTGAATTTCATTAATATGTGGATGCATCCACCGTCTTTGTCACTCAAGTGCCTCGTATTTATCGGTACAATGTGGCTTGTGTATCGGTCAGGTGTCCTTTTGAGCAAACTGGGACAGATTCACTTTGCAACACTTGGATCGTCCCTGGTTCTACACGGTCTATATGTTCCTTTATTAAGGAAAAAACTGGCTTGTACATTCCCAGAAAAATTTATAAAAGATTTCAACTGAAGATAAAGTTTTCTTTTCATTTATTTTACGAAAACTCAAAAACCAGTCTTGTATATTTAAGCTAGATTTAAGAAACTTTATACCGGGGAACCTTTTATGAAAGCATTTAATTTTTAGGTTGAAAACCCTACTGAATCTTGAACATAATCTTAGTTTTATAGTTATTGGTTGGATATTGCGGAACCACCGAGAATACGATGGTTTCTGCTTTCAAAACCACTATTACAGTACAGTGTATCCGTAATTTAGAACACATTGACCACCATACGATGATCCACCGCAGAACTGTGAGAGAAAGAGATGGCTAGAAGAGAACAGAGAGAACATAAAGCAAAACACAGCAACAAGCCACATAACTTCATCAAACTGTAATAATACGGCCACAGTGGCAATAAACAAAACAATAATTCCAAAAGCGATTAATAATAACTGGCGTGTTACCAACTTGCAAAACGGTCGATGCGAACCACTTTAGGTCCGAAGTCCTGCTCTAGTTTGTCGTCTTAAAGCCGTAAGACAACTTAAGACATTTCGAGCGCACTCCAAGTGAGAGCTGAAACTTAAGATTGTAAGTCTAGTAAGATAGTCATTGGGAAATGGACGAAATAGATTCAGAATCCTTTTATAGGCAGTAAACTGTTTTACAAAAGAGTTTCGTGTAGCAGTGGTATGGCGTGCAGTACTCCAAGCACTTATTTCAATGGGACCGTTTAGTTTTATATGGAAAGTTTTAGTCAGGTTTTTTATTGCAGTTTTGGTTTAGAGAGAAAGTGAACTTTGATCACCAATAGATATTTATAGCAAATAGCAACATTTTGTTATTCTGTGGAGCTCATAAAGTCTATGTATTGTAATGTATGATGTACGTGAAACAGATAGGTCATACATTTTGTAATAAGGGATCTTTTATTTATTTTGAAAATAATTTAAACAGTCTATGAAACCCTCACAATAAGGTCTACCTATCAGCTATTACTTTATACATACATTGCTTACATTACTAGCCAAGTGTGCACCAAGTTTCAACAGGATTGGTGCTGTAGGTTCAGGGCACTGCAACAAACGAACAGACAGACATACAAACGAACGATTCGTAAACGATTCTACTTTTTCATTTAGACGTACGAGATTAAAAAAGTATGCTCAAGTTATAATGGAATAAAGTTTATTATTTCACTGAAAGAATTCAGAAAAATATTTTTTCAAAACTTTGCTTCAAAGATGCCTACGCAGCAACAAAAACATTGAAGTTTTCCAATACCAAACTCTATTACCGAAGCAATAACAGTTTATACTACTTTCTGTTTTTGTGTGTGTTTTGGTGGCATTTGTTTTAACAATATTTTCTTACCAATAATACCTAAATATTGTTACACTACGATTGCACAGAATTACTACCGCGGTCTTGAATGCTGGCTCCGAATATTGATGGCAGAAAGCGCAACTAGTGCTGCATAGAGAAGCCCTTTTGAAATTTATTTCGAAGGTAAAATCATCTAAAGACTCCTCCCGCTCTGAGTGGAACGAAAGGGAGTGTCAGAGTTCTACTGACTGTAAATCCGTCCTTTTCCTTCAATTGCTCTTACGTTCTGGGACCGCGGTAGCAACCCCGGCAGGCAAAGGCCCTGTCGAGACCCCCAATGCTGCTGATTACTCGGCCGAAGATCTGATGCCAATCCCCGAGGCCAGGGGCGTCTCTGGCGGCGGCTGGGGTGTAAATTGTCTCTCTTTCACGCGTTCCTCCTTCGCTGCCATGACTACTAAACTTTTCAACCTAGAACATAACTGAGTACACGAGCCTCAGCATCACAGCGTCAGCAACACACATTCGTTACACGCGCCAGAGTCACCGGCACACCGTCAGCACTAAGAAGTGACCTAATGAGATCTTCGCTTCATCGGCTCAATACACATACAGCACACATGTAAATAGCCATCAATGTGTATTGACCATAATATTTGTATATAATATAGTTAATTTATGTAATAAATCAGTCATCAAGCTGGAGTTGCGTGTGATTCATACCCTATACTTCCTCTTACTGTGGCCAAGACACCTTTAGCCATCATCGGTCCTATGAGTCTGTGGGATCGGCAGTAAGAAAACCATTCCCTGTGTACATTGCACGACGTACACAACCCTTATTCCTACCCAAACCGTTACCGTAGGTCTCCTTGTAACAGACTTCCCGTATATAAAACCAACGCAGCCTGCGCTTGGTCTGGTTTGTATGGTAGGATAGGGCTTTAGGGTAACTAGGGTGATAGGTATTGGTGTAGGGCTAGGTTGATAGTCAGTAGGGCTTAGGTAATTACTAGGTACCAGGCTCAACTGTCTGGAACATAGCCATCACTGTACGCACTTGGACTCGACCGTATTGAAAGGTTGGTCCCGGTGTGTACAGTTTTGTAGGCGTTTACTATACATACACAGCATAATTTGAACTAAAAACTCGGCTATCTTCTTTTTAACACGCTTTTATTAGGTCGACCTGTATGTAACTAACTATGTAATGGAATCTAAGGTAACTAATTTAACCATCTTCCAAGGGTCGTAGCGAAATGAAAATTCGCAGCTGTATGTAGTATTGTCATCAATACAATAATATGGTAATGTCAAACTGATCTGATGATAGAGCCAGAAGATATGAACTGGAACTTTATGATGGAAAATCGTATCATAGCTGTTTTGGATTTCTTAGAAGTCTTGAAATGAACTTTGACCACGATTAGGTTTCAAGGTCTGATGATGAAGCCGGAAGATAGGCACAGGAATTCCATGATGGAATTTCGTATCATAGTCGTGTTTGCACTTGTGAGAAAGGCCACGTAATGGACTTTGAACACGTTCTTTTTTGTTTTTACGTGCATTTATAAAAACGTGTTCTTCTAGTGTTTTTTAAACTATTAATTTATTATAAAACTCAACTGTAATAGATTTATAAAGAAAATTGCTGTTGCATTAAACTGGACACTAATGAAATTCCGTAGGTACAACTTGTATGGCATGTTATCGAGTAGCACGCTAGGGTCGCCTTTGTTCAGAGAAGATTGTAAAAATAAACTCCAAAGTATAAGCATTTTTGAGTAAATACTTAAATGATGGTAGCACACACATTCATTTAAATTATTATTTTCCAGCCAAAATATGTACATGTGATACTATGACTACAAAAAATTCAATAGAACTTCATAGTGTCAAGTCTATTTCAAAGTGTCGAGATATCTGTCATAGTATTCTTCAAAATGGTGCATCTACATTTGTTAGTCTTCGTCAGCGGTCAAATTTGAAATGGACACTGTTTTGGACTCGAAGTATGGAGTAGTAGTAGGTATCATAGGACAGCGCCAACGAGTATATTTATAAAATACTGCAGCATGCCCGCAGCGTCAAACACGTGAAAATTTTCTTTTTAACGAAAAATTTAAAAAGTGGAATTCCCTGCCGGAGTCTGTGTTTCCCGATAGCTATAACCTTGGGGGTCTTTAAGTCAAGAGTGAATAGGTTAATTTTAGGTAAGCGTGCTCCATCTTCGATCACATCATCACTTACCATCAGGAGAGATGGTCGTCAAAAGCAAACCTATTATCAATAATAAAAAAATGCCTATGTTGTTATCCAATGTCAAACCGGTTAAGTTGTTTAGACGAGAAACTGTCAAACACACATAGGTAACACCTTCGCATTTATAATATTGATAGGGATTTTACGATTTTAACACAAATTCCCTGTTTCCTGTGCTTTTAAACTGGTGATTAAATCCAATTAAAATTAATTTGCTCAATCAGCAAATAATTAAATCCAAACGTAGTCCTATGAGACCACTCTTTATTTATTTAGACTGAATGAGTACTGAAAATTATTTAAATCGGTGTTCGTGAACATGGCAGCAACATGTGTGTTTATTATAATTTGTATACATGCCGTTAATTACTTAATAACTATGCCAAAAGTAAACATTAGGTATTACAATTAGCGCATACATTAAGTTAAAAGCTGAATCCTGACACGACTCAGTAAAGTACTGTGCGAATACTGGCTAGCATTAGTTCCGAATTGGAATCCCATCAAGTGCTTAAATTTATGTTATTATGACGTAATACATTTTGTTTAACATAAAGACTTTGTTACACAGTTTCAATTTTATAATCCGCCATGTATTAGTCAGAATGGATCGTAGCTACGTAAATTAACTTTGTGATTCATATGTTTGTATCATATATATGTTTGTATAAATGACACAATCATATTTCGGTTTTGGGAAATGTGCTGAATTTTAAAAACTGCTGTCGGTATCTCGCTCAAACCATATTTTTTTAAGTTACATGGCGACATACATTTTCACTTTTTTCACACTTTGAAAGTGAGAAAAGATTGACTTTGAGAAAAATAGTTATAAGAACCTCAATTTCTCTATCTATAGAACACCGCACGTATAGGTCTGAAGAAAAAAAAAAACTAAAGTTTCAGTTCCATGTATGGGGAGTTTTTATTTTTGTATAAATTCGTAAAGCGATTAATAGAATGCATATACGTATCTAGTTTCAACTGTTTAGTCCTAGTAGATTCGAAATAAAATGGCTTTGACATACATAATGTCAAAGCCACACACAGACACACAGACAGACAGGTATAACGAATCTGTAAGGCTGTTGTCCCACCGCCGACGATGAACGAGTAGAGATTAGAGCTAGCATCTAAAAACGAGTTGGCGAGCAGCGAGCAGCGAGTGTGTTGTTCCGATAGTTAAGTCGCTGAGCTATCATCTGGTTGGTCTCTGAGCGTGAGTTCTGACCGCTGAGCGAGTATTATCTTGGACAGCTCTTGTCGCTCAGCGACAAAACTAGTGAAGCGAGTAGTGTGAACAGCCGCCGGCAGTGTGAACAGTCAGAGAACAACTATTAATATATACATCTTTTTTGTTTACACGGAATGTATATATTATTGTGCTTCTTGAGCGAGTAAATCACCGATAGTTAGTCGTTTACTCGCCGGCAGTCAGACTACTGCCTAAGGAAACCTTAAAATGGACAGGTATGTATTAATTATGTTCATTTGTGAACTTATGTCAAATAAGAATAAGAAAATCATTCTTTATTTCTTACTAGCTTCATTCGCGTGGGAGGATTTTCCAGCGTAAATCCTAATCCCGTGGAAATTCTGGGACAAAAAAGTAGCGTAGGTATGTGTTATTTCAGGATGTCATCTATCTACTAGGTACCAAATATCATTAAGATACATTCATTAGTTTTTTACATCCATAGATCAATACATTCATCCTGCAAACTTCCGCATTTATAATTATATTTATATTAGTAAGATTTATAACATCATTTACACAGTTTGAATGCGCAGCGCTTGTCTGTTTAACTCCCTCAAGGTTATTTGCGGCTTTCGCCTTCCAGAACCTTTCACCGAAACCGTGGAAATGCTTAGTTCAAAATACTAAACGGGCATAATATTAATGCATTTGTTAATATTAGCAAACTACAGAATAACTAATAACTTTCATTTGCAGCAGTATGTATGTTATATCAACGCTTATTATGTTCGTGTAACGCTCCAGCTAAGTTAAATATGCTTGTATCTGGAAGGGGTTCACGGCAATATGTAATGGGTGGGGTTCAAACCCGCGATCTCTCGATCACAAGGCCGAAACCTTAGCCATTGAGCTATTGACGCTTCAAACCCAAATTGAACAACAAACGTGAACCATGTCAATGTATGTTGTAATGTAGGTATACCTGCCTACCCATTTATTTATTTATTTAAACTTTATGTACAATAGTGTAAAGTCTAACTTTGGGTTAAAAAAAACACATACCTATTGCATTCAGCCTGACGTTGAAAAATGATGGTTCAATGTTTTAAAGGCCTCAATTTTCACAAACGCTTATGAGCCTGTACTAATTATTGATTAAAAGTAATCTCTTCTTCTTCTACTGACTAAAAACCCACCCTGTTTAGTTGCCTAATTCATTATCCTGAAACCACGATATATTAAAGAAGCTTTGAAATACAAACATGTTGTTGTGGGGTGTTCGTACTTATTTTTATAAAAGAGATCACGAAGAACTCAAGTATTTAAATTAGATGGTAAGTATATGGGTCTTAAAAGCGTAACTGCCAAGCGTGGGATCCTGGGTTTAGTTTCCAGGTCGGGCAAAAGTGTATTTAGATTCATCACGAATTAATTTATTAATTTTTCGATTGAAGTCCGAAACTTGAAGGTTGGTGATGTGATGCCCATGTGCCTTGAAGAGCACATAAAACATTTGTCCCTCTGATTCTTATTTATTTATTTATTTGTCTCAGACCATTGATTGATTCAGTAGTCTCGAATAGCCGCGCCATCAAACTTTGAGAGTTAACGAACATAGAATACATGAGATTTTTCGCACACTTGTGTACTACCTATGTATAATAATTATATCCTACGTAATGTTTTTTCTTTGTCTAATCCTTGTTGAGATTTTCCACCGTGCCGAAATTCAATATAAAATCGTTAGAATACCATCCATGCTATACGCAAAACTACTCTACCTCTTTTATTTTGTTATCGAGGTGATACCTGTAAAAGTCAAGGAGTGTAGAATTTTTGCCTCACCTAGACCACCACAGTGGTCACCAGATTCAGATATATATATAGAACTCCACCCACAGAAGTTTCCTAAGAGAACCCAGGGCTTCCCTCCACATGGGTAGGTACTGCATGTGCCATACTTCAAATAACCAAAACCTATCTAGTAAAAACGCATTAATAAACAGCAACAGTACTTTCGTAATAAAATCTCGTAATCTCGCAAAGAGGAGTCAGAACATTCACCTTTTTTAATTACAAGCGCTTTAGCGTATGCGATGCAGCGCTGAGTGAAATTCACAATGCGTTTTAGAGCTTAAACAGCATAGAATTTCCACGAAAACGTTCCTCTCGTAAAACACATTTAAAAGATAATAGCTGCGATAGTGCTATCTAAGTTATTGTCTCCTGATTTAAATGTCTAGATTTAATTTTCTTTATCCTCTTGTAAAAAGGTTTTTTGAGAAATCCAACTTTTTTTTGCGAATAGTCTTGCTTTACTTGGGAAATTATGCTCTTGCAATGTTTACCTATACGAGATTTTACTAGTGTTGCCCAAACGAGAGTCTCGCAAGAGTCTTGCAAAATGTAACAGAGTCTGTTACATTGTTCTGAGATCTCAACTACCGTTTAATAAATAGCAATAGGATAATCGCTAATTGCAAGACTCTTGCGAGACTCTCGTTTGGGCAACACTAGATTTTACAGATGGCTTTTTATAACTTCGGAAAATTATGTTCGTTAATGTAAGCGGATTTAGTTTTTATAAAACTGGTAGGTACCTACAACATTTCTGAGTACGTCTTCTAATGGTCGGTGCCAAAATTTTATAACTATACACCTACTAACTTTTACGCGCGGCTCCGTTCATGAACTGATCACATGTGATCAGTTAAATAAAATATGGCTATGTCATTTTTGCAGAGATAGATAAAGGGCTGACCCCTTCAACTATCTCCGCACAAAAAAGACATGGATTGGTAGATCTATTTTGACGCGAAAGTACGACAAACGCACTGTCGCATTTATAATATACATATATAACATAGTATAGACGAGCTCGTGGCTAATTAATAACAGCCTTACGGGTTGATCTTCAAGATTAAGCAAGGCTTGTCGAGGCCGGACTTTGGATGGCTGAGCATCTTAAAATTTAGAGACTTCTCCCTGCCTTGAAAAGTACGTTAAGCTGATGGTCTCGTTCCGTCAGTGGCTGTCATTTGTACATAGTTCACAGTCTTTACGGATAGTCGGAAGCCAGAAATCTAACACTGGTTTTGCCAAGGTGTATCGTATTACCCAGCCGTTGTAGAGGTCAAGTAGGCAGTTGCTTCATGAAAAGCACTGGTAATAATAGTATCCAAATAGCTTCAACCTAGGGGTCTTTAAATCAAGAGTGAATAGGTTACTTCTAGGTAAGCGTGCTCCATCTTCGACCACATCATCGCTTACCATCAGGTGAGATGGTGGTCAAACGCGAGCCTATTCTGAATTTAAAAAAAAATTGCTGCATTCAGTTAGACTGTAAGTACAATAGAGCTGGGAAAAGGATAAGCAAGTGATGATTATAGTATAGTATGTAGTAGTATAATTTAAACATTCCGGCTAAAACTCGGTATAATCCACTTTTACGGGTACCTTTAAGCTCAACCAAGTGTAGGCAGAATTCATTTATTGTGCGTGCAAGCAGAAGCTTTAATAATCGGTGTAAGTTGCACGATTTTGATCCGTGTATAACAAGTGTGATTGATTTTTTTTTAATTATTATTATCTATAGTTACTGTGCTGTATGTGTTATTTATATCTGCTATCTACTTAGTCATTTTGAATATTGTATGTGTGATATGGTAAAATCACAGACGGACAATTAAATTTTATTTATATGTAAATGAAATTTTAAAAAATATGCATAATTATGTACTAAAAATTGATCCTCAACGCTGTCGGCTGGCAACGTACCCAAGATACTGGTGGCATTGCCAGCCGACAGCGTTCATGATCAATTTTTTGATGCTTTATTCTAGTTTGTATTTTAAGTATTTTAGTACATAATTATGTATATTTGATATGGTTATTTTAAGATTATACACCTATTAAGTGTTCACTGTAAGATTTTCCTGCATATAAAAGTGAGGACTTTTGATTGGCTCACTGTCTACTATACTATATATTTTCTGTATTTAATAGCTGTTAGTCCTCATACTTCTTAAATAAATAAACATAGTATGCATCTGCGTACCCCAGAATAACATGTATCTCTAATCCAGCTGCCATGTGATGATTATAGTATCATCCCTCTACGATCAGTTTGTTGTAGCGGTTCCTAGAGGGCTTAAAAGGGATTGACATTCGTCCCAATGTATGTAGCCCGAAAACATTCCTTCCCCTCTGAATCTGTATAAAACACATATTTTATATGGAATGTCGAAAGCATTCCACAATCCGTCAATTGGATCCTTTTATTTTACCGTTTGACGTCTCATAAATTCAGAGCCCAATATTTAGCATTCGTAAAATAAATTGCACGGATCGAATGCTTAGGCCATTTCTAGCAACTGCAAATTGCATGGAGTGTTTACATTGGTAGGATAAAGCATATCAATATTTAATCAGCACAGTAAACCAGATATTATTTACCTTAGAAAATAACTCAATTGGAAAATATCGAAATTGAATATTCATTGTTGAGTATGTCACCTATTCATCAAAAACATAAGAAGTGAATTGCCGAACAACTATTGGTGAAAAATATCTATTCTGTAAACGGTCTACTTACTAGTAGTATAACCGTGCCCTTTGGCTACGAGCAGGGTTGGGTGCCCATTAGGAGATTAACACAGAGACACACCTGTAACGCGGTGCAATGAAACCGCAGCTCGACTGCGTCTGTATCCTACCGTAAAATATGGATACACTACTGCTTACATTTGGATAGTAGGCTCAAATGTACCATATTATTTTGTGTGCTGCTTGCAGCAGCACACAAAATAATATGTATTTATGTAATCGTTTTTATAAAGTTTGAGCAATTTCATAAGTATTAAAGTGCTGTTTTAATTGAAAAGTGCTGGAATAAGATTCGTAATAAGATTCGTTTTTAAATTTTACTTGGCTATTCATTGGTTTGATTACTGCACGTAAAACTCAGAGAAAATAAGATAAATATTTCCAACTAGTAAATATATTACTAGTTGGAAATATTTATCTTATTGTAAATAGGCGTGATCTGGCAATATTTAATAAAGATTATTTCTGGAAAACATAATTATGAACATAACTCCAGATGTAGGTATGGTATGCGTTAGATAAATGAACCCACCTACAAATATGTATTAATATTCTTACATGCCTGTCATATTACAGAAACAGGCTGAATTACTATGCTGAGTAGTCAGCATAACTTTTACAAAAAATTTAATGAAAAATGTTCTTCATAATCGAATAGAATTTAAATAAAAAATTGTTTAAAAAAAGTTTATATGAGATTCCTTTCAGTAGGTAACGCTTTTATTGCATATCCATATCATGGGTTTGACAGTTACAGTATTAATAGCCTTTCGTTGCTGAACTTTACGAAGCCAGCCGAAGATTGCCGAAGTCGGTTCGTGCATCAGCGCAATCTCAATATGTTAAAATGCGACCATGGTATCATATCAAGATTTCCCCGAACCTCGAAAATCACGCCAAGCCGTTGGACCCGACGTTGGTGCCGAATTCATTTGTACGTGTTTAAAAATCGTTACGGATAAACAGAAGAAGAAGAAGTTTGACACAAGTCTTACCAAGACGTATCGTGCTATCAAGTTACTGAGTTGTGGAGGCCAATCAGGCGCATGTAAATTGCTGGTACTCAACGATATTTGATTACACTGGAAGTCAATCCCAACGTTGTTGAGACAAGACTAGGCAGATAGTGATCATGGGGTGACTACAAAATACTTGATCCGCTATTTTCGCATTTACGAATTTCGTTATTGAGAATAGTATCATTTAACTGACATAACTTACATTGTCAGCTTATCCAAATGTGTAGGCATTCATATGTAAACTTATAGCACAAATAGTTGAGATAATATTTCATATTTTGTAGCAAAATGTGATCCATCATACTTATATAACACCTAAAAAGGTAAGTAAAATAAAACATGTGAAAATATTGCGATTGGACGGGTATTTCGCACTCAGTCATATTAGATATTGCAAGTTTTAACAAACATGGCTTATCATTTAACGCTGAGTGTAAAATCTAATCTAATTCTAAAGCCATAAAGGAACCACAAATTGGGTCGTAAATGAGATAACTTCGTAGGCGTATAACTGAACAAGACCACAGTACATATTTAACAAAGTCGTAAAATTAACTGCTTTAATAAAATACGTTATCTGTCGCGGGTAGAATTGATTGCTACATAAATAACATATTGGGTATTGGTTACAGACATGTATATTTTATATACCTACGTGGTTAACAAGTAATGATTTCGACCAATCATTGGAAATACTGATGAAAAACCTGAAGAAATGCGTGTTTATTTTGCGTAAAAATAGCGTATCTTTTTTCCTCCAGATAATTACGAGAGTTCCACGTACCTAGCAGTAGATATCTTCAGGGCCTTATTTAATAAAGCTGACAATCCCACAAGTCCGATTATGTCAAAAAGTGACAATTCGAAATTTTTTTCTGTTTACTACAGGCATTGATATACAAAAACCCAAGATGCACACTCAACGTCTCAAAACCGTCCGCATAAAATGAGTGCTTAATTCTAAATTATGCGCTCATTTCAAATAGTAACGGCGAATTTCAATGGCCGCGTTTTCAGTGTCAAAACAATGCATTATGGCATCTTTTTTATTTTAGTCGCATAATAAAAATTACCCTCTTGAACAAATAATGGAGTCGATTTTTTCTTCTTGTATTTTTTTTATTAATAAGTTTATGCTTTTTTGTCCATATTGTCCATACTAATATTATAAATGCGAAAGTAACTCTGTCTGTCTGTGTGTTACCTTTTCACGCCTAAGCCGCTGAACCGATTTAGATGAAATTTGGCATGGGAATAGTTAAAGACCGTGGGAAGGACATGGAATAGTTTTTATCCCGAAATTCCCACGCGATCAGGATTTACGCGGGAAAAACCTCTACGCGAACGAAGACGCGAGCAAAAGCTAGTATTTAGAATAGATTAAAATAAACTTTATTGTACACCAAAAGTTAAACACATCTATTTTACAATAATTAATACTAATTTAGTTTTTGGCAAATATGTATACGTTATATAATATACTGAAGGAGAAGAGTTCGTCAATTTTACGGGTTTTTTAATGTTCATAAATAAAATAAATAAATAATTTATTGAACATAAAAATATTACATCTTTCAAGTGAAGCCTCTGACTCCTATGCTAAGCAAGCTTGTGTTACAGGAATCAGTGTCCTACGCTATACACATTTCAATTTTTATGTAATAAATTACAAACAAAAAGTAACATTAGAAGGTATTGAGAACAAAAGAAATAGAAGCGAAACGTGTATGTGTGTGTAAGTTGAGGGTATGTGCGTAATTGCGTGTGTGTGTGTGTGTGTCTGGAACTCTGGACGCGTGTGTGTATTGAATAGATAAATTTACTATACTGACGAAATGATTTTTTTAATATCGTCATAGCTCAAAGACTGAAGCCATGGTTTTAAAATTTGTTTGACCTTATGTCACATAAGCTTCTAAATTGGGATAGTTTTATTTGCTCTATTGTAGATCCTAGAACTTAATGCCTAAAAGTATCTAGACGTAAGTTTAGTGTGACATTTGGGAACTTTACAAACGGGAAACCCAATGCGTTTGCTTATTAAATCTGGGCTTACTTAACAATCTGTGTCTACGTAGTATGGTACGGAGGATATATATTGGGAACTTTAAGTACTTGAGCTTCCGAGTATAGCAGTCCAGTGGGATAAATTCGTTTTTTGAACGACATCACTTTAAGTATTGGCCATTGTGCGCGTTCCGCTCTTAGTATTACAATTTTAAACGTCCCTCCCCATACTAGAATAATTTAAATGATTTAATAATAGAATAAACATATATTTTAAGTATATCGATTCATTATGGGATAACTTATGGGTTCACGACATGCGGTATGCTAATGATAAAAGTGTGTGTGAGTGTTGCTTTGGCGCAACACTAATCTCATTAAAAACTTCTTATTTTTATACTTCAGTTTTTCTCGTGACCAAATACGATGCGGAGAACGGGCGTCAATCGTCAGCCAACAAAGGCGAGAGATTTTGTTCATGCTGAATTTTTTGACGAAGATATTATGTATATCACGGCAAAAGCCTTATTGAATCAAAAAATTTAATAAACGATTTTCACAGTTAATATTTGTTTCATTGATATACACATGTTCTACCCAAAAACATATTTACGCTCAGATAAGAGTATTTAATTACGTTTTTAAAACACAATTTAGACGTCGCCCAGAGAGCTATACTGAAGGTTAGCACGTTTAAACCCATTCGTTTTCCTACTGTTACACTGTTCCAGTTGTGCGAGGTTTTGACAGTAAGACAGTTATTTATCCTTAAGATTATCCTACAAGAACACGTCAAACAACCCTTCAACCCTTTGTTATTACAGAGACGTCGCTATTATCACGTATGTGACAATATCAAATCAATAAAAACAAATTTTAGTAAACGTTTTGCAAGTTTTCTAGGCCCATACGTTTATAATAGGGTTAACAAAAAAATAAATATATACCCTAAGGGGTATAAGTCTAGAAAAGGATGGAAATTAACTGTATGCGAATATCTGCAAAAATTGAGCTACGAGGAGACGGAACAACTACTACTTGTACCTCACTAAACTTAGGGCTGAGAACAAAGAAAACATAGACACACTCCCTCCATAATTACCTACACACATAACTGTAAACACACGCCTCATCACGCCCTCAAAATTCCCACATAATTACCCTCACTCACATACACACCTACATATCCTCACATCACACACATCTACAAACTCACTATAACATACATCATAAGCACGTACCCGCACATATTGGTGGATACACCAAACTCAATACATTACACACAATACATTTAATAATAAGATTATAAAATTGTACTTATCTTGCATATTTCATGTTTAAAGAGTAACTTAAATTATGTTTTTCTACAACTGATTATGCATGCTTCCACTGTTTGGCACCTATTTTATTGTATAAATTAAGCGAGGGGAATGGTACTGATAGCCGAAATACAGGCTATGCCTAGTTCGGCTACAGATGCTAAACTCTACGCATTAACGGAATTTGTTGCCATATAGCAAATATGTCAAGTAGTTATAAGTTTTTTGGAAATAAACATATTATTATTATATTATTATTATTATAATGACTACAGGCGACAAAATTGTCATGGTGGAAAATTCGCAAATATGTCGGAGCGCAGTGACAATCCTACATTTTTCTGTTTAATAAAACTTTTTAAGCGACAGGTGACAATTAGTGAAAAACTTCGAGTCGAATTTATTTATAACCATTATGCAAAACTAAAATAAAAGAAAACTAATAAAGCATAAAAAAATATCTTAAACGCTGTCGGCTGGCAAGTAGAGACTGGTATTATTGCCTAGTTGTTTAACAATTGGCCTTTGGTCAAAGAAATAGCTAGCCCTTGAGTCAAGGGAAGTGTCAACGAGGCTTTACGATATTTCTATAAAAAAGCTGTAAGCACATCCAGCAGCCCTCCAGTCCAAGAGATTCGACCCCAAACGGCTCAAAAATATAGTTATCACCGAGATTACTGTATTTACGTCACTTGAGGTATTCCGCAGCCGCAGCAGGAGTGCCAGCACAACATGATGAACTGGGAAGATGGGATGGCGCGAGAGTATCAACACAAGTTACGTCCGACACTAAAAGCCTGACCATCTTCCAAGGAAACAATGCCATGCCGTCCGGTCATTTGCCATCATCACGTTCCAAGCTATTGGGTTCCAATATGGTTGGAACGCCAACGGTGACAAGGGCTCGTCGGATGTTGTAGTTTAAAAACACAATTATTTACAATTATGTCAAAAAATCGTCAAAATTTTCCCTACAATCGGACAATTGTCGCCGACAAATGTCAGAAATATTTTGATGTGGTTTTATAACAATGTCGACTTTATTAAACGCGTTTTAACTTGATAAATATGTCACGATTTTGCCTGTCAATTTTTGACATGTTTTTCAGTTTTATTAAACAGCCTAAGTGCGACAATTCTATAATTTTGTCACTTTTTGACATTTAGGTATGTTAAGTTGTCAGCTTTATTAAATAGGGCCCAGGTGGTTGCGGGCTTGTGGACGGCAAGCAGGGGTAGCTCATCGTTCGGTGTTCGGTTCGCTATTATGACCAAATTATATAATATTTGGTTTAAAGAATACAATCATTTCAATGTGGTACAATTCTGATACAGGCATTCAGCATACATAACACGTGCGTCCGTTATATAACAGTCATTACGAACGAATTCAAAATGGTGGTCACATAGTCACATCATGGTCGACCATTAACATTGATAGTAGTAACATTCACCACAAAATACAGAGGGTACAATAGAACAAATTGCATTTAGATTATTTTGATTTGATCTCATTTGGTCAGCGGTTGAACTTTCCATTCGAATTTTTGTCGATTTATCTGGAAATGGGAGAGTTATGTTACTTAAAATCAGCAACTTGTATAGTTTTCTAGTATTTTCTTCTATTGTGCTATTTATTTTTATTTCAAGTTTATATATACATATGTGGTGCAAAGGGGGATTTAATTCAACAATGCATTCTCAATAGACAACCTTTCGGCTTAAACTAGTCTGACTCAAAAACGAATTAATATTAAAAAAAGGAATAAATTTTATAGATTCTAATGAAATACACAAACTGCGTTGTCGCTCACGCATACACACATTAATGCCACCAACAACATAGGACTGCTTTAAAAAGTAAATTGTTTGATATTATTAATCTACTTAAGTTATTTTATTGTTTTCCCATTGATTCTTTGTTGTATATCACGGATTTAACTCTTGAAGGAAAACTATCCCGCAACCTTTCTGCCGTCAAGGGTAGCAATTTCCCGAATTTTACAAATGCACGCAAATCTGGTTTACATTTTATTCCAAATTTAGGTAGACAATTCTTTATGAGAATTCACATCGATTACATAGACGAAATCACAAGCTATATTATAAAACTGCTTTCATTACATTTCGGGGAGTGTGCGATGGAATTACACAGTCTAATTCCGCCAAGCCCGTTCCATCATCGGACTACTAAATAAACGGCGAAGCGCCATCGTTACATGGTGGACATCCCACCTATACGCACAAAACGTTTTGGGAGTACCTTCATTTTGCATACGGCTAAGGAGTGGAATTCACTGCCGGAGTCTGTGTTTCCCGATAGCTATAACCTAGGAGTCCTTAAGTCAAGAGTGAATAGGTTACTTTAGGTAAGCGTGCTCCATGTTCGACCATCGGGTGAGATGGTGGTCAAACGCGAACCTATTTTTAATAAAAAAGCCTTGTACAAATTAATCAAGATTATTGTTATTCACGACATCATCTTATTTGTTTATCTATTTTCCTTTACAGCTAATATCATTGCATAGCTAATTTTGCGATGTAGAACGAAATTAAAGCTGGCGGAGCAGATTGCCATACGTATATTGGTGCTGGTGAAAGATGTTTGAACGCCCCTACTGCGTTCGGAAAAAAGGTAACATTAATAAAAAAGGATCGTGGTAAAAATACTTTTATTTTTGTCCCATGAGGAAAATATGTTTCGTAATATAAGTACACTTCCACGACAGCTTAAAGACCAGTTACTTACTGACACAATAGCACTCGTAACATATTTCTTTCAACCCCAGATTCTAACGAAAATACACATTTTCAATACACAACACGTACCTATACCAAAAAATATTGAGGTCCAAAATCTATGCGGCCGTTTCTTCAGTTTTATGTAGTCACAAAACGTTAGGTTTTATTTTTTCTGACGCAGTAACTTACAATCTAGAAGTAGGTTTGGGTTAGACCCCAATTTAGGTAGAACTTTTTGCTTCGTTCTAGTTTGTGGTGTTGTTGTCCCTTTCTGCAAAGTTGAACACTTGGGGATTATTGCTGTCCAGATTGTTATAAGAGCCGAACAAATTAAAGTTATCTTCTAGGCAACGAACACAAGAAAGTAATCTCTGGTTTAGCAATTTTATTTTTTTTAAACTTTATGCAACACAAAAATGTACAAAGGCGGACTTAATGCCATAGGCATTCTCTACCAGTCAACCATGGGTGGTGAAGAGATAACATGGCAGGTGCATAAAAAAATAAACTAAGTACCTAGATAATATATTCAAAGTAAAAGTTTTATTACAAGTGTACATATACATATATAACTAGAATAAACTTATATACATATTCATCATAATACATAGCATACATAAAATATATTACATATATTATATTAATAAAAAGTTATAGAAAGGGGGTTATGAAAATAATCCCGCAAAATTCTTTTAAATGCATATTGATTGGTGGCCGTCCTGTTATCGAGAGTTAGTGCATTCCATCGAAGAATAGACTGTATATAGAAGGAAGAATGAATAAAATCAGAAGTATGAGAAGGACAGAGTAAGAAAAGATTATTGGAAGAGCGCAGACTTTTAGCGTGTGAGGAAAATAGAAATTGAAAATGATAAGGTAAGGGGGAGGGGTAGGAAAGTTCAGCAAGGAGAAAAGCGTAGTCAAAGCGCGCAAACAAAGCTATATGAATGGTATTTATTACACAGAATGGAATCAGCCGTTACTTTGCGGAAATTCATACCAAACCAATACTTCAGATAGATTCTTTTCTGTAAACGCGATATCTGTTGAAAATAAATAAAATCAATGTTTAGCCTGAAAAAAATTGCCATATTGCCAATAGACTCCTGTCGTTTGGCTAATCTTTTTACATAGATGGCAAAGATGAGTTCTCTATTCTTGCTGTATGCAAAGCGAGACAGCAAGTTTATCCACTTTAGAAGTAGGGTTCTGTCAATCACCAAACCTTACAAAGTAACAAGGACCAAAACACCGAACTTAAAAATGGTAACCGAAAGGTTAAAAATGTAATATCGGAGCGTATTTTCTAACGCACATTAAAAAAGAGAAACTGGTTGCTATCAATAACCATAAATAACATTCTCAGAGGCAAGTGACAAAGGTTTTCCATTATGCCTTATTCAATGACAACTACCACTTCACTTCAACCTTTTTGGTTTATTTTTTATTTATCACTGAGCTAATGGCATTTCGTCTAAGAAATACAAACTAAATAAGGTAAGAATTTGAAGACGTGAGCAGGACTTTGCGTAACAACCACTTACAGGTTTGAAGACTTGCGTTTGGTACAAACGAGAAATAAATATCTGTTTCATTAATGGATACTTCATTTTCTGCCTACAAAGCACTATCTAAAAACAAACTTACCTTTATCAGTGTTATTTATTGCTTCAATCTCTTTATACAGACTATTCAATCTAAACTAAACAAGGACCATAAGGAGAGTTGTAAAGTTTAACGAGGAACTGGGGTAGGAAAATAGTTAAGTGTTAGTAAGTAAGTATAATTCGTAATGAATGCCAACGTGAGGTTAACCCCTATAAATCTACCTACTATTCCAACCAGAACTTTATATGGATCGACTGCCTACCTGGTCTTCACAACCTAGTAGCTGACACGAACACATGATACGTAAGACTGGTTCAGATTTTTTTTTTTATTGATAATATGCTCGCGTGGATGTTGATGTTGAGATGTTCTGGCTTTTACGATATGGACGTAAAAATAACAGAAAGGATGGAGGCTCAATGTGCTTTTCGAACCACAAAGGACTCTCAATCTCAATACTCTCTTACGGACCGCACTCGTCAAGGTTTGCTTAACCTTGAAATCGGGCCACACGAGCTTCTTGCTCACCCTCTCTTGGAAATTGAACCCAACATAAATACACGCGGACTACACGCGCACACGGCGTGATGAAACAATGCGTCATCGAAAGCGGCGAGCATCAACGCGGCGCAAAATCGACACGACACGACTACCAATCATTTCCATGGACATCATCCCGACGGAAGAGTTACAACTTTAAATTCGTATTTTCTTGTCCGGTACTGTTTTAAATATTACGGCAATAAACTACGCCCACTTTCAATCTAATTAACACACCCTTCTTACCACTGTAAATCCCTCCTCTAAAATAAAGTCAATTACTCATACTCATTAAACTCTCAACACCCTAAAGCGCTGATGTTCGTTGCAAATGAACGATATCACCTTTGTACGTACAAACACAATTAGTAATTAGGCACAAGACTACTACCTGGTAACGTCCAATACACACTGTAGTTGTTTACGTGATCAGTGCACTATCGCGTCTGGTATACGGACGTAGAAAATGTCTAGCTGTTACTAAAGTTAATTTTCTTATCGCAGCCACACTACATCTTACAGTTTGGCCACGATTATTGCAGAGGGATTGTTCTTCATGTAGATAATGTAACTAAACATATGTACTTTTTTACACGCTTTGTTTTGCGCCTTTCTTTTGAACTGACCTTTTTATATTCAGAAAGAGCTCACTCTTGACCTCGATCTCGCCTGATGGTAAGCGATAGATGAGGTCTACGATGGAACGAGCGAGGCCAGAAGGTGCCTGTTTACTCTTGCTTTAAAGGTTGGAAGATCATAAGTGGCAGGGAACACAGAAGCCGGCATAGAATTCCACAGCTTGGAAGTGCGCACAATAAATGTGGAGGAGAAGCGTTTGGTACGACAAGACAGTGTATCAGCCAAGTGTGGATGGTATCCAGCCGTGCGTCTGGTAGACAGGTAGTGAAAGGGAGATGGAGGGATCAGGTCATGGAGCTCCTGCGCACACTCCCCAAAGTACAATCTGTAGAAAACCGATAGGCAAGCAACGATTCGCCGATGAGCCAGGCTATGAAGCTTGCCTGATAGCGCCTCGTCGCCTATAAGCCTTTTAGCCCTGCACTCACTCGATCGAGTCCAGTGCAGCAAGTTGGTATTTTGCAGAGCCATCCCACAAGGGGCTACAGCATTCCATGCAGGAACGGACCTGTGCTTTATATAGATTCAGAAGCTGTCCAGGCGTGAAGTACCGCCTCACCCTGTGTAGGAAAAAAAAGTTCTCTGTTTAACCCTTCTCTAACACGGCTTAACCGATATTGATGATTCTTTCACCAAGTAAATCTACGTATGTCATATAAGGATGGTTTTAGTATATATACACTCAGATAACACTCTTATAAAGAAAGTTGATGACGTTAATACGAGACGAGGTACTAAAATTCGGGCATTTTTATATAAAATCGTGACCCCGAACTAGGAATTCCTCCTGTAACTTAGATGCGTTAACAAATTCAATTGTACAAACCAGTCCCGGAATAGCTGCCTGTATGCGGAAATCGAACCCGAGGCATACAGTGCAAAAGCCAATCGTTCAACCGCTGCGCCAATCTTGTCGTCAAATGATAAATGAGTGGATAATGTTATTTACTTGAAGGGACTAGGTCCTCATTTGCGATATTAATTGGATCTATGATCTCCATTCTGAAGTTGCACTTGCACTAGTTATTAAAGCAGAACCACTTCAATTCAATAATCATTTCCTTTTAAAATAATCACCATTCAATTACAGTTATAACAATTTATGTAGCATCATTCAGACACTCCACCGAACGCGTAGCACGACTGTGCGATTCCTACCGAGTCTCAAATCTTACTGCCGGTAAATCGTCGCTTAAATGCGCACTAGCACTCGATGTTGCGTTAGAGTGTCATGTCATCGGATGCGACGTAACAGACACAGATTGTTCGATCCTACAAAAGCCAGCCAACGGTAACTGGTATGTTCGAACTGTCCGCGATTACACGGAGCTGTACCGTTGTCTTTCAAACACAATATGTCGCGTCTTAGGCTTCAGTACAACAATTAAGCTTTACACAATTAGATATTCCAACATGCGCACTTACCTGTGGCTGGTTGACGACAGCGTGCGACCTTGGTAGATCACGACCGTGCGGAATGCGTTAGTGTGTATGATTGTGTAATGTTGTGAAGTGGTGTCACGGCGGTCACAAAGGACGCAAGCTTCAATATGTGGTCCGGGCCGGGATGTAGCTCAAACTTCGCACCAGATTGGAGCAGCTATTTATCACCAATTCACTATTACTTTCAACAAATTCGCGTGCCATTCGGTCTGGCGTCAATAAGGCGTTATGGTTCAAAATATCCCAGGTTTTTCGTCAATTCGGGATTACAATTTCAACTTATCGTTAATCGCGACCCAATTATCGGTTACAACGGGCGATTGAACACGATATTTCCAATTACAACAAAATCATAGGTCCCAAAGGTTGGACATTTTTTCAAGCGGAACAGGTTATCTGTCAAGTCAAAAGTTATGTCAAGTGTCAACATCAAAGACAATAGAATGTTGCCACACCAAAAATATGCGTTCAAATACGTTTTGGACGCAACACAGATTTTTGAAGTGACAACGTCTTATAATTCGATGAAGCTGGCTGCACGCACGAAAATACATGACTCATGCGGCGTTACCTCGCTCTGAGGCGTTCCATCGCTCTGAGGCGTTCCAAAGCAAATCAAATTGGATCTACAAGTTGACATTTATGTATGACTCAACGAGTCAAGTACTAGGCTATCATAAAACGGTAAGAGATGACGTCACTCTGTAGGGATTCTTTGACATTTATGTATGACTCAACGAGTCAAGTACTAGGCTATCATAAAACGCTAAGAGATGACGTCACTGTGCAGGGATTCTTCCATTGTCATGAGAAGTGCAGTAATAGTGATGTAAAATTAAAATTTTCTTTTGAAAAAATGCAACCATTCCATCAGTATTTTCTTAGGACGTTGTCACGTTCAACTATCGTCAGTAAACCGACTTTACAGACAACCGATTTTTTTATTTATTTATATATTTAGGATCTCTAACAAAAGATATACATAGTTCATAAATATTCAGGTTAAACAAATTATGTGTTTTGTAGGTGTACTCTTTCACTTATAAGAGACCACAGCATGCACGATAAAATTAACAACTAAGCTAACAAATATAATAAGTTAATTGAAATTAAAAAATAATAATTATAGAAATGAATTAGATATTACATAAAAGTAAGATTAACACTAATTATAAAACATCTTTTATACATTTTTTATATTGCGTAAGAGATTCACTAATATCTAAATTGGTTGTATTGGACAGCATGTTGTATTGCCTACATGGAACCGTGGTGCGGCGTAGTGACCTAGGTTGGTATTTGAACTAGGGATATAAAATAGATACACAGACGGAAAATTCATTTACACGACACTCTAAACTAACAGCGATATCTATGAAATCTCGTCATACTTAATATGGACCTGTAAAGATATTTTCTCACAATGTGAGCTTAAGTTAATTTATTATATTGTTTATTACGATACAGCACACAATATTAAGCAAAAAGAAACAAAATTAATTGTCTGTGGCTGAAATAATGACAAAAACAAGAAAAACAGACCCAAGATAACACAGCAGCTTAACAAATTACATTTACAAGAATAAAATATCGTAGGTTTCATTAATCTTCGTGTAAGTGAGACTCGGGTTCGTGACCCTATTGTCTAAACTTAAGGACAATGTGTCACCGAATGAGAACGTTAGGGATTAGGTCCCAGTGTCAATCACTGGTGGCTTTGGTAATCTTGCTTCGTAATTGTGCCAGAAATCCAATTACGGTACGATTCCGGATTAATCAGGCCCTGACATTAATATGGCTGACATTCTGACTGCTAGAGTGTGCTGTCAGTCCGAAGCCGTTGCTGGTGTGGTTGCAATGGTTAATGAAAACTATGTAGGTATTTCAATTATTGTTGACAGGTAAATTAATAGCTTACTGCCTGAACCTTTAGAACAAAGTACTGTACCTGGTGTATGAATGAGAGAATTTTAGCCTAATTAAAATAAATACTAAACATAATTTTTGTTCTTGCAAAAGGTACAACGTTGTCTTTACAGAATTTCTCACTAACCTTCGTGTACTCATATATTTCGTTCAAAGCCCATAAATACGTCACTACCTCCAGTATCCTTCGTTTCCCAAGTGCGTCTAGTTTAAGAAAAGCCACTTATTCCACTTGAATGCCTTTGAAGATCGCTTTATTTTGATGCTTTTTGAACAAAATAAACACAAATATGTTGTTTTATTTCAAAGTAGACTTCTCATTATATTTTATATCAAGAGTTTAAGAATGAAAAAAAAAAGAAAACATTTTAATATCGTACTCGAAATCCTTAATGATCTCGTCCTTAATCCCCCAACATTATTTCAAGGGTACAATAAAAGTATTTAATTTTTTTTTCTTTCGTCATATCTGAAAAGGAGCCTGTTCCAATTCTTCAGAGAGCTTAGCAGTCATCAACGTTTGTGAGAGGCAAATGAGAGTGAATTGAACGTGGATGTCAAACACGCCGATTCAAAGAGGCTCTAATGAGTCCCCAATTGAAGTGTTTCGGTATTCAACGTCTTTGTTGGCTCGGCGAGTACCTGCAAGGCTCCCAATCAGTCACGACCGTTACTTAATTAGTGCTCGCGTAGAAATAAGGTACTTAAGTCGTACAAATTCTGTTTTCTATGAAAGGAAATTTCTTTATGTATACGATTCATTACTGTAGCATGTTTACGAGTCACGTTTATAAGATGAAAATATTTATTTGATTTAGAGGACTTTTTCGGGCTCATTCATAAAAAAAAATGCTTGAAATACTGATTAGCAGATTAATAGTAGTAAGTAAGTATATGTACAAAGTTAAAAAGGTTCTATAAATAAGGCAGTTTCTATATTTATATTTTTGTGAATGTCTTGGCTCTCTCGATTCTTAGAATTCCTAAAGCACGTTCAAGATTACTCTGTCTTGGAAAATAGTCACTAAATTATTATGTAGATTGAAAGATCGTAGCACTTATTAGCCATTTCTAAATATAATACTACTACCTTCTACCGACTTCGTTCACGTGAAAAAAATCCCGAGTTCGAATCCATCTATTCATCATCCATTTCATCCATTTATCCATTTCATTTTCATCCATTTCTCTTGCCGTGAACTCACTCCACCCACACAAGCATATTTAGGTTAGTTGGAGGGGTTATAAGATTGCTAGTAATGTGAATTCTACCCACATTGCTAATTATCTTTTAAAAAAGAAAAAAAAGAAATATATATACATATACATATATATTATACATATAAATATTATTCAGGATATCAGCTATCGACATACGAATTTTCATTCAAATACGTCCAGTAGTTTTTGCGTGAAAGAGTAACTAACAAGCACCCATCCATCATTACAAACGTTCGCATTTATATTTTTAGAGTTACGTTTCTTTAAAAATATAACCAAAATTATTTGGCAACGAAATAACCCAATCTCCCATAATTTATGAGTGAAAAGAGACATTTTATCACAGTAATAACTCAACGAAGCTCACGTAACGTACTTTAATCTAAACAATAAGGACCGCCTGTCGTCCTATTAAATAGAATTTGATGAAAAGCCAAGAATAACACAGGACAGAAGTGCAACCGGAAATTAAAGGGACCCGACGGTATCCGTTGTTTGGGTAAATACCCTCGTACCCATATATACTGTCGCTATAGAAAAATAACAATATTCCGACGGGCACAAACAAACTCAACTGATTAATGTTTTTGTTTGCTGTACAGTGAAAATATTAAGAAAATAATGATATATTAAAAATACTGCCCTCGAAATTATGTCGGAGGCCATGCCTGTGCAGCTGCTTTTTGGTCTTGTGTTTCTGGGTTTCATAACCGGGTTGGAAAAGCGTTGTTTTGTTTTATTTTTTTTATCCAGATTAAAGGTCAAGGGGGGTGTGATACGTGATTTCGAAAATGAAGCACCGAAGAACACGTCCCCGTAAGTTTACGAAAGCAAAATAGCAAAAGCAATGTTTGATTGTTAAATTAATAAAGACATTTTATGAAGACTTTTCGAGGTTTCAAGATCGCATGCCAACGTTGTTCAGTTTTTCTTGTTAGTGTGCATTCGTTGTTAAGTGTTTCGAATAGGTGAGATTAGAGATTTAGTTATTCGAGATCCCATGGCTACGGCGTTAGGTTTTTTGTGGTAGCGTGCATTCGTTGCTAAGTGTTTCGTATTCGTGAACTTACGGGGACGTGTTCTTCGGTGCTTCATTTTCGACATCACGTATCACACCCCTCTCTGATCTTTTAAACCTTCCCTGTATGAGAAGGAACTAAATACAATAAAAATCGGTCCAGCCGTTCTCTAGTTTAAACGAGACTCTAATACTAATAGCCATGGGTTGCGGGAATGTTCTAACGAGATACCACGGCCTCGGAACGCAAGGGCAACTGAAGTCAGTAGAAGTCTGACACTCCCTTCTGTAATAGCCGTTCTTTAGACATTAGAATATCTGAAAAGGTTTTTGGGTTTCTGCTGGTATCCGGCAACGTCACAAGACTGAAAACTATGCATTGTTCTATATTACAAAAAGTGTTTTGTATTGCAAGCAATTTGGTCTACTTCAGTCAGATTGACTGATTTTGATGAAACTTGATAATTTACCTACTAGAAAAGATTGTTTATGGGTGTAGATTTTCTAGGGAAAATCTTGATTACACGAGAGTTTGGCCGCTGGCAGAAGTCAGCATACTAAAAACTCAACACTTCAATAGCTACAAAAGTCTTAAAGAGACACGTGTACCTATTGATGGAGCGTAAATTTGTCTCGTTTAATATCGATAACCATTCTAGATTACCTGTCTTTGTGATTGTTTTGGGAGTATAGATTGTATCCCAATTTATTCAAGGCAATGTTGTGTTTGGGTTGTGTTGAATTAACTCAGTTTCGGTACCTATAGATATTATTTTTAAATATCTAGATTCAATTACTTATCTAGACGGATGTTGTGCTCGATATTTGGTTTCTAATAAAGAGTTTCTAAGCGACTTGTGTTGACACCCTTGGGCCATCCCATCTTCTCAGTACGGCGGGCTGTGCTGGGGTGGCAGCTGCAGGTGCAGAAAATCTCAAACGGCGCAAATACAACAAATTATTCTTGTATTTGCGCCGTTTACTATATGTTTTAGCCGTTTGGGGTTGAAACGTTAGGACCATGGGGTCCGAGTGCGCATCGAATCTTTCGTGACATTAGCAAACGATTAGTCGACTCCACAAGTGACCAGAGGGCTGGCCTTTTCTTTGCACAGAGAATCAGCATTACCATTCAACGTGGCAATGCGGCCAGTGTTCTGGGCACTTTTCCCATTGATAGCGATGTTGATGAATTTTTCGATCCCTATAATTTCCTTTTATTTTCGCCTGTTTATGGTTTTTATTTAAGTAAGTGTATATATTCAGAAATAAATTAGCAAAATATATTTATAAAGAAATAATATATAACCCAATGTTATTGCCGACCACCAACACTAATTATAAATAAATAAGATTTAATTATTAATTACTCATTTAAATAAGTACACTAAAAAACATGTATCTACATAATAACTTCGCTTAAGCCCCAGCCCATTAGTTTTATGTATAATATTTTATTTTTAACAGATATGTATTAGTGCATAGTTTTATGTATTAGTCATGTATTTTATTTTTATGGGCCTTAGAAGCCTGAGATAAATCTATTATATATTAATCTATACTAATATTTTGAATGCAAAAGTTTAGACGTATAGATGTTTTAAACTCAATCACGCGAACAACTAGATATTCCGTAAACAAACAACTACTTATTTGGATTCGGTTAAACACCTTATGAAACAACCATTTTCTTCACACACTACTCTTACTCTCCTCTGTCAATGTTGATAATAAAGGGACAAAAGAACAACAGAATCCTAATGTTCTTTTCACAAAAGGAGTGTCTGAGAGTAAATTAAACCTAAGTTTAAGGTAATTTGTACCTAAGTGGCTTTTCTTTAATTCTATTTCTGAAATTCTCTAAGATATTTTTTTTACCTTATACTTCATACCTTCACGCGCTTGAAAAGGGTGACTTAAATATTGTCTCACATAATTAATTCAGAACGCCCTGTAGATATTATGTTTTATTAATAATTACTACTGAAGGTCCTGTGGGTAATATTGGGAGTGCACTGGAAGATTTTAATTGACACTTAATCAAAGGAACATAAAGTATACTTAATTATTTAAAATGAGAAAAGCTTTTAAGTAAGAAGTATAAAAGCATCTTGTATTGTCCTCGATAACGTAAAGAGTTACAGCGTCTTCCTTCTGAAATAATCACCACTATGTCATTCAGAAGACGTAGATAGACAGACAGAATTGTTTCATAACATTGTCTCTTCACAACCCATGGGTGACTGGTAGAGAATGCCTAAGGCATTAAGTCCACCTTTCTACTATCTTGTGTTGCATAAAGATTTAATAAATAGATATTGCTTAACCTATGGTTACAATGGCGGTCTTATCGCTGATAGCGATATCGTTCAGACGTACTGCTGGACAAAAGACCAATCTTGTATAATAAATACAGGATTTGTCTTTTGCCCTATATACTTACAACAGAATCCTAGGCTAGGATTCTGCTGTAAGTATATAGGACAAAAGACTACTAAAGACTACTACTAGAAGGCTACTGACAAGTAATTTCTCCAAAGAGTTTTAAATTAGATTTTTTTAGAATAGCATTTTAGCTGGTCGTTTCTGTAAACATTTCAGAGGATTGTCATTTCTATTTAATTTGATAGATTAATAGCTTATTCCATATTAACTTTGCGAAAAATAATCCAGTAAAAAGTTTACAAAATGACACCGCTGTTCACTATATGGGAGACTGTACATTTTGAAATTATTCTTTTTGTAATTTGTGATGGTTTTCATTTGTTCATTCAATTATAATATTTCAAAAATCTTGTAAGCTTTGAACATAAAATTGTCAATATTCGGCATAACCATTACGATTCAAAAGAACAAAATTATGATTACCACACAATGGGATACTGTCAACTGTCATTCAGAGCTCAGCCACGCAACTTAGCAGCTCAATTTTAATTCTTATACCATTTATATGGACAGGATAAATATAAGTTAAAATCTGGCGTTTTGACATAAGGTCTTGGGTTCAGATTTTTATAATATAGATGTGTAACGCAGTGTAGTACAGTAATGTTTAGACGTCTTCTGGTGGGCCACTTACACCACAATTGCACCGCACGATTTTATGGGACGCTTTGATGAAAGATGCTTTGCTGGTGCCCTTACCAGCAAAGCATTTTTCATCAAAGCGTCAGCGTCGTTCAGTAATTGTTAAGCTCTTAAATACCCAGATTTTGAAGTCCCAATACTTCCAAAGTATGTATGAAACACCTTCATACCAAAAAAAAAAAAAAATGAAAAATGCTCGTTTGAGCTCACTTCACAAAATTCAATATGCCAAAAAATCCACTGGACTGCAATGCGTACAGCTGTAAATGCAAAAAACTACCGACACCTCTCGCCCAATTTCAAACGACTCTTGACTTTTTTGTCATAGGTCAGACCCATCACTCGACTATCATACCCTGCAAAATTGAGCCGACGTTAAAAAAAATGCCAGATCCAGTGCTCTGGGCAATATTTTTCCGCTGCGTTGGGCGTCCTGGGAATTATTCAAACGCCATAAAAAAACCAACAGAGATTATCTTTAAAAATAAAGGTTTTTAAAACCTTTCAAATATGTACGAGCGTATAATTGACTTAACTAATCTAAAAAGTTGGAAGAAAATATTTCTATTTATAATTTCATTTTTATACAGTACGATAATTTACGAAAAAGATTTTGCATATTTTGTTTGAATCCAATGAAGATGTGATTATTAAATTTATGAAGAAAATCTTTGCACCACTTCTGCATAAACAAAGAATGAGAAGAAGAGATTTTACTAAATAAAAGAAGACATCTCAGGTTTAATAATACTTATCTATTTTAATAGCAGCAGGTCTTATCTATAGTTACTCTATAAGCGATATTTAAATATCACAATGTATCCGTTGATCAGCTGCTTCATATTCAACGGTGGAGCTCGCAGCAATCACGGCCACTCGTAAAACCTAACGGTATCAGATTTGATCCTTCCACAGAGCTTTAATAATAATCTTCAAAAATTCAGGGTAAACGCCCCTGATCTTGTCAAGTCTCGGCTTAGCGCCCTATTGACGAGGATACCCCGGATTTTGTTGTAATTTTCTGGTAACTCGATTTTCACAAGGTTGTTCGTGTCTGTATGAACTTGGTTTGTATATATACCTAGCATCACAAAATATAGAATTTCAATCAGTAAACAATAACGCAGTTCGCCAGAAAGCACATGGAATCGAAAATTATTAGGCAAATAAAAATCCTTTGTTGAATATTCTATAATAGTCCTCAATATTCTAACACAATAAAAATAAGCTCGTAGCTAAAATAATGATGGCTGCATAAATTAGTCAGGTAAAGTAGCACTCATCGAGGTCGTAACATAGATTGGTGATCATCCATTACATTCTGAGATAATTCTTTGTGTCTCCACAACCAGTTAGTGGGTTGTAGAATCCAGATAGTCGATGAACCTGGTACTTAGCTGCAATAAGTTAGACATGGGACATGACCCAAACTTCTTTGCGAAAATCCTGGAAAAATGCAAAACTGAATCATATTGCTTTCAATTGTATCCTATACCGTAAATTGAACGAAACAGACGTTATCAACTAATATTAATGCCAGTATTAATGGGCATCCGCTTAAATCCTTTCAATCCAGGCAGACTATAATTCAGCCTAGTTTCCCTCCATTTTCGACCAAGCCACGGACAAATGCTTATTCATAACCTAAATTTGAAAATCCCCAGAATCAAGATTAATCGTGTTTTCACTTTACATGTAAATACTTTCAGTGATTCAACCTTTTTTGGGGCTTAATTTATAAATGTCTGAACCGGAGTCCTTAAAATGTCAATGCTTTAAGCTATTCAAAGCCCACTCAAATTCATAAACATAAATAGCACAGGTTTATCACTCGCTTCACGAACATGTGATTTTAATCCTTTGGAAATAAAAAATTGGTTACAGTGTATGTGGAAAATAAAATTGTAGGGGAGCTCATTTCTAGAGATTCCGTATTTCATTCGCAGGATATTCACTGGAGGGCTATCCAGATCTCTCTTGCCTGAAATAACTGTCGCATAATGTTGATATAAAGTGGGGCTTGACTTGGTGGCAACTGACTGGAATTGTGTGACGCCTCTGCTTTGATTTAACTAGTAGTCCTGACACCTTGCAATCCTTTGCTGGAGGATTTTAGAGCACTGTTTATTTAAGCTCTCTCGTTCAGAGATCATTTTACGACTGGGTGGCGGTGAGATATTGCAAGCACTGAAAATGAAGTACGTATTCTATATGTTAAGATGTGGTTTTAGAAAATATGAACAGTTTTGTCACGAACGAACAATAATAGTTTGTTCTATGCATTCTTACAGTGGTCTAGATATTGTAGTTGTATTTCTACCTCAGCTATTTTATACTTTAAGTGATGCTCTGATGCAAAGTCTGTTTGAACAGTTGCAGTAACTTGGGTTGTGATATTTATAATGTAAAATCAAACATTAATTGGAAATAAAAAATATATTTGTTTTCGTAAAAACCTTGCTCCCTATTTAGCCTACAGTAAATTAGTGCCAATCCTAACAAAAAACGGGCACCGTAATATTTAATTACATTCAATGGCTTAAATTGATCGCGCCGCACTTACTACAACCGACACACGTAAAAGCACTTATGTTCCTATTTTTACAAACAAGCAACACAAACTTGGGCGAACGCTCGAATTTATTTACCGGTAACAATAAATATATTGAAACAGGTGTAGAATTGTACACTGGGCGGCCATTCACAAAATTACTTTCCCCCAATTTAGTCTAGTCGAATAGTCCCATGTCTCATTAGGGGAAATGAGAATATTGTGCCTTCTTTAAAGTGCTGTTTAGTATTGTCGGAGGAAATTTTTTAGATGGTGATTTTTTTTTAACAAAAGTATTTTGAAAATGTGTTTAACGTAGACTGCGAAAGGTACTTTTTGTTTCTTTGACTTTAAATGCAGAAATTGGACGAGACTGGATCGTGGAGCTAGCCACAAGCAAACGGGGACTTATACTCAGCAATGAGTGAAGTCAGGCTGTGGATGATGATAACGAATGCAGAAAGTAAATAATGGCACCTGCGAAGTCTACACACTTATTCATACATATCTGATCATACGTACATACATATCTGATCATATTCACACATACTTTTGAATACTTTAACTTTCTGAAGAACATCACCAATAACGTCAGTTACAAACGCTGACTTTATGTTTTGACATCCCGGTCAAGTAATAACAATGAGGTTCTACTGTAACTAGGTACGTATATTAAGGTATACAAAACAGGCATTAAGAGCCACAAATCTTAATTGAAAACGGAGGATCCTCCATCCAGACGGGGGTTGTGTCTAGGAGGCAATTGCCTGATGGTTGTTGTCAGGCTGTTATAAATATCAAGAGTTTTGATAGCGCAAAGTAGGATTTGTTTGACGTTAGATTATATTTTTTTGTAGTTCGTGTATAGATGTCGCTACTTCCACTCAATCATTTATGTCTGAAGATCGTGATCTCTATTCGTCATCCATAGGTTCGATAAGATTTTCGATTTATTGTGTATGGCCACATACGGAGAACTTCTTCGAAACTGTGGGAACTGTAAGTCTTCAGTTGCTCCAACCACCGTAACAAAGATCTTTCTCGTTATCCGCGCAGATGAATAGTTTCCCAAAGTTGTCATCTTGGTGATTGCTAATGTGGTGAAGTGGCTGAGGATTTAAGAGTATTGTGTATATTGTGGAAATACATTATTCGATACCGAGCTCATGAAGAATAGGCACATTTGTGCAGAAAGCCGAAATATCGCTACATTTAAAGATATGGTATCTTTAAATGTAGCGATATTTTGGTTAAATAAATAAATAGTTTTTAAATATTTCAAGACAAAATTGGCTTCATGTGTATATTTTGTTTTGTCCATGACTGCCAACAATCAATAGGTCTCTCTCCATTTACTTAGATTCATTATGCAATGAGTTATGTTCTATTAATCATTGGAGGATAATCAATGCGGTATAAGGACAAGCGAACTGATTAATTAATTAATGAGGATCAATCGAGTAATCCAATACTAATACGCACAGTCGATTATGTTGATTTGAATGGTCCTCATTAATATTATCGAATTTAGTATCGTTTGAGTACGCTTATCATGAGTAAATTGATTACTTGAGAGTAAGGTATATTAACTCCTCCTACAGTCAGACTTACGCAGATAGGCACAATGCGATAGTGCAACACCGAAGAGATAACGCGTTTTCATAGACATATAATCTGTAAAGCAATTAATTAATCATTACTTTATTAATTAATTGCTAAACCATTAAAACCAGTGTAAAAGATGCTATCGACTGTAACACAGATAATACTAGCACAGTCGACAACCATATTGCAATAAATTAATTGCCTTGTATAAGTTTAGACTAAGAGTAACTTGTAAATAAATAAACTACAAACTAAACTATTCTAGTAAAAATAATCAATAAATGAAAAATTATTCTAATGATAATGAAGTTCTTATCCAATCAATTTTTTATCTAATCACATTGCCTTTTTAGGGTTCCGTAGCCGATGGCTAAAAACGGAACCCTTATAGTTTCGTCATGTCTATCTGTCTGTCTGTCTATTTGTCCGTCCGTCCGTATGTCACAGCCATTTTATTCCGAAACTATTAAGACTATACATGTGGAACTTGGTGGATAGATGTATTCTGTAAACCGCTTTCTATATTTTAAGAAAAATATTAAAAAATATTGATAATAAAGGGGGCTTCCCATACATAGAACTAAAACTGAAAATTTATTTTCCATGAAATCTATGCGTTTGTAGTATCTATAGACAGGTCTCTAAAAATGACACTGAGGTTTCTAAAACCACTTTTTCATAAAGTTAATCGTTTAAAAGATATATGCTTCCAAAGTGGTAAAATGTGTGCTCCACTAATGCTCCATACTCTTACAGAGTATGACTCAATAGTAAGCTTTGGAGCTTCGGTTTTTGCGGAAGCTGTATTGGACAGCTTCCGCAAAAACCGGTCCACTGGGGATCTTCTAGCTTATGCTATCGGGAAGCACGGGGAAGCACTTGCTGTTTCCCTTGACATCTCTATGTCTTTTGACAGGATCTGGCACGATAGCCTTATTGCTAAGTTTCCTTCTTTCCGTTTACCCACTCAATTTTGCGTTTGAATTGAAGACTTTCTGAGAGATCAGTCCATTCGAGTGGTCATTGATGGCTGCTCAGCTGGCCAATTGGAAATTAATGCTGTGGTCTCACAGAGGTCAGTTCTCTCAGCAACTTTATTCTTGCTGCACATTAATGATCTGCTTATGCCCGGTACCTTTGGGTATGCAGACGACAGCACAGTTGCTGAGAGATATGTGTCCAACGCGCGTGCTGGTAGGTCACAGATCCAGTCTTTCCATGAGAACATGGTTGGGCGCTTGAACTTGTCCTTGAAGACTGTCTCCGAATGGAGCAATGTCAACTTGGTCAAATTCAATGCAGCTAAGACCCAGGCATGTCTCTTCTCCGCAAAAAGGAGTCAATTCGAACCAACTCCCACTTTCCGAGGTATAACCGTGCCAATTATCGATCGTATCGAGCTTCTTGGAGTAACACTAACTTCTACTCTCAATTTTCATTTATCGAGGCTAAAGCTCAACTGGCATAAAAAAGTTGGGAATCCTAGCAAAGGTGAAACGGTACTTCACACTCAAACAGCTGCTCAATCTCTATCAAGCTCAGGTTCGGTCATGTATGGAATACTGCTCTCATCTTTGGGATGGATCTGCCAAGTACCAACTGGACGCACTTGAGTCTATTGAGAAACAGGCCAAAAGACTCATTGGCAACGATGCACTGGTAGAATCAAAGCTCCAGTGCCTTGAACATCGACGACGAGTTGCTAGTCTATCGGTTTTCTATCGGTTACATTTCAGGGAGTGTGTGATGGAATTACACCATCTAATTCCGCCAAGCCCGTTCCATCATCGGACTACAAGAGAAATGGCGATGCGCCATCGTTACATGGTGGACATCCCACCTATACGCACTAAACGTTTTGGGAATACCTTCTTTGTGCGTACGGCTAAAGAGTCGAATTCCCTGCCGAAGTCTGTGTTTCCCGATAGCTATAACCTAGGGGTCTATAAGACAAGAGTGAATAGGTTACTTTTAGGTAAGCGTGCTCCATCTTCGCCACATCATCACTTACCATCAGGTGAGATGGTGGTCAAATGCGAGCCTGTCATCAATAAAAACAAAAAGACCCATAAATAATTTCCCGAATTCTCGAATTTTTTCGAGCTTAATTTCCCGGGAACAAAGCCCAACGATTTCCCGGGAAATCTCGGCTCCAGAATTCCGAGGAATTAACACTATTCCCAAGCCTTCTTCTCCTCAATATAATATTTAACTGTGTAAAAAGCTTTCTGACATAGCTTACGTTTTATAAATGATTTGAATTTATTAATACTTAGTTTTTGAATATGGCTAGGAATTTTATTATAAAAACGTATACATTGGCATCTAAATGAACCAAACCTTGTTTTAGGAATAGCTTATGTGTCTTTGTTCTTCGTATTTGCACTATGAATATCACTGTATTTTTTAAACATATTAATATTTTTGTGTGCATACAGGAGATTCTCATAAATATACTGAGATGGCACAGTCATAACATTAATCGATTTAAATGTGTCTCTTACGGAGTGCTTAGGACTTAATTTATAAATTGCACGAATAGCCCTTTTTTGTAATACAAATATTTTGTGAATGTCGGTGGCATTTCCTTAAAGTAAGATGTCGTATGACATCACACAATGAAAGTAAGTAAAGTAAACTAAACGTGCTGTTTCGATATCAGTTAATCCACGTACTTTTTTGACGGGCATACGCTGCAGAACTTATCTTTGACAACTTAGATAGATAGATAGAATATACTTTATTGTACACCAAAAATTGGAACACACTTACATAACCTTATTTCTATAACTTTGGATACAATGGCGGTCTTATCGCTGAGAGCGATATCTTCCAGACAACCTTTGGAAGGACTTTAAAAGCTTTAATTGAAATTGGGGAGGGCTAAATTAGTGTACTACAAATACTCATAACGGAAAAAAAAACTAATTGAAATATATAAGTATATATATATATATAAATACAATACATAATTATATAAAATATATAAATGTAATGTGTTCTTTATCATCGTGTGGAGAAAAACAAAGAAATAATCATAAATTTGAAAGAAAATGATTGGCAACCGAGCTTTTAAAAGCAGCAAGTGACTGTGCTTGTCTTACTGACACCGGCAATGCATTCCACAACGGAATAGCCTGCACCGTAAAAGAATGGTCGTAAAATTTAGTGGAATGTGTAGGCATCAAAAGTGTCAAATTTTCCGATGATCTCAAATCTCTACCATGTGTGTCACGAAGGAACTTAAATCGTTCTTTGAGATAAAAGGGAGTCGTTGGATTGAAAAGAATACTGTAGAGTAATGATAAAATATGTGTATTCCGGCGAAGGCGGATAGGCAGCCACTTGAGTTTAATGCGAAACTCAGAAACATGATCATACTTGCGCAAACCAAATATGAATCTGATACAAAAATTTTGAAGTCGCTCAAGCTTATCTAACTGCACTTCGGTGAGATCTGGATAACTTGCATCAGCATAGTCGAGGATAGGGAGAAGAAGAGATTGGGCAAGCGCAGTTTTAGTGGCAGTCGGCAGGAAATTGCGCAATCTGCGTAAAGACCCCGCAGAGGCAAACAGTTTGCGGCTCACTTCCTGCAACTGGGGACCCCAAGACAAATCCTTATCAATATAAATACCAAGGTCTCTTACTGAGTCACAGTAAGGTATAACAGCTCCATCAAAAACGATTTGGGGAAGGGTCGTCCAGTCTATTTTGGAACGTAGCCTAGGACTGCCAACAATAATGACTTGAGTCTTCGCAGGATTAACCCTCAAACCATGATCCAAACTCCAGTCAGAAATACGCGCTAAGTCTTTATTCACTATCTTCACCGCCTCAGACAATTCCACAACGGGAGCTTGTGAATAAATTTGCAGATCATCAGCATAAAGGTGGTAGGATGAGAGAAGTTCATTAGAAATTGAATTAATAAATATGGCGAAAAGAAGAGGAGAGAGAACGCCCCCCTGCGGTACGCCAGCAGTAGTATTGCACCATGAAGACAATGAACCTTCAATGCAAATACGTTGTCGGCGGCCACACAGGTAACTACGAAACCAATCAATAGCTGTTGGAGATATGTTAAGAGAGCATAGTATCCCGAGCAAGACATCAAAATCAACAGTGTTAAAAGCATTACTGAAATCAAGTAAGGAAAGGACTGTCAGTTTACCACAGTCCATTCCTGATCTTATATCGTCAGTAATGTTAACAAGAGCTGTGGTAGTGCTATGCCCTGGACGAAACCCGGATTGGTAAAAATTAAGGAGTCTGTTTCCGCAGAGGAAAGCACTAAGCTGGCTATGGATAAGGCGTTCTAGGACTTTGGAGAGGAACGGTAAAATGGAGATAGGACGGAATTCAGAAAAAGAAACAGGATTCCTTTTTTTTGGAAGAGGGGTTATTTGAGCTTCTTTCCATAGAGATGGAAAGACACCAGTGGATAAGGAATAATTTAGGATATGACAAATGACAGGAAGGATTTCGTCAAGTATAGGGAGTATCATCTTGCGACTAACACAGTCACTACCAACAGCATTTGATGTAATTGATAAAATACTCTTCTTAACATCACAACTAGCAAATTGATTAAAAACAAAAGGAGAATAATCGGGAGTGGGAAGAGACGAAAGATTATCTAGAGTTTTAGCTTTAACAGCTCCATTGAAACTACAAGAGGTGGAAAAATGATGATTGAGTGATTCATGATCTATATCTTTAGGGATAGACTCTTGACGTGACTTCCCAATTCCCATTGATCTGAGAAATTTCCAGACTTTAGCTGGATCACCGTTTTCAACAGACTCATGAATGTGGCGGCGTTGGGCATCCCTACAAACCAAGTTGCTGCGATTTCGGATAGCAACGTATTTCTCACGATTTAAGGAGCTAGGTCTGCACTTGTATCTAGACTTTGCTGCTGCCTTTTTTTGCAAAATTCCTTTCACGTCATCTGATAGCCACGGAGCAGGCAGATGCTTGATCTTGACCAACCTAACAGGTGCATGGACATCATACAGCTTGATCAGATTGGAATTAAAGAGGTTAATTTTGTCATCAATCGACTCCGCATCAACAAGCTCAGACCAGTCAATATTGCTAGCATCTTCCCGAAGACCTTCCAAATTCATTCCACCAAAACTGCGCTGAAGAATACTTTTAGGTTTAGGCTTAGGTGGGCGAATTTTGTAGGAAAGGAAAATTAAGTCATGGTAGGAGAAAGCGTCGGCTGAACATTGCCCATGCTTAGCGACGTGTTGTGTGGAAGAAACAAAAATGAGGTCAAGAAGTGAAGGAGTACAGTTAGGAAAATGGTGAGTTGCGCTTAATGGAAGGAGAGACAAGTTGCAGGATTGGGAAATAGATTGGAGTGAGGAAGAGCGCGAATCATTTTTAAGAAGGCAAGTGTTAAAGTCTCCCATAATGATTGTATGCCTGTAAGAGGGCATAAGGTTGATTATAAGACTTTCAAAGGAGGAAAAGTAATCGATACGCAGAGAGGGACAATAATAGACACCCAGCAAAATCTTCAAATGTTGTAGATCCACTTCTAAAAAGAGATGCTCGCCAGCATTCGACGGTGGTGGCTGCGGTGAAATGTCAATAATAGAAAAAGGAATATTTCCACGCAGATATATAGCAACACCACCACCCCCAGCACTAGTGCGGTCATTCCTTATTAGTTTGAATCCAGGCAAGGAATAAGATGTAGAAGGAAGACAAGGTTTCAGCCAGGATTCGGAAACAAGAATTGCATGGATGTCTTTACAGTCCAAACTCGCAAGCATATCATGGTAATGAGCCGGAATACTTTGAGCATTAATGTGGACTACATTCAGATTTTTGGGAACATCAGAAAATTGAGACTGAAGAGTGTCAGCAAGATTCGGGATACTACTGAAGCTATCATTGTCACTGCTAGCAGATACGAATATGTCATCATCACTGCTACAAGCAATCATTTAAAAAACACAATAAATAATATAAAAGGGTAGATAAATAAAATATAAATGTATGTATATATAAATATGAACGGTTATTTCTTATAAAACTTAAGTCCACCCGCCAGTTATGTGTTAGCAGAAAACAAAAGAATAACAATTTATCAAAACCTTAATCAAAAACTTATCAAATAATAGTACACCGTTTGGGCACAAACTCACAGCTTACACTTATAGCAACCCAGAAAGAATAAATATAGAAAAAAAAAAACAAGAAAATTACTAAGTTGCACATTGTTTTAAGAAATAAATATATGTTTCTACAAATAATTAATGCTCAAAATATTACAAATTACGAAAACAAAACGTGAAACAAAATGCGACATTGACATGACAGTGACACTTGACTTGACATAATGTCAAGTGTCAGAAAACTGAAGAATGCAAATAAATTGAGAAAAAATATTTGAACCAAAAACGTAAGGTAGAAGTTAAATATTATAAAAAGTGAGCTGTGAGGGTAAACCAGCGTTAAATATATAGCGAAAAACTGTTACCCGAACGATGCATTGAGAGGGTTAATTCACTTCTTCACAGGCTTCCTATACCTCTTCAATGGGGGTGTTTTGGCTAGCTTCCCGGCCTGTACCCGAACATCTAGTTGGCGCTCTGGCTTATCGGAATCAGCATCAAGCTCAGGCACATTGACAGCAGCGAGCTCTCTGCAGTTCATGACCCGATGCTTACTCCCATCAGCTCCCAGTACAAAGATATGTCCCTGCTTGGTCCAACAATTCATGACGCCGAACTTCTCACGCGCCTTCAAGAAGATCTGATGCCGCGATCTCGTCAAGAATTCAGACAAGGTTATACCAGAACCTTTTAATGTGGTTTTGGCAAACCAAATCTTGTCACGAACTTCCACCTCCTGTAACTTGACCAGTATAGGTCTAGGCTTCCCAGCACTGTTGCGACTGCCCATTCTGTGACACCGACGAATAGCAGCAATGGAAAAGTTGTCCAACTTAAGCTTGTCATGGAACACTCTAGCAACTACCAGTGAAGTATCCTCGTCGCTCACTTCAGCAACACCATGGACAAGGAGCATTTTCCGGCGACCTCTCATCTCCAACGCATCAACATCCCTGGCAAGGGCCTCCATTTGATGCTGAAGACAGCCAAGTGACTCCAGAACAAACTTCTTGAAACCTATTTACAAAAAACTATTTACTTCTTCAGTAACCTAGTGTTGACGTTTGATTTTAAATAAAAGAGAAGTATCGTCAGCAAATAACACTATGTCATGATTTTTTATCAGGTACGGCAAATCATTTATATAAATAAGAAACAAAAAGGGACCTAAAATTGAGCCTTGGGGGACCCCTATCTTGACCACAGATCTTTTGCCGTTCACATCGACTCTCTGAATCCTTTCACTCAAGTATGAGGTCAAAAGATTCAGAGAGGCGTCCCGGAATCCGTAGTGGTGCAGTTTCCTGATTAATGTCTCATGGGGAATACAGTCAAATACCTTAGACAAATCTCATACATTATTAATGTGTCTTAAGAGTTCTACAGTTCAATCAGTTGTTGAACGATCCTTTGTAAAACCATCTTGTTTATTATGTAGCAATTTTTGCATCTGCATTAAAATAATTTTCTCAAAAAATTTACTGAAAGTTAGCAGTACAGAAATAGATCTACAATTAGTAGGGTCAGATGTACTACCCGATTTAAATAGTGGGATTAATTTACTATATTTCATGAAATCAGGAAACTCACCACAATCAATACAATTATTAAAAATAACAGCTAATGTAGGAGCTATAATGTGTATAATGGACTTAGTAACATCTACAGAGTCACCCCACAGATCTGCCGTCTTTTTAAAAATCCAAGAATTAAAAGATTTGATGATGTCATTAGAAGTAACATATTAGAATTTAAACTCCGAACTACAAACTGGAATATTTTTTTAAGTAATGTTTCTGCAGCAATGGGAGATGATTTTAGCGACTTGGTTGTCGATACGGGAATGTCAGTAAAAAAAATTCAGTTTCTGTGGTGACTTTTGAATCAAATGTAATATATTATGATCAATAGTGAGGGTGTAATCACTATTTCGGTTGTAAGACCTTCCCGTTTCGCTTTTTATAATATCCCAAGTCGTTTTAATTACAACTATTTTTAATTTTAGAACTCAAGTAGCGAGACTTGGCAATTTTGAAGTATTTTCAACAAAAACACGGCTAAAACACTGACTGGGTCACTTTATACATTTAATCTAAGGTAAATAACCCATCTAAAACTAGTTTATACACAATTAAAGGATATTCATTAAAAATCTAACTAAGAGATTGTTTTTTGAGACCGAAAATACTCTAATACCTATATATCTCTACCGAACCTACCCTATCTGGGTAAAACAGTTTTTCCATAGGTACCTAGATAGGTTCTTTATTTTACGACACTAAGTTCTTTTGAATACAGAATAAGATTTTTTGCGGGCACTTATGATATTGTAAATAAGTGAGCTCTCTTTTTTATTAGTGTTTTTGGATACGAAACTGAAAATAAGCGAACATCTTTAAATAGAAAAAATAAACTATGACTGAAGGCTACTTTTTTATGAGAATTCAGAATAAAATAACTTCTAAGAAAAATGTTCAAGGAGATAACTAATTAGATATCCGGAGGAAATAACTAATAAGGAAATAAAGTAGCAATTTCAAGAAATCAAGCGGATTTTTGCGGAGTGTGCGTAGGAGATCCATGACTTGATTCCTCCATCTCCCTTCCACTACCGGTCTACCAGACGCATGGCTGGGTACCACCCACACTTGGTTGATACAAGTACACCGTCTTGTCGTACCAAGCGCTTCTCCTCCACATTTATTGTGCGCACAGCCAAGCTGTGGAATTCTCTGCCTGTTTCTATGTTCCCTGTTACTTATGACCTTTCAGCCTTTAAAGCAAGAGTAAATAGGCATCTTCTGGGCTCGCTCGTCTTATCGTAGACCTCATCTATCGCTTACCATTAGGCGAGATCGAGGTCAAGAGTGGGTTCATCAGTAATCAAAAAAATAAAAAATATATAACAAGAAATAGTTTACTGTGTAACTTCCATTTCGATTCTTACGTTTTAAGACAAATGATTTTATTCGGACACGAAAAAACAGGGCTTGATTAAAAAACGATTCAAAGTAAAGTGACACATGCTAAACATCGTCTACCACCCAAAATATGTGCGGAATTTAATCCCAATTTCAGAATGGTATTTTTAATTTCACAGTTCCACTAGCAATACTCCGGGTCACAGTTAGAAAGTTTACCTATGTATAATTCCTATTAGTCTGCCTACCTTTTTTACAAACAATGCTCGCGTCGACGTCGACTTGGAATCTAAACGGATGCAACTGAGCTTCGGAATTTTTCATAGAACGACTGCGTACCTGTGTGTAACGCCATACTACTTGATGAAAATGATGTCAAAATATAGCGTTTGACCACTGTCACTAAATAAACTAAATGTCTACAAATGGCAGCCTAATTCATGCAAGAGATTTTATATGTAATGGACGATCAGTATGTTCACCCATCCAAAAACTGGCCTGGCAAAAGCCGATCATGCGACTGACATTACCTAGCCACAAGTTTCAGTATTTCTAACTAATAATACTGTTGTGAGTCGGAGGAATAGAAGACATCAGTTGGTATAAAAGGAAGCGCCGACCGCAGCGCACCCCTTTCATTCCGCTTCCGACGCTCGCCCGCGACGGTCGTACCGCTCCGCGCTCTCGATCGTTCCGTGCCTGAGTCATCGCTACGCTTCGTCACGCTCGCCGTGACGTCACTCGTAGTCGCCGACTACGACGCCTGGTCCGGATCCGCCTTTTTCGAGGCGGTGAAGGATATCCTGTTTCTATAACAGAGTATCGTCAAAAACAATTTGGTTTGGCCCCTTCAGGGTAAAACCACAGTTTCGTGGTCCTTGGTTGGAAACCTCACGGTGTCAACAATACCAAGGGGGTGCTGACCCGACGCACCCGCTGATCCCCTTCAGGGTGAAGCAGTAAATTGGAGTCGAGTGCTAGGTTTTGGCCTTGGGGGATCTCCTAGTCAAACCTAGTTACTGAGTTTCCTTTTCAGCTACACACCTAGTGTCGGTTGGGTGTGTCTACCCCTTCGCACTAGACCCAATAGGGCCCGGTTCGCACAATAAGACTGGCGACCGGTTACAAGCTTAGGGCTCACCATTAGGTACTCACCTCCCAGTCTCTACCCGACTGGGAGGGTTACACATCCCCGGACCCATCCATCCGGGGAGTTAGGCCAGTTAGGCTTTAAATAGGCCCCCCGCGGGAGAGAAATCTCCAAAATTTCCCCATTCAATTTTGATCCAATTGCCAATCATGGCGAACTCCAATATTTTGGAGATTCTGTTAGAAATCCTTAGGGAAAACCCTACTATTTCCGCCAAATATGGCGGAAAAATCCAGCGTGAAATCGCTAATTGTCCCCCGGCTACCGAAGCCAACGTCGCTGATTTTAGTGACGCGCTTGACAGCCCATTATCTCCCCCGCTTGCCGATCAAGGCATCCCGGTAGGTCAGTTCACGGAAGTATTTTTAACTCCGATCCCATTGTTCATCAAACAACGAACGACTTCCAGGTAGATAGCCCTTTATTGCTCCCGCCCGCCGACAAAGTCGTGCCGATCGCCCGATTCCCGAAATCACCCATTGTTTCCGGCCCACCTGCTAATCCCATTGTTCCTAAAACAATGGACGCCGCGCAGATGTGCGCTGCACCTGAATTCCGTGAAATGGACACCACCGAACCTGTGTCCAATAACAACTCTGACAATGATTTGTCATCATGCCCCTCGTCCTCGGAAGACGACTTTCCAGTCGTCACCGGTGGCAAGAGGAAGAAAGGGAAAACCTCCCAGGCCAGCAAGGCCAAAAAGACCACCGCGTCGCCCCCGTCCCCAACTCAAACGCCCGTTCGACCCGCTAGCCCCGCCCCAACTACCTCTGCTCGAGCGCAGAATAGTCGTCCCGCCAGCCCGATAGCCCAAACTTCCTCAGCCCAAAGGAAGCAACGCCCTCCGCCCCCCTTTTACATCCAGGACAAGGGTAAATGGACTGATGTGTCCAAGATGTGTGTTGATCGAAAGATCAACTACACAAACGCCCGTGCCTGCCAAAATGGCATTAAAGTCACCGTCCCTACGTCGAACGACTATAGGGAACTATATCGCGCCCTCCGTGAAAGGAATATTTCCTTTCACACTTTCTCCTTCCCCGAGGACACGCCCACTCGTGTTATTATTAAACGTGTCCCTAAAGAAATCCTAGTACAGGATATTAAAGACGACCTTGCCGATCAAGGTATACCAGTGATCGCCGTCCATCGCTTACATAAAGCGAGAGGCGGTGAATTGTACGACATGGTTCTTGTCATTTGTGAACCAACCGAAGGTCATCACCCAATATTTAAGATTAAGTCTATTTGCTCCCTATCCGGTATCTCAATAGAAAAGCCCTACAAAACCGCAACAGTGGGACAATGCCACCGTTGCCAACTGTATGGCCATGCGCAGAGCAACTGCTATGCGACTCCCAGATGCGTCAAGTGTCTGGGCGAGCATAGCACTGCGGACTGCCCACGGCCTAAAGACCGAACCCTCTGTTCGGAACCACCCAGCTGCGTTCTCTGCGGCCAGACCGGTCACCCGGCAAACTACCGCGGCTGTCCCAAAGCCCCCAAACTCGCTCCTAAATTAGCGAAGCGCGCCAACGCCCGCCAACAGAGAGAGGCACCTTCTCAAATTCCCCAACGTCTCGCTCCTCAGAGACCGTCCCCGTGGAACAGGCTAAACCACGAAAAAGCCTTTCCCTCCTTGGCCCCTGCCAAACCTTTGCAGGCACTGATGGATATACCCATCGCAGCGCAGATCCTGCCTATAGCCGTGGCTACAGAGCCCACAGCCAGTCACAAACCCGCGCCTCAAACCACTGCTGCTCCTGCAGTCAAACAACCGCCCAATCCCTCACCCGTCGCGCATGGCGAGGCTTGCGCCCAGACTATACTGCGCCATTATAGGTTATTTATGACCCGCCAAGCCAGATCTCTCCGCGATGCCCTTCTGGCTGCCGAACAGCAGAATAACGGCAAAATTACGACGGCAATGTACAGCCAAATATTCAGCACACACAGTGATGTGGTGCTAGGTCTCGACCAGATGGATGCGATGGACTGATCCAATGGATTCCCAACGCACAAACCACACTAGGCCTCGATCCCTCAAATTAGGTTTTTTCAACGCCAATGGAATTTTCAACCAACGCGCCGAAATAACTAAATTCCTCCGCGACCACCAATTAGACGTCCTCCTTATACAGGAGACCCTTTTGAAACCCCACCGCGCTGATCCCAAAATTGCGAATTACCGTCTAGTTCGCAATGACAGAACACGTTGCCACGGCGGCGGTACCCTTATTTATTATAGAAAGGAGTTATACTGCATCCCTCTGACCCCACCCGCGCCTCTCTCTCACCTAGAGTACTCTGCCTGTCGACTAGGCATGACTGGTCATCCTCCGATAACCATCATCTCTGCCTACCACCCCCCACCATCGGTCGCGTCTCTTGCTTCAGACGATCCTATCGCGCTCACCAGCGATCTCACGACTCTCTTCGGCCTGAGTGACTCCGTCTTACTAGCGGGCGATCTCAACGCCAAACACCCCGCTTGGAACAGCAACACGACAAATGCCAGAGGCAGAATCGTGTATAACCTAGGCGCGACCCTAAACTACGACGTCATCGCTCCGATGACTCCCACCCACTACCCACACGACCCCAACCATAACCCCGATGTCCTCGATGTGGCGCTCCTAAAGAATGTAAACCTCCGTTTACACTCCATAGAAGCGCTTCACGAGCTCAACTCGGATCACCGTCCCGTTATCCTACACCTAGGTTCCCGCTCGGGTAACCATGATCCTACCCAACCTCCTCCGACCCAATTGATCACCGACTGGAGGAAAGTAAGTGAAAAACTGAAATCCACCACGTCGCCTCAATTGGAAACCATTCCTGACCACATAGTCTCAGTCGCTGACACGACGGCGGCGATCGACTCGCTTACAAATCACGTACAATCCGTCCTGAACGATTGTTCAAGGGAAGTTCCTGTAGTGGAAGACCACCGCTGGAAACTCCCGGACGATGTACGGAATCTGATAACCGAGAAGAACGCAGCCATCCGTGCGTACAGCGCTTTTCCCTGCGCCGCAAACAAAGCTCACATGCGCAACTTACAGCGTGCTGTAAGGAAACGCATTACCGAGCAGCGTAATGCGAGCTGGGACAAGATGCTGAGCGAACTTGAGCCCACCCATCTTGCCTTCTGGCAGCTTCAGAGGAAGTTACGATCCACTGAAGAGGCCACAATGCCTCCTCTCATTCGTCCCGATAAGAGTGTCGCCTTCGATAACTCTGAAAAAGCAGAATGCCTAGCCGACAGCCTAGAGTCCCAGTGTTCTCCCAGCTCTCAACCAGTAGACCAAGCCCACCTCGATATGGTGAACGCCGAAGTCGAACGTAGAACTTCCCTTCCGCCCGTCGAAGATCCCGATAATCCACTGGCCCCCATCACTCCTGATGAGGTCCAGGATATCATTAAAAGTCTCCAACCGCGAAAAGCCCCTGGCTCCGACGGCATCACCAATAGGGTTTTCAAACTTTTCCCCGCCCAGCTTATAGTGCTAATGACTGCCATCTTCAATGGTGCATTGAGCAATAATATGTTCCCCGCAACCTGGAAACAGGCCACCGTCATAGGTATTCCCAAACCAGGCAAGCCCAAGTCTGACCCGTCTAGCTACCGTCCCATTAGCTTACTCAACGTCCTTGGTAAAATCTATGAAAGGCTTATATATAAGCGGCTCAAAGATTTTGCCGAAGCAAAGAGTCTTATACCCAATGAGCAGTTTGGATTTAGAACCGAACACTCATGTATCCAACAAGTCCACCGCATCATAGAACACGTCAGCGCCGGCTTCCAACGGGGCGCAATAACGGGAGCCTTATTCTTCGACATAGCGAAAGCGTTCGACAAATTCTGGCACAATGGCTTAATCTATAAGCTATACCAACTCGGCGTGCCTGACCGTCTCGTGCTCATCCTACGGGACTTTTTATCGAATCGCACTTTTCGTTACCGAATTGAGGGGGAGCTTTCCTCCACCCATCCCATTCGCGCAGGAGTTCCTCAAGGCTCCGTACTATCCCCCCTCGTTTTCACGCTATTCACTAGCGATATCCCCAAGCATAAAAATACTCAGCTAGCCCTATTTGCCGACGATACGGCTATCTATTATACCGGTCTTAAACCCGATGCCATCGCTCGCACTCTCCAAACTTCCGCAAACACTCTGGCCAAGTGGTTCCGGAAATGGAGAATCGAAGTCAATCCAGACAAAAGCCAGGCAGTCCTCTTTTCTAAGCCGCGGATAAACCCACCCTCCCCCCGTCCGATTACCATGTACGGCAAGCCGATCCCCTGGGAAAAGCAAGCCAAATACTTAGGCGTGGTCCTCGATAAACACCTTTCCTTCGCTGAGCACATAAAGCAGGCACGTTCGCGCGCCGCTTTCGCTCTAGGTAGGCTCCACTTCATTCTTAGCTCCCGCAGCAAGTTATCACTCAGGTGCAAGCTGCGTATTTTCACCGCGGTCATCCGTCCCATCATGACCTACGCCTGCGTTGTTTTCGCACACGCAAAGCCCTACCTCCTCCACAAGATGCAGACCCTTCAAAACCGATTCCTCCGTAGAGTCACGGGAGCCCCCTTTTATGTTCGAAATGAGCTTCTTCACGTAGACCTCAAGATGCCCACCATCCAGCAGTTCATGAAACGTGTCTCTAAGCGTTTCTTTGATACTGCAATCCAATATAGGAATCCCCTTATCGTATCGGCCGCCCAATACGAACCCTCGCGTATCTCTAAGATTCGCCGACCAAGGCACACCCTTGTCACTCCCGATGACGCAATCACCCTGCTCCAAGAGAGCCGTAGGGAAACAAGTACAGTGGCACACAAAAACAAAAACCGACCGTCCTTCCGTCCTCGCCGCCGAGGCCCGCCGCGACGTCCCCGTAATAGTCCGCCCCGACCCTTGCCAGAGCCAGCCCGCGACGCTGAGCCAGTAGCTTTAAATTCCCTTATTAATAATAAAAATGATATGATCCAGCCTGTCCCTAGCTGCCCTCCCACTGCGACGCCCTAAGCCGAGGTCCGTACCCCACAGGGGGTGCCCTTAGCGTGTAGTCGCCTAGTTTGTAAGTTTTCTAATAAGCCCTGGCTGGAGGTTTTAATTAATTAATTAATTAAGGCAACCACAGGCAAGCCCGGTTAAGCAGCCGACAACCTCAGAGGTTGACCTGCGAGATGCCACACACAAAAAAAAAAAAAAAAAGCGCACCCCTTTTCGCTCGAGGACCACCGGCCAAGCAACACGTCTGTGCGACCGACATTTTTACTTTTTAATTTTATTATCGTGTAGAAGTGTACTTTTGTTTTGTTTGTTTTGTTTAATTAAATTTTTATTGTAGCTGTAACGTTTTTGTTTTTAAAAAAATAATTAGACGTTTAGTTTCCAAGATCAGAAGTGGGATTCAATCCAATTTCTGTTTCTGTTATTTAAATTAGTTCTGTGTGTGTAAAAATGTCGGATCGCTCTCGAAGTCGTCGCCACAGCTGTGAGGTAGGTCGGCGACACAGCAGACGACGGGATCATACGCAGACCCCAGAACGAGACCTACCACGTGAACTAAAGGTAATGCGAACACGTTTGGAGGAAATGGAGAAGCAGGCATCATCGGCACAGCCGAGGCGCTCCCGCGAAAAGAGGGTATCTCCACAAAAATCATCGCGTTCGGAGAGCGGCGCGTCGCCGCCGCCAGCCCGGCGCCAGACGACCCCGACATCGCGGCGCCATGCCGAGCGTGTTGTCGAGTCCCCGTTGCTGAGGCGATCGGCGCACACGCCGTGTTCACGCACGCCACCGCTGGCGTCTGTGCCGTCCAGTGTGCTCCGTGACGGTCCAACGGTAGAGTATTTGTCGGAACAAGCCGGCGCTGCTAGTGATGTCACCGCAACGGACCGCATAGTCGACGCCATCCGTTCCATCGGAAACCGGGTGAGATCTGACCAACATTTTTTTATTTCTAGTTTTGACCCTAGTCTCAATAATATTAGTGATTGGTGTGACGAAGTCGATCGGGCAAAACTTTTAAATAATTGGAACGATTATGAGTGTCTGTCGCGAATAGGCAACTGTTTAAGAGGTGATGCTCATACATGGCTACGCGAATGGGTTTCGAGTGATCGTACCTGGAGTAATTTCAAACGGGAATTTACGCCGTTGTGTCCGAAAACGCCAGATATTGCAAATATTTTATTTGATGTAATGAATACAAATTCGGATAATTATTCCACCTATGCGGATTACGCCCGGCGTTCGTTACTTAGATTGAGCATAGTACGCGGACTCAGTGACGAGCTCATTTCTGCGATTGTCGTACGTGGTATCGTGGATCCTTATATTAGAGCATCGGCTACCAATGCTAAGTTGTCGCCTAATAACATTGTTGAATTTTTGTCTATTTATGTAAAGCCGTCTACGTCTAAGACACAAAGTTCACGTTCTACCCTTCAAAATAATTTTGCTAAAAGTAATCACGCGAATAATTTGACACGAAAACGTAGACTCGAGGAGGGCAAGTGTTTTTCGTGTGGAGCGACGGGTCATAGACAGGCTTCTTGCAACAAAAAACCTAAAGTCGATTCAAATGAATCAAATAATTCCGTCTCCAAACCAATGTTCGTGCCACCCAAATCTGAACCTTGTTCCTTTTGCAAAAAGTCTGGTCACAAAGTAGATAATTGTTTTGCGAAACAGAAATCAGAGTCGCGCAACGAAAATAGCGTTAATTTTTGCCGAGAAAATATGACTACCCGCAATAATGATGTCGTAGTAGCCGTTATTCAGGGAATACCGGTAGATGTGTTAATCGATAGTGGATCGACCATATCACTTATATCATCGTCGTTGCTGAAACATTTCAATTGTTCGCATAAACCAGCTTTTCGCGTATTACGGGGATTAGGAAGTCAAGAAATCGAAAGCACGTCATATGTCACCCTACCGATTGAATTCGATGGTTTAACACTTGAAGTAGACTTGTTTGTCGTGGCACCTGAATTTATGAATACACCAATTATTGTGGGAACCGACGTACTCAATAGGGAGGGTGTTCGGTACATTCGCACGCGTAATTTTCAATCTCTCACTAGAAAGATCGACAGCGTGGAAGATGTAATGATTGTTCAGCACAATGAGCCGATACCAATTAATACGCCTCTTGTAGGTGAACAATTAAAACGATTACTCAGTATGATAAATGAGTTTTCAGCAAATTTCATATCCGGTACCGCGACTTCAACTGTGAATACAGGGTGTATGACGATTAGACTAAGCAACGATAATCCTGTCCATTATCGACCTTATCGAATGTCTCACGCGGAAACGCTTCGCATACGCGAAATAATTAAAGATTTAATCGACAAATGTATTATTCGCGAATCAGAATCCAACTACGCAAGTCCGGTTCTGTTGGTCAAGAAAAAAGACGGATCCGACAGGATGTGCGTAGATTTCCGCAAGCTAAATGAAATCACAGTTAAGGATCGTTTCCCATTACCGCGAATTGACGATTACATAGACCGACTGGGACGTAACAGGTACTTCACTAGTCTCGATATGGCAACTGGCTTCCATCAAATACCCCTTCACGAGGAGTCCATTCCACTCACCGGGTTCGTAACGCCAGAGGGCCATTTTGAATACCTGAAAATGCCTTATGGATTAGCGAACACTCCGGTGGTGTATCAAAGAATTATATCAAAAACACTCCGCAAATTTATTGATTCTGGTGACGTACTTGCTTACATTGACGATATTTTGATTTTGAGTCAGACAATAGACCACGGTTTTGATCTTTTGTATCAGGTTCTTAAAGCTCTAACAGAATCAGGATTTTCGATCAATTTAAAAAAATGTTCCTTTTTAACGACTGAAATCGAGTATCTAGGACGTAGAATTAGTCAAGGTCAGGTACGACCGAGCTTTAACAAAATAAGGGCTTTAATTGATTCCCCTGAACCAAAAAACGTAAAACAGGTTCGCCAGTTCTTAGGCTTAGCCAGCTATTTTCGCAGATATATATCAGGTTTCGCTCAGAAGACAGCTTGCATTGCTGCTCTCACTAAGAAAGGTATAGCGTTTAATTGGGGAAAAGAACAGCAGGCTGCTCGTAAATTAATACTTGAGTGCCTCACAAGAGAACCTGTACTAGCAATATATGACCCTTCCTTGCCGATAGAAGTTCATACGGACGCTAGTTCTATTGGTTATGGAGCTGTCTTGTTCCAAGTGCATGATGGTAATCACAAGCGAGTGCTTGCCTACTTTAGCAGACTTACACAGGGCGCTGAGAGTAGGTACCACTCGTATGAGCTAGAAACCCTTGCCGTGGTTAAAGCTCTACAGCATTTTAGACCGTATCTTGTGGGTGTGCGCTTCACTGTCGTTACAGACTGTAATGCTTTGAAGCTCACACAGCGCAAGAGGGATTTACTACCCAGGGTAGCTCGATGGTGGGTCTACCTGCAAGATTTTAATTTTGGCCTGGACTATCGCAAAGGCACTCTTATGTCCCACGCTGATTATCTAAGTCGGAACCCTGTCAATGTGTGTTCGGTTCAGAAACCTCAGAATTGGGCACAGGTTGCACAGGCTGCCGACGAAGAAACCCAAGCTTTAATACAAAAATTAAATGACGGGCAATTAGATGCCACGCGATATGTTGTTAAGAACGATATTCTCTATGTAAAGCACTCTCCTACTGGTGAGTCTTCCCGTTTCCTTTGTTATATTCCTAAGGGTCATCGACTCAGTCTCTTGCGCGTCTTTCATGACGAACATAATCATGTTGGGGTCGATAAAACGGTTGATTTAATTCTTAAGCACTTTTGGTTTCCTGGGTTACGAAATTTTGTTTTAAAGTATATTTCACATTGCCTGGTATGCATCACACATAAGAAAGTTGCACGAGCCCCACTGCAACCTATTAAGTCTTGGGGAAAGCCAGACTTACCCTTTGAAACCATTCACATGGATGTCTTAGGACCGCTTCCCGAAGCCGATGGGTACCGCCATGTCCTAATAGTTATCGATGCTTTTTCCAAGTTTTGTCTCCTTTACCCAATGTGTCGGCAGGACGCAAATGAGCTAAAGCAATATTTTAATAAGGTGATATCACTATTTGGGGCGCCTAAATTAATAGTAGCCGACAGAGGCCGCATGTTCCAAAGCACGGAATTTCTTAATTGGGTTAAGAATATGGGATGTGATACGCATTTTATAACGCCCGAGATGCATCAGTCAAATGGGCAAGTCGAGCGTTATTGTCGAACGGTTTTAAATATGATTCGTGTCGAAACTAATTATCGACAAAACGCATGGCCGACTGTTATTTGGAAAATTCAGTTAGTACTGAACATCACCAAGCACAGAACTACGCAATACTCTGCCCTAAATCTGCTGGCGGGTATTGAAGCAGCAACTCCACTCATAAGAAGCCTGGTACGTGATGTTGCGCTCGACGGTTCCAACTCTAACAGAGAAACTCTACGTGAAATGAGTAGACAGCGAGCAGCGGAACGACTTAAACAGAACCAGCACCAACAGGATGTGTACGTCAACCAAGGGAGGAAACCTCCCCGGGTGTTTGAACTTAATGATTTAGTTTTTGTTCGAAAGCAGGCTCAATCAACTGGCAAGTTGGACTCCTGTATGCGTGGACCCTACCGCATTGTGAAAACGTTGCCACAAGGACGTTATGAGCTCCAACTTTTGACCGGCTCATATGGGAAGTATACGCAGGCGGCCGCGGAATACTTGGTTTTTTTGATATATATACGATTCCTTGGCGTGGAGAGTGGACTCCTGAAGTATGTGCTGCTTACTTCGATGGTGAGTGCTTTATGCCTCTTTTAAGTATGAAGCTTCATATGTGTTTTACAGGGATAAGCTTCACGTAGTGCCTCTTTCCCTGATGTGTTTTTAAAGGGATAAGCTTCACGTAGTGCCTCTTTCCCTGATGTGTTATTTTACTGGGATAAGCTTCACGTAGTGCCTCTTTCCCATATGTGTTTCTACAGGGATAAGCTTCACGTAGTGCCTCTTTCCCTGATGTGTTATTTACTGGGATAAGCTTCACGTAGTGCCTCTTTCCCATATGTGTTTCTACAGGGATAAGCTTCACGTAGTGCCTCTTTCCCTGATGTGTTATTTACTGGGATAAGCTTCACGTAGTGCCTCTTTCCCATATGTGTTTCTACAGGGATAAGCTTCACGTAGTGCCTCTTTCCCTGATATGTTATTTAGTGGGATAAGCTTCACGTAGTGCCTCTTTCCCAGACTGTTTGTGTGTTTGCATCGAGACAAGCTTCACGTAGTGCCTCTATCTCGATGGCTTACCATGTATCTGAAAACAAGCGTGTGTATACGCTTGTGTGTGTAGTGTCGTGTATTCAGCATACGCTTTCAATGTTCTGTGCAGATGCAGACCATGAAGAGGAGGAGTCTACGCTGGTTAGAGCTAAGCTGAGTTCGTCAGCTGACCAGGCCATCTCACATCCACAACCTGGTACCTCTGGGATCCAGGCTGACACGCTGCGTAGCCCCACCGAGCCTGAGCCACTGCAATGTCAGGTCCAGCCTGAGTCACGGCAGCTTCACGTCGAGCCTGAGGAACCTTCAGCGGACGAAGGACCATCGATGCCTGTGCTGGAGACTGACTACCAGAGCTGAAGACATCACTAAGGAGCCCGGGACGGCCTCCTGTCAGGAGAGGCCGTGTTGTGAGTCGGAGGAATAGAAGACATCAGTTGGTATAAAAGGAAGCGCCGACCGCAGCGCACCCCCCTTGATTCTGCTCCGACGCTCGCCCGCGACAGTCGTGCCGCTCCGCGCTCTCGATCGTTCCGTGCCTGAGTCATCGCTCCGTTCGTCACGCCCGCCGTGACGTCACTCGTAGTCGCCGACTACGACGCCTGGTCCGGATCCGCCTTTTTCGAGGCGGTGAAGGATATCGTGCTTCTCTAACAGAGATTGTCAAAACAATTTGGTTTGGCCCCTTCAGGGTAAAACCACAGTTTCGTGGTCCTTGGTTGGAAACCTCACGGTGTCAACAATACCAAGGGGGTGCTGACCCGACGCACCCGCTGATCCCCTTCAGGGTGAAGCAGTCAATTGGAGTCGAGTGCTAGGTTTTGGCCTTGGGGGATCTCCTAGTCAAACCTAGTTACTGAGTTCTCTTCACAGCATACACACCTAGTGTCGGTTGGGTGTATCTACCCCTTCGCACTAGACCCAATAGGGCCCGGTACGCACATTGAGATTGGCGACCGGATTACAAGCTTAGGGCACACCATTAGGCACACACCTCCCTGCTATCCCCGCAGGGAGCGAACTCACCTCCGGGTCATTCCCGCCCGGAGGGTTAGGCAAATAGGGCCCCTCAGGCCACATCAGACGGCAACACAGCTACCGAGTTTGTCTGGGTTTCTCTTCTCGGTAGCGAAGTGTTAGGAGAAACTCCGGGGCAGGGCTCTTTGGGGACCGTCTGCTCGGGGAGCTCACGTTTGACGTGTCTCCTCGAGGCGCTTATGTTAGGGTTAGGAGATTAGGATGCCCACCTCTGTCGCCTCCAATATGGAGGACAGGATTGAGGATCTCGTGTCCAAAGTAGATTCCCTAACGGTTCGGTTAAATAGAACAACCGATATATTAGGAAAGATCCTATTTGAAAACCCCGCCCTACAAAGGAAATATGAGGAGGAGATTGACTCCTTACCCCACGCGGTGTTTCCCGCCCCACAGCCAGATTTAGGTCCCACCCCCGCGCCCAACGCAGATAGGTCCCCCTCCCCCCCAGACGTCGAAATGGACTCTGAGGAGGAGGAACAAGAAAAAGAGGGCTCGGAAGGCGAGCGCTCGGAGCGCGCAGAGAGCATACACTCTGAGCGCTCGGAGCGAGCGGAGTCCGAGCACTCCTCCGACCAAACCTCTTCCTCCGACGAGTTTATCCTCGTCGAGGCAAAGAGGAAGAAGAGGTCGCAGGCCTCGTCCTCCACTCAGGCCCCTAAGGCCAAGAAACTCTCCCCTCCCGAGCCAGCACGCTTAGTGCAGAGCCAGCCCTCCTCTTCCTCGGCCACTAGGCCCAGCCCTACCCAAACCCCAGTCGTCAGCGCCTCAGTGCGCAAGACCATCCCTCCCCCACCCATCTTCATCCATGACAAGGGGGCTTGGACAAACGTGTCCAAAGCGTGTGGCGAGCAACGCATCGCCTACACGAATGCCCGCGCCGTTCAGAACGGCATAAAAGTAGGGTTAGCGACAGCTAACGACCACCGCGCGCTTTCGAAGCTACTCAAGGCTCGAAATATCCCCCACCACACTTATACGCTCCACGAGAGCAAGCCCGTTCGGGTGGTCCTCTGCCGGATCCCCAGTGAGATCCCCACCACCGAGATCGTCTGCGACTTAGAGTCACAGAACATCCCGGTGATTGAGGTGCACCGTATGCACGGCAGAGGTGGCAGGGCGTCTAACAACGTCCTCGTCATCTGCCACCCCGTCTCCGAAGGTCCCCACCCCATCTTTGCGCTGAAGACTGTATGCAGTCTTTCAGGAATTCTAATTGAGAAGCCACACAAGAGTGGCACGGTAGGCCAATGCCACCGTTGCCAGTTGTATGGGCACGCGCAACGGAATTGCTTCGGCAAACCCCGGTGCGTAAAGTGCCTGGGCGATCACGGCACCGCGGAGTGCAGTCGCCCAAAAGATAGGTCCCAGTGCCCAGACCCGCCCAGCTGCGTGCTGTGCGGGCAATCCGGTCACCCCGCCAACTACCGAGGCTGTCCGAAAGCCCCGAAAACCTCCGCCCCTAAACTGGCAACGCGCGCTAGCGCACGCCAGGGACGAGAGTGTCCTACACTCTCGTCTGAGCTCCCCCAGACCCTCAGTCCCCAGCGTCCAACTCCTTGGACGGCGGCGAATCACGCCCAAAACTTCCCGGCACTAAGGCCGAAAGTCCCTGGGCTGATGGATCAACCCATCATGCCCTCCGCTCCGGTTGTTGTGGCTTCTCAGCCCCCACCTCCTCCCCAGTCACTCCCTCGCTCGGTAGAGCCGGAACTCGATGCGTTCCTCATCCTTGGAAATACCTTCAGTTTCTTCCAGTCCCCCCGCGCCATCCAAATGGCAAAGGAGGTCGTGGCCTGCACTAGCATCAACTCCCTGATTCGGGTATACCATCAAAATCCCGATGTCAAAAGTCATTTTGATAACCTTTTTAAACAGCCATAATGTATAACACGGCTAGTAAGAGATTAAAGCCCCGATCCCTAAAGCTAGGTTACTTCAATGCCAATGGCATCACTAATCAACGGGACGAGATCGCGACTTTCCTTCGCGATCATAGTCTCGACATCCTTCTGGTCCAAGAGACCTTCCTCAAACCCCACCTTAGGGATCCCAAGGTAGCCAACTACCGGCTAGTTAGGAACGATAGGACTAGATGCCACAGAGGTGGCACTCTAATATATTATAGGAACTCCCTGCACTGCATCCCTATGGATCCGCCGCCCCTTGCCCACTTAGAGGTATCCGTTTGCCGGCTAGGCATGACGGGCCATCCCTCTATCACAATAGTATCCGCGTATCTCCCACCGCACAGCGACGTAGATTCAAATTCTTCGATAAACGCCTCACTACGAAGCGACCTTACAGCCCTTCTTGACATGAGTGACTCCGTCCTTATAGCGGGGGATCTCAATGCCAAACATCCCGCATGGTGTAGTCGTATTACCAACCCCCGTGGGAAGGTACTATACGACCTTTGCACACCTCTCCACATAGATATCATAGGTCCTATGCGGCCTACTCATTATCCGTTCGAGCCATCCCACTTGCCCGACGTACTCGACATTGCCCTCCTGAAGAATGTGAACTTACGTTTGCACTCTTTAGAGACGGTAGACGAACTTGACTCTGACCATAGACCGGTGATCTTGGAGTTAACTCCGAGATCGGGTCCCTATGACCCTAACCGCCCCCCTCCCACACAGGTGATCACTGACTGGAGGAAAGTAGGCGAATTGCTGAAATCCAACACGTCTCCTCACCTGGACAAGATCCCCGACCACATCCAGTCCGCCGCCGACACGACGGCTGCGATCGACTCACTCACGGAGCACGTACAATCTGTCTTGAACGACTGTTCAAAGGAGATTCCGGTGTCAGAGCACTGGCGCCGGAAACTCCCGGACGATGTACGGGCCCTGCTGACTGAGAAGAACGCAGCAGTCCGTGCCTACAGAGCTTTCCCCTGCCAGAATAACAAAACTTTCATGCGGTACTTACAGCGCAAAGTAAGTAACAGCATCAGAGAGTGGCGTGAAGCCGGCTGGGACAAGACCCTGAGCGAACTGGAACCCACCCACCATGCCTTCTGGCAACTTCAGCGGAATATGCGCGCCACTGAGGTTGCCTCAATGCCTCCCCTTATCCGCCCGGACAAAAGCATTGCCTTCGACGACGAAGACAAAGCCGAATGCCTAGCCGACAGCCTGGAGGCACAGTGCTCTCCCAGCTCCCAACCAGTCGACCCAGCCCACCTTGCCCACGTGGATGCTGAGGTCGAACGTAGATCTGCCCTACCCCCTGTCGAGGACCCTGATGCTCCCCTCCCCCCCGTCACGGAGGACGAGGTGGAGGAGATCATCAAGAAACTCAAACCTAGGAAAGCTCCCGGGACTGACAGACTGACCACTAGGGCACTTAAACTCCTCCCACGTACGATAATAGTCCTACTGACTGCCATCTTCAATGGCGCCTTGTCCAACAACTTGTTTCCACAAGCTTGGAAAGAGGCTATAGTGATAGGTATCCCAAAACCCAAAAAGCCCAAGAACCTCCCGACTAGCTATAGACCCATTAGTCTGCTCAGCGCCCTCGGCAAGGTCTACGAGCGGATTATTCTTAATCGGCTCAAGGACTTTGTCGAGGCCAAGAGCCTAATCCCTAACGAACAGTTTGGCTTTAGAGCCCATCATTCCAGTGTCCACCAAGCCCACCGCATCGTAGAGCACATTAGCGGCCGCTTTCAACGCGGTCTGGTGACGGGGGCCCTATTCTTTGATATAGCGAAGGCTTTCGACAAAGTCTGGCACAATGGCTTAATTTACAAGCTTTACCAACTAGGTGTGCCGGACCGTCTCGTGCTCATCATTCGAGACTTCCTGTCGAACCGCTCCTTCAGATATCGTATCGAAGGAGCGCTTTCCACTCCCCGCCCTATCAGAGCCGGCGTCCCTCAGGGCGCCGTGCTCTCCCCCCCACTCTTCACGCTATTCACTAGCGACATCCCCAAAAAGCCCCCAGTAGAGTTATCCCTGTTTGCCGACGACACGGCCATCTACTACTCGGGACATAATCCCGTTAGCATCGCTCATACCCTCCAGACCTCAGCCAACGCACTAGGCGATTGGTTTAGGAAATGGAGGATTGAGGTAAATCCCGACAAAAGTCAAGCAGTCCTGTTTCGCAGGGCTCGCCAGCATAAACAATTCACCCCCCCACGCCCGATCACTATGTTCGGCAAGCCAATCCCTTGGGAGAAGCGAGCCAAATACTTAGGTGTGATCCTCGACCAGTTTCTCAACTTCAGTGAGCACATAAAGTCGGTTCGCTCGCGAGCCGCTTTCGCTCTCGGTAGGCTCCACGCCCTGCTGAATAAACACAGCAAGCTCTCCCTTAAATGTAAAATCCGAATATACACGACATGCATACGTCCTATCATGACGTATGCCTGTCCGGTGTTTGCTCATGCCAGTCCCAACCAGATCCATAGGATGCAAGTCGTTCAGAACCGTTTTCTCCGAAAGGCCACGGGCGCGCCCTGGTTCTGTAGGAACGAGGATCTCCACGTAGACCTCAAACTCCCGACCATAAAGCAAGTGTTGAAACGCATGTCAGTGCGTTACTTCACCTCTGCTGAGACCCACACTAACCCCCTGATCGTATCGGCCGCCCGATACAGACCCTCCAAGATTTCTCGGGTTCGTCGCCCGCGTATCATCCTAGACGAGCCTGACGACCCCACCACCATCCGACAAGAGAGCAGTAGGGAAACCAGCACTCTTAGAAAACACATATACAGAACGCGTTCCTTATTCCGGCCTCGCCGACGAGGCCCATAGCGACGTCCGCGTACCTGTAATGAAAATCCTCCCCGACCTTTGCCAAACGAGCCAGCCCGCGATGCTGAGCCAGTAGCAATAAATACTCCCGTAAATAAAATGACCCAGCCTGTCCCTTTGCTGCCCTCCCAAAATGACCCCGCTATGCCGAGGCCCGTACTCCACAGGGAGTGCCCTTAGCGTGCGGTCATTAGTTTTTAAGTATATTTTAGTTTGTAAGCCCTGGCTGGGGGCCTTTAATTTATTAGAGGTCACCACAGGAAAGTCCGGTTAAGTAGACTCACAGCCTTAGTGTGCTGATCTACAAGTGGCCCTACCTAAAAAAAAAAAAAAAAAAAAAAAAAGCAGCGCACCCCTTTTCGCTCGAGGACCACCGGCCAAGCAACACGTCTGTGCGACCGACATTTTTACTTTTTAATTTTATTATCGTGTAGAAGTGTACTTTTGTTTTGTTTGTTTTGTTTAATTAAATTTTTATTGTAGCTGTAACGTTTTTGTTTTTAAAAAAATAATTAGACGTTTAGTTTCCAAGAATACATAAATCCAAGCTGTAAAATTAAGGCGAACGATCTGAACGATAATGAAGCCATCTAATGGTAAATGACACGGAAAAACGAGATTAGAATTCGCTTTCGATAGCAATAAAAAATAAAGAGTTCCCTTCTGCGTTAGGTCGTTCCCGAGCGATTGCAATCTGTATTCAGAGTAAAATCCTTTTAACTTTATGTTTTATAAAGGTAGTTAGGATGCATAAATTAAAATGCATTTTTAGTGACGTACCGTACGTTGCCAAAGTACCAATTAGTTGGTAAAATTTATAAAAATACATGAATTTTGCACATTTTCTATCTCAAATTTGCTACTAATAAATAACTGACCGAAACCGCTTACCATAACATAAACGCAACAAAGCTTCAGCTCAGTTTTGCGGAGGCAAAGCGAGCAGGTCAGAGTCCACCCTCTCAGGAATTACACCTGACAGAACTATTCACAACAGGCCCCCGAAATGCATAGTTTAGGGCACAACTTGTTCCAGCAAATGTCTGAATTTTGAAGTGCTAACTATCTGGCGTGAATAGTGGAAGCGGTTATCCGCTTTTAGTTACCCCATTCTTATGGATCTTGTGGTCGCTCGTAAAGTTGTGAGCCATTTTATTGCGGTAAACATAGAACACGCAATCCCTAGAGGAGCAATGAGCAGGTAACTGCGGTAGCCAACTTTAAAGCTAATATTAGTTCAGCCACGGCACCGGGAAATGGGTAGCGCAGTGATTGGCTGTGGCAAAGACCGGACTTTCAAATGTCCAATCAGAGTGCGACGCCAACGACTCCAATTAAATTCGATTGAATGGGAAAATTCTAGCGCCGTCAGGCATTCTGTTATTTGTAAACTTATTGAATGACGTAATCAAAAGCTTGTTCTGTTCGAATCCAAAACAAACCTGACAACAGTTGTACAGTTGGTTATTTCCACGGAACAGGTTATTTCAGTTTATTTATTTCTGCAGCGTTTGCGTTCTCCTAAAATATTGTATCGTATTTTGATTTACTGAAATTACAAAGCTTTGCTTTTGCTGCAGAGGATTTTCTATTACTGTTATATCATTTCGTATTTAATACGAAATTATATAACAGTAATAAAAAATGAAGTGCCTATTCATAATAATATCTAAGGTAAGGTGTATTTCGTAAATACAAAGTTGGATGTCTGACCGACAGAACGGCTACAGCTACTCAATTCTAAAAACTAATTCCCCCGCTCCACCTATACAACAATTAACAATCTAAAAGCAGCAAAAAGTACCCGTTTTTCAGCGCACAGTAATCGTTACATTTATAACTGTGTGTGTCGGAGCGCCGGTATAATTACGCGGCCACAATTGGGAGGGGGGCGACGCAATTAGCCATTTCACAGGAGCCGAGCCGTTGTCACTTCGCCTCTAATGACTTCAAGTAGTACCATTGCACGCCCGCAAAGGCCAGAACGAGTTTTTCAAGCCGTTCTTTAGTCTGGGTACAGAAATGTAATTTAAAATCTAGGGAGAGGATTTTAACTCTATAAACTAGGGAAGTCTCAACTGTTAATTACAACAATTAACTATTGTGACTTTCGTTTCCGAGTTGCGAATCATTAGACCTTTTAAATAGCAGATGTTATGAACAATTTGCAACTGCGAAATCTGAAAATTGTTCATAACTGACGCGTAAAGTGCAGTGCATGTCGTGGCAATATTACGACCACGAAAAATTAAAAAATGTAAGCATATCTGCAATGTAATGTCACATGACAAATACTGGGAAAGACATGACGTATGTACGTCTTATCTTTCCCAGGTACTATGATCCCATTTTGTTAAATTTAAATCTACCCAATACACCTGATATAAAGGCTACTAATCAAATCGTGCTAATAAAAGTGGGTGATGAAATAAACATAAAAAGAACCGGTGCAGAGATTTATAAATATATACAAACAACAGATAACAGGCTTTCCCTTTGCGAGGTTTAATAAAAAAATAATGTTATGACCCCAAGCGTGATCGATACTGTTTCTGTATTGTTTTTGTTCGTTCAGGTATTTTGCTCGTTAAAAGCTACGAGTCCGATCATTAGTCTTTATGATTATATCTGAGGTTGTAAAAAAAATATTTTTACCGGACATTGTTTCAAATAATAATGCCTCCAGGGATTCAAATAGAGTTTGAAACCTTGACGGATGATTTTGAACACATTTCAGATCCCATTTTTTGTTGAAATTACTAACAAAGGGGAGTTCACATCCTGAACTTTATTCGAGTGTTAAAACAAAAATATAGATACCGGCATAGATCTAGAGCGCTCGGCAGTAGGGTAGGAATCGCTTTGCGCATCGTACACTAAGGCAAAATACAATGAAATACCCGAAATTCGCTTCTGCGCAGGTGAAGGTCAGCGCTCAAGATCCGTGCCGAGTATTATAAAGTTAGGTATGCCATCGTTATCTCGATGGTACGTTGTTTTCACTTTTGTTATCGATTCAGTTTTCCCACACGTGAGCTCAAGTTGTATACCACAACAGGAAGAAATTTTAACTTCAAATATAACCTTACTTTATGAGTTTTGCTGTGGTTAGGCAGAAGTAATGGTGTTGTCTCATGTTTAAAGCCGCTACGTTGAAAATGTTTTGTCTAGTTGTAGCTGTGACATGAAATTTTGGTAGTCTTTAATAAATATGGATCTCAGTTTTCTAATATAAATCTAAAGCAATTTTGATTTACAGTAATTGACTGCCAGACTATAAAGACTAATATTTAAGTAAAATAGCAGTTTTATAAAAGATCAGAATGCGGTCCGTTATTAACAATATATAGAATATGTGTCCAGGTAGTGTAGGTATGTGTACCTATATATCCTGTATCGTGAGTGCATTTTTACGAACACTCGAACCGAAACATTTATTTGTCCAGGTCATAATTTTTTTTGCGGTAGGGTTTTCGAACACGCGACATACAGTGCAGCAGTCAATCTCTCAACCACTCTGCCAACCGTGTCGTCAAGAATGGAAAAAAAAAACTATAATATTTATTTAGATTTCACAGTAGGACAGTATGTTATAATATTTATTTATACTTTATTGTACCCTTTACTATATTTCCTTTTAAATGGATACTAAAAGTAAAACTAGTGTACAATGGGCGCTTTTATCGCACAGGGCGATCTGTAACGGACAACCCTTGGATGGAAAGAACTTAAAGGAGACAGATTTAGAGGTGTCAGTGTACAAAAATTATAAATTAATTGTAGTCAATTAATAATATACATACATTAATAAAAACATACACTAATAAATTAAAGTTAGAAGTATCAATTAGAGCTTACAATATTTAAATTTCTAATTGGTGCAGAATGACACACACATACACAAATGGTGATTGACGCACGAGGATGAAGTCTGTGGTACATTTAGTTTAATAATATCCTTCTAAGAGTTATCTACGAAATATATTTTCAATTTAGGTACATCTGAATGTTTCTTAATATTTAGAGTAAACAAAACTTGAACTACCCAAACTACGTCACCACTTGAAACTTCATACAGCCATAAAGTTTTGGGTCGCACAATAATGTACTACAGAGACACAGGGTAAGTAGTGACAAATTACTACCCATCTTCTACAATCACTATAACATGACTCCTTTACCCCTAGTTGATTGCTACAACAGGCGAAATAATGCAAAACCTTCTCGAAATTAAAGTCTCTGGCGCAGTTGTTAAAGTTATTGTCGAAAGCCCGAAGCGAATATGAAAATAAAGTGTTTGCAATATCAGTAAAAGCACACAGCCCTATAAAAACAAAGTAAAAATATCGTTCGAACAATTTTTGAGAATAATTGTAGCACAAACACTTCCACACACCTGTGGTCTGCAATTCTGATGTAAATATTTATCTGTATATTGTGAACAATCCCTGAAATAGGCAGTTTATCTGTTTAAATCCAATTCAATACCACGCTGAGTTCCTACAATGCACATGTTTCGATGCAATCCCCTTAGCATTCGATTGGAAAGCCCAGCTTGATTGCCAATTTATTGACTGGCCCGTCTCCTTTATCTTGAATGTCCTCGTCCCGGATCAAGTCGACACAAAGACAAATTGTTAGCATTCGCTAATCCGAGCTTATGGACCACTGATGGTCGTTGTTAATGCCCCTGAAAAAGTGGGTTGCGTGGAATTGGATTTGGACCAATAATGGATTGATCTATAAGAATGATTTGGGTATTTTTTTAGGAACAAAGAGAGGACATATTTTCATGGCCGAACTTTTTATTTCAACATCGTTTACACGATCTTCATTATCGGTCATTTAAATACATCTATTTGTCTCGTGTTCGCTACTTCGACTGCCGAGAGTGGTGTCTTGCGATCAATTCCCAGGTAAGGAAAAAAGTGTTATTTTGTTTCCCTAATAGTAATTTCGCAGTAGTTTGGATGTTGGTGACATAGCGCACCCGTGCCTCTAAAAACCAATAGAGGCTTTGTTTCTTGTAAAAAAAAAACAAACAGTGTACATGACTGTGTTGGTGCAGATACTCGTGCAGTATAATTTAGCTCTTAAGAATGGCCACCGTGGCTGAAATACGGTCGGTAGGAATATTTATTCCATTAAACTTTCAACATAAAAGTTTACTTTTCTAAGAAACAATTAATTACAAAACTCTTCATATTGGCTTCAAAATATTATGAGTTATTGTGATCTTTATTCACCCTTCACCGTCGTAATCGTGAAAATGATAAAAGAAACAAAATTATCATAGCGTTTTAACTTGGACTTCCCTTTATAATCTGACAAACTATCTGCAGAAATACATAAACAGGAAGTCCCCTCCTACACAAATCGTTAGTGTAGTCGGGTCTAAGATTAGCGATAAGCGATGGACTTCGCGATAGGCTAACAACCTCGTTACTTATGCACTATTGTAACCTTAAGACTTGTATCGCTAATGGCTAAACTGTTGCTAAGTCAGACGGCGTTAGTGTAATTTCCTTGAGCTTAAAATACGGTTGGTAATGCGCTAAACGTGTGTTGGGTGGGTGTGTTTTTAGGGTTCCGTAGCCGAAAGGCAAAAAACGGAACCCTTACAGTTTCGATATGTCTGTCTGTCTGTCTGTCCGTCCGTCCATATGTCACAGCCATTTTATTCCGAAACTATTAAGACTATACATGTGAAACTTAGTAGGTAGATGTATTCTGCGAACCGCTTTCCGAATTTAAGAAAAAAATAATATTTAAAATAAAGGAGACTCCCCATACATGGAACTAGAACTGAAAATATTTTTTTTTTCATGAAACCTATGCGTGTGTGGTATCTATATACAGGTCTTTAAAAAATTATATAAGGGTTTCTTTTCCCCCCCCCCCCCTCTAACTTCTATAATAATGGAGTGAAAAATTTAAAAAATATATATGTGTAGATCTTAATATAAACTTTCAACCAAAATTCGTTTCAACGAAATCGGGTCAGCAGTTTTTGAGATACAGCATATTTTCTAAAACCGCAAATATAACTTTGTAATTCATACAAACACTATGAAAAACAAAGTTATTTAGCGAAGTTGTAAAAATGTAAATAAGCTGGTTTTAAGAAATTTTTAAGTTTTTTTTTTTATTCGTCAAATAATTATACATATTATATCTGGGGGCACGGCAGTGCCCCCGCCAAGTCGAGCAAAAAAGCGGCACGGCCGTACCATTCTTTTCTCGAAACAATTCAGGCCATTTTCGACGCCCTATAACTTCGTTGTGGATAAAACTAGAAGCCTGAATTTTCAGTAACCAAACAGGCATTGTATAAACACGGTATATTTCAAATTTCATTCAATTTGAATCAGTAGTTTAAGAATTATAACGAGTCAAAGTTCCTTAATTTTGTTAATTTTGTCACTCACTGACTGACCGATCATCAAAAGTCTAAAGTCTTGACTTGGCAATCGCAATAAACAATTTAATTTATATATGTATTACTTGTGAGATATATTGTGTTTTCATGCGATGGCCGAGTCAATCTATTTATTTAAAACGGTAAAGATTTTTAATATTGATATGGTCACTATAAGATGTCGTTAGGTTAGATAATTACGTAACAACTTAAGACAGAAGGTCCCTTAAGTAGGGACTGAATAAATTAATAACCGACTTGGTATTACATGGATCATCTCACAACTTTTTACGGTAGAACAACTAAGTTGCGAGACTTGGTTTTTTGACATGTATTGTTTTTTATGGGATTATATTATTATATTTACTACGGAACCCGTCATGGGCGAGTCTGACTCGCACTTGGCCAATTTTTTTAAATGATGAGGTCAGTGTAGAATTCTTTGTTTTAAATCTTAATATTATACTGTCGTTAGGACACTGCCTTATGTATAAAAACATCTGGATTGCTTATATCAAGATAAGTTTCACGGTTGGCGCAATTACTGAGTTATTGGCTGCTGTATAGCGCATAGTGGATTTGATTCCCGCACGGAACAACTAGTAATATAGCCTACAGGTTTCAGATCTGGCTGTTCGTCTATGTGATGGTAAATGTATGTAAACACACAATACTGGACAGATTCATAATAAACAAAATTTAAAAAAAAAACTGACTGGATCACATCTCAATAAAATTCCTTTTAAGACACCACGATTTATTTGTAAAAAATACTTGTTCCTCGTAACATTTTAAAATGCCCTCAGGAAGAAATCTTGAGGGCATCGTAAAATGCAACTAAAGAATGAAATTTATTTCAGGTGGAACGGAAAAAGGGTTCGCCTGAGGGTGCGGTACTGTGAGGCAGTCACGTCTCGGGCTCGTAAATGGTATAAAAAGTAGTTGCACTCTTGAAAGTAAGCAATTTTGTAAAATGGGTTCTGGTTACAATAAGCCGTTACTCGTTGTCTTTAAGTCGTTTTCTTTAATACTTACCTCAAATACTTTGGACAAATTGTTCGAGCGGTAACGCGTTCGGTTCGCTGGGCGTTGGATAAACCTGATAAAAGTGGCAATAGACATGACCTTTGTCCAAATCTCCCGAGATGCAATAAACCGCAAAAAGTGCGTAGCGCGAGGACTACTTTATTAAAAGAAAATTCATCATCGTCAATCACGAAAACTCTGACAATAATGCACGACTGAGGAGAACCTGCTTTAAAACACAGGTACAAATCGTATAACATATACCTACATATATATTTATTACTACGTAAAGCAAAAACTTTGTACCCTTCTTGGCACAGATATAGCTTGAATGGAGAAGAAGTGCAGAAACCTAATAATGCTGTATAAATACTTTAAGTTATATCAAGGCGACCACTAGTAAAGAATACTAAGCCAGGTTATAGCGCTATGTGGACATCCCAGCACACCTGTAACTATACTAGCGCGTAGCAACTTTGCTAACGTGCGGCGCCTGCGGCGTTTTACTCATGTTTCGCTAAGCTTTAGTAACAGCGCTTCGATATTACCCTCCACAGTGGTCCACGATACGTACACACACATAATTATAGGGTCGTAGTTTTAAAAGAAGAAACTATAATAGACTAGAACTTTTAGCATTTAGACCGTATTGCGAATACAAATAGGTATTATGCATTGTTTGTCTTATTATTTTATTTCTTTACTAGTACTCACGCGGGGCTTCGCTCCCGTGGATTCTATCACGGTAAAAACATAACTCTTCTTTTTTGCAGTCGCGTAAGAACTAGCCTATAACCTTCCTCAAGCTTCAAGCTACTTCCATACCAAATTGCATCCAAATCCACCCAGTACGTTCGAAGATTAGCGCGTTCAAGCAAACAAACAAACAAACAAACTTTTCCGCTTTATAATATTAAGTATAGATGAGATAAGATAAAAAAATTATCTACTTTATTTACTTTAATGTTATACTTTAAAAATTTTAACTTTATTTCGCAAACCTGAATTGACATTTTACCCCGTATGGAATCAAGCCTAGGTGGTTAACCAGGCTAATAAATCTTGTTTTTTTTTTTTTTTTTTTTTAACGGGGGGAAATCCTCATGGACTACCTCCGCCTGGGGAATGGCGGAGGGGTGTGCCGGATTCTTACCGGCTAAAACCACCCCGGTGTCTCCTCACACGTGCGTGGGGGGCCGCGGGAAACCTAATTCTTCCGCAGCCCCGCACTAGTGCTGGTCGGGTCTGTCCCGGCCTCGCCTCCTGCACGGGGTAGTGAGGTGTTGAACTACCCCGTGCATCGCCTCAGAGGCGCGCGCCGACACCCGCGCGCGCCGACACCCGCGCGCGCCTGCGACTCGGGTCCATCAAATAGGGGGCGAGGGACTTCCCCAAGTCCCTCGCCCCTGGACCCATTCATGGGGGCTGGAAAAGGGCGTTGTCCGCCCTTCCCCTGCACCCGGTGCGCCTTCTGCGGCCAGGGAAGGGAGTGGAGATCTCCCTCTCCCTTTCCGCAGTTTCCTTCTGCGACATCACGTCCTCGCAGAAGGACACCACCGCGTCCCACGACTCTGCGCTGCCGACCATACTCTGCACTACGGCCGGCAGCGACAGATCGCCTCCTACTTCATTTGTGAGGACACGGCGCTGCTCCTCCCAAGCTACACACTCGGCGAGCGTGTGTTGCGCCGTGTCCTCCCCGCAATGGACGCAGTGGTGGCACCGAGCGTCCGGCTCTCTGTCTATGCGGCACAGGTACTTGCCGAAGCAGCCGTGCCCCGACAGCACCTGTGTCACTCTAAAAGACAGGGAGCCGTGCCTTCTCCCGAGCCAGTCGTCGAGTACTGGCCGGATCGCCTCGACGGTAGCGAGGCCGGCGGTAGGGCGCAGAAGCCTCTGCCGCCATTCCGCCACCAAGACCTGACGGAGCTCCTCTCGGCGCAGCGCGATCTGCCGCTGCACCGGTCTCGAGCCCCGTGCCCGCTCTTCCTCGCGCCATCGATACAACGACGCGAGTACTTTCGCCTCTAGGTCCCAGGGCGGGGATCCGGCCAGGACGCAAGCCACCTCGTAGGAAATCGTGCGGTACCCGCGGATGACTCTGACGGCCATCACCCTCTGCGGTTTGCGCAGAATGGCGAGAGTGCCGGCCGTCACGTCCAGCGCCCACACAGGGGCCGCATACAGGGCCATGGACCGCACGATTCCCACGTACAACCGCCTACAGGCGGCGCTCGGGCCCCCCAAGTTGGGAAGCAACGTTGAAAGCGCGCCCGCTGCGCCCATCAACTTGGGCACCAGCCGCCGGAAGTGGGGCCCGAATTCCCATCGGCTGTCGAGCACCAATCCCAGATACTTCATGGTGGACTCGACAGCTATCCGGGTCCCGCTGACCACGATGTGTGATCCCGGCGGCGGCGCCCGTCGAGGGCCATGAAACACCATGGCCTCCGACTTGTTCAGGTCCACCTCCAGGCCCAGGCGCCGGATGCGGTTCACTACCTGTGACACCGCAGCCGTGGCTAACAACGTCGCCTCCCTGTGCGAGCTCCCCCGGGCAGTTACGAGCGTGTCATCCGCATAACACGTCACGTCGGCGCCCGGCGGGAGTTCGCCTCTCAGCACCCAGTCGTAGCCGATGTTCCACAGGGGCGGTCCCAAGACCGATCCCTGTGGAACACCGCACGACGTGAGGTGCCGACCAGCACCGTCACGTCCCCGATAGGTGACGCATCTACCCTCCAGGTAAGCCCCTACTGTACGGCGGAGGTAGGGAGGCACGCGATGGTATTTCAGGGCCTCCCGAATACAACTCCAGGGTAGGGTGTTGAATGCGTTGGAGATGTCTAAAGACACCGCCACCACCACCCCACCCCGGGACACCGTCTCCTCCGCCAGGGCCCTCACGCGCATGATGGCGTGTATGGTGGAGCGCCCCCGACGAAAACCGAATTGGTTGTCGTCCAGGTTCGGCCCCTCCCTGCACAAGTGGCTGACGAGGCGATCTGCGATGATACAATCTGAACCAACATTCAAAATTTGACCTGAATAAACAAACACACAATGCAACTTACATAATACGCTTGTTATAACAATACGTTAATCATTTGAAATAATAACAATTAATTTTGTTTAGAAATAGTTGTGTTGTCAATGTCAACCTTTAAAAATGTACACAATATTGTTTTCATCAACGAAACAAAGCAAGATGTTGATTTTGATCACATTTATATGTCTCTATTTTGCCTTGGGAAAACATCTAAAGCAATTCTTTCGACTATTAGAATCGTAAACCGTACAACACACACTTCATAGACTTTGATATTTTCGCATTATAACAACCTAAATTTAAAAAAGTGGCTTCGATATTGTTAGCAAGTCATTCATTATATATACCCTTTACACCTGCAACAAATTCGTTTATCATTTTATTATCAAATCATTTTTTATTTTTACATAATATATCTTCAGTAACTACTATTATGAATGAAGAATCCAAATGAATTTATAAATTAACAATAAAAAAACATATTGTTAACAACAAAACCCAAAAAATAACCGCTTTTAAAACTATAATCACTTTGACAACCGATTACGTGTAACGAACAAATTTTTATTGAAATTCCTTATGACTGTGTGATGAAAATTCCATCTACCCTCAAAAATCAATATCTCTAGTTTGTTATACTCCCAATATTATTATTTACTAGCTTTTGCCCGCGACTTCGTCCGCGTGGAATAGTTACTTTGGGCTAACGTTAAATTTAACCCCGATTTTGAGGCATTCTTCATTGGCGCTCGGCTCCTATTGGCCTTAGCGTAATGATATATAGCCTACAGCCGTTCTCTATAAATTGACTATTTAATTAAAAAATAATTTTTCAATTCGAACCAGTAGTTCCTGAGATTATCGCGTTCAAACAAACAAACAAACTCTTCAGCCTTATATTATTAGTATAGATAGCTGTTGCCGCGACTTCGTCCGCGTTTCCGTCGTTTTTCGTAAAAAAAGTAGCCTGTCCTTCCTCACGGTTCAGTGATTTTGATGTAACAGACAGATTAACTTTCGTAATTTAGTAGGGAAATATAATATGTCAATCTATAATACTGTTGAAAAATATCGCAATACGGAACCTCACAATATTATTGTTAATAGTTGTGCCCGCGACTCCGTCAGCGTGTAACTCCTTGTGTGTTATTAAGTTAATGTATTGGTAATATTGTTTAGATCACGTTCACATGAGGCTTAAGTACCTATAGAACGAAATTTTATACCTTCGGCCGCGAGACGCGTCGAGCGCGGCGACCGATTCTCAAAAATAATCCATATAGCGTGATTCAGCATTCACGCGCGATGGCTTATATTAACGTATTTCATGTATAACTTTGGTATTTCTATACCGATTTATATGATTATTTTTTATGGAATAGTTAATAATGTTAACTTTTTCAATTAGGGGTGACTGAGAGTGTTATAAACGTAAGAGTAGACAAATATTATAATCAGAAAGCTTCGAACTGCTAAGCTATCGGGAGTTACACTTGTTATTGTGAGTCAACCATAAAAGATAGACATATGCTGTCGTGGGATATTTTTTATATAATTTTAAGGAGAACATTTCCGTCATTAAATGATTTCTGTGTAGCTTTAACCATTAAGGTTGCACACGCGAAGGAAGCTTACAGAATGGAGTAACTTCTCCCGTTTTCCCAACATTTCCCTTCACTGCTCTGCTCCTATTGATTGTAGCGTGATGAAAAGTATACTATAACCAGCTCAGGAGTATGAAAAATAATTGTACCAAGTTTTGTTAAAATCCGTCGAGTAGTTTTTGTTTCTATAACGGTTATACAGACAGACAGACAGACAGACAGACAAACAAAAAATTTACAGATTGCATTTTTGGCATCAGTATCGATCTCTTATCACCCCCTGATAGTTATTTTGGAAATATATTTCATGTACAGAATTGACCTCTCTACAGATTTATTATAAGTATAGATTACAACGTGAGAAATACTTCCACTTCTTGTGAAATACTCTGACGTGTAACTGTTTTTGTCCCAAATAAATAAAACAAAATAAAATGAAGTAGATGACTATATTTCTCAGGAAACCTGTTCCCTCTAAACTAGAGAAGTATGTTGGGGGCATATCATTTTGACAGGATACATTCCATGACCTTCGTTAGGGCCTCAACAATGTTGTTACGGCGACTAAGGGTGTATTATTAAAACGTATGTAAGTTTTAGTTTATAGGTTGGGGAAGACTTAATTGGATGAGCTGATGTTAACACGAGCTGAATTGTAATACAAAGTACTGTAGAAATATATTATTATAAGGCAAGGCCTTAGATTACTATAAATGTCTTGATTCGGTGTCGCGTCATGACAAGGGCTGGCGTTGCTAGTATCTCATTCTTAATGACATGTATCATTTTGAGGTAACACATAGATACAGGGAGCGGAAGGAAGATGAATCATTTATTTTACACCTTAACAGAAATAAATGAGGACTTAAAAACTACAATGGGCGGTCTTATCGCTAAAAGCGATCTTTTACAGACAACCTTTGGATGAATATGACATAGCAGGAGAAATACGCGGGTAGTCCATGGTGTACTATTCACTTATATACAATACATAAAAAGTCACTCAAGTCAGTCAAGTACTCAAAGTCAATACACATAAATATATACATAAAAAACAAAGCTGAGATATATAAAAAAATAGTAACAAAATAAAGAGAGAGATAGAGATCTTTTACCATGTTTTTGAAAGAAGGAAGGGTTTGTGCTTATCTTACTGACACGGGAAGAGTATTCCACAGTCGTTACTGCTTGAGCTGCAAACGACTTACCGATGAAATTGGTGGAGTGACTCGGTACCTCTAGCCTCAAGTTATCCGATGACCTCAGAAATTTGACATGTGTGTCATGGAGGAACTTGAAACGTTCTTGAAGATTAGAGGGGGTTTTAGGATTGAACACAATACTGTAAAGCAGAGACAAGCAAATAATTTGCGACTCACCTCTTGTAATTGGGGACCCCATGAAAGATATTTGTCCAACCAGACCCCAAGGTTCTTAACTTTCTCACTTAGTGGAATAGGTGTGCCGTTGAAATTAACCTGAGGAAGCTGAGACCAGTTTATCTTAGAAGCCAACCTAGAGCTGCTGGCTACAATGACCTGGGTCTTTAACGGGTTAACCAGCAAACCATGTCACTCCATTCGCAAACTGAAGCCAAGTCCTGGTTTATCATATTTATTGCAGCATCTAAATCTGTATAAGGCGCTTATCTGTAAATTTGCAAGTCATCAGCATAAAGGTGGTAGGAGGATTGAATTTTCTTGGAAATAGAATTTATAAATATTGCGAAGAGTAAAGGAGATAACAGTGTGGGGTACTGAGGAACACCGGCTGCAGTACTACACCAACAAGAGCAGGACTCATCTATGCAAAAACGTTGCCGGCGGCCATACAGGAAACTACGAAACTAGTCAATCGCTGTTGGAGATATGTTAATAGAGCAAAGTATTGTAATGACGTCATGTCACTTGTTATGTATTGAACCCTAAATTTGACATGTTAGCATAAGCTTCCTTAGTGACATGTTTCCGAGGGTCGACTGCGGTGTCATGAGCCGTACGATCGATCCCGGCCATTGAGCAAGTTGTCTTTTTGTAAGTTGACAATGGTGATATTTCGTCTCATAGTTAAAAATCTAGTTATAACAGCGGTCGTAAGTAGGAAGGCGACAGAGCACCGCAAACCTTGATTGGAGACAGAACTGTGTCACTCCATAGATAAATGTTGTGAATATACCGCCATTAGAAATATATAATAGTAAGAAAGTGAAAACTAGACTCAAGTACTATTTTTGTGATTTGTGCATTCAACAACAAAGGGGTGAGTTGCATCAGTACACTACCATTAATGAGTTTACCATTTTACCCTGGAGGTTAATCGTTGTACTGAAATAAGTGTTATATTGTTCTAGCCTACTGTCACGCCCTTTGTTGCTTGGTGAATGATGATGGGAAGATCTCATCTCTAGCAAGTTAATCGTATGTAATCTTATGATGATGGGAAGATCTCATCTCTAGCAAGTTAATCGTATGTAATCTTTTGATATATCTCGTACCACACATACCACTATTTTGATGAGGACTCACGCCTAGCCGGCTGATCCGTGGATTGGAAGGGTTCCTAGCGCCTAACACCCAGCCGCAAAACTCTCCTGGCGCCCTCTTAGATATAGTTAGTTTTAAGTAGTTTTAAGGTTCATTGTCACTGTGTCGATTGGATCATAGGGTCATTAAAAAGTGAATAATTGCAAGAATGTTTTATTGTCAAACCACCTCCATTCAGACGAGACGTAACAGTATGCTGAGCAGAATATCGAAATCGACGGTATTACAAGCGTTACTAAAATCAAGCAAACAGAGAACCTTCATATTTATCCATGCCTATTTGTATGTCATCACATTAACTAACGCGGTAGTAGTACTGTGACCAGGACGAAATCCGGATTGGAAAGGATTCAGCAGACTATTCTTGCAAAGAAAAGCGCTAAGCTGATTATGGACAAGGCGTTCAAGGACTTTAGAGAGAAAAGGTAGGATGGAAATATAGGTCGATATTCTGAAAAAGAGGTAGGATTTGATTTTTTTTGGGTAAAGCAGTAACCATCTAGATTGATATGTATCTAAATGTTCTGAGTCTATAAGTTTGTTTGTTTTTTTTTTTTATTTTGCGGTCCAAAATATTCATTTTGGACTGCACTGAAAAGTTACAATTTTAAAAATATGCCCAACAGTTTGTAAAATTGATTTTAATAATTAACACGGTCATAAAATAGTTTAGCGAAAACATGCTATGTTATTTAAACTAAGGAGAAAGAAAATTGACTGGATCATTACTCATAAAAAACAAACAATAAAAAAAATTTTAACAAAAAATAGAACCGACTTCCATATCAAAACACTACAAAGCTAAAAATAACTTTAATTTCGGTAGTCGGTGTTATTGGTTTTGGATTTTCTTTTTTTTCACACCGCCTTCTGAAATTAAAGTTATTTTTAGCTTTGTAGTGTTTTGATATGGAAGTCGGTTCTATTTTTTGTTAAAAATTTTTTTCACGCTTTTTAGTGGGTAGGTTTGTATTTTATCTAGTTACAAAAGCCATAATGTCAACAACTTATCAGCTTTTACAAAATGTTTCTTTTCCCGATGCATAGCCGTTAATTTTTGAGGAGTTCTCTTGGTACTTGACCATTAGCTCTACATCACCAAACTCGTATGTATTGCGACGAGCATAAAGTGTTTAACATCCGTACTCAAGTAATCGAATCGCAATCCACGAAATACTTATTATTGAGTAGTTTCAGTGGCCATCTGTGGTCTTCATCATCAGTTCAACTTCCCCAAATGGTACTTTTCAAAAGGAACTGCTCAAGGTACTATAAGAAATACCCAAAACGCTATAGCTGTGCCTATAATATTTGAAGAGTTCCCTCGATTTCTCCAAGATCCCATCATCAGATCCTGATTTTGTAACAATGGGACCAACTAAAAAGTATACCCTTTCAAACTCAAAAAGAATTTTCCAAATCGATCCAGCCGTCTCTGAGATATGAGGTAACATACATAAAAATTTAAAAAAATAAAAAGTTCAAGACGAATTGAGAACCTCCTTTTTTTGAAGTCGGTTAAAAATTAATGTACTTCACACGCATACTTGGCACTTCGAATGGTGCATGGTTCGAATTGATTGGCTCCCATTGAACTGATTGTATCCCGCTAGTAACAAAAGATTTATTTATGACAAAAATAGCAAGTTTCCTTAAGACCATTATTTCCTACCAACGCACCGAACTCTGCGTGCTGACACTACCAATGAATCTATCTTATTACAAGGCTTTCAAAGACTTTAGAAAGAAAAGGTAGGATGGAAATAGGTAGATTTTCTGAAAAAGAGGTAGGATTTGATTTTTTTGGTAAAGGAGTAATTTTGGCCTCCTTCAACACCGATGGAAATAGAATAGTTATATAGTTTAATATAGGTCAGTATAGGAAGGATTTCATTGAGGACAGGAAGTATCATCTTCCGACTGACACAGTCGCTGCCAACCGCGTTAGATGTAATTGAAAGTATGCTCTTCTTAACATCACAATCAGTAAAATTGACTAAAATTAAATGCGGAGTGATCCGGAGTTGGGAGGTTAGAAAGATAATTTATAGTAGCTGCCTTCATTGTTCCATTGCAGTAAGACGAAGATGAGAAGTGTTGATTCAATAGATCAATGTCTAAGTCTTTAGGAATCGATTCTTGGCGTGGTTTTCCAACTCCCATTGATTTGAGAATTTTCCACACTTATCAGAAGACTTGTCATCCAAACGGCAATGGAATGAACACCTACTTCCATTGCAATTCGGCTTGAAATTATAGACCTGAATATATGTTACGTTTTAATGAGATACCTGAAAACAATCACTAAAAATTTGAAAATTTTATTTAAACACATGAAAAAGGTTTTCTAGTCAGCAAAAAGCTTTCACCAGCTAGCAACTATATTATTTACAAATATCTCGGTTCCACTATAGGAGATGGAGCTAGGTAAATATATAAATAAGTGAAGAATTATTTTTTTCGTAGCTCTAGTGTCGTAAAAGTAATATTTACTGTGGTTCAAATTCTTTTCTAAGTACATGTACTTGCGTATTTGAAAACATAAAAATACCAGATTTCTAAACACACAAAAAGTTACCACAATGGACCTGTTCTTGATTAAATATAACAATTAACTGAGTATCCCAAAAAAATAACGTTTATTAATTATGTATGTTCTAGATATTCTATGTGCATTTGAAAATATATAATTTGTTAAAAAACATTACTTTCGATGGTCCCTAGGTAAAGTATCGAAAGTGAAAAATGCTACTTTACAGGAGAGCCATTTAAAATTTATTTTTTGCATAACATTTTTTTAATTATTAGATTTCCATAAAAAATTGGATTCACAGTTGTGTTGGGTTTACATACTATTACTGTGCATCAAAAAATAATATATATGAATAGTTTTCGAGAAAATTGAGTTACGATAGTATACTAAGTTACTGAACTTGCTTTATGAATCGAAAATGCATTCAAAAATGCATCGGATCTGCCGATTTCGATATTCTACGTTGGTAAGTGTTTAGAATATTTTATGGAAAGTGTCACATACGATTATTTACTTCTCAGATTAGTTGTACTTACAATTATTTTTCTATAGAATAACAAAAACACAGTTAACATGGAATATCTTTATTAAAGTAAATGTATTACAAATTGAAATAGTTAGACTATATTTAGCTAAAATTATTTAAAGCCAGTACTTGATACGTTAACTTACGGTAAAAAGCTGTGATCACTTATTACTATTACTTAAGTTATAACAAATGCGAGCGTTGAGCACTTAATATGCTAAAATAATAAGAAACATTTTAAATCAAATCACAATATAATCACATTACTTAAAGAAGACAAAAACTAATAAAACTTCTAAGAAACTTCAAATAAAAGTGACAAAAAAAATATAATCTATAACATCAATTAAATACTTTACACAAAATATAATTACTAATTGTAGTTAAATATTTATGATAGGTACTTTGTAAAATCTAATAAACAGAATAAAGTGTAAGAATACTCTGGTAAAATAAAAAGTATTAATAAATCAGGAAAATATTTCTGTTTTAACAAAAATAATAAGACGTGACACATAAAAAAATCTTAGTACGTAAATATTACTCACCGGACTCATTTTCAGAATTTTCTGCGGCTGTAGAATACTACCTTTCGTAAAACCTATGATATTCTTTGAGTATTGCTCCTGAATTACATAAAGAAATCAAATCTTTATACTTTGCCACTGGCAAAGCTAGTGAATCCGATTCAAGATTTTTTAATTACATAGACTGAAACTTTCTTTTTTTTTCGGCTTCTTGTTTCTACAGAAGTATTCACACAAAAATAATCAGCTTTGAAATTGTATTTTAAGTATGATTTATTTGGTTCCTCTTTTCTCACACTAACTTCCTTAATGCTGTTCCATTTCACGTTTTCACTTTTGTTGTCTTTTTTCAAATTTGTCATTTATTACAAATTTAAAATCATAAAAACCGCTCTTGGTTACTTCTACAACCTTGTAGGGTTTTAGTTCAGCCTTTGCCCAGCGTACTAATGCGTACCATTGGTCAAGAATGTTAATTGCCCTCGTAGAAAGAGAATAGTTTTCTCTTAGATTCTCTTTCTACGAGGGCATGTATGCTATACCTTCGTTCTGAGTATGACCTTGCTCTAAGAAACGATGAGTAATATCTACGCCAAAACGTTTTGATAGATACATGTATATCGAATAATCGACTCTATTCCTATTCTGGCCCGCACAATTATCCGACCAAAATAATAGCCTTAGCAAGGCGGAGACCTCTCGCGCCCGGCCTTAGTCGAGGCCATGCTGCGGGGCGAGAGGGAGTGGGAAGCGGTCGCCTCCTTCTGCGAAGCAGTCATGCTTTCGAAGGAGGAGGCGGGCCGCGTGAGGGAGAGGATGGCGTCCTCCCTCCAGCCCAGCCGCAGTGGTAGACGCCCACGGCGTCGGACGTCGGCCGACGATCTCCGGCCACCGTAGGCGCGGGCATGCGGACAGCGAGTAAAGGGCAACTCGCTGTCCGACCATGGACCATGCCCGGGTCGACGGCGCGTCGTGTTCCACGCGCGCCTCAAAGAGCGTCAGCAACATGACGAGGCCCCCTCTGCAGAGGGCCGAAGCCCGCCGGGGTCGTGGGACTCATCCCGTTACCGTGGCCCCGGTATGTAAAGGGTTATTGAAGGAACACCGTGGATTTTAGTCAGTAAAACTCTGACAGTCCCTCCCACCCTGCCCGGAGTGGGAGGACTTATTTGATAATTTTACCACGTTAAAAAAAAAAAAAAAAAAAAAAAAAAAAGCACCCAGATCTATCTTTGCATTTACAAATTACTTTAAACAGTTGCTTACTTCATTAGCTCCCCTTTTACCGGTACATTCCGTCCACATGTAGCATGTACCTTCTTTTAACGCTAAATTGAAAATGGTAAAGTTAAATACAGAAAGTTTACGCTTATAATAAAACAAACCAACGTCTCCATGTGGACAAATTAATTTTTTTTGGAAATCAAATGTAGCACACACAATATTATGTGATTCTCTAGATTGCTGTTTGTCAATATTCTTTAACTCTCTAGCTATTGTCTTATTTTTTAAGTGTTTATTATGAGTCTGTACTTGTTCTTCTGTTGGAGATGAATTGTTAGAAAAACTATGACACTTATCACAGATATCCTTCTTGGGATTAAAAAATCCAACATTCATGTTAACATTGATGACGTCTCTGTACTGACGAAGGGTCTGTGCTTGATTGCTATAATTTGAAGGTTGGCTGTATTCTTTGTATAAGGAAAACATTCTGTTCATATTTAAATTATTATCCAAGTACAGCTTACTGGTGTCTTTACGTGTATAATCTGGTTCTATGGGTTGGAAGGAAGCTACATGATCATAAACACTTTTAATCATTGCAGAATCTATTCAGTTTGGATGATTGGAATGTTTACATCTATTATCCGATAAAGTTATTCCTTTTTGATTTAATTTACTATGAGAAGTGTAAATCAACTGGTCGGTATGTAAAAACTGTGGAAAGCCTCTTGTCATAAATTTCTGTCCGAGGAGAGTTCGTCATCCACCAACTCCTTTAAGTTATTCCAATCGGATTCATTAAAGGCGCAGTTCGTGGGGAGCGGTGACTCTAAAAAAGAACATTGAAGGTTAGAAGGTACATTTAATAAATATATGATTAAAAATTCATTTATACAAATCCAATTTAGTTAATCACAGAAAGTGACATAAAAGTAAGTTACTACATTTTTATCATAAACACTTATATCGAATCTTTATAAAAAATAAATGAAATTCATTCGAAATAATCGAAAGTGGCACTATCATTGAAAATCTAAATTTGTATTACGACGTACAGTATTGAAATCGTCAGTTTCGATTAAAATAATTTATGAATAAACCAGGTACATTATCGGAACTGGCACTTTTGGTACTATCAGGAACATGACAATCCGTCATAAACGATCGAATCTACCCGATTCGATATATTACGCGGGACACATTTTTAATTCAAGTAAATCATTAAGATGATCAATAAAACTTGATTTAGGTAACCTATACTTAAAAGTGTTCTTATTTATTAAAGTTGCAATTACGTATTAGTCAAATAAAAGTATTTCAAGTATTAAAACTTACCCGCATTAAAAATAACTGATTCTGTATCCAAGTCTTGTTCTTGTTCATTCTCACTATTTCTTTGCATTAAATCAACTATTTTCCTCGATCTTGAATACATTTTTAAAGGTAACTGGCTCATAATACAGTACTTTAGTTAGTAAATTTAAAAAACAGTAACAAAATAGATATAACACTATTATTACGCAAATGCAACGCCGCGGCTGTCGACGTTGCTGTGCGCGCGCGCACTGCGGCGACGTACATTCGCGATAGTGGTAGTTCCGTCCTTGTCGCACACTCGCCGGCGCAGCGTAAACACGCGAAACTTAACATTCGTTGATAGACGTCGGATAGACTGACATATTTCGATAAAATCCGTCTCTAATAAACGCATATATAATGAGTTTTTTTTTTTTAATTTTTGATATTCAATTAATAAAATTACCTTTATTAATAGTTCCAAACAGTAATTAAAAAAAAATTGGCATTTTGTAAATTCGATACTTTACTTAGGGACCATCGATATGGCGTATTTAAAATTGTTTTTACTTTCGTAACGCGTGATTTACTTTTTAAATAACAGGTTACTTGGTAACGCAGACAAGCGTGAACCGGCTAAACAGAACCGTTATTGCGTATTGGTGCGAAATCCGGGGAAGCGTCATAAAAAGGGGAGGCTTATATTTAGCGGTGAGCGTAACCAGGTCGTGCGATAATGATCTTTTTATCGTGTCGAGCTTTTTTATAAAACAACAATAATTATGCTGTACAAATAACTTCTTCCTTCTGGTAAACAATGAAAACAACATTAAACATTTATCTTGTTTTTGTTTTCTCATTACGTTTACATAGGGCCTGGACCTTTAGGAATCAAATACTTTATTGCGTACACAAATTAAAAGATAAATAAAAGAGCTTATTGAGTTCGGTTTTTCCTCTCTCACTTTACACTCCGTCTGAAACAAAACAAACATCAAATAAAACAATATCCATTAATTACTCCCCTAAACTCTCACAATAAAAATTAAAACTCCAGACCGTAACCTCCCGATAAACAGAAACACATTTTAAGACCTCGTCTTAGTTAATAGACGAACTCAATTAACAAAATGGCTGCCGAACCAAACAAACAACAGACGAAGTAAGAATCAAATGAGCTCTCAAACAGCGTCTGTAGGTAATTAAAACGTAATAATTGAAGCGTCTGGATCCTCCATATCATTATAATGAGAACTAGTGTTGTACCCGCTTCAAACGACCTTCGTTAGCGTGATCGTGAACAAAATTAATGACGTAATGTGGTTGTTCGTACTACATTTGGTATGTTGCGGTCTAATTATGTTTCTGTCACTGGTTTTGACTCGAAACGCTTGCACTTGTAATCTTTGTTTGTACATCACTGATAATTGCGGCACAGGACGGTAATTTTGTATCGCACGCGTAATATTTTGGCGGCCACATGGAATCTTATATGACTCACTCAAGTTGCTATTAATTTACTTTAAAACTTTTTGGGGGGAAAAGTAATAATGTGGATTAATTCATCGAAAGACTTCTCTCGCTCTAGATGCATTAGATGGGATTGTTAGACTAACTACTTATACCCACACTGTTCCTTCCTTACCTGTTGTTCTAGGGCCGCGGTATCTCATTAGAATATTCCAAAACCCTGACAGGCAGTGACCCTTTCAGACTCTGTCATTGCTACTGATTGCTCCCTAAAGCGCACGTGGAACATAACGCGCCGTCGACTCAGGGCATTATTAGACTTTACTTTCAACTTCTCGTCTCGATGTCAGCTCAAATCAACTTTCGATTATTAAATATGTATGTTCAATCAAATTAACTCAACAGTTATAAATTATTATCGACACAACTTCTGTAACAAAACATACTAAATAACTCCAAAAATGACAGCCAGACCAAGTCGAGTATAGAAAAACAACATCTTATCTTGTAACCGTGCCTTGGCTGAGCAATTGATAAACTTTTCTGTTCCGTGTTGACAGAAAATCTCATTACGTAAGTACGGTGAAACGTATTAAAACTCATTTCAACATTATTCTTCTTTCGTAGTAACAAAATAGTTGCGTTGATCATTATAAATATATGCTTCTCTTGGACATCGGCAGAATATAAATCGAAAAGAAAATGTTTATTGAAAAAGTTATTTTCCATCTGCAAAGCTCAGCATGTTTTCTATTGGATAAGTTAGGATACATCAAAACATCGAATGTCTTCGCGGTATGGCAGGAGTTTTATTATTTGAAATTTTTGACTCAGATGTTTCAGCTTTAAAAATGATGTTAGTTGGTTGACGTTTTAAAAATGATGTAAGTTTTACATGAATGTTTACACATGTGAGCTTTAAATTAAATTTATGGTAGACTAGTCCTGTGCCCGCGATCTCATTCGAGTGTGAGGTGTTTCCCGCGTCAATCATGACCCCACTGGAAATTCCGGGATAAAAAGTAGCCTACCAACTATTGGGCTGTAACCTCTTCTATCTTCCTAGTAAAAGTCTCATTAAAATTAGTTTAGTCGTTCCAGTGTTAAATCCAGACAAACATAAAAGCAAAATTTAAAAAAAAATCGTTGTCTTTTAAAAACTCGTAAATTACTAGAAGAACTTAACAGTTATTTTTATAATCACCTACAGACATTTAAATTATTTATGTAAGTATAAAGAACGTTTACATTTGTGCCAAACAAAATGGTACCAACATGTACCTACGACATAAAATCTGTAAGTACGATATACTTTCATAGAAATGGCGTGACCAAAATTATTTGTGTCCATTCGAGTCCTACTTCTGTGACACATATAAACGATGCGCTACTTCTGTGACACAAATAAACGATGCGATTGATCACAAATCGTTACTTTTTATCATTCTAGCAACATCTGCCCCTTGATCTCCTCAATTTCCGGCCGAGCTGCCATCTTATTCCAAACTTTGACCAACTTTTGGGGAGCGTTCAATATCATTACATGTTTTATGGTGGCTTTCGTATTTACATAATGATTAGATGTGCGTTTATATTGAGACGGACTTATGTGATTATTCTTGTGATGTATCGCAATCGCGTGAATTGAGTATATAGTCATAGTTTCAATGTCGACATTAAAAGTGAAAAAGGATATTGATGGAGGGGAAAAGGAGATAGAGAAGAATGGATAAGAAACTTCATAGTTAAACTTTCAATTATTTTTTTCGATATTCGGTTTTAATAATTATTATTTTCATGAATACTTATTTATTAATATATAATGGACTAGCGACCCGCCCCGGCTTCGCACGGGTGCAATGTTTAAATATACTATAGAATGTCTTTATATACATCGTTGACAGCCTTTTTGTCATTCGACATACATGTTCTCTTTAGTAATTACTCTTGAAAGTGCGACACATAATTTACCATGGGAATAACATTCAACGCTCAAATCGCTCAAGTCGTGCCTCCGCCGGCATCGCACCGGAACCGCTATGTCCTTGCATTTTAAATCTGTAATATCTTCGAAACTATTTATTTAAATTATATTCTGTAAAGGGAAATATTGATTTATATTAAATGCACAATGTATTTCTGGTACTTAATTGGATAAGGATTAATGCTGTATTGCTTAAAATCGCTTCGTAAAATATGCTCGTATTTCTCGTAAAAAGTAAAGGATAAAAAATGGTTGTTGTGGGTTATCTATAAGAGATAGATAGATGCCATCGAGGACTTTTTTGTTGACCTTTTTAAGGTGTACAATACTGTAGTAAATTATTTTGATCTATCTCGTAGGGTTCAGCCAGCGTTTGCAAAGCAAGCGCAAAAAATATGTTTATATGCGACATCACATTAGAAACCTCAAAAATTATCAGTGTTCCTCTACTATATTATGCATTTTATATACTTAAAAACCTTCCTATTGAATCACTCTTTCTATTGAAACAAACTGCATCAAAATCTGTTGCGTAGTTTTAAAGATTTAAGCATACATAGGGACAGACACAGGGAAGCAACTTTGCTTTATACTCCTCCTCCTATTCGTATTTTCAGGCCTAGGAAATGTGTCTCTCGATGTTTTCGTTCACCGTTTTGAGAGCAGTGGAGACGATAAAAACAACACTAAGTAATGTGCCTGCCTGAGTTCGAACCCAAAACCTGAAACTCGTAAGTCGGACTTGTAACCACTGAGCTACCACAGCTCACAACTTTGGTATTAATAAGTGCAAGAAAATATATAAAAAGCCTGCCTAGGTACAGGAAAAGCCATCCTTAGCCATCCTCGGGTGAGGACGATTTTGTCTCGGCTCGAAAAATCCCAACAAGCAAGCGGGGTAAGGGCCGAGAAGGTAAGGCTCGCAATTCAGAAGGCGGCTGAGCAGGCTGAGACAAGCCAAAGAGTAGTCGTCTCCGAGACCTCTTCGATTGACGAGCTGGAGGAAGCCAACCTCGAGAAGGGAGCGCTCGGCAAGCTGGAGGAGGCCGTGACCGCGGCGTTTAAGAAGGTGGCCCTGAAGAAGCTGAAGTCTTCTAAAAACAGGGCTATATCAGAGGCCACGGCCTCCATACTGGCGGCAGCAAAGGCCTCCGGCTTTGCTTCGACCCCACCGGCTTCGGACGAAGTGACAAAGTTGCGGGAAGAGGTTGCCCGACTGGCAGGGGCCACGGAGTCTCTCCAAAAGGAGAACGAGAGACTCTGTGCCGAATTAGAGGCACTCCGCGGAGCCCGCCCTGAGGAGACGCCCAAAGAGGGGCAAGAGCAGCTCACATCAGTGGAGGTTCTCCAATCGATCTGGAAGGAGCTGGCTGCCTTCCAGTCAAGGTTCTCCGTACTGGAAGGCATTGTTCTACGCCCCCCGCTAGCGGTGAGCAAGCCGGCGGCATTGGCGCAAAAAGGCACATACGCGGCCGCTGCGGCGGTTGCGGCTGGGCCGGCCGTGCCGACGATGGCTAGTGCGCCTTCGACAAACGTGCCCCCGGCAAAGGTGCCCGTGGCAAGGGCGCCCCCAGCGAAGGCGCGTCCAGCAAAACCGCCACCGGTGAAGACGCCCCCGGTGAAGACGCTCCCAGCGAAATCGCCACAGGCGAAGATGCCCCCGGCTAAGGTGACAAAGGTAGCAAATAAGCCGCCCCCGCCTAACCCTGCGGATTCTCCTGCAGACAACGCCGAATGGCAAGTAGCTGGGGAGAAGAAAAAGGTGGGCAAGGCAGCCAGGGCGGCTAAGAAACGGCAGCGACGGAAGGAGCGCAACGTCGCGGCTAGGCTGCGCGCCCCAAAAACGGCAGCCGTAGTTATCACACTGCAGCCAGAGGCAGCCACAAAGGGCGTGCAGTATCGCGACGTGCTTGCGAAAGTAAAGAAAGCGGTGGACCTCCAGGAATTCGGCATCACTGAGGGCGTCCGGCTCCGTATCACTACAACGGGGGCCCGGATGTTAGAGATTCCCGGTGCCGCTAGCGGCCCTACCGCTGACGCCCTAGCTGAAAAGCTCAGGGCGTCTTTAAACGCGGACGAGGCTCGAGTGTCCAGGCCTACCAAGTGTGCAGACATGCGCATTACGGGCCTGGACGACTCCGTTACGGAGGAGGAAGTGGTGGCCGCCGTCGTTAGGGCAGGGGGGTGCTCTACCGAGCAAGTTCGGGCAGGCACTCTACGCCCTGATCACACGGGCATGCGAACCCTTTTGATAAGCTGCCCTGTGGCGACAGCCAAAAAACTCAACGAGGGCCGAAGACTCCTGGTGGGCTGGGTATCTGCGCAGGTCAAACTGCTGGAACCCAGACCTCTGAGGTTGCCAAGTGGGTAAGCACGTGGGAATCCACTGCACCTCGGAGGTTGACTGCAGCTGCCTTTGCTTCCGCTGCGGTCAGCCCGGACATAAGGCTGGCTCGTGCAATGCCGCGCCGCACTGCCCAATATGTGCGGCGGCCGGCAAGCCAGCCGAACACCGGGTTGGGAGCAAAGCCTGCGCTCCCCCAGCCAAGGCCAGGGGTAATGATAATCGCACCGCCACTGCCGTCTCCACTGCAGCTGCCGCTCCATTAGCCGCCGCTGCCGCCGTTGCTGTCGACGCCGCACATGATGCGGCGAGCCCGTCCGAGGGCTCAGGGGAGGGGGCTGAAATGGACTGTCAATAACGGCTCCATTCCGCCTCCTCCAGGCGAATATCAACCACTGCGCCGCCGCCCAGGATCTTTTGCTTCAAAGCATGGCGCAGTGGTCGATCAATGTCGCCGTGATCGCCGAGCCGTACTTTGTCCCGCCCAGGGATGACTGGGTGGAGGACCTTAGCGGCTCGGTGGTCATAATTTCATCGGCTGCCGCCGGTACCCCATCCCTCGAGGGTGTCAGAAGAGGCCGGGGTTGCGTGGCAGCCCGGTTCGGGGAGATTGCCGTGGTGGGAGTGTATTTCTCTCCGAACCGAACTCTCGCCGAATTCCACAACTCCCTCATGGAGCTGAGTGTCGTCGTCACCGGGTTCCGTACCCTTCCTGTGCTTGTCCTCGGGGACTTCAACGCCAAGAATTTGGTTTGGGGTTCCCGGTATACGGACACACGGGGCAGGATGGTAGAGGACTGGGCGCTGGAGACAGGCCTAGTCGTCCTGAACCGGGGTTCTGTCCCCACGTGCGTGCGGATGCAGGGTGAGTCAGTGGTGGATATTTCATTCGCCAGCCCTGCTCTGTCGCCACGTGTCGTTGACTGGCAAGTCATGGAGGGGGTGGAGACCTATTCGGATCACCGGTATATCCGGTTCGACGTCTCCGCCCAGACCCCAGACACGCCGGTCAGACAGGCCCTGAGTGGCCCGCGGTGGGCGCTGAGGCAGCTGGACCGGGAGCTTCTCCTGGAAGCCTCAATTGTACAGGCCTGGGTGGCATCACCGGACAGGCCTGCCGACATCAACAATGAGGCGGAATGGTTCCAGGAGGCCATGTCCGAAATATGTGACATGGCAATGCCTCGGGTCCGGCCAGGACGTGCCCGGCGCCAGGTGTACTGGTGGTCGCAGGAGCTAGCTTTACTTCGCAAAGCTTGCGTCGTGGCGCGACGCCGGTACACCAGACACCGCAGGCTCCGCATCCGGCCTGAAAATGCGGAGGCCAGAGAGGCAGAGCTGTACGAGGGGTATAGGGCAGCGAAGACCGTCCTCAAAGTGGAGATCCGGCGGGCCAAAGATCTGGCCCGCAAGGAGATGCTGGAGACTCTTAATCGGGATCCGTGGGGACGTCCATATAAAATGGTGCGGGACAAACTCCGCACCTGGGCTCCCCCGCTGACACAGAGTCTCCGGCCCCAGGTAGTAGAGGACGTGGTGAGCGCTTTGTTCCCCTCACAAGGTGGGCATACTCCCCCACCCATGGCTCCGCCAACTGCGGTGTCCAACGCGGGCCACAGTGACGACGACGACAACGTTCCAGAGGTGACCGAGGTAGAACTGAGAGTGGCGGTACGTAGGCTGAATGCCAAGAATACCGCCCCGGGACCCGACGGCTTACCTGGCAAAGCCTGGGTCCTGGCCTCGGAGGCTCTCGGGCCTGGACTGTTAGGGCTCTTCAACGCATGTTTGGAGAGGGGCCAGTTCCCGCTTCGTTGGAAGACGGGAAAACTGGTCCTCATCAAGAAACCAGGGCGCCCTGCGGACACTCCGTCCGCATACCGGCCTATTGTGCTGCTCGACGAGGTGGGCAAAATCTTTGAAAGAATTATTGCAAACCGCCTCGTCGGGCACCTGGAGAGGGTGGGGCCGGATCTTGCGGATAGCCAATTCGGTTTTCGCAAGGGGCGCTCTACGGTGGATGCCATCATGCGTGTGAGGGCTCTCTCGACAGAGGCTGCGGTGTCCCGGGGTGGGGTCGTCTCGGCGGTGTCTCTCGACATCGCCAATGCCTTCAACACCCTGCCCTGGTGTTGCATACGGGAGGCACTCCGGTATCACCAGATGCCGACCTACCTCTGTCATGTGGTCGAGGCCTACCTGACGGACAGAGCCGTCATCTACCCTGGTCACCAGGGAGAGTGGAATCGGCGAGAGATGTCGTGCGGTGTCCCACAGGGATCGGTTCTGGGGCCACCCCTGTGGGACATCGGTTACGACTGGGTGTTGCGCGCCGACCTCCCTACAGGCGTCAGTGTAGTTTGCTACGCTGACGACACGCTGGTCCTGGCACATGGGGGGTCGCACGAGGCGGCGGCCGAACTGGCGATGCGAGGGGTTGCGACAGTCGTAGAGAGGATCCGGCAACTGGGACTCGAGGTGGCCCTGCACAAGTCCGAGGCCATGTGTTTCCATGGCCGTCGGAACGCTCCACCTTCGGGTTCCCAAATAACGGTGGGAGGGGTTTGCATCGGCGTCGAGACGACGATGAAGTACCTGGGACTCGTCCTCGACAGCCGGTGGAACTTCGTCGAGCATTTCCGACGTTTGGCTCCAAGACTGGACCGGGCGGGGGCTGCACTCAAGCGGCTCCTACCCAATCTAGGGGGGCCAAACGCCTCCTGCCGGAGGCTCTATGCGGAGATCGTGCGGTCCATGGCCCTCTATGGGGCCCCTGTGTGGGCGCTGAATTTGCAGCGGCGACCAGCTGGCCGGCTGGTCGCGTCTCAGAGGGTCATGGCTATCCGGATGATCCGGGGATACCGCACGATCTCTGGGGAGGCGGCGAACCTCCTTGCCGGATTGCTGCCGTGGGATCTGGAGGCGGTAGCCCTCGCACGCGTGCATAATTGGCGCGCAGAGGTGCTAAGCAGGGGTGAAACTCCGCTACCGCGGCAAGTCGCGGCTCAGCGGATAGAACTCCGGCGCGATCTCACGGCAGCATGGAAAGTGCGGCTGTCGCAACCGAAGGCTGGGCACGCCGCAATCGCGGCGATAAGTCCCCTCTTTGAGGAGTGGCTGGAGAGAGGCCACGGCGTCCTCACCTTCCGCCTGACGCAGGTGCTGACCGGACATGGCTGTTTCGGGAGGTACCTGTTTCGGATTCAGCGGGAGGACACGCCCGGGTGTCGTCATTGTGAGGACCACCTGGAGGACACGGTGGAGCATACGGTTGAGGTGTGCCCTGCTTGGGCGGAGCACCGCCGTGTCCTCGTAGAGGCGGTCGGCGGCGGCGACCTCTCGCGCCCTGCTCTGGTTCAGACTATGGTGCGGAGCGAGAGGGAATGGGATGCGGTCGCCTCCTTGTGCGAAGCAGTCATGCTAGCGAAGGAGGAGGCCGAACGCGCGAGGGAGAGGCAACTCTCTTCCTCGCGCCCCAGCCGCCGCGGGAGACGCCCCGGGCGTCGGGGATCACGAGCCGATTTCCGGCCACCGTAGGCGCGGGCCTGCGGACGGTGAGCAAGGGTCGCTCACCGTCCGGTAAGGACCAGGCCCGGGTCGGCGGCGCGTCGTGTTCCACGCGCGCCTCAAAGAGCTGTCAACGCCAGTGACGGGGCCTCATAGGGCCATTGCCTGCCGGGGTTTGCGGGAAACTTCTACCGAGTTACCACAGCCCCGGAAATTTAGGGCAGCCGAAGGAACAGGGTGGGTTTTTAGTCAGTAGAAATCTGACACACCCTTCCGCTTGACCCAGAGCGGAAGAAGTCATTTGATGATTTTCCCACCCCAAACAAAAAAAAAAAAAAAAGGTGAAGCGAATGAGTGTCAGACTTCTACTGACTAAAAACCCTGTTCCTTCAGCTGCCTTTAGGTTTCGGGGCCACGGTATCTTATTAGAATATTCCGACAACCACGGACTAGCCCAGTACCTTCTATACATTATTTAAAAGATGAACACAGCATCTTTCAAACAGGCAACTTCTACTTACTATGTCAAGTCCTACTTCCTTCCTTCCTATCCTACTTCCTATCCTATCCTACTTCCTACTAATATTATAAATGCGAAAGTTTGTGAGGATGGATGGATGTTTGTTACTCTTTAACGCAAAAACTACTGAACGGATCTAAATAAAATTTGGTACGTAGATAGTTAACATTGTGGAATAACACATAGGATACTTTTTATCCCGAAATTCCCACGGGATCGGGATTTGCGCGGGAAAACCTTTCCACGCGTACGAAGTCGCGGGCAGAAGCTAGTACTTCATAAAGTTTCTAACATCATTATTTATGCGGAAGCCTTTGCGACACTTACCTACCTCTAATATAAACAACTCAAGAACTTACTGAGATAATGCGACTAAGTTAAGAGGGTTGTCGCTAGTTCTAATATTTCTTGAACCGCTTAAAAACTTCGTGTTTTATCTTTGATCGCTTTAATTGGATTCTTCGAAAAAGTAATTACTTTCTTCGCATTTTTTTATGGAAACTACTTATGGTCTCCAAACTTCTTTACGACGTGTTATTTCTTCCACAAGCGATATTTCTGTACTGATATCTTACAAGTTTGTAAGCTTTCTATACGGATATTCCATTCCTTCTATTAATAGAATCCAATTTATTTTGCGTGTATTTGAGATCATTGTCTGTCCCATTTTCATTATGGTTTAAGTGCTATTGATGCCATTTTGAGTTGTACTTTGCTTTTGATAAAAGACTAATCATCGTAAGTACTATGTTAAAAATATGAAGTTAAAATAAAAAGACTGTTACGTATCCATTCATTTTATGAAAAGCTTCCAAATATAAAAAGACGCCAAAGAAATTTGTTTATTTATCGGCCTACTATCACTCGTTGCCTCGAACCTCGCAATTACAGTGTTGGCCTTTTCCCAATTTTCAATTATTTCTTATTTACCACCAGCGGAAGAAATAAAAATATATTCTTCATCTGAAAACGGACTAGCTTTTTATTTTTCTTCATGGCCGCATTTTCCGGCCTGCAAATATTTTTAGATACAGCTATAAAAAAACTGAGCCTATATCACAGCTTTCGTATTTTCGCTATGCTGTCGGATACGTACAAATAAATATCGATTTTTCGTATAGATTTGATGATAGCTGTGATGTTAGAAGCTTTAGTACCGTCAACAGAATAGGAATGCAGTCAGTATACAATTTTATTTTCTTAGCTACTGGCTACAGCTGAACGATTCGATCTTGAAGGATAAGCTGCACTTGCTAAGGTTGATTCGTAGACTGATAATCATCCATTGCATACCATAGTAAGCCACAAGGTCGATACTGGTGGTAGTGTAATTGGTAGATCATTGAGTTACATCGGAAAGTCGGGAGCTATATCCAGTTAGACTGGAGGCCGAGTCTAACATAGTTGTAAAAAGGATATTCAGGTATTAATAAATACGCTCGCAGTTGTCAACTACCGTATTTGACGGTATTCATTCCTGCCTAGAAGTAACCAAGTCACTTAATGCCACTATCCAATTTTGAATTCTATTTTTCAATTCACTTTTTTATTCTACTATAACGGCACGGTTTCTTTTTGCAACAAAACTTAATAATTGACCAAATAACTATCCGAAACCAAAAGTTTCGGATTTGTATGCGGACCGAGCGAATATTTATGGTAATTTATGTCGGCGACCCGGTGTAAAACTTTCACAAGCCCGAAATCGTATTTAGAGCAGTCGGATGGAGCCATCTTTGTTAGCTCGGGAGATAGACATTATGTCATCACGTTATCTGAAGCTAGTCACTAGAAAATCAAACGTAGCGTTCTAGACATTGATTCATTTGTATCACGTAAGTCGCATAATAATAATATAATATAATAAGCATAACTTCATTAACACCGACGGTATAAAATCTAAAGATAAATGACAAATACAATTATGAAAAACGGTGGAATTGGTTTTACAGTCCCGCAACTGGCATCTTAGCTAGATTACCAAGTAACCTTTGTTAAAGACACCAGATGAAGAGCAAGTAGGTAAATTTTTGTTGTTCATTTAAACCTTTATGTGTGGTTCAAAGATGAATGCATTAGATAGTTATAAATAACCTTTATTTTTAAGCCTAATAAAATTCAGAAAGCAATATTATTATAGATAATAAAAAACCTTTATGCAGCATCTAGCGAATAACAAATTTTTAAAATCTAAACGTACTGGATGAGTGTAATCCTCCAAAGAACAACTACCTTGTATGTACATCTAGCAGTTCACATAAATAAAATAAATATAGAGATGAGCTCTCGAACACTAAAGATTTGTCTTAGGCCGTGCGCGTACTGGCTTGCGGTGGCCGCAATTCCGGTAGTTCTACCGCACCGCAAAATTTGTGAAGTATGGAGTGTCATAGAAGTGCGCGCACTGCGGCCAGTCTACCGGTGCGGTAGAACTACCGGAATTGCGGCCACCGCAAGGCAGTGCGCGCACGGCCTTATAAAAGAGAGTAGTTTTACCCTCACGAATTTTATCTGCAAACTTTGTGTAAGAGATCAACGGTACATTAGCATTGAGACTCCAGTATAAAAGTAGTATTTGTTTGACGTTATTTTGACACTTCACTATCTAGTTTTGTATTACTTTTATGTATTCACTGGAATTGGATTTCTATTGATATCGTATAAAAACTTTTTACCAAAAAATAAACCGACTCCAAAAAAGCACTGCAAAGTGAAAAATAAGTTTAATGTCGGTGTCTTTAGTTTAGTATTGTCGTTTTCGGCACCGACTTCCGAAATTAAAGTTATTTTTCACTTTGCAGTGTTTTTTGGAAGTCGGTTTAATTTCTCGGTAAAAAGTTTTTATTTTACTCTTTTTAATTGGTGGATTTGTAATTTACCTATTTACAAAAGCCTAAATGTCAACTACTTATAACCTTTTACAAAATATTGCTTTTCCCAATGCTGGGCCGTTAATAGTTGAGGAGTTGTCCTGGTACTTCACCATCAGCTTCACTTCACCATATGCATTGTGACGAGCATATTGTATTCAATTAATCGAAGCGGAACCCATGAAATTCTTATTATTCCTACTCATCTATTGAGTAGTTCCAGTGGCCATCCGTGGTCTTCATCATCAGGTCCACTTCACAAATGGTGCTTTTCAAATGCAACTTAACTACACAAGTTACTATAAAAATACTCAAATGACTATAGGTGTGCCTATAATATTTGAAAAGTTCCCACGATTTCTCCAGGATCCCATCATCAGATTCTGACTTGGTGACAATGGGACCAACTTTGAAGTTACCCTTTCAAACAAAAAAAAAGAATTTTCCAAATCGGTTCAGCCGTCTTCGAGTAATCGGTGATCATATATTAAAAAAAATATACGTGTCGACTTGATAACCTCCTCCGTTTTTTTTAGTCGGTTAAAAATGCCAGTGTTTTACGCGGTAAAAAGGTACTGAGATCTTTATTACGTACATAGTGTGTCTCATTTCTACATAATGCTTTGTATTTCCTTATATTTGCTTTGTGTCACGTTGTTGACATCTTTGACCCATTTCAGAGAAATGGCGTGAGTGCATTTACGGCTACAGTCATAAATAATGTAATATAGAATTATAGAATATACGGAAAAGTACGATGTCTTTGGGGTAAATATACTTATTCCTTGCTGTGGGAAAATTATCAAATATCTCTCTCTCCCACTCTGAGTGAAGCGGAAGGGAGTGTCAGACTTCTACTGACTCAAAATCCACCCTGTTCCTTCAGATCCTTGTGGTTCGGGACCGTATCTCGTATCTCGTTAGAACATTCCTGCAACCCTAGCAGACAATGGCACAATCGAGCCCCGTCAGGACTGAAATATACCTACAGTTAATTTCTTCTTCTTCATCTTTGGTTTGGTTTCCGCACTTAGTCCCTGCACGGGACCATTGTGCGTGAGCCATGTCGGCCGTCACTCCATCCTGCCAACCTTCCTCCAGAAGCAGATCAGGTCTCTCGGTATATTCAGGATAACACAGTACTGTTAATTTAATGATGATCCTAATGTTTCAATATAATTAAATTTAAAAAATATAAATGTGGATACATCCATTTTTATACCAAAACTAGTATTTGCGTGTTGCGCGAGGTGCAAGCACCTCGCGTGCTTGTGAAAAAAAAAAATTGGGGTGAGTGATAGGGGGAGATGGGGGGGGTTTAGTATTTGCGTGTTGCGCGAGGTGCAAGCACCTCGCGTGCTTGTGAAAAAAAAAAAAAACGGGGGGTGATGGGGGGGGGTGATGGGGGAGATGGGGGGGGTTTAGTATTTGCGTGTTGCGCGAGGTGCAAGCACCTCGCGTGCTTGTGAAAAAAAAAAAAAAAAAGAGGGGGGGGGTGATGGGGGAGATGGGAGGGGGCTTAGTATTTGCGTGTTGCGCGAGGTGCAAGCACCTCGCGTGGTTGTGAAAAAAAAAAAAAAAAGGGGGGAGGGCGATGGGGGGGGTTGCAGAAGTATTTCGACTAAAACATTGCCCCTCTAAATGAATCTGAAAAAAAAAATGTTCCAAGTCTCTTAATTTCCGAGATCCGCCTATAGGGGGTGAGAAGGGGGGTGGGGGGCGACTTTGATAAATGGTTTTTACTTTACCGAGCCTCCTCTATACGAATCCGTAAAAAAATAAATAAATACGGGTCTCGTAGTTTCCGAGATACGATAGGGAGGGGGGAGAAGGGGGGGGAAAAGGGGAGGTTTTGCACTTTTTCCGTAGGTTTGAGAGTTACATGTTTACGAATCTGTCAAAATATACCCACCTCCCCATCCACCATCTGGGAGAACAATTATGTCAGTGAGTCAGTCAGTCAGTGGTAATTTAGCTTTATATAGTATAACTAGTATTTGCGTGTTGCGCGAGGTGCAAGCACCTCGCGTGCTTGTGAAAAAAAAAAAGTGGGGGGGGGGGTGATAGGGGAGATGGGGGGGCTTAGTCTTTGCGTGATGCACGAGGTGCAAGCACCTCGCGTGCTTGTGAAAAAAAAAAAAGGGAGGGGCTGATGGGGGGGGGGGGCTTAGTATTTGCGTGATGCGCGAGGTGCAAGCACCTCGCGTGCTTGTGAAAAAAAAAAGTGGGGGGGGGTGATGGGGGAGATGGGGGGGCTTAGTATTTGCGTGTTGCGCGAGTTGCAAGCACCTCGCGTGCTTGTGAAAAAAAATGGTGGGGGGGTGATGGGGGGGTTTTAGTATTTGCGTGTTGCGCGAGGTGCAAGCACCTCGCGTGCTTGTGAAAAAAAAAAAGTGGGGGGGGGGTGATGGGGGGCTTAGTATTTGCGTGTTGCGCGAGTTGCAAGCACCTCGCGTGCTTGTGAAAAAAAATGGTGGGGGGGTGATGGGGGGTTTTAGTATTTGCGTGTTGCGCGAGGTGCAAGCACCTCGCGTGCTTGTGAAAAAAAAAAAGTGGGGGTGGCGGGGGTGATGGGGGGGGGTTTAGTACTTGCGTGTTGCGCGAGGTGCAAGCACCTCGCGTGCTTGTGAAAAAAAAAAAATGGGGGGAGGGAGATGGGGGGCTTTAGTATTTGCGTGTTGCGCGTTAAAAAGTGTCAGTGAGTCAGTCAGTCAGTGGTAATTTAGCTTTATATAGTATAACTAGTATTTGCGTGTTGCGCGAGGTGCAAGCACCTCGCGTGCTTGTGAAAAAAAAAAAGTGGGGGGGGGGTGATAGGGGAGATTGGGGGGGGTTAGTATTTGCGTGTTGCGCGAGGTGCAAGCACCTCGCGTGCTTGTGAAAAAAACTAATGCATTGCCCCTCTAAATCAAGTATTTGCGTGTTGCGCGAGGTGCAAGCACCTCGCGTGCTTGCGAAAAAAAAAAAATTGTTGGGGGGTGATGGGGGGGGGGTTGCACAAGTATTTCGACTAAAGCATTGCCCCTCTAAATGAATCTGAAGAAAAAAATGTTCCAAGTCTCTTAGATTCCGAGATCCGCCTAAAGGGTGGGAGAAGGGGGGCGGGAGGGGGGACTTTGAAAAATGGTTTTTATTTTACCGAGCCTCCTCTATACGAATCCGTAAAAAGAAAAAAATACGGGTCACGTAGTTTCCGAGATACGATAGGAGGGGGGGAAAAGGGGAGGTTTGGCACTTTTCCCGTAGGTTTGAGAGTTACTTGTTTACGAATCTGTCAAAATATACCCACCTCCCCATCCACCATCTGGGAGAACAATTATGTCAATGAGTCAGTCAGTCAGTCAGTGGTAATTTAGCTTTATATAGTATAATAATATTATAAAGAGGAAATATTTTTACATTTTTAAAAATTTCATTATATTTTTAAATTTGGACCGTTTTAAAAAAATATTTTACTAATATAATGTTACGTTATTACTGAGTAAAATATGCGACAGTTTTTGCTCAAAAAAAAATTTATTAGAATAGAATAGAATTTATTGAGACGATTGTGAGATTCTTTACAAAACCGGTGATCCCCAAACTAGGCTATGCCTGTATCTTGGGGACCTAAGTTGTGGTGGACAATGTTGTGGGTCCAATAACAAAGATGATCTAAACAAAAAACCTTTGTGAGAACAGCAAAAACTTTAAATAAAATGAGATCGACTTAAAACTACTTAACTTTAAATTATATAAGACAAAAACTAATAATTACGTACAAAATAAACTTCTTCAATTATGACAAAAACAAAACAAATTTTGTAGTAACTAATACAAAATGTGTGTGTTTATGTGCGTGTGTGTATGTGTTCGTGTGTGTAGTGTCGGAGTTTGTGTCTGTCTGATGAGATTTCGAGTTGGAGTGAGTGAGTTACAGCGATGTTAGGATGTTTCAGATTCATCATATGTGAGAACTAAAAGCCATTGTATGACAACTTTTTCGCACGCTGTGAGGGAAAGATCTTTTATGTCACAGGGCAAGCAATTATTAATCGAGCGAAGCCGCGGGCAGAAGCTATCTGTCATAAAAGAAATAAAACATTGCAGGTCAATGCGTAAAAACCAATATAATAATATGTTCCACATACATTATTGCGCATAAAAAGTTATCTCTAAAACGAATAACCTTAAAGCTCACCTCCACAAATTCAAATAAAACTTAAATAAAACAATAAAACGCAACCGCAATGCAGTTGGTTAAAATCAGCAATAATGGAGTTTTATTGATGTCGATACGTTTTCTACAATAGAAATCGTAGCGACCATCCACCATTATGCCAATAGTATCCAGTGTCCAAATACAAACGAATTAACTCAACTCGTAACAAAGGGAACCTTTTCCTATTAGGCAAAAGTAAACTGTAGTAATTGAGTTTGAATTGCTTTAAAGATTTATTCACACTATGTTTGTGTGCCGGCCTATATCGAAAAATTAAACGGTCCCCACATTTTAATTGAATTAAAATTGAAAAAGAGCGACCTTCTGGTGGAGACTGAATTTAATTTACGAATATAAAAGTGTGAAGAATAATGGGGAACCGTTTGGGAGGTTACCGTTTTACGTTCACGATATTCGATAACTTATCTTTTTTATTTCTGGACACATGTTGGAAGATTTCCAATATGGATGCTGAGTGATGCTATGAACCTTTTTTTGCAAATAATAGTTTTGAGTTTCACGATCTTAGGAATTTTTCGTAAATACCTGTATTATATTTTTATAAGTTACTTTCCATCCAGTCCGTCCTACCAAGTTTTACCAGAAACGGACAGACGGACATTGTCTATATTTATATTACCGCGAAAACAAATAATAACAAAATATAATTATAATTAGAGTGTAATTAAAGGGGAAGTAAAAGGGTAAAACATAAACTTTATATTTTGGATTATACTACGGAATCCTTTGAGTGCATGCATTAACTTGCACGTTTTCTTTTGAAACCTACAAATGAACTGAGAAACGATTTATCCCTAAACAATGGATGGCACTCTATGAACGAACGTGCACAATGTTTTTCAACGTCGATACTTTAACAAAGTATTGGACATAATAAATGATGCTCGTTAAACGGACCCTGTAAAGAAAGAAAATAAGTTCATATGCGCTGTTACAATAACGTAGAAAATAAAAATGTAAAATAAAAAATAATTCAAACTAACATTTCATACGCAAAACGGTCATCGCTAAGCATAAGCACACACAGAACAACAGCTGAATGAATGTAAGACTATGATTCAGCATTTGACAGATCATTTTATTTAAACAGGCTTCTATGTAAGTGGGCTCCACTATCAGCCACAATATTATCGCTTTCCTATGAGTGAAGTAGCGGTATGATGTACAAGATGAAAAAGTGCAACCTTAAATTTATGTCATTATCATCATCATCTGACCAGTTATAAGTGTTTCACCAGGAGCGACTGCCTATCTTATCTTCACAACTAACCTAAACTGAGAAAAAAATAAACTAAAATATTGTTCGAATTACTAAAATACGTGTTATTCCCATGCCAGCAAGTTTACTGTAACCAATACGATCGTACTTTTGTAAATTCAGAAAAAATATGTGTAGGAACTACATAATATTTATAGCGAACTTTATACTATCGGCCAATTTCCTTGGCAACAGTGGTGGCTAAGGTGTTGGACGGTGTGCTTGACTCAGAACTTGACAAACACCTTAACATTCATGACGCTCAGTTCGGTTTTCGCGCTGGACTTTCTACTGAAAGCGCAATTCTGAGTCTCAAGCACACTGTTCAATACTATACGGAAAGAAGTACACCTGTGTATGCATGCTTTCTTGACCTCTCCAAAGCATTTGACCTTGTGTCATATGACGTATTATGGGAGAAACTCAAGATGACTGGCGTGCATACACAGGTTCAACGGATTTTTCAATTCTGGTACCAAAACCAGAAAAATTATGTTAGATGGGCAAACAGCTTCTCCGACATGTACAGGTTAGATTGCGGGGTAAGACAAGGTGGATTGAGTTCTCCAAAACTCTTCAACTTGTATGTGAATGAACTTATAGTTGGGCTTAGCAGCACACGTGTAGGATGCTGGGTTGATAATGTATGTATGAACAACTTTAGTTATGCGGATGACATGGTGCTGCTGACCCCAACAGTAAGCGCAATGAGACAGTTGTTAGCTATATGTGAAACATATAGCCATAAGCATGGTTTAATATATAATTGTAAGAAGAGTGAGTACATGGTTTTCAAGGCCTCCGGCAAGTGTCCGTCAAATGTACCTGCGATAAAACTGAATGGTACTGAACTGAAGCGGGTACAACAGTTCAAATACCTCGGACATTATGTTGCTGAGGGCCTTGATGACCAATTTGACATAGAAAGGGAACGTAGGGCATTGGCAGTCAGAAGTAATATGCTGGTCCGCAGGTTTGCGCGTTGTAGCGACCAAGTTAAAGTCACACTATTTAGAGCCTACTGTCAGACTTTCTACACGTGCAACCTGTGGTTCAGGTATACGCAGAGGACGCTTAATGCCCTGCGTGTCCAATATAACAATGGATTTAGGATGTTGTTAGGGCTGCCCCGCTTTTGTAGTGCCTCCGGTATGTTTGCGGACGCCAGGGTAGACAGCTTCCATGCCATCATACGCAAGCGGCTCGCATCATTATTAAGCAGAGTCCGGGCTAGCACTAACAGCATCCTACAGGTCATTGCGGATAAACAGGACTCAAATATCCTGAAACAATTTATTCGTATTCAGATGCTATAAAAAGAATATTGTAATAATTATGGATAATGGTCTGAAATAAAGATTTATTTATTTTATTTATTTATTTATATGATTTTTTGATAGTACCGTCAAAAACAAAAGTCATTTTATAGTTATTACAACAAGAAATTTACAAAAGTTTGTAATCATTATGATTCACCACTAGTACAGTTCTGTTGGATTTGTTAACAAATAGTATTATCGGACATTGCAAAACGATTTTTACTTTCTAGAATGAAATTTCTCTCAGTGTAGTAGCTGGGTAACTCGATGACTGTCAAAAATGTCTAAATGACAGCTGAGATCAACAGCTTGACGTGTTTTTCGAGAAACAGGGATATCACACCGCCAACTTCCATACTCCGGGCTACTACTAAGAAATTTCTTATAGAAAAACCCAATAACACTTTTTACTTACTTACAGACTAACTGACAAAGGCTTGCACTGACGGGAAGGGTCTACTCAAATCTGTTTGGTCTTTCCTCAAAAGGCCATTACAGACTAATCTACATAATCCTCATAAACGATTGTGAATATGTGCACTATGTAGGTTTTTTTTATTCGAGTTAAACATAATAAATTGTCTGGCAGTTTGAGTGCTTTTTGCGGCCTACCCAAAGGTCCTTACCTTGGTATTGTTCGTCAAATCGTTAAGCTCCTTGTTCTAAGTTGAGCTATACGTCATTTGACAAATGCTTGCACTGTATGGACAGGCCCACTCAAATCTGTGAGCATCTTTCTTCAAAAGACCGCCTCAGACTGAAACCTTACAAGGTTCCCATATAATTAAATCAGTGTAGATTGTATGGACTTTAAAAGAGACGGACCCCTGAGTTTGTTTCGGTGTTTCTTCTCAGGGTAGTCAGTTAGGAAACACCGGCCTCATCTAGTTAATATTTACGGAAAAAAATGAAGTGTAAAAGTGTTATTTAATAACCAATTTGCAAAATAAAGAACATTTATCATTTACCCGTCCCGGTAACCGAACCCGAGACCTCATGCTCATCAGTCGTGCTTGCGATCACTCAACGAGACAATGAACCTTATACACTAACAGATTACAAATTTTGTTTTATACATTTTAATAGAATCATTTATTGCTGATTCGTAGAACAGAAATACTCAACCACTTTCTTTCAAAAATCATGTTGAATTTTCAAAGACTTGTATGTTCGAATTTAAGCGTCAATAGCGTAATGGATAAGGTGTCGGACTTGTGGTCGAGAGGTCACGAGTTCGAATCCCACCCATTACACTATTGCCGTGAATCCACTCCAGACACAAGCATATTTAGCTTAGTTGGAGGGCTTAACAAGACTACTAGTAATTAAAAATCCACCCACATTAACATTTATCTTTAAAAAAAAAATATAAAAAAGAATTTTAGAAAAACGACATAGGTATTATAAAAAACATACCTCATTATTTCTTAGACAACCTCAAATTCACATCTCAAGACAGATAATATTTTCAAAGAGCTTAAGAAAAAGAAAACAAGATGAAACTTCGTAGACGAGACCGCGAAAATTTTGTTTTAAAACAACATAATTCTTTCTCTATTTACTAAGTCTCCTTGTAAAACAAGCTTTAATTAAACACGAAATGGTACACTTGACTGGCAGGGGAGGGAGGTAACCCTTCTCCTAACTTACAATTATTTATGTAGTGAAATTAAATTTAGTTGTACGGAAAGTACCATTTTAAATTATCAAATCAAATATTATTTTCATAGTATATGCTTTTGCGAGAAATTGACTCAGTTTCTCTGTAACAAATACAGTCGTGGTATGTTTTCGAATTTAATTTAAGAACGTGTGGTTTTAGCGAAAGATAAATTTTATATTAGGTATCTACATACTATTTACGTTTCTAAGGTGAGCCTTAGAAACGAAGAAAGAAGGTGAGCCTTCTTTAAGCAAATTATCAGAAAATTCATGTGAATGATTTGTCAAACGCTCATTATGTAGCTATGATTGATTAAAAGATTTCCAATAGTTTATCGTGTCACTTGATTTGCGACTGATTTGTCGAGTCGATATTTATTTTGGTGTATCTGGGGATCAATTTGATTATGTCTATGAAAGTCCCATACGCACAAAACGCTGTGGGAATACTTTCATTATGCATACAGTTAAGGGATAGAATTCTCTGCCAAAGTCTATGTTTCCTGATAGATATAACCTAAAAGTGAGCAAGTTACTTCTAGGCAAGCGTGCTTCATCTTCGACTACATGATTACTTACTATCAGATGAGATGGAAATCAAACGTGAACCTATCAAAAAAGGGTATAATATCATGTCTCTGACATCGACAAATGATACTAAAACATTAGCCTTCTGTTGACGAGTATTTAACGGGTTTTAAATAGTTGTGAGCATAGCTATGCTCACAACTTCTTTCACGTGGGAGTCAATTTTACCTAGCCTATATTTTGCCCTATAACTTCCTCTACCTTTTAGTGAAAGTCCGTTAAATCTGTTCAGCCGCTTCAGAGATAAGCCCGGATATACATAAAGACAAAAACATAAAAAAGTTGGTTTGTGTTCTACTGTAAATAAATATATTTTATTGAGAAAATATAGTTATTTTGCAATCATAAACGGACACTTGTCCCTTGACACATGTGTACATTTCTAAATAATTCCTTCACATACATTCACGCCTTTTTAGTGTTTGCTATATAATTTATATTTGTTTGTATTTAATGAGTGGCATCAAAAGCTTTATCACAATACAATTATAGTTACTAGCTGTTATCTGTGACTTCTTTCGCGTCACAATTTCGTTTTCACGGAATACAAAATTGCCTGTACTAAATATGTAGTTATACAATGTGTGCCAAGTTTCATCCAAATCTCTTAAATATTTTTTGAGTGATTGTGAACACAAACATACAAAATTTTTCATTTATATACCTATAAATAAAAATTAATGCTTTGGAACGATTGCACCAAATGAAATATTTTTTTTTTGTATTTTTCATGTCTGTAGGTTTGATAAGTCAAAAAATGGCTGGCTAAATCTAATTAATAAAATATGTATTGGTAGGATTATAGAGAACTTATTGTTAGGTAATTAATTGTGTTACATGTTTCTCTTCTGCGAATAGCAAATATATATATTCCTTTCTTTTCTTTTATAAATTGGCCTAGTTCTTCTACTTTTTTTGATCAAAACATAATCCTAAGCCATGTACCAATCTAATTTTTCTTCCAACAGAAAAACTCAATTACCGACGCACTTGTTCTAACAAATGGGCCGGTCAATTACCAACCATTCTTGTATCTAGATGATTACGTTCTCAATACAGCCTGACTTTTTATCACCATTCATTTCTTAAACAGGAAATATACAACGTTGGTAAAAGCGAGAGGCATTAAATGAAACCAAATTTACTGTGTATAATTTTCAGGCTACATACCAAAAACCAGATCAATAGAAGCATTAGTTTAGAAACAAGATATTTTTAAGTTTTTAGTTAATACACGATGTAAGTATCTTCCCGAGTAGCTGACTAAGTATATAGGCATAGCTATCTAGCGTCGTACACCTTAACACGACAAAATTCACGCTACGATACTCTAATCGTAAGTTTTTATAAAGGCTGTTTACGTTTTTAAGTTCTTTGAAAAAAGTTCTTCGTAGTTTTTTTTTACATTTTTATAGTTTCGGATTAACCGTAAGCATGTGTAGTAAGTATAGCCTCTCACTTTCATCAACGTTGTATATGAATAATTCTGTACATACAATAAAACTCATAATAAAAAAATGTCTGTAGAAACTGGAACTCATTCTTGAAATGAATGAATCAAGTTTATTTGATTTTCATGTACATATTGTAGCGTAAAACCGCTACGGTTAAAACCTCCTCCAATCCTAATCCAAACTTTTCAATAAAAAGTTTTTTCTTCATAGCTGTTATTCACATTTGAACCAGGAATCGTGAAAAAATCGTCGGTTGTTTGCCTTTTGACGGGGTCATTACATTTTTTGGGACCCAATAAGTGATGGTCGACCTTATTTTTGTGATTAATATCGAAATTATGAAGTGAAAGTTTTTTTTTGTTGGTGTAAACCCAATAAAAAATATAAAGTGTCCTAGCAAAAGTATAGTCTGTGGGTGATTTTCTGGTTAATTTGGTATGTATTGTCGTCTTTTTTCTTTTCGATCCATTTCGCACTAGTTTCATAATTAATCAAAGATTCAGCTTGCATCGGTGGTCTGAAGTTTCTTTTTTGTTTAGATCCCGTTACAAGCCAATTTTTGGCTCCACCCTACGGGCAAGCGACGTCGGTTATCGACGACGGAGGTCGGGGCGCTCTCGCCCGATATCCGAGCACATCCTGTGCCTGAGACGTCCATCTCAAAGGCCTGAAGAGAGTACGAGGTAGATGCGGACTCCGCAGCGCAGTGGCTCCGTGATTTCTACGTTACTTCCCACAGTCGTGTTCAGCCGTCCAGGAATTACCGAGTTTTCGCAGCAGGAGTTCTATTTTAAATAGTGCACCTAATTTGTATATTTCTAATCTACTAATAATGCGTATTCGCCTAGCTATAACCGATTGCAATCGATTTTTTTGTTAGGTAAGTTAAAAATATTTGCATAATACTTTCGATAACATTCTTTTTCTTTCCGCTAAGTTAACCCACGCCATCACTGAAAGGTTCCCAATAATAACTAATATTTGACTTTTTTATATTTTTTAATTAAGTACTTGTTTTCTATCTTTTTCCTTTTAATCAAAATTAAACGTTTTAAGTAGCGGTTTGTGTTTTACTGTGCACTTAATTTTATTTACGCTACAATATGGCGCCCGAATTAAAGTAAGTTTGCATATTAATTATTACTAAAATACCTTTTTTTTTGTTATCTCGTGTGTGGTTGCTCTTGAGAGCAATCTTTAATTTTCATCTTTCTTGTTGTGAGTTTCAGGTTTTAGAATTGGTCAGATACCCGTATGAAAGTTAAAAGGATTACCTGTCTTGAATGTTTTCCCGATTCATACGACTGGACTACAGAATTGCTAACTAATTGCTATGTTCTTTGCTAAATTGTGTGATGTTTGTGAAATTCAATTTTAAAGATTAACTTTGTAACTATACCCAATTTCCAATTCTTTTATTTTCTCCCAAAATATACGTATCTATCCCGAGTTTTATTAGTAGTGGTAGTTAGTTTCCCGTAGAGTGTGTTTGATGTGTGGATGGTTAGGCATCGTGACCAAAGGTAAGCTTTTTGAATGGTTGTGTGCTAGTGTCTACCTTTTTTATTTTTTAGCCCGTCTGTTTGCTTTTCTGCTATTTGCTAGTATCTGTTTTTGTTAGATTCTTAGCCCAGCGGATTCCTTTGACGTTCATTTTGTTGTCTTCTTCCCGTATCGATATTACGGCACGATATCTAACGATTTCCTGCTAAGTCCCGCTCTCTTTCATTTAATCTATTTCTATTTTGTGTTTAAAAATGTCCGAAGAAGGTTCTATCGGTGAGACTCCTTTACACGAAAGTATTATTATTTCTAGACCTCCTCCCATTCCACCTAGGCCCACTCCGGGTACTAGTCGTTCTAACTTACCTTCTCCTATGAAATCCGAGGACTGTCCCGGTTACCTTCTAAAACGATTTTCGCTAAGAAAATGGAACATAAATTATACTGGAGATACTAGTGTTCGAAATTTTTTTACCAGTATCGAAGAAGAGAAGGATTCAGACGACATAACTGACAGATATCTGCTTAAACGCTTCCACGAAGTGTTATCCGGTCGCGCCTTGAATTATTATAGGTCAATCCGTCGACCTGATATGACTTACCCCGAATTAAAAGAAAATTTCTTCAATACATTCGGAGAAATTGATTTCGAGTTTAAAACCAGTCAACAAGTTAGAAATACAAAACAGAAATCAGATCAACCTGTTTTACATTTTGTGCATCAGATTTCTCAATTGAATGATACATTACGTAAACCAGTCGATAAATCTGAACTATTAGAAATTATCACTCACAACATGCATCCTAGATATTTTCCATGCTTATCGATACATAAATTTACTGACTTAGATGCGCTCATTGACACTGCATCGCATTTTGAAAGTTTTTTGCCCAAATCTACAAAATTAGTTTCAAGCGCAACAAATCAATCACAAATCTGTCCAAAATGCAATAAAACGGGACACCCCTATCGTACTTGCCCTGATTTCTCTGGTATGCTATGTTTTAAATGCCGCACACCTGGTTTTATAACTCGTGATTGCCCAAAATGCAATCCAAAAAAATGTTTAGCCCACCGGCGACACGCATTACTCCGTACAGTGTCACCGGTGATAGCGTCCGATTCGTCTGATAACCGTCCTTTCATCGAGATCATATTGTGTAACCGGGTCGTTAAAGCCCTACTTGACTCTGGTGCACAAATGTCCCTTATTAGTGATTGTTTAACCCAACAACTGGGTATTTCTTTAAAATCAAACGTTCAGTGCCCACGTGTTATTTCCGCTAATAACTCTCCTATTGATATTTTAGGAACTATCTTTCTCCCAGTTAAGTTTAATGGTACGACTTTTGTCCACGAATTTCTAGTAGCACGTTCTCGTGTCTTCTTCATTTATTTTAGGTATAGAATTTTGGAATATCATAATAATTACCAAAAAGGACGGTTCTGTACGTTTTTGCGTTGATAGTAGGAAATTGAATAGCGTTACTACTAGAGATTCTTATCCGCTCCCCCGTATTCACGATATTCTTGACAACCTTCAAGGTGCAAGGTATATAAGTTCTCTTGATTTTAGGAGTGCATTTTGGCAGATTCCTCTCGCTGATGATGAGAGTTGTGAAAGAACCGCTTTCATAGTTCCACAACGAGGTTTATTTGAGTTCGTCAGAATGCCATTTGGTCTCACGAATGCAGCTTCCGAGATGCAGCGCCTTACTGATATGATCGTCAATTTTGAATTCACTTCGACCAGTGATAATTGCGTTTTCGGTTACGTCGATGATCTAATCATAATATCAAAAGACTTTGATAGTCACCTCTCGCTCCTTAGAAAAGTACTAGACCGTCTCAAGGAGGCCGGTTTAACTATTAACCTAAAAAAATGCGAGTTCTGTAAAAGCGAATTGAAATATTTGGGTTATATCATTAACGAAAAGGGTTTACAAACTGATCCCAGCAAGCTCGATGCTATTAGGGATTATCCCGCTCCTACTACAGCTAAGTCACTACGTGGTTTTATTGGGTTATGCTCATATTATAGGCGTTTTGTTGATGGTTTTTCTTCTATAATAGCTCTACTCACTGCCCTTATAGGAAAAAAGAAGGGTCGTGACCCTATAAGTTGGGATGATGCCGCCGATCAAGCATTCCTAAAATTAAAGGATGCGCTCATCAATACTCCCGTTATGGCATGTCCAGATTTCTCGAAGCCCTTCATTTTGCAATGTGATGCGTCAGCTGTTGGTCTTGGTTCAGTTCTTTCTCAAAAGTTCGATGGTGTTGAACATCCTATCGCTTATTATTCACGCTTATTCTCAAAAGCAGAACGCAATTATAGTACAACTGAACGTGAACTTTTATCCGTTCTTGATTCCATTAAGCATTTTCGCTGTTATTTAGATGGAATGAAGTTTTCTGTTATAACCGATCATATGGCCTTGAAATGGCTCCTCACACTATGTAATCCCTCAGGGCGTTTGGCGCGATGGGCTACTGTGATTTCCCAATACACGTTTGATATCATTCATCGCAAAGGGTCGCAACACGTCGTTCCAGACGCTTTATCTAGAATGTACGCGAGTCCGGTTACATTCGATCAAGGACCTGACCATACCAATGATAGATGGTATAAAAAGGTGTATTTAGGGGCTCGTGACTCCCCTCAAACGTTTCCAGCTTACGCCATTCGGAACGGTGTTCTGTTAAGACGCATGCCAATCACTAACCCATTGTGCTCTGATCCTTGGCGCGTAGTTTTACCCGTTGAAAAAGTTAAATCCGCTATATGGGAAGCTCATAATAATCCTCTCTCTATACATCCTGGAGTTTCAAAGACTTATTTTAAGCTTAAGGATAACTTTTACTGGCCAAATATGTTTCGAGATGTTTCTGAGACTTTAAGGCAATGTGAGGTTTGTAAAGCTTATAAGATCGCGAATTCCCAACCACGTGGTCATATGTGTTATCCAAAGGAAGTTTCTTTACCTTTACAAATGATTTCTATCGACGTTATTGGACCGCTTCCAATCGCTTATTATGGGTTCAAATACATTTTATCTATGGTCGATGTTTTTTCTAAATATGTTTGGTTAGTGCCCCTTAAAAGGATTGACGCCAATTCAGTTATAAAAGCTTTGGAATCTGAAATATTTTTTAACTTCGGAGTTCCAGGGTCTATTCTCTGTGATAATGCTACCGTTTTTCGTAGTAATCAGTTTTTAAACTTTCTTAGATCGTTTCGCATTGAATCCCCTACATATACCCCTTATTACACTCCACAAGCAAACACGGTAGAACGTTATAACCAAAGTGTCGTTACTTGTTTGAGCATATTGGTTGGCGAGAACCAAAGGAATTGGGCTAAATTGTTACCCAAGGTCAAACTTTACCTCAATTCATGTATTAATTTAGCCACAGGGTTTACGCCAAACTTTCTCATATTCGGTAGAGAAGTCTGTATCGATTCATCGCGTGCGAATAACCAGACTCTAAGCACTAATTTAGCTGAAAGTCGGGAACAACACGCGAGTAATCTGACTTCGCTCGCCGAGATTTACGCAAAAGTAGCGGACAATCTTTCTTCTGCTTTTCTCCGTAATTCACGAAATTACAATACGAACCGGACGGCTATTACACTTAATGCCGGCGACATTGTATGGAGGCGTAATTTTTCAAAATCGTCAGCTGCTGAATACTTTACAGGAAAGCTTGCTCCTCGTTTCATTAAATGTCGTGTGATCAGAGTCATCTCCATGACTACATATGTCCTACAAGACTGTGATTCTCATCATATTGGACAATATCATATAAAAGACATACTTAAATGAATTAATTTGTTCCATATTCTTAACTTAATCAGCATTACTTATGTTAGTCCATTAGTTTTCAATTAACGACACCTCTTTTATTATTTCGACCCTCATTCCTCCCTGGAGTTAATATTTATTCATAACCATTTCCTCTCATTAGGCGTCGTATTTTTGATTTTGATTTAAGGTCCACCCTCTTCAACTTAACCCTCTCTCTTTAACTTAACCTTCTAACTTATCCCTCTATAACTTAAGCTCTTAAATTCAGTCTTGAGTCGTGTTTGACTTTGAGTCGTGTTTGACTTTGAGTCGTGTTTGACTTTGAGTCGTGTTTGACTTTGAGTCGTGTTTGACTTTGAGTCGTGTTTGACTTTGAGTCGTGTTTGACTTTGAGTCGTGTTTGACTTTGAGTCGTGTTCGACTTTGAGTCGTGTTTGACTTTGAGTTGTGTTTGACTTTGAGTCGTGTTGGACTTTGAGTCGTGTCTCACTTCGAGTTTTTATCTGACTTCGAGCTTTTGTGTTCGACTTCGAGTTTTTGTTTGACTTCCTTTGAGTTTTCGTCGTATTTTTAAGTTATTTCTTAATCTCAACTCTTATTTGTTTCGTGTTGATTATTGTTCTTTGTTCCTATATATATTTAAGAATATTACTCTAGATCTATCGTTTGTTTTTCTATTCTAATGTAGGTTTAGGAGACGCATCTGAAGCTCGCACTGTTAACGTCTAAACTGGAGGCCGGCTTTCAATTTTATTCAGTATCAGCTGCACTTCGATGTTGTTGATTTGATGTATTTAGTTTAAAGTTAGTTAGGCTAGTTTATTTAATTTGTATATTATGGTTTTCACTCTTGGTTGATGCTATCCCTTTTGTGTTGTCAGTCTGTTATTGTGTTTTCAATCTGTTGTTGTGTTTTCAATCTGTTGTTGTGATGTCAATCTGTTATAGCGTTGTCACCCTCTCACTGGGTTGATACATTCACTTGGGTTGATCTCTCACCTTTCTTTTAGGGTTGTCAACCACCTTTCTTTTAGGGTTGTCACTCACCTTTCCTTTAGGGTTGCCACTCACCTTTAGGGTTGCTACTCTCAATTTTTTTTTTACTGGGAATGGGGTACTGTAGCGTAAAACCGCTACGGTTAAAACCTCCTCTAATCCTAATCCAAACTTTTCAATAAAAAATTTTTTCTTCATAGCTGTTATTCACATTTGAACCAGAAATCGTGAAAAAATCGTCGGTTGTTTGCCTTTTGACGGGGTCATTACATTTTTTGGGACCCGATAAGTGATGGTCGACCTTATTTTTTGTGATTAATATCGAAATTATGAAGTGAAAGTTTTTTTTTGTTGGTGTAAACCCAATAAAAAATATAAAGTGTCCTAGCAAAAGTATAGTCTGTGGGTGATTTTCTGGTTAATTTGGTATGTATTGTCGTCTTTTTTCTTTTCGATCCATTTCGCACTAGTTTCATAATTAATCAAAGATTCAGCTTGCATCGGTGGTCTGAAGTTTTTTTTTGTTTAGATCCCGTTACAAGCCAATTTTTGGCTCCACCCTACGGGCAAGCGACGTCGGTTATCGACGACGGAGGTCGGGGCGCTCTCGCCCGATATCCGAGCACATCCTGTGCCTGAGACGTCCATCTCAAAGGCCTGAAGAGAGTACGAGGTAGATGCGGACTCCGCAGCGCAGTGGCTCCGTGATTTCTACGTTACTTCCCACAGTCGTGTTCAGCCGTCCAGGAATTACCGAGTTTTCGCAGCAGGAGTTCTATTTTAAATAGTGCACCTAATTTGTATATTTCTAATCTAAAAATTCTCACGTCAAAAACTCTTTCTAACCTAAGGCCTATCAAGACGCGTTGGACGCTCTTAGTGTTTTTGTAATTAAAATTACTAATAATGCGTATTCGCCTAGCTATAACCGATTGCAATCGATTTTTTTGTTAGGTAAGTTAAAAATATTTGCATAATACTTTCGATAACATTCTTTTTCTTTCCGCTAAGTTAACCCACGCCATCACTGAAAGGTTCCCAATAATAACTAATATTTGACTTTTTTATATTTTTTAATTAAGTACTTGTTTTCTATCTTTTTCCTTTTAATCAAAATTAAACGTTTTAAGTAGCGGTTTGTGTTTTACTGTGCACTTAATTTTATTTACGCTACAATATGTTAGTGAAAAATCAATATCTGTTTCTATCTAAACTCTTTTAGGAAATAGTTCTCAAGAACTATGTAAATCGCGCTATCTTACAGAAACGTAGGAATTTCCAATAAAATCGGTCCATTCTGTTCCAAGAACTTACAATCTTATAGGATTTATTATTTTATTGAGGAGCGATCGCTTATGATAAAATCAGACTATTTAAAACATATGTGCAAAATCAGGCTGTTTACAGGTTTTCACCCCCAGTTCCCACCCTAACCCACGGAGCTCAAATGATTGAGTATTGAGTAGTCATTGACGAAAAATTTAAATATCTGATCTGGTCTGGATCTGTCATAGAACAATGGAGTGAGGTGTCGGAGTCAAAATCAAAGACCGCATAAGAAACAGTATGCCCTTATCTCACTTCTCTCTCTTATCTTATCTTCTTCAGTTTCAAAATACAACTTACAGAAAGCATCAAACACAGAGCGGCCAAAGCAAAATGGAACTATGCTGGCCGCATCTGCCGCATATTGGAACAACATTCGTCAAAAGTAGCCTCTGATGGGATTCCAAACAACAGGAATCAGTGACGCGATAGGTACAGAAGACCATAGTATAATAAGTTAGATGCTTGCCTACTTATAGGATTGACCAGATATGGTAGTAGACATATAATTGGAAAAGAGGAATGTAGGCCTTTGCTCTGCAGTGGAACACAATAGGCTCATAATAATAATGATATAAACATATCCTACCTGACTTGTCTACCGTCGCATAAATATATAGAAACTTACTATCTAATAAGGTCAAGTCCATTACCAGGGAATACTTACAATTTTACCTTTACGCCTGTCTAACCTGACAATCAGAGTGAAAGCTATATCTCTGTATAAATATAAATCGCGTTTGCTTTTTACTTTAGAACTTTAATGGGTCTTTAACGTCTCATCGTGCTATTTAGAAAAGTATTGACACTCAATCACTTTAAATATTTAATGCCTTGATTCTGTCTATGGCTTCGCTCGCGCGTAAAGTTCTGCATCAGTTGTTCCAGTTTTAACCTAAGTACCCTATAATTATCTAAACTTAATAGCTATATAACAAATAAAACCTTTTTTACAAAAAATTGAACCGACTTCAAAACTTACAAAAAAGACTTGCTCTACAAAGAGAGAAATAACCGTAAATTTTGTTTTATTCGATGTCTAATTCCATTAAAAATAAGGGCTAGGTATCTACTCATATGGCTGAAGTCGGTGCCAAGCCAATGAATAGTTATGATAGGCAAAGAAAGCCGCATTCTGGGGCACACCCGAGATGTTGAAACCTATTCACTTGGCACCGACTTCAGCTATGTGAGTAGATACCTAGTATCTACTCACATAGCTGAAGTCGGTGCCATTATTTTTAACGAAATTTGACATTCAATAAAACAATATTTACGGTTATTTTCTTTTTGTAGTGCAAGTCTTTTTTGTAAGTTTTGAAGTCGGTTAAATTTTTTGTAAAAAAACGTTTTTATTTTATGCTTTTAAGTGTATCTTTGTTTGTTTTACTTGAGATAGCTACATACCGTTCGCACTAACTTAAAAAGAGAGTTTGCTGTACACGTCTTTTTTACCCACTTAAACCATATTTCAGACGTGATTCAGAATGTCTGTGCCTCAGCTGTGGTGATATTAATAGGCTGATTATGCTAAACAGTACACAGATGTAAGAGGGCAGCAATCGCGGGAGATTTGCTGTTTTAAATTTAAGAGTTCCATTACTTATCTCCGAAGATCCTCATCAGAACTTGATGTGTTATATACCTAAACCTTCCTTGTAAAATATGCTTTCAAACAACGTAAATGCGATAAAAATCGGATACAAACATGCATCAGACATGAACAGGCCTGTTGGTATTGTGTTCAGTGGCCCTGACTACTATGCGCAAGGTCGTGGGTTCGATTCCCACCCAGGACAGATGTTTGTGTGATGAGCATGATCATTTGTTCTTTGTTTGGGTGTAATTTATCTATAATATGTATGTATTTAGAAATATATATTATGTATGTTTATCAGTTGTCTAGTACTCATACCACAAGCTCTGCTTAGTTTGGGACTAGATGGCGTTGTGTGAAAGTTGTGGAATATATATATTATATTATACAAACATGCATACATACTGGCCGAATACAGAACCTCCTTTTTTGAAGTCGGTTAAAAAGTTTTCATTGAGATCTGTCTTGTAGTTTCGGAGACTAGCGTGTACAAACCGATAGATAGATAGATATTTTTTTATTCTTGTTCTATTACTGTTTTTAACGCCCCTCAATTGTTTTTTGTAAATATCGTCGGTGAAATAGTAAACTTGCCAATCTGCAAATGTCAAACTTTTCAGGAGAGCGAACAGAAAACAAAAACTGGCACTTATATGTATCTATGTATCTTTTCAAGTTTGTAAAATTATTAGTCAACAAAAATAATATAGGTACTTTCGAGTTAATGCTTTGAGTAGATATTGTTAGAATTATTATTTAATAAATTTCACTTTTGTACAAAGACAAATTTATGCAGATAAGCATTAGGAATAATGTCAATAACTTCGAAATGAAAAATGTTAGAGATATCATATTTTACCACAGGGAAGATATAACAGTAATTATAGCAATTCTATATTTAACAAAAAATTGGCAAAACGTTAGTTCGGTTACTTTACTATTGCACCGACGATATATTCAACGTATAAATAAACTTTTTTTACCGTTTTTTTTATATGTATCAACATCTGTGTAGCCTTTTCCCAACTAGGTTGGTGTAGGCTTCCAGTTTAGCCAGATGCAGCTGAATATTAGTGTTTTACATGGAGTGTCTATCTGACCTCCACAAACCAGGTGCTTGGTAACATATCCCTTGGCTAGACCATGCTCATATTTACTACTGGCTTTTGACCTCCCGTAATGACTGCCAAAGATGTACAAATGACAACCTCTAACGGATCGAGACCAATGGCTTAACATGGTTTCCGAGGCACGGCGGTATTACACTACCAACTTCCAAACTCCAGGCTACTACTGAGAAGTTCCTTAGAATAACCCAATTGCACTTTTTTAACACGATTTTGTTAGGTCGACCTGTATGTAACTAACTATGTAATGGAATCTAAGGTAACGAATTTAACCATGTTCCAAGGGTCGTAGGGTAATGAAAATTGGCAGCTGTATGTAGTTCTGATGACAATACAATAATATGGTACTGTCAAACTGATCTGATGATGGAGCGGGTAGATATGAACTGGAACTTCATGATGGAAAATCGTATCATAGCTGTTTTGGATTTCTTAGAAATGTCTTGTAATGAACTTTGACCACGATTAGGTTTCAAGGTCTGATGATGACGCTGGAAGATAGGCACCGGCATTCCATGATGGAATATCGTATCATAGTCGTGTTTGCACTTGTGAGAAAGGCCACGTAATGGACTTTGAACACGTTCTTTTTTGTTTTTACGTGCATTTATAAAAGCGTGTTTTTCTTGTGTTTTTTAAACTATTAATTTATTTTAATTAAAAATAGGTTCGCGTTTGACCACCATCTCACCTGATGGTAAGTGATGTGATAGTGGTCGAAGATGGAGCACTCTTACCTAAAAGTAACCTATTCACTCTTGACTTAAAGACTCCTAGGTTATAGCTATCGGGAAACACAGACTCCGGCAGGGAATTCCACTCCTCCGCGTATGGGTGGGATGTCCACCATGTAACGATGGCGCTTCGCTGTTTGTCTCGTAGTCCGATGATGGAACGGGCTTGGTGGAATTAGACCCGGGAATTGAACCCAAGACCTCGTCCTCAGCAGTCGCGCTTGTGTGCACTCGACCAACAAGGCTGACCACTGTGTATGTAGGTACCTACATATATTTCGTCCCCCCAAAAAAATTAGGGGGACGATCGGGAACAAATTAAATATTATTTTTGTGAACTCCCGTTCGTCCCCCTAGGGGGACGAAGTCGAGGGGACGAACGGGAATACACCTAAAATACAAGTTACTGAGATTGTTATAGGAGAAGGCGAAATGAGAGACGCAAGTTTCTGTCAGAAATTAGAATGAAAGACACCTAGCTCTAAAAATGCAATTTTCGGTTTTTAGCAAGAAAGTCTTTAAAAAAAAACAGTGTTGAGTAAATTAATATGTCTCTCCCGTGACTGATGTATAGGCTGTTCATATTTTTTCTCGTTTTTCGGATCCCATTTGCGACGGGCATTTAGAGTGGAGTTGGAGGTCATTTTATAACAAAATCGGTAGTAACATTTGCATTTTGAGTGAGGTCACTTACATTAAAATATTGTACACAAGTCCGACAACTTAACTGTTAGGTTATTGATGCTTTTTAATAAGTTCGATTAATAAAAATATATCCAGAATTTACTTTTAAAGTTTTCGGATTTCTAATAAGGACTTGTTGAAACCCACAATAGTGTAGCCACTAATGTGAATACAATCCACATATGTAGCTAATTCTCTTTTATATATAAAAAAAAACTTTATTCACTTTATGCATTTTTATTATAACATATTTACACAAACAGGAAGGAAAAAATCAAGATAAATATGCTGAAGCTTAAAAAAACACAATTTTCCTGTTACATCTCATATTGTAAAAGGAAAAATATGTTTTCACACACGCGTTTTCCAATGTATTCCTTATATTCGTGCTATATAAATAAGCAAAAAAAGATGTAAATTCGAATATTTCTTTACATGTTTTTTTCTAAAACTTTGGATCTGATTATCATAATTCATTCACGCTCATGAAACAATATTATAGCTGAGAGTTTTCCTACTAAATTGTATATGATTTGACACTATAGAGAAATTACTAAAAGCTGCTGTAGGTACTTATCACAACTAAAAAAAGTATGAAACGAGAATTATAACATAATAATATACTAAGTTAAATAATTGCTACCTCAACATAACCAGTAATGAGTTCCTAATAGTTGTTTACTAAAGCGACATTTACCTCTCTATTTGAATTAATTGAAACCGGTCGATACGAGCCTTTGCGTCGGCATCCAACAGAAATCTCGCTGATTTATTATGTAAGCTCAGTTTCACAGAATGTAGGAGATTTGCATATGTAACGCGAATTTTGCCAGGAGTTTCGAACTTACAGGAATGGCATTATTAGATATTTGATAGTGATCGGTCACTGGCATCTATTCCTAATATTTCTAGAAAATCAAATAATTCTGATATTTGAAACGTTATTGCTTTTCATGATAAGTAAAAATGTAACAACAGGCTTGTTGATATTTTTCGGGACTGAGTATGACTTTGCAACATCACAATGCAGAGATGACAGCTCTGAAAATGTTTGTCTAAGAACTACGAGTACATATCAATAGCCTAATGGCTAAGGTGTTGGCCTTGAGATCCTGAGGTCACGGTTTCAAATCCCACCTAAATTACACTACTGCCTTGAAGCCACACCAGACACAAGCATATGTAGCTTAGTTGAAGGGGTAAACGGTAAAAGAAGTAGTAGGTATAATTCATATTATTAGTAATCTTGCTAATAATATGATTTATACCACTTCTTCTTCTTCTTCTCTGGTCTGGTTTCCGCACTTAGTATCTGCACGAGACCATTGTGCGTGACCCGTATCGGCCGTCACTCCATCCAGCCAACCTCCGTCCAGAAGCAGATCAGGTCTCTCGGTCTATTCAGGATGTCTGTAAGGGAATTCAATGATCCGGGGGTTTGTTTCCGTATATTGGTGATTTCCGTGCACTCTACCGTTTCCTCCGTCCCCATGGAAGCCCTGAACAGGGGACTGTCCGTTATACCTATTGTGTGATAGTGTTTGTTCAGTTAGCAGTGCCCGGTGATGGTCCCCGCCACCATTCGTAGGTTTATTCTGTCCATGCGTAGGAGTCGCCTGGTTAGTTTTTTATCTAGATTTTTCATCGCTTCCTTGGACTGCCTGCAGCCTGATGCCGTGGACCACCATTTCTGGGCTTGATCGTGTGTGTGTTCTTTTAGCCATGTGCGCAGCTGGGTGAAGGGGAGCGGCACGATGAGCTCGGGGAATTATACCCACATAAATAGTTCTATTTCAAAAAATCTATTAGTTTTTGACTGTACTAACCTCGGCAGCGATAGTAAATACACTCCCCTAAATAGAAACATCTAAATACCAAAGATCTAAAGTAACATCATTAAAATTTCTTGAGACACTAAAGTACTTGGTAATTGTACCCGGAATTCCTAGTATTAAAATTTAATGGGGAGCGAAGTCTCTACAGCTGGGACTCGCGAATTCTCCATTAAGTTCACCATTTAGGTGCTAATTGGGAGTATATTCGTCACAGCTTTCTCTTTGAATCGAATGCACTTTATAGAATTTTCTATTCAATAGAATTGTCTCTGCCAATTAGTCGTTATGATCACATTTTTCATGACTAATCAAAGTTTTACTGATTACTAACAACTACCGTTGGTTCGCGACTTTGTGCTATCAATGTAATAATATTCAAAGAGTTATTTAATTTTATTAAGTTTTTATGCTATTCAAATATAATTATATGTCAAAAACAATAACAAAAAATCTGCCATATGATCAGGGGTGAGAGTAGACCATTCCATCAATTTTTGACTCTTTGTAGGGGTAATTAAGGTGTGTTTATAAGTGAGCAGGAAAACAAGAAATATTCCTTTAAAACATACATAAATTAAAGAAAGTTGCTGTTGAAAAGCAGTAGCTGAATAAACGGTATTCATATTGTTGCCAGTGCAGGTAGAGGAGTAATAAATGGGCAGGACCGCATATTGAGCGCCGATTGAGGATCGACTCAAGAAAATAGAGACTTATGGAATATTATTCCAACATTACTAAACTTACCATGACGTTTTTGGCCGGTTTTTTATTTAAAAAAACAGAATCTGTGCTGGGCTGGCCACGTCTGCCACGTGTCCAATGGGTTGTGGGCCAAATTTACCACTTTCTGGAGATCTGACACAGCCAGAAGGCGTCGCGGTAGGTCTCGTAGAAGAGGTAGGGCAGAGCTGGAATATCTAACGACTGGTGGATTACTTTGGCCCTGGAACCACCTGAAACTCAAGGTGAGAGGCCTTTGCTCAGCAGTGGGATAATGCAGGCTAGCATTAACATTAACGGTAAGAATCTGTGCTACATTGTATAACATTTCACTTAAGTTTAATACCAAACTTTAAGTATGTCTACGTAAGCGTTCCCAAGCTAAAACCACTAGCCAAGTCTTCGCTCGCCTGAAGGTCTGAAATTATCCCAACAACATAATACTCTCCCCTATTTCAGAACATGATCTAACCAAGTGCCAAGTTGCATCCGTTTAGCCGTTTATACTTTACCACCAAACATTGATTTGACTTAAGAAACGGTAACATTCTCAAGATACGGTAAATACAGTACAAGAGTTATCATCAAACAGAGCTAAGATGTCAATTAATAATGCTTGGTACTAATTACTTATTAATGCAACATAATATGCTGTTAGCAGAGCTCAAACTAATCAATTATTGAAACCATTGAACAAGCAGTCCCAGTGCAAACACGAATGTTTGCATGCTCTCATGAATCAATTATGCCTGCGATCAAATATCTTGATCATTGGGAACCCTTGGGAACGAAACATAAAAGTCAGATGGCGCAATAGGTTTTAACTATCCTATAGTTAAAATTGTAGTAGAATTTATGATATAAAAATGTATGATCTCCTTGGTTTTAAATGTTTGAAAAAATTTCATGTTTAAACAGTATTATACAATAATCAAATCAGTATAATATGAAACAAACACGTCTAATTGTGCGGTAAGTGGTGTGGTGGAATACCTCCATTACCTATTGATGGAATATGTTCGATCAAAGTCGTATAGAAATGATCTCTTTGGAGTCTTCAACTTGAACCATAGAAGTCTGTCTCAACAACATAATGACGATGTAAACATTCTGGTCTAGTGTTTGCCTAAATGTAAGACGTATATAAATAAAGGCATCTAGGTTTCGAGTATGATGACAGTCATAAGCATTGTAGTTTGAAATTTCGTAATAAAAAAATATATAAAGAGTCAGTATTTTCTGAAACAACAAAGTAATAAAAAATCAAAAAAAAAACCCGATTGTTCAACTGAAATGCAGGGAACAAGCACATTTTCATTAAAAAAAGACCACTTTCATTCACCGATACCCCACTTGATATAGTTTGTCGATATTTTGTTTTTGACAAAATGGCATCTGGTTGTCGTTGTCTTGAATTTTGATAACTGTGAAGTCTTTAGTAACAGTTTGCAAGGTTAAGACAAATCGATTTACGTAAGAATTATTAAAATCAGCCCACAAGTTTGGCCTCTACAACGCCACATATGTACATACATACATAGCCTGAAACAAATTACCCTCCGTAGTCGGGTAAAAAGGAACAGAACGTGCACTTTTGGAAAACAATGTTCTTGACTTAAGAGTAAAACTTAGTTCCTTTAATTCAAATTAGGTTGAGATAAATCACTTAGTGATGGGATAACATTTAATTTATAAACAGGTGAAATAGATTTGTTTTTGTAAATAAGGGCTATATACATAATTATTATTACAAACATTACAAAAGAATTAGATATCTGTTGCCGAACTGTAAAACAATATGTGCATAACAACAACGTAATATAGCGCTGCCTGCTATTGTTAGACTTAAGTACGTACCCATATAAGGTAATGACGAGGTAGGACGATAGATAGCGACAAAGCCCCGCGTCGCTTTACCTTATATGGTCAATCGCTTCACGCGTTGCCATTGGTCGATAGCAAAAATATGGCCGATTCGCGCCCCCCGCGGATGGGTGCATACAAAAACCCCAGTCAACCGAAATTTTCTTTCTAAGTCGCTACAATTTGTATTACCTAAAATAATATATATAAGGACTAGGTATAAATAAAGCCATCTTATATGTAACTACCAGTTCGGAATTTCGATTAAATACAGTCCACTCGCTACACAATATTTAATTTGTACACATTATGCTAATAAATATACATACCGAGTGTCTTCCGTCTCTCAGAAAACATTCTAGCCTTTGGAGCCAGCTGCTATCTAAACAACATTTACAGTCCTTACGGGTAGTCAAAAGCCAGGAAATCTGCCGAAAGTGGTGTGTCAATCCATGGGCATCGTGTTGCATATGTGAAGTTAATGAAACAGCCTTTATATTAGTACAATTTGAAGGTTTTATAAGTCGTCGATGTAAGCCGTACAAGATTATAGATAATTGTTCAATCATGATCGAGTAATGTAATGTTTATCGCTATATAAATATCGTGCGGAGCGGCACATAATCAGTTTTTGTCCGATCTAGCCTGTCGCCTGTGACGTAGCGCCTTAAGCCAAGGTCCGTAGCCTACAGGAGGCGCCATTAGCATGTAGTCACTTAGTTTGTTTTTTGAAGTAATTTTATTAAGTTTGTAAGTATAACTAGCTTTTGCTCGCGACTTCGTTCCCATGGGAATTCCTATATAAAAAGTAGCCTATGTGTTATTACTGGATGTCAGCTACCAAATTTCATTCAGATCCGTTCAGTAGTTTTAGCGTGAAAGAGTAAAAACATGCATCCATCCATCCTCCCAAAGTTTCGCATTTATAATATTAGTAGGTAAGATTACTTACGCCGCGACAGGCAAGTCCTCAGGCAAACTCAGTTGGTTGTGGAGGTAAGATCGGCAGTTGTAAAATTATAAAATCCGTTGCACTGACAGCCGACCATAACATAGTCCAGAAAAGGCTAAGCAGATTATCGCTAACCAACTAATACATTTTTGAACTAAATAAAATTAATAATAATTAATATCCATATACACGTATATGTTATCTTATTCATAATAGATACATAAATCCTACGAACACGGAATAAGCATTAGCTGATTTCAAATCCGAATAAGCCAAATATATCGGCGACATTTGTTATACAATGTTTATTCAAATGAGACCACTTGGTATCGTATAAATCCTTATTGCTGCTTTGATAGGGAAAGTAGTAGCATGCAACATATTTGCTGTTTATTTTGTCTGAAGGCTAAAATCATTATGAATAAATGTCTGCTATCCGTTCATTATTTTTGTTTATGAGTAGATAAAAAATGGATTTTGGTTTATGACAGTTTCGTGTATACACGAAACTCTCACGAAAAAAACTACTTTGAATAAATAAAAAAAAATAATAATAATAAATATAGTCATTTCAGTGATAACTATATTTTCGAGCCGTTTGGGGTCGAAACTCTCGGACCATGGGGTCCGTGTGCTCACAGCCTTTTTAAAGAAATATCGAAAAGGCTCGTTGACGCTTCCCGCGACCCAAGGGCTGGCTATTTCTTTGGTCAACGGCTAAGCATTGCCATACAACGAGGCAATGCCGCCAGTATCATGGGTACGTTGCCAGTCGACAGCGTTGAGGATCAATTTTTTTGATGCTTTATTATAGTTTGTATTTTAGTATATAATTATTTGAATACACTCAAATTAATTTTATACAGGTTTTTTTTTTCTTAAAAGAGAACTAGCAATAGATAGGTAGAATTCACATTGCTAGATTTCTCCTCCAACAAAGCTAAATGCTGGGCAATGGTGTAATAGGTGGATTTTGAAACCGCGACCTCTCGATCTCAAGGTCAACACCTTATTCATTAGGCTATTGATGCTTTTAACATAAATTTTGTCTTGGGCTGAATATGTTTCATTCTGACAGATAAATTAATATTTTTTCTTAGTTATGGATATTGTTAACCAACACATTTTTTTTTTTTCATTCATTATGAGCCCACTCTTAACCTCAATCTCGGCTGTAGTAAGCGATAGATGAGGTCTACCATGGAATGAGCGAGCCCAGAAGATGCCTATTCACTCTTGCTTTAAAGGCTGAAAGGTCATAAGTGGCAGGGAACACAGAAGCCAGCAGAGAGTTCCACAGCTTGGCTGTACGTACAATAAATGTGGAAGAAAAGCGCTTGGTACGACAAGACGGTATATCAACCAAGTGAGGAGGGATGTATAAAAGTATTCATAGGTCAACAGCTAGCGATTACTCACTGTCACGGTATTTGCATTATTGCAACTTTTATATCAAACGTATAGTTCCCTTGAGTACACTATATACTAGGAAAGGTAGAAAAACATTATACACATTGGGTTTGAACTTATTTTTCCCAGTTTTTTACTAAATAATGTTTCATAAATATTATTTTACAGAAACATAATTATTGAAATACTTCATCATATGCTTTGCCTTCCCCAACTTTATTTGATAGGCTTGCGTTTGACCACTATCTCACCTGATGTTAAGCGTTCACGTGGTCGAAGATTCACTATTCACTCTTGACATAAAGACTTCCAGGTTATAGCTATCAGGAAACGCAGACTCCGGCAAAGAATTCCGCTCCTAAGCTGTACCCACAATGAAACTATTCCCAAAATGTTTTGTGCGTATGGGTTGAATGTCCACCATGTAACGTTGGCGCATCGCCGTTTGTTTTGTAGTCCAATGATGGAACGGGCTTGGTGGAATTAGACTATGCAATTCCATCGCACACTCCCCGAAATGTAACCAATAGAAAACTGACAGGCTGGCAACACGTCGCAGATGTTCAAGGCTCTGGAGTTTTGTCTCGATCAGTTTCTCGATGCCACTGACCCTCTTGGCCCGTTTCTCGATAGAATCAAGTGCATCAAGCTGGTATTTGGCAGATCCGTCTCAGAGATGAGAGCAGTACTCCATACACGACCGAACTTGCGCTTAGTAAAGGTTGAGCACCTGTTTTGGTGTGAAGTACCGTCTTACCTTTGCTAGGATTCCTAACTTATTGGCAGTCAATTGAGCCTTAGCGCTGATAAACGGACCAAAATTAAGGGTAGATGTCAACATAACCCTAAGAAGCTCAATGCGATCAGTCATCGGCACAGTTACACCACGGAAAGTAGGAGCCAGTTGAAATTGTTTCCTTTTTGCGGAGAAAAGACACGCCTGAGTCTGAGAAGCATTAAACTTGATCAAGTTGACGTCATCCCGTTCAGATATAGCCTTCAAAGTCAAGTTCAAACGCCCTACCATAGCCTCTCGGCTCTCCAAGAGGCCATGGTGACTAGATTTGTGACCCACAAGAACGCGCGCTGGATATATATCTCTCAGCAACGGTGCTGTCGTCTGAATACCCAAAGGTACCGGGCATTAGCAGATCGTTAATATGCAGCAAGAATAAAGTTGATGATAGAACTGACCCCTGAGGGACGTCGCTAGACGAGCAGCCATCAATAACCACCCGAATGGTCCGACCTCTCAGGAAGTCTTCTATCCAAACGCAAAGTTCAGTGGATAAACTAAATTAGGGTTGGATTCCAGTCTTACCAGATTCAGCTCAGCACTAGTGTTTTACGTAGAGCGAATGCCTATCTAACCCCCTGTAATCCCTTGGCCAGACTTTTAGATTACTGACTACGCATTATGACTGTCAAAGATGTACGAATGACACGTGACACGCTTAACGTGTTTTCCGAGGCATGGAGGAATTTCTATATCATCTTAATCTTAACATAACATAGTATAAAGCAAAGTCGATTCCCTGTGTCTGTCCCTATGTATGCTTAAATCTTTAAAACTACGCAACGGATTTTGATGCAGTTTCTTTCAGTAGAAAGAATGATTCAATAGGAAGGTTTTTAAGTATATAACATGCATAATATAGTAGAGGAACACTGATAATTTTTGAGGTTTCTAATGTGATGTCGCAAATAAACACATTTTTTGCGCTTGCTTTGCAAACGCTGGCTGAACCCTACGAGATAGATCAAAATAATTAACTACAGTATTGTACACCTTAAAAAGGTCAACAAAAATGTCATCGATGGCATCTGTTTATCTCTTATAGATAACCCACAACAACCATTTTTTATCCTTTACTTTTTACGAGAAATACGAGCATATTTTACGAAGCGATTTTAAGCAATACAGCATTAATCCTTATCCAATTAAGTACCACATATACGTTGTGCATTTAATATAAATCAATATTGCCCTTTACAGAATATAATTTAAATAAATAGTTTCGAAGATATTACAGATTTAAAATGCAAGGACATAGCGGTTGCAGCGCGGTGCCGGCGGAGGAACGACGCGCGTGCCTATGTTGCTTAGATTTGAGCGTTGAATGCTTTTCCCATGGTAAATTATGTGTCGCACTTTCAAGAGTAATTACTAAAGAGAACATGTATGTCGAATGACAAAAAGGCTGTCAACGAAGTAGGTATATAAAGACATTCTATAGTATATATTTTTTAATATAAACATTGCACCCGTGCGAAGCCGGGGCGGGTTGCTAGTGTTAAGATAATTGCCTATTCACGGATCTACCTCGCAAGCGTTATTAAAACCTTGTAGATCGGCTCGAGCTACTGTTATTATTTAGCCACGACCTCCTCTCACTTACTTGCCCTCATGAGTTCAATTTTAAATATTCCAGAGCTACATTCCATCCCGTCCATGTCCACATCATAACTGTTCTTACCAGTCCTTGATAAAGTCATGTGACTACCATCAAGAATTTTCGATTGTTCTGCTTTTAATGTTCAAAACGTCAGAATGAATAAATAAAACTTTAAGAATTTTAGGTCTATCTGTCCGTCTGTCACAACGATTTGTTTAAATCATTCAAAAAGACTATAATTATGTAGATTGTAGAGATCATAAAAATGATCACGTCATGTTACGTAGTCGCACTCCAACACATACAACTTTGCCACTCAAATTTGATGTGAGATGCCATCTCTTTTGTCTCTGAAACTTACTAGAAATCTTAAGTAGTTTAGTACTTAAAAATACCTACTATTAATACAACAAGTTTACCTAATTATATGTATATTTGAACAGTAATGCATTGCTATACATACCATTATATCTTGGGTAGGTACGTCACCAGCCCACCGACATGAGTGCGAATTTTTTAATTCTTTACTTTAGTTTGTAGTTAATGATTAAATTTACTCTTACTAATATTGTAATTGCGAGAGTTTGTGAGGATGGGTGTATAGATGTATGGATGTATGTTACTCTTTTACGTAAACACGACTAAGCGGATCTGAATGTTTGGTAAGCAGATAGTTGACATCCTGGAATAACACATAGGCTACTTTTTAGGGTTCCGTAGCCGAATGTAAAAAAAATTTGGCCAAGTGCGAGTCAGACTCGTCCATGAAGGGTTCCGTAGTAACTATAATAATATAATATTATATAATATGTATATTTTTTAACGAATAAAAAAACCTTAAAAATTTCTGAAAACTAGCTTATTTACATTTTTACAACTACGCTAAATAACTTTGTTTTACATAGTGTTTGTATGAATTACAAAGTTATATTTGCGGTTTTAGAAAATATGCTGTATCTCAAAAACTGCTGACCCGATTTCGTTTAAACTAATTTTGGTTGAAAGTTTATATTAAGATCTACAGACATATATTTTTTTTAGATTTTTCACTCTATTATTATAGAAGTTAGAGGGGGGGGGCTCACATTTTACGACTTTGGAAGCTTATATCTTTTAAACGATTGACTTCATGAAAAAGTGGATTTAGAAACCCTTATATCATTTTTAAAGACCTGTATATAAATACCACACATGCATAGGTTTCATGAAAAAAAATATTTTCAGTTCTAGTTCCATGTATGGGGACCCACTTTATTTAAAAAAATATATTTTAATTTTTTTCTTAAAATCGGAAAGCGGTTCACAGAATACATCTACCTACTAAGTTTCACGTGTATAGTCTTAATAGTTTCGGAATAAAATGGCTGTGACATACGGACGGACGGACAGACAGACAGACAGACAGACAGACGGACAGACATATCGAAACTATAAGGGTTCCGTTTTTTGCCATTCGGCTACGGAACCCTAAGAACAGAACCCTTATAGTTTCATCCTGCCCGCCCGTCCGTGAGTAGGTATGTCACAGCCATTTTATTCCGAAAATACTTACACCACACATGTGAAAGTTGGCAAGTAGATGTATTCTGTGAAGCGCTTTCTGATCTATAAACAAAAATAAAAATACTAAGGGGGGCTCCCCATACATGGAACTGAAACTGAAAATATTTTTATTTTCATGAAACCTACACGTGTGTGGCACTTTTATAATAATGGAGTGAAATAAAAAAATATGCTGTAGATCTTAATGATAACTTTCAACGAAAATTAGTTTGAACGAGATTGTGGTAGCAGTTTTTGAGATATAGCACATTTTGTTAAACCGCAAATATAACTTTGTATTTCATCCAAACACTATGAAAAATAAAGTTATTTGGCGTAGTTAGTACGAAATCCTTCATGGGCGAGTCTGACTCGCTCTTGGCCAATTTTTATTCCTACTTTTTCTGTTTCTTTAATCATAGATTGTCGGGCGAGCGAGTGATTAACCCACTGTGCCTTAATCCAATAGCGGGGCTGCCCGTTCAGGGCCTATGGATATGCTCGGTTTTATTTCAGGTATCCTCCTTGAGTCCGTTCTGTTTTAAGGCTCAGAATGTTCGCCTGTTGCCCTGCATCCGTTAGCTTAACTGCAACACGAGGTGGCGGACGCGCGGAGGTCGACGGGGACGTGGATGAGTCGGACTGGCTAGGGCTCTTTTCTATTTTACACCGGTACTCCGCCACGAATACAGCAGATGGTTACTTGGCACTTTGTAATGCTACTCTCACTAACAGCGATTCCCACCAAGACCATACTCTGACCCCCCCCCCCCCCCCTGCAATGGATCGGCCACACGCTCCGGAGGGATTCCGATCACATTCCTAAACAGGCGATGGATTGGAATCCTCAGGGTAAAAGCAAGCGTGGTCGTGCCCAACAAAAGTGGCGTCGTCGCACCGTTGTGGCAGAAGTGGCGAGCATCGGGTTGACGTGGAGTAAAGTGAATCGTGAAGCTCAAGATCGTACGTGATGGAGGACTACTGTGGACGCCCTCTGCCCCATCTAGGAGACATAGGAAAATAAGTAAGTCAAATACTTTTTATTCCGGAATTCCCACGATATTGGGAAAACGCTAATGAAGTCGCGGGCAGAAGTTAGTAGTTTATAAAATTTATGTTAAATTGAAGATAATAAAGTTCCTCCCTGATTAGTTGTATCGGGTTAGCTAATGCTGCTATTGATTGAATGCCAATAATAATAATGATTAGTTCTCAGAATAGTTTTTACTATGAAATATACCTACTTAAAATATGTAATGTTTTGTAATTTAAAATTGCCAGCAGCATTTTAATACTGCATTTGACTCCCAAAACACAAAACTCATTTATAAAGTGGAGCCATGATAAGGCTTGTTTTCACATGGCTAAGCCCAAAGCGACACAATGCAACATGATTGATGGACTGCTCCACATTACATACAGTGTATCCTGTACTTTATAAAACGTTCAGCGGGATTTTTACTTTACTAAATTAAAGTTTTATAACAGTATGATATTATGAGTACCACGTTGATGACGTTGACTCAGGCAACGTAGGTAGGTACGTGTAAATCTATTTATTCTTACTTTCTTTTTTATTGTAATTCATAAATCTAGGTAACATCTACTTGCGGGGAAGTTGTACTGAGTTACCGCGGCCTCGGAAATTTAGGGCAGCCGAAGGAACAGCGTGGGTTTTTAGTCAGTAGAAATCTGACACACCCTTCTGCTTGACCCAGAGCGGAAGAAGTCATTCGATGATTTTCCTACCACAAAAAAAAAAAACAAAAAAAAAGGTAACATCTATTATGAAAGTTATAAACACTATTCTAATAACTATATTAAAGTATAAACCTATCTCTATAGTATCACCTGTATATACATATGTATAATTATTGTTGTTGTGGAACATCGGATACGACTGGGTGCTGCGCGGCGACCTCCCTGACGACGTCAGCGTAGTATGTTACGCTGACGACACGCTCGTCCTGGCGCAGGGAGAGTCGCACCAGGCGGCGGCCAACCTGGCGACGCAAGCGGTTGCGACAGTCGTTCATAGGATCCGGCAGTTGGGACTCGACGTGGCGCTGCACAAGACCGAGGCCATGTGCTTTCATGGCGGTCGGAACGCGCCACGGTCCGAGTCCCACATAACGGTGGAGGGGGTTCGCATCGGCGTCGGGAGGACGATGAAGTACCTGGGACTCATCCTCGACAGCCGGTGGAACTTCAGGGAGCACTTCCTGAGTTTGGCCCCAAAGCTGAACCGGGCAGCAGCCGCCTTCAGGCGACTCCTGCCTAATCTCAGCGGGCTAAACGCCTCCTGCCGAAGGCTGTACGCCGGCGTCGTGCGGTCCATGGCCCTCTACGGGTCCCCAGTGTGGGCCCTGTGCATCCGGACGCGACTACTAAAGTTGGTCGCATGCCAGAGGGTCATGGCTATCCGAATGATCCGGGGATACCGCACGATCGCCGGCGAATCGGCCAACCTTGCCGGATTGCTGCCCTGGGATCTGGAGGCGACTGCCCTCCAGCGCGTCTATGAATGGCGCGTGGAGGCGCAGCGCCGGGGCGTATCCCCGCTGCCTCGAGAAGTCGAGGCGCGGCGGGAAGAGCTCCGGCGCGATCTCAGGGCAGTATGGAGGGGCGACGACTGTCGCAACCGACGGCCGGGCATGCCGCAATTGCGGCGGTAAGACCCCTCTTTGAGGAGTGGCTAGATCGGCGTCACGGCGTCCTGACCTACCGCATGACGCAAGTCCTCACCGGACACGGAAATTTCGGGAGGTACCTGTGTCTGATGGGAAAGGAGGAAACGCCTGGGTGTCACCACTGCGAGGGTCACCCTGAGGACACCGTAGAGCACACGGTGCAAGACTGCCCCGCCTGGGCAGAGCACCGACGTGTCCTCACGGCGGCGATAGGCGGAGACCTCTCGCACCCGGCATTGGTCGAGGCCATGCTGCGGGGCGAGAGGGAGTGGGAAGCGGTCGCCTCCTTCTGCGAAGCAGTCATGCTTCCGAAGGAGGAGGCGGGCCGTGTGAGGGAGAGGATGGCGTCCTCCCTCCAGCCCAGCCGCAGTGGTAGACGCCCACGGCGTCGGACGTCGGCCGACAATCTCCGGCCACCGTAAGCGCGGGCATGCGGACAGCGAGTAAAGGGCAACTCGCTGTCCGACCATGGACCATGCCCGGGTCGACGGCGCGTCGTGTTCCACGCGCGCCTCAAAGAGCGTCAGCAACATGACGAGGCCCCCTCTGCAGAGGGCCGAAGCCTGCCGGGGTCGTGGGACTCATCCCGTTACCGTGGCCCCGGTCGGCGTCCTGACCTACCGCATGACGCAGGTCCTCACCGGACACGGAAGTTTCGGGAGGTACCTGTGTCTGATGGGTAAGGAAGAGACGCCTGGGTGTCACCACTGCGAGGGTCGCCCTGAGGACACAGTCGAGCACACGGTGCAGGACTGCCCAGCTTGGGCAGAGCACCGACGTGTCCTCACGGCGACAATAGGCGGAGACCTCTCGCGCCCGGCCTTGGTCGAGGCCATGCTGCGGGGCGAGAGGGAGTGGGAAGCGGTCGCCTCCTTCTGCGAAGCAGTCATGCTTCCGAAGGAGGAGGCGGGCCGCGTGAGGGAGAGGATGGCGTCCTCCCTCCAGCCCAGCCGCAGTGGTAGACGCCCACGGCGTCGGACGTCGGCCGACGATCTCCGGCCACCGTAGGCGCGGGCATGCGGACAGCGAGTAAAGGGCAACTCGCTGTCCGACCATGGACCATGCCCGGGTCGACGGCGCGTCGTGTTCCACGCGCGCCTCAAAGAGCGTCAGCAACATGACGAGGCCCCCTCTGCAGAGGGCCGAAGCCCGCCGGGGTCGTGGGACTCATCCCGTTACCGTGGCCCCGGTATGTAAAGGGTTATTGAAGGAACACCGTGGATTTTAGTCAGTAAAAGTCTGACAGTCCCTCCCACCCTGCCCGGAGTGGGAGGACTTATTTGATAATTTTACCACGCTAAAAAAAAAAAAAAAAAAAAAAAACCGTGGCCCCGGTATGTAAAGGGTTATTAAAGGAACACCGTGGATTTTAGTCAGTAAAAGTCTGACAGTCCCTCCCACCCTGCCCGGAGTGGGAGGACTTATTTGATAATTTTACCACGTAAAAAAAAAAAAAAAAAATGGTCGCATTGCACCACCATCTTACCCCACGGTAGACGATGATGTGATCGAAGATATGTGAGATGTGTGTGTAGAGTAGTGGAGGCCCATTATTTGATCATTACTGCTCTCGAATGAAGAACAGAAATGAACGTCCTAGGAGCAACAATTTGACGATATCCTCATCCATAAACCCGTCCTTGGCAGCGCTGCGTCGTGATTACGGCTCATTTGCCTGTGCTGGTTGTCAACAGATTCCGGTTATTAATCATCGATTCTAATCTTCTACTACCCAAATTTCAGATCAATAATGATCTATTTTCTTAACCACCATGCGTACATCTAACGATATAAGCTTTTAACCTGACACTAATTATTTTTTCAACTTACCGATATTTCGGCAATGTTATAAGTGCCATGATCACGGATGAACTTCATAAAACATACCTCGTTTTAAATTCTGTTCGTTTTAAAAACCTTAATAAATATATAATATATTTACCACTACTTAAAGGACTGTTATTCTTAGTTTGGTCTTTGTCATAATTATTATGAGCTCTCTTAATCAGAAAGATTATTATAAAGCACCGTATTTATTAATTTATTGTTTTAGCATATATATTTATTTTATAAACATTATATTTATTACTTCATTCCATTTTCTTGTACCAACTACCACAGTGTCTTTTTTTACCCAAAGGTTGACTAGTAGAGAATGCCTTGCTGCATTAAATCCGCCCATGTAATACTATTGTACATAAAGTTTAGAAAATAAATAAAACGAAGTGATTAGTGGTACGTCTTTTTCTACATATTGTCAATAATATCTCAACTGTATTAGCTGCAAGTTTCCTTAAAATTTATAATAAAAATAACGAATGAAAGAACTGGCTGATTTTCTAAGGAAAGCGACGCTGGTCGAGGTATCAGTCCGTGGATAAATGACCATCAGTTACACATCTATACCATTTGTTGAAACTCCCATTTAGCCATTGGTGGAGACTGTTTTATTTAAATATCTTTGCCAGTAATTACGGATAGATAAATATTTGGGGATATACGGAATAGGGTGTAAAGTCCCGCATTCCCATTGAAAAGGGAGGATCCTCCGACCAGACAGGTGTTTTTGTCTGGTGGGTAACTGCCCGATGCTTGTGATCGGGTGGTTTGTATGCATGCTAGTTTGTGCGGTAAACTCTGCTTGCGCGATACAGGGTTTCTATAGTTTAGTTTGTATGTCAAGAGATAGATGTCGCTTCAAATACATAAATATATTCTTTACTGTACCATACCAGAATGAAATAAGGACTTAACAACAACAAAGGGTGTTACAATGGACGATCTTATCACTAAAAGCGATCTTTTACAGACAAACTTTGAATGGATTTGACACAGCAGGAGATCACATCTTATACCAGTCTTGGCAAAGGATTTCGCACTACTCAGTACAGTTACTGAGTAGTGCGAAATCCTTTGCCAAGGATTGCCGTTTGCCTTTGCCTTTCCTTTCTCTCTGATCTCTCTCTGAAGATGAATTGATTAGACTCGGCATTTATTCTATATATTCGGGGAATGCTATGTATTTCTTTCTAAAAAGTATTTTGTACCGTGAGTGCATTTTTATAACACTCAAAACCGGAACAAAAATACGGTAATCGGAATCGCTGTATGGAGCGCAGCTGCCAGTCTTCCAACCACTGCACCTACTGTGTCATTAGATTGATTAAGTAACAAAATACTATACCTATATTATTTAACTAGGTATAATATTAACAGCTAACGAGTTGAAACGACTAAAATAGTGTTAGGGTAACACGATTCAGTAACAAAATACATCGACGCAATTAATTTAATCGACGTGTTTGTGGTTTAACACGATACCAAATATAATTAATATCACATTTATTTTCATGTGCTTGAATTACTGAACTGGTACAGCGACGCCTGAATTGTTACTGATATTACATTGCGGTTGTTTGCGGTGTTTCAATTCTAAATTCGTACTCCAAATACAAGCTTTTGTTGCAATGGGATATTTTTGATTTGAAACCACAGGAAGTAACACAATTGGAACATAAATAAATCGATTTAAAATATCTATTTTATATATAAACTAGCTTGTGCCAGTGGCTTCGCCCGCGTGGGAAGTTTTACCCGTGTAAATCCCGATCTCATGGGAATTTCGCAAAACCCTTTCTTAGCGGATGCCTTCGTCATAACATCTACCTGCATGCCAAATTTCAGCCCGATCCGTCCAGTGGTTTGGGCTGTGCGTTGATAGATCACTATGTCAGTCAGTCAGTCACCTTTGAGTTATATATATTTAGATTGATTGATTTTGGCGCATTGTATACTTTCACTTGTATTTTAGGCAATATCAGGCCATTAATCCCTAGTGCCAAACAAGGCCTAACTTTGGCCTAATTATGCCTAAAATTTGACTCAGTGCTGTCTCATATTTTCAAATAGATACTTATTTGAATTTACCATGTAATAAAATATTGTAGTTTTGCTACTTATATATGTCATGACATAAAATGGTTTTTTGACCTCTCCGAATCTAGCTGAGACAAATGATAAGTTTCAAGAGTCACAAAAACACCCGAGTTTAATCGTAATTCTAACACTCATAATAATAAGAACCATTTTATCTGAACAAAATTATTTTTATATTAGAAACAAAAACAACACCCACATTCACAAAAATTTTTTCGAGTCTTGACTTCACTTTAGTTGATATTTCTTTGTAGATGAGTGTTCTTGGAAATAAGACGTTCTTCTAAATTCGCAGAATTAAAAAAAAAACTCAAGAAATCTAAAGTTGAAGCCGATCCGTTGACTTGCAATAAGTAATACTAGTGTTTCTTCAGATAATATGTCTCGGGGTTGTACTTATTAGTATAGACACTTGTATTTTTACATATCATCACACGATGATGAAAATCATCGAATGTCCTCTCCCGCTCTGGGTTAAGTGGAAGGAAGTGTCAAACTTCTACTGACTAAAAACCCACCCTGTTCCTTCAGCTGCCCTTAAGATCCGGGGCCAGGATATCTCGTTAGACTATTCCCGCAACCCCGGTGATGATGTCTTAGCTCTTGGACTTAGCGCCTGTTGAGGGTGGAAACTATCAAAAGTCGCTCAGTCCAGTTCATTTTTAAACTGGATAAAGGTATCCTAGTTCATATACCAGCCATGGTCTAACCGTGTGCCAAGTTTCATACAAATACATATAGCCGTTTAAAAGCATAGAAATTGCAGACCTATAGATATACTAAGTTTTGGGATTATTTCAATTTTATTTTATTTGAAGTAAAAAAACTCAATTGGTTAGTAACAAAATTCCTTAATCCTATGTTAAGCTTTGGTTTCCTAGGATAGCGGTGCCGTCAAATAGCGGCCATAATACAGCGGTGAATGACGTCACTAGAACGTTGTCTATGTAAACAAAATGGTGCGGTTTCCTAGAGAGCGGTAACTGACACCGTAACGTCAAAAAGCGGTGCCGCCATTTGCACGACGGCCGTCTTGTCGGTGTCAGATGGTTTCGTGAACGTTTCCAAAGAGAATGTAATACACTAGATAGCGATGAAGCAGACAGTGTGTTAAAATGGCCGTGGAACTTTCTACATGTCGTCACCGTAAAGACGGCCGCCTTTTTGCGTCCGTAATATTACGACCACTATATGATGGCACCGCTTTCCTAGGAAAACAAAGCTTTAGTACTTAACTTAAATTACAAGATTGGTTCGCGAATCGAAGCTACAAGCTCAACACCGACGTGGAGAGCTTGCAGCAGCGATTAGTGATAGTCTCTTTTAAGTAACTAAGAGATTTTTACGATAATACTTTTAACTAACAAGACACTGGATTACAATCTATTTTTAACCGACTTCAAAAAAAGGAGGAGTTTCTCAATTCGTCTTGAACTTTTTTTTTATTATGTATGTTACCTCATTACTCCCATATGGCTAGACCAATTTGGAAAATTCTTTTTATGTTCGAAAGGGTATACTTTCTAGTTTGTCCCATTGTCGTCACGTTTGGATCTGATGATGGAATCATGGAGAAATCGAGGGAATTCTTCAAATATTATAGGCACACCTATAGCGTTTTGGGTATTTCTTATAGTCCCTTGTGCAGTTGCTCTTGAAAAGCACCATTTGAGGAAGTGGAACTGATGATGTAGACCCCAGATGGCCACCGAAACTACTCAATAATAAGTATTTCATGGTTTGCGATTAGATTACTTGAATATAGATGTTAAGCACTTTATGCTCGTCACAATGCATAATATGGTGAAGTAGAGCTGATGGTGATGTACCAGGAGAACTCCTCAAAAATTAACGGCTCTGCACCGGGAAAAGCAATATTTTGTAATAGGTGATAAGTAGTTGATATTTTGGTTTTTTTAACTAGGTAAATTACAAACCGACCCACTAAAAAGTGTGAAAAAAAACTTTTTGGCAAAAAAATGAAACCGACTTCCATATAAAAACACTACAAAGGCAAAGATAACTTAAATTTCGGAAGGCGGTATTCAAAAAAAAGAAAATACAAAACAAATGACACCGACCACCGAAATTTAAGTTATTTTTGCCTTTGTAGTGTTTTTATATGGAAGTCGCTTTTATTTTTTGCTAAAAAGTTTTTTTAATATCATTAAAGAAAAGACGTCTAGAGCTTGTTACAATACTTTCGTATATTTCCGTTGCATCCCACTCCGCTATATTCCTAGAAAATAATATCATCCCACCTTTGATATCTAAGGGATTAAAGGAACAAAGTCTTAACGTGATATGTTGGTTCTAATTATGTTCGCAATTTTGTTTGGTTCTGTAAATTTAATATAATTATGTATAAATATCCTTCCATGTGAAAGAAAACGGCTTATCAGAGATCTAACGATTTTATGCACTTGAGGTTTTTAACCATACAACCTTCGATCAACAATACCAACATACAACCCAATTAAGTAAAACTTAATTTTTAACGCGAGAACAAAACACAAAACTTCGTCTCAAGTCAATTGTATATCAATTGACTTGAGACGAAGTTTGATGTTTTGTATGTCTGTCCTTTAAGAGAGAAGTATGATTTTAAAAGTTTCGTAGCCGAATAGCAAAACATGTTACCCTTATAAATTCGTCAAGTGAGTCTGTCTATCTGTCCTGCCGTATGTCACAGCCACGTTATTCCGAAACTACATATTAGGATTATAGAGTTGAAACTTGGTACTCTATAGATACCAAACACGTTTGGTAACAAATATTTTTTTAGTTTTAATTTCATGAATGGAAAGCCCTCCATTTTTAGGGTTCCGTAGCTGAATGGCAAAAAACGGAACCCTTATAGTTTCGACATGTCTGTCTGTCTGTCTGTATGTCTGTCGGTCTGTCCGTCCGTCCGTCCGTCCGTATGTCACAGCCATTTTATTCCGAAACTATTAACACAATGTATAGTCTTAATAGTTTCGGGTCATCTGAAACTTGGTAGGTAAACCGCTTTCCGTTTTAAGAAAAAATATTTAAAATAAAGGTATATATGGAACTAAAACTGATTTTTTTTTTCATGAAAGCTGTGTGGTATCTATAGACAGGTCTTCAAAAATGACATTGGAGTTTCTTAAACCACTTTTTCATAAAGGTAATCGTTTAAAAGATATTTGCTTCCAAAGTGGTAAAATATGTGCCCCCCCCCCCCCCTCTAACTTCTATAATAATGGAGTCAAAAATAAAAAAAAAAACAAAGTTATTTGGCGTAGTTGTAAAAAAATGTAAATAACCTAGTTTTAAGAAATTTGTAAGGGTTTTTTTATCAAATAAATATACATATTATGTTATATTATTATAGTTACTGCGGAACCCTTCATGGGCGAGTCTGACTCTGATTATTTGTGTATAATTTCGTAAAAATGGTTAACAGAATATATTTACCCGCCAAGTTTCAACTGTGTAGTACTAAAAGTTTCGGAATATAGTAGCTGTGACATACAGACGAACAAACAGATAGTCATGACGAATCTATAAGAGTTCTTTTCTATACTTATAATAAATCTGTAGAGAGGTCAATTCTGTACATGAAATATATTTCCAAAATAACTATCAGGCGGTGATTAGGGTTCGATACTGATGCCAAAAATGCAATCTGTAAAATTTTTGTCTATCTGTCTGTCTGTCTGTCTGTATAACCGTTATAGAAACAAAAACTACTCGACGGATTTTAACGAAACTTGGTACAATTATTTGTCATACTCCTGAGCTGGTTATAGTATACTTTTCATCACACTACCATCAATAGGAGCAGAGCCACTGCTCTGCTCCCTTCACTAAGGGAAATGTTGGGAAAACGGGAGAAGTTACTCCATTTTTTAAGCATTCGTCGCGTGTGCAACTTTAATGGTTAAAGCTACACAGAAATCATTTCATGACGGAAATGTTCTCCTTAAAATTATATAAAAAATATCCCACGACAGCATATGTCTATCTTTTATGGTTGACTCACAATAACACGTGTAACTCCCGATAGCTTAGCAGTTCGAAGCTTTCTGATTATAATATTTGTCTACTCTTACGTTTATAACACTCTCAGTCACCCCTAATTGAAAAAGTTAACATTATTAACTATTCCATAAAAAAGAATCATAAAAATCGGTATAGAAACACCAAAGTTATACATGAAATACGCTAATAATAAGCCATCGCGCGTGAATACTGAATCATGCTATAAGGATTATTTTTGAGAATCGGTCGCCGTGCTCGACGCGTCTAGCGGGCGAAGGTATAAAATTTCGTTCTATAGGTACTTAAGCCTCATGTGAACGTGATCTAAACAATATTACCAATACATTAAGTTAATAACACACAAGGAGTTACACGCTGACGGAGTCGCGGGCACAGCTATTAACAATAATATTGTGAGGTTCCGTATTGCGATATTTTTCAACTGTATTAGAGATTGACGTATTATATTTCCCTACTAAATTAAGAAAGTTAATCTGTCTGTTACATCAATCACTGAACTGTGAGGAAGGACATAGGCTACTTTTTTTTACGAAAAACGACGGAAACGCGGACGAAGTCGCGGGCAACAGCTATCTATACTAATAATATAAGGCTGAAGAGTTTGTTTGTTTGTTTGAACGCGATAATGTCAGGAACTACTGGTTCGAATTGATTTTTTTTTTTTAATTATATAGTCAATTTATAGAGAAAGGATAGCCTTTCTCTATAAATTGACTATTTAATTTAAAAAAAAATTAAATAGGAGCGGAGCGCCAATGAAGACTGCTTCAAAATCGGGGTTAAATTTAACGTTAGCCCAAAATAACTATTCCACGCGGACGAAGTCGTGGGCAAAATCTAGTATATAATAAATAATCATATATGATTATTTTTATATGACGTAATCCTTAAACTTCATGAACATCGCTCACAGCTTCTGTTTTACCTTAACACAAACGTAAGCTTTTGTGGTGTAACAGCGAAGATGAATCGCTTTCATTCAGCCCGCTAAATCGCGAGTTCCCTGATCGTTCATCACTTACGAAGAATTGAATACGTCATCTGAATTACCATACTGTTTTACGAGTATACGTAGGTGTGCTGGTATGGTAACGCGCGTTTTCTTACACGTGCCACGTTGTAGCTAGCGCTTGATTATATTCCCTGCCTTTGTGTGTGTTGTGTATTATTCAGCAGAAATAGTGTTTCTGGGAAATATCATTAATGAGAACTTCATATCTTGAGTTAAATGTAACTTAAGATCAATCAATGAATAGGTACCAGACGACTTTTGAGACTTTATAGGGGCAGCCTGTGAATGTTGAAGGGGATGAGGCATTACCAGAATCTACTCACTGAACACGCGCTCCTTCATGATAGGTAGTTATAACGAATAGCCATCTGTGGAGAGCATGCATTGAGGTGGAGGAAACATTAATGCAAATACTGCTTGAGTGTATCGGCGTCATCGAAATACAGAAATAAACCATAGGATCGCCGAACCCACTTACAGACATCCTGAATAAACTGAGATGCCTAATCCGCTTCTACTACTATCTTCAAACGGCGTCTAAGTGCAGAAACCAAACCTCCCAAAATATATAATAACATATATACGCTTTGAAATTATTGAAAGTCTTTTAGAGTCAACTCCACAAATAAATGAGGTATGATGTATAAACTGAGATGCCTAATCCGCTTCTACTACTATCTTCCAACGGCGTCTAAGTGCAGAAACCAAACCTCCCAAAATATATAATAACATATATACGCTTTGAAATTATTGAAAGTCTTTTAGAGTCAACTCCACAAATAAATGAGGTATGACGTATCTATTAGCAGGTGCCTGTAATATTTCTCATTCATGAAAACCCATTCTTTTAAGATACAGAAAGAAATATATTTATGTCTAAGAAAGAGACGATAACGAATAGGAGGATTCAAATAAAAAGATTCCAAATGCATGACTTATGTAATATATAAAGGACATGACAGGCCCGTTGGTATAGTGGTCAGTGGCCCTGACTGCTATGCGCAAGGTCGTGGGTTCGATTCCCACCTAGGACAAATGTTTGTCCGAAGATCCTCATCAGAACTTGATGTGTTATATACCTAAACCTTCCTTGTAAAATATGCTTTCAAACAACGTAAATGCGATAAAAATCGGATACAAACATGCATCAGACATGAACAGGCCTGTTGGTATTGTGTTCAGTGGCCCTGACTACTATGCGCAAGGTCGTGGGTTCGATTCCCACCCAGGACAGATGTTTGTGTGATGAGCATGATCATTTGTTCTTTGTCTGGGTGTAATTTATCTATAATATGTATGTATTTAGAAATATATATGTATGTTTATCAGTTGTCTAGTGCTCATACCACAAGCTCTGCTTAGTTTGGGACTAATGGCGTTGTGTGAAAGTTGTGGAATATTATATTATTATTATTATTAAAGGCAGCCTGAAGGAAAGGTATCAAAGAAAAGGATATCTGAGATGGCGACTGATTTAAAGGAGACTAAGTTCTATTCAAGGCATTTTTTTTTTCTTTTAGGGTGGGAAATCATCCTGTGACTGCCTCCCGATCTGGGCGAAGCGGGAGGGTGTGTCAGACTTCTACTGACTAAAACCCATCCGTGTTCCATCATATGCCCTTCGTGTTCCGAGGCCGCGGTAACTCTTTCGAACAATTCGGCAAACACTCAAACGGCAAAGTCGGGCGGCGAGCTACCCATTGCTCGCAGCCCGCAGGCCCGCGTCAACGGTAGCTGGAAGTCACCCTGTGACTCCCGACGTCCGCAGCGTCTCCTGCGGCGGCTGGGGCGCGAGAGCTGTGAGTGCTTTGAGACTCGTCCTTGCGCGTCCCGCCACCTCCTTCGCTTGCATAACTGCTTCGCAGAAAGAGGTTACAGCTTCCCATACCTCCTCGCTCCGGACCATGGATTGAACCAGGGCCGGGAGCGAGAGGTCACCGCCTATTGCCTCTACGAGGACACGGCGGAGCTCTGCCCAAGCATGGCAAATCTCCACTGTCGGTCGGTCGATTTAGATGCGTGACCATCATAACATAATCTCAAGACCCCTATTATTGTTTGTGCTTAGAATAAAATTAATAGTTAAAAAAACCAAAAACACGCTTTTAAAACTAATGTAATGAGCGGAAATTATAAATGTTTACTAGTTGGCAGTCCAAGGTTCCATCAGCCAACTTCCAATTCCATCGTCAGACCAGCTCGATGTTACCATAATATTGTATTTTCGTCTTATCTACATATAATTGCCAAGTTTCATGATGATACAACAATTAAAAGTACGTTTAATCCAGATTCTTAGATTTTATTGCATATTTAGTTCGTTCCAGATCGACCTAATAATAAATCTATGGATTACGCGGTAATTAAAAAAGGTTAAGAAAATCGATAACGGATTTTCTTTAGGCTTTTTTAGGTCCTTGAAACCTGATCGTGTTCAAAGTCCATTACGTGGCCTTTCTCACAAGTGCAAACACGACTATGATACGATATTCCATCATGGAATACCAGTGCCTATCTTCTGGCTTCATCATCAGACCTTGAAACCTAATCGTGGTCAAACTTCATTACAAGACTTTTCTAAGAAATCTAAAACAACTATGATACGATTTTCCATCATGAAGTTCCAGTTCATATCTTCCGGCTCCATCATCAGATCAGTTCGACAGTACCAAATTATTGTATTGTCATCAGAAATACATACAGCTGCCAATTTTCATTACGCTACGACCCTTGGAAAATGGGTAAATTAGTTACCTTAGATTCCATTACATAGTTACATACAGGTCAACCTAATAAAAGCGTGTTAAAAACACGGTATGCTGGTCCCGGCTGTCAGAAGCCAAATAATCTGACACCAGTCTTGCCAAGGGATATCGTGCTAGCCAGAAACTGGATTATAGAAGTCGAATAGTAAGTAGTTCCATGCAAAACGCTAGTATTCAGCTGTATCTGATTAGACGGGATACCTACCCCTACGAGTTTCGAAAAGTCTTGGCAAATGATGCTTAATGGTGCATCTACTCCTCATAACTGCACCTAATATAACTTATCTATCATTTATCATTGAAAATCCACATTATTGTGAATCATAACAGTCCAAATAACATCACAGGACCAAAAGCTTTGACCATAATTCCATTTTTGAAGTTTAGATAGACTATAGAAACAACACAGACACAGTTTTCCCGGAGTCTGTGTTTTCTGAGAGCTATTACCTGTGAGTATTTAAGTCAAGAGTGAATAGGTTACTTTATTAATTTTATTTATAATAGGCTGGCGTTTGCCCCCATCTCACCTGATAGTAAGTGATGATGTGGTCGAAGATGGAGCACGCTTGCCTAGCAGTAACCTATTCACTCTTGACTTAAAGACTCCCAGGTTATAGCAATCAGGATACACGGACTCCGGCAGGGAATTCCACTCATTAGCCGTACGCACAATGAAAGTATTCAAAAACTTCTACGCAAGTATGCTTCATCTTCATCTTCAATATCAAACAAGTACGAATACTATTTTTTTTATACGAGAACACGTAGTTCATTGGTAACATAGCCACAATGCACATAGCTATTCTATACCTTTTTATTGAAAACAGGCTCAACGTGTCGCCGATCGATTTTTTTACTCCAATATTTACATATTTTTCCCATTCCGAAAACTTTTTATATTTTTTCAGTTTGTTGAGTATTCATTTAGTCAATTTTATGTACATTTTCATTACCCTGAGTGTGTATAACAATCGGAAATATACACCGATGTGAAAATACAGGTGGCATTATGTGTATCTTTTTATACCAGTAAACAGTAAAACAGGCAGGCAAATATTGCTCAGTTGTCAATTTTACCGTTTCACTATGCCTTTATAAAAATAATTATCATTTTGTCAATAATTGAAATAACATTTAGAAGCACGGTTGCCATAGTGGTTGAGCTATTCACTGTTGCAATACGTGTTGCGGATTCGATTCTCGAAGCGAAACAAATGTTTGGTTGAAAATAATCAGACTCGGAATAATTGTTTGTAGGCAATGGACTAGTTCCGGGTCGGAGTATTGGTAAAAATGCAATGGTTAAAGGAAAAAAAAAATAACAAAACTATGGGATTTCTGAAACATCTTGTAGAAATTCAATTGTACTGACCATCTAGGGATGTTGACTGATTACTGAGGACCAATAGATACGTAAAATTTTTAACCCCTTATTGCATGAATTATGAAGGAGATGATGAAATTTTTTTTTTACTGTAAACATCTTTTATGTCTTATACATAAAGAGTCTGAAGTAAAAAAATTGGTGTACTTATTTTGGAAATTACTACACGAAGCCATATATGGCATTGTATGCATTCTAGTAGAATTATACTGATCCATATATGGCTTCGTATACATTAATTAAAAAATGAAATTATGTTTTATGGAAATCTTTGAAACAATTTCTTTTATCATTGTAACATAAGTTAACTTTGCATTTCCCACATTTGGTAAACAAATGGAATTTCGAACAGGTCTGCCAAATTTGTCGACTTGATTTCATCTACTCGGGGAAACGGTCCACGTTATCTGAACGTACGGAATCTAGTGGTAGGACTTAGTCTTAGTTCTAGTTTTTAGTGCTTTTTATTGGGTACGGGCGAGTCCGGCAAGCTGGTTGGAGTGGCGCCTCGGCTTGTTGGGGTACCGACTTGGATGCGCGTAGGATGACCACGTTTTTAGCCTCCGAACATAAAATAATGTCGACTCGGCTAGTTGGAGTTTCGGCTCGACTTGAGGATGATGTTCCTAAGTTGCTAGCGGGACGACCACGTTTTTTGCCCACACTTCGACAAGCACGGAGTGAGTATGGTTCATAGTCAGGATCAGAAGCCAGATCGTTATCACTCAAGAAACCATCGCCCGGAATAAGTTTTACATGCTTGGAAGTACCATAGAAGCGAGAAGGGTCCATTGCTGCAAAGAGAAGAAAAAGCACCTGAATGCATGCGAAGCCATATATGTCCCATAATGTTTTTGACAAAAATGCATACGAAGACAAATATGGCAATATCAAAAGAAAGCTCAAAAACAAACAAAAAAGCACAAAAAATGCCGAAACGATAACTATATCTTATTAAAGTATTTGTAAACATTGTATTTTAAAATTCTAAGGATTTTCACTCACCGTTTTATTACTATATTCCCGTTTATAAAATTAGCACAAATTAATTGCACTCTAACGGACGGACCCGCTGCACATAAGCTCTAATATTTTTACTGATTGCAGTTACTATAGACAACAAAAAATACGATTCGTTACCCGAGGAAATTATGTATACGGATTCATGTTGGTTACGAAAAAACAATATTTAAATAAATTGAAAATAAATAATTAACTTTTAAAGCCATATATGGCGTTATATGCGGTAAGGGGTTAAGAGAGGTCAAAGGTATGAATGGTTTAGGCTGTATCAGGGGTAAAGGACTCATACATAGGTAAGTAGGTACATACAACTGTAACAAGTGAGTGATCACTATAGAAACAAAACGCGCGATTATACATAAAATTTCTGGAATGTCACATCTGTTAAGTATATGAACAAAATAATGCTGGTACGTGCTAAATATTCAAATTCAAATCCATCTTGCCATAAGATGTTTTGTTACACATAGTTTTTCCAATAACACTGATAACACCTTTCGCGGCAATTTATACACTTAGATTGTAAACCGCTACACAGATTTACTTAAGAGATTGGTCCTTCAATTCGTTACAGTTCATAACCCTACTTGCCTAAATCTCTCTACCCTTTCCCTCCACTCACCACTCCACAAATGAAAGTACTTTACCTACTCCAATTGAAAAGACAGGTAAGTGAATATGAATAAGGCTTTGAACACTCGTGGGCGACGATCGCGATCACACGCGGTTGTGGATGGAGGCAATTCATCTTAGTCCTGTGCGGATACTGACACCGGAGATAGTGTGTTCCTTACTCAAGTTTGTTGCAAGACATTATTTTTTCAGCGTTATTTTGTTTTAAGATATATTATACTGGCTAGATTAAATTTCACAATGACAACATGACGAAGGTACAGCAATTCCCCACCAGTACATGCTGGACTTAATGCCCATATGAACTAAAGGTCTTTTGAAAAAAATGTATCACCTCCTGGGAAAAGGTACTGGATTGTGTAACAGGTCTTTGTGTTTCATGTAATGCAAATAAGGTTTTGTTTATTTAATAATAATTACTTTTACTGTGCATATATTTAAAAAGTGAAAGTCTATTCTGTAGTCTGTGTTACCTGATAAATATTAACATGGGGTCTTAGAGACGTGACTGAATAAGTTAATTCAAGACAAGCCTGCTTCTTGGTCAAAGGCATCTCAGCCAAAAGATAGAACATTTTATTACACGTAGCCTTTTTTTTTCGGTGGGAAAATCGTCAAATGACCCCCCTCTGTCCCACTCTGGGTGAAGCGAAAGGTACTTCTAGTGACTAAAAACCCACCTTGTTCCTTCAGTTACCCTTGTGGTCCGGGGCTGCGGTATCTCGTTAGAACATTCCCGCAACCCCAGCAGGCAATGGCCCTCTCAAGCCCCGTCAATGATGCTGACTTTTTTTTTGAGGCGCTTGGAATACGACGCGCCTTTGACACGGGATGACACATCCCCTAGATGGAATATTATTATCTACTAGATTTTGCCCGCGACTTCGTACGCGTGGTTAGGTTTTCCCGCGCAAATCCCGATCCCGTGGGAATTTCGGTATAAAAAGTAGCTTATGTATTATTCCAGAATATCAACTATCTACTTACCAAATTTCATTCAGATCCGTTAAGTAGCTTTTGCGTGAAAGAGTAACAAACATCCATCCATCCTCAAAAACTTTTATTAGTAAGAAGATAGTAAGATAAGATAAGATTAGTAAGATATCATCGATAGATTGTTATTATCAAAATGAGAAAACCTTCTTCCGGGTACCTTAGTCTATACAATCAATCAATCAATTCATTTATTTCAGGCAAATTTGTCCCATAAAAATAAAATACTACATACTTTAACAATAACTATAAATATACTTATATTATTATATATTACTTAACTGAAACCAAAATTAAACAAAATACACAAAATAATCTAATACTATAATAAACTAATGCATATAAAAACCATATAAAACTATCACTTTACACACAATGTTGACGGCGTCATGTTTAGCTGCGAGGTGCCGCGAAACCATCCTCGGAAACTTCGATAAACGACACGTTTCGGCCAAAAGTCCTCCTTCAGGCAGGTCTATAGATGGTGGGTTGGAACTCGTACCATAAACGACTTCAAGTTAATGTTGTGGCGCGATTTCAACCTTTCAACCCTCAGAGTCCAGTTTGTTTTCACCTTCATATATTGCACGACATCCTCAGTTGTGGTGAAGTGATGCAGACGCTAAAGTTACAGCTGCGTCGTAGGCACAGCAGGGCGCAGCAGCATGTTTGATCCGCTCGGTGCGGTGCCACACAGGTTACGAGAACTGGGCTTCTTCTTCTTCCTTTCTACTTTCGTAAAACCCTCCTCATCAACTTGGCTGCAGGTTCTTGGTAAGGAGCTACGTTCAAATGCACCACAAGCATGAATGAGTTTTGAAATCGTGCGCCAAGCAGTGCCGCGGTGCCATATTTATGGCCCTTGTCAAAACACAAAGCTGTGTATAAAACAATTACCTACGTATAGTAATTTCCTACTATTCGTTAGTCACGAAATAGTAAATTACCCTAGCATTTGTTTTATATCTATTAATCATAAACCTATAAAATATAAATTACCGTCCTTTCGCAATTATAAATTTAATTTATATTAGTAATATTAGTATTTATGTTTTTTTAACTTGTATGTATGTACATATTTTATACAGGTAAATATATAAGATTAAAGTATAACTGTTACAAGCTGGGGTTCGGGATAGAAATAATTAACGCCAATTAAACCAAAATTAACACTTTAAATAATTAAACACAAAATAAAACTTTAAGACAATTATTCGCAACACAATATTGGTCACTTAACACTTAAATCGCACTGAAATTCACTTCTAAAGCTTCGATTATATATCGCGTATTCGCCTCGTAATAAGACTGCTCTTTGCGTTTCTCTGCGATCTATTTATATCCTGGTCTATGAGTTCTAGAATATTCTTATAAAATCGACTCACCGCCTACACTGCTAAGAATATTCTCGAAGCTACTCGAGATACTCAGTACTGCTACTCGCCGCTAGATGGCGTTAGTGTCTCCAACATTCTAGATTTACGTCGAAGTTTCTCGACGTAATCTAAGCGACTGGTGTAACATAACGTATGTTTTTACACTGAGAGCCCTAAATTTATCTCATTTAAGTTCTGTCCATCCCAAAGTTGTCTGTGCGATCGGCCTATGCGATAAGACTGCTCATTGTACACTATTTTTTTGCGTCTTTAGAAATATTGTAAGGTGCACGATAAAGTATATTATATTAAGATGAAAAAGAAGAAAAAAAGTAAGTAAAAAAAAGAAAGAATAGTAAGTAACCTAAGCAACCTAGCAAATATGTTGTTGTTAATACTTTTAGTAACTTATTAACTACACAGTTACTTCCACGTCTATTTACTAGTTCAAAATTGTTACTTGCAGGAAAACAGGTCACCGTAGCCTCCGTAATTCTTGGCCATACTACTCATGAATGGATATCTCCTCCTCACCTGCCAACGTTAGCGAATAGCCGACGGGTCAGACTACGACCCGTGATCGATATCAACCGCTGAATAGACACAGAATTTTAACCCTTTCGCCAAAAACGAAGACCGATTCGCTCAACGAAAGATAGAATACATCCGGCTCTTGAAATAGGTACATTTATCATGGCAGAGCATATTTATAATCTTTCAGAAAATGTGAGCTTATTTGTGTGTTATTTCCTTATGGCTCAAGCAAAAACACTAACTTACTTTTAAGAACTAACAAAAACATCTAGTGAACACTTTTATATCCACATATAAGTCCAAATATTTGATGCGATGTGCGACCCAAACCTCTACTCAACACTACTTTTGCCCTTCCACGGAACTAAATCAGGAGATTTTGAATCGTTAACCGCTTGGGCGCGATCCACTAATTATTAAAACAAAAAATATTTTATCATCATTTGCTTAGCCTTTTCGAAGGTAGCTAAGTATTATTTACATCAAGCGACTGCCTATCTGACTTCCACAACCCAGTAGCTGGGTAATACGATACCCCTTGGCCAACCAGGCGTTAAATTTTCTGGCTACCCTAACAACTGTCAAAGATGTCCAAATGAAAGCCAGGTCTAACGCCTTTCCGAAGCACCTAGGTATCACACCGCCAACTTTCAAACTCCGGACTACTATTGAAAAATTAGCTTTATAAAAACCCAGTAACTCTTTTAGCCCGACTAGGGAATCGAGTTTTTTCAGCAGTCGTGCTGTCGACCATTACACCAACGAGGTAGTTCGCAAAACAAAAATATTTTCATGTCTTAAAAATATATTAAACTATTGGTTAAGGCTTTAATTATCTGTGTCGTGGGACTTTTTTTTTTGTTATCGCGGGGAAACCTTCAAAAGGCGCCAGGACTTTCGGGGTAAAAACCAAGGAGTGTGGGATTCTGACCTCACTAAAACTACCCCGGTGATCACCATCAGCACATATAAAAGGCCCCGTTACCTCTAAAAATACCACTCCAGAGCCTGTGTGTTGTGAGACCTAGACTCTGCGTTCCGTATACAAAATATACAGTCTTCAAATATGTAAATGTCATAGATTTCGGCAAAGCAATACCTGGCTCCAAGGTAACTGTCTATTGCGTCATTTATTTTTAAAAGAAATTCGAATAATAACTAAGCATATCTAAAAAAGATAACATTATCAATATGGAAAATGATATAGGAGGATACAGGATAACGAGTTTGTGAAACTAATATCCAATGCGATATACATATATCACGTGTAAGTATAGATACCGTTACATACGTATATAATTCAAAGGTAACCTGCAAATCTACTTGAGGGATTTCTTACGTCGCCCTTTGAACCTTTGAGCATATAAAAAGGCATAAATCAACAGACATCTGCTCAGAATATATCAAATTTAATAAATTGATAATACTTCAAAGAGTTCCTCAACTTTATTGGTCTCTACGGCTCACTTGAATATTTTGTTAAATTCGGCTTTTACGTATCCGGAATTTTGTGTTTTATAGTTTTAATAACCTTGCTTCATTCAGACGGCAATAAAAGTAGGAAATAAAATTCTTAGTATTAACTCGTAAAACTACTTTGTTGGTACTTAAACTAAAATACATTGAAGCGGATTGAGTACTTAGGTACTCTTCTTAGAGAAGATTATTCTGAAGGCTACAATTTTACTGGTATCTACGCTTTATTAGTTCATGAATAATCATTATTCTAAAGGTAGGTAAGTAAAGCTGACCCATTGTATCATTTGATCCTCAATTAAGACAAGGGAGCTAATCTTGTATTTAAGAAGCGAACCCATTCGCATCACAGCCGCGAACTGATAATAACATCTAAGATTTTACTATATTATAAGATTTTCTTAAGATTTTTTCATTAAAAGGTTTTTAAGCGGACATGGGCACTAACGGTAATATTCGAACTCAAAACGGGATGCTTACCAAGTTTTTTCTAATGATAGTTTAAGACATCGAACGTTGGAGAGATAATTAGCACCATATGGACCGGAAAGAAAGGAACAACATACGAACCCTGTCTTTTTCTACACAAAGACTAATCGAGCCGCATAGAGGTATTGATCAAATGATAATGAAAATTAACTTTTTCCCCGAAAAGGCAATCAATCCGAATAAATTTGGTGCGTGATTTGCTTGACCAACCGATTTCGGCCAATATGACTCTACTCGACTTCTGGATTAATTGAAAGAGGGTGACCACAGATTTCATTCAACTCCCTCGCACTGTCTAAGTGATGTGATGCAAGCGATTTAGCGCTTTGAAAAATTCATTGGGAGAACTTTGACATTTATACCTGTCATGACACAACTAAAACATTTTAAGTTTCCAACCAATAATAGTCTCGTTTGAAAAGATCGTTATATGTATTACAACAAATTGAAAAAAAAAATATAGGTAGGTATTAAGCTACAAATAATGATAAATGTAATTACAGCTTTTAGGTTTAGATAAGTTTTAGTGCTTTTATCTACTGATACGACCATTATGTACACCTACATTTTTTTTTTTTCGAAATAATGGAATTAAGTGCCTAGAATATAATTTCATCGAGGTTATACTCACCGAATCATCGATCGATCAGTGTAAAAACTGTTACCACGAAGCCACCATGTAAACGTGTTTATAGTCACATAGAATTCATTCCATTTAAGAATAGTAAGTTCTTGTTCTTGACCAAAGGTAACCCATAGCGGTATGAATGTATTATATTAAGGGCATGATGGGTCTGTCATGAGAAGTACAAAATTAAAAGTATGTAAATGCAAATGTCATCATAATTCCGAAGCGTAAAAGAGATAGTACTATTGGCATTGTATAGCTCCGTCTCCCTCAAAGCAGTATCAAGGTTACACACACACGATGGATATAGGTACTCCCTTTTTTTTTCTTGGTACGAAAATCATCTAATGACTACTCCAGCTGTGGATGGAACGGAAGGGAGCACCACCCTGCTAATTTAGTTGCCCCTGCGTTCCAGAGCCGTGGTATCTCATTAGAATACTTCCGTAGATGTGCTCTTCCTGGCACTGTGGACCATTACGATTAAGACCTATGCATGTCCTACTAGTAGCGACATTTCCGATCATATTTCCCGCGCCTTTTACTTATTACTTAGTCTAAAGTCCTGAGCTACGTATTCCCTTTCACGTATGATTTCCCCGGACGCTACTTATAGGCTGTTATCTACTACGGGAAAAAGCGTTTCCGACCTCATAAATACTTAGCTGCCTCTTAAGTTATTCGATTACCTTTCGAGTTACCGTACGTTGGGTCAATCAATGTGTTTAAGCGATAAAAGGTAACTGGATTTTAGAGTTACATGAACATGTTATAAAAACTAACCTTTTAAAGACTTTTTAATTTTATTTTCATCTTGTAGGGAAATGAGTGTGTGATGAGTTTTTTATTATAAACAGGCGGGTCAAAATAGCTTTTTAAGCAACACGAGAGCCAGAGTAATTTAATTATCATCATGCTAGTTAGTAACACGGGTCATATTTTTAATTTAACAATGTGTTAGCAACAAAGCTTAAGTTAAGTTGTAGAGGTAAGTGACAAAATAAGATGATGAGATTATTCAACTCAGATCTACGACTTAGTTTAGCATTTATTTAAACAATTGAAAGTCAGCCAGAGTAACTCGTGACTATATAATCGCAACGCTTGCCAAGTGTGGGTTGTGGTTGTGTCAGAAGCCAAAAAATCAGACACTGTTCGAACAAACGAACTTCAGTTTAAGTGTTTGCCAAAAATAATTATGTGTGTTTCTTGTATTTCTCGTCTCTACACGACTCCCACCCGGCGTGATTATTCATAACTGGTAGGAGAATATCTAAAATTGTAAAAACATATAGCGCTTTCCTGCCCCGCTTCCGCTTTGCTTATGACTTGACACCACCCTAAGGCGGTTGGGCTAAGATAATGATCTCTGGAATGAAGGGAGGGCTCTGGATTACTTCTCTCAATCAGCGTGTCGTTATAAATATTTGATGAGCTGTAAGGTACAACATTCATTGGTAAATAATTGGCTCGAAAATATTTTGATTCAATTTTGAGTTAAATATCAGTTTTAATCCTATTTCATGATTGACCAATTATTAGTAAATGGTAAAAAGGCATCAATAGCCTAGTTACATTTTCCCATTTATTTTAATTGAAAGTTGAGGTAATGATACAATAGGTACCTACACTTACATAAACAATTTCAGAAAACTATATCTAACTACATCCGACCTATATATATCTGCTGCCGACTTCTCAGACATCATTATCTTGCCCAAGGACTTATAGATAGATGGATACTCATAATTGTACAACATAACAGAATTAAATAAGGACTTAACAACTACAAAGTTGATTGTAGTTGATTGATTACCTACGAGGGGGGACCGCAGCTAAATCTAATCTAAAAATACTACAGACAGCACAAAAAAGATTAATCAAAATTTACTTGGACACTAAAATAATGAACATATTCCAAACAAAAGTACATGTATTCTTATACACAAAATATTAAAAAATTGGCCAAGTGCGAGTCGGACTCGCCCATGAAGGGTTCCATGGTAACTATAATAAATATAATATACTTAATATATTTAATTGCTATAAGAGTTCCGTTTTTTGCCATTTGGCTACGGAACCCTAATAAAAAAGATGTGCACACAACACTAAGCTTCACTAAAAAGCAACACAAAATTTCGCTACGTAGTGGCCCTATGTAGCGAAATTTTGTGTTGCTGTTACTTAGTAACTCATCCACCCAGAACAGTAAATTACAGTAAGTCAATATGTAATAATAAAATTCCTGTAGATAAGAAAAAAGAAGTATGCCAAATTTTAAATAACTTTTGAAAAGTCACGGTAAAAAATCAGATTAATATAAATAAAATACAAATGTAACACAATAAAAAGTACATTACCATATATGCCACATATAGTAAGAATCACTTTTTAGATCCTTGTTTAGATAACCGTTTACCCACTTATTTCTTTATTTTACGAATCTGTCATTTGTGTCAATTAGTTTTAACCATTACCTCTGTATGCTTACCTACATTATAAATATTATAAAAATGTTTTCTCAGTAAGTGAACTATTGTAATTCTTTATGAGGAATAAATAGAGTTCTTAAACCATAACAAAGGGTTTATAATGGGCCGTCTTATCACTAAAAGCGTCTTTTTACAGACAACCTTTGGATGGAATTACCTATAGTACTTTAAATCTGAACACCAAAACTACTCAAATTGCTTGAATGGTTTGCGTGAAAACGTAACAAACAAACACACAGTTCTTTTCTTATTTAAAATATTTTTTTTTAATATTTATATATTGGCAACATGACACTTCAGAATACTTAATATTTTTTTGTTTATTTCCTTATCCTCCATACGGTAGTAACTTCTCTGTACAATACAAACCGTAATATAATAAAAAAAGTAATAATTACTAGTAATAATTAATAATAAGTATATAAGTAATAATTACCCATAATTAATTACTAGTTTACGGTGAGAAAATTAATAGGAACAAAGCCACCTTCATAAGATATTTGAATGAATTCTCATGATCCTTACTTCCAAATAACTCAGCTATGCGACATTTTAGGGTTGTTAAAAACTTTTATTTAGATGTCCTACACACAGCTTTCTTTGATAAAGATGAAATTTTTTTGCTGGTGCGTTGTGCACACAAGCGAGTCATTTGTAGTAATTTACTTTTGAAATGTGATACAATTCTCAGCAGCATGTCTGCTTATAACCCCTCATTATTTATATAATAATGTATATTTAGAAGAAAATCGTTGTTGAATTTGACTACCTAGATGTTTAGGTATATTATGTTAGCCTTTTTTTTTACGTGGTAAAATCATCAAATAAGTCCTCCCACCCCGGACAGGGCCGGAGGGACTGTCAGACTTGTACTGACTCCAAATCCACGGTGTTCCTTCAATAGCCCTTTACGTTCCGGGGTCACGGTAATGGGATGAGTCCCACGACCCCGGCAGGCTTCGGCCCTCTACAGGGGGGGCCTCGTCATATTGCTGAAGCTCTTTGAGGCGCGCGTGGAACACAACGCGCCGTCGACCCGGGCATGGTCCATGGTCGGACAGCGAGTTGCCCTTTACTCGCTGTCCGCATGCCCGCGCCTACGGTGGCCGGAGATCGTCGGCCGACGTCCGACGCCGCGGGCGTCTACCACTGCGGCTGGGCTGGAGGGAGGACGCCATCCTCTCCCTCACGCGGCCCGCCTCCTCCTTCGATAGCATGACTGCTTCGCAGAAGGAGGCGACCGCTTTCCACTCCATCTCGCCCCGCAGCATGACCTCGACCAGTGCCGGGCGCGAGAGGTCTCCGCCTATCGCTGCCGTGAGGACACGTCGGTGCTCTGCCCAAGCGGGGCAGTCTTGCACCGTATGCTTTACTGTGTCCTCAGGGTGATCCTCGCAGTGGTGACACCCAGGCGTTTCTTCCTTCCCCATCAGACACAGGTACCTCCCGAAACTTCCGTGTCCGGTGAGAACCTGCGTCATGCGGTAGGTCAGGACGCCGTGACGCTGATCTAGCCACTCCTCAAAGAGGGGTCTTACCGCCGCAATTGCGGCGTGCCCGATTATGTTAGCCCTTGACTGAACAAGATGGACCGATGACCTTTCCATGTTCGTAGGTGTAGCGCAAAAGGTCGCTGTGGAAATTGTTGGGTCATTCATCTTTTGACAGACTTATTTTACCAACTTCAACAAAACGAGGAGGTTTTTATCTTGGATTTTTATTCATCTATGTCTTCGGTTTTGGTTTTGAGAGATAATAAGTTTTTGCATAGTTTCTTTTTTGTAAAACGATTAAGATAGTGTAAAGTAGATATCAATCCCAAAGTTAAAAAGATATTGAACTAAGCTAGACTTAAGAAGTACATCCATCCAGGAAGTTCTTAATGGCATACAGCATGTTTGTGTAGATTCATTAATTTTAATTATGTATACTGATATTACCATTTCTTAGTTTTAGTTAAATAGAACCAGCCCAAATAACTGAAAAAAAATTGCGTTTAAACATTACATTTAAACAGTCACACATAGGCACTCCGTTTTTGACAGTGCAACAGTAGTACGCGCGCCATAGTTTGTATATGCCGCTGAGTGTTCGCAATCAATTTTCAACTCTATTACAATTGGACCTACTTATGCAAACAGGAACCAATCCACACATGTGCCGAAATCGAGATAAGGACACGGAAGGTTCTCAAAATGAACCTTCTATCGACCCTGTAAAGATCAAAATGATCTGACAATTTTGACACAACAAAACATTTCTATAACAAAGTTATCAAACAACAAAACAGCAGTTGTTCAATAAACTAACAAGATCCATGCTCCATAGTCACCCAAAATCTTAAAAAAAAAATTGTTATTGTTTTTTCAGTAAGACCCATACCACATGGTCCCTTGTATTTTTTATTTTTTTATCAAATATGAAGAACCATGTGGTTTGGTTCTTGTTTGCATATTTTCTAGACGCTAAAATTTTCTAGAAATGGTTAGAGATATGTTTATCAAAACATTACGGACGTTGGCAATAAGAACAAATACGTCATTTTGTAAGATGCATCACGTAGTTGCATTACATAATTAAAAAACAACAAAATACAACAACAACAACAACATAATTAAACAGTTTCTTGTGTAGTGAGTTTCAACAATTTGCAAAGAATTTTAATGTCTGCCACGTGAACGCAGAAAGTATCCCTCAGCATCACTCTGAGATGTTGAATTTATTTAGTGATGTCGCTTTGCACGCTGTCTTAGTTTCGGAAAGTTGGCTCAAACCCGAACTACCCTCTTCTTTTTACAGCCTACCCGGTTTTGTCCTTATTCGCAGTGACCGCACGGGAAAAAGAGCCGGGGGTGTTGCCATTTACTTACGCAGCAACATCCCCTACAAAGTCGTATCCACTTCGCCGGGAACAGTCAATGGCAATCCCGAATACTTAATCCTTGAAATTGATGTCAAGGGGACTAAGGCTATTCTTGGAGTAGTTTACTGCCCACCTGCTATCGATTATTTCTCCACTCTTGATTCTCTTTTCGTATCCCTCTCCTCAGAGTAGAAACATCACATTATCATGGGTGATTTCAACACCGATCTCTTAAAGGATAACTTAAGATCAAGCTGACTGAGAGCAATCCTGGAATCGTCAAGTCTATCGCTTCTAACACTCAATCCAACACATCACAATTTGGACACAAGCAATTCCTGGCTTGACCTCATTCTCACTTCCTCCGTGAATCTGATTGCTAATCATGGTCAGATAGCTGTTTCGGGATTATCTCGACATGACTTGATTTATGTCACATATAAAATTAAGCCTCCCAAACAGCGGCCTGCCATTGTGTTGCTTCGGAATTTCGCGAGGATCGACATGGACCAGCTTACCAGAGATGCTAGTGCGATTGATTGGTTCGATGTTGAACAGGCACCGACATTGGATGGGAAAGTGGAAGCGTTCAATAGGACTCTTCTTCAGCTCATTGATGCTCATGCACCGCTGAGGGCCGTCCGTGTCAAGCGCCCCCCGGCTCCATGGATTAACCCTGGAGTTCGTATGGCGATGAGCCGGCGTGACAAGTTCTTTCGAAAATATAGAAGGGATCGCAGTGTGGAAAACTGGAATCAGTACAAATTGGCAAGAAACCGGTGTAACCAGATGGTAAGAGCCTCTAAACGCCGATATATCTCTGAAAATGTCCTCAACTCTTCACCGGCTGATATATGGAAGTTTCTCAAATCACTCGGCATAACAAAGTCTTCCTCTAATGTTATTTCTTCAAACGTGTCCTTGAGTGATTTAAATAAGCACTTTTCATCTTCCGCCATGCTTGCGGTTGCTATTAAAAACCAAACTATTCTTGAGATTACTTCCACGCCAATCTTACCTCCCGATTCTTTCTCTCTTTCTCCTGTGACCGACTCTGAGATCCTCAAGACTTTCTATGCTATTAAGTCCAAGGCTGTTGGCTGTGATGGTGTCAGCAGATCTATGCTATCCCCCAATTTTTAAAAGTATTCTTCCTATTATTACACACGTTATCAATGCCTCCCTGCAGACTGGGGTATTTCCCACAATCTGGCGTAAGGCTTTCATAATCCCTCTCCCAAAAATATCCAACCCCAGCCTGCTAAATCACTACAGACCTATCTCTATTCTTCCTTTCCTATCTAAGATTCTGGAAGCAGTTATTCTTAAGCAAATATCTTCCTTTGTGTTTGGGAATAATCTGGTATCCCCTTTCCAATCAGGTTTTCGGCCTGGCCACAGCACAGCCACAGCTTTGCTTAAGGTTACAGAAGATGTAAGGAATGGTCTGGAGAATTCGAGATTAACGGTATTAGTTTTAATTGATTTCTCCAATGCTTTCAATACCGTTGATCACGACATCCTCCTGGCCATTCTGTCACACATTGGAGTATCTTCATTGGCACAAGATTGGTTCTCATCTTATCTTCGTGGTCACCAGCAAGCGGTTCGTGCTGATCAGATTTTTTCTGAGTGGTGCACCCTGAAAACTGGCGTCCCACAAGGCGGCATACTCTCTCCACTTTTATTTTCCCTTTTCATAAACTCTATTACCACTATCATCAAATGCTCTTACCATTTGTATGCTGATGACCTACAGCTCTACGCGCAAGCTGACGTTGACAACCTGGACAACTATATCTCATTGCTGAATGCTGATCTTCTAGCTATCAGTGATTGGTCAAGCAGGTTTGGTGTTACTGTCAATGTCAGTAAGTGTCAGGCTATCCTGATCGGTAGCTCATATTTTCTGCGAAACTTGGACACCGGCCTGCTTCTCCCGCTTAACTTCAACAATACTGTCATCCCTCTCTCGCCGCACGTAAAAGACTTAGGCCTATATATTGACGACAGGTTAAGTTGGAATAAGCAGATTGCACAGGTTAGCCAGAGGGTAACATTCTCACTGCGATCTCTCTATAGATTCAAGCATTTCCTTCCTTGTAGCACTAAAACCACATTGGTCCAATCACTTGTGCTTCCTATCATTGATTATGCTGATGTTTGCTATTCTGATCTTTCCCAAGAACTTCTTAACAAACTGGATCGACTTCTCAACAACTGTATTCGTTTCATTTTTGGTCTTCGAAAATATGATCACATTTCTTCCTTTCGTTCTCAGCTTAAATGGTTGCCTATCCGTCAAAGGAGATCCGTCAGATCCCTCTGTATGCTCTTCACTATTATGAACGATCCTTGTGCTCCTGTTTACTTAAAACAAAATTTTAAATTGTTGGGCAGTTCTCATGATCTTAACCTTCACGCATCCAAAAACTTACTTCTTCACATTCCTTCTCACCGCACCGGGTTTCTATCTAATTCTTACGCTATTTCTACTATTAAACTCTGGAATTTGCTACCCCTTGACATCAAGAAGGCGGAGTCAAAATTTTATTTTAAGCGTAAAATTTAAAACCACTACTTAAGGGGTTGTATTCTTAGTTTGGTCTTTGTCATAATTATTTTGAGCTCTCTTATTCAGAAAAAATATTATAAAGCACCGTATCTATTAGTTTGTCATTTTAGCATATATGTGTATTTTATTAGTATTATTATATATTAGTATTATATTTATTAGTATTAAAATATGATTTCATTCCATTTTCTCGTACACCTACCACAGTGTGTTTTTTTAACCCAAAGGTTGACTGGTAGAGAATGCCTTGCTGCATTAAGTCCGCCCATGTAACACAATTAATTGTACATAAAGTTTAAATAAATAAATAATCGTGTTGTGCATAGTGGTTGCTATAGAGCATCCACTGGAAGCGAGGAATTCTTGATTAATCTTAGTGAAACGTTGCCGATATAATTTTATATTTGTATCCCACTATCGCTGACAGTTTCAACAAGAAAGGACTAAGTTTTTAAGAGCAGACATGACTTGATGATCAAAAATATACGAGTTATACGATGATGCGAAAACCGTGAAACACGTGAAAATATTGTCTACTGCAAAAGTCAATAAATTGTTTATATTACGAAATTCAACGTGCGCACCAAGCCTCAAAAAGATACTTGTAATAATTGTGTTTTGGGTTAAATCAAATGAATGTTTCGTCGTCACAAAATAGAGCTGACATTAAACAAAAACGATTAGCGCATCAGCAATCGCAAAATTTCTACAAAACAAATTGATAACTTTCAAAAATCGAACTTGATGTCGAATAAAAGTTAGCTTTACTCCATATACCCACAAATATCATTTTTTGTTTGCTCGTAGCATGTAGGCGCGGGCATGCGGACAGCGAGTAAAGGGCAACTCGCTGTCCGACCATGGACCATGCCCGGGTCGACGGCGCGTCGTGTTCCACGCGCGCCACAAAGAGCGTCAGCAATATGACGAGGCCCCCCGTAGAGGGCCGAAGCCTGCCGGGGTCGTGGGACTCATCCCGTTACCGTGACCCCGGTACGTAAAGGGTTATTGAAGGAACACCGTGGATTTTAGTCAGTAAAAGTCTGACAGTCCCTCCCACCCTGCCCGGGGTGGGAGGACTTATTTGATAATTTTACCAAGATAAAAAAAAAAAAAGCATGTACTGTTGTGTAATTTAGGAACACATACTGTGAGCAAAGAGGAAGCGCGCTGTAATGTGTGGTTAGCAGGAGAAGCTGGCAGAAGTGCTCAAGAGGTGGGATCCTAATCAAACATATCACACAAAGCCATGATGGCGAGGTAAAATGTCTGATTTTATGGAGAGATTTGTGTGGTGGTCAGAACCGCAATATAAAATTGATATTTGTGCTGAAAGCAATGTTGAATGAACATCCAATTTTAGACCATATAAATATCTGGAGTTACGGAAATGTTCTAACGAGATACTGCGGCCCCGGACCATAAAGGCAACTGATGGAACAGGGTGGGTTTTTAGTCAGTAAAAGTCTGACACTCCTTTCCACTCAATCCAGAGCGGGAGAAGTCATTTGATTATTTTCCGAAAGAAAACAAAAAGCCCAGATAAATATTAGCTTGCTCCCAAATGATACGAATTTTAAGAAGATAGAGTAAACCTTTAAGCGTCTACAGAGGTTCTATACACCGAGATATTCAGGTTATGAAAACTTGTAGCAAAAGGGATCCAATGTATGACCTACATAGGATGAAAAATGACGGTTATTTGTCACCGTTGAAGTTGGAATTGAAACTTAAAGAAAATGTCATGTCCATAAAATAAATATAGGATTTTAAATATTTTTTTCTTATAATTTTATAGCATAGTAATAAATCAAGAAGGAACCAACCCACAATAGATAGTTTTGCAAAAAGGAACCAACGAGGTTTTAGTCCATTATTATTATTATTTTTAATGATATTCAACAATATTATATTTTCATACATAGAACAAACTATTTTGTATAATATTGTAAAGAAACTTTGTTCAAAATAACACACAATTTCACTGTATACAATGTTTTGACAAAAATGGCTTTTTCTCGAAACTGTCATTGTGTGGCTTGATTCTGTTTTGCATAAGAAGGTCCAATTATAACTGAATTCACTACCAATCATAATTAAAAATTACTCGAGCGTTCAGGCATCCAGTTTGGACTGACCGCATGTCCAACTGGGCCTGGTGAACCGTGGTATAAACTGAACGGCGTTAGCTGAGTTAAGACTACCATACTCAATACAAGGGCGGATCCGGGAGGGGGGAGGCGGTCATGGGGTCATGAGCAGGGTCCAGGACCTAGGTGGACCACTAATTAATTTTTTTAAACATTGTTACTAGATAATACTCGTTTCTGTCGTTGTAAGCGAATATCGGCAGTGGATGGCCAAGTGGTAGCGGAGTTAGGAAATACAAATTATAACTTCTTGTGACTTGACCACGATTATGTGACCCCCCCCCCCCCCTGGCACCAAAGCTGGATCCGCCCTTGACTCAATGCTCTTTATTTTTAACATTTGACTTTCCCAGCTATGTTGTGGTCGGTTTCCAGTCTAACAGGATTTAGCTGAGTACTAGTATTTCCATGGTGCTACTTTCCATCTGATCTTCACAATCCAACAGTAATTGGGTAACACGATACCCTTACTGGAGCAGTTTTTCTGGCTTCTGACTACCCTTCACGGCTGTCAAAGATGGCTTAAAATGCTTTTATACTACACCTGCTTGGAAAGTACCTTGATACTTTATCAAGTTTACGGTAGAAAGTACGTTATTGCATATCGAACAAATATGCGGGGAGAAAACGCATCTGAGCGGGAGAGAAAAGTGTATGAAAATCCATTTCTTACGTGGTTTTTCTTTTTTAATTTTGGGTAAGACTATGCGCCGGTAACCTAAACATCAAAAGCCAAAAATTTTTACAGTGAGTTTTTATCTCCAAGTTCGCAAAATGACACTGGCCACTAGCTGTGTGTTGGATGGTGTCGGGCTGGCAGTGCGACCCTGCGGCGGCAGGATAAACAATTTGAAAAACGAATATGTGAAAATTGCAGACGCTATTGGCGCCATTTGTGAAAACAGTGTTACATTAAGCTTCACTAACTGCAACAATTTCAATATAAATTTCAATTAGTAAAGATTTAGTTTTTTATTTTCCTCGTAGGTGTAGTATAAAGCACTATGTATCACTCAAGAGAAAGTGCGATTCCCGATCTCGGATATTTTAAAGCCCTCGCCTACGGCTCAGGCTTCATACGACACCCTCGACGATAATCGGTCACTTTCTCCTCTCGGTGAACAATGTACTATTCGACGCACGGAGGATTGTATACAACGTGTAACAGAATAAACGCAATTCCTGAAAGTAGTTGGTTCGGAATCGGCTTCTGAATAGATTTCCGTCATAAAAAATAGGTGTTAACATTTGACGGATTTTCTTTTCATTTAACTTAAAATTGAAACACAATATCATTACAAATTAATATAATCCTTAATTCAAGAAAATGCGCTCGTGTGCGTGTCGGCCGCTAACATTGCATGAGTGTATGCGTTTAGTAAGGATAACTGTTTTATAAAAAATATTTAGGTTTGGTTTCAATTTATTTATTTACGGATGTTGTTTTAGACTTATAATTTAATATTCTAATTGGGGTGTCTGAGGTATTGCGCTTGCCTTGTATATTAAGATGGTCACCCATCCATAGACTCACCTCAGCAAGCGTTGTTATTTACCCACGAATTCATCAAAAAACTAGTGTTGCGTTAAGTAACTCGAAGGACCGTGGCGGGAATATAACTTGGGGGTGAACTATTGACCACACACAGTAATGAGTTGACCAGGGTATGAAGAAAGGTTGAGAGGGACTTACTTGGATCATTTTTCTTCACTTTCTTCTTCGGATGTTTAAGCACTTCACTTTTGTCTTTATTTGTCACACTTGTGTATGGCCAACACGGATATTTTGATAGTTTTAGATATATAGCGGTATTTAGTTAATCTCGGCTAGACGCGGGGTGATAACTTGCTTAGCAGGCAAGGGCGCGGGGTGATAACTTGCTTAGCGGGCAAAGGCGCAGGGTGATAACTTCACGATGGTTTCTTCTGGAAGACTCCGAGACAGAATATTGTAGAGGTAATTATACCTTTTTCTTGCCACAGCATCTGTACGGTGATTGGCCGGCGTTGAAACCGCCAATGAGCGGCGCGTGCGGCGAATATCTCCTCTCTCATTCGTGGGAAGTGTATAGGAAGGAAGGAATGATTGGTCAACTCAAAAACCGCGGTAAAAATATGAATCTGTATTCTAACATGCGATACGTTCGGATATATGTTAGTAGAAAGTTATAAACTAAATAAAACTTGCGCAAGCAACTAGCTTAATATAAGCGTACTAATACAACATTTTATTTTTGACATAGCCATCTAAAAGAATCTCAACAATACGAAAAAACATCCCTAGCGGCAAGTATAAAAAACCTATTCAAACCCATCTCATTTGTGTTCGTCTTTAGCAGCATCTTATAAGAGAAATACACCAAAAACTCTTATTTTGCCGGAAATTGGTTCGCTCCTAATTATCTCCTCAAACTTCAGGATTAACGAACTCGAAACGAGTAAGGAGAGTGTGGTGGGAGTAAATTACATGCGTTTAACTTCATTACGTCACGCAAAGGTTCAGACCCTCACTTGTGTTACGTGCCGCCGACCCTAACTTATAAGGGTTTGTTAAAAGTACACAACTTACTATGCTTTGTTTATTATGTAGTGTTGAGAATGTTTATGTGTGACAACAAAACAAAGAAGGAAGTAATTAGATAGAAAGTTATTCGTTATTTGATGACAATATTTGGAAGAAAAGAAAACCACATGACTGGATTCATATATTCATATAAAATTTTAGGTTGCATATTTCAATACGAAACGACTGAGGTTCTGTTCTCCTAGCTAGGCTTAGTAATAGCCTGTGTTAAAGAGAGACAGCGCCGATTGCCTGATTTGTCGATGAAGAAGATATTTTATATTATCTGATAGAAATTATACTTAAGTGATTATTACACAGGAAGCATCACCTGAACATAAGGGGACTTAAATGTGGCAGTTAGAGCTACAGTTTTTGTATAGCTCCCCATGAGGTCAAATTATTTTCTGTTGCATTGTAGGTACACATTGCGAAACTCAAAGGTGAGTTAATTAGAGTATTCATCGTAATATCAATCATCATGATAAGTATTTGTGACTACCTATTGCTCGGTGATTTCATTGTTATTATTACCTTATTTGAGACATTGCGGTGATTAACATGTTAACAGCAGTATAATTAGATTTTATATTTTTTTTTATTTTGATATTTAATTTAATTGTGTCTAATTCATTATTTAACTTAATTCATATTAATATAATATTTATTATATGACGATATTTAACAGCTCTGAATCTTATTGTTAAAAAATTATATAGGTAATATACAACGTGTAATTTAAAGGGTATATACATACCAAGTGCATGGCTTCTTTGGATGATAACAAACGATATGGCAAGGGTTTTGTAATCCTAAGTCTACGTGTGTAGAACTTATTACAAATTCCAATACACTGATACCAGAGACCGAATTTTTCAAATTAAAAAGAACGAAAAGAATTATCGTGTTATTGGCAAGTAACGTGGAAAGTTATTGACCCTCGTAGTGCTGTGACACGTTTGTTATGATTGGTATTCAAGAAATATATGAAACCAATAATTTGGTATCAATTCTTTGAGTCAGTTATTTTGTGCTGAAACTGTACATAGAGACTCCATACCAGATGTTGTCTTCAGCCCTTTTGGATAGATGCGGGGTTTCCGTTACACGTTGTATATAATCATATTTAGTGTATGTTATTGTGATTGTTCGATTCCCCGACTTGCAAAAAGAGCTATTGGGTTTTTCTGTAAGGAATTTAACAGTAGTAGCCTGGAGATTGGAAGTTGGCGGTGTGATACCCCCGGGCCTCGGAAAACAGAGGTATTCCTCGAAGCGCTACCATTTTGAAGCGCACCTAATGAAGCGCTCCTTTTTTATTCCTCGGAGCGCTCCTTTTAGTAGCGCTCCCGATACCATGTTACCGGAAAAGGAGCGCTCCGAGGAATAAAAAAGGAGCGCTTCATTAGGTGCGCTTCAAAATGGTAGCGCTTCGAGGAATACCTCGGAAAACACGATAAGCTGTTGGAAAAATGGACGCAATAAAAAACCGTAATAAGCCTACTTAGAAATGTCTAATTATGCTTATTACGGTTTTTTCTTGTGTCACGTAACTTTTACACACCATCTTATCTTACTTTTTACTAATATTATAAATGCGAAAGTTTGTTAGGATGGATGTAAAGGGTGTCTCGAAATGTTTTTCGTTTTTGAATTGACCAATACACGCCAACCGCAGGTAGCAAAGGGAGGGGAGTGGTCTCTAACGCTTGGCTTTATAAAAACAACGATTCCTACACTATTGTTCGTCGTCTCTACAGGATACATTTTGATTTAACAAACTTAAAACATGTGCCAAATGCCAATCTAATTAAGCATTGGGTGTGAAACTTTGAAGAGACTGGGAATACAACGCCGGACAAATCGTATGGGCGCAAAAGGACATTAAGAACGAGCATAAACGTCGACCGCGCTCGCCATTCTGTTATGGACGACCCACGATTGCGCGCAATCTCAAGGACTGTCGTGGATCACTCTTAATTTGAACAAATATACGGTTCATCGCATTATTTTGAAAGACACTACATTTTCACCCCTATAAGATTGTTATTGTTCAAGAAATGAAGCCTGATGATCCTGATAAACGAGTCGAATTTTGCAAGACAATGAAAAACCGTTTAAACGAATCGAATTCTCACATCAACGGTCACATGAATAAACAAAATTGCAGATACTGGGCTTCTGAGAATCCGCTAGAATTACATCAGAAGCCCTTGCACTCGTCATAAGTTGTTGTTTGGGCTGCCATATCAAGTTAAGGAATTATCGGTCCTTATTTTTTCGAGGATGACCGAGCTCGAAATCAGACCGTTAATTCTGATCGATATTGCCATATGATCCGAACTTTTTTGGCTACAGAAATGCAAAACCAGTATGGCTACAACCACAACACCTTTTTCCAGCAAGATGGAGCCACTTCTCATGTTACAAATGACTCATTAGCTGCTCTTCACGATTTTTTCCCTGGAAGAGTGATTAGTTGCCCAGGATACATCAACTGGACACCGAGGAGCCCTGATTTAACGCCTGCTGATTTTTTCCTATGGGGCTACCTAAAAAGTAAAATTTACAATCCATTGCCACCCAACCTGAATGTTTTGAAGCAAAGAATCACTAAAGAAATCAACTCTATTCCAAGAGCGATGCTCCAGCGAGTGACTGAAAATTTTAGCTCCAGGTTTAATGAGTGTGAACAAGTGAATGGTGCGCATTTGCAAATGGTTGTTTGTCATAAATAAACTTCAAGAACTGCTCTTTAATTTAACAATAAATAAAACTAGTTTCAATTGATATTGTTGTTTTTATTTAACATCTAAAAACGGAAAACATTCTAAGACACCCTTTACATATGGATGTACGGAAGTTTGTTGCTCTTTCACGTAAAACGACTGAACGGATCTAAATGAAAATCGGTAAGTAGATAGTTGACATTTTGTAATAACACTTAGCCTTTACTTTTTATCCTGGAATCCCCACGATTTACGCGGGAGATCTCTCCCACGCAAATGCAGTCGCAAGCAGAAGCTAGTAAACATCAATGGTTTGATATTTTTTTTGTTGTCAAATACAGTTTAGGGCAACAACAAACAATTTGAATAACAGTACCAACTTGGGGATTTGGTCCCTCCTATGTTTTACCCCTCGACTACCCGTAGATACAATGACAGGTATATTTTGTAAGTCATTTTGAGTGCATGTAGTTGACACTTTTAGATTACATACTTTATGGTACTGTGATTATGGCCTATTCACTCTTATATAAAGCAGGCCAGTGTCTCAGCAAATGTGAAAGGTCTTAATGGATCTACAGAGCTGCCTGAATGAGTACTTTTGGCCGAAAGGTGTCGTTTATCGACGTTTCCGCGATACCTCACAGCGAAACGTGACGTGAAGTGATAGTTTTATTAACAGTATTTTGTTTAACTTAGCATTGGTTTTAGTTAACCCCTCAAGACAGTGTCAACAGTACACAGTTTGTACATAACGTCACGGCTCGCATATGACGAAGTATTTTACGTTTATGTTGCAAGTAACACGATGTGGCTGTATCATTTGACTAATCGATTCATACTTGACCGGTTTTAGTAACATTTTAAAGGGAAAACCACTAAAATGAACCAAAAAAATGTTTACAAAATGCATCTGTGGTTTTTGTTGTAACGCCGCAGACTTTTTCGTTGTATTATCAAATAGTTTTTATTACTTTTTATAGTCTCGAAGTGGAATAATTTGTGTTAACATCATCTACACATTATTGTGTTATCGTGTGTTTTTTCGTGAATATGGGTTTTTTCATGTGTATGACTTCGAATATGAGTGAAAATTATAAAAGTGAAAACATATCACATCACTGCGAGATAAGGTCAGTTTTATTTGCTTATTGAATGATATAAATAGTAAGATAAACTCATAACGAAGCCAGGAAGGTATAATATATACCCTGATAATGGCCATAAATTGCCGGTTTATCATTTTTTCTGAAGTCCTACCCAAAAATCAAAAAACACATCAAACATGCGACATTCGAGGGGTTAAGTAATATGTATAAGTTTATTTTATATGGTAAAGTATATAAGTATTTTATATAGTATGGGCCAAGTTTATCTGAAATAAATGAAATGATTTGTTGATTATATTATGGTTTTATGTTATGCTACAGTCGGCAAAATTGATGAGAATGAATTCAACTAAGTACTTGGAATTTATCTATACAGGTTTTTCTATAATAATAGATTATATCATGTTTGTCTTAACTATCTTATTTGTGTAGTGATTGTTAGTTTATTTACAATTAAGCTGATCTAAATCAAATATACTGTTAACCTCACGGTGGTGAAAGCAATTCGACCTACGGCATAAAGGAGACCGAAAAAGAGTCCATACTACTAGTTTTGTTACTCCTCCTGAGACTACAATAAATTTCCAGAAAGGTTCTGTTACCACAAACTGGTACTATTTCTAGTGCACTAATGATGCGCGCAATTTTGAAAACAAATGCAAAATTTTCACTGTGAAACGTTATTTGAAACGCTTGTTGCAGCGTGATTTGGAATATGGATATTTATAAATATCTTAGCCTCCAACCAGTATCCTATTGAGCGAGGATGGCATAAATAATTATTTAATGCGACAAAGTTTTTCTTTTTATTTAAAAAAAAACAGGTGTGCAATTCACACGTGATAGAAGTGAAACCTTAAAAAAAAACATGTGTGCAATTCACACGTGGTAGAAGTGAAACCTTCAAAATATTTATGTGTCTGTCTCTTTTTACTGTCGCTTTTTCGTTTTATAAACTTTCAAATCACAACGATGCTAAAGAAGTTTTCACTTCAAAAAATGTATGTCTGTCTCTTTTTACCGTCACTTTTTCGTTTCATAAACTTTCAAATCACAACGATGCTAAAGAAGTTTTCACTTCAAAAATTTATGTGTCTGTCTCTTTTTACTGTCGCTTTTTCGTTTCATAAACTTTCAAATAACAACGATGCTAAAGAAGTTTTCACTTCAAAAAGATTACTAGCAATGTGGATAGAATTCAAATTACTAGTAATTCTGTTAACCCCTCCAACTAAGCCAAATATGCTTTTGTCTGGAGTGGATTCACAGCAATAGTGTAATGGGTAGGGTTAGAACCCGTGATCACATTTCCGACACTTTAGCCATTACGCTATTGACGCTTATAAGTTAACCTGACTATGTAACCATAATATCTCAAACACTATTTAACACCATTTTTGCGGCATGTTCCAAAAACATACAAAACCCAGTCAAGTGAAACTGGTACTGCTTCGTAATTTTAATTAAAATTAAATGTATGTAGTAGTATAAAAAGCAATTAAAATCTACTCGCATTTAAAATAAAGCCAATTAGCACATACCTACCTTTTCTCGATAATTTACAATCAAACCGTCGACTTTGACAAGCCTCTTGAAACTGCAGTTTATTTTCGCAGTACCCACTCACGAATATTTGTTTTATTTTGCATTAATCATACATAAATTTATTCCGTCAACTGTAAGGCAAGTGGGATTATGAAGCTCGAAAGTATATTACTCATTTTATTTAAAACAAATAATATTTAAAATTTTAAGTAACCCCTACAACCTTGAAACAGTTCTTGATAAATTGTAGTTAAGAACCATCTCGATCACATCAGCTTTCTAACAAAAAAAACCGCATCATAATCGGTCCATTCGCTTAGGAGCTATGATGCCAACGACAGACACCAGACACACAGACAGGTCAAACTTATAACCCTTCTTTTTGTATCGGGGGTTAAAAAATTAAAAAACGTTGCCCCACATTAGGAACTCTTTTGAAGTCCATACAATCTGTACTGGTCAAATCATATGAGAAATGAAGACGAGATAAAATCATATGTTGGTTGTAGCATTAGAAGCTCCCTGCCGGGGTCGTGGGACTCATCCCGTTACCGTGCCCCGGTATGTAAAGGGTTATTGAAGGAACACCGTGGATTTTAGTCAGTAAAAGTCTGACAGTCCCTCCCACCCTGCCCGGAGTGGGAGGACTTATTTGATAATTTTACCACGTTAAAAAAAAAAAAAAGCATTAGAAGCTCCAACCAAATCGGAATTACACAACTTAAGCCCTTAAAGAATTATAACAGAAATTATACGAAGAATTTATCAGAAATGATAGTCACTAACTAGAAAACTAAGAAAAGGGTGTTTTTATTGAAAACGGCTATATACTTTTCATACATATTCAGATACACTACTACAAAATAGACAATCTTCATCTACAAGGGAAGCTAAAGGTAAATATTTCATAGCCATGTATGAGGCTCATCCACTTACGTTAGCCGGGGCAGAAATCATAACGTACAATCCAACATGCGAACGTAAAGAATATCATTCATAACAACCGTATGATGTCTTGTTCCGTGTATTATATGATTTATTAAATAAAATGTAGAATGATATTACAGTAAAATTGCTTACACACGCAAGACAAGCCGGTGACTTCTACAACGTGTAACGGAAACCCCATATCTATCCAAAGGGACTGAAGACAACATCTGGTATGGAGTCTCTATGCAAAGTTTCAGCACAAAATAAGTGACTCATAGAATTGACCCCAAATTATTGGTTTCATATGTTTCTTGAATACCAAACTTAACTAAAACGTAAATAATAACAAACGTGTTACAGCACTATGAGGATCATCACTTTCCACGTCACTTGCCAATAAAATGATAATCCTCTTCGTTCTTCTAAATTTGAAAAATTCGGTCTCTGGTATCAATGTATTGAAATTTCTAATATGCTTCACACATGTTCACATAGGATTAGAAAACCCTTGCCATATCGTTTATTATCATCCAAAGAAGTCGTGCACTTTACCTGTATATACCCTTTAAATTACACGTTGTATAAAGCTGCTTGAGTTGCTGGGGTGCACTTACTACTTTATCAATCTTTCATAGAGTAATCACTAAATTATTACGGGAATAAATCATCAAATGCCTCTTCCCAATCTAGGGTGGAGGGGAAGAGAGTGTAAGACTTCTACTGACAAAAAAACCCACCTTATTCCTTCAGTGGCCCTTGTGGTCCGGAGCCGTGGTATCTCAATAGAAAATTCCCGCAATCTCAGCACGCAATGGTCCTATGGACACCCTTTAATACTGCTGACTGTTCTTTGAGGTACGCGTGGAACACGGTACACCGCCGAAACAGGGCTTGTCTTTACTGGATGGTAAAGCTACCCCTGCTCGCCGTCCGCAAGCCCGCGCCTACGTTGGCGGGAGATGGGCTCGCGATCCCCGACGCGAGAGGTGTTTCCCGCGGCGGCGGCGGAGGAAGAAACTTGTCTCTCCGTCACATGTTCAGACTCCTCCTTTGCTAGCATGACTGTTTTGTAGAAGGATGCAACTGGATCTCATTCTACGTCATCTCACACCATGATCTGAACCAAGGCTGGGTGCGAGAGCTCGCCGCCGCCGATCTTACCTACACGTGGAGATTGCCTCCACGAGAAGATCGATTCTGATGCTGAGAATGGTTTAGTATTTGAGATTGATTTCATGATTATCTGTCAGTTTGAGTACTTTATCCGGCCTAACCAGACGTTGGTATTGGTGCTACGATGAGAAAAAAATATCTAACAAATGCTTGCACTATCTGGAAAGGTCCACTAAAACATGTGTGGTTCTTTGCTCAAAAAATCATCAGTCATTAACCTGCATGGTTTTTAAATGATTTGGCCAGTACGTATGGTATGGACTCAGAAAGAGGGATTGATCTCTGAGTTTGTTTCGATGTTTCTGAGGATAGTCACAAAATGGACGTATAAAAGTGTAATTTAACAAACAAATAACAAAATAATATCATTATTCGATCTTAACGAATATAGGAGCACCTTTATGCTCTTTGTCTGTATTTATATTTTTATCTTGTGTGTACTATAAATAAATAAATAAGTACCTGTAGACTGGTTACTTTTTATCACAGAAACCCTTGGTTGGTACCCTTAAATTTATTATTTCGCTTCCACGTGGGCGAAGCCGATTACAGAAGGTAGTTAAATTATGATATCCATATTAATCCGAGGAGAGTAAAGTAAATACTTTTCCCACACAAATTAAAACTAAAATAACGGAGCCGAGCAATAGTTTGAAGGTAGGTTTCTATTTTATATGGGTCATGGACCTGAAATAAATAAATATTATTTTATTTATTTAAAAACTAACTTGTTGGTTTCATAATCATAATATTTCAATCAAATCTAATATTTTTACACAGTATTAGTATTCATAGCCGAGCTTTTACAACGGTGAACTTCATTATGAATTGCCCGATACCTACTGATTTATTTTTATTGATAATAGGCTCGCGTTTGACCACCATCTCACCTGATGGTAATTAAATATGTAGTCGAAGATGAAGCACTAAGAAGTAATCTATTCATTCTTGACTTAAAGGCCCCCAGATTATAGATATCAGGAAACCAGACTCCGACAGGGAATTCCACTCTTTAATCGTACGCACAATGAAAGTATTCCCAAAACTTTTTGTGCGTATAGGTGAGATGTCCACCATGTAACTGATTTTTTAGTAGCTGCGTTACTTAGTAATATTTGGACATCTTGATTAGAATAACCTCAAGCATTTCTGAAATCGCGCTTTTTTCTTGCCAAGTAAGTAGTTGTAACGTGTAATGAAACATTTGGGAAAACACAATTATTATGAAATTACAGATCTGTCTGTAATTTCATAATAATTGTGTTTTCCCAAATGTTTCATTGAAGAAATTGAAGTGCCTGCACTTCAATTTTATTTAAATGTGTGTATAGGTACATACTATTATCACATGAATAATTATTGTGCGAGTGTGTAAACAATGAAAGCTTGACAAATGGGGGCGAGGGGAGCAAAGACTCGCATTCACTAATTTCAATGTGTTTAATCATTTGCAATAACTTTAAGGCCAAGGACATAACAGAGAACTACGATTTAGACCAAAGAAACTAGTGTGGCCTGAATTCGAGTTTAGCTTCTAAAATAATTATCGCTGTGTAAGTAGGTATGTCACAAAATGTCTTTAAGCGACTGAATAAAATTTGATGATTTTTTTTGTACGTAGTTGTGAGTGGGTCAATTACCCTCTACCCATTAGTTAAGTTTTACAGAAATGTGAAATTTACATTTCATGCACATAGGTACAAAAGCGGACTTAATGCCGTAAACATTCTCTGTCAGTCAACCAAGGGTTGTGCAGATTTTTATTTCTACCAAAAGCCTATATTCGACATGGTAACCTCTTTTGAATCGCTAGTATATCAGAAAAAAAAAACAATAATTTATTCGAAGCGTTAATAGCCTAAATAAAATAAAAAATCAAAATTATTTTATTTTACTTAGGCCTACTTGGGCACTCATAAAACATCAGAAGTTCGTGCACGGTTCGCAATTGAAACCGGAAAGAAACTCCACGGTTACTCTCTTTAAAAAAATATTGATTTTCGCAATCTTTGCATAATAGGTACAATTTTCTTAGGTATGACAGGACAGTATAGACCAATTGACATTATACAATGTAATAAAATCGATCAGATCAGAAATGAATCTCAGAGTCTATAATGTTCTCACATTCACATTAAAAATTAGCTTTACAAAACTGCAAATAAACTAAAGCAAAGCACATAAGAAAATACATATATATACCAGTAAAATAAAATAAAAATATCAACACTAAGCACACACACAAAAAGTGGAGTTGTTAATAGAAAAAAAGAAAAAAGAAAAGAAAATAAAATTTATTTGACCCAGATGTAAAGGCACACAATAAATACAAAAAAAAAATAAACTAAAAAAGTAATTCAATAAAACTAAATAATATAATAATATATAGCTTCTGGGGGTAACATTAACTTCTACCCTCAATTTTGGCCCGTTTATCGAGGCTAAGGCTCAACTAGCATCAAAAAAGTTGGGAATCCTAGCAAAGGTGAGACAGTACTTCACACCCGAACAGCTGCTCAATCTCTATCAAGCCCAGGTTCGGTCGTGTATGGAGTACTGCTCTCATCTTTGGGATGGATCTGCTAAATACCAACTGGACGCGCTTGAGTCTATCGAGAAGCGGGCCAAAAGACTCATTGGCAACGATGCACTGGTCGAATCAAAGCTCCAGAGCCTTGAACATCGACGACGAGTTGCAAGTCTATCGGTTTTTTATCGGTTACATTTCGGGGAGTGTGCGATGGAATTACACAATTTAATTCCAACAAGCCCGTTCCATCATCGGACTACGAGACAAACGGCGAAGCGCCATCGTTACATGGTGGACATCCCACCCATACGCACCAAACGTTTTGGGAATACCTTCATTGTGCGTACGGCTAAGGAGTGGAATTCCCTGCCGGAGTCTGTGTTTCCCGATAGCTATAACCTAGGAGTCTTTAAGTCAAGAGTGAATAGGTTACTTTTAGGTAAGCGTGCTCCATCTTCGACCACATCATCACTTACCATGTCGCCAGTATCTTGGGTACGTTGCCTGCTGACAGCGTTGAGGAACAATTTTTTTATAGTTTGTATTTTAGTATATAATTATGTATATTTGTTTGGAAATAAAATTTGTGATTCCCTTACCAAAAAAAAAAAAAATATGTATGTGAGGATAGAAGATAATTGAAGATTCTTGTTTATGGTACCGAAATGACTAATGAGTATTATAAAATTAAAACAACAACCTATTTAAATAAAACAGCGTTGCGTATGCCTCACGGCTGATCTTTATACAATAACGCAGTCACAATAAGCCAGGGAAGCCACGTGTGCAGAAGGAATCATTGCCAAACAGTCTTATCTTCAACGTAGTCCTTAATATATCCTTTTTCAAATGGACACGTTTGATATGGATTTTAATCTTCCCCTCGCTAAGTTCTGTCACAGACTTTGGCAACTTGTTATAGTGTATGCTGTTTATAAGGAATGACTTGCTTGTCTTGGCTAATCTGCATTTGGGTGTAACAATTTCATGTTTAATGCACGTGTTTATTGTATGGAGATCGCTTCTTATCTTAAAAAGTCCTATGTTTTTGCGTACATACAATATGCTTTCTAATAACTAAAGAGAAGGCTAAGGCTAAGATATCGGAGTCGCAGGTTTGAACTCCACCTGTTACACTATTGCGTTTAGCTTAGTTCGTGGGGTTAACAAAATTGCTAGTAATACCACACCACATTACTGGTTCTCTTTTAAAAAAAGGTTTCACAAAACTCCAAAATCCATTATTCTCTCTTCATGTCCGTGCATTAAAATGATGCATATCATCAAGTTCATAATATTTCACTCGTCAGGGTATATTTAAATACATCGGCCGTCCGTTATGCACTCAGAGGCGATCGGTTTCAACTGTTCTCTGCGATAAGCACACACATTTAATAAACAGAACTTAACGATTGCATAATCTGTGAAATATTTACAACATTATGTTTCCTTTGAAACCCATGGTGTAAGTTTTTGGACACACGGGTAGTCGAGGACAGAAGGGGTGGAGTTTTTGGTCAGTACGAGTCTGATAGGTCTCTCTGTCTGCCCCCAGGGGGAAGGACATCCATAAGGATTGCGAACCCTTAAAAGATGTCTTGGAACCGTAGTTGTTATCCCTGCGAATTTGTAAATCTATATAATAATATATGTATATTCAATCAATCCGTTTTACTTATATTTCACGATTATTTGAAGACATAGTTGGCGCAGTGGTTGAGAGATTGATTGCTGCTTATCGTGTCGCGGGTTCAGTTCCCGCACCGGGTCAAATGTTTGTATGGCTTACAAATATTTGTTCCAGGTATTTGTAAAAAGCGCCCACGATACAGGAGAAATTCCTAGTGTGATAATGTTTTTTTTACCCTACTGCAAAAGAAGGGTTATGTTTTTTGGACGTATCTTGTATGTATGTATGTTTGTATGTATGTAATATTCTTTATTGCCTCTGTTTAGTCCCAAACGTGTTTCCGAACGCATCTTTTTTTTTGACATAAGGAATTGTCTATTGATTTTTATTTCTTGTTGGAACTAACCGCGCGTTGAGAGATTGATTTATTGATTTTGTAATTGTGAATCCGGGCTAATCCTAGTTGCTATCGACAAGTTGGTCGTAATCTAGTAAACCTCGAACTGAGTAATCCCCTTTTGAGTTTAACCTGGGATAATTTTGTGTTTTGGAACCATAACGCCGAATTGAGGTTAGACTGAACCGGCCCGTGAAAATTGGTGATATAGCTGCATGAATTTGGTGCGAAGTTGTGCTATACTACGGCCTGGACCACGCTGCGAAGACCTGCGTCTACTTGTGACCGCCGTGACACCACTTGACACCATTACACACTCAAATACACTGACGCACACACACCACGGACGTGATCTGAAAACAGGTCCCTCGCTGTCGTCAACCAGCCTTGGGTAAGTGTATATTATAAGATTAAATATTTTTTGTAGAGCAACGTAATTTAGGGCTCCACGTAATCGTGGACAGTTCAGCCATCCAGTTTCGTTGCGCTGGTTGCGGGACCGAACAACCTCATATCTCCAGAAACGCTGAACGGATTTACTTAATTTAGGTATCGTTAGATTCGTCTCAGCAGCCCAAGTGTTCTTAGACAGGTGACGTTAAAAAAACAAACATGGCGGCTATGCGATGCGATATCAAATTAAAGGGCACAACGCAAGGTTTTCAAAAAGGTATATCATGATAGATAGATAGATAGAATATACTTTATTGTACACCAATAATTGAATCTCACTTAAATAACAATATTGTAAAAAATTGGTTGCAATGGCGGTCTTATCGCTGAGAGCGATATCTTCCAGACAACCTTTGGAAGGACTTTATGAGCTTTAATTAAAATGGGGAGGGCTATATTAGTGTACTACTGTACAAATATTCATGAATAACGGAAAAACTAATAAAAATACAACAAATATATATATATATATAAATACAATACATAAGTACATAAATAAATATATAATGTGTTCTTTAATATCATGTGGAGAAAGCAAAGGAATAATCATAAGTTTGAAATAAAATGATTGGCAACCGAGCTTTTAAAAACAGCAAGTGCCTGAGCTTGTCTTACTGACACCGGCAATCCATTCCACAACCGAATGGCCTGCACAGTAAACGACTGGTCGTAAATTTTTGTGGAATGCGTAGGCATCAAAAGTCTCAAATTCTCTGATGATCTCAAATCTCTAACATGTGTGTCATGAAGGAACTTAAAACGTTCTTTGAGGTAAAAGGGAGTCGTTGGATTGAAAAGAATACTGTAGAGTAATGATAAAATATGTGCATTCCGGCGAAGGCGAATAGGCAGCCACTTGAGTTTAGTGCGAAACTCAGAAACATGATCATATTTGTGCAATCCAAATATGAATCTGATACAAAAATTTTGGAGTCGCTCAAGCTTATCTAGCTGCACTTCAGTTAGATCTGGATAACTTGCATTAGCATAGTCAAGGATAGGGAGAAGAAGAGATTGGGCAAGCGCAGTTTTAGTAGCAGTCGGTAGGAAATTGCGCAATCTGCGTAAAGACCCCGCAGAGGCGAACAGTTTCCGACTCACTTCTTGCAACTGGGGACCCCAAGACAAATCTTTATCATTACCGTAATAAAAATAATAAATACAATGAGAAATTTTAAAAATTCAATGGGAAAATTTAAAAATATGGACTTTGTCCTTTTACTTTCTGAATCCGGTGGGGTGCCAATGTGACACGATCGGGGAATCTAAAAAAATGTTAAGTAATTAATATTAAAACTAAAACTCTGAAAATAAAAACGTGATGAAAAAATCTAAAAAATCAAAAAGCTCAACTGAAACGCAAGAAACAAGCACATTTTAGCAAGCGGAACCGGTACGATTTAAAAAAATTATAATATGTTCGATTGAGTCTCGCCTGCTTGTCACTTTTTAAAATAAAAAACTTTTTAGCAAAAAATAGAACCGACTTCCATATAAAAACACTACAAAGGCATAAATAACTTTAATTTCGGAAGGCGGTGTCAAAAACGAAAATATATACAAAACTAAAGACACCGCCTTCCGAAATTAAAGTTATTTTTGCCTTTGTAGTGTTTTTATATGGAAGTCGGTTCTATTTTTTGCGAAAATGTTTTTTTTCACGCTTTTTAGTGGGTCGGTTTGTAATTTATCTAGTTACAAAAGCCAAAATGTCAACTACTTATCACCTTTTACAAAATATTACTTTTCCCGGTGCAGAGCCGTTAATTTTTGAGGAGTTCTCCTGGTACATCACCATCAGCTCTACTTCACCATATGCATTGTGACGAGCATAAAGTGCTTAACATCCATATTCAAGTAATCTAATCGCAATCAACGAAATACTTATTATTGAGTAGTTTCGGTGGCCATCTGGGGTCTTCATCATCAGTTCCACTTCCTCAAATGGTGCTTTTCGACAGCAACTGCACAAGGTACTATAAGAAATACCCAAAACGCTATAGGTGTGCCTATAATATTTGAAGAGTTCCCTCGATTTCTCCATGATGCCATCATCAGATCCAAACGTGACGACAGTGGGACCAACTAGAAAGTATACCCTTTCAAACAAAAAAAGAATATTCCAAATCGGTCCAGCCATCTCCGAGTTATGAGGTAACATATATACATATATACATACAACATACAACATACAACATATATACATTAAAAAAAAAGTTCAAGGCGAATTGTAAACCTCCTTTTTTTGAAGTCGGTTAAAAATGTGCTTGTTTTATATTACAGGTGGGGGCTTTTGTCCCTGCAGTGGGAACGTAATAGGTTGAATTTTTTTTATAGGATCTCGTGGCTAAAAATAGAAGCTGCACGGGTGGATATTAAAGGTTAAAGGTCGGTCTGTCGATTTGTGTGTGACCATTTTAACATATTGAGAATCCTCTCGTGCCTCGAAGGTATTTTAAGCCGTTGCTCCCAGTTATCATTTGGACATCTTTGACAGTCGTTACTGGTAGTCAGAAGCCAGAAAATCTGACTCTGGTCTGGCGAAGGGGTATTGTGTTACCCAGCTAAGGGATCGAAGAGGTTGATGTGCAATCGCTTCATATAAAACACCAGTACTCAGCTGCATCGGGTTAGACTGCGAAAAGGCTAAGCAGATGATGATGACTAGTTTAAATTTTTGTATCCATAGAAATATTGTGAGGTGTACAATAAAGTATACAACGTGTAATTTAAAGGGTATATACATACCAAGTGCATGGCTTCTTTGGATGATAACAAACGGTATGGCAAGGGTTTTGTAATCCTAAGTCTACGTGTGTAGTACTTATTACAAATTCCAATACACTGATACCCGAGACCGAATTTTTCAAATTAAGAAGAACGAAAAGAATTATCGTGTTATTGGCAAGTGACGTGGAAAGTGATGACCCTCATAGTGCTGTGACACGTTTGTTATTACTGGTATTCAAGAAACATATGAAACCAATAATTTGGGGTCAATTCTGTGAGTCACTTATTTTGAGCTAAAACTTTGCATAGAGACTCCATACCAGATGTTGTCTTCAGTTCTTTTGGATAGATATGGGGTTTCCGTTACACGTTGTATAATAAATAATTAACTAATAAACAAATGAATGACGGATTCTGCATTTGCACCTACCTATTCTTGCATTTACGATTCTCAGTCGTAATGTTTGTCGGAAAGAATAGTTAGTTTTTTATTATATTTCTCGTCTCCACACTCCAGTTGACGTGATTAGTCATAACTGGAAGGAAAATACCTAAAATTGTGGTACTAGATTATGGAGCTCAGATAGTCTCTCCATGAAAAACTAATATTCAGTAAACAATTTGTTATTTTTTATCTTACTTTAGATACGCATGTATCATCCGTGATACAGACTATTAGACGGCCTCAGTTTGCCTAACACTAAGAGCCCATTCTCAGGCACTTTCCATATAATTCAAGACTAATTAAGTCTACTCAGGCTGTAACGAGGACCAAGTGACAAAGGTGGTAATTAGGGTCCCTTTCTAACTGAAACATTAAAATTTCACCTTCACTCGAGTAACGAGTCATTAACAACTCTTTGATGCATACTAATTGTGTTTGCTTTTGAACGTAATTATAATTAAAGATGGATTCAAAGTGCACGCTGCAAGTAAAGTAAGAATTCTCTAAGGTTGTTTTCTTTTTACGTTCATTGTTTTTTGCTTGAGTGCCTGTTAAAAGCGGAGTAAATTTTCTTAGTGTTCAGTAAGAAGCTAAGGATTGTGAGATCCATTAAAAATGTGAAAAACTTGGTGAAAGACATTATATAGCCAACATACTTCCTACCTACCTATAGGAAGGTAACTGATAACATTAAATATATAAGTCAATTCAGTATTATGAATTTGGAACTGTCTATACTTACGTCTGTTCGCGTATTTCTCTGCTATTTGTGGATCGATTTTCAGAACTTCTTTTATTCAAAAGCCTACTTACTCTTTTAAGGTGGTAATATTGTCTCTATAATAAGCTTCAGAACCCCATATGACATTGTTACCATATAATGAGCATTGTAAAAAAAGGTTATTTAAAAACTCTAAAAAACCCGACTGCTCAACTGAAATGCAAGAAACAAGCACACTTTTATTTCAAAAAGTGACAAGCAGGCGGACCCATCCCATTAAAAAAAATATGTTCAATTGGATCCCGCCTGCTTGTCACTTTGAAATAAAAATGTGCTTGTTTCTTGCATTTCAGTTGAGCAGTAGTAACTTTTTTTTTTTCAACTTTTAAATTAAAATATTAATTAACATTTTTTAGTTTTCACGGTCGTGTCACATAGGCACCCCACCAGATTCAGAAAGTGAAAGAGCTAAGTTTAATTTTTAAACTTTCTCTTCGTATTATTTTTGCTAGTATTACACTAATGATAAACCTACATAATACCTTTTTGAAATCTTTGTGTCAAGTCCCTTAATTTGATATCCATTTTGAAGTATTCAAAAAAATTTTTTTTCTAACTGTGTATGTGTATTGGCTTCGTACAGCCCCCATGTTTGATTTTTTCAAGTGTCACCTATCCAAGAATACTTGGGCTGCTAAGACAAATCTCAATTATGTGAATCTGTTCAGCGGTTCTGGAGATTTGAGGTAATAAAGAATATTGTATACATACAAGATACGCGCGAAAAACATAACCCTTCCTTTGCAGTCGGGTAACAAAATCTGTTGAATTTCCTACGAATAAATAAATTAATAAATTCAAACTCTGATGATGAGATCCCAGGGAAAGCCTCTATTTTATAAGCACATAGGTACACCCCGCGCATACCCTGGAATTGGGCGTACGTGAGCTCTCAAACTATTCATAAGCTTGGCACCGACTTCAACCAGATGAGTAGGTACCTATTGTGATGGTACGCCTATCCTCAGGCCTCCAGTAACGGTAAAGATAACGTTCTTGTTGTCATCCCTCCAAGGTTCTGTATTGGCTCGCGTGGATCGTCTAGTCTGTTTGTTTGTTTGTGAATATATTAAGAGAGAGAGTCTATTTCCTTAATTAGCCTTTGGTGATCAATACTGTGTTTAATCTAGGAAGGATCGAACTTCCTTACACCAGTGTTTAAAGGGACAATACTGCATCATGAGAGTCATTTCGGGATTTAATCAATAATTAGATTTAGATTTACCACAGGTCAATCTTGAGTACACTCCACTGCGCGAACAATGTAGACTTATCAATCATTCTACTCGATAATGCGGAGCTTGTCTCTACGCGTCTATTTTATTATTTAGTACAATATTCAATTAATCTTCCTTGGATTCAATAAAAGACTTTCCAAGATAAACTCAATTTGACACGTTAGAATGATTGTGTAAGTTGATACATGTGTGTTTGTGCTCGTTTGAGCCACCGCGTCTGACTGATATCGTTCTAGCATGGGGAAACCTGCACCGCGATACGGTCTTTAATCATTGTTATGGGGGGCAATCTGACTCCCTATTTATTCGCTAAGGAGCGCTAGTCATTCCCCTCTTCCCGTGATACACAGGCTGGTACTTGCATTTTTTTGATTCCCACATCCCATTCACACAGGCTGGTACTTGTATTTTTTTGATTCCCACCTCCTGTTTACACAGGCTGGTACTTGTATTTTTTTGATTCCCACCTCCTGTTTACACAGGCTGGTACTTGTATTTTTTTGATTCCCACCTCCTGTTTACACAGGCTGGTACTTGTATTTTTTTGATTCCCACCTCCTGTGCTACTCGGGCTGGTACTTGCATTTTTTTTAGATTCCCACATTCCCAGTTAGGGCAGGTACTCCCCCGGAACCATGGTTTTGGGATATTTGTATTTGAGTTAAGGTTAGATTTGGCCAAATCTAGGTCGGGGTCAGATTGCAAGACATGGCGTGTATTGGTATGCTAAGTTATCACTGCCAGAGGCGTCGCTCAGTCGTGTCTCTCAAATTATCAGTCTATCGGCGTTAGGAAATATTAATGTGTACTATATCACAACACAGCCGAAATGTTTTTCCCTCTCAAGAATAGTATTTCTCCTCTGAATAATTAAGTGATTATTGACTTGATCCCACATAATTACATTATAGCTGCTAAATCCCTCGTTTATGACTGAGTCGCAGATACTAATGACTTGAATCAACAGGATAATTAAGTTACCATAGCTTGGAATCTCTACTCACTCAGTTGGGATTTTACTGATTTATACTAGGTTTAATTCAGCTCAGAAGGAACTCATAGTCTCAAATCCTGGTTAAAGTATCTGACTTAGATCTGGATTCCTATCTCAGATCTGGTCGATAGTAGTACAAATTACTATATTCGGAGAACCAAACTGATTTAATACTCTGATTCAAAACAATGCCTTTGTTATGACTTGACCTTAGTTTTATTAACCTTCCACTATAAAATTCTCTACACATGTACTCTTGGGATATAAAAGAAAGAGGTGATTATGGTTTAAATTATTCATTTAATTTTCAATTTCAACGAAAGAAACTGTTTGTTTATTTAGGCCTAGGTTCACTAAGATGGTGGTGAACTAGGTCGAGTGTCCCATTCCTAAACCTAGTCAGATAAGGGAAAACGGAACATCTCAAGCGAAAAACCCTTCTGACATACACAAATTAGATTTACACACATATGTACACAATATTGACAATTATTTTCAGTTTATATAAATCGTGAGACAACTGAGAGGTGAGGTAAAGTACACATAATGGTTACACAGTTATATTCAAGGTACATAAGTCACAATATCCCATGATAATTTACATTAGTGTATTCGACCTTTTAGCTTTCCATCGCCTCCAAACCTCTACACAAGCTATCACTAGGAGATAAATGACTATTATCAAGAATAGCATCATAGCTACCTTGTCCAGGTTAGACCAAAGGTGCTCTCGTGCCTGTTGTCTTAGTGAATATAAAATATCGAAGTTTGTAGTAGCCTCCATATTAACTGGGGTCGTTAAATAGATTTGGTGATTGAAGTTATTGTAAATTAGCTTGGGATCTTGTTTTGACACAAAATTTGAACTTGGAATACGTTACCAAATTTCAGCTCTCTCACTGACTCTATTTCACTGATACTACTTAGATACACTGCTTCTAACTTTATTTTAAGATACAAACAATATTCAATCTAAATTTAACTATAATTATTTCTATGTGAGTACTGCAACTATCTCGGTCCGCCGTCCGAAGTCGTCTCTCTCGATGTCGTCTCTCCCGTTCACCGCTCCCCATCACCTCCCGCCATTCAGCTAGGCTCCTCCTTGAAAAGGAATCAGACGCGAGTAACCTGTCTCATTGGTTGTTTTGTGCATGACGCCTGTTCATTGGCCAAGATTGTCGTTTATCAGTTCCCGCCAAATGATACTGCGTACGCCCACACTCATGTGCCATCGCTTCACACATCTGCTCAACAGCTCTCCAGATTCCAAAAAAAAAGGTTACTTTAACGTACGATTTATTGCCTTTTTGGATATTATTTTAAACTGAATTCAATAGACCTTTATTTTCTAAGTGTTTTGGGTTCCTTTGCTTATCTTTTGTTTTTAAGTAATTTCTTTCCATGGATATTTCAATAGGCAGTTTTTGACAAGGGTTGAAATTTATGGATGGCTATAAAGTAAGTTATTTATTTCCTCTATATGCAAAAAGAATAGTGGTCCGACGAACGGCCATCTCACACTCCCCCAAATAGATTTGTTTAATCACCTAGTACTCATATATCCCTATATCGTTACACTAGGTCGTTGAAAAATCTATTTCCTTCTTTACATTCTCACGCTAGCCTTAAATTTCCCACATCTATTTGTTTGTTTTCAAGTACGATAATAACTTATTCAACCCAGTCTCCTTTTGTTTGTTTAGTTTGGGTTTACTGTTTTATGATGGTGGCTACGCTTTTATTTGTTTCCTTTGTCCGTCCCATCCCATAGCAAATTCTACTTTATTTATTGTTCCCGTAGTAGTGAAACAGGTGTATCGCATTGTAATTCCCTTTTACATGCTCAATTGTGTAATCGAACCGCCCTATGTAATGTACCCAGCGTATCATACGTGCGCTCAATAGTTTACAAGTCTGTCGAAATATCAGACTCTTATGATCGGTCCTAATTACTAGCCGTGCCCCTCTTAGATAAGTTTCAAACTTTGATAAACTAAAAATGATAGTCCATAATTCTTGTTCTGTAACTGTCCATTTGTGTTCCGTCTCTGACAATGACTTACTACAGAATCCTATTATCTGTTCCTCTCCTACATCATTTAGCTGATAGACATATCCTGAAACTCCTAGGTTACTGCTATCGGTTTGCAAATAATAAGTCTCCTTAGGATTTGGATGTTCGAGGAGTATTGTGTCCACAAATAATCTCTTAACCCTCTCAAAACAATCATTTGTCTCCTGTGTCCACGACCATTTTGTATTTTGTTTTAATAGGTCACAGAGCGGTCTAGCTTCTTCGCTATATTTCGTAATAAACTTTCTAAATAGTTGATTAGTCCCAAAAATCCTCGTAATTGTTTTGTGTTCGAGGTATGGGAAAATCTAATATGGCTTCCACTAATAAGTCTCCTTAATACTCCGTGAAAAGATTGTAAAATCTCTGACGTGAGTGGTGGCGCTCCTGCGTCCCCAATCATTTTCTTATTTAGCTCGTGCGCGTCTAATAAGATTCTTATAGTCCCATCTCGTTTCTTAGTGAAAGTGAGTGGACTACAGTACGGAGTGGCCTCCTGTTTGATCACGCCTAATCTTTCTAATTCACTTAATTCCGCTTTAACTTGTTCCCTATAGGCCAGAGGTACTGGATAACTATGCTTCACAAAAGGGATTTCATCTACTAACTCAATAACGTGCTCATACCTATTAGTCAATCCTAGCCTGTCTGTAAATACGTTACAATGTTTGTCTAGTGCAGATAATAATAGTTCCTTCTGTTCACTTCTTAAGGTTGAATCGTCCAGGTGATTTTCTTTATTGTTTTCACCATAAGTCTCTTTACTCGACTTGCTATGCTCTGCCGGTTTAGTGCCTTTGTTTAGTATTGAATTAATCGTAGCTGCATTGTCCTCTCCCCCTAACCTCTCGAATTTGCAATCTGAATTCAGTTTTACGCAAGACCTAACTCCCAAATGTTCTATCGTTAAAGTCCGCTCGCTTCCACAGCTCACTACTCCCTTTACTCGTTCTAGCCAGTCATATCCTAGTATTAATGATCTAGGTAACCGCCGCATAATTAAAACAGGTGCTTCGACTAAGGTACTACCTAGTTCGAATTCTATTAAAACCATCCGATTCGTACTTTCGCTACGTGATCCGAACGCTCCTTGTATTTGAATGGCTGGAATAGCAATCTCAGGTAAAGTTTCATTTCTCCTTAGAATAGACTCGTACAATTCTCTAGTTATTCCACTAATCTGGCTCCCTGTATCGATAAGTGCATTCAAGCAAACAAACAAACAAACAAACGAACAAACAAACTAACAAACTTTCCCGCTTTATAATATTAGTATAGATTATAATGCCGCATAATAGAATTTACTATATCCCGCTCACTTAAATGAAATAGTCAGTGACTGCATTGATTCAGCGTACTCAGCGAAATGCTCCGACATCGTCATTCCCGAATCACCCTTATATACTGAATTAATCAACCTATACCTTACAGATTCCTGGATCCGTTCAGTCCAGTAGGTACGTCTGAAATCAGCCTCGAAGTCGGTGAATACAGTCCACCCTTTCGAATATAGATCCATAACCCTTCGAGCGTGCCCCGTAATGCACCCTAACGCTATGTCAATCTCGCGGTCCGATCCATTTACTGCCCTTATATACTTCTTTAATTGCTTTAAAAAGGCAATAGGATTAGTGAATGGCTTTCCATCAAAATTTGGTTTGCTAATTGATGGTTGAATTACATATAAGTTCCGTGTTTCGGAAGATATTACATTAGAACTCGCGGATGTAGGACTAATCAATTCTTGTCTATCAGCCGTATTACTTCCGTTATTAATTACCCCATTCGCCTCGGATGAAGAACCACTCGTACTTCCATTATGTATTAAGCTAACATCCGAACTTAGTTGTTGTAATTTCTTATCGAACTCATTGATTTTATTTAGAATCAAATCTAATGTCGGATTTCCTACGACTTCGACTTCGTTTTGTTCATTATTAACCCGATCCGATTCTACTTGTCTTTTATTACGTCTTCCTCTACCTGTTGACATTTTTATTTTTATTTTTATTTTTTATTTTTTTATTACTGTATTTCCCTTTTTATTAACCGTTTACACCCGTATTATGTTATTTTTATTCGTACGTTTAAGCAACCTCCCCGTCAGACATCTGATAAATTGCTAGGGATAAACACAAGATAAACAACACAATGTAAAACAAATTAATATCTCTAGCCACGCAGTCTCCTTCCGAAGAATTTAATCTAAGAAATAAGCTAATCTAGGGAATAAACTTAAGTAAAATATTTCCGGCGTTGTACTCTCGCTAATCTAAGGAATAAACTTAAGTAAAATATTTCCGGCGTTGTACTCTCGCTAATCTAGGGAATAAACTTAAGTAAAATATTTCCGGCGTTGTACTCTCGCTAATCTAGGGAATAAACTTAAGTAAAATATTTCCGGCGTTGTACTCTCGCTAATCTAGGGAATAAACTTAAGTAAAATATTTCCGGCGTTGTAATCTCCTTCTTGGAAACCTATAAATTGTACATTTATTTGTAAGGCATACAGCTTATTTCTGCTCCCCCTATACATAAGGTAAATTTAAATGTACAACACATTACACATAATTACATGCACAGTATGTATTTTATCTCTCCTCTCAGTATTTTCACAATTTCTAAATTCCTACGTTGTGTTCTTTTATTTTATATGAATAGATCTAGTCATATCGTTATTTCGAATATGTACTTAGATCCTGGTCACTATCCCTTATTATAAACGACATTAGACATCCATTCAAACAGTTATTATTATTATTTGTTCCTTTTTAGTGCAGTAGTGTTTTTGTTTATTTTGAAATCAGTTATTTTTTTTATTAATAGTCTTATGTTTGGTTTGTTAATATCCATCAAAGAGACTCGAAGCATATTAATTCACCATAGCTTAGTCTTAAAAATATGGTTCAGCCATAGGGCGCCCGCAGTCGTATTAAACCGACGATACTCGCAAACTTGCTTATTACGGCTGGCTGAGAATAGTATAAGAGATTTGTTATACAGGGTGGGCCATGAATTAGTTAACATTTAAATGTAACTTACCGCGCAAACTATTGCCGCCGCAATGCGCTTACTGCGTGAAACAGTTTTATTTAAACAACTTTTCGCTCATTACTGTGAGACGCTTATTTCGCGTTGAATATGGTTTACACGACTTAAGTCAGTGTCCAAGTGCTCCTTTAATAAAGAAATGGGTGAAGAAGTTCGAAGAGACGGGATCTACACTAAATGTGAAACAAACCGGCGGCCCGCGGACTTCTCGGAGCGAAGAGAACGTGCAGCAAGTTTCCGCTTCTGTTCGACGTGATCCGGATTTATCGACACGCAAACGTTCGGCTGAATTAGGATTATCCCGCACATCATTACGCCGTATTTTGAAATTAGATTTGAAATTACATCCATATAAGATCCGGCTAGTGCAAGAACTAAACCCTAATGATTTAAATTTGCGTAAGTCATATGCCGAAACAATGTTAACTCGATTCAGTAATTTTCACAACATCTTATTATCTGACGAAGCCCATTTCCACCTAAATGGACATGTAAACAAACAGAATTGCAGGTATTGGAGCAGCGAAAATCCTAAAGCTTACCTTACTTTTTTGAAGATTCTCGAGGCCGTTCAGTTACTGTTAATTCTGCCGAGTATGTGAAAATGTTACGGGAGTTCTTAGCACCGATGCTACTGGAATTTGCTGGCTATAATCGTAACACATGGTTTCAACAAGATGGAGCCACGTGTCACACATCGAACGAGTCCTTGCCGGTGGTCAAAGACATGTTTCCGGAAAAGCTGATATCCAGACGGGGTGACATCCCATGGCCACCCAGAAGTTCAGATCTATCACCAGCAGACTTCTTTTTATGGGGTTATTTAAAGAGTCGTGTCTACATTGATAAACCGAATACACTGCGTCAACTTAAAGAAAAAATCATCGAAGAGATGTCGGCGATCTCGCGGTCTCTTTGCAGAAGAGTTTTCGAAAACTTTAGGACTCGCTTAGATGAGTGCAAAAACCGAAACGGTGGTCATTTAGACGAAATAATTTAAAAAAAAAATTACAACTAATTAGCTTTCTCGTTAATAAACGATTTCTAAAATATGTTAAATGGTTTTTTTTATACGATTTTTTCAAATGTTAACTAATTCATGGCCCATCCTGTATTTTTATAAAATTGTTTTTTTTTTTTCTCAGACATAATAAAGGATTATTAATATTACATTGAAAAAATACAAAACGCAGTACGTCTATAACAATATCTAAAAAAATACGAAGTAGAGAGCGTTATAAAAGGATGGAAAAAGATGAAAATCTGCTTATTTCATTTGTGGAACTCGCAAGTCACGTGAATTTAGAACAGAATAACTACCCTAAACTGTAGCGTCTCAATTTTCCCACCAACTGAACAGAAGTACTAATTCATATAGATTTTAGAGCCAATCCGCCTGTTACTTTATGATCTTAAAAAGGGTAACAGGCGGATTGATTCTGTAGCGCATAATAATATGTTTAGCAGTGAATTGCCATAGGTTAACGATGAAAATGTTCGAACTTGATAAATTACATAGTTGAGCAAAGCATTAACAAAAAATATAATCACAATTATTTTTCATAAACATTCACTCGCTAAGAACCTGCAGGATTCTGCGAAATTAGGATAATTGATTATGTCCCGTAAATTGAAACACATGCAGACAAGCCGTATCGACTTCTCCATTAATTGGAAATTGGGTCCGAAGTAACCAATTATTCAGCTCGTAGATGGCTGTGAAAATTGAGCTTTTGTTCAAACCTGTCAAAATATGTTTGGCTCCTATTGAAAGGTTTAAGCAGGATTGGTTTCAACGTCATTAGTAAATCAGTTTCTAAGTCAAAGGCAATACTGACGGAAGGCCGTCTAGTGATTGACGCAAATAAACTAAAATGGATAGTTAGCCGATTTAGTAATAGACCCGTATTAACATCCAAAGTTTGATGTTACCAAAGAGGAAATTTCAATGGGTATTCAAGATGATTATTAGGCGAGACTGGAGTTAAGTCAATGAGAATTTTTTTTTCTTTGAAAAAAACATAATATAAATAATTATTCATATATATTATTTATGTAGATTTCTATTTTTTTATGTTTTTGTGTTATTAATATTATTATACTTATACATATTTTTCCAATTTTTCTTTTCGCATACATATTGCACCTCCTACACTATCTCTTCACCACTCATGGTTGACCGGTAGAGAATGCCTACGGCATTAAGTCCGCCTTTGTACCTATGTGCATAAAGTGTAAATAAATAAATAAATAATCGTGTCCAGTGTCTATCTTGTGCAATTTGCGAAAAATTTGAACGCAGGGGGGTCCAGAATCATGCACTGAATACATGGTAAGCGTCTGTGCGTCGATGTCCCTGCCACCCTGTATATAAAATACTAGTACTCACGCGGGGCTTCGCTCCCGTGGATTCTATCACGGGAAAAACATAACTCTCCTTTTTTTGCAGTCGCGTAAAAAGTATAACCTATAACCTTCCTCAAGCTTCAAGCTACTTCCATACCAAATTTCATCCAAATCCACCCAGTACTTTCGAAGATTAGCGCGTTCAAGCAAACAAACAAACAAACTTTTCCGCTTTATAATATTAGTATAGATTGTAAGAAGTCAACGAAGTCAGTTTAATTTCTCGTAGGCGTTGTGAATCTTTGTCTATTGAAGTTTTAATCATCTAATGTTACCCTATTTAAGATCATAAAGTAATAGGCGGACCATAAAGTCTCAAAAATCAGTATGAATTAGTACTTCTATCCAGTTGGTGGGAAAATGGAGACGTCAATAGCCTAATGGCTAAGGTGTCTGACTGTGAGGGAGTTCGCGGGCTCAAACCCAACCCATTATACTATTCCCGTAAACTCACTCCAGACACAAGCATATTTAGTATAGTTGGAGGGATTAACAGAATTGCTAGTCATGTGAACTCTACCCACATTGCTAGTAATCATTTTTTTAAAGCGGCTCTTAAAGGGTCAAAAAATTTTGTAAACCGCTGAGAAAAACCAGGTAATTCACTAACCTTGATCAACTTACCAAACATTAATAAATATTCGCACCTATTCAATCTCGATTCAATCACAACACAGACCGACGCAAACAAAAACAACGCATTTCATTATTAATTCTAAACCCGTCAAAATCAATTTCGAATTTCGATAGTCATGTTGGAGGACTCGCTCCGTCATAAAACAACGGTTACGTCCGAAACACGATCCCAAAGCGATATTTTCAACTGATAAATCCCCGAGGGTGACTTGTTCATCTTCCGCTTGACTAGCAACAGCGAAAACAACTCGCAAAAAATATTTTTCAAAGTTGAATCGACCATCAAAGAGTATTATCTCGTGTCCACATTTAAATATTCATTTAAACCTTTTTCTAGGGCTCGTCACGCATTCAACCCAAAAAGTCACTCAGATTTAATAACGCTCTTTGTACTGAAATTTAAACGACAATTTTCGAGCCTTCACCTGGCTTTGAGACCGCTAATTGCCCTTTCTTCAACAAATTAATAATCAAGATTGAAAATTGTAGAATAAGAACATTGTTCTGGGTTGCATTTGAAAGGTTGGCGCTTTAGTTCCATAGTGGACGAGTAAAATGAATAAAATATAATTTTTATTACATAGAGAGCAAAGAATTGATATTCATTTATTGTTTCACTACTGTAAAAGACAAATGTCATCCCAAGAGAACACAGTCTTATCTCAAAAACCCGCCAGCATAAATGAAGAAGCTGGATAAGGCCTTTTTCTGCCGGGGTTGCGGGAATGTTCTAAATTTAAACAGGGTATGTAGTCAGTAGAAGTCTGATACTCTCTTCCACTGCACAATAAAAACAACTGATACTATTCCAAAGCATGGTCTACCTGTTGGACAAGTTTCATTCAAATTCGTTCCATTTTTACCACGCGAAATGGTTTCAAACATACAGACACCAAACAAATAACTCAAGTTGTTTTCGCATTTATTATTAGTATGAATTGTGTACCTTACGTAAGTACAGAACATACTTTATAAAAAAACTTTTTATCAAAAAATAGAACCGACTTCCATATAAAAACACTACAAAGGCAAAAATAACTTTAATTTCGGAAGGCGGTATCAAAAACGAAAATATATACAAAACTAAAGACACCGCCTTCCGAAATTAAAGTTATTTTTGCCTTTGTAGTGTTTTATATGGAAGTCGGTTCTATTTTTTGCTAAAAAGTTTTTTTTGTCACGCTTTTTAGTGGGTCGGTTTGTAATTTATCTAGTTACAAAAGCCAAAATGTCAACTACTTATCACCTTTTACAAAATATTGCTTTTCCCGGTGCAGAGCCGTTAATTTTTGAGGAGTTCTCCTGGTACATCACCATCAGCTCTACTTCACCATATGCATTGTGACAAGCATAAAGTACTTAACATCCATATTCAAGTAATCTAATCGCAATCAACGAAATACTTATTATTGAGTAGTTTCGGTGGCCATTTCGGTCTTCATCATCAGTTCCACTTCCTCAAATGGTGCTTTTCGAGAGCAACTGTACAAGGTACTATAAGAAATACCCAAAACGCTATAGGTGTGCCTATAATATTTGAAGAGTTCCCTCGATTTCTCCATGATCCCATCATCAGATCCAGACGTGACGACAATGGGACCAACTAGAAGGTATACCCTTTCAAACAAAAAAAGAATTTTCCAAATCGGTCCAGCCATCTCCGAGTTATGAGGTAAGATACATAAAAAAAAAAAAGTTCAAGACGAATGGTAAACCTCCTTTTTTGAAGTCGGTTAAAAACAAACGCCAATTGGACGGACCTATCGCAAAAGACAATCTACAGATAATATTGCTATAGAAAATTTTATCCCTTTAAAATCGAACACTTTTGCAACAATGCTTTTCTGAACAAAAACAAAACCTATATAAAAATAGGACAAAAGCTTTTAATCTCGTATTTCTTTTTATACATTCATAAATTCAGAAATCCGTAACGCGATATCACACCGCGATTATTGGAATACGTACAAAGTGAAAACTTTGTTTGCAATGTTACCAAATACATAGCTCTTTGTGCCTTTCAACCCGCTATCCATTTTCATCTTTAGGGCACACTGTTTTTCCGCGGCACTTAGATTCTCAGAAAATTCTCATAACGAGTATTTCAGTAATACGATTCACTTGCTTTTACTTTAAAAGCATTGAAATCCTCAAGCAAAGGAAACTGAATTTCACGGCTAATAAACTCATAAAATATAAGCCAGTATTAAATAATTTTCGGAAAGAGTCTGAAACGTTGCTCTTCCCGTTTTCTTTTCCTTTCTTAATGCAGAATACTGAAAAGACATTTTGTCTTCACATTTCTTACTTATACAGGTGAACTCTGAAGGAGTACTCTCTTTAATTAAAAATAATTTTATTATAATGTAAATAACTTTTTACACGTGTAGCCTTTGGACTAGTTGTACCCTAAAATCTGTCAATTCTCTTCGTGTTCAGTACAACAATGCATTTAGGATGATGTTAGGGCTGCCACGCTTCTGTAGCGCACAGAAAAGAAAATTAAGGTAGCGTATCAGGTATGTTTGCGGACGCGCACACTGACTGTTTCGCTGCGATCAGGTGCAACCGAGCAGCGTCCTTGCTCAGCAGAGTGCGTGCCAGCACTAACAGTCTCCTGTGTGTCATTGCCAGTAAATTAGACTGTCCCATTATTCACTTTTTGAGTCAACTACATGTACGTACATGTAATTAACTCAATAATATAAATTTAATTTAGTTTTATAAAGTTACTAACAAAGTTTTAAGTAGTGCTACCAATGATTATTAGGTATTAATTGTAAAGTTCCTGGAAGATATAAAATTTATGTTAGTCCTTACATAAATAAGAACTTTTCATTATTCAAGACATGATATAAATATTTCCCTTTCTTTCCTTCTTTTCTATTTCGCCAGAATAGTGGGCTATCTACTACTTTTCAAAAAGGAGAATCGTTGAATTCGGGCAACATTAGATGCTGCCGCGCCATTAATTCTGAGCAGGACTTAACTTAGTTGGCGCGTACAAATTACATCAGTCTTAGTTTAGTAACACGGAAATGTTTGCGGAATTCTTTAAGAGGCGTAGGTATCCATATTGTTCTGCCTTTGGATTCCGGCAACCCGGTGAATCGAGTCAACGGATAATTCGTCTCGTAGGCCATTCGATCGACCTAATTTGGGGAGATCTCATTCGACTAATGGACGTAATGTTTCACCTTAGTGCGTCTACGGCAGAGAATTGAAGTATTTGTTCAACGAATGATGGCCCTTTACAATTCACGTTAAGGAAAAGTAAGATGTCGGTAGCTGAATAATTTATACCAACGTTCTTTGATAGCAGATGTGCCGTGTTGTTTTAAGTGGCAACTAAGAAATTACATTACGAGGATCTGTGGATAACAGTAGTCTAAATTAAGATAAAAGTAAAGAACATTTTTAATGGAATATAAACAAAATTACTTTTCTAAAGAAAAATAAAAACTATTACACAACAAATATCAGATTTTTCTACGACTAATTAGAATTAACTTTAGAAGCAATCAGAGAAACCCTCTTTTATGCCACGTAATGAGTACATCACTGACTCCCACGCACACGCCCACACAGATCCATAAAGAGACCTATTCAGGGTTAAAAAACTGAAATCCGAGTAGTATACCTACACAAGCAGCATAAAAAATACAAAGAACTAACTTATAAGCAAATCTCGTAGTACTGATAGCGGCACTAAATATTGTAGGGCAAACATGCCCCGATATAAAGGAATTGAACTTGCCCGTCCTACTATAATAATTTACATGATTTTATGTGAAACAACGCCTCACGTCCGGTGTTCAACTGTAGCGAAACCAAACAAAGGAATATCCCTTCATACGATAGTTTACTAGGTTTGGGTTTCGACTTTATGCACTGTACCATGAATATTTTATTTTACGTGACCAACATCTCTATCGCTTGTTTAAGCTATCGTGGAATGCAAAAATATTTGCTGGAATAACAGTTTTGGCTGATTTATGTATTTATTGGGATTGCATGACGTTGGGTTCGTTTATATTTATCTTGCTGATTTCTCAGCAAATAGCTTCATAGGGGATGATGTAGCTAAAAAAACGGCCAAGTGCGAGTCGGACTCGCGCACGAAGGGTTACATACCATTTTTTTTAAAAGTTACTACTAGCTAGCTAGTACTAGCAATCTTGTTAACTCCTCCAACTAAGCTAAATATGCTCGTGTGTGAAGTGGGTTCACGGTAATAGTGTAATGTGTGGGGTTCGAACTTCCGAACTCTCGATCACAAATAAAACGAAAAAAATCACGTTTGTTGTATGGGAGCCTTAAATATTTATTTTGTTCTGTTTTTAGTATTTGTTGTTATAGGTGAAATACATCATCTGTGAGAATATCAACTGTCCAGCTATCACGATTTAAGAGATACAGCCTGGTGACAGACAGACAGCCTTAGTAATAGGGTCCCGTTTTTACTCTTTGGGCACGGAACCCTAAAAAGGCATAAGTGTGTCCTTTTAGGAGTGTTTATTCTACTCGGTGTTTCAAGCATACTGTTAAGTTCATATTCTCGGCAGTTGCTTTACCGATTCTTTATACCTAGTACGAAAAACATTTTAGAACAATATTTTTGAGAGACAGAGAGATCTATTTGAATTTAAATTTGGAAATGAATTAATCATTGTATGTATTTTCATACCTAAAAATCTTTTCTCATAATTTTATGATTTCTATAGTACATTAATAATCACTCTCCCTTCCTTGTGAACTAATTTACGACACATTTCATAATGAACCTTATATTCCATTTTACGTATGGGTATTAAGTTTCATATAAATCAGTTCATTAATTTCCATAAAGGCTTGGCAATTTGTTTGTAATACCGCGGGGCGTACATGTTCTAAGACAATAAAAGCGTGTCTCTTATATCTATTAATACGACGTTTAATACTTAGGTATTACTAGTTATATATATGTCGACAGATGAGGGGTGTCTTCATTATTTTGTTGGTCTGTCATGATGGCACGTGGAGTCCGACGTGAAAAAATACACAGGCACTGTTCGGTACACTCAACTTTACTATTCGCAACAATTTACAATAAAAAATAAAAAAAGATTAAAGATCTATTTTCGGATTGAAAATTAAAATAAAATGGAATGTAGTGAGGTTAGCCAAGTCGTCCGTTGGTCGCCACGATCACAATCCGAATGTGTCAACTGCATTTTTTTTTTTTTTTTAGGTAGGGCCACTCGTAGTTTAGCTCTATACGGCTAATGTACTACTTAACCGGTCTGTCCTGTGGTGACCTCTAATAAATAAATTAAAGGCCCCCAGCCAGGGCCTTTAAATGTCAACTGCACAAGACTACCGCCTTTTTATTAACATCAAAAATGACCAACGACAACTTAATCGACTAAACACACTCAAGCATTGCCAGACTAAAAATCAAATAAAACAAACTAAATTAGAATTATGATAAACGCTTGACATTCCATTGGCGATCTGCGACATATACTTATTATATAATTCTAGATACTTAATCCCGTTTTACGGAAAATTAACTATTCCTTCTTATTCCACTGCTGGGCACAAGTGTCCTCTTATTAAGAGAAAATGGGCATTGTTAAGTCATCCACAAAGCAGGTCCCGTACCTTAGTAGAGACAAATAAAACGAAACACATATGATGAGATCGGATCTTAAAAAACAATCCAATAATCTAATGCGTGTCATATTTTTTCACTATTATGTTTTGTTTTTAATATCACCACGAAAATCGGACCTTAATCTTGGTAGTAATATTTCAGTTCACGATACGACTGAATTTCGTCAGTTGACGTTGGTACGGTCGGCCAAGAAAGTGGTGTACCAGTTTTGATTTAGTTTCCCGGTCATCGAAAATTACAACAAGGTTCGTTATAAAAAGATATTACTGAAAGAGACAACATTATCATGACGTAAACCTATGTATTTAGTATTCATACGTCATATGTCACATATAAGTACATGACATTTTAACCTTTAGTATAAATGAAAAGGACATTAGTTTCTACAAAGCAATTGAAATGTTTCCAAACAAAAGTAATAAAAACTATTTAGACAACCGAATTCCATTTGAAAAAGAAAACTGACAATTGACATTTTGTCAAATATATGCAAAAAATCGATATATTTTCCGTGTTATTTTTCAATCAACTGCATATAAAATCATCTCAATGCCTGCCAACTTGACCATTGCCGAAAGAGCACAAATAATTGCCCAATTTAATGAGGGAAGCAGTATCAGTGCGATATCCCGGAATTTGAATATATCGAGGCGTTCTGTCCGCTTTTGGATTCGTCGTGAAGGAGAGGAGGGAAGTTTGTTGGATCACAGAAGAAGTGGTCGCCGGCCTGCACTCTCCAATAACGATAGAGAATTCATGAGACGGGAATATGAAATCAATGGTTTTAAGCCCACAAAACATTTTGCGGAGATGTTCGATGTGAGTGCCCAAACAATAAGGAATCATCTACATTACATGGGGTTGCACCACAGGCATTACGCCAAGAAAATATATTTGACGGATGCTCACAGACTTGCTCGTCTGAACTTCGCCAGAGAGCACTTAGAGTTTGATTGGTCTAATACAGTGTTTTGTGATGAAAAAACGTTTAAATCCAGTCAGCATGGACGTCTTCACCTTTGGCGATATAATTCAACACGGTATAAAGATGATCATGTAATCCCAAATAGAGAATCAGGTCGAATTTCCGTAAATATTTGGGGCTGGATGAGTACGGATGGTGTAGGAGAATTGTGTTCTCTACCTCCTCGAGCGACGGCTGTAAATTATATCGACGTGCTTCAGAATGCAATGCTACCGACAGTCCGTAATGTTTACCCGGAGAACGAAGTGCCACAATTTGATTTTGTTCAAGATAATTGTTCAATTCATAATGCGAGGATCGTAAGAGCCTGGTTTCGTTCACACACTGACGTAAGGGTAATTCAGTGGCCCTCAAGATCGCCGGACCTCAACCCGATAGAAAATCTTTGGGGCCTTATGGTCCAACGATGGTCGCATCAAAATGAAAGAACCAAACAAGCTCTTATTAGTCACTGTAATTATATCTGGGAGGAAATGCGGGGAACCGATATTTGCTCACGGCTTGTTGGTTCAATGAGGTCTCGTCTTTTAGAGGTTATAGAGGCCAACGGCGGTTACACCCGTTTCTAATTTTTAAAAATTTTCAATATCTTCTAAATATTACTATATATGCTATGTTTTTGTTTGTTATAAGTATTTTAAAATTGATTGTAGAAATTTAATAAAAGGATAAATCTATTTTTAGCTTGTTTTTTATTGATATTGTAATTACAAGTTTACAGAAATTGTAGGTTTGTGGACTCGCCTTGTGCCTTTACAATTTTATGTAACTTGTTGATTACAATTCTGAATTTGTAGATACAATTTTGTCATCAAAATCTACAGCCCCCCGCCGTTGATTTTACGACGTCATTGGTTCCATCAAGTTCAAACTAAGAACAGCTGTCACGTTACAAACAGTAATAGTCGTTATCAATAATCAGATAAAGACAGCAATAGAAGTTGTCAGATCGATCTGCAAGCGAAACTAATCTTTATCACCTATGAATCTGCAAGCGATATTCAACCTTAGGGTGGTACACCACTTTCTTGGCCGACTGTACGTCACTTAAGTTGTCTGTGAAACGGTCAAAATGACCCAGTGAGTGTGAACGCCATGACAGTCGTCAGTGTCAATTCTAATCAGGACTAGACGTTGATTGGGCGAGGTGTCTACTTATCACAGAACCACCTTCATCTCTTTTGTGCTAATTATAGTGCCCAGTGATTTCGAATCACTTGTATTTGAACGGAGATATTTTAATTCAGATGGTCACGATACAGGGTTGTAAATACGTAGGTTATACATAAGTGGTAATTATGTGTCATTGTAGCATTTCATTGTGTGTTTTTCATACTAAACTCCATTAAGAGGAGGCTCCCTAATTTGTATGTAACTTTGCATTAATATTCTGAAACAATCACGCATACAATCAAAATGGAACTTTAGTATATGATTTATTGGATCTTTTTCTTTACATGTACCAGTTTCGTAATTGGAACATTTTCGCTCGATTCATTTTTTAATCGAAAATCATGTCTTTTTTAAAGATTATTCAAAATTTAATCAAGACTACTCGGTTTTTATGTCTAAAATTAGTATTGACAGTAAGAAAATATAGTTTATTATCCAAATTTAGGACATTTTTTTTCTACATCAATTATTACTTTAGTTATAAACGAAATAAGAATTGAGACAAGACATTTAGTTTCGAACCCCAATATGGTAAAAGAGCGCACGTGATATTCAACTTTATTACTGCTGCGTTAGCGTTTAGCACACAACGGCAGTTACAAAACCGAACATGGTGAAAGAGAGCTCTCGATATTCAACTTTATTACTGCTGCGTTAGCGTTTAGTATACAACGGCCTAACCGGGGTCCATGGGGGCGGAGCTTGCGTGAAAATTATTTTGGACTGCCTGGTCTTAAACTAATACAATAAATGCGAAGCTATGTCTGACTGTTCCACTTTTATGGCTAAATCGCGTTACCATTTTTGGCCAAATTTGGCACGGAGATAAATTATATACCCCTGTTAGTCAGTCTGTCACTCTAAGCAAACTGGTCTATTGAACTATGCAAAGTAGTAGTAGTTTCAGTAGTACTTCATGGGGTCCTTATGAAGACAATAACGTATAAATTAAAAAAATACACTACTAACTAACCTCAGAAGGTATGTACTACATCCTTTAACCGACTAACTTTTTAATTACTTACCAACTAGTGCTAATTTTCCCTATACTTAATACTATATTCCAATGACGTCTCGAATATAGATGTATGGTGGTATAGAAATTCAAGCGGTCGACAATGGTCGTAATTCAGTCGTAGCTCGGACGCGGTCGCGCGGTCGCTCCGGACGTGGGAGCGAATACGTAATGACATCCGATGGTCACATTTGTAATTTTATTACCACAACCTCATTCTTGTTATGGTAATTCTGATGACCTAAAGTTTGTTACTGCCGTGAAAATTGCTGCAATATTGCGCGGCGCCTAAATCTTTCTGTGCAAAAAGAAAGATATTACGTTTTATGCTTGAGGCAAAGTTTAGGATTCTTGTTTTTGTTGTCTTAGTGTATGTTTTGTTCGTGTTCATTTTATTTGTCGACGTTACTATAGAATTTATTAAAAGGCTTAGTAGATACATAAAGAATACGTTATAATGTTGAATAGTTTATACAAGCGTAGTAAATTGAACAAAGCAATTTCATAAAGCAAACAAAAAACCATCAATATCTAACACAATAAACATCAAACACACTTCATGTACCAATGTATTTACAAACAAGAAATTACTGTTCGTATCAACTCTACATGAAACTAATAAAAAACAAAACAAGTATCGTCTCGTGCCAACTAACATGTAACCTGTAATAAATAAAACAGTGTAAATAATGAAACAGAGACTACACAAACACGTAAACAGAATAAAAAATAGGTCTAAGTATAACCCAGATGGTAATGACACTACAAAAACATTTTATTATTCACAAACAGTATCAAAGAAGAAAGTTCCGGCTCGCCCAAATTATTTGCATCAAAAAGAGGGTAGTTCCCACTACCTACTACTTGTTTCCTTAGAAGTACAGTAGGTCTGTCGGAAAAACATCTGAAAGGTATTTTAAATGCAGATTGGACAAGGTTTTGTTCAGAAATGTATGTTAGTTAAGAAGCTTACAGTGTTTGTCACAAACATTGGGTCAGTTTACATAGGACACTGTTGTTCTATTAGGTAATCCTTTGAGGACATTTCGAAGTTAAGTGTACAAATCTGTTGATAAAATTGGGCAATCCACTAGAAGTAAATGTTCCTGGAATTATGTATTCGGATTTTGGTATTAAGTTATAATATCACACGTACAGAATTCAGGATGAGTCCGATAAAATTTTCAGCAGGCAAGAATCCAATCTCGCTGAATTCTAAACATCTCCAGTCACACAATCTGTTAAATTTCTGTTAAAATAATCAAAAATTTCGATTTATAACATGTATAACATTCTTTAGAACATAACCGACAATTAGACTTTCCATTCAATTTCATGTTCTCAAAGTTATAAACTCGTATTCGTGTACTATCCAGCCAATTTTAATATTACAACTCGATACATCCAATAAATACATTTGTACCGTATGGGCTCACAATTGCGGTATTACATTGCATATTCCATAATAGAACTGGCAACAACTCAAATCTGCCGACAGTCCCCGGATAAATCTTCAAATGTACAATATTAATATAGGAGTAAATGGAGAAATTTATTATGGATGAGCTATGAACCTCTGCGGTGTTACCGGCAGATTTTTTTCTTTACAAATGGGTTTAATTTTCAACGGGCAACATTTCAATTGAGATTCTATTTCGTAAAAAAGAAACTCTTCTTTGTTCAATTTAAAACGCAGAGGTATGAAAAGGCGCTAATTATTTATTTAGTTTATTTTTGTATCTTCAGTAGATTTCAAACTAATCGTATAATGTTACATTAAACTTTCTGGTTTGGCTATCGATCCATTCGCAGGTTACTAAAATAAATTCCCAGTATTATGACGTTACCATCTAGTTCCATACTACGATATTAGATGAACATCTCCGTAAGTATTAGCCACTTTCATTTTACGTGTTTGACACTGACATCGTGGGAAAGATAGTTGGCACTTTGACTGTTTGTTGAGAACTAACTCACCAAACTTATTTGAAATGAGTATCTCATCATAACCGATGGAGGAATCAAACGTGGAAGGTTGGCGGCTTGCTCTCGAGGGATACATTGAGACGTTTCCAATTTGTAATAAACTTGATCGTAACAAATCTGAAATATTAGAAGGCATTGTAAATTGGATCACGTTTTACGTCTTAGACGGGAATTTCTTCAGGGATTTTTGTTCCATTTCTGGTATTAAAGCCGTATAACATCTCACGATCGACGTTTAGAAAACTTTTTTTGAAAAAGGAAGTGGATCCGTAAAAGCTTAAGAATAATTTAAGCACTCACCGTCCTGGCTATAACTATCGACTTTTGGGCGAAGTACCCCGGCGAAACCAAACAAATTCCTATGCGACGTCTTATTGAGGACGGAAGCGGGGTTCACTATCGACTTATTATACAAATGGCCGATTTCTGAGCAACAGTAACAATATCTTACCATGAAAAATTACGGCTCAATAGTGTTGCGGTCTCTCTTGGCTCCGATTTGCAATAAAATTGGTGCCTCATAGACCATTCCTTATATTTGTGATTCTCAACGTGAACTCACGCTGATCTTTTACACATGAACCAATTTTGTCGAACACAGTTTTGCGGGAAGAATGATGTATTGTCAGAATATTTTGCTCGGGACAAGCACCAATATCAGATATTGTACGATAAAATATACGTTTAATATTTGACCCCAGATATCGGTGTGAGAGGAACATGAAAACAGTCATCTCCAGAATATCTCTTTTCATGTCTTCATTCATACCGGGAGGTCTTTGTCCGACGGTACGTTGACCTATCTCAGTATTTAACTACGTAATATCAATAAAAGGTTTAACGTTGTGACGCTCACAGTTAAGAGATAAAAATGTAGTGAACATGCAGCGAACACAATATCCTACTTGCAAAGGAAAATTCTTTCCCAGAATTTTATTAATTGGATGTAATATCCAAGCACAAGTTTTTGAATCTATACTAATATTATAAAGCTGAAGAGTTTGTTTGTTTGTTTGTTTGTTTGTTTGCTTGAACGCGCTAATCTCAGGAACTACGGCTCTGATTTGAAAAATTCTTTCAGTGTTAGATAGCCCATTTATCGAGGAAGGCTATAGGCTATATATCATCACGCTAAGACCAATAGGAGCGGAGCACTAATGAAGAATGTTTCAAAATCGGGGGATTTTTTTTTCCACGCGGACGAAGTCTCAAATAAAGATAACGGTTATGATAGTGGTTGAAGACGATGCTCTGTGGACTTACAAGTAATATAATCTTTAAACTCGTCTTTACATAGTTAAACGTGGTTTTCAAATCGACTCTGTGGATAAAGTTATATCGTTACCACATAAGCTGCTAAAACTATGAGCAAAACAAGTGGATGAATAAAAGAAATTATGAAACCAGCTCAGAGTACCTGCTAAATTTTACGTAAAAAATAACTAGATAACGTAAATTTTTCTTTGTAACAATATCAAAACTGAAAACCTAAACGAAATTGAAAATTAATATTCATAAACCCTTTTAGAAAATCAATAAGCTTTTCCCGAAAAAAAGTTGAAAACTTCGCCGGTAACGAAACCCTTTCAATCACTCGACAGGCTGCCGAAACACTTTTTAAAGTAATCTATTGAGAGCTTCCACTTATCAATTAATAGCAGTGGAAAACGATGACTGAGCACAGCTTAATCTCTTTCTGCCGTCTCACTGGCTAGCTATTAGCCTAATGGACCGGCGAACCTCAGCGACGACGTAACGAATCCAACATAGTTCTGCTGAGTATTAAAACAAAAACAATCGTATTAGCTTTTTATTCGTTTTGAAAACAGACTGCCATTGGTTAATTTGGCCTTTTTTGGGGCAAACGAATCGGATGACCAGCCTAATGATTCATTTACATTAGTCGATAACTCATTTATAGGAAAACGGGATCTTCGCATTCGAAAACACGGGTTAGGTATACGGTTTTCGTTTCGAGATTCGGGAGACGTGTGTATTTTAATCGGATTACAATTCGAGTTTCGGTTTTCCGGTAGTTCGCAGGTGGGCACGAAGGTAACTATGTCTATATTTTGTAGAATACAAAATGTGAGAATTCTTCTTGACTATGGGAACGATGATTATATTCAGCAAAATATTTTTTTATTTTTTTTTATTTTACATTTACCAGGGTCTACCCATTTATAGCAGAACTTTTTACGTCATAATATTATTTTGCATAACAACGGATAGCATAATCTTCATTTCGCAGAAAGTTGTTTGGCATGCACTCATTTATCATAAACTAGTACTCACGCGGGGCTTCGCTCCCTTGGATTCTATCACGGTAACTCTCCTTTTTTGCAGTCGCATAAAAAGTAGCAGTTACTAAGTTAAGTTAAGTGTACTAGAAGATGTATATGTTTCAGATCATCTACCGTTGTATATTGAGTGTGACCTAACTGTAGTGAAGCCTAAATTGGGGATGCCGAGTACTAAACAATCTAAAGTGATCTGGGGTGAGAGAGACGAGGCACAAATTAGTAAATACCGAGAATTATGCCATAACGAATTACGAAACGTTGATTTTCCTCCCGAGTTTGTAAGCTGTAGTTATGGGTCATGCTCCTTAGTCGAACATAGACGGATACTGGATAAGTTATATAACAAGATTGTGTCCATCTTATGTGGTGCTGCGGAGCAATCTTGTATAGGAGAAATGTGCAGGCCGGGTAGGCAGGGTCGGTCAGGTAGGAGGAAAGTATTATGCGGCTGGAACAATCACGTTCGAGACGCGCACCGGGACGCCAGACTTACTTTTAAAGCGTGGGTGTTGCATAATCGACCGGACTCTGGACCAATACACGAACAGATGTGTGAAGCTCGTAAAATATTTAAGAGTCGCTTAAAATGGTGCCAAAAAAATCAGGAACAGATCAGGATGGATTTACTAGCTAAGCATAGGGCGTCTAATAACTTTAGTAAATTCTGGAAGTCAACTAGTAAACTAGATACCAAGCCTGGTCTGCCCGTAACCGTTGGCGGGGTAAGTGGTCCGGGAGATATAGCAAATATGTTCATGGAACATTTCAAGGTGCAGTCTCCTCTTGGTCCGTCAGTTTCTATGATCGATTCTGGGTCTCACTATCAGGGAGAAGAACCACTTGTGAGTTTTTCACCAAAACAAGTGAGAACTGTAATAAAAAATATGAGTACAGGTAAATTTCCCGGGTACGATGGACTCAGTATCGAGCATTTTAAAAGCGCGGGAATACACCTACCGAGAGTACTGTCACTGTTTTACACTATGTGCATGAGTCACTCATACTTACCAGCGGAACTCATGAAAACAATTGTTGTGCCGATAGTTAAAAACAGGACTGGAGATACATCTGATAAAGCCAACTATCGGCCAATCTCTCTTGCGACTACCGCTGCAAAAATTATGGATAGTATGATTGATTCATGCTTGAAAAAATACCTTTGCTTGCACGACGCGCAGTTTGGGTTCCAACCTGGGCTATCGACGGAGACAGCTATCGTTACCCTCAAAAACACTGTCCAGTACTACACGGATCGAAAAACGCCGGTGTATGCCTGTTTCCTTGATCTTTCTAGGGCTTTTGACCTTGTCTCATATGACGTACTCTGGAGAAAGCTGGGAGACAGGCATATACCGACGGATGTCCTGAAACTTTTGCAGTACTGGAATGCGAACCAAATGAATCACGTTAAATGGGCTAAAACGCTGTCTATTTCATACGGGTTGGAGTGCGGTGTGAGGCAGGGGGGGCTAACATCTCCACTGCTCTTCAACTTGTATGTTAATGACCTTATAGTGGAGCTCAGCAGCATGCGTGTAGGATGTCGGGTGGGTGGCGTCAGTATAAATAATATCAGCTACGCAGACGACATGGTGCTGCTGGGCCCCACTGCGGGATCTATTGCGGAAATGCTTAGGGTGTGTGAAAGATATGCGGCTGAGCATGGACTTGTGTACAACGTACGTAAAAGTGAATACATGGTCTTTAAGGTCGTCGGTAAATGCCAAGATTATACACCTAGTTTTACCCTAAATGGCTTGCACATAAAGAAAGTAAATAATTTTAAATATCTCGGGCACATAATTACCGACGATCTTAAGGACAATGTAGACATTGAGAGGGAGCGTAGGGCACTAGCGGTCAGAGGTAATATGTTGACGCGCAGATTCGCTCGCTGTACGGACCAGGTCAAAATAACCCTATTTAAGGCTTATTGTCAGGGCCTGTACACGGGTGGTCTGTGGGTCGGCTACACCAAAAGATCTCTAGATGCCCTACGTGTCCAGTACAACAATATTTTTAGAATGCTGTTAGGACTGCCCCGCTACTGTAGTGCGTCTGAGATGTTTGCGCAGTACCAAACCGATGGGTTTCAAGCCCTCTTACGCAAAAAAACGGCATCTCTCGTGACCAGGTTGCGGGTCAGTAATAATAGCATTCTGAAAACTGTTGCGGAGAATTTTTACTCCCCTGTTTTGAGACATTTTGTATGGGTGATGAACAATTAAATACTTGCCTGTTCATCCCTCATGCAAGATTTTTTGCCATGCTCGATACGGACGAAAATGAAGTCGAAACGATCATTACTTCCCTTAAAGCCAACTCCGCTACAGGTTGGGACAACATACCCACTAAACTTCTAAAGCGATATAAGCATCTCCTTGTTCCACCACTGACATACATATTTAACCTTTGCCTACACACTGGTACTTTTCCTTCGAACCTAAAAAAGGCAATAATACACCCAATACATAAGAATGGGAACAGAAACTGTGTCGATAATTATCGCCCAATTGCTGTCCTTCCGTCTATCTCCAAAATTCTTGAGCGCATCATCAATTCAAGACTTATCAAATATCTTGAAGACAAGAGCCTTTTGTCTCCTAACCAGTTTGGTTTCAGGCACAAAAAATCAACCAGCAATGCTGTCTTGGATCTTACAAATCACATAGTCAAAAATATTGACAAAAAGAAGAAAGTCTTGTCTATATTCCTAGATCTGAAAAAAAGCCTTCGACACGGTCTCTGTTCCCATTCTTATCTCAAAGCTTGAAGAGCTTGGTGTGAGAGGCATTGCACTTGACACTTTTGTAGATTACCTTCGTGACAGGACACAGTGTGTTAAAATTGATAACTACATCAGTAGTGAACTTCCTGTTACTTTTGGTGTGCCCCAGGGGAGTGTGGTTGAGCCTTCCCTCTTCCTTGTTTACATTAATCAGCTCTGTGACTTGGTTCTTGACAAGGGTAAAATAACAGTTTTTGTAGACGACACAGTCCTTACCTTTTCTGGTGACACCTGGGAGGAAACTTTTGAAGTGGCTCAATCAGGACTGAACATAGTTCTTAATTGGCTAAATATGCATCTCCTTACACTAAATACCGATAAAACGAAAGTAATGACCTTCAGTTTACGGCAGTCCGTCCAGCCACCGGAACACCTTAATATTATCGCTCACTCTTGCCGCACGCCTAATTTCAATACTCACTCAAGTCCACAACTTAAACGTGTTCGCTCTATTAAATACTTAGGGATTACTCTCGATGATGGTCTTAACTTTGCAACCCATATCGACATACTTACCTCTAGAATAAGGAAACTGATTTTCGTCTTTAGGACACTTCGATACGTAGCTGAGCCGGTTGTGGTAAGGCGAGTATACTTTGCTCTTTGCCAATCCTTGCTTACATATTGCATCTGCACTTGGGGTGGTGCCCCCAAAACTACAATGCTAAAATTGGAGCGAGCCCAAAGGGCTGTCCTAAAGGTTAGCAGCTTTCGCCCAGTTCTCTTCCCCACAGAAGAGCTTTACAATTCTTGCGGTGTTCTTACTGTGAGAAAATTATTCATCCTACACACTGTAGCTTTGCAACACCTCGATACTCCTTATGAGACAATCACAAGAAGGCGTAAGGATATTAGCTGTAAGCCGGGAAGATGTAAACTAGCTTTCACAAAGAGATTTTTCTACTTCCAGGGTCCTCATTTATATAACAGACTTAATAAAATATTGAACATCTATTCACTTACTAGCAATGCTCTAAAAGAAACTGTGACAAATTGGCTACTAGGACAAACCTACCCTAATACGGAAAGTCTCCTCTATTCCGGTGATCGGTCTTAGTAATGTTAACTTTTAATTTAATATTCTTCCTTTCCCACATAAGTCCCGCTCGTCCTATAACCACAAACATACAGATACACATACACACACGTACACATACACACATTTACACATACCTACACCTATACACAACCACACGCACATTAAAAAATTATGGCTTTTGGTTAACTACTTCATAAATAATATTCTGTATAGTATTTATATTTTTTTCCTGTTTTGTTCTTCATATTATCGCTCATACTCTGCGCCTCATAACTTGTTTTTTTTTTGTAGTATAAGTGCGCTAGGGTTGGGACTGGTGCCTTTAATACAAGTTATTAAATTAACTTAGCAAGGGTGCCAGTTACGACGCATTTATGTATGTAACTTTTCTATAACAAAATGAAAAAATGTATGTAGCTTATTTACTATGTGCAAATAAAAAAAAAAAAAAAAAGAAAAAAAGATGTACTCGACTTATTAATTATTTCATTTTATTATTATTTTTTATTTGTACTTGTAATTGATTTTTCATACTAACATTAGTTTTAAGCGTGTATATTTACTAACATCATGGATTTATGTTGTCCGAATGCAATAAATAAATTAAATTAAATTAAATTATAACCTTCCTCAAGCTTCAAGCTACTTCCATACCAAATATTAGTATAGATTCCAAACTCATAATTTTGTTACTCAGAATCATTTTTAGGCATAAATTCCATGTTGGTGGTGCGGCTGGCTGATTTAGTTTATTTTAGTGGACTGTATTTGCGGTGCGGAATGAAACGATTGACGAACGCTTGGAGTGGGAACACGAGTTGCAAGGGTGTTGGAAAGTAGATTACAACCCGTGAATTTAAGGAAGGAGCACAAACCTTTTCACTGAAGCCACGTATCTGGTCGACACCGGTGCAGAAGTAGTTAGGCCTCAATTTTGCTGTTTTAAATAAATCACACACTAAACACATACACAAATGTTTGTTACTTAGTCCGTGAAAATACGATGAATTCAAGATTGTCAATTTATTGTTCTTTGATAAGCGCACGCTCAGAGCCGGGTGCGCTCGCGGCGGTCCAAACAGAAGTGGATTTTATTTTTCGCACACTAACTGAAATGTAAAATGTATTGATATTATTTACGTGTGTGTATGGATAGCTATTGAGCGATCTACAAATTCAGCCATACATTCATATGGGTTTTTATTGCTTTGAGATAAGGCTTAAATTTCCCTAAATAAAATATTTTATTACGTTGGTTTTACGCAGTGATCCTAATTTAGGTTAAATAAAGGATTTTTCCGAAAAAAATTAACACATATAAATAATGATGGAAATCGATTCAGTAGCCGATTCTGAGCAAACTACTTCCAGGTCTTGCGTTTATTCTGATACACGTTGTATATAATAACTTACGATCTTCGATCTTAAGAAAGCGATGAACGTGATTTAAAAATATTTTCAAATACAAACAATACAATAAAAAATACATTTGGATATTTCACTCATTTTAGTCTTGTTTTTTACTGATATACTAAAATAAAATATAATTATTGAACTCCAGCTACGAGTTGTAAAAGATTCAGCTCTGTAACTGTTCCTGCAAAAGTTTGAGAGGGTAAAAGAGTCACTGAAGTAAGCTGCAAACGAAATAAGGTTTCAATATAGTTTTTGAAAAATAAAAATTTCAACTCATGAGACGGAGAAAATATTACAGATGTGTTAATGTCTACAAATTTTTCCTCTCAATATCTTACTTCTTACTTACATTATAAATGCGAAAGTTTGTGAGGATGGATGTATGTATGTTTGTTACTCTTTCACGCAAAAACTCTGAACGGATCTGAATGGGCTGGTAAGTAGATAGTTGACATCCTGGTATAACACATAGGCTTCTTTTTATCCTGGAATTTCCATGGGATAGGGATGTACTCGGGAAAACCCTCTCACGCGAATGAAGTTGCAAGCAGATATTAGGTAGTAATTTTATATTTGGTAAAAATATTCAGATGCAAAATGCTTCTTAAATACAAATTATTAGAATATAACGAAATATATTGTAGTGAACATTAATTATAAAATACTAGTACTCACGCGGGGCTTCGCTCCCGTGGATTCTATCACGGTAAAAACATAACTCTCCTTTTTTGCAGTCGCGTAAAAAGTAGTCTATAACCTTCCTCAAGCTTCAAGCTACTTCCATACCAAATTGCATCCAAATCCACTGGGTACTTTCGAAGATTAGCGCGTTCAAGCAAACAAACAAACAAACTTTTCCGCTATATAATATTAATATAGATTTAAAACTTAACTTTAAATGTTTTCCAGTCAGTGTAACTGTACAATCATAATTGAAATTTTCATTCATACTTCATTACAGAGTAACAAATAATGAAGTAGCGCCTATGCTTCAAAATTTGTTCTCTCTTTCTCTCTCTCTGCTAGTTTTAAAATTGCTTATCACAAATTATTCACAAACAATACCTATATTTTATACCTAGAAACTACTCAGATCAAACAACAAACTCGCCATCTCTACACACCACATTCTGCGGGAGCCAACATTGACTGAGTTTCTAGTAACATTACGATAGTCCATCAATAACCTAGCACCTTTGTTCTAATGGTTTCACTGTAACTGTTCAATGACTGCGAAAGGTCGATTGACAGTCAATACCAAGTACCTACTGTAGCACTATTGTTAAAGCGTGTCAAGTCTTATATCTTGTCTGTTACAGGAGATGACGCATCATCTATGGAATACTTGTTACCATAGAGTAATAAAGAAATGGAGTGATGGTTGATGCTGTTTGTAGTATTGTTGGATATTTAGCTTTTTGTTTTCTTAAATGTGTACTTTTTAGAAAATATATAAACCCATAACGGATGTGAAAAAATTAAAAGGAAAGCACGTTAATTCGTTGGTCTCGGCCCTCATTTCGACATTTTTGGCAGTCCTTACGGGTACTCAGACGCCAATAAATCTGACACTGGTCTAGCCAAGGGGTATCGTGTTATCCAGCTACTGGGTTGTGGAGGTCAGATAAGTAGTCGCTTCATATAAAACACTAATACTCAGCTGCATCCAGTAAGACTGGAAGCCGACCCCAACTTAGTTGGGAAAAGGCTAGGCAGATGATGGTATATCCAAGAGAGAGAAGCAATAACTATCGCTGATCTATTTGATAAAAGAACGCCATTAGTGTAACTTAAGCTGCAATTAAAAAAGAGTATTAGCCCGGATCTCCCGTTTTACTCCTATCGTTTCTTTGTACTCGTTTCAAACGAAACGAGTACAAAAAAAACGATTTTCGTTTTCCTCCTATGTTCTTATATTTTTAAGAAAACTACTACTAACTGGCTAGTGTGTTCTACACACTACACTCCTTTCACTCCACATTTCGAGATCAAAATGAAATAGGAGCAGACAAGCCTTTGACACATTATCACACTTCAAATCATAGAATCACTGATTACAAAAGCTGACATAATTAATTAACAAAATAACGCTAGGCACCAATCAAGCGTAAGGTTTAGAAAATACAGATTTCTTTACATTAAATGGCCAGACAACTTATCGAAAATTTGTAATTAATGATTAAACCTATTTCAAATTATTAACTGTACCTGAACGTAGACCATTTTTGTCATTGTAACAAGTGTTTGAAACTATCATGCACCTGAGCACTCCAATCACTCTATATTCCGTGCCAAAAGGAAACAACAGCAGTGATTCCAGACAGGTCGTCCATACATCATCTCACTCCAACGGATCAATGATTGATGCTTGCTCACAAATCGCCGCGTCATTGTTATCACTGAACGTCTACTCGTGGTGTTTACATTTCAGCGTCATTTAACATTTTGTTTGGAAACTTGGTACTTATTTTATTTTTAGATGAGTTATTGCGCTTTTGAAGAGCTTCTGACTAAGTAATGACAACCGCACGGATAGACGTTCAAACTTAAACAACTCTTGCCAAAGTTGGTCCATGGATGGCTCATGGGGATCTTTGTATATTGAAATCTTTCCGTGTTTTAGAAAGCCGATAGTATCAGCTGTCATTGTACATTTTTGCCAGTCCTAACGGGTATGACAAGCAAGACAAATCTGATTGGATTCATGACAGTAGATATCATGTTATTCATTAATATGATGATATTTCTTAAAAAATAACCTGTAATTCTAAAGGACTCTTTAAAAATCTCAAAAAAAAATCTTTATTGTCATGATTCCAAAATAATCTTGTTAGATTTCATGATTGTAGTATACAATTGTAAATTTAAAAATGACAACACTGGTAACCACTGTGACGCATATTATAAAATAGAAGACAGTTTTAAAAAATGGCGGAAGTGACGCTCCGATACAAAATTGTAAAGTATTCTGTAAATAGTTAACCTAAACTAATAAACGAAATTATTGGATTGTTGTACGAGTTGCTGTATTCATCCGCATGTAATGTAAGCGAACAACCTTATACATATAAACAAGTTATTGGAGATAACGTGGTTTTCTTTACATTATATTATCATGTCATGCTTTTTTCGACATTATGTTTTTCTTTTAGTGAGTTTTGTTTTGGTTGAAATATGACATAATTATAACCCCGGTAATCACTAAAAGTCCTGATTTAATTCCTTCTTTCAAAGAAGCCCGTTCCATCATCGGACTACAAGACAAACGGCAATGCGCCATCGTTACATGGTGGACATCCCACCCAAACACACAAAATGTTTTGGGAATACCATCATTGTGCGTACGGCTAAGGAGTGGAATTCCCTGCCGTAGTCTGTGTTTTCCGATGGCTATAACCTGGGGGTCTTTAAGTCAAGAGTGAATAGGTTACATTTAGGTAAATGTGCTCCATCTTCGACCATATCATCACTTACCATCAGGTGAGATGTTGGTCTTACGCGAGCCTATTATCAATAAGAAAAATGTCCAGAAAATCTTTTACTAATAATATTTTGAGGCACTTTTGGCTTCTTTTTATCTTCAAAATTACTTGTTTCTTGTATAATATGTAAAATAAGCGAGGTGTTTTAAGCCACGAGGCAATATTAAATAAACACACAAGTACCTTTAACTTCTAACAAAAAGAGACTAACTTAATCAACTCTCGAGGTATATGAAAGTGGATCTTAATCTTATAATTATATTTTCAGTATTCTGTTAAGATAGATTTTAGTAGAAGTTTTAGAACTGCATACATAGATATCTTAATATTGTCAGTCACGCAAATTATCAATGATCTTTGAAGCTCATAATTATACATGCGTTGAAAAAATTATTATGCTTCATTAAATAATATTAAGCTTACAGAAATTTGTTACAAAGTTTTCATTCTTATCTTAAAAATATTTAGTGTAGTTCTTATAAAGTTTTGATTTATATGAATTCTTAACTTTATAATAATATATTCTACGTACGACATAGGTGACGAACCACGGCGTAGGCAGCGTGTCGAAGCGTCGTATGGCATGTCGAAGCGTGCTACGATTTCAATTCGATACATAAACGCGATATAAGAACGTTTTAAATCCCTGAAATTCACTGTTGCGATAATTTTCCCGATAGCAATAACCTAGGACTCTTCAAGTCAAGAGTGAATAGGTTACTTCGAGGTAAGCGTGCTCCATCTTCGACCACATCATCAGGTGAGATGGCGGTCAAACGCGAACCTGTTATCAATAGAAAACGTTATGAAAGGGATATTTGTTGTACTTACTCTATTTTCGTAGTAGCCCAGTGGTTATGGGCCCGAAATTCGAGTTGTAAGTTGGAACCCAGTACACACACAGACACATTACTTAATTTATATCATCATAGGAAACTAATATTTTCTACGACCAATGTGACTACTAACATCCACACACACTGGGCCTGCGTAGTGGATAACAGCCCATTCTTTCACATAGAGAGGCCTGTCTCGCAGCAGTAAGAACGTTATAGGCTGAATAATAATAATACTATTTTCGCAATTTTGACAATTGTTAAACAATCAATAAAATTCCCTGCCGGATTCTGTGTTTTCTGATAGCTATAACCAAGAGTGAACAGCTTACTTCTAGGTAAGCGTGCTCCATCTACGACCACACATCACTTACCATCAGGTGAGATGGTGGTCAAACGCAAGCCTATTATCAATAAAAAATAGGAAGCTTCTAATTCACAAACATCGAAAAATAAGCGTCAGATGCGTCAGTTTTACACAAAAAATTTAATATGATACATTTGTCTGCGTCACGTGTATAGCTCCACAAACACTGTCCAGGGAAGCATCGTTATCTCTCTTTGTTAGGCCAAAACCGTGTCCACGCATAATTATAAAAAAACATGCAACGCATCATTAGTGAACGGTCCGTTTTTAGGGTTCCGTAGCCGAATGGCAAAAAACGGAACCCTTATAGTTTCGACATGTCTGTCCGTCTGTCTGTCTGTCCGTCCGTCCGTATGTCACAGCAATTTTATTCCGAAACTATTAGGACTATACATGTAAAACTTGGTAGGTAGATGTATTCTGTAAACCGCTTTCCGATTTTAAGAAAAAAATTAAAAAATATTTAAAATAAAGGGGGGCTCCCCATACATAGAACTAAAACTGAAAATTTATTTTATCATGAAACCTATGCGCGTGTGGTATTTATAGACAGGTTTTTAAAAATGACATTGAGGTTTCAAAAGCCACTTTTTCTTAAAGTTAATCGTTTAAAAGATATAAGCTTCCAAAGTGGTAAAATGTGTCCCCCCTCTAACTTCTATAATAACGGAGTGAAAAATCTTAAAAAAATACACGTCTATAAACCTTAATGTAAACTTTCAAACAAAATTGGATTGAACGAGATCGGGTAAGCAGTTTTTGAGATACAGCATATTTTATAAAACCGCAAATATAACTTTGTAATTCATACAAATACTATGAAAAAAAAAAGTTATTTAGCGTAGTTTTAAAAAATATAAATAAGCTACTTTTAAGAAATTTGTAAGGTTTTTTTTGTCAAATATACACACATCAAAAGTGTCTAGGGATCAACATATATTTTTGCCATAACTTTTCTCCTGATTGATATTAATCAAAATTTTCTTTAAGGATTCATCAAATAAAGTGTTTTCGTTTGTCACAGTAACGATAAACCAAGTCATCTTTGCATTAATAAAGAAATTTGCCATTTTCCTAATAAAGGGATTTTTGACATTTGAACCACTAACATTAAAGTTCGAAAAAAAGACTGAAATAACAGTTTTCTTTAAAATTTTATTGGGTAACTTAAACAATTAATAATCCGTGTTTCTACCGCGAACACTAACAACACAAGAACATTGGTTTGGCATACTCAAAATGAGTTCATCCAAATCACGCTGTGAAATGGCCGCCCATGTTCGTTGCAACAACAAAAAAAGGTCTTCTTGCGACTGGATACCCTCCATATTCGGCAGAGCTCTTCTCTGTAGCATATCCCATGCATGCTCATTCGGGTTCAAGTCTGGCGACTGAGCAGGCCAGAGCAGGACATTGATGTTAGCTGCGGCGAGAGTCTGTCTTACAACTCTTGCGGTGTGCGGTCGTGCATTATCATGCATTAACTGAAATAAGGGACCGATTTGCACTTGTAGAGGAACGATGACGTCAGATACAATCGTCTCAGCATAAATTTGAGCGTTGAGGTTGCCTCTGATCCAAATCAACTCAGTTCTTCCGCCGATCCAAATACCCGCCCATACCATGATGGTTCCACCACTATAAGGATGGACTTCCTGGCAGGATTTTAATCGCTGTTGGCGTCCAGGGGTTCTCCAGTGTCGTATACGTCTTGTATCCGGTCTCATACCAAAACGAGACTCATCAGAAAAGCACACGAAACGCCATTGTTCTTCTGCCCAATTTCTGTGTTCAAGAGCCCATTGATATCGAATCCTACGATTGTGCATTGCTATAGGTGGTACCCGTAGCGGTCTTCGGGAATGAAGGTTCACTTCATGCAAGCGGTTTCTGACTGTTTGGTCGCTAATTAAGTTCCCTGAAGAGTGATGAAGCCTCACGGCTAACATCATGGCGGTTATTGTTGGAGCTCTTCGAGTTAAGATTTGAATGTATCGGTCTTGTCTCCGTGTGGTGCAGCGATACCGTCCTCCATGGCGCTCAGCCACGGTACCAGTGCTTCGGTAACGTGTCCAAAGTCGACTGATAACACTCTGACTTGTATTCAGAGCTAAAGCCACAGTACGTTGCCGGGAACCAGCTTCTATCATTCCCACGGCTCTGAGCATTTCTTCCCTGCTTAAATGACGTCGCCGCTCCATAATAACGTTGGTTTTAATCAGTAGTAGGGAAACAGTAGCACTAATAATGTCTTCAATGCGTTGTATGTTTTTATAGGGAAAATATTGACAGCTGATTTTCATCTTTTACTCGAATTTGATTAACAGTTCCTGTTTCAAATTATGAAATGCACCAAAAAGGATCCATATAAATTTATAAAATCATAAATTTATTACAAAGCCACATCTCAATCTCAAGAAATCCGCATAAAAATGCTTGATCCCTAGACACTTTTGATGTGTGTATATACATATGTCGCATCAGGGGTGGCCGAGATGCGAAACATCGGGTCTTCATCACGATCAGACATAGTTTTAGATAAATGTGGGCACTGACTAGGGTACTCGAACCAAAGATTATTTAAATCAAAATAATTTTATTTTGCTAACGGTTTTTCACAATATAGAAACAAACACGTGCGTTGGTACTGAGCTTCTGCCAAGACTGTCCGAGGTAGTCTATATCACTCCGTCCTCCCGCCAGTCCTCGCTACATCCCTTCTACCGACGATCGTGTCCAAGCGGAAGGGCTCCGCTTGCGTTTCCGGTAACGATTTATTAATTCACCAAACTAATTGTTAGATGGCGCTGTCCGTCGCACCATAGCGCCATCAATCCACGACACGGCCATCCCTGACTAGCACCCGTCCTCGGGTGTAGTTCCTGTGGACAAAATATACTCAGAAAGTAAAATCCTGCCAATAGAAACAAAGGTAGCAGTTTCTCATTGGTACTTTATTTCTCCTAAATCTAGGTACAGTAATCAACTTTCATGACACAAAATGCCTTGTAATTAAGCTTACATACACAGTGCTTTCTGCACAATATCATTAATTGGAAAAGATCCGACCAACAAGTTAAAAAGACTAAAACAAGGTGATTCTAACAGTTCTGTTACTATTTACCATAATTCATAAGCAATGTATACTCAACTCATGAAACTTTCACTATCATCTGTGCACCAACACAGACCCGAATCGCACCAACGATTCGTTTCAAATCTGCCGCCACATATGCTACAACACATGAGGGGCTCCGTGCACCAACACGGACAAGAATCGCACCAACGACTCTCAAAAATCTTACGCAACATGTGCTACAACACATGAAGCGCTCTGTGCACCAACACAGACAGAAATCGCACCAACGATTCCTTGTAGACCCATCGCCACATGTTACTCATGAGGTGCGGTCTAGAGTTTCGAGTATGAGTATACAAGCCATTCTTAATCAGATGTGGTTTCGCTACCACTGTCATCAACTATGACATCTAATTCGCGGGGAACTTGGTGATCGGGGATCTTCCTCACACGGTCATGGGGGTATTTGTATGTTCGCTTAGAGTCAAGCGCCTTTAGTAGGTATCTATCCCCGTCTAATACATCAATAATTTTAAATGGACCTTTGAATTTAGGATCTAATTTGGTTTGATTCCTTTCCTCATTTTCTATCAAAACATAATCATTAATAGCCAACTTAGAAACTTGAGCCTTACTTTGATCAAATCGATTTTTATCATAATTTGCATTTTTCTCAATATTCATTGTCGCTTGTTCTCTAATCTCATCTAAATTAACGTCATTCAAATCATCATCAGCGGTCACTAAACCAAGCGGCCGTGCTACCCTTCCTATCATCAACTCGAGAGGGCTAGATTTAGTCACCCTATCAATAGTAGAGTTAATAGCTAACTGAACCTCTCCTAAAGCGTCCTGCCAAGAGCGGTCACGACTAGTCTCTACAGCTATCAACATACTCTTCAGGGTACTCATTACCCTTTCGACCTGACCGTTCGCACGACTACCTTCAGTAGCTATCAAGTGCAACTCTATATTGTTAGAAGTACAGAAATTGGAAAATTCTTTGCTAGCGAAACAACGACCCTGATCAGCTATTATGCGCTTCGGCGCACCAAACAACGCTATACAGAACTTAATAGCACAAATACTACTGTTAGTATCGATATTAAGCGAATGACGGAGCAAAACAAATTTGGTAAAAGCATCTATGATGACAAACACGTACTCTTTGATGTCGTTTTTACCAGACAGTTTACCAGAAGCGTCAATATGAATTGTGTGCCATGGAATATTGAACTTGGGAATGGAGTTAAGTTCTGCTTGAACTCTACCAGAGTGGGGCTTCGCTATTTTGCAAGTGATACAATTGTCTACGAATTTTCTCACATATTTTGACATACCTTCAAACCAATAGTGCTCGTAAATCTTTTCGAGAGTTTTCTCCCATCCCAAATGCATGACAGACTCAAGGATGTTATTAATTACAGACCACCTAAGAGATCTTGGTACAATAGGCAAACAACGAGTGCGACCGTTACGCTGAATCTTACGGCACAGAATATTTTTACGAATTTCGTAAGTTTTGCGAGTTTCCTCAGGAAAAACTTCATCACGAAGATCAGACACAATCTTACTGATTTCTTCGTCCTTTTCCTGTTCAGCTTGCAACCAGTTACTAGAAAGCTCAGCTAAATCGACACGCTTTTGTTCTACCCGTGTGAAAGTCCCTTTAGGTGTCGGGAGAGGATTTCTAGAAAGAAAGTCCACATGGCTCATCCTACTGCCTTCACGATAAACAATATCAAAATCAAATGATTGCATGTAGGCCCACCAACGATTAACTCGTGGAGATAAGTCAGTTTTGTTTTTAGAGGCTTTAACAGAACTGCAGTCCGTCACAACGGTAAACTTACGACCTAGCAAATAGTGTCGAAAATGCTTTAGGGCATTGAAGACTGCTAACGTTTCTAATTCGAATGAATGATACTTCGATTCAGCTGGAGACGTACGACGACTATAATAAGCGACTACGTGTTGTTTTCCATTAATCTTTTGAATAAAAATAGCACCATATCCTTCAGCACTGGCATCGGTATGCAACTCGATTGAGTGCGCAGGGTCGAATATTGTTAGAACTGGTTCGCTGGTTAAGTAGGAAATTATTTTTTGACGAATGGCCTCATGACTGGGTTCCCATTCAATGGACCTATTCTTGCCACTTGTTGAACGAAACAGAGGAGCCATTATTTTTGAGAACTGTGGCACAAATTGTCTGAAATAAGTGGCCAAACCTATGAACTGTCTCAGTTGAGTGATGGTTTTAGGTGGGGGAAGTCTGGACAAAGCTGCAATTTTATTTGGATTAGGTCTGATTTGGCCATCCTCAACAACAAAGCCTAAATATTCAACCCGTCGTTTAAGAAATGAACACTTAACAAAGTTCAGGGAAAAACCAGCTTTTGTCAATTTATCGAGTACAGTGCGAAGACGAACTAAACTCTCCTCCACACTTGACCCTATTATTAAAATATCGTCGACATACGTAACAGCATAGCTATAAGCAAGGTCGCCTAAAGCTTTCATTACTGCCCGCTGAAAAACTGAGCTCGCATTTTTTAAACCAAAGGGCATGGTCAAATATTCCCACTGTCCATCGGGTGTAACGAATGCAGTGCGCTCTATTGACTCAGGGTGCACTGGGATTTGATGGTAGCCTGACAACATATCAAGACACGTGAACCATTTAGCTCCACCTAACCTAGATACAAGATCCTCTATCAACGGCAGTGGAAACCTATCCGACACAGTGTTGTCATTCAGCTCCCTGTAGTCGACACACATGCAATCTGAACCATCCTTTTTCTTAACAAGTAACACTGGACTAGAAAAAGGTGAACAACTTGGTCTAATAATACCTGCTTCCTCTAATTCACGAACCTTAGCAGTAACAACTTCGCGTTCACTAGCACTAAGCCTATAAGGACGACGGTTAACTGTACGACTAGGATCTACAAGCCTAATTTGCAACTGACCTGTTGTTACCCGGGATCTAGAAACACCACTAGAAAACGAAGAAGAATATTCTGACAAAAGATCAATTAATTGAGAACGAAATTCTAGCGGAATGTCTGCATCAACTTTGTCGAAAACAATATGACAATTGGAATCGTTTCCGAGCTTATTTGACACATCGCATAACCTAACAACCTTATTACGACACAAAACAATACTATCAGACGTCATACTAACGTTAAATCCTTGATCTAAAATCTCACGACCAATTAAAATATCATTTTTAAGGCAACTATTGGGAACAACATGAAATAATATCTCTAATCGTAAATCGTTAATCATAACCTCGGATAAAATTTGTAGGGTACTTTGCACACTACCATGACCGATACCTGTCAAGTTGACAATGTCATTTACACGCTTGCCACTAAGCTTTGACGCAACAGAATCTTTGATGAGAGAGCATTCGGCACCAGAATCATAATAAAATGGATATGACTCACCAGTGTTCATCAGCGTACCGCTGGGATTGCTAACATAGCAAACTTCAACACGCCTCTCGTTGCTCGTCGCTGCTGCAGGCGCTGCTCCGGAACTGCTTGGGCTTCCTGCCGCGCCGGCGCCTCCACGGTTGCTACGTGGACATTTCGTAGCAAAGTGTCCGGCGTTGCCGCATTTGAAACAGATGATGTCCGAACGCTGCTTCGGTCCCGCAGAGCTTGACGCTGAAGTGGCAGCATTGGTTGCCTTGCCTTTGACCTCACTTCTTGAACGGCAATCGGACGCTCGGTGGCCTATTTTACCGCAGTTGTGACATTTCACCGTCGCCGACTGAAACTTCGATCGCTTGAAATCTGAAGCGGCCTCGGTCGAGTTACCCATCGAAGCTTTCCTTTTCAAAAACGAAAACGCTTGAAGTTCACACTGCAGCTTGTTCCTGTTGCTTACTTCGGTAGTAAACGCCAACCTCTGTATACGCCCATCAAATTGCGCCATATGAGCAAGTACCGTAGATATGGCTATCTGCTCAGCGCTCATGTTTTGCCAGCGTGATGTGAGGGTAGACAACAACCGGGCGGCGTATGCAGCATAGCATTGACCTTCCTTGGGCTTGCTACTCATCATTTTGATAAGAGTAGCGGCTGGTGTGTCCACGCAATCGTAACGGGACAAAAACAAGCTTTTGAAGTCACCCCATGTCATACCCGCAAACGATACTTGCGCCAACCAACGTGAAGCACTTCCTTTCAGAGCCTTGCTTAAGGTGATGATCAGGGCACTTCCTTGAAGCGGTACTTCCGATAGGCACAGGTCTGCAGTAGTACACCAGGCACGTGCGTCTACATCCGGCATGTCCGGGTCAAATTCAGGCAAAGAAATATGCTTGGTACCTGCCGGGCCCTTGATGGTTTTTATCAGGGACATCATGTTCTGATTTTGAGCAGTCAGCAGCGTACGAAGTAAGTTCTCGTCCCACCGTGACGTCATGGCTCCATTCTGCAATATTTCTTGATTTTCTTCAGCTCGAGTAAATCCCACTTCTGATGTCGCATCAGGGGTGGCCGAGATGCGAAACATCGGGTCTTCATCACGATCAGACATAGTTTTAGATAAATGTGGGCACTGACTAGGGTACTCGAACCAAAGATTATTTAAATCAAAATAACTTTATTTTGCTAACGGTTTTTCACAATATAGAAACAAACACGTGCGTTGGTACTGAGCTTCTGCCAAGACTGTCCGAGGTAGTCTATATCACTCCGTCCTCCCGCCAGTCCTCGCTACATCCCTTCTACCGACGATCGTGTCCAAGCGGAAGGGCTCCGCTTGTGTTTCCGGTAACGATTTATTAATTCACCAAACTAATTGTTAGATGGCGCTGTCCGTCGCACCATAGCGCCATCAATCCACGACACATATTATATTATATTATTATAGGAATCCTTCATAGGCGAGTCTGACTCGCACTTGGCCAATTTTTTTAGTGATGTTCTTTGTAACGGTGGCTTTTTATAATCTTTAATTCATTTTTTTTTTGTTTTTCGGACTCAAGCCAAGACGAGACAAGCTTTGTTTCTAAAAATAGTATTGGGCCGATCTAACTCAACATCGAGGTTTAAAAGAGGAAGAATTAATAGCCTTGCCTGGCAGTCCGACAGATATACCTAGGCATGTGGTTGCAGAGATTAGACTTAATAGAAAACAATTATTATGATTTATTTAAATCAGATATAAAATTCAAAATGTGTAAATAAAATATATCATATATGTAAAATTATCATTACATACGTTATATAAATCTGGCTATCCTGTACTGAGCATGAGCATGGACATGAGCCGTATATCAAAGTACCTATTATTTCCCACCTTTAAGCCATCACCAAGCAATAAATCACGTTCCCATAAAAAAGCTCCCACAAAATATAGCAACGTGTTACTAAAATTAGTTTTAATCTCATAAGGATGGCCGCTCTAGAAAGCCCGCCCAGGCCACATATGGGATTAACGCCGGCCGTCCAGTCGGCCTGGCGTATTAACCGGCCAGTTTACGATTATTACGTTGCACTTACAACTCTTAGGGGCAGCCGGCCGACTATCCATGGCCGGTTTATAGCAATCATTAGGGCTCGATCAATGGCTGCCAAACTTGTTTTGTTGCTTTTTTGGATTTGGCGAGTCAAACATTGGCTTAAATTGAGCAAGGATTTTAGGAAACTTTAATACTTTTACTGTACGTATGTGGCGATTTGCTGCGTTTTTTTATTCAATTTATATTTTCGTTAAACTTTTCATCACATCTTTGTAAATCCCTAGTAGGTATTGTAAACTTACATCTATCAATATACGAATAAATAAGTATAAATGTGTTTTCTGTTTGCACTGTATCTTAAACCTTCGATCAAACTATGATGATTTGGAGAGTGATCTAAGGAGGTGCGAGAGGGTTTCAGGACCAAAATTTGCACGCGAACGAAGTCACGAGCAGCAGTTAATATGTGATTAAAATAAAGACTTTAATATGTCTTCTATTTCATACACTTTTTAAGGTATTTAACGAATTATGATTAAATAATTTTCACACATGATAGCCTAATACAAACACATTTGTCTCAGAAAAAAATAATATTGAGATTATAATTTGTAGCCAAAATGATTATTTCATAAATGAGGCCAGTAAATATATAAAGTACCAACTTTCTACATAATCTAATTTAAAATCTATCACTCACTTTGAGCACCACACTCTATCAATAGGCCGCTTCGATTCTAAGTACTTATTGCAAAACATTAAATGTGCTTCGACTATACCACGAAACTGTCAGTACTTTATAAAGTTATATAGTAAACATTTATAGGCTATTCTCCATATTTAATCTGAGTTTCTGATGGTTAACGTGATAACCTTTAGTTGTGTTTATTTGAATAGTAGACAAGGTTATTCTAGTAGTAATATTGAATAGGAAAAGTTCTTTATACTACTAAATAAACTAGGCTTATAGCCTAGTTGTATTAAGAACATTGGGTAATAAGCTATTACCCAAATTATTCTCAGACTATCATTAAAATTTACTACTCATGTCTGATAGTCAAGAATGTCACTAGAAATTTCTCCTGTTACATTCAAATTCACATGAATTTAGTACTTGAAATGTTGTTTATTTTCAACTAAATGTACACACATCAAAAGTGTCTAGGGATCAAGCATTTTTATGCGCATTTCTTGAGATTGAGATGTGGCTTTGTAATAAATTTATGATTTTATAAATTTATATGGATCCTTTTTGGTGCATTTCATAATTTGAAACAGGAACTGTTAATCAAATTCGAGTAAAAGATGAAAATCAGCTGTCAATATTTTCCCTATAAAAACATACAACGCATTGAAGACATTATTAGTGCTACTGTTTCCCTACTACTGATTAAAACCAACGTTATTATGGAGCGGCGACGTCTTTTAAGCAGGGAAGAAATGCTCAGAGCCGTGGGAATGATAGAAGCTGGTTCCCGGCAACGTACTGTGGCTTTAGCTCTGAATACAAGTCAGAGTGTTATCAGTCGACTTTGGACACGTTACCGAAGCACTGGTACCGTGGCTGAGCGCCATGGAGGACGGTATCGCTGCACCACACGGAGACAAGACCGATACATTCAAATCTTAACTCGAAGAGCTCCAACAATAACCGCCATGATGTTAGTCGTGAGGCTTCATCACTCTTCAGGGAACTTAATTAGCGATCAAACAGTCAGAAACCGCTTGCATGAAGTGAACCTTCATTCCCGAAGACCGCTACGGGTACCACCTATAGCAATGCACAATCGTAGAATTCAATATCAATGGGCTCTTGAACACAGAAATTGGGCAGAAGAACAATGGCGTTTCGTGTGCTTTTTTGATGAGTCTCGTTTTGGTATGAGACCGGATACAAGACGTATACGACACTGGAGAACCCCTGGACGCCAACAGCGATTAAAATCCTGCCAGGAAGTCCATCCTTATAGTGGTGGAACCATCATGGTTTGGGCGGGTATTTGGATCGGCGGAAGAACTGAGTTGATTTGGATCAGAGGCAACCTCAACGCTCAAATTTATGCTGAGACGATTGTATCTGACGTCATCGTTCCTTTACAAGTGCAAATCGGTCCCTTATTTCAGTTAATGCATGATAATGCACGACCGCACACCGCAAGAGTTGTAAGACAGACTCTCGCCGCAGCTAACATCAATGTCCTGCTCTGGCCTGCTCAGTCGCCAGACTTGAACCCGATTGAGCATGCATGGGATATGCTACAGAGAAGAGCTCTGCCGAATATGGAGGGTATCCAGTCGCAAGAAGACCTTTTTTTGTTGTTGCAACGAACATGGGCGGCCAATCCACAGCGTGATTTGGATGAACTCATTTTGAGTATGCCAAACCGATGTTCTTGTGTTGTTAGTGTTCGCGGTAGAAACACGGATTATTAATTGTTTAAGTTACCCAATAAAATTTTAAAGAAAACTGTTATTTCAGTCTTTTTTTCGAACTTTAATGTTAGTGGTTCAAATGTCAAAAATCCCTTTATTAGGAAAATGGCAAATTACTTTATTAATGCAAAGGTGACTTGGTTTATCGTTACTGTGACAAACGAAAACATTTTATTTGATGAATCCTTAAAGAAAATTTTGATTAATATCAGAAGAAAAGTTATTGCAAAAATATATGTTGATCCCTAGACACTTTTGATGTGTGTATAAAACCGGACATTCATAGGGAGAAAATCCCAACGCATTGAATGCACCAACGTTTAGTAAATAAACAATAATACGTTTGCTGCGATGGTAGGTAAGGAGTTAAAAATATGGACACTCAACAGAAAATAACAACTGATTTTAAACTTATTATTGTCTTCACCAACAAAAAAAAATAAAAAAAAATATTCGCATACCTATTGTATTTAAACAATAAATTAATAATTGGTTAATTAATAATTAATACTCTTGCACCATCCCATCTTCCTAGCTCGTCTTGCTGTGCTGTGTGTATGTGTGTGTGTGCTGGCGCTGTCGCTGCAGTCGCTGAGAACCTCAAGCGGCGGAAATGTAATAACCTTGTTGGAGGTTATATTTCGAGCCGTTTGGGGTGGAGACCTTGGGATCGTGGGGTCCGAGTGCTCACAAATTATTTAAACAACTATCCAGGCGCCTAGTTGACACTTCGCGTGACCCAAAGGCTGGCTTTTACCTTGGACAGCGGTTAAGCATTGCGCACGAATTTCTGGACGCCATATTTTAGTTTATTTTTAGATGTATATATGTAGTTTAGGGTTTTTGTTTAAGTGTATATTCCATTATTTATTTGCAAAATAAATTAATAGTTTAAAAAGCACTAGAAAAACACGCTTTTATAAATGCACGTAAAAAAAAATAGTTTTTGCCATATTATTCCCACGAGTAGTGAACAATTAAACGTGCGATCCCCCCAGAGGATTTAAAAGTGACATCTATAAAAAAATAAATCTATGGATTACGCGGTAATTCAAAAAGTTTAAGAACGATAACGATCACGGATTTTCTTTAGGTTTGTTATAACCTTGAAACCTGATCATGATCAAAGTCCATGACGTGGCCTTTCTCACAAGTGCAAACACGACTATGATACAATATTCCATCATGGAATGCCAGTGCCTATCTTCCGGCTTCATCATCAGACCTTGAAATCTAATTGTGGTCAAAGTTCATTACAAGACTTTTCTAAGAATTCCAAAACAGCTATGATACTATTTTCCATCATGAAGTTCCAGTTCATATCTTCCGTCTCCATCATCAGATCAGTTCGACAGTACCATATTATTGTATTGTCATCAGAACTACACACAGTTGCCAATTTTCATTACGCTACGACCCTTGGAAGATGGTTAAAGTAGTTACCTTAGATTCCATTACATAGTTACATACAGGTCGACCTAATAAAAGCGTGTTAAAAAATAAGCTAATCATAGACCCATTTGTGAAAAAACTTGTGGGGAGGAAAAAGTCAGCAATATGCTTGAACAAACATGTCAACTGCACTCAATGGTCTATTCCACGAATGCTCATGAAAACCAGTGCGGGAAGAATGGTGAAGAATTGCAAAGCAAGCCACCAATCCTGAAGTGACAACCACATCCACTCTGCCAACAGTGTAACGACGTACAAGAAAATAATACGATAATTACTCAAAACGGGATTTTTAGCACGTGTATTTATTGTTTCGAGTTTCCAATATTTATTGTTTTGAGTGATACAAGTTTCAGTGGTCGATCACAAAAAAAATTGGCCAAGTACGAGTCAGGCTCGCCCATGAAGGGTTCCGTTGTAACTATAATAATATAATATAATATGTATATTTATTTGACGAAAACAAAACCTTACAAATTTCTTAAAACTAGCTTATTTTTTTTTTACAACTACGCCAAATAACTTTGTTTTTCATAGTGTTTGTATGAATTACAAAGTTATATTTGCGGTTTTAGCAAATATGCTGTATCTCAAAAACTGCAAAACTGATTTCGTTCAAATCAATTTTGGTTGAAAGTTTACATTAAGATCTACAGACATATATTTTTTTAGATTTTTCAGTCCATTATTATAGAAGTTAGAGGGGGGGACACACACATTTTACCACTTTGGAACCGTATATCTTTTAAACGATTAACCTTATGAAAAAGTGGCTTTAGAAAGCTCAATGTCATTTTTAAAGACCTGTCTATAAATACCACACACGCATAGGTTTCATGAAAAAAACATATTTTCAGTTTCAGTTCCATTCATGGGGGGGCTCCCCATTATTTTAATTATTATTTTTTTATTAAAATCTGAAAGCAGTTCACAGAATACATCTACCTACCAAGTTTCACATGTATAGTCTTCATAGTTTCGGAATAAAATAGCTGTGACATACGGACGGACGGACAGACAGACAGACAGACAGACAGACAGACAGACAGACAGAGGGACAGATATATCGAAATTATAAGGGTTCCGTTTTTTGCCATTCGGCTACGGAAACCTAAAAACGAACGAGAAAGAGGGTAGACCGATTCGTCTGCTCATAAACGTCCACCCGCAATGACTTCAGTTCATCCGTGATCATGTCGCTTGTAAACTCGAAACGACACATGATAAATATCCTGTTTTAAGTTCTAACGACACTGTTAGTGACCATGTTAACTTAAAAACTTATATTGAAAATCATACGCTTAGAAAGTTTTTGGGACCAGCCTGTAAGGCACAGAATAACTACAGCTACATATTATATAACATCCTTAAGGGAGCGATTAATCAAAAGTAAACAAACCCGAGACGTCACGGGAGTATAAATTTATCACTATCATAATCTGAAGGATCTAGGGAACAAGGTTCTAACACACAATTATGATGAACAACAACAACAAAAAGCGATTGAAAGGAGAACAGTTAGTACTAATCATCACACTCATGCAGTTTATAGATAGCAATCATGATCATAAAATTTGCCTTTATCCAAGTTTTTTGGTCAGCTTTCATTCTAATCAGATGCAGTTAAGTAACGACCCATAACGACTGTCAAACATTTACAAATGATTTCAAGACCAACGGCTTAATGCACTTACTGAGGTATGAAGGAGTTTCGATATGTAATTCATTCAAGACCCGACCTCAGTAAACTTTGTAGAGCAATCAATCCGCCTGTAAAGCTTTGTTTTCCTAGGATAGCGGTGCCGTCATATAGCTGCCGTAATACAGCGGTGAATGACGTCACTAGAACGTTGTCTATGTAAACAAAATGGCGCGGTTTCCTAGAGAGCGGTAACTGACACCGTAACGTCAAAAAGCGGTGCCGCCATTTGCATGATGGCCGTCTTGTCGGTGTCAGATGGTTTCGTGAATGTTTCCAAAGAGAATGTAATACACTAGATAGCGATGAAGCAGACAGTGTGTTAAAACGGCCGTGGAACTTTCCACATGTTGTAACCGTAAAGACGGCCGTCTTTTTGCGTCCGTAATATTACGGCCGCTATATGACGGCACCGCTTTCCTAGGAAAACAAAGCTTTACTATTTAGCCATTAGTTGTTCACATACACATAGTTTGTATGTACTGACATACAAATTACAGATAGCAAGTACTTCTATTTACTCAACAAGACAATAATGCTTGATGAGGACATAAAATGCTGGCAACTATCGCTCCAACAGCATTGAAATCCTTTTAAGCAAGCAAAATTTCTAAATATCGTAAACACATGAATTTCCAAGTACTTACTTGAAAATTTAAATTGTTTTAATTGTGTTTTTTTGGTATCTTATTTTTATTTTATTCTGTTTTTATTTTTTTAACCGACTTCATTCGTTAATCGATTTTATAAGCTGTATATCAAATAAGCGAAATGGATGAGTGACATGCACGCTTTTTAACCGACTTCAAAAAAAGGAGGTTTACAATTCGTCTTGAACTTTTTTTTTATGTAATTTACCTCATAACTCGGAGATGGCTGGACCGATTTGGAAAATTCTTTTTTTGTTTGCAAGGGTATACTTTTTAGTTGGTCCCATTGTCGTCACGTTTGGATCTGATGATGGAATCATGGAGAAATCGAGGGAACTCTTCAAATATTATAGGCACACCTATAGCGTTTTGGGTATTTCTTATAGTAACTTGTGCAGTTGCTCTTGATAAGCACCATTTGAGGAAGTGGAACTGATGATGAAGACCCCAGATGGCCACCGAAACTACTCAATAATAAGTATTTCGTTGATTGCGATTAGATTACTTGAATATGGATGTTAAGCACTTTATGCTCGTCACAATGCATATAGTGAAGTAGAGCTGATGGTGATGTACCAGGAGAACTCCTCAAAAATTAACGGCTATGCACCGGGAAAAGCAATATTTTGTAAAAGGTGATAAGTAGTTGACATTTTGGCTTTTGTAACTAAATAAATTACAAACCGACCCACTAAAAATCGTGAAAAAACTTTTTAGCAAAAAATAGAACCGACTTCCATATAAAAACACTACAAAGGCAAAAATAACTTTAATTTCGGAAGGCGGTGTCTTTAGTTTTGAGTATATTTTCGTTTTTGACACCACCTTCCGAAATTAAAGTTATATTTGCCTTTGTAGTGTTTTTATATGGAAGTCGGTTCTCTTTTTTGCTAAAAAGTTTTTTAAGTGATAGGTTCGTTGAAGTAACTAGATACTATGCTTTTTCCCGACTTCAAAAAGGAGGAGGCACATGCATACAGATATTCGGCTGTATGTATTTTTTATGTTAATCATCGATTTGTCCTTCAATTGTGGACCGAATTTCAAAATTAAATTTATGTTCGTAAGCCTACAGGTACTCCTTCTTTTTCAAGGGGTAATTAATCATCTTATGACTCCTTTCGCTCTGGGTGGAGCGGAAATAAGTATCCGACTTCTATTAAATTAAAACCAACCCTTTTTTTTCAACTATACTTAGGGTTCCGGGGCTGCGGTATCTCGTTAGAACATTCCCGCAAACCTAGTAGGCAATGGTCCTCTTTGAGGCTCGCGGGAAACAGGACGCGCCGCTGACCTTGACCGCCTGGTTCTTACCGACGATGAGCTACCCCTGCTCTCTAGTGTTGCCCAAACGAGAGTCTCGCAACAGACTCTGTTACATTGTTCTGAGATCTCAACTACCGTTTAATAAATAGCAATAGGATAATCGCAAATTGCAAGACTCTTGCGAGACTCTCGTTTGGGCAACACTACTGCTCACCGTCCGCAAGCCCGCGCCCGTACTGAATTTATACATTTGATTGATATATTTGGTTTGTTGGAAAAAAGTAGTGAAGTCAAATCTTGAGCTTGACCTATATCGAGTGAACACAGCATTTGGCACCCATATAGATTCTGGTTCTTCTGTCGGTGAAGAACGACGATATTACAATATTGAACTTGGCTCTCATTTAACATTCATTTTTTTAAAGGGATTTAACTAGTTTTGAAAGGGTCTAAATTTCTCTTTTTAAAGCAGGACATACTGCCGCGTGTCTAGATCTAGTGCAATTAGCGTTTGAGACCCGATAAAAATTAGTAACACTGAATAATTTTCTTTTACCGTTTCTTTGAAAAGCAAAGTTTGACAGAAATTCAATAGAAAAGGATTCAACTAATTGAAACACGATAACTTTACGTATCTCAAAGTTTTATAACTATAGAACTTTTACTTGAGAATATCATATGGAAAAGGTAAAACAACAAAAGGTAAAACGTGGTTTGACTCGACATGAACAATCAAGCAAAGATTATAATTTATTCAAAAATCAATATATTAAAACAAAAAAAGAACGTGCCACCTCATTAATCTCGAGGTGCCAAGCAAGCTACTCTCACTGTACATGTGGTTTTTGTCGTCATCTCCTAAGCCTTTTCTCAAATATGCCTTATATTTATATAGTTATATAGTTTTTAATATTTATACAACGTGTAACGGAAACCCCATATCTATCCAAAGGGGCTGAAAACAACATCTGGTATGGAGTCTCTATGTACAGTTTCAGCTCAAAATAAGTGACTCAAAGAATTGATACCAAATTATCGGTTTCATATGTTTCTTGAATACCAATCATAACAAACGCGACACAGTACTACGAGGGTCGATAACCTTTTTGAATAAATAAAATTTAAAAAAATCCGTGGCAGCGGTATCTCCTTAGAACATTCCCGCAACCCCGTAAGACAATGGCGCTATCAGGCCCCGTCAATGCTGCGGACTGCTCATTGAGGCGCGCGCGGAACACGTCGCGCCGCCGACCCGGGCCTGGTCCTTACCGGACGGTGAGCTACACCTGCTCCGGTGGCCGGAGATCGGATCGCGATGCCCAACGCTCGGGGCGTTTCCCGCGGTGGCTGGGGCGCGTGGAAAAAAGTTACCTCTTCCTCGCTCTCAGCCTCCTCCTTCGCTAGCATGACTGCTTCACAGAAGGAGGCGACTGCATCCCATTCCCCCTCGCCATAGTCTGAACCAGGGCTGGGCGCGAGAGGTCGCCGCCGCAAATCACCTCAGTGAGGACATGGCGGTGCTCCACCTAAGCAGGGCACACCTCGACCGTATGCTCCACCGATACCTCCAGGTAGTCTTCACAATGACGACACCCGGGTGGTATCTGAAACAGGTACCTTCCGAAATAGCCATGTCCAGTCAGCACCTGCGTCAGGCGCAAGGTGAGGCATCAGTGTAGTAGTAGCTGATGCCTGTAGGGAGGTCGGCGAGCAGCACCTAGTCGTAAACGATGTCCCACAAGGCGGCTACAGAACCGATCCCTGTGGGACACCGCACGACATCTCTCGCCGGTTCCACTCTCTCTGGTAACCAGGGATCATCACTGAGCCTGCGTGGTGGATTAAGGCCCATGCCCTCTCACAGCAGTGGGAACGTCGTAGGCTGGTCACGTTATGTTTTTGTTAAAATACTAAAATAATACATAAATAAACAACATAATTCTTGGAAAACATAACAATGCTGAATAAAAGAGTCAAGTGGTATCTTACTTTGTTTTCACTTACAACGTATCCTCATTTCTTGGCAGATGAGAGATTAGTTAGTTCAAAAGGAATCTATAAGCATCCTCTCGTGTAGGCCACAATACCCCGTTCTACTTATGTAATCCCTTAGTAGAGTCTTGTGACGCCCACGACTGACGGCATTGTAGAAGCCATTGTGCTGTATGTACATAAATAATGATCTATTGCCCGGCTTTGTTCTCTTTAAGCGTACTTTATTTTTATTTATGTTGGTCTGATCAGTTTGGATAATATCGATATGATTATTTGAACGTACCAATACTTATTTTTATTTATAAAAAATACAGGCAGTCAAGCGCACAATACAACCATTTACGAACAATTTAAAAAGTTCGTTTCACTCAATTACTCGTTAGATTATTGACTGGCAAGCTCCCAGTGGACTTATTAATGGAATATATCAATCGTAATAAACGGTACCCTGCTTCAATCAACTATTCTCACTACTAAAAATTCCTTTCACATTTTCCAACAAAAGAACAATCAATTCGATTTTAATATTCAAATATGGCACAAAAAAAAAGAAGTAACCAGCCCATTTCCTTTTCCATCATCAACATCAAGCGTGTCATTTAACCATGATTTCTGTGTATTTAACCCATTCAAGTTGACCCAAAATACCTCTATTTACATTTCACCATTCAAAAGCGCTGCGGAAACTTTTCCACTGACTATTCAGCGTGTATGTTGGATACACGGCTTTTTATCTTTCAAACTCCAAGCCTTTTTGTTGCATTGCCTCGCACTCTGAAAATAACCAATGCATATAAAATGATTCATGGTCTCAACGTGGGCGCAGGCCGCTGCATATCGTGCTCACACGGTCGCATTAATTACAAAATGTATTCTGGACTTTGGGTGTTATGCATTGTGCGGGATTAGGGCTTTTGTTGTTTCAATTTTTACTCTGAAAGTGGATTCTGAGCGGGGGAATTTACGTGTAATGTTATGGCTCGGACTCGGGACGTTAAGTCGTGCTCACATTTGTGGTGTTACGACTTCGAACGTTGCAGTGAAACACTGAGCTTGTAATGTGAAACAGTATTAGGTTAGTGGTTATTATTGTACTTGCTGCTGGATTCTATGTTGATGATGAAACTGCTCTTTGTTTTAAGATTAACTCTTAAGCAGAGTTTATACGAAGCCAGTAATGCTGGCGCCAGTCCTGCAGACAAGCCAGCGTTGGCTTGGCCCCCTGTTGTTTAGACAAGGCCATTCATTCACGGATTTTTCTTCGGGTGTGCACACGTTTGAAGTTAAAAAATAATGAATTCGCGGCAAAGTCTGTTGAAAAAGAAATGTTTAAGGAACATCTCTGCACTATTAAGAGCAGAGTTGATTAATATATTAGAAAAAAGAAAGCGAAACGACTTTGGATAAGAAAATGGTTAAGCGATAGACCTATAACTGGAACTTCTGCCTTGTTGCTGAAACAACTAAGATTGACTAGAAAAATTGACGGGCGCTCTCTTCTCGCCAGCGTTGGCAGCCAGCGCTGGCTTGGCTTGAAAAACTGTTTACACAAAGCAAATAACAAGCCAGCGCTGGCTGCCAGTCTTATTGGTAACCAGTGTTGGCTTCGTGTAAACTATGCTTAACCTATGACATTTCAAAATCATCCACTTAGTCGGGGTCGGCTTCTAGAATAACCAGATGCAGCTGCGAACTAGTTTTTTTACATGCAGCGACTGTCTATCTGACCTCCAGAACCCAGTAGCTGGCAATATATTTACAGGAAGTTAGCCTAAGATTATGACCAGATTTTCAGACTTCTGACTTCCTGTAAAGACTGTCAAAGATGTACAAATGACAGCCTAAGCCAGAGGAGGCTCGAGATATTTAGATAATCATCCACCCACCGAACTACTTTGTCAAGCGTTACTTAATACGCCTGTTACTATTTAGCCACGAGATCCTTCTGGTCTACATTTCAAAATGTATATAATACTAGTACTCGCGCGGGGCTTCGCTTTCGTGGATTGTATCACGGTAAAAACATAACTCTCCTTTTTTGCAGTCGCGTAAAAAGTAGCCTATAACCTTCCTCAAGCTTCAAGCTACTTCCATACCAAATTTCATCCAAATCCAATCCCAACACTTTCGAAGATTAGCGCGTTCAAGCAAACAAACAAACAAACAAACAAACTTTTCCGCTTTATAATATTAGTATAGATTATATTTTTTGTTTTTATTAAACATTGATCCACATTATAAAAACATATTTAAAAACACTTACTTTATATCTTATATCTAAATTGTTTACTACAACAACAATACTTCATCTATTATTAATTTTTCTTATTTCATTATATGTACAAGAAGTGATTTTTCTCCTTTTCTTCACGATTGGCTCGACTTATCTTATTTTTCCGAGCAGTATGTGGCCAACTGGGATAGAATAAGTGATTGACTTCTATTCAATTGCTATCTTTAGAGAGCAATAAAGAAAACTTTATATATTCATACTAGCTGCTGCCCGCAACTTCGTTCGCGTGGGAGGATTTCCCGCATAAATCCCTATCTCGTGGGAATTCCGGGATAAAAAGTAGATAGTAGCCGATTCTCAGACCTACTGAATATGCATATAAAATTTGGTAAAAATCAGTAAAGCCGTTTCGGAGGAGTAAGGTAACTAACATTGTGACACGAGAATTTTATATATTAGAGATAAATTACCTAGGAAAGGAAAAATGGGTGATTTATTTATTTATTATATACTTTATTGTACACCTTACAATACATTTAAGGATACAAGTAATAGAACTAGTGTACAATGGGCGGTATTATCGGACAGGGCAAACTCTTACAGACAACCTTTGGATGGACAGAAATGTACCTACCTATAAGACGCAAAGAAGCATGGACTAAAATATAATGAAAATATTGTGGTATTTATATATGATGACAGTCCTTTACCTGATATGTCGTTATGTAAGACTAAATTGAAAGTTCTTAAAAGTTTTAATCGTTACGGAAGAACTGTGAGATGATAAGCATTTCCAGAAGTAGAGCAGAATGTCGGCCGCTGAAAGTAACATGCTTGTCCGGCGTTTTGTGAAATGTGCTACATTAAATTTAACTTTACTGACTGATGACTAAAGGGAAACGTTTATTCTTGGCCATGTTTTGCCCATCAATGTGATAAATACAAAAAAAATACCCATTTAGTAACTAAAATATTGCTATTATTTATTGGTAATGAAAACTCCGGAATTAAAAGCCGATTTAATCAAAAAACTCAATCGGTTACTGCCTTATTTACGCTTCCGGTCACTGGTCAATCCTGTAAAAGTAGGGATGGTAACTTTTACTGAAAAAAAAAAAATCGGTACACTAAAACCGGTTTCCAAAAATCGATTTATGAAAAATCTATTTTTATTATGTAGTTGTTTCGCTTTTATTATTTTATTTAGAGACAAAAAAGGTTTGTCCATTATCGAGCTTCTAAATACGAACCATTTAACTGATTCCTTGTTTCCAGTTTCTCAAAAATACAGATTTTTCGATAAATTGATTTCTTAGCGTCATCCCTACGTCAAGAAAATCGTAATCGACAACTGACTGACATTTAACATTTTGTTTAGTTCTGTTCAGGCTACTGCAACTTCAAGGCGAAAAAAATTGTATGGACTTTGAGGGGTAGATAATGGTAGATTTTGCTGTCTCACCTGTCCCGTGCGCTTTCTCTTTCTTTCATGACAGTCAGCCATATAATTATGTTTACTTGTCGTGTGTCTTGTAGTATTTTGTAAGTATGTGTTACTTATTTTCTGGCAGTTAGTTACGGTTAATTTTCAACCGACGACAAAAAGAGGAGGTTATCAATTCGACGCGTATATATTTTTTTTTTTTATGTATGATCATCGAGTACTCGAAGACGGCTGAACCGATTTGGAAAATTCTTTTTTTGTTCGAATGGGTATACTTCGAAATTGGTACCACTATCACCAAAGTCAGGATCTGATGATGGGATCCTGGAGAAATCGAGGGAACTCTTCAAACATTATAGGCACACCTATGGCGTTTTGGGTATTTCTTATAGTAAATTGTGCAGTTGCTCTCAAAAAGTACCATTTGGGGAAGTGGAACTGATGATGAAGACCACAGATGGCCGCCGAAACTACTCAATAATAAGTATTAAGTGGATTGCGATTCGATTACTTGAATATGGATGTTAAGCACTTTATGCTCGTCACAATGCATATGGTGATGTAGAGCTGATGGTGAAGTACCAGGAGAACTCCTCAACAATTAACGGCCCAGCATTGGGAAAAGCAATGTTTTGTTAAAGGTTATAAGTAGTTGACATTTAGGCTCTTGTAACTAGGTAAATTAAAAATCATCCAACTAAAAAGAGTGAAAAAAAAACTTTTTAACAAAAAATTAAACCGACTCCCAAAAAACACTGCAAAGTGAAAAATAACTTTAATTTCGGAAGTCGGTGCCAAAAACGAAAAAACAAAACTAAAGACACCGACTACCGAAATTAAAGTTATTTTTCACTTTGCAGTGTTTTTTGGGAGTCGGTTTAATTTTTTATTAAAAAGTTTTTTTTTTATCTCAATTTGGAAAAAGTGTCATCTTGTTCAGTAAACATAATTGTACCATAATGCCACCTAATAGCCGATTTATAACTTGTGAAGTATCGTACTTGTGAAGTCGTAAAGGTAATGAAAAAAGGAAGTTAATAGCAAATTTTCCATTAGATGAGGCTCGGTAAGTATTGAATTAGATATTTGGTTCTATATTTTAATTAAAACATGGTACTAAAAGGCTTAATCGGTCTTTTAATTTTCAATTTTATTTTGTGATAGTGATGTGCTGTAACGCAAACGGTTCCTATCAATTATCGATAAATGTTGTGTCTGTTTGAAACTGTTTATAAGCAATGTAAATAAAAAAAAAATAACAAAAAATAGAACCGACTTCCATATCAAAACACTACAAAGCCAAAAATAACTTTAATTTCGGTAGTCGGTGTTATTGGTTTTGGATTTTCTTTTCTTTTTCACACCGCCTTCCGAAATTAAAGTTATTTTTGGCTTTGTAGTGTTTTTATATGGAAGACGGTTCAATTTTTTGTTAAAAAAAATTTTTCACTCTTTTTAGTGGGTCGGTTTGTAATTTATCTAGTTACAAAAGCCATAATGTCAACAACTTATCATCTTTTATAAAATATTGCTTTTCCCGATGCATAGCCGTTAATTTTTGAGGAGTTCTCCTGGTACTTGACCATCAGCTCTACATCACCATACTCGTATGTATTGCGACGAGCATAAAGTGTTTAACATCTGTACTCAAGTAATCGAATCGCAATCCACGAAATACTTATTATTGAGTACTTTCAGTGGCCATCTGTGATCTTCATCATCAGTTCAACTTCCCCAAATGGTACTTTTCGAAAGCAACTGCTCAAGGTACTATAAGAAATACCCAAAACGCTATAGGTGTGCCTATAATATTTGAAGAGTTTCCTCGATTTCTCCAGGATCCCATCATCAGATCCTGATTTTGTAACAATGAGACCAACTAGAAAGAATACCCTTTCAAACGCAAAAATAATTTTCCAAATAGGTCCAGCCGTCACCGAGTTATGAGGTAATATACATAAAAAAAAAAAAGTTCAAGACGAGTTGAGAACCTCCTTTTTTTGAAGTCGGTTAAAAAGCGAGAGGCATTAAATGAAACCGCATTTGCGTTATGTATAATTTGCAGGCAACACACCAGAAATCAAATCACTTTTAGTCACAGGATATTTTTGAAGTTTTTCTTAGTTAAAACACAAAGTATCTTCCCGAGCACCTGACTATAGAGGTTGCGTCTCATATCATATAAAGTTATTTGGTATATTTTCATTTCAGTGACGTTGCATTTAATGATTATCAAATACAAGAATAAAGAGGACATGGTCACTGACGTTCTGACGACGGAGCTCCATCGAATGAAATATGAAATGTTTATGACCGCTATGGGTTTGCGTAAAGAAGAAGATAGGGATTAAATTACTGCAATCCTTGACATAATTATATTATTTAGTCTAATAATCTGTAGTACTTTTATAATTAAGAATATACTGGATTTCTTAAATACTACAATCCTTGCTTTATTTGAACACAAATCCTTTCTTAAATTTAAAAAAACCGGTCAAGTGCGTGTCGGGCCACGCGCAGTGTAGGGTTCCGTAGTTTTTATAACAGCCAAGTGCGTGTCGTATTCGCTGACTAATCGTTTCGTACCATGCTCTAACTAAAAGCCAAACATGACTACCTAACTAATTTGACTTCCTATACAAATCCTCACCTGATCCGACAATTTTGCACGGAAAATTTTAATGTGTTTAGAGATTTGTATAAAACTTGTCATAGCCGGTGTTTTGAATTTAAATACGGACACTGAGCTACACTACTCAATCGTCACAAGAAGCTAGCACGATTCAACTGGCGCTTAGCGCCATCTATCGACATTTCTATAGAGTTGTTCGAAATTTTCGAGTCAAATACAATTGGTCGACTATTACGCGTAAACTTGTAAAGCCCACTTATGTGTGATAGTTTTCCTTTAAATTTCGTTATATATAGGTACTACTGCCGTGACATTTGAATGTCTAACTATAACCGTTTAGTTGATAGAGGGGGGGGACACTTGACTCTAACGAAAATTGGTACTTTAAAGCTTGATAAGTCACGAACCGTTTACTTAATCAAAAAACGGTTGTACCAAACCCGTAATATTTTTGAAAGACCTATCCAACGATATCCCACACTATGGGAAGAACGAAAAAAAATAATTATCATCCCACTTTACATGTATGGGAGGTACCCTAAATAATTGTTTTTTTTTCAAAATTTTATTTTACCGCTTTTTCGGCGTCATTAACGTGTATATTCATGCCAAAGTACAACTTTCTAGTACCAATAGTTTTTGAGCTAAACCGCGGACAGACGGACAGACAGACGGACATGGCGAAACTATAAGGGTTCCTTGTTGACTACGGAACCCTAAAAATGTTAAAAGAAAGCCCGTTACCGACCTGTATACTTTATCGATATCGATAAAGAAGTTACTACCATTGCTCAGCACTATTTAGTCTGATAGGTTGGTAGTACTGTTGTATGACGTTTTGTTCCCCGTGTATGTTCGTTCAGTTTGTATTGAAGTGACATGTTACCTGTTTTTATTTTTTTTAGTAGGTACTAAGTCCCGTCTCTTAAAACATAGTGTATTACCACATCCCCCAAGTCTAGAACAAAACACGAGCGATTTCGTGTGTCCACTTTATTTTCTTTGTGTGCGTGAGCCGAATGTGTCTACGTTCTTCAAACGCACACAAATATAGCTTTCAGTGATACCATTACCAGACCATTACCCACAAAAATGGGAAAACGCACTATCATGTTGCTGGTCAAATCAAGTATTTTATGTTATGAAACTAGATAAGATGAAGTTTTTTCATGTAATATGACTTATATTTACGGAAGGTAAACGAAATGAGATATCGTTCATTGCGTTTAGAATGTTTGATGTGTAATGTGTTATAATGATATTATAGAAATGTATCAATTGCTTGAAAAATCTCGTTTGATATCAATTAAAAGTATGTGTTGTATTTATGAAATAGAAAAATATTATTGAGAACATTACTTAAATGAAAAAAATCTTAATAACTAAAATTGTCATCTTTATTATGCCACTATTCGAACTAACAGTAACTTTTAGTTATAAAACACTGTAGGTAGTAACTGTAAATAAATATAGTTTAGTTTGACGCATACATAATTGCCACCAAAACTATATTTTTTTAAACAAAAATAAGCACAAAAGAAATCAATATGGGTATTTTTTCCTCACGGATAGCAACATTGAATTGTGATAAGTTAGGTTATTAGAATTTTTGTTTGATGGTCGATTTACGTAAATATAATGTATAAAATGTAAGTATTTACTTGTGAAATGTAATTTGATTACCCGTTTTTTGTTTTCCTGAAGGACTATGACATCCCTTTACGCTACAAACGGTCGTTTTAAATTATTTACTCGCGAGCTCTGTTCGGCAGAATGTGACCTTGAGTACTGACGGCTCGTCGAGCAAAGTTAGCCAAAATGGCTAAGTTTTAGTTGCCTTACTTTTTGCACTCGTACTATCCTTCTATGCGTCATTGTTCTAAGTGTGTTACATTCTTTTTGGTTCTGTTTCTTTGTGAACCGTTATTTCTTTTCTACTGCGTTTTTCTATGTAATATTCTGACGACTTTGATTATGATTATGGACCCTATAATCGTTCCCGATGATGACCTTGGCTTTACATTTGGTTCTGTAACCGCCTTCCACGACGACACCGGCCTGCCAATGCAGATCGTACCTGTTTTTCACGAAAGGCTTGACACTATTATGGAACTCGATTTACACAAACTTACCAGTTTACCACGGAGTCATCTCTGTGTCAATTGTGGCGTGGATACACAAAACTTAAGAGATTTATCTTGAGCAATGTGGAAGTTCGGTCTATATTTCAGCAATGGATTGCACCACAACAATTAAGTTAATTATAAAAACATACAAGTTACATACTCAATAACTTATATTGTGTAGCTACTAAAATCTATAAGTAAGTTTTTTGTTAAAATTGAATTTTTATATTATGTTTTATAAAAGTTCGACCGAGTTCTATGTAAAAAATTGTGTTTGTTTCTTTATCTATGATATCAACACTTATGCCTTCAATTTGTTTCTTGCGTGGGCGTTACTTGGCCAAAATTTCTTTATCAAATGGATATTTCCCTTTTAGTCATCAGTCAGTCAAGTTAAATTCACTTTCTGTCGGTTCTATGACCACCTTTCGTTCAAGCACACACAACGCTTATATATAACACACTACGCGCGCAATACAATTTACGCGCAATTTAGGTGCATATTTGGGTTAACGTAGCAGTGTAATGCGTCGGTCATATTTGTGGGGAACACAGTTGACGGCCTTTATAAGCAGGCTACATAATTGTGACAATGGAATTTGATTTTGCTTTTAATGTAATTATAATTAACTATATTTTAACGTGAACCACTCAAAATTGAAAAACATAAATACAAGGCTTGCAGTTTAAATTTACGTGGAAGTGTTATACCTATATTATGACGATATGAATGCGTATCTCTTTATCAGTTACTGCATAGGCGTCTACAAAGTTTAGGTGTGAGAAATTTACACCAAGGAAGTATGTCACTCATTGAAATTATGATGCACTACGACGACGCTACTGAGGGGCCGCTAGGCCAACACTTGGTCGCCGCCCGGACACAATGCCATATACGGCTCGATTTGCTTCTGGTTGATTGTGTGCCATGTGTGTGTGTATGTGTTTTTGTGAGTCTGTGTGTGTGTGTGTTTGTGTAAGTGCCCATATGCTTATAATTATTTTGTAGTTACTACCTATATCATATTTTTTAAATATTATTAATAGTTTATTGTTTTGATAGCCGTACTTACTATGCACAAAAGAATCGTTTTCATTATCTTCATTAGTATACCCGTCTAAAGCCAGATTGGGCAGTTATATTACAATAATCAGCCTATAACGTTCTCACTGCTAAGACACAGGCCTATGATTCTCTATGAGAGGGGAAGGGTTGTGATCCACCACTTGGGCCCAGTACGGGTTGATGGATCTCACATGCCTTCGAAATTTATGTCCAAGGACGTGCTGATTTCCTTACATGTTCCGATTTATTCCTTAGCAACATAGAATTTGTTAGCATGTATTCAAACTAAATTTTTCGGAAAAAATAACAAATATCACACAAAATCGAACTGGATTATTATGAGGGAAATGAAAGCGTTAAGTCACCGTGGCAAATTTTTACGGAGCTTATTGATATTATGGCATAGCAGCTTTAAAACTGGAGATTCGCTACTTTGAGTTGAAACATCTAGGAAACCTGATGGGTTACAATTTTGTATTGTCAAAATACAATTCAGATCATATAAAATCCTCCGGGAACAATAATATATTTCCGGGGACCTAATCATAAAAATATTAATATTTTTTTTTATAGCTTTATTGGGTTCAGAACTTCTTACAACTTGTAAGGTGGGCCCTTAACTAGGGCATGAATCTCGGAATCTCGGAATATCGCAATATCGGAATCTCGGAACGAAAGTTCCGATATTACAATTCCGATACTGGGTGACCCAATATCGAAATCGGACAAATTTTTATATCCGACAAAATTATGCTTGACGCTTTGTTGTTCTTGAGAATATATTGCCAAGAAAAACGAGATTTTAACATATAAACATACGTAGTCCTTTATTTCTGTTAATTTCGCTTGCACATTTTAAATTATTTATAAGTAATTTAAACTACCGAACTCAGAATCAACAAAACTTTGTTAAAAAATTAGTAATAAATATAAGATAATAATGAGAAATATGACTTAAACAAATATTTCCAATAATTGTTATTCTTACTTGTTGATTTTCTTAAATTCTAAGAAGCTTTGTTGATTCTGAGTTTGATAGTTTAATTAGTAATAAGTATAGGATAATTATGAGAAATATGTTAAACAAATATTCCGCAAAATTTCCAGTATAAGCCTACCGGCTTTTCTGTCTTCGGTCCGCAGCACTGAGACGTTAACCAAGAAAATTTTAACACAATTGCAGGTTAACTACGAGGTGCCGTGTTCGACCGATGCAGTTAATGCCTGGAAAATGGCTTGCCCAAATACAGCGTTTCCCGAGAACCCGTCCTCCCAGAGACAATGGGACGAGCCGCTTTGCAGTTTGGTACGGGATAACCTTTTAAATACGTCAACCAATACTGCTGAGCGCTCGCGCCTGTTGGCTGTGGGTGAATGGGAGTCGGGCCTTTGGCTACAAGCATTACCTTCACTTAATATAGGTACTATGTTAAGTGATAACACATTCCGGATTGCTACATATCTACGTCTGGGTGCTCCCAGCGGTGCTCCACATCGCTGTCAATGTGGTGCGGCAGTCGACTGCCTCGGACATCATGGCCTTTCCTGCAGCAGAAGCTCTGGTCGGATAGCACGGCATGCCAGCATAAATGACATCGTCCGTCGGCCTCTTGTCATCGCTCGAGTACCATCTGTTTTAGAACCCAACGGCTTGGCACGGGACGATGGGAAGAGACCAGACGGGATGACTATAATGCCTTGGAAGTTGGGTAGGCCTTTGGTGTGGAATGCTACTTGTGTTGACACCCTTGCGCCATCCCATCTTCTCAGTACGGCGGGCTGTGCTGGGGCGGCAGCTGCAGGTGCAGAAAATCTCAAACGGCGCAAATACAACAACCTAATTGGGTGCTATATGTTTAAGCCGTTTGGGGTTGAAACGTTAGGACCATGGGGTCCGAGTGCTCATCGACTCTTTCGTGACATCGGCAAACGATAAGTCGACTCCACAGGTGACCAGAGGGCTGGCCTTTTCTTTGGACAGAGAATCAGCATCGCCATTCAACGTGGCAATGCGGCCAGTGTTCTGGGCACTTTTCCCATTGATAGCGACGTTGACGAATTTTTCGATGTCCTATAATTTATTTTTATTTCGTTTGTATATACTTTATTAAACGATTGACGACATCGAAAAAAAAAATCCTAATAATTGTTGCTCCAAATTATAGATTGTGCTTGCAAATTTTAAATTATAAGATGTTTTATTGCTAATGAATCAGGTAGTGGAATTAGTAATTATTATTATTTTTTTATTATTATTTATTTATCTCAGAAAAGAAATCCATACAAAGTTTGTTAGTAAAACACCTTACATTCTATGTTAGTAATAAAATTAATTAAAATAATAAACACTAAAAACTAATTCATATATTTTCCCGCAGCATCAGCTTCACCGCAATGCATGCGAGTCCAATGCTGCAGGAAAACACAATCCTGTTTGTTTGCAATGACTTTCAGAATGCTGTTGGTACTCTCACAAATCCTACGCAGCAGTGACGCAGATCGCCGTCTCATAATAACGCCAAAGCTATCTACAGCCGCTTCAGCAAACATATTGGATGCGCTGCAGAATCGTGGGAGGCCCAACAACATCCTGAAAGCATTGTTGTACTGGATTCGAAGGGCGCTGTTGGCCCTCTGCGTATGCCTAATCCACAGGCTGCACGTGTAAAAGCACTGACAGTACGCCCTGAAAAGGGTGATCTTGACAGCACTTGTACAGCGTGCGAACCTCCGGGCCAGCATATTGCAGCGGACCGACAACGCCCTCCTCTCCCGTTCAATGTCCTGGTCATCACAAAGATCATCGCACACTATATATGACCCAGGTACTTAAAACTCGACACTCTGTTCAGCGCTACTCCATACAGGAAGACAGGGGGTACCGCTCTGTGCTTTTTGGTACCCACATCAAACACCATTACTTCGCTCTTTCTTACATTATATAAGAGTCCGTGGGTAACAGCATACTTCTCACATACAGCAAGCAACCGTCTAAGAGCCTCAATCGACGGACTCAGCAACACCATGCCATCCGCGTAGCTGATACTATTTATAATGTTGCCATCGATTGAGCATCCGACACCAGTGCTGCTGAGCTCCACGATTAGCTGGTTGACATACAGGCTAAAAAGCACCGGGGAGGTCAGACCTCCTTGCCTCACCCCACATTCCAACCCGTACCTCCCAGACAATGTATCCACCCATCTGACCTGGTTAATTTGATGGCTGTACCAATATTTAAAAAGTTCAACAAGCTCATGAGGTACTTGTTGCTCTCGCAGCTTACGCCATAGTATGTTATAATTAACCAGGTCAAAAGCCTTCGATAGGTCTAGGAAAGCCGCATAAACAGGAGTGTTCCTATCAGTGTAGTACCTGACCGTGTGCTTGAGCGCCAGGATAGCAGTTTCTGTGGAAAGTCCAGCTTGAAAGCCGAACTGAGCATCGTGCAGCTCTATCTGTCCAGTAATTTTACGCTCAAGCACACAGTCAAGCACCTTTACCCACCTTTACCTTTACCAATAAATACTTATTACTAATTAAAAAATAATGAAAAATATGTGATTTAATACAGTGGACATACATAAAAAACAACCAATTTTTTAACTTGTGCATTGAATTTGTGCAATTCATAAATAAAATGAGCTTTTTCTAACGAAATAACGAAATTCCGGTATTAATATCGGAATTCCGATATTGAGGTCTAATATCGGAAATCAGTATCGGAATTGAAAACTTTCCGATATTACATGCCCTACCCTTAACTAATGCACCATCATAGTTCAAGACTTTCTTAAGATGGTCGGGAAAGGAACCTTTTTTTTTTCTCTGGGTGGGTATGTCATCGAATGACTTCTCCCGCTCTGGGTGGAGCGGAAGGGTGTGTCAGACTTCTACTGACTAAAAACCCACCCTGCTCCTTCAGCTGCTCTTAAGTTCCGGGGCCATGGTATCTCGTTAGAACATTCCCGCAACGGGAAAGGAACCTGGTTCAATTACTTGGAAAGCAAATATGCTGCCCATTACATAGTTTTAAACTATCCTTATATATTATATAATAAACATCAATGTTAATTTTCGTTCTGTATCCAGGGTAAAAGAGAGAATTGCCTCATGCATACATTTTGATTAAGTTGATTGAATAAACCAAAAACTTTTATAATTCACGTGACATTGTTCAGCGAGTATTTATAAATCTGGAAAAATAAAACATTTTATTCCATTCAGCATACTGTTTGTTCGTTAAATTTAGAGCAAGTGGAGAAACCTTATCAAGGAGAAACTTGAAATGATATAACCCTTAGTATTGGAGACACGACGCAAAGAGAAGGCAAGCCAACAAGCAGTGAGCAAGGTTGATGGATTAATGGGCTCTAATAAAATGAGGAGTTCGTAGTTTAATAACAACAGACATTCGGGTCTATCTTCATGTTTAAGCAACGCTGGCTAAAGACATTTCGTGGATGGATTACTATCTTATCGTATCAACATCCCTCCATGCTCAAGAAAGCATATACAACGTGTAATTTAAAGGGTATATACATACCAAGTGCATGGCTTCTTTGGATGATAATAAACGATATGGCAAGGGTTTTGTAATCCTAAGTCTACGTGTGTAGAACTTATTACAAATTCGAATACACTGATATCAGAGACGAATTTTTCAAATTAAGAAGAACGAAAAGAAGTATCGTGTTATTGGCAAGTGACGTGGAATGTTATTGACCCTCGTAGTGCTGTGACACGTATGTTATGATTGGTATTCAAGAAATATTTGAAACCAATAATTTGGTATCAATTCTTTGAGTCAGTTATTTTGTGCTGAAACTGTGCATAGAGACTCCATACCAGATGTTGTCTTCAGCCCTTTTGGATAGATATGGGGTTTCCGTTACACGTTGTATAGAACCATTTCCAGCTGTTTTTTATATACATCCTTAGCAGTCGTTGAAGGTAGCTAGAAGCCAGATTTTTTGTCATCGCAGTCGTGCCTTGTACCGTGTTACTCAGTAAAGGAGATGTGCCGATCAGATTGCCGTTCCATTTAAATGGTACTCAGTTGCATCGAACCGAAATAATTATCTCATGCTTTATTAATACTTCGATTCAAACTTAAAATGAAAAGCAAAGCATTATCTTGGTCATAATATAAACGGACTGAACAGTCTTAATTAATTTAATTAATCAAGTAGTATATTAGTCCCGATATCATCTTACCAAATACGGTCAATTTGCGAATAATATTAGGTAACAATGTTTCTATAATAAGGTTTATAATTATGTACTTTGTCTACGGACCTATACATAGACTTACCTACCTAATGCATATATGTATTGAAGTACTTAGTCATGGCTTTAAAAGATTATATTGATGATGGTTGGCGTAGTGGTTGAGCAATTGGCCGATGCGCTGCACATCACGGGTTCGATTCCGGCGCGTAACACAGACTTAGATGTTCCCGGTCTGAGTGTTTATATTTGTGTTATTTATTTACACACAGTAAAATACATTAGGATACAACATAATTATAATTTTTGAGTACTTTTACCACTTTTTCACGTCTTCAAGGCTGAACAGATTTCAATAAAATTTAACTTTGCAAATGGGTAGAATATATCCTGATTTAACACGCACAATAATTTTAATATCTGAAAGAAGTTCCCGTAGGATGATTTCGAACTATTACTAAGCCGAACGAAGAATTAAATGAAGATAGATACGAGCTGGTATATACCATAATTTATTGTATTCTATACAAAATTACAATATCGGCTCATAAATTAATGGGATGTAACTAAGGCTGGTAACAAAATGACAAATAGTGGCCAAATGGTTACATTGAACCCGGGCATGCACATAATAATATGTAATCTTCATAATGCTCTCAAACTAGTAAAAAAAACTATCGTAAGGAAACCGGCTAGTGCCAAAAATCGGAAGCCTTGCGAAATCCATCAATGAGTAGTATTATAAATAAGTACCCATGTAAAAAAAATAATTATAAAGTGCTTACCGCATGTGGCGAGCTAGCACCTATCATATATCGACTGAAATGTAACTAACTAAGGGGCGGAGATCTGGTATCCTGAAATACAGACGTAAGTCTAGTTTAGGCACCGGTCTCCCACAGTATAATATATTCATTGCTATGTCATAATATGTCATTGTTTTCAAATTCAAATATCATTATTACGAGCCACATAGCTCATATATGTAATTATGGTTAGTAAACACCTTAAAGAACTAGGGTTACCTCTCCCACAAGCTGCACGTGTAGAAGGTGGTACAGAATGCTCTAAAGAGCGTCACCTTTACTTCTGCAGTACAACGTGCAAACCTGCGGGCTATCATATTCGCACGCACGGACACGGCCTTCCGTTCTCTCTCTATATCAGCATTGTCTTTGAGGTCAGTGGTGATCAAGTGACCGAGGTATTTAAATTGAGTCAATCGCTTCAGAGTAACACTGTTAAGCCGTATAGAAGTCACATCTTGATTATACTTGGTACCCACCTCAAAAGCCATGTAGGTACTGACTTTTCTTGTCATTATACAATAAGCCATGTGTTGCCGCATAACTTTCACACATGGCTAATAACGTCCGAATACCACCGACTGACGCGCTGAGCAGCACCATATCGTCCGCGTAACTTAAATTATTGACACAGACACCATCAATATGACAACCGACATGATGACTGATAAGCGCCTCAATCAGGGCATTCGTATACAAATTAAAAAGGGACGGCGAGGTTAACCCTCCTTGTTTCACTCCGCACTCTAATTGATATGGGTCCGATAAAACACCTGCCCACCGGACATTGTTGACCTGGCTTCCATACCAATGCTTAAATATTCTTATAAACTCTTTAGGTAAGTTTATTGTTTCAAGCTTTTTCCATAATATGTCATAGGAAACCAGGTCGAAAGCCCTAGAAAGATCGAGGAAGCATGCAAAAGCAGGTGTGTTTCTGTTTGTGTAGTACCTGACAGTCTGCTTAAGACACAGAACTGCACTTTCTGTAAAAAGTCTTGGCCGAAAACCGAACTGATTGTCGTGCAGCATAAGATAATGTATCTTTATATTGTTGAGAGAGAAATAAATACTTATATATTATCAACCCACACTGCGCCAACGTGATGGATTACAGCCCATTCCCTCTTAGAGAGAAGACCTCTTGCTGTGTCATATCCATCCTAAGATTGTCTATAAAAATTCACAATTAAATAAGAATCTATCTATCTATGTATATAGAGTATATCTATCTATCTATTTATCTATTTCCCAGCAGTAGGAACTTTATAGGGCTGTTTATGTAACAAAGGCGGTCTTATCTGTTAATGCAAACTTTCACAGCTCCTTAGTAGTTTTTAAACATCCTCTTTACTAAAATATTCAGATAATAGACACTTAAAAGTGCGATCTAGGTTCGGTTGGTTTTAGGTTTCTCTAGTTGGTATTGGTTTTACAGCGTAGAAACAAGCTGCAGTCGAAGACCGATCGATTGCTAACAGGAAATAAAGCGGTTTGTGACTGTTTCGTATGCAATAGCTGTTTTGATTTACGGAACTACCTCGATTTTAGCTTGACCCAGACCACTCAGATGAACTGCAGTCACACTAGAAGTAAGAATCAGTAGCTCAACAAGGTCTAGTAAGATTTTTTTTCAGTTGTTGTAGGTCATCAACTTATTGCGTGAGCTGAAAATGGGGTCGAGAAGATTGAGAAAAGCGTGGGTTCATTTAGAAACACACATCTACTTTTTAATTCATAGAATATACACTTGATCCAGGCCACTGAGTTGAACTGCAGACACAGTAGAAGTAAGAATCAGTAGCTCAACAAGGTCTCGTAAGATTTTTTCGGTTGTTAATTTGGCATCCAATTATTACGTGAAGTCAAAATGGGGTCGAGAAGATTGAGAGAAGCGTGGGGTCTTTTAGGAATTCGCGTCTACTTTTTGATTAATAGAATATAATATAATACACTATGTTTTTTCATATTAAGTGAAAAGTAACAAAATAGATGTAAGTTTTTAAAAATTAATCTTACGTTAGGTGAAGGTTTGGCAACATACAACGAAGCCTCATCAAAGTGGAGAGAGGGTTCCAAATTAAGATAAAAACCTACTACATAAATAATGTAAGCCTCCTAAACATACTAAAAAATAGGTGATACGAACGTGCCCTTAAAACTTAGTATACAGAATTTTTTCTGTAACTTTTTATGATACCCACGAAAAGCATTGGAGGGAATATAAAACCGTAATACGACCTACAAAAACATAACTAGGTAACGACCCTTTTATATTAGGACCTAACATAGTAACCTGCGAAACCTTTTAACCATACAAAGTACTCGTAACAAAAGTATGTACATAATAGGTACTCAATACTAGAAATCAGTGTCTGTACGTGGTTCTATAATAATAAACGAATACAATTTTCCTGTGTGTTCCCAATAAAAACATTAGCAATCGCCGGGGCGTGAAATTTCCTTTTTACATGCGTACCTACACTGTTCGGAATAAATCTACATATATATTTAATGATATCGCTGTAAAATAAATGGGCTGTGCCTATTTCTCAAATGAGTTTTACTTGTACGAACGGTAATTTGATACTCACCAGTTTTGGGCACGTTTGTTCCACATTACGTAATTAAGTCGCTAAGCTGTTATACTGGCGGACAGGATTTCTCTATATTTCTATGAAAATCCACCAAACAACATGAATGTAATATACAGTCAATTTCTTCAAGACATAAGAACTAACCGTATACCACGTTCCCTCAAGTTTCGTTAACTATCATTATCTCACACATAAACGATAAAAATTTGGCACTTTGGTATTAGAAGTCGATTTTACAAAACGGAAAAAAATATAAATTTGTAGGTTATAGAAGTCTAAATAGTAGGAAGGGTGTGCCACCTCATTGCTTTGCGAACTTGGTTTTTTTTTCTTGACTATTTCTATTGAATTGTTTTAATACACATTTTTATGTGTATTAAAAGAATTCACGAGACACCTGAAATAAAGAAAACCACAAAGAATAAACTGACTTGTCTGCTGTTGAAGTGCTAAAAGATGTAGATTATCTTCCGAGATATTTGAAGTGGATCTAAGATGGATTGACATACCGTTTATTTAGATTCTCAGCAATTCTCATGTAATTCTCGACTCTATCTAACGACAATAATTATATTAGTCAGCCATTATATTATTTTACAAAACACCCTATAACTCAATCGTCTGGAAATGAAAAAAATTGACGGATGTTTGCTGACAAATAATAACGAGCAGACAAAAGTAGCACCCACAAAGTGAAAACAGTTTAGAACGAAAATATTTTCCTTCTAAAATTACATTTATTGCAGACGTTCTCCAACTTGGTAATATCGTCCAATTCTGTCAGTTTTGACGGTTAACAGCGTCAAAAATTGCGACGAACCTTTAGCATATAATGGGCTTTGACTATCTGGCAATCTTGCTAAAGGAACAACAATAGATCTTTATAGATTAGGGTGAATAAGGGTTTCTCTTGCTTTTTAAACAAGAAATAAAACCAGGACTATACTCAGTCGGGCCATAAGTTCTGTCACATAGGTAAAATTTCGAATTTAGAATGCAAGCCAAGGAAAATATTATGGGCATTCGAAATTTGAATATTTAAAGAAAATATAAGCAAAGAGTATCTCGAATTTTGTTCATTTTCTAAAATGGAGTGGACGCGCAAAGAAGACAGAGTCGCAGTAATTGCATTGCATCGTTGCGGTCACGCGCCAACTGAGATTTTTAAACTGCTGAAAAATTTGATAATTCCACCGAGATTTATTTATCGTTCTATCAAACGATTCAGGGAAGATTCAAGATTAGAAGATAAACAAAGGAGCGGTCGACCTCGTACTGTTCGGACTCCAGCGGTCATCAAATCAGTAAAGGCGCGAATCCAACAAAATCCTGTCCGTAAGCAAAAAATGTTGGCTCTGCAAATGGGACTAAGCAGAACTACTATTAAAAGGGTGTTAAATGAAGATCTAGGACTGCGTGCTTATAGAAAAAAAACAGCACATCTTCTTAACGCACGGCTGAAGAAAATCAAACTCGAAAGAAGCCGGGTTTTGTTAAGGCGGTACGCGGGAAAAAAATACCGCGAAATACTTTTTTCGGACGAAAAAATTTTTAATGTTGAGGAGACTTTCAACAAACAAAATGATAAAGTGTATGCACACTCTAGTAAAGAAGCGAGCAGACGTGTGCCACGTGTTCAGCGTTGTCATCATCCTTTGGCATTCATGGTTTGGCTTGGGGTGTCCTATTTGGGTCCAACGGAGGTATTTTTTTGTGAAAAAGGAGTGAAAACCAGTGCCCTCGTATATCAAAACACAGTCCTAACAAACATTGTGGAACCTCTTTCACAAACAATGTTCGAAAACAGGCACTGGGTATTCCAGCAGGATTCTGCGCCGGCTCATAAGGCGAAAAGTACCCAAAACTGGCTCAAGACCCGTTGAATCGACTTTATCAGGCACGAGGATTGGCCCTCATCCAGTCCAGACTTGAATCCCTTGGATTACAAAATATGGCAGCACTTAGAGGAGAAGGTCTGCGCTAAACCTCATCGCAACTTGGAGTCACTTAAAGCTTCCCTGATTAAAGCAGGTGCCGATATTGACATGAACGTCGTGCGTGCTTCGATTGATGACTGGCCTTGCAGATTGAAGGCTTGTATCGAAGCAAAAGGAGGACATTTCCAATAATTTTAATGTGGTTTAAATCTGTATTCTATACCCTTTCATTTGATATATAAATAGTTGTAATGCGTAACTCATTGTGTCATTTATTTAACTTTCCATATGTGACAAAACTTATGACCAGACTCATGTACATTACACACAAGACACTACGCTATTTTTTCGACTAACCACTTGGCAAATAAGGCTATTTTGACAGAAACGATTGACTGATTGGCTGCTACGCTGCGTATGATGGGTTCAATCTGCACCGAAGCATCAATGTTTGTAAGGCCTACAAATAGTTTTTCGGAGTCTGTGTATTTGTAAAAATACACTCATTGTGTGGAAAAATTCCATTAAAAAAATAAACAACTTTTAAAAAATCTTATTTTCTCTATGGTACCAAGGAAATGATCACAAAACCATGCTTTCATAACTAACTGATGATGTTCTAACTACTACGGCAATCAAATTAAGGTCCGCATATAAAAAAACCACTTTCCACTTATAGGTAATATTAAGGTCTCAATAAAATGAGAGCTCTATTTCGTTAAATTTAAATCGATTTAACTGCAAATTGGAATTTGATTGGATGTGCCGATCGCGGGAGGCTTGAAATGAATTTTTGGGACTATTGGATACCGTAATAGTATTGAATGCCTCTTATTACTTTACTAATGGACGGCTCGATAAACGATTTACATTCATTACTTAATTATAAGTAATTTTGAGTAAAATCTCTGACATAATTCATGAATTTAAATTGCTGATCAATTTCGTGTCTGCTGTAATTGAATATCTTGTAAATACATTTTGAGAAAAGGATTTAATTAACATAATATAATTGTATTGTATTTGGTTCTGAATTTCACTTAGTCTCGTCCAAAACTTGGCATTTTGAAATAACAATGGGGTTGAGTAACATAGTTCTTTATTTTAATTAGACACAATACAATGGGCGGAAATACTCGATGCACGTAAGTATTGTACATTATGTATAGGTACAATCCATACATCCATACTAATATTATAAATGCGAAAGTAACTCTCTCTCTGTCTGTCTGTCTGTTACATTTTCACACCTAAACTGCTGAACCGATTTAGATGAAATTTGGCATGGGAATAGTTTAAGACCATGGGAAGGACATAGGATAAGATTTATCCCGATATAAGGTTCCCGTGGGATAGTTTTCGAATAGCACGCGGACGCAGCCGCAAAAGCTAAATTAAATTAATTAAATTTTGAATTTAAAATTGGTATGGGAATAGTTTAGGACCCTGGGAAAGACACAGGATAGTGTTTATCCCGGAAATCATCCCTAAAGGATGCAAACAGGGTGTTGGAATTTCATATAGGTAATCAATAACATAATATACTATACTAATATCCATACTAATATTATAAATGCGAAAGTAACTCTGTCTGTCTGTTACCTTTTCACGCCTAAACCACTGAACCGATTTAGATGAAATTTGGCATGGGAATAGTTTAGGACTCTGGGAAGGACAAAGGATAGTTTTATCCCAATATAAGGTTCCCGTGGGATAGTTTTCGAATTGCACGCGGACGCAGTCGCTGGCAAAAGCTAAATTAAATTAAATTTGATTTTTAAAATTGGTATGGGAACAGTTTAGGAGCCTGGGTGAGACATAGAATAGTTTTTATCCCGGAAATCATCCTTAAAGGATGTTAAAAGGATGTTGGAATGTTTGTATTTCATGTGCAGTCCATGCACCAGTCAACCGTTACGCCAACCGTGTCGTTTAAATTTTAAGCAATCAAATTAATATACGAATCATTTTTATTTTAAAATCGGAGCAATATGCGGCTGCCGTTTTGAAATTAGGAGAACATCGTGTGGCAACAGATATCAACGGAATGATTTATTTGAGCTCTGAATTCTGTAACATAGTCCAAGATACAGATAATTTAATAAACCACGTTTATTCGGATTTAAAAACAAAACCGAGGGATATAGTATGGCTGCGTGAAAGAGCAATTTTGGTACCGACTAATGAAATTGTAGGGCAGATCAACGAAAAGATTATGTCTCATGTGGATTGTGATATTGTCGAGTATCTGTCAGTCGGCAATGTCATAGATATTGAGGAAGTGACGTCGTAACCTGTGAGAGTTTATCAACTCTCTGGAAATGTAAAATTGAGGCTTAAACTTGGTGTCCCAGTTCTGTTGATGTAATCTGGACGCACCAAGTAATGGCACGCGACTACAAATTACACACCTTGGACGCAATGTTGTGCAAGTAATAATTATGACAGAAACAACAAGCGGTGAAAACGTATTTATTCCTCGCATTCCAATAACCCCGACCGTTTGCCATTCCAGTTCAAAAGACTCCAATTTCCCTTAAGCAGCATTCGCAATGACTATAAACAAAGCTCAAGGACAGACACTGAAAGTCGCAGGTGTGCATTTAGAAAAACACTGCTTTGCTTTTCCCATGGGTAACTGTATGTGGCATGCTCACGAGTATCAAGCCTACAAAATATACACGTTTAGCCAAGGACGGGAAAACCAGAAACGTAGTGTACAAAAATGTATTGTAAACTACGGTTTTGGTTTTAAAAAGATACATTTTAAATACTAACAGTCTGTCTGTTTTTCTGGGATGGATGGATCCTGGTAATGGATTTTTTTTATATTTCATGCGTTTTTAACCACCCAAAAAGGTGTACAGATTGGTAACAAGAATAATTGACAAAGTGTAAATTAACGCGGGCGAAGCCGCGGGCAAAAGCTAGTATGGTCATATTAGGTGGTGAAAATAATATTGGCCGTCAAAAGATGAGTATGGCATGTTTGTAAAGGTTACTCGTGAAACTACGATGTACTTCGGAATGAGGACCGCAAAACCATTTCGTTCGACATATAAAACATTCCACTCATGTGTGACTACTTCACAACTCTATATAACATTACACTCAAACGTTGTATCGAGTTTTCCATTTCATTTAATATTCACAAAGTTTATCAACGTTAACATTTCCGCTCCAATGGAAATCCTTGCAAACTCTACAAACTTTTCACATTAAGAAATGACAAACATAAAACATTTATTTTAATTCCTGCATTTGTGGGTACTTGAACTATTCACAAACAAAATGTCCATGTATATTCGAGGTTTGTAGACGAAAAGCGGAACTTCAAAGGATGTAATGCGGAGGCCCGTTTAGTGGGGGCAGATGGGAGCCGGGTCGCGGTCAGCTTCATTTCCGAACACAAACCTAGATCAGTGGCTGTCCACAGGGCTGACCAAACTCATGGATTACTTACTAACGTGCGTTCGAGTTTGTTAAGACGTACCCGGTGATTTACTTCAGTTGAATTTCGACTTCAGGAGGAGGAGTAAAGGGTTACCAATCTCACTTGTTGACATCAATCTACTTGCCACTTCGCTATTTACAAGTAGCTGCTGCGCTAAGTATCGCGGGTTTGATTCCCGCACGACAGCAAATCCATACTAATATTATAAATGCGAAAGTAACTCTATCTGTCTGTCTGTCTATTACCTTTTCACGCCTAAACCGCTGAACCGATTTAGATGAAATTTGGTATGGAAATAGTTTAGGACCCTAAGAAAGATATAGAATATTTTTTATCCTAATATAAGGTTCCCTTGGGATATTTTTCGGATGGCACGCGGACGCAGCCGCTGACAAAAACTAAATTAAATTTTATTTTTAAATTTGGGATCGAAATAGTTTAGGACCCCGGGAAAGACAGAGGTTAGTTTTTATCCCGGAAATCATCCCTAAAGGATGTAAAATGTGTGTTAAAATTTCGTATAGCGAATCAATAATGTTCCCACCCTCCCCACACACATAATACACTTAGACCGCTGAACCGATTTAGATGAAATTTGGTATGGAGATAGTTTTAGAGTCTGAAAAAGACATACGATAGTTTTTATCCCGGAAATCATCCCATCATAAGGATGTAAAAGGGGTGTTGAAACTTTATATTCTCCCTCCCAATTCATTCAAATCGCGTATTCAAGAATCACTCGAAACAATTTTTTTTAAACTATCTACAAACATGCGAGTACAGCTGCACCGTGATATGACATCAGATATCAAGGGGACGATTTATTTGAGCTCTGAATTGTGTAACATAGTCCAAGATACAGATAATTTAATAAACCACGTTTATTCGGATTTGAAAACAAATATGAGGTATGGAGAATGGCTAGAGGTGACCGGCGGCGGCGGCCTCTCGCGCCCTGCTCTGGTTCAGATCATGGTGCGGGGTGAGAGGGAATGGGATGCAGTCACCTCCTTCTGCGAAGCAGTCATGCTAGCGAAGAAGGAGGCTGAACGCGCGAGGGTGAGGCAACTCTCTTCCTCATGCCCCAGCCGCCGCGGGAGGCGCCCGGGGCATCGGGGATCTCGGGCTACCGCCGACGCTGGTCTGCGGTCGGAGAGTAGGGGTAGCTCACCGGCCGGTAAGGACCAGGCCCGAATCGGTGGCGCGTCGTGTTCCGCGCACGCCTCACAGAGCAGTCAGTAGCATTGACGGGGCCCAATAGGGCCATTGCCTTACAGGTTTTCGGAAATGTTCTAACGAGTTACCGCTGCCCCGGAATGCAAGGACAACTGAAGGAACAGGGTGGGTTTTTTGTCAGTAGAAGTCTGACACTCCCTTCCGCTTCACCCACAGCGGAAGGAATAATTTGATGATTGATTCCTACCCAGAAAAAAAAAGGGATGGAGAATGGCTGCGAGAAAGAGCAATTTTGACACTGACTTACGAAATTGTAGGGCTTTTTTGATATTATATGCATTTTTAACCACCCAAAATGTGTACCGATTGGCAACAAGAATTATTGACAAAGTGTAAATTAACGCAGGCGAAGCCGCGGGCAAAAGCTAGTATAATATATAAGTCTTACAGATAGTTCTTCTGGGTGTTTGTGCAAGTGAATTTATACGTTTAAACCGCACCCACGATATAGTTTGATTGACGAAATGGGGGAAGAAGTTTGGGGAAATGTTGTACAGAAACGAAAATGTTTTAGGCAGTTGTGCTAGCCAGTAAAATATCCCAGTAAAAACATAGCTGAAGTGAACACAAAGTGAGCTAAATTAATGTGACAGAATTCATTTATTACACTCATACGCTCGCAAATTCTATTGCTACTTAGGCCCTTTTCTAAATTCAAGGATTAATAAAATTATTAACATTTATCCCCTAAATAAGCACAACTGTAAACACAAGATAATGATTATATCCATAAGCTAAATTATTAAGAAACGGAAAATTTATTGACCGTAGTACTCACTCATTTTCACTTTACACACGGGAGGCCATTACTCTATAACTATATAATTCAAATTTATTATTTTTATTAAGAATGGTTGTATATCTTGTTTCTGTTTCCATTATATTTCCTCGTAGGAGACGCCTCGGGCGTCGCGGATCACGAGCCGATTTCCGGCCACCGTAGGCGCGGGCTTGCGGACGGCGAGCAGATGTAGTTCACCGTCCAGTAAGGACCAGGCCCGGGTCGGCGGTGCGTCATGTTCCGCGCGCGGAACTTTAGGGCAGCTGAAGGAACAGGATGCGTTTTTAGTCAGTAGAAGTCTGACACACGCTTCCGCTTAACCCGGAGCGGGAGAAGTCATTCGATGATTTTCCCAGTTGACTTCAAGCTCCATCCACGTATATGTTAACACGGTGAGATACTCGCCTGTCGTTATTGAGTCTAACCTCTTTTTACAGATCAACATATCTATATTGGCCACTTAAGGTTTTTTTTAATTATTGATAGGTTTGCATTTGACCTCAATCTCACCTGATGTTAAGCGATGATGTGGTCGAAGATGTAGCACGCTTGCCTAGAAGTAACCTATTCACTCTTGACTTAAAGACTCCTAGATTATCGCTATCAGGAAACACAGACTCCGGCAGAGAATTCCACTCCTTAGCTGTATGCACAATGAAACTATTCCTAAAACGTTTTTTGCATATGGGTGGGATGTCCACCATGTACATATACATAATTAGATACTCACATTATGAGACTCAAAAACTCTACTTTTTCTAGTTACTTCTTATATTTTTCGCTTATTTAATATTGCAAGTAAGTGAAAATGACTACTACACACACACACTAGGATAAATCTCAGTCATTTACTTGACCCAAAGCTATAATTTAGTCTGAGTAATACATTTATGTGAGCCATTAGCATTTTGGCACCAACGGAGAGCCAAAACTCACACACATAAATGCCTCAAATAATTTTACTCATACATTGGAATATTGACCTCTCATAAATTGTAATTCCCGGTCTTCATGAATCAAAGGGTATCTGAGGATGTAAATTCAGGTAACTTAATTCAGGCCATGAGTAATCTGACCTTTTTCTTTATCCAGCCTATAATGTCTTTCTACTGCAAAGGCCTGCAAATCACACCAGGCACTTACATATTTTCAAGCAATATCAAGCCAGCCATCTCATCTTGCCACATTATATCAGACCCTCCCTAGTTCTCACAATCTCCCTAAGGCACCCATTTTTAGAGACTATCCCCCAGTAGGTAGTCACTATTCAAATACCAACCGTGACCCACTTAGTACCATTTTAGCCTGGCAACCTTTTCTACAGTGGCGTTATTGATTCTACTTTTTTATTTGAGTTTCAGAGTTCTAAGTTCTAAGGCCTTATTGTAATAACTAAACTTTTTCTAATTCAATTTGAATACGTACTAAATTTTAAATAATTTTTTTACAACAACACATCTACATATTATATGGTTACATTGAAATGTACGAATAATATGAGCTCAGGCAAAGGCATGTGAAATTAGCTGATGCACAAACAGATGGCTTTGCAGGTATCTGGCGTAAAAAGACCGCATTTTTGCTCAGTCGGTTTCTGCTGGAAGTACGCACAGCGTCCTGCATTGTATAGCAACTAAACCTGACTATCCTATAGTTAATATACTGACACAGTGGACTAGGTCGCTGTTAAGTGTATTTTATTTATTAAGTATTTGTATTACATTATTTTATTGCGATGAATATGGATCTATGTTATCGTTTCATGAACAAATATTTAATTTTAATTTAATTAGGTACTCTGACTCCTAAGCTAGGTGTATGACGCTGTATCTTAACAGAGCCTGTGTTGTTCTAGCGCCCAGCGCAAGACCACTTTATACATATTGAATAAAATAAAATAGAGTTAAAGTTTCCAAGTCTGACAACCCTACATGTCGAAACTGCGATGTCACATTAAGGTCTGAACCTCAAACGTATTGTAAGCTATGATGAGTCTATAACGGTAAATTTTGTACTGACCACAGATTTAAACGGTAATACGCAACTGACCTTAATGACCAGTGGGATAATTGTGTATCCCAGAATCAAGGTCTTTCATTTTATCACTTCAACGACAATAACTGCGTAATTATTTAACATAGTGTCAGTACCCACGGGTAATCTTATTAGTTACTTATTTGTTGTGCGTTTATACACATATACGTACATACCCTCTACATTAGTATTTTTTTACCAAATGGTTGACAAGAAGAGAATGCCTTGTTGCATAAAGTATACTTAATATACTACGACTGTACTTACATTTCCAATAAATAACTAAAACTCGAACAATAATATTTTGAACGCATTAGTTTCCTTTGAGATTGAGATCCGTATTACGAAAGTTTGGCGCTGGATTGAATCGATGTTATCCAATTACAAGTATAGGATATTTCGATAATCTCAACGTTCTAGAAGCACATACTATATGAAATACTAAAAAAGTTAGGGGCTATTCTTAATTTCCATCGGATTTGGCTATATATGTACCTACAAGTGTTAGCTTTACATTACAAAGCCATGCCATATAAGTTGTATTACCGTTTAATGGGAACTGAATGGGATGTAAACTATTTCTTTTATTTGAGTAGCAATGGCAACTGACTTCCGATAGTATAAATGTTGTTTATTCTAAACGGAAGTCGGTTGCAAACTTTTTAGTTACTTGGCACTCCACCTTTTAAAAGTTCGTGTATTGAAATAAAATAAAGAACGAATCGTCATTATGTTCATTTAAACCGATTGTTATAGAATGAAAGGCTCGAAAATTGTTATTCAATATGTGATAAATTAAACTGAAATGCAGTGATGCGATTGAATATTGAAAATTATTCAATCAACCATAGGACAGTTTGACACATTAATATAACCTAACAAACTCGTTTATCTTTAACCACTGGACCACCATCGTAGTTTTACTAACAAAAAAACAAACAACTTCCTCAAAAACCTTAAAACGGCTCTCGTTGTCTAAGACAACTCATAACACCAAGAAAGAAGAATTACTACGTGCTACACATTTATTAAACTACTTTTTATAACTGACGACAGTAACTGTCGTTGGTTAGTTAGTTGTACGCGAGCCTTATGTGGGCCACTTGATTATACCGTCTGAACCGAGCTAGAGTTAACCGAGTAGTTTATTGCGATAGTCTAAAGCCGGTTGCCGACCAAAAACTAAGCTAACTTAGTCTAGCTTCGCTCGCATTAATCTAATTTCCCTATTTCATTCCAAAGCAGAGTAAAAGCTCTCCATCTCCCTTTCTCACATGTTTCTATATACTGTTTGAAATGAATTGAGCATGTCTTGTTAGCTTATCTCACACCTTATAGAACAAGCCTATGTTGTCCAATTACAAGGTAAAAGCGTTTCTCTCCGTCTTCCTCAAGATTCCGCCTTTTGATATTTTGCCCCTTATTAAAGTCACACTTCGATAACTTCAGTCTTCGTAACGTGTGACGTAATTAATGGATGCCTTTTGTACAAAAATAGCAATAAAACATTTAAAAGAAGAGACACTATTTCAATCACATTTTCAATGGCATTAATTTTCAATCTTTGTTGCAATTAGGCTAAGTTTAATTTTTAAGTATGTATTGTTGCTCCTTTCAATGCACATTATAAACTATTGAGACCCAAACAAAAATGTTATTGTATATACATAGATGGGATCATTTTTCGTGACACGTTTACAATTTTTGAAACTGTACTTTGTGACAGTTCTAAAAAAGAATAGCAGTTTAGAATATTTTTCTATTATTTTGTTTATAAATATCTCATGAACTATTTAGATGGAAAAAATTACAAAGAATATTATTATTCTTATCGTACACATAAAAACATTTTAAATAACATTTAAAAAGTATGATTTGTTTGGAACTCCTTGTTCCAAACAACTAACACTAACTAACAATAATAACTAATAGTTAATAATAGTAAGTAATAGTAACTAATAGTTGACGCTCTTATGCAACGTAAGCTTAAACTTAGGTTAGCAATGGAATCCAGTCTGTAACCGACTTTACTGTGACAACTATAGAGCTCATTACAGCTTCCAGCTAAACGTTGATCATTGTCATTGCTTAGTTCAGCAAAATAGTACATTCTGCGTAATGAACAAAATAGTAAATTCGTGCGTAAATTCCACATGATATAGTCACAGATGAGATACTACTTGATCTCGGTAATCTAGATAGACTTGTTTGTCTCATTTTACCTACTAATAAAATTCCTCTTTACGCATTTTTCCATGAAAAATCGTTTCCAATATATAGAATAAGATTATCTAAGGGAATGCCTCAAAATGAAGATATTTTTCTTGAACGATTTTCTCCTCGTATACGTCAGTTTGTATTTAGAATAGAGTTGATACTTGTATGATATTTACTCGTAGATAATAATAATAATAAATATATACGCGACAGCCCGTCTCCGGATGTCTTCAAGAGGAAAATTAAAGAGCACTTCCTTTCACATTGACGAAATAATAATATATGTTGGTGTTTATGTATATTTTCGGTTATTTACTATGTTTATATTATGTGTGTATTGACTATATGTTTGGGCAAAGTTAGATAAGCTTCATATTTATAGACTTTTGTGTCAGGTTCACACATGGTAGTGAGGGACTTTTCACTACAGCGCGACGTTCATCCACCTTGTTTCTGGTCTTTCTTTTTTGCGTTCATATGTTTTAATAAATCTTCCATTGTGACAACAAGATCCACAATAATAAATACTTACAATTCTAAATGCTAATAATAGATTTAACTTACATACTATGTTAGTAATTCTAATTATATTCTATTACAGGAAAAGTTACAATTATAGAAATTAGCACAGAAACTCACTTCAAAACCACGTTAGTACTTATATTGTATTACTAACAGAGTGCTCTCTATGAGATGCTTGACAAAAGGGCTTTCATCGTGCTTGCTGACAGGGAGTGAGACTAATTTTATTCTCATACTTGACTTTACTAACATGCTTGCTTTTGTACCCACAAACTTTTAAAAAGAAATTTCGAAACAGCTGGTTTACACTTCTCGTATGTCAACGGCTAGTTCTAACGTTGGCTAGAGACTAATATTAGCGATAATATAAATTATAAGTAGCGATGGCACCAATCTTTTATGCATATTACCAGCTGATTGCGTTGAGGGCGAATGTTCGATACTATAATCTAGTTTGTTTTTAGTTTATTTTATTTGTTAGTTAAGCATTATTTTTACTTATCGGACAATGAGCTATCCCTGCCCATCGTCCACAGGCCCGCGTTTACAGTGGCCGGAGATCGGCTCACGATTCCCGGACCCCAGGGCGTCTACCGCAGTGGAGTCTAGGGGGCAAATAAGTCAAAGTCAAAATAACCCTGACAAAAATCCTCATATATTTGAAAACAGAGCATAATGTGTATGCCAAACATTGATATACTGGGTTTTTAGTATATCAATGATGCCAAATTAATATTCATTTATACACAGTAACGAACTTCACAAACTCCCTATTTCTTACATCTGTGACACTGCCAGTATATTTGCTTTTCTACAAACCCTAATAAACTAACAACTCGACCTCTTTTCATGACACGAAATTCTAAATATCACGAGAACCACTTGAAGCCGTCACCACGAAAAAGCTTGGTGCAAAATAATTTTGCCCGTCACATTACTTGACCCCCACTCAAGTCGATAGTGGCCGTTGATGGGCCAGCCCAGCTGATGCTGGCCATAAATAAATAAGTGCCCACACCACTCACACTTGACGTTACTACTGTGGCTCATACTTGGAGCTAGTTATTAGAAGTCAACTGTAAACTTGATGTTTCTTCCCACTGCCACCTTCTAAGCTAAAACACTAAGAATAATGTGTGGGTGTTTTAGAGACTTTCTTTTGTAATATTGATGTTCTATAAACGAGCCCTGAAAACCATGAACCAATACTACAAAATAAAGACACCTTGCTTCATATCAAACTCAATTTTAAGCTCATTCATTTGGCTTGTGGCATTACAGTATTGCCGTGAACCCACTCTAGACACAGGTATATTTAGCGTAGTGGGAGGGGTTAACAAGATTGCTAGTAATGTAAATTCTATCCACATTGTTGGTTCTCTTTATAAAAAGAAAAAAAAAATTGTATGTTTTCCAATATATGGCGAAATATAAAAACTGTACATAAAAAATAAGAAGATAATATTTTGTGCAAATAAAAATGTTTTTATTCTTCAATGTTTGAACTTTTTTATTACGTTGACTTACAAGCTTGATTTTTGTAAAACTTTGAAGAATTTTACTATGTCTCTTCATTTCAAATTTATTTCAACTTGTGATACTATCACGATCATAAAAAGTGTAAACCGACAGACGGGCAACGAAGTGGATGTACGGTTCACATTCCGTACGATAGGTAGTTACTGCAAGAAAAAGCACATATACGAATAAACATCGACCTACTCACATATTCTATTTACTTCGCACTTTATAGCTAAATTATTATACTATTTAATTCAGTTTTTATTCAGTCTCCTGTAATCTACATTTATGTATGTGCCTAGACTCGTCATAAACTCATATTACTACTTAACAAAGCCAATTTGAAGTAAATTCCACATGAAAAATTAAAGAGCATAGGGTCTACTTATGAATAAAAACTTTATCTAAACATATTACACCGAAATTGGTACTTACGTAAATTAGGCTCCCTCAAAGGCGAGAAAACAGAACAAAAATATTTCACACACTTAAAAATGTAGAGCGACCAAGCGAGACCATTGTCGTGTTGCTCTGGACCTAATACTATTTTATCAAAACCTTGAAAATGGTTAAACCCTAATTTACCCAGCCTAATGATATTTTACTTTGGCATATGTTAAATTACTTTAGCTTATGTGTAATACTTAGCCAACTTTCAAATTCGGTCCACCAATTCACCACTCACAGTGAATAAAACTAAAAATTAAAGCAGCAAAAATAGACAGCTATTGGCCCTCTAATCTCTCCCTTCTCCAAGAACCTGTCGATACCCACACACGGGCAAAGCCCTGTCAATACCTAACTCATCCGAAAAGAAAACATAACAAAAGTAATTTTATAAAAAACCTTCACCGCGTTCAGAATGCGAACCGAATTACAATGTATTATCAACGCCCTTATCACGAGCTCACAGCTTATCAAATTTGTCGGCCAGCCTTTATTAAGCCTCTTGAGATTTTCATTAACTTTATATCTCAGAACACAATGGAATTCACATAAAGCGTAATTGTTTCAGGCAGAAAAATATAGTACAAAGATATTGAGCCCCAGCGAACATTAAATTTAAATTATACGAGAGCCTATGAACGCGTCCAGTGGTATTTTATTAACTTAATAGGACTTAAGTTAGGCATAATTATCTTGGGCAAAGTTTTAATTTTATACATTCCGCTGAAATATCGTTGAAAATATTACTTAGTTTGTTTTATTTTTTATCTCTCTGGCTTGCTAATACGCGAATTTAAATTTTATTTGTTTCAAGACCGTTCATAATAGTTCATTGTAGTCAAAGTTAGGCGTCTCATGTGCGCAAAATGTTGACAATTTAATTTCAGCAAAGTGCGAAAAAGAATATTCAATTGTTTAGTTCATTCTTCTAAGCAAAGTTTTAAGAGATTAAGGACCTATTTATGAATTGTGTCATACCTTTCTTTTGGCAGATCACACTAAATTAATTTAAACTCATTACTCAAACATTTGCGGTTACCTTTGTCATTATCAATCATCACGAGTGGGTAGGTAGAGGTTGCGAGCATACAAATATTCTTTGTAACATTGAACGACCTGAAATACTACATACAAAAAACGACAAAAACATACCTAAGCTATGACTAGACAGCTGACCTTTACGGCTAACAAAGGCATAAGGCACTAACTGGATTCCACTGGGGTCACTTTCAAATCTATTGAAATGCAACGCAGGTAAGTGAACTATCTTCTTATTACAGACATTTTCACCTTTATTAATCCCTATATATATATCTACCTCTCAACATGTAGCCATTGATTTGGAGATATATTTACGTATAATATTTAAACTTGCTATGCAATAACAAATGATAATAAGAATTTAAGTAAAGGTGCATTGGGTAACAAAATTAATCTGAAAACCCATCTTCATCGATACATTGTTGCAAACATTTTAGACTTCGCGAGAACCTACTTTGCATGAGTTTTAAATTGGTTTTCTATTTTCAGTCGAATTAAGTTTATTAATCTATGAAGCACATTTGAGCTGGTTGACACTTCACTTAACTCAAGCTGCAAAGCAATAATTATTTTGGCCAAAGGTTATAAATTACCATACAACGTGGCAATGCCGCCAGTCTCATGGATACATTATTGGCTGACAGCGTTCTGAACCGTGCGTTTAGTTTACGTTAAATAGATTGTTTATACGTTAACATGAAATAAAATCATCTCAACAATAAAAAAGTCATTATAACTTTGCAAACAGAACCAAATTTAACAGCTACCTATTTTCTGTTTTAAGGGCTATGGATCAACCATTTCTTCTCAATTAGGGGATTTGTGTTAGAAATACGCAAAGATCCTCAAAATTCGATTATGAAAGCAATCAGTTTACGGAAACAAAACCGATGAAAATGGTGGTTATACGGGCGAAACAATATTACTTTGGTCTATGAGGCAAATCCGTCGGCAGGTATTAATAAATTAACTGTTGGCAATTTTACTCAATAATAATCTTACTGATTTATTATTTTCCTTCGAACAAAATTTGTCTTTTCGTTTTCTACAAGGGTTGTTAAATAAACTATTCATCATCTTTATAACAACTATAGTAAACCGTAAATTCAAACCGAGCAGTTTTAAATTTAGAATAATGCTGATCACTTGATTAGTATAAGGTAACGCCAAATAACTTGGCAATAGTCGTTCAATGCGCAGAAGTCGATTTTTAGGTGTCAGCGGTTGTCAGCGGGACGCGGGGTATGACGTAGCGCCGCACAGTGGTCTGGAAATCGAGCTCCATACTCATAGAAACTAAAAGTAAAGAATTAGAAAAAAAAAAATTGTAATGGCTCTGGTATACCTCCCTTTACATAATATTAACGTATGGATGGTACAAGTCACACTACGCGTGAGAAAAAAAAGATTTAATTTTTTTTTTGTATGGGAGAAAACCCTAAAAGTGCGTTTTTTTCGAAACTTAATGGAACTGTTAGGCTGTTGCTTACACGAGCTATAGTCCCATACACGGCGATCAAGATGACATACAATTCATGTACCTTTAGGCACCGCTTCGCACGTAGCAAATTTTTGAAATTTTGAATTTCCGAAATGTGATTTTTCAAATTTTTGCCGTGGTTAAATCACGTTGCCGATCGATTAACTTTTATTATAGTTAGATTTAGCCTGCTTCATGATGACAGTCATTAAAAAAAATGTGGATTTCATAGGTTTTTTTTTTAATTTCCAACCAAGAACTAACTCATTTGTTAATCAACGTGATTAAGGTTAAGATATTATTAGATACTAATGACATGAGCATTAACTAGCTCTAGCAGGGCCAAATGGGCCCTAGTCACAATACACTTCTAATGTATGTAATATAGGTAACTAGTTAGAGAATGAAGTGGATGAATGAATGAATGAGGGTAGTTGTATAAAAACAGGACATTTGAGTCTAATTTTATTAGTAGCTCTCAGTACTTGTGCGCGCTAACTTATTACCTTATACCTATTTGTTATTGTGTTGTGATGGAAGGTTTTGGTAGGTACCAATTTGGATATTTTCATGTTTGTGGCAAACAACAGTAGTTTTTCACAGCCCAATGTTTTATTTGAAGCTTTTGAGAATACTGTTGAATTGTCAGAAAATGACAAGAAGGAATTGAAACAATTCTGTCAGCAAGCGCGGATCCACCGTTGTGGGCATGATGGGCATGCCCACAACCCTAATAGACTTGTGACGTCACACTTTCACTGTCTATTGAGATCGAAAGGCTGATGATAAGCCTTAAAAAAACCGGCCATGCACGTATCGGCTCACGCGCAGTGTAAAGTTCAGTAGTTTACTACAACGCCAAGTACGAGTCTATTAGCGAATTAAGTCTCTCCTGGTGCTTCTCACTAGCTGGTCATCGTTACTTACAACTCCTGAGATAGCATCAAGATAGGTATCTATTTACTAGTCTAGTGTGCCTATATTGTTACTGGGTACTAGAAACGAAGAAAAAACAATACCTATTTTCGTCCCTATTTCCAGATCATTTGTGGTTGGGTCTCCTCACTTTCCTGCGCCAGAACAGTCTTAGGTTGTCGTTTTAGGCAATTGGGATTTCTCGAGGTCTCTGTTTATCTGTGACCACCAGGTCAACGGTGGGCGGCCTCCCCCTGCCACGTTTTTGTTCCGGGAGTTTTAGGGCAATATTTCCAACGTCGTCCTCTGGCGTCTTTTGAAATGACCATACCAGCGTAGTCGATTCTCCGTTATTTTGTCAGCGATGGTGCGACTTTGAAACTGTCTCGTATTATACACTCGTTTCGTATTTTAACGTGACTAGTTACACTTCCCGCCCACCTAAGCATCTTCAATTCGTTGGTATGTACTTTTTATTTATGCGTCTTTTTGACTGTCTAGCATTCGGTACCGTAGAGTAACGCCGGGCGCACTGCCGTTATGTATACTTACCCCTTGGTTTTTATTGGGATACGGGGATCACAAAACAAAGGTTAGTGAGCCACTTCAGCTATGCGGCGCTGACTCTGTGAGTGAAGTCAGCGTCTACGTTTGCATCTCTTGTTAACATAGGAGCCTAGACATTTAAATTGTTTTACTGTGGGTATGGGTGTCGTATCAAATGTGAATAGTCTCTGGAGTAGTGTTTGCGCTGAAAGGATATTTTAGATACTCAGTTTTACTTCTGATAAGTCTCAGGCTGTACTTTTCCAGGGTTTGCTTCCATATGTTCGTCGTTCCTGCAGATGTAGGTCATTGTAGTTAATTCTATATTTTCCGTCTTGATTCTAACTACCTGTATAGCATCCGTGGTTGACTTGGATGCTGTGAAGTCAAACTGGTTTGGGGATATTACACAGATCTTGTTGAGACGGTTGTTTATGATTCGTTCTCATATTTTGAGTGTGTAAGCGGTCCATTATATACTTTTATAGTTTTCGCACTGCGCAGCATCGCCCTTGTTTTTGTAGAACGGCAGTAGATAGCTCGGGCGCCAATATTCTAGAATACGATTTGTAATCATGACGATATTTCATAGCTTAGCTAACCAAGCTTCAGTTACTGGGTCTAGTCTTTCCCGTCTGGACCTATGGCTTTGCGGCTTTTCATTTTACTCATCTCGTCCTCATTTATAGTTGGTATGGCTTTTCATTTTACTCATCTCGTCCTCATTTATAGTTGGTATTGGAGTTGGACCATGAGTGGGTGCACATGGCGGTGAATCTTCATTTGGAAATTCTTCCTCCAATAGCTTTAGTATTCGAACCATCTCTCGTTAATTTCTGTGTTTTTTGTTAGTAATTACTTGTGGTCCTTAAATTTCATTTATTTATTTACTTTTATGTTCATGGATGCTCTATGTTTGCGTTTTGTTAATTTCAGTATTTCGTCCGCATTTTTAGCACTCTTCACTTTCGTAGATCGTTTGATTGCTTTTGGTGACCTCTTGTGCTATACATCTTTTGCATCCTGCTTAGCCACTTTATATCGGTCCTTGTCTTCCTTTAATTTAGAACTCTGCTGCTGTTCTTAAAAATATCTTTTTATTCACAGGGGTCTCTTTGATTCTGACATTTGGAGACTCCTAGGATCCCTACCGCTTTTGTTTTGTACCAGTTTTCAAACTTAGATATCATTTGTATTGTCATAACTTACTTCCAAATCGGTCTCCAGATAATCTTTTATCACGCTCGTTAGTTCATGTATTGGTTATGGGAAGAAAATCCTGAAATAAATGATTATATTATTATTATTATTATTTGTGTCTCCTTTGGACCATCCAGCTATCTCCACTTAGTTTTTGGTGTTCTATCTACCATAATTTTTGTAGGTTTAGTGCAGCTCGTACACAGACACGAGTATGCGAAGGTGAGATGTAAGTTCATCACCAGGTATTACTTTACAGTCTTTAAACTTTCGTTTGACGGTCTTGTCAGACATGATAAAGTCTATCTTATATTACGACTTGATTGTGACGCTCTACCCGCACATTAGTAAGTGATTAAATGTTCTGGTTTCTTTTGAAATTCGTGTTTATTAGTGTAAGTGCGTCTTTCTGCAAATTCTAGTAGGTATTTCTTCTCGTTGTTTGTTTAACTCGCCCATCCCAAACCCACCATGTACATTATCTCCTGTGATATCCCTGGTATGCCCACGTGTCCATTCGGGTCCCCCCCCTATAAATAATCTTGTATTCATTTGTTGAAATGCTCTGGGTGAGGTCGTACATGTCTTCCCAGATTTGTGCCTTTTCTATTCTGTGCATCCTGTTTGAAGTGTATAGGCTGATATGATATTGGTTATTTGTAGATCATCCAGAGCATGTTTCACGAAAATGATTACTTCCATTCCTAAGGCCTAAGTCCTGATGCGCGTAAAAAAGGAAATAACAAATTTAAAAGTCGAGTCGAGCGAGTTTGTACTCCAACTCGCACTTGGCCGCTTTTCGGGTGGTTTTTTTTTTTCTTTTTTTTTTTTTTTTTTTTCTTAAAAAGATTACTAGCAATGTGGGTAGAATTCACATTACTAGCAATCTTGTTAACCCCTCCAACTAAGCTAAATATGCTTGTGTCTGGAGTGGGTTCACACCAATAGTGTAATGGGTGGGGTTCGAACTTGCGACCTCTCGATCACAAGTCCGACACCTTATCCATTAGGCTATTGACGCTTCGCTTCGCTTCGCGGTTGTGCCCACAACCTTTTTTGAGGGCTGGATCCGCCCCTGTCTGTCAGAGTTATGTGAGTAACTTTAGGAAGAAATGGATCTCGTGTAATCGCACGAGACATACATATATAAAAAGTATGTGACATGGCTGTCTTGCAGCCATGTCACATAAACATCAAATGGCCTGAGGTCGTGAGGAAAAAAATGACTACGTCTGTAGTGTCGCTAGAGCAGCAACCATATTCCAGTTCCGATTTTGGTGTAAATGAGGGTGCATCAACATCCTACACACCGGAGACGTGCAGTGTTGGAACATCAACATCAGTTGTGACGCCGAGAAAACCATTCGTGGAGCTAAGCCCACTACAGAAGAGAAGGAGAGTGGAAGAGCTCCTAACGCATAGCACTGAAAGCCTTGCTCATGCAACTGGTTTGAAAGCACAAAACAAGAATGTAGCAGATATCATTAAATTGGTATTGGAGCATCCCGAAGAGGCTACAAAGATAAAAAAATTGTTAAATACAAACTGTGCCTATATATTCCGCTGACAAAGCTTTAGGTATTTTGACCTCATTGAAGCTTTCGAAGTGGCAATATATAACATTAAGATCTTGTGCAAAAGAAGAAGGAATACCACTGTATCCTTCTTATACTGCCATCCTTGAGGCGAAGAAGGAATGCTACCCCCCAAAAGACACCATTGATATCACGGAAAGAGAGGTAAAAGTAAAGCTTCAAGCAATTTTGGACAAAACTGTGACTAGGCTTGGAAAATTGTTACGTGTGGAATCTTCGCTGGATGGCAAAGAGTTGACACTTATATGCAAGTGGGGCTTTGATGGTGCTTCAGGGCAAAGTTTGTATAAGCAAACTATGGCAGACGAAGTCGATTCCAGTATTTTTATGTGTTCTTTTGTGCCTCTGTGCTTGGTTTGTGGCGATGAAAAGGTATGGAAGAATCCAAAGCCGTCTTCCACCATGTTTTGCAGACCTATTTATTTTAAGTTTTCAAAAGAAAACAAGTTAAACATCGTGGAAGAACAAGCTTTGATTGAGGCTGAGATTGAAGCACTGCAGCCTTCTATTATGGGAAACCATGTTGTAAAGCACTCAATGCTTATGACCATGGTAGATGGCAAAATCATTACACAGCTATCAAATACCTCATCGCAGACATGTGATATATGTAAAGCTACTCCTTCGGAAATGAATAAGTTGGAGAAGATCTCAAAGTGAGTTTTCAATAATTTAATAAATTAATGTCACTACAGTACTTAAACATTTATATTATTTTTATTAATTTAACCATTTTATTTTCAGAAAACCGGTTTCAACAGAAATGTTCAAGTACGGGTTATCTACTCTTCATGCTTGGATCAGGTGTATGGAGTTCCTTCTCTATATTTCATACAGACTGGACTTTAAAACATGGCAAGCCAGAGATGCAAGCAGTAAAGAGTCATTGAAGATTAGAAAACAAATCATACAGCAGAAGTTCCGTGATGAAATGGGCCTCCTGGTAGACATCGTCAAACAAGGTGAGATAAAATAACTTTATATCTACATTTTTTCAAGTAACATTATTAATTTACATCTTTTTCCTGCACAGGGCCAAGAATTTTTGTTTTGTTTCAGGTTCGGGAACTACAAATGATGGGAACACAGCTAGGAATTTTTTTAGCGATCCTGCGAAAACCGCAGCTATCACAGGATTGGATTCCTGTTTGATCCAAAGACTTTCAACACTTTTGCGTGTATTAGCCAGTGGGGAGCCTATAAATATTGACGCATTTGCAAACTTTGCACACGTTACTGCAGAAACGTACGTGGAGCTCTATGGCTGGTATTACATGCCTTCGAGTGTCCACAAACTTTTAATGCATGGTGCTGAAGTTATCAAATACTTCAATATTATGCCCATTGGCAAATTATCTGAAGAGGCAACGGAAGCCAGAAACAAAGATTTAAAAAAAATCCGAGAACACCATTCACGCAAATTTTGCCGTAAAGCGACAAACGAAGACATTTTCAATGCTCTCCTTGTATCATCAGATCCCTACCTGTCCAGCATAAGACCTGTGCTACGAAAGTCCACAAAAAGAGCTGTCACTGATGATATGAGACCTCTTCTCATTAGTGACGATTCAGATGTAGACAAAGAGAACATTGAATTTGTCGATGTTAATGTTAGTGCGTTAATTAGGGACTCCGATTTAGAGGACTCTGATGAGGGCGAAGATACTGTCTGTTAGCAGTAGTTTTTATGTTTACTATAGATAGTAGTCAAAAATATGTAAATAATTATAATTAAATGTAGTAGTCAGAGTTGTAATAGTGGTAAAAGACCGCTAAAATAGTAATGAATGAACTAATGCTTATTTTACTACTATTTGAGCTATTTACCTATTTTTATAATTTTAATACTGGCTTTGTTATTTATTTTTGTTGTCCTTGTTGTAGATATTTATAGTGGATCATAATATTATAGATATATTTTGTTGCAATGTCTTGATATAAGTATAATTTTATAATGAAAATTATTTATTTATTTCTACAAAATCGTTTATTTTTCGAGATTTTTAACTTAATATTCTTTGAAAAAATTAAAATCAGTTTACTACGCATTTTTTCTTTTAAAATGAATGTTTATAAAGCGATCGGAAAAACACCATACTTAAAATTCATGACCTCAAAAACTGCTACGTGCAAAGCGATACCCAAAGCTGCATTACATTAATGCTCATGTCATTAGTATCTAATTATATATCAATCTTAATCACGGTAATTAACAAATGAGTTAAGTAGTTCTTGGAATGGACAAAAAAACCTATACAATCAATATCTTTTTTAATGATTGTCATCATAAGGGTCATTAGCAGGCTAAACCTAACTATAATATAAGTTAATCGATCGGCAACGTCATTTAACCACGGCAAAAATTTTAAAAATCGCATTTCGAAAATTCAAAATATCATAAATTTGCTACGTGCGAAGCGGTGCCTAAAGGTATATGAATTGTATGTCATCTTGATCGCCGTGTATGGGACTATAGCTCCTGTGAGCAGCAGCCTAACAGTTCCATTAAGTTTCGAAAAAATGTACTTTTAGTGTTTTCTCCCATACAAAAAAAAACATAAATCTTTTTTTTCTCACGTGTAGTGTGACTTGTACCATCCATACGTTAATATTATGTAAAGGGAGGTATACCAGAGCCATTAAAATTTTTGTTTTTTTAATTCTTTACTTTAAGTTTCTATGAGTATGGAGCTCGATTTCCAGACCACTGTGCGCCGCTCCGAGCACGCGATTGGTACGTCAGTAGTTCTCGTTCAATTTGCTCCCGAATACACTTGCGTACACGAAAGTTGTACCCTTTGTTTTTGTTACAAGTTGTTGTTTTAAATTTATTTTTTTGTTACCTTGATTACAATGCTAGGAACAAATGCCGTTTTACGCAGACTATTAAAACGTCAGAATGAACAGTTAGACACTATAGTTAAGGAAGGTTGAAATTCCGAATTCGTCACTGTCCTTAGGACACCAGGAAAAAAGAAGAATAAAAGGAGTAGCAGTTTTATTAACTAATTGTGACGATGAGAACATATTATTTTTAATAGTTTTTTTTTTTTTTTTTAATAAAAGATAACTAGTAATGTGGGTAGAATTCACATTACTAGCAATCTTGTCAACCCCTCCAACTAAGCTAAATGTGCTTGTGTCTGGAGTGGGTTCACGGCAATAGTGTAATGGGTGGGGTTCGAACCCGTGACCTCTCGATCACAAGTCCAACACCTTAACCAATAGGCTATTGGCTATTTTATTTATAATACCGAATTAACGAATGAATTCCTCTTCTGTCTTTAAGATTCTTCTGAACAGATATGATTAAAAATAAATGATGGCAATAACCATAGAATAATGGCAAGCAGTAAAAGTGACCACTTTTTTCTTCCACTAAGTGCACGATGCCAAGTTATTTGGCGTCATCTATACAGTACCTTCATACTTCCTTAACACAGGTAACATTTCGTACATCTAGTGGTCACATGCCTCTTAATGACGATGAGACAATCTAAGATCTGTTACGTACAAAGTATTATTGGGAAAATTATCTATAGGTAATATTTACGTCCCAGTGCAGAGTAAAAATGAGAGCTCATTGCTCTCTCAGAGGCTCTTCTGATGGTCGCTTTCTACAACAAGGGAATTAAACATATAGCGACACGTGAGCGTCCTGCAGGTACACCTCTGCCTAATCCCTTGTCGCAGGTGCACGCACATATTTCATGAATATTCTTTTTTTTGCATTGGCAGTTCGCTCATTACCAAATAGATGGCGCTATTACAGATTTTGGGTGAATCTTGGAGCAAACACCAGTCACACGCAATTAACATAAGTAATTATGAATCAAACTACACATGTAAACCAACTATAAATGAATACATATTTAATTAAAATGTCTAGACATTTAAACTAGTTTGCTTTTAAAACGGAGATCGTGTTAAACTACGTCGAGCTTGAAACAACATTGGGAGAAAAAGCAACTTGGGTCAAAAAAGTTTCTAATCAAATCAAAAAAATCAAAATAAATGACAATTACACTACAATTATTATTACAAATTTGTTGTTTAATCTGTTGTACCAATATATATTTATATAGATTTAACAAAGAATCTTTTCAAAACAAGACCCCTTACTTTTATCACAAGGCTGTCCAAATGAAAACATAGGGATATAGAAGATTGAGCGATATCTTTTGAAAAGAAAATATGTTTTATTTAACTAATGTATACTAAATATTCCTATTAAGGCAGTAATAGGTACACGACCTTTACGAAAACAACCACTATACAATAATTCATATTCTATTTGCGTTTTATTAATTACAAAACGAAACTAAACTAGGAGATATAAATGAAAGGGCAATGACCGTTGTTCCCACGCTAAAACGTAATATCCACACTAGTAGCATTTATATTTTCCAACTAGCGACCCGCCCCGGCTTCGCACGGGTGCAATGTTTATATTAAATATACTATAGAATGTCTTTATATACATCGTTGAAAGCCTTTTTGTGATTCGACATACATGTTATCTTTAGTAAATACTCTTGCAAGTGCGACACATAATGTACCATGGGAAAAACATTCAACGCTCAAATCTAAGCAACATAGGCACGCGCGCCGTGCCTCCGCCGGCACCGCGCCGCAACCGCTATGTCCTTGCATTTTAAATCTGTAATATCTTCGAAACTATTTATTTAAATTATATTCTGTAAAGGGCAATATTGATTTATATTAAATGCACAATGTATTTATCGTACTTAATTGGATAAGGATTAATGCTGTATTGCTTAAAATCGCTTCGTAAAATATGCTCGTATTTCTCGTAAAAAGTAAAGGATAAAAAATGGTTATTGTGGGTTATCTATAAGAGATAGACAGATGCCATCCAGGATTTTTTTGTTGAACTTTTTAAGGTGTATAATACTGTAGTACATTATTTTGATCTATCTCATAGGGTTCAGCCAGCGTTTGCAAAGCAAGCGCAAAAAAAATGTGTTTATTTGCGACATCACATTAGAAACCTCAAAAATTATCAGTGTTCCTCTACTATATTATGCATGTTATATACTTAAAAACCTTTCTATTGTATTATTCTTTCTATTGAAAGAAACTGCATCAAAATCCGTTACGTAGTTTTAAAGATTTAAGCATACATAGGGACAGACACAGGGAAGCGACTTTGCTTTATACTATGTTAAGATACCGCGTTCAAAGCTTTTAATAAAATTTATGTAGAAATATGAAGTTATTTATTGTGTTACATAAATATTTCAGTATCATCATATTAAAGCCTTGACATAGTGTTACTCACACTTCAACCAAAAAAAAATCTTAATAATCTTACTAATATTTTAAATGCGAAAGTTTGTGAGGACGGATGGACGGATGGATGAGTGGGATTTTATACTCTTTCACGTAAAAGCTACTAAACGGACCTGAATGAAATTTGATATGTGAATAGCTGAAACCCTGAAATAACCCTATAGGCTATTTTCATTCTGATAAAAATTGCCTATATGTTATTCCAAGATTTCCCACACAAACCTCCCATGCAAACGAAGTCGCGGGCAACAGCTAGTCGTAAATAAAATAACCAAAACAAACGTATAACTGCATTTCTCCCCATAAATAACGAGTCAACTGTTACAAGAAATCTTGTATCTATGAAATACGTTGATTCGCGTGTGTTGGTAGGCGATGAGCCAACAAATTGTCATTATTTATAGTTGTGTGGTTGCCAACGTCGTGTGATACCTCGCATGGTTCACTTGGTAAAGAAAAAATAATATCATTAGAATGCGTCTTTGTTTTCAAAGTTCTTGTTTTGGGTGGTGACAATATTCTTGTGCGTCCAAATGTTTCTTTTCATGCGTCGTTAAAGGTTTATTACAAGAATTGTAAGTACGTATACAGTGTGGCCATTCGTATCGAGCGAATCGAAACCACGTAGGTACTCTATACTAGGTATTTTATCATAAACAATTAAAATAATTTAATAATAAACAATATTATAGCCGTGGGACCTTTTTCCCATTTTAATATTTCACAATATCATGTATTGCATAAACGTAATCAGCTGACCAATCACTCGTCACGAGCTCGGCCGGCGCCGGCGCCGCGCCGTTGCCGCTTTTACAAATCAGTAAACTAATATTATAAAGTATTATTTATTTTTTACCAACAACGCCATTTATTTTGTTTGAAAAATGCATTTTCTTAATTTTAGTAAAATTATTTATTTTATTTATTTTAACGAACTGATAACTACTTGTAATACCTGCTGTACAATTTAATGTGATAACCTGATTGTCACCCTGTATAAGTCTATAAATCACTGTTAAAAAAAAACCGGTAGATTTCTCAGTACAACTGTTCTCCAAAAGTTTTAAGTAAGTATGCAGTGTGAATTAAGTAAGTAAGTAAGAAATTGTGTATCAAATAAATAAATAAATAATCTCTGTTAATTTAATAAGTTTAATTCATTCACTTTCAAACAAACCTACAGATAGTGAGAACCATGATTAATAAGAAGGTACACTCAAGCTTTCCTTCGCAGCGATTCTATAGAAAATAAATAAATTCTTCAAACGTTGCAGCTCAGCCCTACGTTAATAATTCCCCACATGATTACCGGTGGCCGTTTGCCAATGGAATTACTCTGAATTTTTCATTAACCCCACTATCTAATTATAGGTAGGAGCGGTTACGGGTATTTACGGCACTAGGGTGCTTACGCATCAGAGATAAACGAGGAAGATAGGCGATATGGGGATCTAAAGAGACGTTGTGAAAATGTGTGACTGTTTCCTCCCAAGCTGTGCAAAAACTAGTATTTGCGTGTTGCGCGAGGTGCAAGCACCTCGCATGCTTGTGAAAAAAAAAAATGGGGGGGGAGATGGGGGGGTTTAGTATTTGCGTGTTGCGCGAGGTGCAAGCACCCCGCGTGCTTGTGAAAAAAAAAAAAAATGGGGTGGGGTTGATGGGGGGGGGGGGTTGCACAGTTATTTCGACTAAAGCCGCCTGACGCCTGACTAAAGACTAATTTCCGAGATCCGCCTAAAGGGAGTGAGAAGGGGGGCGGGGGGGGGACTTTGAAAAATGGTTTTTACTTTACCGAGCCTCCTCTATACGAATCCGTAAAAAGAAAAAAAAAAACCGGTTTCGTAGTTTCCGAGATACGATAGGGAGGGGTGAGAAGGGGGGTGAAAAGGGGAGGTTTGGCACTTTTCCCGTAGGTATGAGAGTTACTTGTTTACGAATCTGTCAAAATATACCCACCTCCCCATCCACCATCTAGGAGAACAATTATGTCAATGAGTCAGTGAGTCAGTGAGTGGTAATTTAGCTTTATATAGTATAATTTTCTGATACTAGTAAGTCACAGTTTCTCATTTCAAGTATAGTCTAGCAATGTGTAGAAATTCTAATAATTAACGTCACTTATAAATGATAATTAAAAAAAAACAAGGTAGCTAGTGCTCTTAAAAATATGTACAACCAGCTTCATTTCTTTGACTAACTAATCTTCATAAAAAAAAAACAATAGTACATATCTGATGGTTTATTTAAAATAAAAAGTTTGAGCTTGAATATTATTTCGTCACTCAACAGCTATCTATACCAACTACATCTCGCACGGTTCTGGTGAAAAAGCACCTTAATTACTGAATCGCTTTTATTTTCTTGAAACCATCAGTGTTATACGGTCCGGAATTCCGTTAACACTCTATTATGTAGCTGCATTAAAATTACACCTACTGTTTAACGCGAAATTAAATGCCAGGGACAATACTCATTTCATTAACATATAGACGAAAATTCTTTAGCTTGAGCGATAACGGGCGAGCCTGGCGTAGGCAGAATTCTACACAATCATAATTATCATTATTTTTGTCGTGTCCTCATTTCTTTTATTTAAATGGGGTATTTACTGAGTTGTAAACTTATTTATTATTTTATTTAGTCAGTCAGTTTTATTTAAAAAAATACATTAGGTAGGTACAGATGGTTTTTGTCTTTTAAAGTCCACAAAAATTGGCAAAGGACGTCAGTTGATTATAAAGAGTAGCAGCTTTAACGTCGCGTAAAATTTAATTTCACTGTTCGACTTCATTGTACTTTGTACGCGTAATAAAAATTTTTAGAGTTCCGTAGGCAAATGGCAAATAACAGAACCCTTATAGATTCGTCATGTCGGTCTGTCTGTCCGTCCATATTTCACAGCATCTTTATTCCGAAACTATTAGAACTACAGAGTATAAACTTGGTAGGTAGCTGTATTCTGTGAACTGCCTTACGTTTATTATACAAAAATAAAAAGTTCGGAGGCACCATACACAGACAGGTCTTTAAAATGACAATGAGTTTTCTAAAACCTTATTTTCTAAATGTCAATCGTTTGTAAGATGGACACGTCCAAAATGGTAAAATGTGTCCCCCACCCTCTAACTTTTAAAATAAGAGAGTGCATAATCTAAAACTAGATACAGTCAGTAGTTTAATACAGTCAACATATTTACAAAATCCGCAAATATAACTTTGTCATTAATACGAAGACTGAAAAACAAAGTTATTTTTCGGTAATTTATGCTACGACCGACCGGTAATCTGACTCGCATGGACTCGCACTCGACTTGGACAATTTTTGTGGATCCTTTAATTGTAGTATTTGATAAAAAAGAATCACATATAAAGTGTATAAAAGCTGAGCTAGGTTTAAAAGCTGAGAATTTATCAATTAGAAATAAAATTAAAATTTATTTGAGTAACCGCGTTCAAAACAACAAGGAAATCAAAAACGACATTGCTAGTTGGCCATTAAACAAATAAACAGTACTTCATACGTATTTCCACCGATCAACGGAGATTAGACTTAAGGTTCACTTAAAGCCCGAACCATTTGTTCCAATCCCCTTAGATTATCTTGGTGTTTGCGCCATAGACTGTTCAGTGCAGTTCATTCGACTTAATTGATGAAAAGGATTATTGTAATGCTCTCAGACTTGTTGCATATACTCATTTGTGGGATTAGTCCTCATTCTTAGTGGTAATAACAAAGTAATAAACAGCGTTGAACTGAAAAAGGATCAGGGTAATTGATTGAGAAAGCAAATGTATTATTGTTACGAGAGTTTTGTAAATTAGCTAGTTATTCTGAAATAATATTACTTCATACATAAACAGATACAAATTATTATGAAGTTCTTATTTGGCTTACATAAACTTCAAAAAACACTGCAAAGTTCTTTTAGGTAAGCGTGTTTCATCTTCGACCACATCATCACTTACCATCAGGTGAGATGGTGGTCTAACGCGAGTCTATTATCAATTTTAAAAAAAAGTTAAAAATAACTTTAATTTCGGAAGTCGGTGCCAAATACAAAAATAAAAAACCAAAGACTACCGAAATTAAAGTTATTTTTCAATTTGCAGTGTGTTTTGAAGTCATTTTCTAAATCGGTGCAGCCGTCTTCGAGCAATCGCTGAACATATATGCATACCTACATTTAAAAAAATAGGCGACGAATAGAAAACCTCCTTCTTTTTGGAAGTCAGCTAAAAATATTTAATCACGTGAAAGCTGGGTTTTCAAACAAAAGTGTAACGTTATAAGTTCTTGTTAGGTAAAAATTACAAAAAAACCCCACGAGAAAACTTTATTTTTATTCATCCTTGTTGGTATCTTAAAACAGGGTACATAAATATATTTGTATTTGTATACGTCTAATTAGGCATCGTAGAACTCCTACATACCACTGTCAGTAAAAAACATGTCCAGAAGACTGGCAGTCTTGCCTTACTTAATGGCAATGCTTGTTTTTAAGCGAAAAACGAGCCCGCCGACAAGTATCAAACTGTTGTTGAGGATGTTCGCCCCGAAAAGGAGATAACTAATCAATTTGAACTATTCAATAGCACTACAAGATATTATACCAAACATAGGGGCAACCTAGGCACACACAAATTCAATATGCACACCGTCTGCGATGCAAATGAACCAGAACTTTCAAACACAACACACGTACGATACACACACAAAGCTGAAAAACTCGGCAGCGATCAGTGCACAAAGATAGAAGTCTTAAAAGTTGCTTCCAAGTTTAGTGCGTGACCAGCGTTTTACCACTTACAGGGTTCCTTGGCTTATGCCAGAGTTTCGATCAAATTGAACACGAAGCGCGCACTTGCAGTTTCGCAGTGCCGAATGAGAGCAATTTAATAGCAAAGGTATTATTTTGGACACGTTTGTAATATGTCTGGTAGTGGTCTTGGTGACTCTGAAGCTATAAATAAATATTATGCCAGTTTTATTTCAAATACTACAATTTATTCTTGCTGCTTTTAAGTAATTTCTACATTATTTGCATCATTTATTATTACTAAATAAATATGAGAAAACTCTTTGAACCAATGCGATATAATGACACCTCACACTCAAAATAAAGAAAAATCAGCAAGTCTTTCGTTCTGTGGCGCCCTAAACGGTCTAGTGAATAAGTACAAAAGAGAGCGATTGAGCACCTAAATATGAATACAATTTGATTGCCACTTACCCTTCCATATTCGTGATAGACGGTCGTGTCCAGCCGTGACGAATTGCCGCCATTTTGCCCGCCTTCGTAACAACCGTTAAATCATGTTGGATCAGACCTAGGGCAAATAATGATCTAGGAAATTAATGTTGTATTTATTATGACGTGATTAATCAATCTCTTGATATGAATGAGCACTATTGGAATATGAATAACTGGTTGAATAAACTGAACGCATTTATTGGACAGTTATTCTCTGGTGGACAAGGGAAATTAACCCAATAATTTATGTTTGTTCGAAAATGGTTGTGTTTGTTATGTTTTTAAGGAAACATGTTAAAACGACATAAAGTGGGAATTTTTACCAGTTACTTATTTCATGTGAAAATATAAACTAGAACATGCCTTCTCACCTTCATAAATCGACATCGCTGCCCGTTGCAATAAAAATATTGCATGCTGCGTAATCCCTGCACTCATGCACGAAATGCGGTAAACTACTTTAATTATATTAAGAGCCTTATTTACTCACATTTAATGCTAACATGGCGTCATAATAAGATTATGTTTATTTCATTAAGCTTGGCCGTAACACGGTAATCCCGTGGTGTTAATTAAAACAAACGAAATTAATTTAATATTTCAGATACATCTGTTTACGCCAGATTCATTACTTTGTATTCTTGCATTTTATTATTGTTTGTGCTGTTGGCGTGAAAATGGAATCTTGTGTGAGTACTTCTTTGCTTCTATAACGTGTGGTCTTGAAAAGCCACTTTTTCTGTAGGTGATTTTTTCCTGCATCTAGATTGTATACCTTCATTTAAGATTTAGTTCACAATCTAATTACTAAGCTTTCTGAAATTATAAGAAATTAATTTTGAACAAAGGATGATTTCTGACTTGTCACATTAATGGAGCAAAGATGCGAATCAGGAAGAAAGTAGTACCACGCCAAGATAATCGGAAAATTAAGTAGGTAGGTACCTACCTACTCTTTCGTTGTACTTTAGATTGGGTCTGAATAACACTAAAGACCCCAAATTCTAAGGATACGATTAAGTTGGGTACTACTGAAATTCAGCAGTGCTTTTACTGTATTTAGCCATTAACTTCCAATTGCAGAGCCTTGAATATCTACGTCGAATTGCAAGTCTATCGGTTTCCTATCGGTTACATTTCGGGGAGTGTGCAATGGAATTTCACAATCCAATTCCGCCAAGCCCGTTCCATCATCGGACTACAAGACAATCGGCGATGTACCATCGTTACATGGTGGATATCCCACCCACACGCACAAAACGTTTTGGAAATACTTTCATTGTGCGTACGGCTAAGGAGTGGAATTCCCTGCCGGAGTCTGTTTCCCGATAGCTATAACCCGGGAGTCTTTAATTCAAGAGTGAATATGTTACTTCTAGGTAAGCGTGCTCCATCTTCGACCACATCACTTGCCATCAGGTGAGATGGTGGTCAAACGCGAGCCTATTATAAATAAATAAATAAAATGGTACTCACTACCTCGCTTTCAACAATAAAAAAAAACACATAGAGCATACAACAAGATAAAAACTACAGAAAAAATATCTATCTATAGGCCACACCAACGACCTGGTGGTTGGGCCACACAAATGTTTGTCCCGTTCGCGAATCGAACACGCAACACGCAGAACAGATGCCAATCGGTCATACACTGTGCCAACCGTGTCGATAGCATTGTTTAGTACTTGTCTTCATTATCTAAGATTCCTTGAATCGACAATCAAATATTTCACTTTAAATATATACTTCTTGAAATTTGTCATTTTACCTGGGAATACCTTAGCTAAGGAAGATAGAAAATATTAAAAAACCGACCAAGCGCGAGTCGGACTCGCGCACTAAGGATTCTGTACTATTATCTATAAAAAAAACGGAAAAAAAAATCACGTTTGTTGTATAAGAGCCCCCCCCCCCCAATTTTTTATTTTTTTATTCTGTTTTTCGTATTTGGTGTTATAACGGCAACAGAAACACATCATCTGAGAAAAAGTGTAACTATCTAGCTATCACGGTTCATAAGATACAGCCTGGTGACAGACAGCGGAGCCTTAGTAATAGGGTCCCGTTTTTATATCATATATCATTTTTCATTGATTACGATCATTCGTCATGACAAGTGTGACGAACTTATGACTACATAATTACAGCCGCATGGATCCATCTTTAAGGTCAAGCAACGCATGGTGAAGTGGAACCGTCGATGAGTCTCAACATATCCAGATAGTTTCATGCCACAGAAAGAATGTTAACTAATAAGTTCCGGCTGAAGATCTTCGACAGTTATTACAGGTTGCCAAAAACCAGAAAATCTGAAACCAGTCTTGGCAAAGTAATGCAATGAAATGAAATATTTATTTTGTAAATTGGTTATAAATAACACTGTTACACGTCATTTTTTGTGTTTTAAGTTAATCTAGATGAGGCCGGTGTTTCCTAACTGACTACTTTGAGAAGAAACACCGAAACAAAGTCAGAGGTCAACGTCTCTTTTAAAGTTCATACAATTCGTATTTATCAATCCATATGAGAAGCATAAAGGTTCATGTTTGTTGTATCTTTTGAGGAAAGGAGCACGCAGATTTGAGCGGACCTGTCCAGACAGTGGACATTTGTCAGTTATCGTGTAGCTCAACTTCGAATTTAAGGAGCTCAACGATCTGACGAACAATACTAAAGTAAGAACATTTGGGAGTAGTATCGTGTTACCCAGTTTCTGGGTTGTGGAGCTCAGAAGCAGGTATTTCAATTAAAATACTGATGACCGCTGCCACCAGTTAGACTAAGCCTCTCCCAAAATAGTTCAGAAAAGTCTATGCTGATGATTCGTGAGTCTTATTATAATCGTAACAGATACTTTGATCGATTTAATTTTATTTTTAATATAAATTGCAATCGATCCACTCTCACCAAAGCTGTTCACAAGTGCATTGCAGGAGGTTTTCAATAAGCTGCCTGATTTATGGCAATCACGGGGCATAAATTTTAGCGGTCACCAACGAACAAACCTGCGCTTTGCTGACGACATTGTACTTTTCTCCACATCATCTTCAGAACTTGAGGAAACACTCCAAGATCTGAACACAGCAAGTCTTGAGGTTGGACTTTCAATGAATAGAACAAAAACCCAGATTATGACCAACAGCACGAAACGTAGGGTCTCGGTAGACGGTCATGTGTTGCAATATGTCGATGAGTATACATACTTAGGCCAGATAGTGCCTTTCAAGAATAGACAAGAAAAGGAAGTCGAAAGACGCGTCCAAAATGCTTGGAAGACCTTCTGTTCCCTAAAGGAGCATATGAAGGGAAGTCTCACTATAACTTTAAAAAGAAAACTCATTGATATGTGCATCCTACCTGTCCTAACCTACGGTGCACAAAGTTGGTCACTCACTGAACAACAAAAGTCCAAGCTCAAGATTTGCCAGCGGGCGATGGAGCGTAGCATAATAGGTGTTAAGTGAACAGATCGCGTTAGCAACACCACCCTGCGCTCCATTACTCAAGTAGCTGATGTTGGAGTAAAAACAGCCAAGCTGAAGTGGGAGTAGGCTGGCTACGTCGCACGAATGCAACCGGAGAGGTGGGCAAAGATCGTCGTCACTCATTGGACGCCTGAAGGTGGGGTGACGATCTGAGACTGTTCGCGGGGCAAACATGGTCCGAAATTGCCCAAGATAGCAAAAAATTGCAACGATTCAGTTGTGTTCAAAGAATTTCTCCTAATAACATTGCAACAGTTATGAGATTTGTAATTTTACAGGATTTTTCATTTTATTTTGAAATGAATAAAAAAGTACAAGCAATTCATACCTACCCTGTATATCTAAGACTAGCTTCCGCCCGCGACTTCGTCCGCGTGGAAAAAATATCCCCCGATTTTGAAACATTCTTCATTAGTGCTCCGCTCCTATTGGTCTTAGCGGGATGATATATAGCCTATAGCCTTCCTCGATAAATGGGCTATCTAACACTGAAAGAATTTTTCAAATCAGAACCGTAGTTACTGAGATTAGCGCGTTCAAGCAAACAAACAAACAAACAAACTCTTCAGCTTTATAATATTAGTATAGATTTCATATAACAGCTGGCCAAATTGAAACCAAGGTACCCTCATAAATACTCACGATTCATTTTGTACGGCACACAGAGCTTTTGGCAATTACACTACTATCTACATGTTTGCGTGCAAAACCTAGAACAGTCTAAGAGACCTGTAACCATTTATATTTTTGATGATTTAGTTAACTACGTAACAACGTTAGTGTAATTTTTTATCAACTACTTTCAATTTATAGCATTAAGTCAGTGATTGGACTGAAATAAATACCAAAAGTATGTAAGACTGCTTGTATAGTAATTTTGAACTTTTTAGCCGCTTATTATAACCGGGTTTTTGATACGATTTTTTAATATGATAATAATTTAATTATTAAGCCTAATAAAAATAAATTTAAATGTAAAAAATATTTTTAGCTTTTTATACTTTTCACCTACCAAAGCTTTTGTCAATTTGACCAATTTCATGAAATGGACAGTTTTTGTAATATAGTACGTTCCCTTTCATTTGATACCGCACTTGGGTACATTTGACAACATTCTTTTATTCATTCCCACTTTCACCCCCCATATCTAGTAAATGGCTAAACCGATTTTGACAATACGGATCTAAGCCGGAAAACTTGCTTTCTAACAACAAAAACCGAATTGAAATCGGTTCACCCGCTTAGAAGCTACGGTGCCACAGACAGACGCACGTAGCAGTCAAACTTATAACAGCCCCCTATTTTTGCATCGGGGTTTAATAAAATAAAAAAAATATTTGAACCTTATACTAAAGAATTAGGCTAAGTGTGGGTATATATTTGTAAAATTACTTCCGGAGATCCCATACCATTATTTTTGTACCAAATATAGAACGGCACTCAAAAATATTATCGCACATTTCTAAAACGCTCTGTATAAAACATTTATTATTAGAAATATATTTTCAACCGAATATAATACAATCCCAAATCCTTTTACAAGCCGAACCCACGCAATACGTCTGCCAAACAAAAGGTATAATACCTTTACTCTCAATCCAATCACAATTAGGTAAGTAACCCACGTAATTACTTAAAGTCCAGATCTACTTCGGCTAACAAAAAGAACCTGGCTATTTCATCGGTTACAAAGGGTACTTCGCTAAACTTCATCAGGGGTTACCAAGAAAAAGTCGGGTTCGAAGAAAAAAGATTTGGCCCCCGAAAGTTGGGGCACCTGGCGCACATGGGGGGAAATGTCTTTATCTAATTCGGTGCTACTTAGGCTTGTATATTTATTTGTAAGTTTGAAAAGCTAACAACTATGTTGAAGTTTGGGTATGGTTGGTTTTCCCTCTCTTAAAGAGGAAGTCTGTTTACCAGCTGTAGCAATGATTTAGGTGACTAATTATAAACACCCATAGACTGAGCATTTTTTGAACAGCAACTTCAATAACTAAGATTTAAGCGTCAATGGCTAAGGTGTTAGAATTGGGATCGACAGGTCACGGGTTTGTATCCCATCCATTATACGATGAGCCGTGAACCCACTCCAGACACAAGCATATTTAGCTTAGTTGGAGAGATTAACAAGATTCCTTGTAATGTGAATTCTACCCACATTGCTAGAAATACTTATCATGCTAACTTCCATTTTTTGGCATAAAGATTACACAGTTTACCTAACGGCTAAACTAACGGCTCGTAGCTACAAAAAGTGATCATTATTAAACGCTGCCGTAGCCAGATAGATACCAATCTCAATTTACCGGAACCATCGTAAGCCTTGCAAATTACACAAATTATAACGCATCTAATCGTTTCTGGTTATCAATCTATTATCTCGAAATGGTAAATTACGAGAGATATTGCTTGGTTATGCTAATTTGTAGTATTCGTGATTGCAGCAGTGTTCTAAGCCGCAATTTCTAGTGCACACTGAATTTGCTACATGGGGATAAGTACTGGCAACTTTTGTAATTAACGAAGGTTTAAACGTGAATGCGCTATGCTTAAATATTTAACTTCCGTCATACCGTACCATTCAAAAAAGAAACCCTACTGGTTCCTGTTTTGAATCTTACTAACTGTATTTTCTGTTCCGTGCTTACTAATATTATTAAGGCGAAAGGTTGTTAGGATGTATGTATGTTTGTTGCTCTTTCACGCAAAAACTACAGGACGGATCTGAATGAAATTTGGTAAGTAGATAGACAACATCTTGGAGTAACACATAGGCCCTTTTTTATCCCGGAGTCGGGACACACACAGTATCGGGATTTACGAAGGAAAACCCTCCCACGCGTATGAAGTCGCCGGCAGAGTCCAGTAGTAAGGTACTTGATACAAATAAAGCCTACGCTCAAATTAGGCCTACACATTAAAAAACAAAGATAAATAAATCTAGCTACCAAAATACAACGTGTACTCGTACATACACCAATTACAACCCTACTGAGTACGCGAGCGTCGCGTCCCGCACTCCCTGCGCTAGCAGCACGCATCTGTCGAACGAAGTGGACGTTTTTGTGCTGCCTTATAAAAATCCTGCGCTTTCGAGGTAAGTTTTTGCCTAAAATTACTCTTTTTATTTTAAGCTTCCCTTGGCAATTGTTTCTTAATGTTTTTAAGTTAACTGTTCATAATCTTAATCTGTACTATTAGCTGTTGATTAATTAATTATACTTTTTCAAAGTAAGTTTGGGTACTATATCGAATAAGGCCTAGGCCTTATTTCTGCATAGTAGGCTATATTAGTTACCGTAGGCCTTACATACAGCACTTAGCTAAATTCAAGCCGTTTGGTAAGTGTCTACTCATTTTTGATGGCACAAAGAGCCATCTGGATTTCCGCATTGTGGAAGAAGCTGAAAAACACGATATAGTGCTCTACTGCTTGCCGTCTGACACGACGCACGAACTCCAACCTATGGATAAGTCGTGTTTTAAGCCTTTCGAATCGTATTGGGACCAAGAAGTCTTACAATTTCTTCCGAAAAGACAAAGAAATTGGTGTCGAAAAAATATACAAAACCTATAAGAAAAACCACTAATTGCAAAGGTAGTACTAAAAAAAGCAAGAAAGTAGGAAAAGAAGAAAGCTGGTATTGCCATGCTTGTCATAAAGATGAAGTAGCAGATATGCGTCCTTGCAAAGACTGCTTTAAGTGGTATCACGAGGATTGCATTGGAATAATCAAAGACGACTCTGAAGACTTCTTATGCCCTGAATGTGACAAAAATTAAGATCTCAATTAGTTATTAAGAATTAAAGACTAATCTAACTGCCTAAAATGATTATAAAGTTAATTTTGGTTTGGGGTCCTATTCAAGCACAGTGTTTTAAGAAGGCCTATCCAAAAATTAAATCTTTTCTGCTTTTGATTTTTTTTTTTGAAGAATTTATGATAGTATTCTTTAGTTTGTTATAATGAATGTTTAATTTTGTTGATCGTTAATGTGTATTTCTTAATAAAAAGAATCTAAATTTTGGCAGAGATTTAAAAGGCATTTTATTTTATTTTGTTTCAAAACCTGAAAAATAAAATGAACAAATTGAGCTAATGAACGTTATGGAACCATGTCTTGTGTCATGAAACTTTAGTTTCCAGCTATTTTTCATTTTGAATCATACAGGCCTTAATATGTGTACTATATTTATTATGGCCAAAGTGTATGTTTCCGGAATTCGATTAGTTTGCTTATATTTAGTTAGAAACTGTCACGTTTTTTAATAGATATCTAAAATTAAAGAATCAATGCTAGTAAACATCTAAGTTTTTATTTTAATGCTTTAATATTTATTGAAATAAAACCAACTAAAATTAGGTAGGCCTTATTTGTATCAAATACCTTATTATAAATATTCTAATGTTGTCCAATCAAGTTCTGCCCCCACAGATCTACTTTTGGGACATCATACAATTGTAGGTACCTACTTATGGTATTTCGGATTCAGAACGTCCTGGATACGAAAACTTGGGTTGAGGCACTTGGGTTTCTAACTGTCATAGCCAATTGCACCGAATCTACTGGCTTAAAGACCTGTAATTCTTTTGTTTTAAAGATGTATTTTACGTTTTCCTTTGTTACCTACTATCTTATGAAAATTAGATTCTGAATTATGTAATCGGTAAAGGTAGATAACTACATTAATATTCCCCTTAATCGGCTTTTACTGAACGTATAATACCACCCAAGAAAATATTCGATATCAGGTTCCTAAGATGAGATACCTATTAGGGAAATGGGAATAATCGTTATCGCCGCGCTAAAACAGAACAACTATAATTTTTAATATATTTTCCAGAAAAGTTAATTATTAACAAATGAATAGAGTCCTCGTGTATTCGCGGAAACCCAATAATAGTGATATTTCAATTAAACGATACTACCTGCCTTACGATGAAAAATATTTATTTTAGCACCATTTCATCGAAGTGTCATTGGGAATTATGAATTATTTTCATTTTGATCCAAACCCGGTTTAAATGGGAATATTATTGTTATTTCCCTATTGTTTTTGTAACTTAATAGTCCATTTTCAATATAATAAACAATTAATGCTAGGCTTGAAAGAATTATAGGATACCTCTATTATTACAGCACACATCCTAAAAAACTAAATATTAAACAAAAAACTAAGAATAATATGCGGAAAATAATCAGCTATTCGAAATATAAAATCGTCCATAGCCTATATCCTCTGTATCGCTTTTGCACACTCCATCAAGCAAAGGCAAATAAGCATAAAACGTAAAGGAAAAATAAGTACAAAATACTTCGTAAAACTGCGGCCGTAATACAATTTATTTTGTTTTTATGTTGTTTTTCCTATACGAGGCAGATAAGAGAAAGTTTGGCTAAGCAAAAGTAAATAATCAATGTGGTGTTATTCATGGCTTTTGTTGTACTCCATAATTTACGTGTTTATCCTGAAATTGAATGATGAAGAATTTTTAAATGATCGGACTGCGGTTGAAGCGTATGTTATCCGATGTGCGATGTTTAAGCCGGTTGCAAACCTAGTCTGTTCTTAACTATGTTGGGATCGGATTTGGATTATGTGATTATGGGTGTATGAGTTCCAGTAGGTACTTTCATAGAATGACTGCTTATTCTACCTCCACAGCCAAGTAAGCGGATAACATGATATCCCTTGACAAGACTGGTGTAGCCTACCTACCCTTCGCCTTTTAGAAGCTAGAACCGTACATACAATGCACAAAGGAATATTATTATAAATACTATAAATTAAATATAATGTAAACAGACCTGCCCTGAGAGCGCGCTCACATAGTGACCACTGTTTAACTTATGTAAACATTACCAATTATATATACACAATTATATTTTAATAAAGGACATTCATTCCACATTCATTACTGCGACTTCACGCCTTGTCATTGCTCTCCCTAACTAATTCTCCAAAGTGCTATCTAAAGTAAATCTCCGCTACCTTATAAATAATCTCTAAATTAGTGCTCAACCAAAAGCACTAAAGTAGTGCTCCGACATAGCACTAAACTGGTGTTAAAATCTCTTGCTTCTGATTATCCGTAACGACTGTCAAAGATACAAAAATGACAGCTAAGAACAACAACTTACTTTGCTTTCAGAATTACGGAGGCTCTTAATATGTTAAGAAACTACACATGCACGAAGCCAATAACATATATACTATTGATGCTCAACCTGGTCGTGGATACAGCTTCACATACTTGCGCTCAACCATCAGCAAGAATGGCTCTTGTGAAGCGGAAGTGTAGGAAACTTTTTTGTAGGCCGTATAAAGAACTGAAACTAAAAAAAAGCCAGATAATTATGAAATTTATACGAAATAAAACAACCTAAATAGTTCACAAATGCAGATAAGTGTCCGAATTGGCATTTTCAGGAAAGAACCACACAGATTTGAGTAGACTGGAAACAGTCAGTGCAAGCCTTTGTCAGTCTGCAAGCTCAAAATTATTATTGCAATTATTATGTTAGTCTATTATTTTAGCAAATACGCATTAATTAACAGTATGACCAAAGCTAACAACAAATACAAAGCGAATGTAAGTTTGTATGCAAATGTAATTGATTTGATACTCATATGAATACGGCTAGCTTTGTGCATAATGTATTGTTTGTTTATCCGTTTGTACATTAGCGTTAAACGGTGACGTCATATACAAAGCAGTGTAATTGTCTCATCACAATTGAATGGGCATTTACATAATTTGAATTACGTATCTCTCAGTATGCGCATGCTAACGTTGGTCAAAGCTATAATTGTCACCAAGAAAAAGCGTTCGAAAATTTATATCGAATTTTAAAATTCAAATGATGGTGGTGGTTTTTCGTTTAATGACTATACTATCAAATCGAACCGCTTATTAGCGTAGGTACCTACCTCTAGTACATGGGGTTGCGGGGATGTTCTTACGAGATACCGTGGCCCCGGAACTGAAGGGCAGCTGAAGGAACAGGGTGGGTTTTTTGTCAGTAGAAGTCTGACACTCCCTTCCGCTCCACCCAAAGCGGGAGAAGTCATTCGATGATTTTCCCAACCGGAAAAAAGACACCTTTAGTACATACAAGTCAAAGGTTCTGTAAAATAAAAGCAGGCAATATAATGCCGTCACTAGCTTTTGCCGCACATTATGTTAGGTGTTAAATTATAAGCACAGTAAGTTAGGTTAGGTAAGAATGTTTCACAGTCTATTAATTAGTTGAATTAATAGACCGTGCTAACACGGAACACCACAGTGCAATACAAAATCGCAAATCGTTGATGTGGCTCAAAAGGCTGCCCAGCTTAAATGGGATTGGGCGGGACATGTCTGCCATATGCCGCACAAGCTGACCCGCAAAACACATGGCTGTTGCCCCAAAACAATAACATGTGGCCGCGGCAGACCACGAACGGGATGGCTTGAGGCGCATAGTCGAGGCCGTATGAAAAAATGGAGAGACGCGAAGGCCTTTGTACTTCTGTACTCGGGCTGGTAAAAATACTTATTTGAATCGATACAGCCGAATGAAATGGGGTTATTGATAATCCCCTCTTTGGAAATTTAGACCACGTTCGTTGTTAGTGATGTGCGATTACGTACTGAAGGTACGATTGAACTGTAATAAATTCCACCAAAAAAAGACGACTACAATACTGTAAACCAATCAACTTGGAGCACTATAGTCGTCTTATTTTACGAGTTTTTGTAGAAAATATTTACATAGCATAAAAAGTCTGATTACTGTACAGAAGAACATCACACTTATAGGTATACTTATTATGTAAGTTTTACAGAAGAACTCAACCTTCAGAATTCAGAAATGAAAGAATAGGATATTTGACCTCTGAGTTTGTTTCGGTTTTTTCTCCTTATGGTAGACAGTTAGGAAACACCGGCCTCATTTAGTTTAAATTTACGAAAAAAAATTACGTCTAAAAGGATTATTTAATAACAACTTGCAAAAGAAAAAAACTTTTTAGCAAAAAATAGAACCGACTTCCATATAAAAACACTACAAAGGCATAAATAACTTTAATTTCGGAAGGCGGTGTCAAAAACAAAAATATATACAACACTAAAGACACCGCCTTCCGAAATTAAAGTTATTTATGCCTTTGTAGTGTTTTTATATGGAAGTCGGTTCTATTTTTTGCTAAAAAGTTTTTTTTTTTTTCACGCTTGTTAGTGGGTCGGTTAGTAATTTATCTAGTTACAAAAGCCAAAATGTCAACTACTTATCACCTTTTACAAAATATTGCTTTTCCCGGTGCAGAGCCGTTAATTTTTGAGGAGTACTCCTGGTATATCACCATCAGCTCTACTTCACCATATGCATTGTGACGAGCATAAAGTGCTTAACATCCATATTCAAGCAATTTAATCGCAATCAACGAAATACTTATTATTGATTAGTTTCGGTGGCCATCTGGGGTCTTCATCATCAGTTCCACTTCCTCAAATGGTGCTTTTCGAGAGCAACTGCACAAGGTACTATAAGAAATACCCAAAACGCTATAGGTGTGCCTATAATATTTAAAGAGTTCCCTCGATTTCTCCATGATCCCATCATCAGATCCAAACGTGACGATAATGGGACCAACTAGAAAGTATACACTTTCACACAAAAAAAAATTTCGAAATCGGTCCAGCCATCTTCGAGTTATGAGGTAACATACATAAAAAAAAAAAAGTTCAAGACGAATTGTAAACCTCCTTTTTTTTAAGTCGGTTTAAAAGATAGAAGATCAAGGTGATCATTTACCATAATCAGGTATGTAAAAGATAGAAAGAATTGACAAAAAAGTCGTTTTTAATATAACGCAAGTAAAGCTATCAATTCATGCAATATGCTCCGATGCTGGCAACTTCAACTTTCATTTTATAACAAGAGTTTACTAACTTCCCCAATAGTTCCTTCCTTCCGCACGCGTCTGTAACCCGTACAGAAACTTTTAGAATGCATAGAATTTCCTGTTACTGTTCTTTGTCCTTTAAGTTTTCTCGGACTAAGAGAATGGAAAGTTAATATGAAATAGTTGATCGTAAATATGTAACTTGATTGATACATATTTACTAGAAAATATTCAAATCTGCTTTTTGTGAGCAGATTTGAATATTTTGTTCTTTTCACCAAAATAGTTACAACTATTTTACTAGAAAAGTTTAGTACGAAAGTTCATTCTAAATCTTAGTATCATCATCAGTTCATTTCTAAATACTAAATTACAAGAAAATACAATTTCGACATGTTATTAAATAGTACAATAAATAAAATAGCCCAAGATTACTTCATTTCTTCTATCGAAATATCGAATATGGATCATTTTTACCTGGTGTCCTGAAACACAGACCTTCCGTCTAGCTTAGGCACCAGTCTCCCACAATATTTTGTAAAATAAAATTGTTGTTTAATGTACCGTTTTATATTGTGGTGAGAAATAAAATTATTTTGATTTTGATTTTTGTTTTGAATTCTAAGTAAACTGTCACAGTATATAAACAAACAGGTAATAATCGGATCAGGATTGCTGATTGATTTGCTATTTTACGAAAAAAAAACTATAACTTATATATTAAGCAAGTAAAAACTACTTGCTTAATACATACTTAAGTTAAAGTTTTTTTATACAAGCCTTATGTCCCCCGTCTCCGTTCACGAAAGATCACTGAGTTTTTTGTTATTAAAAAAACACGGTAAACACCCGTACTAAACCAGAACATAATATAGTTTTAATAAAAAAACAAAAGACGATCTTGTACACTTTGTACAGGTGTACAAGATCGTCTGTTTTTGAATAAATATTTATAATTGGTTACTTTAATATAACTTCGAAGTTCTCACTCAAACACGAGTTAACAATAAAACGCTGCTGAACCCGACAACGTGACAAACTGACAACAGGCCCCCGGCCCCCGAGACCCCAAGTCGTAAAATGACACGCAGTGACAGCTGAATTAACGGTCCCAGATTACGATTCCTAGAGGTGGGTCACTAATAAATCTGCTCGAATAAACCCAGTCATAACCACGGGGTTATAAAACTTTACAGGCCCGTGAAATAAATTTCCATACATTGAGTGCAGAGCCTACGTCGGTTATATACGCATACAAATGTAACCATTACGCGTGAGATTTTGAATTAATGATGTTATTGTTTCCAGTGTTGCGCTACCTCATAAAATATGTTGTAAATAATGTAAAGTTATGGGGGCTTTTTCACCGACTTCAAAAAAAGGAGGTTCTCAATTCGTATTGAACTATTTTTTTTTTATGTTTTATGTTTTTATGTTACCTCATAACTCGGAGACGACTGGACCGATTTGAAAAATTCTCTTTGCGTTTGAATGGGTATACTTTCTAGTTGGTCCCATTGTTACGAAATCAGGATCTGATGATGGGATCATGGAGAAATCGACGGAACTCTTCAAATATTATAGGTACACCTATAGCGTTTTGGGTATTTCTTATAGTACCTTATGCAGTTGCTCTCGAAAAGCACCATTTGAGGAAGTGGAACTGATGATGAAGACCCCAGATGGCCACCGAAACTACTCAATAATAAGTATTTCGTGGATTGCGATTAGATTACTTGAATATAGAAGTTAAGCACTTTATGCTCGTCACAATGCATATGGTGAAGTACAGCTGACGGTGATGTACCTGGAGAACTCCTCAAAAATTAACGGCTTTGCATCGGGAAAAGGAATATTTTGTAAAAGGTGATAAGTAGTTGACATTTTGGCTTTTGTAACTAGATAAATTACAAACCGACCCACTAAAAAGCGTGAAAAAATTTTTTTTACAAAAAATAGAACCGTCTTCTATATAAAAACACTACAAAGGCAAAAATAACTTTAATTTCGGAAGGCGGTGTCAAAAAAAATGAAATTACAAAACAAATGACACCGACTACCGAAATTAAATTTATTTTTGCCTTTGTAGTGTTTTTATATAGAAGTCGGTTCTATTTTTTGTTAATTTTTTTTATTATTATTTTTGATGTAACAATACAAACAGTTTTGATTGGAGGTTTTGAAAAGTTATACTCAACATACCTACATAATACTTATGTTTTAAAATAATATTTACAGACAACTCTGTCTGTAAATATTGGGTGATGTCTTTAGTTTTGTATTTTCATTTTTGGCACCGCCTTCCGAAATTAAAGTTATTTTTCACTTTGCAGTGTTTTTTGGACGTCGGTTTAATTTTTTCGTAAAAAGTTTTTATTTCACTCTTTTTAGTTGGTCGATTTATAATTTACCTAGTTACAAAAGCCTAAATCTCAACTACTTATAACCTTTTACAAAATATTGCTTTTCCCAATACTGGGCCGTTAACTGTTGAGGAGTTCTCCTGGTACTTCATCATCAGCTTCACTTCACCATATGCATTGTGACGAGCATATTGTGCTTAATAACCATATTCAAGTAATCGAAGCGGAACTCGTGAAATACTTATTATTCCTAGTTATACAACGTGTAACGGAAACCCTATATCTATCCAAAAGGGCTGAAGACAACATCTGGTATAGAGTCTCTATGCACAGTTTCAGCACAAAATAACTGACTCAAAGAATTGATACCAAATGATTGGTTTCATATATTTCTTGAATACCAATCATAACAAACGTGTCACAGCACTACGAGGGTCAATAACTTTCCACGTCACTTGCCAATAACACGACAAATCTTTTCGTTCTTAATTTGAAATATTCGGTCTCTGGTATTGTGTAATTTGTAATAAGTTCTACACACGTAGACTTAGGATTACAAAACCCTTGCCATATCGTTTGTTATCATCCAAAGAAGCCATGCACTTGGTATGTATATACCCTTTAAATTACACGTTGTATATTAAGTAGTTCTAGTGGCCATCTGTGGTCTTTATCATCAGGTCCACTTTATAAATGGTAATTTACGAATGCAACTACACAAGTTACTATAAAAAATACTCAAATCACTATAGATGTGCCTATAATATTTGAAGAGTTCCCACGATTTCCTCAGAATCCCATCATCAGACCCTGACTTGGTAGCAATGGGACCAATTTCAAAGTATACCCTTTCAAACAAAAAAGAATTTTCCAAGTCGAATTGATAACCTCCTCCATTTTTTTCGTCGGTTGAAAATGTGAGGACACCGACATGTACAAGGTACATAATCGAAATATAATCCGAACAAATGTGCCATGCAGCAACCACTGCGCCTACGTGGTGGAACGTTCCATTCCGTCTCGTAGAGGCTTGTGACCCAGCAGTGGAAACTATATAGGCTGTATATTATGGATCAATCAAATTAAGTTTGCTATAGGCGGTACAGTGAACAAATGCACCAGCATGTCAGGTACCAAGAAAAATTGACGAATTATCGTGAGGAAAATCATTTTTTTGTATTAAAAATAGTTTCGCGTTTGACCACCATCTCACCTGATGGTAAGTGATGATGTGGTCAAAGATGGAGCACGCTTACCTAAAAGTAACCTATTCACTCTTGACTTAAAGACTCCTAGGTTATAGCTATCGGGAAACACAGACTCCGACAGGGAATTCCACTCCTTGGACGTACGCACAATGAAGGTATTCCCAAAACGTTTTGTGCGTATGGGTGGGATGTCCACCATGTAACGATGGCGCTTTGCCGTTTGTCTCGTAGTCCGATGATGGAACGGGCTTGGCGGAATTAGACTGTGCAATTCCATCGCACACTCCCCGAAATGTAATCGATAGAAAACCAAAAGACTTGTAACTCGTCGTCGATGTTCAAGGCTCTAGAGCTTTGACTCGACCAGTGCATCGTTGCTAATGAGTCTCTTGGCCCGCTTCTCGATAGACTCAAACGCTTCCAGTTGATATTTAGCAGATCCATCCCAAAGATGAGAGCAGTACTCCAAACACGACCGAACCTGGGCTTGATAGAGATTGAGCAACTGTTCGGGTGTGAAGTACCGTCTCACCTTTGCTAGGATCCAGCTGACAATAACAAGGGCTTTTTTTAAGGATGGGAAATCATTCAATGACTTCCTTCCGATCTGGGCGAAGCGGGAGGATGTGGCTAATTAATACATGACAAGCTTTGCTTAACCTCGAAAATCGACCATCTCTGAACATATTGAGATTCCCCCGTGCTTTGGAAAGCACGTCAAGCCGTTGGTCTACTTGGTCCATCGTTGTTTTCGGCTATTTTATTTTTTATATATTTATATATATTTATTATATATATTATATATAATAAATAAATATATATATATATATTATATATATATTTTTATTTTTATATAGAAATCACTGATTATGGAAAAACACTATTTCTGGGTTAGTCTTTATATAAAAACTAGCTTGTGGCCGCGACTTCGTTCGCGTGTGTTGGTAATATAGGGGTCACTTCAATGATAGGCGAGTCTACTCTTTGGAATTATAATATTAGAAATTATTACTCTACAAACTTATTATAAAATGGACGCGGTGCGTAAGTGCGTGTACGCATGCGCTTGATTGTGACCCCGAGCAGACTGCTGGAGGTTGGCTCGCGGCGAAGCGACGCGGCCGGTCGGGCCCCCGTCCCCCGCGTCCCGCAGGCTCACGCCGTAGGTGCACAGTGGGTTCGCCGTAGTGACACGCACAGTGTGCGTTAACAGCGTGGAAGGCTTTTCCCATGTAAATCCCGATCCTGTGGTAATTCCGGGATGAAAAAACTATCCTATGTCCTTCCCAGGATCCTAAACTATATCCATGCCAAATTTCATCTAAATCGGTTTAGCGGTTTAGGCGTGAACAGGTAATAGACAGACAGACAGAGTTACTTTTGTTGGCAACACCGAGTGATGCTAGTGCGAGTGGTGCTGTGGCGGGAAACGAAGCGGTCACACCGGTTGACATGGCGCGATCAAGGCTCTCTTTGGGTTGAGCTCTCAACGTGTACGGTTGTGTTGTGCTAAGTTTTGCGTTATTAAAGTTGAGATTTTCTATATTTGTGATTATACACGTTTTACTTCACTTTTGTCTTGTTTATAAATCCCTTATTAGCAGTACCAGTAAAAATAGTTAACACTTTCGCATTTACAATATTAATATACATAGTATGGATGTAATATTATGTGTTAATAAAAGAATCTAGCATCCGTAACCAAACTAGGCAGTGCCGGTACTTTGGCTATCAGTTTATAAGAATATACAACACAAAGTTCAACAAACTGTTAGTAGGTATATGTAAGTACACATTTCGTCCATACCAGATATCGACCATACTAACCAAATATTTGTGCAAACTGCCTTTAAGGTCGAATCCATTGACGCGTGTAGTAGGTAGACACTACACGGCCGTTTGATCGTATATCATCCTTTAGTTTGTCGTCACGTTTAGTTTGCATGGTAAACGACTATTAAATGTTGGCCTGTGTTTCACTTGGTTTATCTACTCGATGTCAAGGTAGATAAGTACTTATAGGTTTGCACAATATCAAAAACTTTAGCAAAGTCATAACAGTAACTTTTTATGGGTTTAGAAGAGTTTGTATGGAGCTATTTGAACGCCTTCTCTATTTACATATTTTTAAACATCAACTTGTATTAATATTATTTTGTACCCATGATAATACAACGTGTAATTTAAAGGGTATATACATACCAAGTACACGGCTTCTTTGGATGATAATAAACGATATGGCAAAGGTTTTCTAATCAATCCTATGTCTACATGTGTGGAGCATATTAGAAATATCAATAGGTACATTAATACCAGAGGCCGAATTTTTCAAATTAAGATGAACGTAGAGAATTATCGTTTTATTGGCAAGTGACGTGGAAAGTGATGACCCTCATAATGCTATGACACGTTTGTTATTACTGGTATTTAAGAAACATAATTATGAAACCAATAAGTTGTTCAAAGATGCATTTTGAATAACAGCCTTGTTGTAAAATAGAAAATACACAAGTTTAGGTACTAACATAGGTATAAGTTATCTTTTGTTTTTTTTTACCAACCCATGTGGATGTTGCTTATCCGAATCAAAGATTATTTTATTTTATTTATTTTATTTTATTACAAAAGGAATAGCTTTAAGGAACGAGCTGCTGCCAGGAAATCAATGTAAGGTAAAGTAAGTACTGTTACCCTGTAAGAGTCGATTGACTGAAAGGGAAAAAGTTAGGTTTGTACAGAATTGCATACTCATTACAAAAGGAATCGCTCTCAGCAACGAGCTGCTACAAGAAAACCAATGTAAGGTAAAGTAAGTACTGTTACCCTGTCAGAATCGATTGACTGAAAGGGAAAAGTTAGGTTTGTAAAGAATTGCGATCTCATTACAAAAGGAATTGCTTTTAGGAATGAGCTGCTGAAGTAAATCAATGTAAGATAAAGTTAGTACTGTTACCCTATAAGAGTCGTTAGACTGAAAGGTAAAAAGTTAGGTTTGTAAAGAATTGCGTTCTCATGACAAAAGGAATAGCTTTTAGGAAGAAGCTGCTGCCAGAAAATCAATTTAAGTATAATAAAGTAATGTTACCCTGTAAGAATCAATTGACTAAAGAGAAAAAATTAGCTTTGGAAAGAATTGCGATCTCATTACAAAGGAAATAGCTTTAAGGAACGAGCTGCTGCCAGGAAATTAATGTAAGGTAAAGTAAGCACTGTTACCCTGTAAGAGTCGATTGACTGAAAGGGAAAAAACTAGGTTTGTACAGAATTGCGTACTCATTACAAAAGGAATCGCTTTCAGCAACGAGCTGCTACAAGAAAATCAATGTAAGGTAAAGGAAGTACTGTTACCCTGTCAGAATCGATTGACTGAAAGGGAAAAAGTTAGGTTTGTACAGAATTGCGTCCTCATTACAAAAGGAATCGCTTTCAGCAACGAGCTGCTACAAGAAAATCAATGTAAGGTAAAGTAAGTACTGTTACCCTGTCAGAATCGATTGACTGAAAGGGAAAAGTTAGGTTTGTAAAGAATTGCGATCTCATTACAAAAGGAATTGCTTTTAGGAATGAGCTGCTGAAGGAAATCAATGTCAGATAAAGTTAGTACTGTTACCCTGTAAGAATCGATTGACTGAAAGGGAAAAACTTAGGCTTATAAAAAATTGCGATCTCATTACAAAAGGAATCGCTTTTAGGAACGAGCTGCAGAAGGAAATCAATAGAAGGTAACGTAAATACTGTTACCCTGTAAGAATCGACTGACTGAAAGCGAAAGGTTAGGTTAGGTTAGGTTTTTTTTTTTTTAATGAGTTTTAGCACCGCGGACATTGAGGTCCGCGCCTTTTTTTGAGAAATTCTGTGAGTCACTTATTTTGAGCTGAAACTTTGCATAGAGAATCCATACCAGATGTTGTCTTCAGTCCTTTTGGATAGATATGGGGTTTCCGTTACACGTTGTATATGTATAAGATATAGTAAACATGTAAGCACAACTCCTTGTATGGCCATTTTTTCTATACATACGTATGGTTGAGAAAATAAAGTTACCTGAATCTGAATACATAATATCATAGTTTCGTCCTTTAGACCACTGACCTTAGCAATTTTAAAGTATTTATAATTGCATTAAAGTAAGTCAACTTTCTCGTTGGTTTAGTTGTCGTAAGCGCGGCTGCTAAGCATGAGGTCTTGGGTTCGATTTCCGGGTCAGGCAACATATTGGATTTTCCTGTAAGAAATTTCTCAGTAGTAGCCCCCGGTTTGGAAGTTAGCGGTGTGAAACCCTCGTGCCTCGTGTCATTTGGACATCTTTAAGTCAGAAGCCAGAATATCTGACACTTTTTACGAACCCATGAATGTACAGACGCCAGCACATCAAGCTACAACAATCTGTAAAATTTCTTTAATAGATTTTCAACTTTATCGTTAAAGAAATTAGGTTCAAGGTTGATTGGGAAAATTTGACAGTTACGGGTAGCTTTATGTGCTGGCGTCTGTATACAACCAGACTAGAAGGAATAAAAATATAGACTGTACAGTTTTGAGGTTTTATTCAAAAGAAACTTCGTCCAGTGTACCGACGAAAGGAGTAATGTAGGTACGAGACATTTATGTTTTTTTCTTTAGATCATCACTATAACCTAGGAGTCTTTAAGTCAAGAGTGAATAGGTTGCTTTTAGGTAAGCGTGCTCCATCTTGGACCACATCATCACTTACCATCAGGTGAGATGGTGGTCAAACGCGAATCGATTCTAAATAAAAAATAAAAAAAAAATATCAACCGTAATCCTTTTATTTTTAATATGGAGGTACAGAATTCATTTGCGAGTATAATTATGTACCTATGCGTTGTATTTTGTTTACTTATTCCATTTTTTGTCTGCCTCCCTAAACTTGCTTTGAAAAACACGAAAGTAATTCGTTTCATGTTTTATTTATTTCGTTTGGAAAGGAATTACATCGGATAAAATATTGATGAACTTACGAAGGGAAACCTCATGAAAATATTTTCTACCGGTATTATTAATCATTAAATTATTCACGTAACTAAGACTCATTTTGTTGGTAACAGATACAACGTGTAACAGAATAAACGCAATTCCTGAAAGTAGTTGGTTCAGAATCGGCTTCTGAATCGATTTCTGTCATAAAAAATAGGTGTTAAATTTTGATGGAAAAATCTTTCATTTAACTTAAACACACAGTATCATGACAAATTAATACAATGCTTAATTCAAGGATATGCGCTCGTGTGCGTGCTAACATTGCATTAGTGTATGTGTCTGCGTATTGAATGACGCACATACGTTTTGCGTTTAGTACGGATAACTATTTTATAAAAAATGTCTAGGTTTGATTTAGATTTACTTAGTTACAGGTGTTGTTTTAAACTCATAATTTAATATTCTAATTTTTTTTTTTATTTATATATCATATTTTAGAGATTATTACAATAAATTTCCCTAATATGCCTCTTGGCCAAACCTGAGTCAGATTTTCTGGCTTCTTACTACCCGTAACGGCTGTTAAAGATGTCCGCACGACAGCCGTGACGAACGGCCTGATGTGCTTTCTGAGTCACGAGGGTATCACATTGCCAACTTCCCAACTCCGGGCTACTACTAATTTCTAATACAAAAAAAAGTTATTTAAAAAATCTAAAAAACCCGACTGCAAATGCAAGAAACAAGCACATTTTTATTTTAAAAAGTGACAAGCAGGCGGGACCCAATTGAACGTATTTTTTTTTAAATTTGACGGGTCCGCCTGCTTGTCACTTTTTTAAATAAAAATGTGCTTGTTTCTTGAATTTCAGTTGAGCAGTCGGGTTTTTTAGATTTTTTAAATAACTTTTTTTTTCAACTTTTCAATTAAAATAATAATAAAAAAAAATCCCGTTCATGTCACATTGGCACCCCACCGGATTAAGAAAGTAAAAGAGCTCCAAGTCCATATTTTTAAACTTTCTCTTTGTATTATTTTTGCTAGTATTACACTAATGATAAATATGATATTCCTTTTTGAAATCCTTGCAATAAGCCCTTTAATTTGATACCCATATTGTAGTATTCGAAACAAAACAAATTTTTTTCACTATGTATAATGGCTTCGCACAGCCGCCATGTTTGATTTTTTCAAATCTAACGACACCTCAATTATGTAAATATGTTCAGCGGTTCTGGAGATATGAGGTAATAAAGAATATTACATACTTACATATATACATACATACATACAAGATACGCGCGAAAAACACAACCCTTCCTTTGCAGTCGGGTAAAAACTCAATAGTACTTTTTATCTGACCCGGAAAACAGCCTCGAGACCTCATTCTCAGCAGCCGCGCTTGCGTTAACTAGACCAACGAAGCAGTTATAAAATCATAAAATAAAATAAAAATGATGTTTTTTAATTAATTAGTAAAATAATTGGTACCTGATCCTTTATTTTGCCCTACACTAACTAAAAAGACGCTAACCCCAAAAAGTACTTTTTTAGTAAACGTAAAAACTAACTGAAAAGCTAATAAAAACAAGCCCATTTTAAATCAAATAAAAGTTGGAAGCAGGCGGGGCCCATACCATTATTATAGTTTCAAACTCAAATGGGTCCCGCCTGCTTCCAACTTTTATTTAATTTAAAATGGGCTTGTTTTTATTAGCTTTTCAGTTTGTTTTAGTATAAGGTTGCAGTCGGGTTTTTTAATTTTTTTAATTACTTTTTTTATTTCCATCTTTTTAGTTTACAAATGTGAAAGATATCGCAGACGATTTAGTTCTTGAAACGTGCTTTTTACGATTTGTCACTTTGAATTACTTTTAACCATGTAAGTTGTATATATGTTTGTAATCACCTTTTAAAACCCTTTATTTTGATTCCTCACTCGATAGGTTTTGAGAAAAAAAAAACTTTTTTAAAGGCATAATATGGCGCCAAAAATCCGCCATTTTGGTTTTTTTTTATTTTGATATACCCAGTGTCACTTTCACAGTCAATACGAATCTAACGATACCTCTCAAGCTAAAATCCGTCGAGCCGTTCAGGCCACAGAGCGTGCCAAACAATTATACATACATACATACTCTCGAAAAACATAAGTCTCCTTCTGGCGCAGTCGGGTAAAAATAAGTTTTCTACAAAACTACGCTAGCTAGGACGATGGCTGTAAATTATTTTTTTGGCCATAGTTTCTGTGCACAACATATAACATTTGTTTTTTGTACATTTTTAGGGTTCCGTAGTCAACAAGGAACCCTTATAGTTTCGCCATATCCGTCTGTCTGTCCGTCTGTCCGCGGTTTAGCTCAAAAACTATTGGTACTAGAAAATTGTAATTTGGCATAAGTATACACGTTCATGACGCCGAAAAAGTGGTAAAATAAAATTTTGAACAAAACAATTTTTTAGGGTGCCTCCCCTACATGTAAAGTGGGGTGATAATTTTATTTTTTCGTCCTTCTCTTAGTGTGGGATATCGTTGGATAGGTCTTTCAAAAAAATTAGGGGTTTGTGAAGACCGTTTTTTGATTAAGTAAACCGATCGTGACTTATCAAGCTTTAAAGTACTAATTTTCGTTAGAGTCAAGTGTCCCCCCCCCCCTCTAGCAACTAAACGATTATAGTTAGAAATTCAAATGTCACGGCAGTAGTACCTATATATAACGAAATTTAAAGGAAAACTATCACACATAAGTGGGCTTTACAAGTTTACGAGTAATAGTCGACCAATTGTATTTGACTCGAAAATTTCGAACAACTCCATAGAAATGTCGATAGATGGCGCTAAGCGTCAGTTGTATCGCGCTAGTTTCATATTTAAATAAGTTTTATAAAAAAAAAAACTTTTAACAAGAAAAACGGACTTCCAAAAACCCACTAGGTAGGTACAATGTGAAAAATAACTTCAATTTCAGAAGATGGTGTCTTTGGATCTGTATTTTAGTTTTTTGCCACCGACTTCCGAAATTAAAGTTATTTTTCACATTGTAGTGTTTTTTTGGAAGTCGGTTGTTTTTTCAATTCCCATTGGTTCCAGCTGAGGCTGTTACAATTCACAAAAGCCAGGGTTCCACATTAGAAAAAGTTGTTGTACATGTGAAGCCCGGTATTTCAAGGTCAAAGTTATATGTTGCTTGCTCACGTGCCACATGTGCTGAAGGTTTATTTATCGTTACTGAATGTTTTCATCCTCCACGTCCACCCACCGACCAATATTCAATCGTAATGGAAATGGAAAAGCTGCGTCGAAATCCTCTAATACCGATGTATCGATTTTTGAGGGAGCCCCACAGTTCATACCAAATTAAATCAAATCAAATCGTTTATTTGTGATACATGGGTTGCATACAGGTGTTGATTACATAATTATATAGGTATTTAATATTGTTCATTCCATGATCAGCCACTTGGGCATACAAATTAATGAGTGGTATAATGACAATTTAATTATAATATTCTAATGCATTCATAATAATTTAATTTAAAATGTCGTACTGTTAATGAATTCTATTATTACTATTACTAATACATAATAAACACCAACAAAACAAACAATAAAATTACAGTCAGATGGATATGCTACATTTAAACAGTTCTTGTCGATAAAAATTCAGCAACAGAGTAATAACAATTTATGTTTAAACACATTAATATGTTTTAAACGTTTTGTGTTCCATAATGTTCAATCCTTACGTGCACATTTGCAAGATACTGTAAGCGATCCTCAAATAGCTTAGCTAGCTTTTTATAGATCATGCAAATGTCCCAACAGTCACCCAGTAGGTTTTGTAAATTATTTACTATCGCATAACAGTCCTTGTATAATATTTGGAGATTTTAATGAAGACTATCTCCGTAACGACAACACTGCAGTTTTCAAATTAATACGTGACGCTGGTTACCAGTCTTTATTACAACCACTTCCCTCTACACGCGGTGGGACTCAAATAGATCATATTTTTTCAAACTTCTCTTGTGAAGTTGGATTTTATAATTCCTTCTTCAGTTACCATCGCCCTACGTGGGTTCGTTTTTAGAGTGAATTCAAATTAATATGTTTTTATTTATTTATTATTTTGCTATATAATATCAAACACAAAGCTCCCCCAGCAAACTACTTCCCCAAATTTATTTTTTTGTGACGATTGAGTAGTGTAGCTCTGTGTCCTGTATTTAAATTCAAAACACCGGCTATGACAAGTTTTATACAAATGTCTAAAAAAAACTAAAACTTTCCGTGAAAAATTGTCGGATCAGGTGAGGAATTGTATAGGAAGTCAAATTAGTTAGGTAGTCATGTTTGGCTTTTAGTTAGAGCATGGTACGAAACGATCAGTCAGCGAATACGACACGCACTTAGCTGTTATAAAAACTACGGAACCCTAAACTGCGCGTGGCCCGACACGCACTTGACCGGTTTTTAGTATTGTATTATATTTTAGTATTGCATGTATAGTATTGCGGTTTAGTCGCTTTTTAACTAAGGAAGTGACAAAAATTATGTGGTTTAACTGCTCAGCAAATTTGCTGTATCTCGAAAAGTATTAATCGTAGGAAAATTATTCTTAGACCAGAAGATGGAGAATCGAAAGTAGTTTGAGGATACATTAAAAAGTGAAAAATAACATTTTGTGGCTTAAAGGCCTTTTAGTTCGTGTAGGGCAGTATTCTACTCCTACCTAGGTAGAAGTTCTGTTTGGTCGATATTTTCGTAAGATAAGTTAATTCAAACCTCGGAATCCTAACAACTTGTATAATATAGTGTAAAATTCGAAACGTAATTGACTATTTATCTATAGAATAACATAGTGAACAAACTAATACAAATCCAAAGACGTAAAACAAAATCTTTTTATAATATGTCAACTAGCTGACGTGGTAAACTTCATACCGCGTCCGCTATTTTGACCTGTATTTTATTACTGTCATGAATCAGAGATAATGTTGTTGAATTTTTGTGATTTTCTTCCTTTACAATGCGCGAGCATACCTGAAGTATGCTCGTGCATTGTAAAGGAAAAAGAAGAAGAGAAGTCCAGGCCGAGACTAACAAAACACATATCAACTTCAGTCAATCAATTCTCAAGGTATCATCAAATACGAACCTGCTTAAAAAGCAGTGTCATGATTTTCTATAGGCAGGTTTATAAAGATTCGCGATTCATGCCCTTTTCTATATTTCCACTACCTGCTCAAAGCAGATTCTGTCAATACGTTCAAAGGTTTTTATCACTTGCAACGTTCTGCAGCGAAAACAGCACACTGCATGGTACCTACTCATTTTAGTCACTCAACATAATATGTAAGCGCAAGCAAAGAAGAAAAACGTTTTTATGACGGCATGGCAATGATATTAGAATTACAACTACCACCCATGACCTTAAATTCAAACAGAAAAGAAGCTCTTGGATTCTTATATTATAGAACTCGATCAATTTCGAAAATGTCATCATAAATTTAAAATTTGTCATTCAAAACAAACTTCCAACATTTATTGTGTTCACAAAAGAGAAACGAAGCCTCGCGTGTACAAAATTCAATTTAATAAAAACGAACCTTTACTTGGATATTAGTTTCGGAGTTTTATTTTCGATTTAAAGTTTCCAAATGGAAATATTCAATTTGGAATATTAATGAATCCAATTATTTTGTAGATAATGGATGGAACTATCAAAATGTAATTTTCTGATAGATACTATCAAAATTTTAATTAATTTCAAGCTTTGAAAAAGTTATTTTTATAACTGCCTTAAAATTAATTATTTTGTTTGGGAAAAAAATCTTTATATACCTTGCACTAATTTTTTCGAACGCCGTACGACATTTCCTTATTCACTCAATACAAAGGCGATCCGATTCCTCCATATCTCTTTCTCTACGAGACTTAGATACCTCCTGCAGGGTTGGTGATATACCGTCTTGTCTAAGCGCTACTCCTATACATTTATTATACGCACAGCCTAAATGTGGAACTCACTACTAGCTTCAGTGTTCCCTACTACACATAAACCGTCAACATTTAAAACAAAAGTTAACACGCATCTTCTGGGCTCACTCGTTTCATTGTAGGTGAGCCTCATCAATCACTTACCATCAGGCGTAATCGAGACCAAGGGCGGGCTCATCAGTATTTAAATAATGGAACTGTCTTGAACTTCGAAGCCGCTATTTTGCCTCTCCTGAAATAATTTGGAAGTGTATGTTGTACCAGTTTGTTAATTCGGTCTTAAGGCTTTTTTTTTTAGCGTGGTAAAATTATCAAATAAGTCCTCCCACCCCGGGCAGGGTGGGAGGGACTGTCAGACTTTTACTGACTAAAATCCACGGTGTTCCTTCAATAACCCTTTACGTACCGGGGTCACGGTAACGGGATGAGTCCCACGACCCCGGCAGGCTTCGGCCCTCTACGGGGGGGCCTCGTCATATTGCTGACGCTCTTTGAGGCGCGCGTGGAACACGACGCGCCGTCGACCCGGGCATGGTCCATGGTCGGACAGCGAGTTGCCCTTTACTCGCTGTCCGCATGCCCGCGCCTACGGTGGCCGGAGATCGTCGGCCGACGTCCGACGCCGTGGGCGTCTACCACTGCGACTGGGCTGGAGGCTGGAGAAGCATGACTGCTTCGCAGAAGGAGGCGACCGCTTCCCACTCCCTCTCGCCCCGCAGCATGGCCTCGACCAATGCCGGGCGCGAGAGGTCTCCGCCTATTGCCGCCGTGAGGACACGTCGGTGCTCTGCCCAAGCGGGGCAGTCCTGCACCGTGTGCTCGACTGTGTCCTCAGGGCGACCCTAGCAGTGGTGACACCCAGGGGTTTCCTCCCTTCCCATCAGACACAGGTACCTCCCGAAACTTCCGTGTCTGGTGAGGACCTGCGTCATGCGGTAGGTTAGGACGCCATGACGCCGCTCTAGCCACTCCTCAATGAGAGGTCTTACCGCCGCAATTGCGGCGTGCCCGTCGGTCTTAAGGCTTAACCTTGAATATACCTAATATTCGCACTATTGGGACACAGTCCTCCTCTCTACAAGAACTGAAAGAAAGACAACCTATTTACACATAACTGATATACACAATGAATTACTGTCCATTCCAGGTTATCTGGAAGACATCTTGGTATGTGATTGGGTCTCCTATTGTTTCTGTCTCAGTCGATTTCTTATGTACCTAATTACATATGTTATTGTGTATATATTAAATAGATATTAATTTATGTGTGAAGAACAATAATATTTGCCTCATATTTGTGCCTCATCGATCTAATCATAAAATGTCATTCGAGATGCCAGTTCCAGTTATCTCGAATTTGTAATTACGTAGCTTGGCGCCGGTTCATCGCCGCCTCTGTGTTGGTGAGATTGCAAAAGCGCGTAAGAGTGATTTGCAATACAACAATCTCGCGCATAAAGGGTTCCGTACCATTATCTATAAAAAACGCCAAAAAAACGCGTTTCTTGTATGGGAGTCCCCTCAAATATCTTTTTTTTCTGTTATAGCGGCAATAGAAACACATCATCTGTGAAAATTTTAGCTGTCTAGCTATTACGGGTCATAAGATACAGCCTGGTGAACGACAGATGAACAGCGGAGTCCTAATAATATTGTCCCGCTTTTACCATTTGGGTACGGAAAACAAAAAATAAATTTTAACAAAAAATTAAACCGTTTTTATTTATCTCTTTTTAGTTTCTTAGTTTGTAATTTACCTAGTTATAAAAGCCGGTATGGTACGGAACTCTCGGCTAGCTAATCCGACTCGCACTTGGTGCTGCAGTAAACTACGGAATCCTAAGTGGCTTGACACGCACTTGGCCGGTTTTTTTTTTTAATAAATAGGTATAGTATATGTTCCATTATTATCTTCTGTCCCCTTTTCCCTAACCCATCTTAATTACATACTCTATTTTCGTCGCAAGTAAGAGGTCATCAACCTCGTGTTTTTACTGTTCGTATCTGAGCGTGATCTCGTTGAAACTACCCGCGGTAATAAAGTTTGGAGTTTAAAGAGTGCATAAAACAAGTCTAACTGCCAGTCTATCAACGTAACAGAACTTTATCTGCCTTTTGTGTACTCTAAATAATAATGGGAGAGGGTTTTAATGTATACAAGAGGCGTAAGTTAGCTTTTTGATACAATTTTGGCCAGTTATAGACAAACTGATTCACTACTTTACAATAAGGAGGTAATATACTTATAAGCTTTTGCTAGTAACTTCATTCATCTAGAAATGTTGGATAATTTCCAGAGGTAAAAGGTAGTTAGATACTTTATAGACTATTTGCTATTACTAACTATAATGTACATACAAGATCTGGGTTAATTATTGTCTTAATTATTGACCCACGCTAGTTGCTCTCCAGTTTTATGAGTACATACACCCAGACCCGGAATAACTAGTTGTAGGCAGGACAAAACAGCGTAATCGCTCAATAACTGCGCTAACTATATTGTCGTCATGCTGCATAGAAGTATAGAGAGATGTCGCCCAAACTCTGAAATTACAACATACACCAACATTATAAGTAGCTATCTTTTTAGGGTTCCGTAGCTGAATGGCAAAAAAAGGAACCCATTCGTCATGACTGTCTGTCTGTCCATCTGTCACAGCCATTTTATTCCGAAAAACTATTAGGACACACCGGACAACAGAATACATCTGCTACTTTTATACAAAAATATAAATTAAGGGGAGCTACCCATACATGGAACTGAAACAAAATATTTTCACGTTTTTATATTTCATAATTTCATATTCTTAAAGGCAGCCGTTTAAAAGACTTCCTCTAACTTTTAACTTAACTGTCTTAATGAAAACGGTCTTAATGAAAACTTTCAACGAAAATTAGTTTGAAAGAGATAGAGACAGCAGTTTTTGAGATAGAGCACATTTTCTAAAACCACAAATATAACTTTGTATTTGATACAAACACTATGAAAAACTAATTTATTTTGCGTAGTTACTACGGAACCCTTCATGGGCGAGTCTGACACGTGGCTATTTTTGAGATTACTACCGATAGTGATTGTGCTGGTCTTTTAGAGCTTAGCATTGTTTGATACACTTATGATATTCTTGACATAAAAGTTTGAGGAAACCAAGAGCCTGGTCATGATTCTACATACTTTACTTAATACTTTGAGTTCACAAAATCGTTAACGGAGCAGGTGTATTACAATCTATGTACACCGGTTGTTAAAATACGTTCCTAAAAAAATCGTGACAAACGCTCGCGTGACGTTTTCGTTCTAAAAGTTTGACTCTGAAAAAGTAAACGAATTTGCAGGCGAAAACCTACGCTACTTGACTCCTTACACGTCCCCTACTGTTGCTGATAAAGTTAACGAAGACTCTAGAAATAGCAACCCTGCTACAGTTACCGGCCCTGAGAAATGAAAATGATGGTATCTTGACATCCTGATCTCAAAGACTAGCTTAGTCTGTAGAAACGGTACGAAACAGGTTAATAATAAGTAACCACAACCTATAGGACTAAAATCCAGTAGAAGTCTATTCGGCCCCATCCAGAGCAGAAAAAAAAACATAAAAAACTAATGGAGAGACTAAAACAAAAAAGCTTTTATTTAATCGTGCTTCAACCTGTTTATAGCTTCATTCAATACAATTATTATAAACACATTCGTTGAACTCTTAACAATATAATTCCCTATTACCCTACTTAAGCAAACTGCTCATTCTTAGAAAGTTATTAACATTGATTCTAAGTAAAGGCTGCAGAAAAAACCGCTTAAGTAACGTAATAAAATGGCTATAAACGTTACAGCACACGTTAGGAGTAAATTCGATACGAAATGGTGTCGTTACCTGTACCAAATTGCGCACACTTAAGTGACAAACTGATATGCCTTACAAAGTTCTTCATATCAGTTTCGGTTTTATCCTTCGGAACGTTCAATGCTCTTGCAAAAGGGCAAACTTGTATAGGATAGATAGTTTATTGTGTGAGCACTGATGGGTTTTGTGATTTATGTGTATGGACCTTTTTAAAGATATAACGAGTTTTGGGGTAAGTAGACGTGATGGGACAATGGAGGCCAAAACTGCGTTATCACAAGCCTATAATTTTTCATAAGACTCGCTATACCTCTCGTTTCTTGTACAGTAAATCCATCTTGAATTTTTTTTGTCATATATACCTATCTAAATAAAAATTGGAGTGTTTGTTTGTGATTTCAGAATAACTTTGTTTTCTGAAATTTTTATAGTTATTTATTTGAAACTAAAACACAAACAAGCTTATTTAAAATGTTTGTTTGTCTGCCTTTTTTTTTCGAGCTGATCTCTTTAACGGCTGAATTGATTTTTTCGGACTTCAACGGACTGTGAATTTCCGTGAATAGAGACATATCTACATGGGATTTTCACTCCCTCACAATCGAAGTCGCGGGAACAGCTATTAATTTATATTTATAAGAAACTAAACACTAATTGCAAGTTAACGCTAAATTATGTTCAAATTTGCAACCCAATATGAAAACCTATGGTCGTACACTATCATACACAGCAAAATTTAATATTAAAGTTAAATAACGCCAGTAAACAAACCAGTCTCACGTGGAAGCGTTGTGTAAACTTGCTCATTACCTGTATCTACAACTAAACACAACTTTTGTTACGGAAATGTTTACGATACCAACCCACTGGCACCACTGGGTTCCTCACAAATAAATATTATTTACTGCTGCAGCGAGTTTGTACTCTAAACTGATGGCATTTTAGAGATCCTTGGAGGTAAGCTTGTTTTATTAATAGATAATTATATTTAGTCTAATACCGCGCGATTGTAATATAGGTCTAGGTTGCATATTGCATTACAACATATCTGCATCTTCTGCATGATCATATTCTGGGTGGAAGGGTAATGCTGCATACTGCACTAAAGGTCGGACCAATCCTTTTTATCTCTAAATTTAGTATATAATCTTCTCTATTCTCTATCTTAAACATGTTTCTTTAAGAAACATGTTTAAGATAGAGAATAGAGAAGATGCAAAAAAAATTATCTATTCCCTACATTTTGCCAAACCATGCGAGCAAAATTGTACTTAACAGCTGATTTTTGAAGACCTTATTTTTAGATAAATCTTTACCTTAATGGGTCTGTCTCTGTGGCACAGAAGGACATTGGTTGATCATTGAAAAATAACCATGGGTACATAATTGTTCACTATTATTTTATGAGGATCGAGTTACCTATCTGACCTCTATCCCCGTTACTGGGTAACGCGATAGCCTTGGCACGTCTGGTGTCAGATTTTCCGTCTTCTGTTATCTTGGAAATCGACTTGGGCTGTAATTTTTACTAGATTTAGTTATACTTTATAAAACTGATTTGCATCTGAATACTCAACATAAGGTTAAGTTGAAAACCAGCGACTTGTTTGACGCAGCTGCGACACTTTTAATTAAGTCTCGTTATTTTTGTTCTCATAGAATGTGCCTGTGTGTGCTAAATAAACATATTTGTTTTGTTTTTCAATTTAGGCACGATCTTGTCTCTCTTAGCCACAAAAGTAAATTTAATCGAGAAATGGCTGTTCTATCGAGAAACTTTATTGAAAGCATCGCTTATAATTCTGACCATACAAAGCCTTGTTTTATTACTAACCATTATTTAATTAACTCATAGTTTCAACCACTACACGTAGGTATAATAAGGAGCAAATTTCTCCTAAAATTATACTATCCACCACCCCTTTGAACCCGAGCAGTATCCTTAATGAATTACAAGCTAATCAAAACTTTCGTTCTAATGTGCTTCTACCGCATTGAAATTCCACTGTAATTGTGAAACTTTTAATTGTTATAACTGTAATTAAGGTACAATAAGTACAGCAATTATAAACTTTACTATTTATACTTACTAACTTAATTTTATATTTTTGGCTAGAACATGCTTTGAAGTTTAACTGAACATAAAATTTATAAAAAAATAGACAACTATTGAATCAATCTTTTAAATTATTTTAAAATTCCATTACAATTCCTGTTTATTTTTTCATTTCAGAATATGAAACCAATTTCAAACTATAACTTCACATACACTTCAAAAACTTAAACTGTATTTTTATTTTTATTTATTAGCCAAAACGAAACAATTAATTTACAATTTAGCGGTACAAAATATTTCAAAGTGAAAAATATTTTTAGTTCGTTAATTACGCGCGTTTTCAGTCGGTAACCGGATTATTTTTTAATTTCGTTTTAACAGTTATTACAAAAACAATTTTGTTGTAGGTAGGTTTTAGCTGTTACTTACATCGAACACGGGTTGAATAATGGATGAGTAAAAAGTGTTTCTCCTAAAAATACACGTTCCTAGTAATAATATACTTTAGAAAACACCAGAATTCACACACATGTCAATTAACACATTAACTCAATTCTGTGAGTAAATACAATGGTGCTCTTATTGTTGAAAGCGGTTTCTATATGAAATTAGAATCATATGAAAATTAAGGTACCTAATTGTTTTTCACGAGAATTGATTCTCTATCGCTATGTAACATAAGTAAATTATTCCTATAAACATATTTATAATTTAAACTCAATTGCGTAGGAGTACTTCATCATATTCATTATTATAAAAAGACTAGTATTTGCGTGCTTGTGGTGGTGGATTGTTCACTTTTAAAACCCCTAAATGTAGTAAAATGTCAAACATAACCCTAACAGAGCAGCAGCTCCAAATTAAATTAATTAAACTCCAAACAGCCCAGTAGGGCTATTACGTATCTCTGTTGACAGCTCGAAATGATAGTAACTGGTCTCAGTGTCCATCAATTAACTGTCAAAAGGTTAATTTCGTATTATGTATGACCAGTCGCGATCAAATATGACGTCATCAGTGCTCATCGTGGCTGATAGTCACCGTAACTCATTTTGAAAGACGCTTTCTTATCGATACTTTTGATATTGCGATTATGTAAGCATAGTGGATATCAAATTGATGACAACTGAGTTGAGTGGTCAACTGCTGAGGCGAAGAGAACCGTACCTGGGCTGTTACTCACCGTAAAGTGATATACACTCAGTGTGATACGTAATACCAATATTTTAACATTCACGGTTGTCATCAAAGTTCGGTGTACAACCGAAGCTTGATAGTCACTGGATAGCAGAAAGATACGTAATAGCCCTGTTGAACCCTTAAATAATCTACTGAATCAAGCCCTTAAATGTAGTAAAACGCCAAAAAAACCCTAAAAGAACCCTAAAGGTTTCCACTTCAATAAGCTCTTAAATGTAGTAAAAGTCAGAGAAAGCCCTACGAAAACCTATTTCTTGTTGTTTGAGTGAACTCGTACAATTATTTTAGCGCCATCTATCGTGGTCTTGGGAACTATTATTTTATTAAGAAAAGAAAATTCGTCATTGTTACTAAGTAGTAAATAATTACGGTAGGCACTTACCTATCTTAAATGCTTAGTTCTTACCCACCGCCAGCTAGCAAATTTTCGAGATATAAGCAAAGAACAAGGCTCACGTCCCATACAAAATTAACTCACGTCCTACAGCAAAGAGAAGTATCTCGAAAAAAATTATAAATAAGGATGGCAATCGGAAGTGTGCTATCTTATTATAATAAAGGGTGTAAAAGACCTCTTAACGAAGCCGAAAGTCATTGCGATCATTTTTTTTGTTCTACACCATACCTGGGAACCTTCTAGTTACGGAGATATTGGGGGTCAAAGTTCCAACGTTTTGATAAGTTTTTTTTTAAATACAAGTTTATATTGTATGATTTTTACTTTATTCTTGGGGGCAAGTGGTGAAGGGGGGGGGGGGAGAAGGGGAGTTTTGAACAATTATTCCTAAGGTTTGCTGTTTGCTCCACTTCGGACCTAACTACCACCAGAAAGCTATTCCCAAAATACGATGGGGGGGGAGAGGGGGGAGTTTTGAAAAATAACTTTGATTAACATTGAGCTCCTTAAAAAGAATCTGAAAAAAATGATGGGGGGCGAGGGGTGAAGGGGGGGAGAAGGGGGAGTTTTGAAAAATAATTTCTTAAGTTTGCTTGTCGTCGCCGCTGAGTTACGTTTCACGCACTTAACCTTCGTTACGCTACTCCGGCCTACTCAGGCCCTACGTACTACCGGACAGGTTTCGACGCCTACTATAATATTTGTTCAAACACCTAATGGCTATCTCTAACCGTTATGAAGTTACAGCCTTTTCAATTTTAGGGGTGGTGGGGAGGGGAGGGCATAGCATAAAAAATTTGAAGGCCCGTTTATAGTTAAAAGTAAGAATCAACAGTTTTTTCAGTAGTAAAAATCAAAATGTGGGGGGGGGGAGATGGGGGGAGGAGGGGTTTGCACAATTATTTTGACTAAAGCATTGTCCCTCTAAATGAATCTGAAAAAAAATGTTCCAAGTCTCTTCATTTCCGAAATCCGCCTAAAAGGGGTGAGAAGGGGGGCAAGGGGGGCGACTTTGAAAAATGGTTTTTACTTAACCAAGCCTCTTCTATACGAATCCGTAAAAAAAAATACGGGTCTCGTAGTTTCCGAGATACGATAGGGAGGGGGGAGAAGGGGTGTTGCGGATGCGGGGAGATAATAGGTAGCTTCTCGAAGGACCAATGGCGCAGGAATGTAATTTGGTGGTGAACTATTGACCACACACAGTAATGAGCTGACCAGGATGGGAAGTAGATGGTGAAGGACTTACTTGGATATTCTCTTCACGTGGATGCCAGAACAGCAGGAGTAGATGATGCACGCTTGTTGAATCTCTTCCTTCTTAGTTGTTTGAGCACTTCACTTGTTCTTTATTTTGTCACACGTGTGTTGATAGTTTTTAGATTTATAGATATATTAGCGGTTTATTAATTTTCGGCGCGGCACGGGGTGGTAACTTCGCGGCGGTTTCTTGACGAAGACAAAGAGACAATATATGGCGGAAGTAATTATACCTTCTCGAATCACAGCATCTGCGCGGTGATTGGTTAGCGATGAATGCGCCACTCTGATTGGCGCGCGGTGAGCATTTCTTCTCTCTTTGGTTTATGGGAATTGGATATGAGGAAGGGAGATATGGTTAGCTCAAAAACTGCGGTCAAGTAAGAATCTGTATTCTAATATGTAAGATGCGTTCGGAAATATGATGATAACAACATAATTATACCATTAGAGGTGCGTTCCGAAATGTGACAGTAGAAGATTATAAATGAAATAAAACTTGCACAAGCATCCTGCCCGGCTTTGAGGATATGTAATATTCTCAAAAGGAGAGAAATATACTAATATATTAAAGCGTACTAAGAAAAGAAAATATTTTAAGTATGTTAACTACAGCTAAATTTGAGTTATTACGCGGTGATGTTATTGAGAAGGTAAAGGACATAGTTTGACAACGGGTCTCTTGAAAGAGCCAGTGCATGTCTTCACCATAGCAACGCGGGTTGTCCCATCCTTGCCGGGAAAAACTTCGGTGATTACACCCATTGGCCAACGTAAAGGAGGGACATCATCCTGATGTATGAGAACCACTGTACCAATCTTAATATTGTCTGCGGCATTCAACCATTTTTGTCTAACTGGAAGATTATGTAAATATTCTATACGCCATCTCCTCCAGAAACTACAAATCATCTGGTCAAGTAATTTTTGCGGCAAGTTAGAGACTTCGTCGTTTCGGGAACATTCATGACAGGCAACGAAATCAACGGAGAAGCCATTATAAAATGAGCGGGAGTAAGCGGTTCTGGGTACGGGTCCTCATTCAGGACACAAAGCGGTCTAGAATTTAGAACTGCCTCAATTTCAGTGAGAACAGTCGAAAGCTCCTCATAGGTAAGAAGTTGAGAACCGATAACACGGTATAAATGCGTTTTAATAGATTTAATATTTGATTCCCACAACCCTCCAAAGTGGGGAGCGCGGGGTGGAATCATTTTCCACTCTATGCGGTAGCGGTTAGCAAGTAGTTCTTGCAACTGAGTCTTGGCTCCAACGAAATTTGTTCCGTTATCGGAATACAAATAAGAGACAGGTCCTCTGCGGGAAATAAATCTTTTAAAATGAAATTGTTGAATACAACGAATTAAATAAATTTCAGCGGTAGCTAATTCACGGACAGTAATTGTTTTGTGTAATTTACCATAAGGAATAATCCGAAAAAATCTCAGAATGTATACAATTATGTGCAATATTTTATTTAATGATAGCTGGCGCACAGTGCGCATGGCTAGAAAGGGACTGGACTTGAGACCAAATGCAACTCGGTTAAATTGACATTCGCGAATAGGATCAACGGTATTAAAAAAATATATATTTTTTGGTATTTTCGATGCTCATCAATAACAGCAATTCGAAGATCCATCTGTTTTATTACCCGACTACGGCAAAGCCAAAGGAGGGTTATGATTTTGACAGGCTATGTATGTATGTATGTGTGTATGTTCATCTGTTCCCTCATAGCTCCAAAGCTGCTTATCGGAACTCGACAAATGAGGTATCGTTAGAACCGTCTTGACCGTCCGCTGAACATAGGCTACGTGACGTGTCACAAAACCTAATGTGGCGCCCTCTAGGGCCCAAAAAGGGTTGTGTTAAAAAATAAAAATAAGATAAACACATCGTGTTTGGTATCATTTGAAAGGGCGTCACATGCACATTTCCAAAACATTGCTTAAATTCAAAGTGGCGCCCTCTAGTGGACAAAAAAACATGTGTAAAAAAATAAAAATAAGATAGATACACCATGATTGGTATCATTTGAAAGGGCTTCACTTGTACTTATCAAAAATATTACTTAAATTTAACGTGGCGCCCTCTAGTGGTCAAAAAGTCATGTGTAAAAAATAAAAATAAGATAGATATACCGTGTTTGGTATCATTTTAAAGGGCTTCACTTGAACTTATAAAAAATAAATTAAATAGTATAGAAGCACAGTGATTTAACACCAAAATAGTTTAAATAATAAAAAGTAAAAAAACTAAAACACGACTACGACAAAAAAATCGATGCAAAAAGGATGAAACAAGATTTTCAGGATGCTGAAATAAACAAGGTTACTGGAAAAACAAGAACAGAACAAAAATAAAAGCCGTAGTCACACGTTATATAGGATATCAACCGTAACAAAACAATTAGTAACTGCAATAGGGAACAAACGGAATTTTAAAAGTAATAAAAATTTGTCGGCCTGTAAATTCGGCCCTATGTGTAACAAGTCATTCAATGACACGCCATTATCAGACTTAGCGCTCGCGTCAAGAACGATGTGAACTTTAGTGGTTTGTTTATCATTCCTAATAACAGGGTGATGCGGTATGTAATAACCTACAGTCTGATCAACAGAACTAGGCGTAATTTCAGTTAAATAATTTTGATCGATATACTCTTGGATTATTTCATTATAACTAGCGCGCAAAGCAGAGTCGCGAAGCTTAGTTTTTTCCAAATTGATTAGACGTCGATAAGCGACAGCATAAGAATTTCCAAGTGAATCTGGATTGTTACAGAATGGTAACGCGGTACAATACCTACCACTGGAGTCACGTGACATAGTAGAAGCGTACAGCTGTTCACACTCCAGTTCCGCAGGGCTCATAAAAGGTTTTGAAGGTATTTCTTCGATATTCAAAAATTTGTGTAAAGATTCGTCTAAAGACAGAAAACAATTAGAATTATCTATATTTAGCGCGGTAGAAAAATATGAAGCGGTATTTAATTCAGCGGGACTATAATTATTATTAGATAAACTAGCGGGTACCTCACCCATAAGAATGTAACCAAACACGGTTTCAATAGCGGACGGAGCGGTAGGTGAGATAATTTTATTGTGAAGTAATAAATACGGGAACAGTTTTGCCCCTAGAAGCAATTCAACCTCACCAGGTACATGTCATAGTGGGTCTGCGAGCGGTAAATTAAACAAATGTTGCACTGCAGAAGAGAATGATGTCGTTTGTTACACGTCCTACAAGTATGAATAGATTTACACTGTGAAGCAGTGTGCGTTAAACTTAGGCAGTTTACACATCCACGTGTTTTTAATAAAGTCCAAACGCGAATTTGCTGAGAGTAATTGAAAGGTTGGACAAGTGTAAAGTTTACAATGATCACCTTTATTGCAATACAAACAAGTTTGGTTATTATCACAAGCAACAAAAGTATGTACTGTACTATTACGTGACTGATTGCGAGAAGAATTATTATTTTTATTAGGGTTGTTACTCACTAACGCGGTACGAGATGATACAGTTCCATCTAATATCTTAACTTGCGATTTTATAAATTCCACGAAATCCGTATAAGTAGGAATTTCCTCATCTCTTTTATGCATTTCGAATAAATGTACGGTAGCGGGGTCCAACTTTCTCAAAGCTAAATTTAACAAAATGAAATCCTTTAAATCGTTAATTTGTAATTGTTCTAAAGCAGAAATAGACGCGTGAAAACTTTCAATGAAACTATTTAAAGATGCGGAATTATTAATTGCGGGTTTAATATTTAATATGTTAGACATGTAATGTGAGCCTAATGCTCGTTTATCCTGATACTTTTTAACTAAACTGTCCCAGATAGCGGTATAATTATCACCTGACGGAATAATTCCGGCGGTAATTTGCAATGCATTTCCCTTTAGATTACCGATCAGATACTGCACACGTTGAGAATCTGTAAGGTTTAAATTACTATGTATATTTGATTTAAATGATTCATAGAAAACAGGCCAGTTATCAATCCTACCATCAAAGGACGGAATTTGAATCGGTGGGAGTTTGACCGCACCTGTATATTGTTTTACGTTATCATGCAACGCTGACTCGGTCGTTGACCTTGAATATTGCGTGGAAATGAGAGAACGCACTCGTTCTACGCGCGTGTAAACACCGTCGAAAGATGTAAGACTGTTATAATCAATTTTATGATCAGGATTTAATTGTAAAAAATAGGTATTTATTTTATCTAAATTGGAACTAAATTTTTGACGAATAACTGAGAGAATCTCTATGTCTGCCATGAATGTTTCCGCCGAACGAAGCTCAATACTAGACGTATTTACTTTTTTAGAAGTTTCATATAATGACGATAAACGTTCAAAGATTGCTTGATTTTTAACTTGAAGTAATTTGACATTTATTTTAAGATCTTCCATGCTGGAATATTAACAGAAAATATGACGGATAATTATTAAGTATAGCGGGTAGATACAGAATGATATTATTTTAAGCGGGTATAACCAAAGGAATGCGGTTGAATATAAGTTGTAGGTAAGTTAGCCGAGATAACTCACGATAATAAGCGGTTAGAATATTTACCTATGCTATTTCAATGCAATAGGAGAAATATTAAGTTGATACAGTAATTCTCAATGAATTATTAGCGGTAAAGTAAGTATGAACTACTGAACGTTAGGTACGCGTCCAATATGGCGTTTTTACGAACTTTGTATTTTAGGTATTTTGACCTAAATCCTAGGTATGAGACCTATAATTATGTTGCGGTAAACTTATAAAAAGTATAGAAGATCGCTGATTCTTTGAATCCGGCTCGTTTGGACCAAAGTTATGTTGCGGATGCGGGGAGATAATAGGTAGCTTCTCAAAGGACCGATGGCGCGGGAATGTAATATGGCGGTGAACTATTGACCACACACAGTAATGAGCTGACCAGGATGGGAAGTAGATGGTAAAGGACTTACTTGGATATTCTCTGGATGTAGCACGTGGATGCCAGGACAGCAGGAGTAGATGATGCACGCTTGTTGAATCTCTTCCTTCTTATTTGTTTGAGCACTTCACTTGTTCTTTATTTTGTCACACGTGTGTTGATAGTTTTTAGATTTATAGATATATTAGCGGTTTATTAATTTTCGGCACGGCGCGGGGTGGTAACTTCGCGGTGGTTTTCTTACGAAGACAAAGAGACAATATATGGCGGAAGTAATTATACTTTCTCGAATCACAGCATCTGCGCGGTGATTGGTTAGCGATGAATGCGCCACTCTGATTGGCGCGCGGTGAGCATTTCTTCTCTCTCTGGTTTATGGGAATTGGATATGAGGAAGGGAGATATGGTTAGCTCAAAAACTGCGGTCAAGTAAGAATCTGTATTCTAATATGTAAGATGCGTTCGGAAATATGATGATAACAACATAATTATACCATTAGAGGTGCGTTCCGAAATGTGACAGTAGGAGATTATAGATATAGAACAAAACTTGCGCAAGCAAGGGGGGTGAAAAGGGGAGGTTTGGCACTTTTCCCCGTAGGTTTGAGAGTTAGTTGTTTACGAATCTGTCAAAATAGACCCACCTCCCCATCCACCATCTGGGAGAACAATTATGTCAATGAGTGAGTGAGTGAGTGAGTGAGTGAGTGAGTCAGTGGTAATTTAGCTTTATATAGTATAATAATCGAAAGCTTATTAGTTACAAAAAAAAAACTGTGGAGCTAGTGGCACTGACGAATACTATGTGATATAAATGTAAAAAATTGGTGTTCGGGTGCATACGATTAAAATGGAAAGATTGACTGTTTCGTGGAGGCGATCGACGGCGGCGACCTCACGCAACCGGTCCTGGTTCAGTCCATGTTGCGGGGCGAGAGGGAATGGGATGTAGTCGCCTCCTTCCGCGAAGCAGTCATTCTAGCGAAGGAGGCTGAATGCGCGAATGAGAGGCAACTCTCTTCCTCACACCCCAGCCGCCGCGGGAGACGGGGATCGCGAGCCGATCTCCGGCCACCGCATGCGCAGGCTTGCGGACGGCGAGCAGGGGTAGCTCACCGTCCGTTAATGACCAGGCCCGGGTCGGCGGCGCATCGAGTGCCACGCGCTCCTCAAAGAGTCATCAGCACTAGTGACGGACCCCATAGGGCCATTGCTTGCCAGGGTTGCGGGAATGTTTTAATGGGATACCATGGCCCCGGAATTTAAGGGCAGCTGAAGGAACAAGGTGGGTTTTTAGTCAGTAGAATTCTAATACTCCCTTCCGCTCCACCCAGAGCGGGAGAAGTCATTCAATAATTTTCCTACCCACAAAAAAAGGCAGATTGACTTTTTGGATGTGTTTGGATAATTGTTAATCTAATCCACCTAACTGAGCGCAGCCATTAAAAAAATAGTTCGTAATAATTCAACGAGATAAAACACAGTTGCCAGTTAGACATCTCATATTTCTACGAATATATTATTTGTTGTGTCTACGAACTTGGGAACTAAGGTCGGCGATGTTAGATATCATTGTTGGAACCTGATACCGTAGACCGTAGGAGCCGAAAATACATGATTTTCGATTGCTGTAGGTTGTCTAAGTTATAGACTTAGACCTAGCTCTTTTCTATGGAACAGTTTGTTGAGTTAAATTACAGTAATCTGAATTATAAATGAGTCTAGAGATAGTGGACTTGGGTCCGCCGCACCCTATAATACGAGACCCTAGGAAGCGGTGCATACACCTTCGGCGCCCCACTTCACAGGCCCCGGAAAGGCGGGCTGGCTTCCCTCCCCCAGCGACGCTCTAGCTGAGGCCCGTATCCCCAGGGGTAACCTTAGCGTGTAGTCGCCTAGTTTGCTTAAGCTCTGGCTGAGGGCTTTAATTATCATAATTAAAGCCGCCATAGTCAAGTCCCGCTAAGCAGCCGACAAACTCAGAGGTTGCTTGCGAGAGACCACTCAAAAAAAAGGAAGCAAACACGAGGTGGTTTTAGTCATTTAGAGACTTACAGACCCCTTCGATCGCCTCCTGGCGAAAGACATCCATAACGATTTTAAACCTAAGAAAAAAGATAGTTAGTTATGTAGTTAGAAGTTATAGACTTGGACCTAACTTGATACTGTGGAACAGTCTGTTAATTTAAATTAATGTATGTACCTACCCAAAAGTAATTTACTAAGTTTTCTCTGAAGCACTCATTTCTTATCACTATGCATATAGTGATGTTATGCTATGCATATAATTTATCAGTTTTAAAATGAAATCACAGAAGATATGAAATGAAATGAAATGAAATATTTATTTTGTAAATGGGTTATAAATGACACTTTTACATGTAATATTTTTTTGCGTGTTAAGTTTAGCTTAGCTAGATGAGGCCAGTGTTTCCTAACTGACTAATCTGAGAAGAAACACCGAAACAAACTAAGAGGTCAACGTCTCTTTTAAAGTCCATATAATTTGTAGTGGTACAATCATATGAAAAGCATGTAGGTTCATGTCTGTGGTGTTTTTTTGAGGAAATAACTTGTAGACAATGGTGTGGGTTGCATAATTGTTTAATTAGTTATACGAATTTTAGTGTTTTTATTATGTAACTGTTATTTGTCCCTAAATAAATAAATAACCACACAGATTTGAGCGGACCTGTCCAGATAGTGCAAGCATTTGTCAGTTATCGTGTAGCTCAACTTAGAACTTAAGGAGTTCAACGATTTGATGAACAATACCAAAGTACAGACATTTGGGTAGGCCACACGAGTACTCAAACTGCTTGATCATTAAATAAATTATAGTGAAAGTAACACAAAGAAAACACCATAACCTACATGACATTGTCCTCACATTTACAATAATGAAATATAAAAAAGAAACAGGTGTATAGAATACTCGAGAAAGCAAATATTTAAATCAGTAAAAAAAAATCAGAGATCAGAATTTAAAAAAAATGCACATATATATCACTGAAGCAGCTTATTCCCAAGCCTTTTTGTCGTCAATATAATCTTTGACTGTGTAAAAAGCTTTCTGACAGCTTACGTTTTTGAATAATTTGAATTTAATAATGCTTAGTTAGTTCTTGAATGTGGCTAGGAATTTTGTTACAAAAACGTATACATTGGCATCTAAACGAACCATCTATTTTTTTTAACCTTGTTTTAGTAATGACATACGTGTCTTTGTTCCTTGTGTATTGATATCTACAATTCACGATGTTCTACAGATTATATCGGTTCAAGGATTTTATTACAATACTTACATACATGTTCAAGTTTGGGCCATTTCTTATTCTTGTCAAGAAGATAAGAATAATGTTACATAATCATTACTTTAAAAACCTGATAGCTATAACGTGTCGCCAGTCTGTTACAGCCATAGTTCTTCTGATTTCACCACGCTTTACCATCTATCCTTACCTATAGTCATATACCAACATGCATTGGGCCATCGTGACGGATTTCGGCCCATACCTATCGTAGAAAGAAGGCGTATGTCCCAGCAATGGGAATGTGAATGGCTTAATCAATATATTATATAAAATGCTTCCGTTACTGACTGACTGACAAAAAACGCAAAGCCGAAGAAACTACTGGGCGAAAGAAGTTGAAATTTGGCATGTATGTTCCTAAGGGAGGGGAGCACTAAAAGAGGATTTTTAAAAAGTCACCCCCTAAGGGGTTATAAAGAGGGTTCAGAGTTTATATGAAACCTTTTATATAGGTTTCTCGAGGGATATAAAAGAACACTAAGAACGGGATTTATACGGGAAAAATCATCTACGTGAACGAAGTCGTGGGCAACAGTTAGTTTTTATTATATATATCATGTTCTGGTTGTAAACTCTGTATCTTGATACGCAAGAAGAAATTCCCTCACGAATATAATTTTAATGGTTGTAATTTCGCCTAAAGTAAACATTCAAAAACAAAGCACACATTTTAATTAGTATACTTTGTAAAATTGAGACTGTTACGTATTTACCGAGCGACATGTTAGCTCTATTTCAATAGTACCATACGTTAATTGAGCTAATTATAAAAATAGACACGCATGTTTATTGTTTGGTAAGTGACAATGTCGTAAAAGTTAAATTAATAAAGACGTGTAGTATGTTTGTATTATTTTTAAATAATAATTGGAATAATAACTGGAATGCTGACGTATTTTACTAATGCAGTATTTTTTTTTCCATAAAACGTTTTGCGAAAATGCCATTACTCGTATGCTCAAAAGACGATTCGTGAAAACGACGTTTTGTGAGTAAACCGTGTATCTCATAAAACCTTTTGCGAATAGGACATTTTGCGAAAAGGGCTTTCAATGAATAGGTCGCTTATTTCTCAGCACCTTTTGCCAATAACCAGAGGACACATGCCATGTCCTGAGAATAGGCCGTGTCGGTGTATCAAAGGACGTTTTGCGAAGAGGCCATGTTGTGAATACCTCTGTAGGTATTAGTCCACCAAATAAAAGTCTAAAGTCTCGATCAACGGTTATAATTCGGATATATATTCAAAATTAAGTGTTTACACAAAGCGTTAGAAGGACAAGAATAAATTTAGGTATAGAAACAAGTACGAAGTTGCAAGAATATAAAACAAGACACTAGATAGTAAGCAAAGCAAAAAATTTATACTTTCTAGTTGGTCCCATAGTCGTCACGTTTGGATCTGATGATGGGATCATGGAGAAATCGAGGGAACTCTTCAAATATTATAGGCACACCTATAGCGTTTTGGGTATGCAGTTGCTCTCGAAAAGCACCATTTGAGGAAGTGGAACTGATGATGAAGACCACAGATGGCCACCGAAACTACTCAATAATTGCGATTAGATTACTTGAATATAGATGTTAAGCACTTTATGCTCGTCACAATGCATATGGTGAAGTAGAGCTGATGGTGATGTACCAGGAGAACTCCTCAAAAATTAACGGCTCTGCACCAGGAAAAGCAATATTTTGTAAAAGGTGATAAGTAGATGACATTTTGGCTCTGGTAACTAGCTAAATAATAAACCGAACACTAAAAAGCGTGAAAAAATTTTTTTATCCAAAAATAGAACCGACTTTCATATCAAAACACTACAAAGGCAAAAATAACTTTAATTTCGGAAGGCGGAGTCAAACAAAAAGGAAATACAAAACAAATGACACCGACGACCGAAATTAAAGTTATTTTTGCCTTTGTAGTGTTTTGATATGGAAGTCGGTACTATTTTTTGCTAAATTTTTTTTAAGTATTACGAACGAGCGCGGTAAGCTAGTGCGGAGGCAAGCGAGCGCGCGAGTTGTAAGGTTAGCTTCTTGGTGTGGTGGCGCTGCCGCTACAGGTCGTTTTGAGAATATCAAATTATAAAAATCAAGACACAGGTATTAGAACTAGTTACATACATTCGTGTCCGCTATTTCAACTTACCTAGCAACTATTTCTATTTACTATAAAACACAAACCCAAACGTAAAGCTCAAATCTTCACTCACTTCGATACCAGCACACTATTCAGTTTCAAAGTACACGACAGCCTTCACGAACAATGCAGGTCGTCACTCGATACCAAAGGCCTAATCTACTAAGCACCGCACTCACCCAGCACAATGTAGCCAGCATTAATCAAAGGAACCAGATCTAAGGCTTCATTCGTATCTGACAGCTACACGCTTTGATCCCCACAATCCAGTACGTACCCAATACTATTACAACCTCCTTACTAATAGACTGATGGCTAACGGTCCCTTTGATCCCAAGACAGACGGATATTTGTAGACCCGTTTCCTATTATGTTTCTAATCCTTTCTATTAGAGTGCTTCTGATATTGGCATGTCGCTTGTCGTTCGCAATTTAATGCTTGGGGCCTGATAATATATCTGTTAAGTTGTTGGGATGTCGCAGACGGATTGTGTCGACGACGCGTCCAATGAACAGATTAATTGTTCTCTCGATGTACAAGGAAACATGTTTTTCTTTTTAAGCTACATTTTTGGATAAGAATATTATTTTAAGAAACTATTATATCTTTGCTAACAGAACATTTAGATCGTTAATTTAAATAATTTATTCGCTAAATACTGCAAGTGTACACATCTCGTTTCGAAGAATACTCTAAAATAAATAACTGTGTTTAAGTATGAATGCAACAGGCAACTGCAGCATTGGGAATAAATCGTAACCGGGAGACATTTCTACTACTTATATCCGTACACATACTGTGGATTTAAATAATTTACAAAGTGTAACACTTAAAGCATGTTGCGAAACAAAAAAAAGAATGTTCGCGGCAAGAAAACAAATTGTAACAAACATTCCGTATGCCGCGGTGGATATTAAATTCTTTCCCTTTTGTTACTGTCGCTTCGCTTATTTTGTTTACAATTTGCGGAAAATTTTAGACGCAAGTCAACTTTTTGTCGACTTTGTTGGATTTTAAATTGTGAAAATGCTTGCTTTGAATAAATTTAATTCCAGGAAAGTGCCTACAACTTTAATAATGAGTCACTTTTCACCGCAAACATCTGTAAGAACCTGCTTATTTCATTCGCTTAACGCGTTTATTTATCTTTTTGGAGCGTCTTTACCACAATAAAGGAAGTTAATAGAATAATTAAATTATTTCTCTCTGCTTATTTTGTAGAACGAAGTAATTGAAGTAATGGTTATTAAATAAGTACCGAGGATGAGATCTTACTTTTTTTTTAGTATTTATTTAATCACATTTCATCTTAACACTTAATCTTAACATAACATCTGCCAAACTGCTAAGCAGTTGGTCGGCAGTACGTTCTCGTGAATTTGCATGCATTATACATTACCTATATCCACTGCCTTAGGTTAAAAACTAAAACTAATTAAAATAAAACTTATATAATTATTATAATTTGGCAAAATACTATTAATTACACAGAATATTATAAAATAGAACAAAATATCATTTGGTATACATACTAAATACCACGGCAAGCTCACCAGTCGACTGATAACAACAGCTACAGACACAGATAAATAGTGCTTCCTGAGTACATTTTTGAGATGATTTTTATTTTTAATTCGATCCATTAGTCCCTCAGGTAGCTCATTAATGAGTGTGGGCGCAATCCATCGTCTAGTGCGTTTACCGTAGTAATTATTTGCTTTAGGGACGTGCAACTGCTTTTTCCATGATTGTCGGGTTGGATAGTTATATACTCTTACTTTTTTATGAGTTTTCACATTATATTGTTCAAGAATTATTCCTAATTTAACTTTCATATTAATCGGTAATACGTTGCATTTATTAAATAATTTTTCATACTGCTTATTTTTACTTTGTTTAGTTTTATTGCTTACAAGAAGTTTAAGAAATCGAATTTGTAGTAATTTAATTCTATCTAGATATGATTTGAAGGTGAGTCCATAACCACACAACCCATAACTAATAATCGAGTCGGCGAGAGCATAGTACAACGAATACAGTATCCCTCTCGTGACTACAGGCTTCAAGGTGTATAACTTACCCAGAACTGAGCGTAGTTTTTTACAAACTGTATCTACATGTATGTAACAAGCAAATTTAGTGTCAATGGTCAGTCCTAAGTACCTGTATGTCTCGACCTGTTCTGAATTGGTACATATACACCTAGATTTTTCACTGTGTAAACATTCATAACTATGACCCTTTATGTTCAATGCGGTGCATTTGTTGCGTAAATATGGGGAGTTTATTACCATACATTTGGTTTTGCTTATATTTATTATAATACCATTGTCATGTGCCCATTTAATTATATTATCCAAGTCACATTGTATCGCTTCTTGTATGGAGGTTTGGTCTTTACCACTGAAAAGGAGACATGTATCGTCAGCATACATATACGTTTTACATTTTTGTATTACATTACACATGCTGTTTACATGTATAATATAACCAACAGGCCCATATACAGATCCTGTTGGAACACCATACTTCACAACGCCCTCAGTACTTTCAGCATTAGATACTCGAACTTGTCTATAGCCCGCAACAAGCCGCCGTGGTCCAGAGTATCAAAAGCTTTTTAGGGTTCCGTAGTCAACAAGGAACCCTTATAGTTTCGCCATGTCCGTCTGTCTGTCCGTCTGTCCGCGGTTTAGCTCAAAAACTATTGGTACTAGAAATTTGTAATTTGGCATGAGTATACCTACACGTTAATGACGCCAAAAAAGCGGTAAAATAAAATTTTGAAAAAAACAATTATTTAGGGTACCTCCCCTACATGTAAAGTGAGATGATAATTTTTATTTTCGTCCTTCCCATAGTGTGGGATATCGTTGAATAGGTCTTAGGTTTAGGTTAGGTTTAGGAAGTTTTCCTACGGCTGGTCACTACTGTGTACCCTACCCTATCAAAAAAAAAATGAGTTTTTGTTGATCGCCGGTTAAGTAGTGACCAGCCTTGGTGTGCTGAACTACGAGTGGCCCTACCTAAAAAAATTAAGTTTTTGAGATTGTGTGTAGAAAAAAAAATAAGTTCTTGAGATTGTGTGTAGAGGCTAGAGATAAAATTGAAATAGTTGAATTGTGAAATTCATAATCAAGTCTCGTTGAGTGTAGGAATTTGAAGATTGAAATAGTAATAATATAATATATTTAAATTCAATACACCGGCTATGACAAGTTTTATTTATACAAATCTCTAAAAAAAATTAGAACTTTCCGTGCAAAATTGTCGGATCAGGTGAGGATTTATATAGGAAATCAAATTAGTTAGGTAGTCATGTTTGGCTTTTAGTTAGAGTATGGTACGAAACGATCAGTCAGCGAATACGACACGCACTTGGCTGTTATAAAAACTACGGAACCCTTCACTGCGCGTGGCCCGACACGCACTTGACCGGTTTTTAAAGTCTATAAATACGACTACTACTAAGTTTTTATCATTCAGATAATTATTTACATCGTCTGTAAATCTTGCTAGCGCCGTTGCTGTACTTCTGTTAGGTCTGAAACCATGTTGAATATCGGAAATTATATCATTTTTGTCTAAATAAATAGATATTTGTTTGATTATAAATTTTTCTGTTATCTTATTGATTGCATTCAAGATGGCTATTGGTCGGTAATTTGTATAATCTAGATGTGAACCTTGTTTATAAATTGGTCTTATTATTGATTCCTTGACTTCGTAAAGGACATTGAACCTTATTTATTGGCCTAGTGAAGCATAGACAATTGGATTATTTTTTAAATTGGTAGCAAGCGGAGATACTGCTATTTTTGGGTAGAGAAAACTGAAACAATCATGTGATGTCAAAAATATTGTGCCCTAAAGTTCTATCCTTGCGATATTCGATATCTTTATTATATTTCATGACGCTTTAGAGTTATTTAAATCTTGTAATTTTAGGTATCTAAGCTAACCTAGCAGATTCATATTGATGAAAAATAAATTAAAATAGGCAAGCTACCATATAAATATTTTATAAGTGTAACATCTTTGTCATCATAAACCATTTCAGAATGGTCATAAGAAGATCAATCTCGCAAATTAGCTCGATTTATGAAAACTTACTGAAATTAGTTTCTGAGTTTGCCCAAATCCCATCTCACAACTTCAAGATGAAAACTTTTTCTAATAACCGAATACATTACGTATATTTACGAATGCCTGAAAAGTAAGTTTTATCGTAAAAACGAGAGAGATTCACGTCAATTCATCGATAAACTTTTAAAAGTTTTCTTAGTTAACGTATCTAAAGGTCCCCGCGGACAGGAGAAACAAGAACTTCAAGACTAGACTTAATGGCAGTTTAATAGCGATTGCGACGGTCAAAAAGTCGCATGATGCCGATGCGTCGACGCAATAGTGTTTACAAAGGCGCTGGTAATTGCGATGTTTCAATATTACTCATAGGTTGATGGCTCAATGTGGTCCATATGAATTAATTAACACGCTTTTATTAGGTCGACCTGTATGTAACTAACTATGTAATGAAATCTAAGGTAACTAATTTAACCATCTTCCAAGGGTCGTAGCGTAATGAAAATTGGCAGCTGTATGTAGTTCTGATGACAATACAATAATATGGTACTGTCGAACTGATCTGATGATGGAGCCGGAAGATATGAACTGGAACTTCATGATGGAAAATCGTATCATAGCTGTTTTGGATTTCTTAGAAAGGTCTTGTAATGAACTTTGATCACGATTAGGTTTCAAGGTCTGATGATGAAGCCGGAAGATAGGCACTGGCATTCCATGATGGAATATCGTATCATAGTCGAGTTTGCACTTGTGAGAAAGGCCACGTAATGGACTTTGAACACGATCAGGTTTCAAGGTTATAACAAACCTAAAGAAAATCTGTTATCGGTTTTCTTAACCTTTTTGAATTACCGCGTAATCCATAGATTTATTATTAGGTCGATCTGTAACGAACTAAATATGCAATAAAATCTAAGAATCTGAATTAAACGTACTTCTAATTGTTGTATCATCATGAAACTTGGCAAATATATGTAGATTAGACGACAATAGAATATTATGGTACCAGCTGGTCTAACGATGGAATTGGAAGGTGGCTGATGGAGCCTTGGACTGCCTACTAGTAAACATTTCTAATTTCTGCTCATTACATTAGTCCTAAAAGCGTGTTTTGATTTTTTAAACTATTAATTTATTCAGTATTCATTTTGAAAGTAAGGAGCTCGTGGCTAATATAATAACAGCCGGACGGGTCGACCTTCGGGGTTAAACAATGCTTGCCGAGGTCGTCCCATGGATTGACTATCCATGATATTGAGTGGGACTATCATAATATATCAAGATTACTCCATGTTAAAGCACGTTAAGTCATTGGTTACGGCTGTCCATTTGTACCTGTTTGTCAGTCATTACGGATAGACAGAAGCCAGAAAATCTGGTGCTTGTCTTGCAAAGGGGTATCGGATCAGCCAGCTACTGGGTTGTGTAGAATAAGTAATTGTATTAAACTATTGCATTATATTAGTACACTAGCAGTTTAGCAGTCAGTAGCTATGGACGTACATACAAAACCTACGTTGAGGACATTTATAATTTATAGTTGCGAATTTTGAAAACTATTGTTCCCAGTTACATAAAAAAAAAAACAATTTAAAAATAACGAAAAGGGTTTATTTAAGCACTGTCAAGTTGTAAATGTCTTCGACAAGATACGTTTACGCGTCATTAACGATAACTTCTACAGTATTAGTAATATTCAGAAATACGAAAGGTTGCAGTCGTTACGTTGTTTGTCCTACTTACCCACGTATAAAATACCAAGTCACAATAATGTGTATGGTGCAAGGACGTGGGAATGCATGCTACCATCATTCTTAAATGACATGCCTGTAAATGTTATAAAAAAATTAACTCCAAAGAACTGCTGTAAAGTGCTAAAAAAACACTTTCTAGAAAGTACTACGATCTAGAAGGTGTTTCGATGCATAGTTAAAGTATTACTTTTAATGATGTATGTATGTGTGGTATGGCATCGAGTTGCCGCGGCTAGCATACCACAGATAAACCCTCGATGGTTTAGGTGGTATGTTTATATTTCTTAAAAATGTACTCGCATGTTTTAAATAATAAACGATAAAAAAAAAGTTGCTCGCGACTTCGTTCGCGTGGGAAGTTTTTCCCGTGTAAATCCGGATCCCGTGGGAATTTCGCAAAATACCATCTTAGCGAGCATCTACGTACTAAAAGAAACCCCCATGCAAAATTTGAGCCCGATCCGTCCAGTGGTATATACTGTGCGTTGATAGATCGCTATGTCAGTCAGTCAGTCACCTTTGAGTTATATACAGGGTTAAATGTAAAACACTGAAAACCTCTCAGGACTATGTTACTAACATCATAATCAACAACTTTTGTTCTATGACTTTTAAGAATTCGTCATATTTTAGTTCACCAGATTTTCATACAAAAATAAAAATATTTAAATTGAACGCCCTAAATGTTACGAAGTCTATGCGAAGCAAAAGAAAGCAATTTATACTATCGCTTTCTTTTGCTTTGCATAGACGCTACAAGCGTTTAGGGCGTTCAATTTAAATATTTTTATTTTTATATGTATATTTAGATATAAATCGACCAATCAGGTGGCACTATCTCTCCTTAAAACAGACTGACTTTCGGCATAGCTAGGAGAACAGTATCTCACCTGTTTTGTATTGCATCATAGAACCTAAAATTACAGAATACCAACAGTTGTGAACATTGCAATCCCATTATGAAATAAATACTATTACTATTACTATAAATAGGTATACGCTCCATATAAAACACTATTACTCCACTGCATCGAGTATTGTAGTTTGGCTGGCAATACATATTAAACGTATTTGTGATACGTGTGAAACAAGCTTTAAGTTGCGTCAGCAATCTTACGAGCCTTAATAGGATTAGTAACTTGAGTATTTCTATCAGAATTTAAATAACTTTCATCTGAATTATCGCGATCGGATGTCTTGTTTCTTATTTCTTCTTTCGTGTTGCCGCTGTAACCACTGTGACAGCTGTCTAAGTACTAGCGAAGACCAATTTACATTCAATCATCATTAGAAAAAGTTGGAAGATGTGCCATTGAATCTAATATGCGGAATTACATGTATTCCATTAATGTAATTATAATAATTTAACGTTTTTTATTCCCACTACTGGGAAACAGACGATCCTCTAACTCTCTTAGTAACCCACCATAAGGGCAATGTGGGCTGATCTTCTTTTTGTTCCTAGAACATGCCGGTTTCATCACGATAATTTCTTTCACCGATTCGAGATTACCATTCAGCATTAATATATTGTATAATAATAAATTCTCAAAGATTATTCTATTGTTTGGTATTAGAATAAATATTAGCTTATTTAGGAAAGCCATGACTCATTGTTCTTCAAATCGAGCTGGTAGTAAACAAAACGACACAGTGGCACATAGATAGATAGATAGAATATACTTTATTGTACACCAAAATTTAAACACACTTATTTAACAATATTGCTTATTCTGTGGTAACAATGGCGGTCTTATCGCTGAAAGCGATATCTTCCAGACAACGTTTGGAAAACTTTTATTTCGTTCTTTCGTTTTAAAAACTTTAAATTATTTAAATATTAAAATAAATAAATATATATCCAAATATATATATAAATACATTACAATACATGGGTAATTACAATACAATACATACTGAATGCAGTGTGTTAGGTTAAACGAGGGACTTATTGAGGGAGGGTATTCAGTACTCGATTCTCGTTCCAAATATGTGAAAAACTTATAACCTAAATTTTTGACGTAATTGTCCAATATAATACATTTATCATGTACACTGAGCCGCAAGAGGTGAACAAACTTGTAAACAGTACCTAAAGTAATCACGTGGCAAAACACGGCCCGATCCTGCCAAAAAAGGAAGCTCGTGTGTAAACTGCGCCCCCGCGGTAGTCCCCGAGGACTTTTGGTGTGGTTCTGTCTATTATTTATCAATGTTTTTTTTTGTTCATATTTTTATTAGTATCATGTAAGCATACACTATTGTAGGTTTGAATATGTCCCTCTTTTAAACTAACATACTGCATAACGAAATTTAATGACAAAATTAAAACATAACCCTCCTTCTTTTGCAGTCAAATAAAAATAACCTATAAACTTCCTCAAACTTCAAGCTTCCATAACTACCTATCGTTTACATGAAAGATATTGATTTAATTTATAGTTTGATTTAATACTTCCATTGTGCGTACGGTTAAGGAGTAGAATTCCCTGCCGGAGTCTGTGTTTCTTGATCGCTATAACCTGGGAGTCTTTAAGCCAAGAGTGAATAGGTTACTTCTAGGCAAGCGTGCTCCATCTTAGACCACATCATCGCTTACCATCGGGTGAGATGGTGGTCAAACGCGAGCCATTTCTGAATAAATTAAAAAAAAAATTAAAATCAAAAGGATTTCGCGTTCCACATTAACGAAGCCTTTCTTACGCCCACGGCAGCTCCAATATCATTGTTGAATGAACATACTTAGTGAGAGTTTCTTTCTCCGATGTTTACAAAGAAATGTAATGACAGAAAATTACTGTGTTGTTTGATTTTTGAATGTTTATTTACGACAAGTAAAAACTCCACGAATATTATATACGGAGACGCGTAATCAATGACCTTTATGACATCTTGGGATACTTTTCAGACTAATTGCTAGTTCCAGTAGGATATATTTAATTAAAACAGTTTAAACAAAGAATGAGAAAACGTACTACATAGACTTTTATAAGCCTAGTTTTGGCGTTTAACAAGTTGTCACAAAAGTTTCATGATACCTCCCGACCGCGACTTAAAATATTCAAGGTCACACATCAAGTTTTGTGACCTTTGACCTTGACTGTCTCCATAAAATAAATATTTTTACTAGTTTACAACTGAGTAGCTTTTATACCGAGAGCTTAGTTTTAACTTTTTGATTTTCACATTAATCGCTGGTACAACCTCGTGATTTCTATATTGAATTCAAAGAATCTCGCAAGGCTAAGGTAATTTATAAGTAATTATTTAAAATATTGATTGTGACTTATTACAGTCGAAAAGACTTGAAAAGTGATTTTCAGTGTCGAAAGCATCTTGGATGGAAAACAGATGAATATTCTTCCAAATGTAAAATTGTTTTTTAAGAAAAAGTTTTAAGAGAATCTCTCATCAAAACATTTATTACGCCTGGAAGGTTACTTGTACCTAATTGGTTTTTGAGAACTTCGTAATTCAATTTTAATTTCTTAATCTGGAAATTTCCAAAAGAAATTAGCGTCTTAACGTAAAAAGTTTTTACGACTTTAGATGTTTTGCATATCTGCGTAACTTTCAGTATCTTTTTTATTATAAGTTGTTGTTTTTTTTTTAATTCTGTATGTTAAAACTTTGCCTCGCATAAGGATTATTCTCTTATATCGTTAAAGTACATTTACAAACATTTACACCACTGAAACTTGGAACAATTATCTGTTGGACAAACAAAAATTTTTTCCATGCTGGAACGGACCCGCATCACGAAACACAGCGATCAATAACTCAACAATCGTGCCAACTGTGTCCTCAAAACTAGAAAATTTATTGGTTCATCAAAATGGAAGGTATAAAGTACCTACCGTAGCTTAGCCTTTTTTTGCCAGGTGGGAAAATCATCGAATGACTTCTCCCGCTCTGGGTTAAGATGCCCTTAAGTTCCGGGGCCGCGGTATCTCGTTAGAATATTCCCGCAACCCCGGCAGGCAATGGCCTTATGGGGCTCCGTCACTGGTGCTGACAGCCATTTGAGGCGCGCGTGGAATATGACGCGCCGCCGACCCGGGCCTAGTCCTTACCGGACGGTGAGCTACCCCTGCTCGCCGTCCGCAAGCCCGCGCCTACAGTGGCCAGCGATCGGCTCACGATCCCCGACGCCCGGGGCGTCTCCCGCGGCGGCTGGGGCGTGAGGAAGAGAGTTGCCTCTCCCTCGCGCGTTCGGCCTCCTCCTTCGCTAACATTATTGCTTCGCAGAAGGAGGTGACTGCATCCCATTTCCTCTCGCTCCGCACCACGCTCTGAACCAGGGCCGGGCGCGAGAGGTCATCACCGCCGATCGCCTCAACGAGGACACGGCGAAGTTCTGCCCAAGCGGGGCACACATCCTCCGTAGCTTAGCCTTAAATCAGACCTCTTAATTAAATGGTACTACTGGGTGATTAACTGTATTACGACATCGAGACCTCGCTCTTTTTCTCCAAGCGCAGTAGTAGTTTTGACTAATGTTGTAACTAATTTTCTGCAAGTACCCACAAGCTTTGTTTGTTAATTCGGTCATACATGGAATCATCGTTTAAGGCACAACTTAGATGGTTTCAAATATATTGGCTGGAAGAAAACATCCTTTCACACTCTACATTTGTAGGTGGTATACACTGCAGAGAGTCGTACGCTTGGCTCAAATTCACTTTTCTACGACCTTCTCTATCAAATAGGGCCATTTGCATTAGATTGACGTTTCCAACTCTTCTCTACATGATAAATTTGTGGTAGATGTACAAGAAGTTGCTAAAAAAGGTCTCATCGATCTTTTTTTGTAGTTCTTCCTTGAAGCTTATTGCAGTTTCCTGAATTACTTCATTTTGTCGCTGTCGCTGCTGCTGGTGATCAACTAAGAATCTATCTTCATTGTCATCAAAGTTTTGTATTTGACTAAAGTATCTGTCGTTAATCTCAGTTATAACTTTAGCAATCGTGTCGTTCCCTGGAGATGGAAAAATATCCGAATATTTCGATGAAAACATAATTTCCTTCTTTTGCAGTCAGGTAAAAAGTACCTTCCTCAAGCTTCAAGCTACTTCCATACCACAACTTTTCCGTTTTATAATTTATTTATTTATAACAAAATCCATAGCTCTTAAAACAATGTTTTATAGTAACTTATATTTAATCTTACAGCCAATTACGTATTTACAATTTATTCACGCGGTGAAAAACGTGTAGAAATTTTTTTTTTTTAAATTAACATTATTATACAGTATTGAGAAGTGTGCATGGGGAGTATTAAATGAATGTGTAGGTGCGTATGTGGTGTATGATGAATGCCTGTAATGTACCATACTTAATCTTATACTACATATTTTACTTCTGTTAGGATCTGATTAGCTAAATCGACATGTACAGAGGATAAAAGTAGCTTCCTAAACATGACGTCAAGAGTGGGCTCGTCCGTAATAAAAAAAACCTTTTTTTTTGAGTTAAATATATCAAGGGGAAGAAGTTTTTGTTAAAATTTCTTAGTATCCTACTAATAACTAAATTCTGAGCGTAGTTTGTACTGGCATGTGGTACATCAAAAAGCTGAGTGTACCTAGTCCATCGTGCCGGAGTGCTCAATCTCAAAACTAAGTTACTTAGAGCAGCGCAGTCTATATTTCCACTACAAATATTAGAAAGAAACATTAGTATAGATTACTACTTATATTATGTTACCAGTATTTGAAGTCCAAATTTTGAAGTCACATATACCTTACCTTAGTTTTTGAATATTATTGTTATTTGAAGAGTAAGAAGAACACTTATATTTACTAATGAATTTTAAACCAGAAGCCTACAATATTTAGACAAAAAAACATAAAACAGAACTAATCAAGGGCAACTTAGATTTGTGCGCCAAAGGTTCAGGACCCTTTCATAAATCTTCACTCATTATTTCTTTCATTATTTAAAACTCAATTCATTTTTTATACTACTTTAAAACCACATATTTCTCATAAATTGTAACAACATTTAAGATTCGGAACTCTTAAAACACGTTCCAAAACGTTAAGGAAAACGATCCCTTAATAGAAAAAAAAAACCTCCTCTTTATTTTCTATACATAAAACATAGGTTAGTTCGTACCGGTGTTTGTCCTTAATAGTAACTTAATCGCGCAAGACACGCTGTCACTGCTACAAAACTGTCAATAGGCCGTACAGACAGACCCTTTGTCCTGTATAAATACAACTTGATGGACTTTTTCAGCCGTTCGACCTCTCTGGTCCGACAAAACCAGTCAAGTGCGAACTCAAATTATTCGAATACGTGTGGAGTTCCGTGTGTATTTTTAGTTCACTATTTTTCTCTTAAGCTTTTATGCCTTAGAATGGCAAACAAACACACAGCCCAACTTACGTGCTAACAAGAAATCAGTTATTAGCTGGAACAATCATGTAAAAGATTGTCATACTAGCTATATATAGCTAGGCAAAACTATCAACTATGGAACTTTTATGGACGCCTTACAAAGGGTCAATTATACGACGATATGATACATAGTAAAAAGGGCCTTAAAAATAAAATAAGATGGTGTCAGTTGAATGAAACAAAAATAAAAATGGATATTATAGCTACACATCGCTATAATAAAGACTTCGGAAATTTCTGGAAAGAAACCAACAAATTAAGCTATAAATCAAATAGACCTGTGTCTATAAACGGCAACCAAAATCCATATAATATAGCTAACTTGTTTGTTGATAAATTGACACACCGCTGTCTCAGTCTGCCCTTTCCAATCCCTATAGTCAGAGTGTACAGGTGAGTCGTGGGACCCATGGTGGTTCGGAGACGCTGGCGGCGACGTTGCGTGAGCACGACGAGTGCACTGCCAGCAGCGGCCTGCACGTCACTGCGGAGGACGTGTGGCAGTGTGTCACGCACATGAAGCGCGGCAAGTCTCCGGGCCGCGATGGGCTCAGTGTCGAGCTCCTTCTATTTGCACCTCCATTACTTTTTGATAAGCTGGCTGTGTTATGTATTCATGTATCGATCATAGCTATTTACCTGCAGATTTTATGCGAACTGTTGTTGTTCCTATTGTAAAGAACAGAACCGGTGATATATCTAGTTTGTCGAACTACCGACCGATCTCCTTGGTCACTATACTCTCTAAAGTATTTGAAAATATGATAATGAAACATCTGAATGAAACAATATACAGTTAAACAACGCACAGTTTGGTTTCCGACAGGGCTCATCTACCGATCTAGCTATTTTTGCTTTAAAAAATACGGTTTACGAATATTTAAATAGGAATACTACAGTTAATTATGCTTTTTGGACCTAAGCCGAGCATTCGACACAATTAATTACAACATTTTATGGGATAAATTAAAAAAAAAACAGAAGTACCATCAAAAATTGTAAACACTTTAGAATACTGGTATGCTAACCAAGTTAATCAGGTTAAGTGGAATAATGCTCTGTCGCAAACCTATAGGCTAACAAGCGGAGTGAGGCAGGGTGGTCTAACATCACCGGTTTTGTTCAACTTGAATATTAACGAATTGCTCGAGGAACTGAACAGCACCAGAGTCGGATGTCAAGTCGGTGGTGTGCGTGTTAATAACCTTAGCTACGCGGACGACATGGTACTACTTAGTCCGTCGGCCTTAGGAAACTAATAAATATTTGTGAGAGGTATGCATCTCAACACTACCTGACATACAATGTAAATAAAACGGAGATTATGATATTTAAATATAAGAATGGGCCTGGCGTAATACTTAATATTAATTTATGTGGAACGACTTTAAAAATTGTTACCAAATTTAAATATCTCGGGCATATTGTAACAGAAAACTTATCGGATGATGAGGAAATGGAACATCAGAGACGCAGCTTGTAGAAGTAACATGCTAGAAAGACGTTTTTACCACTTCGAAACCAGTTAAGGTGACTCTGTTCAAGGCCTACTGTCAGTCGTTCTACACCAGCCAACTCTGGTACCGGTACACGAGGAGTGTGTATAACTCTTTGTGTACAGTATAATAACGTGTTCCGGGCTATAATGAACTTGCCCTGGCGGTGTAGTGCTACTGACATTTTCGCCAAAAGCAGAGTTGCCGGCTTTTCCGCACTGCTAAACAAGCTCAGGGTGTCATTCTACAAAAGAATAGCCCTGAGTAATAATGAAATAGTTACTGCTGTGTACCGAACCGTCCATCTTTCAAGGGAGGTAAAAGACGTTTTAAGAATTTAGTTATTTTGTATACCACGTATTATAGTTTTTATGTTTTTAATTTATTTTATTTAGTTTTTTATTTTTATTTTTTTTTTTTTTTTTTTTTTAATTTATTTAACTCAAATTATCAAATTACAATACAATTTTTTAATTCTGCCAAACTGTATAACAGTTTGTCGGCAGCTCATCTTGTATCATCCTACACAAGCATAACCCATATTTACAAAACGAATTATTTAACAAGTTATAAACTTACAGCCTATTACTTACACTAAACAAAAACAAAAGTGAAACTTACATTATACATATGTACATTTACCACCTTTTTCATGATAATAAACAAATATAATTACATTATTATATTCTATATTATACCTATATACAATTTATCTCTAAACTGTAAACTGCTTATTCCTATGGGCACATTGATAAGTAATGCTTTATTAAAATGTGCCTATGACGTTTTTTGGTTGCAGCATGCGATACCAACTCCGGCGGTAGCTCATTGAAAAACGTCGGTGTCACATATTTACGCGTGCGTTTTCCATAGTAGTTAGTCACTTTGGGAACAGCGAGTGACTTTTGTTTTGACAGACGTGTTGGGTATATACGCTTACGTTCCACTTTGTTACATTCGTTATTAAATTGTTCCGACAAGATAACTACCTTGATTTTAAAATGAACTGGGAGCGTTTTACAAATTTTGAACAACTCACCGTAATTTTTATTTAAACTATCTTTAGTTTTCTTGTCGACAAGCAGTTTAAGGATCCTAATCTGTAAGGTGTTAATTTTATTTAAGTGTGTAGGGAACGCAAGACCATATGCACCCAAACCATAATCAATAACTGAGTCCGCCAGAGCATAATATACCGCATACATGACCTTTCTGTTCACAACATATTTCAGACTTCTTAATTTTCCTAAAATGGCGCGTAATTTATTACATACATAATTTACATGCAAATTCCATGTGAATGTGTTATCTATTACCAAACCTAAGTACTTATAAGAAGAAACTGTTTCTAAACATACGCATTTACAGTTTTGTTTATTGTTATGAAGACATTCATATGAATGTCCTTTAACATTTACGAATAGGTTTTTTTTATTTTTATGATACGGCGAGTGAATCAACATGCATTTCGTTTTACTAATATTAATAATAATGCCATTATCATGTGCCCACTGAACCACACGATCAAAGTCGTTTTGCATAGCTTCTTGTAAAACATCGGTACTCTTATGACTATAAACAAGACAAGTGTCATCAGCATACATAAAAGCCTTACATTTTTTCAAAACATTTGACATACTATTGACGTGCATTATGTATCCTAATGGTCCATATACTGAGCCGGTCGGTACACCAAATTTAATATCGCCCCGCACACTTTCAACCCCACTGATACACACCCTGAGCGATCGGTTTTCTAGGTACTTGCTAAACCATTCATTCATGGGACCTCTTATCCCGCATTCACTCATAGCCCGCAACAAGCCACCGTGGTCCAGTGTATCAAACGCTTTTTTAAAATCTATAAATATAACCATAACTATGTCTTTTTCATCAAGACGGTTATTGACTTCGTCAGTAAATTTCTCCAATACGGTAGCAGTACTTCTTTTGAGCCTAAAACCGTGTTGCACATCATTTAAAATATTATATTTTTCTAAAAAGGTTGTAAGCTGTTTAACGATAATTTTTTCAACTATTTTGTTTAATATATTTAGAATTGCTATAGGTCTATAATTGCTATAATCCCTATGCGACCCCTGTTTATAAATTGGTCTTACAATAGATTGTTTGAGCTCCTGCGGGTATTGAGATTTTTTAACACTCGTATTGATTAAATGAGCTATTACTGGACTAATTTGCGCTTTAATTTGTTTAAGATCCCTACTTCTAATACCGTCTGATCCCGGCGACTTGTTGCAATCTAAATTATTTATTACAGTTTCTACGTCTTTTGGTAACACTTGTTGAAACCTAAAACTTACATTACTGTCATTAACATAGGTTTTTCGGTCCAAGAAATTAAGTTGACACTTGTGTTTAATTATATCGATTTCTTTTGTAAAGGTTTCACAAAAATTGTTACAAATAGTTTCCATTGATTCGCTTTTTAACAAATGTTTTTCTATTATAGAATCTACTCCCACTTTAGACCTACCGAGCCAATTGTTTATATTATTCCAAATCTTTCTCATGTCCCCCTTACACCTCGTTATAATTTCACGTCTGCTTTTGTTTTTAGCCGCGTTAATGAGTTTCTGAGTTTTATTTCTGCACCTTGTATACTGTAATCGCTTATTATTATTTTTAGGATCGCTTTTCCACTGTTTGAAAAGAATATCTTTATCTTCTATAAGCCTGCGCAACTTATCAGTAACCCACGGTTGGGATTTGCGTTTAGGAGTCACCGAGTTTGCTTTTATAGAACTGTTATAAATATCACCAAAAATCGCGGATATTTTTGTGTACAACTCATTCGGTTCTTGAATCTCTAACAGTACTAACCAATCTATGTTATTTAATTTATCTCGAATAGCTTTGTTGTCGTACTTTATTTTACTAACAGATGGTATGTCTATTACGTTGTCAATAACCGCTGAGATTCCCGTTAGATAGTGGTCGGCTACCTGGCTAGTGAGTGTGTATGCTTGTACGTCGCTCGCCCCGCCACTTACATTTCGCATGAAGACGTGATCGATGCATGACGCGACGCGCCGCTGTCCGACCACTGCCTCGCGTGTTATGTCTTGAATGCCACAGTGAAGTCCTAAATCTGCTAAAGTATTTAAATATAAGTTTGCGGAAGAATCTAGCTCCTTTTCTAATAAGTTGATGTTGCAATCTCCCACTAGTATAATGTCAGTGTTCATTGGCAGCTCTCGGATAATGTTTTCTAGTTCTGTAGTAAAAGTGCGTTTGTTAGTGTGCGGTGGTCTGTAGATTACCAAGATATAAGCGTTATATACATTCTTAGTCAGGTGACCGTATATTAACTCAAACGACGAAGTTATACCGGATTGTAGTGGAGTGAACTGGAGACAATTCTTGACATAAATAAGTATGCCTCCGCCTCGCTTAGTTTCCCTAGTTTGTGAAAACATATTATAACCATCAATTGCGTACATAGACACTTCATCCTGCTTAATATTAATTTCTGACAGACACAATACATCCAGCTTATTGTAAACGTTTTGCAGAAGTACAGTTAATTGATTAAAATGTTTTCTGATAGAACAAATATTAAGGTGTATTATTTGTATTTTAGTTTCACAAGTTACTACGTAATTAGTCCATTCTTTAATATCTGTGAATCTCAGATACTCGATATCCAGCAATTGTGATTGCAAATCCAAGTTTCCCGCCATAATGTGATCAAAAATATTTAACACTATTGCATTATTATATTTTACTAATTATATTATTGTTGCCTTATGTGTGTTTCAATGTCACCCTCATTTCGAATATGATATATTTTTTTATCAGTATCGTTCTTCTTTATTAGTATTTTAGCATTTTGAATCCATATATATTTATAGATTTCTTTAAGTTTTGTCTTTGTTTCCCAAAATAACTGTCTGTTTTGCCTAGTTATATGCTCGTTGATGAAGATACGTGATGTGTCGTTGTTATGAAATATCATGTGATTTGTGAGTGTTGATTTTCGACTTTTGAGCCATTCTGATCTCGCCGCTATTGAACGAATTGTCACCACTATAGGCCGGGCTTCTTTTTTTTCGGATCCTACCCTCCATGCGTTTTCGATTTGCGTTTTATCTAGATTTAAGATTTCGGCACATTTTTTCACCAGCTCAACGGTTTTTTCTCCTTCTTGCACCTTTAAATTCATTATTTCAATGTTTTTGGCCAATTCCTTTTGTTCAATATATCCAATACGTTCTTCCAGCGCTTTGTTGCATTTATCTAAATATATGTTTCGCTGTATTAGATCCTTGTATCTGTTTTCCATCACCTTGTTCTTTTCTACTGTTTCTTTTTTAAATTTCTCCACTTCATCATATTTGGCACTTAAGAACTGCAGAGTTTTGTCGAACTCGATGTTAGATTTATTTAGCTCTTTTATCTCCGTCTTTATGACCGTCATATCCTTTTGCAGAAGTAAGAAGCGTGAGTCCTGATCCTCCTTTAACGAGTTTAATAGCAAACTCATTGCTTTGACTTCCTTCTGTACAGCTGAGAGTGTCACATGCAGACTACTAGGTGAACAGCATGCTGCTTTGTGTCGCCTAGGTTCTTGCGATATAGAGGAATCACTGTCTGAGTCTTCATTACGTTTCTTTTTACTCTGTCGATTTCCGACCCAGTTCGTGATTGGTATTTGTTTACCCTTAGCGTCCGGTGCTGACCTGCTGGGAGAAAGAGTCTCCTCATGTTCCATAGGCTTAGTCGGAGTTCGTTGCACTTTAGGCATTTTTGTTCCCTAGGAAAATAATCCAACGTCTGTTTATCTGATTTTTACACTTTACACTCAACAAGTTAGTATTAAAAATCGTTTTTTAAATTGACACGTCTACTCGTTTGCACGGTTGACACAAGACTATTACTATATAATTTATTTTATTTAGTTTTTTATTTTTGAAATTTTATGTTATGTTAGTTAAGAATATGTCTCTGTATATTATGGGTTTAAAAATTGCCTGAAATAAACCATATTTAATTTAATTTAATTTTTTTTTAATATTTTAATTTAATTTATGTTTATTTTATTTTATTTTATTTTATTTAATATGCAATATCATCACGGTTTCTTTTTCCCAACTATACTGGGGTCGACTTCCAGCCTAACAGGCTGCAGCTGAGTATTATGGTTTAATATGAAGCGACCGCCTAATTAGTCTTCTGTGTACCAGTTACGACATTCAGAGATGTACAGACGCCAGCACATGAAGCTACTCGAAACTGTCAATTTTTCCCAATAAATCTTGAACTTAATTTCTTTAAGAATAAAGTTGAAAATCTATTAAAGTAATTTGACAGATTGTTGTAGCTTGATGTGCTGACGCCGGTACAAATGACAGCCAGATGAGGAATCACGATATATTAAGATGGTCGAATATCCACGGACTGACTTCGACCAGCATTGCTTAAACTTATTGATGGACCGTTGCGGCTGTTTTTATATAATCACGAGCTCTTTTTTGCAATACATACTTAGTAAAGATTTTTTAAGCGTCAATAGCCTAATGTCTAAGGTTTCGGACTTGTGATCGAGAGGTCGCAGGTTCGAACCCCACCCATTACACTATTACCCTGAACCCACTCCAGACACAAGCATATTTAGCTTAGTTGGAGGGTTAACAAGATTACCAGTAACGTGAATTCATTCACATCATTGCTTGACAGGTCAATCTTTGAGTTAACACCCTTTCCGAGATCGTTCCGTGGATAACCATTTTAAAATATTGATACGTTTCCATACCTAGTAAGGCAGGTTCATTCAACAGAAAGATGCAGTACAGTATCAGTATTTTACATGAAGAGACTACCTGTCTGACATCCACAACCCAGTAGTAGAACAGCACAGGTGCTGTAGTAGATATAACCTAGTCACTGGGTGGCTTCTAACTTCCTATAAGTCTCGTCAAACATATACTCATGACTAATACATAGAACGAACCTAAACGATACGCACTAAACGTTTCAGGAATACCTTCATTGTGCGTATGGCTAAAGAGTGGAATTCCCTGCCGGAGTCTGTGTTTCCCGATAGCTATAACCTAGCGGTCTTTAAGTCAAGAGTGAATAGGTTACTTTTAGGTAAGCGTGCTCCATCTTCGACCACATCAACACTTACCATCAGGTGAGATGGTGGTCAAACGCGAGCCTATTGTCAATAAAAAAAAAAGTTCAATTTAATTCGATGGCAAGCCTTGCAGTATTCAAACTGATCACAATCTAAAAATATTGTAAAAAAAAAAATGTTATAAACATATAAAACTGTATATCATACTACTACCTAATATGTGATACCAAACTAATACGTGTCATATTTTCCTCTACAAAAGTTTTTGCTTTCAATCTAAATTTATGATTACTGAATAAATCATGACTTTATTTAGTTTCGGTCTCGTCCGGTAAACAATTGATATGTTTAATGTATTTTGTTCAGGGAATTTGAATATTTTCATATGAGTTTCAGAATAATCATTTAAAAAAACATTTATGTTTGAGTAAGCTCAAGTACGTACCTAATATAAAATGATCCCTACGTTTCGCGTAGTTGTACGCTGAGTTGAAAAATAACCCATGTTAGCGCAAAACCAAACGGGAACAGGACCCGTAGAGGTGGGGGCCACGTTGAGAAGAGAATTTTGAGGTGCAACCCCCGGCGTAATTTTGTAAGATGTTAGTCAGTTACGAGGATTTCTACCGAGGGGAAAAAACGATACATAACTAAACTGCCAATGTTTGGCGTAAGCTTTGGCTAAATTGAAACTGTAAAGCACCCCGGCTGTAATTAAAAAATCAATGTTTTGGGGGAGCCTATTGCCTATTGCATTTTTGGCCGTAATATGATAGATATAGATTGTATATAAGTTATGGAAATAATGTATTAAATAGTTAGTAAGATACATAAATGTATTTGTGATGAACAAACGATTCTTACCAACAAACTGAAAAGTTTGGCGAGTAAAAACCGATTATAAAAGAAATACTACTGAAGTTTGAATACAAACAAAAACGGTCCACAAACTATTTCTTGTCATGCTTCTGAAAATTCCAAATGGAAAAACCCAGCAACACTGCCTGGCCCGATAACTAAATTCTTTTAATTATTTTTTTTTATTGGCATAAACAGTGTTACAAATGATGTGAGACCCTGCCTCCAGAGATAGGTTAGAAAACCTGTATTTCAGGAGCCAGTGACTTCTTCCAATAATGTTACAATTTAGCAAGTTTTATGCAACAGAGGTACAATATTAGAATTTTCTTGGTTATTTTTTTAACATTAAAAGAAAATATAAAACAAATGCAGTAAAACAAAATCTAATGAAAGAAACAATATCAAAATCACATTGTATTAAAATTACATTGAAACCTAAAAATTATCTATGTACATAAAATTGAATCTATTAAAATCCGAATAAAATAAATGTTGTGTGTTGATGTAAGATAATATGTAAGTACTTTTGTGTGGTTTTGTGTGAAATTGTGAGTGAGTGGTAGAGTTTGTGAATGCGTGTGATGGATTATTCAAATAATTTCAGTTGGTTTATTACATTAACTCAAGTTTGTTTCTTTAATTGAACACAAATTAAAATATCACTATAATAATTATAACCTTTTTATCATGTGATACACAACATTTAACTATTTATTATCAAAACCTTGTAAACACTATTACGAAACCTATTTATAAGATAGTTTAAACTGTTCCTTCATTGTTGTCTTGTATAACAGCATACTTGAACGTTATTTAAAAAATAACGTTGTTTGTTTACTAATTCTGTCATCGTAAGACTAATATGTAATTGAACTAATTAATTTCAACATATTTACTGTATTTTTATATCATTTAATCATATTTAAATGTTAAAATACAAAGGTTAACAAATCTGTTTTAAAATCGTACGATGTGACGTCACTTGTTTACACTGTGTATAAAAGCCGCCACTCAGTCGTTCTAGACACAGTCACTCACAGTCGCTCTGGAGCAGTCAAACCGAACGGACCTAAGTCAAGTGAACTTGTGTTGTTTCTAACTTTTATTAATATTTTCTAATATTTTTATGTGTAGAATTGGTATAAAAATCGTATCGTTTTGCTATTGTATTTGAATATATTAATTATTTTGTATTTGTTACTTTAATGTGACAGTGTTAGAAATTGATAATTGTGTGATAATTTAATGAACATTTGGTATTAATTCTATAAAATAACATTACTTATATAATATGTAATGGAGTAATGAAATAGTAGATACACAAGTAAATAAAGCTATAAGTTATAACGATAGTAATCACATTGTGGTAATATTGTAAAGTACATATAGTGAATTGATGTTTATGTGAAAATGAATTATGTTTTGAAAAGAGTAACTGTGGAGTTTCTTGCCGGTTCTTCTCCACAGAAAACAACCCTTTCCGAACCGTGCGGTAAATGAATAAATTGATATTGCTATACAAAACTGCTAATTATTTCCATAATCTACCTGACAACTATGGTAATATCGATTAAATTGATAATTAATCGGTAAATACGTAATAAATAGATATTGATAATTAATTACTTTTATAAATAACAACATCCTTTATGCATATATTATATATATATATATATATATATATACATATGTGTATGTATATCTATTTTATATGTATAATCCCACACGTGCGTGCGTGAGGATACCAACGTAATATGTCATACTATATTACTTTGGATTCAATTGCAATAGATTTTCAGTATCAGTGTAGTTCAATGCTGATAGCCAGATCTTAATTTTCTTTTTCACCTCACGACTCTTGTGGGACATATGTTGAGGGTTTTATTTAACTTGTAGTAGAGGAATGTACCAAGGTATACCCGCTGTCGCATAGCAGACACGGTACGGCAGCGAAGGGGTAAGCAAACATTTGGAACGGTGCGCTTTTTTTCAGTTACTGGGCAATATGGCGTAATACTGTGTTGCTTGGTAACAACTTGTAGTAAATATAATTCTGTCTAACTATTAATATTTCACACTTCTCATGTAACACCTTAGTGGGGAATCGAAATGGTCTGAAAGTCATGATCTTTGAGCCCTTTCAAGGTTTATGAGAAAAGTTTTGCATCCCCCACCCCATACAGCAACACTTTGAAGTCATCTAAATATCTCAATCTTTTAAATGACCAAATAAGTTTCCTAATACGCGTTGTAGAGATACACCATTAAGACTCACGTAAACTCTTCTGAACGTTTTTGAAATAAGTAACTTGCTTTTATTACAAAAAACTCAAAACTCTCAGTCCATGGGGCCCGTGTGCTCACAGCCTTTTTAAGGAAATATCGAAAAGGCTCGTTGACGCTTCCCGCGACCCAAGGGCTGACTTTTTCTTTGGTCAACGGCTAAGTATTGCCATACAACGAGGCAATGCCGCCAGTATCTTGGGTACGTTGCCAGCCGACAGCGTTGAGGATCAATTTTTTGATGCCTTATTATAGTTTGTATTTTAGTATATTATTATGTAAGCTTTCGCCCGCGACTTCGTCCGCGTGGAATAGTTACTTTGGGCTAACGTTAAATTTAACACCGATTTTGAAACATTCTTAATTGGCGCTCCGCTCCTATTGGCCTTAGCGTAATGATATATAGCCTATAGCCTTTCTCTATAAATTGACTATTTAATTAAAAAATAATTTTTCAATTCGAACCAGTAGTTCCTGAGATTATCGCGTTCAAACAAACAAACAAATTCTTCAGCCTTAAATTATTAGTATAGATAGCTGTTGCCCGCGACTTCGTCCACGTTTCCGTCGTTTTTCGTAAAAAAAAGTAGCCTATGTCCTTCCTCACGGTTCAGTGATTTTGGTCTAACAGACAGATTAACCTTCGTAATTTAGTAGGGAAATATAATATGTCAATCTATAATACTGTTGAAAAATATCGCAATACCGAACCGCACAATATTATTGTTAATAGCTGTGCCCGCGACTCCGTCAGCGTGTAACTCCTTGTGTGTTATTAAGTTAATGTATTGGTAATATTGTTTAGATCACGTTCACATGAGGCTTAAGTACCTATATAACAAAAATACTTCAGCGCAAAGCTTCCGGGTAAACTATGTTGAAAGTTGACCCGTCCGGCACGTGAACATAAAGATTTCCAGAAATGCTAACCCGGGAAAGAGCGACGTACAACTGACCATGCGAGAAACAACTGACACCGAGATCTACTCCAGCAACACGAAAAGTCTGCTCTTGAGCCTTATTAATTGTCATTGCATAACACACCGATACTGAGAATTGCGTTCTTTTAAATTGGAATGGAAAATTATTTGGTATTATGGGAATTCTGGGAATAAAGACGGTTTCTCCTGCATCGCAACCTGTTAAAATTTGAGCCTCGATTATATTTTGTTGCAACTGGGTTACTTTTAGTCGAGTTCCATTGTAAAGTTGTGGTGGTTTTAAATTTCGGAGCAGAATAATAATCAGAAAGCTTCGAACTGCTAAGCTATCGGGAGTTACACGTGTTATTGTGAGTCAACCATAAAAGATAGATATATGCTGTCGTGGGATATTTTTTTATATAATATTAAGGAGAACATTTCCGTCATAAATGATTTCTGTGTAGCTTTAACCATTAAGGTTGCACTCGCGACGGAAGCTTAAAAAATGGAGTAACTTCTCCCGTTTTCCCAACATTTCCCTTCACTGCTCTGCTCCTATTGATTGTAGCGTGATGAAAAGTAAATAACCAGCTCAGGAGTATGAAAAATAATTGTACCAAGTTTCGTTAAAATCCGTCGAGTAGTTTTTGTTTCTATAACGGTTATACAGACAGACAGACAGACAGACAGACAGACAGACAGACAAAAATTTTACTGATTGCATTTTTAGCATCAGTATCGATCCCTAATCACCCCCTGATAGTTATTTTGTAAATATATTTCATGTACAGAATTAACCTCTCTACAGATTTATTATAAGTATAGATATTTGTTTGTTCACATTTTCAGCACTTCGTTTAACCTCATCCCAAGTCCTTCCATGAAATACTAATACCGTATCGTCAGCATAAGTGACAATCTTACCGTTTTTGAGTGGCAGCTGGCAGAGGTCATTTATGTAAATCAAGAAGAGACTCTCGCCAAGAATGCTGCCTTGTGGGACGCCGTAAGTGACCCAGGCATCAGAGCTGACGTGGTTGAGTCCGGTCACAAAGAAAATCTCTAAAAATGCTTAGAACAGTACCGCGAATACCGATCTTCTCTAGATTATCTACAAGGAAGGAAACTATACCTACGTCACGCTTCATTTTAGTTTAACACATTGCTTTAAATGATCTAAGTTGGTAAATATAAAACGAAACTGAAATCGGATTCATATTCCAGCGGTCATCAGTCGTAACTGCTGGAGCGATCAATCACTGGCAGTCACAAAACAGATTTACCTAAAGTATAAAATTCAATTTTAGCTTGACAGTTCGATCGTATGGCGAGCGACGACGTTTTGCATCTAATAAAGTGAAGTCGTTAGCTTTAGGGTGTAGAAAATATGGACACAAATAAAAAGAGGATACTGTTTTAAATAATATCAGGATATAAACATGACAAATCGTCAAACGCGCATTAGCTGCTATTATAATTTGAACTAATTTACAATGCTAGTAAGCATCACTCGACTTGCTATCAATTTGTGACGCGTCGATGCATTATTTCCGGAGTTAGATGCTTTTGAATAGATAAGAATATGTCTTTACTTGCACAGAAACTAGTCATATAATACACGTTGTTCGGCATAATTTTTTGGCTTGCTCTTTATATGTACTACCTTAAAATACATAGGCATACATTAAATTAAGGAGGTAGTTATTGGGTAGTTATTTAACACGTTCGCTGACAGTACGTCGTAAGGCGGGAAATTAAAATAGTGCGTTATGACAGTACGTCGAGGGACGGGCCACTTATTTTTAAGAGTACGTCGTCTCACGATAATTTTTCATATGAGTATTATGAAGAGCAGTATCCACTGTCATATTATGAGCAATTTCATATTTCTTACTGCCGTAACACGAGTATTTTGTAGGTAGTTTCATATTGCTTGCTTGTGCACGAGTACTACGTTGATTTGTCATTTAGTATTCATATAGGAATTTCTACTGTTGTAATGTGGTGTCAGGGTAAGTGCTCACTGTCAGCGAACGTGAAATCTATGTTTACTCGTGGCATTGTCATGATAGCAATACACTCCTCTATAAATTGTATTTGTTTAACGTGTCAAGATTATGTCAAGATTAATTAATTATTCCATTTTTAAATAAACTACAATATATTTTTTTCTTTTATAAATACCTTCCCCTGACAATAACGTACATAACAGAAAAAGAATTGTCCGATTCGGAGCAATCGTTCTGAAAAAGTTTTTGGGCATTTTGGCGAATCATTTTTATTTATAAAGATATTATATAAACTAATCATTATTGGTAAATCATAGGTTGGGTTGGTAGTCGGTGTTTTTGGTTTTGGATTTTCTTTTTTTTCACACCGCCTTCCGAAATTAAAGTTATTTTTGGCTTTGTAGTGTTTTGATATGGAAGTCGGTTTTATTTTTTGCAAAAAGTTTTTTTTTCACGCTTTTTATTGGGTCCGTTTGTAATTCATGTAGTTACAAAAGCCAAAATGTCAACTACTTATCACCTTTTACAAAATATTGCTTTTCCCGGTGCAGAGCCGTTAATTTTTGAGGAGTTCTCCTGGTACTTTACCATCAGGTCTACACCACCATATGCATTGTGACAAGCATAAAGTGCTTAACATCCATATTCAAGTAATCGAATCGCAATCCAAGAAATACTTATTATTGAGTAGTTTCGGAGGCCATCTGTGGTCTTCATCAACAGTTCCACTTCCCCAAATGGTGCTTTAAGAGAGCAACTGCGCAAGGTACTATAAGAAATACCCAAAACACTATATATAGGTGTGCCTATAATATTTGAAGAGTTCCCTCGATTACTCCAGGATTCCATCATCAGATCCTGATTTCATAACAATGGGACCAACTAGAAAGTATACCCTTTCAAACGAAAAAAGAATTTTCCAAATGAGTCCAGCCGTCTTCGAGTTCAAGACGAATTGAGAACCTCCTCCTTTTTTTGAAGTGGGTTAAAAAGATTGTCCAAACCAAAAACACATTAAACTGCAAATAGTGATATTTATTTCTATAGTCAAGTTATCTACTGAAACTTTTACTTAAGCAATTAACAAAAAAGAATTATTGTTAAATGTAGGACCGCTTTTGTCTAGACACAGTCTGGAAAAAAAACGAAACGGCCAAAAAAAAAGGTGCAGCAAGATTATATCAGTGTCGAGCATTCACCCCGACGACAAAATTAAATAATTCAACCACCAGGGAAATTCACGGCCCGCAACACTCATGTTTTATTTAGATAGTTTGATTAGCTGTATGTAAGAAATATGTATGAAATACAACAAGTAATGAAAACATTATTTCATTGGTTTCACTTTCACATAAATTTCCCCGGGGCAAGTCGGTGATACAGTATCAAGCGACCAGAACCGCATGAACTTCCGTGCCCTTTTGCCACTAATAATTTTGATTGACTTTGGAAAATCACTGAACAGTAGCAGGGGTCAAAACTTAGTGGTATGTTGAAATAATTTCGCCATTAAACAAATGTAAAGTAAAAGGTCTTATTTATCTTATCTTATTAATCATTTCAGGAGTAAGTTGTATGAACATAAAATACTTTAGTATTGACAAGTTACTTATCCTTAGAGACTAGCAGACAATGATTGATGGATAGAAAAAATAAGGCTGCTACTTTTTAACGGTTAGACACCGTAAAAAAATAGCAGCCTTATTTTTTACGGGTACACTAAGACTACTGAATAACATTGTGACTATATACGAGCTGATATATGTATATGTTGATATATGTTCGTGATGTACTGTATTTTTTAACTCTTCTATCACCTGGTTAATTTTATTTATTCTTAGTTGCCCCATAGAGACTGCTGAATTCGATAAAGTGTTGCCAGTAGTGTGACTATTTAATAAAAATGCGTATATTAATATATTTATTTTGCGGTACATCGAAATATATATAAATAAATACTTATACAATAATAAAAACAAGATAAAAGGGGAAGGGGAAGAAATCATTAAACACCGAAAAATCGATATTTCTCTTCGGGTTAAGTACCTATAACTTCTTTACTTTGTAGTATCACATAATGAAAATTAGTTTTATTGGATTATGGGGATGCAATGAATACATAATACTATATTATGACGCTAAAAGAACAAATATTCGTGCAAGGTTTTTAAGACATTTTGAAGAACAACAGATTGCACACCGTGCTCCCGTAACTCGCATGCGGGCGTCATTATTGCATTAGTCATTCGAACCACGATTAAACAAAAAATTGCTACATTGTTTGCTTGAAAAAAGTAGAAAATACGTCAATAATAGCATGCTTTTTATCGCTGTTACTTTTTCTAAAGAAAACATAGAAATAAATAACAATTTGTCGCACGCAATCCTTTTTATTCTTAATAGGGTTGATGACTGAGCATGTAGAGCGAATCAAAGTGAGCCATGATGAGAGGGGAACTAACGATCCATTTATTAAGCATGCGTGTTACTGATTCACTCATTAGTATGACTGTGAAGATCTGGCTCACTCGGATATGCTCCGGCCATGTATATATAACCTACATGCCATATCGAAGGCTATTATAGGTCGACGCATATGTTTTTTTAAACATTATTTTTCTAAGAATTAAAGTAATAGAAGAGTAATAGAATTAAGAAACAACACAATGTGCGTTACCGAATATCTATCTACAATCTAACTTACACTGTGAATACGAAATTTAGATGGATTTGTGGATATTTATTACTCAATCGGGTTCGGATTGTCGCAACGATATTTCATGCAAACGAATTCGCGGTCAATAGCTAGGATGCTGCAATACGAGCATTTTATGTAACATTTATGGAAAAATGAACCTTTATAAGAGCATTCAAGTTTTTCTGTCCGATTGTCTTAAGCCATTTTTCTCAATATGTAGGAGGCAGACTTATTTTAAATTTAACACGTCATCATGAAATATTTAATGTTTGAAACACACATAAATGTATAAATTTGGTTTTTGTAATTTTAATTTATGTTAAAAAAAACCGTAAAATTAAACACTACTTACCTGACTAATCTAAATACGTAGCACTAATTTAAAAGAGTGCAGAAAATATTTATTTGCAATTTGCTATAATGGGAAATCTTATGAGATTTGCAATTGTATAGTAACATAACATTATCATATAAGGTTCCACTGCCATGCCACTGCTGTCCACTACTGCGATACATATCTATCCTCCTCTCTACAAGAGATCTTAATATTACACATTAAGCAGGTGTAATATATTATAAGATCTCTTGTAAAAAAAATAAACTTTTGATCTGAACGGGACCTTTTACGCGCTAGTCTACGGGTACTTGACTGATTTTATTTTGACCCCCTCTCTCTCACTACGTGAAAAGTGATGGGACACTACAGCGTGTCATCACTTTTCCCAAGTTTTTCGAAATCTGATCATTACTTCTAAAGATAACCTCCCACAAACAATCCTATAATTTTGTCTCTGTATAATATGAGTTTTAAATGCGTAAATTATTTATATACCTTACCTATGCATCATAGCCGATTTGGGTCTTTAGGTACTCTTGATTTAGTCGAAGCTCTAGTCTACATAAGCACTCGCTATCTAGTGTACACATAGTCAGCCTAAGGAAAGGTCGAGTGGGTACTACGCAATGTTTCAGGTGTTCAATATTGAAGATCGTTTACAGAAGTAGGTACCTATTTCATATTTTACTAACTAATAAAAACTTTTTTGCAAAAAATAAAACCGACTTCCACATCAAAACACTACAAAGCCAAAAATAATTTTAATTTCGGTAGTCGGTGTTATTGGTTTTGTATTTTCTTTTTTTTTCACACCGCCTTCCTAAATTAAAATTATTTTTGGCTTTGTAGTGTTTTGATGTGGAAGTCGGTTTTATTTTTTGCAAGAAAGTTTTTATTTTCGCGCTTTTTAGTGGGTCAGTGAATTTTCCAAATCGATTCAGAGTAAACGAAAAGATCATCAACGTACATTATTTTTTTCGACTTTTTTTGATTTTTCAGAAACGGCTCATCCGATTTCGATAAAATTTTCATGGGACCATTTGGGAAGTATACGCTTTCCAACAAAAAAAGAATTTTTCAAATCGGTTGGCAAGCGACGGAGTTATGCGTGGACAAACATAAAAAAAAAAAAAAAAAAAAAAAAAAAAAATACAAACATCCGAATTGAGAACCTCCTCCTTTTTTAGAAGTCGGTTAAAAATTACTCTTGAACATTCTTTATAAAACAACGTAGGTAGTTACTTCAATATTGTATTTATGCCTGGAGAAAAACCTCAGACTTTCTTGGATTCTACTCCACCAACAACGATCAGTTTTCCAGACTCTCTTTCCTTTCCGCATTGTGTGACAAATGCAGAAAGCAAAAAAAGGGCTTTGACGTTGTCCTGGGATGGAATAAATAGGTACATTTCCACATCTCAAACGCATCTATTATTTGCATCTCTCAACCTCGTATGGCCAAGTTTCCACGCCGTTCATGAAAATGGGAAGGAGGAAACCAATCGATTCTTGTTGTGAAAACTCCGTAGTACATATTTATATACACTACATACCTATTTGTACCATATTACCATTTTATAATGTTTATATTTAAGTTAGTACATGATAAGTACATGGTTTTTATGGGTGCAAACTGCAAAGCGCGAAATAAATTATTTTATTTATTTATTATTATTACCACTTGGTCTCATCATCTCATGTCATGGCACAATTAATTGGCAACCTTTGTAAATACATTACAATATGAAATAAGCCTAAACCGATCTTTTGATTGGTGTATCTTCCAGCACGACATCCTCCGACACAGTTATGAGAATCTAGCTTCAAAATTATGTATACTATGAACAGTATCAAAGAATGTAAGCCGTTGGTACCAACTGCTATTTGAAGATCTTTCATAGTCGTTAGTAAGAAGCGAGAAAATCTCAAGCCTTACCAATGGGTATATCGCTCACTGTGTTGTGGAGATCTGATAGATTGATGCTCCTTCCGCTCCACTATATGGTTGGTTCGGTTGATTCGGGACAGTCTGGTTAAACTAAAAGCCAACCCCTCCAGCGAAACCATCCAAAAATATTGGGTGTTAGAAAAGAAACGTTACAAATCAACGTCATAAATAATCCTTCATATCTTTAAATCTTTGCGTTAATTTCATCGACAAATCACTTTTGGAATTTGCTGGAAAATTTAATTTAGGTACCAGAATTCTCTACTAATTAATACGAACGAGAACCATGTTACTGGCACGTTTTCGCACGAATTCTGTATTCAACGTTTTATTTTGACGAGAGGTATTCAAGCATACCGTTCGACTAATTAATCATAACGTTCTACTGGAAATATTACGTTTGCGAAAATACCTATTTAACGATTTAATTTAGAACTTTTCGCATTAATTGCACATCGTCTTGTTTGTTTAAAACGACTACCTAGTAACAACTGAACAGATGGTAAATATTTGTATTTTCCAGCTAATATTACATGAACATATGTGTAAACGCAATAGCGATACATACAGTCAGAGGTATTACGAATCAATTTTTCCAGAAAATCGGTAAAAGGCAATGTAAACAGCATTTAACGATATCATATACGAATAAATAACCAAACCCGACTCCGTGCAAAGCATAAAACATTGAAGGTATTTCCATACAAATGTTTGAGTTTATACATTTTTTTGCCATTAAGTGTAAAAAATTGAACATTTTACCCTCTTAAATAAGGAAGGCTGTGGCCAATGTTTGCCTCTGTTAAGGATTGCTAATATCAATAAAAATCCCTCGAAAATATTAATAAACTTTGGGCCAATGTTACTTTACCGACCCTTGTCCCTCGCCTACATATATACGTATATGAACGGAAATTACTGAAATGTTTTGCGAAGTTATCTTATTAAGCCAAATATCGAAGTTTAAATATTAATATTAAAATATTTGTATTATTCATGACTGGTTTTCGTGTAATCTAAATTCTTTCCGGACTTTGCTAACAAAACATGTTTTGACTTATAAATACAATTGTAATTAGGTACGATAATGTTACAATTATATAAAAATAAGAATATTTAAACCATTTATTTTCAAGTTACGAGATCCATAGAAAAATACCATGATCTATAAATATTGCAATAAAACTTTAAACTATGTTAGTATCACTTACTTACGCTAGGTCATTCTACGTTCGGCAGTTGTCCGTAAAAGCGGCAGAATACGACACCCTGTGGCCAAAAGCTTTCTTCCATCACCATCACATGTAACATGATGGTATGCGCACGCGATACTTCTCACTTCTGTTATTCTTCTTCTTATGCTTTATACCACTTTTAGAAAAAATACATAATTTTGCTCTCTTGTTATTTTGAATGAGTGTGTGTGCGAAAATCCCAGATTATACATTAACTAATCTTTCTTATTTAGCGCGGATAATTTAATTAATTGGGAAGCCAATTAGCGGTAGAACACGTAAATAGATACTTACTGGAGGGATAAAGACACAACCTTCTCATCAGAGTTTTAGTCCCTAAAATATTAAGTAAGGATAATAGGCTAACGATAATATAATTATTATACGTAGATAGGTAATTGCCTGTTGTAGTAATTTATTGAATCACCAGTAAATAACACAAAGTGGGATTACTAACTTTTCCAAAGCTCATATGTTAGAAGGTTAGCAAGCACACACGAGTTACACAAGTATTGTTGAAATAAGACAAACTTTCCGTACTTAAAATGTTCTCGACACAAACTCAGATAATTTTTACACCCGCATCTCGGAAAATTCTCACATATGTGAGTGCACAACTCGAAAGTCATGTCTCAAGCGCTGTCAACGAAAGAAAAGTTTAGATTTAGAGGGGTCTTCAAGTTTGGGTGTTTTCAACTCCACGCTACAGGAGTACGCGTACTTGGTTAACTCTTGGGCAACTTCTGACACCTCCACCGAGCCCTCTAACGTTATTTACAAGACGACTTCAGCGACCTATTCAAAGGATATTCTATTAAGGAGTTCTTTCAATTTTATTTTCTGTGCAGAGGAAGGTAATCAGTGAGATACGGTGACGTTACGCCCGATTGCGTTAGTCAGCTACTTACTTTACATGTTGAGAACTTTCGTTTTTGATGCTATTAAGTGAGCAATTATAAGTTACTACGATTTCCAGTTTCGGAGTTGTGAAGTACAAAGTTTACAACGATGAGCTAAGTACGCTTTCATGTGCGGTAATTTCATTCGTCATTTGTTTGCTGTGCAAACAGGTTAATAAGAACTGGAATAACACGGCTAGGCATGAGTGAAGGGGTGCTTTTAATTACTTTTCTTTGCGTCGGATGTGTTTCGACGTAACATAGTCGTTTAATATATTTTGCCAAGAATTTGAAACGGAAATTGAGAGCCCTTGTGTTTAAAGAAACTTGGTAATTCAATAATACTCTTTTAATATCGTACATAATGATTTTTTTGATACGAAAATTATCGAATGACTCTTCTCATTCTGGGTGGAGTGGAAGGGAGTGTCAGACTTCTGCTGACTAAAAACTCAAACTGCTCCTTGAGTTATTCTTGCATTCCAAGGCCGCGGTATCATCAACGGGAGGACACGCCAGGGTATCGTCATTGTCAGAACCACCTGGAGGACATTGTGGAGCATACAATGGAGGTGTGCCCCACCTGGATGGAACACCGCCGTGTCCTCGTCGAGGCAATCGGTGGCGGCGACCTCTCGCGTCCGGCCCTGGTTCAGGCCATGGTCCGGGGTGAGAAGGAGCCAATTGCTTACGGGGTTGTGAAAATGTTCTTACGAGATAACGCAGCCCCGGAACGCAAGGGCATCTGAAGGAGTAGGGTGGGTTTTTAGTCAGTAGAAGTCTGACACCGCTCCACCCACAGCGGGAGGAGGGGGAGTCATTTGATGATTTTCCCACCCAGAAAAAATAAGTGCCGCGGTATCTCGGTAGAACACTACCGCAACCTTGGCACGGTGATGATGATAGTATCCCAAATATTTCAAATCACATTTTTGGTATATTATGTCAGTTGGAATTCAAATATCATGACTACTTACAGTAACTTACACTTCAACTTTACCTACTTTTTACTTTATACATTGAAGCATGCTTCATTTTCGACCACATCATCGCTTACCTGTCGTTAAATTAATGGTAGTCAAACATAAGTATATCAACAATAAAATAAAAATTACGTTTTCTAGAAAGTACACACATACCTCCAGGTTTGTATTAATTTAAACATTATGTCATTAGTTGGAATGTAGCTACAAATCGCAAAACTAAACCACAATCGTATCACAAACTAATTCCGAGAATTTCAATATCAATTTTAATGCCTCACCTAGTATTTTCCAGACGTTTTCCAAGGTTAACTGAGAAAGCTTTTAATATATGAATTATTCGTGCGTGTGCCAAGCAGTTGGTGGCTCACTGAACTTTGTTGTAAAATATTTTTACAGGCGCGAGTAGGTTGGGGTAGGTACCTTAAATTATAAAATCTAGCTAAACTTTTGCGTAGGTGTCATGATTGAGAGATTATACAAAGATGGTGGGCGCATTTTCAACGAAAATAGTGTCGTATTTTGTTGCCATAAAATCAACCATTTTTACCCGTCTGCCCCAGATGGTCATTATTTTTAGCAGTACTAAAGAATTCTTTGAATTACATCCGAACTTTTTAGATACAATTTCGTCTTTCACAATGTACTTATTATGTTTAAATTCTTCAAACACTACATAATTTATAACCCTACAAAAACTTTCAAAACCGTCTTCAAACCATCACACCTCACTCTACTTCATTTACCTAAGAAAGTATTAGCTTTAATGTACGCGCACTCGATAGAACACATTAAAGCCGTTGCGGTATTTAACTAAAACTACTCAAAGCGTTTGAGTTTTAACATAGCTTAAGAGGTCACCGCCCTTTTCCAAATGATTATGCGTACGACCCGAACAATAAACAATGTAGGTATGTATTTTTCACTAACAAATGACAATAATCAAATGAAATGACGTGTCATTCTGAGTCTTTGTCCATCTCTTACATTTTTGACGTTTTGACAGTTTCCTTCGACTCAATCCTCATACAAAATGTTTCTTGCTTAGAGGCTTAGTTGGAAAAAGAAGAAGAGTGGCTTATATTTTTTTAAATACTAAATGGGCATATACTTTTATCGGCGCATTTACTGACTCAATGTTTATCTCGATATTCAATAATAATTTAATGTAAGGCTAAAACGAAACAACTATACCAAACTAAACACAGCAATTAATACAAGTACACAAAGTAGTGACGTCAGCGTCTAGCATCGTTTACTTGAACACATTATTATCATTCGGTATTTAGTTGAATCAGCATCCTGTACCGATAGTACTAGTCCTTTAAGGCGGGGGGCATACGAGCGACTGAATAACATGTAATTATTATTTATTAAAACTGAAATTTGATAGTCCTTGTTTTATGGCCTTTAATTTTAAAAGCATATTCATAAATAATCATCCTATCATAGGTACGCATAGAACTCGGCAAGTAATGCTTACCCTCGAAGAAAAACCGTGCAGCTGTTTTATTTAGCCAGCTCCTCTTCGTTATATTTCACGTGAACTAATAAATACTTTTGGTATGCTGTTTTACGATCAATAGAATCCACCATCTCTTAGTCTGATTTAGACCTAAGCGTACGGATTTTTTTTTAATTAAAAATCTATGCTATTAGCTATCGTCTAGTTATTGTTGCTCAGGTGTGAAGGGCTGATCCGTTAGGCTCACTCAAGTTTTTTTTTGGAAGCCGTTTTCGTCTTAATTGTTAGATTTGGGCACAAAATAAGACTGAAAGAAGACGAAAATATCTCAAATTTGAACTATTTTTGTTTTCTTAAGTAATACTCAATTGACTGTCCCACAATCAACCAAACATACTCCATAACATAATCAGCCTATAAGACTCTCACAATTGGGACACAAGCCTCCTCTATGAGGAAACAGCCTCCAGTCAGCGAATAATGAACTTAAGCTTTTTCTTTATATTAAGGCTGATGCGTGAAGCTATTAGCCACGCTCAAAGCCACTCCGGCTGACTCGTAGTATCCACTTATACGCATTTGTTTTTGTAAAATATGCAAACATAACACGCAGCAAAACCACAGGTGTGAGCGGAATTTCATCAATTTTGGATGATTATGATACCATTCTCGGTACGTATGTGAGGTATCCTCATCTTTTAACTGAGTAACGTTATTAAAGTGGTTGGAAAAAGATCTCTACGTACCTACACTGTACAGCCGCCAACGCGTATGTTCATGTAATCGTACCTTATTATATTTTATCGGTAAATATTACTACATAATAAATTCCTGAATATTACTACAACAGGCATTATAAAATACTTGATGGCTTTGATCACGAATAGTATGAACGTAATGTTACTGGAAATCTTTGTGCTCAGCTATTCTATACAATACCTAGTTATAGTATGCTTGAGTCGTCAATATATGAAATACTAGCTGTTGCTCGCGACTTCGTTCACATGGGAAGCTTTTTCCATGTAAATCCCGATCCCGTGGAAATTTCGCAATATTCCCAATATTCTTAGCGAGCATCTACGTACTAAAAGGAACCCTCCAAGCAAAATTTGAGAGCCCCACTACTTTTAGTTTCTGAGATGTCGTGATTAATCAGTGAGTGGTATTTCGCTTTTATATATAAAGATTTATTATGAATATGATTATTCATTACGAAGGAAAAACATTGTCTTCGTGCGGTCACTTCAGCCCCCGTCATTCAGTTCGTGATAGGCATTGTTGAATTTGCGAACCCTTGTTTAAACCTTTTTAAAGTTAAGCTGAGTACCCTGGCTCTTTTATACATAACCAGCTGTGAATATATTTTGCGGCAATGTATATACTTTATGGGTAAAGTAAGAAATAACTAATATTTTTTGTATAGTATTGTATAGAATACCGGATTATAGGCACTGTTTTTCGAGAACTTATAATTACTTATGTAACGTGTTTAGTCAAAATCATCAAATGACTCGTCCCGCTCTGAGTGGAGCGGAAGTGAGTTTCAGACTCCTACTGACTGAAAACCCCACTTGTACTTTCAGTTACTCTTGCTTTCTGGATCCGCAATATCTCGTTAGAACAATCATTCCCACAACCTCGGCACAAAACCTACTTCACTGAGCTCATTAAAACCCCAAGAAAATCTCATAGACAAAAACAAAACAGCCACGGGTTTTCTTTGCCATTTCCTCGTCACATACAGTAGGTGTACACACGGCCTTACAATGCAGAGGTAGCCGTTTGGCATCTAGCCAAACCCTTGACACATCTAGTGCCCACTTTACCACGCTGGCGAAACTATGTGACCGTACTCATACGAACTGAGAGTAGTCGCCGACGCTTCCTTATAAATCACTAGGAGATGGGGTTTTGGTTTAAAAGGAACTATGTTTTGCAAATGTTTTTATCACCGCAGTTTGCAAACGCCATTCGTTTACTTACAACCTTGATAATGAACTCTCGATAAGTTATGAACAGATCATTTCAGACACAATAAATCCAAATCATAATATTTACAATAAATTCTTGACATAAATAACAATTCAGCCTAAAATTTCACGTGATTTAGTTTAAACTCGGTGGATGATGCTCGCGACGCATTTACAACAGTCATAAGTGACAGCAGTCCAGTAGACATTCACATTACAAGATGGTACAGTCGACAGTTACTGATTAAAGTTATCTAAGTTTTTACTTGAGCTAAATATTATCATGAAAGAATTCGTGCTAATAGGTGAAATTTTGTGGCAAAGGATATTAATTTCGTTTTCCTAACGTTAAAGGAGATCAGAACTAAAATTTATACCAACATGTGACAAGTTGGGCCTACAAGATTTTAATTATTTTTTCGTAATATTTCATTACCACGATGCAGATCACTGAGATGCAGATCAGAAGGCGCAATTGTTGAACGATTGGCCGCTGCACTACGGCTCGCGGGTACTTTCCCCGTACAGAAGTAATTTTCGTTTGAAATAGAGATAGTTGTTCCTAGTCTAGCTGTTTGTGTACATGACTTAACACGTTCGCTGACAGTGCGTCGTTAAGCGGGAAAGTAAAATAGTACGTTATGACAGTACGTCGAGGGACGGGCCACTTATTTTTAAGATTACGTCGTCTCACGATAATTTTTCATATAAGTATTATAAAGAGCAGTATCCACTGTCATATTATGAGCAATTTCATATTTCTTACTGCTGTAATACGAGTATTTTGTGGGTAGTTTCATATTGCTTGCTTGTGCACGAGTACTACGTTGATTTGTCATTTAGTATGGAAAATTCTACTGTCGTAATGTGGTGTCAGGGTAAGTGCTCACTGTCAGCGAACGTGTTAAATAGTGTGAAAATATACCCGTAATACCATAGAAGCGAAAACAAAAAAGACGCATTACGAAGAAAGACCTCCGTCTAAGAAGAAATATAAAATGAAGAGTTAGCAGGATAGCATAACATCACACCTGCAAACATGATTCCGAAAGGGGTGTAGACAATAAACACACACACTTAGTACATTAACCCTCAGTCTTCTTAACCTTCTGTCCGTATCCAGAAAATCTCAATAACACTCCTGGACTTGAGAATTGAAACAGCAGCAACAAGTCTACCGCAGCAGTCGAAAAATAAGAACATTTCTCAGTAAATTTTCCCCGATATCTATAATTGCATGTCAAAACACACGTTATCTTACTTTTTAATATGTATGCAAATACAGCACCATGACGAATACCGCAAAATAACATGAGGGGAATTCTCGATGGGGTATTAACGTATTTCCCAGTGACTAGTCGAGCTTTTCATGTTTTAATTTCATTAAAATTTTACCCCTCAGACCAATAACGTTGGTTATATTCCTGAGGGAGACGGAAGGGTAATTGACCGTTGACCTAATTGATATTAACCTATTTAAAATTGATATAGAAGTGATTTTAAATCGAAGATTCTCAAACAGATTTTAGCTGTAAAATAAACAGATGAACGGTAATCTTCAAGGTAAGCAACGCTTGCCGATTTCTGTCTGTCGAGATATTCGTATCTCAGAAACCATATTTGACCGCGGATTCCCGCTGACAGCTAATCTAAATCTAATATTTGACACTAATCTTCCAACTGGTTCCGTGATACCCTAATAGTGAGTTGTTGAGATCAGATACGCAGTTGCTTCGTATAAAATTCTGGTACCTTGCTGCATCTGGTTGGAAGTCAAATCTTACTTCTTACTAATATTATATGTATGTAAAAGTTTGAAAGGATAATGATGTATGGATGGATGTTTGTTCTTCTTTCACGCAAAAACTACTGAATGGATCCGATTATTCGGTATGTAGACACTGGAATAACACATTAGCTACTTTTAATCCCGAAATTCCCACGCGTAAGGGATTTACACGAGAAAACCCTCCTACGTGAACGAAGTAACGTGCAGAAACTAGTACATACATACATACACGCTAGTAATTATCTCAACTATGTGGAGCTACGAACATACATACGAACTATCACAAATCATAATCACGTCCCTAGCCGTGGATACCTTTAATTTAACAAAACTCAATATTTTACTCCATTTGATCACAGAACTAAGAAACGAGACCCCTCTTTGAGGAGTGGCTAGATCGGCGTCACGGCGTCCTGACCTACCGCATGACGCAGGTCCTCACCGGACACGGAAGTTTCGGGAGGTACCTGTGTCTGATGGGAAAGGAGGAAACGCCTGGGTGTCACCACTGCGAGGGTCGCCCTGAGGACACCGTAGAGCACACGGTGCAAGACTGCCCCGCCTGGGCAGAGCACCGACGTGTCCTCACGGTGGCGATAGGCGGAGACCTCTCGCGCCCGGCATTGGTCGAGGCCATGCTGCGGGGCGAGAGGGAGTGGGAAGCGGTCGCCTCCTTCTGCGAAGCAGTCATGCTTCCGAAGGAGGAGGCGGGCCGCGTGAGGGAGAGGATGGCGTCCTCCCTCCAGCCCAGCCGCAGTGGTAGACGCCCACGGCGTCAGACGTCGGCTGACGATCTCCGGCCACCGTAGGCGCGGGCATGCGGACAGCGAGTAAAGGGCAACTCGCTGTCCGACCATGGACCATGCCCGGGTCGACGGCGCGTCGTGTTCCACGCGCGCCTCAAAGAGCGTCAGCAACATGACGAGGCCCCCTCTGCAGAGGGCCGAAGCCTGCCGGGGTCGTGGGACTCATCCCGTTACCGTGGCCCCGGTACGTAAAGGGCTATTGAAGGAACACCGTGGATTTTAGTCAGTAAAAGTCTGACAGTCCCTCCCACCCTGCCCGGAGTGGGAGGACTTATTTGATAATTTTACCACGTTAAAAAAAAAAAAAAGCATTACAAAGTGACAAATGCAACCAATTTTAAGTAATTATCTTCGAAAATATAAATATTTTTTTACTTACTGGATTACTAAGTGGGTCAGTTATTACTTATTACCTTGTTAGGCTTAATTAGTGGAGTTAAACCTTTTCACTCTGTCATATAAGCATATATATACCAGAATCCTAAATACGTATCACGTAGGTGAACATAAAATACTTTGTTTATTAGGGAACGGCGTTGGTTGAGAAGCACTTTAAAGTTAAATATATCGCAAACAGATCTCTCTATCTAAAATGGTTTCAGCCAACCCCTATATTTTTAAAAGACCTTTCCAACTATCCACACCGCAAACACGAAAGAAGGAACACCTAAAATAAAATAAAATACAAATCGTCCTAAATTTTAAATGAGAGGGCTTTGCATCAAAATGTACTATGTAATGTAACAAATTTATTATAAGAACTACTTCCATTATCACAAACTTAATTTACAAAACATTAACAGTCTGTTTTCAATACATTTTCTGCACCGAGAGACATTTTCATCACATAAGCAAGTTATCTTCAGTAACAGCGCTCACCAAAGGGACGTCTTTCATCCAAGATCACCAATTTCTTACTTGATTGGGCCGGCTGATGGCTTTTGGAACAAAGGACTCGATCAAGCCGTTGCAACAAATACGATACACATCATCATATACATATGTAGCTTCTATTCGTGACTGCTCTCCATATTGATTTTGTTTCCAATAAGGCTTTGGATAACGCTCTACCAAGCATGCTGATTGAGTCATTTCCTGTCTTCTATTAACGGCAGATACAACAAATTTCAATACAATATAACGCTCCACAGAAATTGTTCTGCAGTGTGTGTTGAGATGTAGCACTGAAACGTGGTCTCACCAATGTCACGATGAACTTCATGAGAAAGCTATACTTGAAATTTCCATGCATCACCAAATTGGACACTATAAATCCGCTTGAGACTAACCACAGTGACCGACATTTATTTTCATACGTAATTAGTAGTGGATAGGCCACGCTAGCAGTGAAATGGACAGCCCATGAGCCAACAAAGTAATGTTCAATGCGCTCCCCACGAGGTGCATAGATATCCGGTGGAGATCTGAAAAGACTGCTTGATGCGAGAAACACAAGACTGGTTGATGTGACATGATTGTTTGAGCCCTTTGTCCAACAGAGTACATAAGTATTATGTCTGATATCACGCTAAGGGTGACTGTCTCCTGCCGGGGTTGCGAGAATATTTTATCGAAATACCGCGGGCCCAGAACGCAAGATCTGAAAAGATAGTTAGGATTTTAGTCAGTAGTAGTCTGACAATCCCTTCTGTTCCACCCAGAGCAGGAGAAGTCAATTGATGATTTTGCCTCCGAAAAGAAATATACCCTGCTGATGGAACTCCCAATAAGCTACATCACATGACAACCTCGTGAGACCGGCTGTGTACTCATTCAATTGAAACTTTTTACAGAAGAATTGAAATGAACAGCTGATAGCAGCCATGTTGATCTAGTTCGAAACTAGTTCTAACAACAATTGCCGATAGTGGAAATGTACAAATGCCAGATGAAACAACGCGTTGTGATTATCATACTGTTATATACGACTTACTGATAGTTTACGACGGATGTTCTTAACTTATTTTTAACTATACACAAAATTTTGAAAATGACGTCCATGTCCTCATCATAATGCAAATAAAATTATGACTTCAAACATCTCAAGCCCAGAAAATGTACAAGTAGTATGCAGTCGATACCATTATTAAAGCCGTTTTAATGAGTTTCAAAATTAAATTGCGAAGTTAATCGAAACTTTAGTACGTTATTTTATGTGCGAACGCTTTGAGGGATTTAAAGTATTAAAATTAACAGGTGGTCAGTGCTAATAAATTATTATGCACAGTATCTACTAGATTCTGTCGCACAATACTATTAAGTTAAACCGATTAAAACCTGTTCTAGAATATAGAACCTCGGAAAAAATTGCAAACATAATACGTTTCGGACATCATATACTCGTGTACAATTGTTAGATATAAATGAAAGCCTATAAAGTAACCAGGAATCGCATGTAGCTATATGTATATTTTCATAGTCATTTTACCTTTTCTTTATTTTTTAACGATTTTATGCAATTTATTTATGTTTTACACAAACTGCTTGATTGGCGGCATTGGTAGGTGAGTTATATGGCAATGCATAGCTGCCTAAAAACTACCTTTTGGGTCACGGCAATCGACACTAGCCATTTCAATTTCTTTGAAATATGGTTGTGAGCTCAAGAGCCCAACGGTGTGATAGTTTTGAATCTAAACGGTACACGAAACATACTATACAACGTGTAACGGAAACCCCATATCTATCCAAAAGGGCTGAAGACAACATCCGGTATGGAGTCTCTATGCACAGTTTCAGCTTAAAATAAGTGACTCAAAGAATTGATACCAAATTATTGGTTTCATATGTTTCTTGAATACCAATCATAACAAGCGTATCACAGCATTACGAGGGTTAATAACTTTCCACGTGACTTGCCAATAACAAGATAATTCTCTGTGTTTTTCTTAATTTGGAAAATTTGGTCTCTGGTATCAATGTATTGAAATTTCTAATAAGTTCCACACATATGGACATAGGATTTCATAACCCTTTCCATATCGTTTGTTATCATCCAAAGAAGCCGTGCACTTGGTATGTATATACCCTTTAAATTACACGTTGTATTTACACTGCTAGAGGATTTCCACAGCCACAGTGGCTGCGCCAACATATGATGAACTGGGAAGACTGGATGACTCAAGAGTTCTACATTTTTGTAACCATCTTCCGAGAAAGGCATAAGAACTTTCTCTTAAAACTTCCTTAAGAAATCCTTCAACAAAATACAACCCCAACAAAGATCCTCACCTACCAACGATTTATTCCTTAAGTTCAATATGCACTTAATCTAGTTTTATTTGCATTTATGAAAAGGTTGGAGAGCAAAAAGGTTTATTTTACGACCTTGGTCAAAAATATAGGTAACTAACAAGTTCAGTGTGTAGGCTAGTCCACAGTCCACTCCAGTTTTGGAGGTTTATGCGACCTGCCGTTTTATTTGCTACGCGTTACAAACCTTTTGAAACTATGAATGTAGCACCGAGTGATTTTTTTTACGATTTTTAGCAAGCAGAAAAACCTACAGCGTGTCCTGAATATCTAGTATTTTTTACAAATATTTGATGTTTATTTACCTTGTTGCTATGTTAAAATTCTCGTAGTCGTGAAATACCAGTCGTTTGCAAAGTTTGAAATAAAACCTTGTAAAAAAAATAACGATATTTTTCCAACCCAATCTGTCCATGTCGATTTTGTTAGTGGTTTTGCTACCTCGTCGATTTTGACCAAAGGTGAGTTTTTACGTTCTTTACGTATGGCAGTATAAAAACTGTATACAAAATAAAAGAAAACGTTACCTGTAGTTACCTGAACGTTAGGGTGTCCCGAGTTTTTTGCTGTTCGCTACTCAAGCCCCCTCAAAAGTTGCATTATTAGTTTTAGATTACCGTAAAAATAATAAAAAAAAAAAAAAATATCACTTAAATAACCCTCCAGTCAATGTCGTCTATTCTATTTTATGTACATTATTCCCATTTTATTTTTTATTTCATTGATAGTGAAACCCTAAGTTATGATTTGCAGGCAACGACAGGATTTTTTCTGTTAGGAATTGGTTTGGAACAAACTCGCAAAATTCATGTTTGACTTGTTTTTCTTAAATTCTCTACTTCTACTGTGAGGCAGTTCGTCTCATTTCTATTGCGGTTTTATTGCTGTAAGGTGTCGCTCTGCACTTCCTTGTGATAAAATACGTGTTTTTGTTATATATAATAATGGGTTCAAGACGAAGTGAGACTACTTGTGCTATTTTGGGATCATATAAAGAACTTGACGATCGCCAGTTACCAGTGATAAGTGACGTTATCAAATTCATTTTGTTTACTAAAAATAAACTAAAACTACAGAAGAATGGGAAAGATCCTTCTAACACAGAAGTTTTTTCAATCGTTTCTGGAAAACTTAATACGATTTGGACCAAAGCTTCGATTCCTATCGTTTCCAACGTACGAGTTACCCAATTGCTGAAATCATATTTCGACAAATACCTGTCATTGATAAGATATCCCAAAAATAAAAGAAATTATAGTTACGAAAGCAAAGTGAAGTGCTTTTTGGAATCGTCGAACAAGCTTTTCGATATTGCTGCTTGTAAGTGCACTTCGTTTGACATTTGTTCCTGCATAAAACCTAAGAAAGTTCCTATTTCTGAAAGAGACTTTTTACTGGATCAAACAAGTGATAGAAAAATGGCAATAAGCGGTATAGACACAAAAGAAACAGCAAGACTTTTAAAGAAACATCAGAGACAAGAAAATTTGAATCGGAAAGAGTCAGAGCACGCATGTTTTCCCAGTGCATCACTAAAAACCAATCCTGTTCCGGTGCGCGAGTTGCCGCCTCGACCGCAGTCGCCTGTAACAGAGCTTTCTGCGAATAGTGACGTGCCTGTAAATGAGACTCCATCTACTTCGTTGAATCGAAACACTCTGGCGCTGCCAACAGTAGCTAAGGTATGTGATCGGTATGGACTATCAACGCGATCTGCGGCTGCGGTCGCTTCGGCGGTCTTAGCTGACGTAGGATTGGTATCTTCCGAAGATCTAAGTCTTGTTATTGATAAGAATAAAATTCATAGAGCTGTTTCAAAAGCACGGACCAAGGCCAGCAAAGACATTGATACGATTGTAATAAAAAATATCTACTTTGATGGACGAAAGGACAAAACACTCATAAACGAGAAAATAGGCGATCGGTACCACCGCAGAGAAGTCTTGCAAGAACACATTTCAGTTCTCACAGAGCCGGGATCTATTTATTTGGGACATTGACGCCAAGTCGTGGCACTGCCAAAGGGATCGTCTCTTCTATCATATCTTTGTTAGAAAATCAAGGGTTGAACTTGGAAGAGGTGATCTGTGTGGGTTGCGATGGTACTGCTACGAATACAGGTTGGAAGGGAGGTGTCATTCAATACCTGGAAAAAGAGACCGTTGCAATGGTGTGTTTGTATGCTTCACGCGAATGAATTACCGCTTCGTCATTTGTTCATGTCTCTGGATGGTAGCACATCTGGGCCAAAAGAATATTCAGGACCTATTGGAAAACAGCTAGCTGCTTGTGAAAGTAAACCTCTAGCGTCTTTTTGTGCAGTGTCTGGCAATTTGCTAGTATTACCTGATAATATTGTGAAGGAACTAAGCACGGATCAAAAGTATCTGTACGAAATGTGTCATGCTGTGATGGCTGGTTCCTGTTCCCTTGAGCTAGCGAACCGCCAACCTGGAAAAATGGCGCATTCGAGATGGCTCACTACTGCCAATCGCATACTCAGACTTTACGTAAGTACTGTTTCGCCGTCAAATAATTTGCAGCTGCTTGTGAACTACGTGGTCAAAGTTTACGCTCCTGTTTGGTTCCTAATCAAGCAAAACTCATCATTTAAAGATGGAGCCAAGCATATTTTTCAAATGGTTATATACTCTCGATTTTTGCCTGATAGTCAGAGATCTATTGTAAATTCGGTGATCGAAAGAAACGATTTTTTTGCGCACCCAGAAAACTTGCTTATTGCCATGTTATTCGACGATAGAGAGCATATTCGAGAGCTTGCATCTCGCAAAATATTAAAGGCCAGAGAAGCAGAAAAGAGCAACTCTCGCAGGGTATTTAAAGCACCAAAGCTTAACTTCTGTGCGCGAGACTACACCGATATAATATTTTGGCAAGAGTGTGAAATATCAGCTCCACCAATTTTGCGACACGTCTCCAACGATGAACTTAGAATTAAGGCTAAAGAACACATCCTCGACATTATTGACTTTCCCTGCCACACACAGTCAGTGGAAAGATGTGTAAAACTAGTGACGGCGGCTTCTCAAAGCGTCACGGACGCTACAGCTCGGGATGGTTTTATTAGGAACAGATTAAAATCTCGCTCAGAAATGCCTAATTTTGGTCACAAAAACCAGTTCCGTTTTTAAAGTTGCCATTGATTATTTTGTCATTCAACTATTTTAAACCTTGCTTTAACTCATTGTTGTACCCGCGAGGTGCAAGCACCCGAGGTGCTTGCACCTCGCGCAACACGCAAATACTAAACCCCCCATCACCCCCCGTTTTTTTTTTTTTTTTTCACAAGCACGCGAGGTTCTTGCACCTCGTGCAACACGCAAATACTAAACCCCCCCATCTCCCCTCATCAAACCCCCCATTTTTTTTTCACAAGCACGTGACGTGCTTGCACCTCGCGCAACACGCAAATACTAAACCCCCCCATCTCCCCCATCACCCCCCCCCCTTTTTTTTTGTCACAAGCACGCGAGGTGCTTGCACCTCGCGCAACACGCAAATACTAAACCCCCCCCTATCTCCCCCCATCACCCCCCCCCACTTTTTTTTTTTTCACAAGCACGCGAGGTGCTTGCACCTCGCGCAACACGCAAATACTAGTCGTAATATATGTGTCAAAACGCAACTTTTGATACCTCTTGCGTAGCCGTAGCTCATTTTTTTTTTTCCCATACATGAACGGGACACCCTACTGAACGTATCGTGGATTCCTTGTTCAAACAATAACACCAATGGCGAAGATATTTCGAAGAATATTCGGTTTATTGTGTAGTTTACTAAAAGCTGGAAACCATTTCCATTAACACATTGAATTCTTTTCAGCGAACTAGTCTAAACTTGCCTCGTCATTCTCGTGTAGACGAGATTCGGATGGCTCAGCACATTTTTCTGAGCACTCAGATTAAAATGCTCTATTTTAATAATAAAAATTCTTATTCTTCTCTCATCTAAAAGATCTTCATTATCTTTACATTTTCCACTCAGCGCATTTATAATTTCGCCTCTATCTTGATTTTAATAAAGAACCTTATTGTTCCATGCTAACAATACCAATACATTTAGTGTGTAGATATGAAACCTGCCGATATCTTAAGATTAACTCTCATTGTTTGCCAAACTCCCAAAATTACATTCTATATCAGCAGATGCGTTAGAAATAATGAAAGACCAGCTTTCCTAGATAATTGCGAAGATATGGGGGCAATCCGACCTATCGCGGGAACTATCTCCGAAGATGTATTACATCTGTTGATGAAACTAGTTCTCAAGCCTACCTTCAGTACTTGGTAGGTCGTATCTTGATTTGAGTTAAGTATCTTGTTAGGACTACCTACTAATATTATAATATAAGTCTCTTCTTTGATCTTGAGAAATATAGAATATGATTTTAGTGCTTAATTGTAATTTGGAATAGTATTAGACGGTGACAAAATTAACGTAGATTTGAGATATTTCAGCTAATTACATTTAGATTTGCTTGTTTATCAGATTAATAATAAATATAATTTATTTTTACTTCTATTAGGGTTTATTAAATATATGGCATATTTTTAAATACAAATTTATTTCCAAGATAAATAATGTTTGTTATTCGGCAGCTACAGTTGCGCTGCGAAGGATTTTCCTAAGTTTTTTCATACAGGTTTTCCCCGTACCTTACGCATTCAGTGAAATTCGTACTAATATTACTATCCAAATGCCCACTATTACTATAAAAAACGTGATGTTGTCAACGAAGCAGAATTTAAAGATCGGCAAAGTTATGAAAAATAAAATGCAAAGGCCGATCCCGTTTTCAAGCTTGTTTGATTAATAAAATTTTAGCCGTACTTTAGAAGATGATCCAGCAATGAAATATGGCTCCCCAACATATTAAAATAGTCGTTTAACATTTATATTAACCTTATGACATCTAAGAGAGCTGTGAACGATCCATGTGGGTTCAATTTCCGAACGTAGGCACATTGTTTGATGTATCCTATAAGGGACTATTCATAAGTTACGTCACATAAATTTCATGATATTTGACCCTATTCTTGTCACAAGGAAACAGGCAATTCATTATTTGCAATTTTACACTTTAAAATTCAATTAAACAGCAGTTTCAAAAATGGTAATTACCTAATACTTACAACAATTATTCTTGGTTAAAAGGTAGACCAAACTTCATGCTAAAGCTTAGATAATTAGATTTCGTAATGTGACGTCACGAAATTTAGGACCTTTCCCACCCCTTGTCACACTTTGTCGATCCCTTTCCACCCTTTAAAGTGTGACGTAATAAATGGACTCACTAATATAACAAACAGAGGGCTCTTATGATAGTTTTTCAGAGAAACTTACATGAAAAGGTATCGCTTTAACAGCCGTTGTGTAATTTTTTTTTATTGATGATAAGAAATAATCAATGTTATCAAAATGAGTTGAATGGTGACAGTTTACATTGAAAACAAACACAAAATAGTTTACATTGATTGCATAGTTTTTTTTATTGATAATATGCTCGCGTATGACTACCATCTCACCTGATAGTAAGTGATGATGTGGTCGAAGATGGAGCATAGTATTTCATTACCAGTTTCAATTGCTTTCTCTTTGATATCGTGCCAGTTACGATAAAACACGGGTTGGATTTTAAAACGAGTCGCCTGAATTTGAGGATATTGGTGGTGTAGGGGGCTTAAGGGAGTTAGTCTTAATCCCCCCAACGTAATTTTGGCTGCCGGAGTTGCGTCTTAATATTTTTAAACAATTTCCAAAAATTCTTAAATACTATTGCAATTATGCAAAACGGAACGTAATTTTTATGCTTTAATACAGTTTTTCAAATGTGATTTTTAGGTTTTATGTGAAAAACGTGAAACGAAACGCAACCCGCCGTCTTGGATGGATTTTTGTGCGTCATTCCTTTCAATTCCTTTGCTTTTCGAGTATAAATGAACATGTTCTTCCGTATCGATTTGTGTTTTTTCTACGACTTGGTTACGTTCTTGGATTCTGTTTGGATTGCTTTACTGTACGACTACGGTTTACTCACTTAATTATATTTTATATATTATGTGTTATAGGAAATGTATAAGAGCAGGATATATTTCTTAGGTAATTAATAGCAATGTATTACTCCGAGTTGGCACAATCCGACTTCATTGGGTTAGGTTAGATGGCTAAGGCGGGAGCGCAGCGCAGCGAAGCTCCCACCTTAGCCATCGTGGTTATTTTTTTTTAAACCACCCAGAAATAGGAGCCCCGCGTAGCGGGGCTCCGTCGATTCATAATTGAAGCCAGTTTTTAAGCGATAAAACATGTTTATAAAGTGGAACAAACAATTTTTGTACAAATTACTGTTTTTTATTTTTTCTAAGGAAACCAAGTATTTCCGGCGGGTGAAAATGGTGAAGGGGGGATCCGACCCCTCCCCCCCCTCCCCTCAACCACTCATAACCCCTTAAAAATGGCGACGTATTTCGAAACTTTTACCCAAAACACTCCTAAAAGTGAACTTAATGAAGGTACGAACAAGATCAACAAAACCGCGGTACGGTTGAGTTAAATCAAAAATAAAACTATCGGAACACCTAATCCGACGGTACCGCAAATATTTTCAACACATCCATCCACCGAATTAAATAAACCTGCCTGTAACCACTTTGCCTTTGCGCCGTAGAGTAGGGTTGCTCAAACCATCGGTCCAGTAAAGTCTCTCTTAAAAGAATAGTATCTAAAAAACGGTGGCGCTCTTAAAGTGAAAACTGTAGTATTTTTTCTCTTTGACCGACGTAAGAATATTTAAGCGGACTGGGTAAAATAAACGCTGATTTAACGACCAGGACTCCTTCCTGACGGGTTTTCAGGAGAAAAAAGAAGACACAGCTAACTGAAGAAATATGGGCAAGGACTTTGTCCAGCTGCTCCAGCAGTGGGACAACAGAGACTAAATAAATAAATAAAGTTGAATATAGTCAAATTCTTTACCACCAGTCTCATATGATTTTTTGTTTCGTGTATGTAGATTGGCATTCGGCCCCTTTGGTGCATTTATATTTTAAAACCACTACAGGACACTACAAGTCTGAGCAGCCCTAGAGTATTTTATACGAATCGTCCGAAAACTAACATGGAACAGAGTGGATTCAAATTGAAATCAAACATGGCTGCCTCAGCAGATCAAATCGATCTGCAGTCAGGTGCCAATTAGCAGTGTTAACTTAGGCACTAGTGCCTGATGCTCAGATACTCTAATGATGTATCTATGTGTCTAGTATGTATCTAGTAGTCTAGATTTTCTACTAAAATTTACGACATATTGAATGGATGTTTAAATTTGGATTTGACCGTAATTTATATAAAAAGCAAAGTTGTGGGCGCAAATGGGCGAATATTCAGCGAACCGTAAAGTTAGTCAGTGTGCCAGATGGTTTAGTAATTTTACTGTGCAATAAACCTCACTGTATCTTTTGGTGATACAAAATTACCAATACCAAATATTGTTACAAAGAAGTGAAGCAGTTTTGTTAGTCTTAAACTGCTTCACTCCTTTGTAACAATATAGATAGATATACTCTGTATTGTACACCATAACAGAATTAAATGAGGACTTAAAAACTACAATTCATCTCGCTAAAAAAGGTCTTATCGCTAAAAGCTATCTTTTACAGACAACCTTTGGATGGATTTGACACAGCACGAGAAAATAAATACACGAGTATGCCATGGTGTACTATTCACTTATATACAATACATAAGTAATAACCTACATACTCAATACACATACATATATACATAAAAAAACAAAGCTGAGATATATAAAAAATAGTAACAAATTAAAGAGAGATAGAGATCTTTTACCATGTTTTTGAAAGAAGGAACGGTTTGTGCTTGTCTTACTGACACGGGAAGAGTATTCTTACTTATTACTTCTTACCAAAATTCTTATTACTTACCAAAGAAATTGGTGGAGTGACTCGGTTCCTCTAGCCTCAAATTTTCCGATGACCTCAGAAATTTGTGTGTATGTGTGTATGGAGGAAATTGAAACGATCTTTAAAATAAGAGGGGTTTTAGGATTGAACAGAATACAGTTAAGCAGAGACAAGATGTGTAAGTTCCGGCGAAGACGTATGGAAACCACTTGAGTTTCGTACGAAAATCGGATACATAAAGCATATTTGCTTAAGCCAAATATAAATCTTATGCAAAAATTTTGAAGTCGTTCAAGTTTATCAAGTTGTGCCTCTGTGAGATCAAGATGACTGACATCAGCGTAGTCTAGGAGGGGATGTAAAAGAGACTGTGCTAGCGCAATTTTAGAGGCAGTTGTCAGAAAGTTACGAAACCATCTTAGGGAACTGGCAGAAGCAAATAATTTGCGAGTCACCTCTTGTAATTGGGGACCCCATGAAAGATATTTGTCCAACCAGACCCCAAGATTCTTAACGTTTCCGCTTAGTGAAATAGCTGTGCCATTGAAAATAACCTGAGGAAGCTGAGACCAGTTTATCTTAGCTGCCAACCTAGAGGGGCCGACTACAATGACCTGGGTCTTTAATGGGTTAACCTGCAAACCATGTGCCTCACTCCATTCGCAAACTGAAGTCAAGTCCTGGTTTATCATATTTATTGCAGCATCAAAATCAGTATAAGGCGCTTGTATGTAAATTTGCAAGTCATCAGCATAAAGATAAGGAGGACATAAGTTTTTTGGAAATAGTATTTATGAATATTGCGAAGAGTAAAGGAGATAACACGCCACCCTGAGGAACACCGGCTGCAGTACTATACCAAGAAGAACAGGACTCATCTATGCAAATACATTGCCGGCGGCCATACAGGTAATTACGAAACCAGTCAATCGCTGTTGGAGATATGTTAATAGAGCGAAGTATGCTAGTACTAAAGCGTTACTAAAATCAAGCAAGCAGAGAACCGTCATATTTCCTTTATCCATGCCCATCCGGATGTGATCGGTTACATTAACTAACGCGGTAGTAGTACCAGGACGAAATCCGGATTGGAAAGGATTCAGCAGACTATTTTTGCAAAGAAAAGCACTAAGCTGATTGTGGACAAGGCGTTCAAGGAGTTTAGAGAGAAAACGTAGGATGGAAATAGGTCGATATTCTGAAAAAGAGGTAGGATTTGAATTTTTTTGGTAGTGGAATAATTTTGGCCTCTTTCCATACCAATGGAAAGACACCATTGGAAATAGAATAATTAAAGATGTAGTCAGTATAAGGATTTCATCGAGGACAGGAAGTATCATCTTCCGACTGACACAGTCGCTGCCAACCGCGTTAGATGTAGGTAATTGAAAGTATGCTCTTCTTAACATCACAATCAGAAAATTGACTAAAATTAAATGCGGAATGATCCGGAGTTGGAAGGTTAGAAAGATAGTTTATAGTATCTGCCTTCATTGTCCCATTGCATTAGGACGAGGATGAGAAGTGTTGATTCAATAGATCAATGTTTAAGTCTTTAGGAACCGATTCTTGACGTAGTTTTCCAACTCCCATTGAATTGAGAAATTTCTAGACTAAATGGCTACTTGACTAACTGGTACGTTACGAAATTCCCCTCTAACGCACCAGGTAATTCCATCAGGTGAACCACAAAATTACCCAATGCAAAGTTTACGTTCATTGCTTATAACCCAGCTAGCGGGTGATCACATTCCGCGGCTTATAGCTACGTAAAACTATCTCCGTTTACGACCCAACTTATTAAACTTATGTAGTTTCAGATGGGTGAATGGGATTGGAACATCACTATATCGCTAAAAGCTGATAGCAGGACTGCCCGCGCTGATATTATCTGTTTAATCAACAAATGTGTTTCATTTAGTTGCTGGTACATAGTTGCAATTTTGGTTAAAGTTTTGAAATGAGTTTTTATAAAGTTTCAGTCGAAATACTTTTTGTCAGACCAAGACGAAAAATGTAAAAACGTTTGTGATTAGATAACATAAAGAGAACGAACGCCAAAACTATTATTTTTGTGTCGGTATTTGGTTTGAGATATACTTCACTGAGTCAAAACTAGTGTTGCCCAAAATCAGTCTTGGTCTTACAGTATTGGTCTTGTTCTTGCATTTTTCAAGACCAAGACCAAGACCGCCTAATTTTAGCAAGACCAAGACCAAGACAGCCTGCAAGATTTGAGCAAGAACAAGACTAAGCCTGCGAGACTCTGGCGTCTTGCAGTTAGATCAGACTGTCGTTTTGGTTGTGTTATTGTTATAAAAATGAGAAAACATAAATATATTTAAAAAACAGAGGGGAAGTGCGGGCGACGCGGCGGTAATAATGAAACATCGGTAGCTCTGAAAAGAGCTATTTAGGTATGTGTTCTCCAAGTTAGGATCGTTTATCTGTAACCGGACTTCGTATCATTCTATGAGGATGTTAATGCGCTGGCTCTGACGAAGGTGCTGCTCAAAGTTACTACAGTGATACAGGTCTGGTATCGTCCACAAGATTAGCACACACACAATATTCGATCCATGGTTTTAAAAAATCAGAACAGCGGAAAAAACACTCGGAAGTAACGTTTACGCACAATTTATTTTAATATTTTAAAGTGATTTAAAGTACCTAATATTTAATAAAGCTCAGTATAGCCGCCGTGTCGGCGGCGGTGCCTTTGACTAGGGATAGGGACATTACTACAAAAATAAATATCGATACGATGTAAAGATTTTTTGTATCGATTCATTAAGCAATTTTAAAGCGAAAGGAGCTTTCCTTCCCCATCCCATTCGCGCAGGAGTTCCTCAAGGCCCCGTACTATCTCCCCTTGTTTTCACGCTGTTCACTAGCAATATCCCCAAACATACAAATACCCAGCTAGCCCTATTCGCCGACGATATGGCCATCTATTATACCGGTCAGAAACCTGATGCCATCGCTCGCACTATCCAAGCTTCCGCAAATACTCTAGGCAAATGGTTCCGGAAGTGGAGAATCGAAGTTAATCCAGACAAAAGCCAGGCGGTCCTCTTTTTCAAACCGCGGATAAACCCACTCTCCTCCCGTCCGATTACCATGTACGGCAAGCCTTGGGAAAAGCAAGCCAAATACTTAGGCGACGTCCCCGTAATTGTCCGCCCTGACCCTTGCCAGAGCCAGCCCGTGACGCTGAGCCCGTAGCTTTAAATTCCCTTATTAATAATAATAATGATATGATCCAGCCTGTCCGAGTCCAAGCCGAGGTCCGTACCCCACAGGCGGTGCCCTTAACGTGTAGTTGCCTAGTTTGTAAGTTTTATAATAAGCCCTGGCTGGAGGCTTTAATTAATTTATTAATTAAGGCAACCACAGGCAAGCCCGGTTAAGCAGCCGACAACCTCAGAGGTTGACCTGCGAGATGCCATACACAAAAAAAAATCAAAACTTACGAAGCAACGAATTATAAGAAAAGAACTCAGTATTTGTGAATTATGAATACCTTGTGTAAGTACCATTACTATTGTTTTACTGCGGAGGAATTTTAAAACTGTGATATCTTCTAAGATATATTTTATTTAAATTAAATGACGTATAGGGCAATTTGGCTCAAAATTAAATACTTGTAATGACTAACTTTATTTCGATAAGGAATTATACTATGTTTGTGAAACACCTTCGCATATAATGTATTATTTTAGAACAAAATTTATTAACCATAAAAATAAACCTTAAAAAAATTAATGTTAGATTTAAAAGGAATGATTCCGTTATATATGATTTTGCATAACAGAACCTAAACCTTCGCTACTTTCGCTACTTTTTCACAGAGACTCCGTTCCACCTTGATCGTAACGTGATATTATATAGCCTATGTTACTTGTTTATAATGAAGCTATATATTGGTAAAATAATTTTGATATGGCTTCAGTAGTTTTAGAGTTTATCTATTACAAACAAAACACAAAACAATTCATTTACTAAAAGAACTTTTTCACTTGAGTACAAGATTTTCAAACGAGGCTAAAATGTAAAATAGCACTTTTTGATTTTTTAAAATATATTATCGAGTCAATCAGTCAAAATTTGGCACATTGTTGCAAACTTTGGGTTCCAGTAATCCAGACTAAAATCTATCTTTATTTCGACATTATGCATTTATAGGGTACCTATTACCTAGTATAAATGATTTCGAACCCTTTTCACATTAGTATCAAATACCTACCACTGCAACATTAACCACCTTTAAAGACGTTCTTAATTACGTGACAGTAATTGTTGAAACGACCCAGTTAACGCGACATTAAACTGATATTAGAACTCGATTAAGCTTCCCCAGTTACTTCCTTAGTACGTATACTACGTCCGCTAAGCTTCCGAGGCATCGAACGCGGAGTTTGCAATTTATAAAATGCACTGGCGGTATACGAAAGGCTTCGAAAAAGAAAAAATATTACGCTAATGATCCTTAATAAAGATGCTCCTAAATTTTCCTTTCACTATTTAAAAGGGAATTTTAAAGCTCTAGCTAAAAACAGAATGAAAACAATCACCACAAGAGGTATTTTTTTAAAATTACGGCATAAATGGTAAATAGGTATTCCCCTCGCGAAAAAGATATTCAGACTGAAAAACATTGCATAACAAAAGCAAAAATTATATTTAATGCGTACCAGCCGTTTTCCATGACCTCCTTGAGCGCCAAATAGCGTAAAAAGACCCTTTGTGAAATGCTTCGATGTATTTTTTTATTATTTTTCTTTGTCTCACAGCCTTCAGAAGTACCCCGGCTGTTAAAATAAAATATTCGACCCGTAAAATAATTGCGGTGGTAATTCTATTCGATTAATCTTGTAAAACACTGTTAAACTTAATTATGTACATTAAAAACAAATATAATAAAGGCGAAAATAAAAGAGAAATTATAGGGCATCGAAAAATTCATCAACATCGCTATCAATGGGAAAAGTGCCCAGAACACTGGCCGCATTGCCACGTTGAATGGCAATGCTGATTCTCTGTCCAAAGAAAAGGCCAGCCCTCTGGTCACTTGTAGAGTCAACTAAACGTTTGCTGATGTCACGAAAGAGTCGATGCGCACTCGGACCCCATGGTCCCAACGTTTCAACCCCAAACGGCTCAAACATATAGCACCCAATTAGGTTGTTGTATTTGCGCCGTTTGAGATTTTCCGCACCTGCAGCTGCCGCCCCAGCACAGCCCGCCGTACTGAGAAGATGGGATGGCGCAAGGGTGTCAACACAAGTAGCATCCCACACCAAAGGCCTACCCAACTTCCAAGGCATTATAGTCATCCCGTCTGGTCTCTTCCCATCGTCGCGTGCCAAGCCGTTAGGTTCTAAAACAGATGGTACTCCAGCGGTGACAAGAGCCCGACGGATGATGTCATTTATGCTGGCATGCCGTGCAATCCGACCAGAGCTTCTGCTGCAGGAGAGGCCATGATGTCCAAGGCGGTCGACTGCCGCACCACATTGACAGCGATGTGGAGCACCGCTGGGAGCACCCAGACGAAGACATGTAGCGATCCGGAAAGTGTTATCACTTAACATAGTGCCTATATTAAGAGAAGGTAATGCTTTTAACCAAAGGCCCGACTCCCATTCACCCACAGCCAACAGGCGCGAGCGCTCAGCAGTATTGGTTGACGTATTTAAAAGGTTATTCCGTACCAAACTGCAGAGCGGCTCGTCCCATTGTCTCTGGGAGGATGGGTTCTCGGGCAATGCCGTATTCGGGCAAGCCATTTTCCAGGCATTAACTGCATCGGTCGAACACGGCACCTCGTAGTTAACCTGATATTGTGATAAAATTTTCTTGGTTAACGTCTCAGTGCTGCGGACCGAAGACAGAAAAGCCGGTAGGCTTAAACTGGAAATTTTGCGGATGCCGAGCCCACCAAAACGAATGGGTAGTGTAGCTTGCAGCCACGCTCGGTCATCCAGAGCCACATTTAAAATTGAAGTAAGGGTGTTTTTTATAATAAGGTCAATTTTGTCCAACAACTGAGATTGCTTCCATAGTGGAGAAGAACGGAGGAAATAAATAAAATTTGGACCAAAACAACAATATCTTATGAGGGTGTAAGCCGAATGTATGCTAATTTGGAAAAATCTTTCTGAAATATCATCAAAATGGTTAATTTTGCTATCAATAAAAGAGGGAAAACTTTCTTCCAAAATTGGGGAGCCTAAGAGGTGCAATGAACTTTTTTGCAAGATTTTGATATCAGGGGCTATTGTAAGGAATTTGTTTAGTGTCGCTTGTCTGTCAGTATTTTCACAGATATAGAGTTCACATTTCGAGAGGTTCAGGTCAAGGCCGATGGATTGGAATTGCTCTTTCAGGAAAATAAAATCTTTGATTACGGTGTCTACTTCACCTCCTAGAGTTCCATCGTCTAAATACCACACGTTAAATTTAGAATTTAGTTGTTGAATTATTGGATGGATAGCCAAGCTGAAAATGACTGGACCGAGAGGGTCACCTTGTTGGCATCCAACTGCTGAATCCAAAACATGGTCTTTATATAACAATTTGGAGGGGTGCCTGTAGCACTGCCACATAAAACCGTAAATTTCAGGTAATTCTTTTTTAACTTCTGCCAACAAAGTGTCCCTGTTCACAGAATTAAAAGCATTTTTAACGTCAACCTTGAGGATGACCTCACCTTTACCTGAGGTCAAGTATGTGGACAAGGCATGTACGGCAGCCTCACAGCCCCCTCTGGAACCAAAGCCCAGCTGCAGGGGCTGGAATTTATGGCTAAGCGCTTCACTGTAAAATTTGCAGCATATCTTGGCTGCCATACGCCTGTAAGTGCAACCGACGGCAATAGGGCGAATGCCGCCGTCCTTCTTATGCAAGGCGCATAGATTGGCCCCGTACAAGACATCAACGACGGCTTCGTTCACGCCGCCGGAGAGCATCAGGTTAACTAGAGCCGCAAGCTCCTTCAAAAGAGACTCACCAGCTGCCCCGGCGCCTGAACTCACCAAATCTTTTAAGTGTTGGGGAGTTAGTGGTAATTCTTAGCCCTCATTTAACAACATTTTATTATTGCCAGAGACAAAAAATGGAGTGGTCCTTCGTTAATTCTGAATAATTATTGCGGCCCTCTTCTCGTTAAATGGCACGTGTAACAAATGAAATTTATTTTTTGGTAAATGTTCACATTTGTTTGCTAATTGTCGCGGATCATTAAAGTTCGAGGAATAAAATTAGTCTCAGAATAACAACAGGAAACCTAAATAAAGTTGTATGTAAAAACGAGCCCATGGTTAAAAATAAGAGCCGCACGGTAGATCTTCAGATTTAGCAATGCCTGCCTAGGTCGATTCGTGAATGGGTGATTTTCTTAACACATCGAGTCCATCTTTCTTCGGAAAGCACATCAAGCTGATGGTACCGTACCGGCTATCATTTGTAGGTATATCTTTCACAGTCGGTACGGATAGAAAATCTATCAATAGTGCTGCCAACGGTATCGTCTTAACCAGCTACCGGATTCTGGAGGTCAGAAAGACAGTCGCTACTTGTATAATAGAACAACAAATAACACTAGGCCTCATCTGCTTTTACAAAATTCGAAATGCCAGTTTTATTTTTATTTAGGTATTTATCCACTTCTTTAACCTTTTTTTTTCTTTTTCTATCCTTACAGTGTAAGGGTAACCTAATTCGATAGCATACTTATTCACATCAACATCTGATCAGGCATAAAAACTAACTTAATTTACTTTGGCATAGTATTTGTAAATTTATCCCTACATATGGGAACTTTGCCTAAGTGGCCATATGAAACCTCCGTGTTTTCATACTTAATACTATGTTTTTCTTCACTAAATAAATACTTATTTATTCAAGAAAGCGTCCTCTCGAGGAAAAAGGTAGAACGGCCGTCGCAGAGCGCAGAAAAGAAAACCTCCGGCTGTAAAACTTTTTCTTATATTGTGTTAGATGTCACTGTGCTCTGCCGGCTACAGAAACCTGATTGAAATTCTAAATCAGTGGCCAATAGATGGCGCTCAAAGGTTGAAAAGCCTTTGCCCAGTTTGCGTAGAAATTGCGAGTCTAGACGATTAAAGTAACAATTAATTCTCAATTATAATTTTCACCGAATACAACAGGAGCTTTATTCGCTGAATTTGTGTGTAGTTTCATTTAATTGCGTTGAAAGGTATTAAATTGGTCACGCATCTGAAATAATTGTTAGTTAAACACGAAGAACTTTAACCGAACATAATTACCTAGTTATGTTTAATTAAACTTTTACAAGAATTAAATACGAAAGGAAACATTTAGTATCCTTGCAAATATCTAAATGCTTATCTTTTTGAGCAAAGAACTTTATCAGTCAAATCTATAAGACAGCTAATCAACCTTATTAGAAAATTAATATATGTATGAACAGACTTACTAACGGGTCGTAGAATCGTTCTAGAACTTATCATTGTATTGAAGTGTTGCCAGACGAACTGGAGGGTATTTCAACTTTAATCGAGTTATGAAACGCATTACGGTTAGAATTGCAGTAGCTCGGATATCTCCTACCAATCCACAATTGGATCTTGATGGGATTACCTAACCCTCTTTGCTAAATCAAGTGCTTAGACGCTGGGATATGCATCGTGGCTGTGTTTATGAGCCTTTGATCATGATCTTAGCTGTCTTGGCATACTGTCTCCTACCCCTCCCTCTTACCTTATTTCTCATTTTCAATTTCTATGTTCCTTACACGCTAAAAGTCTGCGCTCTTCCAATAATCCTCTCTTACTCTGTCCTTCTCATACTTCTGATTTTATTCATTCTTCCTTATATACAGTCTATTCTTCTGTGGAATGCACTACCTCTCGATATCAGGACGGCCACCAATCAATATGCATTTTAAAGATGCGGGATTATTTTCTTAACAAATAGTGGAAGCAGAGTTTTCATAACCCCCTTTCTATAACTTTTTATTAATATATTTTTGGTATGTATTTTGTTAAATATGTAAGTTTATTCTAGTTAGAAGTATAATAATGAATTATATACACTTGTAATAAAACTTTTACTTTGAAAATATTATCTAGTTAGTTTATTTCTTTTTATGCAATATATTAACTTTGAGATGCAGTAACACAATGATTACCACTAAATAATATGATAAAATAGTTTCTGCCAGCTGTTCTGTCAGCTATCTATCTATCTGTTTGCTTGGGATCAGAAATTATTCTACGGCAACGTACCATCTTCCTGGATTACCTAGTATTTTTCTTCAGTAGAAATCCTGTCTGTAAAGAAAGCGTCAACAGTTGACGCGTGAAAACATAGCAGAAAAGATACAGAGAGTAACTATAGCATCTATACTACATATGAATAAAATTGAAGTGTCTGTCTGTGATTTAGAAATAACTATGTTTTCTCAAACAGAAATCTGAAACAGAAACAAACTTTAAAAAAAATTGTCTATCTCTCGTTTCGTTCGGGCTTAATGTCTAAAATGGCTAAACCGACTTTATAGGACTTCCACTGGAAGATAGACTAGGTAAAAGGGCAATAAAACGTAGACTTTTAACACGGAACTCTGACGAGATTAGGATTTACGCGGGATAACCTTTCATTTCATGACATCGCTATCAAAGGGCGTTTATTTATATCACCTCGTCCGATTTCGAATTATATCAATAAACACAACCATGACATTTGTCATTCCAAAAATAGGTGGTTCGTTTAAATGCCAATGCATACGTTTTTAATAAACTTCCTTGCCATTTGGAAGGACTAGGAAATTGCATGAAGAACTTTAAATTAGTCATAAAAAGTAAGCTATACCAGAAACCTTTTTCACAGTTAAAGACTATTGAGGATCTAAAGGCTTGAGTTTGAACTGCTCATCACAAGGGTCAGTAGTGATATTTAAAATTATAATTTACTTGTTTTTCTCTATTTTACACAACTTTTCATTTTTAATACTTTTTTATTATTTTTGATCAGAATGTTTACTTTGCAAAGCGTAATATTATTTTACATTCACAATAATTATACACACATGTATGTGTGTGTAATTATTGTGAATATGTAAACTATTTAGGTCGTTATATTTGGAAAAAATATGATTATCTGGGCTCTAGCAGTTTGAATACTTTTAGCGGTCTATCCAAACGTCCTTATTTTAGTATTGTTCGTCAAATAGTTGAGCTGCTTAATGTTCTAAGTTGAGGTACGTTACCTGATAAATGTTTACAATATCTAGACAGGCCCACTCAAATCTGCGTGCATCTTTCCTCAAAAGATCTCCTGAGAGTCTCAGACAGAAACCAACTAAGTTGTCATATGATTTGACCAGTACAGATTGTATGGACTTTAAAAGAGCGTTTGACCTCTGAGTTTATTTCGGTGTTTCTTATTTTGTTTTATTTGTTTTGTTTTGTTTCTTATTTCGTATTCAGATAGGACACGTGACGTGTAAAAGTGTTATGTAGGTAATAACCAATTTGTAAAATAAATATCATTTACCAAAGCGCATATAGGTCACTACCTATATGCGCTTTGGTAAATGATATTAGGCTGTATATTATTTCGCGCAATTGCTTTTCCTGTAACCATATCGTTAGAAAAAGATACCACTGCACTGTTGTGTATTTATTAGTCTCGTTCTCGATCTCTAAAATTGCAGAACCTATTTTCTGTACGTTATCCTAATTAACAAAGTTCAAATTCCTGGTGATACTTTGACAACCGATGGTTTAGGCTATTTAAACAAAAAATGATAATTTCAAGTTAATAATATTTTGTTTATGGATTTTCCAGTACCAGATGCCCAACGGCTTCGCAACATCAATATAATTACGGATAATTTAGTGTCAGTAATTAATTGTACAATAACATTATGCCTATAAATAAAATAGTGTTATTCAAAATTTAAATCGATCTTGTTAATTATGTTTATATTTAATTATTTATTTATTTATACTAATATTAAAAGCGGAAAATTTTGTTTGTTTGAACGGGCTAATCTTCGAAAGTACTGGGTGAATTTGGATGAAATTTGGTATGGAAATAGTATGAAGCTGCAAAAAGGAGGGTTATGTTTTATCGGGATAAATTTCACGGGAGCGAAGCCCCGTGCGACTGCTAGCTATTCATAACCGGTTAAACCACAGACGGATAGAAAGTGTAAGGACAAGAAACCTTATATTTGTAGCAGAACCCTAAAAAGTACAAAGATAAAATACTTACCGCTTATTCAATCCTCTAAACAACTAATTCAAAGCCTTAATTATCATTCTTTGACTGCAGATGACGGGCGCTGAAGAGGTCTCCCGTAGCGAGCTAATTGGCTTTCTACAATTACAATAACAGTAATTGCAAGCATCGGGAAAGAAAACAATGGACAAAAACAATATCCCTACTAAGATATCCCTTTCAAATAAAGTTGTATTTAAAAGTTTAAGGCTGGAAACAGTGCTTGACCGACAGTCGGCGCTGACCGTCAGTCGGCGTAGCTATATCTATGCAAGCCAATGAATGCGCACTCAGCTACGCTGACGATTTTCACAACCGACGGTCAGCGCTGACGGTCAAAATGTACGGTCAGCGCTGACCGTCGGTCGAGCACTGTTTCCAGCCTTAACAGTATTACAATATGGTTTTCTTGAGCATCTTAACATGTCGATATTTTATCGTGCCTGGGGAAGCACAATAAGCCCATGGTCCCGACTATCATTTGTACATCTTAGATTCTCATTACAGTTAATCGGAAAGGTGGTGGTGGTGGTGCTAGAAGGGATATCGTGTTACCAAGCTACTGATTTGTGGGGTCAAATAGGCAATCAATCCATGTGAAACACTAATACTCTACTAGTAACTAGAAATTGATGTTTAGAATAAGTACACTATCGAATTAGTTTACCCTCATTATGCATACGGCTAAGGAGTGGAATTCCTTGCCGGAGTCTGTGTTTCCCGATAGCTATAACCTAGGGGTCTTTAAGTCAAGAGTGAATAGGTTACTTTTAGATAAACGTGCTCCATCTTCGACCACATCATCACTTACCATCAGGTAAGATGGTGGTCAAACGCGAACCTATTATCAATAAAAAAAATCCTGTAAGAATAGTTTTAGCTGTAGACTGTAAACTGACCCCAACATATTTGAGCAAAGGCTAAACAGATATAACATGGTTTTACTTATAACAGGCACCAGAGTCCCACATGTAGTTAGACCTATCACTGCTAGTTGTAGAACTAGAAACTGGATCTATTCGAAATTTCGAAATTTAAAATGCAATCTCGCAACCTGTCAATCATTTAGTGAATCTTTCAAGTTGTTTTCACCAACGAGCACTATGCCTGCGTCAGCCTGCGTGGTAGGATACGGCCCATTCACTCTCATAAAGGTGGAGAAGGATTGTGTGTTAGCACTGAGAACGTTATAGGCCGATTACGTCATTTTAAGTTTCACTGCAAAAAAATACAAAAAAATATAAGTATACCAAATCTTGTGTTGACTTAGTCTAGATGTAGCAGTCCGAACTAAGTAACGTTGAGAAAATATACAGTTCAATAAAATAGAAACAAGGTATAATTATTTGGTAGGTAAGATTTCGACAGTAGATATATCACAGTGGTATATATCCAATATATAACCACGTAGAACTTTTTTCCGAAGACTGAAGTGTCAGTAACGGTCATGGTCTATTTCTACCGCATCCAGGATCTACGCTCGGTTACATAGTAGTTTGGTTCAGTTTACAGTGCATGCAGCAATGTGAGCAGCAAAAACTTTTATCAGTGCCTAATGACGCAGTGACTTTCACTAGAAGTTTCTTATTCACTGTGCATTCGATCATAGGTCCATACAGCGCAGCAATAGTGTATGCAATTAATCTGACAACACGACTGGCCCAGTGATTGAGCGATTGACTGCTGCACTGCGTGTCGCGGGTTCGTTTTTATGGCTTATGAATAGTTTTTTTAGGGTTCCGTAGCCAAATGGCAAAAAAACGGAACCCTTATAGTTTCGATATGTCTGTCCGTCTGTCTGTCTGTCCGTCCGTCCGTATGTCACAGCCATTTTATTCCGAAACTATTAAGACTATACATGTGAAACTTAGTAGGTAGATGTATTCTGTGAACCGCTTTCCGATTTTAAGAAAAAAATTAAAAAATATTTAAAATAAAGGGGGGTACCCATACATGGAACTAGAACTGAAAATATTTTTGTTTCATGAAACCTATGCGTATGTAGTATCTATAGACAGGCCTTTAAAAATGATATAAGGGTTTCTAAAACCACTTTTTCATAAAGTCAATCGTTTAAAAGATATAAGCTCCCAAAGTGGTAAAATGTGTGTCCCTCCCCCTCAACTTCTATAATAATAGAGTGAAAAATCGAAAAACATATATGTCTGTAGATCTTAATGTAAACTTTCAACCAAAATTAGTTTGAACGAAATCGGGTCAGGAGTTTTTGAGATATAGCATATTTTCTAAAACCGCAAATATAACTTTGTAATTCATACAAACACTATGAAAAACAAAGTTATTTAGCATAGTTGTAAAAATGTAAATAAGCTAGTTTTAAGAATTTTTTAAGGTTTTTTTTATTCGTCAAATAAATATACATATTATATTATATTATTATAGTTACTACGGAACCCTTCATGGGCGAGTCTGACTCGCACTTTGCCAATTTTTTCTAAAAATAACACGATACGATAGAAATTAAAGTGGTGCTCCACAATAAAAACAATTATTATATTTCAAAACAAACGAACGAATAACAAAATTCGTTAATTTTGTTTTTTATTTTGGCGCAGTGGTTGTACGATCGATTGTTATGCTGCATGTCGCGGGTTTGATTCACATAATATTTGTTCCGGGTCTGGATGTTTTTTTTTTATGAACTGACGATACAGAATGAATTCCTAGTGTAGGGCAGTTTTATTAAAAAAAAACAACTGCAACTGTAGCCGCCAGACAATCGCCGAGAAGAATCGAACCAAATCAAGGGCTTTGTATCTCGCAACATTAATCAGAAAATCCCAGCCATGGATTAACAAAATTAGGTAGTTTCTGCTTTTCTAGATTATATGCAAATCACAACACTGGCATCATAATGCAGGTTCCAACAGCTTAGTAAATATTCCCGGTACATTTTGTGTTTCACTTCGCTCCATAAACGTTGTAGTCCAAGTATTAGAGTAAAACCAAACGTAAACCGGTAAGTCCACAGCACTAAACCGAAAATGCGCTCACGTGGTCCTAAGCAAACAAATTGCAATGTATGTAAACAGAGGCGGGTAGTGCCCTGGGCTAGGCACACGGTAGCGATTTTCGTCAATCGCCCGAAACAAAGAACCAGGGTGAATATTAAAGGGCTGTGACACTCGAGCCGGTTTTTCATCAAGCAACAGACACCAGTGTGCCTCTTTCAAACCCTCCTTTTGAGATCCCGCGCAAGATTAGGCACTAGTTCTTATGGTGTGACCGTAGTGATGTAGTAGGGGGGTTTAGTTCTTAAAACAAGAATATATCGATAGATTGGATCCTATCGGATGAGGTGTGAACCAACCTTCCCAGCAGTTTTTTTTTATCACAATTAAGCTACAATCATAGTAAACATGTTCATAAAAAGCTTATAGGTTTTTAGTGGAACGTGGGAGCTTAAGCGTTTTCTAACAAAAGCATCAGCATGAAAACATCGGTCTTATTTATTTGCTCAGGAATTGCATACTTATTATATGCACACATACTTATTATTATACTTTTATAGTATATTAATCTTTTAAACAGCTCAATAAACTTTCGTAACAGATATTTTGTTCTCTTTGTATCAATTAAATATTAATTTACAGACCCATCGCCACCCGCACATCACTAGCTCGTTATTTCACGTCATCACTAGTATAGAGCGGCGCGACGCCCGCCACTCGACGCCGCGATGATTCAGCATTCTCAATCCAAAAGCCTTTTACGATTCCTCTTTCATTCTCACCGAGTGAATTCGACTCGTTCCCACGCAGTTTTGAACGCGACCGTACTAGAAACTATTTGACAGTTGTTGGTTGATGCTCATTTATTCATAGGTTGCCGGATTTGTAGCACGAATTAAGTAAGCGACAACGGAAGTATTTATAAAAATAACTTTATTTGGACAGAGTTACAGCTAAACAGTAATTAACTTAATCTAAACAAATCTTAATCTTATATACTAACTTAATTGCTAGCGTAGTACATACATAGCGTGATCAGGTATGACGCACGTCCTAGATAATTAAGGATGCTGATCAAGCAATGGAACCTTTTGGAAATAAATGCATGTAATACACTTATTAGCTGACAAAGCTAATACTTGTGGATTGGGGTTCCTTAACTCCTCCCCCCCCAAGAGAGAAATTATCCGAAGATGTCGCAGACGGTTTCGGAGAATTTCGACCAAAATTTATAACCCTAAATTTATACAATATAAAGATAATTATTGCTATTATAATAATCACATACTCGAAGATGGTCCATATACTAATTTCTATTGTCACTGTTTGCGTTGTATCGCCTATTTCACTAAATTTTGCACTTTGTAACACTTCTTTCACATCACTGAAGTCCACATTTCTCAGATCCACTTTCTTTGATCTTCTCTGGATGTCCTGTTGCAGTTCTGGCATCTGAATCAATGGTAACTGGAGACTAGCAACTGTAGTGTTTGTGGTAGCGGCAACGATGACTTCGCCTATTTGCGTCTCGCATTGTTGACCAGGAGTCACGATGTATGTCCCAAGGACAGTGTATTTCAGGATTTCTGTATTGCAATTCTCGGTGATGATGAGATTTTCTTCTGAATAGACTAACCAATGGTTGTCGGTTACTTTTTGTATCTTAGTTTTCTCTATTTCAATATGGTTCTGTATGCAGCTTTTGTAGTTGTTCTTCATCAACATTATTTGTTCAATGCAGGTCTCAGTTGGATACTGGGCAAAATTTGTTTCAGAGCAAAGAAATTTGTCGTTTTCAATCTCAGCACATGGGCTTACCACGGGCATGTATTTCAATCTATTCACCATTAGGTAAGGGTATTTAGGTATAATAGTAAAGGTATTTGGGGAATGGAATATAGGAATGGGTATAACCTTGTAATAATTATATGTTTCGTTATCTATTATGGGAACTTCTAAAACAAAAACTAACTTGTTGTTGTTTATGTATGATTTGAGTATGATATTACGTTCTAATTTTAATAAATTACGTTTACTTACTGGATATATTGTTCTAGCATGTTTAGCAATGATTTCTAACGTATTATATAATTCTGTATTGTTAATAATGGATTGGTGCAATGTGTTTAATTTGCTAAAGGCTATAGCCGTCTCAATCTCTTGTATGTTTTCGTAACAAGTTCGAAAGTTACTTAAAATTTGATACATAGTATTCAATATTTGGAAAAGATTGTTAAACCTCAACTCCTGTTCAACTAATTTTTCCATTTCATTGGTATGTAAACCCAAGTTTTTAATATTTGAATTTATTATTTCAGAGTCATTTACTAACTTATCAAAAGCCTTTTGCATTGATGAAACTTTACGTTCAACTACATGCTCTTTATTTTGTATCATTTGAATTTCCCTATCATATTTAATTGCATCATCTTCATCTAAATTTCCAGAAATTGCTTTTACAAATGATCCTAATGGATTGAACAATGCTCGCTTATTTCTATAATGAAAGGGTAAGATTTGAAAAAATCTGTCCTTAGTTAGTTTAACTAGATATTCTATTTGATTTTCTATTCCTACGGTTTCATTATTGACTTTATTTTCCTTAATTTTCGTTTTTAAGTTATTAAAACCCCGAATGTTATTATCTATTTGTAATCCTAGTGATTCTAAATCTATTGTTTTATATATAGTCCAATAACTATTCCTCTTCACTGCTACTCCCTTCTTTATCGCTGCTATCCCCGGATTCTGACCGAGGTTTTGGAGGTCCAGCGTGAATGTTGGCACTATTAGTACCAGAAGTACCAGGCACGATCTGTGGAGGACGTTTTACATTCTTTAACGCTACTCTTGTTTTCCTTTTCTTTACTTCTACTGGCACTACATTTCTTTCAACTTCACCTATTACTTTCGCTTTTTCGTATCGCGGTTTTTCTTTAGCTTTTCTAATCCTAGTGTCTTTCATATAGATATTATCGTCTGTCTCAAGTACCGGTGTCACTTCACCACCTTTTTTATTTATCACTTTAATTTTATCGGCTTCTAATTTTTCTGTTATGAATGCATAAAGTTTTTTAAGGCGTTTTCTATGATCTAGCAATAGTTTTTGAGTTAAATTCTTTTCTCTATCCACGTTAAATGCGTTATCTGAATAAGTGTGACCGAATACTAATTCAAAAGGCGTAAAATCTGTTGCTGAATGAATGGTGTTGTTATACGCCATGATAGCATAAGTCATAACGGATGCTGCATCTATATCGCTCTTATCGTATTTTGCTATACGGTAAATCTCAATAATGGTAGAATGAAACCTTTCTACTATTGCCATTGAACTGGGATTATTTGGAGTCCCTATGTGAAGTTCAATTTTGTATAAGCATAGCATTTCTTTAATCAGAGCATTATTGAATTCTGTACCGGAATCACAACTAATTTTCCTAGGTACCCCATACATGCTGAAATACTTAATTAATGCCCTAACTATCTCCGGTGTACTCCTATTTGGTACCTCTATGGCTTGTGCTATCTTACTAAATGCATCTACTATAGTTAAATAATATTTCCCTTCTATATATAATAAGTCCATAAAAGCTTCCTGAAAAGGACCATCCTGTGTTTGTGTTAATTGAATGTGAGGTTTGATCGGTTTTCTATCGTATTTCATGCGTTTACATGTTTCACAAGCGTTTATGATTGCCGTAACTGTCTCCTTCATGTTTGCCCACCAGTAGTGTCTTTTAAGTTTGATTAAAGTTTCTTTAATACCTCTATGACAAGTTTTCCCGTTGTGATATTTCAAAATAACTTCCTTTTGATCTTCTTCTGATTCTGTCAAGTTTACAACTCTTTCTGTACACTCTATTAACTGAACTGAATCCTTTTTAAATAGTTTAATTACCATGTTTGAAAATGTTTTTCTAAAAGATGGATGTTCAAAGTATATAAAGTGCTTATGTTTTGGATCTATATACTCTTTCAAGAAGTCTTTAACTAATGTATCATTATTTGTCGGTAAGTGAACTTCGAGAATTCTCTGTTTTTTATTAGAAATATCTTTTACATCTAATTTATTTTTAAACCATGAATGTACTAAAATCTGTTTTGGTTTCGTATCGATAGCTTCGTTTAGAATAGGAATACCTTCGTGTTCCCTATTTGAAACCGAATTGGCTGTGACCCCATCATCAGAATCCGAAAGTTCTATCGTTTCTATTGGATTTCCGAGATCTTGCAGTTCATTTTCTATTATTTTTTGTATTTGCTCCTGCCTGTCTCCTACATTTACAAATATTGAATCTAAATCGTCGTCAATCGCATTAATCTTAATCCTAGATAAAGCATCTGCATTCGTGTTTTGAGGACCTTTCTTATACTTAATTTCAAAATCGTATTCTTCTAACCTAAGCCGCCATCGCGTGAGCTTACTATTGGGCTCTTTTAATGAATACAGCCATGCTAATGGTCTATGGTCTGTAAATATGGTAAACTTATTACCATACAAATACGGTCGAAAGTGCTTAACTGCCCATATTATGGCTAATAGTTCCTTTTCGATAGTGCTGTATTTTACTTCTGTATCACTCAAAGTCCTACTGGCATATGCTACAGGCTTATCTGAGCCTATTGTCCCTTGTGATAGTACAGCTCCGATTGCAAAATTGGATGCATCGGTGGTTAAGATAAAAGCTTTACTAAAGTCAGGAAATTGTAACAAAGGTGCATTTGTTAAAAGTTTTTTACACGTCTCAAAGCTTTCTTTATATTCTTCGTTAATAATAATTTTACGACCTTTCTTTAAGCAGGCTGTTAATGGTCTAGTTATTTTGGCAAAATCTTTGATGAATTTCCTATAATATCCGATAAGCCCTAAAAAGCTTTTAATCTGTGTAACCGTTTCCGGCATGGGATATCTAAGAACAGCATCTATTTTATCGTTATTTGGCTTCAAACCCTCACTCGTAATAGTATGCCCTAAGTAAAGTACTTCCTTTCTAAGAAAATGTGATTTATCTAGTTGTACTTTCAAATTTGTTTGACGGAACCGGTCAAAAACTGCCCTAAGTTTTTCTACATGTTCAGGCAAACTTTTAGAGAAAATGATGACATCATCAAGATATACTAGGCAATGTAAGCCTTGAAGGCCTCGTAAGACGTTATCCATTGCTCTTTGAAAGGTTGCAGGTGCTGTCTTTAACCCAAATGGCATTCTGTTAAATTCGTAATGTCCTGAAGGTGTACTAAACGCGGTTTTAGCTCTATCTTGCTCCTGGACTTCTAATTGATGGTATCCACTAGCTAAATCGAGGGTTGTGAAGTAGGTACTGTTACCTAACATGTCAAATAGATCGTTAATATTGGGCAAGGGATATTTATCATCAATTGTAATTTCATTAAGCCGTCTATAGTCGACTACCATCCTCCATTTTTGTTGACCTGATGCATCTAACTTTTTCGGCACCAAATGTACGGGGGCACTCCAGGGAGAATGCGATTCCTGGATAATGTTATCCCTTAACATTTTCTCTACCTGACTCCTGATTTCTTTTGTTTGAATAGGAGGTAACCTATGTGCCTTAATGTTTATTGGGTCTTCATTTTTTGTTCTTATTCTATGTTTAACCTGATTTGTGAAGGTTAATGGGATATTCTCACAATAAAATATATCTTTGTATTCCCTACAAAGTCCCTCAATAGCTGTACGTTCTTCTGCGTTCATATGATCTAACTGTAATTTTTCTAAATTTTTTGTTAATAATCTGTCTGCTTCGATATTATTATCCATAAAATTAATACTAACAGATGGGTTCTGTATGTATGGTTCTACTTGAAAAGGCTCTGTAACTACTAAGTCTCTAGTTTGATTACTGTAATTCTGAATAATAGTTGTTGCGTAGCCTTTAACACACGTAACTAATGCGGCGGGCATTCGAATCCCTTCCGTAAACTGTGTAAAATCTAACACGGCTTCTCCGTCCAGTAAGTTAACTGGAAGTCTTACTCTAAGTTCACTACGAGATGGTAGATTATATACCTCTCTCATAGGTGGTGAATATACAATGGGAATATCAGTATTTTTTAAATGTAATATCTGAGTTTCCATATTAATCTTTGCCTGTAATTGCTTCAGCAAATTACTACCTATTAACCCGTCATACCTATCGTCAACACTGTAGACATAAAACTTATGGAACTCTTTACTACCAAAGGTAACCGGTAATGGGATAATTGCCGTTTCACTATGAACGCTCGATGCGTGAGTGCTAACAACTTCGAAGGGTTCATACTGTAAATAATTTTTAAAATATTTGTTTGCTACATACGGGCTTATAAATGACCTAACACTCCCCGTATCTATCATAAAAACTGCTTTTAATTCTGGTATAACTATATGTGGTAAATTTAAGCGTTTATTACAGTTTATTTTTATTCGTTCTCTAGTGTAGAGGCCCTTATGCAAAAATTTCCCGCCCCGTTTTCTTCAGGGGGAAATTCCTGACACTCGTATGAGTTACTTGCACTTTGTTCATTATTAGTAGAACTATTTGTGTAATTAACGCGTCGCGAACTTGCAGTACGCATGGTGACGTCAGTATTCGTACCCGACGTAGATGCTTGCGCTGCAAAAGTCGGCATGCCCGGTGCATTTGCCGCGAACTGTTGGTTCTGTTGTGCAAGCGGAAAAGATGACCTACTTGACTGTGGTGACGAATTATTGTTGTTTATACGATTAAAACTATCTTGGTTATTTTGAATATTATTATGTTGCTTTAAATGTCTGAACTGACGCGAATTGTTCGGTGTAAATATGTTGTTTTTCGCGTTATTCGGTACATGTGTACTCGATATGCTATGCGTATTATTCTCTTGACTATTAGAATCAGATAAATTTTGATGATTAAAGAAATGAGGTCTGTTAATTCTATTAGAATTACGTCTATCGTTGGTTTTAGAATCATAGACCGCCTGGAAGTTTTGTTCTTCCAGAACTACTTTTAACGCGTCCTCTAAGGTTGTTACGTCGCGCAAACGAACTAATCTAACTAGAAATGGTGGTAAATTAAACAAGAAAACATTCATCGCTCTGTTACTATAAATTATTTGCTTTGCCTTACGTAGAGATTCATCAATGATAGTTTCTGATATTTTAGCGAATAAAACACTTCTCATCTGCTGTATTCTATGACAAAAATCTAAGTAACTTTCACCCTTATTTATTCTACAAAACTCTAACTCCATTGCTAAACAATCCTCTGTGCGTGGGTCACCGAAGTGTTGGTTTAACAACTTCTTCAGCTCATCCCACGTATCTATAGAGTCTCTTTCGCCTACCAAACTGGCAGCTTCGCCTGATAACCTACTTGTTACGACGTGGAATAAGTATTCGTTTTGGGCTACAGTTCCTTGGAACTTAGACAGAATGTATTCACATTTTTTTATGTATAACGGTAACATTCTAGCGTCGCCACTGAATATTGGTATGATGTTAACCATTTCCTGTGGGACACGGGTTACGTTTTCCATTGTAAAAAGTTATCAATAACAAAGAGAGAAAGAAAAGAGAAAAAAAAAATTACACCAATGTGCTGCTAAAATAACACTATTCTAAAATATTAATACAACTAAAATCTATGCAAATATTATTACGGCGTTGTCCAATCCCTAATAATACACACACATAGACTTATTACAAGGTTGGGATGTAAATGGAAGAGCTGAGAGGAAGGTGAAAAAGATCTACTCACAATTCCGCAGCTAGCTTCATGCTCCCTGAATTACTGCTGTGGCTGGTCCTCCTCCGTTACTCGAAGTGGCTTCTTAATGAATTTATTTGTTCGGCGATCTCTGCTAAACCGTAGACACGGACGTCGGCTGCTTCTCGTAGAATTGTATACACGGCAGACTGACTACAGAGATCCTACCGGCTGCGCCAATTAAGTAAGCGACAACGGAAGTATTTATAAAAATAACTTTATTTGGACAGAGTTACAGCTAAACAGTAATTAACTTAATCTAAACAAATCTTAATCTTATATACTAACTTAATTGCTAGCGTAGTACATACATAGCGTGATCAGGTATGACGCACGTCGTAGATAATTAAGGATGCTGATCAAGCAATGGAACCTTTTGGAAATAAATGCATGTAATACACTTATTAGCTGACAAAGCTAATACTTGTGGATTGGGGTTCCTTAACTCACGCTTTGATTTTTCCTTAGACCAGGATATTTTCTGATGTCTCGGAGTCATTGATGCTTATTTATCCTATTTTGTTAGCTTTGGAGAATTGTTTTGTTGCTATGGTTTCTTAGTTGCTTATTGGCCGTATACAACTTAAATTAATAAAAGATAAATATCGAGCGGCTGATCTGAAAGTTAATAAATATTATTCTAGGTTTCCGATGTCGGAACATGTTAATATAGAATCAAACTATTTCAAAAAATCAAGATACATTGCGCGTTGAATCAAGGATCGAACAGTTCCTTGTTTGTTCTAAAAAGATAAAGAAAAAACTGTGCTTTCATGAAATCTCCCGAACCGTGACGAAACGAAAAATTTTCCACGAAAACTTTTCAGTGGAAAGCTTTACAATAAAAAAACTCTGCAGCCAAAGAATAGCCCTGGTTTTGTAACAAAGTACAGCAAATTGGCCGAATTGGACCATTCTGCAGTGTTAAACGAACTTTGTTACATTACAAAGTTTTACACTGACCGAGCAATTTAAGTTGCTGACTTACTATTCACTGAAATCCGTCTTAACTGGACCATAAACGGTTTTAACAGTTTATTTAACGTTATTGTACCTATTATGTTTTTATTCTATCCACAGAATGAAATACGTGCAAAAAAATTGGAAAGATTTGTTTATTATTTTACATTAATTTAAACTTTATACAACAAGAGCGGACTATATGCTTTATGCATTCACTACTAATCAACCATGGGTGAGAAAAGATAGCATGGCAGGTGCATAAAACACGAAATGATTACAGATATAAATATCAATCTAAAATTACTTGAAAATATATTTACCGCAATACATAAATATATTTTTCTTGAGTTATTAAAAGGAGTCGATGAGACAACTTTGCTATATGTGGCAATTTTCGCTTAAATGACTCACTGATAGCCATCCTGATCGAGAGGAATTGCATTATATAGAAGAATAGATTAAACATAAAATAAAGAACGAACAATACGGGAAGAATGCCAAGGTAGTAGGAAATAGTGAGAAGAAGACAGATATTATTAATTTGTATGTATTAAGACATGGAGTAAAAAAAAAAACAAAAATACTTTGCTGTTTGCTACAGATCTGTCTTGTGATATCAGGACAATAATGTGATCATGGCAAAAGAAATATAATTGTCGTACATTTTTCTGTTATCAGGGGGAAATCTTCATGAGGCGTCTGAACGTTTGGGAAAAAAAAGGAAGTGCGGAATTTATACCTCACAAAAACCACGCTGATGATCACCATCAACACATAGAACCGTTAGCTCCCGTTAGCTCCTAAAAGAGCACTCCGGAGCCCCCTCTGTGGTACGCCCGTCAGGGCTTATCCCTGAGGAGACTGTAAAGGGGTCTTCACTGTACCACCGTCTTCCCTGGGATCACTCGATGGGTGAACAGACTCTTCACTCTTAGCCCGTGACTCCAGAGACCCACCTGACCCAAAGAATACGGGCGGGGATTTCGGCGTGTTAGGCGTCTTTCAAAATTTTTTTTTTTCAAAATTCATTTATTTTGTGAACACAGGGTACAATGATCTTATGTATATGTGTATAGTGTTTGGTCCAACCTATATTCCGCCGACAGGCATACAAAATAGTGATGCTAGGATCAAAATTAAATAAAATAAAAATAAAAAAACAATGTCAGCAAATAAAATTGACAAAAGTTAAATAAAACAGTACAAAAAGATAAAGCAATGTCAACAATATTATAGTCGTCAAAATTAATTCAATTAAAATAGTCTAAATGTCATAAAAAAATACAATGTCAGCAGAGATTAGAATTGTCAAAACTTACAATTGCATTATAATAAAATAAAATAAAATAATAACAAAATAATAATTCCAAAATTATGATTAATTAAATTTATCATTCAGAAACTGGTCTAATGTGTAATAGGATTTTTGCGTCGACTCCACGACAACGCCTTCTTCTCTGAGCAGGGTCGGCCCTCTCACGATCTCGCTCCTATATGTATATAATATTCGTACCTACACAGCTTCACACAATTCTGTCTCTGAAAAGAAATAAAATAAAATTACCTGTATCAGTTTTATGGCCAATAAAAAACGACCATTTTATAATGTACTTACTTACATCACAAAAGTAAATAAATGATATCGTATAAAAACCTTATCAGCTCACAAATATTATTTAAGTACGGCCATTTCACAAGTTATATTGAAATACACTACCTGTTCAGGGCCGGATTAACCATTAGGCGGAGTAGGCAACTGCCCCGCATCAACTAGGGGCCCAGGCCCAGTGCACGCACCAAGAAAACATGTTTCTTCGAACGAGAATTTAATGTGCATGTGAACTTAGGGACCTGACTGCTATCTCACAAAATACAAATCGTTAGATTTAGTAGTAGAATTAAAACAATTTTAGAACAAATCTGGGAATAAGTCCTACTTCCTATCCTACTTCCTACTAATCCTACTAATATTATAAATGCGAAAGTTTGTGAGGATGGATGGATGTTTGTTACTCTTTCACGCAAAAACTACTGAACGGATCTGAATGAAATTTGGTGAGTGGATAGTTGACTGCCTGGAATAACACATTGGTTACTTTTTATCCCAGAATTCCCACGGGATCGGGATATACGCGGGAAAAACCTCCCACGCGAACGAAGTCGCGGGCAAAAGCTAGTAAACAAATATATTAAAAACCCTTAATGCCCTTAATGTGCGTTTCCTCAGTTCACACAGGATTTGGTCAGTCAAAGTAAGAAAGGGGCCCCGAGTATGCCTTAGGGCCTCTGACAGGGTTAATCCGGCTCTGTACCTGTTTATATTTTAACTATCTACAGCAAAGCAAAAATGGCATCGCGTAATACTGTAAAACTTTTCTTTAAAGCTGTTTGTGTCAGACACAATTTTTTCTTCAGCTTAGCAATTTTCCCAACTATGTCGGGGCCGGCTTTATTCTAAGCGAATACAGCTGAGCACTTGTGTTGTAAATGGAGCGACTGCCTATCTGACCTCCACAACACTATAGGTATAGGTAACGCCAAATAACTTGGCAAGAGTCGTTCAATGCGCAGAAGTCGATTTTTAGGTGTCAGCGGTTGTCAGCGGGACGCGGGGTATGACGTAGCGCCGCTCCGAGCGCGCGATTGGTGCGTCAGTAGTTCTCGTTCAATTTGCTCCCGAATACACTTGCGTACACGAAAGTTGTACCCTTTGTTTTTGTTACAAGTTGTTGTTTTAAATTTATTTTTTGTTACCTTGATTACAATGCCAGGACCAAATACGCAGACTATTAAAACGTCAGAAAGAACAGTTAGATACTATAGTTAAGGAAGGTTCAAATTCCGAATTCGTCACTGTCTTTAGGACAGCAGGAAAAAAGAAGAATAAAAGGGGTAGCAATTTTATTAACTAATTGTGACGACGAGAACATATTATTTTTAATGTTTTTTTAAATACATTTTTTCACTTTTATATGTATTTATGTATTATATCTATTTTATTTATAATACCGAATTAACGAATAAATTCCTCTTCATTCTTTAACATTCTTCTGAACAGATATGATTAAAAATAAATGATGGAAATAACCATAGAATAATGGCAAGCAGTAAAGGTGACCACTTTTTAATTCCACTAAGTGCACGATGCGCGAACTTACCCCCACTACGCCAAAACCTTGCCAAGTTATTTGGCGTCATCTATAACACAATACCAATTGGCAAGACTGGTATGAGATATTGTGGATTCCGACTTCAAAGATGTACAAATAACAGCCGGGACAAACGGTTTAACGTTCTTTTCGAATCTCGTAGTAAATTAGTAACTCAAACACAAATTGAGCTTGGCATGCGTTGCCTAACCTTGGAGATTAACCCATGTCATACCACATGACATGGGTCAATCTACCACACACGCACACACACACACACACATGTGTTACATGTAAAAGTTAAGGATGTAAAATGGCCCAGAAAAAATAAAACTTAACAAGCACCACATCGTGAATTTATTTTAATAAAAATGTAAGCATCAATCAGTCTAGTAAAAGGTATGACGCAAATGAAAAATGGCAATTGCCATTAAAATGTAAAGGCACAATGGTAGCACGCGACGTTCGTAATTACAACGTTTAACTTACATCAATCATCGGACGGATCTTCGCTCCGTTTTTATTGCGATCCGTTTTATCCTTGTTTTATGTTTTGATAGAGTATCATGAGACAAACAAATATTTATCAATATATTTTTGTTTAATCTGATTGATCTGTAAAAGATTAGTCTTAATTCTATATTAAATAATAATCAAGTCCTATACTTTTACTATTACAGGTAAGATAAATTTTTCCTTTTGTTACTCTTTCACGGAAAATGCTCCGCATATTGTAAATCTTGCTGGTTATATAGGTTAGTATCACATTTAATTTATTGTAAAATTAATTATATATGACGCTCGCAGCCTTAAAAAAAGTAGTAATATTTTATTAACAACTTACCTTATAAACATAACTTATGGAAGTAAGTAATCACCTGAACATAAAAATCCTTTATACTAGATTTAAGGTTCAATGTTATAGACACCTATCTAGCTCAAAATTGTAAGTACCTACCATATGTATGTAGGTCGAGGGCCTCAAACGCAGGTGTTAACTCAAGAGAGATCTTTTGAGTTATGCGCCCGTCAAAGGGTTCGCACTAGTTCGCACTATTATAGTACTGTTTAGAGCAGTGATGGCACAGTGACACAAGGACGCAGGAGTTACTGACTAAAAACCAACTCTGCTCCTTCATTTGTCCTGGAACGCGGTTTTTAGTCAGAGGGAAGAGTCATTTGGTGATTTTCCCACCCAGTAAAAATAAAAAAAGGGTGGCACTAAAATACGTAATGTAATTTATAGATGGTGGATAAAAGCTTATTCTCTAGAGGTATTCCCACGTCTTATTGAACACTAAAACTAATTGACCAATGGCATGGTTACAATAATAATTATAGCCAATTATTGCCCAACTGAAAGTACAAAAGCCTTTCCTATCTCAAAGAAGCCATAGGCATTGATCACTACGCTTGGTGGCGTCACAAATATCGGAAAATAATGTAAACTGAGAGCAACTCTAAGCTATCACTTTTCCTATCCTCTGAAAGAATCAAATACCATTTCTACGATGGAAATGTGTTGTTGGAACTTGGAAAATGGGTTCGAGACGAAAGAACCTTTTATTTTGATATACCTCTTTGCTTATTGCATATTTATGGAACTTTTCATACATTCCTTACAACAATCTTTTAGAAAAGAGACGGAAAAATAAATGAAATTGTAGTTTGCTGTGTTGTGGTTCAAAATAAAAACCGAGAAAAGTAAACATGATTCCCACATAAGAAGGGTATGCTTAATTCGTTTCTTACATTATCCAATGAAACAAGTCGCACGTTTTATTGGGTTATCCAATCAATAAAAATTTAAGATAAACATTAATGCATTGTCAACAAAATTTAGTAGTGGGACTTGTTACGTCTGTAATAAATAAAACAGAATAATAATGTAATAAATGGACCAGCCAGTTCAAAGTACCGTCTTCTTTTATGTTTATACAAAAAAGAAAGACGGTACTTTTTGTTTAATGCCCATCACCAGTAGTGGCTCTTCCCATACCAGCACACGGATCATACTGGGCGAGAGATACACAATCTTGCGCTTGAATTAAATCTCACTCAGCTGGTACAGGGAGCAACGAGGGTGCAAAGAAGAAATCGTAACCGATTTCTTCACCGTTAGGTTGTTCCGACCACTGTCTGGTGAAGTCTGTATCTGTCTACTCTCTGCCTGATCCTAGCCTTAAAGGCACTCGGCGGGTTTGGCGATACAAGTCAGCGGATTGGGATGCCATGCGATCTTTCTTTGTATATTATCCTTGGCAGCCTACTTGCTACTCTTCAAATGATTCATCGTCGTGTGCAGATGCCGCGGCGGATTTTTTGCGACAGGGGATGGAGTACTACATTCCGTTCTGTGACCAAACATTGTCCGGCAAAGCTCGACCTTGTTTTGGCACCGAATGTGATCGCGTAGAAGCGCTTACACACGTGGCATCCCTAGCATGGGTCAATGCTCGAAACTACAAAAACAAATGACTTGGATCAGAAGAAGAGATCCTTCAACAGGGCTGCCAAGTCCTGCAGGAAGGTTTTGCGAAGAGCTCGGTTTGACTAGGTTCGCCGAATTGGAAACAAGCATGCTTTATACCCTGCTAGCAACAAAGAGTATTGGTCCCTCGCAAAGTCGGTCGAATCGAACTTCTGTCGCCCCTCACTACTCAAACCACTGCTCAAACCTGACGGGTCTCTGGCACACTCCGCTGAGGAAAAAGCAAACTTGTTTAACGCTCTTTTTGTGCACGTCTGGATAGTAGTTGCGCTCACCCTCCTGATGCTCCTATTGGATGCGAGACGTGTATGACGGATATTCGCATACATCAGAAGGACGTCCGTAGAGTGCTGCGTAATCTCGACGCGGACAAAACTAGTGGCCCCGACGCGATACCAGCAATTGCTGTTAGGCCTCAACTGTCTCTGTTCTTGACTCACATGTTTCACCTCTCACTAGAGACTGGAAAGGTGCCGAAAGCATGGAAGCTGGCTAATGTGTAGCCTCTGCCCAAAAAGGGCAGTCGTGCCGACCCGGCCAACCACAGCCCTATCTCAGTCACGTCAATACAGCTTTCGCAAAAACCGTTCAGCTGGACACACATCGAAATGGATGCTCAATCTGTATCAAGCCCAGGTTCGGTCGTGTATGGAGTACTGCTCTCATCTTTGGGATGAATCTGCCAAATATTAACTGGACGCGCTTGAGTCTATCGAGAAACGGGCCAAGAGACTCATTGGCAACGATTCACTAGTCGAATCAAAGCTCCAGAGCCTTGAACATCGACTACGAGTTGCAAGTCTATCGATTTTTCTATCGGTAACATTTCAGGGAGTGTGCGATGGAATTACACAACCTAATTCCACCAATCCCGTTCCATCATTGGATTACAAGACAAATGGCGATGCGCCATCGTTACATGGTGGACATCCCACCCATACGCACAAAACGTTTTGTGAATACTTTCATTGTGCGTTCGGCTAAGGAGTGGAATTCTGCCAGAATCTGTGTTTCCAGATCGCTATAACCTGGGAGTCTTTAAGTCAAGAGTGAATAGGTTACTTCTAGGCAAGCGTGCTCCATCTTCGACCACATCAACACTTACCTTTAGGTGAGATGAAATAAAAAAAAATATACATAATGTCAAAAGAAAAAATACGTGTTCAGTATTTTTTTATTGTTTATTTATATGTAGGTATATATTTTATTCTTGTCTCGTCGGAGGTAAATAGGTACTCTAAAAGCAAAATATTTATATAACAACGGAATTATAAACTAACATAATATGTTTGAACGAAAATAGTACTCGAATGATTTTATGTGACGTGATGGCCAATTCTCGTAGCTAAAATCGCTTAAATCGGCGACAATTAATAGAATATACTTTAGTACGCACCAAAACCAAAATATCTATTTCTCTAATACACAAATTTAATATTATGAGTACCTAGGTTTAATGGCGGTATTCACGCCATTAAAATGATTACGGATATGTCTGTTTTCTTGACCTCTCCAAAGCTTTTGACCTCGTGTCATATGATGTGCTTTGGAGAAAGTTGAGGGACAGGGGTGTACCTGTGACCATACTCAATGTATTGAAATATTGGTATGGACACCAAACGAATTTTGTGAGGTGGGCTAATACACTCTCTGAGGCGTATAGGTTGGAGAGCGGGGTGAGACAGAGGGGATTGACATCTCCCAAGCTCTTCAACCTATATGTGAATGACCTCATCGTCGAGCTCAGCAGCAGGCATGTCGGGGGCTCAATAGACGGTGTGAGTATCAATAACATAAGCTATGTGGACGATATGGTGCTGCTGAGCCCGACGGCGAGGGGTCTCAGATAGTTGTTAAAAGTGCGTGAAGCCTATGCGAATGTCCATAGCCTATTTTATAATGTTAAGAGTGAGTACATGGTCTTCAAGGCCAACGGTGAATGTCCTGATCTTCCTCAAAACATTACCCTTAATGCCTTGTGCATAAATTGTGTTGTGAAATTTAAATACCTGGGACATTTTCTTACCGACAGCCTTGAAGACGATTTAGATATTGAGAGAGACCGCAGGGCTCTAGTAGCGGTCAGAGGTAACATGCTGGCCCGCAGATTCTACCGATGCTCTGATGATGTTAAAATATTACCCTAAATGGCTTAAGTTAACCCTTTTCAAGGCATATTATCAGAACTTTTACACGGGGAATCTCTGGGTTAGTTACACCAAAAGGTCGCAGGATTCCCTGCGTATCCAATCCATATCCATACTAATATTTTAAATGCGAAAGTAACTCTGTCTGTCTGTCTGTTACCTTTTCACGCTTAAGCCGCTGAACCGATTTAGATGAAATTTGGCATGGGCATATTTTAGAACCCTGGAAAGGACATATGATAATTTTTATCTCGATATAAGGTTCCCATGGGACAGTTTTCGAATTACACGCGGACGCAGCCGTTGGCAAAAGCTAAATTAAATTAAAGAAATTTGATTTTTATAGTTGGTATGGGAATAGTTTAGGACCCTGGGAAAGACATAGGATTGTTTTTATCCTGATATAAGGATCCCGTGGGATAGATTCCGAATTGCACGCTGACGCAGCCGCTGGCAAAAGCTAAATTATATTTGATTTTTTAATTTTGTATAATATTTTTTTTGGTTTAGGACCCTGGGAAAGACAAAGCATACATTTTATACCGGAAATCATCACTAAAGGATGTAAAAAGGGTGTTGGAATTTCGTATAGGGAATCAACTATGTCCCCGCACTCCCCGCACACATAATACACTTAGACCGCTAAACCGATTGAGATGAAATTTGGTATGAAGATAGTTTTAGACCCTGGAAAAAACATAGGATAGTTTTCATCCCGGAAATCATCCCTTAAGGATGTAAGAGGGGTGTCAGAACTTTGTATTCCCCCCTCCAAATTCATTCAAATCGCGTATTCAAGAACCACTCATAACTTTTTTTTTAAACTACACAACTGCATGTAGGCTATACAAATCTTTGTTTAGGGCTAGGGTCGAACCCAGGTTATGCACCAGTCAACCGTTACGCCAACCGTGTCGTTTAAAGTTTAACCAATCAAGTTAATATACAAATAATTTCTATTTTTTGTAAGTAGGTGGGTACTGACACTTTTATCTACTTTTGTATATCATATCTAGGTATTAGTCTATACTTGCAGATTAATAGTAGACACATAAAATACGTAAGTAGGTATCTCAGAGATAAATTAAATACTAACTCTCTATCTGTTTTTGGGGATAGATGAACCCTGGTGATGGATTTTTTTAAATATTAAATTGCGTTTTTAACCACCCAAAAGGGTGTACCGATTGGCAACAAGAATTATTGACAAAGTGTAAATTAACGCGGGCGAAGCTGCGGGCAAAAGCTAGTATAATAATATTTTCAGGATGATGTTGGGCTGGTTGGACACCGCACTATTTCACACTGATGGTTTTCATGCCATTATTCGCAAGTAAAGGGCATCCCTGCCATGCAGATTGCCTGACAGCTGCAACATGATCCTGAATACCGTAGCGGACAAGGTGTCATCCCCATTATGGAAATCCCTTATTATGAGGGTTAAATAATAATTTGTAATAATTATAAGAATGTGCGTGTTCAATTTATGTGTTTTTATTTATAATTGTATAATATAAATTATACAATTGTACAGACACCAGCAGATGAAGCTACCCGAAACTGTCAAATTTTCCCAATCAACCTTGAACCTAATTCCTTTAACACTCCAATAGTCGCGCGTTCTACCATTGTAGAACGCGTGTACATTTTGTTGAATTTTGTCGCAAGTTGAAGGTCACTCACGCACACATTCTTAGTATTCCTCTATTACTAGGCAATAAACAATAGTAGTGTCCTTGCGGCGATGGACGCGGCCGCATGTCTGTGAAATTTGGCGCCAAAAGTGAATTTCTACGATTGTAGAGCGCGCGACCACTCGCGTGACATTTTTCTCGTAAGTTGCCGTTCATGTTTTTTGTTGTAATAATGTTTAATACCTTTTTATTTATTGTTATATTTATTTATTTTGATTGTTATTACATGTACAACTTATTGTAAGGTTAGTAGTAACAAGAGTGGTCCTTTTTTTCAAAGAAATGGCTTCGCGCAGTGGAGAAGAGAGAATTAGTAGATGGCTGGAGGGAGTAGACACTGATCCTAGTGATATAGCAGAGATTGACCCTGAAGATCGATTATTAGATGAGAACTGGTTGGAAGAATCTCAGCACGATACGGATATTGGATACGGATATTGTGGACAAAATGTGCGGTTCTTACGACGACACAAGGAGTCCACCAGGAAGCTTTGTTACCTATATATGTAACAAGTGGATTTGTCCCGACCATCAGGTTCTTCTTTGTCCCGACTGTGCCAAAAACGAAGAAATGGAGGTGAAAGACATGACTGATTAAGAAATATGAGACTTATAATGTTTAGAGCAAAAATGTTGCGTTTATTTTTTGTTATTTTCAAAAAGGCTGTTTTGTAGTTCCTAATATGTTCAAATATGATTGTTTTGTTTGTTTTAGCTTTATAATAATAAAGCTTATCTCAATATTTTTTTATTTATGAAACTTTGCTTTAAAACTCCATAATTAAATATGTTCTACAAATGTAGAGCGCGCGACTACTAACGTCCCAAATAGAGGCGCGCCTACTGGAGTGTTAACAATAACGTTGAAAATCTATTAAAGGAATTTGACAGATTGTTGTAGCTTGATGTGCTGGCGTCTGTACATAAAAACTGTGTATAATTTATGTCTTTGTGTATGATAATTTAATTTTAATAACGATTATGAACTTCGACATTTTTCTAATTTATATAATTTTAAACAATGTATATTATGGATCCTTATGGACATCTGAATTAAATGATTTTTATTTTTATTTATTATAGAATCAATATTCAAAACTCAACAAAATTTTGGGAAATAGAACCCTTTTTTCGGTGGGAAAATCATCTAATGACTCCTCCCGGTCTGGTTGGAGTAGAAGAGAGTGTCAGACTTCTACTGACTAAAAACCCACCCTGTTCCTTCACTGCTCTTACGTTTCGCGGCCATGTTATCTCGTGAAAACTTTCCCGCTACCCCGAGAAGCGCAGATTGCGCAATTTCCTGCCGACTGCTACTAAAACTGCGCTTGCCCAATCTCTTCTTCTCCCTATCCTTGACTATGCTGATGCAAGTTATCCAGATCTAACTGAAGTGCAGCTAGATAAGCTTGAGCGACTCTAAATTTTTTGTATCAGATTCATATTTGGTTTGCGCAAATATGATCATGTTTCTGAGTTTCGCACTAAACTCAAGTGGCTGCCTATCCGCCTTCGCCGGAATGCACATATTTTATCATTACTCTACAGTATTTCCTATTATCCCTTTTACCTCAAAGAACGTTTTAAGTTCCTTCATGACACACATGTTAGAGATTTGAGATTATCAGAGAATTTGAGACTTTTGAAGCCTACGCATTCCACAAAATTTTACGACCAGTCGTTTACGGTGCAAGCGATTCGGTTGTGGAATGGATTGCCGGTGTCAATAAGACAAGCTCAGTCACTCGCTGTTTTTAAAAGCTCGGTTGCCAATCATTTTCTTTCAAATTTATGATTATTTCTTTGTTTTTCTCCACACGATGTTAAAGAACACATTATATATTTATTTATTTTATGTACTTGTATTTATATATATATATATGTAGGAATGGAACGCGACGGTGCATGAAATGTGTGAAAGAGACAGAAGTATAAGTGTGAGTGAGACAGGTGATGTATGCTTGAGATGACGTGAATGTATAGGAAGAGAGAGGAACACGAATGGAATAAAAAGGAAGGACGATACGAGGTGAAAGACGAAAGACGTTGGGTGTTAACTTAAGTTGAAATTAAACAAAATTAGTAAAATAAAGACCTCATTTTATTGACTAAAAAACTGAATCCCCATCCCCATATATATGTAGCGAGTAGGCAAGTTTACTCGCACGACAACACGCGCACCAAGATCATACGATTTTACGTCAGAGCATGCAGTGTGCAAAACAAGTTGAAAAGCTACGCCTACTTCATGACATCAGTCGGGCTTAGCCCCGCCTTCCAAATCATGGCGCACGCGCATCCATTGTTCAAGCGTTAATGAGGCAAGATGTCGGCGGACTCGTCTATTGTCTGCGCTAACGAGGAGGCGTCGACTCCTGCGTAGATCGGTCAAGCACGAACCGTTATTAGTATTATTTAGTTATAATCTGCTAGTATAAATGTCCGTGTATTTTGTATTCAACATTCAATTACTGCTTGATACTTGTGACTGCAATATAACTCTGTCGCTTCTCGCTCTGGATTTTATTTCACCGCCTACTGCTTAGACGCTTCAGTAGCTATACTTACAAAATACTGCAAGTAGTATAATAGACCTACAGAACGGAGAACTGACTCAAAGAATTGATACCAAATTATCGGTTTCATATATTTCTTGAATATCAATCATAACAAACGTGTCACAGCACTACGAGGGTCAATAACTTTCCACGTCACTTGCCAGTAACACAATCATTCTCTTCGTTCTTCTTAATTTGAAAAATTCGATCTCTGGTATCAGTGTATTGGTATTTGTAATAAGTTCTACACACGTAGACTTAGGATTACAAAACCCTTGCCATATCGTTTGTTATCATCCAAAGAAGCCACGCACTTGGTATGTATAAACCCCTTAAATTACACGTTTTATATATATATATATATATATATATTTGTTGTATTTTTATTAGTTCTTCCCTTATTGATGAATATTTGTACAGTAGTACACTAATATAGCCCTCCCCATTTTAATTAAAGCTCGCAAAGTCCTTCCAAAGGTTGTCTGGAAGATATCGCTCTCAGCGATAAGACCGCCATTGTAACCAATTTTTTTACAATATTGTTATTTAAGTGTGAACAATTATTGGTGTACAATAAAGTATATTCTATCTTCTGTCTATCTATCTATCCTCGAACTGAACTTTCTTTGAACTGAAAACTGAGAGAACTCTCCTTTACCACTCTGTCATATACAAATGAGCTGGATAGCCTTCCCAAATTATTACACTTACAAACCCTAACCCCTCAACACACGTCAACGTCTCGCGCAACTCAAACAATATCACACTCGCTATTAATGTACCGTAAGAGAAGCACAGTGAAACTTGCTCTAAGTTATTCAACACTGCACAACCGAGACGTGTCTACAGTTCGACGTTCCCTACAGGGTCGGAACGATTCGCTCTTGATAAATTATGAACGCTCCAACGTCCCATACGTATGCTTTGGTTTATATTCAGAAGGTATGGGGAAATTTGCCGAGCTATAAGTGGTTTTGTTTTGCTGTTAAGTAGGAAAGATACAGTGATGTAGGATGTTTGAGAAGGCTTCTCATAATTTAACGTTTTGAGGCACCTAAAATATTATTTACTATTGAGTTTACTGATTGAGTATTGAGTCTTACAACTTTCCGTCACGACACTATCGCCCAAACGTTACTATGATACTTTGAATTTCTACATGAACTTTGAAACCACGGAAAGATATCGACCCCAATCGCGTTAGTATTTGGATACTAACGCGATTGGGGTCGATATCTTTCTTTCTTTTTGGGGTAGTGTATGTATGATCCATGGATAATTGGTTATCCATGGATCATACATACACTACCGCTTAAAAGTATTTACCCACATGTTTTTTTTTATCGGTGCTTTTTTAAAGAGGAGTGGGCACCCAGTGGTTACAGGCACCACTTAATAAGTTATGTTACATTTATTAGTTCATTGTAAAAATACAGATGGACACATAAATTAGTATGAAATTTAAACAGTTAAAATTACATTAATATATTTTTTTTAATCAAAGATTGTCCCACACTTCCACCCTAAGAATATCCTCTGTATCGTGTGTGCGTTTACAAACATTCTGATACACTTGCGCAAACACCCACGCGCTCGCCCACGGAACAGGTGCGGTAGTTTCGATGCGGGAATCGAATCTGCGACCCGTAGCGTATCAGTCATCCCAAACGTGTCATCATGTTCCAAGTTATTTTGTCAGGATGGCCAAGTACTTGTATTGTAGCAGCGTTCACTGAAACGTTACGCGTACGCTTGTGACAGCCAAGCGATTTAAGAACAAAGGAGGCGGGCGGCAGCGCGGACTCTTTTCAAATATTCCTCCATTATGGATACACACTGGTCTCAGTTTTGAAGAGCTTCCCATTCTTGTTGATCGCACAGCCTTCAAACTCTTATAACACCATCTAAAGCTAAGGTTTTTATAATACTAGGCTTTTATCTTTATTTTAAACTAGCTTTTGCCCGCGACTTCGTTCTTGTGGGAGGTTTTCCGGGATAAAACTTATCCTATGTCTTTCCCAGGGTCCTAAACTATTCCCATGCCAAATTTCATCTAAATCGGTTCAGCAATTTAGGCGTGAAAAGGTAACAGACAGACAAACAGACAGAGTTACTTTCGCATTTATAACACTAGCTTCTACCCGCGACTTCGTACGCGTGGGAAGGTAATTTCGGGATAAAAAGTAGCCTATGTGTTATTCCAGGCTGCCAACTATATACTTACGAAATTTCATTCAGATCCGTTCAGTAGTTTTTGCGTGAAAGAGTAACAAACATACATCCATCCTCACAAACTTTCGCATTTATAATATTAAGTAGGATTAGTATGGATATGGATATGGAAGCATGGATATGGATTTATGTTCTACCGCGGGGCAAAGGTCTCTCACTTCTTTTTTCATACCAGTCTTTCTTTAAGCCTACAAACGTGATCAATCCCACTTTCGCCACAGCTGACCACGACAACAATTCCTCCACCAGGCAACTGTCAAGGTTATTATTAAAGCAACAATAAATTCATTAATTTCTTGGTAGATAGGATTAACTGGATATAAAGTAAAACCTGTTTAACCGATATCAATCATCACATATCACTAAAGAGGAGTAGGACAATAATTAATCCAGAAAACCAGTTGTACTACCTATAGTACTACACTTTTCATTGACATACTGTGTTAAAGGTACAACAAAACTCCAGCAAACGAATTGCTTCAAAGAAGTTTAAAAAAATTGCTACATAAAATAATGTTCATCCTTGTGTATTTCTCATTGGCCGAGCGTCCGCGTCCGTGCGCAAACTTCACCGCCAATTTGTTAGCACCTCACAAAGCAACCTCTTTTAATATTATTCTGCCAGGCACGGAACCCTCTCAAATTAAACGCTACAATATAATATTTGTGGCATTATGAAAAGCTTGCAAACTGGATGCTATTCCAGAGCGTTTCCTCTTCACTTTTTTGTGAGCGAGTCAAGAATGGTGCAGACCGAATTCATTTGTTTATTTTAATGTTTCAGTATTTTTAAACTGTGAATGGGTTTGTTAAAAGTTTGTGATGATTAAGAAACTTCTGTGTTGTTGTTGTCCGAAAAGTTATTGGATTTTATTAAATGTAATGAAACGTTTTACTTGATGCCGACTCTAAAATAGTTGGGAAAAAACAAGTCTTTTCGTTTATCATAATCATCATCAAGCCTTGGCTAGATTTGTTTTCCTTAAAACTACTAGAGGAATTGCAAACGCTATACATACCAAATACGAAAATTTGTAAGTACAGATACAAACGTGTTTACTTAAAAAATAGTTAATTGTATTTAGTATTCCTAATTTTCCTGTACCCTGTACAGTCAATTAATTAACTATTTACGACTCGCCAGCACACAGATAAGCCCTAAGAGGCTTTCGTGTATGGCAAAACATTTTTTTTTATATATTGTGTAATGTATATTGGATAAAATAAATAAATAACATACACGTACTACCAAAATTACGTGACAATGATTAGCAATCAAATCGTCGCAGTGGGGATTCTTTTAAATATTCAAGAATTAATATAAAAACTCATAAAGAAGATCTTTACTTGTAAGTAGGTAACTATGTATCTATGTTTAACAAATAAATGATTCTGATTTTTATTTTTATTCAGAATTGTTCAAGTCCACATGAACATATAGAATACTTATTTAGCTAATCATTTTTGTTTATATAGTTTAATTTAGTAATTTTAGTTGATTATTCGTCCTTTTATTATCTTTGGTAAATCTCTAGTTATTAAGTTGGCAACATTGTTTTGGACTGAGAAAATTTGTCTGGGTCATGGCGCACGTTGTGCTCTTTTATTTAATATAATAAAAGTTAATTAACTTCAAAATACACGCATTTCATTTCGAACATGCGTAGTGGTCCTTCGAATTAGTGGTGAAGTAACTTCAGTGCCTTTGGTGAAGTTTTTTCGTCTTGCACCGTGTGCGTGGTGGTTTTGTTCGGGCCGCGTTGCCCCCGCGGAGCCTCACCCTGCTCATAGGTTGGGTAAAAATCCCGACTTTGCATCAATTCCAGCCTCCATCAACCTAAAATCGCCAATTGTGAGCGATTTTCATCATCAAGGTGGTAAAATTCAAGAAAACCTAAATTTTTTACCGTTCGGAGGTAGGTACTTCCATTGAATAAGTAATACCTACTCAAAGAAAAAGTTTGACATCCCGCCAACGAACTGTCAGATTGACATTGTCAATTTTTCAAGTTTACGAAGTAAACAAAGTTCACAAACAACAACGAAAAGTTGCATAAAGCACTTCAAAAGTGCATTAATTAAAGGTGATAGTGACCTAGTGTTAAAGCATACAGTGAATTTGTGTTGCGTTGCAATGGCCGAGCTAAAGAAACTAAAAATTACGCGTTCGCAGTACAAAGGAACATTAACACGAGTGGAAAACTTTGCCAGTGATCCAACTATTATAAGTTCAGCAACAATTGATATGTTAGAAGCCCGCAAGGATAAATTAAATTCTGTTTTTAATCAATACGAAAGTGTACAATTAGATATTTTGAGCTTAGATCCTGAGGACTCTGAAGATGTTGGTGCATTTGAAGAAAAGTTTTATGCAACTCTTGCCATTCTAAATAAAAATATAAAATCACGTAACAAGTCAGATTCAGAGCCCTCCCAGACTGGATATGTCAGTTCTTCAAAATTACCTAACATTGACATTCCTACTTTTGATGGGAAAGACTACACTAAATTTAAACCATTCTATGAGTTGTTTATTGCTGTCATTGATAACAACACAACATTGTCGGATGTTCAGAAGTTATTTTATTTAAGAAAATATTTATTAGATGAGGCCTTATCTGTAATTGTGAACCTGCCTCTCACAAATAAGTCCTACACAGAGGCTTTAGAATTATTAAATAAACGATATGACAATAAGTCAAGATTAATTTGTAATCATATCTACCTACTTCTGGATATCCCATCAATGCCTAAGGGCACAGCTGCATCTATAAGGACATTTGTTTCCAATATTCAGCAACAGTTGCATGCATTGAAAAATTTAAACGAACCAGTCAATGAGTGGGATCGACTTTTGATTTGTGTGCTTTGTAGAAAGATTGATCCATACACATATCGCGCTTTTCAACTTGACCGCAATCCAGAAACATTACCAACAATGACAGACTTTTTATCTTTTCTTGAAAAACGTGCAACAGCATTGGAGGAAAGTAACCCTCATAAAGTTAATAATGAAAATAAAGGTAAGTCTGTGACACGTGTATCTAATTTAGCTGTCCCCACTGGTTTAGTGTGTTCCTTTTGCAGTAAAAAAGAACATGCAATTTTTAATTGCCCACAATTTAAAATGATCCCTATAGATGCTCGACTGACTTTTGTTAAAGATAAAAAACTATGTTCCCTCTGTTTGAAAAGTCATGCTGACAATGTTTGTAAGTATAAATTTAAATGTAGAATTTGTAAAAAATCACACAATACACTTTTACATTGTGATGACCAGCCAGAGACTCCAGTCTCACTTTGTTCAAATTCTCAAGTTACAACCTGTAATGTTATGCTGCCTACTGTAATGGTAAAAATTATTGACAAATATGGTCATGATTTTAAAGTTAGAGCATTGCTTGACAGTGGCAGTCAAGGTTCCTTTGTAACTAAATCAGTTGTTGAAAAGTTAAATATGATTCCTACTCAGCAGGTTACCAATATTATTGGGATCGGCAATAATTCTTCAAAAATTAATCAAACTGTTAATTTTAACATAAATTCATGTCAATTTGACGATGTTAAATTCAATGTAACTTGTTATGTTGTTGATTCTATTACTACACCTTTGCCTCAACAATTTGTTGATATTTCTAAATTAAAGATTCCTAAAAATATTCAATTATCAGACAGTGACTTCAATATCCCTTCAGAAATCTCAATCTTATTGGGTGCTGAAATATACTTTAACTCCTTGTTAAATGGTTGTATGAAGATTCCAAATGGTCCTGTACTCCAAAACACTGTATTTGGATATGTTATTGCTGGCACAATAGGAGAAAATTTGTCTGGGTCATGGCGCACGTTGTGCTCTTTTATTTAATATAATAAAAGTTAATTAACTTCAAAATACACGCATTTCATTTCGAACATGCGTAGTGGTCCTTCGAGCCGGATATGAACCAGCGACCTATCCAGGAGAATGCAACAAACAAATGGTATGTAATAACCTGGTATCAAATTTTGTTATAAGTGATAATTTAAAATTAGAACAGGTGATGGAAAAATTTTGGCTTACTGAGAAGTTACCTGAACCTGTCGATAAGTGTGCAGATGAGTGTCAAAGATCAGAAACTATCTTTCAACAGTCTGTATGCCTTGAAAATAATACATTTCATGTTGATATGCCACTTATCTGTTCCAAGGAACAATTAGAGCTTGGAAATTCTTTTTCTATTGCCCTTCAAAGATTTTGGTATCTAGAACGCAAATTTAAACAACATCCTATGCTATTGGAGAAATACAAAGAATTTATAGATCAGTATGTTGCGATGGGACATGCAATTGAAATTGATATAAGTTTATATGATATTGACTGTGGCTCTGTTTATTTTTTAGCTCACCATGCTGTCTTTAATGAGGAGAGCAAGACCACTAAGTTGCGAGTGGTTTTTGACGGAAGTATGAAGAGTAAGAACAATACTTCATTAAATGATGTAATGCTGAATGGGCCTGTGGTACAGGGTGAGCTTTTCGATATACTACTTCTATTCCGAACATATTTGTTCACCTTAATTTGTGACATAGAGAAGATGTTCAGGTGTGTTTTTATTAATAAAAACTATACCACCCTGCAGAACATTCTCTGGAGAGATCACCCCAGCGAACCAATCAGGTGCTTGCAATTGCAGACCATCACATATGGGCTAAAGTCGTCTACCTTTTTGGCCACTCGGTGCTTATTAGAGCTTGCCAATAGATATAAGGAGCAATACCCTCTAGCGGCTAATGTTATCATTTCTAGCACTTATGTGGACGATGTCATTTCTGGTTGTGATAATGTAGAAGAGCTACACCTGCTAAAAACTCAGTTGATAGAGTTGCTTAGATTAGGCAATTTCAATTTGCATAAATGGTGTTCAAACCATTCTTCTGTTCTCAAAGACATTCCAGTTCAACGTCAATACTTTGATGAAGTTAATCTTAATACAGATAAGGTTGTTAAAACACTTGGTCTAAAATATGATGTCGTTTTAGATAATTTTACTTTTCAATCCCCACAGTGTGAGGAAGAAACTTTAAATACTAAGAGAAAGGTACTTAGTTATATTGGTAAAATTTTTGACCCTTTGGGTCTTATTGGGCCTATTATAGTAGTGGCCAAGTTAATAATGCAGGAGTTATGGCTTTTAAAAATAGAGTGGGACTCTACTTTACCTACTAAACAATTATTACCATGGAGAAATTTTCTTGCAAATTTAAAACTTATGGGCAAAATTACAGTCCTCAGATCTATAAAAAGTCATAATTTAGTATTGGTTCAGTTAGTTGGTTATGCTGATGCTTCACAGAAAGCCTTTGGCTGCTGTATTTATTTAAGAGTTTTATATGAAAATGGAAAAGTAGAGACTAATTTACTGTGCTCAAAATCGCGCGTTGCTCCTGTAGCTAAAAAATTAACAATACCTCAGTTGGAACTAAATAGTGCATTATTGCTAGCACAGTTGGCAAGTAGAGTCGGTAGAGTACTTGCATCTAGATTTAATCTCTCAGTTTATCTCTATAGTGATTCCCAAATTGTACTAGCTTGGATACAGGCCGAAAAATTAAAATATAATGTTTATGTTCAAAACAGAGTACGACAAATTGCTGAACTTACACAAAAATCTTCTTGGTTCCATGTTAGGTCTTCTGATAATCCAGCTGACATACTCTCAAGGGGAATAGATCCGCAAAAATTGCAAAATCACGCTCTATGGTGGCATGGTCCACAATATTTGTCTAAGGCCGATTTCTGTCACGAAGAACAAATATTAAATAATATAAGTAGTACAGAAATTGATGAAGAGGAAATTTCTTGCTTCTTGCAAAAAGTAGAGCAGTCCTACATATTGGAGATTTTTGAAAAATTCTCTGATTTAAATAAAATTGTAGATATTGTGTCATACATATATAGATTTTATAATAATACTTTAAAAAATAAAAAAGAGGCTATTGACTCAAATCTGTCACCTAAAGAATTGCAAGATGCTCTTTTAATTATAATTCGTTGTGTACAGAAACAGCACTTTGCTGAAGATTTTAAACTGGAAAAGAAAACTACTCTTGCAAGTTTACACCCTTTCATAGACGCACATGGATTACTTCGCGTGGGTGGCAGGTTGCTTAATGCAGATATACCACATGATAAAATGCACCCCTTAATTCTTCCAAAAAATTGCCATATAACTTCTTTATTAATTAAGAGAGAACATCTCAGATTATTGCATGCTGGTCCCAGACTTGTCCTTAGTTCCCTCTCGCAGAAGTATTGGATCATTAGTGGCATTAGAGAGGTCAAAAAGGTATTGCATAAATGTTTAATATGTGCGCGTTTGAAGGCTGAGACTGCAAGGCAGCTTATGGGTTCACTACCAGCTGAAAGAATTACTGCTACTAGACCCTTTCAGCATGTGGGTATTGACTTTTGTGGCCCTTTTAATATCAAGGTTGGTAGAATCCGTAAACCACTCGTAACGAAGGGGTATATTGCCCTCTTTGTCTGCTTTGCTACTAAGGCCATCCATGTGGAAGTGGTATCAGATCTCACTACTGAGAATTTTTTGGCATGTTTCAACCGTTTTATCTCCAGAAGAGGCATGCCTACAAAAGTTTTTTGCGATAACGCAAAGACATTTAAGGGTGCACAAAATCAACTTAAAGATTTATATGAGTTACAAAACTCAAAGTCTCATAGAGACTCAGTGCATAATTTTTGTAAAAATAGTTATATTACCTTTGTATTTATTCCTAGTTACTCACCGGAGTTTGGTGGATTGTGGGAAGCGGGAGTAAAGAGTGTAAAACACCACCTTAAAAGAGTAGTAGGCACCTTAAGTTTGACCTATGAGGAATTTAACACAGTTGTGGTGCAAATAGAAGGTGTTTTGAATTCTCGACCTCTGCTCTCACTAAACCCAAATGAAGGCAAGTATTTATCTCCTGGTCATTTTGTGATTGGCACGGCTTTGTGCAGCTATCCTGAGGTTGATTTGACAGAAGTCCCTATAAATCGTCTACGATTTTGGAAGGTGGTAACCAAGCTTAAGCAAGACTTCTGGAAAACCTGGTCAAATGATTACTTGACTCAGCTGCAAAGTCGTCCCAAGTGGAAACATGAATCACCAAATATGAAGGAAGGTGATATTGTTTTGGTAAAGCATTTGAATACGTCACCATTAGTGTGGCCTATTGCTAGGATAATAAAAGTATATCCAGGAAATGATAAATGTGTTAGAGTGGCTGATGTAAAGTTTAATGATAAGATTTATAGAAGGAGTGTCTCAAAGTTATGTCCGCTACCTATTAATTAACAATGTTATTTTCTATCATTGTTAAATTCAAATTAATCTTAACTATTGTGTTCATTGCAGTTATGATTCTTGGCCTGGCCCAACTATGTTCAAGTCCACATGAACATATAGAATACTTATTTAGCTAATCATTTTTGTTTATATAGTTTAATTTAGTAATTTTAGTTGATTATTCGTCCTTTTATTATCTTTGGTAAATCTCTAGTTATTAAGTTGGCAACATTGTTTTGGACTGAGAAAATTTGTCTGGGTCATGGCGCACGTTGTGCTCTTTTATTTAATATAATAAAAGTTAATTAACTTCAAAATACACGCATTTCATTTCGAACAAGAATAGGCTCGCGTTTGACCACCATCTCACCTGATGGTAAGTGATGATGTGGTCGAAGATGGAGCAGGCTTACCTAGAAGTAACCTATTCACTCTTGACTTAAAGACTCCCAGCTTATAGCGATCAGGGAACACAGACTCCGGCAGGGAATTCCACTCTTTAGCCGTACGATAATTTACCGCACTTTACCTCTTAAATTGCTAATTTTTGTATTGTTATGTCGCTAAGAACAAATACTCAAAACAACAGCCACTACTGGAAAATCGTTCCTGCACAGGGTGTATTTTATAACCTCAGCTGAGTATTCCTTAAAATTTTCATTGATGATGTGAATATAATAACATTTTGTAAAATCAAATTGTCACCGAAACCGGTCAGATAAAAAGAAACAGGTATAATACGCGATACAGATGTATGTAATAAAAATATGCATGTATTTAAATATGTATTGCGATTAGAAATTATCTGTTAATACTTCTATTAACAGATAATTTACTTTTGATAATTTAATTTATTTTTGTTTCAAGCTTTCAGGAACAACATTTTTAAGTTTTAAAGTAATGAATTAATGTATTTATTTAGAGCATCTCCTGTACGTTATTTGCTGCTAATTGTTTTATCTTCATGGATCCAATCAAACACATAACAATGACTTCATTAAAAAAAAATTTGGAAAAAAATGACACAACCTGTACCTAAACGTTACCTTTTGTTCAAGTAACAAGTGTCTCCCGAAGTAGCTATTAACTTCTCCAGGGACCGAAGAGAGTCGACAACGAGGTCTCATTTCTACTGGGATCCAAGGGTCGAGGATCTACCTTCTTTTGTGTTTGCCCTACACTTTCAACAGTCATTCTCACCGAAATTACACCAGTAACAAATTGGCCAAATGTGAGTCAGACTCGCCCATGAAGGGTTCCGTAATAACTGTAATAATATAATATAATTATTCGACAAAAAAACCTTACAAATTTCTTAAAACTAGCTTATTTACAATTTTTACAACTACGCCAAACAACTTTGTTTTTCATAGTGTTTGTATGAATTATAAAGTTATATTTGCGGTTTTATAAAATATGCCGTATCTCAAAAACTGCTGACCCAATCTCGTTTAAACTAATTTTGGTTGAAAGTTTACATTAAGTTCTATTTTCTATTTTTTGCCATTCGGCTACGGAACCCTAAAATGCAGTAGTTGAATGAGGCAGATTTTATAAGTTCACAAGTAAATTTTATTATGAATGAAACTTGTATGATTGTACACAGACACATAAGGAAATGGAATCTGGTGTTAGTTTGAAATCCATGATATACTCGTACCTATAATATTATAATGACAATATTAAATATGAATTCCGCTAAATATATCTTTGTTAATACCTGAATGCAGTACGATCCCTCTCAAATATTATTGATCATTAAGCTTCAAGATATTAATAAATAACAAATCATACCAACAATCGCTCGTTTTGAAGGTCTAAAATATCATGTGTATATTGATCGAATAAAGAGCTATAGGTATGCAGGTTTTTTTAATGTACAGTTATAACTGTACATTAAAAAAACCTTTAGGAGGGCAGAAGGGATAGTAATAATTATGGAGTAATGTCGAAGGATCGTGAAGCATCAACCACCACAGTTTTGAGAGAGAGAATCATGAAATGACGTATCCCTCTCTGGAAGGAAAAGGAGTTTCAGACTTCTACTGACTAAAAACTCACCCTCCTTCGATCCGGAGCCGCGTTATCTCGTTAGAACATTTATCCCATACAGTCACATAAAATTCATGCATGTTGCTGCTCACTCAGCATCATGCATGAATTTTATGTGACTGTACTGTAGCTTTCTTACCACAGGCATGCCCTGCAACTCTACGTCAACTAACATGATCATCAAGGCGTATAATTGGTACACATGTCAGTTCTTTGATAGTTAATACGCGTTTTTCGTGTCAAAATCTAAAGACAAAATAAGTTTCTGATGCTCACATGTAAAACAATAGAAGGTTGCTAAGTGCACTATCTCGTTGACAAGCAGTCTCCAGCTTTGTCTTTCGTAATAACTTGAAACGAATTTGTTTGACAAATAATTCGAGATAGTTTGTAGGGTACAGTTCGCTTTTCTCTTTGTTTGTATTATAATTTTTACTTGTTACTTTTATAGACTAGTAGATTTTTCTAAAAGAAAAGAAACTTTGTTATTGCAGCTGCGGTAGAACAGAGCCAACGGTGAAACTATTATGGAGCCGAGACTCTACAATAACAACTGCGCACGTATACCAAACGATGTTTTTGAACTCATCCCGAAAAAGATATTGAAACTACGTAAACTAGTGGTCGTATAATACGGTAATTTAAATTATATTATAAGCATTATACAATTCTTTCTAAATTCATTCTCCGTATAAAGTTTAACTGTGCCAAATGCCTCTGCGTATTTTATGTAAAAAGGGTTACACTTATAATTGATTTACGTATTAATACATATAAAGATATAATATTTACTAAAAAGTTAACATAAGAAATGGTTTGTGAATAACTGAATTGGTAACCCTTTCGGTGTAGACATGCTCAGCGAAATTCTTAGTGTTATTTTTTTTATGTTTGTAATTTTCTGTTGTTGTGTGTGTTTAACACCGAATAAATGGTTTTCAATTTCAATTTCAACTACAAGATAACTAGGCGAAGTATTTAAGTTTTGCAATACAAGATTTATAACTTACAGTTAAGTCTCCCGTTTAAGCACATTAATCATTCAGTAACGCAAGCAAGCAGCAGCTAAGCATTAGCGTCTAACAAAATTCCATCAGGTACATAGAATATGAACGTTCAAACTTAACTACGAAATGAATAATAGGTACCACATCTCGCATACATCCCTCGATAGTAATACGTCACGTCCCGACGCAGGTCCAATTATTTGCCCAGTTAATTATGTACGCTTAAATCCAGACCGATGAGGCCACACTAAATGACCAAACCGCAACATTCGGCTTAATGTGTATACAATTCTAAATTTCAGGGCAATATCTGGCTCAATAACACTTGCGCCATTAACTCTCTAGCTGAGTAGACATCACATTGGGTTACGCACCTACTGCGAACAAACACAATGCAATCCCTACCCTTACAACATATCATACAGTCCAATTTGATTAAAACACGAGGTTTTTGGATCAATTTGGGACTGAAACCAAAAGATAACAACAACTTGAAAACCAACAACCCATTTTGAACACTGTTTTAACCATAGCAAGAAGTGATGTCGTTTGCAACGTATGAGCAATATACCAGGCCGATTTATTCTATTTTATACCAGCACAAATTGCCAACAGTTAGGTTAACTATTGCTTGCAATGCTTTCTATCATTGTTATTGTGTATTCCCCTGATGTACAGCAGAGGATGTTAGTGCGAAAAACCGGAATGTAATATTTTATACATAGCGTGCCCCTGACACACACAAATGTTAAAGAAAATGGCTGGGATTTTTTTTTATGAACCTATATTATACCACACCTGGGAAATGGTCTCCATCGTTTTTCACTATTCCCCGTGCGGTGCCCTCTCTCTCTTACCAATCCGTCATACGAACGCCTTAGAGTCGATTGTTTTCTAAAGACAATTTACAGATATCAGTAAATATAACCAATTATGTATTACGATAACATCAATGTTGAAAACATTTTATTAAAAGTCAGTACGGGACACTTACACTAATTAAATGGGGCAGGAAAACTATAGGTATACCAGGTGTTTTCTATAAATATCAGCATCCAACAGTCCTCTCCTTATGTTTAACGTCCTATTCCACTTAATTTTATGATTCGTTCCCCCATACAACTAAATACCAATGTGAAAAGACCCCTTCAGCTGCCATACTAAGATAGCGAAGTAAACGTAACTGGCCATCAAAAGGCCGTTAGATGGCCGGTATCAATTCAAAAGTATCAATCCACATAAATTTATGACGCGATATCCTGTTTATTGCATCGCGCTGGCCGTAGCGAACCAATAAAATCGCCTTGTTTTATGTTAAAAGTTTATGAGCAATATTTTATAAAAATAAATAAAATACACAAGGGAGAAACGATTTTACACTCACATAAATTGCGACGATGCTTTATATTTATTATAAACCAGGATGTAAGGCGGGCTTTGCTAACTAGGCCGTGACGGACAAATGGTAACGTCGAAAACATATTCTTTATAATTTACATAGTATACATCCTAAGAGTTCCATAATATTGTAGATATTTTTATTGTATCATAAGCATACCTAGAACATTTTGTAGAGACTACTTACTGGCTAATTTAATTTTCGTATTCTGCCTCCTTCTCCTTTGTTTCATATGCTTCTGCTGCTTCGAGAAAAATATTGGCCAATATTTGTAAGGTATAAGACTAAGTATGGACAACTTATTGATCATCCTTCCAAGTGTATTATTTATTTATTTATTACATACTATATTGTACACCTTACAATACACTTTTTTTCTGGGTTGGAAAATCATCGAATGACTTCTTGCGCTCTGGGTTAAGCGGAAGGGAGTGTCAGACTTCTACTGACTAAAACCCACCCTGTTCCTTCGGCTGCCCTAAAGTTCCAGGGCCGCGATATCTCGATAGAACTTTCCCTCAAACCCTGGCAGGCAATGGCCCTATAAGGCCCCGTCACTGATGTTGACAACTCTTTGAGGCGCTCGAAGGAGGCGACTGCATCCCATTCCCTCTCGCTCCACACTATGGTCTGAACCAGAACAGGGCGCGAGAGGTCGCCGCCGCTGACCGCCTCTACAAGGACACGATGGTGCTCCGCCCAAGTAGGGCACACCTCGACCGTATGCTCCATCGTATCCTCCAGGCAGTCCTCACATTGATGAAACCCGGGCGTGTCCTCCCGCTTTATCCAAAACAGGTACCTCACGAAACAGCTATGTCTGGTCAGCACCTGCGTCAGGCGGAAGGTGACGGTGCCACGCGAGGGCTACCGCCTCCAGATCCCACGGCAAAGATCTGGCAAGGAGGTTCGCCGCCTCCCCAGAGATCGTGCGGTATCCCCGGATTATCCGGATAGCCATGACCCTCTGAGACGCGACCAGCTGGCGAACTGGTCGCCGCTGCTTATTAAGCGCCCAGACACGGGCCCCATAGAGGGCCATGGACCGCACAATTTTCCGCATATAGCCTCCGGCAGGAAGCGTTTGGCGCCCCTAGATTGGATAGGAGCCGCTTGAGTGCAGCTCCCGCCCGGTCCAGTCTTGGAGCCAAACGTCGGAAGTGTTCGACGCAGTTCCACTGGCTGGCTGTCGAGGACAAGTCCCAGGTACTTCATCGTTGTCTCGACGCCGATGCGAACCCCCCACCATTATCTGGGAACCCGAAGGTGGCGCGTTCCGACGGCCATGAACAATACACTTAAGGATACAAATCGCACCCCTAGATGAAAACCTCACTAATTCAAAAAGTACTCATATTGAGTTAATGGCGGTTTCAAAATCCCCACGAAAATACATACGCGGAGTTAAAACTCACGTTACGATAACTTACATATATACGATAAAGTAAGGTAATTCTACTTACGACACAAAAATGGTGCCTATTACCTAAAGTAGACTAAATAACTAAAAAATAGTTTTATCAAGTTTCGGGGGATAGTTTAAAAATATTTATTTGAACAGGCTTTAGAACATATAACTTCATGTATTAATTACTAATTTTTTGACATCTCTAGTGAATATTCCAACATCAGTTTTTGGCCATTTCTGAAAAATGAGGTTTTTCGATTTCCCGGAGTTTTCATCTAATGGTGCGAAATAATAAAACTAGTGTACAATGGGCGGTCTTATCGCAGAGAGCAATCTCTTACAGACAACCTTTGCATAGATAGAAATTAAAGGACATAAATTTAGGGCTGTCATTGTACAACATCATACATAATACTAATTAATTATACACTTATTATAGGCGTAAGTCCCTCCAAACTTGAAGCTTTGATACCTGTGTGTAAAAATATAGAACATATAACACAGTAATAATTACTCTAACCCATATCCTCATAGCTTGGAAGAACTTTAAAAGTAGTGGGCGGAGTGTGCGCGTGATGTTGCGTTCAATGGCTTAAGTTTAATTGAAGCCGGTACCACACTTGTACCTTGTGTAGTATGGATAGTGAAATAGGGTATGCATATGTAGTGTTATTATTGTTTCTAATATTAATTTACTTGTGTATTATAAATGGCTTATGAAATTTGAAGGATGTTTGGCGCACGTATATGTAGTTTACCACCTGTCATCATCATCTCAGCCGATATTCTGCTGGGGTAGACAATGTCTATCAATTTATGTCATCAAGTTAAAGGGTCCAACCGTTTGCAAAACAGCTACTATCAGTAAGTCCAACATTTGCTACGCGATTATTTTTATTTTTACTTATTACATATTACTTAATTATGTTTTTACTTTTTGCAAGATAAACATGAAAATAGTCGATTAGTGGTTAAGGTTATGTATATTACGTAGTAATTGGAGCCTCCTGTTAAGCAAATAAAGCTTGTTTTAAGCAAATAACAAACCACTGAGCCTCCATAATTCGTATGTATGATAAAATAATAAACTTGTTTATCTTTTAATATGATATTAATTTTAAAAAACATGAGCATAGAATAGTTACTAACGGTGGGTGTGTGTATGTGGGGTGTGAGTGAGTGGGTGAGAACCATGCCTTTTGCGTGATTGCCATATAACTTAATTTGGTCTAGCTATAGTCCAAGGATAAACCACGCTCCCTCTGTTTACGACTCTGCCATGAAGTCATTAGTCTCCTCACCGCAGTATGTTTCGAAAGGAGAATCGTTCAGTGCTTCCCGATAGTTTACCGAAGTACCGAAAGTAAGGTAACGGGGCTCATCAGTCTTTAAGGGCAAACGATATTTTACTTACAAAGTGATTTATCCTTGCCCTGGGCGAGTATAGTACGTGAGTGACGTGGAGAGAATTTTATTTTTGAAAGTTTTGATTTGGTTTTGGAACTTTTCTTGTAGTCAGAACTTTTTCTTTGGTTTTGTTTGTCTTTTAAATCATGCATTTTCCAGGATAAGATCTTACCGTACTTTTAAAAGTACTACCTATTACTAGGATAAAAATAAAAGAAAATATACGAATAATAAAGAACACAGCAAGCAGCATTGCCACAATCCATGGCAATGTTTGACTCCCGTGACCGGGTAAAAGCGAACCCTCTGATCACTATTTATGATGTGCAACAATACCGTCCAGCCTAAAGCCAAATAAATAGTTCAAAACATAAATGGAGTAAAAAACTAAAACACGAAACTTATTACAATATTCAACGACAATATTAAAAGTTTTTATTCATACCAAGAAATAAAGGTGGCGCGCTGTTAATCTACAAGTAGTTTCAATAAAGCTGTCTTGTTCTTTGTGTCGCACAACAAAGGAATTCCTAGTTGGTGCCTTCACCGCTTGGAGCAAGAAACATTTATTTGAAGTGTTAATTTGATCACAGATGAGACCGACACCCGATGCTGTTAGTAGCTTGGAATGTAGATGGCTGATTGGGTTTGAAGACATGGAGAGACTGAGATTTAGAATCTTTCATCTGTCTTCACTTACAACAAATTATACAAATACAATGAATCAAACATTCACATGCCAATCTATCGCATTTTAGTGACTAATTTATTCATTCATTCGTTGATACATCTAAACTTTCACATCTACATAATCACGCACATCTTCTATAAAATAAATAAAAATGATGTATCAGTAATTTCAAAATAACTGTATTATTTATTATTTTTGTTTGTCTATCTTTTTGTTTATCTGAGCTCATCTGTACAAAAGCTGAACCAATTGAATGGCATAATGGAGGGTAAAATATAGGCCACTTTTAATTCCGCAATTCACACGGGACAAAACCACGTAGGTAATAGCGAAACCCATGAGAATGAAGTCGCGTGCTTAGCCAGTTTATAACATTAGTATGGATATCAACACACTGAGCCTTATAATACCATAAGACTACTTCGCGCTACTAAAATGTTGCAAACGATACCGGTACTCTTATTTTACCGGTAACCTGTTGCCTTTTAGTCGGGTCTGTCTGACAGTTATTACGTTTCCCACTCCTTATAGCTTCCTACACCTCTATCCGGTCTGCATTCAACTTTAAAGAATAAGAGTTAGATACCTACATATTTTATTTAATAATGGAAAGAGGTTTTGGAATTATTTTGCTGTGTGGAAGAGGTAGTTGATTTTGGCGTTACATATATTATTAAAACAATATTTTTATATTTGCCAACTTGGGTATAAATCTGCGAGGCTGAAGTGGCATTATGCGGAATAACGCTTAGACGATTCAGGAAGCCTAGCCAGATAGCCTAGAGTCGCAAAATTTTGTCCTAGACATGTTGCTTCGAATAACCTATACTGATTTAGTTAAAATTTGGTACGCAACGTGAAAATGGACGCGGAATGTAATATATTATTTTTTTAAATAAATGTATGTCAGGTAAATTTTGGTGAAAAACATATAAAATTTAAAGAATTATTTGTTTTCAAAGTACCTACGCTGTTACGATTTATGAAAATCGAGCGAATGGTAAACCTTATCTCCGTCTTTATTTATAACTTACAGGAAAACGTATTGTAAGTCTGTAATAAAACATTAAAGTACTAAGAAGTAAGGATGCGCGAGTGTGAAGCGCTTATCCGTTTTAGTTCCCTCCCACCCTGAAGACCGATGCCGGCTGTTGTCACCTTAACCACCATATTTGATAAAAGGATTATGCCTTTTTTATTGATTTTAAAATAACATCTCAACTTTTTTGGTTGAAACCTCTTAATTTAATAAAACATTTTAATTAATTTCAAACACGAGTATGTATATTAAATCCCAAAACTCGACATTAATCAACACCCACTCACAGGATGATAGAAACGCGTATGCTGATCACATATTCATACGCTAAATAATGCGCCCTAACATTTTTAATAATGTAAATTGATTAAAACCTTTTCACGTAAACTTGCTCGAAAAATAACGCGTAAAAGCCGAGATTTGGCGTAAATTAAATCGTGAATATTATAGGGGCGGCCATGTTTGAATGGTACTATGCAATTTACGTCTAGGTACCGCATAATAAGCTGTTTACGTAAATCTGGCTTCCGATGAATGTATAATGTAATCAGGGACTAATAACATAAACGTATGCGACCTTTGTGTCCGGATCGACAATACGGTGGATTGATTGAAATTCTGTTGTGAACGGTTTGTTGGAGATAGTCCCTTTATTACAACCCTTTATGATACCTCCTATAACCCTTTACTACTCTGTAGAAAAAAATATGAAAAATTAAAAGAAAAATACAAAAGTTACAACAATATTCTCTTGTGACAAGACTTGGGTGATTGTGAGATATTTTGCCCGAACCACCGATTTTTGAAATGAAATGAAATGAAATATTTATTTTGTAAATTGGTTATAAATAACACTTTTACACGTCATGATTTTTTGCGTGTTAAGTTTAGCTAGATGAGGCCGGTATTTCCTAACTGACTACTCTGAGAAGAAACACCGAAACAAACTCAGAGGTCATAGTCCCTTTTAAAGTCCAGACAATTTGTATTTGTATATGAGAAGCATGTAGGTTCATGTCTGTGGTATTTTTTTGAGGAAATAACCACGCAAATTTCAGCGGACCTGTCCAGACAGTGCAAGCATTTGTCAGTTATCGTGTAGCTCAACTTAGGCATATGCTGCAGAACTTAACTTTTTTCACAATTTATCTATATGGGGGCCCCACTGAAGCTTCGCATCCAAAGTTATGCCCAAGAATACTGTGGTATCTTCGGGTTTCAATATTTCGCCCTTTATTGATACACTAGTATTCACTTGTCTAACATGAGGTAACGTAAATTTTAGGCATTTGGTTTTTTTCTCATTAAGAAGAAGATTATTAACATTAAACCAGCTAACTACAGTCGCAAGGGCTCTGTTTACTTCTTCAGTAACCTGCTGTTGACGTTTAATTTTAAATAAAAGAGAAGTATCGTCAGCGAATAACACTATGTCATGATTTTTGATCAGGTACGGCACGGTACGGTATAAGAAACAAAAAGGGACCTAAAATTGAGCCTTGGGGGACCCCCATCTTGACCACAGATCCCGGCGATCTTTTGCCGTTCACATCGACTCTCTGAATCCTTTCACTCAAGTATGAGGTTAAAAGATTCAGAGAGGAGACCCGGAATCCGTAGTGGTGCAGTTTCCTGATTAATGTCTCATGAGACATTAATCAGGAAACTGCGATTTGTCTAAGGCGTTTGACTGTGTTCCCCATGGGGAACACAGTCAAACGCCTTAGACAAATCGCAAAAAATGCCCAACGCATCGCACTTATCTTCCCATGCATTATAAATGTGTCCTAAAAGTTCAACACCGGCATCAGTTGTTGAACGACCCTTTGTAAAACCAAATTGTTTATTATGTAGCAATTTGTGTTTATTAAAATATCTTTGCATCTGCATTAAAATAATTTTCTCAAAAATTTTACTGAAAGTGGGTAGTACAGAAATAGGTCTGTAATTAGTAGGGTCAGATGTACTACCCGATTTAAAGGTAACAAATATAAAATTACACGCATTGGTAAAACAAATATAAATGAAAAACAAACAGTACCTTTGGTGTTAGTAGTTTAAAGTAACTACGAATTTGATGTTGGGTTTTTGACAAACTTTTACCTGAAAACTTGACAATCTTTGACATTAAGTAATGTTTGTTCCGATTGTACTATGATTCCGATGGATTCTTATCCTGTACAAGAAATTTTCACAAAATATATCGTTGTGGATAGAACCTATACCGCAAAGGAAGAATTGAAATAATAATGCCTCCGCCAATTTAGAAGTGCAGGCAGCATTAGTACAGAGAGTTTCAACTTGAATTTATTGACGCCGGAGAATTTCCTTTGAGCTCGGTAACGATCTCTGCGGATAGGTATGTTTTAGCATAAATTTGTTACATTTTATGTCACTGTAGTAATAAATAGTGGTTGTATTTCTAGGATATTTCTCGGAATCCGTTTCACTTGTCGCAATTGACATTTTTACTTCTCATCTTGTTATTGAAAAAATAACAAAAAAAAAATAAGCTCCCAAAGTCATAAGTGCTGTGTGGTGGTGAAGCATTTAAGTCATACAGAGAAATTCCTTATAGGAAATTTTAATTACACTTTTTTTCTTACAGAGTAATCAAGCCCAAAACCAACGTATAAAATCTCAAAAGTGTAGGTAGTCACTACACACAATATCTAACTCGTATCTATAATAATAATGATATTTCGTATTAAAGGGGTAGGTGATAATAATTATCTCTACTAAAAGTTTTAGGTAGTCGACTACTAATCATAATAACTGAATTCCTACCTTTTAAACATGGTATACGACGCAACCGCATCCATTCTACTGACATTAAAATAATAGATTACTCCACATTAATTGGTGATTAATTTTAATTACTTGTATTACAATGGTAATTTGGCGAACGCCATTACCTGCCAGAAGCATTTTTAATTATGTTTATCCAAGGCTTTATTACTTTAGTAAGTATTAATATTTATCCATATCCATACTTCCATACTAATATTATAAATGCGAAAGTAACTCTGTCTGTCTGTCTGTTACCTTTTCACGCCTAATCCACTGAACCGATTTAGATAAAATTTGGCATGGGATTAGTTTAGGACCCTGGAAAGGACATAGAATATGTTTTATCCCGATATAAGGTTCCCGTGGCATAGTTTTCGAATTGCGTAATCATCCCTTAAGGATGTAAAAGGGGTGTTGGAACTTTGTATTGCCCCCTCCCAATTCATTCAAATCGCGTATTCAAGAACCACTCGAAACATTTTTTTTAGACTACACAACTACATGTAGGCTATACAAATCTTTGTTTAGCGCTGGGGTCGAAACCATGTCATGCACCAGTTAACCGTTACACCAAACGTGTCGTTTAAATTTTAACCAATCAATATAATATACAAATGATTTCCATTTTTTTTTAAGTAGGTAGGTACTTACACTTTTATCTATTTTTGTATACCATATCTAGGTTGCAGATTAATAGTAGACACATACGGAAGTAGGTATCTCAGAGACATAAATATATAGGTAAATTATCAATTTTTACGTACGTAAAGGACCTACTCACAACGCGGCCGGCCGCTCGCCGCCATGTGCCACACACACAAGATAAATTTAATAAACCACGTTTATTCGGATTTGAAAATAAATATGAGGGATATAATGGCTGCGTGAAAGAGACATTTTAAATACTAACTGCCTGACTGTGTTTGGGGATGGATGGACCCTTGAGATGTTTTTTTTAAAATATTATATGCGTTTTTAGCCACCCAGAAATGTGTACCGATTACCAACAGGCATTATTGACATAGTATAAATTAACGCGGGCGAAACCGAGGGCAAAAGCTCTATCTCTTCACCACTCATGGTTGACTGGTAGAGAATGCCTACGGCATTAAGTACGCCTTTGTACCTATGTGCATAAAGTGTAAATAAATAAATAAAAGCTAGTAATAAATAAAATCGAATCTTATGTTTGAAATTTTACAGTCACATATTTTTACAAAATTTTGTTTTCGTGTGAGTGAAAAGTAAAAAAGGGGAAAAACTTCCTATTAAAAACTAAGCCTATGTCACTTTCTAGCCTTTCAATTACCTACGCACCAAAAATCACATAGATTCGTTGCTTTGTTTTGACTTGCAGGAAGGACAAACAAAAAGGCTTCCGCATTTATAATTTCAGGATAGAAATGTTGAATATCTGTCCTGAAGTAAAGATTTACAAGCACAAATAAATGTTTACATAATACTTTTTTATCAAAACACTATTTTTAAAATTGTTGTCTTTTATTCCAATTAACCTCCTAAATAGCTCAGCTGATTATGACGGAATTACACTCTCAGATAGCTAAGGACTAATAAAAACGTTATAAAGTAAATGTCTCAGTTAGTCCTTAATTAGCAGGAATCCGTAAAAACAAAAGAAGAAATCCCATGAAATTGTGAATAGACACAGACAAAGTTGTTGGTCATGGCTAGTGTTTATTTGAAATAGGAGAGTAATTGCAGAAAATGGGGTTTGTTAAAGCATTACCGATTAGAAAGTTTCAGTTACCGTGTCTTTGGATGGTATTAGTTTTGAAAATATTAATTGAATTTTTTTTTTATACCGACCTGTATAAGTAAATACTTAAATGTTATTCAAAAATCAAATATGGTATTTATTTTATTTCTTAAGTTATCTCATTTATTGTGCGTGCAAGCAGAAACTTTAATAACCGGTGTAAGCAGCACGATTTTGACCCTTTTACAACAAGTGTGATTGCAGCCAGAAGGCGCCTGAACCTTGACTTTTTCAAAAAATATTTATATCTGTACTGCTATGTATCTCAGTTGAATATTGTATTGAATATTATGGTTTATACACTTCTCATCAGCAAAATCGAAACACCTTCCAAATTTATGTTTTGTAAGCATTATCAGAAAAATGTATATATTTAGGAATATTATATCAAATGTCGTTTAATAGTGAATAATATGAGGTTTTCAAATCTTAATGTTAAGGTTATAAATTCAAATTAAATTTCATAGGTTTCGTATTCTGTTTAAAAAGTCATTTTTACCCTGTATGGAATATGAAGGAAATTAATAAAACAACATACGTAAATGAAAAAAAAAGCTAAGAATCGCTTATTTAAGAACTTGTATTCCCTCCCTGAGCTCTTATTACTGCTTCTTATTACGGTTCTTCATCGATCGGATGAGAGTCACGATCAAATATTATGGCATTTCATTCCATTCCTCTTGGATTGCGTTTTGCAGCTGGCTAAGTGTTTCTGGGGCAGGATCTCTTGCTCGAATTCGTATCTTTAATTCATCCCATAGATGTTCAATCGGAATCATGTCCAGACTTCTTGCTGGCCATTCCATAATGGAGATACCGACTTCGGTAACATAATCTCGTACGACGCTCGCGGTGCATGCATAGGCATAGGGCATTACGTGACGCTCAAGACACTATTCGATGTACGAATGACTGTTTAGTGCAGACAGACGTGACCCAGACACAAAGACAAGCTCTGTCTTAACATCAGCGCTGATTCCTCCCCTAACCGTCCACGAACCCCCACCATAGCTGACCTTTTCTTTAATGCAGCATTGTGCAAAGCGTTCTCCATCGCTTTTGTAGACTTTGTTCCTTCCGTCGTTACCATACAGCATAATTGTACACTCATCAGAAAAGAGGACTTTGTTCCACTACAGATATGACCAATTTAGGTGCTCACGTGCAAAGTTAAGGCACGCTGCATCAAATACTTTAAAAAAATTATTTACTAAATGTTTTTGAAAATTTTGTACCCGTTTTTTGTGTTTAATTTGTGAAAGTTATTTTTATATGATAATTGTAACTGTTGATACTTTCATTAAATACAGAAAATCTCTCAAAAATATGGCAATGCTGCAAAAACATCCCGTATACAATGCTATATTAATTACTAAACATAAATGCACATTATTTCTAGCAAGTACAAAGTTACGAGTGGTACTCAAGCGCTAGTGTTTCGTAATAAACACTATCTGGCACTAAGTACCTCATAAAGCAACGGACAGCGTGCTCTTGGATAGTTCAATAGATATAGTGATTATAATTAAATGTATGTATATATGTGTTGCTGAGTACATTATTGCTATTTAATGTAGAACCATATTTTGTATATAGATGTTTCCACTGCCTCCTCTCTATGAAAAAGAATTGGCCGTAATCCACCAAGCTAATCAAGCCCGTTAACACTGGGTCACTACCGCTCTGTTTCTTTAAATATTTTAATCTATTTCAATCTTGTTACAAAGGAAATATAGAGGGTATTTAAAAAGTGACTAGCAGAAGTAATATACAAATATTAGTTCTGGGTCTGGGTGTTTGTAGACATGCACCCACGATACAGGAGAAACTCCTAGTTTGGGTCAATTTATAAAAAAAAAATACAGATTTAATGCAATCAACTGCATCAGGCTGTTTGAAAAGAAATTAATAAGAGTGTACCTGCACAAGTATAGAATAATATGGAAGTATATGCAAATATCAACGCTGGTGTATATGTATAGTCTATATATAATACAAAATCCAATGATTTTATCATGAAAACTTACGGAGTTACATGCTTGTTGTGTAGTTGCGACAAAGTGAGGTTACTTTTATGAGAGTGAGTGTAGCTGGGAGACGCGATGGTGAGAAAGTGATAGTAATCATTTTTTTTTTTAATATTTTCTGATTTTGGTATACAAAACAGGTATTATTGAAAAGTTTATTTGTTTAGTCAACTTAGTTACACACGTCCTAGAAACTCAATCTCAGTTTTAGTACTTTGACTGTCGTAGTAAAATCGTATCATTAAAACTTCTCGCCTCCATGAAAGACTTACAAACAGTATATTTTTTTAACGAATTACCCAATTTTCGTACGAGCTTTTACTTGAATGAGTGCAGCGAACCTGTTATTTACATAAGAACGCCGTACGCCACAGCATCAAAATATTATACCAAATGTAAACACTTGTAATCCTCCATCCTTTTCGCCCCTACAGCTTCATTATGACACTTAGGGTCTGACGTAAATTGTTTTACAGAAACCTTCCAGCTTAAATTACGTCGTGTATGCTACGCGGCTGTGAGCGTAGTCTTCGTAGGTCTACGACTCATACCGCTTCTCGTAGCGACGTAGCAACAGTTGCATTTGCTACGTGCTACGAAACGGGCGCATTGAACGGAATATCAAAATTTTGCGAAGCGTCGAAAGTTGCGAATAACAATGTGTCCTACTTTCGATTGGAGTTGTTAAAATTACTTTATGTGAAATATGTGAAGCTCATCATATCACAAAAACTTTATGTTAAGAAGATATTATGTGTTTGTGACGGTGGCAATTAAGTGAAAATGGGGAGTTTGATACTGTTTTCTTATTTTTTATTATCTTACATAAAAGGCAAAGTATTTGTACCAAGTAAAAGCATGTTTATTCTTTGATTTGATTTCGCATCTAAAAGTTGACATCTATTTTAGAAAGATTTAAATACTTAACGGATTTATTGTTTTAATAATTTTATCAATTGCATATGGAAATAGGAATTCGAGGTTAATATTTAAGGTAAAACAATTTATTTACTGTATTTAGGTGGGTAGGATAAATCATCATCATCTCTCTGTGTCTCGGAAAGCACTTTAAGCTCTCATTTGTATATCAGTTACAAATACTTTTTTTTTTTTTAAATATGTAATAATAATAATAAATAATATAATACTAATAATATTCAGAAGTCATAAAATCTAATATAGTTATTCCAAGAGGTACCGTGTTACCTAGTTCTTACCCAGCTCACCAAGTTAATTTTTTTTTCCGGGGGGGGGAAATCGTCGAATGAGAAGTCATTCCCACTCGGGGTGGAACGGAAGGGAGTGTCAGACTTCTACTGACTAAAAACCCACCCTGTTCCTTCAACTGCCCTTGCGTTCCAAGTTACACTTGGTCAGACCGAAAGACGTCTCCGATACAAATGGGAAAAGTCAAGGCAGATACATATACCTTGAATCCTATTCAGTCCAAGCCAAGTATTAAACTCTAATAATAACTTATTAAAATGTAAATCATCATATGTATTCACTGGAGTAGCGATGATTTTAACTTCTCATTCACAAATATTGAGTTCGGAAATATTGCACATTCGTATCGCATATTGTGGATTTTGTCTGAACACATTAACGATTGAATGATTAAATTAAATTTCACTGTTAATATAACTCACAAACATCAAAGTAGCTATGTCTGGTTTTTCATTCCAGTTCACAATAAAGAAGATTCTGTTTCGAGAACACTAATAAATAACAGTTAGATACTAATATGTGCAAAAGAGCTTTTATGCATCGTTAAAGTCAGAATTGGGATTACAGATGTATTGTTTATTTGCAAGTAAAATTATTAATTATTAGCTCTAGTGATCAGAGATTTGATCAGAGATGTAAGAATCCACTAATCCTGGTCAATATAAGCTTACCTAATTCATACAAACGAGTTATTTGGTGTTTAATGACATAAGTACTGGTTTCTTCCACGTTTTATATATTTTAGGCTAATATTCATCTATGATTCTACCTTCCCTCCACAGTCTGCATATGCCTCCGTATAGTCGGCATATCAGTGCCAAATCTCAAGCAAAGGGGGGAATCCTCCACGCTGACGTGTGACTACGACCTGGAGGGGGGCAGGCTGTACTCCGTCAAGTGGTACCGGGATAATGAAGAGTTCTATCGGTACATGCCAAGGCTTAGGCCCCCGCAGCACGCACATAAGCTGGAAGGAGTTAAAGTAGACGTAAGTATTGAACACAATCATATCCTTATGACTTTATAGCATTAGGTACTTATACAAACGACCTGGAGTGGAGTAGACTCCAGTCAAATCAATGAACAGCTCTGTAGCATGCTTTTCGTTCACGTGGGAAGTTTTTCCCACGCGAACGAAAAGCGTGCTGCAAGTGCTGCAAGCCGCGAGCAACTGCTAGTATTGTATATTATCATATATTTATGAATAAATAGATAATAATAATTGAAATTCATAAATATTGTAATTGTAATATAATTTATGTTAAAGATAAATACTTAAAAAATCTATAATAATTTATAACATCTGAACTACCACTTAGCCCACTTCCTCTCTCCTAATTTTGCTGTGCCATACACAGGGTCCATATTGATCTTAATTGTTTGTAACCACCCATGCATATGGATACAATAAATATAATTAAGTATTGAGCTAGTTGATATCCGTCAAAACTTTTGACTCAAAATACAATGGACAGTTATACCTTATATGACGAGGCTAACGTATAAGTTGTTGTAGTGATGTTTATGTAAGAGGTTTTTTTGACCCCTGAGATTAATAAAAAGTAACTCCCTTTTTACCCGACTGCAAAGGAAGGGTGAACACGCCTGAGATCCAGGAGCGGGAGATAAATGAAACACTCAGATACTTCACACGAATACGAGTATATTTCACCATTAGAGGGCGCTTAAACCGATCTATAATATCTCGGGATATGTCTCACATTATATATATTTTCTTTTAGGTAGGGCCACTCGTAGTTTAGCTCGCTAAGGCTAATATACTACTTAACCGGGCGATCCTGTGGTGAACTCTAAAATTTAAAGGCCCCCAGCCAGGGCTTACAAACTAGTATTTACATTTAAACAACCGCACGCTAAGGGCACTCCCTGTGGAGTACGAGCCTCGGCTCAGCAGGGTCGTTGGTGGTGGACAGCAAAGGGTCAGGCTGGGTCATATTATTTATGGGGTTATTTAGTGCTACTGGCTCAGCATCGCGGGCTGGCTCGTTTGGTAAAGGTCGGGGAGGGTTAACGTTACAAGAGCGCGGACGTCGCGATGGGCCTCGTCGGCGAGGCCGGAATACGGAACGCGTTTTGATTATGTGTTTTATTAGAGTGCTAGTTTCCCTACTGCTCTCTTGACGGATAGTGGTGGGATCGTCGGGTTCGTCTAGGACAAGACGCGGACGACGAACCCGGGATATTTTTGAGAGTGTGTACCGGGCGGCCGATAGGGGGTTTGTGTGTTTTTCAGCAGAGGTGAAGTAACGTGCTGACTGGCATTTCAACACTTGCTTTATAGTCGGGATTTTGAGGTCTACGTGAAGATCCTCGTTCCTCAAGTACCAGGGCGCGCCCGTGGCATTTCGGAGAAATCGGTTTTGAATAACCTGCATCCTATGGACCTGAGCCGGACTAGTCACATTATATAAAAATTTTTTTTTTTTTTTAGGTAGGGCCACTCGTAGTTCAGCACACTAAGGCTGTGTGACTACTTAACCGGTCTATTCTGTGGTGACCTCTAATAATTAAATTAAAGGCCCCCAGCCAGGGCTTACAAATTAAAATACACTTACAGCTAATGACCGCACGCTAAGGGCACTCCCTGTGGAGTACGGGCCTCGGCATAGCGGGGTCATTTGGGGAGGGCAGCAAAGGGACAGGCTGGGTCATAATATTATTTAAGGGAGCATTTATTGCTACTGGCTCAGCATCGCGGGCTGGCTCGTTTGGCAAAGGTCGGGGAGGATTTCCGTTACAAGTACGCGGACATCGCGATGGGCCTCGTCGGCGAGGCCGGAATACGGAACGCGTTTTGTGTTTGTGTTTTCTAAGAGTGCTAGTTTCCCTACTGCTCTCTTGACGGATAGTGGTAGGATCGTCGGGTTCGTCTAGGATAAGACGCGGACGACGAACCCGGGAAATTTTTGAGAGTGTGTACCGGGCGGCCGATAGGGGGTTTGTGTGTTTTTCAGCAGAGGTGAAGTAACGTGCTGACTGGCGTTTCAACACTTGCTTTATAGTCGGGATTTTGAGGTCTACGTGAAGATCCTCGTTCCTCAAGTACCAGGGCGCGCCCGTGGCATTTCGGAGAAATCGGTTTTGAATAACCTGCATCCTATGGACCTGAGCCGGACTAGTCACATTATATAATTATTATTTTTTTTTTTTTAGGTAGGGCCACTCGTAGTTCAGCACACTAAGGCTGTGTGACTACTTAACCGGTCTATTCTGTGGTGACCTCTAATAACTAAATTAAAGGCCCCCAGCCAGGGCTTACAAACTAAAATACACTTACAGCTAATGACCGCACCCTAAGGGCAATCCCTGTGGAGTACGGGCCTCGGCATAGCGGGGTCATTTGGGGAGGGCAGCAAAGGGACAGGCTGGGTCATAATATTATTTAAGGGAGCATTTATTGCTACTGGCTCAGCATCGCGGGCTGGCTCGTTTGGCAAAGGTCGGGGAGGATTTCCGTTACAAGTACGCGGACGTCGCGATGGGCCTCGTCGGCGAGGCCGGAATACGGAACGCGTTTTGTGTTTGTGTTTTCTAAGAGTGCTAGTTTCCCTACTGCTCTCTTGTCGGATGGTGGTGGGGTCGTCGGGCTCGTCTAGGACGTTACGCGGGCGACGAACCCGAGAAATTTTGGAGGGTCTGTATCGGGCGGCCGATACGATCAGGGGGTTTGTGTGGGTATCAGCAGAGGTGAAGTAACGCACTGACATGTGTTTCAATAAGTATAGCAAGTATATAGTATAGTAGTAAGCAAGTGCTTTATAGTCGGGATTTTGAAGTCTACGTGGAGATCCTCATTCCTCAAGAACCAGGGCGCGCCCATGTCCTTTCGGAGAAAACGGTTCTGAATGACTTGCATCCTATGGATCTGCTTGGGACTGGCTTGAGCAAACACCGGACAGGCGTATGTCATGATGGGACGTATGCACGTCGTGAAAATTCGGATTTTACATCTAAGGGAGAGCTTACTGCGTGCATTCAGTATGTTGTGAAGCCTACCGAGAGTAGTCTTGTGTAGTACGTGAACGATGAACGAATAGGAGCCGAATCTTTGCACTGTACTAAAAGAACCGTTTCCGAACGCTGGCTTGTAATCGTTCTAACAGCTCTAACAGCTCTTTTCGTACTCGTACATTGTCGTACATTCTAAACCGTGCGATCGTAATGTGCGAACGAGAAATGAAATACAGTCACTGATTGGTTGACAGAAACGTCATACGAATTCATTCTGTGTCTGTATGAATGAGAACCATAGACAATAAGAAAAATATGAGAACCGTTTCAGATTCACATTTCAATGGTAATAAATATCTCTGTTTAAATTATACATAATCATAATATTATGTCAGCTGTTTACGCTGTGGTAATACAGAGATAAATAAATACGGTGTCTTTGATAGTACCTACATTTTTGCTATGTGGTCCGCGCTATGCTCTGAGACTCAGAGCACAGCGCGGACCACTCTATTAGTTCTAACAGCTCTATTCGTTCTTCGTTCTCGGCGGTCCGAGTCTGAGTTACGGATCGCCGAGAGCGAAGAACGAATAGAGCTGTTAGAACTAATAGAGTGAACTAGTTCACTGTCCGAAATGAACTAGTACGGAGCGATCTCCAAAGTGACCGAGCAGGCACAAGACTAACCGAGAGCGAAAGCGGCTCGCGAACGAACCGACTTTATGTGCTCATTGAAATTTAGGAACTGGTCTAGGATCACACCTAAGTATTTGGCTCGCTTTTCCTAAGGGATTGGCTTACCAAACATAGTGATCGGGCGCGGGAGTGCAGGCTGTTTGTGGTTTTTTTTTTTTTCGATAGGGCCACTCGTAGTTTAGCTCGATAAGGCTAATATACTACTTAACCGGGCGATAACTGCTGTTTGTGGTGAGAAAATCCTGACCTATAGGTTTTGTTGTAACCAAATGATAGCGACTTCTAATTTAACGCCCAACGCCATCTTTCGCGTCTCTGGTCAACTAAAATATTTAAATTCATGTTTTACACTCGAACAAAGGGTTATGTTTTTTACAATGGATTCAACGAATTGCAGTCGCAAGCTATCGTGCGCATGCTTTTCTCCAGTCCTGTAAATCCCTTGGGATCCCGCATCCCGCACGACAGGAAAATGGCGTGGGATGTCGGTTTTGCGGGATTGGAAGCCCTAGTTATAACCGAACAAATCCTTCGGCACTATATAGTATAGGTATTGGCTATTTGAGGAGTAACTAATCAAAAACCGTTGTACCTTGTATTTTCTTTTTCGGAAATTGGTAAAAACCTTCTAGCATAGTGTAATTTATAGAAACAAATTTTTGTTTATGACAATCTTATAGTAAAATTACCTATTGATAAGGTAGTGTTTTTCTTTCGAAAATAGCGGTTTTTATTAAGGAAAAAAGTTATTTAAAAAAAAAAGAAAACAAATCCTGGTCAATAACGACTTTTGTTCCGTCACTCCTCATTTGTCATACTAATATCATAAATGCGAAAGTTGGTGAGAATGTATGTATGTTTATTGCTCTTTCACGCAAAAACTATTGAACAGATCTGAATACAATTTGGTAAGTAGAGAGCTGACATCATGGAATAACATATATAGGCTACTTGTATTCGGGAATTTCCACGGGGTAGGGATCTACATAGATCCCTCACACGCTAACGAAGTCGCGGGCGGAAGGTAGTTATTTATAAAATAGTATGTAGCCAATGATCCTATAAAGTCTATAATTATCTGTTTTCTGTTATTAGCGAAAGGCTTAAACAAAATGAAGATGTAAAAACTATGTTAATAACGGCGGCGACGGCCTACTGAACAAAAGGTGCAAATAACAACCACATGGTTTATGCGGCGAAAAAGTAGAAATTAGTCTGTTAAAAGTAGAAATTACTCTCTTACTGATTTGTTACATTTACCATCCTCATTATTTATTCAAAATTTCAAGTCCCTATTCAAGGGTGTGCTCACCGACTTTGGATTATGTCTATAAAAAAGCTCTAAATTAGTAATTATATCAAAGTTATGTTTATTCGAATAAAGTATTTAAAGACAAAAAATATTTTATGCAGTGAAATATTTAAAATAACACTTATTTTTATTTGACATATTTAAAAATGTGATTTATATGGTTTTAATTAGAAATAGAGACAATAAAATAATAATAGTTAAGTATTACTCCATAATTTAACTGATTTACTGATTGTTTAGTAAATAAGTACCTATCAAATTTTTTCGATAGTCTATACAACACTTTAACAGTGTTATTTAAAAGTAGAGTCATAAAATTTGCGAGGCGAAACTGACTTCGGCTGAAAATAAAAACAAACATGTTACACAATAATTCCAAAAAGAACTATCGATTGAGTACTCACTTTTGCTTAAGTTAACCGATAAAATTATACAATGTTATTGCTATGGATACATGTAACAAAGTTACAGAGTGGCCAACCTGAAAATAATTATGAAATGTTTTGGATCACCCTAGTGGCATGACATTTTTTTGATTAAGATAAGACCTACGAGGATATGCAATAGTAACAATGTTCACATTTGTCTGTCCTCAGTTGGAGAAATCGACAGCACGTCGCGTACACTTGCGGGAACTGACGCTCAAATCTCGAGGCTTGTATCGATGTGAGGTATCGGAGGAAGCCCCCTCCTTCCACTCAGCGCAAGCCGAAGCTTTTATGGAAGTCTACTGTAAGTAATTTTATAGGTAACTTTTTTAATATGAAAGTCTTCTTGAACACTCTATACCCGGTCAGGCCACTATAAAGATAAAACCAAAGAGGTAGATCTCGCTTTGCTCTATGGTCAACAGGGAATTCCACTGACATATTTATGTAAAATCAGCAACAAAAGGCGACGAACAGTTTAGTTTTTTTTTTTCAATTTAAAGGTATATTGTACACCAAAAGTTATCACAGATAACTTTAAATAAATATATAAACGTCCCTTACAAACAAACTTAGTTAAATAGGTACAATGGCGAACAATTTAATAAGTATAAGCTGTGCTGTTGTTTATTATTTGTATGTAAATTGTGAAATCTCTATGAACTTTAACGAAATTGAAAAACTTTGTCTTTAATGGACTTGCGTTTCTGTACCTACTAGCTGGTAATGCAACTCGTAATATTCAAGTCAAATCATCTATTTGACTCAAGTGACAAGATTAATTAAGCGTATATTCAACTTCCAGTCAGTTTGCAAGACCTCCAATCGACTCAGTTGCCGACATGATTCGGAAAAAGAACTCGACGTGAACAAGAAATAAAGTAAATAGAAGTTTTAAGCTGTGAGTTTGACAACTTACACAGGCCTTAGACAGGGACTTCCAGGGACTTAGACAGGCCTGTTGGTCTAGTGGTCAGTGGCCCTGACTGCTATGCGCAAGGTCGTGGGTCCGATTCCCACCCAGGACAAATGTTTGTGTGATGAGCACGATCATTTGTTCTTTGTCTGGGTGTAATTTATCTATAATATGTATGTATTTAAAAATATATATGTATGTTTATCAGTTGTCTAGTACTCATAGCACAAGCTCTGCTTAATTTGGGACTAGATGGCGTTGTGTCAAAGTTGCGGAATATTATTATATTATTATTATTAACTTGAGGAAAGATGAAGTCGTGTATCTACATGACTAGTACCTATAGGAGATGATAGTCATCTCATCTGCTTAGACTTTTCCCAAGTATATTGAGGGGTCTGTTTCCAGTCTAACCGGATGCAGCCGAGTATTAGTTTTAACATGATTTTTTTGGGTAACATGATAACCCTTGGCTAGACCTGTGTCAGATTTACTGGTGTCTGCATGTCAAAGATGGCCATAATTTTATCTAATACAAAAAGTATTTAAAAATATTTAGTTTTTTGCAGTTCTTTTCCATATAAACTGGTAACCCTTAATACTCCATAGTCAGCATATTTTTTAAATTTAAATTTTAACTGCTTCAATGATCTTGTGGTCGCAAGTGCGAAGGCTCTGCATGAGATCTCAGGTTCGATTCCCAGGCTGGGCAAAAAGTGGGTTTTTCTAATAGAAATTTCTCAGTTTTACCCCAGACTTTGAAAGAAGTAGAGTAGTACGAAGCCAGAAAATTTCGTAAAAGAAGATCGTAAAATTTTCTCGCAATTTTGCCTTCTGTGATTTTTCTTAAATAGCCAAATTGTTCCAGCCGGTCTCGAGTTTAGCAACATATTCAATTATACATAATTTAACGTATATTACATAATTAATTAAATTAATACATTTCAATATAATAAATATGCACTAAAGTGTTTTTGTTTTATTCTGCTTATGAAGTGCCCAGAATTTTCTATTTTAAGATACTCATATTTGTGTTAAAAATTAAAAGGGCAATTTACTGGCGGACACATATATACCTACCTACGTAACTACTAATTACGGGGAGGCCTTTTAAGTTCTGTTGTTCCCATATTTCTCGGCAATTTTGAATTTGGAACTGTTCTATATTCGAATGTGTTTAAATTTTGAATCTCAAAACAGTTGAAAGTATTAGGATTAATGCTATTGTTTAGTCACAGCGTCCATTGGAATCTGTCAGGTTACGTACGAAAATGAATCTTTCTAAGGAAAATGTTCGTGCAATAATTTTCTACAACTTTAGAAGAGGCCTGACACGGCTTCAGTGTTTTGAAAAGCTAACATCTGTGTTCAGTGATGTAGCCCCATGTCTGCGGACTGTCGAACGCTGGTATTTAGAATTCCAGCGTGGACATACTAGTGTTAGTGACAAATCTCGCGAAGGACGCTCAAAATCCGCCTTCACTGAAGATAACATCATTGCTGTGAGACAACTAATTCTCGAAGATCGTCATGTGACATATCGAGAGATAGAGGCTCTATAGGCATCTCAGGGACAACCATTCAGAAGATCTTGCATGAAGCACTTGGTGTGAGAAAGCTAGTTTTCCGTTGGATACCGCATCTGCTTGCCGACGATCACAAGGCGGCCCGCGTCAGATGGTGTAAGAAAACTCTGCAAAGGTTCAACCGAGGAGAGTCAAATCACGTCTACGACATCATCAGTGGTGGCGAATCTTGGATCTATGCCTACGATCCTGATTCCAAACAACAATCTACAATCTTTAGCCAGCCAATCTAAGGCCTTTTAAGATGAGCCAAAGCCGACTAAAGTTGTTCGTTTTCGAAGCACTTCAAAGATGGTGGCCACGTTCGTTGGAAAAACCGGCCATGTTGCGACTATTGCACTTGAAGATCCTAGAACGGTTAACGCAGAGTGGTATACCACAGTTTATTTACCACAAGTCATCGCCGAACTTCGAAAATCTAACTCAAAGCGATGCATCATCCTGCACCACGACAGCGCTCGTCAAACGATTGAGTATTTGAAGCAGAAAAAAGTAGAAATTCTTGACCAATTGAATACTTTGAAAAACAATAATAAAATTCTAGTTGTGTTTTTTCTTCAAACGACAAAACCTAAAAGGCATGCCTCGTATTAATGGTATCGAAACTATAGTTGCGTTGCCGGCACTCTATAATCGTAACTAAGTTTCGCAATTATTGGACTTCTTTCGTTTTGAAGGAACGAATTATAAAGTATTCCAGTTCCCAAAATCGGGTAGGTACCTACAACCATAACCATGACATGAAAACTTAAGCAAAAATTCCTTCCGGGGTTGCGGGATTGTCTAACGAGATACCGCGGCCCCGAAACGCTAGGGCAACTGAAGGAGCAAGGTGGGTTTTTATTCAGTACACTCCCTTCCGCTTAACCCACAGCGGAAGGAGTCATTTGATGATTTTCCCACCCATAAAAAAAAAATAAAGCAAGAATTCCTTTCAGAACAAATACTTCGTACTTGGACCCTTTTTGGGATCTGGTAATCCTAAACATAGACCGATAATCTACATTGCCTTTACAGACTTTCCCCGGGAAACTCCACGAATCACGGGCCACGAACGAACGTATCAACTAAAAGAACCACTAGACGTAAACTGTTCATCAGCCAAGTCCTTTCCGGCACCCGACCTGCAGTGGCTCATTGATGGGCAAAAGGTACCACAGTTTTATGAAGTAATTACACGATTTCCCGACTTTTGAATCGGTAGATAGATACGAGTATATCAATTCTCAATATGCAATGATAGCAATCAATCAACAATGTAACTTATCCCACTTGTTAATCTTAGATATAGCTGTAGGTAGATACCTATATAGGTATAGGTATTCCAAAGCTATTGCATTCGTCGTATAGCTATTCGTCTATATTGGTCACGTAACATTTTAATAATTTGTTGAGTCCGTACATTTTTGACGTTTAACAATCGCTTACAAAAAAGTCGTTTGTCCTAGGATATGTTTTTACTTGCCGAATTTCACCACAAAATCATATAATACAGTCCCGTAGGTATGCAGATTCTACATAAATGGGTAGAGTTTACCAAAAATAAAATACTTGAGTAACATAATTATGTAAATACGTACACCCGTCTGTTGCCTTTTCACTTTTCCAGATCACCGACAGATCATGGCTGATCGCATTTGGGGCGAAGCCTGCACCTCAAGGTCTACTGGTATCTACACTCGGCCTGAAAGCACCTACCAAACAGCGCATGAAGCTCAAATGTGTAGCCACTATAGGGACGCATAGGAGGGAACGCACTGTTGTTATAGGTAAAATCTGTAGCCACCAGACTTTTTTTCACAATCATTTCTCCCGCCCGCTCTGGGTGGAGCCAAAGGGAGTGTCAGACTTTACTGACGTAGACCCCCGTTTTGGGGTCGCAGTATCGCTTTAGTATATACCCGCAGAAAATAGCACTATCGGGCCCGGTCATTCGTGCTGAGCACTTATTTGAAGCGCGCGTGGACCAGGACGTCCCGTCGGCCAACAATTATTACACTACAGCATCACAATTAACAGAAAACATTAAAACATGTAATAATTACTTAAAGGCTAACACAGCATATTATAAAGTTAACAATATTTCGAACATTAAAATGAATATTTGAGACAATTATAATGTAGAAAATAAAATAAATAAACGACTACTGGTATAATATTTTATGAATTATTAACATAGACTAAATGGGAATTAATTCCATTCCCATTTAGTATATGGCTCAATTTAAAAAAAAATCTTAGCTAAAGATAAGATATATCACAGTAATATGTCAATAGTAATTACAATGATAATACAAACACTATATACCGTTATGCTATACAATAAGAACTTCCTTGTGCATGTTATTAAAAATAGCTTTACAGAATTGACCAACACTATCATTGTGCACATCAGTCACATCACTATAGCTGTTCAGAGTTTTACACAGTCTACGTACTATGGAGTAAGAATAAATACTGTTCTTCGTATTGATAGACACAGTGGCGTTATTGGTTAACGGGTATTTCTTGAGGGAGCGCGGAACCTTAGGAGACTGAGCAAATGGGGGCAATCAATTTTGTTCCTGAGTAATTTAAAAACAAAAATCGCATCATAATCTTCCCTACGAGGTGACAGTGAATGCATCCTGAAATATTGAAGCCAGCTATTGTAGGAGAAAAGATACTTGGCATTACCTACTGAGTACACAAGATGCCACATAAATCGTTTTTGTACCCTCTCAATAAGTAGGTACTAAGGCATAACCCTATGTGTCGTTGTACATAAGGGCAAAGTAAGGACTCAAAGATTTTAGCAAAAGAGGAAAGAATTGAAATTGGCCTATAATTAGCTATTGCTTCTTTGTTTTTTTATTTATGTAATGACACAATTTTTGCTCTCTTCCATTCGCGCCGGAATTGGCCTGATGCTAGCGATGTATTGTAAATATAGTGTAATGGAGTTACTAGAGTTGATGCACAAGCGGATATGAAAAAGAGGGACCTCCTCCCATGTTTTTGTTTAAGGACTTCAGTTTATTATACAGACTATCGTGATCAAAAGTTGGACGAGTTAAACATACGCTATTTAATATGTTCAAAGAGTGGAGTCTAAATGTAAGATAATTTTGTCATCATCTTTGGTGTATACTGATGAGAAATAATCGGCAAAGAGATCACAGATAGTTGAGGGATCACATGTCGTCACTTGCCCGTTGGACATAAACAACGAATATGCGCTAGAACCGCCGCGTTTGTCTTTTATGTACAGACGCCAGCACATGAAGCTACACGAAACTGCCAAATTTTCCCAATCAATCTTGAACCTAATTTCTTTAACGATAAAGTTGAAAATCTATTCAATAAATTTGACAGATTGTTGTAGCTTGATCTGCTGGCATCCGTACTTACAAAAAATCTCTTTGTTTATTTTTTATTCAACCTTTGTATTTTTTACCTCAATTTATATTTTTCTTTAAGTGCCCTTATAAGATTTTTGTTAAACCATGGGGAGTCGGTTATTTAAAAGTTTTATTTGTATGGTATCTCTCCTAACTGTTCGTGATTCCACTAACGCTATTCACAAAGATACATACGACGTAGGTACTACATAAAACTGCACCGATGAAGTTAGGTATATCGCTGGACTCAGCTTTGACAGTTCAAAATCTAACAGCGCAATAATATGCGAGCACTAGAGGTCGTAAGTACAATAATTAGTGAAAACGGGGACAAGTACTGCGATAGCTTGAAACTGGGTTACTTTTAGCCGAGTTCCATTGCAAAGTTGTGGTGGTCTTAAATTTCGGAGCAGAATAATCGGAATGCCAATTTTTAAACAAATTTCATGAGAAGGAAGTCCGGGCATATTTAAAGAATTTAAAAATTCTATCGGGTAATTAGTGGCTTCTTGTTCATCGACCATTCTATTTATTGAACTATAAACTTTGCTTTCCCCCTGTATATTCGACAGTATTTTATTATTAATCTCAAATGCCTGGTCATTGCGAGGAGTTAAAATAGATCTTTCGCATAGCCAAGAATTGTCCCTATTTAATATATTTGTTACGTCACCGTAAACCGACAATATAAGATGTTGTTGGGATTGCACTATACAACATAACTCAGGCGTCAGAATAAGTTTTCCTTGGTGTAGTTGTGGATAGGTACCTTCACCAATCTTTAATAATATATCAGAAAATTGATGATCATCCGGGTTATCTCCAGTTCTCACTCGCATGTTTATAGTCAAATGCACCGCTTGTATATCACGCCACAAATAAGAGCTTTTCAGGCAAGCCCTAACCTCATCAGCTCGGGTTCCCCGTGGTATTACCGGTAAGGTTTGTCGAAAATCACCACAAAATAAAACCGTGATACCGCCCATTGGTCGATCATTTTGTCTTATATCCCTTAAAGTTCTATCAACCGCTTCTACTCCTTTTCGATGGGCCATCGTACATTCATCCCATATGATTAAATTACACTCGCGTAATACCTTAGCTTTGTCGCTATTTCTTGAAATACTACAGGTTGGACTTTCCGTGCGATCTAAATCAATTGGTATTTTAAACATAGTGTGAGCAGTTTTACCTCCTGGTAGCAATGTTGCAGCTATACCTGATGAAGCTACGGCAAGAGCAATTTTACGCTGATTTCGAACATAAGCTAATATTAATTTAGTCAAAAAGGTTTTCCCAGTTCCTCCAGGTGCATCTAAAAACCATATTGTTCCCAAATTATTCTGAACACTCTCGCACACGCGATCATAGACTGAACGTTGTTCTGCAGTCATCATTGGGACACCGTGTTCTAATGTTGCCAGTAGTTCCATTGAGTTGTAACCAATCTCTGCGGAATATTCCCTATTGGTAACCTCTCCAACTGAGGTTGGTGTTGGCAAACCATATTCACAGAGTGATTTACCGCCTACTGCTGTTAAGTCTTCCTGAAGAGCTAATAAGCACTGATTTATGGCAAGATCACGAAAATTATCATTAGTTGCGCCTTCATCATTGTGAGATATATTCCGAAGAAAGTCTTCTGCAATTTTTTCTTTATATTTTTCCCATAATTGTACAGCATCTGACAAATTACAAAATGTGAGTAATGTTACAAATAAATTGCGTAACCGTCGTGGATTATCACTAACACAGGATTCTGCTAAAGCGTCATCCCAATGCTGATCGTTTTCAAGCAAATGACGCGCTTGGCAAGCTGCATGATAAGTTGGATAAACAACATCGTCTACTTTTCTCAAATCTATAAATGATATTGGTCCTCGCACTGTATGTAATAATAATCGCAAATAGAAACACTCAGCGTTATTTGGGTGAACGGTATACACTCTACCAAGAACATGTTCTTTGAAAATACCTGACTCGCCATCTACAGGCCTGCCACGGCGTCTACGATTAAAGACACCTCGTTGCTTATCGTAGGTATAATACGATGGAACATCTTCATACAAAAGAGATTTTGCAAAATCATCAGTTTGGCAAAGTCGAAAGAATGCTAATAAAGTTGTTTGTCTAGGGTTTTCTAATCGTTCTGTAATATTTTCGGCGTTGAAATATATACGTTGACCACCTTCAAGATGAACATCCAGATGAGTCACAGGTGGATATCTTTCGTGAATATTGAAACTTAAGATCCGCCACACAGCTTCTGAAGAGCTGATATATCTGCCTGACTGAAATCTAGTAACTTCATCATGTTCATTTCTCAACGCAAATGTAGCTTGGTCACTGCCCTTGTTAACATACTTACAAATATATTTTATTGACTCTACACTATTACACATTTCAACGTTAATGTGAGCTTGAAATGCTCTAGACAACACAGGCGAATACGGAACGACCCACCTATTATCTAAAGTAACTTGTTGTCCAGACACTCGCTTTGCAACAGTAAAACCACCATTGTCTCTTGAACGGCGACGATATAATGGGTATCCATCATGTCCTGTTACAGTTTCATCCACTAAGGCTTTTGGATATCTTTTAGTGCAACGACCGTCTTGCATGCAAGGAGCATTTCCGTTAAATGCACCACATGGACCATGTATCATATGAGTTTTAACAATGTCGTATAACACGGGATCTGCAATCGGATCTGGAATTTCAGCACGGATTGAACTGTCTACATCATTAGGTCTAACCTTATCTTTTAACCAAAGCAGGATATGTGCGTGAGGTAAGCCGCGTTTTTGCCACTCAACACTATACATATAACACAATACTTCTCCAAAAATGTTATCTTTGGTAAGTAGATCTATCATTGATTTTAATTTTAAATGAAAAACTCTTGCGATAATATCATGGCGGTCATGCGGTGCTTGACCTTCAAGAAGTTCCCGAGTGATTTCATCCCACTTGGGATTGGTACTTACAGTAATAAATAAGTCGGGACGTCCATATTTTCTTACGTAACAAAAAGCATCTTGTGTACGTTCGTGCATGTAGCGTGGACCACCAGTAAAAGAAGAGGGTAAAATAACTAAACGGCCCATATTCACCGAATCATTTGCTTGCTGCATGGCGTCGCGAAGGTGCACGTATTCTTCAGCGCGCAGCTGCCTTTGATTAGATCGTATGTAAACTAATCTTTCGGTTTCAATTTTAGCGTACATGTCAACAATAAACTGATTCAATAAGCCACGAAAACGTTGAAAGTATACAAATCTATTCCTTCTCACTTGCAAGTGGTAACAATAAAATTGAAGGCATGACATCTTTTTATTATAATTAGGTACGCCTGTACGCGGATCAGTTTGGTGTAAAGCGAAATTATAACCATCTGCCCCTCGACAGTATATCAAAGGATATTGCAAACTGTCGTAAGCCCTGTGGGTTTCGTAAATACGTAGCAAACGATTGTCTCTGGAACGGATAACGATATCACGCCTATCACATTCCTGGTCGACCAATACTACAGCAACTTCATTCGTGGATGGAACGTTATAACGCCCAGGATGTTCCTGAGTTGGACGCCTATCGGCATTTATAACAATTTTATAATTATTATCACCATCTTGAGGAAAAGCTTCTAATGCCGATTTAAAACTGCATACATACGAATTAACCTGATGTAACATGTTCTGAAGTTGTGAAATGAGTTCAGTATTCAAATTCGGGAAATATTGATTTCTTATATTCGACTGTTCGTTGTAGTCGGATACAAAATATATTTGAAGAAACTTAGGTTGGTCTTCAGGCAAAAGGGATCCTATCAAATGGTAAACCTGACCTTGTATCTTAAAAGTAGGCATGAAAGGACCTTCTGAGATTTGTTGAGCACCAAAGGATGTCATTTGAAACGCACTATTATAAGTGCGAATATTGTCTAAGAACTGTTTAGATTGCACATGTTCCCCTAAAAGTAGTGATTTCAAAGGTTCCAGTGGGTCTTCGAACGAAAGCAAATTTATTTTACCTCCAGAACAACAGAAACCAGCCGACTCCTTACTCCACTTCAAAGCATTACAAAAAGAACATACTACGTTCATATCGCCTATTACAGAAGATGATCTGTAATCAATTATGAGGTTATAAGCAAACCCACTTTTATATTTGTCGGACCACACCACCGAATTCGTAGATTGATCTTCCATGTTTACATCTAAGTCATTAAGACTATGTCGAAATCTGTCTGCAGTAAGACGGGCCTCTCGCTGTTCGTTCGTTTCAAGCGACCGAATATTTTCAATTCTTAATCTTTCATCAGACAAACTTATTAATCGTGCTTGTCTCAAAGAATTGTAATATTCGCGTACCGACTCTAGTCGTTGTTCATGCTCATGTTCATCTTCAAGAGATCGAATAATATTATGGTGCATCCTATCATTTGTCAAACGGTCTTCATATTGAGTAAAAGTTTCAGATTCTCGAGATAAAATATGACGTTCGCGATCAGCCGTAAGCCGTAATTCCCTCTCAGTGAAGGTTTCGGACTCACGGGATAGTACATGCCTTTCGCGATCAGCTGTGAGACGTAATTCCCTCTCAGTGAAGGTTTCGGACTCACGGGATAGTACATGCCGATCGCGATCAGCTGTCAGACGTAATTCCCTCTCAGTGAAGGTTTCGGACTCACGGGATAGTACATGCCGTTCGCGATCAGCTGTCAGACGTAATTCCCTCTCAGTGAAGGTTTCGGACTCACGGGATAGTACATGCCGTTCGCGATCAGCTGTCAGACGTAATTCCCTCTCAGTGAAGGTTTCGGACTCACGGGATAGTACATGCCGTTCGCGATCAGCTGTGAGACGTAATTCCCTCTCAGTGAAGGTTTCGGACTCACGGGATATCACATGCCGTTCACGATCAGCTGTGAGACGTAATTCCCTCTCAGTGAAGGTTTCGGACTCACGGGATAGTACATGCCATTCGCGATCAGCTGTGAGACGTAATTCCCTCTCACTGAAGGTTTCGGACTCACGGGATAGCACATGCCGTTCGCGATCAGCTGTGAGACGTAATTCCCTCTCAGTGTAGGTTTCGGACTCGCGAGATAATGTATGCCGTTCGCGGTCAGCTGTGAGCCGCAATTCTCGTTGTGAAGCAGCTTCAGCTTCTCGAGATAACACATGTTGTTCTCGGTCAATGGTAAGCCTTAGCTCTCGTTGAGAAGAGCTTTGAGACGCCCGTGATGTAGCTCGTCTTGCTCTGTCAGCTGCTAATCGCATCTCTCTCTCGGGAGAGCTTTCATTGTCTCGAGAAGTTGAGGCATTAACTCTCATAGAGTTTAACCGATGTGCTCTTTCCTCTGCCGATTCTTGAGAACGCCTATTTCTCATTCTCTTAGCTTCTCTCGAAATCCGAGATAAAGATAATCGTTTTTTAGGTGGCATTGATGCAGGTAAATAAATGAAAATAAAGCTAAAACGTAAATGAAAATAAAACTAATATAAAAAAGTGAACGTAAATTAGCCAAAACTTACCTATCGGTATACCAAAATAACTAATACCTATTTTATAAAATAAAAACAAAAGGAATCTAAAAATAAATTATCAAATACCAAAATAACTAATACCTATTTTATAAAATAACAACAAAAGGAATCTAAAAATAAATTATCAAATACCAAAATAACTAATACCTATTTTATAAAACAACAACAAAAGGAATCTAAAAATAAATTATCAAAGACTAAAGTCGCGCTGATAAGCACGGTTTGTTAATATCAATTAAGTATTGTCTGTCAATAAGGTCGAATGCTCTGAACGTCTATTCGCATCAACAGTCATAAATTGTATGAAGCTCGCGCTTTTTTTTTTTATTTTTAGGTAGGGCCACTCGTAGTTTAGCTCTATACGGCTAATGTACTACTTAACCGGTCTGTAGCTCGCGCTTCTTTTTTTTTTTTTTTTTTTTTTTTGTGTGGCATCTCGCAGGTCAACCTCTGAGGTTGTCGGCTGCTTAACCGGGCTTGCCTGTGGTTGCCTTAATTAATTAATTAATTAAAGCCTCCAGCCAGAGCTTATTAGAAAACTTACAAACTAGGCGACTACACGCTAAGGGCACCCCCTGTGGGGTACGTACCTCGGCTTAGGGCGTCGCAGTGGGAGGGCAGCTAGGGACAGGCTGGATCATATCATTTTTATTATTAATAAGGGAATTTAAAGCTACTGGCTCAGCGTCGCGGGCTGGCTCTGGCAAGGGTCGGGGCGGACTATTACGGGGACGTCGCGGCGGGCCTCGGCGGCGAGGACGGAAGGACGGTCGGTTTTTGTTTTTGTGTGCCACTGTACTTGTTTCCCTACGGCTCTCTTGGAGCAGGGTGATTGCGTCATCGGGAGTGACAAGGGTGTGCCTTGGTCGGCGAATCTTAGAGATACGCGAGGGTTCGTATTGGGCGGCCGATACGATAAGGGGATTCCTATGTTGGATTGCAGTATCAAAGAAACGCTTGGAGACACGTTTCATGAACTGCTGGATGGTGGGCATCTTAAGGTCTACGTGAAGAAGCTCATTTCGAACATAAAAGGGGGCTCCCGTGACTCTACGGAGGAATCGGTTTTGAAGGGTCTGCATCTTGTGGAGGAGGTAGGGCTTTGCGTGTGCGAAAACAACGCAGGCGTAGGTCATGATGGGACGGATGACCGCGGTGAAAATACGCAGCTTGCACCTGAGTGATAACTTGCTGCGGGAGCTAAGAATGAAGTGGAGCCTACCTAGAGCGAAAGCGGCGCGCGAACGTGCCTGCTTTATGTGCTCAGCGAAGGAAAGGTGTTTATCGAGGACCACGCCTAAGTATTTGGCTTGCTTTTCCCAGGGGATCGGCTTGCCGTACATGGTAATCGGACGGGGGGAGGGTGGGTTTATCCGCGGCTTAGAAAAGAGGACTGCCTGGCTTTTGTCTGGATTGACTTCGATTCTCCATTTCCGGAACCACTTGGCCAGAGTGTTTGCGGAAGTTTGGAGAGTGCGAGCGATGGCATCGGGTTTAAGACCGGTATAATAGATAGCCGTATCGTCGGCAAATAGGGCTAGCTGAGTATTTTTATGCTTGGGGATATCGCTAGTGAATAGCGTGAAAACGAGGGGGGATAGTACGGAGCCTTGAGGAACTCCTGCGCGAATGGGATGGGGGGAGGAAAGCTCCCCCTCAATTCGGTAACGAAAAGTGCGATTCGATAAAAAGTCCCGTAGGATGAGCACGAGACGGTCAGGCACGCCGAGTTGGTATAGCTTATAGATTAAGCCATTGTGCCAGACTTTGTCGAACGCTTTCGCTATGTCGAAGAATAAGGCTCCCGTTATTGCGCCCCGTTGGAAGCCGGCGCTGACGTGTTCTATGATGCGGTGGACTTGTTGGATACATGAGTGTTCGGTTCTAAATCCAAACTGCTCATTGGGTATAAGACTCTTTGCTTCTGCAAAATCTTTGAGCCGCTTATATATAAGCCTTTCATAGATTTTACCAAGGACGTTGAGTAAGCTAATGGGACGGTAGCTAGACGGGTCAGACTTGGGCTTGCCTGGTTTGGGAATACCTATGACGGTGGCCTGTTTCCAGGTTGCGGGGAACATATTATTGCTCAATGCACCATTGAAGATGGCAGTCATTAGCACTATAAGCTGGGCGGGGAAAAGTTTGAAAACCCTATTGGTGATGCCGTCGGAGCCAGGGGCTTTTCGCGGTTGGAGACTTTTAATGATATCCTGGACCTCATCAGGAGTGATGGGGGCCAGTGGATTATCGGGATCTTCGACGGGCGGAAGGGAAGTTCTACGTTCGACTTCGGCGTTCACCATATCGAGGTGGGCTTGGTCTACTGGTTGAGAGCTGGGAGAACACTGGGACTCTAGGCTGTCGGCTAGGCATTCTGCTTTTTCAGAGTTATCGAAGGCGACACTCTTATCGGGACGAATGAGAGGAGGCATTGTGGCCTCTTCAGTGGATCGTAACTTCCTCTGAAGCTGCCAGAAGGCAAGATGGGTGGGCTCAAGTTCGCTCAGCATCTTGTCCCAGCTCGCATTACGCTGCTCGGTAATGCGTTTCCTTACAGCACGCTGTAAGTTGCGCATGTGAGCTTTGTTTGCGGCGCAGGGAAAAGCGCTGTACGCACGGATGGCTGCGTTCTTCTCGGTTATCAGATTCCGTACATCGTCCGGGAGTTTCCAGCGGTGGTCTTCCACTACAGGAACTTCCCTTGAACAATCGTTCAGGACGGATTGTACGTGATTTGTAAGCGAGTCGATCGCCGCCGTCGTGTCAGCGACTGAGACTATGTGGTCAGGAATGGGGTCCAATTGAGGCGATGTGGTGGATTTCAGTTTTTCACTTACTTTCCTCCAGTCGGTGATCAATTGGGTCGGAGGAGGTTGGGTAGGATCATGGTTACCCGAGCGGGAACCTAGGTGTAGGATAACGGGACGGTGATCCGAGTTGAGCTCGTGAAGCGCTTCTATGGAGTGTAAACGGAGGTTTACATTCTTTAGGAGCGCCACATCGAGGACATCGGGGTTATGGTTGGGGTCGTGTGGGTAGTGGGTGGGAGTCATCGGAGCGATGACGTCGTAGTTTAGGGTCGCGCCTAGGTTATACACGATTCTGCCTCTGGCATTTGTCGTGTTGCTGTTCCAAGCGGGGTGTTTGGCGTTGAGATCGCCCGCTAGTAAGACGGAGTCACACACCGAAGAGAGTCGTGAAATCGCTGGTGAGCGCGATAGGATCGTCTGAAGCAAGAGACGCGACCGATGGTGGCGGATGGTAGGCAGAGATGATGGTTATCGGAGGATGACCAGTCATGCCTAGTCGACAGGCAGAGTACTCTAGGTGAGAGAGAGGCGTGGGTGGGGTCAGAGGGATGCAGTATAACTCCTTTCTATAATAAATAAGGGTACCGCCGCCGTGGCAACGTGTTCTGTCATTGCGAACTAGATGGTAATTCGCAATTTTGGGATCAGCGCGGTGGGGTTTCAAAAGGGTCTCCTGTATAAGGAGGACGTCTAATTGGTGGTCGCGGAGGAATTTAGTTATTTCGGCGCGTTGGTTGAAAATTCCATTGGCGTTGAAAAAACCTAATTTGAGGGATCGAGGCCTAGTGTGGTTTGTGCGTTGGGAATCCATTGGATCAGTCCATCGCATCCATCTGGTCGAGACCTAGCACCACATCACTGTGTGTGCTGAATATTTGGCTGTACATTGCCGTCGTAATTTTGCCGTTATTCTGCTGTTCGGCAGCCAGAAGGGCATCGCGGAGAGATCTGGCTTGGCGGGTCATAAATAACCTATAATGGCGCAGTATAGTCTGGGCGCAAGCCTCGCCATGCGCGACGGGTGAGGGATTGGGCGGTTGTTTGACCGCAGGAGCAGCAGTGGTTTGAGGCGCGGGTTTGTGACTGGCTGTGGGCTCTGTAGCCACGGCTATAGGCAGGATCTGCGCTGCGATGGGTATATCCATCAGTGCCTGCAATGGTTTGGCAGGGGCCAAGGAGGGAAAGGCTTTTTCGTGGTTTAGCCTGTTCCACGGGGACGGTCTCTGAGGAGCGAGACGTTGGGCAATTTGAGAAGAAGGTGCCTCTCTCTGTTGGCGGGCGTTGGCGCGCTTCGCTAATTTAGGAGCGAGTTTGGGGGCTTTGGGACAGCCGCGGTAGTTTGCCGGGTGACCGGTCTGGCCGCAGAGAACGCAGCTGGGTGGTTCCGAACAGAGGGTTCGGTCTTTAGGCCGTGGGCAGTCCGCAGTGCTATGCTCGCCCAGACACTTGACGCATCTGGGAGTCGCATAGCAGTTGCTCTGCGCATGGCCATACAGTTGGCAACGGTGGCATTGTCCCACTGTTGCGGTTTTGTAGGGCTTTTCTATTGAGATACCGGATAGGGAGCAAATAGACTTAATCTTAAATATTGGGTGATGACCTTCGGTTGGTTCACAAATGACAAGAACCATGTCGTACAATTCACCGCCTCTCGCTTTATGTAAGCGATGGACGGCGATCACTGGTATACCTTGATCGGCAAGGTCGTCTTTAATATCCTGTACTAGGATTTCTTTAGGGACACGTTTAATAATAACACGAGTGGGCGTGTCCTCGGGGAAGGAGAAAGTGTGAAAGGAAATATTCCTTTCACGGAGGGCGCGATATAGTTCCCTATAGTCGTTCGACGTAGGGACGGTGACTTTAATGCCATTTTGGCAGGCACGGGCGTTTGTGTAGTTGATCTTTCGATCAACACACATCTTGGACACATCAGTCCATTTACCCTTGTCCTGGATGTAAAAGGGGGGCGGAGGGCGTTGCTTCCTTTGGGCTGAGGAAGTTTGGGCTATCGGGCTGGCGGGACGACTATTCTGCGCTCGAGCAGAGGTAGTTGGGGCGGGGCTAGCGGGTCGAACGGGCGTTTGAGTTGGGGACGGGGGCGACGCGGTGGTCTTTTTGGCCTTGCTGGCCTGGGAGGTTTTCCCTTTCTTCCTCTTGCCACCGGTGACGACTTGAAAGTCGTCTTCCGAGGACGAGGGGCATGATGACAAATCATTGTCAGAGTTGTTATTGGACACAGGTTCGGTGGTGTCCATTTCACGGAATTCAGGTGCAGCGCACACCTGCGCGGCGTCCATTGTTTTAGGAACAATGGGATTAGCAGGTGGGCCGGAAACAATGGGTGATTTCGGGAATCGGGCGATCGGCACGACTTTGTCGGCGGGCGGGGGCAATAAAGGGCTATCTACCTGGAAGTCGTTCGTTGTTTGACGAACAATGGGATCGGAGTTAATAAATACTTCCGTGAACTGACCTACCGGGATGCCTTGATCGGCAAGCGGGGGAGATAATGGGCTGTCAAGCGCGTCACTAAAATCAGCGACGTTGGCTTCGGTAGCCGGGGGACAATTAGCGATTTCACGCTGGATTTTTCCGCCATATTTGGCGGAAATAGTAGGGTTTTCCCTAAGGATTTCTAACAGAATCTCCAAAATATTGGAGTTCGCCATGATTGGCAATTGGATCAAAATTGAATGGGGAAATTTTGGAGATTTCTCTCCCGCGGGGGGCCTATTTAAAGCCTAACTGGCCTAACTCCCCGGATGGATGGGTCCGGGGATGTGTAACCCTCCCAGTCGGGTAGAGACTGGGAGGTGAGTACCTAATGGTGAGCCCTAAGCTTGTAACCGGTCGCCAGTCTTATTGTGCGAACCGGGCCCTATTGGGTCTAGTGCGAAGGGGTAGACACACCCAACCGACACTAGGTGTGTAGCTGAAAAGGAAACTCAGTAACTAGGTTTGACTAGGAGATCCCCCAAGGCCAAAACCTAGCACTCGACTCCAATTTACTGCTTCACCCTGAAGGGGATCAGCGGGTGCGTCGGGTCAGCACCCCCTTGGTATTGTTGACACCGTGAGGTTTCCAACCAAGGACCACGAAACTGTGGTTTTACCCTGAAGGGGCCAAACCAAATTGTTTTTGACGATACTCTGTTATAGAAACAGGATATCCTTCACCGCCTCGAAAAAGGCGGATCCGGACCAGGCGTCATAGTCGGCGACTACGAGTGACGTCACGGCGAGCGTGACGAAGCGTAGCGATGACTCAGGCACGGAACGATCGAGAGCGCGGAGCGGTACGACCGTTGCGGGCGAGCGTCGGAAGCGGAATGATGGTGTAGCTCGCGCTTGGACGCCCCGCCTTTTTATACCTTCGGCCGTGAGACGCGGCAAGCGCGGCAACCGATTCTCAAAAATAATCCTTATTGCATGATTCAGTATTCACGCGCGATGGCTTATTATTAGCGTATTTCATGTATAACTTTAGTGTTTCTGTACCGATTTATATGATTCTTTTTTATGGAATAGTTAATAATGTTAACTTTTTCAATTAGGGGTGACTGAGAGTGTTATAAACGTAAGAGTAGACAAATATTATAATCAGAAAGCTTCGAACTGCTAAGCTATCGGGAGTTACACGTGTTATTGTGAGTCAACCATAAAAGATAGACATATGCTGTCGTGGGATATTTTTTATATAATTTTAAGGAGAATATCCGACATAAACTGATTTCTGTGTAGCTTTAACCATTATGGTTGCACACGCTTCGGAAGCTTAAAAAATGGAGTAACTTCTCCCGTTTTCCCAACATTTCCCTTCACTGCTCTGCTCCTATTGATTGTAGCGTGATGAAAAGTATACTATAACCAGCTCAGGAGTATGAAAAATAATTGTACCAAGTTTCGTTAAAATCCGTCAAGTAGTTTTTGTTTCTATAACGGTTATACAGACAGACAGACAGACAGACAGACAGACAGACAGACAAAAAATTTACTGATTGCATTTTTGGCACCAGTATCGATCCCTAATCACCCCCTGATAGTTATTTTGGAAATATATTTAATGTACAGAATTGACCTCTCTACAGATTTATTATAAGTATAGATTTGATGATAGGCTCGCGTTTGGCCACCAAAATATGGAAAGGGGACTAGTTTTATCTCGCTCAATATTTGTGACTAAATAATTTAATAAATCATTATTTTATTCACTCTACCCAAATGGTTCGATTTGACAGCTAAGACGACACAATACGGCGCTAAGTTTTTTCTAAATGCAGTTGAAACGCACTTTACCTTTTTCTTCAGCTAGGAAAATCATCGAATGACTTCTCCCACTCTGGGTTAAGCGGAAGGGAGTGTCAGGCTTCTACTGATTAAAAACCCACTCTGCTACTTCAGTCGCCCTTGTGTTCCGGGGCCGCGTTATCTCGTTAGAATATTCCCGCAACCACAGCAGGCAATGACCCTGTCGGACCAATGCCAATGCTGCTGACTGCTCTTTGAGGTGTATCTGGAACACGACAACCGTCGACCAGGGCCTGGTCCTTACCGTAATGTGAGCTACCCCTGCTCGCTGCCCGCAAGCCCACGCCTACGGTAGCCGAAGATCGGCTCGTAATCCCCGACACAGAGCGTTTCCCGCAGGCTGGGACGCGCGGAAGACAATTTCTGACTTACTCTCCCTCACTTACATCTTTATATGTATCATCTATGCTTACATCCTAGACAGTAAATAAGGAACCTTATACTCACAAAACTCTAACCCTACACTTAAACTTCAGAGTGCAATTCTTGGTTCAGGTTACTTTCCGATAGCTATAACTTGTAGGTATTTAAGGTCAAGAAGGTTACTCCGGAGCAAGCGAGCTACATCGTTAAGTACAAATTATCGCTTACTATCTACTGAGGTACTCAAACGTGAACCTAGCAATAATAAAACAACCGTATGTACTATTTTAGATGTACATACAATGAAGCATGATAGAATACGCAGCGTAGCAATATTATGCCCAAATCCAACAGCTTGTTACAAAAGTATCTTCACTAATTAGTTACCGAGATAAAGTCATCAAGAATGTTGTCATGATAGCAATGTTAATCTCTACTTTACTGAGTTACTAACTGATTCTTGTATGACCAATACGAATTGTGCAGTAGCTTCAAAATTTAAGTTACTAGCTGATCCGGGGTTGCGGGAATGTTCTAACGAGATACCGCGGCCCCGGAATGCAAGGGTAGCTGAAAGAACGGGGTGGATTTTTAGTCAGTAGAAGTCTGACACTCCCTTCCACTCCACCTAAAGGGTTAGAATTCATTTGGTGATTACCCCACCCGAAAAAAAAGACATCTAGCTGTATCATTAGAACTTAAAACGGGATATTTACCATGTGTATTTTTTGTTTTGAGTTTCCGATATTTCGGCACCGTTGCAAGCGCCATGATCACGGATGAACTGAAGTAATTGCGGATGGAAGTTTATGAGCAGACAAATCGGTCTACCCTCTTTCTCGTTCGTTTTCTGTTAACGACACCGCTACCACTGTTACATGTATCACTAAATACTCGATTCTGTTCCCGACACACAAAACTCACCGTGTCGACTCGCGAACTTTCTACGGAACTTTTTCGATTTTTACACATTTGAACTACTGGATTCCAGGCCCTCGGCAGTTGAAACCCATCCTCCCGGTTGAAATTGTCGTATTCCCTTACCAGTCTTGGTATATAGTGGCGCTCTGTCGAGATGACTTGAGGGTTATGTAACTCAATCCAATGGTTCGATCCTGCGTTTACATAACCCTCAAGTCGCTTTAATATACCAAGACTGGTAAGGGAAGCGATTGAGATTACCAAATACGACAATTTCAACCGGGAGGATGGGTTTAAACTGTCGAGAGCCTGCATTGCAGTGGTTCAAATGTGTAAAAACCGAAGTTCCGTAGAAAGTTCGCGAGTCGACACGGTAAGTTTTGTGTGTCGGGAACAGAATCGAGTGTTTAGTGATACATGTGACAGTGGTAGTGGTGTCGCTAACAGAAAACGAACGAGAAAGAGGGTAGACCGATTTGTCTGCTCATAAACTTCCACCCGCAATTACTTCAGTTCATCCGTGATCATGGCGCTTGCAACAGTGCTGCAACAAGACTTAATATAAGTGAAAACTAAATGCCCTCCGACAAACAAGTGTTGCTGCTTCATTAAATAAATAAATTTTATTTTTCAGAAATAAATTCTTCCAGCTGGAACAAGTCATTCAGTTTGCTGATTATGATAACGCTAAACATTGTTTGTGTGAAGATATCGTGATAGTTCAATATTTAAATATAGGTACCTACACAATGTAAATAAAGATAAATTTGTAAATATGCTGTTTTATTTTACTCTCTCAACAGTTGAAATAATAAACACAGTATTTTAGAACATTATAATATGTCATCGCTTATTTTAACAATATACAAAAGAGTGGATGAACTAAATGTTTAAACATAATGAAAATTATAAGTATATAATAGCCGGCAAATATCTAAGAAGACACTCCGCTCCAGCTTGCCAACTCGTTGCCAATTTAATTCCAGATGTAGGCCGGTTATCATATTGTGAACCTACGTTGCGAAATTATAATAACTAAGATAATATTAACCTTTTAACCGCTTGTGTCGCATATATGCGCCACATATTTCCGTGTCCCTACCGCTCGTGTCGTATTTCTGCGACGGAGAACATGCATGATTTTCTCGTTCTATTTTCGCCCTATTAGGTAACTGCGTGGTACAACTAAAACTATTATTAAATAGAGCTATTAATTACAACAATTACTTAAAATTTGTTTCATAGCTCTAAGCATTAAAAAAACTTAAGTAATTGGCAGCTCGGACTTTCCTTCGGTGTCTATCGCGCGCATCGCATAAATATGACCATAGGGATGGGATACCGGGCACGCCGCAATTGCGGCGGTAAGACCCCTCTTTGAGGAGTGGCTAGATCGGCGTCACGGCGTCCTGACCTACCGCATGACGCAGGTCCTCACCGGACACGGAAGTTTCGGGAGGTACCTGTGTCTGATGGGAAAGGAGGAAACGCCTGGGTGTCACCACTGCGAGGGTCGCCCTGAGGACACCGTAGAGCACACGGTGCAAGACTGCCCCGCCTGGGCAGAGCACCGACGTGTCCTCACGGCGGCGATAGGCGGAGACCTCTCGCGCCCGGCATTGGTCGAGGCCATGCTGCGGGGCGAGAGGGAGTGGGAAGCGGTCGCCTCCTTCTGCGAAGCAGTCATGCTTCCGAAGGAGGAGGCGGGCCGCGTGAGGGAGAGGATGGCGTCCTCCCTCCAGCCCAGCCGCAGTGGTAGACGCCCACGGCGTCGGACGTCGGCCGACGATCTCCGGCCACCGTAGGCGCGGGCATGCGGACAGCGAGTAAAGGGCAACTCGCTGTCCGACCATGGACCATGCCCGGGTCGACGGCGCGTCGTGTTCCACGCGCGCCTCAAAGAGCGTCAGCAATATGACGAGGCCCCCCCATAGAGGGCCGAAGCCTGCCGGGGTCGTGGGACTCATCCCGTTACCGTGATTTTAGTCAGTAAAAGTCTGACAGTCCCTCCCACCCTGCCCGGAGTGGGAGGACTTATTTGATAATTTTACCACGATTAAAAAAAAAAAAAAAAGGGATGGGATACAATGCAATGCGCATTTTAAAAAAGAAATAACAAACGGTTAAATAATCAGGTATAATGCATCATTGAGCATAAAATAAACAGTGTCATACGAAATAAAGTTAAGTTTAACATTATTGCCTTGTGTTATTAATTCTTTTCCTTATTATTCAAAAGAAATGCCAACATTTGACGTTAGTTCCCATCCCTAGACGCCTATGCTCGCAACATATTTCTCTAGTTAGTCTAGCGCGGCTGTTGCATTAATACGACTGCTGCCTACGTCACAAGCGGATCAAACGAATGGAAAGTTCCATTAATGTTGTTCGTGGGTATTTGTGCATTGTCGATAAAATGGTCACATTTCAATAATGACGACTACTGAGGAATTATTAAGAATATGAAAAGGTGACGACGAAGAGGAATTATTCGAATCTAAGAATTAAAACGAATTGGTAATCAAAACTGATTAGGTATTAAAATACCTAATAAGTTTATTCCTCAGTATCTATAAATAGATACTGAGGAATAAGTGTAAATTAATGTGATGTTAAGAATTAATAACTGGTAAGCAAAAAAACAATTGTGATTCAAAGATTTATAACAGTTTGATTAATAAGAAAAGGAAAAAGTCGAATAATAAGAGATTATTTTGACGTAAGCAATTAGAATTTAAATAGTAAGATTAAACAATTGTGATACAAAGATTTAGCCATTGCTATTGTAGGTAGATTTATAAGAAAAGAAAAAAGTACCTAGTCGATTAATAAGAGATTATTGTGATGTAAACATGAGCGGTTCCTTTGTGTCGCGCCTGTTTGTAGGAGCCATAAGGCTGATTTAAAATAAAAACAAAAAAACTTTTTGATTTTTTTTATCGATACGATTGCTCCTCCTTATTTATTGTAGGTATTATTTTGTCGATTTATAGCCGGGCGCTAGGGGCACGGCAATTGATATTTAGCCAAGCGCTTAAAAGGTGTACACAAATATTTTTTGTATTTTCTTTTAAAATGAAAGTATGTATAAACATGTGGAAGATACGCTTTTATATACAGAATTCGAAAAAGTTAACATTAAAAACCAATCAAATGCGAACCAATATCACAATGAAATACATATTTACTCTTCTATCGACTTTGAATAGATGCGCTTCACTATTGTTTTGAACCCTGTTGCCTAAAGAAAAAAGGTTGCCTTTAGTTAAAAATTCAAGTGAACAATCTAGAATACTGACATACAATGCTTGATGAAAAGGTGATTTCACTATCATAATCTATTAAAATTGGGGAATATTAAGCCTTTTACATTACAAAACATTTCATAATTTAGGTATAGAAATATACTTTATTATTTTAACACTAACTCTGAAGAAAGCAATTATTAAGCTAGTAAAACATACTTAAGTTATTATTGTTAATATTCAAGTAGCACGTTTTATAACTATTGAACATCAATGACGTCATCAAAATCGACGGTGAACAGAAGCGTGAGTATAAACAGTAAAGATAGTGTTAGTTTCCTAATAATTTATTGCAAACCAGTCTGTAAACAACATATTATCATAAACAATGTGCCTCAGCATTACTCTCAGTATAAGTTTTTTGGGGACAAAGGAGGTATGAAACCTCCTCACCTCTTGTTGTGAAGGCTGTAGACCTATTCTGGACTATTATTGTGAATATAGCTAGGACCTTTCCTGGAAATCCTTCTAGGTATCCTTCTTCTTCTTCAAATCGATGGTAGTAATACATTTCAATAATATGTAGGGCCCAGTAAATTAGCCACGCAAGTCCACTAGGTATCCTGATACATGCTGAATTCAGCCCTTAAACTTGATTGATAAGCTTCTGGGACAACAAGTAATATCCGCAAGTTTTTTAGAATTTAAGAACCTTGTGTGAGCCGTAGGTGATGGACTTTACCAAATAGTTGGCATCTGCAGAAACAGTGGGTTTACAAGGCCTTACTCTGACACTAGACTCTTGCCCTTGCAAGGCAAACTAGCCATCCCAAACGGGCTCTTAAGATAACATAATTACCATCTTTTATAATGTCTTCTCATCCCTTCCCCACTAAATAAACAGTTGGGACATCAGGTTGACCACATAGTTATAATATGCCTTCTCAATTTGGGTCTTAAATCATTCATCAAACATCTCAAGTGTAAACACATTGAGAAAGTTCAAACGCAAACAAATCAACTTACAAGGCTCAATGTCTACTTTGATAGGATCCCACTCAATAAATGTATATACCACATTTCTTAAATTTACCTACAGTATGTAACTTCACTGAATTTTTTTTTTATTCAGAATAAGCTCGCATTTGACCACTATCTCACCTGATGGTAAGTGATTATGTGGTCGAAGATGGAGCACGCTTACCTAGAAGAAACCTATTCACTCTTGACTTAAAAGCATAATTTAGATATTTTAAACATTTAACACTATCAGAATTATTGTAGACATAAACTCTTAAAGCTGTAACACCATCTTTTAGACTGTTTAGCTATTTAGCTGAAACTAGAAATTTGAGGATGCAATACAATCAATTACCACCTAACAATATACTGTGAAAATGTATACAGCTATGCACATTGTGTGGTCTACACTAAATTGAAAATTTTATAAAAATAAAAGACTACATTTGCAACACATTAGGCACTGTGAATAAACTCCAGTAAAATACAGCCAATGAAATCTTATATCTTCAAATAAGTAAAATGCATCAAATCTATCCTTCCTGACCAAAGTCTTCCATGAACTTCCTAAGCTTGACCATATCCTCATCATTTACAGTAGGTTTCGATATAGCTAGGGACCGAAGCATGTCCGACATTGTAACTGCAGGATCATTCAATTTCTCACCAGGGACATCCATCCAAGTCATTTCTATAGCACCCGGGTCGCCAGGAGAGCATGGAGTTAAAAGATCATTAACAATAACATTAGGATCTAGTGGGCTAGGACCAGATATTTTTTTGAAGTGCGTGGCTGACTGCACCTTACGTACAGGCTGCATTAATGCATCTCGAACTACAATACATATATCAGCACCTGAATATCCTTCAGTTTTAGCAGCTAGCACCTTCAAATCCTGCTCGGTAAGTTGGTGTCTTGTATTCCCCAAATGTAGCTTGAACATGTCCAAACGCGCGTGTTCTTCTGGTAGAGTGATGTAGATACGTTTTTCAAAACGTCTTCTAATGGCAGAATCAAGGACCCACGGGATATTTGTGGCGCCGAGAACTAGAATACCATCCATATCATTGCCTACACCTTGCATCTGTACAAGAAATTCAGTTTTAATTCGTCGAGCCGATTCAGACTCGTTGTCAGAACGAGATGAGCACAGAGAATCAATTTCATCAATGAATATGATACTTGGTTTGTGTTGGCGAGCCAATTCGAATAGATTCTTTACCAGCTTTTCAGATTCACCAAGCCACTTTGAAACAAGATCGGAAGATGAGACAGAGAAAAATGTCGAGTTGTTTGCTTCAGTGGCCACTGCCTTAGCTAAGTAAGATTTACCAGTACCAGGGGGTCCAAAGAGCAAGATACCTTTCCAGGGTATTCTTTTGCCAGTAAACAGATGAGGAAATTTGATGGGAAGGATTACAGCTTCTTTCAAAGCTTCTTTAGCTGCCTCTAAACCAGCAACATCACTCCACTTGACATGTGGTTTTTCTACTATAATAGCCCCTTCCAGTTTTCCTTGTAGTTTTTTCTTCTCTGGATTATCAGAATCGCTGTCACTGTCGCTCTTTTTATCGTCACTTTTAGAGTTGGATTCTCCATCCTTAACAGGTTTCTTCTTACTGTCCTTTTTGAGATACTCTTTAAGTTTTTCGGCTCTGTCCAGATACTGCAGGCACTTGGCTCTTATGCTTTCTTTAGCACGTTCACCTTGCGCTTCATACTTCACAGCATGAAGAAAGTACTCTACACCATGCTCATACAAACGCAAAGCTTCTTCATAATTCTTATTCTTGTCCTCTTCGGTAGCCTTTGTAACTAAGTCAATAGCCTTTTGCAGAGTATTGGATGATGCCATTCTCCGTCACCAAATGTTTACCTGAAAACCAGTTATTGATCATTATTACAACCATTTATAGTCACATACAAAAGTGAGGGGGTGGGGAGTTTCATTTTTTTTAAGAGAAATGTTGTAGTACCAATTATAAGTATGGGAGAAAACCAAATCTACTGTTGAAGTATTCTTTTTACCCACGCCGCAGCTAGCAATAAAACACCTGGGTACAATATTCTTTTTTTTTTACAATTTTTGTATTTATTTATCAATTCGCTACCATCGCTCGTTGTGAACACATCCAGTGATCTAGTACGCCTTTGGTATTTTATTTCAGTTTTAAGTGTTATCGTGCAATATGCCAAATTGAAACGAACTTTCTTTAGAAAAACGTGTGCAGATACAGCTTCTGCAAATCACAAGTAGAGATTTCCAAAACTGTGAAATGTTCGCGCCGATCCGTGCAATATGCTATTAAGCGATTCTCTGCTACCGGATCACATCAAAATATACCGAGAACCGGGCGCAAACACATCACCACAGACCGTCAGGATCGTCAGTTACTGAGAGAGTCGTTAAGAAATAGGAAAAAAACATCTTCAGAGCTCGCTGCTGAGTTGTTGTGTTGTGTAACAAATTAAGAAATCAATTTCTGCTCGAACTACTCGTAGAAGACTTCAGGAAGCTGGTCTGAAAGGCTGTAAAGCTAGGAAGAAGCCATGGCTCTCCGACAAAAAAAAAAGCTTTGTATAAATGGGCCTTAAAACACCGAACTGTCACCGCTGAACAGTGGTCAAATGTTGTGTGGTCAGACGAATCAAACTTTGAGTAAGTCAATTTAATGCCCTATTAAAATTATATAAAATGGTTTAAAAACCATCATAGATGAAGTAATTTTTTTTTCCGGAACTCAATATTTTTCTCTTTATTGCAGATTTTTGGTACACCTGGTGTGACCTTTGTGCGTCGCCGGGTGGGCGAAGAATTTAAGTCAGAGTGTGAGATCTCAACCGTAAAACACGGCAGCGGCAGCATAATGGTCTGGGGTTGCATGACCGATTCTGGAGTTGGCGAATTGTTCGTGTGTGAGGGCCGCATGGACTCTACTAAGTACATAAATAATGTACTAGAAACTGCGTTGCTACATTCATTCACGAAACTTTTCGGCGACACGAACATGGATGGTGTTAAATTCCAGCAGGATAACTCGCCATGCCACAAATCTGCCCGCACTATGATATGGTTTCGGGAAAATAACACAGAGCTTCTTGACTGGCCTGCCCAGTCGCTAGATCTGAACCCCATAGAACATTTATGGGGTTTATTAAAGCGTAGAGTTAAGCGCCACACAATTAACAACAGAGAAGATTTGAAACGCTACCTGCGCCTAAAATGGAACGCGATTACTGCTGAAGACTGTAAAAATCTTGTTGGCTCTTGATCAAAAAGAATTTCTGCCGTAATTAAGGCAAAGGGGTCCACCCTTTGCCTTAATTACGGCAGAAATTCTTTTTAATTTTAATTTACCACAAAATATTAATTTTCAATTAATAAATAGTAAAATAAACCTATATAAAACGTTTTGTTTTATTTCTATTTGATACTCCTCATAAAACTGAAAGATGTCATGGGTGCTCAATACTTTTGGCCAAGGCTGTATATTGTATACTCTATTCTTGAATTTAAGTAAATTGAACTATTAATATGATAATATAGAGATTAACAGTAACAATTTGCCCAGTTTCCTGACATAATTAACAAAAAACAACTACACTGTATCAATCCAAAGTAACTGCTTTATATAAGAAAATAAATCATTAGTAAAATATTTATTTTTGCCTGCAGCTTCAAAGTTCAGTAAAACAAATCACATCAAATGAAGGTCGACTAAACACATATGGATTCATTCATTTATGTAGTCTTATATTTTTAATTAATTTAACCTGATGCCATATCAGGTTAAATTAATCAAATGATATTTTAGTATCTGGGGGCACGGCAGTGCCCCCGCCAAGTCGGGCAAAAAGCGGTACGGCCGTACCATACTTTTCTCGAAGCAATTCAGGCCATTTTCGACCCCTTATAACTTCGTTGTGGATAAAACTAGAAGCCTGAATTTTCAGTAACCAAGCACGCATTGTATCAACACGGTATATTCCAAATTTCATTCAATTTGAACCAGTAGTTTAAGCATTATAACGAGTCAAAGTTTCTTAATTTTTTCACTCACTGACTGACCGATCATCAAAAGTATAAGGCACTTCTAGCAGACATAGAAGCTTCAAATTTAGAATACAATTAGTGTTTAGTATATGAATCAAGAAAAAACTAAAATATTTTTCAATTTCGGTTCAGTTTCCTTGATACATCAACTGCATAAATAACTTTGTAATCCCATATATTTATATGGGATTACAAAGTTACATTTACAGTTAATTAATCAGTGTACCTGTATGTAATTCTAATTATGTATAATATAATGGAATACTAGGTGTAGATAGGTATCTAGATATAATTATGTTCAAAGGTAACTTGTAAAATGGTCAACGGAATAAAAAAGCCAGAGAGAGGACTTTAAGAAAATTCGTTGTTGGTATACAAGAAGTAGAAAGTACCGGAAAGGAAAATGTAGGACTATCTACAAAAAGAAATGAGATCCCATAAAAAACAATACTTGTCAAAAAAACCAAGTCTCGCAACTCAGTTCTTCTACCGTAAAAAGTTGTGAGATTCATGTAATACCAAGTCGGTTATACGATTATTCAGTCCCTACTTAAGGGACCTTCTGTCTTAAGTTGTTACGTAATTATCTAACCTAACAACATCTTATAGTGACCATATCAATATTAAAAATCTTTAACGTTTTAAATAAAAATGTTGACTTGGCAATCGCAAAAACAATCTAATTTATATCTGTATGTATTACTTGTGAGATATATTGTGTTTTCATGTGATGGCCGAGTCAATCTATCTAATATTTTTTACGTAGATTCTGAAATATTTCGATTTTTCAGAATTGGACTGCTAGAGGACCGACGAGGTACAGTACTGATAAAATATACAAATTCATTTTATTACTACTATTACTGAATGAATGTATGTTTAAAGTTATTAACAATAGAAAGAAAACTATAATAAAATAAAATGAGATCTTTTCTATAAAAACAATGCTTCATAATAGTTAAAAGTGGTTCATAGTAAAAAGATTTTTTGTTCTTAAAAGTGACAAAAAAGGCACTGTTTAAATTCAAATACTTAATAAAAAAGTAACTTATATTTTCAAGATTTCTCAAGTCACTCTCAATTCACATTCTTCATCATCGACAGAAGAACAGTAGTTGCGTAATGGTATTCTGTGTGACAAATTTGACCAAAACATAATCATAACTGTTATAACAACTTTGTTGCTGTTAATTGCCACTAACTTCTGGTGTTGGTGGCTTATGCAATTGAAAGAGATTTCTCTCAACTTTTACACCAGAACATCTGTTGAGAACGATAGTAGCAAACTCTTTCAGGGTAGTCATATCAACCTACTGTAGCAATAACTTGGTCTGCTGTTTGTTTACAAGTGGCCCCTTCCCAGGCCAGTCTCATAGAAGTTCCAAGTATGTTTCATAAAATCAGGGTAGTTGTATCTGACATATAAAATTATGAGTGGTTTGTTTCAATAGTTGTTTCCTTGACTACAGTTTAATGAATATGTTTTCCATTTCTTTCCAGTTAATCGTTACTCTCGTGTTCTCTTTTACCATTTTTACTTTGCTCTTTCTCCTTTTTTTTTTAAGTATTGTAGCTTTGATTTTCTTTGTATTCAGCTAGTTTGATGGGGTTGCTTTTATTTTTCGCCAAGCGAGCATTTTCAGCTTTTCTTTAGTATTGAATATATGTTCCCTATTCAAATTATGTTTTTTTTTAGTAGGCGCCATGATATGTTTAACAAAAATAAATAAAAAAATTGGCCAAGTACGAGTCGGACTCGCCCATGAAGGGTTCCGTAGTAACTATAATAAATATAATATACTTAATATATTTATTTGAAAAAAAAAAAAACCTTACAAATTTCTTAAAACTAGCTTATTTACAATTTTTACAACTACGCCAAATAACTTTGTTTTTCATAGTATTTGTATTAATTACAAAGTTATATTTGCGGTTTTAGAAAATATACTGTATCTCAAAAACTCCTGACTCGATCTCGTTCAAACCAATTTTGGTTGAAAGTTTACATTAAGATCTACAATATATGGTTTTTTTAGATTTTTCACTTCATTATTATAGAAGTTAGAGTTAGAGGGGGGGGACACACATTTTACCACTTTGGAAACGTATATCTTTGAAACAATTAACTTTATGAAAAAGTCATTTTAGAAACCTTAATGTAATTTTTAAAGACCTGTCTACATATACCACACACGTATAGGTTTCATGAAAAAAAATATTTTCAGTTTCAGTTCCATGTATGGGGAGCCCCCTTTATTTTAAATATTTTTTAAATTTTCTCTTAAAATCGGAAAGCGGTTCACAGAATACATCTACCGACCAAGTTTTACATGTATAGTCCTAATAGTTTCGGAATAAAATGGCTGTGACATACAGACGGACAGACATGTCGAAACTATAAGGGTTCCGTTTTTTGCCATTCGGCTACGGAACCCTAAAAATGCTTACACACCGTGATAGTTGAGATAAAAGTTATCCAGAAAACATTAGTACCCTGGAAACACGTCAGTCTTTTGGCGCGATATCCGACAAAGGACTGACGCCAACGGACTGACGAAAAAGACATGAATTTGGTATTATAATTACAGCTAAGTTTTGACTGGATTGGCACAAAGTACGTGATAACTATCGCGCCAGCACTGACACTGTACTGGCGGCCGGCGAATGTCTTGGTTCGCAGCTGACCAACATTATAATTTGAACATGTATTGCCCACGCATCTATGTTATTTGGTGGGTATTTCAAATTTTAACATTGCGCAGCGGACTAACGAATGAACCTGAACACAAAGTTTATTTTTTTTTATTAAACAATGTAGAGATGATTACATTATGAAAAACGTGTTATACAATATTACGCACATCACAGACTGTACTAAAATATTAAGTTTTCTTAAATTAATCGTAATATTTATTGCATAGTCGCTTGATTGAGTGTTTTTGGGTTGTGACAAGCCAAAGAACTGACGTTTTGAGGATATTTTTTTATTTTTCAAAGTTGCTATTTAAAGTAAATATCTGAAACTGAGCGAACAAATAAAAGAGTTCATTATTTTAGAATAAAAAAAACTATAAAATATAGTATAACATCATATCTATCGACCCATTTTATGTAGAATCACCCATAAGTAATAAAAAAACATGTTTCTCTGCAGTAACCTTGCTCTACTGCTTACCTTTAGTAAGCGTCAACTTTGTTTATTTTTTGTAACTTGAAGTTAATGAAAAATAACTTAAATTAAGTCTCAGTCTATTAAAGTGCTAAGTTGCCATCATGCACAAGTGATGTGCATCCATGGTATGCATCACAACCAATAGCATCCTGAACACTATAGCGAACAGCAACATGCCACTGTGGCATATAATAATTAGTTATATTTTCTTGTTTCTGTGGTGGCTCCTAAGTACTAACATTAATTTTATAAGTTGTTTGTCACACCACCTACACACAAAAATTCCCTCCACTCACACATTCTCCTTCCACATTCATCGATACACACATGCAATTATGCTCAAAATATCTGTTTGCTTGCTTTTATTTAAATTTTTACTTTCAAATGCAATACAAATCAACACGACAATGATCCCAAGCACACTGCACACACGGTTAAAGAATTCCTCACATCACAATCAGTTTCTGTCTTACAATGGCCACCAAACATTAAAGCCCATAGAGCATCTTTGGTGCGACGTTAAGAAAAAGGTTTCAAATTGACGGTGTGGTAACCTAAGTGAGTTATACGATGTTTTTTTAGAAGAATGGTGGTCTATTGCTCTTGAAAAATGTCAAAAATTGATTGAGTCAATGCCTCGCCGGTGTAATGCAGTCATCAAAAGCCTCGCGCGCTACAAACTATTAACTTAGAATAAAGAGTATTTAATTACAATTTTTTTTCCAATCATTGAACCATTCCGTTTTTCTCCGGCAACCTTGGATGATATCAAAAAGATTATCCTTTCCATTAAATCTAAGGCTGTGGATTATGATGACATCAGTCGTTATATGATCACCTTGATCCTTGACTCTCTCCTTCTGCCAATTGCCCATATTATCAACTTCTCCTTCGATTCCGGGCAATTTCCAACCCTGTGGCGAATGGCTTACGTTCGTCCACTTCCTAAAATATCCAATCCCTCCTTGCCTATCCATTTTCGACCAATTTCCATTCTTCCTTTCCTGTCCAAAGTACTAGAGGCCTGCGTCCATAGGCAGTTTTCTGGATTTGTTCACCGGAACAATCTTGTTAGTCCATTCTAGTCTGGATTTAGGCCAGGCCACAGTATGGCTTCCACTCTCCTTAAAGTGACTGGGGACATCAGAGTGGTGATGGAGAATACAAACGTTACTGTTTTGGTGCTTATTGATTCTCCAATGCTTTTAATGCCGTCAGTCATGATATTCTCCTATCTATCCTGTCACATCTCATGGTATCTTCAGTGTCTGGAATGGTTGTCTTCTTATCTTCGTGGACGTCAACAGTCGGTTCGTGTCGATCAGAATTCTTCTAGTTGGCGTGACCTGGATGCTGGTGTCCCACAAGGCGGTATTCTTTCTCCGTTGTTTTTCTCAATCTTCATAAACTTTATAACTCTCCATCTTCGGTGTTCGTATCATCTTTACGCTGATGATCTGCAGTTGTATGCATCTGCGCGGGTGGAAAGTTTATCAGACGCTATAGGAGATGTAAGCCGAAATTTAGATGCTATCAAAAGCTGGTCTGATAGAGGCCTCAAAGTTTCAGGCTATTGTGATTGGAAGCTCGCGTATAATCGGTAGATTGACAGTAAGTTCGCGCCCTCCAATCATTTTCAATGGCACCGTCATCCCTATTAGCTGTAGCGTTAAAGATCTCGGTTTGCATCTTGACTGTGTGCTTACCTGGCAAAGTCAGGTCTGCAGTGTCAGTCAAAGAGTCAACGGGACTTTGCGATGCCTGTATCGTCTGAGGAACTTTTTACCTGCAAAAACCAAGACAATGCCTGTGCAAACTTTAATTTTACCACATATCGAGGTACAGAACCGAACTCAAATGGATGCCCATTTGCCAGAGAAGAAGTTTGCGCGCTTTGACTACGCTTTTCTCTTTGCTGAACTCTCCTACCCCTCTCTCTTACCTTATTTCTCATTTTCAATTTCTATGTTCCTCACATGCTAAAAGTCTGCGCTCTTCCAATAATCTTCTCTTACTCTGTCCTTCTCATACTTCTGATTTTATTCATTCTTCCTTCTATATACAGTCTATTCTTCTGTGGAATGCATAGTGCACTCTCGATATCAAGACGGCCACCAATCAATATGCATTTAAGAGAAAGTTTAAGAGAATGTGCGGGATTATTTTCTTAACAAATAGTGGAAGCAGTGTTTTCATAACACCCTTTCTATAACTTTTTATTATTATATATAAAATATATTTTTGGTATGTATTGTGATAAATATGTATGTAAGTTCATTCTAGTTAGAAGTATATAGTTATACACTTGTAATAAAACTTTTACGTTGAAAATATTATCTACTTAGTTTATTTTTTTATGCACTTGCCATGTTATCTCTTCACCACCCATGGTTGACTGGTAGAGAATGCCTATGGCATTAACCCCTCAAGTGTCGCATGTTGAATGTACTTTTTGATTTTTGGGTAGGACTTCAGAAAAAATGATAAATCGGCAATTTATGGCCATTATCATGGTGGTTACATTATATGTATTGTATTATTTAATTACCTATATATTGTATTGTATTTATATACATATATATATTTGCATATATATTTATTTATTTTAATATTTAAATAATTTTTGTTTCTCTGCTTTTATGAGTAATGTAGTATGTACACTAATTTAGCCCTCCCCACTTTAATTAAAGTTTTTAAAGTCCTTCCAAAGGTTGTCTGGAAGATATCGCTTTCAGCGATAAGACCGCCATTGTTACCATTGAGTAAGCAATATTGTTAAATAGGTGTGTTTAAATTTTGGTGTACAATAAAGTATATTCTATCTATCTATCTATATATTAAACTTTCCTGGCTTCGTTATGAGTTTACCTAACTATTTATATCATTCAATAAGCAAATCTAACTGACCTTATCTCGCAGTGATGTGATATGTTTTCACTTTTATAATTTTCACTCACATTCGAAGTCATACACACGAAAAAACACATATTCACGAAAAAACCACACAATAGTAAGAAATGTTAATTTTGTAATAGTAGGAAATGTTAACACAAATTATTCCACTTAGATACTAAAAAGTAATAAAAACTATTTGATAATACAACTAAAAAGTTTGCAGCGTCACAACAAAAACCACAGAAGCATTTTGTAAACATTTTTTTCGTTCATTTTAGCAGTGTATGCAGAACGTATTGCTACTTACAAAACAACCACAGATATTTATCGACCAATCCTGACCAAGTCCTTAAGTGTAACGGTCCGACTTAAGACATTTGGAGCATTTATTACTTATGTTGAACTGTGTAACTTAAGACATGCGAAAGGTTAAGTCCGCCTTTGTACATATTGTGTTGCATAAAGTTTTAATAAATAAATAAAATGAATGATATTGTAATCTTAATTGTAATTTATAATAAAAATAGAAGATAATGTAATAAATGAGTCCGCTATAGTATCATTAAGGTATTTTACTCAGGCATCCTTTACAATAATATTATAAAACTATATTTTCGCTATGCTATTCCCTATACCATGGGAATTCTGGAATAAAAAGTAATGTAGGGGTTATTCCAGGATTTCAATTATCCACATACCACATTTCATTCAGATCCATTCAGTACTTAAAGCACAAAAGAGTAACAAACAAACATAAATACATCCATCCATCCCTATAAACTTCGGTATTATAATATTAGTATTATAGTATGAAACCGGCCCCAATTGTAATTGAAAATATTATAGGAATGATTGAGACATATTGTTTGTCAGTGGTCAATAGCATTAGCACCTCTGTATGAACTATGAAGTCTTATTCAACTGATGTTGTATGTTTTTTTTAATTGAATCATGGTAAATAATTATAGTAGCTGTACCCAATGGCCTTCCAAATTACCCAGGAGTAAAAACTTCATCTTAGATTGACCATAGATTAGGTCAGAAATAATAAATCATCATGCATTCTATACACAAGATGTATCTTCTATATCCAACCGTAATATTGAGAACACGCCTAATGACAATAAGGAGGAAAAACAATTGTACAAGTACTTTATCTGTTTGTAAAATATGACCAGCAAAACAATCTCCAATCATTTGAGAAAACATTGGACAGGCCTACAACATAACACTATTATTGAGTATTAATTAACCAAGATAGGATAGCTAGTAAATAATTAATGTGTCTATTTATTAGGCTTTGGCCAATGACAAATTGGGCAGCCAAATGAGATCACGGACCAAATGGCCGTGGATTACAGCTCTTACAACAAAGATGAAAAAATTAAAACACCGGCTTACCATCCACTGCAGTGTAGTAATACTTAATTTAATTTAATACTCGAGTTTTGTCCTTCTTTAATCACATTAATTGCGACGAAAAACTAAAATATTAACTCAATTCGCTGTTGCTATTAGTAGGGACACGAAAAAGTATCAATACTTTGTGGTATCGAGTATGTTTCGTTTCGATACCGATACTTTTGTACTCGATTTTTATTTGATATTTTTACTCAATGAGTACTTTTTGTCAGGTATCGTATCGAAGAAATCTTGGACGGCACCGCTGGTTCAATAAGACTGAACCTTCTAAATCATTACATTGAGCTCGAAATCATTCCTTCAGTCTTTCTGTTCACAGTTCAGATTTAGATATTTATTGTTTATAAGGTACAATATATTTCTTATAATGTACAACGATATCCCACAAAACCGTATTATTTTGTATGTTATTGTGCTTGACTATTATTTGACTTATTAAATGTGAATGTGTGCACTCTAAAAGTACATATTGTTCCGTGCTGTGTATCTACTCGTATTAACGATTGAACGGAGGAAGAATGGGTACTATAATATGTGTCTAAAGGAATAAATAATATAATTGTTTAAATAATTTGTAAAGTCACAGTTGTCTTTTTTATAGTATGTACTATTATTACACTAGTGAACCAATACCATTAGTGTTGACGTTCTGTTCTTCTGTCCTACTGTACTGAAGCTAAATTGACGTTTCTGACTAACATTGATGGCATGATGTATGCGCATTAGGCCCTATGAAAGTAGTCGATACTTTGAAGTATCGATACTTTTGTTTCGATACATTTATGAGTACGATACTTTTTTTCGATATTACTCATAAGTACAATATCGATACTTTCTTATCGATACCGTGTCCCTAGCTATTAGCTGTTAGTCACAGCGAGTGACAATTTGTCTCGCATTGCCACCTAAAAAAAATAGTTTTGTTTAGTCCACGGTTCCACCATTTATGTTCTTGTGATGTTTTCGTTTTCGTTTTTACTTTTTATTGTTTTCTAACATTTGCAAAGAGAAAAGTCAAAATTATAATGATTATAAGAAATATTATGAAAAAATAAATATTTTTAATATTAAAGAATATTCATTTTTATTAATGGCAACTATTCTTAATTAAAAAAAAAACAAATACGAAACTACTTTTTTAGATAGGTAGGTATTTATAAAAGAGGAATACGAAATAGGTATTTATAAATAAAAAATTGGCCAAGTGCGAGTCAAACTCGCCCATGAAGGGTTCCGTAGTAACTACGCGAAATAACTTTGTTTTTCATAGTGTTTGTATGAAATACAAAGTTATATTTGCGGTTTTATAAAATGTACTATATCTCAAAAACCACTGACTCTATCTCGTTCAAACTAATTTTTTTTGAAAGTTTACAATAAGATCTACAGCATTTATTTTATTTCGATATTTCACTCTATTATTATGGAAGTTAGAGGGGGGCCCATTTTACCACTTTGGAAGCGTATATCTTTTAAACGATTGACTTTATGAAAACTTTAACTTTTGTTTCCTTTCTTCGCTCCAGAGGAGGCCTTAGCCAAGTGGCAAAATTTTCTAATTCAAACGATTTTTGTTTTCTCTCTCAGAGACACACCCGTGTGCGTATGCACTTTGGATTTGGACCCACGACTCCAAGGTTTCAACCCCAAACGTCTCGAAAATATAACTACCAACAAGGTTATTATATTTCCGCCGCTTGAGTTTCTCAGCAGCCGCAGCGGCAGCGCCAGCACAGCAAGATAAGCTAGGAAGATGGGATGGCGCAAGAGTATCGACACAAGTTGCGTCTCACACTAAAGGCCTAACCATCTTCCAAGGAAATAAAGAGATGCCGTCTGGTCTTTTGCCATCGTCGCGTGCCAGGCCATTGGGTTCTAATACAGCTGGAACGTCGACAGTGACAAGTGCTCGTCGGATATTGTCGTTAATATTCACGAGCCGTGCTATGCAACCCGCGGTGCAGCCGCATGAAAGGCCGTGGTGACTGTATATGTAGTTTAGGGTTTTTATTTAAGTAATGTTGTAGTAATTATTATAATGTTTTAATTATCAAATAAAATCATCATTTAGTGGATCGATTTCAAATTTGCAATACCAACTTATGGACTAATTAATTTCCTTTCTAATAATACCACTAAACATTAATCAAAATGAAAATTATAAATACATATATAGTTATATATATAAAACGAAACTTACAAGTAAAATTGCGACCATTGCATTTAGAAAACAAGACATTGAATTGAAATTAACCAGTAAATTAACAATATTTTATTTATTAATATTGAGTATTTCCTAAACTAGCTCTAATTACTACGACATTCGATCAGTGGGGGACAGTTATTTTTCCTGATTAATGCAGGTTGACTTTACCTACATGACCACGATGGATGGCCAAGAGTCTATAGAAGATCATCAGAGCAATTTGTACAATGCTGCATAAGCGAACGTGTCGCCAATGTTTGTGGATCATGTATGTTTTGGGGTAGCAAAACGCTCGATTCTAAAACCGACATTGTCATCATTGCTGGGGCCAATACTGACCCTAGAATCCTAGATGGAGAGGACTAACAGCTCAGCGGTACTTGGAAGAAGTTCTCGAACCCCATTTCATGGCTTATGGGGAAAGAATTCGTATTCATGCATGATAATGCCAGGCCACATGTCGCCAGAACAGTTCTTGATTATATGTATAGACCTCCAAGGGCTCCAATCAGCCATCGAAGAGGCTGGAGTAAAACGCTATACCACAGGAATTCGACGTAAAATTAATATGGTCGATGAAAAACTGATTAAGAGCCGTAATAAGAGCTACGGCATGTAACACTCTGTATTTGTAAAGATGTTATTGATAATTTCGTGATTCGTTTCAATTCAATGTCTTGTTCTCTAAATGCAATAGTCGCAATTTTTTACTTGTAAGTTTCATTTCATCTCATAAAAGATCCTTTTAAGCATTTTGCACATGGTTTAGTGGTATCGATGGAAAGGTAATAAAATAAATATCGTTATTATTTAAGTTGACATTGCAACTTTTTATTTTTTATCAATTTTATTAAGAAAATACAAGCTCACAAAATCTTTGTAAAATCTGTGCTGTGCGATTTTATTGTTCTCAAGTGTATAATAATAAATTAAATCTTACTTTTAAAAGACTTGTTTTCAAGTTTCAGTAGCCAAAAAAAAAAAATTTTTGTTACTTTTCCTTTTATATTAATTCATGGAATTACAGACCTGGCTGTATGGGCTTGACTCTTTGCCTGTCCTAACGGACGAAGGAAAAAAAAAAAAATTAATTCATGGAACACTGTAGTCTCCCCTCTTGGAGGTGGGCGCTAATGGTCGCGACACAGTATTTCATACTAATGTGATTGTTAACGTACACAAATTTTTGTAAACTGATTTTTGTTCCAATAAATATTTGTACCTATTTGTATTTGTATTTGAATGGCAAAAAACGGAATAGGTATAGATTATGTCTGTCTGTCTGTCCGTATGACACAGACATTTTATTCCGAAACTATTAGGACTTCACATGTGAAACTTGGTGGATAGATGTATTCTGTGAACCACTTTCACGATTGTAAGACAAAAATAAAAATAAAAAATTAAGGTGGGCTCCCGATAATGGAACTGAAACTATTTTTTTTTTTTTCAACAAACCTATGCGTGTGTTGCGTCTATAAACGGGTCTTTAAAATTTATATTGAAGTTTGTATAATCAGTTTTTCTAAAAGTCAATTGTTTAAAAGATATACGCTTCCAAAGTGGTAAATTGTGCGCCTCTAACTTTTATAATAATGGAGTCAAAAATCTTAAAAAAATATATGTTATAGATCTTAGCAAAAACTTTCAACGAAAATTGGTTTGAACGAGATAGAAATAGCACTTTTTGAGAGATAGCACATTTTCTAAAACCGCAAATATAACTTCATATTTCATACAAATACTATGAAAAACAAAGTTCTTTTCCGTAGTTACTACGGAACCCTTCATGAGCAATTCTGACTCGCACTCGGCCTATTTCTTTTGTTTGTCCCTTTCTACAACCCTAAATCCCGATTTTCTTTACCTTCTGCCCCGATTTAAAACAAATCGGACCTGGCAACACTAGACACACATGACGAAACTATAAGGGTTCCGTTTTTTGCCATTCGGCTACGGAACCCTAAGAATGGAGCTGGCTGACCAGTCCACGCAGTTGAGTATTAATAATATGCTTGCTTTTATTTTCGTAGGTACCTTTTTTTCTGGGTGGGAAAATCTGGATAAGCTCTGGGTGGGCTAAGCGTAAGGGAGTATCAAACTTCTGCTGACTAAAAACCCACCCCGTTCCTTCAGCTGCCCTTAAGTTCCGGGGCCGCGGTATCTCGTTAGAACATTCCCGCAACCCCGGCAGGCAATGGCCTTATGGGGCCCCGTCATTGGTGCTGACAGCGCTTTGAGGCGTGCGTGGAACACGACGCGCCGCCGACCCGGGCCTGCTCCTTACTGGACGATGACCTACCCCTGCTCGCCGTCCGCAAGCCCGCGCCTACGGTGGCCGGAGATCCGGGCGTCTCCCGCGGCGCGGCTGGAACGTGAGGAAGAGAGTTGCCTCTCCCTCGTGCGTTCGGCCTCCTCCTTCGCTAGCATGACTGCTTTGCAGAAGGAGGCTACTGCATACCATTCCCTCTCACTCCGCACCATGGTCTGAACCAGGGCCGGACTCGTGAGGTCGCCGCCGCCGCGCCGCCTATCGCCTCAACGAGGACACGGCGAAGCCCTGCCCAAGCGGGGCACACCTCCACCGTATGCTCCACCGTGTCCTCCGGGTGACCTGAGAGTCACTGAAAGAATAACATGCTATAGATGAGTATGCTCTGTATTCCGTACAGGGAGTTGCGAAGTTTTTGCTTTTGGAAATTACCTACGTTAGTGACTGACGACGATAAAATGTTTACGATATGTTCATTTTTTGAGGAACTTTGAGGGCGGGAAATTCAAACATAAACTTTTGAATTTCGAATTGAGAATCTGTCTCTCTTGAAATATGTGTATGAGATTTTATTCCTTAACCAGTAGTAGCTTAATAAAATAAAACTCTTGAATGACAATTACTAAAATAAGCCCTGCGGTACCATCTCCATCAACCAGTAGGTACCTACTCAAAATGATATATATGTGTATTTACATGTACATATAATAATAAAAAATATAAATTCAATATTATATTCCTTATTGTAAGAGTACTTTTTAAAAGTTGGCTGTAAGTTGTTGTCGTTGCTGATTTTGAACTGCTGCGTTCACCACGTGACGTCATGGTCATGATTAAGTTGCTGTCAAGGAGTGAGAACCATAGGTGAGAACTGGAGAACGCGGTGCAATAAGTGTCCGATAATTATATGAATATTCAATTAATTATGGTAATCAGTTCTTAATATTAGCAACAAGGATTAAATGTAAGTGTGTTTTCTAATATTGTTTTAAAGAAAAGATTTTATCCGTTTGCAAGAAAAATAAATTACGCAATGTTTTTTCCGTATTGAGTGTCTTGCCTAAAAAAAAACTTTTTTGCAAAAAAATAAAACCGACTTCCATATCAAAACACTACAAAACCAAAAATAACTTTAATTTCGGAAGGCGGTGTGAAAAAAAGAAAATACTAAACCAATAACACCGACTACCGAAATTAAAGTTATTTTTGGCTTTGTAGTGTTTTGATATGGAAGTCGGTTTTATTTTTTTGCAAAAAAGTTTTTATTTTCGCGCTTTTTAGTGGGTCAATTTGTAATTAATCTAGTTATAAAAGCAAAAATGTCAACTACAAAAAAATAAAAACGCGCGAACAAAAAACACAATGCAGAGTAAACGAAAAGATCATCAATGTAAATATTTTTTTAGACTTTTATTGATTTTTCAGAAACGGCTTGTCCTATTTCGATAAAATTTTCATGGGATCATTTGGAAAGTATACACTTTCCAACAAAAAAAGAATTTTTCAAATCGGTTAGCAAGCGACGGAGCTATGCCCGAACAAACATAAAAAAAAAAACAAACAAACAAACATCCAAATTGAGAACCTCCTCCTTTTTCAGAAGTCGGTTAATAACACTCTTTTTTTGGGTAGTCCTGTTTAAATCTATGTTCAATTTATTGAAATAAAAAATCCAATAAAAATAAATAGTAGGCTCCTGGCATACCTAGAAGCCAACGACATCCTCAGTGATCGGCAATACGGCTTTCGCAAAAACCGGTCAACTGGGGATCTTCTAGCGTATGCCATTCATATCTGGAGTGAGGCCATGGAGAGGCAAGGGGAAGCACTTGCTGTTTCCCTTGACATCTCCAAGGCTTTTGACAGGGTCTGGCATGATAGCCTTATTGCTAAGCTTCCTTCTTTCGGTTTACCCACTCAACTTTGCGTTTGGATTGAAGACTTCCTGAGGGATCGGTCCATTCGAGTAGTCATTGATGGCTGCTCGTCTGGCCAATTGGCAATTAATGCCGGGGTCCCTCAGGGGTCTGTTCTCTCAGCAACTTTATTCTTGCTGCACATTAACGATCTGCTAATGCCCGGTACCTTTGGGTATGCAGACGACAGCACAGTTTCTGAGAGATATGTGTCCAGCGCGCGAGCTGGTGGGTCACAGATCCAGTCTCTACGTGAGGACATGGTTGGGCGCTTGAACTTGACCTTGAAGGCTGTCTCCGAATGGGGCGATGCCAACCTGGTCAAGTTTAATGCAGCTAAGACCCAGGCGTGTCTCTTCTCCGCAAAAAGGAGCCAATTCGAACCGGCTCCTACTTTCCGTGGTGTAACCGTGCCGATAACCGATCATATTGAGCTTCTTGGGGTGACTTTAACGTCCACACTCAATTTTGGCCCGTATATCGAGGCTAAGGCTCAGTTAGCATCAAAAAAGTTGGGAATCCTAGCCAAGGTGAGACGGTACTTCACACCGGAACAGCTGCTCAAATTGTATCAAGCCAAGGTTCGGTCGTGTATGGAATACTGCTCTCATCTTTGGGATGGATCTGCGAAATACCAACTGGACGCGCTTGAGTCTATCGAGAAGCGGGCCAAGAGACTCATTGGCAACGATGCACTGGTCGAGTCAAAGCTCCAGAGCCTTGAACACCGACGGCGAGTTGCAAGTCTATCGGTTTTCTATCGGTTACATTTCGGGGAGTGTGCGATGGAATTACACAATCTAATTCCGCCAAGCCCATTCCATCATCGAACTATGAGACAAACGGCGAAGCGCCATCGTTACATGGTGGACATCCCACCCATACGCACAAAACGTTTTGGGAATACCTTCATTGTGCGTACGGCTAAGGAGTGGAATTCCCTGCCGGAGTCTGTGTTTCCCGATAGCTATAACCTAGGAGTCTTTAAGTCCAGAGTGAATAGGTTACTTTTAGGTAAGCGTGCTCCATCTTCGATCACATCATCACTTACCATCAGGTGAGATAGTGGTCAAACGCGAACCTATTATCAATAAAAAAAAAAAAAAATTCCAATTAAGTACCAAAAAAATATTGAACAACGGCGACTGGCGGGAAAATAAAAGTCATCCCGAATCCCGATCCCAAAATGGGCGCCACATAACGTGTTTATTATACTTGTTATACTTCATGTTCAACAGATCAAAAAAAGTGTACCATTTAAAATGAGTACGTTACGCTTTTTAGGGTTCCGTAGCCGAATGGCAAAAAACGGAACCCTTATAGTTTCAACATGTCTGTCCGTCTGTCTGTCTGTCCGTCCATCCGTATGTCACAGCCATTTTATTCCGAAACTATTAGGACTATACATGTAAAACCTGGTAGGTAGATGTATTCTGTGAACCGCTTTCCGATTTTAAGAGAAAATTTAAAAAATATTTAAAATAAAGGGGCTCCCCATACATGGAACTGAAACTGAAAATATTTTTTTACATGAAACCTATACGTGTGTGGTATCTATAGACAGGACTTTAAAAATGACATTATGGTTTCTAAAATTACTTTTTCATAAAGTTAATCGTTTAAAAGATATACGCTTCCAAAGTGGTAAAATGTGTGTGTCCCCCCTCTAACTTCTATAATAATGAAGTAAAAAATCTAAAAAACCCATATGTTGTAGATCTTAATGTAAACTTTCAACCAAAATTGGTTTGAACGAGATCGAGTTAGTAGTTTTTGAGACACAGTATATTTTCGAAAACCGCAAATATAACATTGTAATTCATACAAATACTATGAAAAACAAAGTTATTTGGCGTAGTTGTGAAAAAGCTGGTTTTAAGAAATTTGCAAGGCTTAATGTTTTTTTTTTCAAATAAATATATTAAGTATGTTATATTTATTATAGTTACTACGGAATAGGGCATGCATTCCGGAATTCCGGAATTTCGTAATTCCGGAATCCCGTAACAATTTTTCTGGTATTTCAATTCCGGAATTGAGAGGAGTAATATCGGAATTCCGATATTCATAAATTTTTGATATTTTGATTATTATTTTTTCTGAACGCAACCAAACTGGTCTGTGGAACTTTCCACAAGCCGCTATCTCCGACCTCCGACTAGTAAATAGTTATCTGTGGCGTTATAGCACTAGTGCAGTAACGTAAAGTAAAAAGCATGCGTTTCTAATACACTGCATTATGGACCTAATAGCGGTTCATAAAAAGCCACTTTTTTATAGTTGATAGGCTTTCGTTTGACCATAATCTCACCTGATGTTAAGCGATGATGTGGTCAAAGATGAAGCACGCTTGCCTAGAAGTAACCTATTCACTCTTGACTTTAAAGACTCCCAGATTGTAACTATCAGCAAACACAGACTCCAGTAGGGAATTCCACTCCTTAGCCGTACGTACAAAGAAAGTATTCCCAAAACGTTCCTTGCGTATGGGTGGGATGTCCACCATGTAACGATGGCGAATCGCCGTTTGTCTTGTAGTTTGATGATGAAACGGGCTTGGTGGAATAAGACTGTGCACTTTACGAGCAAATGTGTTGAAAAAACATTAAATTGATTGTTCTTTCAAAGAAACTTATATTTTATTACTTGACACTGTTGAAAGTACAAAACAATAAGAATAAATATTTCGATATTATTAATAAGTATCGGTGTCGCACCTCTAGAGCAGAAGCGAGCAATGTCAAGAAATCCGTGCCAGCTGCGCCACTGTCGTCATAGAGTGACAAAAAATACGTCATGATGGACAATAGTGCTGTGATGGTATTGACTTGGTTTTATCGATTGTTGATTCTAATTATGGATTTAAATAATAATAAAAACCGTAAATGTGACACAGATTATTACATTTATGTCATAAAGGACAAAGCGGGTTAAATAAAACTCAACACAAGGATGGTATAATAATCTTTATTCAAATTAAAGCCTATGTTAAAAATATTGTCAGTTTTCCATGAGCTTTATCGATATAATTTCGACCTCACTACTATTTTGTGGGTTTAAAGAATGAATTCGAAGCTTGGCGCTAGATGTAGGCAAAGTGTATCATTTTTGAGATTGGAACATTTGCATCTCGATCACTGAAATAATAATATTCCACAATAATTAATAAATGATCCGAAACACTGATATGTTTCTTTTGGCTCATTTGGATCATCGGCTCAAATGACTCAGTGAACGCCCGCGACGCGACGTCATGTATAGAAACGTAAGATTTTTACGTTGCGTCTCGGGCGTTTACTATAGTCTATAGAGCATAGAAATGTTTTGAGGCATCAATACTGAATGTTTTATGTCTACATATTTATTGTAATAAGTGAGGTTATAAATAAAGTCGATCTACGTGCATAGGATACGAGAGTCAATAGTTAAAGTAACTCAGTGTGTCTTAGTCTCTCTCTCTCGCTTGCTCACTGCTCAGTCGCCAGCGCCACACGAGCGACGCGTCGCGCGAAATGAGCCAGAGCAAAGAAATGTTTCCGATCCAAATGATGCATTTGAAACGTTGTTACTGAACCAATCTTTTGAATCTCTTGAATGATTCGAATCAGTGAGTCGGTTCACACGCCTACTTGGCACCGAGGGCACGCTTTTGCTTTCTTGACGTGGTGGTCAAAAGGTTAAAAGACTGATATAATTATAAATCTTGTTTGATTTGAAACAAACTTTAAAAGTTTCGGTAATTCCGGAAATGGTTCCGGAATTCCGGAATCAGATTTCCAGTATTGGAACTCAGTTCCGGAATTGAGAACCTTGCGATATTGCATGCCCTACTACGGAACCCTTCATGGGCGAGTCCGACTCGCACTTGGCCATTTTTTATTTTAAATATAACTTATTTGTACCTAAGTGAATCATTCATACAAAAAAATACTACATCAATATTCAAGTTAACCAACCAGTTACCAATCGCCTGGAGCTTTTGGGCATGGAGTTGACGTCAGACCTCAACTTTGGCTCAACCATCGAGTCCAGAGCTCAGACTGCAGCAAAAAAGCTAGGAATCCTAGACAGGGTGAGGCGGTACTTCACGCCTGGACAGCTTCTGAATCTATATAAAGCACAGGTCCGTTCCTGCGTGGAGTACTGCAGCCACTTGTGGGATGGCTTTGCAAAATACCAACTTGCTGCACTGGATTCGATCGAGCGCAGGGCTAAAAGGCTCATAGGCGACGAAACGCTATCGGGCAAGCTTCATAGCCTGGCTCATCGGCGAACCGTTGCTTGCCTGTCGGTTTTTTACAGATTGTACTTCGGGGAGTGTGCGCAGGAGCTCCATGACCTGATTCCTCCATCTCCCTTTCACTACCGGTCTACGGCCGAACGGCTGGCTACCATCCACACTTGGTTGATATACCGTCTTGTCGTACCAAGCGCTTCCCCTCCACATTTATTGTGCGCACTTCCAAGTTGTGGAATTCTCTGCCGGCTTCTGTGTTCCCTGCTACTTATGACCTTTCAACCTTTAAAGCAAGAGTAAACAGGCATCTTCTGGGCTCGTTCGTTCCATCGTAGACCTCATCTATCGCTTACCATCAGGCGAGATTGAGGTCAAGAGTGAGCTCATTGCGAATAAAAAAAATAGTTATAGATTTGAAAATGAATATTAGCGTAATGTAAGGCGTAGATTGCTGCCTATTTTTCCCGGTAGGCGGCGCGGCAATTATAATACTACCTTTGATTTTAGGTATGTCATCGTAAATCTCTTGATTTTTTTTATTACATATTCTATCATTTTACATGTAAAATGAATGTTCTTAAGCGATATCTGTTGGATATTCCGGGAACTACTCAATAAAATACCATATTAGATTCCAAATATATTGTGCATCCGCACAGGCAAAACGATCAGAACACACTAGCTACTGACATCTGTCTAGAAAACTTATTCTAAACTACAAGAGTTTATAGAGGGACATATACAAACTCCATGTATGTGTTTTAGGCACATACCAACATCATTGATGTAATTACGTTAGTTCCAACACTGGCCCTTGAACCAATATAAACTCATGTAAATCACATTACACACATTGAACACAATAAATAATCTAAGCCTAAACACATCCGCTGTCTAAAAATAATAAAACATTATAACAGCTAAAACAAAGCAAAAATATAAATTTATCAAGGGATCCGTCACACATGTAAACAGTAAATATTCAAAACTATGTGATACGGATCTAAAACAAATTATACTTCTGCAAGTATACCTTACCTACTGCTTAGAACCATCATATCATTTATTTAACGATAGAAATAAACGACATACAAACTTATCGTGTTTTTCCTTTGCCAACGGTTTCGTTAAAACGTCGGCCACCATTTCATCAGTAGAAAGGTATTTTATAACGACTGTACCTTCCTCAACGATTTCCCTGATGAAATGATGTCTTACGTCAATGTGTTTCGTTCTGGCGTGGTACATAGAATTAGTGCACAACTTCAGTGCAGACTGATTATCATTAAACAACGTAAACCTATACTGTACCCCGTAAATTTCGAACAGAAAGTTGCGTAGAAAAAGTGCCTCTTTACAAGCATCTGACAGACACATATATTCGGCCTCTGTGCTTGAAAGCGCCACTGTTTTCTGTTTTCTACTCTCCCAAGAGATAGTAGAATTTCCAATTTTGAACACATAACCGGTATAAGATCGGCGATCGACCTCATTTGACGCAAAATCAGCATCAGCATATGCGACGATATCCAACCCTGACTTCTGAAAAGTTAAATAATGATCAGGCGTACCTTTCAGATAGCGAAGAACGCGTTTTGCCGCCTTCCAATGAGTCTCGTCGTACGCGTCGTTGAACTGGCTGAGCGAGCTGACAGTGTGCGCAATATCCGGCCGCGTACATACCGCTATGTACATCAGACATCCTATCAGGCCTCTGTAGTCGTGCGTACAATCCTTCTTTGTAGATTTCACGAGCTTCAGACCTGTCTCCATAGGTGTTCTCGCAGGTTTGCAATCTGACATATGAAATCGTTCTAGCACCTTCTTTATATAGCTTGACTGGTCTAGAGTTATTTCCTTGTTCTGTCTGCAAAGCCTCATTCCAAGGATGTGATGTGCTGGCCCTAAATCTTTGATTTCGAAGGCCTTCTTTAATTCTTCTTTGATTCCTGCCGTATCTCGACAACCAGCTGAAGAAAATAACATTATGTCATCAACATAGAGCGCAATCCGCGAGTTGACAACTTTGTAAAAATTGTTTGAAACGCTTCAAAGCGCTTCATGTGTACTCGTAAAATAATATTTTATTCATCACTTAACCTTCCAATTAAAATATAAGTAATTTTTTAATTTATTTAAAATCTAGGGCCTAAATCGTGGCATTGTGGTCACGTGACTACGTATGACGTCATCGTTCAAAAACAACTTTCCTGGCATTTGGCACATGAATGTACTTCGGGTATTTTATGATATTTTACTCTATTATGAACGTGAAAAATTATTATCAGTGCTGTGCAGTACCTTGTTGTGGGAATACTACTATAAAAACGCCAACGAAACTATTTATTCATGTCCCTTTAAAAAGAGATATTTGCAAGAAGTGGTTAGAACTTCTGTGTCAAATCCATCCAAAGGTTGTTTGTAAAAGATCGCTTTTAGCGATAAGACCGCCCATTGTATCACCCTTTTTAGTTGTTAAGTCCATATTTGTTTACTGTTATGGTGTACAATAAAGAATATATCTATCTGCTTTTTTGAAAAGACAAATAAAAGGAACTCATCGAACAACTATTACAGGACGATAAGACAAATGAACCAGAAGAGAGAGAGAGTTAGTTATGAAATGAAATGAAATATTTATTTGTAAATTGGTTATAAATAATACTTTTACACGTCATGTTTTTTTGCGTGTTTAGTTTAGCTAGATGAGGCCGGTATTTCCTAACTGACTACTCTGAGAAGAAACACCAAATAAAACTCCCTCTGAGTTTGTCGTCAACGTCTCTTTTAAAGTCCAGACAATTTGTGTTTGTATATGAGAAGCATGTAGGTTCATGTCTTTGGTATTCTTTTGAGGAAATAACCACGCAAATTTGAGCGGACCTGTCCAGACAGTGCAAGCAGTTAGTTAGTTATTCATTTCTTATTTTGTCTTACGCACCAACCAAAGATAACCAGTCAGCTGTCAAAATATTGAACGATGACGTCTCGTTTTCTGATTGGTGTTTCTAATCACGTGACTCACAGATAAAAAGTCTCATTTTTCTCAAGGGAAAATAAAATAAATAATTAATAATCTTTTCTTCTTTTGTACTATTTTGTGCTTCATATCAATAGATTTACATAATTAAATACTTATTTTAAATTTTTAAACATACTGTCAACTCGCGGATTATAATCATAGATTTCCCACTCGACTTTACATAAACACAAGGTTCGGAAGATAAACGTTTGAATTTCATTTTGCTTGTCAAAACGCCATTTATTTTCTCATACCAAGACTTCGAAGCTTGCTTCAATCCGTATATGGCCTTATTCAACTTGTAAACTTTATCTTCTTGGCCTTTTATCTTGTAGCCCTCTGGCTGCTCCATAAAAACGGTCTCTTTTAAATCTCCATTCAAAAATGCCGTTTTTACATCCAGATGCTCGATATTCATGTTATGTTCCGTTGCTAAAGCTAGTAACGTACGTATAGTAGAATATCGTACTACAGGGGAGAACGTTTCTTCGTAATCAATACCGTATTTCTGGGTATAACCCTTTGCGACTAGGCGCGCTTTATACCTCAATATTTCCCCGTCGAGGCCAAGCTTTCTTTTAAAGATCCACTTGCATTTGACAGGCCGTTGCTTCGCATCGCGGTCAGTCAGAGTCCAACACTTATTAACGATGAAGGATTTATACTCTTCCGCCATCGCGGCATTCCACTTACTTGCTTCTGGGCCATTGAGTGCCTCGCGTACTGTCTGAGGGTCCCCCGTGTCACTGCATACAGTGCGTGCTACACTAGCTGACTCAAACTCACTAAATTCGTCCGTAGAGTTCTCGTAGTCTTCCAGTGTGGAATCTCCTGGGACATACGTCTCATCCGCAGGGTCATCTGGGGTCTCACTACTGCTCTCAGAATCATCTATCGTAATGGCGCTGTTATCTTGACAGTTTTCATTAGATATTTCTGCGGGCTCTTGGGGTAAATCGAGTAAGGCGGGTTGCACTGGAACATTATCGGCGACAGTTACATTGTTCGGAAACAAACCAATCTGAGTGTAACGTGAACTGTCATACTCATCCGATGAAGTGTTATTCCAAAAAGCATGTTCTAGAAAAGTGACATTTCTTGCTTTTATGACATTCTTCGAGCTCGCCGGATCAATCAATCTGTAACCCTTTGTCTCGTCACAGTATCCGACAAAAATATATTTCTTACTTTTGGGATCTAATTTGTCGCTTTTGTGCTGTAGGGCATAAGCTTGACAACCAAAAATGCGTAGGTAACTCAGATTCTCCTTTTTACCTGACCATTTTTCTTCCGGTGTAAAGCCCATCACCGCCTTAGTTGGAGAGCGATTCTTCAGGTAGACGGCAGTGTTAACTGCTTCTGCCCAGAATTCCTTTTTCAAGCCTGCTTCCTGGAGCATGCACCGGGCTTTCTCCGTAACACTTCTGATCGCGCGTTCCGCGACTCCATTCTGAGCTGATGACCTTGGAACCGTGGTCTGATGTCGAATCCCATGCTTCTTCAGGAACTTCTGAAAATTAGAATTGACATATTCACCACCATTGTCACTACGAAAAACTTTTATTTTTTTATTGGTTTGGTTTTCTACGAGAGTTTTGAATTCTTTAAACATCTCGAAAACCTCATCCTTCCTCCTAAGAAAATAAACGAATGTTTTTCGTGACAGGTCGTCAATGAACAACAGAAAATATCTTTTCCCACCTAGGGACGGGTACGGCAGTGGTCCCATGACGTCACTGTGAACTAATCCAAGGATTTCCTTGGCCCTAGTCTCAGATTTCTTTGGAAATGGCAACTTAGTCTGTTTACCTAAGATGCAGGAAACACACGACTGAAAGTTATTGTTGTCATAAGAAATACCTTTGACCATACCTTTTCGCAGTAACTCCATGCTTCGGGTGTTCAGATGTGCTAGACGATGGTGCCAAATTTGTTGTGTTGACTGGCTTCCAGTAGCAAGGGACTGCGGCGCTTGCTTCACGCTCACGGCAACAGGACGACTGTCAACCTTCAGTTGACGTGCCGGCACCGCTTTGCTGTCACCTGTACCTACAGACAAAGACGAACACATGGCCTGCGAGGTTGGCTCGCTACACGAAACAGAAACAGTTTCAATGGCATCCAGTTCATAAATGCCATCTCTCTGGGTAGCTGTAGCCAAAACCTCCCCATTGTCATAGACCGTACACACGCCAGAACGAAACACAATTTCGAAACCTTTCTTATCCATCGCACTTACAGATAACAAATTAGCAGACAATTTAGGGACTAAGTACACATTACTTATCGATCTCACACTATTGTCCTTAAGGACAGTTTGCGCAGTTCCTTTTCCAGCTGTCGGCAATGCTTCACCATTGGCAATTAAGACCTTCTTTGGCTTTTCAGTTGTAAAATCTGATAAAAAACTGCGATCATTGCAAAAATGCTGCGCCGCACCGCTGTCAACGTACCAAACGTTACGCTTGACTCCTGCGGACAAAGCTGTGAGATGCGCCTGGCTTTTCCGGCCACTCTTCTTGCCGTCAGAGTTGTCAGGACAATCCTTCTTGATATGCCCACTCTTTTTGCACCTGAAGCACTTAATTGGTTTCGGTGCTTTCCGAGCTGCTAAAGCCGTAACATCTTCGCTTTTCATATCACGTCTTGCATTTTCTAGAAGCAATTTCGCTTTGACATTTTCGCTTGAGAGTGACGTATTCGAATTTTCTAGAGCCATTATCAACGGGTCGTAATCGCTTGTCAAACCGCTGAGTAAAATCACGGCCACGAAGTCATCTTCCAAAGCCGCTCCGATGTCGCTCAGTTGTTGCGATGTATCCATGACCTTATTAACGTATGCCTCCATGCTCGCACATTCGCCTAATTTGGTGGCGAACAATGTGCGAAGCAATCCGAGCCGTCGTGACAAGCCTCGGTCCTCGTATGCCTTCTGCAGGTTGTTCCACGCTTCGCGAGCCGTCTTGGCATTTCTAATTTATGGAAATACACAAGACTTCACGTTCAAGGCGATTTTCGCGAGCGCCTTTTCCTGTTTCTTCGCGTCTTCGTTTTTATTTTCAGTTGTGCCCACACAATCCCAAAGATCGTCTTGGATGAGCACCATCCGCATCATAAATTTCCAGGATGGATAATCTTGGATCCCGGATAATTTTTCAACAGAAAAATTCTGAATGGCAGTTGCCATCTTTTGTTTTATTGCGAAAAAATTTTTGAAAATAATTTTACGAAAACACACGCGCACACTTGGGAAAATAATTATTAGAGTAGCGAATTTAACGCTCTGCTACCAGGTTGGATATTCCGTGAACTACTCAATAAAATACCATATTAGATTCCAAATATATTGTGCATCCGCGCAGGCAAAACGATCAGAACGGACTGGTAACTGCACGGCACGTAAACTTAGAACAAAAAATTTCAACCGTATACTCTATGGTTGGAAGAATCGAACATGACAGGTTTCCACGCCCCCTTCTGTCTTTCTTCACCCTTCTTACGCCAGGTGCCAAAACCAAAGACAATTTACAAATGTTTTATTTAATTGACATTTGACTTTAATTTTTACGCCGGCCGCCATTACAGTTTTTGACTTTTTGGACATCGATTTTGGAAGTCTGTCTGCGTTGATTAATTTCCGTACTGTCTTATCCTCTCAGTGATTAAGCTGTAATATTTTGCATTGATACAGCAAGATGTACAACAAGTGTTGTATCGAACATTGTGGTAAGACTCAAAAAGTGGCTTCTGTGCCATAATAGTGACTATTTGCGCAGCTTCGAAAACTTCGAAAACTATGTGTGTGCCATAAACACTGAAAAAAGGTTCATCAGTGAGAAGTATCGACTCAAACTTGGTGGTTATCCATCCTATGAAATTACTTCTGGAATACCCAAAAATGTTCACGAAGGTTCGTACGTAACCTACGTAAATATCTGCTAATCTTGTAAAACCAAAAGTTTTCGTAACCAGCTTGTTTTTTATATTGCCTTCAAACAGGCTGGCCAACTTTATTAAGTATGAGGTACTATTTGCAAATTTAATTAGGCTGACTGCAACCTGCAAAACTAATGCGTTTAAAGCTAAAGTAAAATCCTATCTTGGTCAGTGGGTCGTCTTAGGGGCGGCTTTGTTCAAAGGCATACTATTCTACAAACAATTACTTAAACAATAAGAATAGTTGGTCGCTGTAACTCAAGACAATGTTTATGTTCTTTCTCCAGAATTACCTTACCTACTGACAGGTTATATGAGGTCAAATAATTGTTTATTTTATTTGACTATATATGTAAAATTTAATTTGACTTAATCTACTCATTACTATGTTCTTTTAATGAGTTGTATTGCAATATGTGGAAAGCTAGCAACCTCAATAATTTTGTCATATTTGCGCCAGTTTAATATAATAAAATCAAGCAATTTTTGTTTTGATATATACCAGTCATTAATCTCATCATCTTGAATTTTAATATTTCTGATAATTATATTTTTCTATAACTCAAACTTTAACTTATTTCAATTTACTTACCATATTATACCAAGTTTAATAAAAGTGTAATTTGTTTCAGCTAAATATGCTGAGGAAGAAGTGTTAGCTCCACCCTTGAAAATACTGCTGAAACAGTTTAATTTTTTAACGATCTGTTCAACTCAGTCAATGCTGCAAGCTTAAACAGTAAAACAACAAGAGGGAAACCTTTACGCGTAGCCTGTACATCAGGGTCACCACACCAACGATTTTGGCATGAAGCCATACAAAAATTAAAAGAAATATGTTTTGTGGATGTTAAAGGCAGGGAGACAACTGTGCCTTCATTAAAAAATTGGTTTGTAAGTCCTCAAAATTATTTAAAGCTGTGGCTATTCTTCCAAAAGAAAAATGTGAAAATAATGCGCCCGCCCTATTTTTTGGACTAGAGCGGGCATATAATTTTAGAAATAATAACCTGAATTGATTCTTACTAATAACCAGATTTATAAAATTTCACTCGGATACTTTTATTGTGAAAATGATTCAGCAGACCAGCTCGTTAAACTGAAACAGCTATTTATATCTTCCGAAAATGTGATGTTCAGTATCCGGGTGAAATTAATGTGGGACCCCATATGTCAGGTGCGGTGCCACGATCTGCTGCTTAGGAATGCCTCAATGTACATGCAAGAGCGTATACAGCAGGGTGGGTCACAAGATTTTTTTTTTCAAAAATAATATGTGTTGATTGCGTTGCCGATTTGACAATGGGCAAAGTTAGTGCTATACACAATTAGATGCAAAAAAAAATAATAATATGAAACTATGAAGAAAATGAAATTTACCTACCCTTCTGAAAATGCAGTGAGAGCGTTCGGAGTAGTCACAGAGGAAGCAAATGAGTACTTAGAACATTCTCCAGCAAAAAAGAACATTTCGAAAATAATAAAAAGCCAAATTATGTGTCTAAGTACTTATTTGACTTCATGTCTTGTTATACACAAAAAAGATATTGAAAAGGCCTTCCTTGACCATGGGTTAAAGTTAGTAATTTTTAATTGGTGTTGTTTAATAAATAAAATAATGAAAGGCACATATGTACCTATCCCGATTAATTGAAAAATCTCTTCCCAGAACGCAACATAAGGCTTATAAATTTATATATAATAAATATAAATATAAAATGAAATTACGAAATAAAAACTTGAATAAGTATTTGTTGTGTTTCATTTACATATTTCTCAGTAGTTCCCTGTAATTATTTTTACCGCCGAGTTCTTTCATAGGAATATCATTGGAATTTTGCTGCAAACAGCAAAAAATATTGAGGTCTGAATACAGTGCAATTGGGTAATTGAGGCTTTATGTGTCTGCCTTTGCTCAAAACTCAACACCTAAATTAAAAAAAAAAGAACTGTCATGTTCGATTCTTCCAACTTTTGACAATCTATAACGACCATTTTCTTTCTATGGGAGTGGGTCGTCTGATCTATGTAGTCTGTGGGTAACTGACATCTGTCTAGAAAACTTATTCTAAACTACAAGAGTTTATAGAGGGACATATACAAACTCCATGTATGTGTTTTAGGCACATACCAACATCATTGATGTAATTACGTTAGTTCCAACAATATCCGCCCTTAAGACGACCCACTGACAGATTTATTCTATGCTTATAATAGTACATTGTTCATCGAATGAAGAAAGTGGCCGATTACCAACGAGGGTGTAGTTTGAGGCCCGAAGCGCAGCTGAGGGCCTTAATACATACGAGTTGGGAATCGCAGTTTCTTCCGAGTGATAAGTATTTTTTTTTTTTTTTTTTTTTTTTCGATAGGGCCACTCGTAGTTTAGCTCGCTAAGGCTAATATACTACTTAACCGGGCGATCCTGTGGTGACCTCTAAAATTTAAAGGCCCCCAGCCAGGGCTTACAAACTAGTATTTACATTTAAACAACCGCGCGCTAAGGGCACTCCCTGTGGAGTACGAGCCTCGGCTCAGCGGGGTCGTTGATGGTGGACAGCAAAGGGTCAGGCTGGGTCATATTATTTAAGGGAGTATTTATTGCTACTGGCTCAGCATCGCGGGCTGGCTCGTTTGGCAAAGGTCGGGGAGGGTTGACGTTACAAGAGCGCGGACGTCGCGATGGGCCTCGACGGCGAGGCCGGTATACAGAACGCGTTTTGTTTATGTTTTTAATTAGAGTGCTAGTTTCCCTACTGCTCTCTTGACGGGTGATAAGTACATAGTGCTTTATACTATAGGTACCTACGAGGAAAATAAGAGAGAATAATAATAATTATAATCTGTCTCTTGTCTTTTGGCATTATAAGTATTTAGCGCTACTCGTAGCACTACTTTAGTGCTATGTTGGAGCACTAATTTAGAGAATATATTTAAGGTAGCGGAGATTTACTTTAGACAGCACTTTGGAGAATAAGTTAGGGAGAGCAATGACAAGGCGTGAAGTCGCAGTAATGAATGTGGAATGAATGTTCTTTATTAAAATAGAATTGTGTATATATAATAGTAGTGTTTACATAAGTTAAACAGTGGTCACTGTGTGAGAGAACGCGGCCCTCCGCCCGCGTCTCATATAACTGTTGATATTATATTTAATTTATAGCACTTAGAATAATATTCCTTTGTGCATTGTATGAGCGATTGGTTATCAAAGTGAAGGATGTGTGACGTATGCTACAGGACTCCCCTTCAAGCGAAGCGTACCGGCAGTTTGATGATACGTCCTGAACGTGTCTGCTTGTTTTCAGCGGGATGTGACGTCAGGCTTGCTCTCGGTACTTCTGTTTTCTTGGTATCGCTGTCTGTAACTGGTGTGGTAGATGGTAAAGTTTCTTCCGAGATAACATATGCAGGTTTCAATCTATCGATCGATATGTTTGCTTTCCGATCGGGCAACTGTACTGTGTAAACTTTTTCCGTGCGTCTTATCACTCGGTAGGGTCCTTCGTATGGTGTTTGAAGTGGTTTCTTGACTGCGTCGGTTCTGATAAACACGTGGGTGCACTTCAAAAGGTCTTGATGAATGAATACGGATTTTTTGTTGCTGTGGTGTTTGGTAACGGCTTGCGGCTTGTTTACTTGAATTATATCACGTAGTTTCTCAACGTAGGTATAATCCATAGTAGGTGTGCAGGTATTTTCTGTGAAAAATTCGCCAGGTAATCGTAAGTTGTATCCGTAGGTAAGTTCAGCTGCGCTTACTCCGGAGTCGGTGTTTAAAGAGGCTCGTAGACCCATTAAAATTGTTGGGAGCTCATCTATCCAGGAACTTGCGTTTGTCAGTTTCGCACGTAATGCGGTCTTGAGGGTGCGATGCCATCTCTCGATTATGCCGTTGCTCTGTGGGTGATAAGCTGTTGTGCGAGTTTTCTTTATTCCCAATAGCTTCATTAAGTTTTGAAATAGTTGACTTTCGAATTGGCGGCCTTGGTCGCTTGTTAGTGTAGTCGGACATCCAAATCTTGTGATCCAGTGTTGGTAAACAATTTGGGCTATGCGATCAGCTGATATTTCGTCGGTAGGAATTGCTTCGGGCCACTTAGTTAATCGGTCGATCATTGTGACTAAGTATCTATGTCCTTGAGATGTTGTAGGTAGAGGTCCTACGATGTCAACGTGTAAATGTTGAAAACGTTCGGTTGGCGGGAAAGATGCGATGTTTGAGTGTGTATGTCGTTGAACTTTGCTTTTTTGGCAAGGTATGCACGTTCGAGTCCAACAGCTGATGTCTGCGTTCATAGATGGCCAGAAATATTTTTGAGTGATAAGCTTGCGAGTCGTGCGCGTACCAGGATGACTGATATTGTGCACGCTGTTAAATACTTGTCTTCTATATTGTTCTGGTATGTACGGTCGTACATAAGCAGTAGATGTTTCGCAGTATAACTCGATGTTGCTGTTGGGTATAAATATTTTCTTGAGACTGATGTTGTCTTGTGATAATAATTGTTCGATGTTGGTATCCTTTTCTTGCGCTCTGGCTATGTCGGTATAATTCATTGTGGGTGGGCATGAGATTGTTTCTATGCGGCTAAGTGTGTCGGCGACGACGTTTTGTTTACTGCTTACGTGACGTATGTCGGTCGTAAATTCGCTGATAAACAAAAGTTGCCTTGTTCGCCTGTTTGTTTCTGAGTTTGAAGGAGTCTTTGACATTACGTATGTCAGCGGTTTGTGATCCGTAAATATGATGAGTTTTCGTCCTTCAAATATCTTGCGGAAGTGTTTGACTGCCATGTAGATTGCAAGTAGTTCACGATCGAATGTAGAGTATTTCTTTTGCGCGTCGGTGAATTTCTTCGAAAAATATCCGAGCGGTTGCCATGTTTCGTGTATGTACTGTTGAAGTACTGCTCCAGCTGATGTGTCGGATGCGTCGCAGAATAAAGCGATTGTTGCGTGGTGAGATGGATGAGCGAGTAAAGCTGCGTTTATTATGCTGGCTTTACACTGCTCGAAAGCTTGCGTTGCTTCATCGGTCCACGTGATTTGCGTTTTGTCCTTCTTCTTGACGTTATGTAGGTATGCGTTCAATGGTGCTTGTTGAGATGAGGCGTTTGGTATATGATCGCGATAGAAATTGATCATACCGAGAAATCTTCTCAGCTCTTCAATGGTAGACGGCTTGGGATAGTTAGTGATAGCTTCGACTTTATGTTTTGGAGGTTTGATACCTTGTGCTGATACTGTGTAACCAAGGAACTGAACTTCTGATTGGCCTAAGTTGCATTTGGCAGGGTTGATAGTTATTCCGTTTTGTTCGAGTCTCTTGAGTACCGTATGCAGGTGTTCTCGGTGTTGCGTTTCGTTTTCTGATGCCAAAAGTAGATCGTCGATAAAAGGGAAAACAAAATCTAATCCTCGTAGGACTTCATGGATATATCGTTGAAATGTTTGTCCCGCGTTCTTTAAACCAGGGCACATACGTGGGAATTCATATAATCCCATCGGTGTGATGATTGCGGTTTTTTCTATGTCTTCTTCTCGGACATTCAGTTGTTGGTAAGCACGGTTGAGGTCTATCGTAGAGAAGATAGTTTTACCAGATAGATGATGCATAAAATCTTTGATGCGTGGCACGGGATATCGATCTGGTACAGTGATAGAGTTGAGTCGGCGATAGTCACCACAAACTCTGATATCGCCATTCTTTTTAGGCACGATATGAAGAGGTGATGCCCATGGACTCTTGCTAGGTCTGCATAGACCTTGTTCGATCATGTTTTCGAATTCCTTCTTTACAATCTCGAAGCGATGCGGTGGAATGGGACGGGCGCGGCAATGTACCGGTGGTCCGCGAGTTTCAATACAATGTTGCACATTGATGTTGCAGTTCAATTGCATTGATGTTAGTCGCGTTATTTCGGGATACTGAGCTAGGATGTCGTGGTATGACTGCGACATGTCAATACTGCGTACGGTAGGAACATCTGATACACGTACCGGGACATTGACCTTTAAGCTCGAGACGCCGTCGATAAGTCTACGGTTTTTCAAGTCGACGATAAGTTGATGGTACTTAAGAAAATCGGCTCCGAGTATTGGTTTCGAAACATCTGCTATTATGAACTTCCATTTGTACGGGCGACGTAGGTTGAAGTTGAGAGTTAATGTTTTTTCGCCATACGTAGCTATTTTTGTGTTGTTTGCAGCGTAAAGTTGAAATGGTAGTGGCGTTGCGACTTGACCCTTTCTTCTCGGTAGCACGGATATGTTTGCTCCTGTGTCGACCAAGAAAGATAATTTAGAGTTTTTGTCGGTGATGTATAGGCGGTGTGAATTTTCTTGAACGCCGGTGTCCGCCTCTGCCAACGTTCGGTCTAGTTTTCCGAGTTTTGTTTGTTGAAAGAGCAGGGCGATGTGCAGTGTCTAGCTTGTTCCTTGAAACGTCGGTGATAAAAGCAGTGTGGTGATGTTGATACTTCTCGGCTTCGCGATCGTGATGCGCTACGGCAGTGAGATGGGTAGCGGCGGCGGCGATAGTTGTGATCATTGTGATCATAAGGCGGTCTAGCTTTGAGCTCGGCTATTTCTAGTGAGAGTTTTCTTATTTCACTGATGAGATACTGCGTATCGGACTGCGGTGCTGATGTAGGTGCTGCGAATGAGTGTACGGGTGCGACTTCTGTTGATGTGGTCTGCTCCATCATTTTGTCGGCGAGTAGTGCGAGTTTTACTGACCTCAGGTATGCCTGGTTTGAATTTGTCCGCTTCAGGTGTGTCCGGCTCGAGGTTTTTTTCGCGTCAGATGTGCTCGGTTCGGGTTTTCTCCGCTTGAGATGTTCGCTGCGAGTTTTCTCCGCTTCGTGTGTTTCTCCGCGTCAGATGTGTTCGGTTAGGGGTCACCACTTTAGCGCTACTCGTAGCACTACTTTAGTGCTATGTTGGAGCACTAATTTAGAGAATATATTTAAGGTAGCGGAGATTTACTTTAGACAGCACTTTGGAGAATAAGTTAGGGAGAGCAATGACAAGGCGTGAAGTCGCAGTAATGAATGTGGAATGAATGTTCTTTATTAAAATAGAATTGTGTATATATAATAGTAGTGTTTACATAAGTTAAACAGTGGTCACTGTGTGAGAGAACGCGGCCCTCCGCCCGCGTCTCATATAACTGTTGATATTATATTTAATTTATAGCACTTAGAATAATATTCCTTTGTGCATTGTATGAGCGATTGGTTATCAAAGTGAAGGATGTGTGACGTATGCTACAAGTACTTTTAAGTTAGCTACTGAATTGGTTTAAATTAAAAAAAAAAACAGCGCATTAGTAATGGATTTTCATACACTTTTCCCTCCCTCACCAGTGTCTCCAGCACGTTAGTAATGAATTCTCATCTGTATATTACTTTACTCTTTGATTCTCATACACTTTGGCGACCCGCACATGTGTACTTCAGTAATAACGTCATTTCTGTCAAACTTTTTAAAAAGTAATAAGGCACTTTCCGAGCAGGTATAGTATAAAATAATTATTCAGCCTATTACGTTCCCACTGCACACAGGTCCCCTCTCTATGAGAGGGAATGGGCCATAATCCAGCACGCGGGCGCGGGCCCAGTGCGGGTTGGTGGATGTCGCAAGTCTTCGAACTTTTGGTCCTAGGACATACCGGTTTCCTCACGATGTTTTCCTTCACCGATTTGAGAGCAGTGATGATGAAATAAATTACACAAAGTAATGAGCCTGATGGGGCTCGAACCCATGACTTACAATTCACAAGTCGGGCCCGTAACCACTGGTCCACCACTGCTCTATGCTTATTTGTATATATTACTAGCTTCTACCCGCGACTTCGTACGCGTAGGAAGGTTTTCCCGCGTAAATCCCGATCCCGTGGGAATTTCGGGATAAAAAGTAGCCTATGTGTTATTCCAGGCTGCCAACTATCTACTTACCAAATATAATTCAGATCCATTCAGTAGTTTTTGCGTGAAAGAGTAACAAACATCCATCCATCCTCACAAACTTTCGCATTTATAATATTAGTAGGATAGGATTAGTAGGATAATATTCATCTTTCACTTTTAGCACGTAAGTAACCTAGTATCTTCTTCAATATTTTTATTCTTTCTTCAATATCTTCATTCTCTATACCTTCTAATGTTACTTTTTGTTTGTAATTTATTACATAAAAATTGTACCAATAAACGATGAGGGTCAAGATGAGATAATTAATTTACAGAAGGAACATTATAATGTATCTTGGTCTTGTATCCCAAACAATGTTTATTGAATGAATCAATTCTACAAAGATTATTGGATGTTTTTAAATATTTAAATTCAAAGTCAGCCATAGATGTATTTAACTTAATATCTAATCAGAGTCAAGAATTTTCAAACAACATTAAAATACTTTATAACATAAAAACCCATTTCCTTAAAATACGAACAATATATATATATATATTGCAAAAATATAAATTTAATAGATTGTGATTTGAATTCTGTTAATGTAGATGCGATGATATACCGATACAACATTGCATATCTTGCCACAGACTTCTTTGTTTACGTGACTTGACCGCTATTAATAAACTAAGAAATCCTATCCAAACTGACATATGGCAAAGGTTACAACTTTTCAATGAAACATTTCATATTGAGCCCAGTCCGTTTATCTATCATTTATGCTTACAAAAAATCCGAACTAATGATTTACCTACCTCCTAATTCTATACTTAATAGTTTATATTACAGTGACATACCTAAGCAATTAAGTGATCTTAATAACTATGAAAAAATGTTGATACAAAGAGCTAAAGCTTTTCAAGCAGTAACTAGCTTGATTCCAGTGGGAAATAAAAATACACCTAACAGACAGATGATAAAAAAAGTTAAAGGAAGGACATTTCATTTGCCATTACCTACAGAAAATTATTTTATTTTATATTTGATTTTATTGCAAAGTTTAACTTGATTTAATGACAGAGTCAAGCATTAGATTATTGACTTGAATAGTGGAATGCTTGCAATAAATACTTATAATGTATTTTACGCTCAATTCCATGACCCTTCCATCACACGAATTTAAAATATTATGTAGACCTTTTATGAGATTAAGGTAGTTTTTTTATTTTTTAAACTTAGTTATTATTAAGTTTTTAGTTTACAAACCACGAGAATAGTTACGTTGGTAGAGTGGTTGATAAGCGATGGTATTTGTCAAAGGGATTGGGTTTCGATTCCTAGCCAAGTTTGAAGCCAGCAATTAGGTACACACGGCTACATATCAAGCTATACATTTTCCGTACAGTGAGAGGTCTGCTTATACTATATGTAGCCGTGTGTAACATGTGGAAATATTTATTATTTGATAATAGGTACTTAAGGTGATACGTAAAAAATAAGACATAGCTCGAGGGGCGTAGCTTAACGGAAGACGCGGGGAGCACCCCCGCTAGAATACATTGCAAACTCGAGCGCACGCTCGCGGTGAGTTTGCGATGTAGTTTGTGTGTTTTGATGTTTTAGAATAGAGAAGGCACGGAGTCGCCAAAATCAAATACATTTCTTTTTAATCTGAATTAAACTAACTTATTCATTATATTGTTAGGTATTTAGTGTTTTACTTTATTTAAGAATGACAAAAAATAATATAACGTGTGTAAATGCACAGACCGTAACAGTAAATGATCATATTGACCTAAGAAAAAGAACTACTAGTGTAGTAAACAAATTCTTACTATGATTTTATTTAATTAATTTACTTAAAATGAGTAGTAACAAAAAGTTGCTTCAAAACTACGCTTTTTAACACGCTTTTATTAGGTCGACCTGTATGTAACTAACTATGTAATGGAATCTAAGGCAACTACTTTAATCGTAATGAAAATTCGTCGTAGCGTAATGAAAATTAGCAACTGTATGTAGTTCTGATGACAATACAATAATATGGTACTGTCGAACTGATCTGATGATGGAGCCGGAAAATATGAACTGGAACTTCATGATGGAAAATCGTATCATAGCTGTTTTGGATTTCTTAGAAAAGTCTTGTAATGAACTTTGACCACGATTAGGTTTCAAGGTCTGATGATGAAGCCGGAAGATAGGCAGTGGCATTCCATGATGGAATATCGTATCATAGTCGTGTTTGTACTTGTGAGAAAAGCCACGTAATGGACTTTGAACACGATCAGGTTTCAAACAGGATCAGGTTTCAGGATAACAAACCTAAAGAAAATCCGTTATCGGTTTTCTTAACTTTTTTGTCAACTTTTTGTGATGTCACTTTCAAATCCTCTGGGGTGATTGACCGTTTAATTGTTCACTACTCGTGGGAATAATATAAAAAATGAAACAGCAACACAAAGAAAACGGAGGCTACAAAAAAAAGGAAAAGCGCGAACAAATTTTTTGTTTTTACGTGCACTTATAAAAGCGTGTTTTTCTAGTGATTTTTAAACTATTAATTTATTATTAATTAATTAAAGATTATTCATCCAATAAAATGTTTTGATGGATATTTTCTTACGAATAAAAGTCAGAGATTTAATTAAAAATTACTAAAATCTATAACTACACTATTTTCTTGGAATACATGTCTGTCGCCTTCATTTAATATTTCATCAGAGACATTTCCCCCGCGTGTTTTATTTTCTTTGTTTGTATCCTTGCCCCTATTTTTATTAATTACATATTCTGGATCACGGATCTCTCATGTACCGAGGATCTACCAGTCATATCATTATTTTCAATCTCTATTTCATATGGTAGATGCTCATCATCTTCACTGACCTCTAGTGAATGCACTAAATCATCGTCGCGTATTTCCCTTTCCGTGTCCAACTGGCGACATCGGTCTCGCGAAATACACACGCTTTTGTATTACTACACAATTCAACCAACCCGTGCTCAACTCGCGTCAAATGAGTACGTTTTTGCGGTCAAGCAACGTTAAAAGAGGTTTTACAAAATAGTGTGCAATTGAATTGAACACGGTTTTTTAACTGGTCTGTTCGAAACAAATCCGTACTGATTTAGCGGGGTGCGTCTCATATCATAAAAAGTTATTTGGTATATTTTCATTTCAATAACGTTCACAAGATAGTGAGTTATACCAACTGTTGATGTAATTTCTTTAGACATAACATTTATATACTCTAAAACTTATTTCGTATAACGTTATTGGATATAACGTTTATTTAATCGAAAATCATTAAGCCTATCGTTTAAAATACACACATCAAAAGTGTCTAGGGATCAAGCATTTTTATGCGGATTTCTTGAGATTGAGATGTGGCTTTGTAATAAATTTATGATTTTATAAATTTATATGGATCCTTTTTGGTGCATTTCATAATTTGAAACAGGAACTGTTAATCAAATTCGAGTAAAAGATGAAAATCAGCTGTCAATATTTTCCCTATAAAAACATACAACGCATTGAAGACATTATTAGTGCTACTGTTTCCCTACTACTGATTAAAACCAACGTCATTATGGAGCGGCGACGTCATTTAAGCAGGGAAGAAATGCTCAGAGCCGTGGGAATGATAGAAGCTGGTTCCCGGCAACGTACTGTGGCTTTAGCTCTGAATACAAGTCAGAGTGTTATCAGTCGACTTTGGACACGTTACCGAAGCACTGGTACCGTGGCTGAGCGCCATGGAGGACGGTATCGCTGCACCACACGGAGACAAGACCGATCATTCAAATCTTAACTCGAAGAGCTCCAACAATAACCGCCATGATGTTAGCCGTGAGGCTTCATCATTCTTCAGGTAACTTAATTAGCGACCAAACAGTCAGAAACCGCTTGCATGAAGTGAACCTTCATTCCCGAAGACCGCTACGGGTACCACCTATAGCAATGCACAATCGTAGGATTCGATATCAATGGGCTCTTGAACACAGAAATTGGGCAGAAGAACAATGGCGTTTCGTGTGCTTTTCTGATGAGTCTCGTTTTGGTATGAGACCGGATACAAGACGTATACGACACTGGAGAACCCCTGGACGCCAACAGCGATTAAAATCCTGCCAGGAAGTCCATCCTTATAGTGGTGGAACCATCATGGTATGGGCGGGTATTTGGATCGGCGGAAGAACTGAGTTGATTTGGATCAGAGGCAACCTCAACGCTCAAATTTATACTGAGACGATTGTATCTGACGTCATCGTTCCTCTACAAGTGCAAATCGGTCCCTTATTTCAGTTAATGCATGATAAAGCACGACCGCACACCGCAAGAGTTGTAAGACAGACTCTCGCCGCAGCTAACATCAATGTCCTGCTCTGGCCTGCTCAGTCACCAGACTTGAACCCGATTGAGCATGCATGGGATATGCTACAGAGAAGAGCTCTGCCGAATATGGAGGGTATCCAGTCGCAGGAAGACCTTTTTTTGTTGTTGCAACGAACATGGGCGGCCATTCCACAGCGTGATTTGGATGAACTCATTTTGAGTATGCCAAACCGATGTTCTTGTGTTGTTAGTGTTCGCGGTAGAAACACGGATTATTAATTGTTTAAGTTACCCAATAAAATTTTAAAGAAAACTGTTATTTCAGTCTTTTTTTCGAACTTTAATGTTAGTGGTTCAAATGTCAAAAATCCCTTTATTAGGAAAATGGCAAATTTCTTTATTAATGCAAAGGTGACTTGGTTTATCGTTACTGTGACAAACGAAAACACTTTATTTGATGAATCCTTAAAGAAAATTTTAATTAATATCAATCAGGAGAAAAGTTATTGCAAAAATATATGTTGATCCCTAGACACTTTTGATGTGTGTATATAATATTGCGAGTAATTTTATTGAGCGTGCTGCGGAAGCGGCGTGACAGAAACGAATTGCTGCGAAACCGATTCCACGTCTGTTCCATGTCTGTCCTACCCCTAGAGTGCTATTTAAAATCGCGTAGGCGCGGAGGGGCGAGGCGGCCCGCGAGGTGAGGAGCAGGTGGTTTTAACACTCGCCGCCGCGGCTGAGGCTAGTCGGCGAAGCCAGCCAGCAAGCCGCAGCCGCGGTGGTGAGCGTGAAACACATCTGCGAGGATAAGCTTGCATGGGACCGCCGGAGCCCTGCAGCACCGGAGCCGTGACAGAAACTATGCCTCTAGTTTCTGTCACGGCTCCGGTGCTGCAGGGCTCCGGCGCACGGTGGGCTGAAAAACGGCTTTCATAGACTTAGGCATTTTATTTTGCAAGTGCCAGTTTTTGTGCCGGATATCACTTCTATTTGTTATAACAATATACAAAAATGACACCAGAATTGATTCTGCACAAAAACGAAGGAATTATAATTTTTTTACGAAAATTTTGTATGGAGCTAGTATGAAAAATCGAAATATCTCTGAAACGGCAGCGATAACCGTAATATCCTTATAGGAGGTTTTAGTACTAATTATTTATGATTTTTTGACATACGTTACATAATGGTTGTAGATGCCTTTTTTTTTTTTAAATCGTCAAAATATTTTTATTTATTTTTACATATTAAACGTTCCTTTTAGTGTTTAAGTTGAAGAATTCAGAGCTTTAACAACTCTTAACATAAAATAGCATCACCCCTATAGACCTGAAGGACTAGACAGAGGTGTGTAGTATCTTGTTGATCTTGTAAGATTTCCAACAATACCAAATAGTTGAATATCAGTGTCAAAGTGCCCATGCTGTCGCTTCTTTTAGAAAGATAGGGGAATGAAATTGTTAATTGATCATACCCTAAAAGTATGATTACAACATAACCGGACACATAATAATATCGACACAAAAGGAATTTTAAAACCTTGCATACGTTCAAAATACAAAATAACATATTGTGTAGTCATCTAATGAGTCTGATGACAAGTAATTAAGTAATTAGAATGATGGTTGTAGTCTTCTGATTCTAATGAGCCTATTAAGTGATTAAATGATTTGAAATATCTCGCAACAATACCAACTAAGAACTGCATTCACCTTTTTATAATTAGTGAGCTAATGTGATTTGCTAATGTTGATTAGTTCTACTATGAGTTCTACGAAATGTTTTTGACGATTATAAATTTTTATTATCATATCTTTTATAACTTTAATGAGGGTAGTTAACTAATTATTGACTTTATACAATAAAAGGGCTATAATTTTGTTCCATAATTTAGATTGTTCACAACCGTGTAACTGCTAACACTAAAACTATTTTCTTTGCGACTACAAAATCTTAGAATGGAAAGTTTAATCACCAACTTAGATTTGTTTGTTCTTCTAAAAAGTGAGTGTCCTTCATTTAATCATGAAGTATTGTTTAGTGCAATTGTGTCCCGCATAGGCGATTGCCTTTCTGCCGAAGATCAAGTAACTCTCAAAGAATTTTGCCGGAGATTCACGCGAGCTGCTTTAAACAGGTGGCAGAAATCTAAACGATTCTTTGATAAGTTTAGAAATACGTACGGAGAGTGGTTGCAAGCAAATATTGATTGGCCGAGTTGCGTGCAAACTTTAATAAATCAAGAACCAACTGTTGATGAGATACCAAGAGCACGCTCAGTCTCTCCAGAACCTTCGACATCATCGACTGTTGGAACAATGACAAAAAGGTCCCGAAAACCATTCAAAGATCTGGGAAGCAAACAGAAAAAGAGAAGATCTAGTGAGCACATAGGCGAGGATTCCTGTGAATTGGCATATGCAGCTGCAGCACGTTTAAAAGAAGAAGGTTATGAAGATATCGCATCTGTAATCAATTATATGATCAAAAATCCAGAAGCTGCCGTTAAAATCAAGGAAAGCATTAAGAAAACAGTAATATTTACACCAGAGAAAGCACTTGGATTGCTTCTTTCACTTAAGCTTTCAAAGTGGCAATATATTACGTTGCGAGAGACTGCCATTCGGGAAGGTGCTAAGGATATTTACCCATCCTACTATAAACTGCAACAAACTAAGCTTGCATGCTACCCTCCTAATCAATCAGTATCAGTTACGGATTCATCAGCTAGAATTACACTTCAAGCTTTACTTGACATCACGGTGAAGCGGATTCTTCAAAGTCTTTCTGATAATGTGGAAAATAAGCAGTTAAAGCTGATATCGAAGTGGGGATTTGATGGTGCTTCCAATCAAAGCCGATACAAGCAGAAAATGGACGGCGAGCATGATGATTCAAGCATTTTCATGACCTCCTTGGTGCCACTGAAACTGACAGATGGAGATAATACTATATGGACAAACCCGAAACCATGCTCAACTTTTTATTGTCGTCCGGTTCAGTTCACTTTTGTAAAAGAAAGCCATGCAGTTGTCATTGATAACAAAAGAAAAATGGATGAGGAAATTGAGGCCCTTAACCCCACAGAGTGCATTAATAGTAACAGGGTGACTCATAAACTAATGATGACAATGATCGACGCAAAAGTCTGCACGTACCTTTCTGAAGCTAGATCAAATGCATCATGCTACCTGTGCTTAGCAAAACCAACAGAAATGAACCACTTAGATGCTGTAACATCAAAAACTGTGTGTTCTGACATATATGAATTTGGCCTATCATCCCTACATGCCCGTATAAATTGCATGGAATGTCTGTTACACATTGCGTACAGACTTGACTTCAAACAGTGGGCAGCAAGAAGTAATGAGCATAAAGATATGTTACAAAACAGAAAAAAAAACATTCAAAATAAATTTAAAGAGGAGCTCAATCTGTTAATTGATATAGTAAAACAAGGCTCGGGAACTACCAATGACGGGAATACCGCAAGGAAGTTTTTCGAGTTTCCCAATAAAACTGCAGCTATTACTGGGTTGGATCAAAACCTGATAAAAAGATTTGCTGTTATTTTGCAAGCAATAACATCTGGTGAGAAGATCGATGTCATCAAATTTAAAGATTTTGCTCGCAAAACAGCAGAAAAGTACGTGGAATTATACGACTGGTACTACATGTCATCAACCGTACATAAACTATTAATACACGGAGCTGACATAATCGAAAAAAATGATATTGTCCCGATTGGGACTCTCTCGGAAGAAGCCTCAGAGTCTCGAAACAAAGATTTTAGGAGGTTCCGGGAACATCATTCGCGGAAAAGAAGCAGGCAAGATTCTAATCAAGATATCCTAAATATGCTTGTTGTTTCTTCGGATCCTTTTCTAAGTGCACAAAGGCCGAAGTTAGATGCCAAAAGGAAGACAACCTTTTTTGCTGAAACTCTCGACCTAATACAGTTTCCGGAAACTGAGTTCGAGTTTGTAGGTATATCCGATCTGGATTCTGACTCGGAATTGGAGTCCGACAACGAAAGTTGTAAAGAAAATTTATAAATTTTAATTATTTTTCTTTATGTTCTTTTGTTATTTATGTTAGTTTATTGTACCGATATGTTTAGTTAATAATTTCATAAATTATAGTTTCAAATATGTATTTTGTATAATTGAATTTATTAGATATTATTTTTGTTACTTCTGTTTTATTTAAATTACCTATCAATAAAAAGTTTATATACAGTCTTTTTTTTTCACATATTCTTAATATTTGGGGAAAAAGCATGCTTCCTAACGATGTTCTTAACTTTGACACAGTTCATGGATCGTTTTGAACAGTTTCATATGTTAAAATAAATAATGTTAGTACTATAATCCCCTATAAGGATATTATTATTATTAAGTGTCCGGTTATGTTGTAATCATACTTTTAGGGTATGATCAATTAACAATTTCATTCCCCTATCTTTCAAAAAGAAGCGACAGCATGGGCACTTTGACACTGATATTCAACTATTTGGTATTGTTGGAAATCTTACAAGATCAACAAGACACTACACACCTCTGTCTAGTCCTTCAGGTCTATAGGGGTGATGCTATTTTATGATAAGAGTTGTTAAAGCTCTGAATTCTTCAACTTAAACACTAAAAGGAACGTTTAAATATGTAAAAATAAATAAAAATATTTTGACGATTTTTAAAAAAAAAAAGCATCTACAACCATTATGTAGCGTATGTCAAAAAATCATAAATAATTAGTACTATAACCCCCTATAAGGATATTACGGTTATCGCTGCCGTTTTAGAGATATTTCGATTTTTCATACTAGCTCCATACAAAATTTTCGTAAAAAAATTATAATTCCTTCGTTTCTGTGCAGAATCAATTCTGGTGTCATTTTTGTATATTGTTATAACTAATAGAAGTGATATCCGGCAAAAAAACTCGCACTTGCAAAATAAAATGCCTAAGTCTATGAAAGCCGATTTTCAGCCCACCGTGCGGCGGTCCCATGGTCAGTAGAGAAGTCTCTTGGTTTAAAGAGCATCACTTTCAGTACTGCTCGTTGTCAGTTATGTTTAATTTTTAAATAATTTATAAATATTTGATATTTAATAACAGGGCTTTACCTATGAATTCGCTGTTTTGCCGTACTGGCAATTTCAAATTATAATATTAAATCATATACTGTCCTCTTAATCTGTATCATGGATACTGTGGAGTTTTTTTGCCGGTTTTTCTCCCTAGAAAACGACCAATTTCAAACCATGCACTAACTTCTGACGTATTGTAAGTGCCCATGTGGGCCTATGTGAAATAAATATGTTGAGTTTGAGTTCAATAATCATATTGTTTTGGCTAATAATTATAATTTCAAATTAATTTTATTTTATAATTTGGAATTCTTGTTTCAAAGTTTGGCATAACCGTGCCCCTTGTACCTACGGCCCACAACCTCAACGACGTTTACAAAACGAACTCTAAAAATGAATGCACCACCCGTTATTAGTTTGCTCGTGTCCGATCTGGAAATTTCGACCTGAAAAATGAACCCTTTGGTTGTCGATGACGAATTAAAGGCGATTGTGGGGGCTGATGACACCCAATTTGCGGCTGAATTAGAAGCAGCTTTCAACGCTAGTATCAAAACAATATTGGTTTACTTGCGTCAAATTGACAAGGTAAAAAAGCTTGACGTCTGCCCCACGAATTCAGTGAACATCACCGCGAAGGACGCATCGAGACGTACCTTGCACTGCTTAACAGGCTCACAAACGAAATAATTTTGTTGCCTGCGGTGAAAAATGGATCCTGTTCGACAATCGTAAGCGAAATTGGTTAGATCCTGGATTAGCATCTAAACGTTTTCCTAAACGAAAACTGACCCCTAGAAAAGTGATGGTCCCTGTTTGGTGGTCTAACCCTGGTGTAATGAGTTATCTACCAAACAGGATGAGCATTACTGCAGAACTTAACACAATTATGGAGAAGCTCGCACATCTCCAACCAGCTTTGGTCAATCGCTCGGCTCCGCTGCTCTTGCACGACAACGCGCGTCCTCATACTACACAGCAGACGGTCTACAAGTTACAAGAGCTGGTGTTGGAAGTTCTCCGCCATCTGTCGTACTCACTAGACCTTGCACCTACAGACTTCTACTTTTTCCTGAATTCTAAACTTCTCGGAAAAAAATCAACATCATAGAGGCAGTAAAAATGCCTTTGCAGAATTTGTTGCCTCCCGTCCAACTGATTTCTTCAAGAAGGGTATCAATAAGCTACCAGTGCGTTGGAAAAGATGCATCGATTGCATGGGTGATTACTTTGATAAATAGAAATAAAATATATAGAAAAAAAACACGATGACTGATTTCATGAATAACGGCAATATCATTGGTAATGGCTTTCAGTATTAATATACCAGACGTACTACAGGGCACCATCCTCACTTGGTCAATATACCACTTTGTCATACTATGTAATTCTCCTCTACATTTATTGTGCGCACTTTGTCGGTCGGACTTCGGTCGGACTTCGACCGGTCTTCGAATCGGTTTGGAACTCTCTGTCGGCTTCTGTGTTCTTTTCCACATATGACCCGTCTGCCACCTTTAAAGTAAGAGTGAAAAATCTCCGGCAGATGCCTTGCCACCACGAATTTTGGCCCTGGCAACGCACTTTCTTTCTATTTCATTAAGAAAAAAGCAGAAGAAAAATATTAGTTTAGTCCTGTCAAATTAAGATATTCCATAGACAATTTTAGAGTCGATTAAAAAATTGGTTACTAAAAATACATCAATTTACGTCAGGCGCTGACTAATTTGACAGAAATAAACTAATATTTTCTGTCCTTTTATAATGAAATAGTAAGAAAAAGATGCACTGAACTTTAGTTTAGTTTGTGAACAAGACAATCCGCGCCAATGTATTTCTTTCTATCTTAATAGGAAATAAACAGTTTACTGACTATTTTTTTTCCAAGAAGTTAGTAGTTAGACACTGTTGATCATCCAAATTTAAAAATTATAATGGCGACTCTAATCTTCTGTTTTCCGAATCACATGTAATATCCGAGGTCTGCTCCGGCGCTGTGATTTTGTCTCTGTAAAATAAAACTGGTATGTAAATATTAAAAAATAGGGAACCCTCATAGTTCGTCATGTCTGTCCGTGTGTCCGTTCGTATGTCACAGCCATTTTATTCCGAAGCTATTAGGACTATACATGTGAAACTTGGTAGGTAGATGTATTCTGTAAACCGCTTTCAGATTTTATAAAAAAAAATATTTACAATAAAGGGGGGCTCACCATACATGGAACTGAAACTGAAAATTTTTTTTTTTTCATGAAACCTATGTGTGTGTGGTATCTATAGACAGGTCTATAAAAATGACATAGGGGTTTCTGAAACTACATTTTATAAAGTCAATCGTTTAAAAGATATACGCTCCCAAAGTGGTAAAATGTGTACCTCCCCTCCCCCCCCCCCCCCCTCTAACTTCTGTAATAATGGAATGAAAATCTAAAAAAATATATGTCTGTAGATCTTAATGTATACTTTCAACCAAAATTGGTTTGAACGAGATCGGGTCAGCATTTTTTGTGATACAACATATTTTCTAAAACCGCAAATATAACTTTGTAATTCATACAAACACTATGAAAAACAAAGTTATTTGGCGTAGTTGTAAAAAATGTAAATAACTTAGTTTTAAGAAATTTGTAAGGTTTTGTTTTTCGTCAAATAAATATACATATTATATTATAATAGTTACTACGAAACCCTTCATGGGCGAGTCTGACTCGCACTTGGCCAATTATTCTCCGTCATTTTACGAGAATGATCCCTCAGGCGTTCCAAATGTCGGTTTTTAGGGTTCCGTAGCCCTTATAGTTTCGACATGTCTGTCCGTCTGTCTGTCTGTCCGTCCGTCCGTATGTCACAGCCATTTTATTCCGAAACTATTAAGACTATACATGTAAACCTTGATAGATAGATGTATTCTGTGAACCGCTTTCCGATTTTAAGAGAAAATTTAAAAAATATTTAAAATAAAGGGGGCTCCTCATACATGGAACTGAAACTGAAAATATTTTTTTTCATGAAACCTATACGTGTGTGGTATCTATAGACAGGTCTTTAAAAATGACATTAAGGTTTCTAAAATTACTTTTTCATAAAGTTAATCGTTTAAAAGATATACGCTTCCAAAGTGGTAAAATGTGTGTCCCCCCTCTAACTTCTATAATAATGAAGTGAAAAATCTAAAAAAACCATATGTTGTAGATCTTAATGTAAACTTTCAATTAAAATTAGTTTGAACGAGATCGAGTCAACATTTTTTGAGATACAGTATATTTTCTAAAACCGCAAATATAACTTTGTAATTCATACAAACACTATGAAAAACAAAGTTATTTGGCGTAGTTGTAAAAATTGTAAATAAGCTACTTTTAAGAAATTTGTAAGGTTTTTGGTTTTTTTTTTTTCAAATAAATATATTAATTATATTATATTTATTATAGTTACTACGGAACCCTTCATGGGCGAGTCCAACTCGCACTTGGCCAATTTTTTCACCTTTCGTTGTCTTTTATACTTATTCCCCATATCGGTAAACTAATGTTATATAAACATTGTTCACTTGTCAAATATAGATAAATAAAATCAGAAAACAAGACTAAACAATAACTATTACGATAAAAAATTATAATCACGGTTGCGGGAGGAATCGACACAGGTCTATCACTGACAAAGGCCGCAGGCGAACTGGGTGGGCATAAGAAAGTGACAGAGTCTATTACTTCCACGTGCGAAAAAAAGAGAGCGCAACAATACGCTGGAACCAAAATAAAACAACGTAAGCGCCAAACCAAATAAAAATTGTTTAAAAATAAATTAAGCTATGTATCAAAAAATATTTTCAGTCAGAGTTTTCAATTACCTATTATGCACATTTTGAATGCAATTTTGAAATGAAATTCCTTAGGATTTTAGAATTATAGTGAATAATAAAAAAGAATAGAGGTCTTTTCGGAATCAAATTCGACGGAGCAAATTTAACCCAATTGCGTTTTCCTTCGGTCAAAGTATTAATGAAATAGTCAATAAACATATTACCAAAAATTAAATCCATACTTGCTGGAATAGTGAAATAAATGGTGACGAAAAAAACCCTAATTTATTTTGGTATCGCCTTAAACTTTATTCATGAAGTTTTTTTGCGAAGTGATAGGTTGTTAAACTAGTGAAAATAAAAAATAATGTATTCTGGTTCAGATACCGAGTTGGGTTTATTCACCGACTTCACCTCCGTTAATGATAGGACCTGATGTGATTCATAAAATCGTAAATTATTTGGATGAGGAAGAACAACAACGAACCCCATAATTATGCTCCAAATACAAATATAACTAATAATAAGGAATTGACAAGTTTTTACAAAACGGTTTCGACCGGTGCCGCGGTGGCACAAAAGTTATATGGATCGAAATTTATACGATGCAAACCAATTTGAAAGTAATTCTATGTGCCAGTGCAGTGCCGAAAATTGGGTTGCCCAATTTTACACTACTGATGTGTGTTAAGTAAACACTGAAATATATATATGATTTAACTTAAGATATTCTCTCATAAATTCACAATAATGACGGTTGACTCTTAAGAGTCCACTGTTTAGAGACGCGAACTTGTTGGTGGGCGTAGCAAATTCGCATGCTTGTTCACCTAACATCGTGCGAGAAAGAGATAGACTCAGTGATGAGCGGGACGAAACTGTTGCGCGCACACAAACCCTCCTGTATAGAGCATGGATATCGGTTTTCGATAATATCGAAAAACCGGAATATCGGACCATAAATCCGATATTGAAAAAAGCGATATTGGATTTCAAATATCGGTTTTTCGATATTTTATATGAAACAAAAAACCAGACGCAATAGAATCTTTCGTACTTATTTCATTGAATTTAATTAATGCAAACAATACCTATCGGTTAATTATAATAATATGTATGCTCCAGTGTCATTTATAAATGATTATTTCCATATAAAAGTGTACAACACTTGGGCCCGGCATTATGTACATACGTGCAACAAAATAAGATCGTATCTCAAAGACAATACCTTGAATGATCTCTGCTACTTTTTCATATGTTTTATTACTGATAAGCCCAGAAGTTGACCGTTCACTCTTGCTTTGAAGGCAGACGGGTCATATGTAGAAGGGAACACAGCAGCCGGCAGAGAGTTCCAAACCTTGGCCGTGCGCTCAATAAATGTAGAGGAGAATCGCATAGTACAACAAGATGGTATATTGAACAAGTGAGAATGGTACCATGCAGTACGTCTGGTAGATCGTTAGTATAAGGTAGATGGAAGAATCGGGTCGTGGAGTTCCTGCGCACACTCTCCGAAGTACAATTTGTGGAAGACCGACAGGCAAACAACGTTTCGCCGATGAGCCAGGCTGTGAAGCTTGTCTGCTAACACTGCATCACCTATGAGTCTCTTAGCTCTGCGTTATCCGAGTCAAGTGCAGCATGCTGGTATTTTGCTGAGCCATCCCACAAGTGACTGCAGTACTCCATACAAGAACAGACCTGTGCTTTATACAAATTTAAAAGCTGTACAGGTGAAGTGAGCTTTTTGGATGCAATCAAAGCTTTTGACTCAATGATTGAGCCGAAGTTTAAGTTAGACGTGAACTCCATGTCCAAAAGCTTCAGGCGGTCGGTAACTGATAGGTATAGATCAGAGAGTGTGGTTTTCAAATCAGTGGTATAGATGCACCTCGGAAAGTAGGAGATAATTTAACCTCTCAAGGACCGCCATTATTTACGTCAGCTATTAGTTGAGCCCCGCGGGCACACAAATTTGTTGCCAGCGGGGCTCAACTAATACTGGTTTATTTGCACGTTTTTGTGTGCTGGGGCTCCAGAGGTTAAATTGGCTCCTTTTAGCAGTGAAGAGATAAACCTGTGTTTTCAAAGCATTGAATTCAACCAGATTGCCGGGTTAAATTCAATCGAACCAATATAGCCTTTCTAAGATAGTCTCTTTTATCCCTGCTAGCTCTCGCACTGCATAAGTATATCTTTAAGTCTGTGCTGTCATCTGCGTACCCAAGAACTGGAGCAGGTCCTTGATATGCAGCAAAAAGAATCGCAAAGAGAACAGACTTAAGAAAACCGCATTGACATTGACAGCCATAAGATCCGATGAACAGCCATCGATGACCGCTCGAATTGGCCGCTAACTTAAGAAGTCAGAAATCCAGAAGCCAGCAGGGATGCAAAATGCAGGAGGCTTGCTCAGTAGACTAGCGTGCCAGACCCTGTCAAAGGTCTTTGAGATATTGATGGACTCTACAAGAGCATTGCCGTGTTTCTTAATGGCCTCGCCCCAGCCGTGCGTAACATACACGAGAACATCTCGGGTCGACCGATCAAGGCGGAAACCATACTGGTGGTCACTAAGTAGCTAAACATCTTCCGCCACCGCCTTATTCCGTTCAACCCCAGGAACATCTGCCACCCGGACGTGACTTGCAGTGGCCAATTTGGAAAGCTATCAATGACTGCGAACCCAAGTAGGACGCTGCAAGCACAATTTAGCAAAATGGGGCATTTTATGCCAAATTGACACCCAGTGGGATTACGGCATTCCCGATCAAACAATGTCCCATTAGCTGGAGTGTGTTACTCGAATTACTTATTTTAACTTGTGTTGATTTTTTTTTAATGGCATAGCAGAGTATGTAAAGAAATTGATATTTTTTGTGTATCATACTTTTAAATTCGAATTGATATAAGATTGCAATGAAATATTTTTAATAATAAATGACGGTGATTTTATATTTTCATAGTACACTTCGATATCAGTCTCTAAATTCTGGACCCTTACAACGTTTAAACGAATTTGATCATTTTATTTCCATAATATCGGAAAAATATCGAAATACCGGAATACCGATATTAAAAAATTGAATATCGAAACAAAACCGGTATTGGGAAAAGGTTCCGATATTCCATGCTCTACTCCTGTATAGTACACACCACACGGCACCGTGCCGTCGCGCCGCACGGTGGGCTGAAAATCGGCTTTCATAGACTTAGGCATTTTATTTTGCAAGTGCGAGTTTTTTTGCCGGATATCACTTCTATTAGTTATAACAATATACAAAAATGACACCAGAATTGATTCTGCACAGAAACGAAGGAATTATAATTTTTTTACGAAAATTTTGTATAGAGCTAGTATGAAAAATCGAAATATCTCTAAAACGGCAGCGATAACCGTAATATCCTTATAGGGGGTTATAGTACTAATTATTTATGATTTTTTGACATACGTTACATAATGGTTGTAGATGCCTTTTTTTTAAAAAATCGTCAAAATATTTTTATTTATTTTTACATATTTAAACGTTCCTTTTAGTGTTTAAGTTGAAGAATTCAGAGCTTTAACAACTCTTATCATAAAATAGCATCACCCCTATAGACCTGAAGGACTAGACAGAGGTGTGTAGTGTCTTGTTGATCTTGTAAGATTTCCAACAATACCAAATAGTTGAATATCAGTGTCAAAGTGCCCATGCTGTCGCTTCTTTTTGAAAGATAGGGGAATGAAATTGTTAATTGATCATACCCTAAAAGTATGATTACAACATAACCGGACACATAATAATAATAATATCCTTATAGGGGATTATAGTACTAACATTATTTATTTTAACATATGAAACTGTTCAAAACGATCCATGAACTGTGTCAAAGTTAAGAACATCGTTAGGAAGCATGCTTTTTCCCCAAATATTAAGAATATGTGAAAAAAAAAAGACTGTATATAAACTTTTTATTGATAGGTAATTTAAATAAAACAGAAGTAACAAAAATAATATCTAATAAATTCAATTATACAAAATACATATTTGAAACTATAATTTATGAAATTATTAACTAAACATATTGGTACAATAAACTAACATAAATAACAAAAGAACATAAAGAAAAATAATTAAATTTTACAAATTTTCTTTACAACTTTCGTTGTCGGACTCCAATTCCGAGTCAGAATCCAGATCGGATATATCTACAAACTCGAACTCAGTTTCCGGAAACTGTATTAGGTCGAGAGTTTCAGCAAAAAAGGTTGTCTTCCTTTTGGCATCTAACTTCGGCCTTTGTGCACTTAGAAAAGGATCCGAAGAAACAACAAGCATATTTAGGATATCTTGATTAGAATCTTGCCTGCTTCTTTTCCGCGAATGATGTTCCCGGAACCTCCTAAAATCTTTGTTTCGAGACTCTGAGGCTTCTTCCGAGAGAGTCCCAATCGGGACAATATCATTTTTTTCGATTATGTCAGCTCCGTGTATTAATAGTTTATGTACGGTTGATGACATGTAGTACCAGTCGTATAATTCCACGTACTTTTCTGCTGTTTTGCGAGCAAAATCTTTAAATTTGATGACATCGATCTTCTCACCAGATGTTATTGCTTGCAAAATAACAGCAAATCTTTTTATCAGGTTTTGATCCAACCCAGTAATAGCTGCAGTTTTATTGGGAAACTCGAAAAACTTCCTTGCGGTATTCCCGTCATTGGTAGTTCCCGAGCCTTGTTTTACTATATCAATTAACAGATTGAGCTCCTCTTTAAATTTATTTTGAATGTTTTTTTTTCTGTTTTGTAACATATCTTTATGCTCATTACTTCTTGCTGCCCACTGTTTGAAGTCAAGTCTGTACGCAATGTGTAACAGACATTCCATGCAATTTATACGGGCATGTAGGGATGATAGGCCAAATTCATATATGTCAGAACACACAGTTTTTGATGTTACAGCATCTAAGTGGTTCATTTCTGTTGGTTTTGCTAAGCACAGGTAGCATGATGCATTTGATCTAGCTTCAGAAAGGTACGTGCAGACTTTTGCGTCGATCATTGTCATCATTAGTTTATGAGTCACCCTGTTACTATTAATGCACTCTGTGGGGTTAAGGGCCTCAATTTCCTCATCCATTTTTCTTTTGTTATCAATGACAACTGCATGGCTTTCTTTTACAAAAGTGAACTGAACCGGACGACAATAAAAAGTTGAGCATGGTTTCGGGTTTGTCCATATAGTATTATCTCCATCTGTCAGTTTCAGTGGCACCAACGAGGTCATGAAAATGCTTGAATCATCATGCTCGCCGTCCATTTTCTGCTTGTATCGGCTTTGATTGGAAGCACCATCAAATCCCCACTTCGATATCAGCTTTAACTGCTTATTTTCCACATTATCAGAAAGACTTTGAAGAATCCGCTTCACCGTGATGTCAAGTAAAGCTTGAAGTGTAATTCTAGCTGATGAATCCGTAACTGATACTGATTGATTAGGAGGGTAGCATGCAAGCTTAGTTTGTTGCAGTTTATAGTAGGATGGGTAAATATCCTTAGCACCTTCCCGAATGGCAGTCTCTCGCAACGTAATATATTGCCACTTTGAAAGCTTAAGTGAAAGAAGCAATCCAAGTGCTTTCTCTGGTGTAAATATTACTGTTTTCTTAATGCTTTCCTTGATTTTAACGGCAGCTTCTGGATTTTTGATCATATAATTGATTACAGATGCGATATCTTCATAACCTTCTTCTTTTAAACGTGCTGCAGCTGTATATGCCAATTCACAGGAATCCTCGCCTATGTGCTCACTAGATCTTCTCTTTTTCTGTTTGCTTCCCAGATCTTTGAATGGTTTTCGGGACCTTTTTGTCATTGTTCCAACAGTCGATGATGTCGAAGGTTCTGGAGAGACTGAGCGTGCTCTTGGTATCTCATCAACAGTTGGTTCTTGATTTATTAAAGTTTGCACGCAACTCGGCCAATCAATATTTGCTTGCAACCACTCTCCGTACGTATTTCTAAACTTATCAAAGAATCGTTTAGATTTCTGCCACCTGTTTAAAGCAGCTCGCGTGAATCTCCGGCAAAATTCTTTGAGAGTTACTTGATCTTCGGCAGAAAGGCAATCGCCTATGCGGGACAAAATTGCACTAAACAATACTTCATGATTAAATGAAGGACACTCACTTTTTAGAAGAACAAACAAATCTAAGTTGGTGATTAAACTTTCCATTCTAAGATTTTGTAGTCGCAAAGAAAATAGTTTTAGTGTTAGCAGTTACACGGTTGTGAACAATCTAAATTATGGAACAAAATTATAGCCCTTTTATTGTATAAAGTCAATAATTAGTTAACTACCCTCATTAAAGTTATAAAAGATATGATAATAAAAATTTATAATCGTCAAAAACATTTCGTAGAACTCATAGTAGAACTAATCAACATTAGCAAATCACATTAGCTCACTAATTATAAAAAGGTGAATGCAGTTCTTAGTTGGTATTGTTGCGAGATATTTCAAATCATTTAATCACTTAATAGGCTCATTAGAATCAGAAGACTACAACCATCATTCTAATTACTTAATTACTTGTCATCAGACTCATTAGATGACTACACAATATGTTATTTTGTATTTTGAACGTATGCAAGGTTTTAAAATTCCTTTTGTGTCGATATTATTATGTGTCCGGTTATGTTGTAATCATACTTTTAGGGTATGATCAATTAACAATTTCATTCCCCTATCTTTCTAAAAGAAGCGACAGCATGGGCACTTTGACACTGATATTCAACTATTTGGTATTGTTGGAAATCTTACAAGATCAACAAGATACTACACACCTCTGTCTAGTCCTTCAGGTCTATAGGGGTGATGCTATTTTATGTTAAGAGTTGTTAAAGCTCTGAATTCTTCAACTTAAACACTAAAAGGAACGTTTAATATGTAAAAATAAATAAAAATATTTTGACGATTTAAAAAAAAAAAAGGCATCTACAACCATTATGTAACGTATGTCAAAAAATCATAAATAATTAGTACTAAAACCTCCTATAAGGATATTACGGTTATCGCTGCCGTTTCAGAGATATTTCGATTTTTCATACTAGCTCCATACAAAATTTTCGTAAAAAAATTATAATTCCTTCGTTTTTGTGCAGAATCAATTCTGGTGTCATTTTTGTATATTGTTATAACAAATAGAAGTGATATCCGGCACAAAAACTGGCACTTGCAAAATAAAATGCCTAAGTCTATGAAAGCCGTTTTTCAGCCCACCGTGCGCCGCACACTTGCACAAGCTCATTGATAAATGCGGACGATCGCGAATTACTCATATTTTTTATACGGTAACTACGCTCGAATTTGAGTTTATTTCATTATAGAGAAATGTACCTACATACTTACGGAGACTTCTTGCTGCCGAGATATACACTTATGTTTATACTGTGGCTTTGCCGACCACGAGTATGATATCGACGTAAAGACAAAGTCTGCACTTCAACTTTATTTAAAACCAGTCTAGCACAGATTTTTCTGCTACCAAGGTTCTAATTTGTGCAATACATTAAATAAAGTCTTATGTGTATATCCATTACCAAAATCAAAATGCAAATCTGTATTGATTGAGTGGTTACAAAAATTAGATTATAATCTTACTGATGTATAAAAGTTCACAACATGGACTAAACATAGTAAGCCACTGGCTGCAGAAAAATATTCTGACTCAACTCAGTATGTCACCTTTTCTATGCGAAACGGTAACTCACCTTCCCCATCAGGTTCTTTATTTGCACACTACTGCTGTAATGACACTGTCTGTTCTTGCCCAGCCCTACTTAACATGAAGCAAGTCAAGTATTTAGAAATAGTTATCGATAATAATCTTTCTTTTCGATCTCATATAGAGTTGGTAACTTCCAGGTTGAGAAAATTGATATACGTCTTCAAAAACCTTAGACCAGCAACTGAACCAAAAATAGTCAAGCAAGTGTACATAGCTCTTGGTCAATCAATATTACAGTATTGCATTTTTATTTGAGGAGGTGCGTCAAAAACGATTCTTAAACCCTTAGAATTGGCACAAAGAGCTATTCTAAATGTGAGCACTTTCCGTCCATATTTATTTCCTACTTACCTCCTGTACCAATCCTGTGCAGTCCTCTCGGTTCGGCAGCTATTTGTATTGCACGCAGTCTTGAGGTACCATGCTGATACAAGTTATAATAAATCTTTATATATGTCAAAGCGTCGGGGAAAAGTTCTGACCCACAACGTTCCACAGATTTTTAATCACCCATACACTCGCAAATTCTATTGCTACTTAGGCCCTTTTCTATATTCAAGGATAAATAAAATTATTAACATTTGTCTCCTAAATAAACACAACTGTAAACACAAGATAATAGATTATATCCATAAGCTAAACTATGAAGAAACGGAAAACTTATTGACCGTAGTACAGTAGCTTATAACACCCTCCTACACACAGTCACTCATTTTCACTTCACACATGGGAGGCCACTACTATATAATTTCAAATTTATTATTATTTCCTTTATTACATTTTATGTACATATTATTTACATTTTTAAATATTCCTATAAAAACACCAAAAAACATTTAAAAATATAAAAAACAGTAGCCCACCGGTATCGGGAACAGGGTCCAAGCTAACGGTGGTCAGGGCTATTGAGAGAGGAACCTCCTAACAATTCGCGCCGTGTCCAGAAGTACTGCTTTCTGGATCAAGCCCTTGATCCAGCTGCCCAACGAGAGCCTCCTAAGGTGTTTGTCGAGGCTCTTGGCAATTATGCCATTGGCTGAGACGACTATCAGCACAATGATTGCTGTATCCACATCCCACATGTCAACAACCTCGTGAGCCAAGTCAAGATACTTAATTAGCTTATCTTTCTCGGCTTTCACGAGGTTCTCGTCATGAGGGACCGCTATATCAACAATCACTGTGCGACGCTCTAATCGGTCTATTACCACTATATCAGGCTTATTGGCAACAATAGTCCTGTCAGTGATGATAGACCGATCCCAGTATAGTGTAATATTGCCATTTTCGAGAACTGGGTCGGGCACATACCTGTAGTACGGTACTTCTGATTCCACGAGCTTGTATTTAAGAGCAAGTTGCTGGTGAACAATCCTAGCTACAAGGTTGTGTCTATGCAAATAGTCTCCGTTAGCCAGACGAGAACAACCGGAGATAATGTGACGAATGGATTCTCCCGGTTTGTGACATGCCCGACATATGTCTACCGTACCATCCTTCACAATATATTTCCGATAGTTATTCGTCATCATAACTTCATCCATAATTGCACAGACAAAAAAACATGAGTAGAGGTAAATCACCCGGACACGATGGACTCAGCATCGAGAATATTAAGTATGCTGGTAGTCACCTACCGAGGGTCCTCTCTCTGTTTTATTCAATGTGCATTAGTCACTCGTACCTACCAGCAGAGCTAATGAGAACGATTGTGGTACCGATTGTCAAAAACAGGACAGGGGATATCTCGGACAGGGGAAACTACCGGCCAATCTCTCTTGCAACTACCATTGCTAAAATATTGGACAGTATGCTTGATTCGTGCTTGGAAAAACATCTGGACCTGCACGACTCACAGTTTGGGTTTCAACATGGGCTGTCCACTGAAAGTGCAATCCTAAGTGTATGGGTGTAAACTGTATTTATTCATTCAATTCGACATACGTCGATAGCTCTTGAAATAAAACTCAATCTTCAAACACTAGTTTATTTTATATCTTCACAATTTTCACTTATGTCTATTTATACTGTCTATACTAATTTAAAGTTCTTTATAGAGTCTTAATTCCTAAATGTTCTTTACACTTTCATAACGTTTCTTCAATATTTATACATTTTTAAACTATTTACTTGAACTACTTATTTCACTACTATACTTGATATTCTTCAGACTTATTACTTATTTCACTTCAGGTATTTCTTCTTGTCCGGTTGGTTGGATACTACGATTATTCGACAAATCCTGCCGTCTTATATCCTTTGGCACGAGGGTCGAACTCGTGTGGGGGTCACGATATGTTTTTGGAAATCTACTAATAGCAAACGAGAATCGCTTGTCGTGACCTTGGAGTTGTTTACGCACAAAACTTTCTCTTTTCCGACAGGTTCCTGACCTGTCGGCCTTGGTACATAGAAACTTCTCGAAGTTACTTTACAATAGGTATGATAAATGATATTGATTTTAGCATGTGTTTCATTTACCTACGCGTTCATTCCTATTTCCTACTTACATATTGATCTGTCTTATACTGATTTTAAGTATCCTACTTATGTTAAACCTATTCTAAGTACATTTAGCTCGGCGTCCATTACAGCTCTCCCCCCGGCGAAGCTCGCGTAGCCTCTTCTTTCTTCAAAATGACGACGAGCTTGCACACTGGGCGACGAAAAGTTCCAGTCCTGGTCTTCACCTCGACGATTCTGATGCCTCCATCTGGTCCTTGGTGCGTTTGTTCTACCACGCCCATCGGCGAAACATTACGTGGTAGATTGCTGTCCACGATGAGGACCACGTCACCGACTTGCACGGGTCGCGCTGCGTTCTTCGGCTCGCCTCGAGGTACTAATAGTGGCAGATACTCCCGGATCCATCGTGCCCAGAACTTGTCTGCGAGAGCTTGACTGGCTCGCCACGTTCTTCTGTCTGCTTCTTCACAAGCCCCCGTCGTTGGTAGGCCTGTCAAGGACCCAAGCAGGAAGTGATTGGGTGTAAGCGCTTCTGGATCTTGAGGGTCTACGCTGACGTGAGTCAAGGGTCGCGCGTTGATTGAAAACTCTGCTTCCACTAGCAATGTTTTCAGCACTTCTTCTGACGGCGCCTTCTCTTTCAGCGCAACGTTGAGAGCGGTTTTCACGGAGCGTATCATTCTTTCCCACGCTCCTCCTTGGTTCGGTGCACCTGCTGGGATAAATCTCCACTCCATGCGGTGGATCAGCCCTATGTTTTTCAAGGCTGGCAACCATTCTGCGTATGCCGTCTTGAGTTCTTGGTCTGCTCCTCTAAAATTTGTTCCATTGTCTGAGTACATCACTCGCGGCCATCCTCTTCGCGCAGCCATTCGTCGTAGTGTCATTATCGCTGAATCCGTTGACAGTGATGCAACAAGCTCGATGTGGACAGCTCTGCAGGTGAGGCACGTAAAGAGTGCGCCCCATCTCTTCTCTCGCCGCCGACCGATCTTCACCATCATTGGTCCGAAATAATCCACCCCTCAAGAGTGACCGAGCTGACTGCATTCTCTTCAGTTCTTCGCCGAAGCTTTCCTGCTGTGCTCGTTGCAGGAACTCCTTCTCTGCTTGCTCTATATGTCGGAGTTCTAGCCCTGTTGCGGCGTGTCGACACATATCGATGAAGGCAAGTACTCTGGCCGCGGCTCTTACTAATGTCTCAAACTTTGAGAAACGTGCAGGGTCTGGCAGCCAGCTATCCCGTTGGTTCTCGACGATGTGTAGTACTTCCTTATCATCGTCTTCCTCTTCTTGCATCTTCTTCTTAGGCCATTGTTCTTCAGGTAGTTTCAGGAAGGTAGGGCCCTGAAACCACCTATCGCTGGCGTTGATTGGCGCATCGGTGAGTCGGGTGGCGTCGTCAGCTACGTTATGTTCAGTAGGTAGCCAACGCCATTCTTCTTTAGAGGTGAGCTCGGCGATCTCTCCTAGTCGATGCGCGACGAACGGCGTGTAGCGTCGCATGTCATGCTGTATCCAATGCACGACTGTGGAGGAGTCTGTCCAGTACACTGTTCTGCTTACTTCGATTCTATGTTCTTTGCGGACAGTGTCAGCAATCCTCACTCCTATGACTGCTGCTTGTAGTTCCAGTCTCGGAATTGTTTGTACCCGCCGCGGTGCTACTTTAGCTTTGGCGGCAACCAATACGACATTCACTGTTTCGTCGTAGTTCGTTATTCTCCAGTAGGCTATGGTCGCGTAGGCCTGTTCGCTTGCGTCGCAGAGGATATGCAGTTCGATGTCCAAATACTTCTGTGATGTATAACTTCTGGGCAACCGTAGCTGAGCGATGTCATTTAGTTGAGCGAGCCATGCTGCAAATAGCTCGTTTTCATGATCTGGAATTGGCTCGTCCCATGGAATCTGCAGTCGCCATAAACTTTGCAGAATTATCTTCGCTCTTATGGTGAAGTGGCTCAGCAATCCAAGCGGATCGTAAATAGACATCACTGCGCTAAGTGCTTCACGTTTGGTAGGCGCGCGTGTTCGTTCTCGTACAGGGGCGGGAACTCGGTTCATGGCTGTGTTGAACCCTAGTTCATCTCGTCCGGCGCTCCAGTATAAACCGAGTATCTTGTTCTCAGGTTTATCTCCCCCCAGTTGTGTAGGCGTAGTGGCGTGCAGCTCCCGGGGTATGTCGCGAAGCACCATCGGATTGTTAGCGCTCCAACCTCGCAGTGTGAACCCGGCGACCGCGTGCACATCTCTTATTTCTTTCACTGCCTTCTGGGCTTCACCTAGGTTCTCATAGCTCGATACTAGGTCATCCATGTAATGACTGTTTTTGATATCTTCTAGTGCTCGAGGATATTCTTGCCCATGTATGTCCGCGTTATAATTGCGAACATGATGAGCCATGTATGGTGAGCTGGCCGCGCCGAATATCATGCTTGTCATCTTGTAACGACGCGGGGCACTCGTTCTATCGCTGCCTCTCCACAGGAACTGCTGCGCTGGTTGATCCTCCCTTCTGATTTTAATACGCAGAAACATTTCCTGTATGTCTGCTGTGACGGCTATCGCTCTTTCCCGGAATCGGAATATAATACCCGGGAGTGATAGGAGTAGGTCTGGGCCGTCTAGTAATTTGTCGTTCAGACATACACCATCACTCTTGGCTGCTGCGTCGAATACCAGTCGTTGTTTGCCGGGCTTGTTTGGGTTCTGCACGGCGAAGTGAGGCAAATACCAGCAGACAGAACTTGCTTCTTCTGTTCCGTCGCATGGCACTGCGTATCCCTTTTCAAATAAATTATTCATCTGTGCGCAGTATTGCTTCGCAAATTCAGGATTAGCATCCATCTTCTGTTCAATTTTCAGTAGTCGACGAAGCGCTGCGTTGTAACTCGGCGACATAGTGACGTCTTCATGGCGCCATGGTAGTCCGACTTCATATCCACCGTCGATCTTCTTTGTAGTTCTCTCGCCATGGTACGCTGGTTCGCGTCGCTTATGCGTGGTTCTCGCGCAACTCCCAGTGCTTCGATTTTAAAGTGAGCTTCAACTAACTCGTGAAGCCGCTGATCTTCATGAAAGTGTTTCTCGTATTCGTATATGTGAAACACATTGTTCTTCATAGTGAGAGCGTGTCGTGGTGCGGTCCCATGCACTACCCAGCCGAGTTGCGTTCTAGATGCAGCTGGTTCATTAGGGCCGCCGGTCCGGAGCTCTCGAGACACGATGTGCTCCCAGTGGTCTGTCCCCACTAGAAGTCCGGGGCGTGTCGGCTCGTAACATACTTCGTTCTTCGGGAGGTCGCGCAGGTGCTCATACTTCAGCAGTGTTTCAGGAATTGACTGCTGATGAAGCTTCAGATCCTTCATGGTTCGTGCCTGGAGCTTGTGAGTCACGCTGTCCTCGCCCAACCCTCTGACTTTTACTGTGACGATCTTGCTTTCATTTTCTTTTGAAGACATGATGACCCCGTGAATATGCAGCGGATGTACTGTCCCTTCTGCTCCAATGCTTTCAGCCAGGTCTTCATCAATGAGGGTGATGGTCGCGAGGGTTAGGCCTTTTGCATAGAAAATATCGATCACTATGGCAGATTTAAGCAGGGCATTCGTATGAAGTTGCATGCGTATGCGTGACCTTGTCAGCTTGTCAACTCTGCAGTGTTGCCGTTTTAGCCACACGTTGAAAGATCTTGGAGATTTTTAACGTGTTTGGAAACTTTTTTAACATTTATCAACAATAAAAACTAGCGACTTTTAAAATAACGAAATTAAATACAGTCAAAACCGTTTACAACAACATCATTTAGAACAACATACCGGTTATATAGACCAAAATCATAGGTACAAAATACTTTGTACCTTGAAAACATCACCAGTTATTACGACTATCGGTTTTTACAACCAAATATGAGTGGTCCCTTGGATGTTGTTATAACAGATTTTGACTGTATTCAAGCAATATCTTAAAAATAAAAAAAAATTTAGCTAGATTTTTCATATACCTGGCGACTTTTTTTGCCTAAATGACAACACTTGAGTAGTTCCCGACATTTATAGAGTGCAACTAACTTCAGTTTCATTTGCTTGAGTGAGTGAGAAAAGGTTTTGTTTGTTTTCTAAGATTTTCTCAGTGATACAATTGTTTTGGTGATTTACCTACAACAATGGAGGTAATTGTACCTTGTGAGGATTTAAAATGCGTTCAAGTTTTGATTGGCGAAGATAAGGTAAAATCTTTAAACTTTGCTCAGAAAAAACAGTTAATTTCTTCATTAAAACCGACGCCTAATCTGTGTATTTCTCAGACTAGTAAATCGCATAAACGAAAATTTAATAGATCAGTCAATCATTTCATTCATGAGAATAACCTCGAAGATGCCTTTCCCGAGCTGTTAAAGTTAGCGTATCTTGTTGTAACTATTCCGGCTACAAGTTCTTCCGCGGAACGTGCTTTTTCGTCTCTTAAACGTATCCATACCTATCTGAGAAATACACAAGGTCAAGAGCGTCTTTCCGAATTATCAATGATAGCTATTGAAAAACAGTTGTTGGTAGAATTAAAACGATCACCAACATTTTACTCTGATGTAATTAAATCATTTCTTAAGAAAGATAGACGATTCCAATTAGAATATAAATAATTTATTTAAATTCCTTATTACATTCTATCTAGCTATTTTTTAACTTTCGTTTTGTAACTTTTTGTTTTGTTTTTTTTTGTCTGTAACCTGGGTTCTGTTACGAAGGAAGCAACTACTTACCATAACTTTGTTCCCTCAAGCAATGAAGCAAACCAAACGGCTTTTTTCAAAGCCACCGCAGGTATGCAATTGCTGATATGTTTATTATATTCAATCTAGCACTAGCATGCCTTCAGTGTGCTTTGGTTACCTCATTCACCGCACGACAAGCAAGAGTGAAATTGAAGAAAGAAGAGGAAAGAAGAAGATGGATGAATTCACTTTTAATTTATTGTACCTAACCAGTAGTTTATGAGAAAATTGCGATGATACATACGTAGGTACCTACATACTCAGTCGAAAACTGAACTTTCTTTTTTTGAAATCGGTTAAAATTTTATTGGGCTTGCGTTATTTTGAAACCCTAGGCACGCCACTGGTTCCTGACCTGTCGGCCTTGGTACATAGAAACTTCTCGAAGTTACTTTACAATAGGTATGATAAATGATATTGATTTTAGCATGTGTTTCATTTACCTACGTATTCATTCCTATTTCCTACTTACATATTGATCTGTCTTATACTGATTTAAACTATCCTACTTATGTTAAACCTATTCTAAGTACATTTAGCTCGGCGTCCATTACACTATGTCTCAAGAATACTGTCCAATATTATACAGATCGTAAAACGCCGGTGTATGCCTGTTTCCTGGATTTTTCCAGGGCCTTTGACTTTGTGTCATATGATGTGCTCTGGAGGAAGTTGGGGGACAGGAATGTACCGGCGGAAGTTCTTAAGGTTCTGCAATTTTGGTATACTAACCAAACAAATCAGGTGAAGTGGTCCAACATTCTCTCTGAGGCTTATGGGTTGGAGTGCGGGGTGAGGCAGGGTTGACCTCACCCAGGCTCTTCAACCTTTATGTGAATGACCTCATAGTCGAGCTCAACAGTATGCGTGTGGGCTGTCGGGTGGGTGGTGTTAATATTAACAGCATCAGCTATGCAGACGACATGGTGCTGCTGAGCCCGACCGCAGGTTCTATTGGAGAGATGTTGAAAGTTTGTGAGGACTACGCGGCTAGGCATGGGCTCGTGTATAACGTGAAGAAATGTGAGTACATGGTCTTTGGGGTCGCCGGTAAGTATACAGATTATTCACCTAACTTTACCCTAAATGGCTTGAGCATAAGAAGAGTAAAACAATTCAAATATCTGGGACATATGCTTACCGACGACCTGAAAGAAAATGTGGATATTGAGAGGGAGCGCAGGGCTTTGGCGGTCCGCGGTAATATGTTGGCTCGTAGATTCGCCCGCTGTACGGACCAGGTAAAAATAACGCTTTTCAAAGCGTATTGTCAGGGTCTATACACGGGTGGTCTGTGGATCAACTACACCAAAAGGTCGCTAGATGTTCTGCGCGTCCAGTACAACAATGTGTTTAGAATGCTCTTGAGACTGCCCCGGTTCTGTAGTGCGTCAGAGATGTTTACGCAGAACCGTACTGATGGCTTCCACGCAGTTGTGCGGAAGAAAATAGCGTCTGTGGCTGTTAGAACCCGGGCCGGGGGCAACAGCATTCTAAAAACAGTGACTGAGAATGTGTTTTCCCCTTTTATGAGGCATTTTGTGGAGAAGATGACCGGTTGAGAAACTGGTTTCGTCTTCTTTACAAAGTGACTCATACCCATATAATACCCAAAATGTTTTCCTAATTTATGTATATACTAACATTACTAACACTAGGTATAAGGTACTTTACTAACACTACGGATCTCTGTTATCTGATTATTTAAAACTAGTACTCTCGCGGGGCTTCGCTCCCGTGGATTCTATCACGGTAAAAACATTACTCTCCTTTTTTGCAGTCGGGTAAAAAGTAGCCTATAACCTTCCTCAAGCTTCAAGCTACTTCCATACCAAATTTCATCCAAATCCACCCAGTACTTTCGAAGATTAGCGCGTTCAAGCAAACAAACAAACAAACAAACAAACTAACAAACTTTTCCGCTTTATAATATTAGTATAGATAAATTAAATTAAAACCTTCGGTTTCCCCGAAGAGGTCACCAAAACGTAGCCGGACGGACGCTAATATATCTACGTCAGACCCATGAAGGGCCCGATAATAGCGCCCGTGAAGCTCCTTGCTCTGCCATACTTCTCTGCGGTCATTAGTATCTAATACTACAGGTTTGCGCCAATTCTCGGTACCTAAGGAGAGCGGAGTGAGGCCTTTGTCCACCGCTACTACATCTCAATGCATACCCACGTCGGCTTCAAGGAAGTATTATTAGTATTATTATTATTAAGAATGGTTGTATATCTTGTTTCTTTTTCCATTAAATTTCCTCATCTTTATTAATTGTATTTAGTTACTGTTTTAGTTTTAGTTACTGTTTGCTATTATCAAAATTTTACTGTACAGTGGTGAAACTTAGTATATTATGAAGTGGTACTAAAGGAAGAGCGCTGATGTCTGAAATACAGATATTCATTATCTAGTTCAGACACAGATGTTCCATATTCTGATCCTAGTGTAAGCTTTAATTATAGTGTGTTATATTTTTAGATGTATGTACAAAATTTAAAAAAAAAACTGCCTCACTCATACTAAACAACATATTCAAATATAGACCAATAAACTCACTCTAATACCCGCACACACACTCACACGCTCGTATATGCACACACACACATAATAATCATTACAATTTTTATCATGTCTAATTTCACTCTACACTTATTCAAATTAAGCACTTACTTTTAGTTTCATAGTATTGTATTTTTAACTGTTTTTCCTCGTACTTTGTATTTTCCAAATAATTCTACTGGAGCATGTTTAAATATAGTATTTAAATTAATGTTTTATTGTATACTTTGTATTTTCTATTGGGTGGGGACCTGGTGATCTATAATTCAGGCATTTCTATGCCTAACACAGACTGTACATTTATGATTCACTGTTGTTAGCTTGTAATTTGTGAGGAGAAATAAATAAATATAATATTATTATTATTATTGATACCTAACGCTTCCGACATACCCAAATACTTGTAAGTTTCGGTTGGAGATAGGGACCTCAGGTTTATGGAATTCGAGAGTTGAGATCCCACGGATTCCACAATCTCCCCTCGCTTTACATGCATAATCGCACCTTTGTCGACACCAAATTCCATCCTGATGGTACTACCTACTGAAAGTTTCAGTTACCTTCAGTAGTGCCGTCAGTTATAGACTAGTGGCGCCAAAAAGTTTTAAATCATCCATAAAGGAGATGAGATATAACCTGACTACCCCTTTTCAACCGATAGCCTATAAGGCTTGAATTCTCTGCAGTGTGCTTAGAGGATTCAAGGCTAAGCAAAACCAAAGTGGACTTAAACTATCGCTCTGAAATATACCTCGCTCGATCCTTACTGGTTTGCTTTTCCTTGGGACACTTTTATCGACATCTGGATAGCGAAGAACTGTCCTCCATTATCCCATACACGGTGCGTAAAGTTGCATTAATTTTATACAATTCTAGCACCCTCATGAGCCACGTATGAGGCACTGAGTCGTAGGCCTTCTTGTAGTCTATCCAACATGTTGACAGATCTTTTCTGGAACGTCGAACCTGTTGTTTAATGGCCATATCTATGAAGAGTATTTCCTAAGTACCGCGGGACCCGTTCCTAAATATTTTTCTTTTTTTTTCTCTATTGATAATAGGTTCGCGTTTGACCACCATCTCACCTGATGATAAATGATGATGTGGTCGAAGGTAGAGCAAGCTTACCTAAAAGTAACCTATTCACTCTTGACTTAAAGACCCCTAGGTTATAGCTATCGGGAATCAGACTCTTTCAGGGAATTCTACTCCTTAGCCGTACGCACAATGAAAGTATTCCCAAAACGTTTAGTGCGTATGGGTGGGATGTCCACCATGTAACGATGGCGCATCGCCGTTTGTCTTCAATAGACATCCATTTTGAGAGGGAGACACGATGTGATTGTCGTCGATGTGTTTGTTAGTTTAACCTTCAAAATGGATGTTAGAACCTTATAGACCGTAGGTAGAGACACGTCATCGGTTTATAATTTTTGGGTTCCGCGGTGCTACCAGATTTGTGAAGCAGATGGGTAACTCCAGTGGTAAAGAACTCGGGTAGCGAGCCGGATTCTAGGGAAAAATCTACAGGTAACCTATTAAATTAATGTTATAAATGCTAAAGGCTAAAAAATACCAATTCGAATGTTTCAATATAATTTATTAAGTTACTTAACAATTAGGTACAATCACCACTTATGATCTCATTTTCCCGCCAAAAGATTAGGTAGATTGCAAAGCAAGCCAGGTACTTACTTAATTTTATTTATCCACATATTTTTACCCTTACCCTGCCTCTTTCACCGATACCTACGCATAATTTAGATCTTACTAAGACTAAAGCCTGTAAAATCGCTTCAACTTTCTGACTTAACAAAGACCCTGCTTGTCGTCTGGATTTACGTAATAAAAAAACAGTGTCATATCATTTCATCTGTCAAACTTGGTTCCATTACTTTTAAGAACTACCTACTGCTGCATAAGTAACTACTTTTGCTTTTTATGGTCTAGAACTATATCACTGTGAGGTAACTCTGGATCACTGCTAGGCTGGCTTGCGATTGATGCAGCCAACCCAATCCCACCAATCTCGTCACCGCAGGTCTATAATGAGAACATAATGTCATCCTTCTTTAATTCCTCGTGTGAGGTTCCGATTTTATTTACAAAAAAAATATATTTTTATCAAATGGGTATTATTAATTTTCTACTGTTCAATTTATGTATCAAACTACTTTAGTCCCTACCACTTCAAAAGTGACACCTTCGTGCAATAATCTGTCAACAATGTCAGTTCTATAAAACGCTGCTCCGGGCATAATAACTCCTCCCCTGAAAAGAAAAAGTACAGATTAGCAATGCAGTTGTGACAGGAAATATTAAGGAGGGAATTGGATAATTATGCATATTACTAATCGATTTCTGGACGAATTTAGTTTGTAAAAACGCTGATTGAGTTAAATATTGGAATAACAGCAACTTTTTACATTTACATAAGTACAGTCAGCATCAAAAGTCGATGAAGCTCAAAAGTAGGTGATCACCAGTTTGCCAAAAGTCTCTGAACAAATTTTGGTCAAAAATATCTTAACACTGTCTTTGAAGTTCCTGAACAAAATTCAATATTTATTTGGATTAGTATATATATACTAATCCAAAATATATATATATATATATATATTGTTACGAGCTGGGGTTCGGGATAGAAATAATTACCGCCAATTAAACCAAAATTAACACTTTAATTAAATAAACACAAAAAAAAATTAACACAGTTATTCACACTTTACTTTTTTTACTTGTCACTTAAGGGCCTATACCACGGAACGTTTTCGGCTCCGTGGCCTATACTACCTCAAATGGTTTAGCATGATCCTCCGTTATGTCGAAAATGCTGCAGCAATAATTTATAAATAAATATATGGTAAAGTTGAGGATTAATTTTAGGTATGTTTGACGAAAACACGATTCCTTATAAAATTTTCTTGATAGAAAAAAAATCCAAAGTTACCTCCAAACTGAACAATAAACCGCTGGTATTCAAAAATTACTTCAAATTAGATACTGAAACTTTGCATATTAATTTAACTAATTATAAAGAAGATCTTATGTTATTTACTTTTTTTTAATTACCATTATCTTCACCGTAAAAAGAAATAAACTAAATTATCGGTGTCTTGTAGTCTTTTCCCTGCCACCCTGTCTCACTTGCTCGCGTTACGGCGGCCAGCAGTGTGCAAGCGAGATAAAGAGTGAGAAGCGCTGAGGTAGTATAGGCCCTTAACATTTAAATCGCACTGAAATTCATTTGTATAGCTTCGATTATATCGCCTCGTATCTTCTAATAAGACTGCCGTCTCCGTTCCTCTGCGATCTATTTATACCCCGGTCTATGAGTTCTAGAACATTCTTGTAAAATCGACTCACTGCCTATATTGCCAAAAATGTTCCAGAAGCTACTTGAGATACTCAGTACTGCTACTCGCCGACAGATGGCGTTAGTGTCTCGAACATATTAGAAGTCAGTCGGAGTTTCTCGATATACTCAGTACTGCTACTCGCCGCCAGGTGGCGTTAGTGTCTCAAACATTCTAGATGTCGGTTGAAATTTCTCGACGTACTTAGCTAAGCGACTGGCGTAACAATATATATATATATTGAGATATTTACTTCACAGTGGGATTGTAACGTATACTGTTGGAATTCTGTAATTTTAGGTTCTACAATGGAATATACATTAATCAAAGACTCATTTATTTGTGTAACCGGTATGGATAACATCCTATACAAACTGATAATTAAGTAGAAATATAATTTATTTTCTTGCATTCGATGGCAAGCAGTTTTTTAAATAACAGGCGGGGGCTCCGCCCGGTCCAATCTTGGAGCCAGACGTCGAAAATGCTCCAAGTAGTTCCTCCGGCTGCCGAGGACCAGTCTCAGGTACTTTATCATCGTCTCGACACCGATATGAACTCCTCCCACCGTTATTTGGCGCGTTCCAACAGCCATAAAAACACATGGCCTCAGACTTGTGCAGGGCTACCTCGAATTCCAATTGTGTTTAATATTGTTCAATAACTTTTGTAAAGCTTAATGTTAAGATATTTTGGAAATTAGCAATTTTTGGCAATGTGGTGTTCAGTTAATTTTTAAAAATGATGTTCATTTAATTCTGACGCTTGATACGTTGAGCAGGTTTGGTATAATACGGTGTAACTATAGCGATCTTGAAAATCTGAATGTGGTCATAGACTTTTAACGCTGGCTGTACCAACTAATCAAAATAAAAAATAACGTTTTAACATTTGTAGAAACAAAAAATAACGTTTCACAAATGTTTTTTTATTTCTGGCTTTTTAATGAGTCGATTTGTAATTGATCTATTGAGAAAAGCCTAAACGTCGACTACTTATTACTTTTTACAAAATATTGCTTTTCCCGATGCAGGGCCTACAGTAGAAGTTTTCTTTTTTTAAAGAGAACTAGCAATATCACATTATTAGCAATCTTGTTAACCCCTCCAACTAAGCTAAATATGCTTGTGTCTGGAGTAGGTTCACAGCAGTGGTGTAATGGGTGAGGTTCGAACCCGCGTCCTCTCGATCACAGTCCGATACCTCTATTTTTCTGGGTGGGAAAATCGTCAAATGACTCCTCTCGCTGTGAGTGGAGCGGAAGGGAGTGTCAGACTTCTACTGACGACTGTGGGGTTTTAGTCTCCTGCTGCTTCAGTTGCCCTTACGTTCCGAGGCCGCGGTATCTTATTAGAACATTCCCGCAACCCCGTAAGGCATTGGCCCTATTGGGCCCCGTCAATTCTGAGGCGTGCGCGGAACACGGCGCGTCGCCGACTCCACCACCCTGGTCCTTACCGGACGGTGAGCTAGCCCTGCTCGCCGACCGGAGGCCCGCGTATGCCCTTAGCCATAAAGCTATTTACGCTTTTATTCCTCCTAGTACTTCTACATCAGCTCCACCTCACCATAATTATGCATTGTGACGAGCATAAACACTGTAAGAAACAATGTATTTGCCTATGTTTCCCTCGATTACCCCGGGATTCCACCGCAGGAGTATAAATAGGCTTTCAAACAAAAAAGTATTTTGAAAGTCTGTCTACGATTGGCGGTGAAATCGATGAATATAATATGTAAAATAAGAACATCATCAACGTAAAATATACGCATTTTTAAAGATAACTCCACCACAAGGGACCACAAGACAAGTACCAGCTTTCGAATGTCGAAAGAATCATCAAAAAATATTATGCAAATATTTGAATCTGGGGTCTCAACATCTCCATCGATCTTCGTATAACAATGTGATCGATTGAGTCAGGGAGTTCTTGAAAAATATCCGACGACAAGTCTGCTACATCCGATAAGACACTGCTTTATGAAAACGTTCAAAAACATATTTTATACCATGTATACGACTGGTTTATTGCGATTTTCCTACTACATGAGATTATTTACGACCTCAACAAGAAGCTTGTAAAAATCAAATTATATGCGATCAAACGAGTCTTCAACGTCTTCGTCAGTCATTATCAGTGATCGGAATAGGTAGAGCTATTTAGGTTCATTGACCGTAAACATTGATGTTAATATAGTGTATATAGTATATAGTGACTCCAATCTTTAAATCAGGACCTAAAACTGACCCCGGCAACTATCGACCAATCTCTGTACTGCCAATTATATCAAAAATATTCGAAAAAATAATACATAGTCGTTTATTAAACTACCTGGACTCATTTAATTTTTTATCGGAACGCCAATACGGATTTAGAGCTAAAAACAACACCACTGCAGCTACTATTGATCTAACTACAAAAATCAGACAGAATATTGACAAAAAGAATATTGTTTTGGGTGTATTCATTGACTTAAAGAAAGCTTTTGATACCGTTAGTCATAAATTATTACTAGAAAAGCTTGAGAACGCTGGTATAAAGGGCAGTGCACTCAAAATACTTAAATCTTATTTAACAAATAGATATCAGGTGGTTAAAATAGACAACGTTGAAAGTTCTGCTTTGCCTATAACGTACGGAGTCCCACAAGGCTCAATATTGGGACCGTTGTTATTCTTAATATACATAAATCAGATTGCAACATTAGGACTAAATGGTCATTTAACTTTGTATGCGGATGATACGTGTTTATTTTATTTCGGTTCAAATGTAAATAATATCATTTTACAAGCTCAAGAAGATCTAAATGTTTTATTTGATTGGTTCCAATATAATTTACTTACCATAAATATTTCTAAAACTTGCTACATTTTATTTAAGGCTAAAAATAAAAATATCCCGATTCATGACCCATTATTAGTGGACAACACCCCACTAGAGCAAAAAAATTCAGAAAAGTATCTCGGTCTTAGAATGGATAGCTATCTAAAATGGAATCATCAAATAGACTATGTTAAAGATAAACTATCGTCACTTATTGGTTCTCTTTATAATATTAGTCACTGTATACCAAAAAAGCTTCGTTTTACTATTTACAATTCACTTGTTAAATCACACTTGACTTACCTCATCGAAATTTGGGGAAATTCAAATAAAACAAAGTTACAAGAACTGCAAAGGATACAAAATAAAATAATAAAAATACTGTTTCGTTATCCATATTTAACACCAACTTATAAAATTTTTGAGGAAACTAAATTAATGAATATTAGGCAACTATACATGTACAGTACTTGTGTTTTAATTAAGAAAATATTAAATAAAACTATCCATACAAACGTATCATTCACCAAGATGTCTGAAGTATCCAAACGTAGCTTGCGTCGACCTAGTTTACTTGTATTACCAAGGACTCGCACAAATTATGCCAAAAGGAGCATAACTTATGAAGGAGCACAACTATTTAATAATTTACCTTCTAACATAAAAAATGTAAGCTCGTTCAACGGTTTTAAATCGCAGCTGCAAAATTATATTTATAAAAAATTATAATTCTTACAATAAATCCTCATAATGCAGTTGCGGATGAAATTGTTGATCGAGTAGCCCTACTTTATACATACTAAAACGTTATGATCTGGCCCATTACGGTGACCTGTTTTCAAAATTACATTTTATTTTATGTTCTCATGTAAGTGGCTTATTATGTCTTTTTTGAGAATAAATGATTTAAACCTAAACCTAATATGGATATTCCACTGGATTCCGACTGATACTACGGGATTTTATTGAATTTCATTATTTTTGTCAATATGTATAAAACGGTTTATGTAAGCCAATAATCGCGTGGGCGACGTTGTAAATTTTACAACTGTAAATGTTTTTGTACAATTTCAGAATAACAATGTTTAAATGATTGTTGATTCTTGAATAAGAAATAATAATAATAATAGTAATAGTTTTTTATGATTTTACTACTTAAAAACCAAATCCCGGGACTCGGGGAATATCCACATTATTCTAACCTATGGCAAGTACATAAAACAGCTCTACCTATTCCGATCTCTGGTCATTATAATTACGAATCAATGCAGAATATTCTAAACCTAGAATAACAAGATTTTTGCCATCAGTAACTAACAGAAATAAGCAGTGGCGTAAGTAGTATGTAAAATAACGAATATCATGAGTACTTGAGTAGATTACCGCACTGTCTAAAAAATCTTACCTATTTATAAAATTAGTGTAGATAATAATAGTGTAGATGTAGATTTGCACAATAAATATAATTGTTTTATTTCATTATAACACCCGGTGTGGATGTTTTGTGTCAACCCAGAAAGATAATTTCCTGTTGGAACAACGTTACTCCAGCAGGAATGAATTTTTCGCTTTTATCCAAAACTACAAAATGCCCAATTTTTTATGTAGTACATCTACTACAGGTTACATACTAATTATACATGCCACTCATATCGCTGTAGGAGCTACTTTCTTGCTAGGGTAACGGACACGAAGTGTATTTTTACGTCCTACCTCAGATATATTATATGTATTTTCTAAAACACTAGAAACTTACTTGGGCATGTTGGAGCTTTCTTTCAGTATCGTGATGGCGCACATGACTATCGCAACAGCCGTTGTGTCGTAACCTGGATCACTGCCCGATACCTGTAAAATGTTAGTTGTAATATTCGTTACATTCCCACATTCAAAATCTGGTATATCTGAATTTAAACTAGGTTCTTGATAAATAAGTACGAATAATCACTAACAACTCCAAACAGGAGCGTAATAGTGTCATTAAAAAAGAAATATTTTAATGAATGTAATCGGTCGCATTAATATGCTTTCATTTTGAAATAGCAAAAGTAATAATTGCGAGTTTTTCGTTTACTAGCGGATGTTTTTATAAATATAAGTTTTAAGCAAGGGATGATACGGAGTTTCTTTCGCTTCGAATATACGATTTTATGAGTTACTCAATAGGTTTACCGCGAGCTTTACCATTCTTATCCATACTGAAAGCAAGTACCTACGTAAGATCTTAATTTCAGATGCGACCTTCATTCAGAAGGCCAACCCACCTTAACAGACATTGTCTTCGTTGGTTTTGTATGCAGATCCTCTCCAAAGTCCCAGCCTTTACCATTTAAAACAAAAGTGTACTTTGTGTCTTGTCTCGTTCGCCGCGATGGCCCTTTTTGTGATGCGTATCCACATGTCATAAGTTTTGGGAAATTAATCAAAAGTTTCCTAAAGCACTTGAAGTAACTCAAGTAGTAATATAGGTACATTACTGGAACTATAATAAAATGGAAGAAGACTGGAACAGTGGTGTACGCCTTGAAATGAACGGGTTTCTTCTGTGCTTTCTCGTACAAGTATCTTTGGGACATATCGACAGATTCGTTCTCTGTTCCAGGGTACGGGAACCAAGTTTGACGGTTGTGTCGATGGAAGAATGATCTGCAAGCAAAAATTAAATCCACGTATACTAAAAGTACATATAAATTAAATTTCTCGGTCTGTGATTTCAAATTAACTGTTTTTGCTCAAGTACCTAGTTATGGTTTTTTACACAACACCAAAACTATTATTTGTCTGTTGGTATGTTTGTCTGACAGTCTGTCTTTCTGTTTGTCTTAGCCAATCTCTGAATTTTGCCTACCACGGGCACAGCTACATATTACTTACAGTAATAATAATAATAATAATAATGACCAGGTCACGTTGTACTGGGATCGGTCTGTCATCACTGACAGGACTATTGTTGCCAATAAGCCTGATATAGTGGTGATAGACCGATTAGTGCGCCGCGCAATGATAATCGATGTTACCATCCCACATGACGATAATCTCGTGAAAGCTGAGAAAGAGAAACAGATAAAGTATCTCGACTTAGCTCATGAGGTTGTTGACATGTGGAATGTGGACTCGGCTGTCATTGTGCCGATTGTCATGTCAGTCAATGGGCTGATAGCTAAAAGCTTCGACGACCATCTGTCGAAGCTGGCGTTGCACAGCTGGATAAAGGGCCTGATACAGAAGGCAGTTCTCCTCGATACAGCTCGCATTGTGAGGAGGTTCCTTTCTCTGGAGACCTAACCACCGGTAGCTTGGACCCCGCTCCCGACACCGATGGATTGCCATTTTTTATATTTTTAAATGTTTTTTTAATGTAAGTTTTTATAGAAAAATATTTAAAAATGTAATTTTTGAGATATATGTTGAATAAAGGAAATAATAATAATAATAATAAAAATGTCAAATACTCACTCATACAGAACACTAACACCCCTTATTACAATTATACACCACAAGCTATTTTAGAAAATACGACACATAAGCTATACTACGACCGCGCCATTCTCACAGACAAAACCATTCATTATAACAGGCCAGATATAACACTACAGGATAAAATCAATAAAGTTACGTACTTGGTAGACGTCGCAGTCCCTAATACACACAACATACAAAAAACAATCACTGAAAAAATTAGCAAATACATAGAATTGAAAGATGAAGTTACAAGAATATGGCGTCAGCAAAAAGTATATATTGTTCCTATAGTCCTTTCCACCACAGGCGTTATTCCCAATCATCTCCTACACAGTTTAAAATTATTAGACCTTAAAGAAACTCTCTACATATCACTGCAAAAGGCCGCAATCCTGAATACATGCAGAATTGTAAGAAAATTCATGCAGTTAGAAGAGGCTGAAATAACTTAACACAAAAACACAATAAAATACACAACACACGCCGCTTTTACTTGGCTTAGCCCGTAAAAGTGGTAGAAAAACCAGCCAGAGCTGAGATAAAATAAAATATACTCGAAAATAATAATAATAATCTTAATTCATAATCAGTCTTCTTAATTTTTAATTTTCCTTCTCTTTTTTTATTTCTTACATGTCCTTTAACTGTCTGTTTTATTTATTTTTCTGCAATCCAAATATCGTTTGATACCAATATACATATGCTGCTACCGTGTGGCAAGTACACAAAAGCTTATACCTACTCTTACACCACGTTAAAAGAATCAAATTGTTAATAGTTAACGTTGCTATTTATTAATAAAATACGTACTTTTTCATTTCTTCAGGCTCTGGCTCAATAGGCGTAGGGAACAGCTCCTTCCACAAAGCCAAGTGGTCCTTAAAATGCTCCAGCACATAAACGAGCGATGTCCATGTTCCATTGTGCATAAGAGCTCGGCCAGGAATATACGCTCTCTTTGGTATCGTCAGATGGGTGTAACATTCTACTGTTTGCAGTGTCCCTAAAAGTAAAACCGTATTATACTTTACTTGCCTACGTCACCTCAGTTTCGGAAGGGTTCAATCATTACTTAGAATTAATCGGTGCTGCCCCAGCAACTAGGTCGGTATCTAGAATCTAGAGCATGGCTCTTAACATTCGATACTCAAAATTAACTTGGATGTTTTGTACCACTCGACGAGTATTGCTCTGTGCCCTAACCTTAATTAATCAATATGTACCTTTGAACTGTCTGTCCAGATATATCATGGCGGACTCAGTTGGAACTGAAGCATATCCACAGCTGGGGACCACTAGAACACTTGCATCTTCTGCAGCCTTGTTAAAGTCCCGATACAAGCTAAAAATATGCTGTAAGTATGAAAAAAACCCCAAATTATAAAATTATTTAAGAAAAATATTATCGCCAACTGCTCTATTTTACTATGGTAGGTAAGGAAAGGAAGGAAAAGTTGTAGTTATTCTAATATCATATTAATTGTTAAACATTTCAAATAGTTATAAATTAAAATAAATTTAATTTAAGTTAAATATTTAGACCTTAAGACCTGTGTACACAAATAAATACATTGATTGATTGATTAAAACCTTTTCTTTAAGAACAAAAACAAATTTTATAAAGAATATTTTTTAAGTGAAGTTCATAGGGGGAAATGTAGGTTATTCCACATTTTTTTATAACGTATTCATAGACCAACCTAATGTTTGCAGAATAAACTAATTCTTTCCAAGATGTCGTTTAATTCAAACTTAAATAGCCTTTCTATTTCTATAAACATTCTCAAGAGTAGGTACATCATTATGCATTAACACGTTCATTGTCCCCATCAAGGTTGCATTTTGATTTCCTTGCCGTACGTGCATGCCTCATTTGTGGAGCATAAGTACACAACTTTAAAGACTTGTTATTCAGAATACGTGCGTATTTGTCCACTTTATTTATATTATTACCACGTCCAGGTAACAAAAACTATCCACAATTTGCGCTGCCTTTAAATAGTGTATTATTATTATGGCTATTTATTACTATTAATATTATTAATAGTAATAAATAGCCAATAGTGCTGTCTGTTGGAATCGTTGAGTTACTGAACTACTGGAGACAGACACCTCTCTCCTTACCTTACCTTACTTTTTAACATGAAACAGGCACAAATCCAGACACGTATGATGTTGGTGCTTTCATTAGAATATATTTAATATACTACACCTAATTCAGGAGAAGCGAAACTTATTTATGAAATGGTTGCTGCATCACTAACTCCCTCGCTTACTCAATAATATATGTATTTTAATAGTAGTATCATTAGGTATAATAATTAATTAGATTAGGGTATGATGAGGCTGACGTACCTTTGTTAGGTAAAAGCCTCTAAATAAATATAGATTAAAAAAAAAAAAAACCAGACATGCCAGGTTGGAAAATCCAATAGTAGCAGGGCGTGAACGTGTCGTGTCGAAGGTATCGTCTTCTTTTACTTTGGAGCTTCTGTATATTCTTAATGTTTATAGTGGACATATAGAGAGGGAGCGCATGCCGCTGACTGTTAGTTGTAACATACTGAATAGTTTACACGAACCAAGTACAAGTCAAACTTTTTAAAGTTTTCAGCCAGTCTTTTCACATAGGTACGCAGTCTCTGGACTAGCCATATGTAACGAACATTCAAAAATCCTATTGGGGTTGTCGTGTTGTTTTGTGATTATATGTAGATATTCCTGTTATTCCTAACTTTAGTTATTAAGTTCTCATGTTTCCTAACACTATGGACTCATATCTTTACTTACAAACTTTTCAGCTGATATGTCAACATAATGTGTTCCAGATTCGATGCAAGCTTCTACGACTGGCGGGCTTAGTACCGTGTTTGGTCCAGTGCAGTTGATGACAACTTTCGCCATTTGTAATGCTTTCCTCAAAGATTCACGATTCTCAATGTTGCATTCTACTATTGCCATATTTTTCGTATCCATACCTGCAAATTACCAATACACGAAATTAGTAAACGGTTCCGTTTTTGCCATTCGGCTACGGAACCCTAAAATGGCGGTACGAAGTTCGCCGGGTCAGCTAGTTTCGAATAAAACCTCTTTGCAACCAACAATCTATACTAATATTATAAAGCGGAAAAGTTTGTTTGTTTGTTTGCTTGAACGCACTAATCTTCGAAAGTACTGGGTGGATTTGTATGCAATTTGGTATGGAAGTAGCTTGAAGCTTGAGGAAGGTTATAGGCTTTAGACTTTTTACGCAACTGCAAAAAAGGAGAGTTATGTTTTTACCGTAATAGAATCCACGGGAGCGAAGCCCCGCGTGAGTACTAGTTTTTTTATAATACTTACTTTTCAAATGAATTTACTGGCGCCATTGACTGGCGCATAAAACTACATAAGTAGAGCGACAAGGTCGTCTTTGCTCAAAGAAGGTTGCCAAAATATAGAAAAATATAAATTACAAGTATTTTTGAGTAAGAGAATGTAGTATGCAAAGGATTACATAATTATCATTATTATGAACAGGATTTATTTTTGGCCGTCAAGATACAGGAAAATATCTAGTTTGGAGGTCAGTAGCATTGGCGTATCTAGAGATATTTCCCAGGGGGGGCCTGGCCCCCAGTAGTAGAAGCGATGATATGTTGCGTCAACTCTTAACGTACGATATGAAATTTTTCACATAAATTAATTTAACATGTATCGCATAACGGAACCTTGCATGACTGATTCCGACTCGCACTTAGCCAGATTTTTAAATTTTTCAGCCATAATTGTTTGTTAGTAAAAATTCTCGGGTGGACACCAGACCATTCTGGGGTGGGCACGGCCCACCTGGCTCTCCCCCCCCCCTTCCTACGGCTATGGTCAGTAGTATTTGAATTTAATTTGCACTTCCATTTCTGTCGATTCTAACATTTAATTTAAACCTTTATTGACTTTATTTTATTAAAAAATAATCTGATCCGCAACGTAAAATATGCAAATAATATAATGAAATCATATGCGGCGTACGTTTATTTTTGTGTTGTACAATTAAACTAGGTACTGGTTTTATGTATATGTTACGGCTAAAGGTGGGTGTGAACAATAAACTTAAGATTAGCCGGCTAAACTTAAGTGTAACCGCAGGCCCTTGGCTAAAAATGTAGAAGGAAATGAAAAAGGAAACAATGTAATAATGTTTACTATTTTGACAAGAATCTTTTATTAAAAAATAATCACCCTCATTACATATACTTTTAGGCATGTATTTAACGCGGCGACAAACTAATCTGATTTAGAGTTTAAAAAATAATTAAAATGAGTAGGAAAAATAATAGGTTGGCAGCTACAGTGAAGTAGCATTTTAAGCATAAAGTAGCAGCTTTATATTGAGTTCCAAGCTTTGTTTAAATTTAAGTTGGCAGTGATTTTATGGTGTAGCAACTGAATTTATTGTTAGGCGACAACAGTTTTTACGCAAAATCGACGGAGCCCCGCTTCGCGGAGCTCCTATTTCTGGGTGGTTTAAAAAAAATATCCGAGTTGGGGTACTCTGAGTCGGGGTGTTAACCAATAGTTGCTAATAATACAATGTTTGATATCCGTCTGTTAATATTAGCTGCCAAGTCATTATTTTTTCTAACCAAGTAGTTAGTCGCCCAATAAGTTCTTAGTTGCCTCAAAAATAATTTTCCATACATTTTTAGCCGTTTCGTTTCGGTTAATGTGCACATTAGCCGGCTAATCTTAAGTTTATGTTCACACCCACCTTTAGCCGTAACATATACACTAATAGGGTCAATCGTTTTGTGTAGAGGCACGAATAGACTGATAAAATTATAGAGATGATAGAGATCATAGATGCACCCATGCGTGGTCCAAAGGGGAGGGTCACAGGGGCATGACCCCCCCCCCCCCTCCCCCAAAATCCTACACATCAAATTGAAAACTCTAATACAAAATAAAAAAAGCTATTTAAGCGGAGCGCGGTGCATTTTTTGGTGTGCTTGGTTTGGTTCTCGACAGCCGGTGGAACTTCGTAAAGCACTTCCGGCGTTTTTCTCTAAGGCTGGACGAGGCAGAAGCTGCGCTGAAGCGGCTCCTGCCCAATCTATGACGCCCAAGCGCTCTACGCGGGGATTGTACGGTCTATGGGACCCCTGTGTGGGCACTGAATTTACAGCGGCAACCAGCCTGGAAGCTGATTGCAACCCTGAGGTTCATGGCCATCCGGATGATCCGGGGATAAGTACCGCCCAGTGAGGCGGCGAGCCTCCTTGCCGTGTGATCTGGAGGCGGTAGGCCTCACGCGCATGCATAATTTGAGCGCAGAGGTGCTACGCCAGGATCGGGGACTCTGCTGTCGCGGTAAATCGCAGCACAGCGAACAGAGCTCCAGCGCGATCTCACGGCGGCATGGAACGAGCGACTGTTACAACCAAGGACTAGGCACGCTGCAATCGCGGCGATAAATCACCTCTTTGAGGAGTGGCTGGAGAGAGTCTTGGCGTCCTCACCTTCCGCCTGACGCATGTGCTGACCGGACATGGCTGATTCGCGAGGTACCTATATTGGATACAGCGGCCCGGGTCTCGTCATTGCGAAAACAACCCGCAGGACTCGATGGAGCATATGGAAGTGAGCCCCGCTTGGGCGGAGCTCTGCCGTGTCCTTCTGGAGGAGATCAGTGGCGGTGATCTTTCGTTCCTGGTTCAGACCATGGTGCGGGGCGAGCGGGAATGGTATGCAGTCACTTACTTCTACGAAGCAGCCATGCTAGCGAAGGAGGAGGCTGAACGCGTGAGGGAGAGACAACTTCCTCACGCCCCAGCCGCCGCAGGAGACGCCCAGGGCGTTGGGGATCGCAAGCTGATTTTCGGCCACCGTTGGCGTGGACTTGCGGCTGGCGAGCAGGATTAGCCGGGTTAGCCCACTGTCCGGTTAGGATAGGTCTGCCATCACCTAAATTGCCGAAGACTTCAAAAACCCCCCCAAACAAAAATCGTAGTTTTTCCCGGGACACCCTATAAAAATATATTTTCGAAGTTGAAAACAAAACCAATGATGTTTACTCATGGTTTTTTTTACTGATAACATTTTTTTTTATTACAGAGGCCCACTCTTGACCTTGATCTCGCCTGATGGTCAGCGATAGATGAGGTCTAAAATGGGACGAGCAAGCCCAGAAGATGCCTATTTACTCGTGCTTTAAAGGCTGAAAGGTCATAAGTGGCAGGGAACACAGAAGCCGGCAGAGAATTCCACAGCTTGGCTGTGCGCACAATAAATGTGGAGGAGAAGCGCTTGGTATGACAAGACGGTATATTAACCAAGTGTGGGTGGTACCCAGCCGTGCGTCTGGTAGACCGGTAGTGAAAGGGAGATGGAGGAATCAGGTCATGGGGCTCCTGCGCGCACTCCCTGAAGTACAATCTGTAGAAAACCGACAGGCAAGCAACGGTTCGCCAATGCGCCAGGCTATGAAGCTTGTCCACCAGCACCTCGTCGCCTATAAGCCTTTTAGCTCTGCGCTCGATCGAATCCAATGCAGCAAGTTGGTACTTTGCAGAGCCATCCCACAAGTGGCTGCAATACTCCACGCAAGAACGGGCCTGCCTCACCTTGTGTAGGATTCCCAGCTTTTTTGCTGCAGTCTGAGCTCTGGACTCGATGGTTGAGCCGAAGTTGAGGTCTGACGTCAACTCCATGCCCAAAAGCTTTTTAATATTTTTTTTAATATAGTCTCTTTCTTTATATTTTATCAACATTATAAACACAATAAGATAAAATGATCGTGCTTTTTAGCACCCGTAAGACCCGGATGCTTATAGGGAAAATCCCTCCGGACGCTTTCCTAACTACAAAAATCCGGGGAAACCCTTTTTTTTAGTGTTGATAGGCTTGCTTTTGACCACAATACACCCCCGACACCCTGGGAGTTAAGGGCAGCTGAAGGAACAGCGTGGGTTTTTAGTTAGCAGAAGTCTGACACTCCCTTCCGCTTAACCCAGAGCGGGATAAGTCATTCGATGACTTTCCCACCCAGAAAAAAAAAGGTTATAGCTATCAGGAAACACAGACTCCAGCAGAGAATTCCACTAGTAAGCTATACGCACAGTGAAAGTATTCCCAAAACGTTTTGTGCATATGAGTGGGATTTCTACCATGTAACGATGGCGCATCGCCGTTTGCCTTGTAGTCCGATGATCCGCATTCAATCCGCCGATGATATCACCAGGGTTGCGAGAATATTCTAACGAGACACCACTGCCCCGGACCACAAGGGTAACTGAAGGAACAGAGTATAATTATTATTATATAGTTAATTTCGGTAGTCGGTGTCTTTAGTTTTGTTTTTTCGTTTTTGGCACCGACTTCCGAAATTAAAGTTATTTTTCACTTTGCAGTGTTTTTTGGGAGTCGGTTTAATTTTTTGTTAAAAAGTTTTTATTTCACTCTTTTTAGTTGGATGATTTTTAATTTACCTAGTTACAAGAGCCTAAATGTCAACTACTTATAACCTTTTACAAAATATTGCTTTTCCCAATGCTGGGCCGTTAATTGTTAAGGAGTTCTCCTGGTACTTCACCATCAGCTCTACATCACCATATGCATTGTGACGAACATAAAGTGCTTAACATCCATATTCAAGTAATCGAATCGCAATCCACTCAATACTTATTATTGAGTAGTTTCGGCGGCCATCTGTGGTCTTCATCATCAGTTCCACTTCCTCAAATGGTACTTTTTGAGAGCAACTGCACAAGTTACTATAAGAAATATCCAAAACGCCATAGGTGTGCCTATAATATAATGAAATATAATGAATACCGTCCAATAGCAATACTATCTTCACCCGCGAAAGTTTTCGAGAACGTCCTACATCAAGGAATTTACAAGCAAGTGAATCAGTACCTGTGCAATGAGCAACATGGCTTTCGTGAAAAAAGATCCGTCAACACTAACTTACTTACACTAGTTAATTATATATCTACTAGTCTTGATCGCAGACGCCAGGTTGACGTTCTATACTTTGATTTCCAAAAAGCGTTTGACAGAGTCAATAATGACATCTTGCTCTCAAAGCTCAGTGCGATAGGTGTTGCTCCAGGATTCCTACGGCTTCTTGCAGACTATTTGCGGGACCGACAACAATTTGTTAGATTAGGTTTGTACGGTCACTCCCATACCACACTCGCTCGGGTGTGAGTCAAGGTTCGGTAGTCGGCCCTCTCCTTTTCATTTTGATGATTAACGACCTCCCTGATGTGGTTGTAAATGCCAGATGCCTCTTATATGCTGATGACCTAAAGCTATTTTATGAAATAAAGTCTGAGCTCGATTGCCAAGCTTTGCAATCAGACATTGATTCAGTATATAAGTGGAGTTTTGAAAATAAAATGGAATTTAATAAATCAAAATGCTACGTAATGTCTTTCGGTCGAGTGCGGCGCCCAGTCAACTTTCTTTACACATTGAATGGAGATACAATAGCAAGAACTGATTCCATGAAAGACCTGGGTGTCATATTCGACCGTAAGCTTACTTTCCACGACCACATCACATCTACCGCGAAGGAGTCCTTCAGGCGCCTTGGCTTTGTTTTAAGAAACTGTCGTGATTTCCAAAACCCTCACGTAATCAAGCTTGTTTTTGGGGCATTAGTCCGTAGCAAGCTTGAGTCTAGTGCGTGCGTATGGAATCCTTTTGAAAAACAGTATGCGCTAGTTCTAGAAAAAGTACAAAAAGCATTCCTAAGATACCTTTACAAACACTTGTATGGGTATTATCCATTCCTGTATCCCACTAAATTTCTGTTGGGTTGCTTGTCTTTCAATTCGTTGGAAGTGAGACGGTCGCGTGATCAGATGACTGTGATATTTAAGATTATCAGGGGAATGATTGATGCACCTGACCTGCATAATGAGGTCTGCAATCTGTTTGTCCCGGACAAGTACTGTGCTCATAGAAAACACCGCCTACTGGCTGTTCCCACTCGTCGCACAGTTGCACACTCCAAGTCGCCTATTCCTCGAACTCTAGCCGCTATTAACGCTCTCTTGGACTCAAACACAGATTTAGATATGTTTGTGGATGAATGGAAGATAATATTGTCAGAATGTTTGAATTTTTGTGAGAAAAATGTGTGAATGTGCTAAATAAATTACATATAAAGTATATTAAATAGTGTAATTGGTTTCGGCCGTTCTATTTAATGAATTAAATAAATAAATAATAAATAATAATATTTGAAGAGTTCCCTCGATTTCTCTAGGATCCCATCATCAGATCCTGACTTTGGTGATAATGGTACCAATTTCGAAGTATACCCATTCGAACAAAAAAAGAATTTTCCAAATCGGTTCAGCCGTCTTCGAGTACTCGATGATCATATATAAAAAAAAATATATATATATATATACGCGTCGAATTGATAACCTCCTCTTTTTGTCGTCGGTTGAAAATATGCATTATCTTTATACCTACTTTTCTTTTCCTATTTCAACTTCTATGTATGTTATGGGTGGTATACGGGGTATACCTACCATAATTTATACATTCATTTTTAAATAAATAGATTTCTTCTGAAGTTTTTGTTTCGCAAAAAACTTTTTAACAAAAAATTTAACCGTCTTCAAAACGAACAAAAACACTAGGTACTGCACTAAAATGTTATTATTTCGATAATAATAATGGCTAGCAGGTACCTTATTATTGTAATAGGAATGCCTCGTTGGTCAAGTGGTGCGACTGCTGAACATGAGGTCTGGGGTTCGATTCCCTGGTGGGCTAAAAGTGCTATTGGGTTTGTATTTATTTATTTAAACTTTACGTAGAGTTTGCTTAATGCAGCAAGGCATTCTCTACCAGACAACCTAACCTGAATCGTAGGCCGAGTGTTCCTGTGAGCATTGAGGGTATCAGCGACCCTAACCGAATCCCAATGGGATTTTAGAGTTCAATCTTCATTGGGATCGGCGGTTTCAGAAACAGGGGTACGTGAGGACTCTAGACATCGTCGGCTACGTAGGTTTAGTCTAACAGTTAAGTGTTTGCCAGCAATTTTCTTACGTTTTAAACTTGATTTTCCTGCTATACCTACCTCTTCTTACGAGTTATACAGAACAAAAAATCCTTTTTTCTATACACTAGATAGATAGACTAGATATACATAGGTACCTATATATTTATTTGCAATGACTGCAGATACAAAAATTAAGATACCTATTAAAATTGTAAAGGATCTTTATGCACATTCTACCTTTATAGCACCCAAATTTAGTAACTAGGTGTTATTATTAAAAATCATTCAATGACTAGTAACGTTTTTATAATAATAATAATGATAGTTTGTTGTGTTTTAAATTTTATTTTCTTACCTGATGCATTAAGTTTGTTTACCAAACGCTGCAGTTTTTCCTTAGAGCGGCCTGAGATGCCCCAAGTAACATCCCAGTATTTTTCTTTTGTCAACCTCGCAAGTTGTTCCACAGTGCATTTCCCGGTAAAACCTGTAGCACCCAACACTAAAATGTCCAAACTTTTATTCGACATAATTTAATTTTTATTTTATTTTCCTCTGCTTAATTTGTTGTTTGTTCACGGGTATAGTTTCGATTCACTACTGAGGCACTTATTCAAAACAATACAAAAGCGGACGTAAGAACGCGGCGGTCGTTGGAACCACCTTTCATTTGTATTTTTTAATTCCAAACAGGTTTTTTGTATCACTGATCAAAACAATTTGGTTAGAGTCAACCTCTGAATTTGCGATCAATGTAAGAGTTGCACACTGTATCCGGTGGTTACAGTCTTACTGTGAATAAGTAAAATCGGTCGTAATGGTTTCTTTACGGATGTACCTAATTAGATATTTAACCACATGTAGGTCAGATAAAAACAGAATTAATTTGTGTAATCGACTGTCTTATCGCACAAGCGCACAAGACGACTACGACTTCGTCCAGACAGCGCGTTAATGAATTAAGAAGGACAATTATAACACAACAACGGGCCACTAATATTTTAAATAACATTAATACTGTTATTATTTTAATAATAATCATGGACACACACACTTGAAATCCGATAACGCTTGTAACAACCAACTGTTCTGACTGTTCATACGTGCATCAAGTTGCGTAATTGTCAAGGTCAGCAACTTCATAAGTACCTCACGGATAGGTAGGCACTTTGTTACGATAGTAAAAGTAAGTTATTAAATAATAAGTATCACTTACTACATACTTAGTAGGCAATACGTAAGTATTGCAGTTACAGTACCTATTAAAACTTGTTGCATTATAGGTAGGTACATAATACACAGGGTGTCAGGCACAGTTAGGTAGGTACTCTGTATAAAATAATCTAAAAATTCACATTATTTGTCTAAAAACTGAATAGCAGATTCTTAAACCAAATTCTCCACACATTATTTTTAACCGACTTCTAAAAAAGGAGGAGGTTCTCAATTCGGATGTTTGTTTGTTTTTTTTTTTATGTTTGTTCGGGCATAGCTCCGTCGCTTACCAACCAATTTGAAAAATTCTTTTTTTGTTGGAAAGGGTATACTTTCCAAATGGTCCCATGAAAATTTTATCGAAATCGGACAAGCTGTTTCTGAAAAATAGACAAAAGTCTGAAAAAAATATTTACATTGACGACCTTTTCGTTTACTCTGCTGGTGAAGGTGATAAGTAGTTGACATTTTGGCTTTTGTAACTAAACTGATCCACTAAAAAGTGCGAAAATAAAAACTTTTTTGTAATAAATAAAACCGACTTCCATATCAAAACACTACAAAGCCAAAAATAATTTTATTTTCGGAAGGCGGTGTGAAAAAAATAATACAAAGCCAATAACACCGACTACTGAAAATAAAATTATTTTTGGCTTTGTAGTGTTTTGATATGGAAGTCGGTTTTATTTTTTACAAAAAAGTTTTTTTATTAAAAAGCTGAAGTTGATTAGGTTTCTGCTACTTGAATTCGAATTAAAGTAATGAGTATTTATAGTATACTATGAGTACCTATAGGTACTCATAAATATACCAACCTAGTTACATTTATTTATGCACCAATGGCAATAAATACAACAACAACAATAAATATGCCTTAAAATCAAGGTCAAATTCAGATGGCAAAGGTCCTAATGATGCCTCACTCTAACTAGACAGTACCTACCTAGCAATCGAAGCTATAGATAGGTACACAGATAAAAGAGTTTTAAATTAAAACTTCTGAATTTATATGGTTTAAATATCAAACCAAGATCTTTGTTAGATTTATTGCTGGCAACATACCTAACTAACTAATGCAAAATCGCCAAAGTCCTTCCAAAGACTTCCGGTCGAGAATCAGGCGAGATTATCATTTTAATCATTCGACCCACTGAATAACGTTGGCGAGGCCAAACAGAATATAACGCAACAATAAGGAAACAAAGCCTAAAAATTGTTATTTATATTGATTTACCTTTTTGAATTCGATTGCTTTCCCTGAACTGGTTCTGTTTTTACTTTAGCGATGTCCATCTAGAGTCACACATGAGGTTACCTACCTACTTAATATTCCGTCCGCATCACTACATAGGTAGTATAAAACAACGTCGCTTCCCTGTCTGTCTGTCCCTATGTATGCTTAGATCTTAAAAACTCCGCAACGGATTTTGATGCGGGTTTTATAAATAAACTAGTAATCACGTGGGGCTTCGCTCCCGTGGATTCTATCACGATAAAAACATAACTCTCCTTTTTTGCAGTCGCGTTAAAAGTAGCCTATAACCTTCCTCAAGCTTCAAGCTACTTCCATAGCAAATTGCATCCAAATCCACCCAGTACTTTCGAAGATTAGCGCGTTCAAACAAACAAACAAACTTTTCCGCTTTATAATATTAGTATAGATAGAGTGATTCCTGAGGAAGGTTTTAGTGTATAATAAGTTAAGGTTTTGTGTAGATTGAATGAAATACGACGATATTACTTCAACATGTCGCAAAGAATTAAGCCTTTCGGGAGCTTTAATCGAAAACGCTGCCAAAACCTTTTGAGTTATAAAAATACAATGTATGGATGGATTGTTTCTCTTTTATAGATCTACAAAAAAAACTTATTTAAAAAATCAAAAAAACCCGACTGCTCAACTGAAGTGTAAGAAACAAACACATTTTTATTTTTAAAAGTGACAAGCAGGCGGGACCCAATTGAACATATTTTTTCAAAATGGGATGGGTCCGCCTGCTTGTCACTTTTAAAAATAAAAATGTGCTTGTTTCTTACACTTCAGTTGAGCAGTCGGGTTTTTTAGATTTTTTAAATAAGTTTTTTTTTCAACTTTTTATTTAAAATATTAATTAACAATTTTTTAGTTTTCCCGGTCGTGTCACATTGGCACTTCACCGGATTCAGAAAGTGAGTCCATATTTTTAAACTTAATCATTGTGTTATTTTGCTAGTATTACACTAATGATAAACATGATATACTTTTTTGAAATTGTTATGTTAAGCCCTTTAATTTGATACCCATATTGTAGTAAATGAAAAAAAAAAAATTTTTTCCTCATGTATTATGGCTTCGCACAGCCGCCATGTTTAATTTTTTTAAATGTCACCTATCTAAGAACACTCGGGCTGTTAAGAAAAATCTAAGGATACCTCAATTGTGCGAATCCGTTCAGCGGTTCAGGAGATGTGAGGTAATAAAGAATATTACAAACATACATACATACAAGATACGCGCGAAAAACATAACCCTTCCTTTGCAGTCGTGTAAAAAGTCCGCAATGGCATATGTCTATCTCCCAAGAATAACCCACAATAACCATCAATTTCTTTTACAAATTACATTAAAATGATGGGTTATTTACGAATCTTTTTTAACAGTACAGTATTATTCCATATCCAATTAAATACGTCAGATATATTGAGGATTTAATGTAGATCAAAATTGCTTTGTACACTGGGTATATCAATAAAATGAATATCTTATGAGTTATCGCCGATGTATGAGTGTGGCAAATTACCGGACGAGAAAGTGATTAAGCAGAATCATATATAATATAAGCAAATATAAACTTTATTACCCGAGCGAAGCCGGGCCGGGTCACTAGTATTATTATATTAGGTACACTCTCACACGTAGTTCTCACATTAACAATAGGTTGTGAAGGTTGTTCAAATAAATATCTGAAATAGTCTATTGAGGAAAGAACCACACAGATTTGAGTGAACCTGTCCAGTCAGTACAAAAATATGTCAGTTAATCTGCTAGCTCAAGTTATACTACTAAGAGTCCTAACCAATTGACGAACTATGCCAAAGAACGCTTAACATCGTTCAAATACTTCAAAAGAATCAAATTTACATAATCCTCTTATACACAATCATTAACTAAAGTAAATAGGTAAGTATAAATAGGTACATACAAAAAATATTAAACTTTACAAAATAAATATCCACGTCAAAATATCATGTGGATATTGTATGTTAAATCGCAAAGTATCAAAAATGACATTAATTGTAAGTATAAATAACCAATCATGTCGAACTTAAACTATAATAATTGTCAACTGTCATTTGTCAACTAGATCCAGATCCAGGAAACCACCTTCGGAGCATAACTACTCTTCGGTTCTGCAAATTCGTCATCCAATAAATTCAAAACCATGTCATTGCCATCATGAAACAGTTGTTAAAGGACATTCATTATTATTCGTCTTAGGGCCTGTGCACACCATGTTTTATAAAGCGCTTTTATCCTACAGAGAAGTTTGTTGTCGTTTGTATCGCTACAAACGCGCGTTTAAAAAACGTGGTGTGAATAGGCCCTTATACGTATAGTTAACATTATTATTAATAGGCATTAACATCGTTAGACTTACATAGTTACATTAAAATTAATTTTGTAATTTTACCCTTATGATTATTGAATAAAGATTATTTATTTATTTATTGTAGCTCGGTCTCTCTCACAACTTATTATAATGGCATTGGCGTCATACTCATAGTAGGGGCTGGGTCAGCTGGGTGGCTACTGGGACCTTGACGGCTAAATTCTTGAATGCGCTAAACATGTGAACTCGATAGGAAGTTGTTAACATAAAATAAACATAATATTATAATATTGTCATGCAGATGGACAACCTTAACGTGCTAATGAACCTTCGAGCGCGATTTTGAAATAATTTACTTGATATATTCCAATTTTGGAGCTTCCTTCCTTATACTTGCTTCTGCCCGCGGCTTCGCTCGGGTAATAAGATTTTTTTTTAAATTAAGAATTCCTAGAAATGTCATTCTCGAAGCCTTCAACTACCTCCACTCAAAAATCTCACTGATCCGTCGGTTGTTTCATTATCATGAAAGAACAGAGAGCATATTTTATAGTCTTTGTGAAAGAAGAACAAGAAACACATTTATAGAACACTTCTGCCCGCGACCTAGTTCGCGTAGGAGGTTTTTCCCGCTAGGTAATCGTCTACACTCTAGACGAAGCCGAATGCATTAAACAAATATTTAAACATATATTAATATTCATAGCTTTTACTTTTATTGACTAGATACTAGGTAGGTAGTAGCAATGGGACATTCAAAAACCAAAGCACGTAGGTACCGCTTGGGCTTTTGAATATTCGATACTAAGTATTCATTATTTGACATCACAGAGTACATTTTTGACATCTTATTACGGTAATTACAAGATAGGCCAACTTAGAAGCAGGTACTTGCTTCTAAGTTGGCCTATCTATACTAGTGATGGGCCGACTACTTATAGTATTTGCCGATTAACCGACTAACCGACTAATCGGTTTTCAAATTACCGATTAGTCGGCCAACTAATCGGCAATGCATCCGATCATTCCAATACCTACTTGTCCGAAGTGTTCGGGCTTTTTCGTCATCACTCGGCTTGTTTCGTGACGTGTTTGTTTAAACTTTTAGGGTTCCGTAACCGAATGGCTAAAAATGGAACCCTTATAGATTCATCATGTCTGTCTGTCTGTCTGACTGTCCGTATGTCACAGCTATTTTATTCAGAAACTATTAAGACTACACATGTGAAATTCGGTGAAGTAGATTTATTCTGTGAACCGCTTTCCGATTTTAATACAAAAATAAATTAAGGGGGCTCCCCATACATGGAACTGTAACAAAAATATTTTTTTTTTAAATCAAACCTACACGTGTGTGGTGTCTAAATGATAGATTACCTTTATTTTGCAAATTGGTTATTAAATAATACTTTTACACGTAATTTTTTTGTAAATTTAAATAAGATGAGGCCGGTGTGTCCTAACTGACTACCCTGAGAAGAAACACCAAAACAAACTCAGGGATCCTCTTTTAAAGTCCATACAATCTATACTGGTTAAAAATATATGGGAACCTTGTAGGTTACCGTCTGAGGCGATCTTTTGAGGAAAGATGCTCATAGATTTGAGTGGGCCTGTCCATACATTGTCCAAACATTTGTCAGATAAAGTATAGCTCAACTTAAAACAAGGAGCTTAACGATTTGACGAACAATACCGAGGTAAGGACGTTTGGGTAAATAAATTATTATTTATTGTCACATTGTGCAATGTCATATTAATATTATATCTAAGGGTGCAAACATAAAGATACAGGTTTTTCGGTCCTGTACGGGTCGGTACTGATAGGTAAGGGTTCAACCACATATAGAAACAGGTAAATCTGTTCTTAGTGACCATCATGTCTTCGAGTTCGTCGGACATTACAAACATATTTATTGAAACCCTTTGGAGGCCGTGAATTAACAGAGGAGCAACGTAACATCAACGGGCGGTTATCTCGAGCAAGAAAAATAGTGGATTGTGTTTTCGCAGATTATATTCCAAATGGCATTTACTATCTCAGTGCATTGAAACCGCTATTGAATTTGCTGACAAAATCGTGACAACTATGTGTGTCTTGCATATCATTATTATTGACAAAGAGGGTTTTGATAGGCACTTGACTCCTGTTCAACTCGTAAGACAAGGATGGCACAATCAACGACCGGGTCCACCTTCGAATTTAGCAAAAAACGTCAGAAAAAATTTTGTACAGTATTTCACACATAACCGATTGTGATTTGTGGTACACTAATATATAATATAATAAAAACAAAAAATAATCTATTTACATACCATCATGTTTCATTTCTAAACTAATCTCCTTCCAATATTTATCAATAACATTTCTGTTGCTGTGTAATTATGTCTTTTTACCCGACTACGGCAAAGCCAAAGGAGGGTTATGATTTTGACAGGCTATGTATGTATGTATGTATGTATGTATGTATGTATATATGTATGTATGTATGTATGTATGTGTGTATGTTCATCTGTTCCCTCATAGCTCCAAAGCTGCTTATCGGAACTCGACAAATGAGGTATCGTTAGAACCGTCTTGACCGTCCGCTGAACATAGGCTACGTGACGTGTCACAAAACCCAATGAGGCGCCCTCTAGGGCCCAAAAAGTGTCGTGTTAAAAAATAAAAATAAGTTAAACACATCGTGTTTGATATCATTTGAAAGGGCGTCACATGCACATTTCCAAAACATTGCATAACTTTAAAGTGGCGCCCTCTAATGGACAAAAAATCATGTGAAAAAAATAAAAATAAGATAGATACACCGTGTTTGGTATCATTTGAAAGGGCTTCACTTGTACTTATCAAAAATATTGCTTAAATTTAACGTGGCGCCCTCTAGCGGTCAAAAAGTCATGTGTAAAAAATAAAAGTAAGATAGATATACCGTGTTTGGTATCATTTGAAAGGGCTTCACTTGAACTTATAAAAAATAAAGTAAATAGTATAGAAGCATAGTGATTTAACACCAAAATAGTTTAAATAATTAAAAGTAAAAAAACTAAAACCCGACTACGACAAAAAAATCGATGCTAAAAAGGATGAAACAAGAATTTCAGGATGCTGAAATAAACAAGGTTACTGGAAAAACAAGAACAGAACAAAAATAAAAGCCGTAGTCACGCGTTATATAGGATATTAGCCGTAACAAAACAATTAATAACGTGACGTGTGACTACGGCTTTTATTTTTGTTCTGTTCTTGTTTTTCCAGTAACCTTGTTTATTTCAGCATCCTGAAATTCTTGTTTCATCCTTTTTAGCATCGATTTTTTTGTCGTAGTCGGGTTTTAGTTTTTTTACTTTTAATTATTTAAACTATTTTGGTGTTAAATCACTATGCTTCTATACTATTTACTTTATTTTTTATAAGTTCAAGTGAAGCCCTTTCAAATGATACCAAACACGGTATATCTATCTTACTTTTATTTTTTACACATGACTTTTGTCCCACAAAGGACGGCGAAGACGACACACTACACTGGCAAATGCTTAAACCCGTACGTATCGATGTAGATAGTCGGTACCGACAAGTTTCCACCTGTTTCTTTATGAACGAGCGCATACTGATTGAGTGAACTATTTTACCCATACCGATCGGTAATGATCTGTACCGACCTGTCCGTACCTGAAACCTGCTTCTTTATGTTTGCACCCTTTTTTTTTTTTACGTGTTAAAATTATCAAATAAGTCCTCCCACTCCGGGCAGGGTGGGAGGGACTGTCAGACTTTTACTGACTAAAATCCACGGTGTTCCTTCAATAACCCTTTACATACCGGGGCCACGGTAACGGGATGAGTCCCACGACCCCGGCAGGCTTCGGCCCTCTGCAGAGGGGGCCTCGTCATGTTGCTGACGCTCTTTGAGGCGCGCGTGGAACACGACGCGCCGTCGACCCGGGCATGGTCCATGGTCGGACAGCGAGTTGCCCTTTACTCGCTGTCCGCATGCCCGCGCCTACGGTGGCCGGAGATCGTCGGCCGACGTCCGACGCCGTGGGCGTCTACCACTGCGGCTGGGCTGGAGGGTGGACGCCATCCTCTCCCTCATGCGGCCCGCCTCCTCCTTCGGAAGCATGACTGCTTCGCAGAAGGAGGCGACCGCTTCCCACTCCCTCTCGCCCCGCAGCATGGCCTCGACCAATGCCGGGCGCGAGAGGTCTCCGCCTATCGCCGCCGTGAGGACACGTCGGTGCTCTGCCCAGGCGGGGCAGTCTTGCACCGTGTGCTCTACGGTGTCCTCAGGGCGACCCTCGCAGTGGTGACACCCAGGCGTTTCCTCCTTTCCCATCAGACACAGGTACCTCCCGAAACTTCCGTGTCCGGTGAGGACCTGCGTCATGCGGTAGGTCAGGACGCCGTGACGCCGATCTAGCCACTCCTCAAAGAGGGGTCTTACCGCCGCAATTGCGGCGTGCCCGGCCGTCGGTTGCGACAGTCGTTCCCTCCATACTGCCCTGAGATCGCGCCGGAGATCTTCCCGCCGCGCCTCGACTTCTCGAGGCAGCGGGGATACGCCCCGGCGCTGCGCCTCCACGCGCCATTCATAGACGCGCTGGAGGGCAGTCGCCTCCAGATCCCAGGGCAGGTTGGCCGATTCGCCGGCGATCGTGCGGTATCCCCGGATCATTCGGATAGCCATGACCCTCTGGCATGCGACCAACTTTAGTGGTCGCGTCCGGATGCACAGGGCCCACACTGGGGACCCGTAGAGGGCCATGGACCGCACGACGCCGGCGTACAGCCTTCGGCAGGAGGCGTTTGGCCCGCTGAGATTAGGCAGGAGGCGTTTGGCCCGCTGAGATTAGGCAGGAGTCGCCTGAAGGCGGCTGCTGCCCGGTTCAGCTTTGGGGCCAAACTCAGGAAGTGCTCCCTAAAGTTCCACCGGCTGTCGAGGACGAGTCCCAGGTACTTCATCGTCCTCCCGACGCCGATGCGAACCCCCTCCACCGTTATGTGGGACTCGGACCGTGGCGCGTTCCGACCGCCATGAAAGCACATGGCCTCGGTCTTGTGCAGCGCCACGTCGAGTCCCAACTGCCGGATCCTATGAACGACTGTCGCAACCGCTTGCGTCGCCAGGTCGGCCGCCGCCTGGTGCGACTCTCCCTGCGCCAGGACGAGCGTGTCGTCAGCGTAACATACTACGCTGACGCCGTCAGGGAGGTCGCCGCGCAGCACCCAGTCGTGTCCGATGTTCCACAGGGGCGGCCCCAAGACCGATCCCTGTGGGACACCGCACAACATCTCTCGCCGGTTCCACTCTCCCCGGTGACCGGGGTAGATGACGGCTCTGTCCGTCAAGTAGTCCTCGATTATGCGACGGAGGTAGGTCGGCACCCGGTGATACCGGAGTGCCTCCCTGATGCAACTCCAGGGCAGGGTGTTGAAGGCGTTCGTGATGTCCAAAGACACCGCCAAGACGACCCTGCCCCGGGATACCGCGTCCCCCGTCGTCCGCCCCTTGCGGAAGCCAAACTGGCACTCCGCAAGATCCGGGCCCACCCGATTCAGGTGCCCGAGGAGGCGGTCTGCAATTACTCTTTCCAAGAGCTTGCCCGCCTCGTCGAGCAGCACGATGGGCCGGAATGCGGACGGAGAGTCCGCAGGGCGCCCAGCTTTCTGGATCAGGACCAGCTTTCCCGTCTTCCAGCGAAGCGGAAACTGGCCCCTCTCCAGGCATGCGCTAAAGAGCCCCCCTAGTCGAGGCCCGAGAGTCTCCGAGGCCAGGACCCACGCTTTCCCTGGCAAGCCGTCGGGTCCTGGGGCGGTATTTTTGGCCTTGAGCCGTTGTACCGCCACTCTCAAGTCTACCTCGGTCACCTCTGGAGCGTCGTAGACGTCGTCGTCGCTGTGGTCCGCGTTTGCGCCAGCTTCAGGTTCCGTCGGAGACGGAGCCATGGGCGGGGGAGCGTGCTCCCCTCGCGATGGGAACAGGGCGCTCACCACGTCCTCCAAGAACTGAGGCTGGAGACTCTGCGTCAACGGGGGAGCCCAGGGGCGGAGCTTCTCTCGCACCCACTTGTATGGGCGGCCCCATGGGTCCCCATCCAGAGTCGCCAGCATCTCCTCCCGGGCCAGTTCCTTGGCCCGCCAGATCTCGTCTCGGAGGACGGCCTTCGCTACCCTGTAGCCCTCGTACAGCTCCACCCTAACAAGGTTTTCTTCCTGTGGCAAACTTTGGCTATATAGATAAGTGAACATTACAATATTTCTTACTTTAGGTTACTAAGAGTCCTATAGTATCGGAGCAGCTCTCCCTTGTTCACTGTACCCCTACTACCAAGCAAAATTATTACTGCAGTGTCATTATTAAATTTACATTTTATTATTTTTCTCATTATATTAGATAATGAACAGCCAGAAATTCAATTGTTTATTATTGAAGCCCCAGGATATTCATCTGTTAAAAGTTGGCCTAAACTTTTTCCAATCTCATGACAATAAATAACAACTTCTTTATTTACATTTGGTAGCGATAAACAACTATAGACAGGTATTGAGGTTTCTAAAACGATTTTTTTTTATTGTTTGCAACTCATCGTCGATGTTCAAGGCTCTGGAGCTTTGACATACTTCCAAAGTGGTAAAATGTGTCCCCCCCCCCCTCTAACTTTTAAAATTATAGAATGTAAAATCTAAAAAATATGTATGCTGTAGTTCTTAACAAAAACTTTCAACGAAAATTGGTTTGAACGATATGCCTAATATGTAGCACATTTTTAAAACCGCAAATATAAGTTTGTATTCCAAAAAATACAAAGACTATGAATAACAAAGTTATTCTGCGTAGCTAATACGGAACCCTTCATGGGCAAGTTTGATTCGCACTTGGCCTATATTTATTTTTCGTTCGTTTTGTATTTGCTGAGGCGCCGGTATAATTAAATCATAAAACAGTGGTGTGTATACTAACTGTCACGAAATATCGAAAAATAAATGGCGCGTGTGGACATTCTTCGATGATATTGAAGCTGAACGAGTGCCAGGGAATTATTTCACACGGCGGTCAAGACAGAAAAGCGAATACGACAAGTATGATGAATCACATAAATATAAGCACAATGAGTTGATGCCTCAATTGGCAGGTTCTATTAAAAGTAGTTCAAACGAATCCCATTCGTCTGTTGCTTTTGTATCTCAACTTGAGTCCTTATTTACCTACCACCATCGCCAAATCTATCAATTCCAGCGGGAAGTGAAATACTAAAACAATAAAGTATACAAGAAAGTTTAACGGTCCAGTGGTCACTTCAGGACTCCCGATCAAGAAAAATAAGTGTTGCAGTAGAATAGATGATTGCATTAGATAACCAACCTCTGTTTTTAGTTGAAAACACTGGTTTTATCAATCTTATGAAGAAGCTCAAACCAAAATACGTTCCACCAAGTAGGAAATATTTGACAGAATATCATTCCCAACATTTACGAGGAAGCTAAAACTCAGATATGCTTTCTGTAACTACCTACTCTAAGTAATGTTAAGAAATGATAAAACAAGTACAAATTATTTGATTTATTTCCTTTGTTATGCGCTGATTATAATCGGCATATTTTGCCGAATAGTCGCCGACTAATCGCCGACTACAAACGATGCCAAATATTGATATGAACTCCTTGTCCATTTAGAAGATTTTATGATAGATTGTCATACTTTGTTTTTCACTGTCTTGTCACTGTCTGTTATTTTCTCATGTTGTATTTTAATGTTGAATAAAACCAATATTCCATAATTGGTTTTGTCTTTTGCATGTATCAATTTATTCAACATTAATTTTGTGTCTAACATGTCTACTACCGAAAAAGAAAAATGTTCGTCGATGTCGCGGTACCTACGGCCCGAACGTTTTGACATAGAACCTTCCATGGCTGGCTCGGACCTGAAGTGGGCTCACTGGAAGTATTCGTTCGAGAACTTTATCGCGCTAGAAGCTTCCTCTGCACATGATGCCCTTAAGTATAAACTTCTTGTCAACCATATATCGCCGTCAATATTTAACTATATCCGTGCCTGCGCTACGTACGATGATGCAATTACTACTCTGAATACCGCCTACGAAAAGAGGCGAAATATTATTCTTGCTCGCCACCGCTTGAACCAGGAAACAACAATCTGACGAATCGTTGGCGGAGTACTCGAGATCTCTTAATATAATCGCTCGTGACTGCCGATGCGCACCAAAATGAAACCGTGCGTGATATATTTATCGCCGGAATATTGTCAATAAAAATTAAAGAAAGACTTAGAGAAATCCACTATGACCCTCGAAGAAACCTTGGACTTGGCTATATCTTTAGAAACTGCTGAAAATACCTCGCAACTATTAACAGCAGCGCCTTCTCCTCCTAAGTCGTTTGTTCCTGTCAATGCAATCTCTCAAAATCAAGAAACGTCAATGCGGCAAAATCTAGCAACCACCAGAACTCAAAACAATTTTCAATATAGACGCCCTATACTAAATAGCCGTCGATGCTTTTTCTGCGGCGGTAATATCCACCAAAGACTCAAATGTCCTGCAAGAAACGCTGACTGTCAGCTTTGCTCCAAAAAAGGACATTTCGCCAACATATGCCGTAGCATCGGACAAAGCCAACGCGCCGCGAACGCTATTAGTACGAACGACGATGACTCTCAATCTGAAGCCCCTGGCTCTCATCTGTCAATTATCTCTGCTGCTGCTCCGACGAGCCTGCAAAAAGCGACTATCGATATCATTTTAAATAACTCACGTGTGGATGCTCTACTCGATACCGGAAGCTCTCTCAGCTTTATCGATAAGAATCTTGCTCAAACTATGAATCTAAAACGCAAGCCCTGCAAACAAGCAATAACTCTAGCATCTCTAAGCAACATTTCATACGTAGAGGGGCTATGTTTCGCTAACATTCAAATTGGTAAGCACAAATATCAACGTCGACCTCTACTCATTATTGCTAATCTATGTGCTGACGTAATTATCGGACATGATATACTGAAAACACACTCTTCGGTGGAACTCCAGTTCGGGGGAGATAAACAACCCCTGAAAATTTGCAATGTAATGGAGGCGTCTGTCCCGCCAGCATCAGTTTTTACTAACCTTGCGTCAAATATTAAGCCTATAGCAATTCGCTCGAGAAGGCATTCTCAAGAAGACCAAGAATTCATATCTAACGAGATAAATTATTTACTTAAAGACAAAGTCATTGAACCCAGTGTTTCACCTTGGCGAGCTCAAGTACTCGTTGCCGGAGGGGGCCATCATCGGAAGCGCCTTGTAATAGATTATTCACCAACAATAAACAGATTCACTGAGCTAGACGCATATCCCCTCCCGAGCATTGACTCTATCATAACGCAAGTCGCTAAATATAACGTCTTTAGCGAAATTGACCTCAAAAGTGCCTATCATCAAGTTCCCATTCTCTCTAGAGAAAAGAAATACACCGCCTTTGAAGCATGCGGTAACCTCTATCAATTCACTCGAATACCATTCGGGGTAACAAATGGTGTAGCGGCGTTTCAGCGAACTCTGCAATATATTATTGACTCTGAAAATCTAAAAGGTACGTATGCTTACCTTGATGATGTAACCGTTTGTGGGAAAAATAAGGAAGATCACGACGCAAACCTTCACAAATTCATGGAAGCCGCTAAGAAATACAAAACTCACTTTGAATACTAACAAATGCACTTTTGAAACAGACTCGATCAATCTTCTTGGTTACACAATTCATCGTAACATTATAAAACCTGACAAATCTCGTTTGGAACCACTGATGAATCTTCCAATCCCAAACGATACTGCTACTTTGAAAAGATCACTTGGACTATTTGCCCACTATTCAAAGTGGGTTTACAACTTTTCTTCCAAAATAAGACCACTGATTGAAGCTACTCTACCGTTAACTGAAGACGCTATCAATTCATTCAATAATCTTAAAACTGATATTTGCGAAGCTGCATTGGCTGGAATAGACGATAAGGAGACATTTTCCGTTGAAACCGACGCTTCGGACTTCACAATCGCAGCGACATTGTCCCAGAAAGGACGTCCTATAGCGTTCTTTTCACGATCTCTTAACGATTCTGAAAAGCGACAACCCACAATTGAAAAGGAGGCAAGCGCAATTGTCGAAGCTTTACGCAAATGGAGACATTTCCTAATCGGAAGACACTTTCTACTAATTACTGACCAACAGTCAGTTGCGTTTATGTTCAACCAAACACATTCAAACAAAATCAAAAATGAAAAAATAGAAAGATGGCGCCTAGAATTGTCATGTTTTAGATATTGTAGCGTGGTAGTCGATTAAACTAGAATCGATTACCACACTAATCCCAAATGTCTATGGTTTCACTGAGTGACAACACTTATGCGGTGACCGGCTATAAATTCTAACCCCCGGTCTGCTGAGTTCTTCTTCACACCGTTTTCTGCTACAAGTAACTAATATTGAAACCCCTCTGTGCCCAAGGGTAAGTGCTCAAACGTATCTGCTATTTTTCTCCATCTTGCCAATCGCAATCCTCTTGTTTCGCCATAATCTGCAGCGTTCGTAAATTTATATAATTGCCCAGTTGTCAAGATGGCTTCCGTCTGGAACATGACTGTGCTATTTCATTGTCATCTGTTTTCCACAAGTGATTCTAAATTTGTGAAGCGTTCGCATGTCGCAGCATACCTTTCCTGCTGTGTCATAGCAGCTACGAGCTTAAACGCCTTGCCACGCGGTTACCTTCTATATCGTTGCACGCGGCATGCGCACGCTTATCTGTAACCTTTGTGAACCGCCGCGATGGTGAGTTTCCTTTCGTTTCCCTGAAGCTGTTCCTTGGGCTTACGGCTGGGAGACGCACGCATCGCTGGCGCTCACGATTCCTGGCACCACGCTTACGGAAGCACCCTTCGTGTTGATTCCAGGGTTTTTTCTTTTCTTCTTCTACATTCTCATCTCTAATATCAACTACCTCAACGTCTGCCGCGCGACGGGTGTCACCGCTGCCTCTGCGTATAACCGCTGGAGAGGCGCCCTGTTGCGTGGCCTGCCTGCATAACCTCTGCGCCTGCCGCGTGGTCGCTGCCTGCCTGCGCCTGCCGCGTGCGAGTTGGGTGTCAAGCTGCCTCCGCGGCTAACCGCCGGAGAGACATCCACTCGCGTGGCCTGCCCTGCATAACCTCTACGTCTGACACGTGGTCGCTGCCGGCTTCGGGGTCGTCCCGCCGGTCTGCGTGCGTCGCGGCTTCAGCCCAGGGCAGTACCATCCACATACCAACAACCAGTGGAGGAACCCTTAGTGAACTGAACCCACCCCTCTACCAAATAAATGCTGTAAACTCCTGTGGTCTCCTTTTATTCTACCACCTAAACCACTACGCCACAGTGACGCCACAGTGGCGCCCACTCGGTAAAGTTCACTGAGGTTTTCTTCACTGGTCGCTATATACCTTAACTCATTCATCGTGGCGGTAAGTACCTAATGAGTAACTAACTATATTTTCTTACTGTATTTTTGTCTTTGTATTTGTTTTCGTATTCAGCTACTAGAGTTTTGATTTCAATTGTAAAGATCACAATGAGCGCTTACCCAATTAACTTTATCCACCTAAGAAAGGCCGAATTAGAATATGAGGTCATCATTAGACGCGGTGAAAAGGGCACAGTCACAGACCTTAGAAAACAAATTAACAAGCTTTCTAGACTACATGACACTAAGGACATTTTGCTGTCCGGGATAGATGAGAAGGATGATTTAAGTGGTCTGAGTCAGACGCTAGAAGATTTACCTTATTGTTTTTAGATACTTAATTATTATTAACTATAATTAAATTAATTTATTATTTTTTTTTTTTTTTTAAATACTTAAGGCCAATGTTATACCATCAGTTGACATACCCATTCTACTGGGCATTGACTTCTGGAATCTTTTTGAACTGTACCCTAGAAACAAAAAGTCAATCTTTCTTATGAGTCATTGTTCAAGACTGCAATAGGCCCAGTGCAACGGTAACTGGGGTGTCCCAAACTTGTCCGCGATACGCGGATTCTAAACGTTGCTTAATAATGATAACAAGATTACATGGCAACGTTTAGAATCCGCGTATCGCGGACAAGTTTGGGACACCCCAGTTACCGTTGCACTGGGCCTATTGCAGTCTTGAACAAAAGTGGTAGCAGAGCGTGGTTTTAATATAAAAGTGGTAGCAGAGCGCGGCTCTTATAATATAAGATCGACTGGTTTAATTGGAAGTTTTGAATATTGTTGAAAACTTAAAACTTGAGTTTAATTACTTAACACAACTTATAACTTGATAAGTTTGAATATATTGCCTTGTCAGCCGGGCTCAAATAGTACTTGTAGTTTGTATTGTGATTTGTACTGTAGCCTCTTTCATTGCATTGACAGGTAGGATTTATTTGTGAAATTAGGAATTATTGGTATAATTTGGTATAATTTGGTACTGAACTTGGTACAATTGTTGGTGACTGATCGTCACACTAAGAACTCGCATGCCGGTTGCAATGCGCTGTTGGCCATTCTGCAGCGAGAATTTTGGATTTTGTCGGCTGATCGCGTCAATGAGGCGAGGCCCTTTGCTGGCGTCGTAACGGATTTTGTTGGTCCCCCTTTGTTGAAGACGTCCACCCTTCGTAATAGCAAGATTGTTGGGGCTTATTTGTGTGTTTGTCTGCCTGTCAACCAAGGCAGTACATTTGGAGCTGGTAACCTCCCTCTCGACAGAGGCCTTTGAGGCGACTTGGGAAAGATTTGTGTCTCGCCGTGGGTTACCTTCGTTGATTAGGTCTGATTGCGGTACGAATTACAAGGGTACAAGTAACTATTTGAAGGAGCTATACGCCTTCCTTAATGAGAGCCAGGTTGATATTGGTAATAGTTTGGCCCGCCGAGGGGTCACTTGGTTGTTTGACCCGCCAGCCTGCCCCCCATTGGGGGAGTATTTTTGGGGCCGCGGTGAAAGCGGCAAAGGGACGCTGGCGGAGATTGTTGGGAGACACCGTTCTCACCTTAGAGGAACTAGCTACGGTATTTGGCCGCATTGAAGCTGTGTTGAATTTGCAACCTTGTCAAGACTTCCAATTGATTAGCGGACGGGTAGGCCCGTCCGGGGGGGGTAGATGTTCGGTCCGACGTGAAACAGAACGCACCTTTTGGCCGGCAACATTAATTATCTGTGGACTTGACATAACCTCTTGACTCTTGACAGATTGTCTTTGTTTGCTTGGAAAAAATGCCGGTCATGGGAACCGCTGTTGAGTTAATTAATTGGTAAAATATTGTTGGATTCGCCTGTCGAGACCGATAATTGGGTCGCGAATTATCTAATTGTTGAAGTGTATTCCCCATTTGTTGAAAACCCCGGGATATTGTTGAATTATACGCCGCCTTGTCGTCGGTCGGCCGGCACGCGGAATTTGTTGTAAATCGAATTGGATCTCGCGAGATATGAACAGATTAATTGTGTTCAGTGATTGATTGAACTTTGTAATCTCGGATTAACAAGAATCCAGTGATATTTCTCGGAACACATCGCCTTATTGTCTACCACGCGTAGCGCGCGCTTGCTGGAAACGAGTTGGGTGTGATGCTGGTCGGGACTGCGCCATCTGAAGATCGACGCCTTGGGACCGTCCTAGAACCCGTAACTTACATCACACGTTACAATTACTCACCTCATATCACATACAAACCACACTTAGGGCGTGACCTTTGAAGGTCGAACTTGGCGTTCCCAGCACTCAGGTTAGTGGTACATTTTGTTTTTATTGTTGTAGGCCGAAGCCTAGTAGAGGCAGGCCATTGTGTAACCCTGTTTATAGTATTGAAAGCAACGAGTGGTCTCCACGTATCGTGGAAAAGTTCCGGACACGTCCAGTTACCGTTGGCTGGCCTATTGCAGTCCTGAACAGTCATAATGAACAAATAATCAACTCTAATACAGACTTACACCTACATTCCTTCGCTCAACTTTCAAGGACTCAACAAATAAAAGCAGATAACATTATTAAACAATATGAAACTATATCTTCAAATAAAAAAGGTCGTACCAATCTCATCACACACTGCATAGATACTGGAGACTCACCTCCAATCAGGCAGCGTTACTACAGAATGTCGCCTGAAAAACAGCGCATTTTGTGTGAAGAGCTAGACGAAAGGCTAAAGCTAATGTTGTTGAGCCCTGTGAAAGTCCTTGGTCTTCACCTGTACTTCTCACACCTAAAAGGAACGGCAAATTGCGGTTCTGTTTAGACAGTCGCAAGCTAAATTCAGTAACTAAGAAGGATGCTTATAATTTACCTTATACCTCTGAAATTCTAGATAACCTAAAGGATGCTAAATACCTAACAAGTCTAGATCTTTATAAAAGTTTCTGGCAGCTACCCTTGAATGAAGAGGACAAAAAAACAAGACAAGCATCCCGTAGGCCTAGCTAACTAACTAGTGTTTGACCCCATACAAGGTCACACGATGCCAAGGGAACACACACCCACGACTGCCTACCATACTAGTTGTGGAGGGTCGACTTGTACCTAACTACCTAAGTTAACTATAACTCTAGTTATAGCTATCCTAGTGTCATATTTCACACCCACCTACAGTGTGGTAATCCTACTTAAAACCTACTGACTAAAGTTACCAAACTATTATTCTAAAATTAACTATATTTATTTATCTTTTAACAGAACTAAATACCATGACTGCATGGTTATAAGCCAACATAACTTCAGTTCCATGACCACCTATCTGCTGACCACACACACATACACTACACATCTAATTTCTTTGATTATTTTTCTCTTCACGGCGTGACTATGAGAGGCTACATAATGGGCCCACAGGGCGATTAATTCTTTTGTTTCATGGCAGAGTAGTCTCCATGGTACACTACCATTAACTTTTATTTATGTTATTATGTCCTCAAGGATGTCTTAAAGACGGCCCCCTGAAACATGGTTGTCCGCACACTAAATAATCTACATTAATTCCTAACTAGGCGTAGCTATGGAGAACGCAGCTGACCCTCTCTGTTAGATGTCACAACACTTCCTCATAGCATACTACCATTACTTATTTGTAATTATAACCTACTGTTCTGAAAACAGCTTCAAGCCGGTAAATGTCTATATAAAATACCATACCTACCTATTAACTACTTACATAGTAATCTATAACTTTATAGTCTAATTATAACTGTAAAACTTTCTCACTACTACCTTTAAAACTATTCATAAAACAATATATCGCATAGACCATTGTATTGTTTTCAATATAACTGCTGGTATCTGCCACCACGGTTAACTATGTTCCAGTCTACCCTGGTAACAAATCTAATATTAATCTAGGCCCTAAACCAGATTAAAACATAACTTTTAAACTATCCATAAAACTTTATAACTGCTGGTATCTGCCACCACGGTTAAACTATGTTCCAGTCTACCCTGGTAACAAATCTAACATTAATCTAGGCCCTAAACCAGATTAAAACATAACTTTTAAACTATTCATAAAACTATATAACTGCTGGTATCTGCCACCACAGTTAAACTATGTTCCAGTCTACCCTGGTGACAAATCTAACTTTAATCTAAGCACTAAACCTGAAACCTAACTTGCACTTCATCTCATCGTTTATTAATAGCATCTAAATGAAATATTCTAACAACAATTAGTCTACAAACTTATCTAATTTCTTTTACCTAAGCACTAAACCAGAAACCTAACTTAAACTTCATAACATCGTTTAATATTGAACACACGTAACCTGAATATCACTTAGATCCAACCTGTCCTAATTAAATTAATTAATTCTCTTAGAAAATATTTCCGCGTGTTTCATAACATAACCTAATTAATTCAAGATCATTGACATATTATATTCTGACGTTTACGTACTGACTTTGACATCTCGACGTAGTTACCTATCTTAGATACTTGTCTTTTAGAATTACGTCTATAACGTACGGATATTCTCGCAACAGTATGGATATGGACTTCATTTATTTTTTAAATTTCACTCACGTTCGGAAACTCACTCGAATAGACTTTGACATAAGATGCGTATTCCAGTAATGAAACTTAAACCAATTTGAACATATACATGGACCATCACCAAAAAATTTTTTTTAACATTAACAAATATTTTTTTTTATTTTTTTAAATACTCTGAGCTTTGAACTTTAACATAATTTAATTTTAAACCTAAACATAAAATAGAACCTTAACTTGTTATTAAATTGTTGTTAGAACTTTGATAATTTAATATTCAACAATGAACTTACTTCTTGCTTTGAAACCTAACTTTGGCTATAGCCTGCAACAGTTCACCAAGGTTACCTAACCCTATGGACATACACTTGCTTTATCTTGCTGTTTTTCCTACTGACTGTCTTGAGTTAAACTACTCTATAATTAGTTTACCTCTCGTATGTGACAGTAAGTCACTGAATTAGGACTACTTCCAAGTCAGGGATGGACATAGAATGGATGGATGAATGATTAATAGTATGGAAGCACATGAATGTGTAGTCAGTAATAGTGGTTTAGGCCTTCTAGCGGATTTATCCTAGGGAAAATCCTTCACTAACAGGCGGGGTACTGTAGCGTGGTAGTCGATTAAACTAGAATCGATTACCACACTAATCCCAAATGTCTATGGTTTCACTGAGTGACAACACTTATGCGGTGACCGGCTATAAATTCTAACCCCCGGTCTGCTGAGTTCTTCTTCACACCGTTTTCTGCTACAAGTAACTAATATTGAAACCCCTCTGTGCCCAAGGGTAAGTGCTCAAACGTATCTGCTATTTTTCTCCATCTTGCCAATCGCAATCCTCTTGTTTCGCCATAATCTGCAGCGTTTGTAAATTTATATAATTGCCCGGTTGTCAAGATGGCTTCCGTCTGGAACATGACTGTGCTATTTCATTGTCATCTGTTTTCCACAAGTGATTCTAAATTTGTGAAGCGTTCGCATGTCACAGCATACCTTTCCTGCTGTGTCATAGCAGCTACGAGCTTAAACGCCTTGCCACGCGGTTACCTTCTATATCGTTGCACGCGGCATGCGCACGCTTATCTGTAACCTTTGTGAACCGCCGCGATGGTGAGTTTCCTTTCGTTTCCCTGAAGCTGTTCCTTGGGCTTACGGCTGGGAGACGCACGCATCGCTGGCGCTCACGATTCCTGGCACCACGCTTACGGAAGCACCCTTCGTGTTGATTCCAGGGTTTTTTCTTTTCTTTTCTTCTTCTACATTCTCATCTCTAATATCAACTACCTCAACGTCTGCCGCGCGACGGGTGTCACCGCTGCCTCTGCGTATAACCGCTGGAGAGGCGCCCTGTCGCGTGGCCTGCCTGCATAACCTCTGCGCGTGCCGCGTGGTCGCTGCCTACCTGCGCCTGCCGCGTGCGAGTTGGGTGTCAAGCTGCCTCCGCGGCTAACCGCCGGAGAGACATCCACTCGCGTGGCCTGCCCTGCATAACCTCGGCGTCTGACACGTGGTCGCTGCCGGCTTCGGGGTCGTCCCGCCGGTCTGCGTGCGTCGCGGCTTGAGCCCAGGGCAGTACCATCCACATACCTTCGACCAGTGGAGGAAACCCTTGTGAACTGAATCCACCCCGCTACGAAATAAATGCTGGAAACTCCTGTGGTCTTCTTTTATTCTACCACCTAAACCACTACGCCACAATATGATATTGATTATAGACCTGGTAAACAGAACTTAGTTGCTGACGCACTCTCACGAGTCTGTATGCACATAGACACTGCGACCTCTCACTCCAGACTCGTCGAGCTCCATCGCTCTCTCTGCCACCCAGGTATCACCCGTATGGTTCACTGGGTCAGATCGAAAAATTTGCCATACTCGATTGAAGAAGTATGTTCAACCATCCTCGGCGCTCGATAAATGGCCAATCATAACCATCCTGGCTTCATTCGCCTGGACCTGTTTATATGAAGTAAAACGTAAGGACCTCGAAATACGACCCAGCTGTACAAGAAGTTCAGCTACTACAAAGCAATCCTGAATACTCCTTTGTTCGTTTACCAGATGGGCGTGAAACGACGGTGTCTAATAGGTCTCTGGCACCACTGCCAAGGATCTCAAATGATGATCTGTCGGATGAAGAGGAACCTGAGCAGCCTATTGCAGGTACAGACACGCCTGATAACCCAGAAGCGAGTGGTTCTCAAGTGCGCCACTCCGCACGCGAACGTAGACCTCCAGGCTACCTCAAGGATTACATTTCTTCTTAGGGGGGGTGAACGATATGAACTCCTTGTCCATTTAGAAGATTTTATGATAGATTGTCATACTTTGTTTTTCACTGTCTTGTCACTGTCTGTTATTTTCTCATGTTGTATTTTAATGTTGAATAAAACCAATATTCCATAATTGGTTTTGTCTTTTGCATGTCTACCTATACAGTATACTAATATTATAAAGCAGAAACGTTTGTTTAAACGCGCAAATCTTCGAAAGTAGGCTAGGTGAATTTGGATGAAAGGGGATTGTCCAATTTCTATAGGACGTTGGCCACTCATAAACAAATTTGAGTATTGGATAAGGGTTGCTCTTCAAAGCATTGGAAGCCATGTCTAGGTTTCAACAATTCTGAAGAAAAACAAAGTATACTTACATATCTATATTTAGTTTACGAGTAAACTACCTGTCCTTAAACGCTACAAAAGCGCAAGCAAAAAACATTAACGTGTTTACGTGACCTCTACCGCAACCGTGGAAACTGGTTTCGAAAGAACAATCCGGTAAAGGATGGAAAGACACTTTAGCTGACGTATTCGACATCGTTGATAATATTATGAAAAGTCTTGGGTATCTGAATGGGAATTAAGATCTCTTCCTGAAGAAATCTTCACGCCTTGTCTCAAGCCACTACCTTTGAGGAGCCTCGATGCGATTGGTACAACCTGAATTTGAACCAGAGTTGGGAACTGTGGTGACTTGTCGCACAAATAGGACTAGTGCCACGAATCACTAGTATGAGGAGCCCCCAAGCAGACTATACACCACTCAGTATTTGGCTGCCCTCTAACCAAACACCAAGGGCAAGTGGAGTATCTTACTACGCTAACGAAAGCCGCGGTAGCGTGGTAAACTTTGAAGTAGAGTAAAATAACTACCCATAGTTGTGATAAATAAATAAACAATTACCATAAATCAAATCCCGTCGAGCCGCTACGCTACAGGAGCAGGGTTATTCCATTTGGAAAATTTTACAGTAACGACTTAGAGTATGGTTTTAGAGGACCTCCTAGCTAAATATAACATCCTCACAGGTCGATCTTCAAGGTAAAGCAACGCTGGCCAGGGTTGATTCGTGGATGGTTTAACATATCGAGATTCTTTCATACAAAGCAAATCTTTGACAGTCGTTACGGTAGTCAGAACCTGACACTAGTATTGCCCAGCTACTGAGTAGGGATGTTAGATTGGCAGTCGCTCCATGTAAGATACTAATACTCAGCTGCAACCGGTCAGACTAGAAACCGACCCTAACATAGTTGGGAAAAGACAAGGCAGATGATGATCATCGTAGAGGGATTTGTACCCGGCTCAATTAGCTATTAGCAATTGAGCAATAAACATTTTGCTAAAAGTAGGTAGTACTTAGCTAGTATTTTATATACACTCGGCGTCACAAAAATCGTACCTCTTTAAGAACTCCCTTCAAAGTAATTTTAACCCTATTATCAATGGCAAACATATGACTATAAGGTATTATTGAAAAGGTAATGTATTTGAATAAAGCAATAGAAATGTTTTTTATTACCAGAGAATAAAAAGCAAGCAAATGATTAAAACGTGTCGTTTTATTTTAACAGCAAAAATTACAACAAAGTCCTTAAAAACAACTTAAAACCTAGTGTTATCCCCCCTAGCCCTGATGACTGCTTCCATGCCTTCTCTCATGGACCTAATTACTGTTACAACAGTCTCTCGAGTAATGTTGTGCCATTCTGCAACTACGGCATCTTGGAAGTCTTGGAGAGTGGTAGTGGCAGAATCACGTGCCCGTACTCAACGTTTCAATTCATCCCAAAGGTGATCAACAGGGTTCAGGTCTGGACTTCGTGCCAGCCAGCGCATAACAGAGATCCCAACGTCGTGCAGGTAGTCTCTTACAATTAATGCGGTCTGACAACGGGCGTTATCGTGCATTAACATGAACCCACAGCCAACAAAACCCGCATAAGGGACCACGTGCTCTTCTAAGATCTCTGTTATGTACCGAGGAGCAGTCAGCGATCCTTTCCTTTCGATCTGCTCGCCTCCTATACACTCTTTTACGCCTGTCGTTGCAGAAAAGACACACCTTTATCTCATCCGAGAAGAGCAGAGATCAATTTTAGCCCTGTAGCAGCCCTGTGAGCTGCATTTTCTTTTCTTGCAATCTTCTTCTAATCGTGGAGACGCTTACAGAAATACTGCAAGCTGATCGAAGTTGTTGTTGCAGCTCAACAGCATTGGAGAACCGATTACGTAATAACGACGAACCAATGAAGCGATAGTCTCTTTCGGATGTGCAGGGTTATCTTCCATATCCACGTCTTCGGAAATAGCCACCAGTCTTTTGGAACCGTTGGAACACTCGTCGAACGGAAAAACGTCTTAAGTTCAGTTGAAGAACAACAAACTGCCGCATCTCTGATTGCAGTAGTACAATGACTTGAGCGACTCATCTGCAGTGTTATCCATCTTCAGGGATATTTTTCTTGCTACAGGTGTTCACGTGTGTTAATGTTAACTCCAAAGGTAGAATAGCAAATGATTCACATTTGACCCGGGTTGCCCGTTGTATACACTTGTAGAGTGGTACAATTTGTGGACTTTGTAAAGCGTATTTGGATAACATTTTTTTAACGTAGCGTGGCAATGAAATTGGTTTTTATGAATTCTAACTGTTTAATTTAAAGGTCATTAGACATACTTTCAATTGACACCAATATTAATTGAGTTTAATGCATTTGTTGATGACAGGACATGCTTGAAACTTATTTTCGGAGAGATGCGATTTAGATGACGCCGAGTGTCTTATGGTACTAGCTGTGCCCCGCAGTTTCACACGCGTTAATTTGAAGAAAACCCTACAAAATTATATGTACCATAACTTTAAGATTACTACTTAGTACATTACTGCAGCTGTATTACATCGCAGTTCTACCAACGAAATTGTAATTCTTTATTGTTGTTATTTTCGAAAGAGAAACTCAAACAGATTTCATGGTAATCACTATGTTTTTTATGCCTAGTAATGGGATGGCTTTGGTATCATACAACCCAGAATGGTTCTATGCGTACGCGGTTTGCGTAACACCAACTTTTACACCATAAAACACATGACAGATTTCTTTTAAAGCAATTTGTGTATTGTGTAACGAAGGCCTCAGTTAATTGCGTTATAATTTGTACGTAAAGAAATCCTGACGTAACAACCTTTAATGGTAGGTATGTACCTATAACTATCATTGATATTTATTACAAAATATTTGATTTGGAAATTCTTTGTAAATAAATACCTATGTTTAATTGTCGGCATCGGCACTAGTTCCAGCTCGGAATGCTTTTTTATTTAAATTGGACCTTTTACTCGTATTAATGGACATAATGTAACAGATCCCCGTCGTCGTATTGTAAGAGTCGTTATTATGAAAACTTTTAAATCATATAATATGTAATTATTATGCTTAGTTGTGAGTGCAGTGATCACAGACACGACTTATGAGTAGGTCGTGGGTTCGAACACAAAGAGGCACTTCAGTTACCTAGTGTAATTTTCATCATCACCACTGCTCTCAAAAACGGTGAAAGAAACCATTGTGCGCAAACTGGCATGTCCTAGGACGTCCACCATCTCGCACTGGGCCTGCGTTGTGAATTACGGTCCATTCCCTCTCATAGAGAGGCGGCCTGCTGTGTTCCAGCAGCGGGAAAATTAAAGTCTAATTATGTTTGCTTAGTTTAAGTAATTAAATTGTAAAAATCCTAACGTTATATTACTTTACTCTATGATCCTAACTATCCTTAAAAATTAAAGCAAACTATGGACAAAGCAGGTTATTTTTTTTTTTAGTTACAGTCACATGCCTACTCCTCCTTTCTACCTGCAGAATCTTCTGGTTCTGGGACATGATCTAGATGGCACCAGCAGCAATGGTTATATTTACTTATTTAAACTTTATGCACAAATAAAAAATAATGCATGCGAAGCTGGAGGCGGTTTCGACCATTAGACCTTAGGATCCAGACCCGGTTCAAAGGCGCGTCGTGTTCCCCGCGCCTCAACTGAATGAGCAGTCAGCAGCATTGACAGGGCCCCAAAGGGCCATTGCCTGCTGGGGTTGCGGGATTTCTAACGACCTACTGCGGCTCGGGAACCCAAGGCAACTGAAGGAGCAGGCTGGGTTTTAGTCAGTAGAAATATATGACACTCCTTTCCGCTCCAGCTAGATCGGGAGTGGGAGTCATTTTATGATTTTCTCACCGAAAAAAATAGGATGGTGTAGAGACAGGTGGAAAGTGCCGCAGATCTGATTAACTGTTTTTTTCTCTAGGGAAATTTATGATTTTGCTAACTTTAACCTACAAAATAGTTCAATGACAATCTTCAATATTTGTTTTTTAGTAACATGTAAGTTCACATGTTACTAACAAACAAATATGGAATTATCCGACATAAATAAATTGAATTGAATAAATGCTAAGCTGATTTGGTCTACTTAACATCCCTATAAAATTGTGTGGGTCAATTACTAGATGTAGGTACATATTGCACTTTTTATAGCATATTTTGTTCCCCACTGCCAGTTGTAGGCCCTGCCTTTGTCCTTCCCAATACTCCAACATCTCTTCAGCCATAAATCCATACTTAATATCATAAATGCGAAAGTAACTCTGTCTGTCTGTTTGTTACCTTTTCACGCCTAAACCGCTCAGCCGATTTAGATGAAATTTGGCATGGCAATAGTTTAGGACCCTAAGAAGGACATAGGATAGTTTTAGCCCGAAATTCCCACGGGATCGGGATTTACGCGGGAAACCCCTCCCACGCGAACGAAGTCGCGGGCAGGAGCTAGTTAAAATATAAATTAAGTAATAAATAGTTTATTCATCATTTACTTAAATACTAACGAATTGTTATATTAAGCATTCAGTTGCAGTTTCAATAATTTAAATTTCCCTACATACTTTTTAACTTCATCTTTTGGATATGGCTTGAGAGATAAACAAGTTGGAATATTTTCTGGTTGTTCTATCCATAATTTGTGTGATATGAAGTTTTCTTTTAATTTCTCTGCAATTTTTTTCAGTGATTCCTCATCGGGCACCTGTAATTAATTATAAAAATATATCAATTGTCTGTAACAACAAACAACATAAGGAGATAATGGGGTTAGGCACTTGTCCGCCTGCCGAGAAAACTACTAACTATCAGCGATTTGCTAGCTTAAGAAACGCACAATAAAATATACATTCCATGTAAACGAAAGAGATGCTTATATTAATAGTTGTTCTCTGACTGTTCACACTGCCTGTGAGGACTCGCTTCACTAGTTTTGTCACTGAGCGACAAGAGCAGTCAAAGATAATAGTCACTCAGCGATGCTCAATTGGCGGTCAGAACTCACGCGAGACCAATTAGCGAGTGGCCCAAGTAATCGCCCGTCGCACTTGCACACTCGCTTATAGCAACAGCAATAAAAGTATTGGATCTACAAGCTCGTTCCTCGCTGCTCGCCACTCGTTTTTAATTTCTAGCTCTACTTGTTTGTCATTCATTGTAAACAGTGGGACAACCGCCATAACAGCATACAGGAAGTTTTAAACTGGTAGTACCAATTATTCTGCTATATTTATGAATATCAGTGCTGGAATAAGACTACATGTTGGCCTAAGCAATTCAAGCCTATGGGCCCCAATTTTAATTATCCGCCAAAGATGCCACAAACATCAACAATCTAGTTAATATAAAAGACTTTTTACCAAAAAATTAAACCGACTCCCAAAAAACACAGCAAAGTGAAAAATAACTTTAATTTCGGTAGTCGGTGTCTTTAGTTTTGTATTTTCGTTTTTCAGTCGGTTTAATTTTTTGGTAAAAAGATTTTATTTCACTCTTTTTAGTTGGTCTATTTTTAATTTACCTAGTTACAAGAGCCTAAATGTCAACTACTTATAACCTTTTACAAAATATTGCTTTTCCCAATGCTGGGCCGTTAATTGTTGAGGAGTTCTCCTGGTACTTCACCATCAGCTCTACATCACCATATGCATTGTGACGAGCATAAAGTGCTTAACATCCATATTCAAGTAATCGAATCGCAATCCACTCAATACTTATTATTGAGTAGTTTCGGCGGCCATCTGTGGTCTTCATCATCAGTTCCACTTCCTGAAATGGTACTTTTTGAGAGCACCTGCACAAGTTACTTTAATAAATACCCAAAACGTCATAGGTGTGCCTATAATATTTGAAGAGTTCCCTCGATTTCTCCAGGATCCTATCATCAGATCCTGACGTTTATGAAAATGGGACCAATTTCGAAGTATACCCTTTCAATCAAAAAAAGAATTTTCCAAATCGGTTCAGCCGTCTTCGAGTAATCGATGATCATACATAAAAAAAAAAAATATACGCGTCGAATTGATAACCTCCTCTTTTTGTCGTCGGTTGAAAATGTGCAGCTATTCCACCATAGCATCGCAAAAATGAAAATTTGATTTTACTATGGTAGGTACTTTGGATTGTAATTTATTTATTTCTTGTACCTTTTTAAGGTTCCGTGGCCGAATGGCAAAAAACTGAACCCTTAAAGTTTCGTCATGTCTGTCTGTCTGTCCGTCCGTCCATATGTTACAGCCATTTTATTCCTGAACTATTAGGGCTATACATGTGAAACTTGGTACATAGATGTATTGTGTAAACCGCTTTCTGATTAAACAAAAAAATTTAAAAATATTTATAATAAAGGCCCCTTTATTATAATACCCCATAGGTACCTAGAACTAAAACTGTTTTTTTTTTTTCATGAAACCTATGCGTGTGTAGTATCTATAGACAGGTCTTTAAAAATGACACTGAGGTTTATAAAACCACTTTTACATAAAGTTAATCGTTTAAAAGATATACACTTCCAAAGTGGTAAAATGTGCCCCCCCCCCTAACTTCTATAATAATGGAGTGAAAAATCTAAAAAAAATATATGTCTATAGATCTTAATGTAAACTTTCAACCAAAATTGGTTTGAACAAGATCGGGTCAGCAGTTTTTGAGATACAGCATATTTTATAAAACTGCAAATATGATTTTGTAATTCATACAAACACTATGAAAAACTAAAGTTATTTGGCGTAGTTGTAATAAATGTAAATAAGCTAGTTTTAAGAAATTTTTAAGGTTTTTTGTCAAATATTTATATACATATCTATACTAATATTATAAAGCTGAAGAGTTTGTTTGTTTGTTTGTTTGCTTGAATGCGCTAATCTCGGGAACTACGATTCTGATTTGAAAAATTCTTTCGGTGTTAGATAGCCCATTTATCGAGGAAGGCTATAGGCTATATATCATCACGCTAACACCAATAGGAGCGGAGCTAATGAAGAATGTTTCAAAATCGGGGGCCTTTTTTTCCACATGGACGAAGTCGTGGGCGGAAGCTAGTTATATTATATTATTATAGTTACTATGGAACCCTTCATGGGCGAGTCTGACTCGCACTTGGCCAATTTTTTATTTTTTGGTATATGTAAAACAATGGGCATTTTTATTTAACTCACACAATACATATACGCACATGCATACAGCCTTATCTTTGTGCTAGCAATTTTGTTTAGTGCTGTTTCTGGTGCCACCCAAGACATACCTAATGCTCTAAAGCTTAACCAAGCTCATAATTTTTTTAGGGGCTAATTTTGCACTGATGAAGTTAAGAATAATAATAATTAAGAATAGAGTTGTAAATCTTATTTTCAACTAATATTTTGCACATACACATGGCAACCACTTCATGAATTTGAATAAAAGTGGTATGTTGACCAAGACCTAGATAGGCCTTGGTCAACATACTATTTGATAAATCTGTAGTACCTAGATTATTAAAGGCTAAGTTTAAAAATTCACTATGGGCAATTCTTTGACATTATTTTGTATAGCATCCATCCAATAAAAGCTTGATATTTAATTTTAAAAAATTACGTTTTATTCAAACTAAAATTAAACTTATCACATACATACCTCAAGCACCACTTTGTGCATATTGTCCATATCATCTAAGTACTTTATAGTATTCTCATCATCTTTGTACAAGTGAAGAACCGCTGTTGATGCGTGACAAGCCTGAGCCACAACGGATCCTATCGACCACCCTAGCTCCTTGAGCAAATCAGTACGTAGCAAAATATATTGAACAATAGGGTTAGACATTATAAATTATTTATGAAGCTCTGATTTCTAAACCAATAGGTTATTTACATAGATGGCAAGAGTTCAGTGTGAAACTTATACAAAAACGTTGTTTGGAAGTTCAGTTATATACAGTAAACCTTAAATTGACGGCATAATTTCATAGATTTCAATTGGAAGAAATGAATTAGGTATCAATATCAATTATGATTGTTAATCAACAATGGTGATCATGTTCTGTGATGGTGATTGTTGATTGATTGACACTGACAAATGACAGTTAGCCAGCAGTTTCGTGTCATGTTTCTTTTTTTTTTAAATTTATTCATCACCATAGATATGTGTTTAACCCTTAAATGCGCGGTGTTGTTTAAAAACGACATACTGAAAACCACATATTATGAGGAACTTCTTATGTTTTTTTAGTAATTATAACTACTAATTCTTGTTTTTGAACGTATTTATAATTATTTTTCGTAATGGTCATAAACAATGCTTTTTTTACTTTGATACAATTTAAATATCAAATATCACTTTGCAGAAAGTTTGTTTTTTGGCGCGAACCAAGTTTTGAAACTGTGTTTGGACTTCAATAAATATTACGTAAGTTTATAAAATTATTTATATTTACTTGTTTATATCATCAATTATACGTATAAATTACAAAATATTGAAAATAATAGATATCTTTGTAGACATAAGCTTAATTCCGTTTGTTGTAGGAAAACCACAGTGCGCATTGCTGTGTAAATAATTGCATGTTTGGTGAAGGGCTCTTCTTTTACGTTTCAGCATGTCTCGTTTACTAGAACGGGATATTTTATCATATTTAGAAAACCTTCAGGACTCCGAAGACGGATTAGACGGGTCAGACTCCGAGGTAGAAGATGAAGGCCAGTATTATCAAAATGTACAAGATGTTCTTCGAGACCTTGAAGATGAGGATACTCAGCCTGATTTGATGGATACTGATCCTCCTCTTGTAACCAACTATAATGAGAATATGCAAGTCCCTCCCATCCCCATTCCCACCCCGATCCTCATCTCTCTATCTACAACCGTTACCTGTGGCCAACATGTCATCGCAAGAGACGTATAGGCGACCAATAAATCGACCTGTGATATGGCGAAAAAGAAACCTTGTTACTGATGAAGACAGGTTAATTTTTAGGGGAGAAACTCAAGTACTAGAGGCTTTGATGCAATACAGTGCAGTGCTTACCCAGAGATCATCCGGATTATGACAAGCTCTACAAAATAAGACCAATTGAGGCGACGCTCAACTGCCAATTTAGGAAGGTTCCTATAGAACAAAGACTCCATCGACGAACAGATGTGTGCTACGAAACTGAGCCACTACATAAAGCAATTCCTCCCAAACGTACCTTGTGGGGTTTGTTTGGGGGTTCAAACTGTATCTCATATCTAAGAAAGAAAGAGTTGCTGTTCCATGCCCAAAGGTCATTGGAGAGTACAATGCGCATATGGGAGGAGATTCGTTCATAGGTCGTTACCACATTACAATGAAAAGCCGCAAGTGGACAATGCGTTTATTTTACCATTTTCTTGACCTCACAATAATAAATTCGTGGATAATGTATAAGAAAGTACATTCGATAAGGGACAACAAACTCCTCAATCCAGGTAAGATTAGACTAGAACTTGCTGATACACTGTGTCAAATTGGTCTACCTACAAATGGAGCTAAACATGGTCGGCCTAATGGGGGCTCCTTACAAGGAGAACTTGAGCTGAAGAAGTTCCGAGGTCCAGCTCAAGCAGCTCCATCAAAAGATGTGCGATTGGACCAGACCTCTCACTGGGCAGTTTGGATGGATAAGCAGCAAAGGTGCAAGTTCCCAAAATGTTCAGGGTTTACTTTTAAAATGTGCCAAAAATGTCAAATCTCTTTGTGACACCAAAAAAAAAATTGTTATTTTTTTAATACCACAATAACCCATAAATAAACAGTTTCAAAACAGATTATTGTTTACATCAGATCCATACTAGCACAATTCCGATGAATGCGCAATGTGGTTTTAAAACAACAATAACATTTTTGAAAAAAACTACAGTAAATTTGAATAATTATTTTTTTTACAATTTTTCCTGTAAAATAAAACCTATTTACTACTAAATTTTTTTTTTTTCAAAGAAAATAAAAAAATCGTGCATTTAAGGGTTAACACTCTCTCTTCGGTCTTGCTAGTTTCTCGTGATTGGTAGCTATTGAGTAGATTTATTTTTATCAATTAAGTAAAAAATGATTCAATACCCTTTTGAACGCCATTGTCACATAAGCCGGCTCTACACGTTGGCCAACACAGTGGCGAATGTAGTGGCCAGTGCCTATTCGCCAACGTGTAGAGGGGGTGTTTGTGCATCTTGGGTTGTATTGGAATGATGGCCGACGAGTTGGCGCGAGATCCGTGTGGTGTCGGTTTTTTGCAAAAGATCAAAGGGTTGTTGGCCGAGTATTGGCTATCGCGTCCACACGTTGGCCGCGCGTTTAGTATTAGACATGTGTCGTTATGAGTTTTTCTAATAACGTAACGAAGCCGTTGTTCGTTGTCAAATAACGTTGTGAAAACTATCTATTTTGACAACTATCTATTTCGACAACGTCTCGTGTAGAAGGCGCCTTATAACGTGATATCTGTTGCAGTTACAATATTGATACTAAACATACAGTCAACTTTCTTTCGTACTTATCCAGGCTTAGGCTTAGGTTTTTGCAATAAGTAAGTACTTGATATTGTCAAAAAAGTTATTTACTTACTAATAATTTATTTACAATTATTAACACTATAGAAGAAAATTACTTATTGTTCAATTCAACACACATACAAAATTTAACGACTTTAGAAAAAAAAATTGGCCAAGTGTGAGTCAGACTCGCCCATGAAGGGTTCCGTAGTAACTATAATAATATAATATAATATGTCTATCTATTAGACGAATAAAAAAAATCTTAGACTTCTTAAAACTAGCTTATTTACATTTTAACAACTACGCTAAATAACTTTGTTTTTCATAGTGTTTGTATGAATTACAAAGTTATATTTGCGGTTTTAGAAAATATGCTGTATCTCAAAAACTGCTGACCCGATTTCGTTCAAACTAATTTTGGTTGAAAGTTTACATTAAGATCTACAGACGTATATTTTTTTTAGATTTTTCACTCCATTATTATAGAAGTTAGAGGGGGGACAAACACATTTTACTACTTTGGAAGCTTATAAATCTTTTAAACGATTGACTTTATGAAAAAGTGGTTTTAGAAACCCTTACATCATTTTTAAAGACCTGTCTATAGATACCACACACGCATAGATTTTATGAAAAAAAAATATTTTCAGTTCTAGTTCCTTGTATGGGGACTCCCCTTTATTTTATTTTATTTTTTTCTTAAAATCTGGAAGCTTTTCACAGAATACATCTACCTACTAAGTTTCACATGTATAGTTTTAATAGTTTCGGAATATAATGGCTGTGACTTACGGACGGACGGACAGACAGACAGACAGACGGACAGACATATCTAAACTATAAGGGTTCCTTTTTTTGCCATTCGGCTACGGAACCCTAAAAACAATCGTGGAGAAATGGGAAATGGAACACTTGCGGGTATCAAGGTCAACACCAAACTAAATTTTCAAATAATATTTTTTATGTGGCGAAAGTTAGTCATTCAATTATCGACGTTCGTGTTTATAAGATTCGTCACATTATGCAATAAATCATTACCATCCATCTTTGCTTTTGTGCGAACGAGACGCGCTACCTATCCTATATTTTTCTCGCTCTAACCGTTGCGATACCGCTACGTAGCCAACTTCAACTACGATATCTATTGCGTGATTTCTAGAGCGTTGTGAGATAGCTACGGTTATTATGCGCTACAAAACAAACGATGGTTGTTACAGCTGCAGTTATTGTCATAACGTACGTTGTGAAAATAGATAGTTATGCTTGGTTAGAAAACGAGTGATGGTTGTAAACTCAAATAGATAGTTGTACAACTATTGATGTTACAAAACGGCCATCGCTATTTAGTATGCTACGAGCTCCCAGAACGATCGCACGCACCCGATTAAACATTTTAACCGACTTCAAAAAAAAGAAGGAGGTTCTCAGTTCGTCTTGAACTTTTATTTTTATGTATGTTACCTCATAACTCGAAGTCAGCTCGACCGATTTAGAAAATTCTCTTTTCATTTGAAATGGTATACTTTCTAGTTGGTCCCATTGTTATGAAATCAGGATCTGATGATGGGATCCTGGAGTAATCGAGGGAACTCTTCAAATATTATAGGCACATCTATAGCGTTTTGGTTATATCTTATAGTATCTTGTGCAGTTGCTCTCGAAAAGCACCATTTGGGGAAGTGGAACTGATGATGAAGACCACAGATGACCACCGAAACTACTCAATAATAAGTATTTCATGGATTGCGATTCGATTACTTGAATATGGATGTTAAGCACTTTATGTTCGTCATAATTCATATGGTGATGTAGAGCTGATGGTGAAGTACCAGGAGAACTCCTCAAAAATTAACAGCTCTGCATTGGGAAAAGCAATATTTTGTAAAAGGTGATAAGTAGTTGACATTTTGGCTTTTGTAACTGGATAAATTACAAACCGACCCACTAAAAAGCGTGAAAAAAACTTTTTAATAAAAAATAAAACCGACTTCCATATTAAAATACTACAAAGGCAAAAATAACTATAATTTCGGAAGGCGGTGTCAAAAAAAGAAAATACAAAACGAATAACACCGACTACCGAAATTAAAGTTATTTTTGGCGTTGTAGTGTTTTGATATGGAAGTTGGTTTTATTTTTTGTTAAAAAGTTTAGTCACGCGTCGGTAACAACTAGTGTAAACAAAATGTCAGTAATGACTAATAACGAAGAAACTTTTCGGTTTATAGAGCTCTACCAAGCCGTAAATTGTTTGTGGAACCCAAGAAGCAGCAGTTAGCACCTCAATATCCATTTTAATAAATACGTCCGCACATTGGCCTGAACCGTAGCAAACTGAACGACCTTCCAACGTGTGGACGCTATTACGAACTCTTGACCAATATGCTGGCCACTACATTCGCCACTGTGTTGGCGAACGTGTAGAGCCGGCTATATATGTGACAAACGAAATCTTACCCTGAACGCCAACGTCACAAATATATGACAAAATACACGTCGCACAATATTATGAAATAAACAATTTAACCATTACTTTTGTGTGTTTTTATTTGTATAATTTAAAAGTTTAAGCTTCCGTCTATATTGTATTCCATGAAACTAATATAAATAAACCACCAATATCGAGAAATTTGTGGTTTTAAAAGTAGATGTTAAACACGTATAAAAGGAGCGTCTCACACGCCGTAGTCTGCTATATGTGACAGCTAGTGTTGTGACGTATGATTGTAAAATCAATAAAAACTTAAGAAGATGAATATGAAATTTTAGTCCAGAGTATATTATTTGTGTATTAAATAAAACGTATTTTCAAAACAACTCAGCCTTATACAACCATGCCTGTTTTGTTTATATTAGGTACTAAACTGATGTTCTTCCTAGTATTATTAGGTACATTTTGTTAAAGATTTGTGATATTGTAAGACGATTCGTAATAATAATTATTAGGTACATGTACTGTTGATTTTTAAATTATTTCTGCGTATTTTTTACATGTAAAAGAAACAATAATTAAAATATTGATTTCAATTTATTTTTATTACCTTTATCCTTGCGTATTTTAAGATATGGATAGGTATTAATATTAAATGAGAATACTTATTAGAATCGATAACCAACGTGTACACTGCTACATCCCTAATTCAGATGCGAGAATGTCATAAAATTGACTGGCAAACAACGCCATTGTCACAATACCAAGACAAGTCGTGTTGAATAGTGTTGTAACCATATTGTAATAAATATATTGTTTTAGTTTTCTAATATCTGCTTTTTCATTGATAAAGTCTCTATTAAATGCTGTGTAAAGATTACTATATTGGAATATAGTGGCAGGTTAAATAAAATTTCAGTGTCGTGAGTACGGTTTATTAGAAAATTAAAGACGAAAATAAAAACTCATTTGTATATCGATATAAGTTTTGGAATCCCTATTTTTTATGAAGGTCATTTGACAGAAAAAGTGGCCTGGTGTCAGGGGTACGGCGATACGTTTATACTCTGGCGTTCAAAAGGTTGAAGTTTAATCCTGATTTACTTTTTTACTGTTGCTCTAATTTATTTTTGAACTGACAATTTAATACCTCGAAATTTAAATTTAGTTAGTTTGTTACGATTATTATCTCATTAGTGCTAAGTTCTGAACTCTAAGTTCCAAAATTTCTCGTATAATATTTGATATTACGGATATTACTCAATCGGAAGTTTTCAAAATAAAAAAAAATAAAAATAAAGAGACTCCCCATACATAGAACTGAAACTGATTTTTTTTTTCATGAAACCTATACCTTTTTGGTATCTATAGACAGGTCTTTAAAATGGCATTGAGGTTTCTAAAACCACTTTTACATAAATAATAATATAATAATAATCTTTTAAAAGATATACGCTTCTAAATTGATAAAATGTGTGGCCTCTCCCCTCTAACTTCTATAATAATGGAGTGAAAATTTTAAAAACATATATGCTGTAGATCTTAATGTAAACTTTCAACCAAAATTGGTTTAAACGAGATTGAGTCAGCAGATTTTGAGATACAGCATATTTTATAAAACCGCAAATATTACTTTGAAAATCCATACAAACACTATGAAAAACAAAGTTATTTGGCGTAGTTACTATGGAACCCTTCATGGGCGAGTCTAACTCGCACTTGGCCAACTTTTGTTCCCTAAGGTAAATAGTAAAATAGTTTTAGTGCCGATTTCACCATCTCCGGTTAGTCTATTCCGGATACTTAAAGGGAAAATCTACCCGGAGGCTCCTGGACGCTCTCCAAACTAGGACAAATCCGGGGAAACCCGGGTCGACCAACGGTACGTCGTAATGAGCCATTATTGCCTGCTTATTCTAACGAGACACCGCGGCCCCGGACCACAAGTCAAGACACTTCCTTCCGCTAAAATGGAGTAAAATAGTGTTTTGTGCAATAAAGTCAAATTTACTCAACTTATTTTATTATTAGTGACCCCCTACAAAATTGGCTGATGCCGCACCTGCTCGCTCCTTTTATAAAAGTTGCCATTGTATTAAAGCTTAGTGTCAGTTATTTTATTTGCACTTTCATTCATAATGTCTGCCTGTGGATACACAAAATTTGAAAAGTATCGATATTTTACTCGATACCGGTATCGTATTAAAAGTATCAATACCAAAAAAGTATCGGAACAAAAGTATCGATACCTGAAGGTATCGAGTACTTTTTAATACATAAAAAAACCCGAATGGCGTGTAGTTTGTGTTGCTAAGTTTGGGAAAAAAATCTAGCAGGAACGTGTCTCACAAAATAGTCATAACGTACGTAAACGTAGGTACCCTACTTTGGAGAAAATAATAAATCTGTGCAACTATTAATTTTTTATTTTTATTAAAATTACACGACTAACACAATAAAACTCACAAATAAATTGTCATAATGAATACTAAATTATTTTGAAAACTGCCAATCTTCTTATGTGCAATCCGACAAAATTTTATCCAGAAAAATTATATCTCTCTGTCATAATGGCTCCAGCTCGTGAAAAAAGCCTCTCAGAGTGATTAAGTACTTTTTCACCAGGTTAAATAGCCCTGGGAAAGCGAATTTCATGTTCCCACGCTTGCCAAGGATCTGCTTTGAGAGGAGATTCTTGATTTGAAAGGTATAGTCCAACCCATAGATAAAATAAATAAGTAGATTTGGTCAACAGACGAAATTATATCGGAACCGTGTGTCTCCAGTTAGGCGCTGGGCGGGGCAACAACTACACATGCAGTTTAATAAAATCAATAGATACGCACTCGCGCACACACACGCATTTCTTAAATCAGAACGTACTATACAATCAATAATAAACCTTATTCCGTCAAACACAGCGTGTATTTACCATGCACCGTAGAATTTACCCACAAAAAAACATCGGTCGCTATCGTTGTGCTGTGCAAAAGCAATTTATTTTACATATACGCTAGTGATTGACTAAATCGGAAAGTTATCGATTCTTCCATTTATTATTGTACAATTTTTTTTGGGCACCTGAAAATGAACCAAATAAAAAATGGCATGTCCAGAAAATATTACAATAACAATAAACATATTATTAAGAACATAACATTACATAATTATTATTAAATATTACCTACTAAGTATTAAGGGCTACCCTGGCGCTTTCGACTTAAATCTTAATATTTAATTATCATAGTGATAGGTCAAATAGAAGTCGATGTTAACTTACATTACGCTCTTGATCGGAACATACCAGCCGTATAGGTTGTATAGAATCCTGAAAAGTTGAATGACTGATTTTATGAATACCCTAAATCATGAGAATAGCTTTCAGTAATAAAATAAAATTTAACACACTTCTGCAAATATCAGTTGTACTCTTAATTTTGGAATTGTCCATTCAAAAAGCCTGCGACTTTTCTTTAGAGACTAGAACATTTCTGCGTTGAAGTGAACCGAGCATATGGTGCTATTTTTTGTAGGGTACCAGGTAGGTGGCATGCCTGTGGCATCAATCCATTCCTTTTTTACGTTACCATCTTTTGGGAAGCTGAAAAGTATGAAAAGCACTTATTTATCATTTACATACATCCTAAGCTACTTCTAAACGTCACCATATAATAAGCATCGCAATAATTACGTAACACACTATAAATCAAGATCTGAATGATTTTGATGTATATTGCTAATCCATTGCTTCATATGTTCGAAATATTGGTCTGCTCAACAACGTAAATACCGCAGTGAGTGTTGTTGATTTAGCATAATGAAACTGATTCCTACTGTAAGTGTGTTACGCAACTATTACCTGCGGGGTAACCGCAGGTAATAGTTTAGTAGGTTATAATAGGTTTTTGTTATAAGAAAAATCCTAGTTAGTAGAGAAATTGTTAAATATATGAAAACAAACACACATCCATGCATAACAAATAAATAGCATGAATATATTGACTTATTTTAAGCTCAATTCACAAATATATTATCTGAACCATGCCGATTATTATAACGCATTCGAAGCTTCAATGCCCTGTATATTACTTTACTCTTTGCTTCAATGGAAGCAAAATACAAAAACCATAAAAAATAAAGAAACAGCATGAGGATAAGGCATAACATACGATAATTCTAAACCGAAAAACACCACCGATTATTAACCTAAATTAAAGTAACTTACTTTACGAATATTGGTTACGCATTTCTCTACTACTCTGTAAAAAAATCAAAATAAGTAAAAAAACATTATTTACATCGATCTTCCAACCGGGCTAAAACGGTTGACAGATTGAAAAATAAACTATTGTAGCGACGGCGACGTCGGAACTCCTTACAGTTACAGTCAGTACAGTCCTTACAGTTCAGCCGTCTCCGAGTAATCGGTGATCATACATAAAAAAATAATAATAATATACGCGTCGAATTGATAACCTCCTCTTTTTTATGTCATCGGTTGAAAAACCCCTAAACTATAATAGCAATATTTCATTCGTCAATCGACATTGCTGTCGATAGCCTACGTTAGTGGATCTGCACAAGCACATCACTAATTCGTCGCAAGAAGTGGCGGCCTCACTACGCGATGAATCCGCGTAATACAGTTTCGTATGTTATGTTTACATTGCTTGTCCAGTTACTTAGTGACGAACTCAGGTAGTGGTTAAGGAGCAATGTATTTATAGCAAAAGGAGTACAGTCGCTCTGATATTTGAAAACAAAAATAACATAGTAAAACCAAGAAATATTTTACGATTTATTGTTTTTCATGATTTTAAAGACAAATATTGTAAAATACTTGTACTTACATATGGTAAGTGATTCCATGATTCACATAGATTTGATTTTGGCTTCGGTTTTTACAAGATACCACAGAACAACTCGGCATTCATATATGTTATCACGATCGCCGTCGAAAGCGCACTAGTTCGCGGAGACGGCCACTTGCCTGTGACATGAGCCCTGTGGCCATGTCGCGCGGACACCGATACGCCCCCTTACCACTTCTCTGTATTTTTGATTTCTGTGGTCCAACCTCATCCCTTTCCCCTTCAGTTGTCCTCTGACGTCTTGCATGAGCCAGTTGTTTATGTCGACTCCAGAAATCCATGGTGTCAGTTTCCGATTCCGAGGAGTTTGTTGATGGGCGTGGGCTGGTGTGCGTTACCCCAGCAAAATAATGTCGAAAATAGTTATTAAAATCTTATAGATAATTAGTTGCCCAGCTTCTGTAATTATTAAGCACATTTTTAAATTTGTTACACATTATTGATTTTTAGTTATTACTCAAAAACATATTCTGCTGGGGTAACGTTTGAAACTACAAAACTTTTTTTTTAAATGGGAATATTGAAATAAAGATTAGCTATACATTTAGTTGTCTACACAAGGTAAATGTTACACTTTATTTTGTACTAGTACTCACGCGGGGCTTTGCTCCCGTGGATTCTATCACGGTAAAAACATAACTCTCCTTTTTTGCAGTCGCATAAAAAGTAGCCTATAACCTTCCTCAAGCTTCAAGCTACTTCCATACCAACTTGCATCCAAATCCACCCAGTACTTTCGAAGATTAGCGCGTTCAAGCAAACAAACAAAGAAACAAACTTTTCCGCTTTATAATATTATAGTATAGATTTATTTGTTCTTTCTTCGGCTGCGAAGTTATTCAAGATTTTGCTGGAGTAACGTTTGTGGTTTTGCTGGATCTCTGAAACGGTTAAGCAGATTCTTATCATCTTTTGTACATGACTTTTTAGGAAATATTTTTAATTCGTTTCGCAATAAAAAAAAAAAACAAAATGATACGTACCGTTTAAAAGTTATTTAATGAAATATAAATCATTTCTTTAGGTCCTAACACTCTAAATATGAGCTCTAAAGACTTATTTTAAACGTTATTTTGTAGCTTTTAACTACCTTCAAATGTATATGAAGTTTCATTAGTATCCTGTAGGTAATTAACAAATTATGATGATATTCAGTTCTCCACGTTCACGGTCACAATGCGCGCGGAGTTATTTGGCCACCGATAAACCTGTATACGGTTATATAAACTGAATGTTATATCAATAATTTTTAAGACAGTTTACTATGCACTAGCCAACTCCATTCTGAACTATTGTATAACCGCATGGGGTAGTTCAGGAAAGTGTTTAATGCTTCGTTTAGAAAGAGCGCAGCGAGCGGTTCTTAAAGTCATGTCACACAAACCAGTTCGTTTTCCAACTGAGGAACTGTATGCACTGTTGCAAGTACCTAGGGTAAGACACAGTTTCCTTCTGAACTTAATTTTAAGAAAACATACTGAACTTAGTTTCGACCACAGCTTTAGCAGCCAGCGTAGGCGGAAACGTAGACCTGTTAAAGTCTGCCCAGTGGTACTAGCTAGCATTGTAATAGACGACAATACATCTTTATAAGCCCAATTTTGTATAACAAAATAAATGAAATTTTGACCATTTACCCCCTTACTTCACGCGAATGTAAATCAAAAACACATAAGTGGCTCAGTTCTTTGACTTATGAAGAGCTTGAAGGTGTTGTGAAAGCTTAAAATAAAAAGACATAAAATATTGGTAACGTCCCTTTCATTCCTCACTGCCTTCCAAATTGCAAGGGTAACGAACATACGCACCTTCCTACCTTTACATATATACACATTCACTCACACGCCTACCTACACATACATATACTACATTCCACGCATACACACACTCATTCGTTCCAAAATTAAAAAAAAAAAAATTTTTGTTTCTTTTCCTTTTATATTAATTCATGGAACACTGTAGTCTCCCCTCTTGGAGGTGGGCGCTAATGGTCGCGACACAGTATTTCATACTAATGTGATTGTTAACATAAACTTTTGTAAACTGATTTTTGTTCCAATAAATATTTGTAATAATTAGTTGCTTAATTACATATTTTAGAAGATAGCATAATGTTCTACGCGGTCGCTTTTTTGTAACCACCTAAACTTGGTCGGATTACCACGGTTTTGAAGTTCCTAATGACTTTTATTTAATTATCTCGTTAAATATAACCATATATGCGCGCGGAGTTATTTGGCCACCGATAAACCTGTTATCGGTGGTCAAATAACTCCGCGCGCATTGTGACCGTAAATAAGAATCAGCTATTCTTATTTCAGCTAAAAGATCAGAAGCGCTAACTAAACCGTTTACTATTTTGTAAAGGAGGATTTGGTCCGTCACGTTTCTTCGGTGTTATACCTCGACAGCAAATTCTTAGATCTGCTCGCGAAAGCATAACCTTTGCGACTACTGCAAGCCGCACTAATCTAGGTAGCACCGCGCCAATGAACCGCCTCATGGGCAACTACAATAAAATCGCTGCACGGACTAGTAGCATCGACATCTTCTCAAACCCTTTCCGTCAATACCGTGCAAATCTTTTATCTAGCTCGGAGTCTCGAGACGTATGTGTTATATGAGACACCTATTAACGATTGCATACACTTGCATTTACTTCCCCTTTTCTACCCCTTTTTTATAACATACATTTACAAGCCATTCTTACTATTAAATAAAAACCCATCTGCATATCTTGAGTAAATAATATTTGATATTAATTTATTATTAATAATTATTTATAACACTTACATGTTATGTTATTGTATTCTAATTGTAATAAAATTTAAATGTAATTAAAATAAATTGAATTTTAACTGTAATGTAATGTAATTGAAATTGAATGTAATTTGTAAAGTATGTATAATGTTAATTGCCTGTAATGTAAAATAATGATATGTATAGAACCATAAGTAAGCAATGCTGCGAGTGCTGAGCACTTCTATAAGTGACGCATTCACTATGCATACAAATTTTTGTGATTTCTTTGATTATGTCTTAGTGAGTTAGTCGTTGAGGTGCCTAATAAATAAATAAAATAAAATTTAGAGACAAAAAAAGGTTTGTCCATTATAGAGCTTCTAAATACGAACCATTTAACCGATTCCGTGTTGCCAGTTTCTCAAAAATATAGATTTTTTGATAAATTGATTTCTTAGCGTCATCCCTACGTCAAGAAAATCGTTATTGACAACTGACTGACATTTAACATTTTGTTTAGTTCTGTTTCTTTGTGAACCGTGATTTCTTTTATACTGCGTTTTTCTATTTGATATTCTGACGACTTTGATTACGATTATGGACCCTGTAATCGTTCCCGATGATGACCTTGGCTTTACATTGGGTTCTGTAACCGCCTTCCATGACGACACCGGCCTGCCAATGCAGACCGTACCTGTTTTTCACGAAGGAATTGACACGATTATGGAACCTGATTTACACAAACTTACCAGTTTACCACGGAGTCATCTCTATGTCAATTGTGGCGTGGATACACGAAGACTTAAGAGATTTACCTTTAGCAATGTGGAAGTTCGGTCTATATTTCAGCAATGGATTGCACCACAACAAGTTAATTATAAAAACATACAAGTTACATACTCAACAACTTATATTGCGTAGCTACTAAAATCTCTAAGTATGTTTTTTGTTAAAATTGAATTTTTATATTATGATTTATAAAAGTCCAACCGAGTTCTATGTAAAAAATAGTGTTTGTTTCTTTATCTATGATATCAACCCTTATGCCTCCAATTTGTTTCTTTTGTGGGCGTCACTTGGCCAAAACTTCTTTATCAAATGGACATTTTCCTTTGCCAAAAAACTAGCGACATCTTATCCCTGGGGTCAACTTATTTTTGTACGTAATGCATTTGTTTTGCTAATAGATGGCAGCAGCTACGATATGTTTTTGCATATATGATAATAAAATTTAAAAAAAAAATATTATTGGTGTCGAAAAATTCATAAAACATTATTTGATGTATTTAGGCACCTAATTCACTAAATTAAATGAAATTACAATTTTACTGCATCATAGACTCTATACACCTCGCTTGTTTATGAAAAACAAAGAAAAATATAAAACTGTCAAAAACAGTTTTTGACAGATTTAAATTATAATTTATCAAAACGGCTGTTTGTTGTTGAGTTGCGTTCTTTGTTTTCGTTACTGAATTTGTTTGTTGAGTTTTATTTTGACGACTTGGCTTTCTTCATGTGGATTTTGAGATTGTTGCATACCTGTTGACTCTTGGCTTTGAATTGGGATACCGATAACTGCTTTCACGACTTACTTTGGCAAGATTTCTGGATTACTGACTGCTCACATTTATATCATGCCCACTAAACATCGTTTGGTGTGCTATTTTGGGTGCATTATTGATGGTAAGTCTAATATTTAAATAGTTTAAAAGTAACAGCAAAACATTTTGTTATGGTACGCGGCAAATATATTGAACCATTTGCTTTGGTTACGCGCAGCCCCCCACTTCGATTACTAATACCAAACGGTAATAATACTCAAACTGGATAATTATATTTGTACTACTACTATACTGCAACTACTAGAAGAAAGTAGTTTACATTACGACAATTTTTATTTTTAATGAGCCATCAATATTTTCTACCTATCGTCATTACATCAGCTTATTGACGTCCTTTGCTGAAGACTACAACAGCCTATAAATGTTTATTGTTTGATCCCAATCATATAAATTAAATTAATATTATAATTATATAATTTCAGGCCCTATGCACCATTTTCCGGACCCAAAAATCCAAAATGTGGACAATATCCAAAAATTTGTATAATGGAAGGCTGTGCATCTAGCACAGCCTTCCATTATACATATAAATATATATACATTATATGAACAACGCAACAGAGATGAGATAAATATATTTATAATCATTTAAGATTGTGCAACAAACACTTTTTGGAATGTTACCAACTACCCAGCCATCGTCTCACCAAGAATGCTGTTCCTTCTTTAAATTTGTACATGATGGTCCACTAAACTGAGGAACCATCAACATCTGGGATTGCTATACTGGATACGGGTAAGGTAATCATTTTTATCATCACATGTTTAATTACAGAAGTATTATCTGTCTAACATTATCTAATGTTATTTATTTTTATTTTCCAGATATTGATCCGATGAATCCAGCAATAGAATCTGCTGTCAGATCTGGTCCTTCAACATCTTTTACTCCTCTGCAGCCTAATCGTAAGTAGAATCCTCGTTTTATATGCATGTTTTAACATTACATTTATAACTAGTTTTTGCATGCGACTTTCTCTGTGAGAAATATGATTTCATGGGTTTTAATTTTTTTTTCATAGTACCTTAATTCTTTTCCTAACTTAGCTTAACTTACTCCTTATAACATCAGCTATCTGCTCGTTAAAAGTCCAGCAGTTTCGTTGATTATCCGGAGCAAAAAAACAGATGGATATAAATTTTAAAACTATTTTTGTCCATGGGAACCGTACTTTCACAATATACATTTAGTAAAAGCTGTTATTTTGACAATGCTATCAGGCACTTCAGTTTTATTTGTTTATATGTACCTATCTTTTATAGATTTTATGATGTGGCCGCTAAAAATTGCTAAGCCATGTCTAAATATGTATCATTTGAACGATCAGCATGCAATACGAAAGAACAGAAAACGCACGTTTTTCTGAGACATGACTTATGTATTTGGCCTTTGTTCCGAACCTAATAATATTGTAGAATAGGTCAAATTACTGATAAACTTATTATTTATTACAGGTAAAAGATAACACTCTTATCAAAGGGCTCTTAGAAAACAATCGTATCAAATCAGGAATTCTAAATGGATAAAGAAACTAAAATTGAAATTAGGAAAACTTGCCATGAAATATAAAGATCAGAGGAAGCAAATACAAGTAGCCAAAAAGCTTTCAATGAATAAAGCATTTTTAAGAGCTATGGAAAAATTACCAGAGAAATTTCAAATTTTCACTAAATTGCAATTGAAAAGTGCTGTAAAACCTAGAGTCTTTCTCTTCGTTTTTCAGCACTTTCAGTTCGTTTCTCAAATCAAGAAAAATAATGGCACTCACTATACTAAAACAAAGCCCGAAAGCATACAAACTTTTACAAAAAATATTTGTCCTGCCATCGATACGTTGCTTGCAGAATTTACTAAGCACATTTAGTGTGCAACCTGGAATAAATAAAAATATATCGAATGATTTACAAAACATTTCTAGAAATTTGCCACAAGAAAAAGTTGGTGAATATTTTATTTGATGAGGTTTCGTTAGCACCAGGATTAACATATAATGAATCTATGGACAAAATAATTGGATTTGAAGATTTCGGAGACCATAGAAATAGGATTCTGGCTGACCATGCACTTGTATTCATGATAAAAGGGATTAAAAGCAAATGCAAACAGCCCATTGTTTCAAATTTTGTAAAGCCTCCACAAAGAGTCGTGAATTGAAGAAACTTCTAACAAAAATCATAAAACAGGTTAATGAAACTGGCCAGAATGTAGTGGCAACAATTTGTGATCAAGCGACAACAAATGTTAGAGTGGTGCGGGACTTATGTGATGATACAAAAGCAAAATATTTGAGAAGAGGAATGGAATAAAATTCGAAAGCATTTGAAATAGAAAGTTATAAAATATTTCCCCTCTTCGATACACCCCACTTTCTTAAAGGAGTGAGAAATAATTTATTTAAAAAAATGCCAAATTGGTACAAAATGGCGAAATCAAATGGGCTAAATGGGAACATTTAAAAATTTTACTAGATATAGACGATGGAAATGACGAAATTCGATTAATTAATAAATTAAAAGAAAAACATGTGATGAGTAATAAAATCCCTGAAGGTAAAATATGCAGCACAAGTGTTTAGCCAAAGGGTGTCTAGCGCTTTACGTTTTATATTGAGTTAGTATATTTATAATTTCACCAATTTGCATTATTATTGTTGTTTTTTATATTTATTGTTACCTAGCAAATTTTGCAAATGTTTTTAACCAACATTAATATTTTGTGTCAGAACACAATATTCTGCCCGAAGAGTGCAGACGAACCGCAGATTTCCTGTTATTATTTGATAAGCTCTTCGATTCATTTAATGGTCATTCTTACAAGGGGTCATCAAAAATATATAAGCAGTGCTTAAAAAATAACTCGCTCCATTTCCAATTGTGGTATGATTTGTTGCCTATTTTAGACTCGATTAAATTTGAATCAGTAGTTCAAAAAAAAAATCCATGTTGATTAAGTATGAATTGATTCCATCGGTAAAAAATTAGATACATAATATAAAAACATTTATTGAATTATGGCAATATTTAAATGTAAATTATGGTGTGAAAAATCTATTAACTAGAAAATTTAATCAGGATCTCTTAGATTTTTTTAGTGCTATTAGAAGTAATGGTGTGCGAAATATTAATCCCAATTGTAATCCAGTTGACAGGCCCGTTGGTATAGTGGTCAGTGGCCCTGACTGCTATGCGCAAGGTCGTGGGTTCGATTCCCACCTAGGACAAATGTTTGTGTGATGAGTACGGTCATTTGTTCTTTGTCTGGGTGTAATTTATCTATAATAATATGTATGTATTTAGAAATATATATGTATGTTTATCAGTTGTCTAGTATCCATACCACAAGCTATGCTTAGTTTGGGACTAGATGGCGTTGTGTGAAAAGTTGTGGAATATAAGAAATAAGAAATAAGTTCATGTGTGCATATAAAATTTTGCTGATTAATAATTTCAATTCTGTACATTCTGTAAGAGCTAATATTGTGAGAACGATTGTAATAAATCATTTCAATCAATGGTAAATCTGCTTGGTAATTAATCTAATGATATAGAGAATAATGATATTAATGCTTTATTAACTACAATGAGCAATTATTATAAAAAATAATGTTGCGTTGATTTATAATGAATCCAAAAAATCACAATTATAAAAAAAACCATCTTCACCGTGTTTTAATTTTTGCCAGCCTCTAAAATCTAATTTTTAGATTTTAGAAGTACTAGATTGATTGAAATAAATATTCTAAAATCAAAGATTTAATCTTTTGTCGATTAGAATATTTATTTCAATCTAGTACTTCTAAAATCTTTAAAAAGGGGAAATATTTTTAACATGTCAGGTAGACGCCACCTACCGGATTTTTTCGGTATTAAACTACCGTTACGCTACCTGGGGATCAGGGTCAAAAACTCAATTTTCGAATCTATAGTATCGATACTTTTTGCGTATCCCTGTGTCTGCCTGCCAGCGTTGCCAGAAGGTTACATTTCTTACATTTTTCGTAACTTTTGCGCCCTCGTGAAACATGTAAGTAATTTTTATATTAAAGGCTATTTTCGTAACTTTTGAGGACAACGAGATTTGTAATACTAGATTTTTATTGCAAACATTTTACATACGCATTTCAATTCAACGTATCCAAATTGAACGATCCTAAAACTGGCGCGTCTAAAAAGTATTTCACTATTTTTACTCCATATCACACTCAGAGATGGCTCTGAATGGAAAGCGCAATGACAAAATGAAACGTACTTCGGTAACTTTAAAACTTGATTTTGCTTGAGCGTGTGCGCGCACATTTCCCACTTCGCTTCGTAGAATCGTACCCTGGTTGTGATTTGTTTTGTTTCGTTGTGTTATTTATTGTTTGTTCTCGTACAACTTTGAGAAAAGTGCGTGAGTGAAGTTCCAGTGATTACATTTATTGTTTGGTAAGTCAATTTATCGTTCAAGTTTTTCAAATTGTCGTGATACGAGTGCATATCATAAATACCTACGATAGGTATTACTACCTATTGACAAATATTAGTAGTGGATCGTTATCGAATTTTTGGCAGACAAAACGCAACCGTTTTTCCGACGACGGAAACGGTTGCAGAAAACGGTCGTCGTTGGAACAGGTTTGAAAATGGCTCGATAGACGAAACTATCGTCGAGTGAAGTAGTTGCAGTTTTTTGCAACGAACAAAGTACAAACGGTTTCAAGTTGCAAATGTATGATACGGTTTACTGAATAATACGTTTTATTGGTCGATATTATGATTTTTAGCTTATTTTTTCGAGGCATAAATGGCATTTAGCTTTTTATATTCAAATCAAAGTTCTCTAAGATTTAAGTAGGTACTTAGGTTTTTTTTTTTTTTTTTTTTTTTTTTTATTTAGAATAGGTTCGCGTTTGACCACCATCTCACCTGATGGTAAGTGATGATGTGGTCGAAGATGGAGCACGCTTACCTAAAAGTAACTATAATAATATATATACACTTCTGGACACATCTATTGGCCCACCTTAGAGTTTAGGTTTCGATGGCCCCTACCGAAATATGATTGCTAGATTGAACAAAAACTGTTGATGCAGTTTTAAACCTGATACATTTTACCATCTTTTTCGATCGTATAGTTTTAAATTTGAATTCAGAATACCATACGACATGGACCTACGCCTAACAAGTCGGATATGCGCCTTGTTAAAGGCAATTAATTTTTGAATAAAAAACATGTTTTATCAAATAAAGGTTTAATTTAATAACGCGTGTTGCCTCCATGGGCATCTACCACAGCTCTCATACGATTAGGCATAGAGTTTATCAACCGCTCTATGAAATTTTGAGGGATCATCTCCCATTCCTCTTCTATGGCAGTTTTCAACTCCTGCATCGTCTGGGCAACTGGCTGACGAGCCCTAACACGCCTTTTTAGCTCGTCCCACATGTGCTCAATGGGGTTCATGTCTGGACTTCTGGCTGGCCAGTCCATAACTGTGATGTTCACATCCCGAAGATATTCCCTGACGATGCCGGCCGCATGGGCTCTTGCATTATCATGCATAAAAAGGAAATTTGGGCCCACATAGTCCGCGTATGGTATCACGTGAGGTTCTAAGCACTCACGAATGTATCTTTCAGCATTTAATGTTGGCAGCCGTGGTCCTGTAACAACCTCAAGTTGAGTTTTGCCGCTCGCGGATATACCGCCCCAGACAGTCCATGAGCCACCGCCATAAGCAACCCTCTCTTCAAAGCAGCATTGTGCGAAACGCTCTCCCTTACGCCGGTAGACCTTCTTCCTTCCATCATTGCCATGTAACACAATTTTAGACTCATCAGAAAAGAGTACACGGCTCCAATCTTGCTGTGTCCAATTTAAATGACTGCGTGCGAAATGAAGGCGCGCTGTTCGGTGGGCTCGCTTTAGTTTGGGCCCATTAGCTGGCTTGTGTGGTACCATATCGCGTTCTTTTAACCTTCTCCGAACAGTTCGAGCGCTCACAGATACTCCGTGGAAGTCGCGAAGTTGGTTTTGTATCTCAATGGAGGTAAGGTGACGATTTCTCAAGCTGGTCGTCACGATGAATCGATCCTGCCTTTCAGTTGTGACCCGAGATCGTGGCCTTCCTTGGCGACGAACAAAGCCGCCAGTCTCTAGGTACCTCCGATAAACATTTCGGACCGCAGATCGACTTAAATTAAGTTGAGCACTCACGTTTCTTTGGCTGTGTCCGGCCTGAATAAGTGCCACAGCTTGGGCGGCGACTTCAGGTGAAGTATCCATAGATTATTGATAGAACCTCACCTTAATGTTAAGAATAAGTAATGTTTGTTGCAAAAGCAAAGATATCAATCACTTTTTCAAGAATTAAATCCAAGTAAACCAATAAAACCAAGTTTTCTTAGTATTCGATTGTTTGATATCAACAAACAGGCTCCAAATTGTCTTTTGTTTCTTTAAATTCTGTGTTCGAAATTCAAAAAAAGACTATTGAATGAAATTGTGAATGTGCCAGGTTCAAAACTGCATAAAAACTTTTTGCTCGACCTAATATAAAATTTTAGCTAGGACCAAACGAAACTGAAAATACAAGGTGGGCCAATAGATGTGTCCAGAAGTGTATATTCGAGACTATAATAACCTAAAGGTTATTATAGTCTCGAAAAGCCGTACTATCAGTTTGTGGTACTATGCTATATACCTATCAGCTATTTCAGTTACGAGCTTCCGATATTTCGACAATATATTACTAGGTTATTTTATTGCGTGATGATGCGTATTTCATCTAAATAGTCTTGTTAATACGTAATTTAGGTACTTACTCGGGAGTAATAAATAATTACCCAGCAGGTGTAGACATCGTGACGATCTAAGATCTTATGTTGTTTTTTATTTCCGTAACGACTGGGGTGAAGACTTAAATATGGCGATTTTTTTTATGAAAAAATTATATATAAAAATTATTACTACCTACCTACGTTATTTACATAAACAGTACCTACTTAAATAAAAAAATGATTTTTGAAAGTTCGCGCCTTAAAGCAGACTGCGTCACCATACATAATTTAGGTGTAATATAATTATAATTCAATAAAGCGGTTTTCACGATTATTAGTTGCCTATTCAGTACTAAGTAATCTTACTTCTTCTATGTTCTCTCTCCACCGTATATGTAAAGATAAACGAAACGAAAGTTGCGCGCGATAAACTAAGCGATTTTCATTAACGGGTAGCTTAGTTGTTCGCGGTAGTTTTAGTATATAATTTATGGCAACTATTTATTTATTATTTATTAAATAAATATTAGCTGCACGAGCTGTATCATAAATCGTGCGAAGCTCGGGACAGTCTTCTCTATCTCTATTATTATGAACAAATATCGCCGCCGGCGTCTACCTGCCTGTGTGTGCCTGTGCGCGATATACTCGACCGATTAGATGCGGTTATAGATGGGCGTTTAAACGAAAAACATATAATATAACATGTTATTTAAAATAAGAAAATAAGCATACTTGTATAAGAAAGCATTTAACGGTATCTGCTTATTCTGCTTTTTGTTAAAATCAAAACGCAACCGCGTTTTTTTCATTTTCATTTTCATTTTTCCATAATTTTCATTTTCATTCAGTCCATAACGTAAGTTAGAACGTGCTCAAATGAATTACGCAACAACTGACAGATGGCACCTGATTCAATTTTAATCGATAGCTAAATAATTATTTTGCGAAAATCGACCTTAACAAAATAATTTTAAGGTTTATAATATTTACATCTTTTGTTAATGTGTTGAATCTCGTTGACTTACTCGAAGTTGGTAAACCTACCAAATTAAATATGCTTTAAATGCATTAATATTGCATTCCGTTGTTCACTTTTAAAAACGACAGTTTAATTATACGGGTTTTCGTTAACTGCTTAAATTGCTTTTTACGTTTAGTAGCGTTTTCTCCGCCCAGTTAAAAGTGTCATGTTTTGTGTATTTTCGAAAAAAATTGTTTTTGTAGTTGTGACTTGTTTCGTACCAAGGAAATAATTCTGTGACTTTTGGACTTGTATATACTATAGTTTTTAGGTGTAGTTAATTGTGTTAATATTAGTGTAAATAGTTTATAGTGTATATAAGATGTTGTGTTAATTTTGACAACTTTTTCTATAAAAACAAATTGTTGATCTAATAAAACTGATCTGCCCAGTACGAAGGAAAGTTCATTGATGTCGTTTAAAAACCAATAGGTACTTAAACTTAACCAACTAAAAAAGCAGACAACATAATTTCATTATTTTTAATGCAAGCAAGTAATTAAGTAGATAAGCAATTAAGCAGTTAACGTACGTGACGTCATAGATTGCTTTATATTTCTTGCTTGTTATGCACAAGTGGTTTTAGGACAGCTTTGTTGACGAAAAGTGTCTTTGGTATGGCACCGACTATTTTTAACCACATTCCTAACTCCATAAAAGAAGAATCAGTATATACTTTTAAAAAGAAATTAACTGTATTTCTTTTTAACAAATGTTACTACTCCGTATCGGATTTTCTAGCTGACAAATGTTTAATATCAAAATTTTGTACTTACGTTTGATGATGAACTGCATCAATGTTTGCATGCCTAAATGGTAGAATGTGTACTAGGATTCTTATATGTTACTGTAACACCTTATTGTAAATACCTACATTCTGAGCAAATAAATGAATATTCTATTCTACCATTTTGCTGACATCAATTATTTGCCTCCGACCTCCGACCCCAAAAACACGTAAATGAAATAAAAAAACAATAATGTATATTTTGCATCAGAAATGTATCATTTCAGGAAACGAAACGTAACTTACGACTCAAAGGCCCTGGCAACACTGCTGCCTGCTGTCACTTACACTTATGTCATGCTGCATTTTGTTTTCAAACGATATTCATTAAATTTTCAAGTATTTATGAAACAATAACAATTCCCTGAAAAAGAAATTTGATTAAGCTGCTATAACTTGTTCATATAATAAAGGCAGAGGTGAGGCAATGGCGTCGGGTCTAGAAAATTATGTGAATCAAACAGTGTCAGTGATAACTTCAGACGGTCGAAACTTCATTGGAACTTTAAAGGGTTTTGATCAAACAATTAATATAATACTAGATGAATCACATGAACGAGTGTTCTCTAGTTCAACTGGTGTGGCGCAGGTTGTGTTGGGACTTCACATAATACGCGGTGACAATGTCGCGATCGTCGGTCAAATAGATGAATCCATTGATAGCAGATTAGACCTTGGGAATATAAAAGCGGAACCGTTGGGGTCCATCGTTCATTAATTACTTCTAAGGATATGTAATAAATAAGTTTTGTGCACTATTTGTGTTTATTATTTTCAACAATGTTGATACCAGAGTTAATGGTGACTGCATTTTCAGGTTATGTTATTATTGTGTTAAATGCTTTGAATGATGGAATTCCTGCTGGTACAGCCTACAGGAAGTCATGGCAAGCCTGTGTGTTGTTTTGTAGAAACTTGCTGAATGCAAGTCTACATCATACCCTTAAACTGTATTTTTTTTAAAATTGTAAATAGGTTTGCGTTTGACCACTATCTCAGCTGATGGTAAGTGATGATGTGGTCGAAGATGGAACATGCTTACCTAAAAGTAACCTATTCACTCCTGACTTAAAGGCTTCTGGGATTTTTATGAAGGACTTCTTCAGTAAAGCTTCATCTGAATCAAGGCATAAGCAGGCTGATTTTGATACTTCAAAAGCATAAAAAAAAATTGCAAAATGTAAGGCAATAATTACCTTACATTTTATATGTGATTAATCTATTTTCCCTAGGAGAATTCACATACTCTCAAAACAATTAAGTGTTTTTAAAGTATGTTAATTTTCCTCCAAAATATAAAAAGGAATCCGTCTTGAGATAAACATTGCTAACATTGTTTGTTTTGATAACACAGTTGGAGCAGTGGTTGAAAGATTGGCTGCTGCACAGCATGAGCTGATTTGATTCCGCTCCACAACTATGTTTTTGTGTGTTTAAATGTTTCTAAACACACCCACAATACAGGAGAAATTCCTTCAGCTGGCAGCATACACACTGCATTTTCAACCGACGACCAAAAGAGGAGGTTATAAATTCGACACATATATATATATTTTTTCTTTTTTTTTTTTAATGTATGATCACCGATTACTCGAAGAAGGCTGAACCGATTTGGAAAATTCTTTTTTTGTTTGAAAGGGCATACTTCGAAATTGGTCCCATTGTCACCAGGTCAGGATCTGATGATGGGATCCTGGAGAAATCGAGGGAACTCTTCAAATATTATAGGCACACCTATGGCGTTTTGGGTATTTCTTACAGTAACTTGTGCAGTTGCTCTCAAAAAATACCATTTGGGGAAGTGGAACTGATGATGAAGACCACAGATGGCCGCCGAACCTACTCAATAATAATTATTTCGTGGATTGCGATTCGATTACTTGAATATGGATGTTAAGCACTTTATGTTCGTCACAATGCATATGGTGATGTAGAGCTGATGGTGAAGTACCAGGAGAACTCCTCAACAATTAACGGCCCAGCATTGGGAAAAGCAATATTTTGTAAAAGGTTATAAGTAGTTGACATTTAGGCACTTTAAACTAGGTAAATTAAAAATCGACCAACTAAAAAGAGTGAAATAAAAACTTTTTACCAAAAAATTAAACCGACGGGAGTAAAAAGTTTTTTTAGTATCATTTCAGCTTTCTGGGAATGTTAGGCGACTGTCTGATTCCTACAAGTCCACATCCTACTAAATATTTAACATTTGAGTGGGAGTATTACATCATTTAGTTCTCATTATTTGGGTTTTAGAAGTACTTTGTCCTAAATCTATATAGCAAGCACTGGGTAGGTGACAAACATGACCTACTGGCTCGTTGAAGGCCGTGAAGGCTCTGCAATTTCTAGACAGAAGTGTTTATGTGTGCTGTCTACACACTTTAACCCTTAACACGTTCACTGACAGTACGTCGTTAGGCAGGAAAATAAAATAGTGCGTTATGACAGTATGTCAAAAGATGGGCCACTTATTTTTAAGAGTACATCATCTCAGGATAATTTTTCATATAAGTATTATGAAGAGCAGCATCCACTGTCATATTATGAGCAATTTCATATTTCTTACTGCCATAACACGAGTATTTTTTGGGTAGTTTCATATTACTTGCTTGTGCACAAGTACTACCTATGTTGATTTGTCATTTAGTATGGAAACTTCTACTTATTCTACTGTCGTAATGTGATGTCAGGGTGCTCACGTCAGTGAACGTGTTAATAGGTAATATAGAAAATAGAATATATGGCTAGCCTGGAACTAAGTGATCTATGATACAAAATAAATATTTTGAGATAGGTAGCTAACAAAATGTGGGTAAAGCCTAATGCTGCTTATGAAAGTTAGTCATATAGATGATAAACATTTATATTGTTAATAAATAATTAAGTGACAAGTAGAACAGTTAAACAGATGAGGCCACTAGTTAGAAATGAAAGAAAATAACAATTCTTAAGTGATATTTCGGTGGGAATTTTCCCATGGTGATGAAATGACACATGGACCAAAATTTTTATACAGACCACTGTAGTTCCAAGCTAGCCATATTATTTCCCAAAAAAAAAAATATTGGGTATAAAAGTTAGACCACCTACTAAAATAGAACAATAAAAATAAATAACATAAAACTTTTATTCCATACTATTTACAAATTGAATAGATAAAATATTTACAAACTTTATTTTGTTGTGTTATTTACACATTCCCGAATTATACAAAATAAAGTAAATAACAAAACAATAAAGAAAACAAAAAATACAACTTCAAAAAAATAATTAGAAATATTCGATTGACTATGGAGGTTTGTCAGAATTATTATTTACCTACACTTTAATTTAAATTTTGATAGGAATTATGATCACGCTCTTTACTAATTATTATAATACCATAATCCATATTGCAAGCTGTCATTCACATCAACATTGCAATTACCAGCTTGCAGTGTAGTTTGTCATTTTTTTTTCTGAATAAGTGCCATTAGTTGCAATTGAACTTATGGCTAAATGTTTATTTAGGAGATATAAAAGCTAGTGTGCACTGCATTATTTTACTCAAGGCACATGTAGGGCGATTAAATAACAACAGTTATACAGCAGGTGGCACTCTGGTTCCTGCCTCTGTCAAATAGTGTATATTTTCTGACATAATTTAAATGGACGTCAATGTCATTTTTGTGTCAGTTTCGTTTTCAAATACCTCTCGCCTCAGTGTCGCCATCTGCTGGTTTGGATTTCCCTGGACACAATCATTTATACAAAACATCAATTGTGATAGTGGAGTATTTTGCAATGCGGGATGGTTCAGACAAATGTGTACTAGCTTTTTAAGTCATATAGTTATTCTAACTGAAAATATTTTATTCTCATGGGCTCAACCCCGTGTGAATAATCCAGGTGTGCACACTTCTATAAATATTATAGCAATGGCGTTTCTTTTTACTACCTATGTAATCGGATGAAAGTTGCCTAACTCCTAAGAACTTGTCATTATTCACTACACCTATAATCAATTTCTCACATATAGAAGTTGCTACCTAGCATTAGGATAATTATGATAAAATATGTTAATGTTACAACACAATTGGTAACTGTAAACAATATGTATGAACAGCCATAAAGTACTTAAAACTAGCTACAGTTCTATCACATTATTTTAATAATATTGGTCTAGTACTATGTTCTTCCAGTTTGTCATATTATGAGAAGTCATTGTTGCTGGAAGGTTGGCTCACCAGCATTATTTCTTGATGCCTGAAATTGAAAAAATAAATTAAAAATACAATAAAATAAAAATAGTTTTATTAACAAAGGGCAAAAATATATAGTGTAAACTTTTTTACAATCTAAAATATATCATTAAATAATTCGTCCTCAACACTGTCAGCTGATAATACACCAGCCTTTCATTATATACTGTCTATATAGAGATATGTGATATCTTAGAGTTCAAGTGTCCAAACGACAAAAATATATCAGCCAACTATTCGCTTACAAGCTCGTCCCACCCCATCACCGGCGATGAACTGATAATGATAAACACGCGTTCAGTGGCATATAGAAATGACAATTTGTGCTTTAAAAGTGTGGAAGAATTATGAGGACGATTGAAAACAACTAAAAAAAATTACCTAAAATTAAGTAAACTTTAAATTATCATATTTTTAAGAAACAATTAAATAAATAAATTTTGACGGCATTTTTACAGGGTTGCCCGTTACTGATCTAAAATTTCCTGTCCTAATTAAAAAAAGTTTAATCATGAAAAAAGTATATTTATAGATGTCAAGGCACCATTTTAGTTTAGCACTGGATAATATAACACATAGCTTCTGCCCGCAACTTCGTTCGCGTGGGAAGGTTTTCCCGCGAAATCCCGATCCCATGGGAATCCCGGGACCAAAAGCAGTCTATGTGTTATACCAGGATGTCTACTATCTACTTACCAAATTTCATTCAGATCCGTTCAGGAGTTTTTGCGTGAAAGAGTAACAAACATACATCCATCCATCATCACAAACTTTCACATTTATAATATTAGTAAGATAGTAAGAAGTAAGATAAGATATAACGCGAATTATTTTGAACTAAGGCGGCGGGCATATTTATGTATTTAATTTAATTTAATCATCTGGTATGGCCGATATGGGTGACTTTGGTTCTACGTATTATAATTAAAGTGTTAAACACTTAACTAAAAAACACTGTAGTTTACCTGTTCAAATTATAAAAAATGTGAAAGCTTTACGTTGTTGCAGAAGCCGTTGTTGTGTAAAAAATTAAGTATGTATATGTATGAAAAGAATCTGACAATAGATGTTTTTCGCGGTAATCATAATTTCATGTATGAACTGACAGACCTTACATATAATGTAATTTGCTAAGAACTATAATTTCGCCCGCGACTTCGTCTGCGTGGATTTCAATAACATTTATTTTATAGGTAGCCTATAGCTCTCAGCAATGATGCAGCTTACTACTAAAAAAGATTTTTAGAATTTGATCAATAGTTTCGAGGATCACCCCCTACATACAAACAAATTTTACCTATTTATAGTATTAGTATATATATATATTGTTTATATATAAATGATCTATTTTTTTTTTTCTTAAAAATATATTCCACCTTGTAATTGATGCGCACTGACTTATAAGGATATAAGTATGTGAAAGAAAAAACATAATTAAATAAAAAATAATAATAACGAGTATAGATAGTTGCAAGTGCAACAAATTGTCTTGTATGTACCTCAAAATCAAAGCATAATAATTTTTTCCCTAATTTTATGGAAAAAAAACACGACGACAGACATTTGGCTGGTACACCCCAGCAGTGATACCCGCGTTTTTAAACATTACGTTAAACAGAACAAATTACTTTTACTTGTGTGCCTGTTAGGCGCACAAAGACGTCAAACTTGGCCTGTGGATAACCACAGGCCAAGTTTGTTTCGATTGCAGTGCAATACTGTATCTAGACAGTATATAATCAAAGGGCTTATAATTGCCATACAACGTAGCAAAGCCGCCAAACTCTTGTGTACCCAAGAGACTGGCAGCATACCATCGCACAGCATTGAGGACTATTTTTAACCGACTTCTGAAAAAGGAGGAGGTTCTCAATTCGGATGTTTGTTTGTTTTTTTTTTTTTTTTTTTTTTTTTTTTATGTTTGTTCGGGCATAGCTCCGTCGCTCGCCAACCGATTTGAAAAATTCTTTTTTTGTTGGAAAGGGTATACTTCCCAAATGGTCCCATGAAAATTTTATCGACATCGAACAAGCCGTTTCTGAAAAATCAACAAAAGTCTAAAAAAAATATTTACGTTGATGACCTTTTCGGTTACTCTATATTGTGTTTTTTGTTCGCGCGTTTTTAGTTTTTTGTAGTTGACATTTTGGCTTTTATAACTAGATTAATTACAAATTGACCCACTAAAAAGCGCGAAAATAAAAACTTTTTTGCAAAAAAATAAAACCGACTTCCATATCAAAACACTACAAAGCCAAAAATAATTTTAATTTCGGAAGGCGGTGTGAAAAAAAAAGAAAATACAAAACCAATAACACCGACTACCGAAATTAAAATTATTTTTGGCTTTGTAGTGTTTTTGCAGTATAAAAATCGAATCTACGTCAGCTGCGGATCCCCACAGTAATATACCATAAGACATGATACTGTGGAAATAAGCAAAATAAACTAACCGAGCTGTCGCTACATCAGTTAATTACCTAATTTTTTTGCATCTGAGTTTAATCTACTAGAAAGAGTCCTAATATGATCGCCCCACTGTAACTTTGAACCGATAGTTGTATCCAAAAATACAGTTTCCGTAATAATATCGAGTTTTTTGACACCAAGGATTAAATTGACACTAGCTTGTGGTACATTAGGTAATAAAAACTTAAGACATTTCGTTTTGTTCGCATTAAGTGCGAGATTATTAGCGGCCTTCATTTACGTGTAACACATCTGCATCTGTACTATCTATTTTAAAAGTGAGAGAAGTGTCATCAGCGAATAGAATTATATCCCATAAGTTGGTCATAATGTAAAGGAAAGGGCCAAGAATTGAACCTTGCGGAACGCCCATCTTGACTAGGCCCAAATTGCCTGTTAATGCTGCTGGCTCAGGGGTGGGTTCTCTCAGCATCTTTATTTTTGCTTCACATAAAATATCTGCTAATACTCGATACTTTTGGGTATGCAAACGACAGCACAGTTCCTGAGAGATATGTATCCAGCGCACGTGCTGATGGGTCAAGATCATCAATGTAAATATTTTTTTAGACGTTTGTTGATTTTTCAGAAACGGCTTGTTCGATGTCGATAATATTTTCATGGGACCATTTGGAAAGTATACCCTTTCCAACAAAAAAAGAATTTTTCAAATCGGTTGGCGAGCGACGGAGCTATGCCCGAACAAACATAAAAAAAAAAAAAAAAAAAAAAACAAACATCCGAATTGAGAACCTCCTCCTTTTTCAGAAGTCGGTTAAAAAGAGGGCAATCCGAGCAATATATAAAATGGGTTCTCGCGAGTCCCTTCGAAATGTTTTTAAAGGGGTCGATGTACTGACTCTGCCTTCACTCTATATTATATTAAGCCGGGTCCACTGCGCCAATTTTCTAACAAAACATGTTATCAAAACATGTTAGTAAAACCGCCCGTCCGCTGCGCCTATTGTTATAATGTTTTTGTTTAATTTCAAAAATGAATTCCGACGAAGAAGACGTGAAAGCTGTTATAGCAATAGTAGATTTAGTTGACATTTGAATGTGGCAATTCTGTCTCTGAGATTAAAAAATAGGGATAGTGAGCGCGAACACAAAATGCGTCACTTTCCCCCTCCCCGCAGACGAACGCGGGGGATGTTATCCATTCGTCTCGGCAAACATGTTTTGTGTTTTTGATAACAAAACTGTTAAGCCACGCCTATATTCTGTTAGCAAACAATGTTATACTGTTTGCAAACACGAAAACACGTGGCAGCGGACCCGGCTTTAAAAAGCATATTATAAACTCTTGCAAAAAAAAACGGGCACTTTAGATTTTTTTCTCTACTTCAATGAAGAAGAACAAGAAATAGGTTTTATTAATTTGACGATGTATTGGCATGTTATTTGAAGCATCCTGGCATGATTCTTTACGTTCCAAATTTAAAATTTGAAATTAAGAAAAGAAAAATAATGATTATTGTGGATTATTCTAAAATTGCTTTACTAATGGCGCGAATTGCTGAAACGATTTTTAACTGATTACGATATTTTAAAACTTTTTGGATATTTTCTGCAAATTAAACAATTTAATCTTTCTTTTTACATTAAATACCACTTTTTGATATGAGTGATAAAGCGATAAGGGCCGGTAAAATTATAGCCCTACTTGAAGAAGGTTGTTCGGTTGTTCGCAAACTTACGCGTCTCAGCGGCTAAATGTGAGTCGTTCAACTGTCCAGAGGACTTGGCAACGGTATCAAGAGACCGGTTCGGTCAAAAGAAGACCCGGTTCGGGAAGAAAACGATGCACAGAACCAAGAGATGACCGCTTTTTGGTGAGTCAGGCATTGCGGAATCGTAAAGCGTCAAGTGTGGACCTGAAGAAGAGCCTTGAAGAAGTAAGAGGAGTAGAAGTTAGCTTGTGGTCGGTCAGGAGGCTTTTGGCTGCCAATATCAGGAGTTACCGCCCAGCTCGAGGCCCTAAATTACTCCGTGAGCACCGTGTTGCTCGACTTCAGTTTGCTTGGAACTGTGCTTCATGGACTCTGGAGGACTGGAATAAAGTATTGTTTTCTGATGGAGCTAGAATCTCTTTTTGTGGAGAGGACCGACGCCGGCGAGTGCTGCGAAGACCACAAGAACGCTATGCGGAAGTGTGTTTCGAAGAAATCACTCCTTATGGCGGAGGCTCCGTTATGTTTTGGGCAGCAATTAATTCGAAGAAGCGTACGGAGTTAGTTTTCATAGAAAATGGAACATTAAATGCACACCGGTACGGTCGGCCAAGAAAGTGGTGTACCAGTTTTGATTTAGTTTCCCGGTCATCGAAAATTACAACAAGGTTCGTTATAAAAAGATATTACTGAAAGAGACAACATTATCATGACGTAAACCTATGTATTTAGTATTCATACGTCATATGTCACATATAAGTACATGACATTTTAACCTTTAGTATAAATGAAAAGGACATTAGTTTCTACAAAGCAATTGAAATGTTTCCAAACAAAAGTAATAAAAACTATTTAGACAACCGAATTCCATTTGAAAAAGAAAACTGACAATTGACATTTTGTCAAATATATGCAAAAAATCGATATATTTTCCGTGTTATTTTTCAATCAACTGCATATAAAATCATCTCAATGCCTGCCAACTTGACCATTGCCGAAAGAGCACAAATAATTGCCCAATTTAATGAGGGAAGCAGTATCAGTGCGATATCCCGGAATTTGAATATATCGAGGCGTTCTGTCCGCTTTTGGATTCGTCGTGAAGGAGAGGAGGGAAGTTTGTTGGATCACAGAAGAAGTGGTCGCCGGCCTGCACTCTCCAATAACGATAGAGAATTCATGAGACGGGAATATGAAATCAATGGTTTTAAGCCCACAAAACATTTTGCGGAGATGTTCGATGTGAGTGCCCAAACAATAAGGAATCATCTACATTACATGGGGTTGCACCACAGGCATTACGCCAAGAAAATATATTTGACGGATGCTCACAGACTTGCTCGTCTGAACTTCGCCAGAGAGCACTTAGAGTTTGATTGGTCTAATACAGTGTTTTGTGATGAAAAAACGTTTAAATCCAGTCAGCATGGACGTCTTCACCTTTGGCGATATAATTCAACACGGTATAAAGATGATCATATAATCCCAAATAGAGAATCAGGTCGAATTTCCGTAAATATTTGGGGCTGGATGAGTACGGATGGTGTAGGAGAATTGTGTTCTCTACCTCCTCGAGCGACGGCTGTAAATTATATCGACGTGCTTCAGAATGCAATGCTACAGACAGTCCGTAATGTTTACCCGGAGAACGAAGTGCCACAATTTGATTTTGTTCAAGATTGCGAGGATCGTAAGAGCCTGGTTTCGTTCACACACTGACGTAAGGGTAATTCAGTGGCCCTCAAGATCGCCGGACCTCAACCCGATAGAAAATCTTTGGGGCCTTATGGTCCAACGATGGTCGCATCAAAATGAAAGAACCAAACAAGCTCTTATTAGTCACTGTAATTATATCTGGGAGGAAATGCGGGGAACCGATATTTGCTCACGGCTTGTTGGTTCAATGAGGTCTCGTCTTTTAGAGGTTATAGAGGCCAACGGCGGTTACACCCGTTTCTAATTTTTAAAAATTTTCAATATCTTCTAAATATTACTATATATGCTATGTTTTTGTTTGTTATAAGTATTTTAAAATTGATTGTAGAAATTTAATAAAAGGATAAATCTATTTTTAGCTTGTTTTTTATTGATATTGTAATTACAAGTTTACAGAAATTGTAGGTTTGTGGACTCGCCTTGTGCCTTTACAATTTTATGTAACTTGTTGATTACAATTCTGAATTTGTAGATACAATTTTGTCATCAAAATCTACAGCCCCCCGCCGTTGATTTTACGACGTCATTGGTTCCATCAAGTTCAAACTAAGAACAGCTGTCACGTTACAAACAGTAATAGTCGTTATCAATAATCAGATAAAGACAGCAATAGAAGTTGTCAGATCGATCTGCAAGCGAAACTAATCTTTATCACCTATGAATCTGCAAGCGATATTCTACCTTAGGGTGGTACACCACTTTCTTGGCCGACTGTACATAATGGAAGTCCTAATTCCATATGCACAACCCACATTGACTGCACTTGGGGAAGATTCCATTTTTATGGACGACAATGCTCGCCCGCACCGTTCTGGCGACGTGGAAGCGTACATGCAAGAAGTTGGGATCCGTCGTTTAGATTGGCCAGCTCGAAGTCCTGACCTCAATACAATTGAGCATGTCTGGGATGTTCTAAAGAGACGGGTAAGATCAGTGCAACCTGCTCCACAAAACATCAGGGAGCTAAAAAGAGTCATTGCAGAAGAGTGGGAACGTATTCCTCAAAACGTTATTAAAAACATCGTGGAAAGCATGCCCAGAAGGATTCAAGCTGTGATTCTGACAAGAGGAGGTCACACTCGTTATTTTATTAGGTTTTTACATTTGTAACTTTATTTAATTAAAAAAGTAATAAAAAAATCTTGTCTTTATTGCCGACCACTTCTTATTGTTTGGGCGTGTACGTCGGTTTTAAAGAATCCATCGTTCTTTTTCTTTTAATTGCCCGAATTCGCTTCACGCGCATTAATTTACACGATTATAAGTATACAGACTACGTCAAAGCAATAAATTTCATTTAATTAACTCAAATCGACCTTAGAACGTAAATTTCCTTAGGCGCCCGTTTTTTTTGCAAAAGAGTGTATGTACGAAAAACTTAGGACTTTCCTGACTGAGGAAGTGATATTCACACAATAAATACACGCAATAAACATGAAACTGTTATACCTAAATGGAGATTAGCCAAGACAAGCAAGTCATTCCTCATAAATAGCATACGCTTTTATTAAAAGTTGCCAAAGTCCGTTATAGAACTTAGCGAGGGAAAATTTAAAACCCACGTCAAACGTGTCCTTATCAAAAAAGCATATTATAAGATTCGGGACTACGTTGAAGACATGACTCCTTGGCGATGATTCCTTCCTTCTGCACATGTGGCTTCCCTGGTTTATTGTAATTGCGTCATCGACTAATGTATTAACAACTCCACTTTCGTGTGTCTTTTTATTTTTCCCTGCGATAATCCATCCGATTTGACAGATTCTTTAGATTTCATTTTTATTATTAATTTATCCTTCATTATTAAAGTCTAGTGTTGTCGCTTCTCAAGTTTATTTTAATATAGGTAATATAAAGCTTTTTGTAAATGGGAGAACACTGTAGACTCTTAGATTTGTTTAACGTTTTTTTATTTGTAATTCCATTGTGCTGTATTAATTGGTCTATACAGTCCTCACATACCTAATTGGCTATTAGACAATTTTTGAAAAGATATTTTAAAATTTACGTAGGTTTATTTTATACCTCTTACAATAATTATTTTTCTCAAAAAAGCGTTATTTAGTAGGAAAAAAAATTAATTTCATTAATTATTAATTTGAAATTCGCGCCAAAACAGCCGGTCATCTGAAACTTGCGGATGTGACATTATAATTCAATAAACAAAACAATGTGCAAAAGAATCTAATTACGACGCTATAACTCTGAAGCTATATTGTGGAAAACTAACACCTTTTTGGACTGGAATTGTGAAAATGACATGCTACAAGACGTGTGCCATGCCTATGTATAAAAGTACTACAATTAAATTTCCTGAAAAATTGTTTATACACGTTCCTAAATGCCCTAAACGTCGAAAGCAGTGGTTACAACTAGCAGGTCGAGACTCAAAGTTTACATCTGATAAATCTGCAATATTCTTTTGTGAGGACCACTTTGATGTAAGTATTTAGAAGAAATCAACTTAGCCTCTGATTTACTAAAAACAAATATGTAAACCTAACCTAATTAATGTTGTTAATAAAACATGACCAAAATAAAAATAAGTAATTAATACATTCGTGTCACGAATTAAATCAAATTTGCGACCATAAATGAATCAACTTTAGGCAGATTCGCACTGTCAGCTTTTGTCAGCCTGACTCCATTTAAAAAACGTCTCAACAGCATAACTCAAAATATTTCTTATTAATTGTCTCAGTAAATTGCACATGATATGGATAACTTACACAGTACACGAAGATTTATTTATTGAAATGTGACGTCATACGACGCTCAACCATGGCCGCCCGTGTTTCGGTTCTCGTATCCACAGATAAAAAAACTCAAATAAATTTTTCAAAAATAAAAATATTTACAATTTATTTTCACGCAAAAAACGTATTGTATAATTATTTCTAACCTATAAGCAACCATATTTAACACATTTCATATTGTACCGTGACAACAGTCAAATAGCCAATTAACCTGTATTATGGATACATTGTAAGAATGATATTTTGATTTGAAAAGAGTAACTGTGGAGTTTCTTGGCGGTTCTTCTCCATAGAAAACGACCAATTTCGAACCGTGCCCTAACTGCTGACGTTTTGTAAGTGCCCATGTAGGCCTATGTGAAATAAAACATTTTGTGCTTGAGTTTGAATTGGACAGACGAGCAGCCATCGATAACCACTCGAATGGACTGATCGTTCAAGAAGTCGGCAATACAAACGCGGAGTTCAGTGGGTATACCGAAGGCAGGAAGTTTACTAATAAGGCTATAGTGCCAGGCCCTCTCAGGGCCCATGGATATGTCAAGGGAAACAGCAAGTGCCTCCCCGTGCTGTGCCTCTAAATGGCCTCACTCCAGATGTAAATGGCATAAATAAAATATCCCCAGTTGACTGTTTCTTGGGGAAACCGTACTGTCGGTTACTAAGGATGTCATTGGCTTCTAGGTATGCCGGGAGCTTACTTGAACACGCTGACTGAGATAGACCTGTAGTTAAGTGAATATGCACGTTAGTTAGCTTCCAAGCTTTTGGCACTTTTTCAGTCTCAAGCGAAAGGCGAAACAGGCGTGTCAAGATTGGAGACGGTTCAGGCGTACAAGTTCTAAGAACTATTGCCGGTATCCCATCGGGGCCACTAGCTTTGTTCATGTCGAGGTTACGCAGCACTCATCGGACGTCTCTCTGATGGATGCGAATGTTCGAGATACTCGTCTCGCATCTAGTAGGAATATGAAGAGGATGAGCGTCACCGCTATCCAGACATAAAGACTCCGCAAAAAGAACGGCAAATAAGCTTTTTCCTCAGCGGAGTGGGCTAGTAGTGACCGATCAGGTTTTAGCAGAGGTGGTAGTTAGGAGGAAAAGAAATTAGGTGCAACTGACTTAGCCAGGGATCAAAACGCTTTACTATCAGCAGGATACGAAGCAAGCTTGTCCCAGTATCGGCTAATGTGGTCATTCCGAGCTCTTAGCATCATCTTCTTGCAGGATTTGGCAGTCCTGTTGGAAGCCCTCTTCTTCTGACCCTCATCAGAATCTTCTAAAGCTGCAGATCCCTGGCGACGGGCATTATGCGCCCAAAGCGAAGAGAACTTGGAGTCCTTAAGGTTTCACCGATAGCAGATGTCGCGGGCGTAAATGCATACACCCGCACGTGGTTTGAAATTGTGCTCCCAATAAACCGTGGGTATGAAGGATACTGACGGACTTCTAAGCTGCGTCTCCGAAAGAAATATATGTTATATGAATTAGGTACAGCGCAGCGATTCCGGCATATCCTCAACCGCCAGTAGCTTTGATTCTACTTGTACTTTACTTGTACTTATGACATACCTATACACAATAGATTACAACTTATATGTAACTAGCATACGCCCGCGACTTCGTCCGCGTGGAAATAAAAATCCCCCGATTTTGAAACATTCTTCATTAGTGCTCCGCTCCTTTTAGTCTTAGCGTGATGATATATAGCCTATAGCCTTCCTCGATAAATGGGCTATCTAACACTGAAAGAATTTTTCAAATCAGAACCGTAGTTCCTGAGATTAGCGCGTTCAAGCACACAAACAAACAAACAAACTCTTCAGCTTTATAATATTAGTATAGATATGTTTCTGAACATCAATAGCCTAAAGTGTTCAAATAAGTTATTACGTCTAAAATACTTAAAGATATAAGAATTACACAACTAATTAGAATACCTACTCTACAGAACTAGCTACATTTACTTTTTTTTCATTATTATACTGTAACATATTAACCTTTTAAACGTTGTTATTACATATATTATGTGACAAAATAAAAATTTTCCTGTGCGTCAAAATCACAAATATGTAACAAAAATTCAGTGAATTTGTGGCTTAGTTTCGGCGTTTATACTGACGTGTTTATACTCTAGCGTTGAAAAGGTTAAAAATCTTATTTACAAAATCAATCATGTTACAACAGCAGTCTATAATAATATCCCTATTACAGTATATCACCAATACCTTCAAACAAAGGTCCATTAATCAATCATCATCTGTGATTATTTCGATTTCTATTCCTTGTCTGAAATTAGTATTATTTTACTGGAATAAGTCTATGGATGGAATAAGTTATGTGCTGTGTCATCATTAGGTTGGCTTTGAGTCTAACCGAATGTTCAACTGCAACCGGTTTGCCTATCTCCACAACCCACTAGGAATTTGATAGCACGAAACCCTTTGGCAATTACGGTGTCAGGGTTCCTGGCTTCTGAATACACGTTAAGACTTGAACATGTAAATATGACAGCCGGGACCGACGGCTGAACATGCATTTCGACGATTATTACCGGGATGATTATAGGGAATGTTAAAAAATCCGTGTCGCTCTCCACCAGTGGTGGCGAATGGAAATAATTTACAAAGTTGTGACGCTGTCCCCCAGTGGTGGACAGCGAGAATAATGTTTTAAAGTTGTCTCGCTGTCCCCCTGTGGTGGCCAGACAAGTGGTGGACATCGGATATAATCGCTTTTCGATACATGAGGAGTGTCGATATATTAAGATGTTCTTTATTATTGTATTATTTAGCCACGTGCTCTTCAAGGTTGTATCAAAACTGTAGCCTTTATATTATAATATCTTTAAGTAAATAATAATTTTAACATTGATTAATAAACAAAATAAATGTCTACCTTTGCATCTTTTCCTTATATTTCTGTGTGTTATATTTTTGGAAGAATTGTTTGCCGTATTCAAACGTCGCAATCATTATCGCGCATGCTGGTGCCACTTTGAATATCCGAGGCAGCAGTCCCGTGAACATTCCTTTGTATCCATGATTGATGTATATAGTTCGGGCTATCTCCTTCATGTTCGAAGCTCGTTGATGGACTTTACCATCTGAAACAGTAACCACATCAACAAAAACAAAATAAAATACCATCTGCCGGGAATAGGTGATTTTCAAATTATTTTAGCAAAACAAAAAAGCAAACACAGAGTCATAAACAATTTAAGGACATAGCCAAAAGCGCATTTGATGCCGCTTCTTCTTCTTCTTGTTTCAACTATAATTTTATTATCAGCTGGCGGCAGTGGTCTTGGTTAGGGCTTCCAATCCCAGAATACCGAGATCTCGGTATTGCGGGATTCCGCGTCATTTTCCAATCCCGCGTGATGCGGGATTACGGGCGCGGGATCCGCGGGATTTACGGGACTGAAAAAAAGCATGCATGCGACCTCTCGCGAGCGCGATCGCTCGGTGACTGACGGTCGGCAGTGTTGCAAACAACGCGGGGGCCGATGTCACCCGTTTTTCACAGTTTAAGTAGCCTAATATAGCCAAATTTCAGTCAGTGGTAGCCAAGTATGTAGCCTAAAATATCAGTAAAGTTTTTTATTCAGTATTTTTTACAGTTTTTTGTGAAGAAAAAACGGTGTAATTTAATTGATCTCATACTAATAGTAATACGTAAATAAATGTGGAGTTAGTTGATTAATTCATTGTTTTTTTTTTATGAATGAACGGTGTAATTTGATTGATCTCATACTAGTGGTAATACTTAAATAAGTGAAGAGTTAGTAGATTAATTAATTGTTTTTGTTTTGTGATAAATAAACGGTGTAATCTGATTGATCTCATACTAGTAGTAATACTTAAATAAATGTGGAGTTAGTTGAAAATTCATTGTTTTATTTGCCTTGTATGAATGTGAATATTTTCAATATGCGTGATCCCGCAAATACCGAGATCCCGCGGGATTGAAAATTCGTAGTCCCGCAAATACCGAGATTGAATTCAGGCTGCGGGATTGGAAGCCATAGTCCTGATTTTGACCGCAAATCAAAAGAGTAAAACATAATCTCTAATAATGAAACGAAAGTTGTCATGTAAACAAGTATAACAAAGAGTGAGATCCTCTTTGTTATACTCGTTTACATGACAACTTGCACTTGCACAGCTGATAGTGCAAAATAAATCTTACTATCAATGTCGGGAGTAACAAAATCTACAATATAATATTATGCCTACGCGGCTGCTTCAGTTTAAATTCGTTGCCGAGGAACTATATCCCTTATGACTCTAATAATAAGATGTATTATTTCACATTGTCAGAACAATTGAATAACCTGTGTGCTCGCTTTTGGTATGCTTAAGATGAAATAAACGTTGCCAACCTGTGTAGATTTCCTTTTCCCCTAATTCTATTTGTTGATGTGTTTTTACAACATCGAATGGAAGTGTTACGAATGCCGCAAGCTGAAACCAAATATTACGGAGTTTAGTATTCAATATATAATTATAAAAGTATTTAGTATTTATGCGTTATCTTATATGCTCACCCCACGTAAGAGATATAGCCACTACAGAACCTAGAAATCATATTCTATATTTAACGGTTATCTATCAATGAATTTGTCTTTGTCACTGGGAGGCATAATCATCTAAGCGTTATCTACCGGCGCGCAGCGCTATGATATATAGTGTTGTAAACTAAGCCAAACAAACATCAACCCTGCCTTAGGCAGAATAAAGTTGAAAATTAACAAAATTCCAATAGTCAAACATCGATAGTGATGCGATTTCAAAGTAATTTTGCACAAAACGTTTTGGGAACACTTTCATTGTGCGTACGGCTAAGGAGTGGAATTCCCTGCCAGAGTCTGTATTTCTTGATAGCTAGAAACTTGGGGTTTTTAAGTCCAGGGTGAATAGGTTACTTCTAGGCAAGCAAACTTCATCTTCAACCACATCATCGCTTACCACAGGTGAGATAGTGATCAAACGCGAGTTATCAAGAATTAAAAAAAAAACGATTATAAAAGCGGTAAACAGATATTTGTTTGGTAGTGTAAAACTCCATCGCTGGGAAAGGAGAAGTGTTTCTTCTGATTCTGAAACAATAATGATGGTAGTACAAGAACATAACTACCATATTAGGTCACTGAGTAAGTCCAGATGTGAAGTTATTGTTTCCATTTTCTGTAGAGAATGGGTACAGCAAATAACCAAAATTTAAATAGGATGGCTAATATTTTGTTAAACTTACGCTGCCTGCGACTGATCCGCAGAAGAAATTAAACAAAAACGTATTCTTTTCCGAGTCTGGTTTGTTAAATGCCCTCTTTGTTGTTTCAAATGTCGTCCAATATATACCTGGAGATAAAAAAGTATATATCTTAATAGTTATTAATAATACGTAAAATAATAAGAAGCTATTTTGCTAGTACATACTTTACTTCTACTTGAGAATCAACCTCAGATCTATATAAACGTCTAGCTGTAGCCCGCGAATATTTTTTTTTGGATTTTTCATACCTACATCCACTGCTTCAGCCCCCTTTTTTCCGGATATGAAAATCATCTAATGACTTCTCCCGCTCTGAGTGGACCGGAAGGGAGTGTCAGGCTTCTACTGACTAAAAACCCACCCTGTTCCTTCAACTGCCCTTACATTTCGGATTAAGGTTTTTTAAAAAGTATTATATTTTATACCCTGGGGTTTCTTTTATTACCATGGCAAATTTAATCGAAATCGGTTCAGCGATTTTACCATGAAAGTTTAACGGAAGCAAACAGACGTTCGTATTTATAATATCGTTATATGTTGGACATCCCACCCATACGCACCAAACGTTTCGGGAATACCTTCATTGTGCGTAGGGCTAAGGAGTGGAAATCCCTGCCGGAGTCTGTGTTTCCCGATAGCTATAACCTAGGAGTCTTTAAGTCAAGAGTGAATAGGTTACTTTTAGGTAAGCGTGCTCCATCTTCAACCACATCATCACTTACCATCAGGTGAGGTGGTGGTAAAACGCGAAACTATATTTAATAATAAAAAAAAAATTAGCAGAGATATACCTGTTCGTAATTCAATAATCAAATAAAGGAAATAAAACATCTGTTTTGTTATTTAATTACTTATTCATAAAAAAGGAGAACAACTTGCACGTGTTTCACGAAATTTGTATAAAACACATGTTTTAATGATATGCGGAATATAATAGTTACCTGAAAATGGTACATCTCTCAATAAAGTAGATCCCAAACCTCGAAACAGTCCTCTTATACCTTCGAATTTTAATACTTGGCGCAAAGCATCCGAGATTTCTGTAAACAATTATCATAAACTTAAGTACCTACTAAATTATAGTCTCTGTTAATATCTTGAACACTACTTATTTTTACTATATTACGATGCAATAAAGATATTTGATTAAAAATAAATTATTATATCTTTAAATAGATTATCTATTTAAAATACCTGTCTTATTTAATTGTAGATGGTTCAAAGGTTCTGATAAACAACCAAATCATGCTTGCTATCTCAACCTTTGAACTTATTAAAAACTAAAACAAAATATATATATTTTGGTACAGTTAGAGGACAAGGAGTGACTGTATGAATGTGGACTATAGCAAATATTATTATTTAAGCTTACAGCTTCTTAAAGAGATATCTGTATTAATACTAATATTATAAAACGGAAAAGTTTGTTTGTTTGTTTGAACGCGATTTTCTTCGAAATTGCTATTCCCATATGGATGAAATTTGGTATGGAAGTAGCTTGAAGGTTGAAGAAGGTAATACGTTACTTTTTACCCGACTGTAGAAAAGGAGGGTTATGCTTTTATCATAACTAAGTCCACAAGCGCCGTGCAACTGCTAGTAAGTTAATAACAGGCATTAGTAGCAGGGACTAACTGTGGAGACCAAAACCCAAAGAATTCCAGCATTATTACATTATTATTGATAATTTAATGCTGCTTAGTCAATAATAATGTAATATTAATGCATCAATGTACATTTCCAATAAATGTCCATTGTGTACTTCAGGATAAAAACCACATTTAAAAGGAAGTTGTTAATTGGTTTAATCCTATTCTACTAATTACAGCATAATATTAGAACAATGTTTTCCTATGCTTCCTATGAAGTACATTATTAAAATTAATTACCTATATTATTAACTATTTGCTGTACACATATGTTTTAAGAATGCAATGCAAATCAATTGAAATTCTTGCAAAACAGTAAGTCTCTCGTGAATTGGATAGAATGTATAAATATTATTTTTAAATATATGACAATGTTTGAGTGACTGTACCTCCATAAGTTAACTTTTTCGACTGCATCTTTGTTCTTATAAGTTCTAGGGGACTGACTATGGTTACTGCTAACATTCTTGCTGTGGCTCCCGATATCATTGGTATCCATAATGGTTGCGAGTCTGAAAAATTATAAGAATAATTTTAAATTAAGAAAATAATTTAATTTATGTTTTAGTTATAATTAGTATGTGGAATAAGATTTCATAGTAATATAAAAACTATTTACCAAAAAATTAAACCGACATATAAACCGAAAATAACTTTAATTTCGGCAGTCGGTGTCTTTAGGTTTTATTTTTGGTTTTGGCACTGACTTCCGAAATTAAAGTTATTTTTCACTTTGCAGTGTTTTTTGGGAGTTGGTTTAATTTTTTGGTAAAAAGTTTTTATTTCACTCTTTTTAGTTGATCTATTTTTAATTTACCTAGTTACAAGAGCCTAAATGTCAACTACTTATAACCTTTTACAAAATATTGCTTTTCCCAATGCTGGGCCGTTAATTGTTGAGGAGTTCTCCTGGTACTTCACCATCAGCTCTACATTACCATATGCATTGTGACGAGCATAAAGTGCTTAACATCCATATTCAAGTAATCGAATCGCAATCCACTCAATACTTATTATTGAGTAGTTTCGGCGGCCATCTGTGGTCTTCATCATCAGTTCCACTTCCTCAAATGGTACTTTTTGAGAGCAACTGCACAAGTTACTATGATAAATACCCAAAACGTCATAGGTGTGCCTATAATATTTGAAAAGTTCCCTCGATTTCTCCAGGATCCCATCATCAGATCCTGACGTTTATGAAAATGGGACCAATTTCGAAGTATACCCTGTCAATCAAAAAAAGTATTTTCTAAATCGGTTCAAACGTCTTCGAGTAATCGGTGATCATACATAAACAAAAAAATATATATATGCGTCGAATTGATAACCTCCTCTTTTTGTCGTCGGTTGAAAACTCTGCTGAGTAGTAAGAAAAATATGAATTGAAAAATCATCAGCTGCATAGCCTTTTCCCAAGTATGTTGGGGTCGTCTTCTAGTCTAATCACGATGCAACTGGGTATTTTACAGGAGTGACTGCCTATCTGACCGCCACAACCCTGTAGCTGGGTAACATCTCACAAATACCCCTTGGACAGACAAGTGACAGATTGTTTGGCATCTGATTACCCATAACGGCTGTCAAAGATATCAAAATGACAGCAGGTACCAATCGCTTAACGTGCTTTCCGAGGTATGGAGTATTACACCACCAACTTCCAAACTCTAAGCTACTACCACAGTCTAAAGATCATACAGTCGTCCGACGAAGACGTCTAGACAGGGCAATCGTGCGGGGTGTGAGGGGCGAGACGCGGGAATGCCGATCCCAAGCTGCGAACATAACTATGTTAGTAGCTTGGGAGACATCATTCGGGGCTAGCCCGTGTTTGTTTTTTAATTATTTATTTAAAATGGTGCATACGACGTGTGCTGTGAGAGATTGCAAGTCTTCATCTTGTTTAAATAAAGATCGCCGAACGGCGGACGGTAAAAAAATAATATCTAATAGGTACCTAATCGCACAGGGCCGTGAGGGTTTGGACATTTTATATATTTTTATACCTACTTATTGTGTGGTGTTCTATTTTTATTCAAAATGATAACGATACTTTCAAGCTTTATTCTAATACAGATGACGAAAAATAGTAATTTCAAATTGAAGATAGTGAACTTTTTTATTATTTAATAAAGGTGAATTTCGAGATGGTGTACGTATTTTTTAAAATAAAATATTGGTGTCAATTTAGAGTTTAATTGGGGTGTTTGTTATGAAAATGCCATCCTTTTTGAAATCCAAGATGGCGGACGTATTTTTTTTTTAATAATTTGATATGGGTGTCAAATTTGAGGTTAATTGGGGTGCTTGTTACTAAAATGCCATCTTTTTTGAAATCCAAGATGGCGGACGACATTTTTAGTAATAATTTGATATGGGTGTCAATTTAGAGGTTAATTGGGGTGCTTGTTACGAAAATGCCATCCTTTTTGAAATCCAAGATGGCGGACGTCATTTTTTTGTAATAATTTGATATGGGTGTCAATTTTGAGGTTAATTGGGGTGCTTGTTACGAAAATGCCATCGTTTTTGAAATCCAAGATGGCGGACGTCATTCTTTTTAATAATTTGATATGGGTGTCAATTTTGAGGTTGACTGGGGTGCTTGTTACGAAAATGCCATCCTTATTGAAATCCAAAATAGCGGACATCATTTTTTTATAATTTATTTATTTAAAAAATCTTCACTTAATCAAAGTTACAGTACAGTAAGTGTCACAGTACCTAATTATCACGTGCATCAGTTCAAATTTTAAATCTCTTTGTATACGCCTCATCTGCATTTTTATGTTCACCCTCAACTCCTAAATAATATGTTCAGTAAAGAGCAGGTTAAAATTGTTTTCATTATTATATTAAGTAATAATATTACTAACGATGTCGATCTGCAATAAAAAAAAAATTTCATAAATATTGTTTACTTGTGACAACCCTGGCCCCTGCGAGACTGTCTAGACGTTGTCGGCATTTTCCACAAGATCAAAGGCGTCAACCTACTGTACGATCTTTATACTGTGCTACTACTGAGAAGTTTCTTATAGATAAACATAATACTTCTCTTTGCCTGACCCGGGAATGGAACCGGAGATCGCATGCTCAGCAATCACCCTTGCGACCAATAGACCAACAAGGTAGGCAAAACGAATAAAAAAAAATTAAAAAAAAATATTTCATATCAGCCAATAGCAAGTTGCAAAATTATCTAGATAAAGTAGATACATAGTTAGACATACTGACATAAAAGTTCAAATAATAATATTATTGTAGAATATGAAAAACAAGTGATGTTGTTTTGCTAATATTTTGTGTGCCAATATAACAACTATTCTTATCAGCTTACCAGTGTCATAGTTAACAGAGTAACACCAGAAATGTGATAAATCGAAAAATATTTTCGAAAATTGTAATCTTTATTTAAAAATTTTGTAGTAGAGTTTGAAAATTTTTTTTTTTGGTATTTTCCCTTAACAGTGGATAAAAAGGCTTATCCAAATTAAATAGTGTAAATTCCCAAATCATACATAAAAACAGTGATTTATATGTTTGTTTCAGCTATAACCTTGAAGTCAAGGTGAGGAAACTACAAGTTGATACAATGTGTATGTATTATGGAGGTGGCAATACATAAGATAGTAAAATATATGTATTCATTATGAACAATCATTCACAGAAGAGGCATCTGACATATAAAATGCGTGATGATTGACAGACGAAAAATTGTTTATGTGTTTATAAGAGGTTATCACCAGAAGCACTTTTCTATGTGTGTTTTTTAATTAAGTTCTGTCACAAATAGAGAGTTGTATGAGTACTATAGACAACTTATTTATACTTGAAACAAAAAATTATATCCCATTATCTATCTCACTGGAGCCCTACATTCCAGTGAGATAGATAATGGGACATATTTTTTTTAAATTTGGTCATTCATGTCCTACTGCTGGGTGAAAGCCTCCCACAAATCCTTCCTAATTCTCTATTCAACCACCACTTTAAAGTATATAATTTTGGTATATAATACTTACTGTTTAGCATCAAGTTATTATATTTTGTTTTAATCCTATATCTCAGTTGCTCGTATGACACAAAATAAATTACTGTACATGGAAGTGCTAGAACTAGAGTAGGACTTAGACCTGACCATAGTGCAGGAACTCCTTCTATTTTGGCTATTTTATAAAATGCGTCCTGAAAGCATATAAAAATATTGTAAGTAATTAAATATAGTTGCACTATGACAAGGATTTACATTGATAATGGATATACCCTGTTTTAGAACATAGATGAGATATATTAGAGGGTACACATGGGTCTACTTCCCAATGCTGCTATACATATAGAATATCCCTTACCCACACAGTTCGTGTTAGAAAAGATACAATGTAAAGCTACAAAGTAGGCCAATAAAAAAAAACAGTGTTACACTACCATCGTTCCGCTGAAATGAACACGTCTGGGCAACCACGGCGACTCTCCGCAAGGGCATATATGTTCCATAAGACCATTGCAATATAAGTAACATTTATTTGAGAGCAGCGCCTTCTGTTGCGCTTGCAGCCTTATTTTAACCACATCAAGTGGTGTCACTAAAACATAGGAAAGAAAAGTTATATCATAAGAAACTCTATAAATATTTTTTAGGCAAAAAGAGATGGAAGACTTACTAAATAGCGAGGTTATAAGGGCACCGGAACATGCCGATGCCATTTGCTGAAATGGAGTGATTCGGAACTGAGGATCATCTTCTCGAATCATGGCATCGGTTTTTATCACAATCAATTATAAAATTGTTCTTTAGTGAAACTCATTCGGATCTTAGCCGTATATTTACTATTTACCGTGTTTTTCCAATTTCCAATTCTTCAATCCGATCTGTCTGTCATTGTCAATGTCATCCTGTCATCAACATTAGACATGAGTGTTGAATCAATTAACTGCTTTTTTTAACGACTTTTCATGCATCAACGGGTTAACTGTTATTCATCAATGAAACAACAGGTTGAAAATATTAGCTGTTAATTTTGGTCAACGCGCTCAACGTTTTTACACATTATTCGTTTCCGAAACAGGTTGAAAACGTTAGCTGTTAATTTTCGTCAACGCGCTCAACATCTTTACACATTATTCGTTTCCGAAACAGGTTGAAAACATTAGCTGTTAATTTTCGTCAACGCGCTTAACATCTTTACACATTATTCATTTCCGAAACAGGTTGAAAATGTTAGCTGTTAATTTTCGCCAACGTGCTCAACAATACTCAACATCTTTACACATTATTCATTTCTGAAAACAGGTTGAAAATGTTAACTGTTAATTTTCGTCAATGCGCTCAACGTTTTTGCACATTATTCATTTTTCAGGTTGAAAATATTAGCTGTTGTTTTTTAATTATTTTCCCAATTATTATTATTTTTTTATTTTCGTCAAATTAAATTTAAACGCAGACAAAGGCCGATTTTCGACATTTAAATAGACCAAAATAAAAAGAATAGAGAATAGGAAGAATAGGAATTGGGGAAAATTAAAAAAAAAACAATTAAATAAAAAAACATGTGGGTAATTTACAAGTGGTAGAAGTGAAACCTTCGAAAATTTACGAAATTTCAAAGGTATACGTTTGCCCATATAAAATTTCTACGATATAAGAAACAAACACTGTATAATGCTTCCTATCTCATTTTCTCCCACGTTAAATCTTATGAATTTATGTGTCTGTCTCTTTTTACTGTCGCTTTTTCGTTTCATAAACTTTCAAATCACAACGCATCGTTGTCATTATAATTCTTAATTCTTATGAAATCAATAAATTTAGCAAATTTGAAATTTTTGTACTTTAACAGATAATAAATAATAATAAAATGCCACAACTTTCACACAACGCCATGTAGTCCCAAACTAAGCAGAGCTTGTGGTATGAGTACTAGATAACTGATAAACATACATATATGTTTCTAAATACATACATGTTATAGATAAATTACACCCAGACAAAGAACAAATGATCGTGATAATCACACAAACATTTGTCCTGGGTGGGAATCGAACCCAGGACCTTGCGCAGAGCAGTCAGGGCCACTGACCACTACACCAACAGGCCTGTCAGATTTTTCAACCTGTTAAATTACATAAATAAAAAATCTGTAAATTTTAATGCCTAGTCGAAACTGTTGACATACATTGAAGCTATACGCTAACGATTAAAATTTTAAAACCTGTTAATAAATTAAAAGTTTTTTCAACCTGTTGACCACAGAAGATTAACAGTTAAATTACATTAATCAAAAATCCTTCAATGACACATGTTACCAGGTTATAAAAATACTATTTAATAAATCAATACTGTTTTTAGTTCATTATAATCGACTAATTGTCTCTAAACAAGAAAATAGTAATACATTGACTTTCAAAATAGAAAAAGTAGGCACTTCAGAATTAAGTATTGTAGTTCAGTAGCATCTTTTAAACCATATATTTTATGTCAAAATATGGAATTATATTTTGTAACGAAAAATGTAAGAATAAAACAAAAATACATTTCTAATATCTACCAAATCGACTTAACAATGGACCAAGGTAGAAGATCCTTGCAATGGACTTAACAAGCATTTTTAGTTGACAGTTCTTTGAGTTGTTTTGACGTATAGAGCACATACCCAGTGTTGTCAACATAGTGGATTTTCCAGTAAATCTGGTGGTTTCAATCCTCCATTTGGTGGTAAAATATTGCTTTTAGTGGCTAGTGGGTTTTTCTAGCAGTATGTTTTCTAGACAATTACTTTATATAGAATTATACAAAACCATCAATGATGGATAGAAACCGTTAAAATAGTTCAAGGATGCCACACAAGATGGTCGTCAATAGAGTCTGCTGTATCGAGAATTATAAACACGAAACAGCTAGTGTCACACGGCTGAATTATAGCAATCTATGTATGTGAACGAGATGAATTACGCATATGTTTAATTTTAAATCCAATATTAACTGAAATAAACAGAGTCAGTAAAATGTTCGAGTCGAAAAAATTGTAAGGAAGTACTTGCACAAGGAGAAGCGCTGTTTAAGGAATTGGTGACTTTTCTGATTTAATACTGCCTCATGTTTATGCTGATGTTGATAGACTATTTAGCACTATGATTATGAATATAATAAAAACCAAGCAGAAGAAAAGAATGAAAATACATTTTTTAACTGCTATATTGAATACGCTGTGGTTTGGGATTATAAGGAAAATGCTGCAATGATTATAAAATTCCAGTAGCCGTTGTAAAACAAATCGGTACCAAAGAGTCTTATCAAACTGGAATCCAAGATTATGGTACATACCAAAATCATTCCTCTGAAGAAGACGATTTAATTTAGAATAAGTAGTTGTTATTGAACAAATTTTATGTCGATTAACCTATAGATGGTAGGTATGGTGATTTACTGAATCTTGATTTTTGTAATGTAATAATAAACAAAAACTAATAACATAATATCTATTTGTTTTCTTTCATAAAGCCGATTTTTTTGTAGAAAATTTAGTGAGTATTTTCTGATGGTTTTTAAAGTGGAAAGCTAATTAAACTGTTGGCAACACTGTCCATATCTAGTTTACCTAGTAGGGATGTTTATTTAAAATAAATATCGATATTTTTTTTAATATAATATATCGTAGCGTTATATCAATGTTCTGCGATATATTGAAGAATTTTATCTATATTTTCGATATATCGGTAGTAATTTGATTGGTTTTAACTAGTCTATAATATTAAATATTCAATTAAGTTAATATGAGTAAAACAGTTACAGAGAAATTCCGGTACTTTTTCTCTAGACCTTGCAGAAACAAAATTTTATTTAATTTTTTGGCTTGCAGTCTGCTTCTCTTGCTGAATTAGAACCTGTGCGGCTTTTGAAGTCTCAGGTAGAACAGAGCTCGCCACTATTGTTAAATATTTAAATGCTACACATCGTATAATATAGGGAACTGTACTTACTCTGTAATCTACAGACATTTCTGTTGGGTTTTCATAGTATTTCGTGCATATGCATAGATTCAATCTATAATACAGGTCAATGATTTTGTGTCCTCGCGTTTCGTAACTGAAACAACTAGTTTTTCAACAGTTCGTGGGTTTTAGTTTTACTCAAAACGCCACCCGTAAATAAAAAAAAAAGAAGAAAATAAGGACATGAATGAGCTTTTAATTGCTTACGATATTTTTGATATACCGAATAAAATATATCGGTTTTATATATAGATACTAGATGGTTCGATAATATCTAATTGATGTGATATATCGCGTACATAATATCGATATTTTATGAAATAGTAATAATATCGATACATATCGTGCAGACGTGCACCTGCCTAGTTCCTTCAGTCAATTTCACTGCCACATGGATGGAGGGCGTTACTGAAATTATTTAGTTCATTTTTTATTATTCGGTAATAAAACTCTACACGAAAGCGGCGCTCTTTCTTGAGGGTTTCAGTTGTGTAGATGAAAAATACTTTTTGAAATGTTTACCACAGCGTCTAAATCTCTGTTGTGAGTACCTTTTCATTTATCTTTGGAGTTTTCGTAGTTTACATAACGTGACAGCTGTTTTTTATATCGGATCTATAAACAAATTGTGAGCTACATAGTAATGGGACGGTCGCACACTGATCGTTGATGAAAACTTAAGAATATTAAATTATAATGGCTATGGGAAACAATGCTGACTTGCTGAGTGTTGTTCAGGTGCAATGATTTTTGCTTTCGTTGTCCGGTTCTAGTGTTTGATAAATTCTATGCTGAATAGGGAAGCAACTATATCGGCGCTGTGCTTTTCACAGTCTCGTGTGTATTCTGGCATCTTTCTCTAAAAATTAAATATTTAGTCAACTGATTGTCACTGATTTTTGAAAGAACTTGGGTGGTCAAAATAAATACCTCGTAAATTTTTTGATTTTCAAATAATTACTGAATTTAAATGGTTTTGTTTCCAATTCACAATATTTTTTAAATGTACATTTTGAAATAATGGTCACTTATGCTTTTTTATTATTTACAAACAAATGTTTTGTATAAAGCAATAATTGTTACATTGCTTGAATGGATCATTTCCATTTTGCGGCAGAATTATTTTTATATAATCATAAGTCTAAAATATATTAATCATAATTCAGTGATTTCCATCACCAGATTTAAATAGTGTTGCCATTGACATTGTAAAATATGTATATGAGTGCCACCTTATCTGAAGTATTTTGCGTCATTTCATATCTGATTCTTTTGTTAACATTTTGATTAGAACTCATTTATTAATTGTTATCAGTTTAAACATCCCACTAAATTCTGAATAAAATAATCATTGTAAACTTTATTAATAAGTAGGTAATTAAGTCTGAAAGATTGTTTGAAAATCTGTAGTACCCCAGTTTACATTAAAATTTGTAATATTTTGAAGTGCCTTCAAATAATTACTTTAAACTTGGTGTTAAAATAAGGGGCTTGCTTTATTTAATAAATATATAGCTTGATATTAGATTATTCTAGTTCCTGATATTGCCAAAACATCTTACTGAAATTTTCTTATTCAATGGGATGCTGTACAAAGGCTTATTTAGTAAAGTTACGAGCTGGGGTTTGGGATAGAATAATTAACGCCAATTAAACTAAAATTAACACTTTAATTAATTAAACACAAAATAAAAAATTAACACAAATATTAGCACCACAACACTTGTCACTTCACACTTAAATCACACTAAAATTCACTAGTAAAGCTTCAATTGTATCGCATATTCGCCTCGTAATAAGACTGACTCTCTGCGCCCCTTTGCGATATATTTGTACCCCGGTCTATGAGCTCTAGAACATTCTTATAAAATCGACTCACTCTTTATACTGCGTCAGAATATTCCAGAGCTACTTGAGATACACAGTACCGCTATTCGCCGCTAGATGGCGTTAGTGTCTCGACTAGATATACTTAGTACTGCTATTCGCCGCTAGATGGCGTTAGTGTCTCGAACATTCTAGATTTCTGTCGAAGTTCCTCGACATACTTCGCTAAACGATTGGCGTAACAGTAATTTGTGGTGTACAAAGCGGATTTAAATACAATAGACCAAATATGGAAATATTTATTTGCAAAACACATATAACAGGATAACTAGCATACACATACATACATTGCATACTTAGAAAGGCCATGGTAGAGTGAACGAAGTTGACCTTAAATCTCGTTTCCCAATGGGGCGATGAGTCTGGTCAAATTCAATGGTTTAAATCACAGGCTTGTCTTTTCTCCACTAAAAGGAGCCAATTTGAATGGTAAAAGTAGGGGACTTTCGGAGGTGCATCTGTACCTATTACCAACTTTTACTACCGACAATTATTAGCCTGTAGCTCTTGGGCATGGAGTTGACATCTGACCTCAGTTTCGGCTCAACCTTGTGAGTCTAAAGCTGAGATTGCAGCCAAAAAGCTGGGCATCCTACAGAAAGTTAGGTGATACTTCACACCTGACAGCTTTTGAATTTAGGTATAAGCACAGGTCTGTTCCTGTATGGAGTATTGCAGTCACTTGTGGGATGACTCAGCAAAATACCAGCTAGCTGCACTTGACTTGATCGAATGCAGAGCTAAAAGAGAAGAAGTTCTGAAGGAGACAAGGTTCTGGCAGGCAAGCTTCACAGCCTGCAGGCTTACCGGCGAAATGTTGCTTGCCTGTCTATCTCCTACAGATTATACTTCAGAGAGTGTGCGCGGAAGCTACATGACCTAATCCCTTCATCCCCCTTTTACTACTGGTCTGCCAGACGTACCGCAGGATACCATCCACACTTGATCAATATACCGTCTTGTACTAAGAGCTTTTCCACAACATTTATTATGCGCACAGCCAATGTTCACAATTAACTAAACCTCACAAAAATAAAAACACAATTAAAGCATGAGTGAATAGACATTTTCTGGGCTCGCTCGTTTGATCGTAGATCTCATCTTACACTTACCATCAGGTGTGATCGAGGTCAAGAATGGGCTCATTAATAATAAAAAATTTAAAAAAAAATTCTATAAGTAATATTTGTTTGGAAAAAATATATATAAATTGGTTTGCTCAAATAAGTTTGCAGCACTGAAATTAATTTACACAATAAACTTTATTGTACAAATTGAAATTCTACTGTACAAAATCATGAAAATATTTGTCCACTAATTGTCCTATTAGTCCTAACAGTTACAAAAATACATTTTCTATTTAATGCGTGCATTTATTATTTTAAATTCTTTGACAATAAAAATTACAAGTGTATTTTCTATTATTAGTCTGCCCCATTATATTGAGAGTTGGCAAATGCGTTGTGCCTCAAAATACTGTGAGTAGAATGCCAGAATAACAAAATATTTCTCACTAACACTTCTATGTTCATATTTACCAACAATACTTAATTCTTTATCAGTGTTATGTCTTGATTGATTACATTTACACTAACTCCTCTGGTCATAATCACTTTACATATTGGTTACTAGACATAGGTTTTACCATTTATTCTTCTATTAGATAAGTCTTTTAAGCACTCTTGATTTTGTGTTTTAATAGTTTGGACTCTATTCGATTGGTGATATAATAGCAAATAACAAAAATATTAATTATGCAAAAGTTAACCCTAAAATATACACAAACATAAATTTAATATTATAACAATGGAATTTACAAAAAAATATTAACGAATTTAAAGAAATATATCTGTCTCTCTCACAAAAACTTTTTCTACAGCAGCTGTGAGTGTGAGTATTAAAATAGACATTGTCTTAAAAGTCTGTGTTGGACTTCTTGTTCTAATTATCAACTTTAAAAATTTATAATTTAGACAGTGATGGATTGCTCACTAGACCTAATATGTTATTTACTAAGCAAATAAATAATAACATGCATACTCCATATTAGTTAGACGCGAGTTATGAAAACAGGAAGCTATATTTTTGTATTCAGCAAGAAAAACAAGGGACTCATATCTTTTTTGCTCTATGTCAATTGTTTGTATCATTCTCATACGTTACGTCGCTGTGGGCGTGGTAATTACGTAAATTACCTCACACTAGGATAATTTTAACTGAATAGATCTATGCCAACAGTGACTATGTCCTATAGAGTTGTCGTAGGTGTGTTTTATCCATTTGTATGGCCGGGACATTTAATAGAGGATGCATTTTTCGCATCCTTGCACACTCGTAATTCGCCATCAATCTCTCGGCACGGTTTATGTGCGTAGACCCGTTGCTCTCGCAGTTATAGATATTAATTGTGTTCATGATCTCATTTCAGGTGTTCACATGGCTAAACAGCTTGTTACTCTCGTCTCACTATCTTTTAATGCTGTCACAAGCTTTCTTTATCTCATTTAAGTACTTATTATCAAATATCATAAGATTTGATACTAAATAATTAAATTGAAACCAATAACAATAAACACTTTTTACCAAAAAATTAAACCGAATCCCAAAAAACACTGCAAAGTGAAAAATAAGTTTTGTATTTTCGTTTTTGGCACCTACTTCCGAAATTAAAGTTATTTTTCACTTTGCAGTGATTTTTGAGAGTCGGTTTAATTTTTTGGTAAAAAGTTTTTATTTCACTCTTTTTAGTTGGTCGATTTTTAATTTACCTAGTTACAAGAGCCTAAATGTCAACTACTTATGATAATTTACAAAATATTGCTTTTTCCAATGTACGGCCGTTAATTGTTGAGGAGTTCTCCTGGTACTTCACCATCAGCTTCACTTCACCATATGCATTGTGACGAGTATATTGTGCTTAATAACCACATTCAAGTAATCGAAGCGGAACACATGAAATACTTATTATTCCTACTTATATATTGAGTAGTTCCAGTGGCCAGTAGTTCATGTGATCTTCATCATCAGGTCCACTTCACAAATGGTGCTTTTCGAATGCAACTACACAAGTTACTCTAAAAAATACTCAAATCACTATAGGTGTGCCTATAACATTTGAAGAGTTCCCTCGATTTCTCCAGGATCCCATCATCAGATCCTGACTTGGTGACAATGGGACCAATTTCGAAGTATACTCTTTCAAACAAAAAAAAAGAATTTTCCAAATCGGTTCAACCGTCTTCGAGTAATCGGTGATCAACTGATCATACATAAAAAAAAAAAACAAAAAAAAATATACGCGTCGAATTGATAATCTCCTCCTTTTTTGTCGTCGGTTGAAAATGTAGCTCCTTATTCTTATTCGTCCAACTAATTTCGAAGAACTTGATAAGTGAACGATCTGATCTCGATAACAAGTTATATTTGCACCGTCTTGTACTATGCTTGTTCTATGCGACTTTACATATTAATGTAATCGCGTAGTTAGATTTCTGATATTCCTTCTTGATGTGTTATCTCAAATTAGATTTAGCTTCGAACATTCAATTGTATACTCTTCAAATAATGTACGTTTTGTACCTTCAAGCCATCCAGCCAACAACATTCTGCCTTGCCTCTTTGGCTTCCAGTCTGACCGGCAAAAATACTACATTATTAATGTATTTTTCTCTGCGGCAATGTCAAGGCTGGGACAGCATCGCGGCCAACGCCCCTCCCAAACCCGTTACGATCTACCAGCCAATTATATAACGCGATCGTCATAAAAACTAGTTAGGTACGGAAAGAGCTAATAATTAATGTTACAATTTGCAATGTATTTAAAAATGTTATTGTAAACTTGAACACCGATGCTGACATTGAATAGATTCCTACCTTGAGTATCGATTACTATTGTTGTATGTTGATATCTAAAGTTTAACGATGTATTATCGATGTTACGGTTCGTATTTTATAAAGCCGTTATCGTTTCGCAGCGAGATTTGAGCGTGTCGACGAGTGTACCTACACGTTATTTATTCGCTTACAGCCATGATATTATGATGACTAACACTTGAAAACCGTCTATCTCCCATGGTGTGTAATCTCGGAATACTAGATATCTAGGGTTTGTTAAATATCATTTCGTTTCTTCTTTCTTTTCAAAGGAGTATCATCAATATTTTCAGCGCAGCGCGAGATAGCTTCTATTAATTCAAACTATGCAATGAATGGCTGCCAAAAAACGTCAGTTTATTATTAATCTGACGACATATTTGAGCAGCAGGATCGTTCAGAAACTTTTCTAGGCGCCCAATGCATTACCGAAATACCTGGCCCATGTCGTCTAGGCATATCTGAGGTCATGAACCTTACATTTTGGTCGCAGATTCAGATTTTTGTTGGCACGTTAACACTGTGACTATATTACAAAATCTGGCACGAGTAACATTTAAATCTTCGCCTACACTACAATTGAATCGAAATTAATACAATGTTGATCTTGATACAAAAAATATAAAATTATTGAAGCTTTCTTTAAAAAAAACAAATGAATCTAAAGTATCTTACTTCTTACGCTGTTGTGGTTTTTATATCTCCGTATCGATACGACCTCACGGGCTATTTCATAACTTTCACATATGATTGCAGATAAGCGTAATCCACATTTTCCGACTGAAATCGCCAACAAGAGTTTTTTTCTTTTTTGTTTGAGCGTCAGCCTAATCTCAAATGACGTAGCTGATCGACAATCAGTGTCAACTGTCACCGTTATCGTCAGTCTAAAGATTTAAGCTTCTATTGTTTCCTATGATAGTAGCACGAGCCTTGAACGTGAATCTATTTGGACCGTGAAGGAGAAAAGTCGCATCAGTCAGTACAGTACAACTTCCTGGCATCGTTTTCTGTTCGTCCTTTGTTGGTCCTTTTTGCTTAGTTCCTTTATCGATTAAGTTTCGAGTAACTAATTTAAAACATCGCGTTTGCTTTTCGGATTTAGTTACTAGTGACCAAAAAAGACATGCGCAGTACAATTTAGAATTCAGTTTGTATTCATCATTCCATTGGGTTTATCGTTATTCCACTATTTGGAATTTAGATTTATAATTGCTTATAACATGATTCTTTTTATAATCGACTTTAAAAAAGGAAAAAAAATGTGTTCGTTGTGTTATACAAATATCTATTTCCACATTGTATATGTTTGTCCTATTGTCTTTGAATCACCATTCCCTAGGACACGAGGGCGTGTTTTTAATTTTTATTTTATGTGAGATTATGCGAGTACTGCGAAATTATCGAAATCAAGCTTTTCAGGCATAGTTGGTGCCTTCCACACAGAAGTATGCAATATATATTACAAATAATCACAATTCACACTTCAAAAGATTTCGTTTATCTGTACTCTGGACGACTTTAAAATGGATCGTTATCCGTCTCTTTAAGTGCCATGAAATGGAATTGCGTCTTATTGCGGTGTCTTTAGTCTTTACTTTCAATTTACTAAATTGACAAATATTGGTTTATACTACTTGTTTTTGGACTAGTTACCACAAGGTCGATCAGGATGCTCTCCAAGTTTGCACTTTTCATTAGTGAAGACACAAATCTTTACAATGACGAACGTGACAAATGACGATGAAGAATAACAGATGTTTGATAGTTTGGCATATTCTCGGAAACGTGTGCTTAGTCAGTCAAAAATGTTATACGTATATGATGAAATAATTTTGTACACGGATGAAAAAAATGTGAGAAAATTTAGAGTATGAATGAAGCATGTTACGCCGACTGATGATGTGAAATTAAGGTTTTTGCCATAACAAATTCGATAACTGGGAAGTGCTCATTACTTGCAGAACAGATAGTCGATGGGGCAAATTTACTGGAGTGGTAAACGCGCACCGCATAGCGCAGCGCATAGCCTGGTTAAGGTCGCGGGAATCCACTGGATTCAAGACACACAACACCGGTAGAAGGGGTGACTCTGGAGAGACATACGTCCTGCAGTGGACGTGTTTCGGTTGAAATGATGATGATATTAAATTTGATATCGATTATTATATCACTACAAAGGACCTTGAGGAATCCGATATGAATTTCATCTGATATACCTGCTAAATCCCTCTCCACGTTTACGTCACGGAAATCTCCGTTATTGACCGCCTGAGTTTAATGTTCTTATATTCAATGCTCACAGTTTAGCGGGGTCAGTGAGTCACCGTTTTCATCGGAAGTTTGATGTAATACGAAATCGCTCAGTGCTATACTTGCTACATATCGTGAGAAACATAATTCCATGATTTATGCTTGTGTATTTCTTTGTAGCTACTCAAACAACAGCTTGACGGCTCGGAGTCACTCTAACTTCCAAGTGTTGCTCTCGATTCAACTTAGATGAGATTTCAACGATTCGTGCTTGAGCAGATTCCTAAGTGCTATGTAACTAACTTCGGAAATACAATGATATATTCTGATCGTGACTTGTGTCGAACTGTCGATTGACTGTAAATAGTCATAATTATGTTTTATGTTTGGTAATAAAATTTGAATCATGTGACAACGGAACAGTTATTGTTTACGCCACTTTGGTGTATTAGCTTTGACAATACATAATAAATAATAATACATAGCCGTGATTGATGAGGATATTTGAAATGAACAACTAATGACTTACTGACTTAAAGTTGTCAGTGAGACGTTTAGACTAGGTCGTAAAGGTGTTTGTTGTCCTTTTCGTATATGGGTCATGAACTCATGAGATCAAGGGCATTTGCTCGATTAAGATGTATGGCAACCAAAATGTTATGACAATATGGTATATAATATAATATAAGGCAAAATATATTCGAACAAATAGTACAGTAATGCGGAATCAAAGACTCAGTTATTTTACCTAACCAAAACATGACAGTGAATAAATGACTATAGTATCTACCCACATAATATCCGATTCATAGACTATAGGTTGGTCGTCTATGTTTAGGAAAACCGCATTTGTAAAGTGCAGTATTACGAAGTAGTCGATGCATACACTTTTATTATATGTATGGAGTTATTGTGTAACACGTTGCGTAACCTCGAACTGCGGTTATATGACGCATTCGTGAATATGTGCAAACGCCGGGAATTCTTGTATGATGTAGGAAAATGAGCGAATTCAAACGTAATTTGGGAAATACGAGTTTAGTTTATGTTGTAAATAAGCTCACGGCTTTGGGAAATTGCTTGAGTTAAATTTTCGCTTATTTATACTAATATTATAAAACTGAATAGCCTCTTTGTTTAAGCAACTAATTTCGAAACTAAAGGGTAGATTTGGATGAAATTTGGTTGAAGTAGCTAGTACGCTTCCGACCGCGTAATTTTCATAAACAAAGATACTAAGTTTATTCTTTACGTAGATTAGGACTTAACAACTAAAAAGGGAGAGATTATCGCTAAAAGCAATCTTTTACAGACAACCTTTGGATGGATTTGGTTGGAGCTCTATCTAAAATACAATATCTAAATATATAGATCGGTCACAGACCAGTCCCACAGTGTCAGTTTATCAAGCAAAACTTAGTAAAAGGGTCAGAATTTGTATTTATCAAAATTTGTAATTAATTGTTGTTGAAACAGGTGTTTTAATTGAACATTGATCTTTTCGGAATTGTAAATTGAAAGCTGTTGATCGTGTACTACATTTTTCCCGTTTCCCGTTCAATAATCGGTGCCTATAATTATGACACTCTACGATAATGTAGCTTTTATCAATGAATCGGATAAAAAAAAACGATGGTTTCATTATTATACACATTGTTCGCCTTTTTTCAGTTTTGCTGGGCATCTCTCGTTCAAACTTAAATTCCTACGCCCTCGTAGGAATTTACCTATTTATTATATTATTTATTTATTTACCTATGACCGAAAAAAAAGCGAACCATTCACCATCCATATTAGTTCAATGTACAATGTTGATGTGTCATTCTTGTTTCAGATGTTACTCCCCCGCTATAGGCCCACACAGGGCTCTAGCGGCAATCTTTGCGAGGAGCCCATCCTTAGTAACAGTGCCGGCACAAAGCCGGGACTACCATGAAGTCACCGGCAACATAATCTGTCCCAATGTTGTAAGAGGCATCGACCACTTGAGAGATCCTCGTCTCAATAAGGTAAGAATAAGAAATGTATGATCGACAGCTTGCAGCAGTTGCAGTATATTTAAATCAATAGAGCCGCATTTTAAGACGTTTATTATTTATTTTATTAGCACTATGCAAAGGTTCTGAAACATCCATATTAAAATGCGAAAGGGTGTTTGTTTGTTTGCCCTTCTTTCAAGTCAAAACAGCAACAGATCGATATGATTTTCGGTGCGGAGATACCTAGTGAAAGGGCTGGAGTGTGACATAGACTACTTTTTTCGCTGAAAAAATCTTCTTGCACGAACGTAGTATCGGATTCGGATGCAACTTTATCCGCCTTTTCTTCTTCGAGTCGATGGTAAATCATTGTTTAAAATATTTTGCGTCCAGTAGGTAGCCACGTTAGGCCGTGCGCGCACTGCGTTGCGTTTTGGAAACGCAAAATCTGTGAAGTATGGAGTGTCATAGAACTGCGGTGGAATAAACGCGTGCGGTAGAGTCACCGGTGGCCCCGGTCTTTCTACCGGTGCGGTAGAACTACCGCAATTGCGGCCACCGCAAGGCAGTGCGCGCACGGCCTTAGTCGCGACCTCAGTGGCGTTTATCAGGTCTTTAAAGGAATTTTGGACACTCCAGCAGATGGGACATGGTTTGCTCAGGAGCACCGCATTGGCACTGGATGTTACTGTGGTTTATGATACCCCATTTCGCTAAGTGCCTCTCAACTTGGTTGATTGCTACAAACTGGCCACTGCAGGTTTCGGTCGGGTGGCAGATGATCTTGGGGCTGAACAAAGTTAAGCGGTGGCGGAAGCATTTTTCCCCACAACTCTTTCCTTGCTGATTGAGTTGACTTTTTTCACTTAGCTCTTTTTAATAGTCTTTCTTCTTTTGAATTGAAACCTGCCGCAATCAAATTGAATATCGCACGCTATTGGTTTTCGGTCATTTATTTTAAGTAAGTACATAGATAGAATATAGGTATTTTATGGTACACCAAAATAAACTTTGCCACTTACTAGTGGACTAATAGATATTAAAACAAATCGTTCGTCTACTGTTGGAGACGCTGAATCAATATATCTATGCATAATTACATACCTAGTGTCTGTGATTTCAAAACAGCTGTGTTTTCTCAAGTGCTTATAGTAATTATAATAATAAATATAATATAATATTCCATAACTTTCACATAACGCCATCTAGTCCCAAACTAAGCAGAGCTTGTGCTATGAGTACTAGACAACTGATAAATATACATATATATTTCTAAAACATACATATCTATACTAATATTATAAAGCGGAAAAGTTTGTTTGTTTGTTTGTTTGTTTGTTTGTTTGTTTGTTTGTTTGTTTGCTTGAACGCGCTAATCTTCGAAAGTACTGGGTGGATTTGGATGCAATTTGGTACGGAAGTAGCTTGAAGCTTGAGGAAGGTTATAGGCTACTTTTTACGCGACTGCAAAAAAGGAGAGTTATGTTTTTACCGTGATAGAATCCACGGGAACGAAGCCCCGCGTGAGTACTAGTTATAGATAAATTACACCCAGACAAAGAACAAATGATCGTGCTCATCACACAAACATTTGTCCTGGGTGGGAATCGAACCCACGACCTTGCGCATAGCAGTCAGGGCACGATACTAAAATACGGGAAAATCCTCACAGGCGAATGAAGTCGCGGGCACTGCTAGTTTATACTATGACTAGATCAATCTATAATATTTGTAACGTCTATTTTGCTTTTCAATTAGTTTCCCTTGGTTTTCTTTACAGTTGTTATTGAACTATTGAGCTAAATGTAAGGAAAACGACTGACATTGACGTGAGCACAATGGCATACTAGCATTGAAATTGGCTTTGTTTTAAAACAGATTTGAATACAGTAAAAATCTAGTGGTGTGTAAACATTTTGATCGGAACTTAGTTTTCGTTTTTGGTCTGCAAATATATTCATACCTATGTCTGGCACATACAATGGCCTCGAATGGATTGTTTCCTTGAACTTAAAACTACTTAAACTGTAATTCCTAACTGATTTTTGTGAAGTACCTATTTCTCTATCTAGGGTAAAGTAAAATGACATGCGGAGAGAAGAGTGGTTTTTGAATGATTTGTAAAACTATTAAAAAATCTTTAAAAAATATAATGATTTATGTGATATGCATACATAATTATGCATTTTATATGTGATATACATACATATGCATTTTCTATGTGATATGCATTTTCATTTTATGTTTTGCTACCTGTCGTTAATTTGGGGAAAAAACCAAAATTCATTAAAGTCGGTTAAAGGGCTTAGATTTCACATACAAATTTCATCCTCTATATCAACATTTAGGGGTTGACTTTTGAAAAAAAAGTGTAACCTGTGTTTGACCCGGTGTCTTAAACTATTTTCATTCCACATCCAAATCGGTGCTGTGGTTTAGCCGTGAAAGTATAACAGACAGACAGAGACTTCAGCATTTATAAATATTATTATGGGTATCTTTGTTTTAGAGAAGTAGTCTCTTGTTTAATGTCTAATATTTTTCGGTTTTCAATTATGTCTTTTTGTCACAGGACGTGTCCTAGTTTGGGTGTCGAAAGTTTCAAGCTATGTGTATTGTGACCTAGCAGAATATAAATATTGTAAAATTGTTTTATTTCCTTTGAATATGGTATCACCAATTGTGAAAACTTGGTCATGCAGCTTCAATATGTCATCGAATATCAATATCGTCATATCTTTGAATGGTTTTCCTTAATCATTTTCTCCCGTCTAGAATATTCAATAGGGCGAATCCGCTTTTGGCTACGAAATGACTTAGCTGTCACATTTATATTGCTACTATAAATATTGGGCTCGCGGAGTGTCCCAAGCATACGATATGACTATAGACTAGAATGATATAAACCACATTTATTTTTTATTTTTAGGGTCTAGCATTCACACTACAAGAGCGTCAGGCGCTCGGCATCCATGGACTTTTGGCAGCCAAGTTCAAATCGCAAGAGGAACAGCTAGAAATATGTACCATATCCATAGACAGATATGAGGACAACCTAAACAAATATCTCTACCTCGTCGAGTTACAGGTGACTAAACATGATAAAGGTACCGTTGATTCTGTGAAGCTATTTATAGAAACTGGGTTTTGGATACAGGGTTTGGTTTGGGATATTTACTGTACGAATTCTGGTTTGAAATTCAAATTCTAGTTTTGAATTTAAAGTTGACATTGGGTTGGTTGAATTAATGTATACTTTTTACATACAGTGGAGTTTTTGTTCCTCTGAGTTATTTCTTTGCTTGATTTTAAAATGGATGGAGTGGGATAACTGACAGGAATTAATTGGGTCGGCAATTGTTTTACTTGGTTATCTAACTGGCGGTGAAAGGAATGTGTTCATATGGATTAAACAATAATTTAATTTTAATCATTTAATATTAAATATTCACCAGTAAAAAGCGTACAAAATAATAGTAATAAAAGTAAACAGCAATCATGCTAATCTTGCTGGCCTTGACCTGAATTAGTCATCGACCCTGCTAAACATCGGTGTGTATCAGGGTCACTTATAAATCTAAGTGCAGGACTACATAGAAAGAAAAGACTTTCAGTTTATGGGAAAATATAAGTGTGCTTTAATTGCCTCTTTCCAATTGCGAATTGCATAAATATAACAACCGATAAATTATATTTTCGTCTGTTTTAAAATGCACTAGATTTATGTGTGTAAATATCAACATTTTTCTAGCCCAATAAGTATAAAAAAGTCAAATAAATATTAGACATCTTTTTTGAGTTTATGGTATTTTTCCAAAAACTTAATTATTTTTGATGCACTTTTGTTTGTATGAATAGAGCTGTTTATGTATGTTTGTGTGGTTAAAGCAGTTAATCGAATGATTGGTTCAATTACGTTACAAACGGCTGTTGTGAAGTTTGATGTGCGCTGGGGTGTAATTTTGTTAATGGCAATTATTACCACCAAAGCCTTTGAATAGGTCTATAAATTATTCAGTTTGCAATTGTGTTTATCAGATTTTCTATACCAGTCACGTACTGTTTACATGTTCCGACTCAACCTAGATATTTTTGAGCATAAGAATGAAGAACTTTACTTATTATATTTTTAAAATGATTTGAAGTGGTAAATGTCCATTTTTTGTTGGTTTAATTTTTTTTTTCAATATTGCAATTGATAAACAACGAACGAGCATTATTGGAGGGCGGTTTTTTTAATATTTTTTTTTGTAATGTTTAAAAATAAATATGGCTATGTTTTTAATAATTTTATTGAATTATTGCAGGACAGAAATGAGAAGTTGTTCTTCAGGCTTTTAGCGGAAAACGTTGAGAAGTATTTGCCCATTGTTTACACCCCTACTGTGGGGTTGGCGTGCCAGAAGTTCGGTCTCATTTACAGGAGACCTAGAGGACTATTTATTACCATCAATGATAAGGGACATATATTCAACATTATTAAAAACTGGTGAGTCTAATTTAATAATTTAATAAAAGTGGCTAAAATAATAACAGCCGCAGTGATCGACCATCTTAATATATCGAGTTCCACCGTGCCTCGGTAAGCACGATAAGCCGTTAATTTTCCACATATTAGCTAAGAGGTATCATTCACTTGCAAGAAACTACTATATTTATAACACTACGAATTAGCAATTTACTCAGTCACTTCAAGATGACATGTAACTAACCTTTATTTCTAAAAGAATTTCATTCGTGATACAATCAATCGGAAGCATTTACAATTTATTGTTGTGAATAGGAACAGCTTACATTTTGCAGAACGTGTTGCGTTTATAGTTACATTCCTTGTTCCCATATTATTGAAACAAACTTGTTCTAGAAATCGAGACTATTATCCTACTGATTTTATAGATGTTAGAAATTTTATCTATGTATAGTCAAAATTAACAGTGACTATTAGATGCAACCTGAGGGTCCTCGCGACCAAAGAGCGGTCAGTAGTGACGATGCCCGATGGGGCCTATGCCTACCCAGATTACCAGAATGTTCCAACGGGCAACTGAATGATCAGAGTAGATTTTTAGTCTGACTTAAGTCTGACACGCCCTTCCGCTCCACCCAGGAGAATTATTTTTTATTGATTTTGGGTTCGCGTTTGACCACCATCTCACCTGATAAGCGATGATGTGGTCGAAGATGAATCACGCTTAACTAGAAGTAATCTATTCACTCTTGATTTAAACACTCCCAGGTTATATTTATTAGGAAATACAGACTCCGGCAGGGAATTCCAAAGTTTTTTTCGTATGAGTAGGATTTCTACCATGTAACGACGGTTTTCCCAAGTTGATAACAATTCTAAGCGAGTGAGCTCCATCGTCGACCAAATTATAGCTTACCATCAGGTGAGATTGTGGTCAAATGAGAGCCTATTATTAGATAAAAAAAAACAAATGAATTTCCGGTTACATAAAGTGTAGGGATCCGTACTTTTTTGTTCCGAATCCTATCATGGATAGGAAACAATAATTTCGAGCCTATTTTCGTTATGAAGAACAACTTATACTATTATTCACCCATGGAGGAAAATAATCAATGTTAAATGCTGTTGTTTATAAAATATGAAGTCACCAAAGATGAGTAAGGTTGAAAGTTTAACTTAGTAGTTGAAAAATTTGCTCTCTTATGCAACAATATACAGTCTTTCAACCGGCTGTAAATGGAAGTTTCCAGTCGCAGATTTTATCAGGTAAAAACAAATACCAACTGCCAGATTACGAGTACTGCTGATTTTTACTTTATCTGTGCTATGAGACCTTGTTTCTTGCCAAATTGTTTCTGGGCTAAAAGAAGACCTCTAGAAGTTTTGATTTGCTTGCAAATAAAAATATGACTCATAATGGCCGTAATTTTTACTTCACTTTGAAAACTATGTTTTGGATCTTAATTAATATAAAGTTTGTGATCTCTCTAAGTAGTTGATATTAATTTTAACGAAATACCCCCTTGAATTTCTGAGAAAAAGGATCATGAACACAAACATGTCTAAAAACGGATCGATGGAATTCTTTTTTAGGGTTCCGTAGCCGAATGGCAAAAAACGGAACCCTTATAGTTTCGACATGTCTGACAGACAGACATACGTCTGTCTGTCTGTCTGTCCGTCCGTCCGTATGTCACAGCCATTTTATTCCGAAACTATTAGGACTATACATGTGAAACTTGGTAGATAGATGTATTCTGTAAACCGCTTTCCGATTTTAAGAAAAAAATTAAAAAATATTTAAAATAAAGGGGGCTCCCCATACATGGAACCGAAACTGAAAATATTTTTTTTCATGAAACCTATACATGTGTGGTATCTATAGACAGGTCTTTAAAAATGACATTGAGGTTTCTCAAATAACTTTTTCATAAAGTTAATTGTTTAAAAGATATACGCTTCCAAAGTGGTAAAATGTGTGTGTGTGTCCCCTCTAACTTCTATAATAATGGAGTGAAAAATCTAAAAAAAACCATATAGATCTTAATGTAAACTTTCAACCAAAATTAGTTTGAACGAGATCGAGTCAGCAGTTTTTGAGATACAGTATCTTTTCTAAAACCGGAAATATAACTTTGTAATTCATACAAATACTATGAAAAACAAAGTTATTTGGCGTAGTTGAAAAATAAGCTAGTTTTAAGAACTTTTTAAGGATTTTTTTTTTTTTTTAATAAATATTTTATATTATATTTATTATAGTTACTACGGAACCCTTCATGGGCGAGTCTGACTCGCACTTGGCCAATTTTTTTTATTGATAATAGGCTCGCGTTTTACCACCATCTCACCTGATGGTAAGTGACGATGTGGTCGAAGATGGAGCATGCTTACCTAAAAGCAACCTATTCACTCTTGTCTGAAAGACCCCTTTTTCTTTTTTTTTCTTGGGTGCGAAAATCATCGAATGACTTCTTCCGCTCTGGGTTAAGCGGAAGGGTGTGTAAAAACACATCCTGTTCCTTCGGCGGCTAAAGTTCCGGGGCCGCGGTATCGCGATAGAACTTTCCCGCAAACCCCGGCAGGCAATGGCCCTATGATAATGGCCGTTACTGGTGTTGACAGCTCTTTGAAGCGCGCGTGGAACACGACGCGCCGCCGACCCGGGCCTGGTCCTTACCTGACGGTGAGTGACTCCTGCTCGCCGTCCGCAGGTCCGTGCCTACATTGGCTTGAAATCAGCTCGCGATCCCCGACGCTCGGGACATTTCTCGCGGCGCGGCGGCTGGGGCGCGAGGAAGAGAGCTGCCTCTCCCTCGCGCGTTCGGCCTCCTCCTTCGCACGTAGTTGGACGCAGCCTTCGGTTGCGACAGCCGCTCTTTCCATGCTGCCGTGAGATCGCGCCGGATTTCTATCCGCTAAGCCGCGCCTTGCCGCGGTAACCGCCGCGGTAGCCGCCGCGGTATCTCGGCTTAGCACCTCTGCGCGCCAATTATGCGCGCGCGCGAGGGCTACCGCCTCCAGATTCCACGGCAGCAATCCGGCAAGGAGGTTCGCCGCCTCCTCAGAGATCGTGCGGTAGGCCCGAATCATCCGGATAGCCATGACCCTCTGAGACGCGACCAGCTGACGAGTCTTAAAGAGAGGTTATAGCAATCGGGAAACCCAGACTCCGGCAGGGAATTCCACTCCTTAGCCGTACGCACAATGAAGGTATTCTGAAACCATTAGTGCGTATAGGTGGGATGTCCACCATGTAACGATGGCGCATCGCCGTTTGTCTTGTAGTCCGATGATGGAACGGGCTTGGCAGAATTAGATTGTGTAATTCCATCGCACACTCCCCGAAATGTAACCGTAAAACCGATAGACTAGCAACTCGTCGTCGATGTTCAAGGCTTTGGAGCTTTGATTCGACCAGTGAATCGTTGCCAATGAGTCTTTTGGCCCGTTTCTCAATAGACTCAAGTGCGTCCAGTTGGTACTTGGCAGATCCATCCCAAAGATGAGAGCAGTACTCCATACACGACCGAACCTGGGTTTGATAGAGATTGAGCAGCTGTTCGGGTGTGAAGTGCCATCTCACCTTTGCTAGGATTCCCAACTATTTTAATGCTAGTTGAGCCTTAGCCTCGATAAACGGGCCAAAATTGAGGGTAGAAGTTAGTGTTACCCCAAGAAGCTCGATTCGATCGGTTATCGGCACGGTTACACCTCTGGAAAGTAGGAGTCGGTTTGAATTGACTCCTTTTTGCGGAGAAGAGACACGCCTGGGTCTTAGGTGCATTAAACTTGACCAAGTTGGCATCGCCCCATTTGGAGACAGCCTTCAAGGACAAGTTCAAGCGCCCAACCATGTCCTCACGGAAAGACTCACTAGCACGCGCGTTGGACACATATCTCTCAGCAACTGTGCTGTCGTCTGCATACCCAAAGGTACCGGGCATAAGCAAATCATTAATATGCAGCAAGAATAAAGTTGCTGAGAGAACCGACCCCTGAGGGACCGGGACCCCGGCATTAATTGCCAATTGGCCAGATGAGCAGCTATCAATGACCACTCGAATGGACCGATCTCTCAAGAAGTCTTCAATCCAAACGCAAAGTTGAGTGGTTAAACCAAAAGAAGGAAGCTTATCAATAAGACTATCGTGCCAGACCCTGTCAAAGGCCGATATCAAGGAAAACAGCATGTGCTTCCCCGTGCTTCTCGATGGCCTCACTCCAGATATGAATAGCATACGCTAGAAGATCCCCAATAGACCGGTTTTCGGATTCTATGAGGGTTCCGTTTGTTCACGAGATACGGAGCCATAAAAGCCCTTGTAAGTAGTTTACTTTGCAAAACAATTTGAGTGCTACAAGGCATTAAGCCAGTCTAGGTCGACCTGGGTTGACCTAGACTGGGGAAGGCTGAGGAAAATCGATAGATAACAAGAGGTCATACCTATAATGGTATGACTTTGCATCTAGGTACTATCGTGAACGCTTTTTGATCACTTAGCGTTAAGAGCTTTCCTTACGGTGTTCCAAATAAACTGTTTCAATGAAACTCGGTAAATAAACAACAAAACAAAAATAAAATGCAATAGATACTCGAACTGTTGTACTTTAAAGCATCTATGACATAACCTTATTTAATGAAAAACGTTCAGTTCAGTCATGTTTAGAATTTCTCCTTGGGACTTATTTTTAAATAGAACTACTATTTTGCATGCCTAAACAGATACGTTAATTGACGATTTTTTATTCTTATTATTTTATTCTTAGTAGACTTGCATTTGACTATTATCTCACGTGACGTGATGATGTGGTCAACCATAAAGCTGGCGCGCTTAGAAATAACCTAAACACTCTTAACTTAAAGACCCTGAGGTTATAGCTATCAGGAAAGACAGACTGCACCAGGGTATTCAGTTAGTTGTACGCACAATGAAGTATGTAGTCCCAAACCGTTTGGTGGGTGTGGATGGGATGTCCAACAAATAACGATGACGTATCGCCGTTCGTTTTGCAGTCCCGTGATGAAAAGGGGTCGGTAGAATTTGGTAGTGCAATTCCACTGCTCGAAATGTCACCGATAGAAAACTGATAGGCTTGCAACTCGTCACCGATGTTCAAAGCAAGCTTAGGCTCAACCAGTGCATCGTTGCCAATGAGCTGTAATATAGACGAGCATAAATAAAACCACCTCATTTCTTTATACAACAACTCCGATTGCGGTTTGTCCTTCCAAATTTTTAGATGACCGTGACCTTGATATGTTTTTTTTATCTAATCGATAGACTAGCTGAAATAGACTCACGCCACCGCTGATTAAGAAATTAGTGTGTGATTATAAAACGAAGGCAAGTCTGTTTGTCTTCCTGTTACGTCACAGTAAATAAAGGACTTCATATAATGTTTTGAACACCACTATAGCCATGCTGTTTTCGCCTTAAAGATTAAACATACATTTTTGGATAAAACTTGAACCATCCTAGATAGTAATTTTTATTCCTTAGTTAAAAGCCATGTATATGAAGAAAATAATGCTTAAATTACGATTCTATATTCCATACGTTATTAACTACCTTTAGCACTAACAATAACAAAACTTGTAAAACAATGACCAATGTTATATAAATCACAGCAATCGCATTCCATGTCGTTATTCATTTCATATCCTCAACCTATAAAACAAGAAAGCAACAATTTCTTTTCATCGTAATAAAATAGCTTGAACGTCGAACCAATAGTTCAGCGTTGCTCTATCGTATGTAAACAACGCTTACCGGTGAATGAACGTGGTGGGTTGTAATTCAATCGTTTTTACTATCATAGGAGCTTTTATATTAGCACACACAGACATAACCTATTTTGTGTGCTTAAAAGTTAAAATGGGTTGTAGCCGGTGGCTTTGTTCTGAGAAATGATGAAGGTATTTTAGTTGGTTTTTTACCTAAAATTAACGCGGGTTAAACCGCAAGGCACAGCTAGTAAATTATATACATACAACATTCAAATAGTTGGTTACAAATTCCATTCATCTATTTATAACTTTTTAACCTACATATGTTTAGCTTAAATGTTGGTTAGAAGATTCCAAATCAGTATCTAAACCATTCATTTTTTTTACCATTCGTTCAGCAATTCTAAGATCGGCCTTATTCATATAGTTCTTGTCAAATAACTTGGCAAGTCATTCAATGCGCATAAGTCGATTTTTAGGTGTCAGCGGGACGCGGGGTATGACGTAGCGCCGCTCCGAGCGCGCGATTGGTGCGTCAGTAGTTCTCGTTCAATTTGCTTCCGAATACACTTGCGTACACGAAAGTTGTATCCTTTGTTTTTGTTACGAGTTGTTGTTTTAAATTTAGTTTTTGTTACGTTGGTTGCAATGCCAGGACCAAATACCGTTTTACGCAGACTATTAAAATGTCAGAAAGAACAGTTAGACACTATAGTTACGGAAGGTTGAAATTCCGAATTCGTCACTGTCTTTAGGACACCGGGAAAAAAGAAGAATAAAAGGGGTAGCAGTTTTATTAACTAATTGTGACGGCGAAAACATATTATTTTTAATGTTTTTTTAAATACATTTTTTTTTCACTTTTAAATGTATTTATGTATTATATCTATTTTATTTATAATACCGAATTAACGAATAAATTCCTCTTCTTTCTTTAACATTCTTCTGAACAGACATGATTAAAAATAAATAATGGCAATAACCATAGAATAATAGCAAGCAGTAAAAGTGACCACTTTTTTCTTCCACTAAGTACACGATGCGCGAACTTACTCCCACTACGCTAAAACCTTGCCAACTTACGTGACGAGGACTATACTGATGTTGGAAAAAATATGAATGATTCAGCGGAAGTCCATCTGTTCAGATCGGATCGATTCGGATCAGTTAGGTGGTAGCTGGGCATACTGTTGGCACATTTGCCGGAGCCGTAACTGTGACAGTTTACAACCTGTTTTCAATTTTATTGTTACCACGTATAAGAACAAAAACTGGTTGACCGTGAACTTCAGAACTGCTTCCAGAAGCAATCTATGACATCACATCATTTATAAAAAAGTATTCGTTAAAAGGATGCTTTCGGTTTTTTTTTTCTAAACGTCGATTTTATTAACTGGTTCTCTCACCTTATGTAACACAATCCGTATAATAATTTTATTTTTAGGCCTGAACCCGATGTTCGTGCCGTAGTCTTCACTGACGGAGAAAGGATTTTGGGTCTTGGAGATCTCGGTGCCTACGGCATGGGTATCCCTGTGGGTAAACTCTCCCTGTACACTGCTCTGGCCGGAATTAAGCCCCACCAGTGCCTCCCAATCACTCTCGACGTGGGCACCGATAATGAGGTAGTGTAACGTATTATTTATGCACGTTATAAAGTCAAGGCCAAAACCGGTGTCTATTTTTGAGAATTAATAGTAGTTTCCTTATGTTTCGTTTGTTTTTTTTATGAATTTAAAAACTATTAATGAAACATTCTTTTGTGACACCAGGAAATCAAATTTGTGATTCTATTTATATTTTCGATTGGTATTTAAACGGTCATGAGTTCATGACTTTTTCTTTATTTTTTTATCTGATACATAGCAGACAATCTGAATGACACGATATTGCGATTCGTATTCATCAAAATATCAAAGCGAAAGTAAAATTAAATAAAATACGATTACCGTTCGTCTTAGCTAACATTTATTGAGTAACTAAATAAACAAGATCAGAATAGTTCAATGCATGAACGTAAATATTGTATCTTTGCAATTTGAACTCTACTCGTATTGACCAAAAGTTTATTTTCCAGGATCTACTTACAGACCCACTGTATATTGGGCTTCGCCAGAAGCGTGTACGAGGAAAGGAATACGATGAGTTTATCGATGAATTTATGGAGGCTGTCGTCTTGAGATACGGACAGAATACACTATTACAGGTGAGCTATTCGTTTTTAACTTTTGGAAGTAGGTATACAATTATACTTTGGTATGGATTGGCAGATTTTCCCGCGTCAAAGTCGAAAATTATCTCTGTATTGTATATGTATATTGGATTGTACTAGGTATTGAGATAAAAAACTAGACTATGTCCAGATCATGGTATACTCAAGTGGCATTGCATTGACATTCTTTTTTACAACAGCATGATTGATTAACAAAAATCCAATCATCTTTATTAACTACTATATCAACAATACAATCCCAGTTATTGCGTTGTGAGGAGACAGAGTAAATTTTCTAAGTTTGCGTGGACATTCAAATCTTAAATAGCAAGAAATAACAAAATACGTATTGAGCGGAATTAATATAAGCTTGGCTATAAAATTAGGTTTTCGATCAGTACCCTGAATAATTCATAAGCAATTATACTAATTATAGGCTCTCGGAATTAAGTACCTAACTATTAGAAAAACAAGTGTGTATCTCACTCGCGCGCATATGGCACGAATCATACATTTGTTTCTTTTTTTAATGCTAGTATAAGTGTTGGTGATAAAAGGGAAATAAGGTCATTGTTCCTTTTATTTCTTACCGCCCGACCTCGGTAAGCGTTGCTTAATCGCACGTTATTTAGCGTTGTTGTTGTTCGAATTGTGTGGCTGTTATTGTTTAGCCACAAACTCCTTTTATTAGAATAGTAGGTAAAATAATAATATTAAAATAGTACATTTACCTAGATATAGCTACTATACATAAATTGTCTTTCGTGTTCTCCCTAACTGCGTGAAGGAGTTTTCATAATTTAGAGGACTTCGGTAGGTGCGTTTTATTCCTCAAAAATATGTTCCATAATTATAACAAAAGGCCAGATTAATTGTTTCTTTATTTATAGATCTGCAGTCAGACATTGGTTTCCGCTATCGTTTGTTATCAATTCATTATAAAGCAATTAAGTTATCTTTGCACGTATTTATATATAATCAACCTTGATTTGAATCAGTTATTGATTCAATATTGTTATTTACGTATTATGTCGAGATAAGATTAAATAAGTCTTTTGTTCCATTGACGTATTTTTGATAATCAAAAATAAATAAACAGGTGATCTTAAATCGATGTTTGGTAAATAAATAAATAAATATCCTTTTCATTTATTACTATTTTTAATTCATTACTTCCCTTTTTAAGGCACTCTCCCAATTCTCTCACTTGTTTTAGACCTCCTACGTAATCTCTAGCTATTTTGAGAGACCCAGTGAGTGTGCTGTGAATTTACTATTATAATTATACATATAATCTGCTGTGCTTCATATTTGTATACTTTCTTAACTCTACTTATTTCAATATAAGACCGTATCGCTATAATCAGTTTCAAATTATCATTATATTTATAAAATGACGAGGCCCGATAGGGCCATTGCCTGAAGGGGTTGCGGGAATGTTCTAAGGAAAATCTATCTACATAAGATCACACATAAGAAAAGTATTGCTTATTAAATATAAGCAATACTTTTCTTATGTGTGATCACTTACTTTTTAGGGTTCCGTAGCCGAATGGCAAAAAAACGGAACCCTTATAGTTTCGACATGTCTGTCCGTCTGTCTGTCTGTCTGTCTGTCCGTCCGTCCGTATGTCACAGCCATTTTATTCCGAAACTATTAGGACTATACATGTAAAACTTGGTAGGTAGATGTATTCTGTGAACCGCTTTCCGATCTTTAGAAAAAAATTAAAAAATATTTAAAATAAAGGGGGGCTCCCCAGAACTAAAACTGAAAATTTATTTTTTCATGAAACCTATGCGCGTGTTGTATTTATAGACAGGTCTTTAAAAATGACACTGAGGTTTCTAAAACCAATTTTTGATAAAGTTAATCGTTTAAAAGATATAAGCTTCCAAAGTGGTAAAATGTGTGTCCCCCTCTAACTTCTATAATAATGGAGTGAAAAATCTAATCAAAATATAAGTCTATAGATCTTAATGTAAATTTTCAACCAAAATTAGTTTGAACGAGATCGGGTTAGCAGTTTTTGAGATACAGCATATTTTATAAAACCGCAAATATAACTTTGTAATTCATACAAACAGTATGAAAAACAAAGTTATTTAGCGTAGTTGTAAAAAATGTAAATAAGCTAGTTTTAAGAAATTTGTAAGGTTTTTTGTCAAATATATATTATTATATACATAATATATTATATTATTATAGTTACTACGGAACCTTTCATGGGCGAGTCTAACTCGCAATTGGTCAATTTTTTTTATATAGGTAAAATTTAACTTTTTAACATTTTACAATATTATTTTTTGGGAAATAATGTCTCTAAACCGAGATAACGCGGCCTCGGAACGCAATGGCAAAGACAGGAATATGGTGGATTTTTAGTTACTTAACGTATGACGCTTGTCTGACGCTGAGGAGTCATTACACGATTTTCCCCCAGGAAAAAGGTCAAATAATTACACCAGGCGGACGAACTCCGATAAAAAATAATGGCATTGATCAGTAGTTGTATCCAAAATTCCCACGTTGCAGCAATTTGAACACTAAAAGAAAGTTACGTAACATTGTCTTATCTGAAGCATCATTGAATAGATTAAGATTTTAACGATATTTGACAGCATCTGATAATTCTCAAATAAATCCGATAAGACATCGATATATTATTTGTAGTTTTTGACTGAGATTTATAGCTATAATACCCAGTATAATGGGTTCAGATAAGGCGTTTACAAACGGAAAATATATGATATCAATATGTATGCAGTTGTCAGATAGTGTCAATTGTTGCATTGTGTTTATGACTAGCATTTCACCCGCGTCTTCATCCGCGCGGATTTCACTCACAAATAATGCACGTTAATATCAATTAAATAAATTTTAGAATTGAATCATGGCTTCCGGAGATTACCCCCTACAAATAAACTTAAACCACAAACTTTACCTCTTTCTAATCTCAAAAAACCACGTGAAAATCTGTTCAGTAATTTAGGAGAACGGCTAAGCAAATTATGCAGCTGCTTAAAACAGGCAAAAGTAACGGAAATAGTCATATTCCTTAGTCACTTGTTTTTATTTTTTTATTAAATTTCTTTGAATGTGTCACGTCCCGGTTCTGCTGATTAATTTCAATAATATGCATAAATAAGATTGTTTAAATATACTTACTTAATAAATCATCAGATAAATGATCGTCATTGTGTAAAGCCCCATCAAAGAGGATGTGTGGTTTATCAAAAATACCTAATATTAATAATACATTTTGCTTGGTATTCTATCCTCATTTAACATATTTCCATCGGTAATTGACTGGTTTCGTAGTTACCTGTTTGGTCGCCGGCAGCGTATTTCCATGGAGGTTTCCTTTTCTTCTTGATGTGATACCTCTGCCGGTGTGCCACAGGGTGGCGTTTTATCTCCTTTACTTTTCGTACTTTTTATAAATGCTATCACTCAACGACTATTTTTTTTTCTACCACTGGTATGCTGATGATCTTCAAATTTACACCCAAGCTCCACTCGTAGAGTTAGCTGATGCCATTAAAACTATTAATATGGACCTTGCTCGAATTGGTGACTGGAGCGCTGAGTTTGGGCTGAAAATCAATCCTGCTAAGACGCAGGTTATTGTTGTTGGTAGTTCTCGTACTATCTCCAGGATTGATTGGACGGCACTTTCCCAGGTTTCTTTCAATAACATCTTCATACATTTAAGTCACACAGTGAAGAACCTGGGAATACACATTGACGACACCCTTTCTTGGACTAAACAACTACAGGAAGTTAGTCGTAAAGTATTTGCTTCCGCAGGTTCCTTGAGACGCCTACGTAATTTTCTTCCCATCTCCACTAAAATTACAATTGCACGAAGTCTCCTTCTCCCTATTCTGGACTATGCTGATGCCAGCTATCTCGACTTGACCCAAGACCAATTGGACAAGCTAGAGCGACTTCAAAATCCCTGTATTAGGTTTATATTTGGCTTGCGAGAGTATGACTACGTTTCTGATTTACGTGCTCAGCTCAAATGGCTTCCTATTAGGTTTCGCCGGAATCTTCACTTACTTTCTCTACTTTATAATGTGTTTTTTAATCATTTTACCCCTTTTTATCTTAAGGAACGTTTTCAGTTCCTCTGTGACACACATTATAGATCATTGAGATCATCGGAAAATCTAGAGTTAAGTATTCGTATGCATTCCACTTCTTTCTTTGACAAATCTTGCATTACCCATAGAAGTGAGGCGTGCTCAAACGCTACCAGCGTTCAAAAGAATGGTGAAGGAGCATTACCTCTATAACTTTCCCCTTCCTTCTCAATTATATATGTAATATTTATTAGTATATGATTTTGGTATTGTATGTATTTTATATAATACTAGCAATCGCGCGGGGCTTCGCTCCCGTCGACTTTATCACGATAAAAACACAACTCCCTTCTTTTGCAGTCGGGTAAAAAGTAGCCTATAACCTTCCCCAAGCTTCATGTTACTTCCATACCAAATTTCATCCAAATCCACCTAGTACTTCCGAAGATTAGCCCTTACAAACAAACTTACAAACAAATGTTACCTCTTTTTAATATTATTATAGATTATGTTCAATTAATATTATGATGTTTGTACACTGACAGCCCTTAATCTGTCTCCTTTTAGTTTGTCCATCCAAAGGTTGTACCACAGTATAAAGATCGTACAGTAGGTTGACGCCTTTGATCTTGTGGAAAATGCCGACAACGTCTAGACAGTCTCGCGGCGGCCAGGGTTGTCACAAATAAACAATATTTATGAAATATTTTTTATTGCAGATCGACATCGTTAGCAATATTATTACTTAATATAATAATGAAAACAATTTTAACCTGCTCTTTACTGCACGTATTATTTAGCAGTTGAGGGTGAACATAAAAATGCAGATGAGGCGTATACAAAGAGATTTAAAATTTGAACTGATGCACGTGATAATTAGGCACTGTGACACTTACTGTACTGTAATGTTGCTTAAGTGAAGGTTTTTTAAATTAATAAATTATAAAAAAATGATGTACGCCATTTTGGATTTCAAAAAGGATGGCATTTTCGTAACAAGCACCCCAATCAACCTCAAAATTGACACCCATATCAAATTATTAAAAAGAATGACGTCCGCCATCTTGGATTTCAAAAACGATGGCATTTTCGTAACAAGCACCCCAATTAACCTCAAAATTGACACCCATATCAAATTATTACAAAAAATGACGTCCGCCATCTTGGATTTCAAAAAGGATGGCATTTTCGTAACAAGCACCCCAATTAACCTCAAAATTGACACCCATATCAAATTATTAAAAAAAATGACGTCCGCCATCTTGGATTTAAAAAAGGATGGCATTTTCGTAACAAGCACCCCAATTAACCTCAAAATTGACACCCATATCAAATTATTAAAAAAAATGACGTCCGCCATCTTGGATTTCAAAAAGGTTGGCATTTTCATAATAAACACCCCAATTAAACTCTAAATTGACACCAATATTTTATTTAAAAAAAATACGTACACCATCTCGAAATTCACCTTTATTAAATAATAAAAAAGTTCACCATCTTCAATTGGAAATTACTATTTTTCGTTATCTGTATTCGAATAAAGCTTCAAAGTATCGTTATCATTTTGAATAAAAATAGAACACCTAATAATATTAAGTAGGTATAAAAATATATAAAATGTCCAAACCCTCACGGCCCTGTGCGATTACCTATTAGATATAATTTTTTTACCGTCTGCCGTTCGGCTATTTTGTTAGCGTTATCAACGCGGCACGACATTACAAATAAAACGATAACAAAACATTATTAATTATTTACCTTTCTTCTGTGCGTGGAAGCTGATGAAACCGGAGATCTTTATTTAAACAAGATGAAGACTTGCAATCTCTCACAGCACACGTCGTATGTACCACTTCAAATAAATAATTAAAAAACATACACGTGCTAGCCCCGAATGATGTCTCCCAAGCTGCTAACATAGTTTTGTTCGCAGCTTGGGATCGGCATTCCCGCGTCTCGCTCCTCACACCCCGCACGATTGCCCTGTCTAGACGTCTTCGTCGGACGACTGTATGATCTTTAGACTGTGGTTGTACGTTGTAAGAGATCGCCTTGTGCGACAAGACCGCCCATTGTACACTAGTTTATTTTTTTTATATCCATATAAATATTGTAAGGTGTACAATAAAGTATATAATAAATAATAAATAAATAAATAACATCATGCAATTTACTAGTAAGCGCAAAAATGGCATAAGGAAAGTCTATAATGAATGTACATAGATGGCTATTTAACTAGGGGAAGGCCAGGAAAATGGATTGAATGGATTGTTTAAACGCAGGTACAGAATTAGTAGAAGGTAGGGTCATACTGCATTCTAGCTCGAACAACTTGAATTTGGTGGAAAAATCTTTATTTCATTGTCATGTATTTTCGTTAAAACTCGCCTGATTTCATTCTTTGTCATAAGCTATGGTAAAACGTAAATCCACCACGTAATGAAAAGTACTTGTACTTAGCACCTAATGATAAATTACATGATCATGATTACGATATAAGTTTTAGCAATACTAAGGTCTCGAGTGACGCTATAGCGCACCTAACTGATGGCATTGCAATTCGCTAACATATCTACGGCTTCGCACTTCTCTAACCAGCTGATTCTTACATCAATGTCACGGACAGTAAACAATACCTTTCCTCTAATCTCGAAATAGAATTGCCTGTTTTTTTATTCGTTAGGTATAAGTCTTGCGTTTGACCATCATCTCACCTGATGGTAAGCGATGATGTGGTCGAAGATGATGCACGCTCATCTAGAAGTAACCTATTCACTTCTTTGTATCACAATTTTTAGCTCTATTTGTTTAGTACTTTGACTAAACTGATGGATTTAGGTGGGGTTTCTCTAGTGAAGGTCATTTGAACCCTGCCGGGTAGCGGGAATGTTCTAACGGGTATCCGGGGTTCCAAAACGCGATTGCGATTTTTATGTCCCCCCTCCCCCCCCCCCCCCCGATTATAGCTCTGTACAAGCCGCGTTGATGGATGCCGTTAGGTTAAGGACGTAAGTTCGAATCTGACGTAAATAAGCTGTTTTTGGGTGCCTTTTCCGACTAATATAAATAAATTCAAACAAAACTAACAGTTGCAATAGATAGATTACTTCTTTATCTCCAAAGCAGCCGTGTTTAAAATACAAAAAATATGGTTTTTAGTATTGTAAACACGATTTTTCAAAACCTCTGCATACAAAGTTGAGGAAAAAGGGTTAAGTTTAGGATTCTTTTTCTGCTAAACATTTACATATTTTGATTCTTAAAAAATACCACAGGCTAGCAGATATAATTACCTCAAAATGAGCCTATTAATAATAACGAAAATGTAACAAATAGCTTCACAAAAAAATAAAATCCCTTTTAAATTTTTCACATATTTTGCTACAGCGCATGAATCTTAACTAGTCGCATTAAGGGTTATTTTCGTTGGTCACTGTTTAGATTTATTGGACAGAAAAGTGTAAAGAAATTTTAATACGCGGTCAGCCGCCTTCGTGAGTGGACGCTATGTCGCTTGTCAACAGAAATTTGTCTAAAAATAGATCGCTGTACGAACACAAAATAATTCATAATACTACACAATACTTATTTCGATACTTTACGCATTTTATATGAGCAACTTGAAAAAGTAAGTTTTTTATCTATTGTTTGGGAATAATTGTTATCTTTTTTGAACAAATGTCTAAACCCAAGATGATACCGATTTTTTTAATGGGTGCAAACGACTCGGTTGTTTTTAAATGTATGTTCCCCGATTACTCGTAACTAGAACGATTTGAAAAATTATTTTTATTATTTGAAAGGCACCTGGTAGGTATATTTCCAGGTGGTCCCATCGTCATCAAGTCAGGATCTGATGATGGAATCCTGTCGAAATCGAGGGAACTCTTCAAATATTATTATTTTTTAAAGTAACTCGTTTAGTTGCTCTCGGAAAATACCATTCGGTGAAGTGGAACTGATGATGAAGACCACAGACGGCTACCGGAACTACTCAATTATAAGTATTTCATTGGTTGCGATCCGATTACTAGAATATGGTTGTTAATCACTTTATACTTGTTAAAATGTATATGGTGAAGTTGAGCTGATGGTGAAGTACCTGAAGAACTCCTCAAAAATGAACGGCTCTGCATCAGGAAAAGCAATATTTTGTAAATGGTGATAAGTAGTTTACATTTAGGCTTTTGGAACTAGGTAAAGCACTAGTCGACAAACCAAAACACTAAAAACAAAAAAAAAATACTTCCAACTTGTTATTTTTGGAAATCTGTCTTATTTTTAGTTAAAATGATTTTTTTCATGATATTTTTTATTATATATTTATATAATAAACTACTATATATATATATATATATATATATATATATATATATATATAGTAGTAAGTAACTATAATGATATAATATAAGTAATATGTATATTTATTTGACAAAAAAATACTTACAAATTTCTTAAAACTAGCTTATTTACATTTTTTGCAACTATGCCAAATAACTTTGTTTTTCATAGTGTTTGTATGAATTACAAAGTTATATTTGCGGTTTTAGAAAATATGCTGTATCTCACAAATTGCTGACCCGATCTCGTTCAAACTAATTTTGGTTGAAAGGTTATACTAAGATCTACAGACATATATATGTATAGACACCGCAGCCCCGGATCACAAGGGCAACTGAAGGAACAGAGTGGGTTTTTATTCAGTATTCGTCTGACACTACTTTCCGCTACACCCAGAGCGAAAGGAGTCATTTTGATGATTTTCCCCCCCAAAAAATTGGCCAAGTGCAAGGCAGACTCGCCCATGAAGGGTTCCGAAGTAACTATAATAATATAACATAATATGTATATTTAATAGACAAAAGAAATAACTTGCAAATTTCTTAAAACTAGCTTATTTACATTTTTTACAACTACGCCAAATAACTTTGTTTTTCATAGTAGTTGTCTGAATTACAAAGTTATATTTGCGGTTTTAGAAAATATGCTGTATATCAAAAATTGCTGACCCGATCTCGTTCAAACTAATTTTGGTTGAAAGTTTATAATAATGAAATAATGAAATGAAATAATATCTACAGATATATGTATTTTTTAGATTTTTCATTCCATTATTATAGAAGTTAGAGGGGACACACACACACATTTTACCACTTTGGAAGCGTTCATCTTTTAAACAATTTACTTTATGAAAATGTCCTTTTAGAAACTTTAATGTCATTTTTAAATACCTGTCTATAGATACCACACACGCATAGGTTTCATGAAAAAAAAAAATATTTTCAGTTTTAGTTCTACGTGTGGGGAGCCCCCCTTTATTTTAAATATTTTTTAAGTTTTTTCTTCAAATCGGAAAGCGGTTCACAGAATACATCTACCTATCAAGTTTCACATGTTTAGTCCTAATAGTTTCGGAATAAAATAGCTGTGACATACGGACGGACAGACAGACAGACAGACAGACAGCTTTGGGGGCTGAGTGTCCGTAAGAGGATACCCGTTTGCAAATCCCTACATGTGGCCCTTGGGTGGTGCTAATCAGGTGACATCAAACAGGTGGCAGGTTAAAACTGCAGGCTTGTGACCAGCCACAGGGCAAAGACGTACCGCCAAACGGCCTAGCTGTGTTCCGGTACTAGTGTTGCCCAAACGAGAGTCTCGCAAGAGTCTTGCAATTAGCGATTATCCTATTGCTATTTATTAAACGGTAGTTGAGATCTCAGAACAATGTAACAGAGAGTCTGTTACATTGCACTGAGATCTCAACTACCGTTACCGTACCAACACTATCCGGTACGATGCCCTGTGTAGCCTATCAAGGAGTTGGGTCGAAGTAGTTGCTTCACTGCTGAAAGACCAATCTGGCTCGCACTAGTGCGGACGTATCGGGAGACTAGTCGCGGAGAGGAGCGGATCCGAGGCACGGTGCGCCGCTGGCCGACCGCAGGTAGTTGGGGGCCCAAGTAGTGTGCCAGCCACACATGACAGGCTGCCCCACCAACTGTCGAAACATCCCGGAATGCACCATCGTGCTGGTTGGCGACCAGATGAGAGGGCCCGATGGTCATTCCCGGGGGGGCTTGGGCGTCCCCGCAGTCTCCAGACTAGTTCCCCAATCAATACCATCCGTCTAGTGTGGGTCTGGAGGTTAACAGCGTGAAGCCTCACTTCACTTCCTTCTTCTCTCCTCTTCACTCTCTAAATCATGAAATGGAATAAAAAGTTAAACAGCGGCTGCACTCCCTCTTTCTCAAAGTGCACCTCAGTAATATCCGAGGTCTGCACTCAAATCTCGTCGCAGTCTACCACCACCTCGAGACTGAAACCTGTTCTGCTGTTTCTTTCGGAGACGCAGATCAGATGTCCATCAGACGTGTCGTATCTTTCATACCCAGGGTTTACCTTGGAGCACAACTTTAAACCACGTGCGGCGGTATGTATGTACGCCCGCGACGACATCTGCTATTGGCGTCTCCGGAACCTTGAGGACTCCAGGTTTTCTACACTTTGGGCTCTGGTGGACACGGACATAGACAAAATTATCTATGCTTGTGTCTACCGCTCGCACAGCGGAGATCATGAGAGAACCAGGCTCACACAATACATCAGTGAGGCGGCAGATGCGGCCCAGCAGCTCAGTTCGTGTTACTGGAGGACTTTAATGGCCATCACCAGGAGTGGCTCTTCCCATACCAGTGCACGGACCATGCTGGGCGAGAGACGCACAATCTTGCAATTGCATTAAATCTCACTCAGCTGGTCCAGGGAGCAACGAGGGTGCCGGATGTTGAGTCACACAAAGCCAATTGCTTGGACCTTCTACTGACTACAGATCCAGACCGCTACTCGGTAACGATATCTTCACCGTTAGGTAGTTCCGACCACTGTCTGGTGAAGTCTGTACCCGTCTCCTCTCCGCCCGATCTTAGCCTTAAAGTCATTCGGCGGGTTTGGCGATATAAGTCAGCGGATTGGGATGGCATGCGATCTTTCTTTGCATGTTATCCTTGGCAGCCTACTTGCTTTTCTTCAAATGATTCATCGTCGTGCGCAAACGCCGTGGTAGATGTTTTGCGACAGGGGATGGAGTACTACATACCGTTCTCTGACCTAAATTGTTAGGTCAGAGAACGGTATGTAGTACTCCACATTGGTCCGGCAAAGCTCGACCTTGATTTGGCGCCGAATGTGATCGCGCTGAAGCGCTTAAACACGGGGCATACTTAGCATGGGTCGATGCTCGAAACTGCAAAGCAAATGACGTGGATCAGAAGAAGAGAGCCTTCAACAGGGCTGCCAAGTCCAGCAAGAAGGTTTTGTGGAGGGTTCGGTTTGACCACGTTAGCCGAATCGGGAACAAACTTGCTTCATATCCTGCTGGCAGCAAAGCGTTTTGGTCCCTGGCAAAGTCGGTTGAATTCAACTTCTGTCGTCCCTCACGGTAGTGTAGACCCGTCAGGTTTGAGCAGTGGTGGTAACCACTGCTCAAACCAGCAAACTTGTTTGCCGCCCTCTTTGCGGAGTTTTCACGTCTGGATAGTAGTGGCGCTCACCCTCCTGATGCTCCTATTGGATGCGAGACGTGTATGTTGGACATTCGCATCCATCAGAAGGACGTCCGTAGAGTGCTGCGTAATCTTGACGTGAACAAAGCTAGTGGCCCCGACAGGATACCAGCAATTGTTCATAGAACTTGTGCGCCTGAATTGTCTCCAATCTTGACACGCCTGTTTCGCCTTTCGCTAGATGACTGGAAAGGTGCTGAAAGCATGGAAGCTGGCTAACGTTCAGCCTGTACCCAAAAAGGGCAGTCGTGCTGACCCGGCCAACTACAGGCCTATTTCAGTCACGTCCATACTCTGTAAGAGTATGGAGCGTGTACTTAATAGTAAGCTCCTGGCATACCTAGAAGCCAACGATATCCTCAGTGACCGACAATACGGTTTTCGCAAAAAACCGGTCAACTGGGGATCTTCTAGCGTATGCCATTAATATCTGGAGCGACGCCATTGAGAAGCAAGGGCTTGCTGTTTCTTCTTCGGCTTTTTGAATTCAACAAGATTTATCTCGAAGCCAGAAGACAATGTCCTCAACAATACATCAAAGTGTTTGATGATTATAACATCCAATCCTGTGATCTGAGCACTCAGTTCGGGGTTCCCGAAAAAACGTCGAGCTTTGTTTCTATCATTTGTGGAACTAAATCCTGGCTTTGGCTTGTCCACAATTAATCCCGTTTCATGCTTGAATCGTTGTTTGATTTCATCTGATTGTTGTTTTACACTTGCTTTTTCCTCTGAAGACCTAGCTTGCCATTTCTTAATATCTAACTTATAACTAATGTGTAAAAAGCACTCAAACGAACGAATCCAAGCATGTAATGTTGACAAACCCAAGCCAAAATTATCTTGATTCATCATTCTGGGAGTGGCCCCACAAATATAGCATTTCTGCGATGAATGTGTCTCTGTCAAAGCATTGCACACTTTTCCATCAGTCATAGTCAGCAGAAGCTTGTGCTTAACAGAAATTTCAGAACCACCAAGATCATAAGATGTAGCCTCCAAGTAGTCGTTTATTTATCCCAAAACCTTATTTGTTTCGATTTTTGTCAATTCCGTTGTTTCTTTGGCAAAAATGAATTTAATTGGACGACAAAACATCGTCGATGATGGACGAGGATTTTGCCAGATAATGTTGTTACTCTCGTCGATTAACCTTAGAGGAACCAACGAATAAACAAAAAGGAACTCATCAGTGCCTTCGCTGTTTTCAAATCTTTGTTTGTAAGCACTATGACCGGAACTTCCGTCACATCCCCATTTACTTATAAGAGATGTTGTGTGATAAACGATGAATTGGGTATTAGATTGGGGAGCACACTTGTGACAACTTCTCTCTGAGCTTCTACTAAACGTTCTGCTGTTTTATTCAAAATAGCTTGTAGCTCAATTTCTGCTCGAGATTGTGTCAAAACAATGTGCTCCTCGGAAGGATAATATGCTTTTATTGATTTAACAATGCAATCATATGATGGAAACACGTGATGCCCGACTTTCATAATCCACTTTCTAGTCTGTTTATATGAGTGAGTTGTTGATTTTGAATCAATATAATACGCTAATGCCTCGTCATTACTTAGCAGTCTATCACTTGCACAGCACTTGGTTGTTGAAGGCTAATGCATGTACTTGCAGAAGCTGGATTCTCGCGAATGTCCTTTATAACTCTGGCAACGTTTTTATGTCCAGTTGACCGTGCAGTAACCTCTGCAGCTGTCATTAATACCCCAAAAGCCTGATAAGTTCGAAAACAAAGAAAAACATGCCTTTTTTGTGAATTCACAGATAGTCTATTTTATGACACATTAAAATATTCTAATAAGAAAATAATATAGTACATACCTTCGGAAGTAAAATCCATCACTAAAACTTTTCACAAAATTAGAACTGCCACCATGAGATATTTAGTGCAAGTGTAGCAAAAATGCAACTGACCAATTTCTTTAATTGCATTTACCTTTAGATTACTCGAAGACTACTGGACCTATTTGGAAAATTCTTTTTTTATTTGAAAAGGTATACTTTCTAGTTCGTTCCATTGTCATGAAGTCAGGATCTGACGATGGAATCCTGGAGAAAACGCGGGAACTCTTCAAATATTATAGGCTCACCTGTAGCAATTTGGGTATTTTTATTAAAAAAACATAAATGGTATTATCAATTTCAAGGTCAGTTGCGTATTACTAGGCAAGACTGGTAAATTAAAGTTTGAAATCATTGAAAAGGACTTTTAATTCTGAAAGGAAAAAATGGAAACCCACTTAATTCGATTTTACAAAAATTGTCTTCTTCCAGAATTGATTGATCCCAAGACGGGTAAGAAATATGGAGTTACGAGCTCATTCCTCATATATTCCAAGAATATATTAAACATAAGAAATTGATTTTTAATATTAAAATATTGTTCCACCCAGCTTTTGTCAAGATCGCTAATGCTATCATACCAAGGAAATGAAACACACGGTGAACAGTTTAATTGGCGAAATCTTTGATTTTGAACCCCATACGTTATTAGCGACCCCGAAAACCACGAAATTACACACCTACCAAACAGAATGGACCCAAACTTGATAAGCTATTCTTATCGTCTAGGATCTTCAAGAGCGGTTGCTGTATTCCTGCAGGCCACTCCACTGAGTTCGTATAATTATAATATCTCATCGTATCTAACAATACAAGCTCGAACTTGGTTGATATACCGTCTTGTCAAGCGCTTCTCCTCCACATTTATTGTGCGCACAGCCAAGCTGTGGAATTCTCTGCCGGCTTCTGTTTTCCCTGCCATCTTTGAGTCTTTAAAGCAAAAGTAAATAGGTATCTTCTGAGCTCGCTCGTTCCATTGTAGACCTCATCTATCGGTTACCATCAGGCGAGATCGAGGTCAAGAGTGGGCTCATTCGTAAAAATTGGACAAATGCGAGTCAGACTCGTCCATGAAGGGTTCCGTAGTCACTACGCCAAATAACTTTGTTTTTCATAGTGTTTGTATGAAATACAAAGTTATATTTGCGGTTATAGAAAATGTGCTAAATCTCAAAAACTACTGACCCGATGTCATTCAAACCATTTTAATGAAAGTTTTCATTAAAACCTACAGCATATTTTTTTTATTCTATTATAAAAGTTAGAGAGGGGGGACACATTTTACCACTTTGGAAGCGTATATCTTTTAAACGATTGACTTTAAGAAGAAGTAGTTTGAGGAACCGATATAATTTTTAAAGACCTGTCTATAGATACCGCACACGAAAAGGTTTGATAAAAAAAAAAAACCCGTGTGGCACTCGGGGACTGCCGCGGTAAAGCTATTGGATAGCATTTTTTATCAACTTATGCAATTATAATTATTTATATATTTTTTTATTTATGCAGTATTTTTTTTTTCTTTGATATTAATTCAAGTTACCGGGTCAATTATACCACATTTTTAGTTTTAAGTTATTTCTCGCGGCGTTGACATTTTAGACTTTCTTTCTCCTATAAAAAAATGTAAATGTTTCTTATTTTATTCAACAAAATATTTACAAAATATCGAAATCCATACTAATATTATAAATGTGAAAGTAACTCTGTCTGTCTGTGTGTTACCTTTTCACGCCTAAACCGCTGAACCGATTTAGATGAAATTTGGCGTGGGAATAGTTTAGGACTCTGGGAAGGACGTAGGATAGTTTTTATCCCGAAATTCCTACGGGTTCAGGATTTATGCGGGAACCCCCTTCCACGCGAACGAAGTCGCGGGCAGAAGCTAGTAAGTATAATATAAAAGTACTTTCAATAAAAAAGAAATCATAAAAAGATATGATGAGACCCTGGGTTTGATCCAAATACTGACGGTTACCAATCCGATTCTTTACTAAACACACTAATAGAACGTTAGTAACCCGAATTGAAATAACTGACCATATTCGACCGTATTAGGTTTTATTTTCGTTACGGAATTTCTTGATTCGGTCGCCGCGCTCAAAGCCCGCGATAAAGCTATGCAATAGCTTAAAAATATTTTTAGGTTCAGTTCCATGTGTGAGGAGCCCCCCTTAAATTTATATATTTTTGTCTATCAATCGGAAAGCGGTTCAACTCGGCGGAACAGAATACATCTACCTACCAAGTTTCACATGTAGGTAGTCATAACAGTTTCGGAATAAAATGGCTGTGACTTACGGACGGACGGGCAGATAGACAGACATGACGAAACTATAAGGGTTCTGTTTTTTGCCAATCGGCTACGAAACCATAATAAAAAAAAACCGCACATTTACATCTTGTTGTCAAAGAGATCCAGTACCAGTCATCGAAGTGTACCTACAAGTCACTCCAATAATTTCATGACATCAAACAGCACACAAAATAAAAGCAACCATGAAGCCATTAAAAAAAAATTAAATAATCTAAAGTATCAAAATGACTTTACGTACCCATAATTCACGGAGCTATTCGTACGTTTGTGTGTGTTTGAGCCTTGTCTATGTAGTGATGCGATTTGATACCTATCAATTTTGAACATGCGTCCTTAAGTACACCACACATAGTTTTATAATTTATATGTGGTAACATAGTTTATGTAGTTACGCATATCTCAACGACTAGGTATACAAAGCATAGTGACGTATTTAGATAACATCAGCTGATGATTCAGTTTGATGTTTCGGTATTTCCCGGTATTACGATTTATCGTAGTAATGATGAAACCGTATTTCCACTCCATTTCACTTAAAAGAAATATAAATGACAATTAATATATTTATTCTTATTTAATTATTTATCATACAAAGGTCAGCAAAATAATAAAATAAAAGTTTCTCTGAGTAAATAATTTAGTGAAGAAAGATCACGTTTCAAAGTAGGAACCGGTGCATTATTGCTGATGCACTATATAAATCGACCTAAGTAAGTCTAAATACTTTATTCTTCTAAGTCTAAATATTTAATAAATATACACTGCACTTGCTGAAGAAAGAGACGACAATTTCATTACAATTTAATAATTTTGTATGCATGTCCTTGAGACGTATTGAACAGATTAAATTATAAGCGTCTCGTCGAAACACTTGAAGGTCAAGGTAAAATTCGTAGGTACTTGTATCGAGATGGGGGTCAATATCCCGTCAATGACGGCACGATCTTAATTGATAGCTTTCATTTTGTAGCGTTGTGTTTATTCTCGGGATATAGATTGTTTAAGGTTTATGGGTTTCAGATTGGTTTCAGAGCACGTAAGGATACTTTGTGGACGGCCAGTAAGTAGGTTCTGTTAAGAATATACTTTCGTCTTTCTCTTCTTTAACGATTTTTGTTTACCGTAGGACAAGTCTGTTATAAGTGTCTCTCGGCCGAAAAGGATCCTCTAGATCCCATATCGATGGACTGTCGTACTGGTAATGTGTCTACGCTCCTTTTGGAGCGCGATTTCCAGGTGAACACACACAGTTGCCCCATCTGTCCTCTTTTTGGGGCCGCATATATCATGCCCATGCCCGTTTATGCTTTGCGATGGCCAATGTCTACCATTTACCGCTGGCGTATTGTTATAGAAATCTAGAACGTTGTAGTTCAACCGTTCAATACTTGAGCTAGGGGTGACCTGTACGAAACTACATTATCCTACCATTAGGTACGCGTTGTGAATACACCAAGTAATGTAGAATAATGTTGCAAACATAGCACTTGTTATTATGCAAATCACATAATAACAAGTGCTATGTGTATACAGTCGGTTTTATTTCATCACTCAGTTTATTACTATGTGATTGTGTGATTCCGTACACAATCCATCGTGTAAAATTTACGGGAATTAAGCGTGAATTATCATTCCGCCTGTGAAATGACAGGCTACTTGAAACTCATTACACTCAAGATTTCACGTTGGTATTTGTACCTCCATTTGTAGACCTTACGCATAGTCGAGCTACTTCTAACTTCGTTTCAGTTAAGAGGTTTAGGAAATGTCAAAACATAATATTGCGATATACTTCGATGTCTGTCGCCCGCAGAGCATAGTTTCTCTCGGCGACTACTTATATTCCTTTACCGTGTTATTAATGACATGATTTCACTGCACAGGTTATTGTGTTGAGCTGTCATTATTACGTAAATAGCTAAGCGTGACTAAATGCACATTGTTTAGCAGTTAACTAAGCGAGTTAATTGAATTAAGGTTGTAAATGTAGCGGTATATTCTCTGTTATTGTTATGTCTGGGACATTGAAACTTTCAATAATGATATTGCCACTGCAGATTGACAGCAAACAATATTTGGGTTAACTAATTACGTTTTTAATTTTTGTGCCAGCATTAACGTAGAGCAGCGTAGTGTTCAAACATAATAGTATTATTGTTTTGCAGTAACTTTAAAGTTAGTTATATAAATAATTAATGTTTATTGATCTGGCCTTTTAGTGAATCCTGTTCCAAATTTTATCGCATTACAATTTACGTCACAATGACAGAAGTTAACGTTTCACACATCTTATTATGAATCTATTTTAGCTTCTAATAGCAGATTGTCGTAATTTGGAAAATAGCCAAAAATACACTAATTATTGTTCGTTGTGTTGTTGTCATGTTACTCGTCGAATAGAAATTCGTAGGTCAGTACATAATAGAGCACATACCCACAGGCTTACGTTTTTGCTTCAATTTGACTTACACGTCGATAGTTGGTAGTACGGACAAGAATCTTACCACAAATCTGTTTGTTTTTAATATTTAAAAAAAAAAAGAGAACTAGGAATGTGGGTAGAATTCACATTACTAGCAATCTTGTTAACCCCTTCAACTAAGCTAAATATGCTTGGGTCTGGAGTGGGTTCAAGGCTTTAGTGTAATGAGTGGGTTTAGAACCCGCGACCTGTCTCCGAGACCTATTGATGCTTATTTATGTCGTTAGATATATAATAATAATAGAATATAATCTTTATTTCCTGTTTACAATTTACATAAAGTTAGTCACTATTCACTAATAACAAAACATGTCATAAACTGTAGCTTTACACTGTGTTATAGACCACTGACACCCAAGCTATTGATCTCACCCAATAATTGACACTATTATCACTATTAAATGTTCGGAATTTATTTGTGTGTACGTATTAAGCACGATAAAAAATAAATAATAATAAATAGAATACTTTATTTTCAGACCAAAGTCCATATGGAGACACATTTACACATAAACAAAAAATAAACACACAAATTTAAAATAAATATGAAATACAATAATAACAAGACAAATTAGAATAAATATTATAAAATACACTTAAAAAAGTAATTACTTAATGTATGTGAATGACGCTCTGTGAGTCGTCATCCAGTGCCACATTATTGGACTATTCATCCTGTCGGCGACGATAAAGATTTTATATACACAAAAAATTTAAATGGTATTTAAAAAAAAAGTTGCCTACTAATTAGTATCTTTTTCTTTCCCCCAGTTCGAAGATTTCGCCCTAGCAAACGCTGGTCGTCTGCTTAAGAAGTACCGTGACAAGTACTGCACCTTCAATGATGACATCCAAGGCACTGCCAGTGTAGCTGTTGCTGGTCTAATGGCCGCCGTCAGAATCACCAAGAGGAAGCTCAGCGAAAACATATACCTGTTCCTTGGAGCTGGTTCTGTGAGTATAAAGTTGTCTGTGTTCCCTGCCAATTATGACCGTTCAGCTTTTAAAGCAAGAGTAAATAGGCATGTTCTGGGATCGCTCGTCCCATTGTAGACCTCATCTATCGCTTACCAACAGGCGAGATTGAGGTCAAAAGTGGGCTCATCTCGAACAAATAAATAAAAAAAAATGTAAATCGAGTCTTAAAAAAATAAAATGTGTCGTTTAGAAGACTGCATACGTGTAGCGACATCTATGCCGCCATATGTGAACTATTTCTGACGTAACACAACACATCGAGGTAACCGCGAGATAAATATTCTACAACTGCAAATAGCCAATGTCCATAATAAAAACTGTACGGTTGGAAGATGGATCTTCCGAATTCCGACCGAAAGTTCCTCATCCTTTTTCGAAATGGACGAACCCAGTTCATAGAAGGATGATCAACTTTCCTTATTCCTTATTTAATATCTACCATTAACAGAAAAGTGTTAGGCGAAAGTTGCTTGGAGATTTATCTTACAGAGGTGTTTAAACGATCGTAGCACGACTGAGATCCTCGTGTATATCAGAATTTAAAATCCGCTTTATTAGTAATAATATTCCCAGTGCCAATTTAGTCTATAATCGAAGAATTGTTTACTAAATTTCTATGCAACAGAAATGTTACAAAGGCGATAATAGCTTATATCTATCTTATCTCCTTCCAAACTTTGGAAAGTGAATTTTACTATTGTTATTTTCAGGCATCCAACGGTATCGCCTCCCTGACGGTAGCTGCTATGGTTACCGAAGGTCTGACAGAGAAACAGGCTCGAGAGCGTGTGTTCATGTTCGACATCGACGGTTTACTCTCCACCCGCCGCGAGGGCGGAGTGCCCGAACACGCGAAGGCTTTCGGGAAGGACATCGAGCCCGAAAAGGACTTTGAGGAGTGCGTAGCGAAGATTAAGCCCAGCTGCCTTATTGGTAAGTTATGTGTATTTTGGATAAAAATTGTAATCGAAGTAGCTCGAGGAAGGTTATGATCTACTTTTTCCCGATTGCAAAGAAGATGGTTATGTTTTTATCGTGATAAAATCCACGAGAATGAAGCTTGTACATATATAAAAAACGTTTATTAGTCACTAAGGATACAAGTACATAATATTCAATTCGAAAGTACGCTATCTGCCAAATGTGAAAGTACAATGACCATAAATTAGTTAGAACACTCTTCAGCCCAAGTAGTACTTCTGAATGAGTAACTCATGTGCTGTGTCTGGTATTGAACCCTAAAAATATATCGGAAGTGTTAGCAATCTGTTCCATCGAAAATGTTAACTTATGACACTCGGAAATCAGCTAAGATTAAATGAAATTCGGCTGGACTTGCTATTTTTGTTTCCAGTAGGAAAATCTTCAAATTAGTGCTCTCGCTTTGGGTAGAGTGGAAGGGGTGGAAGGGAGTGTCAGACTCCTATTGAAAAACCCACCCTGTTCCTTCAGTTACCCTTGCATTTGGAGATCACAGTATCTCATTAGAAGATTCTGCTACACCGGCAGAGCTGACCACCTCACTGACTCACCTGAAACACGTCAGACGAAATAATGACCAAGCAAGTCGTCAGTCGACGTCGCGTAAAATAAAGAAAAATATTCATTTGGGGTACAGCAGTGGCTAAGGGTGAATTTTCATAAAAGGGAAGCCGGACCAAAAAATGCTTACCTTGCTCAAGTGTGATACGTGAATTCCATTAACTGTGGCCCTATGGCTGACTTCGAAATCTTGTAACTTCGTAAATAATTATTTATTTAATTGAAAATAATAGATTACTATTTATATATTCATATATAAAATAACAGACTAATATTTGCCATATTTCAAAAAGGAAGCCGGTAGGAATCGAGTTGTATGGAGCCTTCGCCACTGGGGTACAGACTATGTACACCTAAAACACTAGTTTGCCTAGTTCAGGCACACGTGTTTAAGTACCTTAAGCTAAGAAAGACTGTCGAACTCAAAATGTTTTATTTCACATAGGCGGCCTATATGGGCACTTACAAAACGTCAGCAGTTAGGGCACGGTTCGAAATTGGTCGTTTTCTATGGAGAAGAACCGGCAAGAAACTCCACAGTTACTCTTTTCAAATCAAATTGTCACTCTTATAATGTATCCATAATACAGGTTAATTAGGTATGAGAGGACAGTATAGACCAATTAATACAGCACAATGGAATTACAAATAAAAAATTGTAAAACAAATCTAAGAGTCTACAGTGTTCTCTCATTCACTAAAAAGCTTTATATTATATTAAAATAAACTTGAGAAGCGACCTTCAATAATGAAGGATAAATTAATACTAAAAATGAAACAAAAAGAAAATCTGTCGAATCGGATGGATTATCGTAGGGAAATATAAAAAGACACTCACGAAAGTGGATTTGTTAATACACTAGTCGATAACGCAATAACAATAAGCCAGGGAAGCCACATGTGCAGAAGGAAAGAATCATCGCCAAGCAGTCATGTCTTCAACGTAGTCCCGAATCTATACGCTTTTTTGATAAGGACACGTTTGACGTGGGTTTTAAATTTTCCCTCGCTAAGTTATGTAACAGACTTTGGCAACTTGTTATAAAAGCGTATGCTATTTATGAGGAAAATGACTTGCTTGTCTTGTAAATATAAATATAATAAAATGATTTGATTTGATAAATACAATAGAGGCAAAAGACAACAGTGTGCCTCTTACGAATGCGCCGAAAAGTATCGTATCAACTATGTTGCCAGGCGTGACTTACACAATATGTCAGAGTAGGTAGCGGTAGGTTTACACGAAGGAGGGACGACCTTGCTTTAGTAGACAACTAGAAAATGATTAGGAAAGTTATAACCTGTAGTTGGTCGTGACAAGCAATAAAACTCGGCAAGCGCTTAGTATGCATTCTGAAAGCAGACGTACAATAAAAACTGCATCGAAAGAAGTAATTATTCTAATTACTCAGCCATTTATTCTATATATTTTATATTCCAGGATGTTCGACCGTCGGCGGGGCGTTCACACCGAAAGTCCTACAACAAATGGCCAAGAATACTGACCGACCAGTCATCTTCGCGCTCTCAAACCCTACCAGTAAAGCTGAGTGCACCGCCCAAGATGCTTATGACTATACAGAGGTATGTGCCACTGGACTCTTACTTTGCTAAGTTAAAATAAGAACTTTAAAGATAACTCGAATAAGGTGCATATTCCTATAAGGCACCGCTGGTAATCCCGTCCAAAGTGTTGTTGAAACCAGCCTTAAAATATCATTATTATTATCATAGCTCAGCATGGCGCTGCCGTCACGTAAACAACGCGCTCCGTGTAATTTAATGCAAAAATTAAAAAAAGTTAAAGTTTCGGTTTAATTTCAACACCCCAATAATCTAGACATTGTGTATTTTCGGTGTAATAGTTATCTTCATGAAGTTCACACCATGAACCGCTTTACAACGTGTTTATTGTGAAAAGTGCAGACAGAAACTATAATTATAATTCGTTGTGTTATAGTGACTTCAAAAAAGAAAACAATTGCGGAATAAATGTGCCTAAATACAGTAAAGTACAGTGTTTTAAAATACAGTAAAGCTTAACAGTGAAACAAAAATCTAATTCAAATTGATAAAACAGTTAACAAAAATAAACAAAGATACGCGTTGTTTTTTCAAATTTGATTCCAAGAACCAGCGTCTTAACGAACTTTTTACAAAGTGGAATGACGTGAATGTAACTTTCAACATCCATTCCGTCACCAGAAATAGCCACAGTGTTGGGTGGCCGACTGTTAAATCTGGGACTCGAGTTCGAACCGCTCTTGCAGACCTATCTTTTTGAACATTTTCTTTAAAATACAATAGAAATTATTTCATAATAGTTTTGAATAATGATTAAAAAATGTTTATAGAATTTTGAACCGTGAACACTAATGGAACAATATCTTGTTTATGTATTATACCACCGCTAAGGACACCTGCATACCGTGCCGGCCACACCTGTGTGCTATACATACCTAAGCTGCGCTGTCTTGTGACGCTTACCGCGCTTTCATCGCTGTCCTACTGGATACAGGGTTAAACACATGTTCGCTTCTGCGGTCAGTATTGAAACGCCTTTTGTGTATTATTCGACTAAAATGAATTGCGCCGCGTGCTATTCTATTATTGTGTGTGGAGAAGAAATTCTGAGATGTTCTTTAAGTGAATGTAATAAAACATACCACTTATTATGCATGGGTAAAACAAACCTTTCACAGGAGAGCGATACATGGGTTTGTCCGGAATGCAGTTGTATGTCAAAAAAATATGGTGAAAGTAGCCTCACATCTATCGATTCCTTAAATCTGTCTAACTGTAACATTACATTCAGACAAAAGAAATCAGTTAGTGACATCGAACAACCCGATGTATCTCACGTTCCGCAAGGACTCTCACCTGAATTAAACAGCTTGAAGCAGGAATTATATGATTTGAAAGAACAGCTCACTAATGCAGTCTCCTTGATTCTAAGCTATGAGGTAAAGTTGGAAAAACACGTGTCTTTAATAGACTACCTGAAAGAAAAACTTGAGCTACTCACCGTCAGGTCCAACTCACCATGTGATGCTACCGAGCCCGTGATAACTGACAACACTGACATGCTGATACAAGTCTCAAAAAATAAATCGAAGTCTAAGCAACGGAAACTGAGGAAGCGTAACCAAAAAATCGCACAACCCTTTGCCCATTTACCCACACTTAATCAACCTCAACCTGTATCTGAGGTCATTGACCCTAATCAGTTTAACGCAATCGACCAATCAACCCCAGTTATAACTACCCAGGTGGATGCTGTAGGTGCTTGCGTCAAGGAGCTCGACTCTCAATGGACAGTTGTTACCCGGAAGCATCGAGGAATTGCGCCAATTAATGGAACCGCTGGACCTAACATAACTTCACTAAAAGCAATTGAACCTCGTAAACATTTACATCTTTGGAACATGGAATCGGGTGCGGATGAGATTCTCAAGTACCTGCAGCAGTTGTGTCCAGAAAATCCAGGTGCATGTTCAGTTCAATTATTGACGTCAAAGGGAGACTACAAATCTTATAAGGTAGGCGTACCTGTTGCTAATTATGAGATCATCCACTCAGCCAATGTCTGGCCAGTCAATTCGAAAATTAGACCCTGGGTGAACTATAGAAGACCACTCAGTTTCAATAAGCAGAATCGAACTCAACCTCAGATCGCAAATAACCAGCCCTTTCGTACCGCATAAAGTTTCAAACTTACATTGTTTTTACCAGAACGTGAGGGGATTAAAAACCAAATTATGTATGTGGCGCAACAATTTACTGTTATTAGAACACAACCTCGTTGCCATAACTGAGACCTTTCTTGACGAAACGGTTGAAGACGCAGAACTAGCACCAGGAGACTGGAGTATTCTTCGTCGTGACAGAGACACACCATGTGGCGGTGTGCTAATCGCCGCGCGGTCGCCTGTTATGTTGCGACGGCGTCGTGAATTTGAAACCGACTGCGGTGAAGATCTGTGGGCAAGTTTCCCGTGGTGTGGTCGAACTGTTTATGTGTGCGTAGTGTATATCAAACCAAGTGCCAAAGACGAAGACTATATGCGTTGGTTTTGTAAAGTGGAAAGTTTTTTAAATGATTTAAAGGGAACCGTTTTAATTTTAGGAGATTTAAATTTGAACAGTGCTTCCTTGTCTATTGTTAACTATTATTCTTATTTTTTATCTTTTTGTTGCCTGAATGAAAAGAATGAAGTGAGTAATTCGATTGGAGGTATGTTAGATGTGGTATTGATCCGAGAGGATGTTGACGCAGTTGATACTTCTGTCGCTGCCACTGAGGGTTTAGTTAAACCTGACAACTATCATCCACCATTAGATATTAATATTAAAATTAAATCTTCACACATGTCTGATGTCATTGAACCGAGTAACATTGAATCTTGTAAAGACTGGAATTTCAAAAAATGTGACCGAGATAAGCTTTCTGAACTTCTCTCAAATACTTCATGGGAAAAGGTTATCCAGACCAACGACGTATATTTAGCCACCAAGTATTTTTATGAGACCATCTACACCATATTCGATATTTGCATACCTAAAAAACGGAGGTGTAGAACTTCAACTAGGCGCTATCCGGTCTGGTTCACTAAAGATATAATTAAAGATACTAAACTGAAGCTTAAGTGGCACTCAGTTTGGAAGCGCAAAAAATGCACTATAGCTTATAAAACCTTTTCAGATTTAAGAGCTAGCCTTAAAACACGAGTAGCATTGGCTCATGAATCACACATAAATATAATTGAAAGCAATTTAAGAACCAACCCACGTAATTTCTGGCAACATATTTCTAGTTTGCGCTCAAAAGGTGGTTTTGATCCGAATGTCACCTACAAAGGTCATAAATTTACAGGTGTTCACGCAGCCGAAGCCTTTGCAGATTTTTTTGTTAGCGTCTATCTCCCTGAAGTTCCACTTCTTGATGCTGAAAAAACTTTAGCTAGTGATAATAATATCAACAGCAATTACATAAACATATTTAAATTTTCTCCTCAAGACATCATTCTAGGAATAAACAAACTTAAATTAAGTAGCTCAGTTGGTCCTGATAATATTCCCCCTGAAATATTGAAAAGTTTTAAAAAATATTTCTGTTTACCATTACATCATATTTTTAATCTATCACTAAAAAATGGAGTCTATCCTCGACAGTGGAAGATGTCACGAGTCACGCCCATTCCCAAAAGTCACAAGAAAACATTAGTTGAAGAATTCCGTCCTATTGCCATTCTGTCATCACCAGCTAAAGTCTTCGAGAATATATTACATAATTACATTTACTACCAAGTTGAAAAATATCTGTGCGACGAGCAACATGGTTTCAGAGCAAAACGGTCGGTGAATACGAACCTTCTTACCCTAGTAGACTATATTTCCAAACGTTTAGACCAGGGAGGCCAAGTAGATGTGTTGTACTTTGACTTCCGGAAAGCGTTTGATAGGGTCAATAACGATATTCTGCTGGCGAAACTTTGCGCTATCGGTTTTCCACCACGTCTCCTGCGGCTCCTCGCTGACTACCTCCGCGATCGTCAACAGTTTGTCAGATTGGGGCTTTATGAGTCCAAGCCCTATCATACGCGCTCCGGAGTCAGTCAAGGATCAATTCTGGGACCACTCCTGTTTTTAATAATGGTCAACGACCTTCCATCAGTCATTCTTCATGCCAAAAGTCTGCTATATGCAGATGATTTAAAGCTTTTTTCTGAAATTCACTCTGAAACCGATTGCTTGGGGCTGCAACGTGACCTAAATTTGATATTAGATTGGAGCATAAAGAACAAAATGGAATTTAACCCTGCCAAATGTTTTGTAATGACATTTACTCGTGCACGTCATCCCGTCAACTTTGCGTACAAAATTAACGACAGCACCATTACCAGGACAAGTACAATGAAGGATCTAGGTGTACATTTTGACAGCAAACTCACTTTCCATGATCACATATTATTAGTAGCAAAAAATTCATTTCAACGTTTAGGTTTCGTACTACGCAATGCTAAGGACTTTAAGAACATAAGTGTTATAAGATCTATATTTAACGTACTAGTTCGCAGTAAGCTGGAGTCTAGCGCATGTGTCTGGAATCCTTTTGAAAAGAAATACACATTAGTTTTAGAGAGGGTTCAGAAGGCTTATCTTAGGTACCTTTATAAGCGCACTTTTGGTTTCTATCCCTTTTTGTATCCTTCTAACTTTCTCCTAGGCATTTTAGGGTATAATTCTCTAGAAGTTAGACGGAAAAATGATCAAATCATTAATATGGTTAAAATATTTCGCGGAAAAACAGATGCTCCTGATCTCCATGACGAACTAAGCCATCTATTTGCTCCGATCAACTTTAACCGAAATAGGAGACACAGATTGTTCGCTGTGTCCAGGAGTCGTACCGTCGCTCGAGCCCAGTCTCCTATTCCTCGCACACTCTCCGCGCTCAACGTTCTCTTGGATGCCAAACCTGATTGTGATGTGTTTGCGGATGAATGGAAGAAGATCTTGTCTGTATGCCTGGAGTACTGTGAGATGAGTGTATGACTGTTAGATGTTTTTTTATAATGTTTTTTATAATGTCTTCAATTAATGTAATTGGCCTTCGGCCGTGTTATTTTGAAGTAAATAAATAAAAAAAAAAAAAAAAAAAATTAGTATTTTCCCAACTATATTTGGGTCGGCTACTAGTCTAGACCATATGCAGCCGAGTAATAGTTTTTGCGTCTGCATATCTGACCTTCATAACCCAGTAGCTATTTAACACATTCCCCTTGGCAAGACTGGTAGATTTTCAGGCTTCTGGCTATCCGTAACGAGTATCAAAGATGTACAAATGACTTGCTGATGATGTGCTTTCCTAAGCAAGGTGGAATCTTGATACGTTAAAATGGGTACCCATCCACGTCAACTTTGAAGATCGACCCGGGTGGCTCTTATTCTTTAGTCAGAGCTCCTCTTATACAACGTGTAACGGAAACCCCATATCTATCCAAAAGGGCTGAAGACAACATGTGGTATGGAATCTCTATGCACAGTTTCAGCACAAAATAACTGACTCAAATAATTGATACCAAATTATTGGTTTCATATATTTCTTGAATACCAATCATAACAAACGTGTCACAGCACTACGAGGGTCAATAACTTTTCACGTCTCTTGCCAATAACACGATAATTCTTTTCGTTCTTCTTAATTTGAAAAATTCGGTCTCTGGTATCAGTGTATTGGAATTTGTAATTAGTTCTACACACATAGACTTAGGATTACAAAACCCTTGCCATATCGTTTGTTATCATCCAAAGAAGCCATGAACTTGGTATGTATGTACCCTTTAAATTACACGTTGTATACTAAGGTTTATATTGGTATCAAATGATCTAATGATCAATTTGCTAATGCAAAATATGAGCTTTGTCTACTAATCCCGCTAGTGCTGTTGAAAATTGCCTTCAAGTATCAACGAGTTTTATTATTAAATTGACTTGTTATTGCCATCGTTGTGTAGGATTAGCCAGTCAGCGTTAGCGTTGGAAATCGGTGACTGCCCAGGGTACGCCGGACGTATAGTGCTTACTAAATACGTTACTCGGGGAGGCTCCTTACCTGCCCTGTCAACTATTCACTGCAAGACTTGATGGAAGCTTTCAGCGGTGCCATACTTATTGCCCAATTCTGGGCAGACTCCATTTAGCCATTCGCCATCGAAACTCTAAAAAGAAGATTATAAAATGTATACAATGTGTAATTTAAAGGGTATATATATTGGTGGGTATAATTCCACAAATGTGCACTTGGTATAACCACAGATTACTAAATAGTTACTTCGTAACAGATACATCACTCTCATACAAAAGCGAAAATACCTACAAAATCTTAATAATAATACCAGTTGTTTGCAGCGAGAAGAAATGTACCATAAGTCCGCACACAGAGAGTTGAGATTGTTTTACCCGCCGCGCGACCCACGTCATCGAGCGAGTGTCCTAGGGTTGCGTATGATGATATTGGTAATAAAATAAAACGAATATAGAAAAACAATTATTTTTATTTGTTGATCTAATATGTTTCAGTTTAATAAAATGATAGATGCATTTTTTCCTTCCCTGAATTCCCGATTATTAAATTTTAGTGTTGAAAATATCCGAAACCGCGTAAATAATTTTAATTTTAATAAAATTCCGCGCAAGTAAATAATCAAAAGGGAAACAGGAGCAAAGCGGAGGAAAATCAATTGTTTTTAGGTCGATCCATTATGACGTTGTCAAAATTATTTAAAAAGGCTCAGGCAGGCGTGCGGCAGCCCACTGTCGGATGTACCGACGGCGGTACGCGAAGCGGTAGGCATATAACGAGTGGCCTTGAGCGAGTGACGGACGCCTGGTATAACCAAGTGCACATTTGTGGAACTTACTATAAATTTCAATACATTGATACCAGACACCGAATTCGTGTTATTGGCAAGTGACCTGGAAAGTTATTAATCCTCGTAGTGCTGTGACACGTTTGTTATGATTGGTATTCAAGAAACATATGAAACCGACAATTTGGTATTAATTTGGTCACTTATTTTGAGCTGATCTGTGTATAAAGACTCCAACCAGATGTAGTCTTCAGTCCATTTGGATAGATATGTTTCCGTTACTCGTTGTATATAATATAATATAATATATAATATAATATTCCACAACTTTCACACAACGCCATCTAGTCCCAAACTAAGCAGAGCTTGTGCTATGAGTACTAGACAACTGATAAACTTACATATATATTTCTAAATACATACATATTATAGATAAATTACACCCAGACAAAGAACAAATGATCGTGCTCATCACACAAACATTTGTCCTGGGTGGGAATCGAACCCACGACCTTGAGCATAGCAGTCAGGGCCACTGACCACTAGACCAACAGGCCTGTCAAACTAAAAATATCTATTGATCGTGCTTACGTTACATTGCAGGGTCGCTGTATCTTCGCGTCTGGCTCGCCGTTCCCGCCAGTAAAGTACAACGGCAAGGAGTACCACACCGGACAGGGCAACAACTCCTATATCTTCCCCGGAGTGGCTCTTGGTGTCATCGCTACTGCTACCCACCACATACCAGAGGGCATGTTCTTGACGGCCGCTAGGGTATTTATTTATTTATTTATTATATGTATACTTTATTGTACACCTTACAATATTTCTATGGATACAAAAAGTAAAACTAGTGTACAATGGGCGGTCTTATCGCACAGGGGTCTGTAAGAGTACAGACAACCTTTGGGTGGACAAAAGTAAAGGAGACAGATTTAGGGTTGTCAGTGTACAAACATCAAAAATAACATAAATTGAACATAATAATATAAAATACGTACATACAATACAGAAATCATATATTACATGCATAGTTGAGAAAGAAGTGGAAAAGTTACAGGGAGAGGTAATGCCCCTTCACCATTCTTTTGAACGCTAGTAGCGTTTGGGCACGCCCCACTTCTATGGGTAAAGCATTCCACAAACAAGCTGCTTGAATAGTAAAAGATTTGTTAAAGAAAGAAGAAAAGAATAGAATAATTTAATTCAGGAAAACATCCCATATAAAAATCAATAAATTACATATTAAACAAATAATCATTTTTTTTTTTACAGTGACATTTTTAGAATTTAGAATTCTGACGTCCTATTTAGATTACAGAGTAATCTGTGTTAAGGACCGTCAGCCTATTTTTACTATGAGAGAGAAAAAAAAAGAAGATTGCAAAATCCGTAGGTGCTGCTAAGAAAATAAATATAAACTAAACAATCTTAAAAATAAAAATAGTGAGCAATTACAATCTAAAACTAAAATTAAACTGAAAAATAAAGAAATATATAGAATAATACTCAAGCACGATTTTTGTACTTTCACGCGTGTGTATGCGTGAGTGTGTGTGTCTGTTTGTGTATATGTGTGTGCGCGCGCGTGTGTGTGTGTGTGTATGTGTGCATGAGTGTGCGTGTTTTAGTGTGTGAACGAGAGTGTGATGAGTTTTAAGGTATATGCAAAACATACAGTAGGAGTTAAAACAAGTTTAAATAAAAGATTTAAGTAATTTTTCGGTGTCATCGTAGTTTCTTTGCAGTAGAAATTGTGTTGTCTGTTTTTTACAAATAGCATTAGAAGATCTGTAGATAGGGAGTAATTTGTTTATTTTATTGTATAGGGAGGGTGCAAGGTAGTAAGAAAAGCGTTTTGTGAAAGCGAAGTGAGAATGAGGCACTTCACATAGCGTTTGACGACGTTTGTGAGTGACTTTATCAGGTGAGAATGGGGTAATGGAGTGTTGAAGCATTATGGTGTGGAGTATGTAGAGTTGACGAACCGTGAGGATATTGCATTTCTGATACAAGTCAGTGGTTGGGTAAAGTATAGGACGGAATGTAGCTACTTTAAGTATGGCCCTTTGTGCTACTTCAAGAGGTTTAAGGACCGTCTTGGCAGCACCACCCCAACTTGTGATACAGTACGAGATGACCGATTGGCCCATGGCAAAGTACACGGAGCGGATCAAATGAACATTGGCAATGTTTCTTAAAGTTTTAAAAAGATATATTAATTTACGGACTCTTCCACTTAACTGGTCAATGTGGGCTTTGAAGTTCAGGTGTTTATCCAGTACAATGCCTAGATATTTTATGGTGTCTGTGGATAAAATTGAGGGACAGTTACAGTTTGGTGATTGTAGTTGACAGATGTGAGCTTTTAGTGTAATAGGGCTAGTTGGTTGTGAAGTTATTTTTAGGGAAAATGTGATGATTTTTGTTTTGGAAGAGTTTAGGGTAAGGGAGTGAGAGATAAGCCAATTGAGAATACGGTTGAGGCCTTGTTGTGCTACAGCTTGAAGAGAAGTCCAAGAGTCACTAAAAAATGTGATGGCTGTGTCGTCGGCAAAAGATGTAATGTTACCAGATGAGACATTAATGTTGCAGAGGTCGTTGATGAAGATAAGAAAAAGAGTAGGGCCAAGGACGCTACCTTGGGGGACGCCATACGAGATGGGCAGTTCGTCGCTCAGGTAGTTTTCGACTTTTACTCTTTGAGTTCTACCAGTGAGATAGGATCGAAAAAGATTAAGTTGTGTACCTCTGACACCCAGGCGTTCGAGCTTGTGTATTAGGAGAGGGAGAGGAACTGTGTCAAAGGCCTTGGCAAGATCGAGAAATACTGTAAGACACTTTTTGCGTTGATTCAGTCTATGAACGATACCACTGACAAGTTGCAAAGCCGCATCAGAGGTCGACATCTTCTTCCTGAATCCAAACTGATTTTGTGATATAAAGTTGTTGGTCTCTAAAAACTTAATGAGCCTATTATTTAGCAAACGTTCTAGGATCTTAGAAAGCGCAGTTAAAACTGCTATAGGGCGGTAATTGTTGACATCAGTCCGATCTCCCCCTTTAAAAATGGGATGGATAATAGCCTTTTTGAAGGAAGAAGGAAAAACGCCACTGTTAAAGCAAAGGTTGAAAATATGGCACAATATGGGTGTCAGTAGTGAAGAGTATCGTTGTATTATGGTGGTGGATATGCCGTCGGAACCAACGGCTGCAGTTGGTTTAAGAGACCTTATTATGGCGGCTATCTCCTCGGGGTTTGTTTCCAACAACACAAAAGAACCAGAGTTGATAGAGGTATTAGGGATCTGAAAAGCGGGAAGTGTGGTAGTATGTTGGTCCTGTCTCATTTTATTTGCGAGATGATTTCCTATGTTTACAAAAAAATCATTGACCCTGTTTATAGATTCAGAAGGAGTACTGTACGATTTTAAAAGATCACTAGATGGTATTTTTGTTTTAGAGGTGTGGGTAACACGTTTAATTGTATCCCATAATAACTTGGGATTAGATCCTGCTTTAGTTAATTCATCTGTATCAAACTGTCTCTTTACTTTTTTCAGTATTTTATTACAAAAGTTCCTGTATCTACTGTAAGTGATTTTAAGGACTATGTTATCTGGAAATTGCTTAGATTTTTTGTAAAGCCTGTCTCTGTTCCTCATACATTTGAGTAATCCTGGAGTAATCCAAGGTTTAAGAATTTTTTTACGTCTAGGTATTTGTCTTATAACCGTTGCCTTATTTATTTCTTGAGAGAGTGATTCTATAAGAAAATTAGTGGCGTTATCTGGATTATTCATATTTAAGATACAATCAAGGTTTCGATTTTTCATTGCAAAGTCCAGGACATTGAAGTTTGTCTTGGTAACGGTAATAATTTCAGAATTACATTTTGGTTTAATGTTGAGGTATAATAGGGTCGAAGAGTGATCAGTTACTGTTGAGTCGAGAATAAATGTAGTTGAAGATAATTTTGTCTTAAGAAAAATGTGGTCGAGGCAGTTTATTCCCCTTGTCGGTAAACTGTGGGATGGTAAAAACCCATGGAAAGCAAGGCAGTTAAGGTACTCATGTGTCCGTTGGTCTATATCAGACATAACGGTATTTATATTTATGTTGATATCACCAGTAATAATCACAGATTTGAAGCTGGCTAGGGATGGTAGAGTTTCATTAAGTGCCTGTAAGAATATATCTATGTTAGCATTTGAGGGCGACCTGTATAAACAGAGAATTGCCACGTCTTTACCCATGGTAATGATTAAACCAGAGGCAGAGTCGTGGAGTTCTGGTTCTTGGACGTTGCTAGTAAGACTTGATTTAATATATGCAACAACTCCGTCACTCTGGTTGCGGTGATTATTAGAGTGATAAGCTGTGTAATTTGGAAGCTTGGGCAAATTAACTGGGCATTATAAAATCATTACAAAATTAATATTAAAATATTATTATTAGTACATAAAACAAAGAAATAAAGATAATAATAAGAATTTTTTACTTAAGACTCATTATTAAAATTGTATCTGGAATATTAATTACCATATGTGAAGAAGTAATTTACCTCGTAAAGCAGATCCACATTGCTAACTAGCAATGTGGATAGAATTTTCTGACTAAACTTAGTCAGAAAAAAAACTTTGGTTTTGCCACAGCTAAAACAGTATTCATCGTAAAGAACTATGCATAGTGTGTATAATCCTTTTAGAAACGATATATCTATCTGGTCTATATTTTGAGTAATCTCTGGTCAAAGTTCTAGAATTTCATCGTTTTTGTATTTTTATATATTATTAGTTATAGGCTTGCGTTGGACTACCATCTTACCTGATGGTAAGCGATGATGTAGATGAAGCACGCTTACCTTGAAATAACCTATTCACTCTTGACTTAAAGGCCCTGAGTTATAGCTATCAGGAAACAGACTCCGCCAGGGAATTCTATTCTTTAGCTGTACGCACAATGAAAGTATTCCCAAAACGTTTTGTGCATATGAGTGGGATATTTCATGACTTTGAACTAAGTACAAAGTAAAACTATTTGTCTATTAGCATATATTATCTTGGAGAATTATACACGCTATGCATAGTTTTTTATGGAATGACCACTGTTTTAGTTGTTACAAAAATTGTGTTGGCCAATGTAATTAAAGCCTTATAAAAAAATTACAAACTAAGCGACTACACGCTACGATCTTGTGGGGTGCGGACCTTTGCTTATGGCGTCGCTGAGGGAGGGCGTCTTATCCCATCGGACAAGGTTCATAAATATTCAAAAGCTCTTCCCATTTATTGACGTAAGTCCCGTTGCCAAAGACTGCAGTAGATAGATATGTTTGGAGGGGAAAGGAAAAAGCTTCTTAGCACAGTTCCATAACATCATCTGAAATTAAAAAAAAAAAAAACATTTCATAGTAATTTCATTTCTATGAACTTGTTGAACTGTGAACGAAAATCTGGTATTGTGCGGTGTATTATTAATTACGTGAGAAAGGTGTTTTTTTGCAGTCGTGATCTTTGTCGTGTCCGTCGCTAGACGGCGAAAAGTTTTCACCTCTTAATCAAGTTTTGATACAGTAAAATAATGGCATGATGATTACAAATAATTTTCAATTTTATTGTAACAAAACTTAAAAGTTCATATAAGTTTTTAAGCTAACGTAGTCACTAACAGTATTATTAGAACTTAAAACGGGATACTATCCGTGATCAAGGCGCTTGCAACAGTGCCGTAATATCTGAAACTCGAAACAAAAATTACACATGGTAAATTTCCGTTTTAAGTTTCAAAGTTATTTTTTTTAAACAACTGATATAACATAAACATAATTAATATGGTTTTTAATTTATTAAAGATGGCGCTTAAAAGTGAATGCCAAGTTTCGGCTCGAATCATGTAGCGTCCGACAGACTTTCTAAATTAATGATAATTCATTATATAAAACTGTAAGAATTATACAGTATAAATAAAATCTGTAGAAGTACACCGTTTAAAAGTCATTTTAAATAGTTATTGAATTTATCAACACGTTTTCTATCTACAATTTCAATTAAAAATGTTGCCAATACCAAAATAAAATAATATCGATACGTAATTGCACTTGCAAACCGATTACTTTAATATCATTTGGAACCTACGTAAGTGAATTTATTAGTTACTAAAGTCATAACTCGTAATTCTTATAATAATTAATAATGTTTAGTTATATTTTTTAATATCTTATAATAATTTAAAGTAATTCAGTTAAATTATCGATACAGTTTAGAATAGTTATTTAGTGCTGGTAACACTTAATCTTGTAGTTGTCACTGATAATTGTCAAAAGTTTTACTTTTCCCGCGTTTTATGACGAGCGACGACGTGTCTTATGTGTTTTTTGAGTTTTGTGTTATTTATTGCTTTGTTACCGGACTCCGATTTCTGAATTACTAACGACTACCTTGGCTGTTGAAAACGAATTCAATAGGTAGTCATTATTCAATAATTTTATAGTTTATTTCATGTTATCGTTAAAATTAGAAGTATTAAGTGGTCAACTTCAAAAAACTATAATTTTTTTGGTGTACTTCTTATAGAAAACTAACTATACAGTCAAATTATATAATTATTTTCCTTTTTTATGATATATAGTTCATCTTTGTCGAGTTCTGGCCGAGTCTTGAAGGAAGCCTTGGCATTCTCCTTTGTATCAAACAAAATAGCATATCCTTTCAGTATCAAAAGGAAGTCCTAATCCATTGCTTTATGTAATGGATATGAATGTAATAATGGTACCTGATAATGATAAAATGAGCTCATAATTATGTTGATCGATTCTATTCATTTCTGTATAAGGCTGCCGGTGAATATAATCTAAATACTTTATTTAGGCGAGTTCCACTGGATTCTTATATTTTGTTTATGTTGTTACAGACTTTGGCTGACAACGTCAAAGATAAAGACTTCGAAATCGGTCGTATTTATCCATCACTTGCGGAGATTAGAGATATTTCTGTCAACATCGCATTCGAGGTCGCAAAGATGGCCTACGACGAAGGTACGTAATAAACATTCATATTAATGTTTTTTTCCTCGAGGTGGAAGGATATCCATGTCTGTTAGACACTAATTGACTAAAACTACCCCGTGTTCCCTCGCACACTTGCGCCTAGAATCGGTGTTCACGCCTTCAATATACATCAAACCTGGCTAGACCTACGTAAACTAATAAATTCGGAGTAGGGGTCACATTTGGAGGACAAAATAAAAGTATTAAATCATAACAATTTATAAAACGACTTACTGTGGCTGGTTGCGTAAGAGTCTGAAAAGCATTTGGCTAATTTATTCAGACTACATCTGTTACATGCTTGGATCTTTATTCTCATTATTTCCTTAGGTCTCGGATCAGTATACCCAATTCCGAAAGATTTAAGAAAGCACATCCTAAGATATCGATATAATTATCGATACGTTCCTCATATTCCCGAGCAGTACGAATGGCCGAAGGTCGTAAGTTGATCGCAAAGGTGCAAAGCCTTTAAACAATTGTAAACTTTGAAACAATGTACTTAGAGTAGATTTATGTATTTAGGTTCGTTTATTATGTCGTAACTTTGTAAGGCCAAAGTTGACTTGGTAAGAAACACTGAAAAATGTGATTAATATAATGCTGCTCCGTCATATACTTGATTGTGTTAAAGATGTTCTCAAGTGGCAAAGGACAATGCCAATTGATGTATGGAATTCGGTACCAAGTTGCATCAAAATAAAACTTTGCTTTTTATAGACTGCCTATAACGTATTAACTCCTACAAATGTTCTTTTTGTAAACAAAATCCGGGTTCCAAAGTAATTTCATAAAATCGAAGATATCCTAAAACTATATTGCCTACTGATTGATATACCTACAAAGAGTAAAATAATATCTGCTTACCTGAGAAGTAGCTATCAAAGACTGTAATAAGTTAATCATTGAAGTAGACGATTGTTCTAGTTATCAACAGAGAACAATTAATACACCGGTCGGCCCCACGTCTCGACATTTTCACAATAAAATATATAAGTTCTACTTCTCAATAAACTAACAAGGCTTCACCAAATCAACACGAAACTAAAAACACATTAGAAGCGCTAGCGCATACAGAAATAAAAGATGAATGTTGCATCAATTAAATCAATAAACCCTGTACAACTGCAAATGTCAATCTCAATCGATCATAAATAATAAATCGATTCTAGAACCCCTTAAATCATTAAAATATTGATTTAAGGGGCCATTTCATTGAATTCAACAATACGAGGCGAAACAGGCGTGTCAAGATCGGAGACAGTTCAGGCGCACAAGTTCTAAGAACAATTGTTGGTATCCCGTCGGGGCCACTAGCTTTGTTCATGTCTTTGTTCATTGTTCAATCCTACGGACATCCTTCTGATGTATGCGAATATCCGACATACACGTCTCGCATCCAATAGGAGCATCAGGAGGGTGAGCGCCACTACTATCCAGACGTGAAGACTCCGCAAAAAGAGCGGCAAACAAGTTTGCTTTTCCTCAGCGGAGTGGGCCAGAGACCCGTCAGGTTTGAGCAGTGGTGGTAGTGAGGGGCGACAGAAGTTCGATTCGACGGACTTCGCCAGGGACCAAAACGCTTTGCTGCCAGCAGGGTATGAAGCAAGCTTGTTCCCAATTCGGCTTACGTGGTCGAACCGAGCCCTCCGCAAAACTTTCTTGCAGGACTTGGCAGCTCTGTTAAAGGCTCTCTTCTGATCCACGTCATTTGTTTCGCAGTTTCGAGCATCGACCCATGCCAGGTACGCCGCGTGCTTAAGCGCTTCTGCGCGATCACATTCGGCGCCAAACCAAGGTGGAGCGTTGCCGGACAATGTTTGGTCAGAGAACGGAATGTAGTACTCCATCCCCTGTCGCAAAACATCTGCCACGGCATCTGCGCACGACGATGAATCATTTGAAGAGAAGCAAGTAGGCTGCCAAGGATAACATGCAAAGAAAGATCGCATGCCATCCCAATCCGCTGACTTGTATCACCAAACCCGCCGTGTGCCTTTAAGGCTGGGATCGGGCGGGGAGTAGACAGATACAGACTTCACCAGACAGTGGTCGGAACTACCTAATGGTGAAGAAATCGTAACCGAGTAGCGGTCTGGATCTGTAGTAGCAGAAGGTCCAAGCAATTGGCTGTGTGCGACTCAACATCCGACACCCTAGTTGCTCCCTGGACCAGCTGAGTGAGATTTATTGCAAGCGCAAGATTGTGCATCTTTCGCCCAGCATGATCCGTGCACTGGTATGGGAAGAGCCAGTCCTGGTGATGGGCATTAAAGTCCCCCAGTAACACAAACTGAGCAGAAGGGTACCGCTGCTGGGCCGCATCTGCCGCCTCACTGATGTACTGTGTGAGCCTGGTTGTCTCCTGATCTCCGCTGTGCGAGCGGTAGATACGGGCATAAATAATTGTATCCATGCCTGTGTCCACCAGAGCCCAAAGCGTAGAGAATCTGGAGTCCTCAAGGTTGCGGAGACGCCGATAGCAGATATCGTCGCGGTACATGCATACACCCGCACGTAGTTTGAAGTTGTGCTTCAAGGTAAACCCCTGGGTATGAAAGATACGACACGTCTGACGAACTTCTGATCTTTGCCTCCGAAAGGAACAAAAGAGCAGGTTTTTCGGTCTCGAGGTGGTGGTGGACTGCGACGAGATTTGAGTGCAGACCTCGGATATTACTGAGGTGCTCTTTGAGAGAGAGGGAGTGCAGCCGCTGTCGAACATAGCTCGTTTTATTATTTACCTTCATTTAAGCAGGAAAGGAGAAGGAAGTGAAGTGAGGCTTCACGTTGTTAACCCTCAGACACGCACTGGACGGATGGTATCGGTAGGGGGACTAGACTTGAGACTGCGGGGACGCCCGAGCCCCCCCGGGAATGTCCATCGGGCCCTCTCGTCTGGTCGCCAACCAGCACGATGGTGCATTCCGGGATTTTTCGACAGTTGGCGGGGCAGCCTTTCATGTGTGGATGGCACACTACTTGGGCCCCCAACTACCTGCGGTCGGCCAGTGGCGCACCGTGCCTCGCATCCCACTACCCTCCGCGCCTAGTCTCCCGATACGACCACACCAGTGCGAGTCTGACTGGTCTTTCAGCAGTGAAGCAGCTACTTCGACCCAACTCCTTGATAGGCTTCACAGGGCATCGTACCGGAACACAGCTAGGCCGTTGGCGGTACGTCTTTGCCCTGTGGGTGGTCACAAGCCTGCGGTTTGAACCTACCACCAGTTTGATGTCACCTGATTAGCACCAACCAGGGGCCACGTGTAGGGATTCTCAAAGGGGTACTCTCCTACGGACGCGGGTGACTCGGCCCCTGTATTATGTTATTAATCGATTATTCTATTAATCAAATAGCTACAATATGTAAATATTTATCCAGTTAAACTTATTTGTCTATTCTATAAATAAAAATCGACTAGTGAGTAGATACATCGAAATAGATACCTCTGAGCCCGACGTTATCGAAAATCGATTCAATTGCGTGTGACATCTCTTTGACCGGTGCGATCGGACAAATAACCATAGACAAAAAATAAATAATAACACCAGAGAAAACTGAGTACAAAGGATTAATTATAATTGTAGTATTCCAATTAATCCTTTAGTTATTACATACATTTACATGGAAATTCAGTTAATTATTATTATTTTTATATGATTTTGTGCAAAAGATCATGATCAGGATCAAAATAATGTAAATTTCGAAGTCGAACGTCATTAGAAGGAAGAAGTTTACGGAAACGTGCATTGTAATACAATAACTTTTTAACTTAAAATTAAATTCCCTATTCGAAAATCAAATCTCCGACGCAGAAGGTCGTAAAAAAATATAAAAATATTTACTATATTAACTACCGTTTTTTGTCATTCTCCTTTAGCATTAAATTTTTCAGTTTTTCTTTGAAATTACTTAACATAGTACTATGTAGTATATAGCTATGTATATATATTATTGTCAGTATTATGTTGTTGCAACAAAATTTTAATCTTATATGTTTGTTACAAAAGTTGTATTTTCTTCCATAGGTTTAGCTTCAGTCTATCCGCAGCCGAAAGACCTGATGAGTCATATACTGAACCAGATGTATTGCTACCACTACGAATGCTCTATGCCGATTGTGTGGGACTGGAAGCCCGAAGAGAAATTCGACGTAAGGCCCATAGAACCTGTTCCGAAAAACATCTAAATCAGTAATCGTTTTATTGTTTCGGTTATGTGTCAAAATTCATAGGAAAGTTCGCCAGTTTCAATCATAAAAATCTAAGTAGTAACTGTACGAAAATGTAAACACTTCTGTGTAGTTTTATTGGATAAGTCGACTTTTTTTAATGAATGTATTTATTAAACCCTGCCTGTATTCTCCGCAAGGTTAGGCAAATGTGTACTATTGTACAGCAAAGTCTGCCTACGAAATCTATTTTTCAAATTTAATACGCGGGGAGCAACGACATGAATGTCACTTTGAATAATTAACTTTTATTAATACGGTATAGTTCTTTAAAAAAAAGCAAACAGTAAAATCATTAAAGTTTCTTAGAAATACCCTATTTTAATTATTTAACAGCTAGGCAGATTACATGTAGCCTACTTACAGATGTTACTTTTTTCTACAGTTGAATTGTTTTTTGAATATGGAACGTTCGTTTTGGAATGTTGGTATTTAATGCAATAAAGACGCGTTCAGTGCACAACGCCTTTTAATGGGAGTGTTCATGTTGTCCATGTATTATTGTTACAATAATTAATTTACACAAAGTATTTTATACCTCCGTAATATACATACTATTTAATGTTCAAATTAGAAATCTTTATACATATGGGTTTGACGTCCAGTTACTCGAATCTCTTGTCGTGTTTTCTCTCTAATGTTAGGTTAGAATGTTAGATGAACGTCTAAAAGTATTAACTATAAGTATTTTTTCTTCAAGTCATTATTATTGCAGTATTTATTTATATTCTCAGAGCACTGTAGAATCAGTAACAAACTTTCAGAGTGACTGGACTTAATCCATATTTAATGTAGTGTTTTGACTGTAGGTACTCATTGTGTGCAAGTAGTGAGTAGTATAGCATTTTAACGTAATAATATGATGATAACATGTTATGTTTAGTCTTCAGTGTGAAAATAATAATAATCAAGGTGGCCTTTTAACATTTTTTTCAAGCTATGCTCACTTAATGTTATTTACATTTCAGATCATTTAGATTTTTGACTTTAAAAATAGTACAGAACTAAATTTGTAGAAATATATTTTCTCAATTACTTTTATTCCCATTTAGTAAACTTCGACATGACTATTACAATAGTAATTTATTGCATCTCATAGTTTTCGTTTAATTTTGCGATGTGGCGAGCTATTTTTTTAATTTAATATCATGTATTTATAACATTATTTTTAAGTTGTAAATGTATTGTTTAGCAAAATGGAATGTACCTACTTAAATGTTGTGAATATCTGAAATAATTACACATATACAATTTATGGGATGAAAGTTAAGAAAAGTCTAGTCACCGCAGCATCAAAATGCAGGTCATCTATTTAATATGCATTTCACATCATTATAATTATTTAAATAAGCATTAGAGGCGGAAGGAAATACAAACGAGAATAAAATAAAGACATTTAGAGACTAATCAATTATAATGTCTAGGTTATCTTGTGGAAAAAAGTAGTGGAGAGGTACAATTAATAAAAAATGGTTTTAAGAAGTTTTAATCCTGTTACAGTACCTATACCTACTGAATGACAACCATACATCATTTTACACGCATTTATTTAATATTTAACAATTTAAAAATTATGTATTTGGACGTTTCGGCATCCATTTTTATTGTAGTTAATCCGCATGTGGATAACATGATTGAGAATTTAAGAAAACAATACGAAACAACTTCAAAACGAGTTCTTTTTCTGTTCTAGTTTAATTTGACTTTGGGGTCGGCACTTAATGGTCCCCTTTTTGATTTTATTCACTTGCTTTTCATCAAGAGATGACATTTTTGTAGTGTGAGAACACTAACATAATTATGCATAAACATGGTAGTGTGAGAAAAAGTTATATGAACATATTCGTGTATGAACACTAACCCTCCTTATGTCTTTGGCCTCTTTTTCCCCTCCATCCATCAACTACATTCATCATACACTAAGTCACAAGTGATTCATCCCTCCATATCACATGCCCTTACAAAGAAAACTGGAACCTTTTGAACTTGAACGACGTACTAATATTTTAACACTTAGTTCGGTAGTCTTAACATTATAAATTTGACCAAGTATTATTTTTGAGTTGAGTTCAGTATTGTTTTGATAGTGAGACGAATTTTTCGCAGAGCGAAATAAATGCAATGTTTTTATTTTAAGTAGACTTGTTATTTATGTTATATTACGTATCAGGTGATATTATGTGATTTACCTTGCTGTGACGATGTATAATAAAATGTATCCCACTGTATATGTTTGTTAAATATTTGACTAAATGGTGCATGTAACTGAACATTGGTAACATGATATGGAAGCATCTTTTTGTAAGTTGGTCAATTATCTGGCAATATTATCAAAATCAGGGTTTTATTTTATTTTTACACTGATTTTATTGCGTCAATTAATGTGTCTCGTCATTAATGTAATGCAGCTTTTGGGTTTTTTTATATTAATCATTACTTTTACTTAAAATAAAAATAACCTTATTGTGTATTAGTTAATGCTATTGTTAAAATGAAAATTATAGATGTTACTCATTAAACATGTTCCAAAGATATTTATTTTGGTTTTATTTATAATACTGGCAAAAAATTCCTCGCATAAAATTTGATTTGGATTATGGGAATCACGGATTGTTAGATACAGTAGAAAATAAATAACCACCTTCTGCAACCCAGACTCGGCCAGTAGGTAAGCAGAAGGCCTCGAGTGCATCTGGCGAAATCGAGGTCAAGGATGAGACAACGCAATAAAAAAAAAAAATCTGAACTGAGAGCTCAATTTTTTTTGACATAGCTAATTGGACAGGGAATGTAGTAAAAACTTAAAGCAAAAATCCGAACGTTTCTTTAACGTGAATTAAAGTTAAAGCTGATTTGGGCCCTCAGTTCGTACGCGCGCATTAAGTGGCATAGCAATAATCTCAGTACTTTCCTATTTTTTTGGGGTGAGAAATCATCGAATGACTTCTCCCGCCCTGGGTGGAGCGGAAAGGAGTGTCAAACTCATAGATAAAATAAATAAGTAGATTTGGTCAACAGACGAAATTATATCGGAACCGTGTGTCTCCAGTTAGGCGCTGGGCGGGGCAACAACTACACATGCAGTTTAATAAAATCAATAGATACGCACTCGCGCACACACCCGCATTTCTTAAATCAGAACGTACTATACAATCAATAATAAACCTTATTCCGTCAAACACAGCGTGTATTTACCATGCACCGTAGAATTTACCCACACAAAAACATCGGTCGCTATCGTTGTGCTGTGCAAAAGCAATTTATTTTACATATACGCTAGTGATTGACTAAATCGGAAAGTTATCGATTCTTCTATTTATTATTGTACAATTTTTTTAGGGCACCAGAAAATGAACCAAATAAAAAATGGCATGTCCAGAAAATATTACAATAACAATAAACATATTATTAAGAACATAACATTACATAATTATTATTAAGTACTACCTACTAAGTATTAAGGGCTACCCTGGCGCTTTCGACTTAAATCTTAATATTTAATTATCATAGTGATAGGTCAAATAGAAGTCGAAGTTAACTTACATTACGCTCTTGATCGGAACATACCAGCCGTATAGGTTGTATAGAATCCTGAAAAGTTGAATGACTGATTTTATGAATACCCTAAATCATGAGAATAGCTTTCAGTAATAAAATAAAATTTAACACACTTCTGCAAATATCAGTTGTACTCTTAATTTTGGAATGTCCATTCAAAAAGCCTGCGACTTTTCTTTAGAGACTAGAACATTTCTGCGTTGAAGTGAACCGAGCATATGGTGCTATTTTTTGTAGGGTACCAGTTAGGTGGCATGCCTGTGGCATCAATCCATTCCTTTTTTATGTTACCATTTTTTGGGAAGCTGAAAAGTACGAAAAGCACTTATTTATCATTTACATACATCCTAAGCTACTTCTAAACGTCACCATATAATAAGCATCGCAATAATTACGTAACACACTATAAATCAAGATCTGAATGATTTTGACGTATATTGCTAATCCATTGCTTCATATGTTCGAAATATTGGTCTGCTCAACAACGTAAATACCGCAGTGAGTGTTGTTGATTTAGCATAATGAAACCGATTCCTACTGTAAGTGTGTTACGCAACTATTACCTGCGGGGTAACCGCAGGTAATAGTTTAGTAGGTAATAATAGATTTTTGTTATAAGAAAAATCCTAGTTAGTAGAGAAATTGTTAAATATATGAAAACAAACACACATCCATGCATAACAAATAAATAGCATGAATATATTGACTTATTTTAAGCTCAATTCACAAATATATTATCTGAACCATGCCGTTTATTATAACGCATTCGAAGCTTCAATGGAAGCAAAATACAAAAACCATAAAAAATAAAGAAACAGCATGAGGATAAGGCATAACATACGATAATTCTAAACCGAAAAACACCACCGATTATTAACCTAAAATTAAAGTAACTTACTTTACGAATATTGGTTACGCATTTCTCTACTACTCTGTAAAAAAATCAAAATAAGTAAAAAACATTATTTACATCGATCTTCCAACCGGGCTAAAATGGTTGACAGATTGAAAAATAAACTATTGTAGCGACGGCGACGTCGGAACTCCTTACGCATGCTGCGGGCGTAAAATAAATTGTTTATTTTTTTTTACTTTTTTGTACACTTGACTTTTCAACGTATTTTTATTTCTGTCATCTCATGTAAAATAAAAGTTAAATATATTTTCTTAGAGGTTTCCGTATGTTATAAAAAACTTTTTACCAAAAAATTACACCAAGTCAGGACTGATGATGGGACATCATCAGATCCTGACTTGGTGACAATGGGACCAATTTCAAAGTATACCCTTTCAAACAAAAAAAGCATTTTTCAAATCGGTTCAGCCGTCTCCGAGTAATCGGTGATCAATTGATCATACATAAAAAAATAATAATAATATACGCGTCGAATTGATAACCTCCTCTTTTTTATGTCATCGGTTGAAAAACCCCTAAACTATAATAGCAATATTTCATTCGTCAATCGACATTGCTGTCGATAGCCTACGTTAGTGGATCTGCACAAGCACATCACTAATTCGTCGCAAGAAGTGGCGGCCTCACTACGCGATGAATCCGAGTAATACAGTTTCGTATGTTATGTTTACGTTGTTTGTCCAGTTACTTAGTGACGAACTCAGGTAGTGGTTAAGGAGCAATGTATTTATAGCAAAAGGAGTACAGTCGCTCTGATATTTGAAAACAAAAATAACATAGTAAAACCAAGAAATATTTTACGATTTATTGTTTTTCATGATTTTAAAGACAAATATTGTAAAATACTTGTACTTACATATGGTAAGTGATTCCATGATTCACATAGATTTGATTTTGGCTTCGGTTTTTACAAGATACCACAGAACAACTCGGCATTCATATATGTTATCACGATCGCCGTCGAAAGCGCACTAGTTCGCGGAGACGGCCACTTGCCTGTGACATGAGCCCTGTGGCCATGTCGCGCGGACACCGATACACCCCCTTACCACTTCTCTGTATTTTTGATTTCTGTGGTCAGACTCCTACTGACTAAAAAGCCACCCTGTTCCTTTAGCTATCCTTGTGTTCCGGGGCCACGTTATCTTATTAGAACATTCCTGCAAACCAATAATCTCAGTACCTACTTAGGTACTAAAGGAGATTGACAGGGTTTGGAACAAATGCTGCCCAAAAATGGAAGTACCCCTAGCGTGTTCCTGGCATCATTAATGATTTTAAAAAAAACGGTCCCAGGGGTAAGCAGTAAATACTATTTATTTTGTACTGCGAACAAGTACTTATTATTTGTCATTAAATTAGATTCTTTAGATGTTTACGCTCCAAAAATATTTCGTTTCACATCTAATAAAGCCTTATCGCTTAACCGTAGCACACCAAGATCGAAAATCATTTCTATTATACTTTACTTTGTCGTGCCGGGCTTACAAAACTCTCACTTTACTGTCTCGTTTGTTTGCATTAACGTATTATACGTTAATCTCTCTCTCACAGCTAGACACTGGTGATATAGCTATATGCGCACGCGCCGTTGGTTTTCCCACCTCGACTCTTACCAGAGCCAGCCCACGATGCTGAGCCAGTAGCCTTAAATTCCTTTAATAACGATGATCTGATCCAGCCTATTCCTAATTGCCCTCCCCCTGTGACGCACTAAGCCGAGGTCCGTACCCCACAGGCCCCCTTAGCGTGTAGTCACCTAGTTTGTAATTTTTTATAATAAGCAGTGGCTGGAGGCTTTAATTAATTAATAATTAAGGCAACCACAGGCATGTCTTTTTAAGCAGCTGACAACCTCAGAGGTTGACCTGCGAGAAGCCACACAAGAAAAAAATTGCTGGTTTTCATCATTCTTCACCCGACGCTCGCTCGTGAGGGTCGTGCCGCTCTGCGTTCCACGATTGCTCCGTGTCTGTGTCATCGCTTTGTCCCGCTCACCGTGGCATCATTCGTAGTCGCTGACTACATCACCCGTTCCAGAAGTACCTCACGCTTGCACCGTCTTGGTTTGATTATCGCGATAACGCGATGTTGACCCACCCGCTGATCACCTTCTGGGTGATACAGTCCATAGGCGTCAAGTGCTAAGTTTTAGCCTTGGGGGTCTCCTAGTCAAATCTAGTGTTTGAGTGACTGAGTTTTTTTCCACACAAACTAACCTAGTGTCAGTTGGGTGCGTCCCTTCACACTGGAGCCAATAGGGCCCGGTTCGCACAATAAGACTGGCGACCTACGGGGACCCCGTGGAACAGGCTTAACTATGAAATAGCCTTCCCTAACATGGCCTCTACTTAACCCTTGCCAGCGCTGATGGATGATGGTAGTAATAAGTCCATTTCACACCAATAAATAGTTCTCAAGAAAAAGCTTTTTTCTCATGACTCAAGATAGATTTTGATGCGCTTTGGTTTACTGACTAGTGTTAGCCTAAGGAACATTATGCACTATATTTTCATTCTGGGCAACACTTGGTCCTATTCCCATGCAGAGTGTTAAAGCTCCTTTGTGTCAATATTTTTTATACCTACTGGAATTTAGAAATTATAGGCCCCAATCCAGATGCACATCAGACCTCATAGAAGATGCTGGACGAGCTGCACAAAACTGACGACAAGTGATCGGCCCGCTTTGAATCGGGATAGAACTTTTTGGATAAACTCATAAGGAGAGGCCTTGCCCAGCAGTGAGATGATACCGGCTAGCAGTATTAGTAAAGAGATTCTAATAAAGTCTAATGCTAAGCGAAACGGTTCTCGCTTTGATGATAAATACGGTATAACAAAAAGACATGGTTTATCTGCAGCAACAAAATAAAATCAGAACACACAAAACATTTGCCGCATTAAACTGGTGAACTTCAAGTTAGCATCGACCTCAAGATGGGGTCATCAAAAATAAAAATAAGCGAATAACAATAATCATTTAAATAAGTAAGCATATTTAGCTTAGTTGGAGGAGTTTGCTAGTACCTAATGTCAATTCTACCTACATTGCTAGTTCTCTTAAAAAAAAAAGAAAATTAACCTGTTGGGTACACAATAACTAGAAGGGGAATCCCTTCCCCTTCATTATCCACATCCTGCAGTGCTATAGTTCCCTGTGGAATTATAGCCTCCTCAGCTGTATGTCCAACAAAGGAGGCCTCACAACTGGCATTAGCAACCCTAATCAGTAGCAAATCGTTGATCGAATTAGATGAAGTTAAGCTTTTCAAGAAGACGTGTGGGAGATTTAGAAATTCCCAAGGTCTTACAGCGATCAGCTGAGTTATAGGTAGTTTCTTAAGTTAGCGAACATGAGAATCTACTCCATTGAGTATTTCTGAAGTTTCCTTCAAATAGGTAAGTACCGTGAAACTTGCTAACTTTGCCAACGGTTGCCGAGTTTGCCATAGCCAACTTCGGAGGGAAAAAGTCTAGTTACCGTTACCGGTACGTCTTAAAAATAGTTTTTTGTCATGTATCGATGCTTTTATGGTAAAATTAATTAACATCGATCTCATTTGGCGTTCGCGGACGCCAAAAGAGACGTGGCAGCCCAGCTTGTTTTTGAGATGTCATTTTCGGCGGTTACTTTTTTCGAATGTTACTGGCGTAAAACTTTGTGCTCTGGAACTTTTACAAAAATAAACAGAAAAAGCATTGTCTACGTAAGTACTTTTTTGATATTATGTTAGCAAAATGTTCCTTAGCTAAATAAAAGCTGATTTACCGTGCTACAATAGTTCGCAATTGGTGTTGGTAAATTCAACAACCCCAATCACAACGTCCGTGATGGTGACTTTGCCATGTTTTGTTGGAGGTTAGGGCTGCCACAAAATTTCTTATGAATATTTAAATTAAATAAGTTATAAGTAGGTACCCAGATATAAAATAGTGCATGTGCTTAAATAAAGGTTGTTTTACAAAAGGTTTGGCGGGTAATTTGGGTCAGTTTGAATATTCAATTAAATATGTGAGGTTATTTAGTTATGTGCGCAAATACTGTACCTATAGCGTTGCAATTTCACAATACTTTCTGTTACAATATTTTTTATTTCCTTTTCCATTGGAACAACATTTTAGATTGTGGCAGTTAGGTACTTCTTTTGACTTTCACAATTGTCCGTAAATGCCAAAATTATTTGACTAGGCACTGTTTAACATTGATGGTACGTGTAAAGTCTTTAATATTGTAGTTGCTTTCCAGTTTACCTTTAGGTTAATTTCATGACTACCTTGTGTATAAAATATTGACCAAAAATATATTTTATTTTCCTATTTCAGAAGATTAATACTTACGACGATTAATAATGCGTGTTGATCTCAGTAAAAGTTATTTTTTTTTTACTTTTATTCAATTTTTATATTGATACCTACTATGATAACATTTTTATTAGACAACCCTAACCCTAACTTCTTCTTAGTATGAAATATTTTGGAAAGGTTGGTAAATTTGCCACCTTCTTAGAGAGTTATATTACTAGTGCTAAATAATATAAAGTTTTCACTTTTATTTTATGGGATATAGGAAGAGTGCAAAAATATTACTTTTTAACCTCATAAACTCCAAAAGTTCATTTTTATTTCCTTAAGGCAAATTTACCAGAAGTGACAGCTGACTTTGCCTTATTTGTTTTTAAGCTTACAATATATTAATTTACAAAAATAAAATAGATATTTGGAAATAAAATAAATTTCCATGAAATTTACTACGTCTAGGAATAGGTTACTTAAAGCTAATCAAACTTTTTGACACATGAAAAAGTGGCAAAGTAAGCAGGTTTCACGGTACATAATTTTTTCGCGGCAGTAGGCATATATCATAAGCCTCTGCCACAGTAAGAGCAGTTCTCTAGGGAATCATCTAGATAGTTGCTTAGAGCTAGGACGGGGATCTTGCGGACTGTCGGGGCCTCCACTCGGAGCGTGTGTCTCGGCGTGAAAACTCACGCCACACGGCAGTTTGTTTTGTGAATTATTTCTATATAACCTTAAGTTTCACCTACAACAGAGTGACTTATGAGGAAAACTTAGATGTTGTTTATGATGTCGGAAAAATATAGATATCATCGTATAAATAAATAAATCAGCGTGTTAACGTCATGAATCTCATTCGATCATAAGTAGAATTAACAATGTTAATTCTACTTATGATGTACGTTATGGTTGGACCACCCTTTATGTATGTATATACGTGAAGCAAAAACTTGTACCTACCTACCCCTTTTTACGAAAATTACGCTGACAGATTAGTATGATATTTGGTACAGTTAAAGTTAACAACATGGAAAAGAAGTGCAGAAAGTTAAAATTTTTATATCAATAAGGCTTACGAATTAATTTAAATTATGGTCGAATTTCATCACTGGATCGCCACTAGTTAGAATAAAGAGGTCAGCAGCGTAATCTGCTAAATAAAAATCTTTATAATGCTGGCCGGTATGAGCCACACGTTCTATGACGATTTTAATTACTTACTGTCAATTTGTAGGCTAGTCCACGGGAAAATGGTGTAGTTTTTTGATACATCTATTTTAAGTTTTTTTTTTGCCAATTTTGTTTACTCAATTATACAAAATGTCCAGCGAAAGTATGCTACTATGTTTGTAAGTTAATAGTCCTTATTTTTGTTTTCTTTTTCTGGTGGTCGACGCCTACGGTATGTTTTGTACGATGAACTCCGAGATTTGACTTAGATTTAGGTATTAGTTGAGAAAAAAATCGTTTGTTGGAGGAAAACCCGCGCAGGTACAGCGAGGTAGGCTCTTTCCGTTGAACTGTCATCCCAACTTTGTCGGGTACGGCTTCTAGTCTTGCAGTCCAGTCAATGCTGCTGAGTACTAGAGTTTTACATATAGTGATTGCTTATCTGACCTCACAACCTAGTAGCTGGATAACACGATAACCCGTGACATGGCTGGTGACAGATTTTCTTTTTTTTGTGGAACCAATCACTAAAATTTATTTACGAGTTATTTTAGATCCGTTTCACAATACCTGAAAAGGATACCCACTGACCTAAAATGTGTCAGCCGTGTCAGGCTGTGTCATTCTTTTTGTCAACATTTTAGTGTGAACCTCTTATTTTTTGTTAAATAACCAAAACCAAAACACATTTTTATTCATTTTTATATTCTTAACTATTGTTTTTATTGCCACAGGAACAACGTGAAGTTTATGGCTATTAATCGTATAGCAAAAACAGTTTGCAACCATATCACACCAATTTTAATAAATATTCGCAAGTCTTCCAACACTGGTCTTAGTACAAATTTATGGAGAGGCATAGACTATTTAAAATATCCGCACCTTAATAAGGTAAGAAAAATTATATAAAGAGGTAAAAATAACCAAATTAATAGAAGAAAAGAGTAGGTAGGTGGATACCTAACTCCTCTTATCGTCAGTTATGCAGGTACCTAAGTGCCTAATTAGGTAGGTAGGTACTTAACTGCATAATCGAGTCAGACTTGAATGACAAAATATTAAGAGAAAATGGTAAATTGTTATTTATTGATGATATTTATTTGGACAATACGATAGATAATACTTTTGCGGGTTGTCTCTTTGGCCAGTTTAATTTAAACGAGATTAAGCCGGCGTTTATACTCTGTTTTTTAATCTCGGAGACAAAGTTGACATTACGATGGTTGCCGGTTTTTTTGCAATTCTTAAATAGTGATGTGCCACTATAAAAACTTAACGTTAATATAATCAAGTATCGGTTTTTTATAATACATTATCCTGAAATAATGTGTAGGTGCTAATTTAAAACGTAGAAATACAAAATTAATAATGTAAGACCATTGAGGTAATATGTACTACGTACTAGAGGAGCTATCCTAAGCAAAGGATATGTTCCATTTTGGCAAGAGTTTAAACTAAAGTTCGCTGCAGCGCTGAAACAATAATTAGTCGTATAAAAAAACAATTAAAATACGCAGCGCTAGAGCGCTTCTAAGGTGTAGTTTTCTCGCGACCAAAAGGTCGGAAGCGCCGCGATTTACATAGTGCTTAGAGCCGGGGCACACGATGCGTTGCGGCAGCGGTGCGGCGCCGGAGCGGTGTCGCTGCGTCGTCTTACATAGAAATATCTGTGGCATGCACACGATGCGCTCCGGCGCCGCACCGGACTTGCAACCACCAAGACGAGGCGTGGAGGGGTGAATGCGTTGCGACGTCGGAGCGACACCGCTCAGTTGTATTGCGTCACAAGGAAGGACACACGCTCGCTCGTTTCGATTGTCTGTCAACAGACTGTCCAACGCTGCTACGGCGCCACTGCGACACAACAACTTTACGGCGCCGCACCGCTCGTGTGCCCACTGACACGGTGAAATCTTTGCGGTGCGGCGCCGCAACGCAACGCTTTTCGTTCAACGTTCTGCTATGACATGTCACTTATATAGATTAAACTGCTGACTACAGAAGTGACATACCTTTATACCTAGCAATCTTCATTCTCACTCTTTTTTCATACTTCATTATTAATTGAATTTAACCTAAAAGTACTTAAAATGAAACAAACTTTTGTTTTTGTATATTTATATAATGAAACACTGTTACAAGTACTAAAAACATATAAAATTTGAAACGTCGAATGTGATATGTATGGGTGGAGGACACAGACCAACAAAAAATTACATATATAAAACCTTTTTTGCAAAAAATAAAACCGACTTCCATATCAAAACACTACAAAGCCAAAAATAATTTTAATTTCGGTAGTCGGTGTTATTGGTTTTGTATTTTCTTTTTTTTTCACACCGCCTTCCGAAATTAAAATTATTTTTGGCTTTGTAGTGTTTTGATATGGAAGTCGGTTTTATTTTTTGCAAAAAAGGTTTTATTTTCGCGCTTTTTAGTGGGTCAGTGAATTTTCCAAATCGATTCGTAAATGACGGAGTTATGCGCGAACAAAAAACGCAATGCAGAGTAAACGAAAAGATCATCAAGGTAAATTATTTTTTTTTGACATTTTTTGATTTTTCAGAAACGGCTCGTCCGATTTCGATAAAATTTTCATGGGACCATTTGGGAAGTATACCCTTTCAAACAAAAAAAGAATTTTTCAAATCGGTTGGCAAGCGACGGATTATGCGTGGACAAACATAAAAAAAAAAAAAAAAAAAATAAAAAAAAAAAATACAAACATCCGAATTGAGAACCTCCTCCTTTTTTAGAAGTCGGTTAAAAATGATACTCGAGAGTCTCACGTTCTCAAATTGATTATTATTATTACTGTTTATTGGAAGAGAGTTACATTACATACTACTAGGACCACGAGAAAACTGCACATTCAATTAACAGTTATAATAACAATCAATCTGGAACGATTATTAGATACAAACTGACGCATATAGACATGTATTAAGTTTATTTTTAATTATTTTCATTGTACTGATATGTATATTTTGTATAATATACATAATTATGTTTATTTAGTCACCCCTGAGGCCTGAACAATATAAGTTTAGTTAACTTTTGCCGTTTCGATAAATAATTACTGGTCTGATCAGTTTTAGCTTCGTGTTTCAAGCGAATGGTTGTGTATTTGTTAATGATGGCGCGTATCAAATGTGTTCGGTGATTTAAAGTGCTTGGTTGATCAAGAGAATGTTGAAGCAAAGATGTAAATACTTCCTTCTGAATAAAATATTCCAAAGTATTAACAGTAATATAACTAGAATAGTATTTGGTAGAGAGACTGATTCCACCACTTTGTTTTATAAGTTTTCTTATTATAGATTCCGTGGTGATACATATTTTATAGACGTCTTCTGTGGAGTAGGACAAGCCACCCATATCTTTAATATTAATTAGTTTATGATGTGGCAGCCTTTCTGATGTACTTAAACTATCCACACACACTTCGCATTTTAATGACTGTCAGAATTCGTTATTCGTTTTTTTATAATTCAAATTCGAATTATAAAATAAATTATTAAAATAAATAAGCGTAGGTAGAATAATCTACCTACGCTTATCACACAAATTGTCACATCTTAATTTTTAGTCTATGAAACATGGCATCTGCCAAATATATTTTTTCAAATTATATTTTAAAATGAATATCTAGTTACTCACCGATGAAAAGTTATTCCTTTGCACTACGCCGTATTAACTGAACTATTAGTGCAATATCGTAAAACATTAGATGGCATATTTAATGCGTTTGAACGTTTTTTTTTCCTTCTCTAGTACGTGTGTGCAACGTGTAAGACATATATATTTTAATAACATCATTAATTACAGGTATTCAGTTAATCAGATTCAGATAATGACTCCATATCTTAGGAATATTCTGAATTATCAGAATCACCATCTATTTCTATGACAAAACTTTTAGTAATGTCGTCGGCCCGGATGACTCATAAAACACACAATAACTTGGAATTTATTGAGTACAAGTAGGCGGGACCGAACCGCCTGCTTGTAACTTTTTTAAATAAAAATGTGCTTGTTTCTTTCCTTTCAGTTGAGCAGTCGCGATTTTTAGTTTTTTTATTACCTTTTTATTTTTAGCTTTTTAGTTTAAACATCTTAAAGATTTCACAGATTATTTAATTCTTGCTAGGAATTGTGGACTTGACGCGTATTTAGAAGTTTATTTAGATTAACTGCAGAAGTAGAGCCTTCTGGTCTCCTTACTCTGCCCAATACAATAAATTAGAAATTAAATACATCACAGTTAAGTACGTCCCTTGCAGTTAATGTCGGTGTCGGGCCGGGCCAATGAGACACTGCTCCCTACAATTTCATAGAATTAAGCGTCCACCTACGCCGTTGTCGTTATCGGTGCCGGGCCGGGCGGGCCAATGAAGAAACGACCAATGAAAATTTTATTTATATATTTCAAATAGGCCCACGCGTTTGGACTGTACAACGCCACATATGTACAAACATACATACTGTCTTAATTAGACTTTGACCCTTTTTTTTATCGTTCTAAAATTATCAAATAAGTCCTCCCACCCCGGGCAGGGTGGGAGGGACTGTCAGACATTTACTGACTAAAATCCACGGTGTTCCTTCAATAACCCTTTACGTACCGGGGTCACGGTAATGGGATGACTCCCACGACCCCGGCAGGCTTCGGCCCTCTACGGGGGGGCCTCGTCATATTGCTGACGCTCTTTGAGGCGCTCGTGGAACACAACGCGCCGTTGACCCGGGCATGGTCCATAGTCGGACAGCGAGTTGCCCTTTACTCCGGTGGCTTTACTTACGGTGGCTGGAGATCGTCGGCTGATGTCCGACGCCGTGGGCGTCTACCACTGCGGCTGGGCTGGAGGGAGGACGCCATCCTCTCCCTCACGCGGCCCGCCTCCTCCTTCGGAAGCATGACTGCTTCGCAGAAAGAGGCGACCGCTTCCCACTCCCTCTCGCCCCGCAGCATGGCCTCGACCAATGCCGGGCGCGAGAGGTCTCCGCCTATCGCCGCCGTGAGGACACGTTGGTGCTCTGCCCAGGCGGGGCAGTCTTGCACCGTGTGCTCTACGGTGTCCTCAGGGCGACCCTCGCAGTGGTGACACCCAGGCGTTTCCTCCTTTCCCATCAGACACAGGTACCTCCCGAAACTTCCGTGTCCGATGAGGACCTGCGTCATGCGGTAGGTCAGGACGCCGTGACGCCGATCTAGCCACTCCTCAAAGAGGGGTCTTACCGCCGCAATTGCGGCGTGCCCGAGACTTTGACCCTTACGAAATGTCATGAGAACCATCACATCACCACACTGATTTGAATTGACTTGTTCAGACAGTAGAGGCATTTGTCGGGTAACGTTTCTTATTACCCATTAAAGCTTTATATAACTGCAATTATATAAAATAACTTTTAACTTAAAAAAAAACTTTTTAGCAAAAAATAGAACCGACTTCCATATAAAAACACTACAAAGGCAAAAATAACTTTAATTTCGGAAGGCGGTGCCAAAAACAAAAATATATACAAAACTAAAGACACCGCCTTCCGAAATTAAAGTTATTTTTGCCTTTGTAGTGTTTTTATATGGAAGTCGGTTCTATTTTTTGCTAAAAAGTTTTTTCACGCTTTTTAGTGGGTCGGTTTGTAATTTATCTAGTTACAAAAGCCAAAATGTGAACTACTTATCACCTTTTACAAAATATTGCTTTTCCCGGTGCAGAGCCGTTAATTTTTGAGGAGTTGGAGAACTTCTTAAGAAATTAACGGCTAATTAATAATAAATAATAATAACTAATAATGAATTAGCTGATGGTGATGTACCAGGAGTGGTACATCACCATCAGCTCTACTTCACCATATGCATTGTGACGAGCATAAAGTGCTTAACATCCATATTCAAGTAATCTAATCGCAATAAATGAAATACTTATTATTGAGTAGTTTCGGTGGCCATCTAGGGTCTTCATCATCAGTTCCACTTCCTCAAATGGTGCTTTTCGAGAGCAACTGCACAAGGTACTATAAGAAATACCCAAAACGCTATAGGTGTGCCTATAATATTTGAAGAGTTCCCTCGATTTCTCCATGATCCCATCATGAGATCCAAGCGTGACGACAATGGGACCAACTAGAAAGTATACCCTTTCAAACAAAAAAATACTGACAGTACTGGTTATGACAGTATATCGACTAAAATTTTTAAAAAAGCTCCAAAAGAGCGTTAAAATATATAATACGATACCTTATAAACCAACTTCCTATACCATTGAGGGATCAAGTGACTCAGAGAAACATAAAAAACAAATTAACACAATATTTTATACAAAATATAAATACCTAAAAATATATTATAAGAATCAAGAATAACACCTGACATCAAAACAAAAATCTTATTTAAGAAAAAAATTAACTATTAATAATAAACATTTTACTTTCTGGGAACAACCTGTATCGTCTAACATTCCACCACCACTTTTGTTATAAAGACGGCCGGCCAGAATGGTCACCCATGTGTGCTCGTTAGTTGTAGTAAATAACTGTTACTTTTTTAGCTTATACCCCCAATCTAATTTAATTATTTGAACAAGTATTTCTTAAGATTTTAAAATTATGTAGTCGATGTTTTTGGTGCACGGTAAAACTCTACTGAGTTTATGTTGGCACCAACTTAAATGTAGATAATGTGTGTAAACTATGGAATAAATAAATAAATAATAAATAAAAATATTGTATATATTAAGTCATGTTATTAACCTGTCTATCATTAATGGTTATTTTCCTGATAAACTTAAATTAACCATAATTAAACTTCTTTTTAAGAAAGATGATGCCAGCAATATGAATTGTTATAGGCCCATAGCACTTGTACCAGTGCTTTCTAAAGTCTATAAAAGAGTTATTTATGACAGGATAAATGACTACTTTGAAAAATTCAATTTATTTGCTAAAGAGCAGATAGGTTTTAGGAAAAATAAAACCATTAATATGGCCGTCTACGATTTTCTGACCACAGTCATGACTAGTTTAGACAATAAAATTCCAGGATGCGCATTGTATATGGATCTAAGTAAAGCATTTGATTACGTGGATCACCAAATTCTATTAAATAAATTATACACGTATGGAATTCGGGGTACTTCATTAGATCTTATAGCTCCTTTTCTAACTAACAGAAAACAGTCCACATTAGTTACTCGAATATGCACCAAATCTAGAGAAGAAATTAATTACACTTCGGAATATAGAGAAGTCAAACAAGGTGTGCCACAAGGGAGTGTTTTGGGCCCTCTGCTCTTTATAATTTATATAAATGACCTTCCAAGTGTAACTAATCATCCCACTATACTTTTTGCTGATGATAGTACTGTCGTTTTCACAAACAAGAACAAGTTATCCCTATAAACGAAACTTTAAGTGATATTATAAAATGGCTAACAAATAATAATTTAAAAATGAACTTTGATAAAACTAAAATTATGATATTTCGCAATCGTAAAGCCCAATTTACTGACATTAATATAAATTATACAGGAAACAAAATAAATGAAATAGGAACTACAAAATTCTTAGGCATGTCAATTGATTATAATTTAAATTGGAAGACACATATTGATACTCTAAACAAAAAATTAAATAAGCAATCATACGCCTTACATATGCTAACAAAAACAGTAAGCACCTCTGCTGTACTTGCAGCGTATCATGGTTACGTGGGATCCCTGATAAAATATGGTATTATATTCTGGGGTCATTCCACCAATAGGGATATGGCATTTAAGGCGCAAAAGCGGTGTATTTTCACATCCACCAGACCGATAGCTGCAGACCATATTTTATCAAGCACAATATATTAACTCTGCCTTGTGTCTACATTTATAAGATTGCTGTCTTTGTAAGAAATAATAAACATCTATTTAATAAGTATAGAAGTAAGCGACATATTGATAAAATTTGGGGCAAACCTAAAACGACGGCTTTGTATGCTAAAAGTATTTTCAGTATGGCACCGCGTATTTACAACTACTTACCGAAGTCTATAGTAGAAACTCCATCCATCGATGTGTTCAAAAAGAAATTAAAAAGATTCTTGCTTTTTAAATGTTATTATACTGTTCAGGACTACCTACTTAAGAGAGGATGTAAGGACATAATTATGTTAATCCCATAAATAATGCTGTTAACATAAATTTTAAATATTGACATCGTTATACATTACTTTAATATTTATCAATAAATAATACATATATCTTGACATTCCCGTTTAATACTTTATGACGTTTTAATTCTTTAAGTGACATTATAATTATTGTTGTTTCATTTTTATTACTTTCTAATGTTTTACAATTAATAATTTTTGTATTAATGTAACTATGTTGTAATTGCTTGAGATTTGCATGCCGCAAGGCGTAATATGGTTGAATTGTGCTCTAACATAACCCATATTAGCAAATAAATGAAATTTGAATTTGAATTTTTATTTATTATTTTATCAGATATCAAAGAAAGCGTCAAAGATGTCCAAATCACAGCCGGGACCACCGGCGTGACCTGCTTTCTGAGGCACAGAAGGTTCTTGATATGTTAAGATCCCATCCACGGATTGACCTCCTTATTTCTCCTAATTGCAGAAAACCTTTCATTTAGAGCTCACATTCAACTTCTCTCGGGCCGTCTAAGGAAACATATTCACATTATGATATGAAGACATTGAGCGACCGCACCTCACAAGACAAATGAGAACAGACAGTTTATTTTGCGATATGCCAGTCTCTTATCCAATATGGAATATCCGTTTGGCGTGGAGCTGGTAAATCAATTATGATGGAGCTGGAAAGAGCCCAAAGAGCTGTTATTAAAGTCATACTAAAAAAAAACATTTTTATTCCACTGACTCCCTTTATAAAGATTTTCAAGTTTTACGCGTTCATCAACTCTATGTTCTAAATGCATTGCTCCGCTCTCACAAAAGTATAAAGATTCGGCCCGTCTACCACTTATTAACATCCAAAGGCGTCATCCGCATACCGTTACAACGAACCTCTTCTCTTCTAGCCAGACAATGTCCCGCTTACCTACACACTCTCGTATACAACAAAGTCTCCAGAAGCTTGTCCTGTGACATAAAAGATCTTTGCCTCAAAGCGTGCAAAAAAGTTGTCATACAATGGCTTTTGATGATGAATCTGAAAACATACTAAAATTGCTGTAACTCACTCACTCCAACTCGAAATCTCATCAGACACAAACTCCGACACTACACACACGAACACATACTCACAAACCACACACACACACATTTTGCATTAGTTACTATATTTTGTTTTTGTCATAATTGAAGAAGTTTATTTTGTACTTACTTAATTATTATTTTTTGTCGTATATAATTTTAAGTTAAGTAGTTTTAAGTCGATCTCATTTTATTTAAAGTTTTTGATTTTCTCACATATATTTTTGTTCAGATCATCTTTGTTATTGCACCCACAATATTGTCTACCACAACTTAGGTCCCCAAGATACAGGCATAGCCTAGTTTGGGGATCACCGGAAATTTGTAAAGAATCTAACAATGGTCTCAATAAATTGTATGATATTCTATTCTATTCTTTTGCAATTATAATTCAGTGACAAATATGTACCGATATATGGCTAAAACCTCTTTTTCTAGGGTCTCGCCTTCACTATGTCAGAGCGGCAAGCGCTTGGCATTCAAGGGCTTTTAGCAAGTGCAGTGCAGACACAGGCAGAACAAATGGCCATATGCGCGTACGCTGTGGATAGATTTAAAAACAATTTGAATAAACATCTGTATTTATCAGAGCTACTGGTAATATCACTGTTACTACTGTTACTTCTAATTATGTATTCCTCCCTAAATCAGATACTTGAAATATTTGTCAGATACAGACTCACGTAGTAGGTAGCTATACTGTCATCGTTGCCTCAAGTCTTAAAATATAGAATTTATTCAGCAGTTACTATGCAGAATTCCAAAACACATTTATGTTGCAGAGTCTAGTTCTAGAACATTCTAATTCTTGTCCAAGGCACTTACTTCGTACCTACGCAACGTATCGGAACTACTTACATACGTCGTTGGGTTATGGCGTAGAGTGTCATCGCTTTGCATGCACTCTTTTTTGAAAGTTCTCTATTTATGATGTATTCGGGGTAGATATACAGGGTTAAATGTAAAACACTGAAAACCTCTCAGGAATATGTTACTAACATCATAATCAACAACTTTTGTTCTATGACTTTTAAGAATTCGTCATATTTTAGTTCACCAGATTTTCATACAAAAATAAAAATATTTAAATTTAACGCCCTAAATGTTACGAACTCTATGCGAAGCAAAAGAAAGCAATTTATACTATCGCTTTCTTTTGCTTTGCATAGACGCTACATGCGTTTAGGGCGTTCAATTTAAATATTTTTATTTTTATATGAAAATCTGGTGACCTAAAATATGACGAATTTTTAAAAGTCATAAAATAGAAGTTGTTGATTATGATGTTAGTAACATTGTCCCGAGAGGTTTTCGGTGTTTTACAATTAACCCTGTTTATACTCTTTATTTACTAGTTAGTAGTTGTAGTTGTCAATTGCCTAATGACTAAGGTGACGGACTTATGATCAAGAGTTGGCGGGTTCGAACCATTACACTATTGCGGTGAACCCACTCCAGGCACAAGCATATTAAGCCTAGTTGGAAGGGTTCATAATGTGAATTCTAACCACATTGCAAGTTCTCTTTCTAAAAAAAAGAAGAAACAATATAAAAGAAAGGAGAATTTTCCAAAATATTTTATGATTTTCCTTTAAAAACGATACATAACTAAACAAAATAATGATTTTCTTATTTTTGTGATTAGTATACAAATATAAAAGGATGATTCTCAATGATTCTGATGATAGAAATTAAAATATAAAGGTGGCTTTCGATGTGGTCAGCTCACTCTGAGATGCGACGTATAGTGATGCAAGAAGCCCTAATATTCCTATTTGGATTCTCTCACTGAAATGTGCTCTTTTAATGAAGTTAAAAAGTTCTATATAATATCTTTAAAAAACCGAGTTTTGAGCCAACCTTATTTATTTGTGATGATGATGACACACATGACACTTAAAAATGAAAAAAAAAAAGAATTACAGACAAAAGAGCGCAAAGGTGCTGCTTATTTCAAAAGAAATTACTTCCAGCAGACCTGCGACATTCTTCGTTTAAAAACATTACATTTTTAAAACCAATTTTTCATATTTTCAGGATACAAATGAAAAATTATTTTATGAATTACTAGCTTCTGATATTGAAAAATATTTACCGCTCGTGTACACCCCAACTGTGGGATTGGCGTGCCAAAGATTCGGTCTAGTATACAAAAGACCTAAAGGTATCTTCATATCGATACATGACAAAGGACGTATTTACAAAATTCTTAGGAACTGGTGAGTATTGGATGCTGTACAGTATTTAGTTACCAGGAGTTAATACGTTAGGTTGCGGGATTATTGCGCAAAGGCATCTGAAGGAGCAGGGTGTGTTTTTACTTCTTTAGTCCGTATAAACACTCCCTTCCACCCCATCCACAGCGGGAGGAGTCATAAGAATGATTTTCCCACCCAGAAAAGATTTAATACGAGTTCTCTAATAAGTTAGTAGACCGAGTAAACTATTTTTGGAATTGTATATATTGATTTCTGAAATTATTAATAAACATCTCTAAGATGCATTAGATACATTATAAATAGTAGATTATTAACCAAGGGGATAAAGCAGTGTCTTCTGTCGCGGGTGACGATTTAAATCGCGAGCGTAACGAAGGACTCGTGGTTTACTCCCGAGCGTAGCGAGGGTGTTAAAAACTTAAATCACGAGCGAAGCGAGGGATTTAAGACGAGTCCTGAGTGTAGCGAGGGATTTAAGTTCACCCAAGACTAAGACAGCTTTATCACCGAGGAAAATACTCTACTTTTCGTACCATTTGCGAAAAAATTAACACAATAATGATATGAGATAATAAATTAAAATAAACTTAACGTTTATGTATTTGAAGAAAACAAAAACGCGGCAAATTCCTAGACTAATATTTTTTGTCGGAAAAGCAAAGGCGCTCATACGGCCTCGTCGGTTTTCGTAATTTTATTTAATAATCATAACTGCATAATAAATGCGTATTCCTTTTTCAAAAAGATGTATAATGCTTTATATACAAACTCAATGGTGTAAACACAGATGTAGTTCAGTATAAATTTCGGTAAGTATTCTAAATTTAAATCACATTCTCCCCATAGAGGATGAATGAAATTCAGTACAATTTTCTTTCCCTGTTTTTAACAGTATAAAAATGACTATTGTTATGTTCGCTTTTTGTTGCATAGAATGTCACTTTTTTGAGCAAGTGGTACGAAAATATATCTTATTGTGATATTAAGTTATATCTAGAGAGAAGGTGGACTTGTGGTTATAGGCAAAACTTAAGAGTTGTAGATCGTGGGTGCGATCATTAGTCGTACTCACACAAAGTAATGAACAATCGACAAAATTTGAATCAGGACCCACCTTGACGATGAATCGTTTGTGGGAAAAAAAAAAACTGTTTGGCAAAAAATAAAACCGACTTCCATATCAAAACACTACAAAGCCAAAAATAACTTTAATTTCGGTAGTCGGTGTTGTTGGTTTTGTATTTTCATTTTTTTGACATCGCCTTCCGAAATTAAAGTTATTTTTGGCTTTGTAGTGTTTTGATATGGAAGTCGGTTTTATTTTTTGCTAAAAAGCTTTTTTCACGCTTTTTAGTGGGTCGGTTTGTAATTTATCTAGTTACAAAAGCCAAAATGTGAACTACTTATCACCTTTTACAAAATATTGCTTTTCCTGATGCAGAGCCGTTAATTTTTGAAGAGTTCTCTTGGATACTTCACCATCAGCTCTACATAACCATATGCATTGTGACGAGTATAAAGTGCTTAACATGCATATTCAAGTAATCGAATCGCAATTCACGAAATACTTATCATTGATTAGTTTCAGTGGCCATCTGTGTTCTTCATCATCAGTTCCACTTCCTCAAATGGTGCTTTTTAAGAGCAACTGTACAAGGTACCATTAGAAATAGCCAAAAGTCTATAGGTATGCCTATAATATTTGGAGAGTTCCCTCGATTACTCTAGAATCCCATCATCAGATCCTGATTTCATAACAATGGGACCAACTAGAAAGTATACCCTTTCAGACGAAAAAAAATCCCAAATCAGTCCAGCCGCATTCGAGTCATGAGGTAACATACATAAAAAAAAAGTTCAAGACGAACTGTGAACCTCCTCCTTTTTTGAGGTCGGTTAATAACAAAGATTTCCGTCCTTTACAATGCATTATGGATCGCATTAGGATGTTTTAAATATAAGCTATGTATGTAAGCAAGCTATTTCAATACGGGTCGGATTAACAGATAACAAGGTCGTTACCACGGAAATGTACGTTTACGGCAAAAACATAACGTGTAAAAGTGTTATTTATGACCAATTTATAAAATAAATATATCATTTCATTTCATTAGGTATGAATCTCGACCTAATGGTATTTGAATATCTGTAAGAAAATAAGCTTATGGTGGGCCATGATTCAAATTTGTCGCGTGTATCTATCTTAGTTGGAAATTGGAACCTTTGACCTATAAGTCAGTAACACGTGCTTGTTACCACTGGACCACCACTGCTCTTTTATTGCTTTTTTAATTAAAACACGGTTTTTTAAGGCCTGTTGAAAACGTGCGTGCTATATGTGTTACGGATGGAGAAAGAATTTTAGGTCTAGGTGATCTCGGAGCCTACGGCATGGGAATACCTATTGGCAAGCTGTGTTTGTATACCGCGCTAGCAGGCGTGCCCCCTGGATTCTGCTTACCAATCACTTTAGACATGGGAACCAATAATTCGGTAAGTAGTAAGAAGTTCCCATACACAAACATCCCAGTAATTTCAGAGCACCTATCTATGTGTCGCAGTATGATAGATACAGCCGTAATATGGTTATATCCCTAGGGATATAATTATATACCGTAACATACGAAACCGATTCATTACTATCTTACGGTCGCAATCTAGTAATATGTTTATCTGACTAAACAAATCTCGTTCAATAGTTATAAATCTATTATAGAATCAAATAAAGGTTAAATAGTTATAAATCTACCATAGAATCAAATAAAACTAAACAACGTGTAACGGAATAAACGCAAGACCTCAGACACCCCAATTAGAATATTAAATTATAGAACTAAAACAACATCTGTAATTTAATTTACTTAAAGAACACCCAGTTTTTTTTAATAGAATGGTTGTCCTGACTGAACGTAAAACGTTCTCGCGAGCATACTACTCTATCCCTACGCACACTCGTGCGCGTGCCTACGTAGTAGGTAGTAATAGAAAGCTACGCATTAGGTATGTATCTGTTCGTTCATTGACTGAACATTACCTACGTAGTTTGATACTAATAATTTGTGATATTACCGTCTTAACTATTATTGCTAGTTGCCTAACTAGTTTGATTCCATCTTTTGTATCACAATTACACAGGCTTTGGACTGACAACTTCGAATTATTTGGTTTAATTACGGATACGGAAGTATTTTTAAATTGAGCACTTTTCACCCCACTGCGATCTATCAGTACCTACGGCAATACCTAAAGGCGCCCGCGTCTTTTCACCCTCTACTAAGTCGTGTTTACATTTTTAATAGGTACGTATAAAAAAATATTCAAAGTCGGCGTGTTTAACCCCTTAGATAACGAAAATTTAAAAAAAAAAATTGTGGCCACCGGTGGCCTTACGCTCCCTGAGCCCTAAGACGACCCACTGACCAAAGATTTGAATCATAATATTTACAGTACTTCTTCTTTGTCCCCTTTTTAGAAGATTTTCAAAATGTCCACCGCCTTGCTCGATACACATTATTGCACGTTTTCTTTAGTTAGTTTTTAACTTGTTAAGCACCTCAGTTTCACATTTCACTTTAACAAACGCGAATTCAATTTTATGTTTGAGGTCATCGACACTTGTTGCTTCGTTTACATACACGAGCGATTTTATTCGACCCCACAAAAAAAAAGATTTTACACAACAGTGTTAGATCAGGGGATCTGGGAGCCCACTGTACCGGACCCCCACGACCTATCCAACGAGGGCCATACTCCGCATCAAGATGCCGTCGGACGTTCCACGTGAAATGCGCGGGAGCTCCGTCGTGACTGACTTTGTTTGATATCGGGCGGGTGGTGGTGGCGCGTGTGCGCGCGGTGGCATATCAAACGTCAAAGGGCTAAGTTGGGTAAATTATTGCGTCTCGCTCTTTCATATTGATTTTGCATACAACGTACGTAAAACGTACCTTAGATTTTCTAATATTTTGTCATTTCTCAACAAAAGATTGTGAAATGCGGAATTACAAATTCAGTCATGCCTTTAAAAAAGCTTTATTGCTTTGAAATAAGGTTGAAATTTGTTTAAATTACGTACAATAGTGGTGCGTGTGTGTGAGTAAGGATAGATATGATTATTATTATGAGTGACCGAACTACAAGGTACAAATTCGGTTGTGCAGTTAAGTAAGACGTACTGCTTGGAATTAAGGATTAATCTTCCTTAAATTAAAATTTTATTTTTCACACACTATTTGAAATGTAAAATGTATTGATATTATTTACGTGTGTGTATGGATAGCTATTGAGCGATCTACAAATTCAGCCATACATTGCCAACATATGGGTTTTTATTGCTTTGAGATAAGGCTTAAATTTCCCTAAATAAAATATTTTATTACGTTGGTTTTACGCAGTGATCCTAATTTAGGTTAAATAAAGGATTTTTCCGAAAAAAATTAACACATATAAATAATGATGGAAATCGATTCAGAAGCCGATTCTGAGAAAACTACTTTCAGGTCATGCGTTTATTCTGATACACGTTGTATATTGGTTTTTATTTTTATTACAAAATCAAATTTTTGTAACCTGCAATTTTATTAGTTACAAAACATCTTAGCAATAATATGTATAAAAGTAATTACAATTATTAATATACGATCGTATATTATATTTAAGCATTTAACAATACAATTTATTGCGAAAAATTATTAATTATGAAAAAAGTCGACAGTTGTACAATACTTAAAACTAATCAATAGTTTTGAGACAATCTTCTTAAATCGCATATTTCTGAGTTATTTCTTAATTTTTGTTCTGACAAGTCGCGGAATCGTGACATCTAGAATTACATAATACTGAATGTTTCTTACAGGCGCACCTTTTAGTAGAACACTATATTTTTGATTTTTTACAGGAATATTTTAAATAACCTTGACCACCAAGACGTGATATTTTTTGGCATATTTCTCTCAGCGATCACTCCTATTTGGGATAGGATCATTCAAAGTAATGTTTGTTAGCTGTATTGCATTTGTGGGTAACCAATCTTTCAGGATACCAACTGAAGTTCCAATTTTATGACTTTCATTTCTTTTTTTAAAACTTTTGGTCCACGATCTAACTTTGGTATCTCTATCAGAACTGAAGATCCAACGTGAATGTCAGGAAATTTGTTTGATGAGTTAGTTTTCATTTTTTGAGTGGCTTTTTGATGCCGACCGACTAACTAGGGCAGCGAGCGACGTACGTTGTTCACAAACACAACGAAGCTTCCGCCGCCGCCTCCGCCGCACCCCCGCACTACACTCCTACAATTATTTCACTAAACTTAATCCAGTAACATAATTATAACACTAAACTTGAACCGTATTATAATGATATTCCTAGTAAGATAGTAATGAATCACTTCCGTTTATGTATGTTACGGTATATAATTATATCCCTAGGGAATAACCATATTACGGCTTTATCTATCATACTGCGACAACCGAAGAACTTTCGTCCAGCCTCATACTCGAATTTAGAATTTTTTTCTCCCTAAGCCGCATACTTTCTCTAGCCATTTATATAAGTAGATATTTTTTGCTGGCTCTGTAACCTCAACAAAACCCAAATTACGAGGAAACACCATGTATGTAAAAAAAGAAAAGATGTTTATTGAAATATGCCACAAGTACCTACATACAATAAAAAACCATAATTATAACAAAAAGAAGGGTATATAATAAACAATTTATACTGAGACGATTAATCATCACTCTCACGGCTGCACCAAATACCCAGTTCAGCAAGATGCCGAATGCCAAATGTGGGTACTTCTGTATAATAAAATTATTATTATTTATTTGTATACCAACATTAATAAAAATTGGCAAGCGGATTAAGCGTAAAAGTGTGCATACTCATTTTGTGTTTATAATATGTCTCCGTTTCAACCACGCGGCCACCTCATAATATTGGATGAAACTTTGCCAGGAATTAGTGCTAATTTGTTACTTTACACTCCTCTTTTCGTGAATTTGTTACAAAAAAACTTAAGACGCTATGACAAAGAATAGTTGGCCGCTAGAACCGCCACTTGCCGTAGTCATCGCTCGTGATTACACAGAAACTGTATAACGAAGATAGATGAATGATGCATCAAAAGAAAGGTCTTGATCTTGTTCAATTTGTTACAAAAATAAAATACTTCAAAACGTAACTAACAAAAAGTTATGCAATATTTAGTTTTCAGGTTATGAGTAGGTAGGTATGCCACCATAAATATCAAATTAGTGGAGGCTAATGTGTATGGACAATTAGTTACTAATTTGTTATAGCGAATAAACAGAAAAAAAATACTAGAAAGTAGGTTCAATAATTTATTAGAGGTGATTTTAGTTGGCCGCTCGGACGGCAATATGCCTAAAATAAACTCGTTATTAAAAGTAGGTTTAAGCTTAGTTAGAGTAATAATCGACGGGTAACGTAACCTAGATTGGATAAATATAGCGAATATAACTTCAGCATTCATATTTTAGAAGATATTTACATAAAAACAGTATTATGAAACCGTATGAGAGTAGGGTGACCATGAATTTTCTCAATGAAGTGAGACCGAATAGTGATTATTGGAATGTTCGATATTCATTTCTTATTTTTTTAAGAGCAAGTAAAAATACATTTTAAGTTAAGGCATCCTGTAGCATACTTTGTAAAAATGTAAATTTCTTTATTCAAAATCAACACAAAGACAATAATATGTATTGTTATTTAAAAAACTTTTTACCAAAAAATTAAACCGACTCCCAAAAAACACTGCAAAGTGAAAAATAACTTTAATTTCGGTAGTCGGTGTCTTTAGTTTTGTTTTATCGTTTTTGGCACCGACTTCCGAAATTAAAGTTATTTTTCACTTTGCAGTGTTTTTTGGGAGTCGGTTTAATTTTTTGGTAAAAAGTTTTTATTTCACTCTTTTTAGCTGGAAGATTTTTAATTTACCTAGTTACAAGAGCCTAAATGTCAACTACTTATAACCTTTTACAAAATATTGCTTTTCCCAATGCTGGGCCGTTAATTGTTGAGGAGTTCTCCTGGTACTTCACCATCAGCTCTACATCACCATATGCATTGTGACAAGCATAACGTGCTTAACATCCATATTCAAGTAATCGAATCGCAATCCACTCAATACTTATTATTGAGTAGTTCCGGCGGCCATCTGTGGTCTTCATCATCAGTTCCACTTCCCCAAATGGTACTTTTTGAGAGCAACTGCACAAGTTACTATAAGAAATACCCAAAACGCCATAGGTGTGCCTATAATATTTGAAGAGTTCCCTCGATTTCTCCAGGATCCCATCATCAGATCCTGACATTGGTGATAATGGTACCAATTTTGAAGTATACCCATTTGAACAAAAAAAGAATTTTCCAAATCGGTTCAGCCGTCTTCGAGTACTCGATGACCATACATAAAAATAAAAAAAAATATACGCGTCGAATTGATAACCTCCTCTTTTTGTCGTCGGTTGAAAAATTACATTCATAGTGGCCTATTTTTGTGCCTGGTAAAGTAATCGGCAGTTCAGTGAGTAAAACTGAGTCTACAGCTTCGTTTAAATCAAATGTTATAATCTCGTCTTATTTACGTTCACCTTACAACTGTGTGTCACATTTTTGACACATTGTGGTAATTTTTTCATCAAAATAAATTGCTTCTTCTAAACTTGTTATTCCAAATAACTTTAAAATATCAAAGTTAATTCAAATAAATAGGTACATGGTCTCTTTTCAATTGTATGTAATTACAATTTGTACAGTTTTTCAAGTATTGAGCACTTGTAAAATATTTTTTAAATATATAAGCCACATTGCAACTGCAGTCTTTATTTTGAAAAATGTTTTGAAAAACGTTTTGAATTTGTTGTCACGATTTTTAAGGAATGCCTCAAAAATCGTGACAACAAATTAAAAACGTTTATTGTTGATTAAATTAAAAAAATGTGAGTAGGTATTTTAATATATGTATTATCTCCCAATTGTGTAAATCAAATCGATGTAGGTATTGTGGACATTTAAGTATAAAACCGTTGTGTGGTGTATTGTTGTACTGTGTTCATGTAAGTACTTCCATATATTTTCAGATGCTGTTAGAAGATCCGTTGTATATAGGTATACGGGAGAAACGAGTTCGAGGTGCTAAATACGATGAATTTATACAAGAGTTCATGGATGCTTGTTGCCAGAGATACACACACAACGTACTTATACAAGTAACTATCAGTTCTTTTTAACATTTTTTTAGGACTGATTTTTTAAACAAAGCATGACCACTTTCTTGCTTCCATCATTTGACCTGCATATTCGCAGAGTATCAAGAGAGATTGTTCGAACCCAACTCTATCTACTTATAATAATAAGGTATTAGTCCAAACTCTGTTCATAAAGAGAACTACAAAAAATATTGAGCGCCAGCTGTTGCCCATGACCTAGTCCACGTAGTTTCATATTCTATTTCAGCTCCTTTCGGGTTGATTTTTGGAAGAAGGAGTCTGCTTAAAAACCTTTCTTCACATACTATATATCGTCGCCTTAGAGTGAAAACCTCGGGAGTACATTTTTGTCCAAATTTTTTTTTTGAGTTTCCAGATAGCAATCCTAGCAACGCACATCCTGATCTCTCTAATATGTTCATTCGATACTCGAAACGTTATCTATGAAAGTAAGTGAGACCCTCGTAAACACTCGCATCGCATCGTCAGTTTAGCGTAATCAGGTCATGGATTATGCATTTCTGAACTGTTCGATATTATGTATAATATTTTTCATACTATACATAATATCGAACAGTTCTCCATATAAAAACGGATTAAATTTACATATAAATTAATAAAATAAAACATAAAAGAAACCGTACAAACATTTTATAGCACGCAGATTTTTCTTCCTCCTGAAAAGTTACTCCTTTCACTTACGAGGTTTTCACTCTAAGGCGTCGATATATAGGTACATACCTATGTATGTTAAATTTCATCAGACTCGGTTCTTCATAACAAGCGTCGCGTCGTCGTATCGTAATATACAAACAGACTTTCGCATTCATAATACCAATATGTATTATCGCTAATGAAATCGTACAAATGCTTGGCCTGTATTGTTAACAGTTTGAAGACTTCGCTTTGGCTAACGCAATCCGCCTTCTGGAAAAATACAAGGATCTGTATTGTACATTCAATGACGATATTCAAGGTACAGCGGGTGTCATCGTTGCTGGCATGATAACTGCATGCAGGATTACCAAGAAAAAACTATCAGAAAATATATATTTGTTCCTTGGAGCCGGTTCGGTAAGTTTTAAACAAAATCTATTTGCAATTTAGCCACTATGGGGGTTCCACCGAACAAACAATACAGCAAATTGTAATCAAGCGCAAGCCATGAGCAGATATAATGAGATTGCATTTCCAATAACGATCTAACGAGAAGTGAAAACTTGAATATTAACGTTGTGCATTTTTGATATTTTGGAATGGTTAGGGAATAATTTTGCACGAATTGCTTTATTGCTTTAATTATCAGTATAAAAGTAATATCATTTATGTGGTAGAATACAATATTTATTTATTGCGCTATCGTACACAAACATGACAATTTATATTACATTAAAAAGTTTGCGCAGGCATACATTTTCGCCGCGCCGCGGCCGTAGAAAGAGAGGGGGATACTTCCTCTCCTACGCCGCGCCGGCTGTCTACTCTCCGTCCGTCTTACGAATTTTCGATCAGGTCACGTGTCCTGACGCGAGTTTAACATTTTTTACCCATTACAAAAAAGTGCACAACGCCGCTAAAGAAGTTTTCACTTCAAAAATATAATCATTCGTTTAAGAACTTCGATGCCGTATAAACGTCCCATAGATACGTTACATGGTGCAATTAACTGGTCGTATCGTTTCGTCGTTTAAAGATTTTAAAGAAAATTCATTACAGAAGTACAGGAAACCAAATTTGGAAATATAAGGAATTCGTTTATTTTTTATTTACACATATAAAACAAAAGCCAGGAACTGGGCCTAAGTTACCGGTGGCATACCTCTAGAGATAGGAGCCAGGGACTTGATTTATCCTCTTAACAAGAGCCTCCTGCTGTGTTAGTCGAGGCTCGTGGCTATCAAGCCACATTGGCTGACACGACTATTAGTACAAAGATTGTCGATACCACATTCCACACGTCGACAACCTTGCGAGCAATCTATTTGATTTGATTAAGTGATATCCACTAACACACACAAATAGAAGATCGAGATTTTGTCTTACTTACCTATGTTTTTTGGAGAAATCAACGGATAATTAATTATTTTCCTGAGTTAAGTAGCGGTATACTTTATTTAGGCAGGCGTTGGAATCGCAAATTTGTTATGCGATGCGATGGCGCAAGAGGGCGTTAGTGGCGAAGAAGCTCGAAAGAAAATCTACTTATTTGACATCGATGGACTGTTGTCGACGAAACGCCAGGGTGGTGTACCAACGCATGCGACTAAATATGGCAAAGATTTGGAGCCGTCGAAGGATTTTGCAGGTTTTGTTAAGACCATCAAGGCAACGGCCATTGTCGGTAAGTTTCCTGACTATCATTGTTATAGATTGAGTGAATGCGGTGCGAAAATCGTTAAGGTGATGGACAGTCCTCTAAGGAGGCATATCTCTATGTATATGTATTGGTTAACTTATCGTAAAGGATAAACTTAATAGTTAGATAATACGTTTTTTTTTTGTCGAACACTATACACAAAATACAATTCGAAATAAAATTTGTGGTAGGGGCTCCCAAGCGGGGATTTCGGGATTTACTAAAGCGCGGCAGATTAACATACAGGGGGATACCTTGTACCCAGTTAAGTACCTCCACCAAACATGAGCTCCATATATAAGGCCGCCCGTGAAGGATACAGGATCAGATTAGTAAAAAAAAATTGACCATCAGAAATTCTCGAGCGCGTCAGATTAAGGTAGTGTGAGTTAATTACATCCTAAAAAGTGTATATTCCACTAATCTGACAATTTGAGAGTGACGTATAGAAAAGTGAGGGCAGCAAAGTTGTAAAAAATAAACGTCATCTCGACATTCTCGAGCGTAGCTAATTTTTTTTTTATTTTGAAGGAAATAATTCAAGGATAACGAAAAATATATAATCTGACGATTTCCACAAGCCGAAATTACAAAAATTCGTCGATAAACTTAAATGCGTGCAGCTGCGTGATGCCTATATTTCTGTTACATAGAGCAACACTACCGGCCTCGGTAGTCTATGGGCTAGTCTATGTTCAGCGTAGGCATGGGTAATATCGGTTTTACTCTGTATCAAATCGTACCTATGTATCGTTTTTGAATATCGGATATCGTATCTATATATTTCAATATCTATATATTGGCTGAATCTGTGTGGAACTCTGAAACGAAATTGCTACGTAAGATACTGTAATTTTTAGGTTTCGGTTTTGTTCGATATATTTACATCATTATATTTTATTTGCAACTGTATACTCGAAATCAGTGAATGTATTTTTTGTGTAGTGTTGATAATATGGCACTCAATAATGACTAACGTGACCATTTATTTTTTGTCTCAAAACGGGACATTGGTTTATTAAGGTCAATTAAAAGGTTATCAGCGAAAAAAAAATTTTTTTTTTTGAGTTTGTTATTTAGGAATAGTCAGTTAGCTTAAAAGTTACGAAAGATGAACAAATATGCTTTAATATAGCTGGTGATGATTTTAAGTAAGAATGAAATTCTTAGCACGTTTTTTTTTTGTATATTCACCTTAATTATCAACATCGCCGTTAGAACTGAAATTTGTAACTGGGTTTTCTCAGACGTCTACAATTTTTGAACAATTTCCCATGCGGGGACCTTTTTTAAATCAGCCCAATAAAATATCTACATTTCTATGGTAAGAGTAGTAGTAGTCTAACCTTCAAGTTTCAATACAGCTTGATGAAAACTTGTTGACTGAGCGTGTAAAAAATAAAGCCACAGTTTGGATGTGGAATCTTCAAAAAAGTTTTTTAGTAACAGGAGACATTTTTCAATTTTTTATTTTTTTTTATTTAAAATAGGTTCGAGTTTGACCACTATCTCACCTGATGGTAAGTGATGATGTGATCGAAGATGGAGCACGCTTACCTAAAAGTAACCTATTCACTCTGGACTTAAAGACTCCTAGGTTGTAGCTGTCGGGAAACACAGACTCCGGCAGGGAATTCCACTCCTTAGCCGTACGCACAATGAAGGTATTCCCAAAATGTTTTGTGCGTATGGGTGCGATGTCCACCATGTAACGATAGCGCTTCGCCGTTTGTCTCGTAGCCCGATGATGGAACTGGCTTGGCGGAATTAGATTGTGTAATTCCATCGCACACTCCACGAAATGTAACCGATAGAAAACCGATAGACTTGCAACTCGCCGTCGGTGTTCAAGGCTCTGGAGCTTTGACTCGACCAGTGCATCGTTGCCAATGAGTCTCTTGGCCCGCTTCTCGATAGACTCAAGCGCGTCCAGTTGGTATTTCGCAGATCCATCCCAAAGATGAGAGCAGTATTCCATACACGACCGAACCTGGGCTTGATACAAATTGAGCAGCTGTTCTGGTGTGAAGTACCGTCTCACCTTGGCTAGGATTCCCAACCTTTTTGATGCTAACTGAGCCTTAGCCTCGATAAACGGGCCAAAATTGAGTGTGGAAGTTAAAGTCACCCCAAGAAGCTTAATATGATCGGTTATCGGCACGATTACACCACGGAAAGTAGGAGCTGGTTCGAATTGGCTCCTTTTTGCGGAGAAGAGACACGCCTGGGTCTTAGCTGCATTAAACTTGACCAGCTTGGCATCGCCCCATTCGGAGACAGCCTTCAAGGCCAAGTTCAAGCGCCCAACTATGTCCTCACGGAGAGACTGGATCTGTGACCCACCAGCTCACGCGCTGGACACATATCTCTCAGAAACTGTGCTGTCGTCTGCATACCCAAAGGTACTGGGCGCAGATCGTTAATGTGCAGCAAGAATAAAGTTGCTGAGAGAACAGAACCCTGAGGGACCCCGGCATTAATTGCCAATTGGCCAGACGAGCAGCCATCAATGACCACTCGAATGGACCGATCCTTCAGGAAGTCTTCAATCCAAACGCAAAGTTGAGTGGGTAAACCGAAAGAAGGAAGCTCAGCAATAAGGCTATCGTGCCAGACCCTGTCAAAGGCCTTGGAGATGTCAAGGGAAATAGCAAGTTCTTCCCCGTGCCTCTTGATAGCCTCACTCCAGATATGAATGTTAATGTCAAATATAAACTACGTAAAAAACACGTAACAACAACAAAACAAATATCGAGAAGTGGGCGAACGAAAAATCTGTCAAATAAATAGTCAACAAAGCGTGAGCGACGACGTCTTGGCCATTCTCGGCTAAATTCGCATCGACCGATGAGTCCGTTGACGCGGTCTCAGAAAACGGGACAATTTTGCGTCCCAGAGATCATTGCGGGGACACCGGGACTCGTAATTATTAAAAGGAACAGTCCCGTTCAAAACGGGACGTCTGGTCACGTTAATAATGATCCTAGTATTTTTATTGAAAATACCTTAGGATTTAAAATCCTTTGACGTTTAATTATGGTTTCCTGTTTACAAGTGTTTAGAAAATAATGTATTCGGTATTAAACTCTATGCTCCTGTAAATAGTGTTTAAAATTTGTATTATACATTAGCGTATCTCTCTCTCTCTCTCTTTCGCTCGTTCACCTATAGCATATAGCCAGGGTTGCCAAACGTACGAGGTTCCTCGTACAAATACGAGATTTGTGGTCTTCCGTACGAGGTACGAGGACACTATCAACCTCGTACAATTATGTACGAGATTTTGATAATATGGCCATACGAACATTTTGCATCACCATTTTATAATAGTAAAGTCATTTTAATAAAGACAGAGATAAGAAACCGGCTAACTGTGGAAACAGCGAACGGCACACTTCTTGCTGCAGAGAGTGCAAAAGGTTCAACTCGTACTTCAATGTGGAAACTGCGTCAATTAAAAGGAATGTATAGCTACATGACAACAGAAAAATTAAACGGCAGAAAAAACGATGACAGTGAGGATGTTCCTGACTAATATTTGGAGAGGACATGTAAATTAAGTTACCTTGCAAATTTTCATAATAATTTAGACACATTTAGTTTTTTTTGTGATTTTACTTGATTAAGTAATAATAAAGATTTTTTGAAATACAACAAGTGATGTTTTATTTAATAGGAAACTTGCAATAGTTTATTTCGAGTAAAAAGTCCTAAATCCAGTAATTCAATATGCCTTAATTTTGGTTTTAGCACGTTTTGCATGCATAATACCTAATTGTACGAGGTTTGAAAGTCAAAATACGAGATTTTTAGCTGCATATGTACGAGGGATTTTGTTTTGCGGTTGGCAACCCTGCATATAGCTCCCGCGCGCATCAAACACCCGAATCACAATATCAGTTTGAACCGAATATCATAGTGCGATACCGATATTGTGTGGTGTTTTTGTTTTGTGAATCATCATACCAACATCAACGCATTAGGTACGCGGATACCTGATATATAGATTCAGTGCCGTCCGATATATAGGTAGGTATTGGATATTGTAGCGATACATAGGTATTGTATCTATATACGATTTGTATCACCCCACTCCTAGTTCAGCGTATAGACACGCACGCATGCGCGCTTGGTCCTCTAAATAAGAACTGAATACCCGTATCATCTATGTGAATACGTAATAAAGAATAAACCATTGTTATTATGAACAGTGTTTTGTCATCAATCTAACATGGTGTCAGAAGAAGAAGACGCAGTCATGGCTGAGGAGAAGAAAAAGTCGGGAATGTCCACTTCACGATGCCAAGATGGCGCACGCTCCAGCACAGCACCGGCATTATCCGTAGATTCAGGACACCTCGGACCTCTAGACCACCATGTTTTTAAGAATTTTTTTTTAATTTTTTTATAAATACAAGTATTCTACTTAAAAAGCATACACTTATTTATTTACATGCTATTTCCTGAGCTTTTCAATTAATTAAGTTCAATGATTTAATTTTTTTTTTTAGTCAGATTAGGCGATTCCCTCTAGATAATCGTCAGATTATGAGACAGCACGTTTAGAACATAAAGATGAACCATATATATCTTAATCTGACGCGCTTGAGTATTTCAAAATGGCGAATTTTTTTTTGCACATTATAAAAATAGCCGCGAGTTTGCGTCACATCGAAATCGTCAGATTAGTGAATGAGAGCTTTTTTTTGATGCACTTAACACTCCCTTAGAAAATCTGACGCGCTCGATTAATTTTTTTTTTTCATTTTCAACCCTGATATACAACCACCCGCATCATGAAAACGATTAGATTAACATACGTACATTATTAAAAATACGTAGCGTAGGGCATTGATGTTATCAATATCTGACGCGCTCGAGAATGTCCATGCAACAGTATTTTTTTACATATTTAAAAATCTATAGCCGCTTCCCCCACCGATGAAAAGGTATATATCATATAACATTTTTTCTTCTTATCATCTAAGCTTTGCAACCCAATAGGTCTCTATGACGCTCGAGTAAATCCCCATTTAGCATCGTGCGCTCCCCTACAAAGCGTCAATAGCCTAATGGATAAGGTGTCGGACTCGTGATCGAGAGGTCGCGGGTTCCCACCCGTTTGCTAGTCTCATCATGAAACTAATTTTAATTCTTTTGTGGTGAGAGCGCCGACCGAACATCTGTCGACTTTCATGAAGGAGGAATTTTGGCCGAGAAGTGTAATTTTCCGGCGTTTTCGAGGCCGGTTACCGGACATCGCGCGACACAGGACGCCGATAACTCGTGTAACATAGTATAACTTATAAGCTGTGGTATAAGTTTTGGTTTAGTGATATATATAATTATATATATTAGTTTATTTATATTTCTTGTAATAGATAGTATTTTATTTGTATGGGCCAAGTTGCCCGAAATATATAAAATTCTATTCTATTACACTATTCCGTGAACCCACTCCAGACACAAGCATATTTAGCTTAGTTGAAGGGGTTAACAAGATTGCTAGTAATGTGACCCACGTTGTTAAATTTTCCTTTACAAAAAAAAACATGAAACACAATAAAGGCTAAAACAAATATTTATTATAAAACAAATCTGACAGACATAAAGCTATGATTAAAAAAAAATTCAAGACGAATTGAGAACCTCGTCCTTTTTTTTGAAGTCGGTTAAAAAGAGACGTAATCGTAACGAGTGCGATGCATAAATAGGTACAGTGCAATTAAACTAAGAATAGGATAGATTTAGCACCATATTGTGACGTCATAACTGGCAAATATAACAATAATTTATTAAAATATTTATTTACGAAACTTGAGCGAAAAAAGTGACTTTTTCTTTCTTTATTTATCCATTTTACAACAATTATACTTACAGTCTAGGGCGGATCCAGGGGGGCGGGTCATGGGGGTCATGACTAGGGTTGCCACTTTTTATGTTTGCAGTTAAAGTACATTGGTTAAAATAGGTAAAAAAAAGTACATAGCATCAAAATAAAGTACAATTTATTTTCAAAGTCGTTTTCGGCTGTCTGACCTTATGTATGCTTAGATCTTTAAAACTACGCAACGGATTTTGATGCGGTTTTTTAATAGATAGAATGATTTAAGAGGAAGGTATATGTATAATACATGCATAATATAGTAGAAAAACAATGATTTTTTTAGAGGTTTCTAATGTGATGTCTTAATAAACAATTTTTTTGCGCTTACATTGCAAACGCTTGCTGAACCGTGAGAGATAGATCAAAATAATGTACTACAGTACTGTACACCCTAAAAAGGTCTACAAAAAGTCCACGATGGCATATGCCTATCTCTTACGGTTAACATACTATATATCCATTTTGATACTTTAAAAAATGGGCAATTATAAAGCGGTAATGTAAAAGGTATTTACACAAATATGGTATTAATCCTAATCATCTAAATTAATATTATGTATAACGAGGAAAGATGATTGTTTTTTTTATTAATACGATTTAACTTAAAAACTACTCAACCAATTTTACCGGAAGCTACATCTCCTCGGAGTAACGTACGCTATTTTATATTTTCTGTAAGGAACCCGTGCGAAGTCAGGGCGGGTTGCTTACTAAAATTTAATTGCTGAATGTATGTGTAAGAAATCATTTATTTAGCCAAAGTTAGAGAGTTTTGGAACACTCCGTCTGCACCATGTGAGGATTGAGTGTTCTAAATAGATCTATATAAAATCCAAATAAACAGCTAAAATCAATTGAATATTTGTGAATAGTTTTCAAAAATTCAATACAATTATTCCACATAAAAATGTTAAACATTTGTTTTTATATATATTTTTTGTCACAATATAGATTTTATTTTTGCCGTTCCAAGACTTAGTAGGCAATACAACATGTCCAAAACAACAAATTTAGATGTCAGTCAATCTCTTCCTAAATATATAAAATTTTTAAAAGATATAAGTAGTGTTCATGTTTTTTTAATGTAATAAGTATCTAATTCGTTTCTAATCTTCATTTTTAATTTAAATTTTAATTAATTTATTTGTTAGCTTAGTTGTTAATTTTGTCGTGCATGCTGTAGTATTTATTTTTTATTGATAATGGGCCCGCGTTTGACTCACCATGGTAAGTGGTGATGTGGTCGAAGATGGAGCACGCTTGCCTAGAAGTAACCTATTCACTCTTGACTTTAAGGTACCCAGGTTATAGCGATCAGGAAACACAGACTCCGGCAAAGTGTACCTATAAAATACAGAATTTTTATAACCTGTATGTGTAAAAACCTTGTATATCTTTTGTTAGAGATCCTAAATAAATAATTAAATAAACCGTTATTAATTTATAATAAGTCTTCTTTGCAAATCGTTATCGTTATCATTGCCGTTTCCTATTCTTATGCGAATTTTGTTAATCTCGTTATCATGTTAGTTTGCACAAAACTAGCATGCGCAAACGATTTCGCCCACGGGATAGCTTTTTTCCGGGATGTCTGTTTGTACTGATCTAACTTTGCAATTGTGCGCTGTTCTACTACTTCTAATAACCCTCATTATTTTGTTTTAGGAGTCTCAACAATGGGCGGTGCCTTTACGCCCACGATTTTGAAACAAATGGCTAAAAATTGTGAACGACCTCAAATCTATGCGCTCTCCAATCCGACGATCCAAGCGGAATGTACTCCTCAGGAGGCTTATGACAATACTGAGGTAATAAAGCTTGTACTTGAAAAATATATAGGTAAATGTAATTATAATAATAATCAGTGGCCCAGAGGTTATGCCCCGATTTAAAAGTTCAAGTTGTGCTTTTCAATTTGAACCCATGCGTTGTTGTGCCACGTACAATAGACAAAATTGAATCATGACCCACCATCATTATTATTATTATTTCTTCAAATACAGTCAGGTCGATATTCGCGTAAACATTAATTTCCATGGTAACATCCTTGTTCTGTCATTTAATTAATCAAAACCTTATCGACATAGCTTGCTTAATATTCAAAACGTCCTAAGTGCGCTGTAAAGGAGGGGAAATTTAGTTATTTTCACTAAGACTTTGTTTGTCAATACAAATTGCTATATTTTATTAAATGAATAAAAACATAAATATTTACATAAAAAAATACATTTATTATTTACTTGTTTTTTAGGATTATTGCCGATATTTCTTTTTAGCACTTGACGGACCAACATCGCCACGCATATCACTTTCCTCACTGCTTGAGCTCATTTTTTATAGTAATAACGCTATAAGTTTTTAGTTTAGACTTTATTTCACATTCACATCACTCAAAACAAAAAGTTTTACCGATTTGCGGTTGCTAGGGAATTCCCCTAACCTTTATGATCTGCAACTCTCTTACTAATACTCTAAATTGTCTATGGATAAAGGTCAGTGGGTATAAGTTAGCAACGTTTCGTTTCACGTATTAGATTTGATGAAGTTTAAAGAATGTAAATTAAATACAGTATATTCATACACTGTATTTTATCATTACAGTATACAGTAGAAAAGTCAAAAATACAGTAAATCTACTGTAATTATAGTGCATCTGGAAGCACTGAATTACGGTTAAAAATAAATATGTATGTCATACGTATTCTGGCCTTGTCCCTGACTGCTGCAATCGGGCTTTAAAGCAAAATATAAATATTAATGATGTTTAATTTATGAAATGGTTTTAGGGTCGATGCGTATATGCATCTGGTTCCCCTTTCCCCCCTGTGAAATATAAGGGGAAGGAATACCGCACAGGTCAGGGTAACAACTCGTACATATACCCCGGAGTGGCGCTGGGGGTACTGGCTTGCTACGCCCATCATGTGCCTGACACCATGTTCCTTGTCGCAGCCCAGGTAATTCACTTGTATAATTTTGCTTAACGAGAAGTTTGTGTTTAGATGATGTAGGTACCTATGGATTTTTCATGGTTGAGCAAATCTTGCCGAGGTTCGTGTATGAAAGACATACAAATCGAGACCCTCCGTGCCTCGGATAACATGTTGTAGGTACCATTAGCCCCAGAATGTCATTTGTCACACATGTTTGACAGTCGTTTTGAGTAGGCAGAAGCAAGAAAAATTGACTCCGGTTTTGCCAAGGAGCGAACACGATAGTGACGTATCAGACATCCACTAACCAGTATCTGGGTAGATACTAGGTAGTGGATATCAGATACGTCATCGTATTCGCTCCAAGGATATAAGTAATAGTAAAAACAAAACTATTACTCAGATGATGTATGTATGCATTACGAGAGCCGATAAAGATATGTCACCTAAGTTCTTAGGCCCCTTTGACCACATCCATTGCAAACCATCAGGTGACATCAACTCATCATATTATCCAAACTAATGCTAGTAGTTACTGCGTACAACTCTGTTTATTATCTATTCACGTCTTCATGGATTTGGATGCGATTAGGTACACGTCTTTAATTTATCCTGCGTAGTTTTTATCCCAAAAATATGATTTTTGACGTTCTTGCGGGCACAGCCTAGCATAGGATAGACAGAAAATAAAAAGAAAAGGTGGATTTAGTATGTTTGAGAGATGCGAAAGCAAAGCGGATATCAAGATGTTTATTCCACAGTAGTCAGAGAAAGAGGCAGATTGCCGCATTACATCGCTTCTAATACACAGAAAATGACAGGTTGATAAAATAACAGGTTGATAAAAACTTTTTACCAAAAAAATTAAACCGACTTCCAAAGAACAGAGAAAAATAAGTTTAATTTCGGTGTCTTTAGTTTTGTATTTTTGTTTTTGGCACCAACTTCCGAAATTAAACTTATTTTCTCTTTGCAGTGTTTTTTGGGAGTCAGTTACGCTAGATGGAATTCATCGAAAGCACTACGATGATGACGGTTACCGTCCATATACATTTACTTACTTCTCTTTGGGGGAGTCGTTGGATCCTTAACTGCATAATTATCATCCCGGAGCCCCGCGTGCTGATAGTCTTGTTATTAAGTGATTCCTCGTATTCCAACAAAGGACGAGACGACGTTTTTTGCATTCAGTAGTACTAAATAAGCCTTTGTGAAGGTATTCCGATAAAGTGCCACCATCTTTACTATATCAGCTGTAAAGGAGCTCTGTTTTTGGGAAGGTGCTATATGTTATCTGTATTTTTGATTTCTGCTATATATAATGCTATCTGTATTTTTGATTTCTGTGTTGGTAATAGTAAGACCCTAACTGTAGAATTTTAATTTTGCAGTGTTTAGCGAAGAACGTCACTGACGAAGATTTAAGTATTGGCCGAATCTATCCATCTATCAATGACATCCCGTGCTTATCTTATAAAATAGCTGTGGACGTGATCGAGGAAGCATACAAATGCAGTATGTATTAAATTAATTCATTATAATCTCGGGTTTTCGACGGGTACGAATAATTTAGATGCGAATGTCTGTTTGATTATTAAACAATCACAGCAAACAACTGAATAGACGCAATTAATATTATGTTTTTTTTGTAGGTACACTGTATATTTCATTTTATTTTTTGTCGAAGTTTTCGACTTTCCAGCGGGCTGAGCATTTGCGAATACAACCATGTTTGAATATAGAATTCGAGACAGTCATATTATTTTGGAATAATAAACCCTATGTCATGTATTACAAAGTTCGAGTTACGTTGCAACTCACATTCAGGGGAAAACAATAGACTATTGCCATTGATATACTAAAAACCCAAGATGCACAGTCTCAAAGAAAAGTGACGCTCGAAACTGTCGACAAACACTCACCACCTACGTAGTAATAGTAATGCTATAAGTGTAAAATATGTTTTTGCAAATTCCATCTTATGAAAAGTGTTTAAAGTTGTTTTTACAAAGCAGTATGCGAAAGACAATCAAATTTTACGACTGACGTTGCTCGATAGGACAAGGTCTTGAGTGGAGCCTTACACCTTATACTAATTTTTTTATAAGACATTTTTGTTAGTATTATAAGTTTATTAAATTGTGTTCTAAAGACGTAATTATAGCGTAAATGTTTTTGGGTAGAACATGTGTATATCAATGAAACAAATATTAACTGTTAAAATCGTTTAATATTTTTTTAAATTCAATAAAGCTTATACCTTTTGCCGTGATATTCAAAGTAGTAGTTCAAAGTAGTAAAGTAGTCAAAAAAATTTGCCATAAAAAATCTCTCGCAAATGCGAGAGATTTTTTTTATGGCAATTTTTTTACTACGTAGACACAGATTGTTACAAGTAAGCCCAGATTTAATAATCAAACGCACTGGGTTTTCCGTTTTGTAAAGTTCCCAAATGTCACACTAAACTTACGTCTAGATACTTTTAGGCATTAAGTTCTAGGATCTACAATAGATCAAATAAAACTATCCCAATTTAGAAGCTTATGTGACATAAGGTCAAACAAATTTTAAAACTATGGCTTCAGTCTTTGAGCTATGACGATATTAAAAAAATCATTTCGTCAGTACAGTAAATTAAGCTATTCAAAACACACACTCATGTTAACGCACACGCGTCCAGAGTTCCAGACACATACACACCCACACACACACACACGCAATTACGCACATACACTCAAACTTACACACACATACACGTTTCGCTTCTATTTCTTTTGTTCTCAATACCTTCTAATATTACTTTTTGTTTGTAATTTATTACATAATGTATTTTAATGTATAGCGTAGGACACCGATTCCTATAACACAGGCTCGCTTAGCATTGGAGTCAGGGGCTTCACTTGAAAGATGTAATATTTTTATGTTCAATAAATTATTTATTTAATTTATGAACATTAAAAAAACCGTAAAATTGACGACCTCTTCTCCTTCAGTATATTATATAACGTATACATACACACATCAAAAGTGTCTAGGGATCAACATATATTTTTGCAATAACTTTTCTCCTGATTGATATTAATTAAAATTTTCTTTAAGGATTCATCAAATAAAGTGTTTTCGTTTGTCACAGTAACGATAAACCAAGACACCTTTGCATTACTAAAGAAATTTGCCATTTTCCTAATAAAGGGATTTTTGACATTTGAACCACTAACATTAAAGTTCGAAAAAAAGACTGAAATAACAGTTTTCTTTAAAATTTTATTGGGTAACTTAAACAATTAATAATCCGTGTTTCTACCGCGAACACTAACAACACAAGAACATCGGTTTGGCATACTCAAAATGAGTTCATCCAAATCACGCTGGGGAATGGCCGCCCATGTTCGTTGCAACAACAAAAAAAGGTCTTCTTGCGACTGGATACCCTCCATATTCGGCAGAGCTCTTCTCTGTAGCATATCCCATGCATGCTCAATCGGGTTCAAGTCTGGCGACTGAGCAGGCCAGAGCAGGACATTGATGTTAGCTGCGGCGAGAGTCTGTCTTATAACTCTTGCGGTGTGCGGTCGTGCATTATCATGCATTAACTGAAATAAGGGACCGATTTGCACTTGTAGAGGAACGATGACGTCAGATACAATCGTCTCAGCATAAATTTGAGCGTTGAGGTTGCCTCTGATCCAAATCAACTCAGTTCTTCCGCCGATCCAAATACCCGCCCATACCATGATGGTTCCACCACTATAAGGATGGACTTCCTGGCAGGATTTTAATCGCTGTTGGCGTCCAGGGGTTCTCCAGTGTCGTATACGTCTTGTATCCGGTCTCATACCAAAACGAGACTCATCAGAAAAGCACACGAAACGCCATTGTTCTTCTGCCCAATTTCTGTGTTCAAGAGCCCATTGATATCGGATCCTACGATTGTGCATTGCTATAGGTGGTACCCGTAGCGGTCTTCGGGAATGAAGGTTCACTTCATGCAAGCGGTTTCTGACTGTTTGGTCGCTAATTAAGTTCCCTGAAGAGTGATGAAGCCTCACGGCTAACATCATGGCGGTTATTGTTGGAGCTCTTCGAGTTAAGATTTGAATGTATCGGTCTTGTCTCCGTGTGGTGCAGCGATACCGTCCTCCATGGCGCTCAGCCACGGTACCAGTGCTTCGGTAACGTGTCCAAAGTCGACTGATAACACTCTGACTTGTATTCAGAGCTAAAGCCACAGTACGTTGCCGGGAACCAGCTTCTATCATTCCCACGGCTCTGAGCATTTCTTCCCTGCTTAAATGACGTCGCCGCTCCATAATAACGTTGGTTTTAATTAGTAGTAGGGTAGCACTAATAATGTCTTCAATGCGTTGTATGTTTTTATAGGGAAAATATTGACAGCTGATTTTCATCTTTTACTCGAATTTGATTAACAGTTCCTGTTTCAAATTATGAAATGCACCAAAAAGGATCCATATAAATTTATAAAATCATAAATTTATTATAAAGCCACATCTCAATCTCAAGAAATCCGCATAAAAATGCATGATCCCTAGACACTTTTGATGTGTGTATTTGCCAAAAACTAAATTAGTATTAATTATTGTAAAATAGATGTGTTTAACTTTTGGTGTACAATAAAGTTTATTTTAATCTATTCTAAATACTAACTTTTGTCCGCGACTTCGTTCGCGTAGAAGTTTTTTCCGCGTAAATCCTGATTGCGTGGGAATTTCGGGATGAAAACTATCCTATGTCCTTCCCACGGTCCTAAACTATTCCCATGCCAAATCTAAATCGGTTCAGCGGTTTAGGCGTGAAAAGGTAAAACACAGACCAACAGAGTTACTTTCGCATTTATAATATTAGTATGGACAATAAAGCATAAACTTATTAATAAAAAATAAATAATTACAATAAAAAAAATCGACTCCATTATTTATTCAACAGGGTAATTTTTATTATGCGACTAAAATAAAAAAGATGCCATAATACATTGTTTTGACACTGAAAACGCGGCCATTGAAATTTGACGCGATACTATTTGAAATGAGAGCATCATTTAGAATTAAGCACTCATTTTATGCGGACGGTTTAGAGACGTTGAGTGTGCATCTTGGGTTTTTAGTATATCAATGACTATTGCCTTCTAGTTTAGCCGTTCTGTCATATTTAGGTTGGTACCTTAGCCACATGAAAGTGTGCATGCACGCCGCGGCGCTGGTTACATCGGACTTTGCACATTCCTCTGAGGGCTTACGGTTGCAAGTCTATTGCAGAAAAAAAAAGAAGAAAGGAACCTCCCCGAGCGACGTGTCTATAAGTCACTATACGTCCAGCGAAACCTGCAGGACAGCCAGCGGTTTCCGACGCTGACTGGTTTATCCATTTACCACGATGGCAATATTGCCATCGATACTTTGACCCTGTGCTCTGTGCAAGTATAGTACAGACTAGGCGCCGGTTAAATACTTTTAATTAACTAGCTCTTTTTTATTTTAAAAATTAAGTGTATCTAGCAAACATTATAATCACCCTGACTTTATTCACGTTATATATATTATCTTACAGAACTTGCGAGTGTTTATCCAAAACCAAAGGACGTTTCACAGTTTGTACTTGATTATATGTACAAAACTGAATATGATAGTGTCAAACCCGATTTTTACGATTATCCTAGTAAAAAGTCGGTTCGAGTGAAATCTATAGAAGAGATTGTTAAACAATTGTAAGTACTTATACAACGTGTAACGTAAACCCCATATCTATCCAAAAGGACTGAAGACAACATCTGGTATGGAGCCTCTATGCAAAGTTTCAGCTCAAAATAAGTGACTCACAGAATTGACTCCAAATTATTGGTTTCATATGTTTCTTGATCCTATGTCTACATGTGTGATGTAGACATAGGATTAGAAAACCCTTGTCATATCGTTTGTTATCATCCAAAGAAGCCGTGCACTCGGTATGTATATACCCTTTAAATTACACGTTGTATAGAGACACTCCCTTGCGCCAGTAACGCTTACACTACACTAGGGTTGCTTACACTACACTAGGCTCGTGGATAAACAGTAACAGCTGCACGGGTAGATCTTCCAGGGTAAGCAACACTTGTCAAGTTCGGTACTTGGATGGGTTACCATCTTAATGTTTCGACATTCCTCTGTCCCTCGGAAAGCCAGTTATGTTGTAGGTCTTTGCTATCATTTGTATACCTTTGACAGTCGTTACGGGTAGTAAGAAGCTTAGAAAATCCATTACTAGCTTGCTCAGGGGTATTGTATTACCCAGCTACTGGGTTGTGGAGCTCAGATGTCACTCCATTTACATTAGTACTTAGCCGTATTCGGTAAGAATCATTTCCTATATACAAGGTGTAACAGATTAAGCGCAATGCCTCAGACACCCCAATTAGAATATTAAGTTATAAGTCTCAAACAATATCCGTAAATAATAAATTGAAACCAAACCTAGACATTTTTTATGAAATTGTTATCCTTACTAAACTCAAAACGTATGTGCGTCGTACAATATCCTTACGCAGACGCATACACTCATGCAATATTATCGGCCGACACGCACACGAACGCATTTCCTTGAATTAAGGATTGTATTAATTTGTCATGATACTGTGTTTCCATTTTAAGGTAAATGAATATTTTTTCCGTCAAAATTTAACACCTATTTTTTGTGACGGAAATCGATTTAGAAGCCGATTCTGAACCAACTACTTCCAGGAATTGCGTTTATTCTGTTACACGTTATATGTAGTTGGAAAAAAGCTAAGTAGGTGATGATGATGTCGCTAAACCTACATTAAATCACAAATATTTCTCTTAAATTAATAAAAGCGGATCTGTCTAACCACTCATTCTGAATTAGTGCAATATCCATGGCTAGTGTAAATGTAACTTTATCTATTTTACGTATATGGAAATTAGGTATTTACGATACATGACTACCCAATATATATTTTAATTAGTGGCCCATCCTGGATCGCCCCTTTGCCTCTGTATAATATGTAGAATATTTCTATCTATCAAGTTAAAAAAAAAACAAGTTTACAAATAGTTTTTTTTTTCAAGTATAAATAATTATTAGTTTGGTTATTTTAAATGTTTAGTTTAGAAGGTCAATCTGTATGTTTCAAGTATTCTGTACAATATCTAGGCAAGGTATACAATTCCCAGGGATTGTATAGAGTGCCTGCTGGTCAAAAGAATTTAGGGCACACCAACTCAGGGTGATTAAGACTTTTTCACACCTATTACTGCGTATTTCGTATTATATTGTTAACCTAGGCAAACTATGAAATAAATTTTTAATGCTAATTAACATTTAACGCAAATTTTTAGACTTTTTATGAATAAGCCTTATTATTTCTCGTAAAACAACTTCGAAAATGTTCATAACTATCTCAGATGTCGAATAATTGTTAATTTTCTTTTTCAGCAAAGCCAAAAACAAAAAATGAAACCATAAGATGCCAGGAAATTCTTTCGTATTTCAACGAACAAATTTATTTGTGGGAGTGACAAGGAGAAAATAAGGTGGATAATTTATTTGTTGGCTTTTGCTCAATTAAAAACTTACAAGTGTCTTCTGTGTATTTTTTAGCTCTTTATTAGTTGAGACGCCAATGGGATCAGCAAAATCGCAAATTGATTTGCATGGATATTCTGCTAATCAGTGTTTAAATCTTACTAATATTATAAATGCGAAAGTTTGTGAGGATGAATGTATAGATGTATGTGTGTATGTATATCAATAACTAGATTTTTTGTTATTGTTCTATATTAGCTTCTGCCTTTCTCTGAAAAGTTTTTTCCAGCAAAATGTAGTATATAATTTCACTCAAGGATAATGTAGCTATCTATTATTGATCGAAGAATTACCAAAATCGGCTAAGTAGATCGAGAGATTACTTCGTACCAAACTTACAAATTGTATCTCTTTGTAATATTCGTATAGATAAGTAGCCTGTATGTATGCCACCGACTGTAAACACCGATGTTTTTTAATTTTTAATGGTTGAAAAATTAATTTCGTCGTTTCGAATATATCCGTGTTTCATTAAAATAATAAAAACACGTTTTTGCTTAAGTTAATAGGTACGTCAATGAGAATAGTTACGATAGTGGAAAGAAAGATTATTATTTTAACCAGTTTATAATCATTCAATGCTAATCTCTATTTTCAGAAAAAACAAATCAGCATAGCGAGAAATTAGTGACGAAAATGTGTCCTATTAAAAAAAAAAGAAATTCATTGACGTGATCGACTAAGTGAATGAGGTAAGCTTTGATGTATTATAAATTTTTCTTAAAGTATCTTTAGTTATCTTTTTGTTCAGTTATAGCTCCTTATTAAAGATCTGTCTCTCGCTTTAAATTGTTATTATTACTTTGTCTCCGCCTTTTTATGTATGTATGAATGTTTTGTATGTGTTTAGCTTATTAATTATGTATTGTATATAGTACACCGTGGACAACCCGTGTATTTATTTTCTCCTTTTGTGTCAGATCCATCCAAAGGTTGTCTGTTAAAGATCGCTTTTAGCAAAAATACCACTCAATGTATCACCCTTTTTAGTTGTTAATTTTTAAAGTTAGTTGTTATTTGTTTTCTGTTATGGTGTACAATAAAGAGTAGGTAATCTATCTATCTTATTATATCGAGATATGACGATGTGTCGTGATCACCATTTTTATCGATGTAGTCGAATCCATTTTAAGATCAGGATTTTCAAGCGAAGCCAACAAGCAGTCCAGTTTCATGAGTCAATTTCACGATACGGTACCGTTCTGCAAGAGATGACTGTGTCTTGTCTATGTGGCTATATTGGTAGCCTTGGTCTTATGCAGGTCTCCTGTTATTTCAATCATCAAGGTAAATCCAAATATTTGATGCTGCGCTACGTGTCTCGAGTTCAATTCCCGCAGCAGAACATTATTAATGTCTGTATGTCCAACAAATAAGTATTTGTTCCCGGTCTGGGTGTTTGTAAAAATGCACTCATGATACAGGAGAATGTCCTAGAGTGGAACAGTTTTTTTTCAGTAACACATTATGTAAATTATGCTATTTATATATTATTGAGATTTCATTTTTAGTTGTTATTTGGTTAATTACATCAATAAATCAACTTTTACCCGAGCAGTTTGCAGTCTTATTGCCCGTTAGAATCATTAGTAGACACTTACCATTGTTGACATTGATCGATCGTAGTCTTTTTGTTTATTTTTAGTGTATTGGCTTTATGAAGAGTTTTCAATTAATCATATTTTATTTTTCAGGCTTGTTACAAAGACCCTGCAAGACGATTAATTGTGTACATCCCTGAAGAAATAAAATGTATACTCGTCTAAAAAAATTCCAAGATTTCATAAATTATACGAACCTTAACATTTTTTATTGTTTTATATGCATCTAGAAGTTTGAAAAGTAAAACTTTATAAAAAATAATCTCGATGTTTTTTTATTTTTTACTGCAAAAGCAATCGAGTCTGTACATATTACATAAAACTGAACCAGCTTAAAAGTAGATTGTAGGTACCTACCCAGGTATACACATAGAGAATAGACAGAGCGGAGAGGAAGATCTCCGTTTCAACTGTGCGCGGCCACCTCATAATATTTGATGAAACTGCCAGGAATTAGTGCTAATTTTTTACTTTACACACCTGTTTTTGTGAATTTGTTACAAAAAAACTTAAGACGCTAGGACAAAGAATAGTTGGCCGCTAGAACCGCCACTTGCCGTAGTCATCGTCCGTGATTACACGGAAACTATAATTCGCATGTGCGTGTGAACTGAGGGACCACACTGGGAATTCGCGAAAGGAAAATCCCAGGATTTAGTAGTAGACTTAAAACAATTGTAGAATGAAACCGGGAATTTGTAAACAAATATATTAAAAACTACGACCCATAAAGTGTGGTCCCTCAGTTCTCACAGACGATCAGCCAGATCTCGGAAAGTATCTTAAAAAATAAGGTTTTGTGAATACAGACATTTAGTAAAGAATTTTTAAAGATATTTACTGAATAAAAGACCACAAAGCATTAAAGATAAAAAAATATAACGACTAAACTGTGGTCCCTCAGTCCACATAGTCCAAAGATACATATTTTAGTGAATATTACTGAATAAAATTAATAAAACCGTTCTTTTTCTACATTACGTTTTAGTAAAAGCCTTAAAACATTTTGTAAAAAGAAATGGAGGAATAATATCGAAGCATTTTGAAGATAGCGATTATTAAAACTGGTCCCTCAATACTCTCCTCCACTGACATATGTGCGTGTGCTAGCTGCTAGACGAGAGGAATATCAGAATGTCTAGTGTACTCAACTTTTAGTAATAAGTTTCTACTAAATAATGGGTATCTAAAATTGTGTATTTCTTAACTCTTAGCTGATATAATATTATTTTTTTAATCCTATGAAAATAGATAAAGCAGTATGACCACACAATAAAACAAAATGTAGACAGTACTATTATACTTTATTTAATATATCATAATTATAATGATGATACTACTTTCCGCCTCGCTGCTTCCCTTCGATTAGGTGCTCCCTGTTGTTCTGCTCATCGCTGCCACTGCGGCGAAGTTGTCAACAGCCTCGGTCACCACGGGCCTTTCATGCGGCCGCAGTGCGGGTCGCATAGCACGGCACGCGAATATTAACGACATTATCCGACGAGCTCTTGTCACTGTCGGCGTTCCAGCTGTATTAGAACCCAATGGCCTGGCACGCGACGATGGCAAAAGACCGGACGGCATGTCTTTATTTCCTTGGAAGATGGGTAGGCCTTTAGTGTGGGACGCAACTTGTGTCGATACTCTTGCGCCATCCCATCTTCCTAGCTCGTCTTGCTGTGCTGGCGCTGCCGCTGCGGATGCTGAAAACCTCAAGCGGCGGAAATATAATAACCTTGTTGGTAGTTATATTTTCGAGCCGTTTGGGGTTGAAATCTTGGGGTCTTGGGATCCGAGTGCTCACAGATTATTTAAAGATCTATCCAAACGCCTAGTTGACACTTTGCGTGACCCAAAGGCTGGCTTTTACCTTGGACAGAGGTTAAGCATTGCCATACAACGTGGCAATGCCGCCAGTCTTTTGGGCACCAGCGATGCGCATGAATTTCTGGATGCCATATTTTAGTTTATTTTTAGATGTATATATCGCACCCTCAGTAATATAAGGAATCAAGTCAAAATTTTTGCAAACTGAGGTTTTAAATGCTAAGTGCACAAAATGAAATTCGCTACCGGTTAACTAACTATACCGGTTGGCTAACTTAAATAATAAGCATGTTATATTAAAAAGTATCTGTAATGTAGGAATCCAGAATCTTGAAACGCGATTTCTCAAAAATCTACTTTTTTGAGTTGTGCCCTTATAATTAATAAGGGTACGATATGTAGTTTAGGGTTTTTATTTAAGTCTATAAAGTGATAAAAATTTATGTTAAAAACTAATAAATACCCTTACCTAATGGTGAATAGATTGAAATACATGCCCGTGGTAAGCCCATGTGCTGAGATTGAAAACGACAAATTTCTTTGCTCTGAAACAAATTTTGCCCCATATATCATTATTTAGACGAAACAAAAACAAGGTTGTACGGTTAATTTAATGCTATATTACATGGCTTATGTGTATTTAGTAAAAAGTAGATTACAAAATTAACTAATCACTTATTTTAATACTTTTATCAGTAATACAATTATTTTGAAATAATGATTATCATAGCAAAAGAAGCTCGTTCAGAAAACAGTGATATCGGTAGATAAAGGAATACTTTCGTTTTGGAAATACTTTCATTGTCCGTACGGCTAAGGAGTGGAATTCCCTGCCGGAGTCTGTGTTTCCCGATAGCTATAACCTAGGGGTCTTTAAGTCAAGAGTGAATAGGTTATTTTTAGGTAATCGTGCTCCATCTTCGATCACATCATCACTTACCATCAGGTGAGATGGTGGTCAAACGCGAACCTATTATCAATAAAAAAGGAAGATTATGTAGTCCTAGTTTTTTATAGCATTTAATTCATTTTTGCTACTCGTAACTTTAAATAACTAAGTTGATGATTAGCAAGCTGTTTCCGAACGCAAACTTGAAGTAACATTAAATTAAATTACCCCCTTTTTTAATTTTAATGTGTATCAGCTCAGCGGTTTTTAACGTACACATAGTGTTTATGATGATAAATAAAACAGGAAACTGAAAATAGATCGGAACTAGCATCAAAAAAGTTGGGAATCTTAGCAAAGGTGAGACGGTACTTCACACCCAAACAGTTGCTCAATCTCTATCAAGCCCAGGTTCGGTCGTGTATGGAGTACTGCTCTCATCTTTGGGATGGATCTGCTAAATAACAACTGGACGCGCTTGAGTCTATCGAGAAGCGGGTCGAGAGACTCATTGGCAACGATGCACTGGTCGAGTCAAAGCTCCAGAGCCTTGAACATCGACGACGAGTTGCAAGTCTATTGGTTTTCTATCGGTTACATTTCGGGGAATGTGCGATGGAATTACACAGTATAATTCCGCCAAGCCCGTTGCATCATCGGAATACGAGACAAATGGCAAAGCGCCATCGTTACATGGTGGACATCCCACCCATACGCATAAAACGTTTTGGGAATACCTTCATTGTGCGTACGGCTAAGGAGTGGAATTCCCAGCGCCTTATTTATTTGCTACAACATTATTAGGTATATTATAAATTGCCCTCTTTGCTTATTTTTAAGAGGAGTTTTTTTTTAATATTTCTGGCTATGTGTTTAAAGTTTATGTCTGACTTATTTAAAGTTATCTGTGAAAGTTCATTTCAAAGTAAGTGCCATACCATAGTCTCATTTTAAGTCCGCTATTAGAAGGTTATTAGCCTGGTGGAGAACGTATAGCTAAGGAAACATACAAGTTTTCAGCTACCACAGTGAACTATATTTTGTTACTCTTTTAAAACTACTTTTAAAATTTAAAAGTGCTGCAACCTGCATCTTATCTATGGTAACTACTCTATGGTGCCTTCTTGTTTCCATGACGCTGACGTCAATATAATATTGAGATTTCAATATACGATTTAATACTTATTTTACTTATTGTAATATTTATTTTGGATATGCTTCCTAGTATTTTGAGGAGTATTTTGTAAGTACGTTTTGATATACGTTATAGCACATTTTGGTAGGAAAACGTCAGAGAGCGAAAGTCCAGCCGTTTTTTGAATAGTCTTGTAATTAATGAATGGCTAGGCATATTACAGTACCGGGGTTGCAGGAACGTTTTAATGATATAACGTAAGGGCAGTTGAAAGAAACAGGATGGGTTTCTAGTCAGTAGAAGTCTAACACTGTCTTCTGCTCCAACCAGAGCTGGAGAAGTCAGTAGATGATTTACAGTTATTTACTGTAACATTTAATTTCATCATATTATTTAATTTTAATAACGGTTATTAATAATACCTTGTTGTTTTTGATAGATTTAAAAAAAGAGCCAGCAAATCATGTATGAATTGCTTGGCATTTGTGGGGAAGCCAAAACGGCAAGAAGCACATTTTTCACAGAGTGCTACAAAGTATTCCGTAGCTAGCGATGTAGTTACTGCAAACTTAACAAAAGGCATCGATCATTTAAGAAACCCACGTCTTAACAAGGTAAGTAACCTACATTAACATTAATAATAATGAACTAGCTTCTGCCCCAGACTTTGATCGCGTGAAAAGTTAGTTGATCAACGTAAAATAGTAATTTTCCAGTTCTTGCCACTTTCCATGCACCAACAATTACAAATAAGAAGAAGAATACGTAAGTATGGATTTCTATGCAAATAGTTTATTAAGTAGGTGCCTACCTCAAAATAGCACCATTTATAATACAATAGAAATCACGCATTTTCTTCGAACTTATAAGACAGATCTTTCAACTTAAGCAGTTTTGAAACATAACACCAAGCATTCCGCGCTGTGGAACACTTACACAATGCAGAGTGGTAACTCTTACCCAATGCAATGGAAGGTATCGATAGAAGTCTAAACGTGCAGCCTACGTTAAGACTTCTATCGATACTTCGGAGGACACGATAGAGCATACGGTTGAGGTGTGCCGTGTGTACCGCGCCGTGTCCTCTCGAAGGCGATCGGCGGTGGCGACCTCACGCGTCCGGTCCTGGTTTAGATCACGGTGCAGAGCGCGAGCGAATGGAATGCAGGCGTCATCCTAGTGAAGCAGGAGGCTGAACGCGTGAGGGAGAGATAACTCTCTTCCTCACGCCCCAGCCGCCACGGCTTGTGGACGGCGAGCAGGGGTATCTCAACGTCCGGTATGGACCAGGCCTCAGTCGGCGGCGCGTCGTGTTATTTATAGTGAAACCTCAGCTCAAATGAAATTAAAATATTTTATTATTTACTAGTACTCACGCGGGGCTTCGCTCCCGTCGATTCTATCACGGTAAAAACATAATTCTCCTTTTTTGCAGTCGCGTAAAAAGTAGCCTATAACCTTCCTCAAGCTTCAAGCTATCCACCACCAAATCCACCCAGTACTTTCGAAGATAAGCGGGCAAACAAACAAACAAACTTTTCCGCTTTATAATATTAGTACAGATACCAAGAACTTCATGTACAATGATTTGTGTTTGAAGTTATTGGTATAAATAATAAAAAAAAAATGGAATATTACCTAATATTATTACTTAAGTACCTTTGTATCTACTAACAAAGGGTTAACTATAAGAATGGAAATAGGGGCGAACTTTCTATGACCATCTTTGGATTTTGATAAGAAAAGAACGATAAAAGATTCTGTTTTTAGTAAAAAAATTGCAGCCGAGAAAAGCGGGGGACAGTAGGCGTGTGTAACTCTTTGCTGAACCGACTCAATGATTCGAATAATTGAAGTGATTCAAAAGATTGGTTCAGTAACAAAGTTTCAAACGCATCATTTGGATCTGAAACATTACTATGCTATGGCTCATTCCGCGCGACGCGTCGCTCGCAAGGCGACTGAGCAGTGAGCGAGCGAGACTGAGAAACACTGAGTTACTTTAACTATTGACTCGCGTGTCGTATGAACGAAGATTGACTTTATTTATAATCTCACTTATTGCAATAAATATGTAGACATAACATTCCGCATTGATGCCACATAACATTTCTATGTCTTAATACTAAACGCCCGCGACGCAACGTAAGATTGTTACGTTTCTATACATTACGTTGCGTCGCGGGCGACTACTGAGTCATTTGAGCCGATGATCTGAATGAGCCAAATGAGTTAATGAGTCATATCAGTGTTCCGGATCATTTCAGTGATCGAGATGCAAATGTTCCAATCTCATAAATGATATGAGAGATAATGAGTAGGTAGGTTGTCATGTATGTTAGAAAAATAATTCGTAACTAATTTAGTTTTAATATGTGATGTTTTCAGGGCCTCGCCTTTACTTTAGCAGAGCGCCAGACATTTGGGATCCACGGTCTTTTATCAAGTGAATTTAGAACGCTAGAACAGCAAATGGCTATTTGCAACCTATCTGTTGACAGATACAGAAACCAATTGAATAAATACATTTATTTGTCGGAGTTGCAGGTAAATGAATGAACTTATAGATAGCATTCTAATATTTTTGGATGGACAAAAAAGGAGAAAACATGGACCGAATCACTTTTTAACCAACCAAATGGTGTTAAACAGAAATTGATTCTATTATGAATTTATGCTTTCATATTGACAATGCACCCGTATTCATTTCGGAGAGTGTGCGATGGAATTACACAATCTAATTCCGCCAAGCCCGTTCCATAATCGGACTACAAGACAACCGGTGATGCAACATCGTTACATGGTGGTCAAACGCGACCCTATCCATACTATACTTACTGTATACTATACTAATACTATAAATTCGAAAGTAATTCTATCTGTCTGTCAGTTACTTTTTCACGTTTCCACCAACCAATTTAGATGAAATTTGGCATGGGAATAGTTTAGGACCCTTTTTTTATCGTGGTAAAATTATCAAATAAGTCCTCCCACCCCGGGCAGGGTGGGAGGGACTGTCAGACTTTTACTGACTAAAATCCACGGTGCTCCTTCAATAACCCTTTACGTACCGGGGTCACGGTAATGGGATGAGTCCCACGACCCCGGCAGGCTTCGGCCCTCTACGGGGGGGCCTCGTCATATTGCTGACGCTCTTTGAGGCGCGCGTGGAACACGACGCGCCGTCGACCCGGGCATGGTCCATGGTCGGACTGCGAGTTGCCCTTTACTCGCTGTCAGCATGCCCGCGCCTACGGTGGCCGGAGATCGTCGGCCGACGTCCGACACCGTGGACGTCTACCACTGCGGCTGGGCTGGAGGGAGGACGCCATTCTCTCCTTCACGCGGCCCGCCTCCTCCTTCGGAAGCATGACTGCTTCGCAGAAGGAGGCGACCGCTTCCCACTCCCTCTCGCCCCGCAGCATGGCCTCGCCTAATGCCGGGTGCGAGAGGTCTCCGCCTATTGCCGCCGTGAGGACACGTCGGTGCTCTGCCCAAGCGGGGCAGTCCTGCACCGTGTGCTCGACTGTGTCCTCAGGGCGACCCTCGCAGTGGTGACACCCAGGCGTTTGTTCCTTTCCCATCAGACACAGGTAATACACTTAGACTGCTGAACCGATTTAGATGAAATTTGGTAAGGAGATAGTTTTAGACCCTGTAAAAGACAGGATAGTTTTTATCCCGGAAATCATCCGTTAAGGATGTAAAAGGGGTGTTGGAACTTTGTATTCCCCCCTCACAATTCATTCAAATCGCGTATTCATGAATCACTCGAAACAAAAAAAAAATTTTAACTACATTTAGGCTATAGAAATCTTTGTTTAGGGCTGGGGTTGAATCTGAAAATGCACCAGTCAACCGTTACGCCAACCATGTTATTTAAATTTAAACCAATCAAGTTAATATACGAATCATTTCTATTTTTTAGGGTTCTGTAGCCGAATGGCAAAAAACGGAACCCTTTTAGTTTCGTCATGTACCCCCTCTTACTTCTATAATAATGGAGTGAAAAACCTAAAAAAAATATATGCGGAAGATCTTAATCCTTAATAGAAACTTTCAACGAATTTCAAAGAATTTTTTGAGATATGCACATTTTCATACAAACACTATGAAAAACAAAGTTATTTTGCGTAGTTACTACGGAACCCTTCATGGGCGAGTCTGACTCGCACTTGGCCAATTTAACTTGGCCGGCCGCCTGCGCCATGTACACAAACAAGCTAAGCTGCTACAACGTAATCCCGACCGATTTGCCATTCCAGTTCAAAAGACTCCAATTTCTCCTAAAAGCAGCATTCGCAATGACCATAAACAAAGCTCAAGGACAGACTCTGAAAGTCGCAGATTCAGAAAAAACACTGCTTTTCCCATGGGCAACTGTATGTGGCGTGCACATGAGTCCACAAAATATACAAGTTTTAGCCAAGGACGGGAAAACCAGAAACGTGGTTTACAAAAATGTATTATAATTTTATAAATATGTAATATAATTTTAAAAAGATATATTTCAAATACTGTCTGTCTGTTTTTGGGGATGGATGGACCCTGGTGATGTTTTTTTTTAAATATTACATGCATATTTAACCACCCAAAAAGGTGTACTGATTGGCAACAAGAATTATTGACAAAATGTAAATTAACGCGGGCGAATCCGCAGACAAAATATAGATATCAATAAAAAATAATTCACTGCGTGATTTACGTAGATGGTAAGGATAAAAAGGGGAATGTATTAGGAGTTTATTTTTTATTGTACAAAAATATGCGGTTATAAAAAACTGCGGGAATAAAAAAAAATGCGTGCTTTAGAAGGAACCCACTCCAGACACAAGCATATTTAGCTTAGTTGGAGGGGTTAACAAGATTGCTAGTAATGTGAATTCTACCCACATTGCTAGTAATCTTTAAAAAAAAAAAAAAAAATGAAATCATCATTATCTGCTTAGCATTTTCTCGACTATGTGATTATCTTTCTACCCGACTCTTTCTCTCACTTTTTACCCGAAACGCAAAAAGGAGGTTTTTTTTTTGGGATATTGGGGTCGGCTTCTTTTCTCACCGCATTCAGCCAAGTATTACTGTTTGAGGTTTGCATTGCAAGTAGGAATTGAAATATGTGTATTCAATTAAGGTAGTTGAATTAATATATTTCAATTCTTTCTTCGGTATGGTTTTCCAGTGAGTCTAGGGCATCATTTCGATTTTAACAATAATAAATAGAGAATGGAACATCACTAAAACAGGAATTAAGACTTGGGTAAAGAAAATGGGCTCATTTTCGTACCGAATTTCGAACCGTGCACTAACTTCTGACGTTTTATAAGTGCCCATTTAGGCCTATGTAAAGTAAAATAATTTTGATTTGATTTGATCATTTGATAATTTCCGTGCATTTTGGTTACTAGCACCATAACGCGATCATAATGTTTGCGAGGTCTTTAACACAATATTTTGCTCTGACTAATATTTGTTTCTTCAATTTCAGGATACCAATGAAACGTTATTCTTTGCTTTACTCAAACAAAATTTACATAAATACATGCCGCTGATAAATTCCCCAACTGTTGGAAAGGCATGCCAGAGGTTTGGTCTCGAGTGTAACAGTTTTAAGGGATTGTTTATAACTATACATGATAGAGGACATGTCAAAGATGTTTTGAAGAATTGGTGAGTTTGTACCATAGAGAGGTTTATTTTTTTACATCTTAATTTTTATTGATAGAGGGTTTTTTCAATAGCGAAAATATCACCCCCATTATTGATTACAAAAATACTTAACCTAACTTACCTACTCGTATCCTTAAGCCTAAAATTACAATTTTGAAAAGCGTCCTGGCCTCATCCAACAATAGACAGGACAGGATACTGTTAAAAAATCCTAATTTATAAATATGATGTCCAAAAATTTACTGTCTCTGTGGCCTCGTCCTGGCACATTCCTTTATTGTTTTTATTATAGTTACATTTCAAATAACGTTTTATAAGAAACTATGTAGCTGTTTCCCGGGACTTCGAGCCCACAATTTCTCATACAAACTTTCATCCCCTGTATCAGCTCTAAGTTTGATGTGTATGTTATGAATGTGTTAGATATATAGACCTCCGTAGGTATAGGCCTCTCTTTGTACCAAGCTCACGGTCCTGTGCCAGTCTCATCCAGGGTAGAGCTACGATGGCAACAATTTCGTCTGCCCATCTCTCTACCTGCTGAAGATCGATTAATAAAACACCATTTCACCAATTAGCGCTTGCAGCAGCTTACAAAATTAATTCCGCGGTGATACGGAGCGAAGAAATATATACCGTTGCGAGATGATGATGGGCCTCCCTCCCCATACCAATGTATAGTTATGATAGATCAGAAACTAAACGTTGAATGCAAGCATGTGGTACCTCATACGTAATATAATAGATTTATTACGTATAGGGTACATTATTCTTCTTCCGGGTTGCTGGAATATTCTAACGAGATACTGCGACCCGGGAACAAAGGACTAAACTAGGAGGGAACTAAAGGAACAGGATTGGTTTTTAGTCAGCAGAAGTCACTCATTTCCGCTCCACCCACAGCGATATGATAACTACTATATAAAAATCCTACGATATAAAAATAACTACGTGTTTTACACACTGTAAAGAATATTAGTTGTACGAATAGATGACGACTATAGACATCTTAAATTACCTGTTCACATTATTGGTCATGTGTAACATTATCTCGCGACTTCGTTTTGTAAGGAACGTAACGCTCCACCTTAAAGCCAAACGCATTAAGCGGTTTAAGTGGGTATGGGCCAAGCACGACTGCTACATGTCGAACGAGTAAAGTACAAGTTTTGCCGAATGGGTCTCATTAAATGCCTGATGCCATCTTAGAAGACCAAAACGATATTGACGGGACGAGCTTAACTTTTACTAAAAAGACTGGCACGTGAATGAATTAAGTTGTGTGGAAACAGGAGATGAGGGTTTTGTTTAGCAGTTGGTCGAAACTCTCCTATTTCGATCAACTGGTATGCCAGAACTATTAGGTACCTACATTTATGATTATTTCTAAAGGAGCAGCTAAATAATACTGTTTTATGATAAAAATGAATATATCTTAACCATAACGAATCTTAACCTTGGCCTGGCCAAGGCACTATCTTGTTGGGGTTAGCTACCAGTACCAGCTGACAAGGAGTGACTGACTATTTCACATCCACAAGCACTAGCTTGTACTACCTACTAAGGTATCTGACTATCACGATACGCTTTGTCAAGACTGTTGACCGTTACGAACGATAACGGTGCATAAATGGCAGCGAAGGAATTTTTAAATGTTAACATGATCGCTCATTTACAGACGACAATATTGACACGAGTGGCTGTTACTTTCTCATAACACAAATATGTATTTCGTCTGAAATAAATGGATGATTATAATAATTTCAGGCCAGAACGCGACGTCCGAGTGATTGTGGTGACTGATGGTGAAAGAATTTTAGGTTTCGGTGATCTCGGCGCTCACGGTATGGGTATATCCCACGGCAAGTCAATACTTCTGACAGCATTAGCTGGTATCAAACCGCATCAGTGTTTGCCTATCTGTCTCGATACTGGGACTAATAACCAGGCAAGTAAATTTTAAATTTTATTAATTATAAATGTGATTAACCTCTTTAATAATATCTCCTAAAATCATCAACATCACCGTCCTGCTTCGCCTCTTCCCAACTATGTTGCGGTCGGCTTTCAGTCTAAAGTCTAAAGAATGCAGCTGAGTATTTACATGGAGCTGTTTTACATGAAGCAATTGCCTATTTGACCTCCACAGCAAAGTAGTTGGGAAACACGATACCCTCTGGCTACACAAATGTCAGATTTTCTGGCTTCTGAGTACCCGTAACGACTGTCAAAGAAGGCCAAATGACAGCCGGGACTAGGGTTGCCATCACCAAATTTGCCGGCCCCCGACAAAGACTTATAAACCCCGGACATTTGGGTAAAATCACAGTTTTTCCCAGGACACCCTAGAAAAATACATTTTTGAACTTGAAACTAAAAACAACGATATTTAATTATGGTTTTTATTTACTGATAAAGTGATAATATTGTGGAGCTTTAGAACTTTTTTAATAACAGTCTCTTCCTTTTCATTTAATCAACGTAACATAAACAATGAGATGAAATACCATAAGAAAATAATAATAGATTTCGTGCTTTATGGTACCCGTAAGACTAATGTGTGTTCGGGTTTTACCTGGACGCTTATTGGGAAAATCCCCCCGGACACCCCCGGACGCTCTCCCAACTAGGACAAATCCGGGAAAACCCCGAAGGATGGCAACCCTAGCCGGGACCAACAGCTTAAAGTCCTTTCCACGGCACGGGAGTATAACACCGTCAACATTCAAACTCCGGTCTAATACTGAGAAATTCCTTTCAGAAAAACTCAATAGCAATTTTTGCCAGGCCCGAGAATCGAACTCGAGACCTCGTGCTCAGCAGTCACGCTTGCGACCACTCGACCATCGAGCATTCATAATATTAATGATCAATAATAGCAATAATATCTCCTAACATGACCCGGAAAATGGATACAATATAACTTGAACTATTAGGTCTTTGACGGAGCACTTAAGAGTGCAATGACGGGCTTGATGGAGGGCTTTGCCTATTAGCATGTGGCCCAAGGTGGCGTTGCCTATTGTTTCAAGCGCGCCCCAAATAGATGTCGATTTAAATTAATTGGAACCTTGTTTTATGCAATTTGCTTTATTATTTTTCATTGCCAACACATTAAACTGAAACATATATTTAGTTAGATTAGTATAAATGTGATTGCTGACCGCGGACCCCCAGCTTTCGATTACTGGGCTGCGGAATAAGTCACTGTAAGTCTAGACTGGAAATGTGTTATGTTAATGGAAAACGGCCGGCGTAAGCGCCAACAGTCGGCAGGGGCGAATAATATGGGGATTACAGGTGCAGGCTACGTGTAATCTGAGAATATTATATTTCAGTCACTCATAGAAGATCCCCTTTACATTGGAATAAGAGAGAAGAGGTACCCACGTAAAGATTATGACGAACTTATAGTGGAGTTTTTGGGTGCAGTTAAGTCATTATATGGACCGCAAACTCTTGTTATGGTATTTATGATTATTTTAATTTTCTTAATAAAGTGTGGAGGCACTTCATCGTTAAACGTATATTCGATTGACTTTTATGTGAACTGGCATGACAAAATATTTCAACAAGATAATTAGAAGAAATAGGTCAAGGCATTTTCTCAAGAGTGGGATAATACAGGCTTAAAAGACAGCGACTATTGTTTTACAAAAAAGCAGTCAAGCTTACGCGTAGAGGGTTCCCAGCAAGACATATTTTCAAACATGCTCTTCTAAAATCATAAACCCTAATAGATTTTCCTGTCATATGTCAGTAGAAGTTACAAAGTTCGTTAATGTTCTAAATATTAATTGAATTAGCGTTGGCATCTCCTGCCGTTAGAACACCAGGTGAAAGGCAACTTGAACCTACTCACATAGTCTTTTTGTAGAAACATAGGAACTCTATTTAATTCTGTTATGGTGTACAATAAAGAATATATCTATCTGTCTATCTATATAACTGCAGCATTCTCCGTCATGTCAAATAAAATACGTCGTTGATATTTTTTCAGATGGAGGACTTTAGCGCACAAAATTCTCATCGGCTGCTGAACAGATTCCGCGATGAATATTGTCTATTTAATGACGACATCCAAGCCACTGCTGCCACAGTAGTCGCTGGTCTAATGGCTGCATGTAAAAAGATAACTCGTCAGAGACTTATGGACAATACTTACATATTCGTTGGGGCAGGCTCTGTGAGTTTTTTGTTTTCATTGTAGAAATTAAGGAATATTTTTTATTTACTGTTTTTCTTCCGTGGCCTACACCACAGGAACCTTAAATTTTTGTCTCTCAATTTGTCCATAAAGTATCGCTCGATATTGGAAATTAAATAAAAATATATAAATTAACATGTTGAATGACTTACTATACTTATATGTATTACCGTATTCGAGGAATTACAATACCGTATGAAGATAAATTATGTTTATGATATGTGAGTTTAAATTTATTATTTATTTTATTTTATTTATAAAAAAGAAGTTCAAGATGAACTGAGAACCTCCCCTTTTTTTTTGAAGTCGGTTAAAACTGAATATTGCGTAGAACTTATAAATTAAGCCCCACAAAACCGTAACCGGGCGGTGAGTCTCTATACACTCATTTTAAAACTAAAAAAGAATTATTATTTAATTATTTATTGTTTATAAGCCTACGATACAGGAGACATTCGTAGCGTTACGTTTTTTTTTTAATAAATTATCTATGACCGGCCTAACTCCAAGCCTAGCCTACATGAACTCCTAGCCTGTATAAAAGAATTGGTTATGAATAAAATGTCAACAGCGGTTCAAGAAAATACTTCTAGATTTTGAAACGGATCACTCATTGTAGTTAATAGCCCAGGAAAATAATACATTCGGTTGTTCTTTTTCACATACATTACTGATTTGTATCACAAAAATGAAATGTATAGGAAATCATAATCTTGCCCTTCTGCATTGTTTGGATGAGATTTGCGTAAGTCAATGCATCTCAATCGTTATTAAGATTACTGTCACAGACATTAATTTATTTATTAACCTGGGCCCTTATGCCTTCAATACACTTATAAGTTTTTATGCTAACATGGTCACTAACAGTATCATTAGAACTTAAAACGAGATATTTACCATGTATAATTTATTTATATATATATAATATGTATTTATTGTTTCGAGTTTCCGATATTTCGGCACGGTTGCAAGCGCCATGATCACGGATGAACACTAAATACAAATGTTATATATCCCGTCTTAAGTTTGAATAAATTTGTTTATGTATTCAGACTGGCATTGGTATTGCAAATTTGCTTTGCGATGCATTGATGGAAGAAGGCCTTACTACTCAAGCAGCCAGAAACAAGTGCTACATGTTCGACGTGGACGGTCTACTCTCCATGACGCCGCGCATAAAGGTCCCACCTCACGCTAGAAAATACTTTCGAGACTTGAACCCAGAGACGAGTCTACTGAAGGGCATTGCTAAGTTTAAAGCTACATGTTTAATTGGTAAGATTTGATTAAGACAATTTGTTACTTTGACTTCAATAGTGTATAGAGGAGTTTTTTTTTTTTTTTTTTTTTTTTAATCTTTATTTTAAGGGGCTTTTGAACACAGTTCACGTCAGCCCATAGAGGAGTTCGTGGCCAACTAATTACAGCTGCACGGGTTGATTATGAAGGTTAAGCAACGCATGTCAGGGTTAGTCCGTGAATGGATGGCTATCTTAAAATATCGAGATTCCTAAGCAACGCATGTCAGGGTTGGTCCGTGAATGGATGGCTATCTTAAAATATCGAGATTCCTTAGCAACGCATGTCAGGGTTGGTCCGTGAATGGATGGCTATCTTAAAATATCGAGATTCCTTAGCAACGCATGTCAGGGTTGGTCCGTGAATGGATATCGAGATTCCTTAGCAACGCATGTCAGGGTTGGTCCGTGAATGGATGGCTATCTTAAAATATCGAGATTCCTTAGCAACGCATGTCAGGGTTGGTCCGTGAATGGATGGCTATCTTAAAATATCGAGATTCCTTAGCAACGCATGTCAGGGTTGGTCCGTGAATGGATGGCTATCTTAAAATATCGAGATTCCTAAGCAACGCATGTCAGGGTTGGTCCGTGAATGGATGGCTATATTAAAATATCGAAATTCATCCGTACCTCGGAAAGCTGGTTAAGTCGTTGGTCGTTTATACAACTTTGACAGACCTTATGGTTGGTCAAAAGCCGGCAAATCTGACATCTGTCTGAAGGCAAGAAGAAGAAAAGAACAAAAAATTGGCCAAGTGCGAGCCAAACTCACCCATGAAGGGTTCCGTAGTAACTACGTGAAATAACTTTTCATAGTGTTTGTATGAAATACAAAGTTATATTTGCGGTTTTAGAAAATGAGCTATGTCTCAGAAACCACAGACTCTATCTCGTTCAAACTAATTTTCGTTGAAAGTTTACAATAAGATCTATAGCATTTATTTTATTATAGAAGTTAGAGGGGGGAACGCCCATTTTACCACTTTGGAAGTGTCTATCTCTTAAACGATAGATTTTAGGAAAAAATGATGTTTAGAAACCTTAATGTCATTTTCAAAAATCTATCTATAAACATCAAACACGTATAGGTTTGATGAAAAAAATATTTTCAGTTTCAGTTCCATGTATGGCAGCCCCCCTTAATTTTATATATTTTTTTAATTTTTGTAAAAGAATCGGTAAGTGGTTCACGAAATACATCTACCTATCAAGTTTCACGTGTGTAGTCCTAATGGTTTCGGAATAAAATGGCTGTGACATACGGACGGACGGACAGACAAACAGACAGACATGACGAAACTATAAGGGTTCCGTTTTTGCCATTCGGCTACGGAACCCTAAAAAGGGGACACATGGATGGGATGAAATTTGTCCGCTATAAATGTTAGGATTACGCTCTTATTTGCATTGCATATGACTTACACAGGACCAAAAACATGTTGACCTGATCTGATCGAGGTTTATAAGAGTCGTGGTAATGATTTAGTTCGAAATCACGACCTTCAACTCGCAAGCCGTTCATAACCACGACTACTCAAAACAAAACAAATATTTTAATATTAATTTTATTTTTTTTTAAAGAGAACTAGCAATGTGGGTAGAATTCACATTACCAGCAATCTTGTTAATCCTTCCAAGCGAAATATGCTTATGTCTGGAGTGGGTTCACGGCATTAGTGTAATGGGTAGGGTTCGAAACCGCAACCTTTCAAGTCCGACACCTTAAACATTAGGCTATTGACGCTTTGAAGTGTAAAGTAGAAATCGAACATCCCCAGAACTCGTTAACCCTTATAACCCTGTTTTTAATCTCAGAGACAAAGTTGACATTACGACGGTTGCCAGTTTTTTGCAAATCTTAAATAGTGATGTGCCACTATCTAAGTTTTTTTTTTTACAATTTGTACTTATTTATATTTTTTTTTCTCTCTGTATCTCAGCTAACCTGTCTGTATTATTATATTGTATATCTAGTTATTAGTGAAAACTTGTAATTGGCCATATTGTATTTATTATCCTTGTTATTTTCTCTGTCTAGCTGTAAGTTTTCCAAACATAATAAAATAAAATAAATAAAATCAAGTATCGGTTTTTATAGTACGTTGGCCTGAAATAATGTGTGGGTTCTAATTTAAAACTTAGAAATGCAAAATTAACAATGTTAGATATCTATATACCTTTAATTAATTATGTTATTAAAATCATAATTAATTATAGGTATTCGTTAATCAGATTCAAATAATGACTCCGCTTCTTAGGAATATTCGGAATCATCAGAATCGCCACCTATTTCTATGGTAAACCTATCAGTAATGTCGTCAACTATATATAACTAATTACTTACAAAACCTACTGCGCGACTGTTAGGACATTTGCATGATCTATAAAAATCTATAATCTTCACTGCATTTATTTCGAAAATTACTGCTTCACAGTGGTCACCTCCAGCAATGTCAATGTAATACCGTGGGTTGCTATAAGTATTCAATATAATTTTATGCCCATGCACACACACCAAAACCTGGGTTTGAACTAGACTTTTTAGGGCCATTTGTTCTAATTATTTCCTTAAAATTAGTTATATAAAAAGAATCTTGAGAACAGCTCCACGTTTCTACTGCTAAGTAGATATCTGAAGCCATTATTTGAGGATCGCTTACAGTATCTTGCAAGTATGCACGTAAGGATTGTAGATTATGGAACATAATTTGGTATGAACTGTGGGGCTCCCTCAAAAATCGATACACAGGTATTAGAGGATTTCGACGCAGCTTTTCCATTTCCATTACGACTGAATCTTGGTCTGAGGGTGGACGTGGAGGATGAAAACATTCAGTAACGGAAGTCGTTTTTTTTGTTAAAAAGTTTTTTTTTTATAATACTTATTTAAATATGAAACTAGCGCGATACAACTAACGCTTAGCGCCATCTATCGACATTTCTATGGAGTTGTTATAAATTTTCGAGTCAAATACAATTGGTGGACTATTACTCGTAAACTTGTAAAGCCCACTTATGTGTGATAGTTTTCCTTTAAACTTCGTTATATATAGGTACTACTGCCGTGACATTTGAATTTCTAACTACAACCATTTAGTTGGTAGAAGGGGGGACATTTGACTCTAACGAAAATTGGTACTTTTTTGACTTAAATATTGATAAGTCACGAACGGTTTACTTAAACAAAAAATGGTCTTCCCAAACCCCTAATATTTTTGAAAGACCTATCCAACGAAATCCCACACTATGGGAAGGACGAAAAAAAAATATCATCCCACTTTACATTTAGGGGAGGTACCCAAAATAATTGTTTTTTTTCAAAATTTTATTTTACTACTTTTTTGGCGTCATTCACGTGTATACTCATGCCAAATTACAACTTTTTAGTACCAATATTTTTTGAGCTAAACCGCGGACAGACGGACAGACAGACGGACATGGCGAAACTATAAGGGTTCCTTGTTGACTACGGAATCCTAAAAACGGAAGATGCCGACTCTGAGATAGTTGGGAAAAAAGGCGAAGCAGATAATTACGACTGTAATCGTATGTACGAAGAAGATAATTATGTAGTTTTATGAGATTTGCTCTCATCAATCCGCAGGATAAATAAACAGACAGATTCGCATTTATGATAATAATATTAGTTGAATAATTGGAGTGCTCGCTGTTAAGCACTTAGCAGAGGTTAACCTTAAGATAGCTACAACTATTTTTTTGTGTCGTTGATAATTGAAAATGTGTGATCTCCAAACTGCCATACCTGTCTGGTTTTAACGTGTTGTTTTGGACATGATTTTCGCTCCTTTGACTTTTTAGTCCTACCACGATGCTGTAACATTTAAGTAATAAAATTGCAAAATACATATTCAGTTTATTTACTTAAGGTTAAAAGTGTTTTGACTTGATACTGTTTTTCAGGTACGACATCTTGTCGTGGCGTATTTACACCAAACGTGTTGAAGGAAGTGGCTAAAAACACTGAGAGGCCACTGATCTTTGCGCTTTCGAACCCAACAGAATTATCGGAATGCACCGCTGAAGAGGCCTATTTTAACACGGAAGTACGTATCTTGATGAGAATTGGAAACCGTAAGGCACCCTCTGCCAATAAATTAACAACTTTGAACGCGTTTACGAGACTGTATTTTATAGTAGGACGGTATGTTGTGGTCGATCCTGAACGATTTTTTTTGCCCATTAATCAACGGTTTTTCGCGATACCCTAGACACTTGATTATTCCCGAAGGGTATGAGTTCAGATACTATTTTACTAAACCTCCGCTGTTTGTCCGTCTGTCTGTGACTTGGATGTACCTTATAACCCCTAATAGGTACCTACACAATTGAGATTTTAGAGAGTGTATTTCTAGTGCTAGCTTTAAGAACTGTTTTCAGTGATTTTTGAAGTTTATGGTACGGGAACCTATATGATGGTTATACCGACTTACACTCGGCTGGTTCCGATTTTTCAGAGAACTAACAATGTGTGTAGAACTCACAATATAAGTAAGCTTGTTAACCTCTCGAACTAAGCAAAATATGCTAATCTCTGGAGTGGGTTCATAGCAATAATGTAATAGGTGGGGTTCGAACCCACGTCAATAGCCTAATTGTTAACCATTAAGCTATTGACGCTTGAAAAAAATGGAATGATTACTTATCTTAAACTAGTACTCACGCGGGGCTTCGCTCCCGTGGATTCTATCACGGTAAAAACATAACGCTCCTTTTTTGCAGTCGGGTAAAAAGTAGCCTATAACCTTCCTCAAGCTTCAAGCTACTTCTTACCTTCCAAACCAAATTGCATCCAAATCCACCCAGTACTTTCGAAGATTAGCGCGTTCAAGCAAACAAACAAACAAAGAAACAAACAAACTTTACCGCTTTATAATATTAGTATAGGTTAACCACTGTAATATACGTATTAATGTTTTCTCTTCCAGGGTCGCTGCATTTTCGCATCGGGCTCCCCTTTCCCTCCAGTAATGTACAAAGAACGACGCTACTACACTGGACAAGCTAACAATTACTACATCTTTCCTGGTATAGCACTAGGAGTCATTGCGGCAAATGCTTTCCGTGTAACTGATAGTATGTTTCTTAGTGCTGCCAAGGTAGGTTCATCTAAATATTATTCAAAGTATATTCTGTTAGTCATAGTGTAACGAAGCCCATGCACCATGCACTAGGTTTTGACGTTTTATAAGTGCCCATGTAGGCCTATGTGAAATAAAAAGTTTTTAGCTTGAGTTTGATTGGGAATTGCTGTCAAAATGTCTCATGAGTAATAGTAATCCCGTATTTATATATTTTAACAGCTTTGCCCGCGATTTCGTACGCGTAGGAGGTTTTTCCCGTGTAAATCCCGAACCCGTGGTAATTTCGGGATGAAAACTATCCTCATGCCAAATTTCATCTAAATCAGTTCAGCGGTGTAGGCGTGAAAAGGTAACAGACAGACAGACAGACAGAGTTACTCTCGCATTTATAATATTATAAAGTATGGACGTATGGATTTTATCATTTCAACAATTGCATTCGTTGAATAGAATGGTACTTTTTCTGGAACTAAATCTTAATACATTGTTGCCTCCCCCTTCCCCTGTAAATGTTCGGGAGTATGGGGATTCGTACCACAGAATAAATTCTGTGATTGTACGATGTAGGGGTCTATGTATGTGTATGTACCTTTATTCAGCAATACGACAGTATAGATTCTAAGTGACAAAACTTAGTGGTCAAATCTCTTAGTTAAGTATAACTTCGACTGCTGAGTGTGGTTTTCGATCCTTAGGGTCGGTTCACATCTGACGAAAGATGCGTTGCGTATGATCGGTACAAGATACGTTTACGCGTCATTAACGATAACTTCTACAGTATTAGTGATATCCAGAAATACGAAAGGTTGCAGTCGTTACGTTGTTTGTCCTACTTACACACGTATAAAATACCAAATCACAATAATGTGTATGGTGCAAGGACGTGGGAATGCATGCTACCATCATTCTTAAATGACATGCCTGTAAATGTTATTAAAAAATTAACTCCAAAGAACTGCTGTAAAGTGCTAAAAAAACACTTTCTAGAAAGTACTACGATCTAAATTTTTTTTTTTTTTTTTTTTTTCACTTTAAATTAATCTAAAGTATTTCGATGCATAGTTAAAGTGAAGTAACACTTTAACTATGCATCGAAACACTTTCTAGATCGTAGTACTTTCTAGAAAGTGTTTTTTTAGCACTTTACAGCAGTTCTTTGGAGTTAATGTGTGTATGTGTGGTGTGGCATCGAGTTGCCGCGGCTAGTATACCACAGATAAACCCTCGATGGTTTAGGAGGTATGTTTATGTTTGTAAAAAATGTAAGCACTCACATGTTTTAAATAATAAACGATAAAAAAAATATGAGAAAACATTCAACCTTTCACACTTAACCGATGGTGCGTTAGTGCGTCGGGTGTACAACGTCTGTTCCATTTCCGTCAACGCAATATCGGCCGACGTAAGAGCGACAACGTCGCACCACGTGTATTTTGACTGATGGATTCAGACTAGTGTCCGTATCGACTGCTCGGCCACAGTGTCGTCAAAGAAAAACAGCTACATCAACATTACGAAGGAATTTGTAAAACTATGAAAGTCACAAATTCGTAGATCCAATATTCAGAAAGTTGTAAAGGTTTAATCGTGGCCACGTGGTGGAAACTTGGAGAACCGCGCGGCCACGCAGTTCTTTTAAACGGTGCTTAGTAGAGGTCCCATTCTTTTTGCTAACCACTGATACGATTTCGAAGAACATGTTAATAGTATGAATAAAGCCTTTACTACCTACAGCCCTTAAATGCTATGGCCGTGTATGGAATGGTAAAAGGATGCACCCAATGTCATCGTTTCCTTTTTCGATCTTGTTCTAAAGCCTCCCAAATATTTATTATTTCGATGGGCTTCATTTTAGAATGAATTATCACATAGCACAACCGCTCTGTAGATGCTGAATACAGAAACTGTATTGACACGTATTAATGTGGCAAAACGAAGTTACGCCCGACGCATCTTCCCTCAGATATGAAAACACCCTATTTGACCGAATAGACGCGACCGACGTTATGCTCGACGCATCTTCCGTCAGATGTGAACCGACCCTTAACATTGTTAAGGTCTAATTGGCTTTATTATTGGAAACTTACAATAGCAGTTCCTATTTCATGCCAACGGGTCTACCGGGTTTTGAAAATAGGACTAAGGCTGCGCTCAGTTTGGACGCGTACGAATTTTAATCGTGCGTATACGTACGAACACATACGAACGATTCTAACCTTCTAAGTACTATGGGAGCGCACATACTGGATGCGAGTTAGTCGTACGTATACGTGCATGTAGTTCCGACGTCCGAAAACAATCCGAACTCGTTGGGATTTTTAAACACGTTCGTGCGTAAAAATGGACGTAGATAAATTTATTTTTAGTTTCTATTTTCATACGTACATAACCATGAAACAGTATGGGGTCATTATTTAAGTCTTCAATAATATGATGAAATTCTCCAAGTTCTTTTCTTTTTAAATAAATTTCACGCACCCATTCGGTTCTGCGACAGCGAAGACGCCGCCGGCCGCAGTCTTCGAGTTATAAGAGAATTATCTAGAAGATACAGATTATTCATTGCGCTCCAAACAAAGATGACTTCACGAATGCGATATCACTACCTTTTTGACGGAGTAAAACGTATTCAGTGCACGCACTCAATTCGTACGACCACGATCGTACGTTTACATACGATACAAATTCGTGTCCAAACTGAGCGCGGCCTAATTCTAGAACAGGAGGTGTCGGGGTTCATCACCGTAGTAAGACTTGAGTTAACCTATCGCTTTAAACTCAAACTACAAAGATGTTATATAACAACATAATACTTAATATAAAGTTTATTTCACATCCCAAGCCAAAAACGTACAGGTAATATAACACAAATAACATTTGCTAGTATTTAACATTATTTTCTGGTTGTGGATACCTGCGTTATAGACTTGTGTTAGTAACAAACTAGGAGCTACACAGCTGTCGGTGTCTTCGGTCCTCCAGCTAGACATCGAAACCGAGGTATAATGCCCGACATCTAGCATCTTCTATATAAACAACATTCCTATCAAAATGTATTTTGTGCAGAACAATATTTATACCGGTTGTCTTTACAGCGCCGTCTAGTAACATCGCAGGGAACTTGTGTGAATACACAGTACTTATACAAGCGCATAGATGTCGTTCCTAAAGCCTAAAGCAATTAGTAATAAGCAAGTACTAATAGAAATATAATGTAAATTTTTAGTTTTCTGTTTCGTTATTTTCACAGACTTTAGCAAAGAGTGTTGTAGACGAAGACATTAAGGTCGGCCGTATTTATCCACACATCAATCGTATGTTTTCTATATCTCAGGATATAGCTGCTGATATCGTTTCAGTGGCGTGTAACCAAAGTAAGTATACTAAATTGTTAATCTTGGAGATAGGAGAATAATGGTTTTGGATGGATGAATGGCCTAAGACATGATCAATCAATGAATCAATCCATAAGCATTTTATTCTGGTCTCTTAATTTGGCTAACTTGTGATGTTTCACAAAATGTCTATTTCTATTTTCTGTCAATGTCTAGTTCAGTGAGCCTCTTAGCATAGGCCTACTAGAAAGCAATAGATGTTAGGATCTTCCATCGCTTTTTATCTCTGGAAACTCTCCTCCAGTTACGAACGGCGCGGGCGGCATTAAATACCGATTTACACTTCAACAAGTACAGTAGCGAGTTAACTTGCGTCATTAGCGAGTTAAGTTGTTAATGTAGTTTGAACGGTAAAAGCGAGTTAAGTAGTAAGTTGTTGATTAAGTTGAGCTAAATAGATCGCGATCCTATTTTTCGGCGAGTCCAGTGCGAAGTAGCCCCCTCTCTCGCGTCTCCCGCACCCCTCCAACTTAACTGGCTGGCATGTAGACGGGCGAGTTTAGACGGTACAGTCTAGGGATGTGACATTGTACATACAAAATCGATTTTTAATTAATCGATTATATATTTAGCATGAAAAATCGCTTAATAAATAATCGATTTTTCTTAAGAAAATAATCGATTTTGTTATATTAATTGATTTTTCTTTGGATAAAAATCGAATTTTAATCGATTATTTACATAATCGATTATTATTTCACATCCCTACTAGGGATGTAACATTGTACATAAAAAATCAATTTTTAATTAATCGATTATATATTTAGCATGAAAGATCGATGAATAAATAATCGATTTAACTTAAGAAAATAATCGATTTTGATATATTAATCGATGTTTTCTTTTGATAAAAATCGATTTTTAATCGATTATTTCCATAATCAATTATTATTTCACATCCCTACTAGGGATGTAACATTGTACATAAAAAATCGATGTTTAATTAATCGATTATATATTTAGCATGAAAGATCGATTAATAAATAATCGATTTTTCTTAAGAAAATAATCGATTTTGTTATATTAATCGATTTTTCTTTTGATAAAAATCGATTTTTAATCGATTATTTCCATAATCGATTATTATTTCACATCCCTAGTACAGTCCATAAATTTGTAGGTTTCGGCCGCGTACACGTGTTATTTTCTTTTCTTCTCGGGCAACTTATGACTACTCACTCGCCTACGTTTGGACGCTACTTACAACTTACTACTTATTACTTAACTGTCTGAGTTCTTAACTCGCTACTGTACTTGTTGAAGTGTAAATCGGGCTTAAGGGACGAGATGGAATTATAAGTAAGGACTCGTCCTTCCATTTCTTTCCTGGCAATCCTCTATACCAGGAGCTAATATTTTAAATATTTTTACAGATCTAACAAACTTATGCCCAAAACCAAAAGATTTTAAATCGTTTGTACAAAAACAAACATACGAATTTAAATATCCATCAAATGTTCCAAGTTTCTACAAGTATCCAGAAAGTAAAGATATTGTTAAACTCAAGTCTATTGAAGTTCTGCACAAGGCTTTGCTGTAAGTAAACCAAGTCAATGACCTCTATATGTCAAATGTCACTTGAAAAGTATGGTTAGTGAAGATATCTTATTTGCACAGATATATTATTTGGTTTATTTTACTTTGTTTAATTGAGTCTTAATAAAAATCGTTATTAAATAACCAAAATTAGCTAAATATAATATTTAATCATTTGAAGTCATAATTCGGTTTTTTTAAACCATACCTATTTCTCTCTAATTTATTTTTTTCTAATTTATTGGCAATAGCCCAGAAACCATGACAAAAACAAACAATGACAAACAAAAATTTTGGAATTGAAGACTTGAATTCTGATTAATTTTTTTTTCTTCGAAAATCTATAGATTTCCTCCCCCAACTAATTTGTTCGATTTGACTGCTATGACATCACAATATGGCGCTCAGTCATTCCTGTTATTAGTTGAAACGCACTGTACTAATCGTTTCGTCATTACCCACATTTGTTTGTTTCTATTAAGTGCGCACTGAGAAAAAAAACTTTTTAACAAAAAATTAAACCGACTCCTAAAAAACAATGCAAAGTGAAAAATAACTTTAATTTCGGTAGTCGGTGTCTTTAGTTTTGTTTTTTCGTTTTTGGCACCGACTTCCGAAATTAAAGTTATTTTTCACTTTGCAGTGTTTTTTGGGAGTCGGTTTAATTTTTTGTTAAAAAGTTTTTTTTTTCACTCTTTTTAGTTGGATGATTTTTAATTTACCTAGTTACAAGAGCCTAAATGTCAACTACTTATAACCTTTTACAAAATATTGCTTTTCCCAATGCTGGGCCGTTAATTGTTGAGGAGTTCTCCTGGTACTTCACCATCAGCTCTACATCACCATATGCATTGTGACGAGCATAAAGTGCTTAACATCCATATTCAATTAATCGAATCGCAATCCACTTAATACTTATTATTGAGTAGTTTCGGCGGCCATCTGTGGTCTTCATCATCAGTTCCACTTCCCCAAATGGTACTTTTTGAGAGCAACTGCACAAGTTACTATAAGAAATACCCAAAACGCCATAGGTGTGCGTATAATATTTGAAGAGTTCCCTCGATTTCTCCAGGATCCCATCATCAGATCCTGACTTTGGTGATAGTGGTACCAATTTCGAAGTATACCCATTCGAACAAAAAAAGAATTTTCCAAATCGGTTCAGCCGTCTTCGAGTACTCGATGATCATACATAAAAAAAAAAAAAAAAATACGCGTCGAATTGATAACCTCCTCTTTTTGTCGTCGGTTGAAAAGCAAAGCTGTATATAATTTATTTTGCTAAGGTTCAACCCACCGGGCTTTTCCGGGGGTTGCCTTCAAAAAGCGTCGTGTGGTAATTTCACCTCATTAAATAACACATTGGTGATCATTATCAAGCACATAAAAGGGTCCCCAATACCTCTACAAAGACCACTCCGGAATTTTCACCGTACAATGCCTTTTAGGGCAAATCCCTGAGGAAACCGAAAGGCGTTTCCTCTGAGACTCACTGTGTAAAACAACATGTGTTATCACTGTACCATTGCATTTCCTTGGGGACCGAGGAGGAGCCGAAGGGCTCTGTCCACTCACCGAGTGACCCAACGGAGTCCCCGTTGTTGTTGATGATCAGAAGTTAAGATACATTTTTTTCTTTACAGTCCACATAGAAGACGGCGATCAAGAAGCAGCCCGCTACTTTAATTATAAACTCAACGTGTCCTGAAAAATAATAGATTAAGAGTTTATGCCTAAAGTCTAGTCTTCGAATTCAATTTCTGGCTTCAGGCAACTAACATTTACTCTATGGCAAATATTTGAAAAGAGTAATATACTGCGACTACATGCAGAAGTGATGAAGCTTCGTGTTTACTGATATTCCCGCAAAAAGTGGCTATAAATTGAAACCAAAACTCCGATCCGTTTAAAAATGGAAAAGGATTTTTGAACCTATTCCAAAGCCCGTATGTTCGTTTTTCAAACATCTTGTAAACTGATAAAATCATACAAAACAAAGTTGTCACTAGTCCTCCTCAACGAACTCAGTCCGTTTACAAATAATGAGTGACCTAGAGGTGGAACAATGAGTTTTATTAGTTTAATTATAATATTATAAAAACGGCGTACTGCTGTCAAACCAATATGACACCTCCGTCTGCACGGTAAATACCTAGTGTAAACTATGGCCACATTGAAGTGAGGCTTGCGAGATGTGGGGAAGAAATTACTCACAACGATTAAGTCAACTTACTCATATGCAAGGATTCCCAATCATATTGGTGCAAATAGTCGCATGGGTTCCTAATCGTTAAAACAAAATTTGACTAGCACGTTTCGCGATTCGCCATAGTGTGACTGGGGTTTAAACGAAAATGGTTTTGCGTGAATGGATTGTTAAACACGCATGTTCGTTTAAATTTCGTTTTCAATTAGTTGAATCACAATAAGCCAGATCGCTGCCAAAGCTATTGATCCATCCGTCTACAACTTCCATGTCATTAATTCATTCTACTTTGTTTTTATAAAATAGTTTTCTGTTTTTATAAAATATTCTGTTTAAAGTTCTTTATTTCTATAATTATATGGCTACAACTTAGATATTTTTAATTAATATTATTTTTAATTTTACAATAAACTAACTTATTAATTATTTTCTTGTGTTTATTTTGATTAAATGCCTTGGTTATTGAGGAGGGCATGCATTTCCAGTAGTAACGTGATTTCCCTAACTACTTGGGATTTACAATATTATAAGTATGTAAATTATCGTTTTTCTTAGGCATTGGGCCCTCGTAGTAAACGGCGCATTTATTTTATTTCTTAGAGGAGAGAACGCCTGTAAGCTGTAGAAACGACATGGGCTGATGATTTTACCGTATCCTCAGTATATGAGACGGTTTTAGTAATTATTTGCCAAACGTGTCTGTGCTGGTCCTACAGACATCTTATCTTGGCTCAATACAGTAAGCAGACGACTCTGCTACCACAAAGTTTTAGTTTTAAAATGTAACCAATACCGATTAGGACTAAAATAAAATGCAAGCTATCTGACTTGCACGTCATGTATCGGAGGGGCTCGAAGTCGGTCGTCTAACTGGCACAATATCCGGGGTTATCACACGCCACGCCAGCTGCTACAGTGTCAATTACACTGGACCGTTGCCACCGAAAATGTTTGCTATACACACATACCATGTTATAATCGTGTCATGTGTAGGTGAGCGTGTTCACTTGTTCATACAAATTGGTCCGCCAAAAGTTTTGGGTCGCGTTCGGTTATGAAGCTCGACAGTTGGAATTTGGAAGTTTTTTAATTGACAATTTTGAGGGGTTTGTGTATGATATTTGGGACGGAATTGTGTTTGCTTATTAGATCAATCTTCAGTTTGGACAAGATCCCGTAGGTATGAAATAAACGTATAATACTTGTATATACACACGTAAAAGATATTGTATTGTGTCCGCCAGTTAGGCACTTAGGTACGTATCATTTCCTCGACGTAATCTAGTAACTTTTTTTATAAGTTGGTCGAGTGGTCGTAAGCGCGACTGTTGAGCATGAGGTCTCGGGTTCGATTACCGGGTTGGGCCTAACTTTCGAACTGTTTTGTCACAAATTCTTTGGCTGGCATTTTTATGCATCACATAATCGTCACTAAAAACTGGAGTAGCAGCCAGCTCCCTACCTCAACTGGCCGAACGTTCTGATGTACATGAAGTTTGGAAGTTGGCGGTGTGATATCACCGTGCCTCGGAAAACACGTTGGTCCATGATCATTTGGACATCTTTGCCAGTCGTTACGGGTAGTCAGAAGCCAGAAATCTGAGATTGGTCTAGCCGCGGGGTATGGTGTTGCAACCTAGATAATGAGTTGTAGAGTCAAATAGACAGTCACTCCATGTGAAAAACTAATACTTAGCTGTATTTGGTTAGACTGGAAGCCGATTCCAACATAGTTTGGAAAAGGCTAAACAGATGATGATGAATATGATTGATCTCTAAATCAAGCTATCCACAGTTGCCGGCGCTTCTTAGTTGCTTGACTTAGGCATTGACAGTTTCGTGGCTGAATCGAACGCCTCATCTCGCTTAACAAGACGGTGCCCGTGACGGCGAGCCACGAGCGTACCAGCCGGGGTCCGCGTTCATAATATTTAAGTGTGCCCGGAGCACTCGGCACAAGTGAACGAGGGAACTCAGGGTGGTAAGACTCAGTAAGGCTGATAGACCCCCTTCATCTGTCCCAGGGAGGAGAATATCCAGGAGGATTTCCATCTCGACCAGTAAAAATAAATGCCATATTTGCATTGACAAATCCTAAACTTTTCCACGAATACTGTTTCAAAGGTTCAGTCTTTAGTCGCCAATAAAATATGAAGTAATATTCTCCACGACAAGCGCCTTTAGCACAAAGATTTGTTATGCAAAAATTGAATTTACGAATGTAGAGCAAAGAACATGTAATAGTAGATAATACATCACTTGTCTCTGCTAGCTACACGGCACCAACTTTTATTTTACTGCATGAATACAAAAGCCCGCCGCCTTAGCCGCCTTAGCCGCTTTTGGCAGATATGCTGAAAGGACGCAATTGCATTGTAACACAACTTTGTCAGCTTAAAGTTCAGGGGTAGTAAATATTTTAATACTTCACCTTTATCCACTTTTGTAATAAATCGTGTTCACCTAGACAATGCGAGAAGCAACAATGTGAGAGAAAACTAACGTTTTGTCAGTGGTGTTTAAGTCACGTAATTTACGCTGTATTTCTTTTCATAAAGTGCAGTGGTGGGACGGTGGTTACAGACATCACTTACGAGTTGTGTGAGTTCTAACCCAGTCAGGCACATTACTTTGTTTCATTTTTATCATCACCACTGTTCTGGAAATGGTGAAGAAAAACATCGTGAGATAATCGCCATTTCTTATGACCGACAATCCGTAGATATCCACACCTGCACTGAGCCCACGTGTTAGACTACGGCCCATTATAGTCTGCAGTATAGGCTGCGTTAGTCTGCTAATGTTACGTGTGTGTATTCTTTTCATGCAAGTCTTGTTTGAGATGTGTGAAAACTGAGTCCAATTTTTCAGTTGAATGTGTATTATGTGACGGATAACTCACAAAATGACGTTCATTTTGTCTCATCGTAAAAGCTTCCACCCTATTACTGGGTATACATAGATACCTACGTGCCCACCCCTGGCCACAACTGAAATTTAATAATTACATCTAATTTGGTTTCAATCAAATTATATTCAATATTATCAATCTGGTATCAAACGAGCAGTTTAGTATAGCACTAGCTAAAACGTTAATTAATTAACTAAAATACAGCGGTGACACGCGGTCTAATCATTCAATAGTTAATACAGATTTTGATTTATGGCTCATTTTACGAATCAATTAAGTACTACAATGGGACCATTTTGTTTATGTGCGTGTGAACTGAGGGACCACACTGGGAGTTCGCGAAATGAAAATCCTAGGATTTAGTAGTAGATTTAAAACAATTGTAGAATGAATCTGGGAATTTGTAAACAAATATATTAAAAACTACGACCCATAAAGTGTGGTCCCTCAGTTCTCACAGACGATCAGCCAGATCTAGGAAAGTATCTTAAAAAAGAAGGTTTTGTGAATACAGACATTTAGTAAAGAATTTTTAAAGATATTTACTAAATATAACAGCACAAAGCATTAAAGATTTAAAAAAATATAATGACTAAACTGTGGTTCCTCAGTCCACATAACAAAGATAAATATTTTAGTGAATATTACTGAATAAAATTAATAAAACCGTTCTTTTTCTACATAAAGTTTTAGTAAAAGTCTTAAAACATTTTGTAAAAAGAAATGGAGCAATAATATCGAAGTATTTTGAAGATTAGCGATGATTAAAACTGGTCCCTCAATCCTCTCCTCCACTGACATATGTGCGTGTGCTAGCTGCTAGACGAGAGGAATATCAGAAAGTCTAGTGTACCCAGATTTTAGTAGTAAGTTTCTACTAAATAATAAGTATCTAAAATTGTGTATCTCTTACCTCTTAGCTGAGATAATATTATTTTTTTAATCCTATGAAAATAGATAGAGCTGTGTGACCACACAATAAAACAAAATGAAGACAGTACTGTCATACTTCATTTAATATATCATTATTTAGACGAAATAAAAACAAGGTTGTACGGTTAATTTAATGCTATATTACATGGCTTATGTGTATTTAGTACAAAATAGATTACAAAATTAACCAATCATTTATTTTAATACTTTTATCAGTACTACAATTATTTTGAAATAATGATCATCATAGCAAAAGAAGCTCATTCAGAAAACAGTGATATCGGTAGATAAAGGAATACTTTCGTTTTGGGAGTACTTTCATTGTGCATACGGCTAAGAACAGCACTTGCTGACCTAGGTGAAGATATAGTGAATAAAATAATCTCACACAAAAAACGCTTGAGAAAGAGAAAACGTATAAATGTAAGTAGAGATAAAAAAAAACGCCCAAAAAGTTAAATCTAATATTTCTACTGGATATTTTAATGCGGATTTAATATTTTTTGATCAACCCTCTGTTATTGAAAATTGGAGAGGAGAAACTGAAATGAATAAAGAGAAAACAAATTATAATGTGAAATTATTAAAAAATGTTAACTTGTGTCGTTCGGTATTACTAAATGATAAATATGTCACTCTTATGAATACTTGTGGTTTCGATTCTGTTATGTACTTTTTGAGTGGGGGATTTAACGAAAATGAGAATATTCGAGACGTTATGGCCACTTTTGACAAAGATTTAATTCCACAATATATAAAAAAACCTCTGCGACATGGAATCTACAGACGATGACATTTATTTAATGAGAGCAAAAATTATTGCACAATATTTTAGCTCATTAAATGAGAAAGGAAACCATTTTAGCTATGATTGCCAGTGTAATATTACATATATATTTGAACATATTCTTATAAGATATATTTTCAGTTCAACTTTCATAAAAAAGTATTTAAATACATCCTGCCAATCAAACTTAATCAAAAGAGACATTGCTTTTTTACCCTAAAATATAAAGTTTATTGAAATATTTGGCATAGGTATTTTAGAAGAGGCAATTAACATCGATGAAGGTAACAGGAACTGTACCACTTGTGATGACCAATTAAGTTACAATTACGAGCTTTCAAAAATAATATCATTCGATTTGAATGGCACTGATAAAAAATTTCTTACTAATGTTCCTGTTACCATAACAGTACATAACAAAACCTGCAAAATCATGGGCGCATTTGAATTCATTCCAACATTAATTCCAGGTGGTCTTAGCCATTACCGATGTCACTGTTTTATGAATGAGCGTTTCTTTTGCTATGATGATCAACATCGCAAACTTATTGGAAGTACTGACCATCAAATATACTTACACTAGTACTCACGCGGGGCTTCGCTCCCGTGAATTCTATCACGGTAAAAACATAACTCTCCTTTTTTGCAGTCGCGTAAAAAGTAGCCTATAACCTTCCTCAAGCTTCAAGCTACTTCCACACCAAATTGCATCCAAATCCACCCAGTAATTTCGAAGATTAGCGCGTTTAAGCAAACAAACAAACTTTTCCGCTTTATAATATTAGTACCTATAGATTCATTAAGCTACATCCAAATGTCACTACATAAATAAAAGTATTATAATAAGTGATTAGTTAATTTTGTAATCTACCTTTTATTAAATACACATAAGCCATGTAATATAGCATTAAATTAACCATACAACCTTGTTTTCGTTTCGTTTAATAATGATATATTAAATGAAGTATAACAGTACTGTCTTCATTTTGTTTTATTGTGTGGTCACACAGCTCTATCTATTTTCATAGGATTAAAAAAATAATATTATCTCAGCTAAGAGGTAAGAAACACACAATTTTAGATACCTATTATTTAGTAGAAACTTACTACTAAAATCTAGGTACACTAGACTTTCTAATATTCCTCTCGTCTAGCAGCTAGCACACGCACATATGTCAGTGGAGGAGAGGATTGAGGGACCAGTTTTAATCATCGCTAATCTTCAAAATGCTTCGATATTATTGCTCCATTTCTTTTTACAAAATGTTTTAAGACTTTTACTAAAACTTTATGTAGAAAAAGAACGGTTTTATTAATTTTATTCAGTAATATTCACTAAAATATTTATCTTTGTTATGTGGACTGAGGGACCACAGTTTAGTAATTATATTTTTTTAAATCTTTAATGCTTTGTGCTCTTATATTTAGTAAATATCTTTAAAAATTCTTTACTAAATGACTGTATTCACAAAACCTTCTTTTTTAAGATACTTTCCTAGATCTGGCTGATCGTCTGTGAGAACTGAGGGACCACACTTTATGGCTCGTAGTTTTTAATATATTTGTTTACAAATTCCCAGATTCATTCTACAATTGTTTTAAGCCTACTACTAAATCCTGGGATTTTCATTTCGCGAATTCCCAGTGTGGTCCCTCAGTTCACACGCACATTTTTGTTTCATTAGGCCACAATCAAATGCTGTTTTATTAAGAACAGCCATATAGGCTTAAATCAATGAAAATGTCTTGTCCATGTTACGCCTCAACTGATAAATGTTTTTGAGAAATCTTGCCACTGGAGTACCTACAATATGGAAGGAGTACAGATGAGTATGAGAAGACTTGATAATTTCTATCGTGTAACATTTTACGATGAGATGATTGACAATATCTATGAAAAAGACAGCTAGCGTTTTTAACCGACTTCAAAAAAGGAGGTTCTGTATTCGACTAGTATCAATCAATCTCATCAAATCTAATCAAATCAAATTAGTGGGTGCTAATGACTATGGATGCAGCCGAGAGTTTAAAGTGCCTTCCGAAGCACACTGAAGATAATAAGTTTTTGAACACTCTCTCTACTCTCGGGGTTTGTTGCGAGTACACGTCTAGCTATTTATTACGACTGTATTTGTCTTCATATATTTTTAGTTTCTTAATATTATTAGTTTGAGTTTTGTGCGTTGGAACTCGGTACCTCTCTTATTATCTTGTGGAGCTGCCCATATACGACCGCCGCCATCATTGATCCTGTATTGCGCCGTCTCGCTCAACAGGCAGTGGGTGAGAATACTTACAAATTTGAATTGCAAGAAACTTAGAAAAAGTCATCGTGTATTTGGCGGGGATCGAACTCTCGACACGCCACGCACGGCAGTCGCAGTCCGGGCCGTTGACCGCTTGACCAGAGATACGTGAGTCGCTCGGCTCAAATTACTTGACTAATATCTTTTAACTCTTGTACTGTCTGTCTTTGTATAGAGCTACTATGCTACGCTCACCAACTAAATGCCACTCAGACACGGATCTTGCGGGTACCAAGATTTCCATTGAAAATGTGACGCAAAGGAAACGGAAACAACCCGAATCCGAGATTGCTGAGGCTATTAATACTCTTTCAATGGAAGTAAATAAAAAACTCGATTTGTTCCGAAGTGACCTTGAGGGGGCCATTAATTCAATATCTACCAACGTCACTAAGATTCAATCAGATCTTGCTGCCATAACTCTATTGACATCAGAAATAAAAACCCAGCTTCATTCTCTCCGTTCTGACCACTCAGCCTTGGAGAAGCGGGTATCTGATTTGGACGCTAACCATAAAGTTGTATTGGGGGACATATCGCAATTAAAAGCTTCAGTACAGTATGCTGCGGACAATTGTTCTGAGTTGAAACGTGAAATTGCTTCTATGCGCACACAAACAATGCAAGCTGATATTGTAAACATTGCAATGACAGCTTTAGAATCAAAAATCGATTCGTTGGAGCAACAGGCGAGATGTTGTAATCTAGAGTTATGCAACGTACCCGAAAAGCGCAATGAAAACTTGATTACGCTAATGGAGAATATCGGCTCTAAGATAAGTTGTTCACTGTCTCATAAAGACATAGTCGCCATACATCGCGTGCCACACGCGCATAAAGATAATAAAAAACCGAAGAATATTATTGTAAAGTTAAGTTCGCGCATACTAAGGGATAATTTACTAAGTTCATTTCGACTGGCAAAAGGCGTCAACTCTGATCAGCTGGGATTCTCGGGAAATACACAACGTATTTACATGCATGAACATTTGACATTAAAAAGAAAGCAATTGTTTCGTGAAACCCGAGATACTGCCAAAAAATACAACTTTAAGTATGTATGGGTCAAGCACGCTACAATACTCGTCCGTGAAACTGATACCTCCTCGGCGCTGGCAATACGATCGTCAGAAGATATCAAAAAGATTAAGCCTGGTACTCGCTCTATTATCGGTAAAAGTAATCAACAGTCTGAAAACGATATGTCACAGTTACAGTAATTTATTTTCTAAAGTTTTTAATGTTATTCATGTCTGTCATTGTTTTTTATTTTTACGTATACAGGTAGTAATTATTGATGTAATTTGGTATATTGTCATATATTGGACTTTCGGTCATTCATGGGTACAGAAGTGCTTGTTATTACACTATTCACTAATGTTATATTTCTTATATATTACTAGCAATCAAAAAAATGTTTTCATAACCTTTTCGGAAGTAATTCGTGTCTTTATTTATTTGAAATATATTTTTTTAAATCAATATATTCTTAATGTTGGATAACTTATCAGTCTATTATCAGAACTGCAGGGGAATACGAACGAAACTCAATATCTTATATATGAATATTTTAAGTAACTGTTATGATATAATTATTCTTACTGAGACCTGGCTCACTCCACATATATTTGACCATGAATACATTGACGAACGCTTTGTAGTGTTTAGATGCGATCGTAATCGCACTGCTACAAATAAAAAGGAGGGGGGCGGAGTTCTTGTGGCAGTTCGTAAAACGCTGAATGCTGTGTCCGTGCCGTATGCTACAAATCCCCATATTGAGCACGTACTTCTGCAAATTCCAGGTTTCGGTCACGAAAAATACTACATTGGAGCGACATATATTCCACCAAATTCCTCTGAAGAAACTTATCGTGTTCATTTTGAAAATCTTTATACTACACTAGACGGGTTAGGCTCCAGTAAATTTTACTTACTTGGTGATTATAACCTACCCAATATTGAGTGGCTGCCTAGTGAAAATAACACATCTGAAGCACTATACTGTAGCGGCAGCTCACCTGTTTGTAGACATTTAGATAATTTTATGTCAGTACTCAATGCATTCCAATTTAATAACTTGAAAAATGCTAAAGGACGTATTCTAGATTTAATCATTAGTAATAATGATTGCCATGTATACCCACCACCCTCCATATTACTACCTATAGATAATCATCACCCCCCTTTTTGTTCCAGTTTTAGTTATAAATCAGTATTAATATTTAAAAAAGCGAAAATTTCTAAATATAATTTTTATAAAGCTGACTACGAATTAATTAACCAGGACTTGAGTAAAATAGATTGGACCGGTGCTCTAGATGACTTGACAGCTGTTGATTCTGTAAATATTTTTTATGATTTCATTTATCGAACTATAAAGGACCACACTCCTAAAGCAACCACGCGCTCATCAAAATTCCCCGTTTGGTTCTCCAAGTCTTTAATCCGTATCTTCAGGAACAAGAATAAAGCTTGGATAAAATGGAAGGTATATGGTAACATTTCGGACTATGAACAGTTTTCTTTCTTACGTAAGAGATTTCAAGTAGAGTGTAAAATCTGTTACAATAAATATATTGACTCGGTTGAAGAAAATATAGGTAAAAATGTTAAATTCTTATGGAGTTATATCTCTGATCGAAAAGCAAATACTAGCATACCCTCAACAATGTCTTATAAAGATCGTAGCTCAAGTAATTCTACTGATATTTGTAATCTATTCTCAGAGTTCTTTCATTCAGTTTACGAACATTCCACCTTTGATATAAATAATTGGTCACCTCCACAAGAATACAATGAAAATAGCATCCTTATCAACAGTGTTACTTTAAGTTATGAAAAAATTCTTAAGGCTTTAAAAACACTTGACACTACAAAAGGTCCAGGGCCCGATGGTATACCGCCGCTTTATCTTAAAAGAACTGCGGATATTATATGCGCACCCCTACATATAATATTCAATAAATGTATTTCAGAGGGTTCATTTCCTGAAATATGGAAAACAGCCAACATAACGCCCGTTCATAAATCAGGTTCAAAACAAATTATTGAGAACTATCGTCCCATCTCTATTTTGTCCGCCTTGTCAAAGTTATTTGAAAGACTGGTTCACGATGAGATCTATCCTATCATACACAACTCTATAATTCAGCAGCAGCATGGATTTGTTCAAAAAAGGTCCACAGTCACGAATCTATTGGTTTTCACTGACTTTTTGTTTAACAGCATGGACCATCAATTGCAAGTAGATGCTGTTTACACAGATTTCCAGAAGGCCTTTGACAAGGTGGATCACGAACTGCTTCTAACGAAAATAGCTTTCAATGGTATACGAGGCGATTTATTACGCTGGTTTGCATCATACGTCACTAATAGGACTCAGAAAGTAGTCATTAAGGGCTTTGAATCCACATCAATACATGTCACATCCGGGGTACCCCAAGGTTCAATTTTAGGGCCTCTCCTATTTGTTATTTTTATTAATGACCTGAATCAATGTTTCAGACATTCAAAATTTCTACTCTATGCCGATGACCCAAAAATTTTTAGAAAAATTCAAGATAAAACTGATTGTTTTTTGTTCCAAGAAGATCTGGATAGATTCTCGGCATATTGTATTAAAAATAAGTTAAAGTTAAACATACTAAAGTGCTCATCTATAACATTCACTAAAAACAAGAATATTGTAACTCACACTTACAATCTTAATAACACCTTATTGCATAGAGTCACTGTAATCAGGGACCTTGGAGTACTTCTGGATAGTAAACTTCACCTAGATCAACACATTGATAATATTATAAGCAATGCATTTCGCATGTATGGATTCGTAATGAGATGCATGACCAGCTTTAAACGTACTCGCACGTACATTCATTTATATAAATCTTTGGTTAGATCGCAGTTAGAGTATGCTGTAGTGGTATGGAACCCCTTGTACAAAAAATATATAACTAATCTTGAAAACGTACAAAATAAATTTCTTAAAGCCACACATTATCGTTGCTTCCGAAAAAAAGCACCTTACGTTAATTTATTAAAATATTACAAACTGACTAGTTTAAAGAATAGACGCATGTATTTGGAAACAAAATTTCTATATGATCTGTGTAATAACAAGTACGACTGCTCAGAATTGACAAACAAATTGTGTTATATAGTTCCTAGAACTGTTTTGCGGCGTGGGGTGAGAGGATTCCCGCTATTTGCAGTGTCCTCTTGTCGCACCAATGCGGGAGTCCGCGCACCTCTACGACGTTTAGCAAGAAATTATAATACTCTTTTTTCAGACGTAGATTTATTTTCTTTATCAGCTATTAAAATTCGTACTGAGTTACTTAAACTGATTGAAATAGCAGAGGACTAACTTATTTTCAGAAATGTGTTAAGTATTATAAGAGTAAAACTAACTAATCTGTATTATTAATAAGTAACGTTGTACTTGTGATCCTATTTTTAATTCGAATATGTAACTTGTGGATAACGTTGTTAGTTACGCACTAATATACCTAGATTATAAGTTAATATTAACCATGTATAGTGTGTAATTGTTGGTTTTCCTCAATAAATAAAATAAAAATAAAACACCTCTCCGAAGACCGGCCTCTGCCAACACTGCTTAACACATCAAATCATGGTCGAACGCGCTAAGCCATTTATGCAATCGAGCCGATCGCCGAAGTATCGTTTACACCTTTGCATAACATAAAATCACGTCTGAAATATGGTTTTAGTGGGTAAAAAAGACGTGTATAGCAGACTCAATTACATTAAGTACGAACGGTATGTAGGTATTTCAAGTAACACAAACAATGATACAATATTCGTAAAAAGCATAAAATAAAAGCACTTTTTACAAATATTGAACCGACTTCAAAACTTACAAAAAAGACCTGCACTACAAAGAGATTTAAGATTGTTTTAATAGATGTGTAATTCCGTTTAAAATAAGAGCTTGGTATTTATTCACATGGCTGAAGTCGGTGCCAAGATAAATTAATAGGTTTGAACACATCGGGTGTACCCCAGAATGCAGCGTACTTTGCCTAAAACTATTCATTGGCTTGGCACTGACTTCAGCCATGTGAGTAGATACCTAGCCCTTATTTTAAACGGAATTAGACATGCAATAAAATAGTGTTGACGGTTATTTCTCTCGTTGTAGTGCAGGTTTTTTTAGTAAGTTTTGAAGTCGGTTAAATTAAAAAAAGAAATCTTTTTTTACAAGCTTATTTAAAAATATATACGCGACGAATAGAGAACCTCCTCTTTTTCGGAAGTCGGTTAATAAAAATATAAGTTTGTATTAAATACAATATAACCAGATTCATTTTTATTTTTTTATGAATCAAAAAGAGCATGTTTGAAGACGTCCAAATAACTACTACTCCCGAAATCAAATATATTAATTAGCTTGCAGCTCTCCTTCATAAAAGATTTAACTCTAGCCAAACTTTTTACAAAAAATACTTTTTAACAAAAAATAAAACCGACTTCCCAAAAAAAACACTGCAAAGTGAAAAATAACTTTAATTTCGGTAGTCGGTCTCTTTAGTTTTGTACATATTTTCGTTTTTGACACTGCCTTCCGAAATTAAAGTTATTTTTCACTTTGCAGTGTTTTTTGGAAAGTCGGTTTTATTTTTTGTTACAAATTTTTTTCTCGCTTTGTAGTTTGTCGGTTTCTAATTTACCTTGTAACAAAAGCCTTAATGTCACCTTCTTATCACCTTTTGCGACATATTTCTTTTCCCTATGCCGAGCTGTTTTTTGAGGAGTACTCCTGGTACTTCACCATCAGCTCCTCATCACCATATGCATTGTGAGGAGTATAAAGTGACAACCATATCCAAGAAATCGAATCGCAACCAATGAAATACTTATCATTGGGTTAATTTTTTAGCCATCTGTGGTCTTCATTATCAGTTCCACTTCACCAAATGGTGCTTTTTGAGAGCAGTTGCACAAGTTGCTACGAAAAATACCCAAATTGCTATAGGTGTGCCTATAATATTTGAAGAGTTCCCTCGATTTCTCAAGGTTTCCATTATCAGATCCTAATTTCATGACAATGGGACCAACTAGAAAGTATACCCTCTCAAACAAAAAAGAATTTTCCATATTGGTCCAGCTGTCTTCGAGTTATGAGGTAACATACATAAAAAAAGTTCAAGTCGAACTGAGAACCTCCTCCTTTTTTTGAAGTCGGTTAAAAATAGGAGACGTGATGTTTGTCTAATTTTCCAAAAAAAGTTATATTTTTGATTTACGTAATAATTAAATATTTAAAATGTTAACGAAAACTGTTAATCGTAATGGACAATGGTGAAACCGGCTGCAAATAGGTACTTAACACGAATTTAGTTATAGTTGCTTAACGTACATGTTTATTATGTGTATTTTTGTAGAGACTTAAAAAACTCTACCCGTTAAATGCTATTTCAAATACAGTTTGTTTCAGAAACAATTGCAAAATTAAACAAATCTTTTTAAAATTCAACTGCCAAGTTCCAATCCAATGAAGCAGTCTAATGCTGTTATCAAACTTGTGATTGTACTGAAATAAATACTGTTTATCCGATTTATAACTCTCGATTTATAACCCACCCCTAGATGCAATAAAAATTGGTATTGTTAGGTCCCAACTCATGTTTTTTACGCCAGATATTCTTTTGCAACTTTAGAAAATGTTACAAATAACACAACCCACGTATGCCTGTCGGGTAGTAAAGAAAATCATGAACGTGTAAAGGTCATTGCACCGCTCATTTTTCTTTAATTCCCCAGCTAAAAAAGTTTGAACGTAATACTAAAATATGTACAAACTAGACAACAAGCTGGGTTTTTTATAACTTTCTCTGTCACGCATATACCGTGTGGAATAATTAAAAGGTGCCTATGCCCTCGCACACACTTTGCGGTGCGCCCATATTAAACTTTAAAATTAATGTTCTGCTCTCCTCGGTAAAGTGTATCAACATAGAATCCTACTTAAACGGTCGAAATCCCTTCGTGTGCGAATCCGATTGTATCGTTGTGCTGGAGAGAACCACAAATAGTAAATAATCTGTAAGCACTTTAAAAAGGTATTAAATGTTTTTTTTCTATACCGAAAAGTTTTACATTACTTGATGATTTCAGCTCCATAAACAATTAAATATTCCTTCCTAGGTGTGAGTGTTTTTCTGTGTGATGATCTAAAACTTGTGAGCAATACATGCTTATGTTAATTTTGTCTAGGAGAACTGCCAAAAGGCGTTCGTTCTTTGGAAACAAGACATGGGTCTTATCCCCTACGTCTCACTAGAACCACCCAGGAGTCGTTTTAGAAGACTACTGCGGAGCCCCCTGTTTAATACCTGAAAGTGCACTTCCCCGCGGAATGTAAAAAGATTTCTCTTGTGCCTAACTATGTACGGTAGCACAACTGTACCACCGTCTTTCCTGAACCACTTAGTGGGAAGTCAGAGTCCCCACTATGAAGATCCACGAGCTCTTGACCCCAAAAATCCACCTGTATTAAGTTACAGTACAGACGGGTTTTTTTTTTTTTTCGTGTTAAAATCATCAGATGAGTCCTCCCACCCCGGGCAGGGCTGGAGGGACTGTCAGACTTGTACTGACTAAAATCCACGGTATTCCTTCAATAGCCCTTTACGTTCCGGGGTCACGGTGGGGAGATAAGTCCCACGACCCCGGCAGGCTTCGGCCCTCTACAGGGGGGGCCTCGTCATCTTGCTGACGCTCTTTGAGGCGCGCGTGGAACACAACGCGCCGTCGACCCGGGCATGGTCCATGGTCGGACAGCGAGTTGCCCTTTACTCACTGTCCGCATGCCCGCGCCTACGGTGGCCGGAGATCGTCGGCCGACGTCCGACGCCGTGGGCGTCTACCACTGCGGCTGGGCTGGAGGGAGGACGCTATCCTCTCCCTCACGCAGCCCGCCTCCTCCTTCGATAGCATGACTGCTTCGCAGAAGGAGGCGACCGCTTTCCACTCCGTCTCGCCCCGCAGCATGGCCTCGACCAATGCCGGGCGCGAGAGGTCTCCGCCTTTCGCCGCCGTGAGGACACGTCGGTGCTCTGCCCAAGCGGGGCAGTCTTGCACCGTATGCTCTACTGTGTCCTTAGGGCGATCCTCGCAGTGGTGACACCCAGGCGTTTCTTCCTTCCTCATCAGACACAGGTACCTCCCGAAACTTCCGTGTCCGGTGAGGACCTGCGTCATGCGGTAGGTCAGGACGCCATGACGCCGATCTAGCCACTCCTCAAAGAGGGGTCTTACCGCCGCAATTGCGGCGTGCCCGGCCGTCGGTTGCGACAATCGTCCCCTCCATACTGCCCTGAGATCGAGCAAAAAGTAGGTGTAATTTACACTAGTAATTTTATAAAAAAGGCATGTTACACGCAGATAAACAATACTAATTACCGTTATACCAATATTTTCATCACAAAAAAGTATATATTTTTTAATCTTTCCCTATCATTTTCCCTCATGCAGTGTCCTGTTTATTCAACAATTTTTTTCCCAGATAGTGGCGGTACATAGATACAAGTATTATATTTTGTAATAGAGACACTGAGAAAACTATCCCATCTAGTTTTCTAAAACAAGAATATACTGAACGACTACATGAGATGCACACAGAGTAAAATGGAACGTGCTCTCTAAATATTCTCTTTAAGGAATATATTCGACCATAATTATTTTATAGGTAAGCTGCAGTACTAACGGTGGAAATTCAGTTTTAACAGTACTTACGTCAATGTTACGTAAATGAGAAAATCTAATAAGTGTCCCGCTCGTATAATGTGTCTTGTCCATGAAAGAATGTCTGCTCTAACTGAAGGCTGTATTCCTTTATCATAGAAACTTGCACAGCTCCGTATGTGATTTAAACTTTATGACATCTAGTTAGGTTTCCGTAGCCAAATAGCAAAAAATGGAACCCTTATAGTTTCATTATGTCTGTCTGTCCGTCCGTCCGTATGTCACAGCAATTTTATTCCGAAACTATTAGGACTATACATGTGAAACTTGGTAGGTAGATGTATACTGTAAACCGCTTTCCGATTTTAAGAAAAAAAAAAAAAAAATTAAAATAAAGGGGGGCTCCCCATACATAAAACTAAAACTGAAAATATTTTGTTTCATGAAACCTATGCGTGTGTGGTCTTTACAAATGACATTGAGGTTTCTAAAACCACTTTTTCATAAAGTTAATCGTTTAAAAATATACGCTTCCAAAGTGGTAAAATGTGTCCTCCCCCTCTAACTTCTATAATAATGCAGTGAAAAATGTAAAATTTCAACCAAAATTAGTTTGAATGAGATCGGGTCAGCAGTTTTTGAGATACAGCATATTTTCTAAAACCGTAAATATAACTTTGTAATTCATACAAACACTATGAATAAACAAAGTTATTTGGCGTAGTTATTACGGAACCCTTCATAGGCGAGTCTGACTCGCACTTGACCAATTTTTTTTCTCTATATTCTTTTGAGAAATGTTATAAAAATCCAGTTTACTACGTTAATTAAAATAATTGTGTCATAATACAAAGCTAACTTCGTAATGTGTATCATTCGTTTGTGAATAGCTTTGCAACAAAGCCAGGCGAGAACTAAACAACGTTTGTAAAACCATTTTCTATCTAGATGTGTAGTTTTCAGCTTTTGCGCGTCAGTTCAGCCGTCCAAGTTGAAATAATGGCGAATGCAAAATAACCTAAAAGGTAGGTAAAGCTCATGGACTACGAACACTATAATTACTTCCAACTAAATTCAGCTTACAAGCTATCTGGTCCCATCAAGTTGTGTTCTTATTTTTGTCAACTTGGAATTATTTCGTGGAAAGAAACTCAATTCGGCGTATATTTTAACTGCACGCGATTTTGTTGATTGACGTCTTCTTACAATTATTAGGATTGCATTAAGGCGATGACAGCTGCCAACGATCTTAGGGTGTAAATTGGATATACATTTTACACCCGCGCGACTATGATAGTAAAAAAGACAACTTAATATTATTATTTTTCATTTGAAAATAAAAGCTCATTTAATCATATACAGTAAATGGGTTTTTATTTTTGGTAGTATCTATAAATAGATAACTTGAAATTGAAATGGTGAAATTTTCATCAAAATCGCGTGGTATCTTTGTCTTGATTGTCGATTTTATGTTCGCGTTATACATAACTTCACAAATTTATTTGCACTATGTTACACCAATGTCGTATGAAGTGTTCGTACATCAAATTGTTAAGGAAGTAGTATAATATTACTTATTTATTTACATCGTAGCGACTTTATTTTAAAAACTAGCTTTTGCCCGCGACTTCGTCCGCGTGGAATAGTTACTTTGGGCTAACGTTACATTTAACCCCGATTTTGAAGCATTCTTCATTGGCGCTCCGCTCCTATTGGCCTTAGCGTAATGATACAATATAGCTGTGCCCGCGACTCCGTCAGCGTAAGTTAATGTATTGGTAATATTGTTTAGATCACGTTCACATGAGGCTTAAGTACCTAGAGAACGCTTCGACCGCGAGTAGTGTTGTAAAAATACCGTATAATACAAAAGGCTATGTATTAAACAGGTATTTTATTATAACTTACGGTATTATTGGTATTTTATGTATTTTATATTTTGGTTCACTTTTTAAGATCTTGCAATATTACGAAGAGTTTTAATTTTATAAATTAAATATATTTTAAGTTTCGATTGTATTCTATATTTTAGAATGACTATTTCTAATTTAAAGATTACTTAGTAATTAAACTTCACAGATATTATTACAATATTATATTTCCGTCTATTTTTCATTACAGTGTTTGTTAAATATTTAAATGTACCGCACAGTAGGTACAATTTACCGCGTGATCGGCCCATCCGCGGCTCAACGATGTATTCGTCGCCGTCGACACCAAAGCGCTGCGTTTGCGCCGTGTTCGTGTCGTCGCATTGACGTGATATTCTAATTGGCTTGTTCTTTTTCCTTTAATATTTTAATTTTTTCTGTGCTTTTCCAACGTATTCAGTACTTAGGTATTTTAATGATTACTCAGATAATTTACATAAAAAATATAGAAACAATCGATTTATACATAAAATACCGTAGCCAATGGTATAATACCGTATTATACGGTATTTTTCGTTTTATACATTTCAATACAAATGGTATAATACAGCACTTACATCTCTAACCGCGAGACGCGTCGAGCGTGGCGACCGATTCTCAAAAATAATCCTTATAGCATGATTCAGTATTCACGCGCGATGGCTTATTATTATAAGCGTATTTCATGTATAACTTTGGTGTTTCTATACCGATTTAAATGATTCTTTATACGGTTTCGTAGCCGAATGGCAAAAAACGGAATCTTTATAGTTTCGACATGTCTGTCCGTCTGTCTGTCTGTCTGTCTGTCCGTCCGTCCGTCTGTCACAGCAATTTTATTCCGAAACTATTAGGACTATACATGTGAAACTTGATAGGTAGATGTATTCTGTGAACCGCTTTCCGATTTTGAGACAAAAATTAAAAAATATTTAAAATAAAGGGGGGCTCCCCATACATGGAACTAAACCTGAAAATATTTTTTTTCATGAAATCGATGCGTATGTGGTATCTATAGACAGTTCTTTAAAAACGACATCGGGGTTTCTAAAACCACTTTTCCATAAAGTCAATCGTTTAAAAGATATAAGCTTCCAAAGTGGTAAAATGTGTGTGTGGCGGACACAACCTCTAACTTCTATAATAATGGAGTGAAAAATCTAAAAAAAATATATGTCTGTAGATCTTAATATAAACTTTCAACCAAAATTAGTTTGAACGAAATCAGTTCAGCAGTTTTTGAGATACAGCATATTTTCTAAAACCGCAAATATAACTTTGTAATTCATACAAACACTATGAAAAACAAATTTATTCGGCGCAGTTGTAAAAAATGTAAAAAAGCCAGTTTTAAGAAAATTGTAAGGTTTTTTTTTCAAAACAAATTTATTTGGCGCAGTTGTAAAAAATGTAAATAAGCTAGTTTTCAGAAATTTGTAAGTTTTTTTATCGTCAAATAAATGTGCATATTATATAGTTACTACGGAACCCTTCATGGGCGAGTCTGACTCGCACTTGGCCAATTTTTTTATGGAATAGTTAATAATGTTAACTTTTTCAATTAGGGGTGACTGAGAGTGTTATAAACGTAAGAGTAGACAAATATTATAATCAGAAAGCTTCGAACTGCTAAGCTATCGGGAGTTACACGTGTTATTGTGAGTCAACCATAAAAGTTAGACATATGCTGTCGTGGGATATTTTTTATATAATTTTAAGGAGAACATTTCCGTCATGAAATGTTTTGTGTAGCTTTAACCATTAAGGTACACACGCAACGGAAGCTTAAAAAATGGAGTACCTTCTCCCGTTTTCCCAACATTTCCCTTCACTGCTCTGCTCCTATTGATTATAGCGTGATGAAAAGTATACTATAACCCGCTCAGGAGTATGAAAAATAATTGTACCAAGTTTCGTTAAAATCCGTCGAGTAGCTTTTGTTTCTATAACGGTTATACAGACAGACAGACAGACAGACAGACAGACAGACAAAAATGTAACTGATTGCATTTTTGGCATCAGTATCGATCCTTTATCACCCCCTGATAGTTATTTTGGAAATATATTTCATGTACAGAATTGACCTCTCTACAGATTTATTATAAGTATAGAAGAAGATGTTGTAACTGTATGTGCCCTTTATAGTCTTCTTATTTTCATTTTTATAAAAGTGTCCCACTGCTAGTCAAAGGCTATAAGGTCCTTTGAAACATACGGTGGAGGTTTGCCCCGCTTAGGCAGAGCCCCGCCGTGTCCTCCTAGTGGTGATTGGCGATCTCTCACTACCGGCCCTGGTTCAATCCATGGTCCGAAGTGAGGAGGCATGGGAAGCAGTCACCTCCTTCTGCGAAGCAGTCATGCAAGCGAAGGAGGTGGCAGGACTCGCGAAGGAGAGGTGGATCCCAAGACCCTCACAGCCCTTGCACTCCAGCTGCCGCAGGAGACGTTCCGGGCGTCGGGAGTCGCAGAGTGCCCGGTCACCGTAGGCGCGGGCTTGCGGGCTGCGAGTAATGGGTAGCTCACCTCTTTTTAGTTAGTAAAAGTCTGACACACCCTCCTGCTTTGCCCAGATCGGGAGGTCATCATTGGATGGTTTCCCATCCTTAAAAAAGGTCCTTTGAAGCACTCATACTTCATTGGTGCTACTAATTACATGTAAAATGTAATAAACATACTCGTATAAGTGTAGGTGACAGCATAGAAATTATTTTCCGTACAAAATAAACTAAAGCATCATTAAAAGGCTTTTGGGAACACAGTTGATAACTGAAAATTTCAGTTCATTATTTCAAACTTTTAATCATTTCAAACTGCTAAGTCCTTTGTCTGACAGTGAACGGTATTTTTTAGTTTTGCTATTCTTGGAAAGGTTGAAACAGTATTTTAGACATTTTCGTAATTCGTATAACGATGTTAATCAGGTATTAAAAGTTATAGTTGATAGCTTGATGAGATATTTTGCCGATAACCTAGAAATTATTAATGAAAACAGCAGTTCTGAAATTCGGTTTACCTACTCATGTTCTTTGAACTCTGTTCATACATAAATAGAGTTGAATTATTTTTAACTTTTTCGTTAGTACATAATATGAAGGTTGGTACTAATGTTTCAATACATGTATATAATATTTATTAGATTTAGAATTGTCAGAATTGTTCTCCTATTGCTTAACGTGTGACGTAATTTAAAGGTGGACTCTTACGCGAAAACAAAAATTATAACTGTTTAGTTCATTTTCCGTACTATTCTTGTAAGTCCGCGTTATTTTAAAAGTGAAAAGTTTCAACATAATAGTATTCTGTATAATTGTGTGGCACTGTCCGTTGTGGAAGTGTGCACTCGCTAAATGGTTGAGAGCTGCCAGCTACAGTACTGGAGTACACCCACAGGACAAGCAGGTAACACGACTTAAGTTTTGTCTTCTACTCTTTGTTTAGGAAATAAATGGTAGAAGTTTTTTAAATTGCCTACGTATTGAAGTTTTTCTGAAACGTGTATGTAGGTACTGCTTGGATGAAAGTTGCAGAGAACTGATGTGATTTTATACATCTATATAATAGAAATAAAATTGAAGAGTTAAATATAAGTGTGTTTTCTCAAGAGTTTATTAAGAGATAGATAATCTATATATGTTTTATTGTACACTATAAGAAAAACAAATAAGGAATTAAAAACAAAAAAGGGTGATAAACGATAATAGAACACAAACTAACTTTTTTAAATTTTTCTGTCCTTCCGTTTGTCTGGGCTAAGTTTTGGAACGGCAGAATCGATTTTAATGGTACTTTCACTGGAAGATATAGTAGGTTATGCGACAACATAATATTATATGTAGGTTGGGTTAAACTTTCCTTTATGGCCCGTTGAGTTGGAATTTCATAGTTTTACTGCAAATAATACTCGTAAATAGAAAGCTTTTTACAAAATGTCTAGTTGCGCAAATTCACTGTTTACGAGATATAAGTTTTTAAAGTTTCCTTATATACTGAAAAATAGCACGCCATTTGCAAATTTTTAGGTTGTTTATTGTCATGGTAGACGTCAAAATTGACATTTCAAGTTCCGTTAACAGCAGAAGTATATTTTGTTCAATTTTATGTCATATTTTTACTTAATTATAATTTTATATTCACGTATTAAATTTGGTGTGTTATTAGTGTGCACTATAGCAGCTGTGCTGTATTATGTAGTTACGTTAAAGTTTTTACACAAAAAAAATTACGAATTTTTGTTTACACTGTGGAACGGAACGTGAACGTTGATTTGGACGTTCCTATACTCATATTTATACATAAAAATCTATTAAAAATTTTAAAGTTGCGGAAATACACGGCTTACGAGATATAATTTTTAAAGTTTCCATACAAATTGGAAAATAGCACGCAATATATGATAAATAATATTCATGGTAGTTCCAACTATTGCATCCTAACCTCTCCTAGTGGAGAGGTTAGGATGCAATAGCGAGCTCAGGACTTAGGGCAACCTGACTCAGACAGGTTAGGTTAGAAGGGGATGACGAGCGAGCGAACAGACCCCGCCATCACCTTCGCGGTTATTTTGTTTTAAACCATTTAAAATTAAAATAAAACACAACCAACCAGACTACACCTTTTAGCCAACTTTTGAGTTTTTCAAAAACCTTTTCATTGGAGTAATGCCGGGGAGGAGAGGAGCATCCTTCTTCCCCATCCCTCCACTCCCACTCCCCTCCTCCTGCCAAACGATACTAAATTATTACTCAAATTTTTATTCTAACCTAAAAACTTTAACCATGGATATCTCTATAACCATAGGGTTGCGCAGAGTGGGGATGGTACAGGGGAGTAACACTACTGCCCCCAACTCTCTCCTCTCGTCCCGACCCAAAAATCGACGGGCCATAAACGAAAGTTTTACCGTAGGTTGTATATGTAGGCTACTTTATATCCCTGCCGGGGTTGCAGGAAAGTTTCAACGAGATACCGAGGCCCGGAATGCAGGGGCAGCTGAAAGAACAGGGTGGGTTTTTAGTCAGCAGAAGTCTAACACTCCCTTCCCCTCCACACAGAGCAAGAGAAGTCATTCGAGGATTTTCTCACCTAAAAGAAAGAAAAAAAGAGTACTTTGTATTCCGGGATACCCGCGGCATCAGGTTTTACGCAAGAAACACCTTCTCACGCGAACAAAGCTGCAGGCATAGCTAGTAGAAGAATAAATTGTTTATTCTGCTCAAACGGATGCTATTGATAAAACAATAAATTAATATTGGAAACAAAGTTGTAAGCCTCTCGAGATGATAAATATTTTTTAAAAATCTAGATTATTCCAGATCAAAAGATAATAATTGAATATATAAAAATGAGCTCCTATCCCGAGTAGTTTTCTAGAATTTGGCTTCAGTATCAAATTCAAATAAAACTGTGTCGGGAACAGATGGTAGGGTACCGTGAACAACTGAACAATAAACAAGGCTGAAGATGTACTTGCTTTAAAAGTAGGTTTTCTGTATTTAGGTTTTTAGTACACATTAATTTTATACGTATACAACTACCTACAACACTACTTTTGTTGGTATTGTTCAGAGTATATCGTCGAACAGCTTCGTGGGCCTAGTGGTCGCAAGCGCGACTGTTGAGCAAGAGGACTTGGGTTCGTTTCCCAGGTCGGGCAAAAAGTGCTATTGGGTTTCTCTAATAGAAATATCTCAGGAGAAGCCCTGAGTTTGGAAGTTGGCGTTCCTGTATCTCGAAAACCATGTTAAGTTTGTCATTCGCCTCATCTCTCTCCGGTTGTGTCCTATAACGGGCCCATCGGAGGATGCACATCGACGGTTAAAAGGTAATTGGGCATAAGCGACATTTTCCACTCTTTCGAATGCGCGAACTCCCATTGCTCTGTGATGACCTTTTTTTGTCAATTATGCCCAAGCAAAAAACTTTACTAGTCCAACGAGGCAGTTACGGCTATACAGCCAAGTTATAAAGCACCACTGAATAATGAAACGATCCAATAGAGTAGTTTCCTGTGTTACAAAATAATTATTTTATTTGGTCCATTAGGTAGATTTTCAAAAAATATTGGTCACGTATTTTTTTCCTTTTCAATTCAAGAAAAATTCATAAGGATGGAAAGCTTCAAAGTACAGGAGTGGGGGCTGCTGACGTCAGTGCTAAGAATTATACCGGAGTGTGACGTCACGCGAAATTTCAACTCACTGTATCGTCTTAATTTTTCAATTACGTGAAAAAATAAAAAAGATACGTGTCCAATGTTTTTCGTTAAACTACGTGACGGACTAAATAAAATATTTTAGTAAACTACCCTATTAGGCATTTAAAATTGTTCAGTTATTTGTCACGGAAACAACTACTACGGCAGAAATTTACGGTAAAGTATTCGTGACTGTTTCACATAATGGGAAACAAGGGGTACATTATTTTTTAGTTAATTGAGAGCTTGAAGCTTACAGAAGTGATTATTTTGATTTCGAAGTTTATTAAACCTCAGATAATTGTTTCACTTTTAAAACCCTGTTATTATTTCGATAATAATACCGGTTGATTTTCAACATAGAGCAATAGTTGGCGAGGTCGGTCCGAGGTGGGTGACTATTCTAACATAAAAAGACTCTTGTGTGTGTCTCATTTGTCAGTTTGAGTCAGTCAGTTGCAAGGGACCTAGTTACTGGGCTGTGGAGCTCAGATAGGCAGCTGCATCCTGTTGCAGACTGGAAGTCGACACGAACAAAGTCGGGGAAAAGCATTGGTCAAACTGGTTTTAGACCTCATCCAGTTAGAAATATTAGATAGATAGATAGATACACTCTTTATTGTACAGACGCCAGCACATGAAGCTACCCGAAACTGTCAAATTTTCCCAATCAACCTTGAACTTAATTTCTTTAACAATAAGGTTGAAAAACTAAACTCTTTTGCAAAAAAAACGGGCACCTAAGGAAATTTACGTTCTAAGGTCGATTTGAGTTAATTAAATGAAATTTATTGCTTTGACGTAGTCTGTATACTTATAATCGTGTAAATTAATGCGCGTGAAGTGAATTCGGGCAATTAAAAGAAAAAAAACGACGGATTCTTTAAAACCGATGTACACGCCCAAACAATAAGAAGTGGTCGGCAATAAAGACAAGATTTCTTTTTTTACTTTTTTTAATTAAATAAAGTTACAAATGTAAAAACCTAATAACGAGTATGACCTCCTCTTGCCAAAATCACAGCTAAACAACGTTTTGAGGAATACGTTCCGACTCTTCTGCAATGACTCTATATAGCTCTCTGATGTTTTGTGGAGCAGGTTGCACTGATCTTACCCGTCTCTTTAGAACATCCCAGACATGCTCAATTGGATTGAGGTCAGGACTTCGAGCTGGCCAATCTAAACGACGGATCCCAACTTCTTGCATGTACGCTTCCACGTCGCCAGAACGGTACGGGCGAGCATTGTCGTCCATAAGAATGGAATCTTCCCCAAGTGCAGTCAATGTGGGTTATGCATATGGAATTAGGACTTCCATTATGTACCGGAGTGCATTTAATGTTCCATTTTCTATGAAAACTAACTCCGTACGCTCCGTCGAAGTAATTGCTGCCCAAAACATAACGGAGCCTCCGTCATAAGGAGTGATTTCTTCGAAACACACTTCCGCATAGTGTTCCCGTGGTCTTCGCAGCACTCGCCGGCGTCGGTCCTCTCCACACAAAGAGATTCTAGCTTCATCAGAAAACAATACTTTATTCCAGTCCTCCAAAGTCCATGAAGTACAGTTCCGAGCAAACTGAAGTCGAGCAACACGGTGCTCACGGAGTAATTTAGGGCCCCGAGCTGGGTGGTAACTCCTGATATTGGCAGCCAAAAGCCTCCTCCTGACCGTCCACAAGCTAACTTCTACTCCTCTTACTTCTTCAAGGCTCTTCTTCAGGTCCACACTTGACGCTTTACGATTCCGCAACGCCTGACTCACCAAAAAGCGGTCATCTCTTGGTTCTGTGCATCGTTTTCTTCCCGAACCGGGTCTTCTTTTGACCGAACCGGTCTCTTGATTCCGTTGCCAAGTCCTCTGGACAGTTGAACGACTCACATTTAGCCGCTGAGACACGTAAGTTTGCGAATAATCTTCTTCAAGTAGGGCTATAATTTTATCGGCCCTTATCGCTTTATCACTCATATCAAAAAGTGGTATTTAATGTAAAAAGAAAGATTAAATTGTTTAATTTGCAGAAAATATCCAAAAATTTTTAAAATATCGTAATCAGTTAAAAATCGTTTCAGCAATTCGCGCCATTAGTAAAGCAATTTTAGAATAATCCACAATAATCATTATTTTTCTTTTATTAATTTCAATTTTTAAATTTGGAACGTAAAGAATCATGCCAGGATGGTTCAAATAACATGTCAATACCTACATCGCCAAATTAATAAAACCAATGTCTTGTTCTTCTTCATTGAAGTAGAGAAAAAAATCTAAAGTGCCCGTTTTTTTTGCAAAAGAGTTTATTAAAGAAATTTGACAGATTGTTGTAGCTTGATGTGCTGCCGTCTGTATACCATAACAGAATTAAATGAGGACTCAAAAACTACAAAGGGTGTTACAATGGGCGGTCTTATCGCTAAAAGCGATCTTTTACAGACAACCTTTGGATGGATTTGACACAGCAGGAGAAAATAAATACGCAGGTAGTCCATGGTGTACTATTCACTTATCTCCATGTGATATCCATGTAATACCAAGATGGTTATTCGATTATTCAGTCCCTACTTAAGGGACCTTCTGTCTTAAGTTGTTACGTAATTATCTAACCTAAAAACATCTTATAGTGACCATATCAATATAAAAATCTTTAACGTTTTAAATAAATAGATTGACTTGGCAATCGCAAAAACAATCTAATTTATATATGTATGTATTACTAGTTTCTATTGTGTTTTCATGCGATGGCCGAGTCAATCTATTTATTTAAAACGTTAAAGATTTTATAAAGATATAACCGGTGATTACAATCTGCCCAATATTGTATGGTTGGGCAATGGTGATCATGCGGTGACTTACTCTCAAAACATAGTGAGTCGGTCTTTATTTGATTTAATTGCTGTTACGAATGCTTCGCAATACAACACTATTAAAAACAATTTGGGTCGTGTCTTGGATTTATTTATTAGCAATACCGAATGCCAGTTGCAGCCTGACATTTCTTTGGTCCAGCCTGATAGCCATCATCCTCCATTTTCTGTTTTCCATTTTATAGTGGAGTGACGTTTCATAGGAAACGTCACTCCACTATAAAATACAATTTCTTTAAAGCTAATTATCAGCAAATCAACGCAGAACTAAATAAGGCAAATTGGGATACAATGTTTCTTAATCTCTCCAGTGAACAGTGCGTAGATACATTTTACGAATATTTGTACGGCATTATCAGACTACATGTTCCATTGTCACGTCATAAATCCACTTCATTTCCAGTTTGGTTTAGCGCTTCGCTAATTAAAATATTTAAAAATAAAGAACGCGCTTGGATTAGATGGAAAAAACTACGTAACCTTTCTGATAATGAAAAATTTTCTATTCAGCGCAAACGTTTTAAACTAATCTGCGAACAGTGTTACAATAAGTACATGCAATCGGTGGAACATAGCGTACCTCAAAATGTTAAGTACTTCTGGAAGTACGTTTCGAACCGTAAGAAAGATTCTGGGCTTCCGGCTACTATGCAGTTCAAAACTACATCATCCAATTGCCCAATTGAAATAAGCTCGTTGTTTTCTGATTTCTTTCACTCGGTGTATGAGCCCTCAATATTTGACCCTAACACGTGGACACCCCCTCTTACCCTTCACGAGAATTCTGTATGCATTCCGGATATTTTCCTCGATATAAATGAAATATTTAAAGCACTTTCCTCTTTAGACTTAACTAAAGGGGCTGGTCCAGACGGCTTGCCGCCTTCTTTTCTAAAATTCACCGCAAAAAATATATGTATTCCGCTACAATTTATATTTAATAAATGCCTCAAGGAAGGGATTTTCCCTACTGTTTGGAAGAGGGCTTTTATCAAACCCATTCACAAAAGTGGAGACAAAGGCAATGTTGAAAATTACCGGCCAATATCTATCTTGTCCACCTTGTCTAGGCTTTTTGAAGGTCTAGTGCACAGTCACCTATATCCACAATTAAATCACATTACTATACCAGAACAACATGGTTTTGTGAAATCGAGATCAACTATAACTAATTTAATGGTGTTTACCCAATATCTTTTTGAAAACATGGATATGCGCACGCAGGTTGATGCTGTTTATACTGATTTCCAGAAAGCTTTTGATAAGGTGGACCACAAATTACTTCTCGATAAAATCGCCTTCAATGGCATAAGAGGCAACTTACTCAGATGGTTTGCATCGTATATATTTCAACGAACTCAAAAAGTGGACGTCAATGGATTCGAGTCTGATTATGTGGTTGTTGAGTCGGGTGTGCCCCAAGGATCTGTTTTAGGCCCTTTGCTTTTTATCTTATTCATAAATGACATAAAATCATGTATACTCAACTCTGAATGTATGCCGATGACATCAAAATTTATGGCTTGCACGAATATTCAGGATTGCTTGCTGCTACAAGAGGATTTACTCAGACTTTCACATTACAGTGTAGTCAATAAACTTCATCTTAGTCTTCCAAAATGTTATTTCATATCCTTTACTAAAAACATTGAAATGAAATGAAAGATTTATTTTGTAAATTGGTTATAAATAACACTTTTACACGTCATGTTTTTTGTGTGTTAAGTTTAGCTAGATAAGGCCGGTATTTCCTAACTGACTACTCTGAGAAGAAACACCGAAACAAACTCAGAGGTCATAGTCTCTTTTAAAGTCCAGACAATTTGTATTTTTATATGAGACGCATGTAGGTTCATGTCTGTGGTATTCTTTTGAGAAAATAACCACGCAAATTTGAGCGGACCTGTCCAGACAGTGCAAGCATTTGTCAGTTATCGTGTAGCTCAACTTAGAACTTAAGGAGCTCAACAATTTGACAAAAAATACCAACGGACATTTGGGTAGGCCACACAAGTACTCAAACTGCTTGACATCATTAAATAAATTATAGTGAAAGTAAAAACAACGAAGAAAGAATAACCTACATTGTCCTCACATTAACAATAATGAAATAATTATATAAAAAAAAAAACAAAAACAAAATAAATAGGTATATACAATACTTAACAAAACAAATATTTTAATCAATGAAAATAAATCAACTATCAAAATTTAAAAAATAAAAAAGGCTCATGTATATCACTGGAGCAGCTCATTCCCAAGCCTTCTTGTCCTCAATATAATCTTTAACAGTGTAAAAAGCTTTCTGATATAGCTTACGTTTTATAAATAATTTAAATTTATTAATACTTAGTTCTTGAATATGGATAGGAATTTTATTATAAAAACGTATACATTGGCATTAAAACTATTGATTTCCAATAAATGTTAAATAACAAAACAATGAATAAAACAATCTGCATACGTGATCTTGGAGTACAACTGGATCATAAATTACATTTAGATATCCATATAAACAACATAATTAACAGGGCCTTTCGGATATATGGTTTTGTCATGCGATCTTGCAAGGATTTCAAAAAACCTTCTACTTTTTTATTTTTGTATAAAGCTTTAGTTCGCTCACAATTGGAATATGCGGTACCTATTTGGTGCCCTCTATACAATAAATACAAAACTAGTATAGAATCGGTACAAAAAAAATTCTTCGTGCTGTAAATTATAAGTGCTTCCATACAAGGATTCCGTACACAGATTTATCAAAGCATTTCAAACTATTAACCTTGGATTCCAGACATCACTTGCTAATGGTTATGATGCTGTATGGTATATGCCACAATAAGTTTAACTGTACTAAGTTAATTAATCGGCTATCTTATGTAGTACCTCGCACTGTAATACGGCGGGTGGTGCGCGTACCTCGACTATTCTATACTGCACGCTGCAAGACGAATGCTGGGGTACGGGTCCCTCTCCGAAGGCTAGTGGAAACGTACAACTCACATTTCATTAAAAAGAAATTTTCAGAAATTTTCAGAAATTTTCGCGCTGTCGCATTCCAAATGTAAGAAAAAGGCATCGCAATTATTAGCTTCTTATCATTAATTACTTGTCCACCGCACCAGATGAATTTTTTATAGTTTTCTTTATTTCTCAGTCAATTTTATTTTTCATAATTATATGTATTTAAACATACCTGTACGCGTCCGCATCTTTACTCATAATGTCATTTCGTGGACAATAGTGTGGTTATACGTTTTTAAGATAACCACTTTTTGTAAAATACTTTAATGTATAACTGTTTTTTGTCCCAAATAAATAAAATAACATATAAATAAAAATAAAATGTTGTTAGGTTAGATAATTACGTAACAACTTAAGACAGAAGGTCCCTTAAGTAGGGACTGAATAATCGAATAACCAACTTGGTATTACATGGATATCACAACTTTTTACGGTAGAAGAACTGAGTTGCGAGACTTGGTTTTTTTGACAAGTATTGTTTTTTATGGGTACACAATTAACAAGTAATAACCAACATACTCAATACACATATACATATATATACATAAAAAACGAAGCTGAGATGTATGAAAAATAGTAACAAATATTTTCGTTTTTCATCGGTATAAAAACATAGTTTTAAACTATCGCAGGAGTTTCTTAACTTAGCAGTCCATACAATAATGTTGCTTCCAGACTTAATTAAATTCTTAGTAAGTTCACAGTTGGAAAATCTTATGATAATCTAAGCTAGTTAACAAGTAAATTTACAGTAATTAACTTCGCAATATTACATTCAAAATATTTTCCGTTAATTAAATAATTATGTATTAACATGATAAGCCGTTATTATAAGAAACTTAATATTTAGCATTTGAATTATTTAAAGGATTGTGATTTGAACTTAAGTTGCTTAAAGTCATAAAATTATCATATTGTTGTTTAGCTTAGAACTAAACCATTTGCTATATGTACTGATTGTAACTAATTTCGCAATCTAATACTTGGATGAAGAAATGGAATAGCAGATCAATGTTAGGTAATATGGGTGTCTAAATGACTGGGCAATTTATCTTAATTATTATAAATATCACTATTCTAAATCCTTCGGTTGGATGAGAACCTGCTCAAAGTACCTGATTTAAACTAGAACTTTGGTCCTTGAGGGCGATATTAACGGAGATTAGTCTTATAAACAACATTTCCTAAGTAATAATCAATAACTGTATACACAAACATAGGCGACCATTCTGTTCCATTATTTCAAGTCATGCCCTTATGACTATTCCCAAATTATATGCAATCCCACACGATTTGGAAGAGATCAACTCCTGGCTTTACGGGTTTTCCGAGGCACTGAGGTACCACACCGTCAATTTCCAAGCTCTGGGTTCTACTGAGAAACTTTATCGAAAATCTAATAATACTTATTGCTTAACATGTGAAGAAATTGAAGCTCGGTCCCTTCATTCCGCAATAGCGGTAGTGAATAAGACACCAATGGGTGAGGGCTCTTTTTTTGAGAGGAATAATCATCAAATGACTCCTACTTTCTGGGTGAAGCGGAAGGGAGTGGCAGACTTCTACTTACTAAAAACCTACCCAGTTACGGAAATGGGTAAGTTTTTTAGTCAGTAAAAGTCCCGCACCACTGCAGATCCAATGGGGGAGGCCTGCCAATGTCCTAATTATTTAATTTTATTTTGACGTACCTACCTGTATTCCATCGCAAGAAAGCATGTAAAATATCGACACTATCATCAGTACATAATGTCTGTTGAGAGCATTTTAACTGACATTATAAACCCGTCACCACATCGTAAAGCAAAGGTTTACGTTCGGATTTACGCTTGCTACGTTAAAAGAGATTGTTATAGTCTGCCATTTTGCTCGTGAATCATTCGTGACGGATCATACATCTTGCAAAGACATGCAGTGAGTGCCACGTATTTACAGATACGATGCTCGATTGTGTCATAGAGTAGCAAGGAGATATGACTTATGATTTTTTGTTATGTGTTAGGAATACTCAACTAACTAGGTGTGAGATCGTATGCATGAGTGCATGTACATATTAGAGCCAAGAGTACATAGGCCCCGAACATTACTTATTTTCGAAGTTATACTATGTGTTGTAGTATTATTCTCTATTTGTATGTAATATGTACTTTAAACATAAGGATTGCGTATCGTTGAAAATACGGTGTTTTATTTTTAATTGATTTTGATTCGGCTTAAAAAAAAAACATTGCAAGTACTCGAACTTTTTATCACTTTTTGTGTTTTTAAAAGTGTGTTTTGGGTGGGTATATTAAGATGTTCTGTATTTGATTTATGGCACAGTGATTACGTGTTATCTTACATACACGGCGGTGCTTTTGCAATCTCCAGCCAGATGCCCCAACAGGCGTTGCGTTGGGTGCTCCGGAGCGGTATCCGAAGAGGACCCAGGGTTTCTCTCCACGAGCTGATGGTGACCACCTGGGTGGTTTTAACGAGGTACAAATCCCACACCCCTCAGACTAATTTCCAAAAACTGAGCGCCTTCTGAAGGTAAAATATATACTAAGCCCGATACCAAAAAGAAAAGGTAACTATATTCTTCAGGTATTGTGCATTGGTTTAACCAAAAGCTTGAAAAAAGTTAGTTTTTTGTTTAAACGTGCTAATATTCGAAAGTAACGGGTGAATTTGGATAAAATTTGGTATGGAAGTAGATAAAAGCTTGTGGAAGGTTAAAGGCTACTTTAAACCCGACTGAAAGAGGAGGTACGAAAAACGAGGATAGTTTTATTCCGAATGCCCACTCTTGTCGTCGATCCGGCCTGATGGTAAGCAATAGATTTTATGTAATGTTTTTGTCATGATAAAGTGCACGGGAGCGAGGCCACGCGCAACTGCTAGTAAAGAATAAGTGTAAGTACAGTCGCCAGCGCATCAAGCTATCCGAATCTGTCAAATTTACCCAATTGAGTTTGAACCCTATCATGTTGTAATAAAGTTGTAAATCTATTAAATTATTTTGCAGATTGGAGTAGATTGATATGCCGGCCACCGTACAATGTCAGCACAATACCACATAAGTTCTAAGTATATTAATACATTTTTTATTTTTTCTTATTTTGGTTAAGCCCGCTCTTGACTTCGATCTCGCCTAAAAGTAAGCGATAGATGAGGTCTACGATGTGACGAGCGAGCCCAGAAGATGCCTATTTACTCTTGCTTTAAAGGCTGAAAGGTCATAAGTGGCAGGGAACACAGCATTCAATTTTGATGAGCTAATATAACATTAAATGGAGTTGCGGTCACTGGTCATGCATGCCCAGTGCGTGACCAAGCTTGGCTCACGCTGCTCAAACAAGCCATAGTTTAAAATATATAGTGAACACGCAACGTTACAGCTACCGTATATCTACTAATATAATGGAGACGTTTGTATGTTTGAGTTTCAATATCTCATTATCTTCTTAACCTTTTTTTTTTCAACTATGATGAAGTTCGCTTCCAGTCCCACTGAATACAGCTGAGTACTAGTGTTTTATGTGGAACAACTGCCTATCTGACCTCTAAATCCCAGTATCTGGGTAGCACGTCACCCCTTGACATGACTGGTATCAGATTTTCTGGGTTCTGACAACCCGTCACGACTATCAGAGATGTACAGACGCCAGAACATCAAGCTACAACAATCTGTCAAATTTCTTTAATAGATTTTCAACTTTATTATTAAAGAAATTAGGTTCAAGGTTGATTGGGAAAATTTGACAGTTTCGGGTAGCTTCATGTGCTGGCGTCTGTACAAATGACAGCCGGGATCTACAGCTCAGCGTTGTCTCCAAGGCATGGAGGAATTTTGATATTTTAATTTGGTCACCCATCTGTGGCCCAATCTTGGTAAGCATTTCTTAGTCTTGAAACCTGTGTGGCTGTTATTCTCTAGCCACGAGATCCTCAGTTGCTGAACGGAGTTTCAATATATTCTGCACAAAAAAATAACAAAAAAGAAGTTTTCTTGAATAGGTAAATCATGTTTGATAGTATCTTTAACTCATAATAAGAAAAGGTAGGTTTAAAAAGCACACACGAAAATAAACTTTATTGCAACGAAATAAAATTTGTTATGTTTCGGTATGAACCTTTGTTTAATACATATTACCCATGCGGGTGGATCAACGGAAAGAGACTAGTTGCAAGATTAACGTAAATTAAAATTCTAGTGAATGTACGAGTGCTATATGAGTAATAACTTTTTGTGGATTTGAAAGTGAATGACCTTGGACTGTAAATTAATGGGAAAGTAAAATGATTTTATGTTAATTTTTGTTGATGACGTAATAATCGACCCTTCGTGGAATATTACAAGCATTGATTTGTTCCATTTCCATATCAAATTTAATTTATCTGAATTGTTTCCTTTTGAGCACGGTCTCCATAAGAGAGCGAACGGTTGGTTAATAAAGTAAACTTTACTAACTTTTAACTTTTTAGTAACTTTGTTTCTTTCTTTTTCTTTTTTAATTTTTGTATGCATATATATGTTTTGAGAACGTTATTTATTGTTTAGTATTTTATATAGATAATTAGTACACCGTGGACTACCCGCGTAATTATTTTCTCCTTCTGTGTCAAATCCATCCAAAGGTTGTCTGTAAAAGATCGCTTTTAGCGATAAGACCGCCCATTGTATCACCCTTTTAATTGTTAAGTCCATAATTTTGTTTTTATTGTTATGGTGTACAATAAAAAATATATCTATCTATCTATCTATCTTAAGTTAAGCTACGCATTGACTGACAAATGCTTGGACTGTTTGGTTAAATCCACTCAAAACTATGTTTTTGTATCTGTAAATATCTGATATTAACCTATAATTGTTCCTATATCATTTGACCAGTACGGATTGTATGGACTTCTAAAGGGACTTTGAACTAGCTGACCTGGCAAACTTCATACCGCCGTTTTTTTACTCGTCATATTTTTTCACCTGTTTAACTTTCCCTAGATTTCCACAAATATTTTAAAACCGAAATAAGCTAAATTGATCGAAGCGTTCTCGAGTTTTAGCGAGAATAACGACCAGCAATTGATTTTTATACATGTGTACATATAGAAAAAGAAGATTTGGAAAAATAAATTTAATTTATCTTTGAATTAAGTTTCATAAATATGTTAGTGTTACATATTTAACTGCAGGTCAGAAATACAATCAGAAGTAAAAAACCATCGATCCTCCTATATAGGCATTTCTGAGTATCTACCCTGGGATAACCAAGGGTTTAAGGGTTGATAAATAGAAGAATCTGCAACAGTGTTTAAAACATTGAACTTTAAGAAAACATAAAGCAATATAAATCTTTTTGCTTAGAGCAATTTCTTTCCCAAATTAGCATTTAATTAGTCAGTGCTCTTCAAGCTTCAAACTATAAACTTTACAGACACGCAATTTCAGCCTACATTTTCATTTTTCTATCGCTTCATAAACTAAATTACAGATGATTACAGTTTTAACGCTAAGCCGCATGTAAGCAGTAAGGTCTAGACTTTACGTTTAGTCTATAATTTTATGTAAATTTTAGAAATACCAGACTTGCCTTTTATGTACAAGAAGTAATAAAAATTATTATTGCTGTTATAAATTTGGTACGTTAAATAATGACTGAATCTTGTGGAAAATGACTATTATTAAAATAACTTAAAATATACGGAATGAAACTGTTTTATTTCACTACCCCATAGCTTCTGACTAGCCTTCACTTTTTTCAATATAATGTTTCCCTGTTAGAAAATGCTATTTATTACCTTGACATTGAACTCGTTATAATACAGCACATTGACCTTGAATTTGTCCAAAAATTGAACACATTGGAGTTATACTAGCAGTCCCTAAGTTTTATATTAGAAGTTTTCAAATATTTTTAGGAACCTTATCCATTGCAGCCTTTAAGTTCCCAGATAAAAGGTATGTTTCCTCGATCTGTCAAACACAAATTAGTCATTTATGAATTTACCATTAGTAGGTACCATTCATTACTTGAGTCCAATAGAAAATAAATATTTAAAAGCCTACTAAAAGGAATGCTGGTGGAAACTCATTCAGTTCGACGCGATCGTTGTAAGCGTACGGTCGCCTACGCCGTAGCCGAGCTACGCCGTAGCTCGCTCTACGAGTCGCGTGATAAGTTCGTTCGATAGTTACAATAAATTAAGTATACTTTATGGGTGTAGTTTAGAATAAGTCTCTAGTGTTACTAAGAAGGAGAATAATATTTATAAGTGTTTATTTTTTAATGAAACAATGTTCAGTGACATTAGAGGAGGGCAGTGACTGAATAGTGCACACGGTAACCTACTTAAATGCTTCGCCAGAAAGGGGAGGTAAGTAATGACTTCTATATTTAGTTGCGAAGTAATATTAATGTTTGAAATTTGTGTAAATTTGGACAGACTAGAGTTTGATAAGGGGAGACTAACTTTCTAGCCACAGCCTGAATATGTGGCTGTTTCAACATGAATTTATATTTATTTGAAACGAACATTTTAGCTTGCTAATATAGATAATACATATTAATTATATTATATAAGCATAGGTTAGAGAGTTTCTAGTAAAATAATTATCATGATTTAGGATTTTAGTGTAGCGGGTTCACTAATATAATTGAGAATGCACATCAACTATACTCTTATTTTTTTTTTGTGGCGAAAGTGATGAGGTTTTTCTAACTTAAAGATATTAAAAACATTGTAATCTCAATAACTAGAGTTATTGAAAAATGTAATTAAAGACGATTTAATTTTGTAATCAATTTCATTTCTTTCTTCATTTAACAACTTGCCAATCCGTCTCCTTTTATAAACTTAACTAAATTTGTATATTTTTAATATACATAAACATAATCAGCCTATAATGTTCCCACTGTTGGGAAACAGGCCTCCAATCTATCAAAGGGAAGAGAGTCGGTGGGAACGTAATATGGTGAATTATTATTTGGACTATTTTGGTGCAAAAGTATATTAAAAGTTTTCTAGGACATGCCATACGTAGAACGGAGTTTGTTAGTCTGCATTTTAGATTAGTTTTTCAAGCGTTGCACGCCAGTATCGCGTTAACACGGAGCGAGTTATACGTCAGCGTTGTATAAATTAAAGGTCATTAACATCGTGGATTTTATACGAATTATACATTCACAGGACGTATGATTGTGGGTCGGAATGATAATGGACAAAAATAAGGGAAAAAAGGACAAAGTGCGATTAATTTGGCATAAACTAAGTCGGTGAAAAAACAAACTATATAATAGACGTGCATACCTAAATAAATAATAAAATGAATGGATCTTTGCCTATTTGGCAATACCATGGGGTAGGTATTACCAAATAGGTTAAGTTTAGGATAAATAGTACACGATTAGTACCTGACATTGGTTCTTACCTGAACCTGGGGTATATAATTCAACCCTTTAACGGGCTTATTTCAATATCTCAACATGATTTAATTACGAATATAAGTAAGAAGAAAATAATGAAGAAAACGGCAGAATTGAAAATTTTGCCTTGAAGGATCTTAAATAAGGATTAATAAATAGCTATTAGATCTGAAAAAAAAAAAAACATTTTTTTTTAAATTTTCTGTTGACCTTGTTATATTCGAGATCACGTTTTCTTTAGTCTGAATCTTATAATTCTATAAATATTTTAAAATTTTGTAGTAAAGTGTGATCTTTGTTCTATCGGTTCTCGATCGTTCGTTTTATGCAGGAGTACGAAATCTGTGATACGTTATGGTATTGGGACATATGAACAAGAAAAATGAGCAAATAACTACGATTCCGATTCGTCTTATAACAAGAAATAGTTAATCACTAATCTGTATAATCTGCTCCTAAGGGGATAATATAGGTTAAGATCTATCGACTTGTAGGTATATAGATAGACGAATAAAGCTTTTTTTTGTACACCGTGACAAAATACAGCTACTAGACCTCATTTATCTTTAACATAATTATATTTTAATTAAAAATGTGTATGTCTTCCCCTTTTTTAACTCTTTGGACTAGACAAAATGTGATACATACTTGTATTGGGATTCTTTTGTTAATAGAACAACTATCGATATAACTATCGCCAGCCACTTCACGCTTTAAATCTAGTACCATCGAGGGCCATCTACAAAGTACAAATATGATTTCACCAGTACAGAATGTGTGGACTTCGAAAGAGACTTGAACCTTTGAGTTTGATTCGGTGTTTCTTCTCAGGGCTAAGAAACACGGGCTTGATTTAGTTTAGTATTATGACGTAACAGTGTCATTTATGACTAATAAAACAATCATAGAACAAATTACTGTAAGAGAATTATTACGTATTAAACAGCACAATATTTTTTTAAATGATTACCAGTTACCATTAAGGACACTCAATCCATTACTAATTTTTTAGACTTTGCTGAAGAATTGTACATAGATATTTATCCTTTTGGGTATTTGTACTTCTTTCTTTGATAGTAAGCTGCATTATTGGGGAGTGCTACAGGCTATAAAATATTTCGTAATCCACGAAAACGAAGTTACGGGCGAAGTGCTAGTTTGTTTGGTCTTTTTTATGGATAATAAGCTCTCGTTTGACCACCATTATCATCTGCTGGTAAGCAATGATGTGGTCGAAGATGAATGACGCTTACCTAGAAGTAATCTATTCACTCTTGACTTAAAGATCCCCAGGTTATACGAGTAGCTATCAGTAAACACAGACTATACGGGTAATGCAGTGGACTGCAATATTGTTAACACATTGAATGTTGTATTCTTGTGTCTGTTGTCCCTTAAATAAATAAAAGTAAAAAATGTAATATATTAAGTAGTAATGTAGTCATAACTAAGTAGTCAAAATTCTTATAATTTATCAATAATCTACACGGTTTCTTTACCGCTATTCCATTCTTTTTCTGAGTCACCTTTCACCATAAACGAACAAAAACCCAATGTTATACGTGTGATTATTTACAGATCAAAATAGATACTTCAAAATTAAATTAATTCCAAACATTGTTTCGCAGCTGCGAAAGGCTTATTAATTAACGATTTCTTATCAAAGTCAAAGTTTATAATTATGTCAGAAGCTTATACATATTATATTGAGCTTGATTGTGGTTCAAAGTTGATTTGTTAGGGCTTGCGGGCTGCGAGTAGGAGTAGCTCACTGTCCAGTTAGAAGCAGGCCAGGATCGACGGCCACCAACACAAAATCAACTGAAGAGACAGGGTTGGATGTTATTCAATAAAAGCCTGACACACTCTTTCATTCCACCCAGGAGCAGGAGTACTCATCTGATGATTTTACTTCCGAAAAAAAGGTTGATTCGGTATTAGACATTTTCGATATACATATTTTATTGGCTGTGTTGAGCATTGTATGTTGTTGATACGGGTATGTTATATTAATATTATTTAATTCGCCGAATACTAACGTAAAATTATATTGAAGTAGGCACGTTAGAAATAGGTATATGTGCTGTTGTCAATAAACATGTAGGTACATACGCTTCATATGATTTCCTTTGGTTCCGAATTCAGATAAACTTAATACCATCCGTCGAGTATCGGATAGTCAAATATTTACCTGCCAACTAAACCAAATATAATATTTATTTATCTATCTATCAACAAATAAAGAATCTTGAATCTTGAATCTTGAATCTGAAACAGAATATACACTCCATCGTTGCTGGTTGTAATTTATATTACACTAGTACTCACGCGGGGCTTCGCTCCCGTGGATTCTATCATGGTAAAAACATAACTCTCCTTTTTTGCAGTCGCATAAAAAGCAGCGTATAACTTTCCTCAAGCTTCAAGCTACTTCCATAGCAAATTTCATCCAAATCCACCCGGTACTTTCGAAGATTAGCGCGTTCAAGCAAACAAACAAACAAACAAACTTTTCCGCTTTATAATATTAGTATAGATTTAAATATTTTGCACAGATAAATAGTTGGGATATTATTTAGTTCTCGTGTTTATGAGTTACTCATTTCATAGTGATATAACGAGTTTAAGTATTATATATGTTATAAAATCACGCAATTTAACAGTTCTAACGACCATTAACTATAGTTTATAACTGTAATGAGCGGTTCAAGGCCTATCTAATGTGTCATAATGTATTTTCTATGATTAAACTAAACAAAAGCTCTGTGTTTTTATATTATGTTATATTTTTCCTAGTAGTGCTATCAATTGCATATTAATTATTTGTTATAAAAGCGCAGTCTCACTCTTGGTGTGTATTAGTAATTTAAGGTTATTTATTTACATATTTATTTAAACGATTTGATTTTTATTCATATTCGTTATTTTTTATACCTAAACGATTGGCGCAGGGGCTGCCGCTCTGAGTACCAGAAAAAATGTTTGTATGGCTTATTAGAGACAGGAGAAATGCCTAGTGTAGGGCAATAAGAAAACAAATGCTTGTACTATTAGGACCGGTAAGCTAGAAAACACCAGAATCATCCAGTTTAAAATGAAAAAAAAAAAGACATGTAAAAGTGTTATTTTTTTAAGAGAACTAGCAATTTGCAAATAAAATATCATTATTACAATATTATTAAAATAAGTTTGGTAGTTTATTATTCCACACAAATTGAAAAAGCGTTTTAATTTGAAGCGTGGTATTTGGTTATATTTGTACTCAAAATTACTGCACAAAAAATTTAAGTAACCCCGAAATAATCTTTACATCATTAACCTTAACGAAAACAGTTATATCATCTAACACAGAGTTTATCTTTCCTTTTGTCTGAATAATATTTTTTTTAAATAAAACTCAATTCTTTTAGTTTTTACAAATGTTGTGGCTAATATAAGACACTCCTTGCGTTTTGCAAAGCTTACAATTTCATTATTTATACTAAAAAACATAATGAAAAAACATTCGTAAGGTATCTTGTCACCTCGTGAGGAGCTGAGGAGAAAAAACTGACAACCGCAAGGGACCATCTTCATCATGGAGGCGACTGGCGGCGGTGTCCTCTCGCGTCCGGCCCTGGTTCAGACCATGGTGTGGGGTGAGAGGAAATGGGATGCAGTCGCCTCCTTCTGAGAAGCAGTCATGCTAGCGAAGGCGGAGGCTGAATGCGCGAGGGAGACGCAACTCTCTTCCTCACGCCCCAGCCACCGCGGGAGACGCCCCGGGCGTCGGGCATCCCGAGCCGATCTCCGGCCACCATAGGCGCGGGCTTTCGGATGGCGAGCAAGGGTAGCTCACCGTTCAATATGGACCAGGCCCGGGTCGGCGGCGCGTCGTGTTCCACGCGCGCCTCAAAGAGTCATTCTTCCGCTCCACTCAGAGCGAAAGAAGTTATTCGATGATTTTCTCACCCGGAAAAAAAGGGACCATCTTTAAGCATTGCTTAATAACACTTGCCGAGGTCAGTTTGAGGATGGATCTTAACATATTTATATTCCTCTGTCTGGGAAAGCACGTTAAACTGTTTGTCCCGGTTGTCATTTGAACATCTTTAACAGTCGTTACGGGAAATTCAGAAGTCGGAAATTCTGGCACTGGTCCTACCAAAGTGGTGTCGGGTCCTACCAAAGTGGTGTCGTGTTACCCAGCTTTTGGGTTGTGGTCAGATAGGCCAACCAATCCCAATAAAGTTCGGAAAAGGCAGATGATAAAGTTATCTTCTAATTTTTATGGTTCCGTTAGGGTATAATCGGGACCCTATTACTAAGGCTCCGCTGTCTGTCTATCTGTTTGTCACCGGGCTGTATCTCACGAACCGTGATAGCTAGACAGTTGAGATTATAATAAATGATGTATTTCTGTTGCCGCTATAACAACAAATTCTACAAAAAGAATAATAAAAACATTTTATGGGGCTCTTATGCAACAAACGTGATTTTTTGCCATTTTTATATATAATGGTACGGAACTCTTCATGCGTGAGTCCGATTCACACTTAAGTTTACTTATACTTAATGGACGCCTTAGAAAGCACTTCATCGTTAAGGTCAGCCGCGTCTGATCATATTTTCATGGCAAACTTGGTTATAAATTGCCCAAGACAAAGAGGTTTGGAAGGAGAACCGCGAACGTCTTTGCCATGCAGTGGTATACAAAAGTACGGCGTTTAGTTATTAGCTTTTTATGCGGATTAGCTTCCTTTTGCCTGTACCACTAGGCGGCAGAGTAACCTTACTAGTAAAATCATTTTAATACAATTACTACCAGATCATATCCAAATAGTGCTTCCAGACACTACTTTCTATATACAAACAAAGGTAAAAAACTACGTTAAAATCGGTTCATATTAGGGCCGGACTTATTTATTTACATTTAATAAATCGCTTGAGTGAACTGGCGGGCAAACGATACTTAAAAATAATACTTGTCATCAGAAGTGATATGTATATAAAAATGCAACTCTAAAGAATAACAGAAGTGCTTCTAATTCAACTTGAAAGTAAAGTAAAGGTACATAAACAAACTCACGAAGATTTTGCCAGTTGAAATACGTAACATAAAAACGATTTTGTAGATTACCCAACCTAGCATGATCAGGAACTCATATTGCCATAACAAATGATGGTATAGCATTAGTGCTAGTAATTATTCCTTGAAAATCTAGAATAAGACAGCTGTCTATCAGAATGACATATGACTCATTTATTATTCCTGATTATTCCCGCTCTTTACCTCGATTAAGAAACTTTATTCTAAAAAGGTTTTTTCTTATTCCTACCCGTCATTCTTTTAGCACACTTAACAGTATTCACGGTGAGAGGTTTACAGAATAGCAGAGTATCGTACTTCCATGCACTCCATGCACGGATTTGATCTCACAAGGCATTATCTATGTAATTATATCAACACAGGGTTAACGCCCACTGCTTTAACATGAGCCTTATTAACATGAGACCGCTTCAATTAATTGTTGTGGTAAGGCAACAACGCTTGGCTTGCCAATTTTGGATTGACCATTGCAACATATTGTTATTAGTACCTACACCGTGTGGCTTTAGGTGTCAAGCCATCTTTCACTAATACAATACATGAAATATACTTTTTTAATTAAAATAAGGATAGGTTGGTTATCCGCGGTTGCAGAAATACTCTTAAGAGATACTGTGGCCTCGGAAAGCAAAGGCAACTGGTTGGTTCTTGTGGTGTCGGGGATTGCTAGCCAATCTTTGGCTACAGGCTCAGGCCTCAGGCTTGCAGAAGGCGAGCAAGGGTAGGCGGTAGCTCACCATGCGGTAAGGACTAGGGGCCATACCATGACGTGTTAAAGCGAGAGTCATTCGAGCGAGAAAGAGAGATGGAGCTATATAGCGTGCATAACTTCATCCCCCTTTCTCGCTCGAACGACTCTCGCTTTAACACGTCATTGTATGGCCCCAGGCCGCAACGACGGGGCTCGATATGGCTATTGCCTGCCCGGGTTTCGGGAACGTTCTAACGAGATACCGTGGCCCCGGAACGTAAGGGCTACTGAAGGAAGAGGGATTTTTAGTCAGTAGAAGTCTGATTTTACTTTCTGCTTCACCTAGAGCGTGAGGAGTCATTTAATGATTCTCCAACCCCAAAAAAAGTGACCTTGAATATTGTTTCATAGAATTTTAAAAGTGATAACTTGAATAAATTGGTATAAAAAGTGATGAAGTCTCAGTTCAGCCTAAAAAGAAGTTCCTAAGTTATACACATATTTTTATTAACCGACTTCAAAAAAAGGAGGAGGTTCTCAATTCGTCTTGAACTTTTTTTTATGTATGTTACCTCATAACTCACTGATGGCTGGACCGATTTGAAAAATTCTTTTTCTTTTGAAAGGGTATACTTTCTAGTTGGTCCCATTGTCGTCACGTTTGGATCTGATGATGGAATCATGGAGAAATCGAGGGAACTCTTCAAATATTATAGGCATAACTATAGCGTTTTGGTATTTCTTATAGAACCTTGTACAGTTGCTCTCGAAAAGCACCATTTGAGGACGTGGAACTGATGATGAAGACCACAGATGGCCACCGAAACTACTGAATAATAAGTGTTTCGTGGATTGCGATTATATTACTTGAATATGGATGCTAAGCACTTTATGCTAGTCACAATGCATATGGTGAAGTAGAGCTGATGGTGATGTACCAGGAGAACTCCTCAAAAATTAACGGCTCTGCACCGGGAAAAGCAATATTTTGTAAAAGGTGATAAGTAGTTGACATTTTGGCTTTTGTAACTAGATAAATTACAAACCGACCCACGAAAAAGCGTGTAAAAAAAAACTTTTTAACAAAAACTAAAACCGACTTCCATATAAAAACACTACAAAGGCAAAAATAACTTAAATTTCGGAAGGCGGTGTCAAAAAAAAAGAAAGTACAAAACAAATGACACCGACCACCGAAATTTAAGTTATTTTTGCCTTTGTAGTGTTTTTATATGGAAGTCGGTTTTATTTTTTGGTAAAATTTTTTTTTAACAAAATCAGTTGCGAAATTGCATTTAAAATATTTGCAGCACAACCCTATTGCATCGATAAGTGTTCGAACAAGCGTGCCACATTCACCGTTCATTCACAGTAAGTGCATGCAGTGACACACTTTTATCACAAATCAAGTGAGACGTCGCGACAATGTTGTATACCGGTGTTCACAATGAAGTTATGAACAACGCACGTCTGTTACACAGTTACACTGAGGTGATACTTGAATCCGGAAGATGACGCTGTTATGTTACTGGGTTTATTAAGTTGTTTAAGTGGTTTTTAAATTTTATCAATAAGTAGATTTTGAATATAATGTAATTTAAGGCAATTTTTATACGGGGCTGCGGGACTTTTCTAACAAGATACTGCGTCCTGGAACACAAGAGTTACTAAAGGAATAAGATGTGTTTTTAGTCAGTTGGAGTTTTTAGTCATAAGGGAGTATCTCCCTTTTGTTCCACCTAGAGCGGGTAGAGTCATGTCGTCGTGTTTCCAAAAGAGTAACTTTGGAATTTCATGCCGGTTCTTCTCTATACGCAACGACCGATTCGAACCGCTATATTCGAATACTCTATCTCTCTTCTGACTTCTTATAAGTAGGCACCCACCTGGGCCTATTTGAAAGAAATTTTAACTTATTTAGCGTTGAACAGTATGATATAGATAAATTGTCAAAAAAGTTAAGTTCTGCAGCATATGCCGTTAGAAAAATACGTGGATTAACTGATATCGAAACAGCACGTTTAGTCTACTTTAGTTACTTTCACAGTGTGATGTCATACGGCATTTTACTTTGGGGAAATGCTGCCGACATTCACACAATATTTGTATTACAAAAAAGGGCCATTCGTGCAATTTATAAATTAAGTCCTAAGCACTCCTTAAGAGACAAATTTAAAGAGATTAATATTATGACTGTGCCATCTCAGTATATTTATGAGAATCTCTTGTATGCACACAAAAATATTAATCTGTTTAAAAAATACAGTGATATTCATAGTGTAAATACAAGGAACAAAGACAAATATGTCATTCCTAAAACAAGGTTGAAAAAAATAGGTGGTTCGTTTAGATGCCAATGTATACGTTTTTATAATAAAATTCCTAGCCATATTCAAGAACTAAGTATTCATAAATTCAAATTGTTTATAAAACGTAAGCTATGTCAGAAAGCTTTTTACAGTGTTAAAGATTATATTGAGGACAAGAAGGCTTGGGAATGAGATGCTCCAGTGATATACGTGTGCCTTTTTTATTTCTTTTTAAAATTATGATTGATGATTTATTTTTGATTAATTAAAATTTTGCTTTCTCAAGTATTGTATATACCTATTAATTTTTGTTTTTGTTTGTTGTTTTTTTTATATTGTTGTTTTTTTTTATATATATATAATTATTTCATTATTGTAAATGTGAGGACGATGTAGGTTATTCTTTCTTCATTGTTTTTGCTTTCACTATAATTTATTTAATGATGTCAAGCAGTTAGAGTACTTGTGTGGCCTACCCAAAGGTCCTTACTTTGGTATTGTTCGTCAAATTGTTGAGCTCCTTAATTTCTAAGTTGAGCTACACGATAACTGACAAATGCTTGCACTGTCTGGACAGGTCTGCTCAAATTTGCGTGGTTATTTCCTCAAAAGAATACCACAGACATGAACCTACATGCTTCTCATATACAAATACAAATTGTCTGGACTTTAAAAGAGACTATGAGTTTGTTTCGGTGTTTCTTCTCAGAGTAGTCAGTTAGGAAATACCGGCCTCATCTAGCTAAACTTAACACGCAAAAAAAAACATGACGTGTAAAAGTGTTATTTATAACCAATTTACAAAATAAATATTTCATTTCATTTCATTTCATTTCATGGATAGTCTGATATTTATGATATTACATGTAAAGTAGTAATAGAAATCCATCTCTTTGCTCTTCATATTTTCCTGGTATATTATTCATAATGTCTGTCTGCATTACATGTCATTCAAAGTATAAACGACTTGTTGATTAATATAAATTTTGTACTAATTATTAACATTGTTTATAACACATTCATGAGGTTTATAATGTCAAAACAAATTAATTCCGTTTGTACTTTACGGATTACGAGACTGCCCCGGGTCACCGTTTTATTTGAATCAGTTTGAACACTCAAATATTAAACTTTGGTTTGTGGATTAATCTTAGGGAAGTTTGATTTATTTTTGTTAATTTCTTGTAAAGCCCGATTCGTAGATTTATTTATAAGATTGTAAAACAAAATACTAATTATAAGACAAAAATATGTACTTAACTTTATAAGAGCCAATTTTTATGGTTTTTAGAAAAATGCGTTTGTAAATATAATGAATAGAATGTTCTATTCTTGAAAACTTCTTCTCTATTCTTGTTACTTAATATACCTGACATGTATACGAGGTAATAATAGAAGTTAACGTATGGATTGATATATTGATTGATGTTGTTTACTCAATCATGCCAAAATGGCTAAACGGATCTGTTTTAAATATGGCATAAAGATTTAGTTCAAGTCAAGAAGATTATACAAATCAAGAAGTTTATAGTTATAGTTAGATTATAGAAGATTATAGTCCCAAGATAAAATGTAGCCTATGTGTACACAGGCTACTTTTTATCTCGGGACAGAGCGCAATGTTTGTATGCGAACGAAATCGTGGACATCAGCTAATAATTATGAGTAAGTAGGCAATAGTTATGATCTGACGATAACTTTGTAGAATTTTACTCTTAATTTTCAAAATACATGATAAACCGTTATCACGTGTTTTTGAAAATTAAGAGACGATCTTAGGACCCTTTAAAGGCCTTCTTGACTTTTATCCTCTTTAAAGGAAACTAAGTGTAATGTTTATGCCTGTTCATAAACTGTTTTATAAACGCTCGAAAACTCAAACGTTTTTCCGTAACTATCTCGTTAAGGAAAACCCTCATACTTACTTACTTACGCTAAGCTATTAGTTTTTATCAAGTAGGTGGTTGATGTTGACGCGTTCCAACGTACTCGCGCTAAAATAGGTTTCATATAAAAAGTTTTAAACTCGGTTGCTTACTAAAAACTTATTAACTAACCTTGTTAGTCGGCTAATATTTACATACCAGTTGGTGCGTAGAAAGTCTTTAGATATTTTAATAAGATGAGAAATAAACTATAACCTGACTTTAAAAAATATTGTCATTTGACACTATTTTGAAACACTCTTCTGAAACACCAATTATTTATAAAGAAGCATGGCGTGTATAATCCTTCTAGAAACTATATGTCAGTCAGCTTTAGATTTTGAGTGTCTCTTGACAAAGTCATAAAATTTCATCGTTTTTTATGAATAAAGTTTTTGTATAAATAATATTGAAAAGTATAATTCCTGCTCTCTTCATTACACTTTAAAGTACGTCCTTATAGTTTTCCGTTAGTGCATTAATAAATAGTTGTGTCATTGACCAGGTTTGTAACATTTAAACAAACTAGTCGTCACACATAATTCAAATTATTTCGAATGCTTTAACTATATAAAAATACTAGCTGATCCAGCGAAAGTCATTTTGCCATATAAATTATTTATAGTAAAAATATACCTACCTAGCCTACGACCTATTTTTAACACGCTTTTATTAGGTCGACCTGTATGTAACTAACTATGTAATGGAATCTAAAGTAACCAATTTAACCATCTTCCAAGGGTCGTAACGTAATGCAAATTGGCAGCTGTATGTAGTTTTGATGACAATACCATAATATGGTACTGTTGAACTGATCTGATGATGGAGTCGGAAGATATGAACTGGAACTTCATGATGGAATATCGTATCATAGCTGTTTTGGATTTCTTAGAAAAGTCTTGTAATGAACTTTGACCACGATTAGTTTTCAAGGTCTGATGATGAAGCCGGAAGATAGGCAATGGCATTCCATGATGGAATATCGTATCATAGTCGTGTTTGCACTTGTGAGAAAGGCCACGTAATGGACTTTGAACACGATCAGGTTTCAAGGTTATAACAAACCCAAAGATTTTTTTTGTTTTTACGTGCTTTTATAAAAGCGTGTTTTTCTAGTGTTTTTTAAACTATTAATTTATTAGATCTTTCTTTGCATACTATCCTTGGCAGCCTACTTGCTTTTCTTCAACTGATTCTTCGTCGTGTGCAGACGCCGTGGCGTATGTTTTGCGGCAGGGGATGGAGTACTACATTCTATTCTCTGACCTAACAATGCCCGGCGAAGCTCGGCCTTGGTTTGGCGCCGAATGCGATTGCACTGAAGCGAAGGTCTACCTAACATGGGTCGATGTTCGAAACTGCAAAGCAAATAATGGGCGTGGGTCAGAAGAAGAGAGCCTTTAGCAAGACTGCCACACGAATATGTTGCGGAGAGCTTGGTTTGAACACGTCAGCCGAATTGGGAACAAACTAGCTTCGTACCCTGCTGGTAGCAAAGCATTTTGCTTCCAGGCTAAGTTGATTGAAAGGAACTTCTGCCACCCCTCACTACCACCAATGCTCAAACCTGATGGGTCACGGGCGCACTCCGCTGTTTGCCCCTCTTTTTGCGGAGTCTTCACGGCTGGATATCGATGAAACTCGCCCTCCTGATGCTCCTATTGGATGCGAGACGTGTATGTTGGACATTCGCATCCACCAGAAGGACATCTGGAGAGTGCTGTGTAACCTCAACGTGAACAAAGCCACTGGCTCCGATGAGATACCGGCAAGCGTTCTTAGAACTTTTGCGCCTGAACTATCTCCTATCTTGACACGGCTGTTTCTCTTTTCGCTTGAGACTACAAAAGTACCGAAAGCTTGGAAGCTAGCTAACGTGCAGGACGTGTCTAAAAAGGCAGTCATGCTGACCTGGCCAACTACAGGCATATCTCATAGTAAAATCCTGGCATACCTTGAAGCCAACGACATGCTATGTGATTAAGTGAGTGTACGGCTGCCGCAAAAACCGGTCAACTGGGGATCTTCTAACGCTAGAAGATTCCCATTTGCCATACCATATCTGGAATGAGGGCATTGAGAAGGACGGGGAGGCACCTGCTGTTTCTTTTGACGTCTCTAAAGTTTTGACAGGATCTGGCACGATCAACTTATTTTTTTTAATTATTGATAATAGGTTCGCGTTTGACCACCATCTCACCTGATGGTAACTGATGATGTGGTCGAAGATGGAGCACGCTTACCCAAAAGTAACCTATTCACTTCTGACTTAAAGACCCCTAGGTTATAGCTATCAGGAAACACAGACTAATGTTTTCTTTCGGTTTACCCACTGGTGGTGGTCAAACGTGAGCCTAATATCAGTAAAAAACTACCAAATATACTCAAAAAATGACTTAAAAGTGATTTCGGAAGAGTTTGATGACAAACAATGTGTCACAAGATTTTTATATATTACATCAGCTTTATGCATTTCTTCTCCATATAGACTCACTTAACCTACTCTTCACTCACTGCTCCTCGTCATACTTTTTCTTTCATGACTTGGAACTTGCACATTAGTAAAGTGAAATAACGAATTAAATTGGAAAGATCAAATTCAAATTCATTTATTCATTTTGTGAACATAGGTGATTACAGGTGTTTTTCAATATTTTAAACTTCAATTGTACAAACCATGTTCCACCGATAGGCATACAAAATCAGTCTTACGAAGTTAGTATATTTGATATAAAAGAATGTCAAAGATACGAGTACATGCATGTCAAATTGTCTCAATAAAATAGGGAAAATGTCATGAAAATAGGAAAGAATAATAATACACAATGTCAACTGATTGCAAAATAAATAACACAACAAATTAAAAAAAAAAAATTAAAAATATAAATTATAAAAATTTGTCATCCAAATACTCATTGACTGAATAATATACTTATTTTATTTATTTATTTTATTATTTATGTACACACAGTAAAATAAAATAGGACAACATAATTATAATATTTGAGTACAAAGGTACTGCTTATTTCTTTAGAAATTTCTTCCAGCAGACCTGCGAAAGGAGAAGTGAAAAATAAATGTAGACAATAGTGTGTGAGAACAAGAAGAGAAATGAAAATTAATATGTGAAGTCTAAAACTAAAATATTAAATATACCTACACATACTTATAATGCAATAAAAATAACATATACTTAAATAAATACATAATGTTAGAATATACGTACATATAAATATATACATAAATAATTAACACAGTTAAGAGGAAAGGTAATGCTCTTTTAATCGACATTTGAATAAAGATATAGTTTTTAAATCACGAATGCTAGGCGGAAGTGAGTTCCACAATCTTACAGCATGGACAGAGAAGGAATAAGAGTAGTAGCTAGTTTTATGAGGGTGAGATTTAAGGAGGGATCTAAGGTTTGATCTACACGGTACGTCGCTAGAACGAGCGTAAGAAAAACGCTCACGCAGGTAAGAAGGGTAAGACGGGTTGTGTAAGATGTTGAAGAGGAGACACAAAATCCTAGTGTTCCTGCGAAGACGGATTGGGAGCCACTTGAGTTCCTTGCGAAGGTGAGAAACATGGTCATACTTTCGAAGACCGAAAACAAAGCGAATGCACAGATTTTGCAAGCGCTCAAGCTTGTTTAATAGCTCCTCGGTAGCATCCAAATAGCAGGCATCGGCATAATCTATAATCGGCTGAATAAGTGTTTGTGCCAAAGAAACTTTAGTCTTCAAGGGCAGAAGACTTTGAAGGCATTTCAGCGAATGAAAGGAGAAATTTACCTTTCGGCTGACCTCATTGACCTGAGCACGCCACGAGAGATTGGAGTCAATAACCACACCCAGATCTTTAGCGGTTTCGGTATAGTCAATGCGAACACCGTCGAGATATAAAGGCATCAGAGATGCAACAACAGCCGCACTGCGAACGAATCTGCTGCCAATGATCATGGCCTGGGATTTAGTCGGGTTAATTTGCAAACCAAATGACTTAGCCCAAACGCTGATGCAAGCCAGGTCATGATTCATTGCAGCAATTGCAGAACCCGCGTCAACTACAGTAAAATGACGGTAAAGCTGCAAGTCATCTGCGTAGAGATGAAAACTAGAGGAGATTACTCTGGTAACAAAGTTTATGAAAATTGAAAAAAGAAGAGGAGAGAGAACGCTACCCTGAGGAACACCCTCAGTAAGGCTACACCAATCAGAGAAAGACTCCTCCAGGCGAACACACTGAGAGCGTCCCCGAAGATAAGATCCGAACCAGGCTAAAGTGGAAGGAGAGAAATTGATAGATTTGAGGATACCAAGTAAAATGTCGAAATCCACTGAGTTGAATGCGCTACTGAAGTCCAGCAATACCAGAACAGTAAGGGACTTATTCTCCATTGCCCAGCGGATGTCATCAGTCACTTTTAAAAGCGCGGTTACAGTACTGTGACCCGAGCGAAAACCGGATTGAAAAGGGGATATTATCGAGTTTGACGCCAAGAAAAATGATAATTGTCTATGAACTATGTGCTCAAAAACTTTAGAGAGAAAAGGGAGGATAGAAATAGGTCTAAAGTGCGTTAATAAAGTAGGATTGTTAGTTTTAGGTAAAGGTATTATGTGAGCCTGTTTCCAAACATACGGAAAGGAGCAAGAGGAAAATGAGTGGTTGAAGATGTGAGTGAGAACAGGAAGTAAAGAGGAAAGGATAAGAGTTATCATTCTTGAACACAACTTATCATTACCGACTGCTGAAGAAGTAATCGCAAGAATAGACTTCTTAGCGTCATCCTCAGTAACATCGCTAAACTTAAAGAGAGGACAAAGTGGTAACGGCAACCTAGAAAGACTCTCTAGTGTCGCAGCTTTAACAGACGGATCAAGAGAAAAGGGAAGGAAAGAGAAATGCTTATTTAGATCATTCAGGTTGACATCCTTACACTGGTTGGTAGGTGACTTACCTATGCCTACAGATTTGAGAAATTTCCATACATCGGAAGAACTGCGATTATTGAGTTGGTCGTGAAAATAGCGTCTCTTAGCATCTTGACACAGATGACTGCAGCGATTACGTAACGATTTGTAATAAGAGAGATTCAGTTCTGAAGGTCTGCGCTTATATCTGCTCTTAGCTTTATCCCTGCGAGCCATAATCTCTTTAATTTGTTGCGTTATCCATGGTGCAGGGTTATGTCTAACTTTGACACGTCTGATAGGGGCATGCTGATCGTATAAGTCGAGAATGGTTGCGTTAAAACAATTCACCTTATCGTTGATGTCATCGTTCTCAACCAGAGGGGTCCAGTCAAGATCGCCGGCATCACGCCGCAAAGCCTCCAGATCTATGCCCTTGTAGTTGCGGAGATATAAAAGCTGGGGCTTACGCTTGGGAACACGAATACGATACGAAAGATAAATGAGATCGTGGTAAGAAAAAGTAGCCGTAAGTTGGCCATGGTAAGAAACATTACTAGGTGAGGAGACAATCATAAGATCTAGAAAAGAGGGTGTACAATTAGGAAAATAATGAGTTGCAGAAAGAGGCAAAACTTGCAGATTGAAAGAAGACAAGAGTGAAAGGAGTTTAAGGGAGCAAGAATCATTTTTAATTAAGCAAGTATTAAAATCACCCATTAAAATGACATGCTCATACATGGGGCAAAGATCACTGAGAGTGGAGTCGAGAGAATTGAAGTAGTCTATGTGAAGATTAGGACTGTAGAGCACTGCAAGTAAAACCTTTGTGTGATGAACAGTAATTTCAAGAAACAAGTATTCAGCCGACTCAGAATATTGTGATGGAGATGAACTGACCACCCTGTAGGGTAAATCAGCACGCAGGTATATAGCAACACCTCCTCCACCTTTGTCAGTCCTATCATTGCGGATCAAGACGAAGCCGGGGAGTGAGTACTGAGTAGAGAGGAGAGATGGTTTCAAAAATGATTCCGATATCAAGAGTGCATCATACTTTGTCATTTAGTAGCTTAAAGATGTTACTTTTAAATTCATTATTATTCTTACTGTTTCTAATATGACAAGGTATTTTGTCATACAATTTAGGTGCCATTGCATCAACGAATTAGGCTAATTCGTTGCATTGCATAGATACTTTTATAAACAAAAGCAGTTTTGGTGATTGTTGTTTTTAACGTATCTGAGTGACGTTGACTTTCTACATGACTAAACAAGTGTATATTGGTTTTTACAAAAATCAGAACCTCATAGATATACAGCGACGGTACTGTCAGAATCTTTAAATCCCTAAAGTGTGGTTAACATGTATCTGTCGTTTTTAATTTGCAGATGGCTCGGATGCATCTTTTTTGTGCCAAAAGTACGTAGGATATATTTGCAGCATTACCCCAAAATATGAGTCCATACCTTAACGTGGAGGCTACATACCCATGGTATGCCGTTAGGAGGGCAGTTTTGTTTGCGACTTTATCTAACATATAAAGGGCATAAGAGAATCTGTAAAGTCTCAGACAAACACTATCAATTTGAGCTTTCCATGTCATATCATTGTCAATGTGTAATACTAAAAACTTTGTAGTGTTCGATTCTAATACTGCGTCTCCTTTGTACCTGATTTGATATTGTGTCGGTTTTCTCTGTCGATCTATCATCTTACACAACGTACAAGTAATCTGCAATGAAAACTCTACCATGCAAGAAAGACTTAAGGCTCTAAATACATTTAATGCATTTTAAAGTGGTGCATAGTTTCTTTTAAAATATGCTGTTGAACATATTGGCGTAACACATACGACGTGCGAACTAAATATGTTTCGTATATACTTTGAACATACACGTATATACAGTGGCTTATTATGTTACTTTGAAAACTTCGTAAAAGCCGTACCGCGTCCGTTACCTGCCAATTATTGTAGCATGTTGCAGCATGAAGACAGAAACTATAGAGTGTTACGTAGAGCTTGATAGGATCTGATAGTGTATTGAGTCAGTAAATAGCTTTTGCCTTTACATATTAAAGAATTCTGCAGTACAGCATTGTGCGGATGGAGTTGATGTTCTTTTGTTTTGATTTGTGCCGCTCCGAGGCGTGTACCTTAAACGCTCATATCTATGAGATCAGTATTTGAGTGGATTACTTTTGTTAATGTTTTTTTAGTAGGTATATTTAGATTAGCTACCTGTAAAAACTATGACTTAAACTTCATCTGATGTAAAAAAATATAAAAGAAACGTTTAGTTTGATCAAAGAGTTTTTAGATAGTTGATTACGTGAAAAATGTTTTAATTATAATTTTAATTTAACTAAGCTATAGTTAAACTAAATGAAAAACAAAATAAAATGAACAAAACTTAAATGCCTTTTTTGCCGTGTTCCATCATATGCCTTTCGTGTTCCGAAGCCGCGGTAACTCTTTCGAACAATTCCGCAATCCCGGCAGGCAACGAACCCCTTGTGGGTCCCGACAATTTGCTGACACTCTTTGAGGCGCGCGTGGAACACGACGCGCCGTCAACACGGGCCTGGTTTCAGTCGAACGGCGAGCTACCCACTGCTCGCAGCCACCAGTCCTGCGCCTACGATGGCTGGAAGTCACCTTGTGACTCCCGACGCCTGGAGCGTCTCCTGCGGCGGCTGGGGCGCAAGGGCTGTGAGGGTTTTGAGACCCGCCTCTCCCTCGCACGTCTCGCCACCTCCTTCGCTTGGATAACTGCTTCGCAGAAAGAGGTGACTGCTTCCCATGCCTCCTCGCTCAAGATCATGGATTGAACCAGGACTGGGAGCGAGAGGTCGCCGCCTAGCGCCCCTATGAGGACACGTCGGAGCTCTGCCCGAGCGGGGCAAACCTCCACTGTGTGTTCCACCGTGTCCTCAGGGTGATCCTCACAGTGGTGACACCCGGGCGTTACCTCCCGCCGAATCCGACACAAGTAACTGCCGAAACAACCGTGTCTGCTGAGCACTTTAACTGCCTATGGATAACATTTCTGTGTTGAAATTAAAAAAGAATCGCTCACCTGTCAGAGGTAAACGTTATATGAGTATAGAGTTTTATAGGAATTGGAACATAAAATCAATAAAATAAAATGAACAAAAATTGATTCAGTGAAATTTACGGGATTCTGTACCTTACCAACGTGTTAATAAGAGTTACTTTTAAAGTAAATGTGCTAACACAGGCATGTATCGTCAACCTTCTTCATTAAACCTTTTTAATCATATACCTACGTAGATTAAAAACTGATTAGCGATTCTTTATTCAAATTTACTATGTCAAATTTGAATTTTGAATTCGATAACCAGTATCTAAATTAAGCAACAAGGTTATATAATTTTTTGAAAAGTTTTGCATACGTTTCAAAGTTTATAATTTTCAACTATCCTAGTTGTTTTATATATACTAACATACATTAAATTCTGAAACAAAAAAAGATTCGCCTCCATTAGATAATTACTGAAAGTCGTCCCCACATTTGTTTATTCACAAGAAAGTCGGCGGTGGCAGCTTAATGGCGTGTTTCCGACGATAAAAATTATGTTCTTGCCTACGTACACCCGGAACGAAACCTGCAGACACAGCTAACAATGAAAACTTTTAATATCATCGGAGGAAGCAATGATAATAAAAGTTTTTATTGGTTTTTAGAATGGGATAATGCAGTCCGTCTATTTATAGCCAATATATTTTCGACCAGCTAAGCTTTGCTCAGGAGTTTAAATTGATTCTGTACTTAATTATAAGAAAAATATTTAACAGTAGGAATTACTTACTCCTGTGTAGTGCGGGTGTCTTTGCACACATAAATAATCGCACATGCACTAGGCAGGACGTGGAACAACTAACTGCAGACAAAAAAAAAATGTTGCGAACCGAACCTGTGACTAGCAGCGCAGTAGCCTATTTTAGCAGAATTTAAAATTAAGTATATCAAACTTAATAGATAAATCAAATCAGCTGGTCCCGTCTCTGCTCTTCAGCGACATTGTCTTTTTGCCCTTGTCCCATGTTTTTTTGGGCGAGGTAAAACACAGTTTTTATTTACGGCTTTCTTTCATTAACGAATTTCTTAAAAGTGTTTTATGTTCTATGACAATGTATAATCCTGCTACCAAAATATTGCCGTAAATAATTCATGCATTCCTAGTACCACTAACATTAAATGGTTTTCAAACAAGGTGATTTATTCCCCATACAATAAGGCTATTAATTAAATAACTAGGTCTAAGAAGTTTTAAAGTTATGATTATTTTGATAATATCATCACTCTAGTTTTTATTTAGCCTTCGTACAAGTGCGCCACTTGAGACCACGCTGGCATAGTTCTTTTGTTTATTTTACCTGTTCTATCAATATTCCAACTTGTATTTTTATTTTTAAATTGTTGAAAGCTCGGAAACTATTGTTTCAGTCTGGATTTGTCGTGTTTAGGTTGGTTTGACTAATACTATTGTACCTAATTTAATAAAACGACATGTTGTCTGTGATTTCAAAATAACTGTGTGTTCTCAACTGTGTATATGTATAGTTATTTACGCGGTTCTCAAACAAAAAGTTTGAGAAAATTTTAAATTTAATAAAATAAAATGATGTGTCTGTGTTTCTTTTAGTCCGAGTTTATCTCTGGAACAGCTGAACTGACTTTTGGTCTTTCACTGGAAGATAGTGGATGTTATAGGGCAACATTTATCTCTTCTTATTTGTCGCTTCACTTTTGGCAGAGCGGCCGTGGTCACGTAGAGGCGTCCGTATCGGTGATAGGGGCGGACACGGCTCTCCATACGACCTCCCGCCATCTCCTATTGGCATACAGTCTGGTGTAGTCAGACACGCAATTCTTCATTTATCCAATTTTTTTTAGTTAGTCCTGTGCATAGGTGACCTGCTGCAAGACCTAGTATCCTCCACCTTTTCCTAGTACAACATATAGGCTAGGCTTTTTATCTCGCAATTCCCACGGATCAAAATTTACGCGAGAAAAACAAACCTAGCGAACAAAGTCGCGGTCAAAGCTAGTCTACATAAAATCTGCTGTCGATACCATCGACTCGTCCCACCTATGTATTTCGCACTATCCTACAAACACAATGTATTTATTACTAGCCTTGTCGTGTTTCACCGTAATCTGAAGCGGACTAACTTCACAGTCACTTTGCGTTATCGGTACTAGTGTAGCAGGGGACAGTTTGTCTCTCGGATTGCAGACAAACAGCCCAGTTTGTGAGGTGTGTCGTATGTTGTTAGACTGCTGTTTGTTTAAATAGGCTATGTGTTGTATATGGGACGAGGTATATTTATTTTCTCGTATCACTAGAGTGTACCTCACGCTACATATTATCATCCTTCAATTGTTAAATTAAATCGAAATCATACATATTATTATAAAAAAAAGTCTCTCACCGTGTCTGCCTATTTGCGATAAACTCAGAAACCACTAAACAGGTTTTCATGCCGTTTTTACCAATAGGTAGAGTGATTCATGAAGAAGATATATGAAGGCTTGAATTAGCAGAATGAGCCCATGGGTTATAAGTACCTTGCGTTTTAGTATTGATTTAATATTTTTATGCCATCTCTGAATGGCGGAAAGTTTCTTTGCTCTGAATGTATTGTCGTAACATGTCTGACTTTCCGATTTTATGTGAATAATATTTTATATGATTATATCATCTAAACTAAACTACTATAAAAACACATATAAAATATTGTTCTAAACGCTATCGACTGGTAATGTTCTCAAGTGACTGGCGGCATTGCCACGTTGTATTTGGCCAAAGTAATAGCCAGCCCATAGATCACAAGAAGTTCCAGCTAGCCTTTTCGGAATGTGCATGAAAATTCTGAATAATTCACATATTGATAAACCTTTTCAAAAACTATTTGTATGATAATTCGTCTAAAAATTACCTCAATCATGAGTTGCTTGTACATACCACAAGTTACGATTTCATCTGATTGGGAATCCAACACTGAATTTGACATCATACGCGACATCACATTTTTAATTAGTGCAGCGTATTAAAAGCATCCTCTCGATATTTTTTCCACGATTGCGTTCCACGACTCGAAAGAGTCCAATATACCCAATGGTAGCAAAAACTGAAATGACTTCATGAATGTCGGAATCCCGGGAGAGCCTGTAACGAAATACTTTAAAAAAATTAATGTGTTCACGCGGGATGGTATCGATTCTGCACCCTTGCGGTGTAGCGTGTCTGTGAATATTATTAATGGATTCTAAATTGCCTTTAAAGCATACTTCCGCGACGAAACGTACGTGTCAACGAGGTTACTTTCGCAAATGGATTAAATTAATATTTGTGTGCAGGCGCTCGTCTGCGACGATGCTTGTGTTTGTGAGATAAGGAGGATGGGGCTTCAAATTTTAATATGACCTTATATTGTAGCAATTAACTACCTTTACCATTCACAGAGTAATGAAATAAACAAGGTACAGTGAGGAATTAAATAATGTTCGTATCGCTTTGCTCTTGTCCGATCCAGTCTGTCCCTAACTGCCCTCCACTAGCGATGCCCTAAGTCGGTGCCTCTACGCCACATGGGGGCGGTCTTAGCGTGTTGTCGCTTAGCTTGTAAGTTTATTATAAGCCCTTGCTGAAGGCCATAAGGAAGAAGGAATTATTATAATTAAGGCTGCCACAGGATAAAAAGCCGAAAACCTCACAGGATGATCTGCGAGAGGCCAGTCAATAAAAAAGCTTTTGGTAAAAACTAATTTCAATTATTGCTGCAATTAATAAAATGCTTTAGTACCTGAATATAGAATTTAAGCATCTTTGTCTTCACTACGCTTCTGGTCGCGACTTTTTTTTCGTGGGAGGTTTTTCCCGCATAAATGCCGATCCCAGGATAAAAAGTAGCCTATGTGTTATTCCAAGATGTCAACTATCTACTTATCAAATTTCATTCAAATCCGTTCAGTAGTTTTTGCGTGAAAAAGTAACATACATCCATACATTTATCATCACAAACTTTCGTATTTATAATATTAGTAGTAAGATTATTATGCTTTAAACCTTATTTCCAGTAAAAGTAGCTGACACGCAAGTTATAATTATGTCCTATTGTGAGAACATCCCATCTACCTTCAAAGCAGCCAGTCAGTCACTCCCAGACCTATAACATTTACTAACCAAATGTGTATATTACTGATGATGGTAATTAAAGCAATCACATATCCGTATATCATGCACATAATACAATAATGGCGGGTCGTGCAAAGTAATTACACATAATTTGATTTAGCTGATGAGGGTGGCTATAAGCGGTCGTGGTACAAACACAAACAAATCTCAAAATTCATGTGGGCCACACGATTGTTCATAATCCTAATGTGTTACAGGCCTTATAATTTGCAGTGGCATATAATGGTGCTATGGGTTTGACTTACGATGAGGCTTTGATGTTTTGCTATATTCGGATCAGTATTATTGGGACAGCTACAGTCAAGGTGATGGTGGAATTAGAACCATAGATGTTCAGCTATGTTCTCTTATGTCTCTCTATCTCTGTCGTTTTTAAACTCGATAACTGAGCAGAAGTCAAAATGAAATGTGTGGACTATAATATTGACTGGTGTATTACTGGTTAATTCAAGATTAAGTATATTAGCGTGATGTCTTCGTCGTGGTAGTTTCTGTAGAGGTTTACCCTCGCGCATAGCCTCATTGAATAGATAGCTAAGTACCAAAACAAAAGAAGTGCGATCGTTTTGGACTACTGTCTTTATGTCGTAGGCCATTTAAAAGAAGTCAATTTTCTTCTAGTTAGAATAAATATCTTTTAATTTTTCAACCGAAGACAAAAAGAGGAGGTTATCAATTCGACGCGTACATATATATATATATATATTTTTTTTTTATGTATGATCAAAATTCTTTTTTTGATTGAAAGGGTATACTTCAAAATTGGTCCCATTTTCATAAAAGTCAGGATCTGATGATGGGATCCTGGAGAAATCGAGGGAACTCTTCAAATATTATAGGCACACCTATAGCGTTTTGGGTATTTCTAATAGTACCGTGTGCAGTTGCTCACGAAAAGCACCATTTGGGGAAGTGGAACTGATGATGAAGACCACAGATGGCTCAATAATAATTAAGTATTGAGTGGATTGCGATTCGATTACTTGAATATGGATGTTAAGCACTTTATGCTCGTCACAATGCATATGGTGATGTAGAGCTGATGGTGAAGTACCAGGAGCACTCCTCAACAATTAACGGCCCAGCATTGGGAAAAGCAATATTTTGTAAAAGGTTATAAGTAGTTGACATTTAGGCTCTTGTAACTAGGTAAATTAAAAATAGACCAACTAAAAAGAGTGAAATAAAAACTTTTTACCAAAAAATTAAACCGACTCCCAAGAAACACTGCAAAGTGAAAAATAAGTTTAATTTCGGAAGTCGGTGCCAAAAACGAAAATACAATATTAAAGACAGTTCATGATCAGTCTTTGAAAAGGCACTTCAGTATATAGATATCACGTCTATGCGCAAGCAGTCATTTGGGTTGCGTACGTAGATAGTCAAACCCAACATGTCCAAATGAGGTCTGATATACTCGTTAGATGCCATATGTGAGTGCCATACACGTTCCACCAGTGCACCTATATAACTGATTTTTGAGACACTTAATGAGTATCACTTACTGGACCCCTTTAATAAGTTAAGTATCGATTCAAAATTAAGAAGAATTCAAATAAAAAGTCTTTGAGTGTGTCAAGAGCACATCACCCGAGTTATTTATTGGGGCGATTTCTCGAGAGTCACTGAGGAAACGTCAACTCCGGGAGTTGATGTTTCCTCGAAGACTCTCGCCAACGAAATCGCCCCAATAAATTTTCAGATTAATTCTTACGTGGAGGTATAGCCTAATTAAACAATAATTTTGGACGTGATTGACTTGCGTGGCAGCGGTGCTTCGATGAAGACATGATTAATGTATGTACACACTTTATTCTTCGTCGGCATATACATAAATATCATCAACTGTATACAAGACAATAAGAAGAGAGATTGATTAAATCGCATCATTTGCCCTCAATTACGAACCGAACAAAGAAAGCTAAGCTGACCGACCTATGATTGATATTATGTTTAGGTACTCATTATAGGCATCCGATAATCCACACCAATCTATTTGCTTATATTTGCAGACGATAATTAATTCAAATATTCTGAATAATAATTTCAAATATTAAAATGTGAAATTCGATTGAAATCGGACCTCAAATTCGATTTGATTTCAAGTATTGATATGACAATATATTAGAAACTTTCTCATAAGCAATTAAAATCAAAACTCGGTTTGCTTATGATTAAATAAACTTCTGAACAAAATTTTCATTTACTCAGCCAACTAAACTTGGATTATAAATGATTGGATATTTAAATGTTTGAATATATTAAGGAAGTTTCAAACTAGATAAACTAAGTATTTATCTACTGATGGAATATTAAGTGCTATTACAAACTTAATCTTCATTGTTCAGCCTGATTTATAATCTCCTCTGAAATAAATTTGGTTTGGGAACTATTCGTACGACTTATTATAAATCCGTGCAGAGTTGACGATGGACTCCATAATGGACGAGTTCTGCCATCCGCCAATTTTTTTTTGTAAGTTTCATTATGAGAAATCACTGCGCGTACTTTTTTTTGTTAAAGGGGTAAACCTTAAAAAGGCGTTTGGTCTTTGGGCTAAGACCGACGAGTGTGGGATTCTCACCTCACTAAAGGTGGTCAGCATCAGCATATGAAGAGAAGCTTCTTGTGCAGATTCTGTTAAGGATTGTACCATTTGTTATTGTTATGATTGTGAATGTATAAAGTTCTCCTGTATTCCCTGGATTACTTAGACATTTCACCGTGAAACTTAGGTTCCTCCCGCATTGGGTGGAGCGGAGATTACTTATTTTTTGCTTTTTAGTTCCTAGGTTTTTCCTAGTTTGGAAGGCAGTTTTTTAATTAAAATACTTGTTTGTTTTATTACTTGTTGCCAGGATAAATAGGTTAAAGACCCCCCTTTTGCCAACTTTCCAAATATCCATATCCTAAAACCTTATTTTTCGGCAGGAAAATTATATAATAGGTATTTCCTAGCTGACTTCTTAGAGTAACTACTCTAAGAAGTCAGTTAGGAAATACCAGCCTCATCTAGCTAAACTAAACTGAACACGCAAAAAATATGACGTTTAAAAGTGTTATTTATAACCAATTTACAAATAAATATCTCATTTCATTTCATTAATGGCTTCTCTCGCTTTGGGTGGAGAGCGGAACGGAATGTCAGACTTATTCCGACTAAAAACCCACATTGTTCCTTTAATACCCTTACGTTCGGGGGCCGCGGTCCCTCGTTGTAGCATTCCCGTAATACCCCGGTTCTGACACACCCTTCCGCTTAACCCAGAGCGGAAGAAGTCATTCGATGATTTTCCCACCCAGAAAAAAAAAGGCAATGTCACTTGAGGAACCTAAGTACAAAATTTAAGTATTCATTTGCATTGAAGAAATAAAAAGATTCAACTAATCTCGTATTATCCCCTTAGAGGCAGGCGCGTGCATAGGATTATGACAGGGCATGCGGCGGAGTAAAAACACACAATAACTTCTTTTTTTATAGATTTTTAGCATAGCCACAGCCACGCATCGCCACCATGCTACGATGCGTGGCTATGGCTATGCTAAAAATCTATAAAAGAAGAAGTTTTTGTGACCGATTACTCACAAAAACTTCTTCTTTTATTGATTTTTAGCATAGCCACAGCCACGCATCGCCACCATGCTACGATGCGTGGCTGTGGCTATGCTAAAAATCTATAAAAGAAGAAGTTTTTGTGTGTTTTTACTCCGCCGCATGCCCTGTCATAATCCTATGCACGCCCCTGCTTAGAGGGGGGGGGGGGATTTCCAAAAATTCTTTAATTTAGTGCTCTCTTATGTCATTTAAGGAACTTATATACAAAGTTTCAAGTGAATCCATCCAAACTTTGAACCCCTTTTTATCCACATAAAAAAACTCCATATTAAATTAATATTTAATATGGAGTTTTGGTAAGTTTGTATAGACTAACATACACGTTACTAACATAACACGTTTTAGACTTGGTTATAAAGAAGAATACAATAGTTTTCCTTAATGTTGCCTGTTCCCGTGTCGAAATACCAACAAAAAACTATTTATACACGCGCCGAAAAAAAATCTAAGAATATTGTATATTATCATAAAGCATTAGAATAATAACCACTTTGTTTTTTTAAATATTAAAAAAAAACAATACCAATTCGAATTCAATATTCATAGTTATGACAGGACAACGTCTATCGGGTCAGCTATTAACCAATAAAAGAACCATCAAGTGAACTGTCAATTCATCCATCGTGCATCGACGCTATACTGGTATTCTGTGAAAATCACATCCGTATCCGAAACACACACGTGAAGTGAACATGAGTAGTGGTTCGTAGTCCATCCAATAAAGTGTGAATGACAGTTCACTTCAAGCTCACATGACTTGAGCTTTTACGGTGTTGTGTTCACAGAATAGAGGGACTGATTTATTTGGGGAACAAAATTGTATTAACAGGTATGTTACATTTCAGAAGTGCATATTAGTATATTAAGAATGCATTTATGTATTATATACACAATAAAGAATCAATTGCTTAATTCCAAAAATTTGGCTAAGTGCGAGACTCGCCCATGAAGGGTTCCGTAGTAACTACGCCAAATAACTTGGTTTTTCATAGTGTTTGTATGAAATACAAAGTTATATTTGCGGTTTTATAAAAAGGTACTATATCTCAGAAACTACTGACTCTATGTAGTTTAAACTTTTAAATTTTCGTTGGAAGTTTTTATTAAGATCTACATGATGTATTTTTTTTTAGATTTTTCACTTCTTTGTTATAAAAGTTAGAGGGAGAGACGACGCCCATTTTACCACTTTGGAAGCATATATCTTTCAAACGGTTGACTTAAAGAAAAAATGGTTTTAGAAACCTCAATGTAATTTTTAAAGACCTTAGACGTATAGTTTTGATGAAAAAAATATATTTTTAGCTTCAGTTCTATATATGGAGAGCCCCCCTAAATGTTTTATATATTTTATTTTTGTCCAAAAATCGGAAAGCGGTTCACAGATTACATATACCTCCTAAGTTTTAAATGTGTAGTCCCAATAGTTTCAGAATAAATTGGCTGTGACATACGGACGGACGGACGGACAGGCAGACAGACAGACAAACAGACAAATATGACGAAACTATAAGGGTTCAGTTTTTTGCTATTCGGCTATGGAACCCTACAAACTGATACATAAAAAATACTCGACGCACAAAAAGTTCCAAACAAATAATTTTTCACTGTATTTGTTATTTTGAAGTAATTTATTTTTTTATCATTGTTAGTGTTTTGTATTCTGTACATACAGAACATCAACCTTAAATATATTGTATTTATAGTAAAATAAGTTTGTAACGTGTTATTGTTTCGTTAAGGAAGGCATATTTTGTTAGGGAAGAATGGCGGCGGGTGATAGAGCGGGTCACTCAACACAAAGATACCAGGTGTATTTGACAGAATAGATATTCGACCCCGCAATAAATACCTACATTTTATTCATAGGTATAATCCCGCTCATAATTACGATTCCTAATTGACAGCGACCAGAACGCCGTAGCGGAATACGATTTTATGCGTTCCGCGTGACTGCTTTGATTTCCGTATACGAGCAAACATCCGATTCGTCAATAAATTGTTTAGCAAAAGTACGGTGTACTTTGGTCCTAACGTTTTTGAGACTGCCTTTGCCATCTTCGCCAGTTGCTCGGTAGTCACTGAAAACTTGACTTCCTTAAAGAGGAATTCTTCGAATTATGCCTTTCACAACTATATTGGGTTCGGCTTCCAGTATAACCGGATGTAGAGGAATATTATTATTAATATTATTGTTTGGTAGCTGGGTAACACGTTACCCCTTCCAGACCTGTTTCAAATTTTCTGGCTTCTGAGTACTTGTAATAACTGTCAAAGATGTCAAAATGAAGGTTCAACGGCTTAACGTGTTTTTCGAGGCACGGAGCAATATACATTTATTAGAATAGTCACCCATCTATAGACTGGCCTCGGCAACCGTTGCTTACCCTTGAAGATCTGAGTGGGGCGACGCCAACTTAGTCAAGTTTAATGCTGCCAAGACCCAGGCGTGTCTTTTCTCCGCAAAAGGAGCCAATTTCAACCGGCTCCTTCTTTCCCTGGTGTAACCGTGCCGATAACTGATCGCATCGAGCTTCTTGGGGTTACGTTGACATCCACCCTTAATTTTGGTCCGTTTATCGAGGCTAAGGCTCAATTGGCTGCCAAAAAGTTGGGAATCCTAGCAAAGGTGAGACGGTACTTCACACCGGAACAGCTGCTCAACCTCTATCAAGCGCAAGTTCGGTCGTGTATGGAGTACTGCTCTCATCTCTGGGACGGATCTGCCAAATACCAGCTTGATGCACTTGAGTCTATAGAGAAACGGGCCAAAAGGCTCATCGGCAACGAGAAACTGGTCGAGATAAGGCTCCAGAGCCTAGAACATCGGCGACGTGTTGCAAGCCTGTCAGTTTTCTATCGGTTACATTTCGGGGAGTGTGCGATGGAATTCCACAATCTTATTCCGCCAAGCCCGTTCCATCATCGGACAACAAGACAAACGGCGATGCGTCATCGTTACATGGTGGACATCTCACCCATACGCACGAAACGTTTTGGGAATACATTCATTCTGCGTACAGCTAAGGAGTGGAATTCCCTGCCGGAGTCTGTATTTCCTGATAGTTATAACCTGGGAGTCTTTAAGTCAAGAGTGAACAGGTTACTTCTAGGCAAGCGTGCTTCATCTTCGACCACATCATCACTTAACATCAGGTGAGATTGTGGTCAAACGCAAGCCACCCTATCAACTATAAAAAAAAGGTCTGTGTGGTTGTTATTATGTGTGTGAGATATTTTTTTTTGTTACAATTCCAGTAATTAGATGTAACACCTCTGACGTGGTACATGATGACAGATTGTTATAAGGGAGAACGAATTATCTACACACATTCGTAACGTCAACAACTAAGAAGCCAGGAATTGTCTATTCTCCAAGGAATCTTCAAAACACAACTTCGATTATAAGCCTATAAAATAGACAGAGCATCAGTTCCGAATGTCATAACGAAATATAATGTAACTATGCAAATATAATATTTCTATACGTCATCGGCTTTGTCGCAGTAATAGTTGAAAAAAAGCCTCATAACCTAAGAATATGAAACATTTAAAGAGGAAATAAAGGTACTAAGACCGTTAAAGCACTTGAAAGACTGCAGCGAAATATTTCACATCTTTCATCTGGCTTTGTCTGAGGAGTGCATAGAGAGAGACATGACCCTATGCCCTGGCAGGCAGACTGCCAAATGCACTAAAGACTGTGCTGGCGATTCTGTCCTGTCTAAATAAATTATTGTTATGTTTTATGATAGTGTTGACACTGATTTTATAGTAGAAATAATGTTGTGGGCCTGCTGCCGAGATTTGTAATTGCCAGTGGAGAAAAAGTAGTGTAGTATGGACGGAAGTAAGAATAAATATAACATTGAAAGGTGATCTGTCCAATCATCTTTCTATACAGCGTGGCGATTAGGTTATCACATTCATTGGAACCACGTACTCTATATTAGGTATTTTATCATATACAATTAAAATAATTTAATAATAAACAATATTATAGCCGTAGGACCTTTTTTCCATTTTAATATTTCATAACATCGTGTATTGCATAAACGTAATCAGCTGACCAATCACTCGGCGCGTACTCCGCGCCGTGCCGCGGCGTTGCTGCTTTTACAAGTCAGTAAACTAATACTATAAAGGATTATTATTTTTTTACCAATTCATTCAATTCAATTCATTTTCTTAATTTTAGTAAAATTATTTATTTTAAATTTTTAATAACTTGTAATACCTGCTGTACAATTTAATGTGATAACCTAATCGCCACCTGTATAATGTATATCTTACTAAACGGAAAAACGGTATCCCGAGTCATTGAAACGTTAGGGCACGAGATAACCAGAAGCCTAGAGCACCTCGTTGAACTGCATGCTATGAATCAAATTGATATTGAGCATAAAGGATTAGTAAAATTTCAAATAAACTTAACTTTTTCTCGAGATGGAAATCTTTATCAATCAATCAATCAACTTATGGATGTCCTCCGCTCTGGGGCAGGTGAAGGAGTCTGTCAGACTCTTACTGACTAAATCCACCCTGTGTTGCCTTGCAAACTAGTGCCAGGGGTTATGGGAGAACTTAAATATTTTTTCCCCCCAACCTGATCTGGTCAAATGGGGGAAGAGGTGTTGGATTAACCTGTGACACACATATATCAACACAGTACCCTGAAGTAGAAGATTCCCGTACAAATTTGAGTAACAGAGTTGTAATCGATAAAGGCGAGCATGTTCTAAAAATTGCCAATAAACTATGCAATATAAGCAGGCTATGAAACGTTATAAACCTACCTGCATTTTTTTCTCGACAAAATGAAAATTAGCCATGTAGGTAAAAAGCACCTGTTTTTACCTACGCTATCGTTAAAGTAACCGAGGTCAATTGCCTCGATGACGAAGCAGGGCCATAATGCACTTTGGTATTTTCAAAATTATACCTACATGATTATCTTAAGTCGGTTCTGTAACACGTAGTTATACATACCTACATGTTATAATGTAGGTTTTTCTACGAACGATTTCTCATAGGTACTATCTAAATGTTTCGGGAACAAGTTATTTTGATTGTAAGAAACTATTTTATTGGTATCCTCTCGAAGGTCGACTGTTGGCCACACCAGAAGCCGAAAGTTTGTTCACCCTCAGAGGTTCACTTCAAGTTTGGTTATAAAAGAACAAAATACAGATTTTTTTAATTATTTCTAATCTTACTAGTATTATAAATGCGAAAGTTTGTGTGTATTGATGTTGGTATAGATGTATGGATGTTTGGTATTCTTTCATGCAAAAACTACTGTACGGATTGAATATAACAAATTGATTGAATATACGGATTGAGTGAGTATAATATGTTACAATGAACGGGTGGGGACCTGGTGACTTGTATTACAGGTGTTTACAACCTACCACAGGCACCAGCGATCCACAACCAAAAATCAATTGGCTACTTCTTTTATGTAAAATATTGTTTGTATTTTTTGGCTTGTGGTGAGAAATAAACACTTTTTTATTTTATTTTATTATTTATTTATTTATTAATGATATTCTATTTTATTTAATTTTATTATTTATTTATTTATTGATATCCTGCAATAATACATAGGTTATTTTTTATCCCGGAATACCTAGGGGATCGGGATATCCCTCCCACGCGAATGAAATCACGGGCAGAAGCTAGTACTGCACAATTATATTGTGACCTGTTAAAATTTTATTGCGTGCCGTGTTTCACGCGTGCCTCAAAGAGCAGTCAGGAGCATTGATCGGGCCCGAAATTCTAACGAGATACCGCGACCCCGGAACAAAAACATGCTTTTGAACACAGTTCACGTCAGCCCAGAGTAGGGCTGCCATTCGTCCGGGTTTCCCCGGATTTGTCCTAGTTTGGAGAGCGTCCGGGGGCGTCCGGAGGGATTTTCCCTATTAGCGTCCGGGTCAAACCCGGACACATATTGGTCTTACGGTTACCGAAAAGTAAGATACCAAATATAAAGGAAGAGACTAATTACTTATAAAAAAAATGTTAAAGCTCTATAAACATTAAGATAAAATGTATTTTTCTACGGTGTCCGGGGAAAAATTGCGATTTTACTCCAAATGAGGGTTTATGAAGTCGTTGTCTGGAGCCACCAATTTTGGTGATGGCAGCCTTAGCCCAGAGGGTAAATAATATTGTACGCATTAATTTTAACCAGTAATTATTTATTTAATACAAGTAGGTGCATATACATGACTAGGTTGTTTTAATAAGCTATTAGGCAGAGTTACTAACACAATAGATTCTTTGGTCCGAAATAAAAGTTTTATCATTATTTTACACCGAATGTTAACCATAAAATTACTCAATCATAAAATTTGTATTTTGCTAATGTCCGTAGCAGAAAAGGACAGGCACAAACCAGCTACTACAGCTCTCTGGCTTCCGTTACGCAAACACAAACGGAAAATGCAGACCGCCAAATCCAAATCTGAGCTCGCCTGTAGGTAATAAACATGAAAGCCATTCTTTGTATAATGCAATCACATCCCCTTTGTTTAAAATGTATGCAAAATTATTTTTAATACAAAAGGAGCAATCAAACCTTCATGTGTGTTCCATTAATCAAAGACAAATTCGATGGAATTGAATTTCAGAACGCGTATTTTCTTTATTTTACTTTTCTTTCATTTTACGTACTCGTAATTACGGAAACTCGAACCAAAATAATAGGTAGATCCCGTGTTGAGTTACGAGTTCTTTGAAGATGAATATGTTTTAAAGAAACTCCAATATGTATAAAGGTTTTATTTGGCGGCGATATGATGGATATGAAAATACCCCGAATTTGATTTGATTGTCAGTTCTGTTCATTCTTTGCGTTTTTATACGGATTTCGGTACCTACTGATTACTTCAGTACTTTCAGATACAAATATGCTAAGTATCAATAGCCTAATGGATAAGATGTTGGATCGTAATCGATAGGTCGCGGGTTCGAATCCCACCCATTACACTATTGCTGTGAACCCACTCCAGACACAAGCACATTTTAAACTATTTAGCTTAGTTGGAGGGGTTAACAAGATTGCTAGTCATGTGAGTAGTGTGTTCTACGCACATTGCTATTTAAAAAAAAAGGAAGAAAAAGAAGAAAGAAAAAAGATTTACAAAAGCATCTGATACTAATACATCTTTTGAGTATGTTTCATGAAAAGAGTGCAATTAATGAAGTTGTTTTCTTGATTGACTGCAAACATTGACTTTTTTCATGTTTTATAAGCTTTTCTGAATACACTGACCGAAAAGCTCCTAAAAATCAAGTAGCTCAATTTCTCGATAGTAAACACAGTAGCAAAACAGACATACCCTACATAACATTTCGACTAAGTACATCTACGCTCAATATTGATTCCTCTTTGTCTTCCATTGAAAACTTTTTTCTACCACAGTTGTATGAATTGAACGGCGGAACCACAAAGCAAATGAATGCGCCGCTCGTGAAACAAATTGAAAGAAAAAAATACGATTCGATATTTGAAACAGGGAACGAAAATATGCGCGATCGCCGGTTAGGAAAGATGAGACTATAGAAAAGTATTTTCGACAGTTTTGCGCGTAGGACTTTCAATGGGACTGTCTTTATTCTTGTTCTTTTTCTGAAATGTTTGAGAGAGGAATGAAAGCCAATTTTTTTTTTATTGAAATCGTTTTTAAATTCTTGGCGACAAGCAGTGTTGTAGGGTGTAAGTATATATTTTGTTTTTGTTGTAAATATATTAGCGCTAGGATATTCATGGCACTCCGGAAAGCACGTCCAATCGTACGTAGGTTCCAGTAGCCTTTTGTAATATTTGACTGTCGTGGTATCCACTTCCTGGATTGTGGAGTTCAGATATGTAGTCGCTACATGTAAAATACTGGTTGAAGATGAGCTCAACGTAGTTTACTGGGACTGGGACTGGGTTACTGGGAAAACTGGGCATTGTCCTTAAACCAATCAATATGAGTATTTTTGGGTGACTCAAATCCTCGAGTAGTTAATGCGCACTGGTATTTTTTATAAAATATGTAACTACAGACAATGGATGCCCATTTTCTTTAGTCTATGGCTCGGTGTCTCGCTATTTTATCATTTGCATAGTTTACGCACACAGACATATTTCCATAACAACATGAATGTCGTTGCATTTGCCAAACGCAATGAACGTTTCTCCTTTGATACCTATTCGAAGACTACGAGTATAGAGTGCATTTTGTCTCTCAAGTCGACGCAAATAAATTTTCAAAGCGGGACACTTGACATCCGAGAAGATATGCGGAATGTTCCCAGTGATTTAATTGAATGAATATGGATAACGCTACTTGGATTTTTTCTGAAGAAAATAAGGGAAACGCGAAACTATACTTGTTCCTGTCAGTGTATTACCAGTATTACATTATTTTTGATTTATATGGAATATGGAATTCAAAAAAATCTGGCAGTACAGAACTGAATTAATGCCTTGTATTTTTAAACATATAGTAATTATATATAAAGCTAAATTTTATATTATATAAAGCTAAATTACCACTCACTGACTGACTGACTGACTGACTCACTCATTGACATAATTGTTCTCCCAGATGGTGGATGGGGAGGTGGGTATATTTTGACAGATTCGTAAACAAGTAACTCTCAAACCTACGGGAAAAGTGCCAAACCTCCCCTTTTCCCCCCCCTTCTCCCCCCTCCCTATCGTATCTCGGAAACTACGAGACCCGTATTTTTTGTTTTTTACGGATTCGTATAGAGGAGGCTCGGTAAAGTAAAAACCATTCTTCAAAGTCCCCCCCCCCCCGCCCCCCTTCTCCCCCCCTTTAGGCGGATCTCGGAATCTAAGAGACTTGGAACATTTTTTTTTTCAGATTCATTTAGAGGGGCAATGCTTTAGTCGAAATACTTGTGCAACCCCCCCCCCATCACCCCCCCCTCTTTTTTTTTTTTTTTTTCAAAAGCACGCGAGGTGCTTGCACCTCGCGCAACACGCAAATACTAGTTATTATATTATATAAAGCTAAATTACCACTCACTCACTCACTCACTGACTGACTGACTCATTGACATAATTGTTCTCCCAGATGGTGGATGGGGAGGTGGGTATATTTTGACAGATTCGTAAACAAGTAACTCTCAAACCTACGGGAAAAGTGCCAAACCTCCCCTTTTCCCCCCCTTCCCCCCCCTATCGTATCTCGGAAACTACGAGACCCGTATTTTTTGTTTTTTACGGATTCGTATAGAGGAGGCTCGGTAAAGTAAAAACCATTTTTAAAGTCCCCCCCCCGCCCCCCTTCTCCCCCCCTTTAGGCGGATCTCGGAATCTAAGAGACTTGGAACATTTTTTTTTTCAGATTCATTTAGAGGGGCAATGCTTTAGTCGAAATACTTGTGCAACCCACCCCCCCATCACCCCCCCCCCCCCCTCTTTATTTTTTTTTTTTCACAAGCTCGCGAGGTGCTTGCACCTCGCGCAACATGCAATAATACTTGATTTAGAGGGGCAATGCTTTAGTTTTTTTCACAAGCACGCGAGGTGCTTGCACCTCGCGCAACACGCAAATACTAGTTGTTGTATTATATAAAGCTAAATTACCACTCACTGTCTGACTGACTGACTCATTGACATAATTGTTCTCCCAGATGGTGGATGGGGAGGTGGGTATATTTTGACAGATTCGTAAACAAGTAACTCTCAAACCTACGGGAAAAGTGCCAAACCTCCCCTTTTCCCCCCCTTCTCCCCCCTCCCTATCGTATCTCGGAAACTACGAGACCCGTATTTTTTCTTTTTTACGGATTCGTATAGAGGAGGCTCGGTAAAGTAAAAAGCATTTTTCAAAGTCGCCCCCCTTGCCCCCCTTCTCACCCCCTTCAGGCGGATCTCGGAAATTAAGAGACTTGGAACATTTTTTTTTTCAGATTCATTTAGAGGGGCAATGCTTTAGTCGAAATAATTGTGCAACCCCCCCCATCACCCCCCCCCCATCACCCCCCCCCCCATCACCCCCCCCCCATCACCCCCCCTTTTTTTTTTTCACAAGCACGCGAGGTGCTTGCACCTCGCGCAACACGCAAATACTAAACCCCCCCATCACCCCCCCCCTGTTTTTTTTCACAAGCACGCGAGGTGCTTGCACCTCGCGCAACACGCAAATACTAGTCTATTATATATCTCGTACATAAAAATCTGCTAGGTAGTATTATAAATGCGAAAATGTGACCGTTTATCACTCCTTTACGTCAAAACAGAGTAACGGATGGATGTGATTTTTGGTGTGGTGGTAGTTTAAGGGCTCATGCAAGTCTTGACGCTTATTCATCAAAACACCTTATCAGTTTGATATAGCTTTGTGTAATATTACAATACCATCCGTCTTGAATGATTTTTAGATAGCAATATATTCGCGAGTTGATTTCCGGCTATCGTAGGCGCGGGCTTGACGAGACTCGACAGGGCCATTGCCTGTCTGGGTTGCGGGAATGTTCTAACGAGATACCGTGGCCCCGAAACGATGGGCAGTTGAAGGAACAGGGTGGGTTCTTAGTCAGTAGAAGTCTGACACTCCCTTCCGTTCCATCTAAGGCGGGAGGACTCATTTGATGAGTTTTTAACGAAAAAAAAAGACACCAATACGCTGAAATATATCTTTCATTTAATAAAATACATAAATTAATAGTTTATAAAACACTAGAAAGACACGCTTTTATAAATGCACGTAAAAACAAAAATTTCTTTAGGTTTGCTATAACCTTGAAACCTGATCGTATTCAAAGTCCATTAAGTGGCCTTTCTCACAAGTGCAAACACGACTATGATACGATATTCCATCATGGAATGCCAGTGCCTATCTTCCGGCTTCATCATCAGACCTTGAAACCTAATCGTGGTCAAAGTTAATTACAAGACTTTTCTAAGATATCCAAAATAGCTATGATACAATATACCCTCATGAAGTTTCAGTTCATATCTTCCGGCTCCATCATCAGATTAGTTCGACAGTACCATATTATTGTATTGTCATTAGAACTACATACAGCTGCCAATTTTAATTACGCTACGACCCTTGGAAAATGGTTAAATTAGTTACCTTAGATTCCATTACATAGTTAGTTACATACAGGTCGACATAATAAAAGCGTGTTAATAAAATAGATAACGCACCGTAACTAATAACTTTACCAACATTTCATATTCGTTAGGGTATTGTCATACGTTGCCAATGGTAAAGTTCACCAATTTAATTGTATTGAATATAACAATAATGGAACATTATCAGTACGTTCACAGTGTAAATTAAATTCGGGTCTTGATATTTATGCGGTGTTTGGTTGGTTAGCTAAAATTTGTGAATAATAATTGTTTAATGTTGAGTACAGATTACATATTACAAGAGGAGCTTGTGGCTAAATAATAACAGCCACACGGGTTGGTTCAAGGGTAAGCAACGCTTACTGAGGTCAGCCTGTGGATGGGTAATCATTTTAACATATCGAAATTCAACCATGCTTCGGAGAATCACGTTCATTCGTTAGTACCGGCTGTCATTTGGATACCTTTTTTTTATTGATAATAGGTTCGCGTTTGACCACTATCTCACCTGATGGTAAGTGATGATGTGATCGAAGATGGAGCACGCTTACCTAAAAGTAACCTATTCACTCTGGACTTAAAGACTCCCAGGTTGTAGCTGTCGGGAAACACAGACTCCGGCAGGGAATTCCACTCTTTAGCCGTACGCACAATGAAGGTATTCCCAAAACGTTTTATATAGCGTATGGGTGGGATGTCCACCATGTAACGATGGCGCTTCGCCGTTTGTCTTATAGTCCGATGATGGAACGGGCTTGGCGAAATTAGATTGTGTAATTCCATCGCACACTCCCAGAAATGTAACCGATAGAAAGCCGATAGACTTGCAACTCGTCATCGGTGTTCAAGGCTCTGGAGCTTTGACTCGACCAGTGCATCGTTGCCAACCTTTGACAGTTGTTACGGGCAGTTAGAAGTCAGACAATCTGACAGTGGTCTAGCCAAGGGGTGTCGTGTTACCCAGCTACTGGGTGGTAGAGATCCAGTCGATCTATGTAAAACACTAACACTCAGCTGCATCCAGTTAGACTGGAAGCTGTCACCAACAGATTTGGAAAAGGCTAAGCAAATGATGATGATGTTCAGTATAGATAAGAATGTTGAAACATTTCGACACTTCAATTTGAATTTAAAAAAAATCGTTTGCCTGCTTATTATTTCAGCAATACCTAATTAACCTAACAGCGTACAAAAAGATAAAGCAAACGCAATACTTACCTAACCTTTTAACATTTAAATTGCTTAGTAAAAATTCCTTTTTTATTTTTCTTGATTCACTCTCGAATAAAGTCGGTGTCCCGTTTATGTCGCCTTTGCAGCTATTGATAATAAAGTGTTGCAAGGAGCGAACGTAGGTATTTAAGTTGCAGACACCTCTTTGATGGATTTTCCTAACGTAAAATAATGGTTTGATAAGATTATCCCTACTAGCTGACAAATCCTTCCCGCTTATCTTAGTTAATATTATAAATGCAAAAGTTTGTTAGGATGTATGGATGGATGTTTATTACTCTTACTCGCAAAAACTACTGAATGTCTTTGGATGTAATTTAGTATGTAGCTACTTTTTATCTAGGTATTCCCACACGATTCATGCGGGAAATACCTCTCATGCGGCCGAAGTCGAGGGTAGAAGTTAACCTTACTAATATTATAAATGATAATTTGTGAGGATAGATGAGCGTTTGTTACTCTTCCACATAAAAGCTACTAAACGGATTCAGTTAAAACTTTTCAGTAAAGTAGTTTATAGTTAGAATAACACATAGGCTACTGTTCAGTCCTACAATAGGCCAGTGCAACGATAACTGGACGGTCTGAACTTGTCCACGGTACGTGGAGCTATAAACGTTGCTTACAATAAACAAGGTTACACAATAGCCTCTGAGGCCTACAACCAAATACAAATAACTAATCTAACCACTTACCTTCTGCACTGGGTACACCAACTTCGACCTTCCTAGGCCACGCCCAAGTGTGGTTTGTATGTAATATGAGGTGAGTAATTGAAAGTGTGATGTAAGTCAAGTGTTCTGAACGTTCACAAGGCGTCAGTCTCCAGATGGCGCGGTTCCAACAGCATCACAGCCCAAACTCACACCGGATTGAAGCTATTTATCATTACTTATTCCAACAAATGCGCGTGCCACGCGATGACATCAACCCGGCGATAAATCCAAAAATATCCCGGGGTTTTCGTCAAATGGGGATTACAACTTCAAACAATAGTTAACTCGCGACCCAATTATCGGTTTCAACACGCGATTCCAAACGATATTTTACCAATTATAATTAACTCAACAGGGTCCCATGACCGACATTTTTCAACAAGGAACCAAAGTCTATCTGTCAAGGTGAAAAGGTTATGTCAAGCCCACAGATAATTAATGTTGCCAACCAAAGGTGCGTTCTGTTTCACGTCGGACCGAACAGCTACTTTTATACCGGGAAAACGTGCAAAATTTCCATGCGAACGAAGTCGCAGGAAATAACTAGTCGTGAATAAAACGTAAAACATGAAAATATAAGTAACAAAGTATTCACTTGGATGGTTTTAAAGCCACGGCATAAATAAAACGCTTTTTCAAATTGTTTATCAATCGACTGGCGTGATTCTAAAATCAAAAAGAATATTGGTTCAGCCCGATTCTCTTCAAAACAATACAGTTTTTGTTGCGGTTTGTATCGAACGGTGTTCTCGTGGAAATTGATATGTAATATTGTTGTGACTTTGTGAGGGCCTCACAAACAAGATTAGAGACGGGGACGTGCCTTAGGCTGTCAGCAAATCTAATAGTGACTCGTGTCAGGCGTTCGACGGATGAATCCACCAATGGACGCCTGTTATTATTTGCATTTTATTTTTGGTTGGAGCCCTTTTAAGGCGCTCCAGACGCGAAAATAGGTTTAAACGCGAGTTTTATAATGCGTTAAAGTATATGATTCACTGCAGTTAACACAATCAGAAAAATATATGATATTCTTCAGGATATAATCTAGTTAAGTAGTGTGTTGAAAACATAATACAACAAATTTTAATTCATAGAAAAAAATCACAAAGATACCTCTAAAAAAATCTTTTAACGAATCAAAACCATATTAAAATACATACGATCATTCTGATTTTTTGACAAATTATTCAACAAGAAACATACTAACGAAATAGTGTTTTATTTTTTTAATCCAATCAATACATTTTCTGTAAATCGCGTATTATTATTTCGCAATATAATACGTACGCATGTGTGCGTAAACGCCTGTGTACCGACAGTGCCGGCCAACGCCTGTTGCTATATGGACGTGTCGCTTTTCTCGCCGATTTATTTCGACTCGGAATTGTTTGTAGTTATTGTAAAGTTTCGTCTGTAAATTCATTATTTTATTTATAAAATTCATTTTTTATATCAATTTTCTATAAATAATCTTCTTTCTTGTAAATATAAAATACTTCAGGTTAAAATAGCGTAACTTGATTTCAATTTTATTTTATAAATATGGGAAATAAAGTGAAGCCAGTTAAAAGGACTAAAAAACGTTCATATAAATCAAACGCCGTACATATGAACGATGTTAAAAGGTAAGAATATTTTAGATTACTAAATTATTTCTAAAATATTATGACACATTATTGGAACCATCTCAGTATTGAGCACTTTATTTTACTCGAATACGGTCAGTTATTTCATCACAATTACTAAGTTCTATTAGCGTGTATAGTAGTGAATCGGATTGGCAACCGCCAGTGTCCTGGATCAAACCTAGGGTCTTAATTTGTCTTTTTGTCACTTCTATTTTATTGAAAGTACTTTTATATCATATTTAGATATTTTTGTAAATATTTTGTTGAATAAAAAAATAAATGTTTTCATTTTTTTATAGGAGAAAGAAAGTCGAAAATGTCAACGCCGAAGTTATTTTCAATGAGTAAGTATCGACACATTATCTAGGCTATAATAAAGAATAAAACAAAGTAAGAAACATTTTGTTTCAAGACCGCGGTTTATTGATATGGGCAGTAATGTGCATGACAAAATATCTGATTGATCTGAAAATTCAGATGTTGCTTATTCTCATACATAACTAAGTAAGAGAATAGGTATGTACCTAACTATGAATGTTAGTTGCCTAATCTTTTATTTGTAGCTCAACAATTTTACGAAATGAATACAAAAAATTGGCCAAGTGCGAGTCAGACTCGCCCATGAAGGGTTCCGTAGTAACTATAATAATATAATATAATATAATATAATATAATATGTATATTTATTTGAAGAATGAAAAAAACCTTAAAAATTTCTTAAAACTAGCTTATTTACATTTTTATAACTACGCTAAATAACTTTGTTTTTCATAGTGTTTGTATGAATTACAAAGTTATATTTGCGGTTTTAGAAAATATGCTGTATCTCAAAAACTGCTGAACCGATTTCGTTCAAACCAATTTTGGTTGAAAGTTTACATTAAGATCTATAGACATATTTTTTTTTTTTAATTTTTCACTCCTTTATTATAGAAGTTAGAGGGGGAGACACACATTTTACCACTTTGGAAGCTTATATCTTTTAAACGATTGACTTTATGAAAAAGCGGTCTTAGAAACCCTCATATCATTTTTAAAGACCTGTCCATAGATACCACACACACATAGGTTTCATAAAAAAAAATATTTTCATTTCTAGTTCCATGTATGGGGTATTTTATTTAGTTTTTTTCTTAATATCGGAAAGCGGTTTACAGAATACATCTACCTACTAAGTTTCACATGTATAGTCTTAATAGTTTCGGAATAAAATGGCTGTGACATACGGACGGACGGACAGACAGACAGACAGACAGACAGACAGACGGACAGACATATCGAAACTATAAGGGTTCCGTTTTTTGCCATTCAGCTACGGAACCCTAAAAAATGAAATCTAAAATGTACCAACTTCTGAACCACAGAGCTAGAAAATTTAGAATTTATATTTTCACGCAGTTTTAAAATTGACATGGTCACTAAATCTGTCTTAAAACGGGATATTTACTACTATATTTTGGCACAAGTAATATACAGGGTGGCAGGGACATCGACGCACAAACGCTTACCAGGGATTTGGTACATGATTCTGGACCCCCTGCGTTGGAATCTTTCGTGGTTTTTTTTTAATTTTTCAGGATTTTTCAGTATTTTTTACTGAAAACTGTATAAAATCATTGTTAATTAAAATATAAAATTCACTTGTTTCACTTGAAACAGCAATGTAAATAAAATTCGAAAGAGCTACCTGATCAGCTGTTTTGCTAGGGTTAATTTGCGAGATCAACATAACTAATCAGGTAGCCTTTTCGAGTTTTGTTTACATTACTGTTTGAAATAAGTGAATTTACTGTTTTTTTATTGCGTCGGATTTTTCGTAATTTTATGAAATTAAGAAAAAGCCGACGAAAACTATCCACGCAGGGGGTCCAGAATCATGTACTGAATCCATGGTAAGCGGTTGCGCGTAGATGTCCCTGCCACCCTGTATTTGTTGTTTATAGTTTCATCATGTCTGTCTGTCTGTCTATCTGTTTCTGTCTGTCCGTCCGTCCGTCTTCCGATAAACCGCTTTCCGACTTTGAGAAAAAAAAAAAAAAAAATTAAAATACATGGAACCTCCCCATACATGGAAGGCTCCCCATATATGGAACTAAAAACTGAAAATATTTCTTTACATGAAACCTATGCGTGTGTGATATCTATAGACAGGTCTTTAAAAAATGAGATTGAAGTTTCTAAAACCATTTTTTCATAAAGTAAATCGTTTCCAAAGTGGTAAAATTTGTCTCTCCCTCCCCCCCCTCCCCTCTAACTTCTATAACAATGGAGTGAAAAATCTAAAAAAATATATGTCTGTAGATATACACTTTCAACCAAAATCGGTTTGAACGAGATCGGGTAAGCAGTTTTTGTATTACAGCATATTTTCTAAAACCGCAAATAGAACTTTGTGATTCATACAAACACTATGAAAAACAAAGTTATTTGGCGTAGTTGTAAAAGTGTAAATAAGCTAGTTTTAAGGAATTTGTAAGGTCTTTTTTTTGTCAAATTAATATACATGTTATATTATATTATTATAGTTACTACGGAACCCTTCATGGGTGAGTCTGACATGCACTTGGCCAATTTTTTTCAGTTGTTTCACAATCGAAACTCGAAACAAATAACAAACATGGTAAATAATGTCCCGCTTTATTTTGTAATGAATTTCATTACCACAAACTTTTTGTATTTTTAGATTGGAAACTGTGGCATCACAGAATGATCACGGTCGTGAAGTTATTGATAAAAGTACATATTCATCTGAGCAAGTACTAAAAGAAACCTTTAATACACAGGTAACTTCAACCGCACGTTACAGTAACATAATTTTGCGAGTTGTGTAGAATTAGTTTTATAAATAAAAATGGTATAATTCAATTTTAGGTGGCTAGTGCTACTGAGGAAAGTCATTGTGATGTCCAACCTGAAAACCAAGAAACTGATGGGTTAAATTATAGTGCAGAAGTAAGTTATTCCGTGAAAACATACTTATTTAAAATTATTTTAAGTTAAAACAATGTTTTATGGTATAAAAAAAAAATATTCATTTATTTTTACAGACGGAAAACTATACTCCTAAAAAGAACATACAAATTGGACGCAGGATTATTAATGTTTCCTATTTTTTTTTAAAGTTGTGTAAGATCTCAAATCACGGACCATTAGACTGCGGGCTATCTTCTCTTGAGTTAGTTGGTGAAAAGCTTCACGGCTTATCTTCCAAATTTACTTTTTTATGTAAAATGTGTAAACAACAATTTGTTATCATTAACGACAATGATAATTGTTTATCAATAAATACATGTGCTGTAGCTGGTGCAATTTCTATTGGTTGTGGTCATTCTCAGCTACAAGAATTTTCATCAGCCATGAATTTGCCAATGATTTCCCAAAAAACATACCAAAAGAACCACAAATTACTGTCGGAAAACTGGCAGCAACTGACACAACAGTCCATGGATCAAGCAGCTGAGGAAGAGAAAATTATGGCTATAGCAGAAGGCAGGGTCACAAAGAATGGTACGCCTATCATAGATGTGATAGCAGATGGTGTGTACGGTAAAAGGTCGTACAAAAAAAATATTCAGCTTTATCCGGCGCTGCTGCAATCATAGGTAGAAAAACAGGCAAACTTTTATATTTGGGAGTCCGAAATAAATATTGCTACCATTGTGATCGTGCCGAAAAGAAAAAAAAACAACAGTGCCTGAACATTTATGTTCGAAAAACTATTCCGGTCCGTCCACAGGAATGGAGAGCGAAATTATAGTGGAAGGTATTAAGCAGTCATTAGCTACCCACGGTTTGATTTACGGACGACTAATATCTGATGGTGACTCAAGTACTTATTCCAAAATTTTGCAGGCAAGACCTTACCTTGATGTTACCGTCGAAAAAGTAGAATGCAGAAATCATTTACTGAGGAATTTTTGTAGCAAAATGATGACATTGCAAACTGAAACCAAATATTTAAAAAGTCACAGAAAATTATTGACCATATCGCGAGTTTTGAGCATGAGATCCTGCATAACCAAAGCAATACAAAAAAATAAAAATGATCCCTGCCCAGAAGAGCAAAAATTATTTGAGGACATTTTACAAGCACATCATCACGCTTTTGGAAACCACCTTGAATGCAAAACACATTTCTGCAAAAAAACGGGAGATTTGGAGCAAAATGATGTTCCAAGTGACTTTCAGCTAAGTTCTTTGTGGCAGAGAATTAGTATAATGATACAAAGTATTGCTGGCCATGCTCGAAGTTTACTTCATGACGTGGACAGTAACGTTGTAGAACGCTATCATACATAGCATAATAGCAAAATATGTAGGAGGAAAAAGAGTTAATTTTTCCCTCAAAAACTCATATCAGACGCGATGCATTGCGTCAGCAGTGTCGTTCAATGAAGAAAATGCACTTTCGAAGCTTTATAAAAAAATTACCAATAAGAGCCCAAGAGGCAAACTGAATAAATGAATTTGAATTTGAATTTGAAACTGTGGGAAGAAAGAAAGAAGAAACAAAAACTCCCTAGTAAAAGATATATAAAAAGAAAAAGAAGGCTTGTTTTCAGTAAAAAACAAGACGATAAGGATTATGGCCAGTCCTGTGAAAAGCCCGATATGCTGGTAGAAATACCGGATAAACTGAAAAACGAGTTTATGAAAAAAATTAAAAAGTCTGATTTGGAACGAGCAACAATTGAAAGAAAAACTGTTTTACAAAGTGATAGTGGAGAATGGCTAGAGATGAGAAGATCGTTATTGACTGCATCCAATTTCGGCAGAGTTATAAAAAGGCGTATTAATACACCATGTGCTAATTTAGTCAAAGATATTCTTTATCGAAACAAAATTGACCACGTGGAATCTATTAGACATGGCCAATTGAATGAAAAAATCGCACTTGCACAATTGGCTGTACAAGAGCGCAAAACGATTAGACCCTGTGGTTTATTTATAGACCAAGAACTATGTTTCTTGGGTGCAACGCCTGATGGATTAATTGGAGAAAATACTGTTGTTGAAGTAAAGTGTCCTTTGCAGCCCACAAAATGGGCCTAGCAGCAGCAATTGAAAATAAAAAAGTAAACTTCTGGCAAAAAACAAAAACTAGTGAACTAGCCATCAACAAAAAACATGCTTGGTATTACCAAGTTCAAGGACAGCTACACGTAACCCAAAAAAAATATTGTTTGTTTGCCGTATGGGAGAATGAAAAAGAAAAGCTGAAGACGGAAATCATTCAAAGAGATGATACATTTTGGGAAAGAGAAATGAAAGAAAAATTGAAAAAGTTCTATTTAGACTGTATTTTACCTGAGATACTTGATCTCCGAATTTCAATAAATATGAAAATTCGTGAACCATATGTAAAAAATAGAGATGAAAATACAGATAGAGATAAAAGTGACAAAAAAGACAAAAGCGAAATGGAATGAAAGCAAACTGTTCCGGTGCAGCAGTTTGTTTTTTCTCTGCACGAGCACATACAAGGCAGTATTTGTTTTGGATGCCTAAAAACAAAACTTGTTGTAGTAGAAAACTAAATTTTGAAGATTTGTGAAATGAGTAATTTTTTTCCAAAATTTGTGTATTAACATTGCGCTCCGTATACGTAAATACGTCAAAAAATCACAAAATAAAATTATAATAATTAGCTTGTTTAATTTTTATGTATCCTTCCTGTTCGTTCACCTGTCCATCCATCCACCCAGTCCGTATCCCACCCTTTCATTCGTCTCTCCTCGCATCCGTAGGTATGTTCACTTCACACGCTGTATTCTTATAAACCGTATATTGCGAAAATAAAAATAACGAAAATAAACTGCTATTTTATACAAGAAGTTTATTCCCTTGGAAAAAAATAATTGAAACAGCTGTTTTAATTGCGATTTCAGAGCTTTGCCATAGTAAAACTTGTTCATAATTATGAGTACAATAACCTCCTTTGGTATTACTTAAACTCTTTTGTAACACCCTGTATATTATTTTTCTTCAGAATCCACCATCAAACTTTTTGGATGTTTTCTTTTTCATTATATTATTCTTGATTCTGAAATAAAATATCTATAGGAATAAAAATTATTGTTTTTAACCGACTTCAAAAAAAAAGGAGGAGGTTCTCAATTCGTCTTGAACTTTTTTTTATGTATGTTACCTCATAACTCGGAGACGGCTGGACCGGTTTGAAAAATTCTTTTTGCGTTTGAAAGGGTATACGTTCTAGTTGGTCCCATTGTTACGAAATCATGATCTGATGTTGAGATCCTGGAGAAATCGAGGGAACTCTTCAAATTTTTTTCTTCTTATAGTACCTTGAGCAGTTGCTTTTGAAAATTACCATTTGGGGAAGTTGAACTAATGATGAAGACCACAGATGGCCACTGAAACTACTCAATAATAAGTATTTCGTGGATTGCGATTCGATTACTTGAGTACGGATGTTAAGCACTTTATGCTCATCACAATGCATATGGTGATGTAGAGCTGATGGTGATGTACCAGGAGAACTCCTCAAAAATTAACAGCTCTGCACCAGGAAAAGCAATATTTTGTAAAAGGTGATAAGTAGTTGACATTTTGGCTTTTGTAACTAGATAAATTACAAACAGTCCCACTAAAAAGCGTGAAAAAATTTTTTTTGCAAAAAAATAGAACCGACTTCCATATAAAAACACTACAAAGGCAAAAATAACTTTAATTTCGGAAGGCGGTGTCAAAAATATAAAAGAAACTACAAAACAAATGATACCGACTACCGAAATTAAAGTTATTTTTGCCTTTGTAGTGTTTTATATGGAAGTCGGTTCTATTTTTTTGCTAAAAATTTTTTTGATAACCTAATGTATTAAATAAAAAATAAGAGAACAAAACTATGCACATATTTTAAAATAATAACAACACGAAAATATGTAAATATCTATAAATACATAATATTTAATAAATAAGACAACAAAAAGCTATACCGCGAATGAGATTCGATCTTGGTGATCGCCGTGGAAACGCGGCGCGAAATCCGAACGGGGACACACTGGACCGCTCGAGCTCTGTAAACTAGCCGCGAAATTACGATGTTAAATGTAATGAAAAACACGCATCGACGAAATTCGCGCGGTGCACCCCGCAGTAGGCGGGACTACTCGTGTCCCACTTCATCTGCTTCACCCCCTCAAATGAGGGGGTGCGCGGGGCATTCTCTGTGATGTGTCTGTGTGCGCCCGTTTGAGCAAGGTCAACGGGATTATATTGCGTCTTAACACTTCGATTTGGGTGCGATTGGTCAAGGTCCTACTACTAGCAACGTTGTGATGACCTTTGTTTATCATTAATACAGGGTTTTTGTGGGGCTTCATTTATGTTATAAATGTCATGTTTAGTTTACACAGGTATTCTAACGTTCATAATTTTCGATAGATATTATGAATTAGAAAATTTTGAATGTTTGTATATTTGTATATGTGCGTTTCAATAACGCTAAAATGGTTTGAAGGTTTTTTAGAAGAAACTTGGCACACACATAGTTTACAATCTGGAATAATAACTTTTCTACGGTGCAAGCAGCAGCGAGTTATAAAAAAAAATTAGGAAATTTTATATACATATCATATCAAGAAGTAAATAAACCGCACCCTTGCTAGGTAATTCAAAAAATGCCACATATTTTTACAACCATAAGCGAGTATTATGTTTAAGAGATTGTAAGATAGAAAACGTAAAAACACAGATTCCATTAATTTTGTAAAACGTAATTTGGCTACAGGTTGATTCTAAAGTGACAACAATCCTAAACAAACAGGTATTTGAGGACTCCGATGACGTATGGGTTTCCTTGGCACAGAATGTCGGACCAAGTTTGCGAACAAACCGGCTGAGCTTGTACGTACGTGACGGGGGTCTGAACGAATGAACCGATACTACCTCGCTTTGTGCCAAAACGGTGGAATAAGCCCTAAGGTACGTTACGGAGCTAAAACGAGAACTAAATGGATTAGAAGTTTACAGAATAAGGGAAAATGTGTATTGTGTTCTTTGATTGAGTGTGTGTTAGTGTTGATACTAAAAGTTTCTGAACTTTTAACTTAGCTGGCTCAATATTGTAAAATAAAGTAAAAAAAAACTTTTTACCAAAAAATTTAACCCGACTCCCAAAAACACTGCAAAGTGAAAAATAACTTTAATTTCGGTAGTCGGTGTCTTTAGTTCTGTATTTTCGTTTTTGGTACCGACTTCCGAAATTAAGGTTATTTTTCACTTTGCAGTGTTTTTGGGAGTCGGTTTAATTTTTTGGTAAAAAGTTTTTATTTCACTCTTTTTAGTTGGTCGATTTTTAATTTACCTAGTTAAAAGAGCCTACTACTTATAACCTTTTACAAAATATTGCTTTTTCTGAGTTCGGAGTTTTCCTGGTACTTTACCATCAGTTCTAATCACCATATGCATTGTGACATAAAGTGCTGAACATCCATATTCAAGTAATCGAATCGCAATCCACGAAATACTTATTATTGAGTAGGTTCGGCGGCCATCTGTGGTATTCATCATAAGTTCCACTTCCCCAAATGGTATTTTTTGAGACCAACTGCACAAGTTACTATAAGAAATACCCAAAACGCCATAGGTGTGCCTATAATATTTGAAGAGTTCCCTCGATTTCTCCAGGATCCCATCATCAGATCCTGACCTGGTGACAATGGGACCAATTTCGAAGTATACCCTTTCAAACAAAAAAGAATTTTCCAAATCGGTTCAGCCGTCTTTGAGTAATCGGTGACAATACATAAAAAAAAAACAAATACGCGTCGAATTGATAACCTCCTCTTTTTGTCGTCGGTTGAAAATACATGTAAATATTGATTGATTCTACTTTTACAAGCAAAAAGAAATAAACTGGAAAGTCAGAAAATAAACGTAAAATATACAAAAGCAGCCGGTTTTTGTCTCCAAAGTTTAATAATGCAATAGAAACAAAGGATATCCTTTTTATTTTCTGTGTGACATAACATGTTTAAGAATTTATTTAATATCTGAACGAAATCTTGACAATCTAAAAAACTTCGGAGCCTAAGTTCTGGGTGATAACAAGGAAAATTATCCCTTTGTGGTTAGCCTTCAGGCAACGGTTTACAGGGCTAGTTCTTTAGAAGAAAAAGTCCCAAGAGGAAAGTTCAAATGAGGGGTTTAGTACTTCCCAGGGGGATATTAGGAAGGGAGGAATATTTAAAATATAATAAAAATAATTCGAGAAAGTAGCAAGGCCGAGAATGGATAAATTTATGGATTCCAATTGGCTGCTCCGCCGTTTACCCCAGTTTTTCACTTGTTTAATCTTTTGTAGGTCACTTAGGGTATATAGCATTCTTCCATGCTCCGGAGTACTTTGGAACATATATGGTTTAGACATGGATATAATTTCCTGTCCAGTATCATCTTATCTTCTAAAAAAGTAGTTATCATATAATATTCGTTATATCCGGAAGACATGAAGTGTAAGTTTTCTTTAAACTACAAGTTACAAACACTCGATGTTTTAATTTATATTTTTAGTAATGTTGTAACTGTCATAATAGGTAATGTTAAAGATAAGTAATTTTACAGATTGCAAAATAGATCAATACATACAATCATATTGTTTGTAGTTGTCACTTTGGTTTTAACTCATTTTTAAGCCAACCATAAAATAACCCTATTATAAGGTTACCGCCTAAAGAAGCACCAACTTAAGTGGCAGTGGGCAGGGTACATTGCTCGCTGGAGTGGCGATCGCGTAAGGGGGATCCATTACCTGGTGAGGGGCGCGGGAATCAGCTGAGTATGTGGGGAGGAGGTGAGCCAAGCCCTTCGGAAAGCCTATTTCTAACAGTGGACATCTTGCTAAATTAATCATGTTGATACCTTAAACAAATATGTATGTCTTGTTCCATTTTGATCCCTCATACAATACATCTATAAAACTTTATAACACGACGCCTTACGCCGTCTATCAGATTGTATATACAGTACCTGTAGTCTGTAGAGTACTAGTGACATCTAACATACGACGTGTGAAGTGTCGTGACGTTAACGAGTTACAAACACATACAAGGATCACATGATGAAGACGCACACTAACGTGTCAAGCCGCCTATATAAGCCCTCACCAAGGAGAAACGATGCATACCCCCTGATAGTATCGGCCGCCCGATACAGACCCTCCAAAATTTCTCGGGTTCGTCGCCCGCGTAACGTCCTAGACGAGCCCGACGACCCCACCACCATCCGACAAGAGAGCAGTAGGGAAACTAGCACTCTGAGAAAACACACACACAAAATGCGTTCCGTATTCCTCCGGCCTCGCCGACGACGAGGCCCATCGCGACGTCCGCGTACTTTTAACGGAAATCCTCCCCGACCTTTGCCAAACGAGCCAGTCCGCGATGCTGAGCCAGTAGTAATAAATACTCCCTTAAATAATAATATGACCCAGCCTGTCCCTTTGCTGCCCTCCCCCAATGACCCCGCTATGCCGAGGCCCGTACTCCACAGGGAGTGCCCTTAGCGTGCGGTCATTAGCTGTAATTTAGTTTGTAAGCCCTGGCTGGGGGCCTTTAATTTAATTATTAGAGGTCATCACAGGATAGACCGGTTAAGTAGTCACACAGCCTTAGTGTGCTGAACTACGAGTGGCCCTACATAAAAAAAAGAAACGATGCATTCGCAGCTTAGAAGGCACAGTGGTCGATAGCCCCGCATTCAGAGCGCGTATAAAGCAAAATTACCAATTTTCTATTTGATTTTACATGAAAAATTCCAGACCAAATCTTAAAATAAAAATATATGAATAACTACATCATATTTTCAAGGGCTCTCTCTGATCAAAAACATAAAATAATAACATTTCCTTGGTAGAAAAAAATCACGAAATAACCTCTAATTCTCATGTTTTTCCGTTTTGTACTCGATATGGTAATGCCTATTGCGACAAAAATTTGATAAATAATTATATTTAAACAAGAGTAAAGGCTTTGCTTAGGCATTTTATGTAATTCCTTTTAGTTTTGGATTTATTACGATAAAACACTTTTGGCGCATACTACGTTTTTATTCCGCGCAAGAAGTCATCTTCCGTCGCTCGTTGCGGGAGCTTCAAGCATATTTCTATTTCACACATCAGTCGCTACCGCTCTGTTGAGACGAGAGGACTACGCTCAAGTGTTTTAGCTGCGCCGAGTTATAATCATTTCAATCGTAATTGTTGTTGTTGTTCGAACTAAATAGTGAAATGGGAAACAAAAAAAAACATTGAAAGAGAACTAAAAAAGTTACAAATTGACAGGATGGCTAATTGTCGAAGGTAAGTTTGTGAGTTACTTGTTTGTTATATACTGAAAAAATAAAAATACATTTTATACTTTCGAGAAAGTTTATGCAGGTGATTTTAGATTTTATTTTGAGAGACACAAGATCTAAATTCGTTTACCTACGCACTTTCGTGGGCCGAGTAGGTAACTAGACATAATAATATGTGGGGACATTTCACACACGGCTGTCTGACCCCAAACTAGGAAGACCCTGTACTATGGGTGTCAGACAGCTGATATACATAGACAAATATATTTTTAAATACATACATATATAGATAAACAACACCCAGACACGACGATATCAAAAATTCGTGGTAGGTACTTTATTAGATTATTAGGATAATAGGTAATAAATTACATTCATAATAGGTAGCTATTTACTTTTGCTATTTTGTTATGTTATTCTTCACGATACAATTTTATGATCATTTTCCCATAATGTAGGTAGTTATGAGATCTTCTAAAAATCTAGATACACGGATGGACAACAATAATGATCTTGCGAGTATCCTATATAAAAAAAAAATTATCTACCTATACCACTTCTTATTTAATATTTCTATGGTCACTCGTAGTCGTAGGTAACGCGGGCAGAATAGTATATGCAAAATAAACACAAGCTTTTAGTTGGTATCCGTGTTTGTTCGATGAAATATATTTATATCGATTACGAACCTATTTAAGTATGCCCATTAGGTATTTAAACCCTATTTTTGTAGATCAATTTATTGTGGACGTGATTGTATAACAAGGAATTTGTTTTGAAATAATATTTTATTTTCAGAATGTGGCCACCTCGCTCGCCAGATTTAAACCCATTGGACTTTTTTACTGGGGCTGTTTAAAGGAGGTAGTTTATAAAGAAGAAATCACTTCAGTTGAACAGCTGCGACAACGCATACGTTCGGCTGCTGACGAAATATCGTCGGCAGGATTTGCGCGACGATTGAGACGGTCCTTCATAAGAAGGTGTAGAGCGTGTATAGCAGCTGAAGGATCCCACTTCGAACATCTTGTATATTTTCTTTTTCAATAAATTTGTTTAATTACTAATGTCTTTTATGGTGTCAACAAACCCATAGTGATCAAATTTTAAGGAAATTCTCATTCCCTTTGAGTCTAAAATTAGTTACAGCAGTGTTAAAGTAATTTAATTTTGAAATCAAATTTGTATAAAAATTCTCCTTTAAGATTCGAACAGCAATAACTTTGTACTTTATCAAGATACTGGTTATTATTATACCATTTTAGAATTTGCATTAAATAGGCAATTATCTATACTTATAATAAATCTGTAGAGAGGTCAATTCTGTACATGAAATATATTTTTCAACAGTATTATAGATTGAAATATTATATTTCCCTACTAAATTACGAAAGTTAATCTGTGTGTTACAACTAAATCACTGTACCGTGAGGAAGGACATAGGCTACTTTTTTTACGAAAAACGACGGAAACGTGGACGAAGTCGCGGGCAACAGCTATCTATGCTAATATATAAGGCTGAAGAGTTTGTTTGTTTGTTTGAACGCGATAATCTCAGGAACTACTGGTTCGAATTGAAAAAAATATTTTTAATTAAATACTCAATTTATAGAGAAAGGCTATAGGCTATATATATCATTACGCTAAGGCCAATAGGAGCGGAGCACCAATGAAGAATGCTTCAAAATCGGGCTTAAATTTAACGTTAGCCCAAAGTAACTATTCCACGCGGACGAAGTCGCGGGCAAAAGCTAGTCTAAAATAATGAGCCACCGCAGTGTAGTACATTTTTTTTCGGTATAGTCTGGCGGGAATAATTCCGAGTCATTCCCGTCGTATACTTCGGAAGTATTCCGAAATATTCCGAAACTTTGGGAATATTTCAACTGCCAAAAGAAACCAGGAAAATCGACCTTTGAAGTCGGTTAATATACCAAAACCTGCTCCTACCTAAGTATAACAAATACTTTTCTGAAAACCGCATCAAAACGTGTTTGCTTGCAAGGTTTGCCTTTAATTGTTTTTATTGGCTGGGCTATTAAACGCGTTAAGTAGGTAGGTAATGATTAATACCTACCTATGCGACTCGCGAATACTCGCGATGCGTACAGAGCTACATACAAACTAACCAAAAACATAGGTAACCCTTTTTCAAAAAACAAATAAAGTATGCTAGGCCTGGTTTTTTATTCAACTACTGACATTTATAAAAATAGCATTCAATTTCGAAATAAGTAGAGTACCTACCTAGAAACAAAAGAATAAAAATCCTGTTAATCGCAGGCTAACATATCTACCTATAAAAATATCAACATAAACTTAATCAATCCCATTTATAATAAAACTAGTACTCACGCGGGGCTTCGCTCCCGTGGATTCTATCACGGTAAAAACATAACTCTCCTTTTTTGCAGTCGCGTAAAAAGTAGCCTATAACCTTCCTCAAGCTTCAAGCTATTTCCATACCAAATTTCATCCAAATCCACCCAGTACTTTCGAAGATTAGCGCGTTCAAGCAAACAAACAAACAAACTTTTCCGCTTTATAATATTAGTATAGATAAACATTTATATTTTACTCTTGTATCGTACGTAGTCTCGCACTGAACAATAATTAACCCACCCACCACACAACAAACAAACACGTTAATTTCGATTGAATTATTCGGGCGAAATATTCGGAAACATTCGATTGCGGGGTACGAATCTTTCTCGCGGGGGGAAAATTTCTCCGGGGAGCATCTCCCCTCTTACCGCACCCCGCACCGCGGCCGGCGCACAGAGGGCTTTATTTAAATTCATTTTGAATAATTCTGATTTAAAGAAACTTTCCCAGAAGTATTCCGGAATTATTCCGAATTTTTCAGAAGTTTTGCAACTATAGATACAGGGGCCCAAAATTGCGTAATTCCGTAGAAAAAAATGTTAAAATTTAAGAATAACTATTTTTTGCAATATTGATTTAGAATGTAATAAAAAATCTTGATACTGATCTGATAATACAAATATTCAGGACTGATATAAAAAAAAACAAAATGAAAAAAATATCACCAATTTTAGAAATGGTACCTAATTTTGTAAGAGTAAGTACGATTTTTATTTAAAATATTAAAAATATCAATAATTTGGTCATCCATGGGCATATGACGATATAAGTGGGGTAAATGATAGATATTATCTGGCCAATCGACAGTTTCAGAGTTATCCATTATTTACGCCACACCAAAATCACGCGCCAAAATAATATTATATTATACATAATATAATATTACCTTTCGGTATTGATTTTATATTGATTCGTGTTCAGTATCAGTGGTATAGTCACCTCCTACTAACTTACTATTTACGTATTATTCGCGTACACATAATAACATTTCGTAATATTGTATAACGCAGTCATACTTTGAATACAGTTGTTTCGTCTGAATATTATACGTATACTTACTACAGAAGATACGCGTCGAGCGAGCGCGTAGGTACACGCGCGATCGTATTCGATGTGAGGAGCGGGTAGGACAGTGCGGGTGAATTCTAAAATTTTGCTGGCTTTAGGCGCGCTCTTCACTACTGTTTTCTTAAGCTTGAACTGAGCGGAGGCCCCGTGTCGCCCTCAGGAATAGCGAGCTAGGAGGTTAAGGGATAGGATAGCCCCGCAGTCCATCCCTAGGACCACTAATAGATATTACGTCACTCTAACTTTGTTTGATAAAGTCTGTCGAGTGTTTGAGTTAAAGTAAATAAACCCTATCTGTCATCCAACGTTGGTTTTATTCCACCGCCACCATTATAACTTCATAATAACAGTTACGTAGTTTGTTCGTAGCATAAGTACAGTACCTACCTACTTATACATAAGTATGATTCTTTTGTTGCCCTTCTTTTGTTTTGCTAGTTCTTTTGAGCCATTGAGCCCTCATTAGTGATTCTTTATGATAGTTCAGTTCCAGCGAAGACGTTACTAGTGTGGGCGATATGGATTGACGTCATAATGACACACATTGTCTTCTATTTATGGGTATCCATCGGTGTATTATGTTCCAAAGGGTTGGAATATGCTATGAAGATTTTATATGGAGATTGTGGAAGGGTGAGGGTAGTGTTTAAAGAAAAAGTAATATGTAAAAGGTCATATTTAATACTTCAAATAAAGTGCGACTTAGGTCGGACAGGTCGGTAGGACGGGGGCTTTCATACTATTGTGCCAGTACAAAGGAGATGTTAACATTATTAAGTCTGAGTTTACTGGCATTGTAATATGTTAACTATATTGTTATATTTTTCTAATATATATATACTAAGTACTCACGCGGGGCTTCGCTCCCGTGGATTCTATCACGGTAAAAACATAACTCTCCTTTTTTGCAGTCGCGTAAAAAGTAGCCTATAACCTTCCTCAAGCTTTAAGCTACGTCCATACCAAATTTCATCCAAATCCACCCAGTACTTTCGAAGATTAGCGCGTTCAAGCAAACAAACAAACAAACTTTTCCGCTTTATAATATTAGTATAGATATTAGAAAACTAGCATCACAATTTAAATGTGATTTAGGTATACAAATTAAGCTTTGCAAAGGTTGTCTGTAAGAGATCGCCCTGTGCGATAAGACCACCCATTGTACCTACACTAGTTTTACTTTTTGTATCCATAGAAATATTGTAAGGTGTACAATAAAGTATGTAATAAATAAATAAATTGAGCTAGCAACAAAATCTAGACCAATCGTATTTATGACATTGGAAGAACTTGAATTTAAACCATTGTGCGGGGAGCGATTAACATTAAAATACATACAAAATATATTTTAGGTAGTACAGGAATATAATAATTCAGTCTAAACGTTCCCGCTGCTGAAACATTAGGTCTCCTCTCTATGAGGCTGTATTCCACCAAGTAGTTCCAGTGTGGGTTGGTGGAAGTTACATCTTCGAATTATTGTTCCCTAGGACATGCTGGTCTCTTAATAATGTTTTCCTAATATAAATCTCAATTTGCCATACCAAACAAACTGGGCATACAGAGCGTGCATACTTACACGTAGGTACAACAGTGGAATATACCTAAAACAATTGGTAACTAGAGCCAGCACAGTAAAATCGACAAGCAATTATGACTAACACTTACAACAAACTCCAAGAAAACCGAACTCTGTGAAAAAGACAGCTAGCTAGGCACCAAAATAACAAATATTAATTGTAAATTATATATTTCTAGAAAGAACCATGAAAAATAAATACGTATTAAATAGGAAATTAACTACATGCCGCATATTGTTTCATAAACATAATTATGTACGTAGTATAGGTAATGACTATACCTCTAAGAGAGTCGACTTATAATTATGTTCTGGCTTCCCCATCGTAAGATCTTGAACAAGAAAATTACTCAGGTAAACTATATGTTTTTGTATACTATACTCATAAATAATTCATTTATTTCACTATCGTGCTGTTATTATATCAGACGAGTTCGGAATTGAATACTATATGGCGTAAGAGACACAAGCCCTAATGTCGTTACGCCCATTTAGGTCTGAGGTATCGATATGTCATGTGCCGCGAAGCCTCACATAAGAAGGATAATCTTGTCATTTTGTTCGTGATACCTGTTCGGACTGGTATTATTATATTTACTTACGTTTCAAGCCAGTCTAGATACTCGATGATTTGACGGCAAAGGTAAGTACGTTCGTCGTTCATAAAGGGATTTTTTTCAGCTTTGTGACTCAATATGAAATATATCCCTGTTTTCTGTAGCAGAAAAAATACCAGCTTGCTAGCATTACTTTCGGTAGAACGCAGAGCTAAAAGGCTCATAGGCGACGAGGTGCTCGTAGACAAGCTTCACAGCCTGGCTCATCGGCGAAACGTTGTTTGCATGTTGGTCTTCTAAAGATTGTGCTTCGGATTATTTATTTATTTACTAGCTGTCCCGGCGAACTTCGTGCTGCCATATATTTTTACCATATTTCTCACCTTTTAAATCTTCTCTGTGTAAGAGGGAACATAAAACAAAAAGGATTAATGAAATCGGTGAAGCGGTTCTCGAGTTTATAGTGAGGCTAACGAATAGCTATTGATTCTTATATATAAGGGAAGATTGTATATAATGTACAATGTAGTTCGTATAATGTACAACGATGTCCCACACAACTGAACAGACAGTTTGACTGTGGGATCAAATTATAATATATTTTTAACTTATGTATATAATTAATACACTTAAAAACACAATTATAACATTAAGGTAGGGTGCCAAGTAAGTAGTTTTTTTTTTAAATTTAGATTTGATTTTTTAGTATTATTTTCTCATGTCCTCGGGTACACCGTTAAGTGTACATGGGGTGCGTTTTTAGTGTTCTGTCTCCATAAACGTTGGTTATTCTAGGCACAACATATTTACCCGATGTCGTTGCTCTAGTATTATATGTATTACTAGCTGTTCCCGCGACTTCGTCCGCGCTAACGCCGAAAGTCACTATTCCAGTGACTTTCGGCGGCATCTTTAAGTTTTTAGGCTAATTATTTTGAAAATAAAACTCATACATAATTTGAATGTCGTATTTATTAATATCTAATCAAAAGTCTAAAAAATAAGTTTCAAGCTTCTAGCTTTAAAAATGACGTAATTTCCATACAAACTCATCCCCTATTTCAACCCCTTACAGCCCTTTTTTCACATTAAAAAGCAGCCTATGTCCTTTCTCAGGCTCTAGAGTCTAGAGCCTGAGAAAGGACATAGGCTGCTTTTCAGACAGGAACAGACATAGTCTAGAGTCTAGACTATGTCTGTACCATAATTTCATTAAAATCGGTTCAGTAGTTTATTCGTGAATGCGTAACACACAGACAGACAGAGTTACTTTCGCATTTATAATATTAGTAAGGATTTACATTGTGTCTCCCTCCATCTCCCTTTCACTACTGGTCTACCAGACGTCCTGCAGGGTACCATCGTCACTTAGTCGATATACCTTTGTGTCGTACTAAGCATTTCTCCTCTACATTTATTGTTTGTATAGCCAAGGTGTGGAAATATCTGCCAGCTTCTTGTTTCTTTTCTTCTACCACATATTATGACCAGACAGCCTTTTAAGCAAGCGAGAAAAGACACAATTTATTTATTTATTTATTTACGCTTTATGAACATAGATACAAAGGCGGACTTAATGCCGTAGGCATTCTCTACCTGTCAACCATGAGTGGTGAAGAGATAGTGTGGGAGGTGCAATATGAACATGAGAAGTAAAATGAGAAAAAAATATATAATAATAGTAATAACACAAGAACTATATCATTAAAAATAGAAATCTACATAAATAGTATATATAAATAAATACACAATCTGGGTTTGATCGTTCCATCGTAGATAATCTATCATTTATCATCAGGTGTGACCGAGGACAAGAGCGGGCTCATCCGTGCTTAAAAACAAGATATGTAAAGCCTGCAATACATGTTGGCCGAGCGTTGTCGAGTGAAGGCCAATACCAAAATGTAGACGGTATATTTGCCTTGTCTTGGTATCGCTCGTTGTCACTTACCTAGTTGGCCGAGTGGAGGCCAGCGCCAACGTGTATAGAGCTCATTTGGTGCAACTTGTCTTCGCTCGCTGTTGCTCGTGATCACTTGCCTCACTTCGGATCGGTGTCGGTTTTTGGTCACAAATCAAAGGCGCTCGCCTGCGCTCGGCCAACGTGTTGGCAGCTCTACAGACCCTCTTCTACATTGGCCGTCTGCATTGGCGTTCCACGAACTTGTCGAACGTGTGGATATTATTTCTTGCCTTGTACCTATTTGCCAATACTTGTGTTGGTCTACGCTCGGCCAACATGTATTGCAGGCTTTAGAGTAAAGCCTGCAATACATGATGGCCGAGCGGTGTCGAGTGAAGGCCAATACCAACATGTAGACAGTATATTTGCCTTGTCTTGCTATCGCTCGGTGTCACTTGCCTAGTTGGCCGAGTGGAGGCCAGCGCCAACATGTATAGAGCTCATTTGGTGCAACTTGTCTTCGCTCGCCGTTGCTCGTGATCACTTGCCTCACTTCGGATCGGTGTCGGTTTTTGGTCACAAATCAAAGGCGCTCGCCTGCGCTCGGCCAACGTGTGGGCAGCTCTACAGACCCTCTTCTACATTGGTCATCTGCATTGGCGTTCGACGAACTTGTCGAACGTGTGGACAGTATTTCTTGCCTTGTACCTATTTGCCTACGCTCGCGTTGGCCTACGCTCGGCCAACATGTATTGCAGGCTTTAGAGTGAACCCCACTACTTTTCCACACCACAAATTGAGTCGTGCGTGCACTCCGAAGTGTATTCGCCACGCGGTCGGAAATCGTCGGGCCGTCATATATGCGAGACATTACGAATGCCATGATTCTAGTAAAGTGAATGCAAGAACATGCTCGAGTTAAAACTATGTAAAAATACATATTCGTTAGAAAGCAGTAGCAGTTTGTTAATATGTGTGAACTATAAAAATATTAGTGTTTAATTACCTACCCTGTACAAAGTGAAAACAAGCTTACTATCGTAAACAACCCAATTTGTTTTGCAGTAAATCCGTTTTCGTATAATTTATTTTAGGATGGCTCTCACTTTTAAAATGTTTTATAATTTTTTCCTGTTCCGTGTCACGGGGAGGGTTCGATATTTTCTCCTCATTGACTGCTCACGGAGGCATGTGACATAAAATAGAAGTTACGCCTTTTTCCTCTTGATGATAATATTTGATGTCCTACTTCGTAAATTTGTTTTAAGTAATTTACTTTTAAACCTTTGATGCAAATTCTTGGTGATTGCAAGCCAAATCCAATTTCATTCGAATTTAAATCGGGGTTCGGTTTAAATGGTTTGGCAGAGCTTTCACAGCGAGAATTTTCCTTCCCATCTAATAAAGGGAAACATGGTTATGTGGCCAATGGGTGTTCACCATGGGGTGCATGTAAGCACCGATGGAATTATTTCAAAAACAGTTTCAGCCAATGGAGGAGCTAAATTAAAGTCTTATTATAAGTGTTCTATGAACTCCCAGCTATCAAAACATACGTCATTATATTAGAAAACGTAATACACGTATAGAGACGCTAAGAGAAAGTTCTGTTGAGTAGCACCTGTATGATAAACTGCTAAAGATAAACTACAGGTGCCATTTTCCTTGTAAGTCGTGTGGGGCGCACTATTGCAGCACATCAGTAGAACGTTAAATTGGGCTAATAAGAGTTAGGGGCATAAGATGCTGAGTTATTTTAATATGTTATTTGATGTTCATTAACATCGAATTTTTATTAGGTAGATCGGTCGACGTATAGATAAGTTGTTACTTATCATGTTACTTGCATGTTACTCCTCTTTTTTTTTCTCTGGGTGGGAAAATAATCGAATAGCTTCTCCCGCTCTGGGTGGAGTGGAAGGGAGTGTCAGAATTCTACTGACTTAAAACCCACCCTGTTCCTTCAGGTGCCCTTCAATTCCGAGGCCGCGGTATCTCATTAGCACATTCCCGCAACCCCGGCAGGCAATGGCCCTATAGGACCCCGTCACTATTGCTGACAGCTCTTTGTTCGTAGGTAATGCTTGGTCTTGTATATTTTTGAGACAGTTTTTTTGAGTATTGATAAATTTTGGTATTATATAATCAATTTAAATATCCGATAATGACTTAGATATGAATTCGAGTAATATAACGGATTCGAGGGAAAACGAATGATTTTATTGGGTCTTTTGACGTAGTAAGCTAGATTTCATGGATATTTAATTGCAAATGAACTGAGAACAGTGGCATATCCAATTCCTCGTAATATACCATGCTCGCCAATTTAATCATCTCTTTACGTACATACAAACACATGAAAGGCCCGACATATTTATATCGCAATACACGTCAGGCTTGCCCGAATTCCCGATAACCTACTGTTAGCGCTATAGTTAATCTTCTTAATGAATTTTCATAGACAATTCCAGTTCATGCACAATCCATTCGTGACTGGCGTTCAGTGTCACTGAACAATGGGGACGCGTATTTCAACGATGTGAAGTAGAAACCCTATTCTGGATACAAGGATTAAATGTTCATGAGATTTACTTCAAAGTTGTTAACAAAAAAATCATGTTTATTTGAGTGATATTGGGAATATTCGGATATGGCACGAAATAACTCGGTGGGTATCTATACTAATATTATAAAGCGGAAAAGTTTGTTAGTTTGTTTGTTTGTTTGTTTGTTTGTTTGCTTGAACGCGCTAATCTTCGAAAGTACTGGGTGGATTTAGATGCAATTTGGTATGGAAGTAGCTTGAAGCTTGAGGAAGGTTATAGGCTACTTTTTACCCGACTGCAAAAAAGGAGAGTTATGTTTTTACCGTGATAGAATCCACGGGAGCGAAGCCCCGCGTGAGTACTAGTGTATGTATAAGTTTGAAGCAATACCAATTTTTTTGGGTTGTGTAAGTGTCGAGGCCAAGATGGATCGAGGTTGTTGCGTTATATGTACCTACCTACATAGCTTATGTTGCTATATAATGTATTTTTGTTTTTAGGGATCCATCCGATTAAGTAGTAACCAGCCTTAGTGTGCTGAACTACGAGTAGCCGCATCAAAAAAAAAAAAAAAATGTTCCGTAGCCGAATGACAAAAAACGGAACCCTTATAGATTTGCCATGTCGGTCTATCTATCCGTCCGTATGTCACAGCCACTTTATTCCGAAACTATTACATCACACAAGTTGAATTTTCATAGGTATTCTATAGATTACTTTACGATTGTTCGACCATCTCATCTCCATATGTTAGGATAGATATATATACATAGATCCATAGACCGACCACGGCAAGCATTGCTGTTATTATTAAGCCACCAGCTTCCAGAGGTTATCTATACTAATATTATAAAGCGGAAAAGTTTGTTTGTTTGTTTGCTTGAACGCGCTAATCTTCGAAAGTACTGGGTGGATTTGGATGCAATTTGGTATGGAAGTAGCTTGAAGCTTGAGGAAGGTTATAGGCTACTTTTTACGCGACTGCAAAAAAGGAGAGTTATGTTTTTACCGTGATAGAATCCACGGGAGCTAAGCCCCGCGTGAGTACTAGTATTTATATATAACTTTTTTTTTTAAAGATAACTAGCAATGTGGGTAGAATTCACATTACTATCGATCTTGTTAACCCCTCCAACTAAGCTAAATATGCTTGTATCTGGAGTGGGTAACCCGACCCCTCTCGAGCACAAGTCCGACACCTTATCCATTAGGCTATTGACGCTATATACAGTATGTTAACTAACAGAGGGCGTTCCTGTTAACCCACAATAGTATAGCATCCATGCATGCTAAAAAAATGCGAGCTCCTTCAAGAATTTCTACTATGGACGATCTCGCGGATTTCAATAAAAAAAAATATCTACTAGAGGCACCTGCCAGCTTCGTTCCGATGGGCAATATTTTCGTAATACGCAGTATCTAAGCAATAACAAAGTATAAGTAGATAGATTCTTACCTTAAGCACACTACCAGTTTCTCCGATGGGGTAATAGCTTTCCGGTAATTAGTATCAGTTTTGGTAAGTTTGTCAGATATCATACATAATATTTCTTGAAATTGTACTCTTGTGAGTCTATAAAAATCTGGAAAATCTTCATCATTCAACTCCCGAAACAAAGTATAAATTTCTCCAGTTTGTTGCCTGAATTGAATATGTCTACGCAACCAAAATTTACGCTTTTTCTTATTGTTCTTAATTCGAAGAGAATTTAACAGTAATATCTTTTTTTTTTAATATTTGTTGTGAAATCATCATCAGAACTTTCGACGATATATGACATATTCATCGTTCACAAACGTAAACAGTACACTGCTATTCGAAAGACGAGCGTCGACTAGTCTACTCGAAACGGGGAGGACGGGCGAACGAACCGGGCGAGCGGGCTGGCGGGCGAGCTAAGCTAGCGAAGCGCGGGCGCGCCAACGAGGTGAACGAGTAGTTTCGCTGGATTCGTCGTATATTTCGTTAGCTTAGCTCGTCAGGTTAGTCGGTAGCTCACGGTGTGAACCGAAGTATGTAAAGAGGTGAAACGATGTTCGCCCGCCTAGCCCGCCCGCCCGCTAGCTGGCGGTGTGGCCTGTGCTTTATCATTCGAAAACATAATGTTTTTATTTTTTTGAATATAAAAATATTCACTAAAATGTTAAATTGACACGTAAAAGAAACACTCTGTACACGCGTACTTGAAGGACGGTAACGTCGCAATTTATTTATGAATGACGGGCCGCGTGTGCGGCGATCTAATTGATGTGCTTATAATATTGCGGGTTAACGGGAAAGCCCTCTTTTAGTTTAACATACTGTATATATAATATATGCATGCTATATAGAGAACTGGTCTATTTAGGTTTTTTTGGGATGAGATATACGCAGCCGTTGACGCCTTCTGCCTGAAAGGATACTGATGATTACCTCTAATATTTTCACCCAGTGTTGCCCAAACGAGAGTCTCGCAAGAGTCTTGCAATTAGCGATTCTGTTACATTGTTCTGAGATCTCAACTACCGTTTAATAAATAGCAATAGGATAATCGCTAATTGCAAGGCTCTTGCGAAACTCTCGTTTGGGCAACACTATTTACACCGTATCTATATTTTAAAGGAGGTCAATTTTGTGAACTTCAAAGAAAACAACAAGAATTGCGTAGCCCAGAACTGATTAAAATATATTTTATTGTTTTGGCAAAGGAACCAAAACATTATTTCAGTTGGCTATCTTGGTAAGATTCAATGTTAATGTAATGTAGTCCAAGTTGCGGGGATTAAATAAACGTTCGTTCTTTACATATTTTAAAGGTATAATAATATTCTTACTTCTTAGTGAAAGTGAATGTTCTCTATTTGACTGTATTTTTTATTTTCATTACCTCTCAAAACCGTAATTTATGGACCGACATCGGAAAATAATGTTCTATTTGAAAGGAAGTACTAGGTTGGTCTACTTTTCACAAAAATCTGGTTTCGTATATAGAGATGCGAGGTAAGTCTTTCGATATTTAAGCATACATCTTGCAATCATGGTATATATTTTTTCATCAACAGGTCAAGCATTTGTATTCAGAAGATTTTCTCTAAAAACATTCTACCTACCTTTATACGGAATAAAGAAATTCGCAAGTAATACTTTGATATAGTGCCTTTAAGGATTTGCTTAAAGGGTCCGCATTGAAAAAATCCGCAAGAATTTTCTCGCCGGTACCCTAATCTTTTATAAGACACGGAAACGATTTATCGTAGAGAATTCCCTTTCAACATTCCACTACCAACGACGTCTAGCACAAATACAACATACAATTTACCTACTTTCATTTGTAATCTCCATTGCTGTATTTCAATGACATTTTCTACGAACGATTGCTGTAAAAAAACATTGGATTTGATGCAATATAAAATAACATATTTCTTATTTTTCAGGAGCTCAGAATACTACGCCGTGTCGATGTTTACGTTTCTAGATACAACTTGACATTTGTCGTAGAATGTGAAGCTTTGCGAAATTAAACCTTATGACAAGAACGTAAAACTGTTTTAGAATTAAAGGTGATATGAGAGGCAAGATATGTCGACATTTAAGTGTAAATCTTTTGTTGGTGGGTACGGTGATGTTTTACTGAGTTACATATCTTATCACCTCCGGTAGTGAGCTCCTAGATAGAGTGCATACATATATGTATCTCGTCTCGTCAGCTGTAAGTAGATTGAATTAGTTTAGTACAAGACGAGGTTGTCTTGATCTGCCGAAGTGCCGAGGGCTCTTCGGCAGATCAAGACTTAAGGCTCGCCTTTTCTCAACTGTGTCGATCTTGACATAAACAAACCAGTACTTGGATAAACATACTACTAAAATACAAATGTCCAATTTAAGTCACGGTCTACCCGAAATTCGTGCTCAATTTCGTCCAAAGACGCATAAATTATTAATTTTGACTTTAACTTTAGTTTGACTTTCACTTTACTGCTCGTCTCTCCTCTGTCTTACACTCTTGACAGAATGGTCGTGGCTATATTCATATTGTACTCGGTGGGTTCTGATAGCTGCTGTGCCAATGGATGCAGCTTCTGTAACGAGGACGCCACTTTAGAAGTTTTGTGGCAATTCGGGGGCACTGGTATTTAGTGCCCGTAACGACTGTCAAAGGTCTACTTACATAGAGCAACGTGACGGCTCATCGCATTCTTCGGATCTTGATATATAGTGGACCCATTCACGGAATAACATTTGCTTATTAAGTACCTCTGTAGCCTAAAGTCCCTTAAAATACGTTGGTACGTACAATATAGGTATATTTTCTGTGCCTATCAATTCTATCCCATGTTTGTGGACGGAAAACATACGTCGACAGGGAACTGTGAGCTGACCGTTATGTTTGTGACAAGGGAGTGTATGCGAAACTGATAAATGAGTGATGTATAGAGTACGTTGTGTCTGTTGTTTTGTCTACGTGTATCTTCTATTGTATGGATTGTATTTATTTTACAGCAACTATAACAGCAACATCTGAGTTTTAAAAATATCTATATTTTTTGCTGAATTGGATTTGAATAGATTAGAAATGTTCACCTTAGTTTGTACAAATGACTTTAACTTGCGATTTATAGAAGGGGTCTCATCCCTTCATCTGTACTTCGTGACTGGACTCTTTGGTAACACTTACTTACGATGAATCACTTTTCAAAACTCTATTAAATTGGCTTTCACAATAAATTAGAGCCATTACATCGTAATTAAGTGCGATTGTTTACCTTCCAAATATCATTCAGTTGTACGTCAGTTTCTGCGTTTGATTCCTGCACCGAAACAAAGTTTTCTATGCTAGTTATACCATGTTTGCTCAAGCAAATTTAAATGTCTGGAAATGCACCCACGATACAGGAGAAGTATCTAGTGCGGTGTAACATTTTATTATGAAAATAGTAGCGTGAGGGAGAGGCAACTTTCTTTCTCACGCCCCAGCCGCCGTGGAAGACGCTCCTGGCGTCGGGGATCGCGAGCCGATCTCCGGCCACCGCAGGCGTGGTCTTGCGGACGTCGAGCAGGGGTAGCTCACCGTCCGGTAAGGACCAGGCCCAGGTCGGCGACGCGTCGTGTTCCACGCGCGTCTCAAAGAGCTGTTAGCACCAGTGACGGGGCCCCATAAGGCCCATGCCTGCTCGGATTGCGGTAATGTTCTAATGAGATACCGCGGCCCCGTAACGTAAGGCCAGCTGAAAAAACATGGTGGGTTTTTAGTCAGTAGAAGTCTGACACTCCCTTCCGCTTTACCCAGAGCGGGAGAAGTCATTCGATGATTTTTTCACCCAGGAAAAAAATAAGGGTAGTTTTGGCTTGGTATTTATTTGGTATGGATTTTCGCAAAGTAACGCCTGATTCCATTCTGTATCTTAGGGAAAAGACTAGGTACGATGATAATCTATTAAACTTTTAAAATATCATAATATAAAGTAGTTGTCCTGGTTGCCACTGTAGAAATAACTTGACCTAATGAAGCATCCTCCACCTACCTAAACGGAGTGCCGAAGTGAAGCCCCTTCAACGTCGATGTCATATTCAAAGACAAAAACAACAATAAAATCCCAACAACGTGATCAATGAACTGGAAACTAAAAATAAAAATCAATTAAATTCCGAATTGAAACAGTGACTACATTTTAGGTAGTACGAGTAAACCATTTCCGCGGTCAACTGTTCATGGCTTTTGGTTTGTTTAGAATTGAAATATTGGTTTTATGTTATTGACTGTACCTGCATACGTAGCTGGCTACTCGTGGTCTGACAGAGTGTGGTGAGCGATGGTGTAGAATAACCAAAAGATCCGTTTTCCATTGATCCTCCGTGTAAACCACTGGCTAAGTGGGCACCGGCCATTATCTTAGACTCTGGAAAGGTGGCATTTTATCAGCAGAAGCTAGGCGAAGAAAACCCCATAAAAATGTTTGTTACTTAAATAAAAATAAAACCTCATAGAGAGGAGGTCTGGGTCCCAGCAGTTGGCTGAGTTATTGTAATTATACACACGGCATATTTGAGCTGAGTATGAATCAAACCCACGACATGAAGCACAGGAGCCAATTGTTCAACCACTGCGCCAGTCCTGTTGTTTCTGCAAAAATGTATCGGTTTGACAATCGCTATTATAATATCACGTATTCAGAGTTTTATATTTAAGTTAATGGACTTTTAACCTAGCTAGGAGAACAGTATCTTTCCTGAAACGCAAGGGCGACAACTGAAGGAGCGGGGTGAGTTTTTATTCAATAGAAGTCTGATACTCCCTTCCTGCACTCCACCCACAGCGGTAGAAGTCATTTGATGCTTTTTCCACACAGAAAAAAAGGAGAACAGTATCTCAGCCGTTTTGTATTGCATTATAGAACCTAAAATTATAGAAGATCTACAATTATAAACTTTGCAATCCCACTGTGAAATAAGTAGGTATAATTACTATGTATAAGTGATATAATGGCGCTATCTAGACGTACGTTAGTTACAAACGAAATTTTAAAATACAAAACAATTGAATCTTAAAAATACTGGCAATGCAACATGGCTACTCTGCATTTCTTTACTCCACTATCTAGGATATAAGACTACGTACTTAAAACTGTCTGCATCGAAACTTTCTTAGCATATACAGCTAGAGCATTTTCTTCTTAATTAGCGGGCGAGTCCATTGTTTTAACGTTCGAGCCGCTTTCCATTCGCGTTCGCCTCTGTTCCCTGCCAAATGGTTTATTTTTTTTTTGTTTTTATTGCCGTTCAGCTAATTTCTCGTTCTCAAGTTTTATGATATAATATTTTAAGTTTTTGTTGGTCAATTAAAGTTATGTGGTATTACTGTTTGTACACTTATTTTAAGTTAATTGTTCGTGCAACGATAAAACAATGGTTATATTTGTTTTCAGTATTTATTATTACTCCATTACTGACAATATGTATGTACCTAATTATAATAAAATGTATTTTTCAAATGTTTTGTTACGTTGTTTTTTTTAGCTTGGCTTACCTGCGTTGTAAATTGTAAGGTTTCCAAGTGAACTGTTCCTTGTAGTTTGTACAATGGACTTTGGCTTGCGATTTATAGTAAAGGAACATCCCTTCATCTGTACTTCGTCACTGAACTTGTGGGTAACATTTGCTGACGTTGAATCGCTTTTCAAAATCCTAATAAACCAGCTTTCAAAATAAATTAGAGCCATTATATCGTAATCGAGTTGTGGTTATGTTTACATTCTAAATGTCATTCAATTGTAGGTCAGTTTCTAACAGTTGGTGGCGACATCTGGCGGTAGCCGATTTGCAGTTTTAGTTCTGATCGATATTAATTAATTTTAGCAAATTGCAACTAATGTTGTTTGAAACCGTTTATTGTTTCAATACCAACCACCTTGCATCTGGGATTTAGTTCCGTTACCTCTAGAGGGACAAAATCGCAAATGTAACAGTTTAGTTATTGAGTAAACTCCATTAATGGCATTTTAATAAAAAATGTAATTTTAATAAAAAAATATTTTTAAAATTCTTAACTAGTGAATAAAAGTTGTCTCTTTTTGAACCGAACAACAACGTAACACACCCTCTTAAGCACATTCTTCGAGTCCTCGTAACAATTACTCCAGAAAAACTTGGCCATACAAATAGTGCATTCCCAGTTCGTTTCTAGGTCACAGGCATAGTATGTCAACAATAGGGAATGGCTGGAGATTAAGAGCGGAGGCAACTGTAGCAAGAAATGCACAGAGTGGGTGGAGCACGGCAAGTACTCCGCATTAAACTTGTGTGATATCCGCACCCAGAAAGGTGCTTTTTATGTTTTCTTCGAAACGCTACGGGTAAATCTTTCGGAAGATTACACATGATCGTGGGAGGCTATATTGTTTTGTTATGGTGTATTTTCGTGTAGGAATTTTTACTTGGATAATTATATTGGTTTGTAAAATACACTGAGTACAGATATTATTGTTAAAAGAGCGGTAAGTTCTTGCCAAGATATGTATAAAATATTCGTCGTACAGATTCGATCTTAAAGCCTAAGTAACGCTCACCGAGGTCAGTACGTGGATGGGTGACTATTTTTACTTGTAGAGATACCTCCGTGCCTCACAGAGTATGTCAAGCCATGTCTCAGCTGTTATTAGTACAGCCAGTTTTTGGAGTTAGAAGCCAGCAAATTTGAATCCAGTCTTGATAAGGGGTTTTGTATTACCCAGTTATTAAGTTGTAAAGAACAAATCAATAGTCACTCTATGTAAAACACAGATATTCAGCTGCCACCCCAACATATTTGAGAAAATAGTAGATGAATTCATGACATGCTTTTACTAAGCAATACATTAGATACCTACCTACGTTTTTAACATACACTCATGAAAGTCTATACTTACTGTTTAATAGTAAAAGGCCTTCGTTCCATACTGGGCGTTTACGCCGCAATATAATGATGATGACGTATGAAAAGTGAGTTTGTATATTGTAAGTACTAAATTCTCGGGTCCCAGGTCGACTTTGTGCAATTATTTTCACTTCTGTATCACAAATTATATATGTGCGTGCACGTTGCTTTGTAGTACTCCTTAATTAGTTAATTTGGTAATTAATGAGTGGCTTAGGTAGTGAGGTAAGGCCTCAACATCCATCTCTTTGGAAAGGTAAACATTACTTATTCAAGGCATCAGCTTTGCTCACGCGAAAAGTATTCTTTCAGCAAAAATTGTAGCTTGTGTCACTCCAGTCCTTCAACCACCTTCACACCAAAAACACATCGTTTCGTTTTTCCATTATGATCTGAAAAAAGGACAAACAAACACACTTTCGTAGCTATAATTTTGATATGGATTATTTGTCATTGACTGCGTATCGTGATATTTAGACCGAAAATGTCAAGGTTTATTATATTGTAGCGTTTCTGTATTGTGAGGAACAAAGTGTTTTTTTTATGATTCTCCAAATAAAAGCAAGGATTCACTGATTGGATTTGTGTATAGTTAGGATACTTGCAATCTGTTTATTTCTGGTTTTAAAGATACTTGCGCCTAATGAAATTTGCATTTCACTTAAAATGAGAATAATATTTAAAAGAAAAGCAAATTATATTGCTTCCGAATCGATGTCCCCCTTTTTTTTTTAGCTTGGTAAAATTATCAAATAAGTCCTCCCACCCCGGGCAGGGTGGGAGGGACTGTCAGACTTTTACTGACTAAAATCCACGGTGTTCCTTGTCCCCTTGGAATATTATTTAGACCCTTATTATTATATTTATTACTATAAGTACGAAAATAACCCGGTCTGACTGTTACTTACAATTTCTCGTGTAAAACAAAAACCGATTTAGATGAAATTTGGATAGCTTTTTTTACTTAAAAAGATAATCCTAGAATAGTTACGGCATTAGTCAAGACTTGATTTTTTGTGATGTACCTACAATATGTATCTACCTACATACATACATTTGTACAAACGCGACGTCAATACCTTACCAGCACATCAATGGTGTTGAAAGAGATAATAAAAATTGGCAAGCCCATTTCGCAATTCATGGAATAAAAAATGTCAGAAGTTAAAATAGTGTTAATAAAATAATATAGTATTTATTGTTAATGATATACACGAAAAGTATGTGTGTAGAATATATGTGTATTATATGACGTAGTAGGTACGTATGTTAATCTGGAAATTGTATAGATGATGTTAATAATGTTATGATGACTGAGTTTAGTCCCACATGGTGACACTTGACTTAAGAAACTTAGTTTTTGTTGGATGGTTAATAGTGGCGAAGGGGGAATTTTCATAAAAGGGAAGCCGGACCAAAAAATACTTACCTTGCTCAAGTGTGATGCGTGAATTCCAGTAACTGTGGCCCTGTGGCTGACTTCGGAATCTTGTAACTTCGTAAATAATTATTTGTTTAATTGAAAATAATAGATTACTATTTATATATTCATATATAAAATAATAGACTCATATTTGCCATATTTCAAAAGGGAAGCCGGTAGGAATCGAGTTTTATGGAGCCTTCGCCACTGATGGTTAACAATTTTCACGAGGCCACTTATTGGAAGTGAAGAGTCCTCCAGCGCCATGAGGCGCTGGAGGACTCTTCACTTCGTGAAAGTTGCGGCTGCGGTTGTTATTTCCACTACCCCGTATTGACGCTAAGTAAACCATGAAGATATGACCAGTAAAAAAAGCACAGCGCGCTCATATATACAGGGTGGCAGAGACATTGACGCACAAACGCTTACCATGGATTCAGTACATGATTCTAGACCCCCCGCGTTGAAATTTTTCGTCGGCTTTTTCTAAATTTTTCAGGTTTTTTCTGCATTTTTTTTACTGAAAACTGTATAAAATCATTGTTTCTAACTAACCCAAAGAGATTTTAATTAAAAAATAATATTCACTTGTTTCACTTAAAACAGCAATGTAAATAGAACTCGAAAGGGCTTTCGAGTTTTATTTACATTGCTAATTTCATTACACTGTTTTGCTAGAGTTAATTTGCGAGGTCAACACAGCTGATCAGGTAGCCTTTTCGAGTTTTATTTACTTTGCTATTTTAAGTGAAACAAGTGAATTTTATTTTTTAATTAAAATCTCATTGGGTTAGTTAGAAACAATGATTTTATACAGTTTTCAGTATAAAAAACCTGAAATATTTAGAAAAAGCCGACGAAACATTTCAACGTTCCCTACGTTGAAATGTTTCGTCGCCAGAATCATGTACTGAATCCATGGTAAGCGTTTGTGCGTCGATGTCCCTGCCACCCTGTATAACTCTAATGCCATTCGAATCAATCTGCCTAACATCCTCAACCATGTTAGTGTCGACTGCAAGTCTAGCTGGAAGCAACTTAGTACTAGTATTTTATATGGAGCGACGTACCTGATGTCGACAACTCAGTGACAGAGTAACACGATACTCTATGGCAAGGTTGGTGTCTGATTTTTTGTTGCAGACTACCCGTTCCAACTGCCAAAGACGTGCAAGTGACAATTGGGACCACTTAAACCGCACAGGACTCAGGGTAGGGCAATGAGTATTAAACCCACTATAGACTGACCTCGAGAAGCGTGGCTTAACTTTAACCATTGACCCATGTCGCAGTTTCCATTTAGTCAAAAGCTCCTAATACAATTTCCGTGCAGTTAAAAGTAAAAGTTGCACCCATTTCAAACTCTTCCCATCAACATTTACACGGGAAGGAATATCAAACTTGTTTTCTTAATTCGAAACACAAACGACACAAAATAAATAAAGGAAACAAATAAAGTGGTTTGGCAACTCTGGTAAGCTTACAGTGGATGGAGTAATAAAATGTAAATAGCTACAGAAGTGTTAGAAGGAGTCGCGGTAAAAGTTTAGCTCACGCGAACTTAGCACTTGATGGCGTCCCTCGGAGTTAGGGGGTGGGCTAAGTCACAAAAGGCTGCGAAGAGCTCAGGAAGCGATATGGTGCAACAAGCTTATAAAAATATTTTTTAGGAATGTCTTTACTCATTCATGCAAACTGCTGATCTTTGTTTGTTCGAAACATTGCGAATGTCGCAGCAGTATTATAAAATTGATCATGAATTTATGGTCGATATTTACTCCAAAAGAAAGTCAAAAGAAAATAAATAGTACTTTCTTGGGCAATACAATGGGCGGCTAAAGGTTGGAAAGTATGATTAGGTTTCTATTTAATATTTAGTTATGTGTAATATTGCTTTAATGATATCAATATTGTTTGTGTTCTTATTGTTTTTTTTTTTATCAAAAGAATACCAATAATAAGACAACCAATATCTATAAGTAACTATTGAAGACATCTAAAGCGACTGCCTCGTTGGTCGAGTGTTGCAAGCACGAATACTGAGCACGAGGTCTTGGGATTTTCTGTAAGGAATTTCTCAGTAGTAGTCTGGAGTTTGGAAGTTGGCGGTGCGATAACCATATGCCTTGGAAAGCACGGTAAGCCTCTATTGGACATCTTTGACAGTCGTTACGGGTAGTCAGAAGCCAGTAAATCTGACACTGGTATAGCCAAGAGGTATCGTGTTACCCAGCTACTGGGTTGTGGAAGTCAGATAGGCAGTCACTCCATGTAAAACACGAATACTCAACTGCATTCGGTTAGACTGGAAGCCGACCGCAACATATGTAGTTGGGAAAAAGCAAAGCATTCCAATATTATACTTGTAAATTTATATCAAGACTAGTATTTGCGTGTTGCGCGAGGTGCAAGCACCTCGCGTGCTTGTGGAAAGAAAAATGGGGGGGGGGGGGTGATGGGAGAGGGGGGGTTGCACAATTATTTTGACTAAAGCATTGCCCCTCTAAATGAATCTGAAAAAAAAAAATGTTCAAAGTCTCTTAATTTCCGAGATCCGCCTAAAGGGGGTGAGAAGGGGACAAGGGGGGCGACTTTAAAAAATGCTTTTTACTTTACCGAGCCTCCTCTATACGAATCCGTAAAAAAAATACGGGTCTCGTAGTTTCCGAGATACGATAGGGAGGGGGGAGAAGGGGGGTGAAAAGGGGAGGTTTGGCACTTTTCCCGTAAGTTTGAGAGTTACTTGTTTACGAATCTGTCAAAATATACCCACCTCCCCATCCACCATCTGGGAGAACAATTATGTCAATGAGTGAGTCAGTGAGTCAGTGGTAATTTAGCTTTATATAGTATAAAAATTCATGAATATGCATGAAATAATTACTAGTGAAGAGATAGTAAACGCTTTTAATTATAGCTTGAACCAAGACATAAACGGTTTCCCCTTACTGGTGAAATCCGCCGCAAATGGTTTCTGAGAGAAATATAAGTATTGGAGTTATATTGAGTCAGAAATTATGACGATTGTGTTAATAAAATCTCATTACGGTTTCATATTGTGTTACATAAATGTATATAAATGATAGTGTAAAGTATTAGTGTTTAGCCTTCTCGGTAACATTGTGTTAGGAGAAACTCCGGGGCAGGGCTCTTTTTGGGGACCGTCTGCTCGGGGAGCTCACTTTTGACGTGTCTCCTTGAGGCTCATATGTTAGGTTTAGGAGAATAGGATCCCCCCTTTTACGCCTCCAACATGGAGACCATAGAGACTCTATCCGCTAAGGTAGAGTACCTAACCGATAAACTAACTAAAACCACCGAGGTTTTAGGGCTTATTATATATAAAAACCCCGTTCTACTCAAGGAGTTTGAGGTGGAGATTGACTCCATCAAAGCCAATCCCCGTCTCAAACAGCCCCCCGAGTTGCCATCCACCCCGCAGCCGGAGGTAGGTCCCAACCCCGCGCCCATCGCAGATAGGTCCCCCTCCCCCCAGACGTCGAAATGGACTCTGAGGAGGAGGAACAAGACAAAGTGAACGAGAACTCGGAAGGCGAGCGCTCGGAGTGCGCAGAGTCCATACACTCTGAGCGCCCCGAGCGAGCGGAGTCCGAGCACTCGGAACACTCCTCCTCCGATCAAACCTCTTCCTCCGACGAGTTTATCCTCGTCGAGGGAAAGAGGAAGAAGAGGTCGCAGGCCTCGTCCTCCCAGGCCCCTAAGGCCAAGAAACCCTCCCCTCCCGAGCCAGCACGCTTAGTGCAAAGCCAGCCCTCTACATCCTCGGCCACTAGGCCCAGTCCTACCCCCGTCGTCAGCACCTCAGTGCGCAAGAACATCCCTCTCCCACCCATCTTCATCCACGATAAGGGGGCTTGGACAAACGTGTCCAAAGCGTGTGGCGAACAACGCATCGCCTACACGAATGCCCGCGCCGTTCAGAACGGCATAAAAGTAGGGTTAGCAACAGCTAACGACCACCGCGCGCTCTCGAAGCTACTCAAAGTTCGAAATATGCCCCACCACACATACACGCTCCATGAAAGCAAACCCGTACGTGTGGTCCTCTGCCGGATCCCTAGTGAGATCCCCACCACCGAGATCGTCTGCGACTTAGAGTCCAAGAACATCCCGGTGATTGAGGTGCACCGTATGCACGGCAGAGGAGGCAAGGCGTCTAACAACGTCCTCGTCATCAGCCATCCCACCTCCGAAGGTCCCCACCCCATCTTTTCCCTAAAAACGGTATGCAATCTGTCGGGCATACTCATAGAGAAGCCACACAAAAGTGGCACGGTAGGCCAATGCCACCGTTGCCAGCTTTACGGGCATGCACAGAGGAATTGCTTCGGCAAACCTCGGTGCGTAAAGTGCCTGGGCGATCACGGCACCGCCGAGTGCAATCGCCCAAAAGATAGGTCTCAGTGCCCAGACCCGCCCAGCTGCGTGCTGTGCGGGCAATCTGGCTACCCTGCAAACTACCGAGGCTGTCCGAAAGCCCCGAAAACCTCCGCCCCTAAACTGGCAACGCGCGCTAGCGCACCCCAGGGACGAGAGTGTCCTACACTCTCGTCTGAGCTCCCCCAGACCCTCATTCCCTAGCGTCCAACTCCTTGGACGGCGGCGAATCACGCCCAAAACTTCCCGGCACTAAGGCCGAAAGTCCCAGGGCTGATGGATCAACCCATCACGCCCCCCGCTCCGGTCGTTGTGGCTTCTCAGCTTCCTCCTCCCCAGTCACCCCCTCGCTCGGATGAGCCGGAACTCGATCCGTTCCTCATCCTAGCGAACACATTCCAATTCTTCCAGACCCGCCATCCAAATGGCAACGGAGGTCGTGGCCTGCCGTAGTATTGAATCCCTGATTCAGGTATACCTTAAGTATCCTGACGTCAAAAGCCATTTTGCCAACCTTTTTAAACAACGATAATGTATAACACGGCTAGTAGGAGATTAAAGCCCCGATCCCTAAAGCTAGGTTATTTCAATGCCAATGGCATCAGCAATCAACGGGATGAGATCGCGACTTTCCTTCGCGATCATCGTCTTGACGTTCTTCTGGTCCAAGAGACCTTTCTCAAACCCCACCTTAGGGACCCCAAGATAGCCAATTACCGGCTAGTTAAGAACGATAGGACTAGAGGCCACAAAGGTGGCACTCTAATATACTATAGGAACTCCCTGTACTGCATCCCTATGGATCCGACGCCCCTTGCCCACTTAGAGGTATCCGTTTGCCGGCTAGGCATGACGGGTCATCCCTCCATCACCATAGTATCCGCGTATCTTCCACCGTCTAACGTAGTAGATGTAAATTCATCGGTAAACGCCTCACTTCGAAGCGACCTTACCGCCCTTCTTGACATGAGTGACTCCGTCCTTATGGCGGGGGATCTCAATGCCAAACATCCCGTATGGTGTAGTCGTATTACCAACCCCCGTGGGAAGGTACTATACGACCTTTGCACACCTCTCCACATAGATATCATAGGTCCTATGCGGCCTACTCATTACCCGTTCGAGCCATCCCACTTGCCCGACGTACTCGACATTGCCCTCCTGAAGAATGTGAACTTACGTTTGCACTCTTTAGAGACGGTAGACGAACTTGACTCTGACCATAGACCGGTGATCTTGGAGTTAACTCCGAGATCGGGTCCCTATGACCCTAACCGCCCCCCTCCCACACAGGTGATCACTGACTGGAGGAAAGTAGGCGACTTGCTGAAATCCAACACGTCACCTCACCTGGACAAGATCCCCGACCATATCCAGTCCGCCGCCGACACGACGGCTGCGATCGCCTCACTCACGGAGCACGTACAATCTGTCCTGAACGACTGTTCAAAGGAGTTTCCGGTGTCAGAGCACTGGCGCCGGAAACTCCCGGACGATGTACGGGCCCTGCTGACTGAGAAGAACGCAGCAGTCCGTGCCTACAGAGCTTTCCCCTGCCAGAATAACAAAACTTTCATGCGGTACTTACAGCGCAAAGTAAGTAACAGCATCAGAGAGTGGCGTGAAGCCGGCTGGGACAAGACCCTGAGTGAACTGGAACCCACCCACCTTGCCTTCTGGCAACTTCAGAGGTATGCGTGCCACTGAGGTTACCACAATGCCTCCCCTCATCCGCCCGGACCAAAGCATTGCCTTCGACGACGAAGACAAAGCCGAATGCCTAGTCGACAGCCTGGAGGCCCAGTGCTCTCCCAGCTCCCAACCAGTCGACCCAGCCCACCTTGCCCACGTGGATGCTGAGGTCGAACGTAGGTCTGCCCTACCCCCTGTCGAGGACCCTGATGCTCTCCTCCGCCCCGTCACGGAAGACGAGGTGGAGGAGATCATCAAGAAACTCAAACCTAGGAAAGCTCCCGGGACTGACAGACTGACCACAAGGGCACTTAAACTCCTCCCACGCACGATCCTACTGGCTGCCATCTTCAATGGCGCCATGTCCAACAACTTGTTTCCGCAAGCTTGGAAAGAGGCTATAGTAATAGGCATCCCAAAACCCAATAAGCCCAAGTTCTTCCCTAATAGTTATCGTCCCATTAGTCTGCTCTTTCTTAATCGGCTCAAGGACTTTGTCGAGGCAAAGAGCCTAATCCCTAACGAGCAGTTTGGCTTTAGAGCCCATCATTCCAGTGTCCACCAAGCCCACCGCATCGTAGAGCACATTAGCGGCCGCTTTCAACGCGGTCTGGTGACGGAGGCATTATTCTTTGAAATAGCAGAGGCCTTCGACAAAGTCTGGCACAATGGCTTAATTTATAAGCTTTACCAACTAGGTGTGCCGGACCGTCTCGTGCTCATCATTCGAGACTTTCTGTCGAACCGATCCTTCAGATATCGTATCGAAGGAGCGCTTTCCACCCCCCGCCCTATCAGAGCCGGCGTCCCTCAGGGTGCCGTGCTCTCTCCCCCACTCTTCACGCTATTCACTAGCGATATCCCCAAAAAGCCCCCAGTAGAGTTATCCCTATTTGCCGACGACACGGCCATCTATTACTCGGGAAAAAGTCCCGATAGCATCGCTCATACCCTCCAGACCTCAGCCAACGCACTAGGCGATTGGTTTAGGAAATGGAGGATTGAGGTAAATCCCGACAAAAGTCAAGCAGTCCTGTTTCGCAGGGCTCGCCACCATAGACAGCTCACCCTCCCCCGCCCGATCACTATGTTTGGCAAGCCAATCCCTTGGGAGAAGCGAGCCAAATACTTAGGTGTGATCCTCGACCAGTTCCTTAACTTCAATGAGCACATAAAGAAGGATCGCTCGCGAGCCGCTTTCGCTCTCGGTAGGCTCCACTCCTTGCTGAATAAAAACAGTAAGCTCTCCCTTAGGTGTAAAATCCGAATTTACACGACGTGCATACGTCCTATCATGACGTACGCCTGTCCGGTGTTTGCCCATGCCAGTCCGGCCCAGATCCATAGGATGCAAGTCGTTCAGAACCGTTTTCTCCGAAAGGCCACGGGCGTGCCCTGGTTCTTGAGGAACGAGGATCTCCACGTAGACCTCAAACTCCCGACCATAAAGCAAGTGTTGAAACGCATGTCAGTGCGTTACTTCACCTCTGCTGAAACCCACACCAACCCCCTGATCGTATCGGCCGCCCAATACAGACCCTTCCAAATTTCTCGGGTTCGTCGCCCGCGTCACGTCCTAGACGAGCCCGACGACCCCACCACCATCCAACAAGAGAGCAGTAGGGAAACTAGCACTCTTAGAAAACACAGACACAAAACGCGTTCCGTATTCCGGCCTCGCCGACGAGGCCCATCGCGACGTCCGCGTACTTGTAATGGAAATCCTCCCCGACCTTTGCCAAACGAGCCAGCCCGCGATGCTGAGCCAGTAGCAATAAATACTCCCGTAAATAATAATATGACCCAGCCTGTCCCTTTGCTGCCCTCCCCAAATGACCCCGCTATGCCGAGGCCCGTACTCCACAGGGAGTGCCCTTAGCGTGCGGTCATTAGCTTCTAAGTATATTTTAGTTTGTAAGCCCTGGCTGGGGGCCTTTAATTTATTAGAGGTCACCACAGGACAGACCGGTTAAGTAGACGCACAGCCTTAGTGAGCTGATCAACGAGTGGCCCTACCTAAAAAAAAATAAAAAAAAAAAAATAAAAAAAATTGTGTTTAGCCTAGGATTAAGATTGCATTTCAGCAAAGGAACTTAACGTGATCAACATATTCTAACCATGTTCTCCGTAACGATAGGTTATATTCACAGCTCAAATTATATTATATAATATAAATATATTAAAGAACTTTACGCGTTCAAGCTCTTTAAATAATATTATAGAACTTAATACATTCTAGTTCTGAAATATAATTTTAAATGGCAATTTTTAAAAAGGCAGTTTTTAAAAAGCCTCACAGTGGCTTTAATTTTAGCACGTCACGCTTTATTTCATATTCGCCGATAACAAATCCATTATGAATCTGTAATAGAATAGATTGAAACGAATGGTGTCCATTCTCTAAAACAATGCGCTCAATTATTTTTCTGACGCAGAATAATCTATTCAATTATGGCGGATTAAAAATACGTGTGACAAATGGAGAGTAATTTTGATGGTACAATGAAAATATTTCAGATATATTTTTGATTATGTTGTTGTTAAAAAAATATATATAAACTTGATAGTGCTAATGATATTAGAAATACATATTGAATAGGTACCCTTAACATACAGTGATTTTATTAAAACATAATTACGTAAATATTAAATTATTATCGAAAAAATATTACATAGACATGATGCCTATTTATTAATGAGACACCTGCTGAAAGAAAAATCGGCTATTCAATTTTCATTTTATATTTACATAATCCGATCATAAAAATACGTCATTTGAAAGGTGTCGCATCGTTCGAACAGTCATAATATACGCTAACTAAAGCATTAAAAGTTAACGCGTATGTTAAATGCAGTGACAAATTAATACTAATAACAGATTGTAAATTGCTTGATATAATGATGTCATTGAATAAATATGACGATATAAATTATGCCGAGGTTCACTGCGAACCACTGAAATAGGAATAAGGGTATGCTCACACCAATTTGACTTTGCGCATACTTGATATAATTTGGATCTTTATTTATGCTAAACGCAAAAAAATACATTTCATTTATTTATTTTATTATTTATGTACACACAGTAAAATACATTAGGATAAGCATAATTATAATATTTGAGTATAAAGGTACTGCTTATTTCTTAAGAAATTTCTTCCAGCAGACCTGCGAAAGGAGAACTGAAAAAGAAATGTAGACAATAGTGTGTGAGAACAAGAACAGAAATAAATATGAATATGTGAAGTCTAAAATTAAAACTAAAATATTAAATATACCTACACATACTTATAATGCAATAAAAATAACATATGCTTAAATAAATACATAATGTTAGAATATACAACGTGTAATTTAAAGGGTATATATGTTACCGGCCAAACCCGATTTCAGGACAAACTAGTTTTGCCTAGGCTAAACTAGTTCTTCCTAAACGCAATAGGATTAACTAGTATAGCCTAGTCCAACCTAATTTGTCCTAAGCCCTATAGGATAAACACTAGTTTAGCCTAGGCCAAACTAGTTGATCCTGATATAAATACGCACACTCTAGGATAAACTATTATGGCCTAGTCTAAACATTATAGTATATCTAGAAAGTAAATATAAATAGATGAACTGAATAGAATACACGGAGTATTTTATTTAGTTTATCTATATATTTATTTTTTTTGAAAAAGTATGTTTTATTAAAACGATAATGATTCGCTGTTAAAAGTTATGAATAATTGGTAATACAAACAATCATACTATAACAAATAATAAGTGTTTTTTTAATAGAAGCAATAATAATATCTCAATTATTAAAATTGTTATTTATTTTTACATGGTGTGCTTTGGTGGCACTTAGAATTGCAGAGTATCATTGCCTTCTTGCACTGGCATCTGTTTGTGGATCAGTTTTTATTGCAGCTGTATCTCACAAAACCTTGGCCTTGGGAACCTTGGGAATATCATTCAAATGGTAAGCCACCTCTGTCGCTCTCTTAGATTGTAAAGCGCGTAGCAGAACAATTTTGTTAGATGGTCTTGGTAAACCATAATAAATTTAAAATTTCCATCTGGTGGTGTCTGAAAATCGATCAGATCTACTTGGCACCAACTATTCATTTCCGAATGAAGAATAGGCTTAGAGACTAATCCTCTTTTCTTCTTTGTTTTCTTTCGATGACAGACACTACACATAGATAAATACAAGCTTATCATTTCTTTTGTAATATTGGCATTGTCACGACCACCGTGGCCGACAGCTACATGAGCATGCACATAGTAAAGGTCATCAGATGGAAGATAGTTTTTTATATTACCTTCACTCCGTGCAATCAGTTTTTTCAAGTCCCCGATTTTTAACACAGCAAATCGTTTCAATCTCCTTTGTTGTGATGGTGTCTTTTTTTAGATTTTTCTGCATCTTCAACTTGTTTAATGATTTCCAAATATTACTCTGATGATAACACATTATAATAAGAAGACTTTTTACTTTCGACTCTACAAAATTGGTTTTACTACTACTACCGTACTAGTTTATCCTAGAGTGTGCGTATTTATATCAGGCTCAACGTGTTTGGCCTAGGCTTAACTGGTTTATCCTATCGGGTTTAGGACAAATTAGTTTGAACTAGGCTATACTAGTAAATCCTATCGCGTATAGGAAGAACTAGTTTAGCCTAGGCAAAACTAGTTTGTCCTGAAATCGGGTTTGGCCGGTAACATATACATACCAAGTGCATGGCTTCTTTGGATGATAACAAACGATATGGCAAGGGTTTTGTAATCCTAAGTCTACGTGTGTAGAACTTATTACAAATTCCAATACACTGATACCAGAGACTGAATTTTTCAAATTAAGAAGAACGAAAAGAAACGTGTTATTGGCAAGTGACGTGGAAAGTTATTGACCCTCGTAGTGCTGTGACACGTTTGTTATGATTGGTATTCAAGAAATATATGAAACCAATAATTTGGTATCAATTCTTTGAGTCAGTTATTTTGTGCTGAAACTGTGCATAGAGACTCCATACCAGATGTTGTCTTCAGCCATTTTGAATAGATATGGGGTTTCCGTTACACGTTGTATAAACATATTATATAAATATATACATAAATAATTAACACAGTTAAGAGGAAAGGTAATGCTCTTTTAATCGACATTTGAAAAGAGATATTGTTTTTAAATCACGAATGCTAGGCGGAAGTGAGTTCCACAATCTTACAGCATGGACAGAGAAGGAACAAGAGTAGTAGCTAGTTTTATGAGGATGAGATTTAAGGAGGGATCTAAGGTGTGATCTACACGGTACGTCGCTAGAACGAGCGTAAGAATTTAAACAAAATATAACCCACCAAGAACAACCACTGGGACTTACTCCGTGCTTCACTTCAAGGTTTTCAATATTCCCAGTGTCATAGCAATGCGCATCGCAGCGTTACGATGTGCTTTACAAAGTCGCACTGGTGTTTGCGTTACCGCACTGCACTGCGTGGTATACTGCCATCTACAACTATCTCCGCGCCGCGTCTCAGTGTAAGCTTACCATAACAGTGTATTTTAAGACAAGCTTCATAGTTTCACTCCACGAATGAGATTCCCTTTGGGAATTGTAAGAACTACAACGTATAAGAGTTTAGAATCTGGAGTCTTACGGGGAAGAAAGTTTTGTACGTATGGATTTCTTGGTCTATTTTCTTGAAGCGAGTAGGCACTACTGTTTCAGTGAACTTGTGAGTACCTACTTATTTTCTTATTCCTTAGAAAGAAAATAAGTATTACTTCTATCCTTATATAGCACAAGCACAAGCTTGAACTTATATGTCTGGTTTACTTTTTTTTACCCTTATGTAGGTACGTTCGATATCGATATCGAATCACGAACTTTATATTCAATATTAAAGGCGTTTAGCAGCAAAGATAAAGTTAACCGAGAAATTCAGCTATCTTCTATCTATGTATACCATATCTATCTATACAGAAGCGTCTGTGTGTATCTTCAAAATGACTGTATTTTCTCAAGTGCTTATAACATTTTAAAACGCAAAGAACCTTTAAAATGGCTTTCGGTCTATCGGGATGTTTGTCCGGTCTAATCTCTGAAAAGGCTGGACCCAGTTTCATAAGACTAAAACGACGAAAGTGGAAAATAGGGCAACATGTAGGGTACATGGGAGATCACAATTTTTGAGGGAACAACTATCCACGTGGACGAATTTGCTGGCATAGCTAGTTAGTCATATTTTTATAAAGTGTGTTACTTTTTATACAACTTTTAACAGAATAAACGCAATTCCTGAAAGTAGTTGGTTCAGAATCGGTTTCTGAATCGATTTCTGTCATAAAAAATAGGTGTTCAATTTTGACGGAAAAATCTTTCATTTAACTTAAAATGGAAACACAGTATCATGACAAATTAATACAATCCTTAATTCAAGGCAATGTGTTCGTGTGCATGTCGGCCGCTAATATTGCGTGAGTGTATGTGTTTGCATAAGGGTATTGTATGACGCACATACGTTTTGCGTTTAGTAACTATAACTGTTTTATAAAAAATGTCTAGTTTCAATTTATTAAATTAAGGATGTTATTTTAGACTTATAATTTAATATTTTATTTGGGGTATCTGAGGTATTGTGCTTAATCTGTTACACGTTGTATACGATCATCTACTAAGATACTCTAAGATAGCCAAACGCTTCTCTCAAACCGTGCGACTTCGAGTAATTTTACACTACAACTATTAAATACTAAGTGAAATGTCAAGCGCATGATATATTGACGTTCAGTCGCTGTCCATCCGGGCCCACTATTGTTCCCAATTTACAACATTGCCGCGTTAAAATTCAGAATAAAATGCCCCTACAATATTTTCCTCTTTCAATTTTCTAGCGGATAAAAATCGTTGTTATTGATTTCGGTTCATAAAATGAACCGTATATACGGTTATACGGATTTTCTATCGGCATATCAACACGAGGATATTCTGTTAATCCCTTTTAAACTGAACACCTAATTGCCACATTTATAGTGGGTATTTATTGCATATACGGAATAGATTAAATTCATTAGCCATTGGTTGCAATGGGCTTACAGGGTTGCGAGTATCCTGCCATGGTTCTGGGAATATTCTTACGAGATACTGCGGCCTTGGAACGCAAGGCTAACTGATGTCTGACACTCTTCCGCTCCACCTACAGCGGGAATAGTCATTTGATGAATTCCCCACCCGGAAAAAATGGTTTGTTAGTGATGTGATGACATGATAATTAAGTAGAGAAAAAAGCAGCGGAATTTCAAGACCAAGACTCTACTGCTGTAAGCATACCGGTCTCCCCTAAAGGTAAAAAGAAAATAAAGAAAGAAATATTTGATGGTTATGTGATTGAGCTACTTGGTAGGTCAGTCAGGCAGTCACTTGATGTAAGACAATGTACTCAGCTGCATCTGGTTAGACATAGCTGTCAAGAGGCTAAGAGGCTAAGTAGACTGATGATGATGATGATGATGATCAGATGACATTTAAGGTACTTGCAAGTAAACTATACTTGACATTGTGTTAGAGTATTATTATTTTAGGTACTTAGAGGGACTCTTAAAACAAGTCAAATATAAAATAATTCGTCTGGTTTCAGTAATAAATGCAAGCAAAATCGAGCTTAGAATAGATTTTTCAATATCAAAGTTTTATAAAATATACAGCTCATTTTATCAAATATCTTTGAAAAATACCGAGCATTTATTGAACTATCAAGATTACACAGTTGAATAGAGCGAAATGCCTGGATTCCAAAATTACCTACTGAATTCATAAAAGGAGAGTTTTCTCATTTCCCCTGGATAACTAAATTATACATCGAAAATTGCGTTGGCTCTGTTCTCAATAATGATAATCAGATAAAACTGAATTCGTTTATTTGTAAAATTTTCAGCTGATTATACACGTGCCTACCCCACGTACTACCCACGTTTGTTTTGGTTTAACCCTTACTTATCGTATCAAAGTTATTCGTAGAAATACATAATTATTATATAAATATACGAAGTGTATTTTTGTTATAAGGAAAGAAAGTTACAAGCTAACTTTGGGAATTAATACATTTTGAGGTTCAATTCTGAGTTTTTTATAGCGTTAAACGGGGAGAAAAATAAAACATTCCTATGTTAAACTATATGAGTTTGCTTACTATAGTTACCATATTTCTTTATGAGCATAACTTCTTTTTAAAATAATCCTCTATGAAATACCTACTGCAGAGGATGGTGGATGTGTTTACAAACGTAAACCATAGGAAGAGAGAGAAAACCAGAACAACCATCTATATTTTGTATAACTGCAGTTAAAATCTATTAAGTGCCGAGAGTTTTTTTTATAGTAGTGGAAAACTCGACATTTATTTCAGTTGCTGTTGTGTGTATGATTACAGTTGCTGAAACACATTTACTCAATCAAGTAAATCAAATATTCAAATAAATACAAATATTCATGAAATTTGCGATAATTAAAATAATTCAGCCCTATTTACGGTCCTTTATCGCAACCCGCAGTGAGCTTATTCACAGCTAAAACAAATGAAAGCTTTGTAAATATTTCACAACAACTTTCATCCGATAATGAAATATTAACGCCCCCAACATTTGTCTTAGAAATTAACCCTCGCTTAAGCCCACAAAGATGTTCTATTTGAATTTACAACAGGAATGTAGGTCGTTTTAGTACAAGAGCTATGCGTTACTAAGGCCGTTATTAATATCTACCGGTATAAATGTGCACCTGAGTTGTTTGATAACTATAAATACGTCGTTTTTAGTCCGTTTATGTCAAACTGACGATGGACTGAACTTCGGTTGTGTCGATAACGTCTTTTATCGACTAAAGTAAGTTTACCAGTCGATCCTGGCTTCAATACTTCAAAGGCGTGTTATTTTTGGCCTTAGCATGGAATGGCGTCTTCTTTTTGTTTTCACTTTGGGAAAATTCAGAAAAGAAGTTGATCAATGCTATTTTCGGACCTTTTATTATTAGTATTATATTTAATGCTTGTTTTTAGTAGTGGCCACTTGAAAGTCAAGTCAAATAAAATTGCTAGATCCGGATTCATGTAAAAGCGAATTGCTTTATCACTCCTATACGACTTACGTTAATGTTGGCTATGCTCGTCGTCTGTAGACAACACTATTTCCTACATTTTATTTTTACTCGACCAATATCCCATTCATTGGCTACGAAGAAAACAAACCTGCTTTAAGATCTGTGTGGGCGTTAATTACTGGTGGTGAATGCGAACACCTGAGGTGTTCCAGAACTATAAATAAGTCTACTATGTCCATTTCTGTGGAAGTGTGGCGGTAAAACGGCTAGGCCGCAATCGGAAGGTCGCAATTATATCCACTCGTTGACTATAACGCTCTGGGGCTCTACCATGGGTTCTATAGAAATATTTTACCTGTTATAATATATTGTTTATTTATGTGCAGGCTCATCTTGATTAATGAAAATTATTTTTTTGCCGTTCGATTAGAGCCCTATTAACAAATTCCGAAGTTTGATGATGATCGTTTATCAAACTAGAGATAATTAATGTTAACACAGTGCCTAATAAAAGCTATAACAGCATGTAAAGTTTTGGTTGTAAAAATCTGCTACCAATTTACAAGCCGAAGCAACTTAAAATGAGTTATTTTCCCTCAAACATGCACCTAAAAGCCTCGAGTGCTCATTTTGAAGAAATATTTTTGTACTGGTAAACGAAACCGAAAACTTTATTCGATGTTTAAAAGTTCCAGATTTCCAAGAGTTTCGTGCTGACTTTACTGGTTGTTTAAAAATTCAAGATACACCTTTATTATTCTATTGAACTTCCAAACCTCCTCAGACTTTTACGTCAAAGTAAACAATTCAAATATAGGAATACGAGTGCTCTTTATCAAATTCTCGCTTCCTTTTCACACGGACAACTTCGCATCGAAAAGTTTAAATGGCCTCTATAGTAGGGGTATTGTTATGCCTGAATGAACTTTCGCACCCTCGGTATACCTACACCGACCGAAATAACTAAGCACATGAAAAATAAGCTGTTGGATTTTGTTCTTTACATCTTTGACTTAGAATTCTATTTGATTTCGCTCTGGAAGGTTATACTGGAATCTGTGTAAAACCGACCGGCTGACCGTAATGGTTTCACATTATAGTGGTAGTTCTTTTGATTCGGAATTGTTCTGCTTTGTTTGTGATAATTATTTTTCTATTTTATTTCGTGTTTTGTATTTTGGGCGGTATTGTTCATTTTAATTAAAGACGACGTCGGAAAAATTATCATAATTTATGGTAATGTCAATTTTTATTTCTCATAAAGTAAGAATAGATTCTTTCGGCAATTACAAATTCGAAATGTCACTTTCAATTTGAGGCAAAAAGGGAATTCTCAAAAAATCCGTGAATAGGGAACACGAATATTTTTGGTACTGATCTGATCAGTCTAAAAGTAAACTAAAATGTAAAGTGAAATGAATAAGAGCGTACTTCAAGAACCTTAAATGATTTGAGTAGCAGCTGAACATTTTATATGGTAATTTAAATCATTTTAAGAAGGCAAAGGCCCATAAAGAAGGTTGTAAAGCTTGTCTGAAATTCTGTGTAAGGACGCCATAAGCAATTAGACATATAAGTACGCGTATTTAGCTATTAGCTGTTTACCTTTTATTTTATGGCCGGATAAAACGAAGTAAAGTAATTTAATGTTTCGTCTAATGGGAGTTTGTTATTTTGTTGGTTGTAATTAGTTTACACTACGATATACTAAGCAAGCTGATTTGTAGGTTATGGTTACAGGGTTTCTTCATAACTACTTTCTGTCAGTCACGTGATCTCTTCCCGGAAGAGGAACAAAGACCGTACCTGTGTTTGCACAAATGCTTGTATTCTTTAATATCTTTTGCGTACTTGGCTGATTTCTGTTGAGATCACCGTGATTGAAAGGGGTGCATGAAAGGTCCTAAGCGACTATACGACCGGCGCGCCCTGAGCAGTCAGCGATTCCCGACGCTGACTGGCTAATCCTTTAACAACGATGTCAATATTTGCCATCGACACGCTAAGAAGAAGGTTCGGTCGAAAGGTATAGAGTTATAAGTAGATAAATACGTTTTTATCATCATTACTAGGTAATGCAATACAAAGGAAATACCATAGTCCCAATTATATATCAGAATCCAGTAGTCCCAAATATGTGTATCACATAATGACTGCTTGCATATTTGTCAAACGACTAGATATTAAGTAAGTCTATGTCATGCCCTCAAAATAGGTCCAAGGATGGTGCCTATAATACGAGGCTTGAAGTGTCACCCCAGTCAGCGGCCTCCAACTGGTGTCGAGTCGGTGACCGCGTTGAAGAGTATTCAAGTGTACCCGCAGCCATCAGCGCAAGTGTGCTAAAGAACAGCAGGTGGCTTTCGTCAATTAGAGTTCCTTTGCCACTCCACAATTGAGAACATCCATAAATTTCTACCTTGAGAAAAATAAAAGTTTACTCGACCATTTGCGTACTGCTAAGGATCAGGTTTCCTGCTGGAGTCTGTATTTTCTAATAGCTATAACCTGAGGGTCTTTAAGTCAAGAGTGACTAGGTTACTTCTAGGCAAATGTCAAATGCAGGCATAAATAATCGATTAAAATAAGATTGGTCAAGTACGCGTCAGACTCGCCCATGACGGGTTCCGTAGTAACTACGCAAAATAACTATGTTTTTCAGTGTTTTCATGAAATACAGGGCATATTTGCGGTTTTATAAAATGTGATATATCTCAAAAACTGCTAACTCTATCTCGTTCAAACTTATTTTCGTTGATAGTTTTCATTAAGATCTACAGCATATACAACGTGTAATTTAAAGGGTATATACATACCGAGTGCACGGCTTCTTTGGATGATAACAAATGATATGGCAAGGGTTTTCTAATCCTATGTGTACATGTGTGAAGCATATTAGAAATTTCAATACATTGATACCAGAGGCCGAATTTTTATTGTTTGTAGTTTTATTGGCTAGTGACGTGGAAAGTGATGACCCTCATAGTGCTGTGACACGTTTGTTATTACTGGTATTCAAGAAACACATGAAACCAAGAATTTGAGATTTCTGTGAGTCACTTATTTTGAGCTGAAACTTTGCATAGAGACTCCATACCAGATGTTGTCTTCAGTCCTTTTGGATAGATGTGGGGTTTCCGTTACACGTTGTATATATTGCTCTATTATCATATAAGTTAGAGGGGGGAGGGGGGGCATTTTACCACGTTGGAAGTGTCTATCTTCTAAACGACTGACTTTAAGAAAAAGTGGGTTCAGAAACCTCAATGTCATTTTGAAAGGTTTGAAAAAGAAAAAAATTGGCCAAGTACGAGTCAGACTCGCCCATGAAGGGTTCCGTAGTAACTATAATAATGTAATATAATATGTATATTTAGTTGACAAAAAACAACCTTACAAATTTCTTAAAACCAGCTTATTTACAATTTTTTACAACTACGCCTAATAACTTTGTTTTTTATAGTGTTTGTATGAAATACAAAGTTATATTTGCGGTTTTAGAAAATATGCTATATCACAAAAACTGCTAACCCGATCTCGTTCAAACTAATGTTGGTTGAACGTTTACATTAAGATCTATAGACGTGTATTTTTTTAGATTTTTAACTCCATTATTATAGAAGTTAGAGGGGGGATTAGGGACACATTTTATCACTTTGGAAGCGTATTTCTTTTAAACGATTTACTTTATGAAAAAGTGGTTTTAGAAGCCCCAATGTCATTTTTAAAGACCTGTCTATATATACCACACACGCATAGGTTTCATGAGGGAGCTCCCTTTATTTAAAATATTTTATGTTTTTTTTTTTATTAAAATCGGAAAGCGGTTCACAGAATAAATCTACCTACCAAGTTTCACATGTATAGTCCTAATAGTTTTGGAATAAAATGGCTGTGACATACGGACGGACGGACAGACAGACAGACAGACAGACGGACAGACATAACGAAACTTTAAGGGTTCCGTTTTTTGCCATTCGGCTACGGAACCCTAAAAATAGTTTCATTTTCATGTATGGAGAGCCCCCTTTTGAATACATCTTCGAATCAAGTTACAAATGTGTAGTCCTTATATGTAGTTCGAAATAAAATGGCTATGGTTCGGACAGACTTCCATACCAGCCAATTTCATCCAAATCCACACAGTACTTTCGGAGATTAGCGCGTTCAAACAAACTTTTCCTCTTTATAATATTAGTAAAGATAATAATAAAGCTTTATTTTCGAACTTTACAATTCAGCAGAAAAGCACTATGTGAGAGACTATATAAACCTAAAAATTGTAAGAATAACACTAAGTTTAAACCTCTAGCACCCAAGCTAAGAGTAAACTTGTGTTATGGATATCAGAGCTCTCTCTCTTTAAACATTTACCAAGATAATATAATCAAGTTTGGAGTTACATAGTGATTGCCAAAGCAAGCAGCCTTGTTAAAAACAAAAGAAATAAACTTGAATAAAAAAAAAACTATAAACTGTAGTAATTTACTTTATTTTTAAGTAGTACTATGCGTGTGTGTGTATGTATGTGTGTGTGTGTATGTGCGTGTGTAATGTGTGTGTGTGTGTGTGTATGCGCGGGCTCAATGCAAGAATATGTAAATAAGTCGGTTCCTTTAGAGTAACTTCTCCAATAGTTTTTCTGTCTCCTCATGCATAAGAGTCATGATCCATTTACTCGCTATCGTTTTACACTCTTTATTTTTATTATAAATGCCACAGGTTTTGTTTACTGCATTGTACAAGCGACTTCCCAGAATTCGGAAATTTCTTTCAGCAAATTTGGTACTATGACGTTCTATATGGCAGACATCAGTTCTGCCAGATCTTCGTTTTGCCAGATGACCGGTACTATATTCTAAAGGTGCATGTTTGCGTAAAATGGTGTTAAGCACAAACAGTTGTCTAACGGTCATGACTTGGCAGTGATGAAGATGTAGCGATTATTCAATATTCAAAAACATTATTCGGCTCGAAACATTAACACTGCCTAATGAACCTTCCTTACATGCAATTAATAAGAACATGCTAATACAATGCAGTAATTATGCAATCAGTAAACCTAAGCAGAATGTGCAACACGAAGAACAAAAACGATTCCTTGTAACTACATGAACTCAAAACCGCTTATACTTTTCTTAATGAACGAGCCCTGGTTAATTAGTTTCAAGATATAAAAATAGTAATATAAAAGGTTTATGTAATAACATAGTTTCGTTTACTGTGTCGAGCACGCGATGACGCCCAACACTTTGCCAAAGTGCGTGCTTATTTTACCGAAATGGGTGCGGACGACCAAGTGAATTTCCACGTATACCGTTATAATGAAACTTCTCACGCAACGATTCATCGACATTAGTGAACCTAGCCTTTAGAACATGGGGAGTATTATACTTCAAATTACTCTATTCTAAACCTAATGCGTAGAAACATAAAGGTCGGCTTTGATTGATAGGTGTTCTAGACTTCTTCGAACGGACAATATCCAGAATACCGTCGGTCTCCTTGATATATTCAATTCCTCGTATAACGTTTGTTGTGTACTGTTTCGTAAATAATTTAATTTGTTTCTTCTTCCATCTTCCAAGTATTTCAGTTATCAAGCGAGTAACTCAACGGTCACGTCTAAACGAAATAATAAATTAAAATATTCAAACCTTAATTTACAGGTAAAGTGAAAAATAAACAAAATTAGCTTTACCGTTAACTTAGCGCAAAGTTGACCCTGTTAGGACTGGGTCTTTAAAGGCTGGTACACAAGTATCGTAACGTGGCGACGAGTGATGACGGTGTGGTAAGGATTTAGAATGGCATACGCCGCACACAACACACGCGGATCGTTTTGCATAGGTTTAAACCGGCAGAATACGAGAAAAGCATTTAATTTACATCTACCACTTCATACGAGAATATTTTTGCGCTTTGACGCCATTATCGGCATTACTTCGGCATTTGCATGCCCGCTTTGCTTCCTAAAGCATCTTTTCCTTTGCATATATGTATTTCAGAAACAACCTGAAATATATTTCCGGCACTGTCATGAACTGGGCTTTTTAAAGATTCCGTGTTCTTTTGTTGAAATAAATTGCAATTCACCAAACGTTCGTCAGCGTCACTACCGTTTAAGTTTAGTGTGCAACACGCCTTAGTGGTAAAGGAAAATCTACTAGCGACACACTAATTGGGTGCTAAAGTAAATATTTAAAAAGGTGAGCGGGAAAACGTGAGGTTTTAACTTTTCAATTACGTCAATTAAGAGTGCCGTACACAGCTGTGAGCAGAATTATTAGGTGTAGCAATTTTTGTGAAAACACAATTCATTCGATATAACGAACGACGGGTCGCGAACGTTTAATTAAGTGGCTGTACTTAAATGAACTAATAATTCGGAAAAAATGGCAACGTTTTAATTGCTTTAATAAAAATTATCGTATTTTTATTTGCGACGTGACTTTGCAACTTCGGTATAACAATCTTTCATTTACTTTAAATGACCGGATAATATTGTAAAATCAATAGAAAAGACTGAATTGAATTTGAAACCGAAATAAAAATAAAATTAAACAAAATTTTTAGAGTAAAAGTACTATACGACTGCTCCAATTTGGCAGGCTTGTTGAAAACCTATGATTTTGTTTTGTCATTGTTTTGATGGTATTCCAATAACTTTTTCCAGAAAACTGCAACTATATTAATAGAACTTCAAAGTATATGACATATACAATTTCTGATTGAAAAATTCCTGTTGAATCCATCGGTGCGACGAAGTACCAAGGGACGTGACAAGCAAAAATGGTCCTTAACACCAAACAATACACTGAACTTATCGCTCATTGTCGGTCACCTGAACCACCCAATTGATTTCCATTTACATACAAAACGTTTTACCGCGATTACTTTGTGTACCTTTTTATTACTTTTCAATACAAACGAACTGGCGATTGAGTTTTTATTCGTAATGGTAATTCGGATGTTAGCTTCCGTTGTTGTGATTGGTTAATATACATATCACATAGCTACAGGCTTGGAGGCATTATAAATTTGCCAAATGTCTGTCCATCTATCTATCTGGGTTTCGGTTTCCGCACTTATTCCTTGTATGTGATTATCTATTAATTAACATGCCATTTGAAAATCGCGGATTATGATAAGTTATTTTGTAAACTAAGCTGTAAGTTAGGAGCTATTTCTAGTTGTTTTTAAAATAAAATAGGCTAGATTTTTCTTAAATAACACTGTAATAATATAAATCTTTTTTACACAAGATGCCCATTTTTATTAGGATTCCGTAGCCGAATGGCAAAAAAAAGAACCCTTATAGTTTCATCAAGTCTGTCCGTCTGTCTGTCTGTCTGTCCGTCCGTATGTCACAGCCATTTTATTCCGAAACTATTAGGACTATACATGTGAAACTTGGTAGGTAGATGTATTCTGTAAACCTCTTTCATATTTTAAGAAAAAAATTTAAAAATATATAATAAAAGGGGGCTCCCCATACATGGAACTGAAACTGAAAATACTTTTTTCATGAAACCTATGCGTGTGTGGTATCTATAGACAGGTCTTTAAAATGACATTAAGGTTTCTAAAATGACTTTTTCATAAAGTTAATCTTTTAAAAGATATACGCTTCCAAAGTGATAAATTGTGTGTCCACCCCCTCTAACTTCTATAATAATGGAGTGAAAAATCTAAACAAAAACATATGCTGTAGATCTTAATGTAAACTTTCAATCAAAATTGGTTTGAACGAGATCGGGTCAGCAGTTTTTGAGATACAGCATATTTTATAAAACCGCAAATATTTCTTTGTAATTTATACAAACACTATGAAAACAAAGTTATTTGGCATAGTTGTAAAAATTGTAAATAAGCTAGTTTTAAGAATTTTGTAAGGTTTTTTTGTCAAATAAATATATTATATTTATAATAGTTTACGGAACCCTTCTCTTGACTCGCACTTGGCCAATTTTTATACTTCTCACGGAAGAATTCATATTTTTGAACTTTCTAATTAGTTCTACGAAATAAACCCAAACAAGGCCATACAAATTTCAGGTGAGTCAGTCGAGTAGATTCGAAGAAATTTATTGATGACTGACATACAGACACACGAATTATGTTTTAATAGTATAAGCAATAGGGAACTGTCTTGATTCGATATGAATCGTGATAACCAATATTTTGTATTACTGGAAGGGGTGTATCCAAAAGTCGTTGCCAAACCAAAATGGTCAAAAAAGATGTATATCGCTACTTACTTTCTGCTACCAATTATTTTGTCATAAATGTATCTATTTTAACATTGATTTGAAACACTAGGAATGTCTTCTGTAACGTGAGTGCAGTTTTACAAATATCTAGACCAGAAGCAACTTTTGTACGCCATACAAAAATTTGTTCCGGTGCAGAAATCGAACCCTGGACACGCAACAGCCAGTTGTTCAACCACTTCACCAACCGTGTCGTAAATTTTTAACACTATGCAACTTTTAAGACAAATAAAATTCTGTATTGCCTTTATAGTGACGCGTCTGGTGTGCAATACCTAATAGAATTGCTATGCGCTCGTCGACCTGTCAACATTGCGTACGCAAGCAATTTATCAGATTTGTAGACACATGGGAATATGTGCTTACTATCAGAGTTTATTTTATGTGTGAACGCCAATACCTCTACCATGAGTTTAAAGCACCGAGTACGACTACGTACATTTTTTATATGGCAAAATTTACAGCGCCTCTAACGGTCACTTACGGAACTAAAATCGGTAGTATGAGTTTACAAGTAAATACCTATCGAATAGAAACTCGCTAGCGACTACAGTTTTCAGGAAGAAAACACTATCGGGCTAAAGTTACACAGTATTAATTTTACAAAAGGAACATAATGCAGACAGAATTAAGTGTGTCCCAAGAAAGACCTTGTATCTTATCATTTGTCTAACCACTTGTAAACTACGTTGGTGTCAGCTTACAGTGCAACCAGCTGAATACAATTATTTTATATCTAGTGATTGCCTATCTGAACTCAACACGTTCATGAATACATGGAACTAGAACTGAAAATATTTTTTTTTCATGAAACCTATGCATGTGTGATATCTATAGACAGGTCTTCAAAAATGATATAAGGGTTTCTAAACCACTTTTTCATAAAGTCAATCGTTTAAAAGATATAAGCTTCCAAAGTGGTAAAATGTGTGTGTCCCCCCTCTAACTTCTATAATAATGGAGTGAAAAATCTAAAAAAGATATATGTCTATAGATCTTAATGTAAACTTTTAACCAAATTTGGTTTGAACGAAATCGTGTCAGCAGTAGATACAGCATATTTTCTAAAATCGCAAATATAACTTTGCAATTCATACAAACACTATGAAAAACAAATGTAAATAGGCTAGTTTTAAGAACTTTTTAAGGTTTTTTTTGTTCGTCAAATAAATATACATATTATATTATATTAATATAGTTACTACGGAACCCTTCATGGGCGAGTCTGACTCGCACTTGGCCAATTTTTTCAAATTAAGAAGAACGAAGAGAATTATGGTTTTATTAGCAAGTGACGTGGAAAGTGATGACCCTCATAGTGCTGTAACACGTTTGTAATTACTGGTATTCAATAAACATATGAAACCAATCATTTGGGGTCAATTCTGTGAGTCACTTATTTTGAGCTGAAACTTTGCATAGAGACTCCATACCAGATGTTGTCTTCAGTCCTTTTGGATAGATATGGGGTTACCGTAACAAGTTGTATATTGAGTAGTTCCAGTGACCATCTGTGGTCTTCATCATCGGGTCCACTTCACAAATGTTGCTTTTTGAATGCAACTACACAAGTTACTATTAAAATACTCAAATCACTATAGGTGTGCCTATTATATTTGAAGAGTTCCCTCGATTTCTCCAGGATCCCATCATCAGATCCTGACTTGGTGACAATGGGACCAACTTCAAAGTATACCCGTTCAACAAAAAAAAAGAATTTTCGGAATCGGTTCAACCGTCTTTGAGTTATCGGTGATCATACATAAAAATAAAAAAAATATAAAGAAAATTTACGCGTTGACTTGATAACCTCCTCCGTTTTCTTTCGTCGATTGAAAAACATAAACACTTTTGCAGTCGGGTAAAAAATATCCTATAACCTTCCTCAAGCTTCAAGCTGCGTCAATACCAAATTTCATCCAAGACCACTCAGTACTTTTGGAGATTAGCGCGGTCAAACAAACTTTTCCGCTTTAAAATATTATAGTTGAATGCTGTAGTGGCCGATGTAGCACGCCTCACTATATCCCGCCATTTCTTCTTATCTGCCTATATTTTTTTAAAGGTTCGTCCATCATGGTCTTTATTTATTCGGTCCATCGCAACGGCGTGGTTTGGTGCCCTGTATTCTACTTTGAGAGATGACATGTTCTATGGAGTGAAAACTATGATAAGATATTCCAAGTGGAATATTGAAAGCTGTTATTATTTGATTGCTATTTATTAAACGGTAGTTGAGATCGCAGAACAATGTAACAGAGTCTGTTACATTGTTCTGAGATCTCAACTACCGTTTAATAAATAGCAATAGGATAATCGCTAACTGCAAGACTCTTGCGAGACTCTCGTTTGGGCAACACTATTCCTAACTGACTACTCTGAGAAGAAACACTGAAACAAACTCTGAGTTCAACGTTTCTTTTAAAGTCCAGACAATCTGTAGTGATCAAATCATATGAGAGCTGTGGCGCCCTTTAGAGGACAGAATCAAACAGATTTGAGCAGGCCCGTCCAAGCAGTGCAAGCATTTGTCAAATATCGCGTAGCTCAACTTAGAACTTTAAGGAGCTGGAACGATTTGACAAACAATACCAAAGTAAGGACATTTGGGTGGGCCGTATAAAGCACTCAAACTGCCAGACAGTGTGGACTAATACTCAGCTGTTTTCGGTTAGACTGGACGTGTAACAGATTAAGCGCAAAACCTCAGACACCTTAATTAGAATATTAAATTATAAGTCTAAAACAACATCCGTAACTAAATAAATTGAAACTAAACCTAGACATTTTTTGTAAAATCCTTACTAAACGCAAAAACATATGTGCGTCATACAATATCCTTTCGCAGACGTATACATTCATGCAATGTTAGCGGCCGACGCGCGCACAGTTTCCTTGAATTAAGGATTGTATTAATTTGTCATGATACTGTTTCCATTTTAAGTTCAATGAAAGATTTTTACATCAAAATTTAACACCAATTTTTTATTACAGAAATCGAAGAAGCCGATTCTGAACTATCTATTTTCAGGAATTGCGTTTTCTGTTACACGTTGTATAGTTGAGAAAAGGCTAAGCAGATGACGAAGTCTTAGAAAGACACCTGCTTGCGCAAGTTATTTAGTTTGTAACTTTCTTCTCTCTCAAATTAATCAGCTCCAGAACATCCAAGTAAGTCCATCAACCTTTCTTCCTACTCCTGGTCAATTCATTACTGTGTGTTCAATACTTCATTGCCCGCAAAAGTTATTTCCCCGCCACACGGTCCTTCGAGTATCTTCCACAACAACACCATTCAAGAAGTCTATCAAAGTATATATATTTGCACTTTTCCCATCTTTGAATACTCTTGTAAATCCAGAAAATAGTTTCTGGATTTACAAGAGTATTCATATTCATCAATCCTTTCAAAGGTGAATATAGATTTACCTTTGAAAGGATTGATGCAATCATCATCAAGGGATTAAACCATGGTCGTAAACCTTGATAAAGAAGGTTTCCTTTTACGACAAACCCATGAAAAGCGGTGCGCGCTACCGTAACCACAGGCGTTGTTGTGACTAGTGATAGATTAAATTTGATATACGGCTTTATACTTTACCCACTGGGTATTTCAAGCTAAAGTAATTTTTTTAAAGGAAAAAACAGTAACGTGTGTTGTACTGCATACTATTTATGTCGTCCACATTCCCCAGATTTTCACAAAAAAGAATCGAATAAATACAGGATCAGCAGCAGCTCAGGTTGATATACATATATAGGCGAAAATAGTAAATTACGTAACAGGAAGGCCTGTGGAGGAAACAACAACACGAATAGCAGAAGATATCCCAGACAACATTGGAAAAATGTGTGACAACTACTACTAGATTGCCAAGGTTCTGCCTGGGATATGGGCACCGCCGGAGTTAATGGAATGTTCTCGTCAAGATACCGCGACTCTAGGACGCAAGAGCACGATAAAAGGCAGAACATGATGGGTTTATAGTCAGTAGAAGTCCGACACTCCCATCCACTCCACTCAGAGCAGGAGAAGTTTACGAGAGTTTAATACGAGATTTTTAATTAGGAAAACAAAGGCGAGCTCATAAATGAATCTAAAAATAAAATCCCAAATAAATTTGTTTACAAAACTACATAGAAAACCGGCATTGGAAGCGAACCATCCAAGAACCAACCTCGGAGAGCATTGCTTAACTAATTATTTAGCCACGAGCTCATCAGAGAGTAGTCAGTTAGAAAATACCGGCCTCATCTAGCTAAACTTAACACGCAAAAAAACATGACGTGTAAAAGTGTTATTTATAACCAATTTACAAAATAATTTTTCATTTCAGTGAGGTCAATGTTGTCAACAACTTTTAAATAAACTTACAAACGTTTAGGTACCTCATATATTTTGTCTGAAATCTGTATAAAGCCGTTAGTCCAGCACCTGATCTCTGATCTGATCCTGGTGTCCTGTAACACAGGCCTCAAGCCTAGTTTAGGCACCCGTCTCCCACAATATAGGTAACTAGATACTTACATAAGTTATGTACCATAATTTGGCAAAACTGTATAATGCCATTTATGTATATTGTGGAGAGAAAATAAACTATGAGAGTAAAATGTTAACCTGCGATTGTGTTTGGAAGGATTGTTTTATAATTTATGTCGTTTAGTATGTACGCAAAATATAAACAAATAAAAACGTGAAGTCTAATTTTTAGGGCGATTTGTGTTACACACATAGATTTTTTAAAGAAAACTAGCAATGTGGGTAGAGTTCACATTACTAGCAATCTTGTTAACTCGTACAACTAAACTAAATATGCTTGTGTCTGGAGCGGGTTCACGGTAGTAGGGTAATGGGTGGGGTTCGAACCTGCGACCTATCGATCACTAGTCCGACACCTCAGCCATTAGGCTATTGACGCTAGGGCGTCCAATCCCGCAGCCTGAATTCAATCTCGGTATTTGCGGGACTACGAATTTTCAATCCCGCGGGATCTCGGTATTTGCGGGATCCCGCATATTGAACATATTCACATTTATATAAGGCAAATAAAACAATGAATTATTCAACTAACTCCACATTTATTTACGTATTACTATTAGTATGAGATCAATCAAATTACATCGTTTTTCGTCACAAAAAACAGTAACAAATAAGTACTGAAAAAAAACTTGACTGATATTTTAGGCTACATACTTAGGCTACGAGTGACTGAAATTCGGTTATATTAGGCTACATAAGCTGTGAAAAATCGGGCGACATCGGCCCCCGCGTTGTTTGCAACACTGCCGTCCGCCAGTCACCGAGCGATCGCGCTCGCAAGAGGTCGTATGCATGCTTTTTTTCAGTCCCGCAATTCCCGCGGATCCCGCGCCCGTAATCTCGCATCACGCGGGATTGGAAAATGACGCGGGATCCCGCAATACCGAGATCTCGGTATTCCGGGATTGGACGCCCTAATTGACGCTATAACTGGATACTATACATAAACACTGTAATGGGGGCGTGTGTGTACTCGGGAGTTCAATATAAATGCGATAGGTTTTATCCTTTGTATATTACCATATTCACATATATGGAAGATTTATATAATTATATTTTTAAGTTATTTCGATTTCAAGCCTGCTCTGCTCGCGGAGTCCCAGCCGGTTCTCTCTTTTTCTTAAAACAATTCGCTCGCATGTCAAACATTCCGGTTGAAATTCAAATTATACCAACCAGTGCGATAGGATGACCGCTCGCATAGCAGAACTCCACAATACCATACCAATGGCATGTCGATAAATGGTTACACACCCTCACGTACGAAAGACTGGAATGCCTAATAAAACCGTAATCTTAAATGTATACCTATGCCTTCTTAACATACATTTACAGCTTCTACACACATGTCGACACTTCACGTGCACCACTGAATCGCACACAACACACAGGCACACTATTCATACATCTTACAATTACTTAATCGTATTTTGTGTACCTACTTTTATTCCAATATCAATTCTGTTGTTCCCCTAGATAGCAGCGACGGTATCCAACTACTACAGTAATTATTGCACGCAATCAAATTGTAGTTAGGTATGTGTTATTGTTCCAGTAAAGAAAATTACACACAATCTGTCACTGGTCTGGCCAAGAGGTATCGTGTTAGACTGGAAGCTACCCCAACATAATTAGGAAAAGGTTTAGGGCCTATACTACCTCAGCGCTTCTCACTCTTTATCTCGCTCGCACACTACTGGCCGCGGTCACGAGAGCAAGCGAGACAGGGTAGCAGGGAAAAGACTCCAAGACACCGATAATTTAGTTTATTTCTTTTTACGGCGAAAATAATGGCAATTTAAAAAAAGTAAATAACATAAGACCTGCTTTATAGTTAGTTCAATTAATATGCAAAGTTTCATTATCTAATTTGAAGTTATTTTTGAATACCAGCGGTTTATTGTTCGGTTTGAAGGTAACTTTGGATTTTTTTTCTATCAAGAAAATTTTATGGAATCGTGTTTTCGTCAAACATAGTACCTAACATTAATCCTCAGCTTTACCATATATTTATTTCAAAATGATTGCTGCAGTATTTTCGACATAACGGAGGATTATGCTAAGCCATTTCAGGTAGTATAGGCCCTTAAGCACATAAGATTCACATAAATTTACCATTTAATGAATGTCACATTTATTGCAATTTTGTCTACTCCGTCAGCCGGGTGCACATTAATGCACATTTTATTATTGAGAACATTTTTAAAATTAATATAAATAATTATATGCGATTAGTCGACTGGCTTGCTTGCTTTTTCTTTGGTCCAATAATAATCAGCTTTGCCTTACAACATTTCTTGTATATTGAAATGTGAAATTGATTTTGATGCAAAGGTTAAGTATAAGGCTTCATGAAATTTTCTCATAATAATCACACAAAGGCAATCCAATACTTTAATTACAAATTTGTAATAACAATAAAAACATCGCTGTACTCGTTAACCTGCGGCTTTGTTTGCTAATTATAGTACTGTATTCTGTAACATTGTTTGTTTGATAAAATAATATCGTAATTAGTACAGTAAGTACAAATTAACCTAGCGTGTCATTATTATTCTAAACGAACCGTCAGCGTTAGCGGTATGAGCTAGGAACATCCCCCATTGTAACATCGTTTGTATGCATTCCACAACGACTAGTCTAAATAAAAGATGAACCGAAGTTCAAACATCTATTTTTGAAATAGATTTTGCAAAGAGCCAGCTTTGAGGCGATAAATCGAATAACCCTTTAGCCAAGTTTGAACTGAATTTGGCGTGAATTCTAGTTTCACGTTTATGCAAACCTGTGAACGAGAATGGCGACCTGAATGACACCTATTCAGGAACTTTAAACATGCAGAAAATTAGCCTACACAGTACTTGTGCTGGACCGATATGTATAAAATTTGCATTTGCGTGTTTATGCATCTACTCGTCTCCATCTTTTCTTTTTACTTAACACTTACTTGAACCAAAAGCATGTTTCAGTTTCACTATTATTTTTTACTTAAAATATCAAGATTTCCTTTTAATAAAATGTTCCCTAACACGAAGCGTTTCTCATATATCATAGGTGTGTTTACAAACATTTAAAGTCACTTTCAAAAACACGTGATCCTGGAAAAACTTTATATTGGCTATAAAAACATTTGTACCATTGCAGGAATCGAATTCGCGACACGAGGCATAGCAGCCTCCAGTCACTGCGTCAACTGAATCGTCATTAACTTATACTCTAATACCTACGTGTATCCAACCTATTTATCTTTTCTATATATTAATAAGTGAACCAAAACCTTTGCCCCTGTTTACGAAAATTGCGTGTACGGAGGAATATGAATTTTGGCACAGTTAATGTTTTTAGGGAAGGAGCAATGCATTCTAAATAAATTATATTTTGAAAGAATATCGGCCAGGGGGTGACCGTTAGCTATATAAAATCATTAATTATCTTTGGAAGTAGGTCCCTATTTTATTTTAGATACAATGGGAAATTATGAAAACGCAGTCAGAAAAGTCTTGACGATTGGAACAATAGGAATACTTATCCGACAAATTAAAACGAATGACTTGATAATTTGTCTTGTCCATTGTCACCCGAAAACAAGCGATTAACGAATGAAAAGGCGTAACGATCTTTGAATTTTTCCCGATTTCCTTGCTGATTAAACAGTTTCTTTGTGAAACAGCAACATTGTCCGTTGATATGAAGTGATTTACCAAATTTCCTCAATCGTTAGGGCTTCCATGTCGACCGCAATTTGTGTATTGTGGCAACCAGCACGCGATACATAACTGAGTTTTATTATTTTTAAGCTTTTATTTCATTGTGAATCATGGTGAACTATTTTTTGTGCAAGTTCAAGAGTGCTGAGTTTTTGGTTTGTGGGATATTAATAATGGATTTATTAAGGCCATTGTGGGTTAAGAAAATGATTTATTGTGAAACAGTGACGCGACGGTTTTCTTAATGTACCATGTTTTGGATACTATAGTTTGCTATGGTCTCGATTGTCTGAGCTTATAATATCAGCCAACTCTGAGTCGGAGACTTCTATAAAAAAATACTAAGTGCGAGTTTGACTTGCTAACAGACCTAATTAGAGAATAATTCGCAGAACAAAGAAGTATATTAACTTCAGCCCAATTCTAGGGTCTAATTCTGGTTAATGTTGTCGGTGGTGGTTGGTGCTACAATATCCAAAGTATATCCAAATCAGTTCAGCCGTTTGACGCTAACTGGCTAAGAAACATCCAATCATAGGCAATATTTATTTCGCATTAGGATTCATTGCTTACGCGAGTCCAAAACAAGGTATACATATACATAGGTTTAAAGAATTGAAATTAACATGAAATTTCAGACGCATATCCGGAATATCTATGGAGGGAGAAAGAATTTAAAAAAATATTCTCTTTCAATTCAGGTTTTTACATCAAGTATGCAACTGATTTCAAGAAAATAAAGTACTAGTTAGTACTTGAGAGTTTGTATACAATACTCCGAGAAGAAGAAGCCCACTTAACAAGTCATTCTCATAATTGTACAAACTCTACAAACTATTGAAAATGAAAAATCTCAGTTTCATTTTTGTGTATGATTATAATTACATGTAGCCGTTTATTATAGTCTACGCATAAAAAGCGTATTGCTTGCATTGTATGAAAACAATGCTGGAAAATAATCTTGCTAATGGACTCTAGAAAAAGTTAACTGCAAACGAAGCAAATTAGATATTACAGTGAAAACATAGAGAAAACATCTGCTTTTTTACTATTTTAACCATGAATCACAAATAATGTATATTTTTGCTCAATTCTCACTTGTAATAAGAAATTGTTTAGGTCATTAATTTGTAGTTTTAAAAATAAATTAATACCTACACACCAATAAAATATTTTCATAGTATGCAAAAACAATACATAAAAGTAAAGAACTGGAGTGTATTAAGAACTATACCTACTAAACACTAACAACTACATTATACTAAAAACTACATATTTTTGGGGCAGTTTTTTTTTCAGAGCTATTTTGGACTTCAGAACGCCCGTACCCAATTTGCAGTCTACTGTCAGAAACCAAAATACAGAGTCTCAACCAAAGATGAATTAAATAAAAGTGAATTTCGATCAAAATAGGATTTTGATAAAAGGATTTCCGTAATTTCAATGGTAAATTAAAACGAGCATTTGCCCAAGATGTCGTCTACGCGGAATGTTTAGAAAATACATACCCACTGCAAAGAGAAATACATTTAAAAATAATTCTGTTAGTTAATAAATTTTATGTAGGGACCTATATAACGAATATCGTTTTATGTAGGTAAGTATATTGAAATATTTACGTTTCACTTATAAATTAACACAAATAATTAACAAATAATTTAACACAAAATTAAGCAATCATAAAATTATAATATACACAAGAGTATCGGGTTAACATGTGAATGAAAACTATTGATACATCGGAACATATGGTAAACAATACAAAGTAATTGTACCATATCTGTTCGGATGATCGCAAATAATGTCGCTCGTTTGTCATTTTTCCATTAAAATAAACGGTCTACGGTTATGAACTGTGACGTAGGGATGGGAATTCGAATACTTTTTTAAGACACGATGGTTCGAATAATTCGATTGATGATAAATCATTTTCCTGTTAAAGATGTTTAAGTTTGTGATGTGTAAATATACAAAGCGTTCATGTTTGTGGTAAGAGGGTCTAGACCGAACACTAAAACTAATAAGTGAATATTATGAAGGGGAACAATTTTACACTTTAGAAGTGTTGAAACAACACTATTACTGAGTGCCGGAAAATGTAAATGAAAGTGTAGTGTCTGTTTATTTGGCCAAAATGTTTTTTATTAAAAATCATTCAAGCATATCAACATATAAATGAAAGCCAAACATTTTTATCCACCATAGCTTAGTTACGGTAGCAGAGTCGTGTGAAAATCTAAATATATATAACTCAAAGGTGACTGACTGACTGACTTACATAGTGATCTATCAACGCACAGCCCAAACCACTGGATGGATCGGGCTGAAATTTGGTATGCAGGTAGATGTTATGACGTAGGCATCCGTTACGAAAGGATTTTGCGAAATTCCTACGGGATCGGGATTTACATGGGAAAAACTTCCCACGCGGGCGAAGCCGCTGGCACAAGCTAGTGTAAACATAAAAATGGAAGATCGATCTTCAAAGCTAAACAACGCTTGACTTTCGCATTGTCGGTCTTTGGATGAATAGCCATCTAAACATAACGAGATTCCTTTATGCCTCAGAAAACACATTACGCCTTTGGTCCTGGCAGACATTTGTATATCTTTTACAGTAGTGACAGAAGTCAGGAAATCTACGACGTTTCCCCAAGCACACGTTATCCCTTGATAACGTGTTACCTTGTTACTGGGTTATGAAAAGAAAGGCAGTTGCTTCAAGTGAAATACAGATACTGGACGCAAACCCCAATAAAAGTAACTGGGCAAAGGCTAGAGTGATAAAGGTGAACTGAAAAGTAGTACTCTTAACGGATAACTCGAATAATACCTCTTCGTCCATATTCCCATCACTATTTTAAACATTTATCACCAATACTTTATTTATGATCATTTATGTTATTGATAAATATGTAACCTATGTTTACCTCAATGATATAATTTCGGATTCCTGGTGATAACTCGCATTTACCAGTCATTGACTACGCACTTCGATGATTCGATTTACGATTAAGAATTAAAATGGTTGACTGATTGTGATGGTTATGTACGTGATAATTTGGTAATGTATACTCCAGAATTAAGCGTAATTTGCATATAGCATTGAAAGTGTGTAGTTTGGAATATCTCTGTTATCAGAATATGCAAGCGGTTTAAAACCATATTTGTAATGTTTCTTATTTTTTCTGCTTGTTACGCTGGTCAACATGAATTTTTGCGCCAGTTAAAACAATATTAATTTCATAAAGACTTGATAGATTTCATAAAGTATGCTTAGCGTGTATAATACACTAGATTTTGAGTAATCTGTTGTCATCATATGCATAATTTCATACAAAGTGAGTATTTAAATAATCTTTATATATAAAAGCGAAAAACCACTCACTGATTAATCACGAAATCTCAGAAACTACACGCAACAAGTAGTAGGCCCCTCAAATTTTGCATGGGGGTTCCTTTTAGTACGTAGATGCTCGCTAAGACGGGATTTTGCGAAATTCTCACGGGATCGAGATTTACACGGGAAAAGCTTCCCACGTGAACGAAGTCGCGAGCAACTGCTAGTGTTCAATAAATACGTTGTGTAGTTTATGTCTTGCTCTTTATTGCACTTTTAATCAAGTTTTCTATTACTGAATTATAATAATTAGGTCTATAGTGTTCCCATTGCTGGGAGGCCTGCTCAGTATGAGCGGGAATGGGCCGCAGTCCATCACGCGGACCCAGTCCGGGTCGGTGGACGTTACTTGTCTTCGAATTTGAAAAGAATGAAAATCTCACGATGTTTTCTTACATCAATTTGAGAGCAATGGAGTACTTGGTCGATATACCGTCTTGTCGTACTATGCGCTTTTCTTCTCTCTCTGCCGGCTTCTGTGTTCCCTGCCACATATGACCCGTCAGCCTTTAAAGAAAGAGTGAATAGGCATTTTCTGGGCTCGCTCGTTCGATCGTAGACCTGATCATGCACTTACCATAAGGTGTGATCGAGCTCATTCGTAATAAAAAAAATAGTGATGTTTTTTTTTTCTTTATTTATTTTATTGAGGGTTTAATCAGAAAATGATTATGCCACCCTCATCGGTAGAAACAAATTCCTTATGTTCTAAATCCTATTTTCGCTAATTTATACAGAATTCTTGCATCTTTTGAAAAGGGTGATGCAAGAATACTATTACATCTCCCAAAGTCCATAGATAAGGGTAGAATGAAAATTTTTTCGGCCTCGTTCCGGACGCACTCCATCAGTAGGTATATGGTAAGTGTCTTCCACAATACTACACTCCGGACAATTTGGTGACGCAACTTTACCCATAAGGTAGGCAAAACTATTCATTGGTATGTGTCCTGATCGAAGCCGAAGAGCTATAACAATTTCTGATCGACTCATGTTTGCCTGGTCGAACCATGGACAACGAGAAAGAGTTGGTTGGATTGTTCGATACCAGATCCCCTTGCTAAGCGACCTCTGGTCGAAGTGTTCATGCCACATTTTAGTGCATTCTTCTTTAACTGCATACAATAAATCACTGTGCACGGGAAGGGAAGGAAAATCAAACGAGATTATTCAATATTTATATTCATTTAGCAAGTATTTAGCTTTTTGTAATATCATATTAAATCATTGGGCATTTGACCCATGATTTAGTCAGTAAATACATTTACATCCAAAATAAAGACACTTACTTAAACTTACCCAGGTTCTACTCCAAGAAGTACCTATTGTTATAAAGATAAGGTTCCCTTTCAGTATCTTCTTTCAAAACTATAGAATGGATTCATATCCACCATACACACAAAATCCTTAAAAATACGCTCTGCAGCATAAACTTTTAAATGAACTCACCATAATTTCGAGTTTAACCGTAGCTAGTTGCATATCTAACTTAGATCTACATGTAACAAATCGAATCGCGTGCAGCGGGTGTGACTCCGAACTCGCACCGCATTCGCTGTGGCGACTTCCTGAACATTTTTAATTGTTAGGTCGTTAACTTGCTAGTAATATCCTTTGTATTATTGTTTAAAAAAGGATTAATAACATCTGAGTGCTTGATATGAAAGGCTTTGAAGCTTGTGAAATATTTAGTTACAACATTATTTTGTGCTGAATTGGGTTTTTTGTATTGTTTCAGGATTATACAGTTTGAGGCGATGTCGGGTCGCCATGGGGCGAACTGGTAGTGCGATGGAGGTATGTAATTGTTTTAATTCCATTTTTTTTTTTGATAGGGCTTCTCGTCTTTCAGCACACTAAGGCTGGTTACTACTTAACCGGACGATCGATAAAATGGACTGTTTATATTTGTTACAGCTTTTTCCGTAACAAGTCCTGTAAGTCTTCCGTCATGCGTAATACTAACAAAACTATGAATTTGCGGTGTGCAATAAAAATATTTTTCATTTTTAACTTTGCTACTCGTATTTGTAGGGTTCCGTAGCCGAATGGCAAAAACGGAATCCTTATAGTTTCATTGTCTGTCTGTCTGTCCGTCTGTCTGTCTGTTTGTCTGTCCGTCCGTCCATATGTCACAGCCATTTTATTCTGAAACTATTAGGAATATACATTTGAAACTTTGGAGGCATATGTATTCTGTGAACCGCTTTCCGATTTTTAGAAAAAAAAATATTAATGGGGGGGGGGGGATATTGTTGGTTTCAGTTCCATATATGGAGATATATGGAACTGAAACTAAATTTTTTTTTCATCCAACCTCTATAGACAGGTCTTTAAATTTCACTTTGTATTTCATATAAACACTATGAAAAACAAAGTTATTTGGTGTAGTTATTACAGAACCCTTCATGGGCGAGTCTGGCTCGCACCTGGCCAATCTTTTTAAAATTTTAGTCATATTACAAAGAATGTTCAAATTTGAGAAAGTTAAGAATATCCTGAAATGTTAACAAAGTTTAGAGCAGATCGATACTTTGCAAAGCTCTGTAATCCATACTAATATTATAAATGCAAAATAACTCTGTGTGTCTGTATGCTACCTTTTCACGCCTAAACCGCTAAACCGATTTAGATGAAATTTGGCATGGGAATAGTTTAGGACCCTAGAAAGGACATAGGATAGTTTTTATCCTGGAATTCCCATGGGATCGGGAATTACGCGGGAAAAACCTCCCATGCGAACTAAGTCGCGGACAAAAGCTAGTTAGTTATATAAATTTTCAGTTAGTAGTTCATAAGATGCCTTAAAAAGAACAATACTTTAAAGCAAAATATTATTAAGAGGCACTTTGCAATTCAGAATTGTTTCTTTGTCAACGCTCCTTGCTTCGGTAAATGGTTGCATCGAGCTCCGTTCCATATCCGATACTCAATAACTAGCCAAAGTACACATAGATGCAAACTTTTTCAACTGTCATACGGTTATATGATAATTAGGCGTCATAAAGTACTGTTCGTTGGAGTTGTAGCAAGGAACTATCTCGATATAATCCACCTTTGTGATGTAATCCTTTAATTGTTCGTCGATTGTCGCTTGAAACGATGGTTGAAGATAACTCATACAATGTTAGTAACAATTTACCAATAATAATCAATTACATTAAATTAAAATTTCAAAATCATAAAATTAAATTATAAAATTAAAATCACTTAATTAAATACAATTAACAACAAAGATTTTAGAATATTTATTCTAAAATCTAATTCATATACTTCAGTCCGTCCGCTGCACTAGACCCGCCATTATGCAAACGGATCCAGTAAAACAGGAATAGACAGTCTGGCTCTCTTGCGCATAATTGCTTGAAAGCAATCCACTCTCCCTTCCGCAAACATGCCTGACGCACTACAGAAACGCGGAAGCCCCAACAGAATCCTAAGAGCGTTATTATACTGGACACGGAGAGCGCTGTAAGCCCTTTGCGTATGACTAACCCACAGGCTGCACATGTAAAAAGACTGGCAATATGCCTTGAAAAAAATAATTTTTACTGTATATGTGAGAGATACTTGGACAGTTTCAGTATGTGAGCCGGAATTTGACGATGCCAACTGCCTTATTGTCAAAATTAACACGGACGTTACTCTTCTGGGAATCTACCGCTCTCCCTCATTTAGCAATATTGATGGGTTTTTAAACTCACTAGAAAACTCGCTAAACGTTCTAAACAGTAGCCCATGCGTGATTGTTACAGGGGACATGAACATAAACCTTCTTGATAGTAATTCCAACGCCAATTTTATCGCCTATCAGTGTCTTCTGTCGGAACACAGGCAGAGGAGAAGCTTGCTTAGACCATGCGTTTATTAGATCTAAAGGTTCAACACAAGGAGTAGTCTGTAAATCTTCAATAACTGACCATGACCTTGTTATCCTAGGAACGAACCTATTAAAAGCCAACAATCCACCCCGTAACAGGTTTAGAACCAAAAATAGACTACTCTAAGATCGCAAATGAGGTAAGCAAACTCGACTGGATCGAAGTAATGTCTAAAACTGAAGTTAATGACGCGGTGCTTCTATTTAACAAAACTTTATTAGACATCATAAAAAAACACTCGACACAGGTAAAAATCAGTCGTACAAAGTTCAGCTTAAAGCCGTGGGTCACTCCTGGCTTGATTCGGTGCATGCGCCACCGAGACTTGCTGCATGCTCAATCAAAAGCAAATCCATCTAGTCTGGAGTTAAAATCCGTATACAAACGATACAGGAATTTTTGTAACGACATACTTCATAAGCGCAAGGCGGCTTATGAGAGTGAACAGCTGAAAAGTCACAGTAATCACCCAAAAACACTCTGGCGGGTCATTAAAGACATTTGCGAATTCCCCAAAAAAACAAATGACAACCAGGAATTATTAGGAATCCGAAAAGATGGCTTTTCTTCTATCAATGAATGTAACCGCCATTTTGTCTCAGTGGGTCAACGCTTGGCTCTCAACATCCTGGACAAACTCCACACAACAGAGAGTAGACTATGCAGTGATGCCAACCTAGTAAATCGATCCAAAGATTTTCTTTTCTTTCCCCCTACTGACATTTCTGAAATCGATAGCATAATAACTGACATGAAAAACGATAGTGCATCTGGTTCTGATGGTATCCGTCCACTTCTCCTCAAGCTCATCAAACCATATATCTTGAACCCCCTAGCACATATCTGTAACCTAAGTATGTCTACGGGTACGTTCCCCAGCTGTTGGAAAATGGCAGTTATAACACCAATTCATAAGCAGGGAGCCAAAGACTGTCTCAATAACTATAGGCCTATTTCTCTTTTATGTGTTACATCCAAAATCTTAGAGAAACTCGTAAATAACCACCTTGTCAGTTTTCTGGAGAAACACAGCCTATTGTCTGGACGCCAATTCGGTTTTAGACGAGGCAAATCCACAGAACAAGCCACAGGACTTCTGACTAATATTGTTTCCTCAAAGATTGATGAGGGGAAACGAGCTATTGGTGTCTTTCTTGACCTGGCCAAGGCATTCGACACGGTTTCAATTCAAATGCTTTTGAAAAAGCTGGACTACCTTGGTGTAAGGGGTGTCGCTCGGGATTGGTTCAAAAGTTATTTAACGGATAGATGGCGATCTGTGGTAGTGGGGGATTTTGTAAGCGAAAGCCTTGCAGTCACTTTTGGCGTGCCACAGGGCAGTGTTCTCGGTCCGACATTATTCAATGTGTATATGAACGACATCTTGAGCTTAACCATCCCTAGATCAGATATGATCTGTTACGCAGATGACACGGCTATCATATTCCACGGTGATACATGGGCGGACGCCTTAGACGCCGCAGAAAAAGGCATGCGTATTATATCGAACTGGCTCAATCGAAATCTTTTGACTCTTAATGTAGAAAAGACTAATTTTATAACGTTCCACATTAGCCGTCCTAGTTGTCCGGATATTAAACTCATTAAAATCCATTGTTTAGTACCGAGCGTTTCCGAACGCACCCTTTTGACATAAAGAAATTTGATCTTGACATTACTTTGACTTGACAGATAGATTTTGCTTCCCGGTTGAAAATGTCGGTCATGAGACCCTGTTGAGATAATTATAATTGGAAAAATATCGGTTGGAATCGCGTTTTGAAACCGATAATTGGGTCGCGAATTATCTATTGTATGAAGTTGTAATCCCCATTTGACGAAAACCCCGGGATATTTTTGGATCTAACGCCGGTTGGTTGCCATCGCGTGGCACGCGCGTTTGATGAAAAAAGTAGTGATAAATAGCGCTTTTGCTGGAAACGAGTTATGCTGTGATTGCTGTTGTGACCGCGCCATCTGGTGACTGGCGCCTTGTGAACGTTCTACAACACTTGACTTACATCACACCTTTCAATTACTCACCTCATATTACATACAAACCACTTGGGCGTGACCTTGGGGAAGGTCGAAACTTGGCGAACCCAGCACAGAAGGTTAGTGGTTAGACCTGTAATTTGTATGGTTTGTAGGCCGAAGCCTAGTAGAAGTAGGCCTTTGTTTATTGTAAGCAACGTTAAGCTCCACGAACCGTGGACAGTTTCGGACACCCAGTTAGCGTTGCACTGGCCAATTGTAGTCCTGAACATCCATGAAATAAATTGTCAAGCCATACAGTGCTGCTGTAGTAGTATTGGCAAAGTAAAATCAATCAGGTACCTGGGCATCATAATTGATCAGAATTTGTCTTTTAAAGAACATATTTCGACACTCTCTAGAAAGGTACGTAAATTCATTTATATAATGAAATCCCTTCGTGCTAGTGCTCCGAAAGACATGTGCAGAAAAGTGTATCTAGCACTTTGTCACTCGTTGCTGCAGTACTGCGTAAGCGTCTGGGGTAGCGCAGCTAAGTCCAATTTGATTGAGCTCGAACGTGCTCAGCGGGCTGTTCTTAAAGTCTTCCTAGGGAAACCGCGGCGATATCCCACAGACGATCTATATAAAGAAGCTGACGTCTTGCGTGTCCGACAACTTTATATCCTGAGGTCCCTACTTAACCTTGTTGCTGAATCTGGGAGGAAATTCACATACACCCGAAGAGGGAGGGTAGGAGCTGATAGTCTTCCAATCCCAAGGATAAAAACAATATTTGCCTCCCGGTTTTCGCTGTTTCTACCTGTTCGAGTTTTTAATAAAGTTAACAAATCCACACTTAGAATCCCTGGGAATGTTTTCGAAGCTAAGATTATATTAAAGGCATGGCTTCGGAACCTAACTTACGACGAAACAGAAAATTTTCTATGCCCTATTAATTAATTTTAAAACCAAGAAACCGACTCATAAGATCTTCCCTGTCTATTGTCTATTTTATAAATCACCCGTTCATTCCCAATAACACACACACACATGCACGCACACACACACACTCACTTGCAAAAGCATTACACACTACTCACTAACACTGAATCACTCTTTCACTATCCACTTAATAATACCATTATGACATTGATGTACCGACACAATCTTATTCAATTCAAATTCACTAACTTCATTAACTATTACTATAATTTTTTTTTGTTTACAATTATGCATTTTTTTCTTTAATTTGTCTTGTTAAATTAACTTAATTTGTTAAATTTGTGCTACAAAATGGATAATTATCAATGTGAATTATTATGTCAATTATTGTTTTTTTTTTTAATATTTAATTAGATTTCTTTTTTAACTGGCTGTGCTGTATCACTCTGAACCGAGTAACGAGTAGGTTTCTGTCAACCTCCGCTTTAATATTGGGCCACCAAGATACAGGCTGTGCCTAGTTTGGGGCCCATTGCTAAGTGTTTTGTGTTCTGTTATTTTGTGCATAGTATTTACTGTCTGTATTGTCATAACTTGTGTGTGTAAATAAATAAATAAAATAAAAATAAAATAAAATAAATTGTTCGTCGATTGTCGCTTGAAACGATGGTTGAAGTGTTAGGAAGATAACTCATACAATGTTAGTAACAATTTACCAATAATAATCAATTACATTAAATTAAAATTTCAAAATCATAAAATTAAATAATACAATTACAATCACAAAATTAAATACAATTAACAACAAAGATTTTAGAATATTTATTCTAAAATCTAATTCATATACTTCAGTCCGTCCGCTGCACTAGACCCGCCGTTATGCAAACGGATCCAGTAAAACAGGAATAGACAGTCTGGCTCTCTTGCGCATAATTGCTTGAAAGCAATCCACTCTCCCTTCCGCAAACATGCCTGATGCACTACAGAAACGCGGAAGCCCCAACAGAATCCTAAGAGCGTTATTATACTGGACACGGAGAGCGCTGTAAGTCCTTTGCGTATGACTAACCCACAGGCTGCACATGTAAAAAGACTGGCAATATGCCTTGAAAAAAATAATTTTTACTTCTTTAGTACAACGTGCAAACCTGCGAGCCAGCATAATACATCTTACAGACAACGCTCTCCGCTCCCTCGCGATGTCCAGGTCATCATTCAAGTCCTCAGTAACTACGTGACCAAGGTACTTGAACTTTGACACCCTTACTAGAGCCACATCATACAGGTATAGCGGTGGAATAGTTCCGACTGACTTCCTAGCACTTACCCGAAACACCACAACTTCGCTTTTCCTTACATTGTAGAGGAGGTCATGAGACACAGCATACAGTCGCCCAGAACCTACGAAGGGCGTCAATTGAGGGGCTCAGCAATACCATATCATCCGCGTAACTTATTGAGCATCCAACACTTTGGAGTGGAGTGTTTCTTAAAAGAAGGTGGTTTTTTCTAGAATTTAAGACACTTTGAAGTGTTTAGTTTAAAATATACGGTTAATTGAACTTGTGATGTTTTATTATCACCCCAGTCTCTAGTCTATCTGGGTCTCATAAGAAGCCTTATGAAAATGAGAATTAAATGGTCGTTAGATTACCTACATAATGTTTGGGCCGTTTGCTCAAATGTCCATAATGTGGTATTGTTCGTCAAGTCGTTGAGATCATAACTGACAAATGCATACATTGGCTGGTCTAGTCCACTCATCAATATAGTCCTTTTAGCAAAATACCGCCTCTGAATTGAGCAACTTGTTTCTAATACGTTATTACAATTAAGTTCTGTGTGTGTTTACTGATAAATTGACTTTGAAACTAATTTGTTTCGATGTGTCTCCTCAAAATAGTCAAGTAGGAAACACCGGCGGCATCATTTAGTGTTTTCGTATACATTTTGGAAAAAAACAATCATGATTAACAATTTAATTAGTGGCTGGATAATTCATATACTTGTGAGGGATGTCTGGCTATATGTCTGTTTTATAAATATGTATTATGTAGATGAGTAACGATGTACTTTGTACTTGTTATTTATTTCCAAAATAGCTACACCGCCTATTTTTTGAGGGAAGAAATAAACAATTGTTTAATATCGTTTTTACACAAACATGATAATTTTGTGAAGACTGTGTGTGTGATGTGCTTTGCTGACTCATAGACCAAATTAAATTTCATATTCATAGGTAGGTCTATAACTATCTCACCTCTGTTACATTGGACATTATAACTAGAGATCTTTGTCATAAGTGCTACCTATTAAACTTTTGTCTATACACACAACATAATATTTTATCACTAAAATGGCCCATTAAGAACACAACAGTTTTATATTATAGCCTTCTCTATTGTTAATTTCCTCGTATCCTCTTATTTTCCCTACATCACGATCATTTTGCTACGAGAATGGCTGACATAAAAGTGGTCGTTATAAGACCGTTAAATAGTTACATTGTACGGTGTACGACTTTCATAGATGTGGCAATAATATTCTGTTTTTAAAACAAGGAATGGTCTAGATTTAGAATGGTTGACAATTATTTTAAACTTTCTATGTGGTTAAACTCATTTCCTCAAGGAAAGCACATACTGTTAAGTAGATAGATAGATTAACTGTTTATTGTACACCATAACAGATTTAAATAAGGACAAAAGGGTGTTACAATGGGCGGTATTATCGCTAAAAGCGATCTTTTACCGACAAACTTTGGATGGAGGAAGGAGAAAATAAATGCGCGAGTGGTCCATGGTGTACTATTAAAGAAATAAGTTCGTTAGTTTGTACGGAAATACAATTTTAAGGCAATAGTATAATAATTAATCAGGCTATTATATGTAGTATATGTGAGAGGTAGAAGCCATTCTTCAATGTCATTTGAAAAAGTAAGTTCAGTTAATGGGAGACACATGTTCTTATTACCCCCCCCCCCTCCCCCCGGATGTTTATCTTCTGTAACGCATCGAAAATTATATATATTTGATGGTAATGAACACAATATAAAACACTGAATTTAAATGTCACTAGGAATGCCTATATCTCCTTACTAGTACTCACGCGGGGCTTCGCTCCCGTGGATTCTATCACGGTAAAAACATAACTCTCCTTTTTGCAGTCACGTAAAAAGTAGCCTATAACCTTCCTCAAGCTTCAAGCTACTTCCATACCAAATTTAATCCAAATCCACCATGTACTTTCGAATATTAGCACGTTCAAGCAAACAAACAAACTTTTCCGCTTTATAATATTAGTATAGATTCTTAAAGCAACCATCCGCTGAATATGCAAGCATCAACTAGCAAAAAAAAAACAAGAAGTAAACGAACCATACCAAGACCAAGTTTCAACGTTTCACTGGAAAATATGGTTGAAAATAATGTATCACTATTAAAATGTCTCTGCACATTGAAATGAAAAAATAACACATAACTGAACGTATTCCAAGTGCATTCTTGTTGGAATGACGCCAGTTACTTTTAACCAGTTTATATTCAGTCCTTATGGTTTTCCGACACGGGTCGCAAACTTGGCGGGCTCACGATCTTTTTCCTACCAAGCGAGTGGAATTCCAAACGGAGCCCGAATTGACTTGATTTTTTAGACTAGTCAGAGGTGTTGACTTGAAAAAAACATTTAATTATATTTATTTATTTATACATCCTCTAATTAGAACGCCTTGCAGCAGTTACACCAATCGAGAGCTGAACATTCTGCGCGCAGTCGGGTGCTCGAATCAAATGGATGGTGGTCGATCTAAAAATGTACCACACAAAGTTTACAATATTATGACATAAGGCTCCTGTTTGATCGCAATCATACTAAATAGTAATGATGACTGACGCAATTGATGCAATGATGTTCGGAAACAGAGCAAGCTGGAAATAGTTTATTCTATATTAATGCGAAGACCCCCAGGTTTAACTTTATTTCCAACTAGTTTCCGCCCGCGACTTCGTCCGCGTGGAAAAAAAATCCCCGATTTTGAAACATTCTTCATTAGTGCTCTGCTCCTATTGGTCTTAGCGTGATGATATAGAGCCTATAGCCTTCCTCGATAAATGGGCTATCTAACACTGAAAGAATTTTTAAAATCAGAACGGTAGTTCCTGAGATTAGCGCGTTCAAGCAAACAAACAAACAAACAAACTCTTCAGCTTTATAATATTAGTATAGATTTATCGTTTTTTTTTTTTTTAAATACCGGATGAGCCCACTCTTGAGGACTATTGTGAGCCTAGTCGTAAGTATACAAGATGGAAGTAATTATCCACGTATTTTGAAATATGTCGAATGTTCAAGTGGAATTTAATATTATGATTCATTCAGTAATACGTACACATTATTTAAAATTTACAACATCATTATTAATCTCTTGTAATACATCAAGATCCATAACATTTTCGACATACGTCCAACATCCATGAACGTACTTAAACATTTACAAAGCAGAAGTGCGCTGACCACCCGCATTGAAAAGATAAAGATAAACATAGGAAGTAAAATAAAGTTCACTGAATAAAAAGTGTTCAGGGAACATTCCACAGATAAAATTACTCCTTGACAACTTTCGATTGGGCCAAAAACTTTTTTAATATCAACTTTAATGATCTCGATTTTCGTAGGTACAGTTTTAATGAGAATTTATTTCAGTTTATTTCAGCTTATTCAACATCGATTGGTGAATTGTATGAAGAGTATTTGCTCATTAAATTGGAAAGGTTTTTATGATTTTACGGATGTGTGTATGGATAAACTGGGTGGCCTGTTAATTAGAGATCTAGTAAAAAGGAACGTAAACGAAATGCAAACCAACGAGCGATTATGAATATCAAACATGTTATTTATTAATTGAGTAATTTTGCCAGCGAATTACATGCGGACATGCAAAAGCATATATCCGGTAAAAAGGGTTAAAAAGATTATGGATTTTGGAATTCATTGAAATACCAACATGCGCCACACGTCTTACGTTTTTTTTTTACTTTTTTAAATAAATTTGGGGTTTTTATCCTAACGGATACGCCAACCCCATCATGGCGTACAAAACAATGTTTTCTTAATTAAATTTAAAGGATACTTAATCCTAATCAATATAGTACACCAACTCGCTAAATCTTTTTTCTACATCTGACTTCGGTTGAGCTAAAATTTGTTGGAATGATGTACCTACCTACCTATAATATGATTGAAACTAAACTTATTGATTAGCCTTCTCCTTTTCGTCTTTCGTTTTTAATCTGACGCTTTCCACTTTTGGTATGGTAAAAGACCACATTTTTTCTCTTCCTGCGAACACCTTTAATTAAGAAAGCCGTCTTTGAATCGATGGTAAATCGATTACTTTATACCTTTGTATATATTTTTGGCCCAGTAGGTTAACTAATCTTTTATTTCAGACTTAGTCCATAGAGTGTCAATAACAATTTAACCTTATAATATGTTAGTACAAAAAAGACAAATAAATTAATAAAATAATAAGAATAAAAAAACAGACATTCATCATAAACCTCTATCCAGTGTCGCTGAATAGGGCGGTCAAATTGTGCCGCGATTGTCTTGAGTAGGCTGTTGCCGCGCTATCTGAAACGTGATTTCAGTGGCGTTTGTTAATTATTCAAAAGAATATGGGCATTTTGGACACTCTTGCAAATATGACATGGTTTCATTTTGAAAGTAACTGTTGTTAAAGACATGAATTTTCAATATCAGACCCAGTGCATCATATCAGAACTTAGTCTCTCAGGCATTTGCTTGATTTTCCGCATCACAGCTATCTAGTCCGGACTTCAATACATCGGTCATACAAACATAGATACCAATAAACTCCAAAATTTCAATTTCACGTGTTGCTTAATTTTAGGATTAATTGTAAAATGGGTTCAGTCGCAAATAAACGTGCGAAATTCATGGTAGTAATTTAAGGCATAACGGAAGCGACACAGAACAGGCAAGTGCAGAAGGCCAGCCTCGTAAAACGAGTGTAAACAAAATACACATAATTATAGTTGCGTTTTTATGTACGTACAGTGAGTAGGTGCAAGTGCACTTGTGACTGGTATTTGTCAATATTTTACGACTAGCTGACCCGGAGAATGGCGTACTGCCAAATTTTATTTATTTCATTTTCCATATTATGTTCTCACCGTTTAAACTTTTTTTGGGCTTCCACAAATAATTAAAACCAAAATTTGAAAAATCGGTCCAGCCGTTCTCCGAGTTTTAGCGGGACAAAGGAACAGCATTTTTTTATACACAAGGTAATGGAGAAACCGTTTGTTGAATGTAGCAGCACAGAATAATGTTTTATTTATAAAATTGTTTCCAAATCAGAAAATTTAAAGATAAATGACATTTAATGAAATAGTTTTTGTTTTATTTGTTTTATAACTTCTTAATATAACTAAGCCCCATTCAACCGTGTTTCGTTGAATCGGTTGAGTTATCATACATAATTATTAACTAACAAGTTTATATCTACGTATAATGTCAAGTAGGTTAATCTTAAAATAATACCATTTCTAAATATATACCATTTATAAATAATTGTCACGTAATACATTGTAAACTACATAGGTTATTAATAAGGAAATGTTTAAGTTACTGACCTAAAAAATATTTTATTAGAAGGTCTAGCTGTAAATATTTTTATTTGTTATTTATTATATGCTTCATTGTACACCTTAAAATATTTCTATTGAAAGGAAAAGTAAAACTAGTGTGCAATGGGCAGTCTTATATGCTTATGATCAGAAATCAATTACGTACTGTAGATAGGTATTAGGTATAGCACTCGTCTTTGTGTAGGTAAATCTGTTTTTGTTCAATGTTTAGAGCCAGACTTCTGAACCTATCTATTTCATGGTAACGAGCCGTGTAAATTACATTGTTTGTCAAAAGACGAATTCGGGTCACGGCAGTTTTGTTTGGTTTCGCATCAGTTTGATGTGTTGTGTTGAAACCACGTAAATAAAGGTGTATCTCTGCGTGTTTTCGGGTTGGTCAGGGCTTTTGTAATACTTGTAAGGTTTGGCAGAAATTAATGGATCGTTTTAGGCATACATTTGCGTGGTATAATTTAAATAATAATTATCCAGAAGGATATTGTGACACCTTGAAAAAGTATCATTTTAATATACAAATCAAATTTTGTCTTCAAACCGCTACAAGTAGGTACAGGTACAAACAAGGTAAAATAACATACATAAAAACGGTTATTGCCAGCCAGCTTAATATTCAGTCGGTGTTGTGGGGGGTTGAAGATAATACCAGTACTGTTCTATTCTTTTAAAGTTTAAATTAAATCTTGTCTTAAATTACTAAGTAAGTAAGTACTTAGTTGAATTAAATATCAATCACCTTCGAGTCTTGGGGAAAGTGAATTATTACTAAATGGGCGCCAGGGACTCTAATCGTCCCGGATCCCTTTTTTTGTTCTCTGGGTGGGAAAATCATTGAATGACTTCTCCCGCTCTGGGTGGAGCAGAAGGGAGTGTCAGAATTCTACTGACTAAAATCCCACCCTGTTCCTGCAGGTGCCCTTAAGTTCCGGGACCGCCGTATCTCGTTAAAACATTCTCACAACCACGGCAGGTAGTGGCCCTATAGGACCCCGTCACTGGTGTTGACAGCTCTTTGAGGCGCGCGTGGAACACGACGCGCCGCCGACCCGGGCCTGGTCATTACCGGACGGTGAGTGACCCCTGCTCGCCGTCCGCAGGTCCGCGCCTACGGTGGCCGGAAATCGGCTCGCGATCCTCGACGCCCGGGGCGTCTCCCGCGGTGGCTGGGGCACGAGGAGGAGATTTGCCTCTCTCTCGTGCGTTCGGCCTCCTCCTTCCTTAGCATGACTGCTTCGCAGAAGGAGGCGACTGCATCCCATTCCTTCTCGCTCTGCACCATGGTTTGAACCGGGCGCTAAAGGTCACCGCCGCCGATCGCCTCCACGAGGACACGGCAGTGCTCCTCCCAAGCAGGGCACACCTCGACCGTGTGCTCCACCGTGTCTTCCAGGTGGTCCTCACAATGACGACTCGGGCGTGTTCTCCCGCTGTATCCGAAATAGGTACCTGCCGAAACAGCCATATCCGGTTAGCACCTGCGTCAGGCGGAAGGTGAGACGCCGTGGCGTCTCTCAAGCCACTCCTCAAAGAGGGGACTTATCGCCGCGATTACGGCGTGCCCAGCCCTCGATTGCGACAGCCGCTCTTTCCATGCCACGTCCCGGATCCCTGAGCCGACGAAGACGCTCAATATTCTTCCTACAGAACAGAAAATTAAGTAGAAGTGCCCTTACACTCTCTTGAAACGAGAACCAGTGTCGCCAAACTCACACATTTGCAAATCAAAATGTCCATACCACACATTAAAAATAGTGATATAATTGGCTACAAAGTTGAAACGCAACTTTAACAAATCATCTTCTTAATGCTGTTAAAAATATTGAGTCTTATTACAACGACCGAAAGTTGTTATTATTTGACATAACATAATCAATAAAGGCGTTTATCGTTTAAAAAACATAAATCGAACAATTTAAAACGAGTTCAGCTACTCAACGGTAGATGGCACTGTAATCAATTTATTCTATTCGGAACGCTAAGTACTTTAAAATAGATGTCATATTTGCATGCACATGTAATGTCTTTTGCTACTCAGATAGAGATATAGACAAATATCGATATTTTAATATCGATGTTACGTATTTTATACGTACGAAAAAGGTTGATCATCTTCAAAAAATATAATATATTTTAATATTAAATAGGTAAAATTTGTAAGTATGTACGTAGGGGTAATCTCTAAAACTACTGAACCGATTCTAAAAATTCTTTCAATAATGTATATGTAATGTAGCTGCATTATTCTTGAGTGCTATAGATAGGCTATAAATCGTATAACAAAGTATTAATTTCATACGGGCGAAGCCGCTGGCACAAGCTAGTGTTCAATGAAATGTTAATACATAGTATTAAAAATATTTGTTGACCTTGAATTTATACATATATGTTCAAAAATTGCCGTTTTGATAGTTTTATGTTTCATTTTAATAGGTGATGAAAGCGTATATTAATATATTTTGCCGTGATGGCTTTCATTAAGTCGGTAATATGATTAGACATAGGAAATTCCCCTAACTGATGATAGATTATGTTTTGGAATATTGACGACCCAATAAACATCAATTTTCCTTAATAAAAGGATCTTGGGGAAATCTGAAATATTTAAATTACTTTTTTTTTGAGGTCAATATTCAGAAATTGATGTGTTACGGTTTACATTATGTGATGTTATCTTTATTAACTACTAGCTGCTACCAGCGGCTTTGCCCGCGTGAAAGTAGAAAACAGGACATGGTCTACCCGTGTACCAAGTTTCATTGAAATCCGTTTAGCCTTTCGAGCGTGAAGAAGTAACAAACACAAACTTTTGACTTATAATATTAGTGTGATTATTATTATTATATACTTTATTGTACACCTCAATTTAACTCAGGACAATCATTTATAAAAATGAGTGTACAATTTAGGCGGTGTGATTAGCGGATGGTTAAAACGTCGACATTTCTGTGCAATCTCAGTTAAACATTTATGAATTTTGCCAGCTATGAAATGAAGAGTTAGAAAATAATGAAAATTATCGATACAGACCTACTTTACGAATGTGTCCCATCTCTAATTGAGTAGCGTTGAAGTTACTAGAATTTATAGTATGTTCCTCCAGATAACGACCAAGTAAATTTAAACGTTGTGCTAATGAAAATAAGGTTGTTTATAGTTTGCATTGAAGTCATGGAATGTGGTATTGTCATTAAAATCAAATATATTTAAAATTAACAAACTTTAATACTTATCGATGATACGATACGCCTCCACAAGATACATTTTATTTACTGCTTTCGTTTTTGCAGGTCCAAACCGCACAACAAGGCATAATTTCTAATATTTCGTGTATTTTAGAGACAACCAATCGCGACATGAATCTGACAGCGAATAAGCTAATGTCGCGCATCTGTGCTTAATATTGACACGCGTGCGATATCTGAGCGGCACTTCCACTGTGTTTTCTATTCCGTGATTCTTCCTGTTAAACGTAGGTGTCGACCCCCGGGGTCCTTTAATTAAATTTATTGTAGACCGGCTTCTTAATTTGAAGACCGGATAGGTGATAAACTGGTTTCTTCATGAACCGGTAGAATATAAATGCTTGGTAAATTTATCCATATAAAAAGAATGAAAAGAAAAAAAAGAAAAAAAAAGAAAAACCGTCCCGCTTGCACTAGAACCCTAGGCGGACACTGCCACCGCACAGTCGTTTCCGCAGGAGGTTTTGGGGGGGCTCGAGGAACGGGTCTTGAGTCCAGGCTCCAGAGGAGCCTCTAGATCCCGGCGGCAAGACATATCTCCCGAGCTGCCTCACGGTTGATCAATGGCGAAAACACATGGCTGCAGGGCTTCGACTGGCTGAAGAAAGGGTGCGCCAATCTTTTCGGTGAATCTTTATAAAACGTGGAGTCCTTTTAAAACATGGGATTAAGTTTTATAGCTCATTTCAAGCGTGGTGACTTGTCAAAAAAGGTGTAAATTTGTTTACACATAGTAAAAACATTAAAACAAAATAATAAAACACCAGGCATGGAACCGAAGATAAAGTACCTAATAAGCAGGATCCTGACAGAGTTCGTAATTGAATTGTCTATTATTTTGATAAAAACAAAGCGACTACGGACGTTGCTTGGACATTCAGAAGTTTGCGAAAAAGTGCTATAAAATAATGGCGTAGAGCGGCGTTTGTCAGAGGAAAATCCCCGGGTTCTAGTTATGAAACTGTACCGAGACATGGAACATAGATACTGCAAGGTTTGTGGGACAAGCTCACAGGAGATAGTGGTTTAAAAACCATGTTATGTTACTGTTATCGCTTGATAAAATAATAGTTATCACAAATAAAATACTTGAATAAAATATTGTTTTTTTTCTGATGTATTAGTCTACACTTTATAAGTTTTCTAAAGATATTGGAGTATTGATACATTGAATAAACGATTGTCTTTACAAATAATTAACGATTCGCTATAACTAATACTCCGTCTGACACAATCTGGTAAAACAAGACACATGTTACGCATGCGTCTTGTTTACTGTGTAGTTAAAAAAGGAGTTCGTTTTATTTTGAAGCGTTGTCCTTTTAAGATTGTATAAAGGTTGTAAGTTGATAAATGCTACGATGTTGGCTTTCTATATGAATGGTTGCCAACTGTTAGCATAGTAAGCAATTGGAATACCCGCTACATCTCATGCTTTAAGCCCCACTACAAAATCATGGCAGCGCAGTTCAACGTTCGACAAATGATACTCCAAGTTCCAAACTCAGTCCGTTTGCTTGTCGTTAAAAACACTGGATCAGATGAAATGTTACAAAAAACACTTGAATTTTTTAATATTTTTCATCCTTGTTTCACTACCTACTTGTGTACAGATAAACTTCGCTTGTTAATGTTTCTTTTTGTAGTTTTGCTCTCTGTTTAGTTCAGCTGAAAGTAACTGGGTTAATGATATTGAAATTTTTTCTTTTAATCCATAATCGTATTCAGTGTTTTCTGTTTGAATGGTTGCCAACTGTTAGCAAAGTAAGCAATTGGAATTAAATCAATTAATTTCACAAAAGGAAAAACCCGCTACAGCTCATGCTTTGAGCCCCACTCCAGAAGCACGGCAGCGCACTTCAACGTTCGACAAATGATACTCCAAGTTCCAAACTCAGTCCGTTTGCTTGTCGTTAAAAACACTGGACCAGATAAAATATTACAAAAAACACTTGAATTTTTTTATATTTTTCATCCTTTTTTCACTACCTACTCGTGTACAGATAAACTTCGCTTGTTAATGTTTCTTTTTGTAGTTTTGCTCTCTGTTTAGTTCAGCTGAAAGTAATTGGGTTAATGATATTGAAATTTTTTCTTTTAATCCATAATCGTATTCAGTGTTTTCTGTTTGAATGGTTGCCAACTGTTAGCAAAGTAAGCAATTGGAATTAAATCAATTAATGTCACAAAAGGACAAACCCGCTACAGCTCATGCTTTGAGCCCCACTCCAGAAGCACGGCAGCGCAGTTCAACGTTCGACAAATGATACTCCAAGTTCCAAACTCAGTCCGTTTGCTTGTCGTTAAAAACACTGGACCAGATAAAATGTTACAAAAAACACTTGAATTTTTTAATATTTTTCATCCTTTTTCCACTACTTGTGTAAAGATAAACTTCGCTTGTTAATCTTTCTTTTTGTAGTTTTGCTCTCTGTTTAGTTTAGCTGAAAGTAACTGGGTTAATGATATTGAAAGATTTACATTAAATCCATAATCGTATTCAGTGTTTGACATAATTTAGTTTGCACTACTTTTCAAAGGAAAGCACGAGAGAGTAGGAAAGTGAGTAAGTATTTATTTACTACTAGCTTTTGCTCGCGTCTTCGTTCGCGTGGAGGTTTTTCCCGTGTAAATCCCGATTCCGAGGGAATATCAGGATAAAAACTATCCTATGTCCTTCCCACGGTAGGTACTAAACTATTCCCATGCCAAATTTCACGTAATCGGTTCAGCGGTTTAGGCGTGAAAAGGTAACACACAGACAGATAGACAGAGTTATTTTCGCATTTATAATATTAGTATGGATTTAGCACAAGTATTAGATACTGAATATATAATATATAATATTCCACAACTTTAGCACAACGCCATCTAGTCCCAAACTAAGCAGAGCTTGTGGTATGAGTACTAGACAACTGATAAACGTACATATATATTTCTAAATACATACATATTATATATGTATGTATTTAGAACGAATATTATTGATAGATTACCACACTGTCTGGCAGTTGGAGTGCTTTATACGGCCCACCCAAATGTCCTTACTTTGGTATTGTTCGTCAAATCATTCCAGCTCCTTAAGGTTCTAAGTTGAGCTACGCGATATTTGACAAATGCTTGCACTGCTTGGACGGGCCTGCTCAAATCTGTTTGATTCTGTCCTCTAAAGGGCGCCACAGACATTAACCTACATGGCTCTCATATGATTTGATCACTATAGATTGTCTGGACTTTAAAAGAGACGTTGACCTCTGAGTTTGTTTCAGTGTTTCTTCTCAGAGTAGTCAGTTAGGAAACACTGGCCTCATCTAGTTTACATTTACGAAAAAAAAGACGTGTAAAAGTGTTATTTATAACCTATTTGCAAAATAAACATCATTATTTCATTATCATTATTTCATTATAAATTACACCCAGACACAGAACAAATGATCGTGCTCATCACACAAACATTTGTCCTGGGTGGGAATCGAACCCACGACCTTGCGCATAGCAGTCAGGGCCACTGACCACTATACCAACATGTCTGTCTGTGTTTGTTGGTATAGTAGTCGCAAGCGCTTCTGTTAAACACGAGGTCTCGGATACAATTGCCGGGTCAGGCTAGTGCTATTGGGTTTTTCCATAAGAAATTTCTCAGTAGCAGCCCGAAGTTTGGAAGTTGGCGGCGTGATCCCTGTGCCTCGGAAAGCACGCTTGTTGGTTTGGTGGTGGTGGTTGGTGGCCGGCTGTCATTTGGACTTCTTTGACAGTCGTTACGGGTAGTCAGAAGCCAGAAAATCTGACACTTGTATAGCCAGAGGGCATCGTTGTATCCCAACTCCTTAATATTATATTCCTTAATTAACAAATACATTTTATAATAAACTTAATTGTAAAATGTATTTGTTAATTATCTAATGTCTACATAATTCCTGTAATTTTTTTTTATTTAAAATAGGTTCGCGTTTGACCACCATCTCACCTGATGGTAAGTGATGATGTGGTCGAAGATGGAGCACGCTTACCTAAAAGTAACCTATTCACTCTTGACTTAAAGACTCCTAGGTTATAGCTATCGGGAAACACAGACTCCGGCAAAAATAAAATAAAAATAAAATTGTTAAATATTTAAATTTAAATTTATAATGCATGATGTGGTCTCCTATAACTGAAGAAGCACAATGTTAAAAGACCGGCCTATATATTATTTTTGCTTTTAAGGTGTATTCTTTGTTCGAGATCCAAATTAAATAAATAAATAAATAAATAAACTCCTTTGCTGTGGAGGTCAAATAGGCAATCGCTCCATGTAAAACGTAATACTCAGCTGCAACCTTCATTATGCGTACAGCTAAGGAGTGGAATTCCCTGCCGGAGTCTTCGTTTCCCGATAGCTATAACCTAGGGGTCTTTAAGTCAAGAGTGAAAAGGTTACTTTTCAACCGACGACCAAAAGAGGAGGTTATCATTTCGACGCGTATATTTTTTTTTTTTGTGTATGATCACCGAGTACTCGAAGACGGCTGAACCGATTTCGAAAATTCTTTTTTGTTTGATAGGGTATACTTTGAAATTGGTACCATTTGTCACCAAGTCAGGATTTGATGATGGGATCCTGGAGAAATCGAGGGAACTCTTCAAATATTATAGGCACACCTATGGCGTTTTCGGTATTTCTTATAGTAACTTGTGCAGTTGCTCTCAAAAAGTACCATTTGGGGAAGTGGAACTGATGATGAAGACCACAGATGGCCGCCGAAACTACTCAATAATAAGTATTTCGTGGATTGCGATTGGATTACTTGAATATGGATGTTAAGCACTTTATGTTCGTCACAATGCATATGGTGATGTAGAGCTGATGGTGAAGTACCAGGAGAACTCCTCAACAATTAACGGCCCAGCATTAAATGCATTTTTTTATTTTTTATTGGGAATAGCAATATTTTGTAAAAGTTTATATGTAGTTGACATTTAGGCTCTTTTAACTAGGTAAATTAAAAATCGACCAACTAAAAAGAGTGAAATAAAAACTTTTTACCAAAAAATTAAACCGACTCCCAAAAAACACTGTAAAGTGAAAAATAACTTTAATTTCGGTATTCGGTGTCTTTAGTTTTGTATTTTCGTTTTTGGCACCGACTTCCGAAATTAAAGTTATTTTTCACTTTACAGTGTTTTTTGGGAGTCGGTTTAATTTTTTGGTAAAAAGTTTTTATAGATAAGCGTGCTCCATCTTCGACCACATCATCACTTCCCATCAGGTGAGATGGTGGACAAACGCGAGCCTATTATCAATAAAAAATAATCTGAAAGCCGCTGTTGATGACCTATTATAACCTGCAATATAAAGTACAATCACCTTAATTTAAATGCTTGTTAAATGGCTTTTCTTTTATGTTGCTTAATTCGTACCTACCTAATACTAGCTATTGCCCACGACTTCGTTCGCGTGGAAATTTCATGTACGTTTCGTTGAATTTTTTGCTTCAAATACCTGAAGGTATTTCTACGCCTCAACAGAACACTCTGTAATTGTTTTATCACAATCAAATCGATAGTTTAAGAACGTATACAGCCCAACTAGCACAAATGGGCTGCATTAGGGCTTTAGAGCGTATCCGATTATTACTTATGGTAATAGACGTAAGCGCTAGAGCGTCTACTACAGACTTAAAGCAGCCGCTTTAGCGCTATTTGGGCGCCATTTTATGCAACCTAAAGTTCCATTTAACCTGCACAACGGTTGCATAAAGGTTCCTTAATAGCTATAACGATTTATTAACGCTATACTAAAGCTCTCATAGCGCTACTTTTGAATGATTTTGAACTACTTTGAACGAATGAATTGATTATAGTTCTTTATTCTATATCTTCAGTTGACATTATTTGTAATATTTTGGTAAAGTGTTTTCGTCGCCATCATGAAAATAAAACAAAAAGAAGTAAAAGTTTGTATTCTGTATTAGCAAGATATATAAAGATACTTAAAACGCTGTCCAGTTTACTGTAGATATATAAGATAATTTTCGAGTAATTTTAACGCGCTTTTATGATATTTAAAAAAATAACAAAAGATATGTGATATTTTTTATTTGTTATACAGAATACATTTTATTTCCGTATTTTTACGTGTCGATAACTTACTATTTGCAAGTGGCCGATTGTTTACCGGTACATTTAATGCACATTTAACTGAAAAACCAATGTATATCAACTCAATTTTGCAAGTGAATTATAAGTTTTCTTAAAAAATCATGGCGTCATTGTAATGTAGTCATAACCTGCAGTTTGAGCTCTAATAACTCCCATTTGAGAATCATAGTGCTAATTTTCACCCTTCTAACGCTTCCAGTGATTTTTGTTACCCTAGTGCAACTCACAGCCACAAAAAGCTCGTATTTTCTTGTTTTTGAGGTTATAAGATGTAGTTACGTACTTATTCGTTTAGCATCCATTTTTATTGTTTGGTGTTTAGTGTTTTTAAATGTTTTATAATAGATACAAAAGCGGCTGTAAAATGGCGAATGGATTGAGCCTGCAAGGAATGACTATTGCTACTAAAGGCCTTAGTTACACTGATGATTTTTTTGTAACTATAGTATGCATAAGAGTTTCTATTATTTCTATAATGGAACTTCTAGTAGTATAATAGTGGTTACTATAACTATAACCTATAAAAGTTACAATGGAAACCACTGTACAGCTGTGAGTGGCAGAATGACCTTCGTAACTCTCATATAAAGGTGTAAGTGGTAAATGAGTTCTACCGTGGACTACTGTGAAGGCTAGGTTGTATTTGATTCAGCTTATAGCACCTGAAGTAACTTTTATAGCTATAGACGTTTACGGATGCAGATATGCAACTTTGAACTGCTTTTTGAACCCTTAAAGCGCTATTTTACAGCCGAAAGTAACAAAATAGGCTGCAATTTCCACTAATGTGCTCGTTGAGAGGACAAACATACAAATATTTATTTCTGTTTATATAGAAGATAGATGTAATATTAGAATACCACGTGACATTATGAAGAAATGAGTTTGTATATTAGTCTTATGAGTTCAAAATTACCCAAAAACTACGGTGAATTTAAAGAAATAATAAATTAATAGTTTAAAAAACACTAGAAAAACACGCTTTTATAAATGCACGTAAAACAAAAACATGTTAAGAAAACCGATAACGAATTTTCTTTAGGTTTGCTATAACCTTGAAACCTGATCGTGTTCAAAGTCCATTACGTGGCCTTTCTCACAAGTGCAAACACAACTATGATACGATATTCCATCATGGAATGCCAGTGCCTACCTTCCAGCTTCATCATCAGACCTTGAAACCTAATCGTGGTCAAAGTTCATTACAAAACTTTTCTAAGAAATCCAAAACAGCTATGATACGGTTTTCCATCATGAAGTTCCAGTTCATATCTTCCGGCTCCATCATCAGATCAGTTCGACAGTACCATATTATTGTATTGTCATCAGAACTACATACAGTTGCCAATTTTCATTACGCTACGACCCTTAAAAGATGGTTAAATTAGTTACCTTAGATTCCATTACATAGTTAGTTACATATAGGTCGACCTAATAAAAGCGTGTTAAAAAAGGAACGATTCAAATCATTCACTTATTTTTATCATCTTCCTTAACCCTTGTTTTCAGCCTGAATTGTTTTAAATAGTTTAATTCAATTTTATTTTCGATTCCTATGCTCCAATCATTGATCAAAGCGAATTCCGTGTCGTGTTTAATTGATTTTGCTGTTTGTCGTTCAACCAGTTAGGATTTAACCCAGCATGTTTATATTAATTGTGAACTGTGTTGATAAAATAAAGTGTATTTTGTTTGCGGATTTTACGCCAACAATAACATAAATGGTCCTACTAAAGTTTATTCGACGCTTGACATCATAATAATTATGCCCGCACTTGACAGGTACCTGGTAGATATTTAGGTACCTACCTGTTTATACTTCCACCTACCGCCTTTAATTTTTAAGTTAGTTAGTTTTTAAAGACGAGCCTACAGCGACCATTCGGGCACAAATATCCATATTCTAAGTCGCTACTGACAATGTCAGCTTAAAAAATCCAATAGCACATTGTTCAACCCATTTTTCTGGGGTAAAATCATCAAATACCTCCTCCTGCTCTGGATGGAGTGGAAGGGAGTGTCAGACTTTTACTGACTAAAAACCCTTCAATTGCCCCTGCGTCCGGGACCGCGGTATCTTGTTAGGATATTCTTGGAACACAACATAATTGTGATGATTGAACGTCTCAAACAGAATAGTCGTAATGTTTATTTCGCCGTCCCCGGAGAACAAAATGATAACTACAAAAATGCAACTTTTCAGGAAAAATAAAAAACATGTTTTCGTTGATTGCTCCTTAAATACTGGACGTAGACAGATGATTGTCAGCTTTTAAAGAAGGTTATTTTTTGTTTGTTCTAAATGTTTTAGTGAAATACGCCTAACTATCAAAATAGAGATAGTATTTAAAAAATAAGGAGTTAATCTAAATTAATCATCATCTAAGTTGTATAACGTGGATTATCGTTTTATTCTCCGTACAGCCTGACCAGAATCAAATATTGTACTCTTCACTTATCATTTTATTCTACGGGGTTTATGGAGCAAAAGATTTAATAATACTTTAATATCGCCTTATTCTCGTAAATATTGTAAAAATGAAACTGATAAGGACTTTGAATTTAGCTTTCTAATTAAACAATGACATGGTAAGCACATCTTATACAAAGCGACTGGGTGGTTTTGAACGAGAATAAAATGATACCTGCCTTTATCATTATCTAATCGAATATTTTTTTCACGAGAACATAATTCTATGACTATTTGTCATACTAACAAGTGGGAATAAATTTTGATAATATTATATTAACACTTTATTCTCGTAATTTTAGAATTGTTTTAATTATTTGAATACTATTGCAATACTTTGTAACTTCGTAAATAACTGTAATAAAATTAGGGAAAAAATTGAGCGGATGTATTAGCACCCACAGATCCCAAAAATGGCATAACACTAAAAGTAAGATAATGGCAGTTATCATTTTATTATCCGGGGACGGCGATTTATTTTCTTACAAAACTTTTTTCGTCCTTGTTTCTTAAATTTATTTATTGAGAGAACACAATAGCACCTATTCGTAAATAGAATTACTAAAGTATTTCTTCTAAGACAAAAAAGTTTAGTGTTCCAAATACATAATAATCCCCTTTATCACCAGCATTCCATTGGTCTACCTCTCACGAGACAGTCTGTATAAAACTTTATGGAAGAACCACCCGAAACATTTTCTTCTATCGTACTTATAAAAATGAATCCTTGGGGAGAGGTCCACGCAGTTCAACAAAAGGTATTATTATTTAACAGTCAATGGTTATTTGAGTACCGCGTTGAAAGTGACAGCTTGTAAGCCCTTTGTCAGCCTGAACTGAAACAGATATAATTAATTTAGTTAATTATAAGGGAACTGTTTTTGTACATCACTATTATTAGGAGTCAGCAAATTGGCTTTTAAGTGGGCGTGAAATGATTTGTAATAACTGTACTACAGGTAAATTTAATATGTAATTACGTCAAGACCTTGCAAATTTATGTGTATTCGAAGCCAATGAAATTGTTTTCATTAACTTATAAATGAAAAAGAAACCAGTATTGTATACGATCTACAACTTGTTAGTCATGCCACCACTGTTACAAACGTGAACTATGACTATCGCAGTAAAATAATAGACCGGTAATTGTCTTAAAAACCACCAGTCACCATAAGCTGTGCCAGTGCATGGGCATAATGCAAAGTTCAGCCATTATTCTTCTCGCCATGAGGTAATGTGATTCCCAATAGTACCGTAAGCAGTAACATCAAATGAAGCATGACGACCTACTGCCGCCGCCTCAGGCAAGATTAATATCAATCAAAATGTCGAGTTTACTAGGTACTTAATCATAATCAAACAAATAAATGAGTACACTATGACAAAAAATAAAATTAATAAAAAGACTTACAATTTGTGAAAAAAATTCATAATTATAACTAAAGTAACATTTAACATAATGTTTTGTATAACACAGTAATTAATAATTCGAATCCTTTATATACATTAGTTCTTTATGTAGTTATTGATACAAAATTTAATGGTTATTTTGTATCCATTTGTTTGGTCTCAGCTGGAACTTGTTTATTGATTTTCAACGAAATTACTTTTGTTAAAAATCCTTGTTATTTGTAACTATGTTTATCTTATTTAATATTTGTTTTAAACTAACAAAAAGTATTGTATAAATAATACGATTCTTACACGAACAATGTTGACGATCGGCTGTGCCTGTATTGCCAGCAAATCTTTTCAATTCCAGTAAAAAAAAATTCTATCAATTTAAGTAGGTACTTACTAAAAACATATACATTTTAGATAATCTCATTCACATTCGTGTTTTATTTAATGAACCCGCAGTATGAGACTGCAGGGCAAGGACCTAACTTCCTTCCATTATTCAATAACAGAGGTAATCTGGGCCCATTTTTAAATAGGAGTCCAGCGAATCTAGCCATCCCCTTTTAATGAAATAAATTGAAATATTTATTTTGTAAATTGGTTATAAATTACACTTTTACACGTCATGTTTTTTTGCGTGTTAAGTTTAGTTTAGCTAGATGAGGCCGGTGTTTCCTAACTGACTACTCTGAGAAAAAACACCGAAACAAACTCAGAGTTCAACGTCTCTTTTAAAGTCCATACAATTTGTGTTGGTCCAATCATATGAAAAACATGTAGGTTCATGTCTGTGGTGCTCTTTGAGGAAATAACCACACAGATTTGAGCGGACCTATCCAGACAGTGCAAGCATTTGTCAGTTATCGTGTAGCTCAACTTAGAACTTAAGGAGCTCAACGCTTTAGGTATACCATATCATCGTGTCCTGATATTTGGGACGAAATCTGTGGCCACTTTCTCCCATAAGACTTTGTTCTTACAAAAAATTACATAATATTTAAACAGCCTATAACGTTCCCACAGCTGGGACAAAGGCTTCCTCTCTATAGAGAGAGACTCTAGAGTCTCTAGCGAATAGACCGATGGCCAAGTGCGAGTCAGACTCGCCCATGAAGGGCTTCCTTAATAACTACGCATATTACTTTGTTTTTCATACTATTTGTATGAAATACAGAGTTATATTTGCTGTTTTAAAAAATGAGCTATATCTCAAAAACTGCTGACCCGATCTCGTTCAAAATAATTTTTGTTGAAAGTTTTTATTAGGATCTACAGCATATATATTTTTTTTTTAAATTTTTTGACTTAATTATTATAGGAGTTAGAGGTTACACATTTTACCACGTTGAAAGCGTATATATTTTAACTTTAAGAAAAAGTGGTTTTAGAAACCTCTCAGAAATGTCATTTTGAAGACCTGTCTACTGATTCACACACGTATAAGTTTGATGTAAAAAAAAATTGTTGTTTCAGTTCCATGTTCAGGGGGAGCCTCCCTTAATTTTATGTATTTTTTTTTGTCAAAAACTCGGAAAGCGGTTCACAGAATACATCTACCTACCAAGTTTCACATATGTCGTCTTAATAGTTACGGAATAAAATGGCTGTGACAGACGGATGGACGGACAGACAGACATGACGAAATTATAAGGGTTCCGTTTTTTGCCATTCGGCTACGGAATCCTAATAAGGTACCTAACTAAATTATTAAAATCCAACTCAAAATTTACATAAGTGCTTTCACACGCTAACGGAAACTCCTACAATATTGTAGCGACAAAGGAAAAAGTTGGTCCCACTGAGAGAATTCCAGACGAGACAATTGGTCCCAATTTGGAAATCAACATAATTACCACACTTATGAGGTTTATCACGAAGTTCTGTATGTGTGTAAACGCCTTAAGTGCTCAGATTTTACGATAAACGCGGAACTTCATGTAGGTAGTGACTTAGCCAATTTTCATATTGCGATGTTTCAGAATTAAAGTCCTTATTGGTTGGATAAGTTTTTTGTTGTTCTCCAGTCGTTCCGACAATGATTTGGTAAATGCTAGCTGCATATGAGTTTGGAAAGAAACAAGTCTGGGGACTGATAGGTACTTATTATTTACATATTTTGTATTTTATGAAACAATGGCTTCAAGATACTCAGCAGTTGGAAGAATGCCAATAATGATGATTATAATGGAAGGTATATAAATATAATATCATGTCTGATAGGTCAGCTAGGTTCATGCTACTAAAGTAAAACCCCTTTGACCCATTTGAAACCTAGATCGCATCTTAACGGTCAATAGTAAGTACTTACATGCCCGGTTACTGGTCGCTTAACAATGTTTCTCGTCATAAGAGCGGATTAGTCGTCTCATCGTATCGGAGGCTGGAACATCTCCCTACAGTTGGTAGTGCTATAGATCAAAGACGAGTAGAAGCGATGACTACTTAATATGTACTTTTAACTTACGAAGTCGCTAGCGAAGTGCAAGTGCGTCTAAACAAAACTCATTAATATACAACGTGTAATAGAATAATTGCAATACCTGAAAGTAGTTGGTTCAGAATCAGCTTCTGAATCGATTTCCGTCATGAAAAATGGGTGTTCAATTTTGACGGAAAAATCTTTCATTTAACTTTAAATGAAAACACAGTATCATGACAAATTAATACAATCCTTAATTCAAGGAAATGCGCTAGTGTGCGTGTCGGCGTACCATGCTCTAACTAAAAGCCAAACATGACTACCTAACTAATTTGACTTCCTATACAAATCCTCACCTGATCCGACAATTATGCACAAAAAGTTTTAATTTTTTTTAGATATTTGTATAAAACTTGTCATAGCCGGTGTTTTGAATTTAAATACGGACACAAAGCTACACTACTCAATCGTCACAAGAAGCTAGCACGATACAACTGGCGCTTAGCGCCATCTATCGACATTTCTGTAGAGTTGTTCGAAATTTTCGAGTCAAATACAATTGGTCGACTATTACTCGTAAACTTGTAAAGCCCACTTATGTGTGATAGTTTTCCTTTAAATTTTATTATACAACGTGCAACGAAGCGGCCATACACATTATAAACGCACGGCCTCCCTGGGTGATATCAAACGATATTGGAAGGGTTTCAACTCAAAATAAAATACTCTAAAAATTGATACCAAATATTCGGTTTCGTATGTTTCTTAAATTGAAATCATAACAAACGTGTCACCGCACTACGTAGGTCAATAACTTTCCACGTCACTTGCAAATATCACGATAAATCTCTTCCGTAATTCTGTACGCCTAGTACTGAGTACCTAGTAGCCTACTTACTGTAGGTAGAAGTGGTGTTCTTTTGTCGGCGCGAACTGACGAAATAAAAGACGCCGCCGCGCCGCCGCGCTGCCAACGCGATGACACGCGCGCGCAATAAACCATACCTACTACCTACTTTGTTTACCGTGATGTAAAAATTAATGCGTAATTATTGATTTACAGTTTACTCGTTAATATCAAGCCAGAAATTACACGTAAACACTGAGATAACAAAACTTACGTAAAAAAACTTTTTTGCAAAAAATAAAACCGACTTCCATATCAAAACACTACAAAGTCAAAAATAATTTTAATTTCGGTAGTCGGTGTTATTGGTTTTGTATTTTCTATTTTTTTTCACACCGCCTTCCGAAATTAAAATTATTTTTGACTTTGTAGTGTTTTGATATGGAAGTCGGTTTTATTTTTTGCAAAAAAGTTTTTATTTTCGCGCTTTTTAGTGGGTCAGTGAATTTTCCAAATCGATTCGTAAATGACGGAGTTATGAGCGAACAAAAAACGCAATGCAGAGTAAACGAAAAGATCATCAAGGTAAATTATTTTTTTCGACTTTTTTTTTGATTTTACAGAAACGGCTCGTCCGATTTCGATAACATTTTCATGGGACCATTTGGGAAGTATACCCTTTCCAACAAAAAAAGAATTTTTCAAATCGGTTGGCAAGCGACGGAGTTATGCGTGGACAAACATAAAAAAAAAAAAAAAAAAAAAAAAAAATACAAACATCCGAATTGAGAACCTCCTCCTTTTTTAGAAGTCGGTTAAAAATCGAATCAAAGTTTAGGTAGGTTAACTAGTTTCATCCCTTATTATTACTTATTACCGAGTAAACAGTAAAATCTTAAAGCTTTGCTTAATTTAGTAAACTGACTTACATTTTTAAAGATGGGGTTCGATGTGGTGACCTTGGTATTGTATGCACAAGGCCGCTCGTTTGTTGACGGATACCTGAACATTGCGTAGCATTTCTGGTGTTATTGTCCTGATTTTCTGAAAGCGGCCTCAATCCGCACTTTCATTACGGCCATCTTATCACACTGCACTGCACACACACACCCCTGAGACGACCCACTGACCTGACATTTTGCAAACACAACAAGAAAAAAACAATTAGGTGTAGGAACTGATATGCGTATCACAAGGATAAACACGAGTGCAATAGCTAAACGCGGAATGTCGACTGACTAGCAAACCAATAATGCTAAATAAATAAAGCTCTGCTATCCTGGTACCTAAATATTATTTCGTTGTAGGGTAGCTGTCCCAGTTGATGTCCATCCACTACTATTAAAAAATATTGTTCCAGAATTCAAGATTATTTTACATAATAACAGTTTTTCAAACAAACTCCGTTAAACTGTTAGTAAATCTAACACACCAGAGCAAACTAATTACGCAATTCAAATTCAAAATTGAAAAATCATTCATATATTTTCGGGTGGGAAAATTATCAATGACTCTGCTCCCGTCCTGGGTGGGGCGGAAGGAAGTGTTAGACTCTTACTGACTAAAAACCACCCTGTTTCTTTAGTTGCCCTTGCATTCCGGGGCTGCGGTATCTCGTTAGAAGTCTGAATTAGAAGTTGAATTTACCAGGAATAAATAATTGAAACTACATGGCCAGCAATTGTTTCACATACCCGAAGATCCTAACCCATTAGGTTTACACACACTATGATGTACATTGTGTGTGTAATAACGTAATCAGGGTTCTGTGGGCAAAGGATTTTCAATTAGGCATTAGCAATTCCTGTTACTCATGCGGTCTTAGTACTTTTTATTAATTTCTTTTCACAGTTAGATGCAGTTTTGCGACATTTTTTATTGACTTAATTTTGAATTAAATAAAGACTAAACTAATGCTCAGACCAATAAAACCCATTTACCACTCAAATAGTACCGACAAAACGTGAACTTCCGATAATTATTTAGGTTAGTCCTACAGACAAAAATCATGCGTGCTTGCTATTATTTTGTAATAAAAAAAAACTATTAACTTGTTGTTAATAATTTTCGTCATAATTATAAAAATAACTTTATTTTAAAAATTACGAACGGAACCCACTGTAATTTTATTTGCCTACCAGGAGAGGAATAAATTCCGAAGAGGTGTATTGAAATGATGTTTTGGGTTCAGTTGAACTTTAATTGTTACTAAATCCTTTTTCTATTCTAAGTTCTAATGGCAAATAATAATATTTATTTAAGCAATTTGTGGTAGGATGCACGTAAGGATTCCATTTTTATTATCAATTCAATGGTACGAGCTGACGATTTTTCGAAACAATAAGCAACTCGATTCAATAGTAAGGTGAACCGAATCTCCTGGATCGTATGTGTAAAAATTATTATGATAAGGGCATATAAATAAGTTCATATTTGCCCAAAGTATTGTGCTGACAATCATAAACAGCGAATAGGTAGGTTTATTTATTTCAAACAAGATTAATTACATAATATGACACTTTTTAACTTGTCCGCATTGTTTATGTTAGCACTAAGCAAAGATTGAAACATTTTACGGTTTGATAGAAGTTCTTATTTCGAATGACATAGCTGTATTTAATAAATTAATCGCTCGGCGTCGGTCGTATTCTGTATTAGTTTAGTTAGTATTGTTATGTTAACCGACTACATCTGTAGCTGTACCATCTGTATGAAAGTCATTAAATTACGCCGGAAAGGTTATCAATTATTATTTATTAAAAGTTTAGACGTGCCTACCTACCTGACTGGCAACTGTAAATATGTCATAAAATAAAGATGTGTTAAATGTTATTTAAAATTTTGATTACGATTTTTAATGAATTTTTAGAAGATCGATTCAAGAGCACGGGATTCGATCTGTGAATTGCATAAATAGGGGGGTGGAAGATTACTTTGTAAATAATAATTATCTACAAAGTAATCTTCTACAAAAGGACAACTACGTAAAAAACCAACAAGTGTGTAAATGATACACGCGACAATGCAAGCAGGTTTATTTAGATAAATTTGATACCTAGACTAATTAATTGTATTGTAGCTAGTTCCCAAAAATAATCAAAGCTTAGGAAAAGTCAGTAATAATATTTTGTAAACAAAAAATAAAACATGCGGAACCTTTTATTCAGAAATACCAGGAGTAAGAGGTTTATTTTTATTTACAAATAGTTCACTGACACCGATCAGCTGACTTAGTGCTAGTAATGTGCTTAGTTCAATTTGAAAAGTTCGGTTTCTGGTATCAATGTATTAAAAATTCTCATTACTTCCGAACACGTAAAGATAGGATTAAAAAACCCTTCCAATATCGTTTGATATCACCCAGGGAGGCAGTGAGTTTAGTATGTGTATGGCCGCTTCGTTACACGTTGTATATAGGTACTACTGCCGTGACATTTGAATTTCTAACTACAACCGTTTAGTTGATAGAGGGGGGGGACACTTGACTCTAACGAAAATTGGTACTTTAAAGCTTGATAAGTCACGAACGGTTTACTTAATCAAAAAACGGCCTTACCAAACCTCTAATATTTTTGAAAGACCTATCCAACGATATCCCACATTATGGGAAGAACGAAAAAAAAAAAATTATCATCCCACTTTACATGTATGGGAGGTACCCTAAATAATTGTTTTTTTCAAATTTTATTTTACCACTTTTTTGGCATCATTAACGTGTATACTCATGACAAAGTACAACTTTCTAGTACCAATAGTTTTTGAGCTAAACCGCGGACAGACGGACAGACAGACGGACATGGCGAAACTATAAGGGTTCCTTGTTGACTACGGAACCCTAAAAACAGTAGCCCACCAATATCGGGAACAGGGTCCAAGCTACCTATGGTCAGGGTTTTTCTTATTCACAATATTTATTTATATTAAGTCTACGCTTCGTAAACTTGCAGATGAAAAAATTATTCGACTGCATTTTATTGATAGAGTTATAGGAACTCCAAAAATGAAGGTTACGAGAAATATACTGAACCGGATGGAATTGGAATCGGTTTATTTTAAAAGTAATAAACAGATTCCCATAAAGTTACCCAGCAGCAATTGAAAGTTTAATTCGTGGTATAAGAAATACTGCATTTAACAAATTAATTGCGCCTGCATTTGCCGCGCTTGGACATCGACGACTTGATCTTGGCGAGTTGAAGATCAGCTGCGATATTCAGTCGAATCAATAACGTCAATAACGATTATTACCTATGGGCAAAGAGAGTTTTGTAGCATCGGGCGTTATTAACTCGGCGGGAGGCGCGCCCCATAATGCAACACGGACTGTCGCTACCGGGTAAAAAATACCACAATGGATTTGTGGTCAAAATGGGGGTTTGTAATGGGTATTTTAATAAAAACAAGTTTTTATGTTATATTTTGTTATATTTTTAACGAAAAGATATGTGAATAAAGTATTTATTTGTTAATGTAATATATATATTTTTTTATGAAATCACAGCACAAAATTAACTGTTTTTGGCACATGGCTTATAACGAAACTAAAATTAGACTCTAAACATATTAAAAAATTAAAAAAACGAGATCAATATCAAATCAACATAACATATTCTTACATTTAATAATAATTGTAACATGTATTAATCTGGCATTTTTTTGAGAAAATTTCGTTCAAAGTATAACCTAAAAATAATCACCCTCCTTAGATTAAAATATGTCGATAATGTTCTTTGCGACTATACTTTTTGAGCACACTCTTCACAAATAGGAATGGAATGTTCTCTACATATCTTTTTATGGCATAAATTGCAATCAGTCTTAGTTTTTCGATCCTTCTTCCAAGGACATACTGCACATCGTGATGCAGACATTTGCGAGCGCGGCTGCAGGGCTCTTTCTTGATGAGCGTGACTCAGATTGTCATTGTGTTCATTACCGCCACCTAGTAAATACATTATTTTACCTTTTATACCTGGAGACAGGTTTCCTATAGTAGATCTGGACCCAATGTGTGGCATAACAAGTGACACAGCCAGCTCCTTCAAATAATCTCTTCTTGGTAACACAATATCGCCGCAATTTTCTTTGTTCGACTTTACGATGACATACGCATTTATGCCACCGATATTCATAAGGCCAAAGAATAGAACCATAGGCCACCTTTTAGTGATGCGTGATACTGAGTACGTCCCACATAACTCGTCAACGCCATCAACTCCGCATTTGTGTCGGTTATAATCCGTTATCATCTCGGGTTTTTTGGCGTCACCGGTCGATTCATCAATTTTTGCATCATGATGCATCGTGGAAGCCAAAAGTACATCTTTCCCTTTTTTTGGAACATACGATACTAGAGTGCAACCAGGTTGAAATGCGAAAACGGAACTATTTATCTCTCTTCCTTTTGTAGATCTATATGAAAAAGGGTGGCACTTGAGGCTTATTTTTTCTCACAGTTCCTAACGCAGTCAATCTATAATCCTTGAGTAACTCGTCCATGAGCGGAAAACTGGTAAACCAGTTGTCCATCACAACATTCCTGTTAGAGTTTTTTATAGGCTCCACCAAACGCTTTACCACATCAGCCGCAGAGTTACTTTTATTGTAAATGCCTTCATTTTGGCCCACATATATTTCAATATTCGCTGTGTAAAACCGACGGGCGTCACACAATAAAAGCATTTTAATCCCATACTTCCCTGGTTTACTTGGCAGGTACTGGCGAAATGGACATCGACCTCGTGTTTTTTCCAATTTTTCGTCGATGGTGACATGTTCTCCCAGTGAAAAATATTTCTTTATATTCGCGTTAAATTCTTCAAATATTTCCCGAAATGCCGCGAGTTTGTCTCCTTGTCTCCTTTCATCACGCGTATGTATATTGTCAAAACGTAAGCATCTCAAAAGGAAATGAAACCGCTTTCGTGACATTGCCGCCAAACAGATATCGCAACCAGTGCCGTCTGTAGACCAAAGGTCTTTAGTGTTGAGGTGTCCGTTTCGAAGCCTTCCGCAATAATAGAGTAATCCCAAAAGAGCTCTAATTTCTATAATATCTGTAGACTTACAATCTCTCTTTCTAACATATTTGGATCTCAGATTTTCAATATATATATTAGTGTAGTCAACAATCTTTTGTAACATATTGGATGGGCGGTAATGCAACGTATGCGACTTAGAAGTTTTCGGTTACACAATTGACGGGAACCGGCGCTGGTTGGAACAAAAGACAAGAGTCCAGCGTCGTATAGGAAAGGCAGCACTAACCTTGATAATCCAGGATATTCAGGACTGCCAGCACTCTGATCACAGTTCACCACCACAGTATAACCGTTCTTCTGCTACGAATTGGTCGCACAAAACGACGCGACCGTTCGAATGCGATTCGATGCGTTTGTGCTCTAACGCGACTCGACAGCCATTGAGGGTCCGATCCTGTCCATCGGAAGATCCAGACGCGATCGATTTTTCTAGAGCGGTATAGTCTCTCTCCCTCACTCTCGAATAGACGAAGGTCTAGTGCAAGGGAGAAAGGATAATATGCGGAAGGGGAATGTCTAACCAATTAGCGATTATGCGTGTTGCCAATAATTAAAAATATAAACGAAAAGAATCGTATATCAGCGCAACCATTCCCCCGGGCTTGAAGGGATGCCTTCAAGAGTGAGGCAAACCACAAGAAAACTAATCTATTCGATAATTACTATCCTATAACTACGAAACTAAATACCTAATAAGTAATATTAACCTAACCTTAAAGACGAATTAAATAAACTACTGGTTAGGCAATGGGCAAAGACGCACCACGGGACGCAAGTAGGATCCAGTGGTTGTCTTAACCCGAACGATACGAGTGACTCCGGTTGAGTCAGGGAAAATTTCCTCCACGACACCCAAAGGCCAGTGTAGTGGGGGCGAGTTGTCGGATATAAGAATCACGACCGTGCCGACAGAGACCGGATCGACCGGCGTGTTCCATTTGCGGCGAGATTGCAAAGTATGGAGATATCCAGTTCTCCAGCGCTTCCAAAACGACTGTACTAACTTATCTAGTAGCTCGTGTCTAGCAGTAAGAGTTCTCTCGTCTATTTCCTCGGCAGGCAAGTATTTCAGAGGCGTGAGATTCAAAAAGTGCGCTGGAGTCAATGCGAGCGGCTCTGAAGGATCACTAGAGAGTGTCCTACAAAGAGGTCTAGTGTTCATTACCGATTCTATTTGAATAAGAACGGTACTTAATTCTTCAAACGACAGAATAGTATCGCCTATGACCCGATATAGGTGTGACTTTAAACTTTTAATATTAGCTTCCCAATTGCCGCCAAAGTGACTAGCCGTCGGGACATTGAGTGACCAATCTATTCGATTTATAGCTAATGTATGACCATATTCCGAATTATGGTACTTCGAACAAAGAAATGCGTGAAGTTCCGAGAGTTTCCGTTTAGCGCCTATGTAATTAGTCCCGTTATCGGAATAAACTCTACTAACCGGGCCACGCCTTGACAGGAACCGTTTAAAGGCGCCCATAAAACTAGCTGTGCTAAGATCCCCAGCGAGCTCTATGTGCACCGCGCGTGTAGTCATGCAGACGAACAGACACACGTAGGCCTTGGTGGAGCGAACACCTCGACCGCGAGACATCGTAACCTTAAACGGACCGGCGTAGTCCGTGCCCGTGTGGACGAATGGCTTAGCGGTTTGAACGATACGACAAGAGCGATGATCGGCCATCTCAGGAAAGCTCTGCTTAGGGCGCAGCCGAAAGCAGGGAAGGCACTTATGGATCCTATTCCTAATTAAATTGCGTGCAGAAAGGATCCAATACTTCTGACGCAAGAGCGACATTAGCAGGTCGGGACCTGCGTGACAGTTCAATTTATGATGATAATCGACTAACAAATTCAAAACGAGGTCCTTGCTTGGAAGCAGAATGGGATGTTTCCCATCATAACTTAAATCCGAGTTTCTTAAACGGCCTCCGACTCTAATGAGTCCGTCTTCGAGAAACGGTTTTAAGTGTCGAAAAGCAGGACTACAATGTTTGCCTTTCCTGAGTTTAACCAACTCAGTGGAGAAATAAAAGCGTTGAAGCTCGCGAAGTATGAGCAATTCAGCGAAGTTGTAATCCGCTGCCACCATGCGGTAACCAATAGGCAACAGTTTAGCGAAACGACAAATGTAAATTACTACTCGAAGTAATTTACTCCAAGACGAGATACGATCGACCAAAGAAAGAATAGTAGATCTTTCGGTTGGTGTAGCGGAGAGCAACGAATGTTTCTTCTCTTCGGGCACTTCGCATACCGAAGAGGGATTGAAGGGGACGACAGGCCACTTCGAAACGTCTAAGCTGGCCCACGGAGGACCACTGAACCAAAGCGGATGATCAATGATTTGGGAAGGTGTGAGCCCACGTGACAGACAATCTGCGGGATTGTCCGTACCGGACACGTGATACAGGTTTTGTGGCGATAAGTCGTCCTGTATTTTCGAGACTCTGTTGGCCACGAAGGTGTTCCACCGATGGGGCGACGAATGTACCCAACAGAGAGCGACTGTTGAATCCGAAAATGCGAATATGTTGCGAAATATAATGCGGTTTTGACAAGCGACTACGACATTTTTTATGAGTTGAGCTAGCACAAGAATAGCGCACAGCTCCAGACGAGCAAGAGAAACGACCTTTTTAGGGGAGACCTTCGACTTAGCGGTCAACAACCTAACGATATTGCCATCACTATTTTGAACGTGGAAGTAAATAACCCCCCCGTATGCTTTCTCACTGGCGTCCGCGAAAGCCAATATAGTAACCACACTATCGCCGACGATACCAACGTGACGTGGGATCCTTATATTACAGAGCAAGGGAAGCTCTTCTTTGAAGCGAATCCACAGCCTGACTATATCTTCAGGTGGAGTATCATCCCAGTCACAATCAGACAGCCAAAGCAGCTTGATTAGAAGTTTAGCGTACAGGACAACAGGTGCGACAAATCCCATGACGTCCCATATTTTAGCGACACACGACAATATTGTACGCTTAGTACAAATCTGAGCGGGAGTATTAATTTTCATGCCGAAGTTGTCCGACGTAGGTGACCAACACAAGCCCAGTACTTTATGTTGGTCGGACTCATCGAATTCCTTGACAACTGGCAGGCGGTGCGAGGGTGGGATCGAATCTAATACGACTTGGGAATTACTGGTCCACTTAACTAGCTCAAATTGACCAGCCTTCATGAGACCTATCATTTCCGAAGCGGTGGAAATGCCCTCGTCTTCCGTGCGAACGGAATGGACGTAGTCGTCCATATACAACCCCGCAGCGACAATATCTTTGGCCTGAGGGTAGGAGTCACCCTCATCCTCAGCCAACTGCTTAATAGTTCGAAGTGCATGAAAGGGGCTAGACTTAAGCCCAAAAACGACACGATTAAATTCATAAACCTGTAAAGGTTCTTGCGGGGAAAAGCGATACAAAATGCGTTGGAAACGCCGATCAGATTCTCGGACTCCAATGCTGAGAAACATCTGACGAATGTCTGCGGAAAGCGCTATCGAAAACAAACGAAAACCAATAATAATATTGAACAAGTTCCCTTGTAGGTTCTGTCCACCATACAAGAGATCATTAAGCGAGATGCGGGTAGTAGTTTTACAACTACCATCGAGAACGACACGAAGTTTGGTTGTGACCTTATCATCTCGGATCACACCATGATGCGGAATAAAATACGAACTTCCCGCCGAATCAGGATTCGTAGATGAAATGTAGCCCTTTTCTAAATATTCCCGGATGACACTGTCATACGCGACCCTTAATTGTGGAGAAGCTTGCATCTTCCTTTCCAAGCAGTAAAACCGCCGTTCACTTGCTTGGCGCGAATTGCCAAGGGATTCGACATCAGCCTTGAAAGGCAAAGCTACTACGTAACGTCCCTCACTATCCCGAGTGGTAGTGCGGGTGTAAAATTCCTCACACAATTGGTCGTCCGGGCTGAATACCGGGGGAACACTCACTTCCTCTAATTCCCAGAATTTCCGGACAGCAGAGTCTAATGTGTCCGCGATACAGCAATGCGATACGGTCGAATTACCGTCAGTACATGCTGGTGCGTCACCTACGATCACATAGCCAAGGACCGTTTCTAATGCGAGCGGCGATAAATTCGAAGTCGATCCTTGAACTCTGTTCGACAAAAGCAGGTGCGGAAAAATCGAAGCGCCGATCAATACGTGAATCGGGCCTGATGAATAATATGTATCGTCTGCCAACGGTAAGTCTTCGAAGTTAGACAGTCGCGAAGTGTCGACTGTCGCGGTTGGCAGACGTTCGGTAATCCTATCTATTACCAACGACTCAATATCATAAGTTATATTATGATCGAAACGAGAATGAATTTTAAATTGTACGGAACCTTGAATGGGTTTACTCGAACCTCCTATACCCCTAACAGTGGAACAAGTAGGTCTATTATTTATGTTTAATCCTAAACGTTGACAGCAATCGCGAGTAATAAAGCTACTCTGAGACGCGCTGTCCAACAATGCACGAACGCAATGTTCGTGACCACGAGAATCTAGAATAACGATACGTGCGGTACCCAACAACACAGTTCTAGAGCCTTTATAAGGGCCGACTGCACTTGAGCATAATGCTACATCCGAGTTCGCGGGAATCGAACCCGCGCTCGGCTCTTCGACTGAGCGTGACGGCGACATATTTGACGCAGGCCTATTTCCAAAACATAGCAATGTATGATGTTTGTACCTACATTTTTTACATGTAGACGTCGACTCACACGCAGACACGCGATGACCACTACTTAAGCAATTTATACACAAGTTGTTTGACTTAACGAATTTAAAACGTTGATCGGGGTTATAACTCTTAAAAACCGTACACTTATAAATGTAGTCATGGTTTTCCTTACACAAACTACAAGCGACTGGTTGAGAACTGGACACATATGCGTTACTTGATTTACGATCTAAAGGCCTTTTATTAGTATTGACTCGAGCAACAGGTATCGAAGTTCGTTCTAAAACCTTTATATGATCACTAACGAAATTAACTAAATCGGAAAACAATGGGATTTCGGATCCATTCGACTTTAATTGATAATTGGATTCGAACGTACGAACGGTGTCTGGGTCCAGTTTTTTAAGCGCGACATGCAACAATATAAAATCAGCAAGGTCACTGACTTTTGTATGTTTTAAGCAACTACCGACGAAGCGAACTTATCAATAAATGATTCTAAACTACTAGGGGTACCTGATGTAATAGATTTAAATTCAAATATTTGAGTTAAGTATGAAGTTGCCGATTGTCGACTATCTTCATATTTTTTACAAAGCAAATCGAAAATGAGTGGGTAATTATCCGCAGACGGGTTAATACCAGCGAAAATTGTACGAGCTTTATGTGTTAATTTACCTAATAAATAATATAATTTCTCACAGTCTGTTAGAGAAACATTATTATGCACGACATTACGATAACTAGCGACGAATAATGGCCAATTCTTAATATCTCCGTTGAATTCGGGTATTTCAATTGGCGGCAATCGAGGTGACCTTTGGACCTCACTATGTGAGTGAGCCGTCAGGTTCTTCTCAGCCCGTAAAATGCGCCCTAAAAGGTCTTCGAACGCAGAAAGCGATTGATAATCTACAACATATTCAGGGTTTAATTTTAGCTCATGAATAACAATTTCATCCAAAGCACTTTCAAAATCCACACGTAGTGATTGTACTAACGAGATGTCGCACAAAAATGATTCCTTAACGCTTTCATCCGAATGAATGTGTTTTATTTTATCTGCAATACTCTGCATGCGAGCAAAGATACGATCTCTCTTTGCTATCAATCTTTTAAGAGTAATATCGGTCGGTGCCATATTTATGAGCTATGAATATCAAACTAATTATTATAAGAAATATTTAGTAACTACCCACCGTTTTGCGAAATAACGGCCGGGTGCGCGACGCGGTCTCGAGTAACCTTGACTCGACCGATTGGTATTTACTTTACAAGTAACGATAATTAACTACTAGCGGGGTTGCGAAATTCCTTACTAATCGATTATTAGCTAGGAAGACACGAAAACGACGTAATGAATTACGATGTACTTACTTGCCACGCGTTGGCAAATAAGTATCTATGCGGGGTTGACTACGAAATACGAATACGAAACTACGGTATACCTAGCGAATTCTAGGGAATGGCTGTGCTGATTATTATCCGACTCGGGAAGGACCATCAAATGGATGGGCGGTAATGCAACGTATGCGACTTAGAAGTTTTCGGTTACACAATTGACGGGAACCGGCGCTGGTTGGAACAAAAGACAAGAGTCCAGCGTCGTATAGGAAAGGCAGCACTAACCTTGATAATCCAGGATATTCAGGACTGCCAGCACTCTGATCACAGTTCACCACCACAGTATAACCGTTCTTCTGCTACGAATTGGTCGCACAAAACGACGCGACCGTTCGAATGCGATTCGATGCGTTTGTGCTCTAACGCGACTCGACAGCCATTGAGGGTCCGATCCTGTCCATCGGAAGATCCAGACGCGATCGATTTTTCTAGAGCGGTATAGTCTCTCTCCCTCACTCTCGAATAGACGAAGGTCTAGTGCAAGGGAGAAAGGATAATATGCGGAAGGGGAATGTCTAACCAATTAGCGATTATGCGTGTTGCCAATAATTAAAAATATAAACGAAAAGAATCGTATATCAGCGCAACCACATATTATCAGTAAAAAATAGAATAAAAGCCTCTGTAATAGTAGTACAGTTTTTACCTTCATGAACTGGCCCGGGTAAATGCATAATAATGTTATGCGATCGCGTTCGAACATTCTGTGGGGGTTCTAAAACTTGCCAATGGGTAGTTTTATCTCTTCCGGTAAATTTTCCACGTTTTATATATACTAAGGGCACGTCATCTAGATACTGATGATTTTGTATATTTATACGAGGCTGACGTACTATATCCTCTTCACTAGAAGTCGACATAGCTGAGGATGCCGGTATGTCTTCTCCTTCTTGCTCTGAATTACTTTCATGCTCACTATAGTCTTCATTGTCTTCTATTTCAGAAATTTCTTCTTCCTCACTATTTTCTAAAAGCAGGCACTCTTCTATTCGTGCTTCATCAAGTGGAAAATAAGGCATCTTGATAGTCTAAAACAACAAAAAAATAAATGTCGACTAGTAAAAATAATAAGACACAAATAGTCGCTACTGGGTAAAAAATACCCATACGCACCTTAAACGTCTGTTATGGCTAAACGCCGCGCGCACACTGGGCGTTCATTCAAAATGGCGGACCGTCACACGTTTCTCGAAAGGTACCTAAAGCGGCGCGACACAAAATTAAGCCGAAAAATAAATATTTTCGATTTTATGCACTATGTGGTAAATTTTACCCGGTAGCGCCTCCTGCCGAGTTAACAATACTGACTAAAATCAAACGCCTATAATTTCAATTAAATAATTAGTAAGGTACAAGTTGATGGCAATGATAATTGTATAAAATAGTGATGCTTTCCATAAGAAGGTAATTACCACGATACTATGGTGTAGCGCGTAATGCTTATGCTCGATTTTGAACCATGATTTTGGTGCATGAAATCAGAATTCTAAAACAAACGCCAAATAAAATTATATAGAGGCACATCACGCTGCACAATGCATTTTCACATAAAACGTCATTGGATTTGGTCATTGCATATACCTAAAACTCGGTTGATAATCATTTTAGTGAACTTGAATTATAACATTATTGCCTTGTTTTTTTCTCCACATAACATAAAGAATTAATATAGTATAGTAGTATATATGTAAGTTTTTATGTATTGTTTTGATATTTTTGTCATATCGACAAATGATAATTGATCTTTATTTTACAAATTGGTTATTAAATAACACTTTTACATGTAATTTTTTTCGTAAATTTCAAACTAGGTGAGGACGGTATTTCCTAACTGACTATTCTGAGAAGAAACACCGAAACAAACTCAGGGATCCGTCTCTTGAAAAGTTCATACAATCTACACTGGTTAATTTATAAGGGAACCTTGCAGGTCACCGTCTGAGGCGATCTGATTACATATGTATTTGAGTGGGCCTGTCCATACAGTGCAAGCATTTGTCAGATGACGTACAGCTCAACTTAGAACGAGGAGCTTAACGATTTAACGAAATATAGCTTATCGATTTTGCTACTTCACTTGTATTTATATATATTAATAGTTGATGTATGATAGGTACTTGTAGTACACTAGCTTTCCTCTCCCTTCTTTATTTTAAATTCGTAAAGACTATTCAAAGGTTGTCTGGAAGATATCACTATCAGCAATAAGACCGCCATTATAACTATTTGTAACCATAGATTTCAGCATTATTTTTAAGCAACACAATTGTTATTTTTTTTTGCGCAATAAAGAATATTCTATCCATCTATGTATACCTAACTGTGTAAGAGAAAGTGTTAGTTTAACCACGCATATAACCTGAATCTTGTCATCCCCAAAGTTTGTTGTAGTAAACAAGATTATTTAGTTTGTGAATAAGTGCCGAAGCCGGATACAACCGAACATCCTACACATTTTCTTCCTCATTTAACTTTCTCCGTTTCATCTTGATGTCCAAGATAAGTGAGCGGAAGGATCATGTCAACTATCATTAGGCTTATGATTTATACAGGGTGCCTGCGGGAAAGGTTTATCGAGATTCCGCGGCCTTGGAACTTTAGGGCAGCCGAAGGAACAGGGTGGGTTTTTAATCAGTAGAAGTCTGACACGCCCTTCCACTTAACCCAGAGCGGAAGAAGTCATTCGATGATTTTCCCAACCATAAAAAAGGGACATCGACGTACAACCGCTTACCATGGATTCAGTACATGATTCTGGACGCCCCTACGTTGAAATTTTTTGTCTTTTATTTCTTAATTTAATAAAATTAAGCAAAAAACGACGCAAAAAAATTAGTAAATTCACTTATTTCACTTAAAACAGCAATATAAATAAAACTCAAAAGGTAACCTGATCACCTGTGTTGACCTCGCAAATGAACTCTAGCAAAACAGCTGATCAGGTAGCCCTTTCGAGTTTTATTTACATTGCTGTTTTAAGTGAAACAAGTGAATTTAATTTTTCAATTAAAATCTCATTGGGTGAAAGAAAGAAACAATGATTTTATACAATTTTCAGTAAAAAAATGCTAAAAAAGCTGAAATTTTTTGAAAAAAAAAAACGACGTAAAATTTCATCGCAGGGCGGTCCAGAATCATGTACTGAATCCATGGATCCGACGCACAAACGCTTACGCGTTTGTGCGTCGATGTCCCTGCCACCCTGTATTTATTTTGGTGCCTCACAAATAATATACAGTTTATATTCCCAACTTTAATGAGGACAAAACTGCTAGCTAGAATATAACCAAAGTCAATGTTCTAGGTTAAGCAGCGCTTGCCGAGGTCGGTTCGTAGATGGGCCGTACCTCCAAAAGCACGTAAAGCTATTGGTCCCGGTCGTCATTTGTATATTAATTTATGGTACGGATAGTTTAAAGTCAGAAAATCTGACAGCAGCTTGGTCAAGTGGTATCTTGTTACTCAGTTACTGGGTTGTAGAGGTCAGATAGGCAGTCCCTCTATGTAAGACAATAGTAGGTACTCAGCCACATCTGGGTAGACTAGAATTCAACCCTAGCATAGTAGGAAAAGGATAAGCGGATGACTATTATGATTTATGATAATGCTAAAATGCGAATCCGCAGTCTTGGAACAATATTATTCGATCTCTATGTAATTTTATTTTTGATATCTTTAAATGAACAATTAATTACTGCATCAATAAATTTACATCGAGAACAAAAATTAACCATCGGAAAAATATATAAAATATCGCCAAAACTCCTAAATAAAAGCTGAGCTGTCAATTCACTGTATATTTACTATTTAATATTCATCCACACGCGGGAAACAAAACGTGGGAACATTAACTTGTTTCTGCTCTACTAGCATATACACAACGTGCTTGAATCATTATTGAAACAGTTTTGTGATGAATCTCTTTCAAAATTCTTTGTAATTACGTACCAAGTAATATTGACAATTGGACAGCCAATCAGCTAGCCCGATAATATTTCGGGTGAATCAGATCCATTAATAGTTGGAAGGAAATGGTACTTACAGGAGGATGTAAATTATGAGTCCCTTCGATATGAGTACCCAGCGCGCCGGTTCAGACGACATTTCCACCAAGCTTCACGAGAGGAGAGAGAGAGTTTGAGGGTTCACCACACAACACCAGTAATTTATCACTTTTTAGAGTTTTGGCAGGAGCGCGGGCGCACGTTGATACGTATTGCTATTAAGCGAGCGGTTTTGCGAGTGAATGAGGACGGGGGTTGTTCCGAATGAATGAAACGGGAAAGAGTGATAGTAAGGAATCGATTTTGAATGGAAGATCCTTCTCAAGTAATGAGTGAAGTGTAACATAATGTGGCAAGTATGCGCTTATGACAAAATACTAATAATAATAAGTATAGACAAAATAATGCGAATGGCGTATACAATAGTTATGGCATTTCATTTAAAGGTAATTTCGTTTGACCTGCTATTATTCCTTACCTACTTACACCTAAGCCATAACGCGCAAACCATTTAATTTTGCGTGCATGTAGCTACATTAACACGCGCGATCAAAAACTTCTCCGGACTTTTAAGACATTTCATAATACACATTTATTTTGTCTGAGCCCACATAATACTACGCTGCCGGAAAATATGATGAAGATTATTTATGTAAAGTATGTTTAACGTGGCTCTCCAAAGTATTATTACTTTTAGACATCTGAATTTTACGTCATTTCAAATGACATGATCAGCGCGGGGCTATGATAAATTTGCATTTATACTTATAGAAACATGAATTAACCGATGCGCAGGCTTGTTTTTTAATTAGCCTTTGCTATTGCTGGGCAAAAACTCACCTTATATAGGTACTGTGCTTGCACCAACCTCTACCAACTAGAACTAGCCAGTGAAATCTTTCCAGAATTGTTTTTCCTTTGAGTGTAAAATCAAATTCCCTCGCCGAAATCCTTTGGGTCTGAAACAGCCAGTATCGAATGCACAAAGCAAGTTATTTACGTAGAAACTGAATGTTTTAACGGCTCGAGGCGTCCCAAACTTTGCGACGATGCGATGGTGTTGCTATCCGAAACTTATATCTCGTTTTCTGAATACGGACGAGCACACTGTAGATTGCGAATGTTTCTGTGTATTTTTTATCCTAGACACCACGACAAAGTGTATTTCTTCTTTTTCATTTTTTGATAACATTCGTGTTTGTATCATGTTGTCCCTTTTTTCCTAAACGCTTATCATATAGATTAGAGGGTGGGCTATTATGGTAATTGTGACTTAAAAAATACGCTTCATACGATCATCCACAAATTATATACATAATTTACGGTTTGATCTATTGAAGCGTATTTTTTTTTGCTTGCAGTTACAAATTTTGAAAAAAATATTTAAATAATTACCTAATCAATCTTATTACTGAATCTATCTAACTATAATCTCTGACCTCTATCGCTATAATTAATAAAGTTTATACATTAATTACAGAAATAAAAACTATATCTTATCTTTCTCTATATTTTAGCACATCAATATGTTGTAGTTCTTGAGTATGAATAAAGATGAGACACTATGTATAATGCACCATGACTGACCTGACTAAGATGCCATTTGCTTAACGTGGTCTTGCTTTAACGAACGCGTTATCAGTCCCGTATAATATTTGAAAACTATATTAAATGGCTGTTGTAATATGAATAAATTGTTACTAACGTTTGTCAATTTAGGTACCTAATTGGAATTTAGGTACCAGGAAGTTGATCCTCCTTATATGAATCTAGTATCAGGGCCATTGTTTGACTAAATTTAGATTAGAATTAGCCGTCATGTTATACGTTATTTTTCTGTGAGCTCGTAGTTAAATAATAACAGGTCCGGCTGTTATTATTTAACCATTTCTGGGTCTATCTTCAAGGTTTAGCAATGCTTGTCGAGGTCGGGGTCGGTTCATGGGTAGAGGACGATCTTTTTTTTTTTTTTCATTTTTTATCATAATTTCATCATCACGATCATCATCATCATCACATCATCATTCCTCATCATCATCATCATTTCATCAACATCATCAATCATCATCATTCATCATCAAAGAGGACTATCTTACAATAACGAGATTCCTTTAGAAATTATTCCACGGAAAATTTATGCCGGGATAAATATGCAATTTCTAGGAAAATTTAAAGTATCTATTAGTTGCTTTCCTTTACCTTCTGAAGAAATGTAACTTGATCCATGTGAAAGATGAAAATAATATTAGGTATCTTAAGATAGTATAAAGCAAAGTCGCTTCCCTGTGTCTGTCCCTATGTATGCTTAAATCTTTAAAACTACGCAACGGATTTTGATGCAATTTCTTTCAATAGAAAGAGTGATTCAATAGAAAGGTTTTTAAGTATATAACATGCATAATATAGTAGAGGAACACTGATAATTTTTGAGGTTTCTAATGTGATGTCGGAAATAAACACATTTTTTTGCGCTTGCTTTGCAAACGCTGGCTGAACCCTACGAGATAGATCAAAATAATGTACTACAGTATTGTACACCTTGAAAAGGTAAATAAAAAAATCCTCGATGGCATCTGTCTATCTCTTATAGATAACGCACAACAACCATTTTTTATCCTTTACTTTTTACGAGAAATACGAGCATATTTTACGAAGCGATTTTAAGCAATACAGCATTAATCCTTATCCAATTAAGTACCATAAATACATTGTGAATTTAATATAAATCAATATTGCCCTTTACAGAATATAATTTAAATAAATAGTTTCGAAGATATTACAGATTTAAAATGCAAGGACATAGCGGTTGCGGCGCGGTGCTGGCGGAGGCACGGCGCGCGTGCCTATGTTGCTTAGATTTGAGCGTTGAATGTTTTCCCAAGGTAAATTATGTGACGCACTTTTAAGAGTAATTACTAAAGAGAACATGTATGTCGAATGATAAAAAGGATGTCAACGGTTTATATAGAGACATTCTATAGTATATTTAATATAAACATTGCACCCGTGCGAAGCCGGGGCGGGTCGCTAGTACCTACTAAAGAGATAAAAGCCTATCGATTTTCTTTATGTCTTATTCTACGTAGGCAAAAAGTAATTGAATAACTCACATGCAGAAATTTCCGTTATGTTATGAGTTGGATTATATCATTCAAGTCAATGTAAGCCAATCAGCAATGGTGTGCAAGACAAACAAGATAACTGACAAAACCCGTAGAATCGTCAAAAGTGTCAATCGTGTAAATTAGTAAGCAGTAAAGATGGTCTATTGGATGAAAAGTGATTTTTTTAATATTGCCCCTCACCAGAAATTTGCATGCCTTTCCGTAACATTTAACAATAATAGGTAAGTTTATACTTTATTTCGGGCAATTACACCCATGCAAATCAATAAACCAATAAAAAATCTATAAAAACCCTTACACTTACATTTGACCAACACAAAACTATGTATATGTAGAACATATACATATTTGTTCTGTAAAGGAATTGAACCCACGACACGTAGCGCAGCAGCTAATCGCTTAACCACTAAGTGAACCGTATCGTCTGTGTAGATTTGAATGAAATACGAATTCTTAGTACTAAAATATAAATGTGGAACTATCACCTTTTGGAAAGACACTCCTCATATTTTCTAATAATCACCGTTCTCCACCACCACCAAACAAAAATAGCATTATTTCTTTCAACAGAAGAGAGTAGAACAAATAAAAGTAAAACGAGTATTTAATGACCCAAATAAAAGTCAACAGGAAAAAGTTTAAGTTAATTATACGGCCGTACCAATTATTCTCTTTTGTGACAGCCGATCACTCTTCAAATTACGGCCAGTGTTGAGTTACGACGCTACTTAAGTAAATTGTTTTAAGATCTATGTAATTGTTACAAGACTCGTGGAGTAAGAGATTCTTCATAAAATTACTTCCTATCTGTCAAGAGAAACGAGAAACAAACGACGCAAAACGACGTGAAGAGGCAATTTTCTGATGATGCTCAAGAGGCTGTGTTGAATGAAGCTAAGTTGAATTAGGCCTAGGCTGGCCACGTCTGCCGTATCCCCAGTTCTTCCTCTTCCTGCCCTTCAGGGTCGGCGCAAAACATTTTCTTCCTCCATTCTCCCCTGACAGTCGTCACAGCATCATTTATTCCTTTTTCTTTCATACCATTCCTCAAACAATTCATCCATCTTTTCTTTTGCGTTCCTCTACCTCTCCGCCTATCAACGCCTAACAATAGCATCATCCCTAATTGTGCGTCAAAATAACTAATTTATTCATTTTATTTATTTATTAATTACTAGCTTTTGCCCGCGGCTTTTTTTTTATTTTTTTTACGTTGTAAAATCATCAAATAAGTCCTCCCACCCCGGGCAGGGCCAGAGGGACTGTCAGACTTGTACTGACTAAAATCCACGGTTTTCCTTCAATAGCCCTTTACGTTCCGGGGTCACGGTAATGGGATAAGTCCCACGACCCCGGCAGGCTTCGGCCCTCTACAGGGGGGGCCTCGTCATGTTGCTGACGCTCTTGGAGGCACGCGTGGAACATAACGCGCTGTCGACCCGGGCATGGTATGGACCATGGGGTCAGACAGCGAGTTGCCCTTTACTCGCTGCACAGTATACGATTTGACAAATCTAGGTGGACAAAAATTAGGAATGCTGGTATTGCTTTTCTAATTATTGTAAATGGTTGATATACGGTATAATAGTAAAATTAAAAGCATACTTTATTTTTAAAACACTATTTATTGAGTTTTTAGTGAAAAGTTCAAATCTTTATGGTTTTTATATATATTTTTTGAGGCAGTTTTCTTAAGAAAGCTATATATGGGTCTGAAGACATTAACATATATTTTATTAAGTCATAATTAGTCCGATGACGTGAAGTTTTAAGCGTATGCTCCAATCGCACTCTTCTAATTTCTTTATTTTTAGCTTCCGAAGCCTCTTCAGACATTTGCCCGAGTGGTATTATTGATTGCCGCATAATCTCTGCACTATGTACTAAAATCTTTTGCACAGTTGCTGGCATGTTATACCATGGGTATAAATCTAATTATACTCGTCGAGTTTCAGTGCAAAATTGCTGAAATTTATTGAGTCAATTTCATACCCAGAAGCTATGGCAGCTAAGATAGTTCCGAAACGCTTTATTAAGGTTTCATCGAGACCAGTAATATGTGCTGTTGTTGCATTATTATTAAAAAATACCCTTGCGGTATTCCCGTCATTGCTGTTACCAAATCCAGGTCTCACTCTATCAATTATAAGCCCCACTTTTTTAAATTTCCTCTGTATTTCTTCCTTTCGTTTCTTTTTCATTTCCTTTTTTTGGGTTCCTCTGGCTTGCCATACAGAAAACTCCATGCTGTATGTAATATTTAAAAAACACTCCATAGTGCGAATATATGCATGGAGACTTGATATGCCAAACTGGTACATATCCTGATCAGGTTGCCTCTATACTCGTAATAATTGGTCGTAGCATGGATATAGCGAAAGTCCCCTTTCTTTTGCTTCTTGTTGTATATTTTTGTAAGTGTGGACTGTAAAATTGTTTGATATAAACAAGGCTAATGCTTCTTCAGCAGTATAAGGTCGTAATTGTTTTTCAGTATTCCTACTTCTTCTGGACGTTGAAAAAAGTTTCCGAGCTTGCTTATATGTAGTAGCACGTCTTGGTGAAGCCGTGGATATTTTCTGCATTCAGTCAGCAGCATCACGTCTTCCACTGGATCGAACACTCAATTGAGCAGCATATGATAACTGTTCTTGGCTATAACTAGTTAGTAAATGTTGGACTTTACGCTTTTTGGTTCTTTTAGAACTATTTGAAAAACTTGTTTGCGGTCTCCCATGAATGGAACTCGATTGTGAATACTCGAGGATCATATCTAAAACTAGATCTTCGTTTAGCCAGTCTTCGTAAGAACGTAGAAACAAGTCCAACTTTCTTTGCTTCCGTTCCCATTTTTCACGATTTTTTTCACATTCATTCTTCATTAAAGCACGCAAAAGCTGTTCAACTTCTTCACTAAGGACTGGAGCACCTAGTTTTGACTTAACGAAGTCAATTATTTGAGTTACTCGCCCTTTAGGCGAGGTTGAACGCCAAAATTCAAACAACGATTTTCGTTGCAAACGGGCACCTATAACGAAAATACGAAAAAAGTTAATTTGCGCAAATAAACGCAAAATGTAACAACTTGTACCGAATAATAGAATAAATAACGAATCATTTAAAACTATTACCACCATTTTGCAGTATATTGCTAAGTACTTTATATCTAATTACATTTTGAATTATAAGATATGGAAACGAATTAAAAGGGGTATGTTTAGAATCATATTTTATCATCTTAAAAAAGTAATTTGGTGTAATATTTTAACTAAATAAAACCATAATTACCTCTAGTAGAAGAATCTATCACTAAAAAGCACTTGGTATCGCACAAAACACCCAGGGACATGCAAACACGTTAACGTTAGCGGTCGCACTGAACATGCTCTCGCTTACCGGCTATTGAAAGGGCATCTTTGCCTTTTGTTATCGGAAGAGTCGTGGGCCCCACGTATATTTGCTTTGGTCTTCAATCTTCTAGTCTTCTATCTTAAATAATAATAGCAACTCATAGTTGCTATTATTATTTAAGATTGAGATACAAGTGAAAAAATGTACCATTTCTATCATTTTGATTTTAAATTATTGTCCACCTAGATTTGCGAAATCGTATACTGTGCGCTGTCCGCATGCCCGCGCCTACGGTGGCCGGAGATCGTCGGCCGACGTCCGACGCCGTGGGCGTCTACCACTGCGGCTGGGCTGGAGGGAGGACGCCATCCTCTCCCTCACGCGGCCCGCCTCCTCCTTCGATAGCTTGACTGCTTCGCAGAAGGAGGCGATCGCTTCCCACTCCGTCTCGCCCCGCAGCATGGCCTCGACCAGTGCCGGGCGCGAGAGGTCTCCGCCTATCGCCGCCGTGAGGACACGTCGGTGCTCTGCCCAAGCGGGGCAGTCTTGCACCGTATGCTCTACTGTGTCCTCAGGGCGATCCTCGCAGTGGTGACACCCAGGCGTTTCTTCCTTTCCCATCAGACACAGGTACCTCCCGAAACTTCCGTGTCCGGTGAGCGCCCGCGTTAATTTACACATTGTCAATAATTCTTGTTGCCAGTTGGTACACCTTTTTAGATTGTAAAAAAAGGCACATAATATAAAAAAAAAACAATACCAGGGTCCATCTATCCCTGAAACAGACAGATAGTTAGTATTTAAAATGTATTTTTTAAAACAAAAAACGTAGCTTACAATACATTTTTGTAAACTACGTTTTTGGTTTTTCTAAATGTACACCTGCAACTTTCAGTGTCTGTCCTTGAGCATTATTTATGGTCATTGCGAATGCTGCTTTTAGGGGAAATTGGAGTCTTTTAAACTGGGATGGCAAATCGGTCGGGATTATGGGAATATGAGGAAAAAATACTTTTTCACCGCTTGCTGTTCCTGTGATAATTATTGCTTGCACAACATTGGGTCCAAATCTCAAATAATGTGATGTACCTGTAGCACCTGGGTACCCTGAAAATTCCAGAGAATTGATAAACTCTTCAGGTTACGACGTCAGTTGCTCAATATCCATGACATTGTCGACGGACAGATACTTGACAACATCACGATCCACATGAGACATAATCTTTTCGTTGATCTGCCCTACAATTTCGTTAGTCGGTGCCAAAATTGCTCTTTCACGCAGTCATACTCTATCCCTCATATTTGTTTTCAAATCCGAATAAACGTGGTTTATTAAATTATCTGTATCTTGGACTATGTTACAGAATTCAGAGCTCAAATAAATCATCCCGTTGATATCTGTTGCTACACGATCTTCTCCTATTTTCAAAAGGGCAGCCGCATATTGCCCCGATTTTAAAATAGAAAAGATTCGTATATTAACTTGATTGATTAAAATTTAAGCGACACCGTTGGCGTAACGGTTAACTGGTGCATGCCGTGGGTTCGACCCTAGCCCTAAAAAAATATTTGTATAGCTTACATGTAGTTGTACAGATTAAAAAAAAATGTTTTGAGTGGTTCTTGAATACGCAATTTGAATGAATTGGGAGGGGTGGGGGGGGGGGGGGGGGGTAACAAAGTTCCAACACCCCTTTTACTTTCTTAAGGATGATTTCTTTGATAAAAACTATCCTAGGTCTTTTCCAGCGTCTAAAACTATTTCCATAACAAATTCATCTAAATCGGTTCAGCGGTCTAAGTGTATTATGTGTGTGGGGAGGGCGGGGACATTATTGATAACCTATACGAAATGCCAAGACCCTTATTTCATCCTTTCGGGATGATTTCTGGGATAAAAGCTATCCTATGTCTTCCCCAGGGTCCTAAACTATTCCCATGCCAATTTTAAGAATCAAATTATATTAATTTATTTTAGCTTTTGCCAGCGACAGCGTCCGCATGTAATTCGAAAACTATCCCACGGGAACCTTATATCGGGATAAAAATTATCCTATGTCCTTCCCAGGGTCCTAAACTATTTCCATGCCAAATTTCATGTAAATCGGTTCTGCGGTTTAGACGTGAAAAGGTAACAGACAGACAGACAGAGTTACTTTCGCATTTATAATATTAGTATGGATGTAATAAAGTATGGATAGCTTTTGCCCGCGACTTCGTTCGCGTGGGAGGTTTTTCCCGCGTAAATTCTGATCCCGTAGGAATTCCGGGATAAAAAGTAGCTTATGTGTTTTAGGGTTCCATAGCCGAATGGCAAAAATGGAACCCTTATAGTTTCAATATTTATGTCCGTCTGTCTGTCTGTCTGTCTGTCTGTCCGTCCGTCCGTATGTCACAGCCATTTTATTCCGAAACTATTAAGACTATACATGTAAAACTTAGTAGGTAGATGTATTTTGTGAACCACTTTCCGATTTTAAGAGAAAATTTAATAAATATTTAAAATAAAGGGGGCAGCCCATACATGGAACTAAAACTGAAAATATTTTTCGTCATTAAACCTATGTATGTGTATCTATAAACAGGTCTTTAAAAATTATATAAGGGTTTCTAGAACCACTTTTTCATAAAGTCAATCGTTTAAAATATATAAGCTTCCAAAGTGGTAAAATGTGTCCCCCCCCCCCTCTAACTTCTATAATAATGGATTGAAAAATCTAAAAAAAATATATTTCAGTAGATCTTAATGTAAACTTTTAACCAAAATTAGTTTGAACGAAATCGGGTCAGCAGTTTTTGAGACTTACAGCATATTTTCTAAAACCACAAATATAACTTTGTAATTCATACAAACACTATGAAAAACAAAGTTATTTAGCGTAGTTGTAAAAATGTAAATAAGCTAGTTTTAAGAAATTTTTAATGTTCTTTTTAAATCGTCATATAAATATACATATTATATTATATTATTATACTTACTATGGAACCCTTCATGGGCGAGTCTGACTCGCACTTGGCCAATTTTTTTCAGGATGTCAACTGTCTTTTTACTAAATTTCATTGAGATCCGTTCAGTAGTTTTTCGTGAAAGAGCAACAAAGATACAATTCGAAAACTATCCCACGGGAACCTTATATCGGGATAAAAACTATGTTATATGTAAATCGGTTCAGCGGTTTTGGCGTGAAAAGGTAACAGACAGACAGACAGAGTTACTTTCGCATTTATAATATTAGTATGGAAGTATGGATGGATGGATATACTTTATTGTACACCTTATAATACACTTAAGGATACAAACAATAAAATTTGTGTACAATGGGCGGTCTCATCGCACAGGGCAATCTCTTACAGACAATCTTTGGATTTGGACAACATTTATACAGCCTGAAGACGTCGCGCCAGATCTCGTAAAAGATAGCGGGTTGAGCTGGACCAAACTAAGGACCAGTAGTCCACTTTGACCCTACACAGAAAACTTGGTAATCATTGGCCTAGCTGTGGGATGATGCAGGTGAACAGCATGTCAAGAGAAATTCCTTGCCAAAACAATTAAATAGATTTAATTTTATTTGATCTACTAACAATTGCTTACACCAATTTCTACAACGACACACATAGTTTTAGAACTTAGTACAGCGCAACAATCACTTAAAGGTGAATACTACTTGATCTGATAATTATGACGCTACCAGTCAGCTACAAGTAAAATATATGAAAACTTATATATTAACATTACCTATACGCTACTTATTTACTATAATTGCTCAATATTTAAAGCATCATTGTTTTGTTGTTACGATATTTTAAACTATACGAATTACAAAGAAGTAAGTAAATTGTTCAGAAACATACGCTTTGGCTTGTTATTAATTTTAATTTAATTCAATACTTAAAATATGGAAAATCTATTTAAGCCAGAACCTGCCATCTTTGAGGTAAAATAGGTAGTTTGACAGGTTCTTAAAGCCACATTCTGACTTAGCTTTAAGTTTTAATTACACAAATCCGAAAAAAATGGCATATTTTTCGGATTTGTGTAATAGTATGTATGCGTATAGTTGAACGTAGCTAAACGTTACAGAAAGTCTTCTTGAGAAAATAAATTGCCTATTATACCGAGATCCCCCATTTTAATACCATATCTAGTCTCTCCTACTTCAGAAAATTTCAATCTCAACCATAACGCACTCAAGTCAAAAGTTATTTGAATTAAACTTCAACAAAATCGCAGATGGCAGACATTTTTAATTTACACAGAAAAAAGAACTAATCGACTTCATAAAACTGCATTTAAACTTCGAAGGCGCTTGAAATGATCGTTATATCAACCTACTGGGAAAATTGATATCTCCACTAACTCACATTTTTGTTCCTGAAAATCCCATATTTTATAGGTAACACTGATTCAGCTGGTAGTGAATCAGTCGACATGAATATTCATCGGAATAAATTCCAGGTATGTGTCAGACAATAAATTACATAGAATTTATTTTTGTGAGAAAGTTTTGTCGCTAACAGCTTCCTTTGTCGATTTTTTGTATCGTGTTGAAACCAATGCGTTACTCGATGTTTTATTAAATTTTATCGGATAAATTCCTGTCGGAAAAAAACAAATAACACTTTTACAACGAATCTGGGTCGCTCTGCTCTTTCGTTTCAACTAAATACGTAAATGTACTAAGTAAAGTTTTTTCTTTGCGGTTGTCTTATTATATTATACGAAAATTTTGTCCCTCTATACCCATCTTCAACGTCGCATAGTGTGTAAGTACAGTGACTTCAACGGTTCTAAACACTACTGGGTGGTGCAATAACTCCATACAAGTAGCCGATTCGATACATTGTCATGCTGAGCGTGCTTTTCATACAATGTGGATTATTATGTCACTTCCAGTTTTTGTTATAACATGTTATTAAAGCTTTTTTTACATTTTGAGGATTTTACTCATATTTTTCAGATCACTTTAAACTACCTACATTGTTCTTTAATTGTTTTAAAGAACGTATAAGAATGACAATGCATTAAATAAAATAATGCTCACTTAATACCGCAATTAACTGTAATCATATTTGAAAACTAACATGTTTGTACTGAAAGTTTTTCCTTGTATGATTGACATTTGACATGAAAGCAACATTCCTATTCTAAAGCAGCTGATTAGATAATTATAGGTACCTATATGCTACTTATTTACTATAATTGCTCAATATTTAAAGCATCATTGTTTTGTTGTTACGATATTTTAAACTATACGAATTAAAAAGAAGTAAGCAAATTGTTCAGAAACATACGCTTTGGCTTGTTATTAGGATCAAAGTGAAAGTCAACAAATTTGACAAATTATTAATGAAAACTTTCTTTGTATGATTGACATTTGACATGAAAGCAACGTTTCTATTCTAAAGCAGCTGATTAGATAATTAGAGGTACCTATCAATAATTCATTAAGTAATTGTAGGATTGTACCCTAACTATACCTACAGGCTGGCGTATAATCCATTGGCAATATATAGAGACTTAAATAATTTGAGAACAATTTTCTAGTATGGACATTATGTTGACAGAAAAGCGCTGTCTGTTTTTTTTTATGCAAAAATATGGTAACTCAACCAACATTTTGTTTTTTATATTTTCGAGTTTATGTGAAGTAACGATCTATTGTCATTCAAGTTATTCATTGTTGAGTAGAAATAAAAAAAATGCGGATTCAAAGTGGACTTAAAAAATAGGAAACCTAAATGAAGGAAATAAGCCAAATAATAACCTAAATAATAATTTATACTCTGAAAACAGCGCTAGTGATGCCTATGTCGAAAGTGTTACCAACTTACAGCGGTTAACGTTTCCAATGGGTTAAAAGTCATCCTGTGTAGTAAAGTTTTCCACGTCTTCTGACACGTGGCTGTACTAGTCGTTCTAATGTAGCCATTTATTATTAACATGTCGGTTTTGTCACGCTGAATTTTAATACTGTTTTCTGTAGTTTGTTTTATGTTTTGGGCCTAAAGTTTGTCAGCACTGTTGCGATGTTTTATAGCACATTTCTTTTTAATTCAGGTTGGTAGAAAAAAAAAAAAACTAAAACTCGCATAGGAGAGGCAACTGATTACATTCAGTTGCCTCATTTTTTTTTTCTTCAGCCATGAATTAAAGATTACTAGATTATATTTATAGGACCAACTGTTCAAGCTTTCCAAGAATATAAAGACGCTTCGTGAAATAATTTATAGTTCAGTGAATAATCTATTGTCAGTCTTCATGTTTCCCGTATTCTTTACAAGTTTTTTTAAGAATTAGATAAAATATTGAAGGATATCTATATAGATAAAAGACATCAATCTCATATATTGATCGCAATAGACTGATCATTACATCAATATACCAAAATATTATATAGGAACTAATCTTTGAGGTTATGAAATCATTTGCCACGTTTCACCACTAAAAACAAAATACTCCACACACTTCAATACACCACAAATTCAAAACGGTCTCTAAACATGCCTCAACAAGCCAAAACTGGCGCCAAAACATACAAACTCTACTAAAATCAGGCTCGGTATATTCTTGACGCGTCTCTAGCAAGTTTAAAGCCAACATGATGGCCAACATTAGCCGCGAGGAGACATTATCGTGTTGTAAACCGGAGATTTAACGGCGTCAGGTAACATACTGGTACTATTGTAGTAATCACTGGGGATTCCACCTCGGAGGTTAGATGAAGCAAATTGTACCCGCGATGTAGGATTTAAAAAGCGTGTGAAATTGGTTGGATTATATTTAGTGTTAGACAGTGTTTTGTTTCCGCTGGCACCTAACAAAAAAACGTTCGGTATACAAAGATTTTTATTACATTTTGTGGATTATAGGAAACGTTTTGTCTTTGGTCCGTTCGAAATTAGAAAAAAAACGGGATGTTTTTCGACTTCCAAAATTGAAAAAGAACAGTTTTTATTTTAATTTGATGATTAAGTCATCGCAGTTTTTCTAGAGAGCGCGTGTACTTGTGCGATATAGTTCAATATTAGCAAGAACGAAATGCGAAAGCAATTATGGAAAATATAGTCAGACAACTTGGACTAGTAGCGGTCGGTGCTGTAAGCAAGTTTGGTGATCATTGATTATTCCTTCTCTGCCTGACAAAAGGGCTTTGCTCTGCATTTGCAGTGGGGCAGCATCTGTCCGAAAATATTATTAGTACGTTGACCAGTTGTACATTGACGGTGAAATACAAGCGCATTTATAGCACTTGCTTTTATTATTGTGTTTATAAATATTAATAAGAAAACAAGAAAAATATTTATTTGCTTGAATGATAGATATCCATGCTATAAAAACTGTATTAACTAGGTAATGTTACAATTTAATATGATTTCGAAAGACCTAGTTATATTCAATTTTTTTTCTATGAAATTAACAATAAATAAAAAGAAGCACCATTACTTTAAACAACTAGAAATAAATGAATGAAGTTTTAAACCAAACAGTCATATATATAAACATTTAGATATTTCTTTTTCTAAATCTGTAAAAGAGGGAAAAACGTGACAAAAAATGTTGCCCAAAGAAAGTTTTGTGCAAACTGAAAATCTTTTCCCCCGTGAGTGTAAAAAAAGATTTCAGAAAAATACCTCAATCAAATAAATCGCATCGTCCATTTTGAGGACCTCTCTACGATTTCCTGTTATGAAAAACGTAATAAATTCTGGTCCACTTTATGCTTTGTTGTTGCTAAAGATAGATATTAAAAAAAAAAATGGAAGGTTATATATAATATACAGGGAAACCCTAAGAGAATAATTTCAAGACGGATGTTGAAATTGTTACGAACAAGGCAGAGGTAAACCTTTTTTTCTTTCGAGTGGTTCAAAAGCTGTCACTCATGTTTACATAAGGTAAACGCAAGGTGGAGGAATGTTTGTATAAATTGTAGTGCAAGGATGAGCCAATTAGCAAGGTTAATAGATTTGGACGTGTCTAGATCAAATCATCATCATCTTATTCTATTTACTTGGGGTTGGCCAACAGGTTTTTTCGTCCTTTCTCCCTATCTGATGTCACAGCATCATTTACTCCTTTTTATTTCATATCGTTACTGCACTGCACATAACCCCTTCATATTTTTTGCTTTCCAGAGAAGATGAATGAAAAGGTAGACCTCATTAATCTAGAAAATCTAAATTGATCTAGATTGTACATTTGAGTTCAATCTACAGCAAATCGATTAAAGTTATTTTAATAATCGAATAAAAGTTTATTTAAAATGGGCCATTGTTTACTCTTTTGAACTGTGATGGTAAATAAGTAAAAAATAGGCTAGTTTTGTTACGTTAGCGACAAGGGTAGCAGTTTCCATCACCAACAGTTTCACGTTCCTAAGCGCAATACATTTGAAGAAGAACGTCTACAAGAAGAACAATCTATTTTATCAAAATATTTCATAAGAACATAATATATAAGTTACATTAAACGGTGGAATATATACAATACAAAGATAGTCTTACAACCTTCAGCTGAACACAAGATTATTGAACATTACTTACATGAGTTGAAGAACTGGTTGTAATTAAAACATTTCATGGAATCTACCCATAAAATTGATTTTTTTCTGTGATTTTAAAATAATAACGGAATTAATACTAAAACACAAACTTTTTTCTGTATGTTCATCTGTCTGCCTTTTAGTTTGACCAGGCTTACCTCTGGAACGGCGGAAATGATTAAGTTCAGCCGTTCCAGAGGAAAGGTTAAGGTATGAGATTTTCATCAAGATAGAGGAGGTTATAGAGTAAAATAAAGTTATATTTAATCCTTTATCCCGGATATATGCTATCCTGGAATTTCTGCGGAATCGGGATCACGAGCGAAGTTGCGGGCACAAGTAAGTTCTAGAATAAAACACGAAAGGAGCATATTTTTCTTTCGTTAGTTATGTATCTAGGTCATTTACTTACTTTTCTCATTTAAAAGCGTTATTGCGGCAGGTAGGGAGATGTTGAGACTGTTTGAAGCCTCGACACACTTTGTAGATGCCACTCACAGAAATTTTCACCTAAGAGAAAATGAGTGTGATAAAAACTTCTTCAAGAAGGTGTATTTTAAAGGAGGGAGGTTGTTGATGGGTAAACTGTCCATGCTAAAGGCTAGTAATCTCCGGAACGAACGAACCAAATCTAATATTTTTTTTATTGGTAGTAAGGAACATTATTTGTTAATGCTATAAAAGGCTATGAATTATTTCAAAAGTCACGTGAATGAAGTCATGGGCGAAGTGCTAATATCATATTAATCCATGAAAGTTTTTTTTATCTCCATTTTATGTAGTCAATAATGAACTGTACTAGCTTTTGTCTCGCTAGCGTTTCAAGTTTTTTCAGCTTAATGTGTAGCCTATGTCAATTAAGAATAATGTAGCTTTCTATTGGTGAAAGGATTTTCAAAATTATTATTTATTATATACTTTATTGTACACCTTACAATACACTTAAGGATACAAATAATTATTAGTTTGTAGAAATTACTTACATAATTCATACAAACTTTACATTTTAATAATACAAGTAAAGATTGTCCAATGTCCTAGCACGGCTTTGATTTAACTCGTGATATCCAACTAAGTCTGTATTATAAAAGGAGAATCCTTACGTCCAAATCTCAAAAAGCTTAGGAATTTTACGGGTCAACTGACAATAATTAGATACATATGTAGTCTGTGGTCTGGTATGGGAGTCCGTGAATAGTTAACCTGTTAGTGAACCATGTTGCAATGATTAATTACACAGTCCAACTTTTCGATAAATAACGGCGTGATTTTATATTAGTCGCTCAAATACTGTTTACAGGAAAGGTTGTATTTATCGGACACTTCAATTGCTTCAAATTGTCGCCATAAAATTTACTGAAAAATAACTTTAAGTAAATGGTATGTTTTTTCAGGTAAGTAGTAAGTTTTTTCTTTTCTGGCTTATTGAAACTAACAAGAACTTTGTTACATTAATTACTTGAATGAATTAGGTTACATTATTACAACTTATGGGTGATGGCGGTGGTTTGACAATAAAACATTCTTGCAATTAAACACTTTTAATGGCCCTATGGTCTAATCGGCACAGTGACAATGACGAACCTTAAAACTACTTATAACTAACTATATCTAAGAGGGCACCAGGAGGGTTTTGCGGCAGGGTGTTAGGCGCTAGGAAGCCTTCCAATCCACGGATCAGCCAGCTAGGTGTGAGTCCTCACCAAAATAGTAGTATGTATGGTACGAGGTATATAAAAGGTTACATACGGTTAAACATGCTAGAGATGGGAACTTTCCATCATCATTCACCAAGCAACAAAGGGCATGACAGTAGGCTGGAACAATATAACACTTATTTCAGTAAAACGATCAATATCCAGGGTAAAATGGACCACCAATTGTAGTGTGCAGATGCAACTTACCCCTTTGTTGTTGAATGCACAAATACAAAAATAATCCTTGAGTCTAGTTTTCACTTTCTTACTATTATATATTTCTAATGGTGGTATATTCAGAACATTTGTTTGTGGAGTGACACAGTTCTGTCTCCAATCAAGGTTTGCGATGCTTTGTCGCCTTCAAACTTACGACCGCTGTTATAACTAGATTTTTAATTTTAAATGAGACGAAATATCACCTTTGTAAACTTACAAAAAGACAACTTACTTCAGTGGCCGGGATCGATCGCACGGCTCATGACACCGCAGTCGACACTTGGAAAAATGTCGATCAACAAGTCAAATTTTGACATTACGTCGTCATGAACCACTCTATCTTCCTGTTCGTTCATTGCGAACACTCCTCGCTCCTCAAACTCTTTCGCAAACCCGTTCGGTAACTAGCGACACGTATCATCGTGCGCCCGCGCTCCCCGTCAAAACTCTAAAAAGTAAAAACTAAAGGTGCCGCGTAGTGACTCCTCAAACTCCAAGTTCACGAGAAGAGAGATCCTATCGTGAACTTGGAGGAAATATCGTCTGAACCGGCGCGCTGGGTACTCATATCGAAGGGACTCATAATCTACATCTTCCCGTAATTACCTTCTCCTTCCAAGTCCTGGTCACGTCGATGACATGACGTCATTACAACATGACAGATTTAAATTTAAAGGTGGCTTAAAAATGTAAACTCAGTCTCCTAAACCAGAGGAGACTGTGACTTAAACGTCAGTGTTCTTCTGTTGATAGTTATAGTTACAACTGATGATCAGTACAGTCAAGTAATTAAATATATGAAACTATACAATTATTTCATATGTATTTAAGTTTTATTCTAACATATTTTTTTCCACATAAATATAGAGCATCATATACACTTTTAGCTAGAACTGAATTTATATAAAATACTTAATCATTGTGAAGTATTAAGATACAATGTTCTTATGTCGAAAGCACTTACCAAGTTAAATTATCTTTTTATGTTTCAAATGAACGAAGTTGTCGTTTTCTTTTGTATCTCTAAGAACAGTCAAGATAACATTATTAATCTGGAGGTAAGGCTTGTTCTCTCCCGGCCCATAATAAAATAAAACTGAAATTAAAATGGACTACGCGTAGTATCATTATTGAAACACAATTTGGCCAGCTAAGCCTTATTACTTAGCGAAAATAAAATCTTTTCTCGATAAATTCTTAGAAAAATACTCTTCTAAATTACATTTTAATCTAGCTTATAGAAGACTGGAGCGCTGCAAAAGTAAGGGTTTATATAATGAATAAAGTTTCAGTATAAACCTATTTAGGTACAAAATATAAAGCGAAGTCTGTGTGTCTGCGAAGCTACATGATTTTAATGCTGTTTACATTTTCATTTGACAATTACTTCCGCAAGACTAATGCGTGCTATAGCAGTATAGAACAGTGTAGGCTAAAAAAAAATTATATTGATGTATACACCAATATGATTTTTCTTAGCCTACACTGTTCCGCTGTTGAGGAAAGACCTCCTTCAATTCTTTCCATACGCTCTTTTCCCGTGCCGTTTCAGACCGACTATCGTGGAACACGTCGGACACGGACAGTCGGACACTTTCTCCCTGCAATCCTCGTGCATACGGCTAACGTGACCCGCTCAATCCCAATATAGCCCAGCAACCTTTTTGTGAACGTCCACTATGCCCGTTATAGAACGTAGTGTAGTGTTTCGCATTCTGTCTGCTCTTCTTGCATCCAGAATGCTGGGTTTCACTGCCCTTTTGCAAACTCCAAGGCGGGACTTCTGCGATTCAGTGAGCGACCAGGTCTGAGTACCAAAAAGTGGGCAAAATACACACATCAATGAGTTTTCGCTTCAGGGACATCGGTAAATTACAAATCAATATGTAATTTACCTTGAATTTACCTGATTATAATAAAATATGTCAAATTAGATCAAATTGTATAATCGTGCAGAGCAGAGTGGGTCGAAGTATTTAGTAATAAATCTATACTAATATTATAAAGCGGAAAAGTTTGTTTGTTTGCTTGAACGCGCTAATCTTCGAAAGTACTGGGTGGATTTGGATGGAATTTGGTATGGAAGTAGCTTGAAGCTTGAAGAAGGTTATAGGCTACTTTTTACGCGACTGCAGAAAAGGAGAGTTATGTTTTTACCGTGATAAAATCCACGGGAGCGAAGCGCCGCGTTTGTACTAGTTACTATATAATTATATCTGTATCTGCGTCTTAATTACAGAATATGTGAAGTATAGGAGTTCGAAAAGGATTGCTGTTTTAATATCAAAGGAAAATAAAGCGGCTCGTATGCAAGGCGTGACAGAAAAATGCAAACCCTTAAAAAGTAAAATTTCTGTGAAATCGGTTCAGCGCATACTGTCCAGTTATATTTTGAGTAGCTCGTGGCTAAAATAATAATAACCACAAGGGTCGATGTTCACGCTTAAGCAACTCTCTCAGCTTAACACATCAAGACTCGTCCGTGCAAAGGAATCACGCTACGCCGTTGCTCCTGGCTATCAATTGTAAATCTTTGTCAGTCGCTACGGTTAGTAAAGAGCGAAAGGATCTGACAAAAGTCTTGCTATGGCTTATTGTGTTATACATTATGTGTGGTGGAGGTTACATAGGCAGTTGATCCATGTAAATCATTGGTACCCAGTTACATTCCATTAGACTGGATACCCAAACATAGTACGGAAAAGGCCTAATCATAACTACAAAAACAGATTATAGTTATTATGTAGTCAAAGTTGTCCACAATAATGAGAGCAATGACCCCTTTTCAGGTTTTATGCTATCACTTTTCAAGCTTATTTATCGAAATAGCAAATATTCGCGATTCAATCATGAACTATTTTTTCAGAAATTTCTATGGATTTAGTCTTTGTGGATGGCAAATATTCATATATTTCACGGAAAATGTGTAATTGTGTCGCATTAACCTTTGCTTGCTTCAATAGCGTTCTACTCAGTGTTTGGTCTTTTAAAATCAGAAACCATAGTAACACTGGATATACATGCCTAAATGTAGGTATATGTTGTACTTTTTCTAGCGACTGCTTTCCCGTGGTCTGACTATCTAAAAACGAAATGTTTCCTCGGAATAAAAATACCTAAGACAATTTTCGGTGATTACTTTTTACAAATCCTACTACTATACATTTAATTAGTATAAAAGAAACATATGCCAGGAAGATTGAAGAATTAATAGTTTAATCATGTCTGGCCAGTATAAATTGACTGTATTACTGGACTTCTATGTTTAAAATATCGATGTACTGTATTCATAATTTTTAAAAGTACGTACTAACTAACGTACGTACGTAACGTGAGTTATGCTTTAAAGAATTACTTAAATGAGAATGATCACGATCGCAATGTACGAAACTTAAGAAGGAGAACTACTGTATTGATGCCAGAGATCATTATTAGCCACTATCCTTAAAAAAGGCGCATGTAACCAGCCTCCTTAATCAGTGTTAAAATATCGTACGTCACAGCTAGCTTAGTAACGGAAAGTCTAACTAACCTATTTATGTTTTCTACACAATAATTTAAACTGGTTTCAATAAAATATTTAAATGAAAACATAGTGAATACTAAATGAAAAAAAGGCCTTTGCTCTGCAGTGGGACTATAAAGGCCACTGTTATTAGGCCTTTGTAATAAACCACCCGTTCCCTCCCGTATCGCAATGCGTAAATTAAAAAATCATACTCTTTGTACCTAATCTATCACAGTGAATTAAGTTATGAAGGAGCACCGAATTAATGAAACTGAAAACAAAATCTTCCATTAATCTTACATATTGGATACATTTTTTGTATGAATACAAAGGCTTATGAGAACACAACGAGATCAAAATGTAAGGCATGTTATAGGTTAAATATCTTTAATATTAATATTTAGTACAAGGAGATTTTTCTGTTATGAAAGAAACTAACTTGGAGGGTTTGTTTCTTGGTATTATTTTTTGTTCAAAATGAAAGTATTAAGGATACAATATTTGATCCGGAAATTTTGTTTAATGTTTATTAAACTGGAAAAACGTATATTTTACCTTAAGCACATAATTATTCAATGTTTTTTATAGACCACCGAGAGGTATTACGTTGACTGGTATACACTGTAATCTCATTCCGTTTAAAAACCATAGTAAGTATGTACCATAAAAATATTGTAAAAGAGTTTTTCTTTTAGTTTCTTGCAGTTAGAGTTTCTTGCCAGTATTTCTCCATAGGAATCGATAAATTGGAATAGTATTTACAAAATCCCTTTTTGGAAAAAATGTAGCCGTTGTTTGTCTTCAACTATTTGCATTCCAATTTTCATCCAATCGGTGCTGTGGTTTTTTTAATATTTTTTTTTCTGGATGGTAAAATCATTGAATGACTTCTCCCGTTCTGGGTTAAGCGGAAGGGTGTCTCAGACTTCTACTGACTAAAAACCCACCCCGTTCCTTCAGATGCCCTTAAGTTCCGGGGCCGCGGCATCTGACCCCATACACCCTAGTGTCAGAGTTTCTAGACCGCCAAGAATTCGATAAGGTTTACGGTGAAACATAACTACCTTAATGAGTATGTAATACAGGCAAATCTTCACGGACTGTCAAACTTTTACGGGGATATAGACGTCATGTTATCAATATTTATCTGCAAAATATGTACCAGTATTCAGTTAATATCAGCCATCTTACGGGTACGTGTACGTGTTTGTCTACCTACTCGCCTAGTCGAGTAGGTACACAAACAGGCACCGTTATAGGCCTCCCTACATATAACGTTTTCGAAACGACTGTACATTATTCAGTACTAAGCCATGCCCGTAAGCCAAGAATGAGTTATGAGTATTAGTTTCAACTTCGGCCATAGGTCAGTAAATTATTAGACGACGTGGTTTTTGACTTGCTCTTATAAACTTGGTATACGACGTGCTTTACACTATTTAACTTGATTGAAAATGCGTCGTATCAGTGCTAAAATGTGACATAAATATCAAATATTCGCGACTGCTGTTGTATCAATTTGCTTAACCGTTTCCCAAATATGTTCAAGTCAAATTTATGTTAAAGTATCATACTAAGTTACAATTCCGATAAAAATAAATCGCATTCAAGCAATGTGCAGCTTCGTCCCGACTGCAAATATAATAATAATATTCCACAACTTTCACACAACGCCATCTAGTCCCAAACTAAGCAGAGCTTGTGGTATGAGTACTAGACAACTGATAAACATACATATACATGTTTTTTTCATTTCTAAATACATACATATTATAGATAAATTACACCCAGACAAAGAACAAATGATCGTGCTTATCACACAAACATTTGTCCTGGGTGGGAATCGAACCCACGACCTTGCGCATAGCAGTCAGGGCCACTGACCACTATACCAACACAATATATCACATAACAGTAGTAGTTGGACAGAAGGGTATCACAAGCCAAAAGAAACATGCAAACCAAACCTATACTCGACGATAGCTCTTAAATCAGAACCTGTTTTGCAAAAGAAACACGTTACCACTTGGCAAGAGTAGTGTCAGATTATCCTGCTTCAGAATGCTGTTACCATTGTTTAAGATTAACAGATGACAGTTGGAACCATCAACTCAACGTGCTTTCCGAGACAGGATGGAGTCTCGGGTATTTAATAAATAGTTACCAATCTGCAAACCGACCTTTGTAAGTGTTTTTAACTTCAATGATCGGCAAGTGCATATACAACGTGTAACAGAATAAACGCAATTCCTGAAAGTAGTTGGTTCAGAATCGGCTCCTGAATCGATTTCCGTCATAACAAAACACTACAAAGCCAAAAATAATTTTAATTTCGGTAGTCGGTGTTATTGGTTTTGTATTTTCTTTTTTTTCACACCGCCTCCCGAAATTAAAATTATTTTTGGCTTTGTAGTGTTTTGATATGAAAGTCGGTTTTATTTTTTTTGCAAAAAAGTTTTTAGTTTCGCGCTTTTTAGTGGGTCAATTTGTAATTAATCTAGTTATAAAAGCCAAAATGTCAACTACAAAAAAACTAAAAACGCGCGAACAAAAAACACAATATAGAGTAACCGAAAAGATCATCAATGTAAATATTTTTTTAGAATTTTGTTAATTTTTCAGAAACGGCTTGTTCGATGTCGATAAAATTTTCATGGGACTATTTGGGAAGTATACCCTTTCCAACAAAAAAAGAATTTTTCAAATCGGTTGGCGAGCGACGGAGCTATGCCCGAACAAACATAAAAAAAAAAAAAAAACAAACAAGCATCCGAATTGAGAACCTCCTCCTTTTTCAGAAGTCGGTTAAAAATAGGTGTTACATTTTGACGAAAAAATCTTTCATTTAATATAAAATGGAAGCAGTACCATGACAAATGAATACAATCCTTAATTCAAGGAAATGCGCTCGTGTGCGTGTCGGCCGCTAACATTGCATGAGTGTATGCGTCTGCGTAAGGATACTGTATGACGCACATACGTGTTGCGTTTAGTAAGGATAACTATTTTATAAATAATGTCTAGGCTTGGTTTCCATTTATTTAGTTACGGATGTTGTTTTAGACTTATAATTTAATATTATAATTGGGGTGTCTGAGGTATTGCGGTTAATCTATTACACCTTGTCTAACATTAGCAAAGAGGCGCGACTTCATCCACGTGGATTTAGAAATAACTGATAGCCTATAGCACTGCGCAGACACCCCATCTGAGGTATTGCGCTTAATCTGTTACATCTTGTATTATTTAGCAACGAGAGACTATTGCTGTTTTAATATGAAGAGTTACAATGCGGCCGTTCTAACTTGGCGAGTGTGAAGTTAGGCTCTGCGAACTTTAACGCTTGTCCACTCGTACAAAAATAAAGGTTTTAAAAAAATAAATGCAATTAGCAGTTGTTATTCCTGTTACTAACTATTATTGGTATCTTTTTGTTTTAAACTTTATTTTTGTACGAGTGCACAAGCGCTAAAGTTCGCAGAGCCTAACTTCACACTCGCCAAGTTAGAACGGCCGTACTGTATATTATACTAGCTTCTGGCTCGCGACTTCATTCGTGTGAGAGGGTTTTCCAACGTGCCGATCCCGTGGGCATTCCGGAATAAACGTGTTATTTCTGGATTTTAACTACCTACGTACCAAATTTCATCCAGTTGCGTTTAGTAGTTTTTGCATGCACGAGTAACAAACATTCGTCCAACCATCCTCACAAAACTTCGCATTATAATATTAGTAAGGAAGGAATAAGATAAAAGCATATTATCGGATCGTCTGTTGTCTCCAATCGGATTTATAAAATGAATAATTTTATTATACAACGTGTAACGGAAAGGGTATATACATACCAAGGGCACGGCTTCTTTGGATGATATCAAACGATAATGGAAGGGTTTCATCAACTCAAAATAAAATACTCTAAAAATTGAAACCAAATTTGCAGTTTCGTTAGTTTCTTAAATTGAAATCAAAACAATCGTGTCACCGCACTACGTAGGTCAATAACTTTCCACGTTACTTGCAAATATCACGATAAATCTCTTCCGTAATTCTGTGCGCCTAGTACTGTATCTGGTATCAACGTATTAAAAATTCTCATTACTTCCGAACATGTAGAGATACGATTAAAAAAATCCTTCCAATATCGTTTGATATCACCTAAAGAAGCCGTGCCCTTGGTATGTATATACCCTTTCCGTTACACGTTGTATACAATATACAAAGAAATTGCAATTTTTTTTTAAATAATACTAGCAATTTAGGTAGAATTCACATAACTGATTAATTTTTCATTTATCATTATCAATCCTGTTAACTCCTCCAACTAAGCTAAATATGCATGTGTCTGGAGTGGGTTCACGGCAATAGTGTATTGGGTGGGGTTAGAACCCGCGACCTCTCGATCACAAGTCCAACACCTTAGCCATTGGGCTATTGACGCTTATATTATCTATGCCATGTCAATGTGATGATGAAAATATAAACATGGCATATAATTATGTCACATAATTATTCTTATGCGTTTCTACAAACCATTTTAATAGATTTTTAAAATATAAAATACTATTGGTATGTTTCGCAGTTGAATAAAAACACCATATTATTTTCATCCTTGCATGGTTAAAAGATTCGATATCTTATCTTTTCCGTTTTGGGTGTATTTGTTTGTGACGCGGTTATGGCCCTATTTTATTTAAATTATTTATTATATATATATATATATATATTTATATATTCTATTTTATTTATTATATATATATATATATAATAAATAAAATAGGGCCATAACCATATATATTTATATATTCTATTTTATTTATTATCACACCCATTCACAAAAGTGGAGACAAAGGCAATGTTGAAAATTACCGGCCAATATCTATCTTGTCCACCTTGTCTAAGCTTTTTGAAGGTCTAGTGCACGGTCACCTATATCCACAATTAAATCACATTATTATACCAGAACAACATGGTTTTGTGAAATCGAGATCCACTATAACTAATTTAATGGTGTTTACCCAATATCTTTTTGAAAACATGGATATGCGCACGCAGGTTGATGCTGTGTACACTGATTTCCAGAAGGCTTTTGATAAGGTGGACCACAAATTACTTCTCGATAAAATCGCCTTCAATGGCATAAGAGGCAACTTACTCAGATGGTTTGCATCGTATATATTTCAACGAACTCAAAAAGTGGTCGTCAATGGATTCGAGTCTGATTATGTGGTTGTTGAGTCGGGTGTGCCCCAAGGATCTGTTTTAGGCCCTTTGCTTTTTATCTTATTCATAAATGACATAAAATCATGTATACTCAACTCTGAATTTCTTATGTATGCCGATGACATCAAAATTTATAAGGCTTGCACGAATATTCAGGATTGCTTGCTGCTACAAGAGGATTTACTCAGACTTTCACATTACTGTGTAGTCAATAAACTTCATCTTAGTCTTCCAAAATGTTATTTCATATCCTTTACTAAAAACATTAAAACTATTGACTTCCAATACATGTTAAATAACAAAACAATGAATAAAACAATCTGCATACGTGATCTTGGAGTACAACTGGATCATAAATTACATTTAGATATCCACATAAACAACATAATTAACAGGGCCTTTCGGATGTATGGTTTTGTCATGCGATCTTGCAAGGATTTCAAAAAACCTTCTACTTTGTTATTTTTGTATAAAGCTTTAGTTCGCTCACAATTGGAATATGCGGTACCTATTTGGTGCCCTCTATACAATAAATACAAAACCAGTATAGAAGCGGTACAAAAAAAATTTCTTCGTGCTGTAAATTATAAGTGCTTCCATACAAGGATTCCGTACACAGATTTATTAAAGCATTTCAAACTAATAACCTTGGATTCCAGACGTCACTTGCTAATGGTTATGATGCTGTATGGTATATGCCACAATAAGTTTAACTGTACTAAGTTAATTAATCGGCTATGTTATGTAGTACCTCGCACTGTAATACGGCGGGAGGTGCGCGTACCTCGAATATTCTATACTGCACGCTGCAGAACGAATGCTGGGGTACGGGCCCCTCTCCGAAGGCTGTTGGAAACGTACAACACTCATTTCATGGACCTAGACATTTTCGCGCTGTCACATTCCAAATTTAAGAAAAAGGCATTGCAATTATTAGCTTCTTATCATTAATTACTTGTCCACCGCACCAGATTAATTTGTTATAGTTTTCTTTATTTCTCAGTAAATTTTATTGTATTTAAACATACCTGTACGCGTCCGCATCTTTACTCATAATGTCATTTCGTGGACAATAGTGTGGGTTATACGTTTTTTACCTTTTAAGATAACCACTTTTTGTAAAATACTTTAATGTATAACTGTTTTTTGTCCCAAATAAATAAAATAAAATAAAATAAAATTTTTCGCTCAACTGCACTTACTTTAACTTCAGTCAAACGAACTGAAGAAGACATGTATGGATGTGAACTGACCTTCTCAGACCTGTTCACTTTAAATACAATATTGTATTATAAAATCTGCTTCTCAAATTTTAGAACATAACATTGAGACAAACAAAAACGAACAATGAACTTCATGTCATTAAAAAAAAAAATAACCTTCTAGTTTTCCTCGTAATCTATAAGTAAAAGACTCTTTTCTGATATTTTTTTTTTCAAATCAACGATTCGAAAATTGGAATGGTAAATGTTGACTTATTTTTCAACCGACGACCAAAAGAGGAGGTTATCAATTCGACGCGTATATTTTTTATGTATGATCATCGAGTACTCAAAGACGGCTGAGCCGATTTGGAAAATTCTTTTTTTGTTCGTACCATTATCACCAAAGTCAGGATCTGATGATGGGATCCTGGAGAAATCGAGGGAACTCTTCAAATATTATAGGCACACCTATGGCGTTTTGGGTATTTCTTATAGTAACTTGTGCAGTTGCTCTCAAAAAGTACCGTTTGGGGAAGTGGAACTGATGATGAAGACCACAGATGGCCGCCGAAACTACTCAATAATAAGTATTAAGTGGATTGCGATTCGATTACTTGAATATGGATGTTAAGCACTTTATGCTCGTGACAATGCATATGGTGATGTAGAGCTGATGGTGAAGTACCAGGAGAACTCCTCAACAATTAACGGCCCAGCATTGGGAAAAGCAATATTTTGTAAAAGGTTATAAGTAGTTGACATTTAGGCTCTTGTAACTAGGTAAATTAAAAATCATCCAACTAAAAAGAGTGAAAAAAAAACTTTTTAACAAAAAATTAAACCGACTCCCAAAAAACACTGCAAAGTGAAAAATAACTTTAATTTCGGAAGTCGGTGCCAAAAACGAAAAAACAAAACTAAAGACACCGACTACCGAAATTAAAGTTATTTTTCACTTTGCAGTGTTTTTTGGGAGTCGGTTTAATTTTTTGTTAAAAAGTTTTTTAAATGTTATTTAAAGTCGTTTATTACAGATAAGTGAAAAAAGATATAGATCCATAGAATAACTTTTACCACTTCCCACTATTTTATTTGTATTTATTACCAGTCCATATTTGGTGCCCACAAATGAACTCGGCCATGTTTGGTGGAACTTCTATGACCCAAATACTATATTATATCAACTAAATCGATCCAGAAAATTCGGAGGACATTGGCTGTATCAGACGAACTTATAGACAGATGTGATCCTTCAAAGGTTTTATTTTTTATACTGATTTTCGGTATCTATTGGAAAACTTTTAGGCTCCAGACGGACAAAAAGCTTCAAACTTATAACACCCCTCTTTTGTAACGTCAGGATTAAAAGGGTCATTATTTGTTCGCCTTTTACATATGAGTAGTTGGCTTAACTACTTAACCCAACACTGAACCCTTGACACAAAGCCCAGACCTTGCCTTAACGTAGTCGAAAAAACTGATTTAAATTACTTTTAAAGCTCCCACCCAATCTATTTCAACAAAACCCACCCAATTTAAATACGTCACTGTATGAATGCGGGGCTCAAGGAACGAAGCGACTTCTTAACTCTACATGGTAACAAAGAGTAGGATAAAGACTATAGTCAGATTATCTAGATAAAACAAAAGCCAGGGTAATGAATTAGCTCAGATTCAGTGTTGCGTCATCGATTTTCTTTTGTTTTTGCTTATACGATCTTGGAACAATGTAACAATGCCTGTACTGTTGCAATTTAAACTAAGAAGAACTAGCTTTAGCCTGCGACTTTGCATTCGTCCATATCAGTAATAATCCAAGGGGTTATAATACCTCACGTCTTTTCTAGGATTGAGGCCATTATTAAGTCAAGAGACTGTTATGAATAATAATAAAAAATAGTAATTAATAATACAGCCTAATATACCTATAATAATTAACTACTAATGCCCAACTCGATAATCAAACGATATTATTCACACACTAGCTTAGAAATACAGTTTACAAATTTTTAATAAACTTAATATTTCATAGATCGTAACCAATAAGTGACAATTTAAAAAAATATCTCTCTTTCTTTTAGCTGAGAACAAGCTAGATTAATAAAACTATCAGCATGCATTCCGTCTCTTGTGCTACAGGATCTTCTACTGCACGAGCCATGGCAACACTAATGTTCGTGTCTTAAGTTTCAAATGAATAATTCTATTATTTGCTAATCATTTATTTTAATAGACAGAGCTTAGCCTAAACCTTTAACTTTCGTAAGTGAATGATTTTAATCCGTTCACATTAAACTTGTTGGCTTTAGATGATTACATATGGAACTGAAACGTGGTCGCTCACAATAGACCTCATTAAAGGTTAGGTTACGTTACGTTAGGTGGGTAAGTCTAAGCTTACCCAAAAGCCAATGGAGAGGGTTAGCTCGAATTTTCCTTGCGATCAAATAAGATATCCACAGGAGAATCGAGCTAACCAAGGGCATTAGGGTATTCTGCCACTGAATTTGGTAAGTTTGATTCTCCTTCTTCTTAGTCGTATCACTGTTGCCAGAGTGGTCGTGGTCAACATGTAATAAATGCTGGAATGGCGGATGTAGCTCGCCTCACGATGTCCCGCTATCTCTCCCGGAGTGCCGACATTTTGGTGCACTCATGTAAAGGCCCGCCAACCATGGTGTTTATTTGATCGGTCCAACGCATGGATTCTCCTGCACATATCTTAGCTCTCAGAATAGAAGTCCGAGTCGGTGGATGTCGCATGTCTTTAGATTTTTCGGTCCGAGTACATGCCTATTTCCCTTCATCGTTTTGAAAGCCTGTCGTGATGATGGCAGTTCACAAAGTAATGTTTGCCTGGATTTGCATCCACGAACTACATACAACTCGTAAGTTTTGTCACTTTCACAGTTACTGGGTCACCACTTGCTCTGGACGTCATTAAACTAAAATTAAAATTAAATTATGTTTCTTTTGCAAATCATATCTTAATATAATATTATTAATGCGAAAGTTTGTGAGGATGGATGAATAAATGTATGGATGTTTATTATTCTTTTACGCAAAACTGCAGAATGGACCTGAATGAAATTTGGTAGTCTTTATCCAGGAATTCTCATGGGATCGGGATTTACGCGAAAAAACACTCTTGTAAACTAGATAAGGCCTGAATGAAATGAAAAACGTGCTTCATCATCGCTTACGGTTAGGTGAGGTAGTGGTTAAATGCGAGCCTATAATTAATTAAAAAAGAATCATGATGACGCGATCCAATTTTCTTGGTTAAGGATTGTTTTATGCATGGAAGTTTTGACGTAACCAGTAACCATGTTGTGGAAAAGTGGTGCTAAACTGACTTCCCTACCAGTACACAAACAATTGCCTTTTACCGCTGTTCATTTCGACTGTAGTTTTATAAAGAATTTAACTATCAGCAATGGTTTTGTTTGTCATGCAAACTAGTTTTTGAACGGGTATTTTACTAAATAATCTAAAAAAAACTACGTTCATAATGTTGCTAAGTTGTTAACATGTGACTTTTTTTTACAAAATTTATTTTTTTAATTTTGCTGCTAACTTGGGTTAACTGAAGGAGTAGGGTGGTTTATTAGTCAGTAGTAGACTGACATTCACTTTCACTCCACCCGCAGCGAGAGCAGACATTTGATGATGTTTCCACCCAGAAGAAGATTAAAAATAGCTACTAGTTTCAGCAGTCACTAGAAGCCTTCCCTAGTGACAGAGTGTGCCAGTGTCCATATTGTGGAGGCCAGATGGATAGTCGCCCTATGTTAAATATTGGTTATTAACTACATCATACCGATGACTGGAACTTGGCCCCAATATAGTTGGCAGATTAGACAAATTAATTGTAGCATTAATTTTCGATATCTATACTGATATTATAAAACGGAAAATTTTGTTTGTTTGTTTGAACGCGCTAATCTTCTAAAGTACTGAGTAAATTTGGATGAAATTTGCTATGGACGTAGCTTAAAGCTTATGGAAGGTTTATAGGCTATTTACCCGACTGCAAAAGAAAGAGGTTATGTTTTTATCGTAATAAAGTCCACGAGAACGAAGCCTCGCGTGATTACTAGTATACTTATTATATAGATAAAATTTAACTGTCTGTCTGTGATTTCAAAATAAATGAGTTTTGTCAAGAAGTAAATAGTTACGATACGATACTATAAAACTTTAATGACCTTAGCTGTACGCACAAAGAAAATATTCCCAAAACGTTTTATACGTATGGGTGGGATGTCCACCATGTAATGATGGCGCATCGCCATTCATCTTGCAGTCCGATGATGGAACGGGCTTGATGGAATTAGACTGTATAATTCCATCACCCGCTCTCCGAAATGTAACCATATACAAGGTGGGAAAGATGATACGACTATAAATGAAAATACTGTCTATACTAATACCAAGGAAATCATAGTGAGGATAAAATAAAATGTGAAATCAAAATAATAAAAAAATGTTATTATCAAATAATCAAAATAATATGAGTAACAGTATGAAATTGCCATTTAATAGTGAAGGATGCTTTGAACTGACTTAAAACCTTCATGGTGTGAGAGTTTTTGTGCTTAAACAAAAGATATTTGACCCTGCGTTGAAGCACAGTAGCTAAATAGAAATTGTGGAAAAATATGAAAATAGAAAAATAATCCTGAATACATGTTTTTGTACAGACTCAGGAGATCGTCATTTAGACTATGGTAAATTTAAGGTCATATTGTCTTCTCCACTTTGTATACAACATGTAACGGAAACCCCATATCTATCCAAAGGGCAGCCCCTTTTTTTTAGGTTTTATGTAATAATTCTTAGTGCAAATAAAGATTATATTATATACTAGCTTTTGCCCGCGACTTCGTCCGCGTGGAATAGTTACTTTGGGCTAACGTTAAATTTAACCCCGATTTTGAAGCATTCTTCATTGGCGCTCCGCTCCTATTGGCCTTAGCGTAATGATACAATATAGCTGTGCCCGCGACTCCGTCAGCGTAAGTTAATGTATTGGTAATATTGTTTAGATCACGTTCACATGAGGCTTAAGTACCTAGAGAACGCTTCGACCGCAAGACGCGTCGAGCGCGGCGACCGATTCTCAAAAATAATCCTTATAGCATGATTCAGTATTCACGCGCGATGGCTTAGCTATTTCATGTATAACTTTGGTGTTTCTATACCGATTTATATGATTCTTTTTACGGTTTCGTAGCCGAATGGCAAAAAACGGAATCTTTATAGTTTCGACATGTCTGTCCGTCTGTCTGTCTGTCTGTCTGTCCGTCCGTCCGTCTGTCACAGCAATTTTATTCCGAAACTATTAGGACTATACATGTGAAACTTGATAGGTAGATGTATTCTGTGAACCGCTTTCCGATTTTGAGAAAAATATTGAAAAATATTTAAAATAAAGGGGGGCTCCCCATACATGGAACTAAACCTGAAAATATTTTTTTTCATGAAATCGATGCATGTGTGGTATCTATATACAGTTCTTTAAAAACGACATCGGGGTTTCTAAAACCACTTTTCCATAAAGTCAATCGTTTAAAAGATATAAGCTTCCAAAGTGGTAAAATGTGTGTGTTGCGGACACAACCTCTAACTTCTATAATAATGGAGTGAAAAATCTAAAAAAAAATATATGTCTGTAGATCTTAATATAAACTTTCAACCAAAATTAGTTTGAACGAAATCAGTTCAGCAGTTTTTGAGATACAGCATATTTTCTAAAACCGCAAATATAACTTTGTAATTCATACAAACACTATGAAAAACAAATTTATTCGGCGCAGTTGTAAAAAATGTAATAAAGCCAGTTTTAAGAAATTTGTAAGGTTTTTTTTTTTTCAAAACAAATTTATTTGGCGCAGTTGTAAAAAATGTAAATAAGCTAGTTTTAAGAAATTTGTAAGGTTTTTTTTTCGTCAAATAAATTTGCATATTATATTATCGTTACTACGGAACCCTTCATGGGCGAGTCTGACTCGCACTTGGCCAATTTTTTTATGGAATAGTTAATAATGTTAACTTTTTCAATTAGGGGTGACTGAGAGTGTTATAAACGTAAGAGTAGACAAATATTATAATCAGAAAGCTTCGAACTGCTAAGCTATCGGGAGTTACACGTGTTATTGTGAGTCAACCATAAAAGTTAGACATATGCTGTCGTGGGATATTTTTTATATAATTTTAAGGAGAACATTTCCATCATGAAATGATTTGTGTAGCTTTAACCATTAAGGTTGCACACGCGACGGAAGCTTAAAAAATGGAGTAACTTCTCCCGTTTTCCCAACATTTCCCTTCACTGCTCTGCTCCTATTGATTGTAGCGTGATGAAAAGTATACTATAACCCGCTCAGGAGTATGAAAAATAATTGTACCAAGTTTCGTTAAAATCCGTCGAGTAGTTTTTGTTTCTATAACGGTTATACAGACAGACAGACAGACAGACAGACAGACAGACAAAAATTTAACTGATTGCATTTTTGGCATGAGTATCGATCCTTAATCACCCCCTGATAGTTATTTTGGAAATATATTTCATGTACAGAATTGACCTCTCTACAGATTTATTATAAGTATAGACAATGTGTAACGGAAACCCCATATCTATGCAAAAGGGCTGAAGACAACATCTGGTATGGAGTCTCTATGCACAGTTTCAGCTCAAAATAAGTGAATCAAAGAATTGATACCAAATTATCGGTTTCATATGTTTCTTGAATACCAATCATACCAAACGTGTCACAGCACTACGAGGGTCGATAACTTTTCACGTCACTTGCCAATAACACGGTGATTCTCTTCGTTCTTCTTAATTTGAAAAAATCGGTCTCTGGTATCAGTAATATATAATAATATTTTTTTAATATATATAATATTTATTTGCTAAAAACATGGTAGGTATAATAGGTGAAACAAAAATTCTAAATTGGTACAACATGTTTTGCTTGTAACAAGCGTGCAAATTATTTGTACACTAGTACTCACGCGGGGCTTCGCTCCCGTGGATTCTATCACGGTAAAAACATAACTCTCCTTTTTTGCAGTCGGGTAAAAAGTAGCCTATAACCTTCCTCAAGCTTCAAGCTACTTCCATACCAAATTGCATCCAAATCCACCCAGTACTTTCGAAGATAAGCGCGTTCAAGCAAACAAACAAACTTTTCCGCTTTATAATATTAGTATAGATATAAGATCAATGTAGGGTAAACTCATCTAATTCTGTGACTCGCCTAATTCGGTGATATTTGGTTTGAGCATCAGTGTATTGGAATTGGTAATAAGTTCTACACACGTAGACTTCGGATTACAAAACCCTTGGCATATCGTTTGTTATCATCCAAAGAACCCGTGCACTCGGTATGTATATACCCATTAAATTACAGGTTGTATAGATGTTCACCCATCTACAGACCCACCTCAGTAAGCGTTGCTTAACCTTGAAGAATGACTCGCCTGGCTGTTATAATTTAGCTACGAGCTCCTCCTTGAGGCAAGAACTGCTTTACCTATTGCAAAAGCTAGGGGGCCATAGTTCCCCACGTTGCCCCATTGCCATTACCCAAATATACTCCCACGCACAGGGAGGCACGTGATATCTGTTACATTTAGCATGAGCAATTGAAGTGTTATGCTCAATTATATTTGCTCATTTCCTCTTCAATAGAGTGCGATAATAATAAACATTTCCATGTATCTTCTATATTGAATATATCCGATGTTTTGGCTGGTGATACACGAATCTACCATTCATACCAGGGCTGAAGCAAAATATCGGCAGTTGTAGCCAATATTCAATAGATTTTCTTTTACAATAAGCTTAGGTTTAGATTTAAGGATACTTTATTTGTATTATGGCTAAGGTGTCGGATCTGTGAGCAAGAGGTGGCGGGTTCGAATCCCACCCGTTACACTATTGCCGTGAACCCACTCCGAATATAAACATATTTAGCTTAGTTGGAGGTTAACAAGATTGCTAGTAATGTGGATTCTACCTATACAATGTGTAACGGAAACCCCATATCTATCCAAAAGGGTTGAAGACAACACTTGGTATGGAGTCTCTATGCACAGTTTCAGCACAAAATAACTGACTCAAAGAAATGATACCAAATTTTCGGTTTCATATATTTCTTGAATACCAATCATAACAAACGTGTCACAGCACTACGAGGGTCAATAACTTTCCACGTCACTTACCAATAATACGATAATTCTCATCGTTCTTCTTAATTTGAAATTTAAAAAAAAATTCGGTCGCTGGTATCATTGTATTGGTATTTGTAATAAGTTCTACACACGTAGACTTAGGATTACAAAACCCTTGCCATATCGTTTGTTATCATCCAAAGAAGCCATGGACTTGGTATGTATATACCCTTTAAATTACAAGTTGTATAGTTATTTATAAAAAAAAATTAACAAAACAAATGATGTAGATACATTATAGTTCTTCATCGTGAATAACAATTATTTTATTTCTAAACAAGTTATCAATGAATTCATTTCTCATTTATTATTCTTTATTAAAAATCTTTATTAAAATAAGTATTTATTTATTTATAACTGTATACTGACTTAAGTTTGTTTTGTGAGCATTGAATGAGTGTACATTTTTATATCTGAGTATTGTCATTAATATGAAACTAAAATAAAAAGAAAATCTTACTTTATGTTAGTACAGTTGACATGTTAATGAAGAGAGGAGTGAGAGAATCCCAGAACTTTGTACCAGACAATATTTTTTTATTGAACCACTGTTACATACATTTTCTGAAAACTACTGAATACTATTTAGATTATAATAGGAACAAGTAAAATCTACTAAAATTGCTTACAGTCGTCGCTAAAATAAGCTGAGCTACACCAGATACTGTACAAAGAAAATACTTTTAATAAATGTATCGAGCAACAACGCACGGATTTAAATAACAGTGTTGCCAACTTTACTCGTGAAACCTGACACATTCTCACGTAGCACAATCTTCCCTCGTCCCCATATAAATCAGCAGTCGTCATTATTAAGTGAGACGCGCGCAGTATGTAACACAGAAGGTACTCAGAGGGTTTGTAACTGGGGTAAGCGTGGACTCATTAACTCATGCCTAATGACGTGCCGCTGTCTTAACCTCCCGCTTTAGTATTTTATTAAATCACGTCTGCGAGAGTTTTGAGTAAAAAATGTGATCCGTTTTTATTTATCATTTCAATGAAGATGAGACAATGATTTTTTTCATTTTTGGGGTGCTCGTGTTAAACGTTGGTGTTGAATTTAGTTCACGCGGCAGCAGATTATTAATAATTTTGTGAGAAAAATTTTCGAGATACATTTTTGGGAATAAATATTCTCAATAACTAGGTAGAGTGGACTAAATACCTATTCTGTTCCTTCAGTTGTTCTTGTATTCTAGGGCCGAAGTATCTCAAATGAAAATTCCCACAGCCCAAGGTTTATTTTGAATTCTAACAAAAGATACACAACATTCTAGTTACACTTGCGGACAAAATCGATGGGCCATTTGTCAGGCACTGGGCTGGTAGGCATGTGCGCACAGGCGTGCATGTCGCCAATTAAATTGATGTTGTGTTTTAATTGTACTAACAATAGGTTAAGCTTTTTAGGGTTCCGTAGCCGAATGGCAAAAAACGGAACCCTTATAGTTTCGACATGTCTGTCCGTCTGTCTGTCTGTCCGTCCGTCCGTATATCACAGCCATTTTATTCTGAAACTATTAAGACTATACATGTAAAACTTAGTAGGTAGATGTATTTTGTGAACCGCTTTCCGATTTTAAGAGAAAATTTAATAAATATTTAAAATAAAGGGGGCTGCCCATACATGGAACTGAAACTGAAAATATTTTCTTTCATGAAACCTATACGTGTGTGGTATCTATAGACAGGTCTTTAAAAATTACATTAAGGTTTCTAAAATGACTTTTTCATGAAGTTAATCGTTTAAAAGATATACGCTTCCAAAGTGGTAAAATGTGTGTCCCCCCCTCTAACTTCTATAATAATGAAGTGAAAAATCTAAAAAAAACCATATGTTGTAGATCTTAATGTAAACTTTCAACCAAAATTGGTTTGAACGAGATCGAGTCAGCAGTTTTTGAGATACAGTATATTTTCTAAAACCGCAAATATAACTTTGTAATTCATACAAATACTATGAAAAACAAAGTTATTTGGCGTAGTTGTAAAAATTGTAAATAAGCTAGTTTTAAGAAATTTTTAAGGTTTTTTTGTTTTTTTTTTTGTCAAATAAATATATTATGTATATTATATTTATTATAGTTACTACGGAACCCTTCATGGGCGAGTCCGACTCGCACTTGGCCAATTTTTTTACTACCACTCTATGGATCAATGCTCTGTGCCAAATAAACAAATAAAAAAAATAATAAATAATAATTTAGCTTAGAACGTTCCTACTCCTGGGACTCAGGCAGACTATGAGAGTGAATACTTACACAAAAACAACAATTTTATATTACACTAGTACTCACGCGGGGCTTCGCTCCCGTGGATTCTATCACGGTAAAAACATAACTCTCCTTTTATCCAGTCGCGTAAAAAGTAGCCTATAACCTTCCTCAAGCTTCATGCTACTTCCATACCAAATTGCATCCAAATCCACCTAGGACTTTCGAAGATTAGCGCGTTCAAGCAAACAAACAAAAAACAAACTTTTCCGCTTTATAATATTAGTATAGAAGATCAAGATACTTTCTAATCGCCAGCTTTACAATTTTTATTAAATAGTTAGAAAACACACTGCAATATTGACCTTCCTGGGATATCAAAAGTTTCCGAGTTAAGCTCTACGGCACACTGGTTCATAATCGTTACTGTGAGAAACTTAGAATATCTGACCTTAAACATTTTATTGCTGTAACAGGAAATATAGTTATATATTATTTTCCACATTTCTGTCTGACTGTCAACCGTCAAGGGACTGAGATACATGGAGTCTGGATGAGCGAGGAAGTTACCGAGTAACGTAACGATGCCGTACGTGAGTTGAGTTATTAAAGTTAGAAAAATCTCTATAGGAAATGAAACGAGCGAAAGAGTTTGAGTGTGCTTTTTAACCGAGAATTAAAGTTATTTTTCGCTTTGCAGTGTTTTTTGGAAGTCGGTTTAATTTTTTGTTAAAAAGTTTTTTATACATCAAAATAGTGACATAACAACATATAAATGTTTAAGGATCTGTAACTAATATATTATTCCAAACTATTTGTTATATTATGTGTTTTGAATACGGTAATAAAATAGACTACAAGCAGTAACTATCAATTTACGACCATCGAAGCAAATAAAACCGATACAATAGTATCAAAACTAACTAAAACGTCTTCATTCCAACTGCAAACAACGTAATGAACTTAACATAACAATACCCGATAATTCCCGGATCACACTTTACGTTCACTAGCCGAAATGATCCGTTTATTATCACCATTAACAACCGTATCTCAGAATGGAAATGACAGTAGGTAGTTGCCATCACATGTATTTATGGCGCCGACTGTACTGTGGAGGCCAGTCAATGAAGATTTAATTTTGGAATTCCCTTTGTGTTATGTCCATTTCGATTATCTGGGAATTGAATAAAAGTGGTGGTGGATTCTGACTTTTATGACGGCTGCTTTCGCAATGTTATGTAGAGGTTAATGGGCTTTAATTAATATCCATCCCAACTTAATATTATTATAAATGCGAAAGTAACTCCGTGTGTGTTATACTTTCACGTCTAAACCACTCAATCAATTTTAATGAAGTTCAGTACAAACATAGATTAGACTTTGAAAACCCTTTGAGAACCTTTATAACTTTATAACTTTATTTCACCATAAAAATACATCAGCATGTAATACAAAAACTTAAAGGCTAGTATTTAGTACACAGCAAATGAGCATCTGTAGCCGAACTAGGACATGTCCTGTATCTCGGCATACAGCGCCACACCCCTAGTAAAAACGGTAATTATAAAATAGCCCAAGTGATTGAAACATTAGTTAATTAGTTAACAATACTAATATTATAAAAATAAATTTAATGCAATATCTGTGCGTCTGTGTGTACATTTTGTGTGAGAGTATTATGTGTGTGGTTGTGTGTATGAGCGTGTGTATGTGTATCAGTGCGTGACGTGTGCATGTGTTGTGTGTGCGTGTCCTTGAATGCTGCGTGAACGATTTTGCGAGCATGTAACCTCCTTATTTTCGCTATAAGGCGATTTTCACACTGCCCCGCATCATGCTGCATATTGCGTGTCGACGCACCTACGCGCGTTCCTGCGGGAGTGCAGATCTGCATCATCGTGCGGGTTTTTTGCGCACTCACGCGCGTAGGTGCGTTTTGTAGATTCACGCACGGCGGCTCTCATTTATTCGCCGTTCTCTGTGGTGGTCGTGCAGTACTGAGCATCACGATAGTTTTGATAAAAATGGTTAATAGTGTGGAACTCATTCAGGACGCTGCCATTATACTAACTGTTTGGTTTTTGTACGGAAAGAAATCGTGCCTACCTATAGAAGATACTGGGTACAACCTTATTTACAAACAAGATCTTTAAATGGGTCATTTGTTCAAAATTATTGGGACCTTAGAAAATATGAAGAGAAATTCTTCAACTACACGCGTATGTCAACAACATCTTTTGATTATTTGCTCAGCAAAATTCGAACAGGTATTAGTGGAAGAGATACAAATTTTCGTCTTTGTATTACGCCAGAAGAGAAGCTTTGGGTAACATTGAGGTAAGTAAATAATTTCAATTTTCTAAATACATATTAAGTTAACTATATCGATATTATTATAGTTAAACCCAGGCTATTATATACGAATAAAACTAGTGATTTTGATTTATTGCGCGTTTATTTATCAAAATTTGTACTGCAGTCACTGTTATGGAATATTAATTAGTACTTATCTAATACACATCAGTCTACGATTATAATCACAGCTTTCATTCTTGGAAGTGTTTAGATACTTACTTGCTAATCACAATTAGATAGAACCACTAAATAGATATTTTACTAATTTTTTATGACTCTACTAATCACAGCTTTAATTTCTAAAATCACAAATAACTACTTACTTGGTAATCACAATTAGATAGTACCACTAAATAGATATTCTACTAATTTTTAATGACTCTACTAATCACAGCTTTAATTTCTAAAATCACAAATAACTACCTTCTTGCTAATCACAATTATGAACCCACGAGATATCCATTCGACACTCTACTAATTACAGCTTTCATTCATGAAATCACGAACAAAAAAAGTTCTTAGGCTTTAAGTAAGCCAGTAATCGCAGTTACTATAATAATTAAGATCCCAGTAATATTTATTTTGTTAACTTTTTGTACCTTATATCTTAAGTTTTTTTTGTAGCGTATTAGGTAGTTTTAATTTTCGAACAATGGTAAAAGTTCAGATTCCTCGGAATTTTGAGTATTTACGGACATTGGAGATATTTGATCTTCCATTACCAATGTGGAGTTTTCCACAAGTGATTGCTGATTATTGGAAAAGTTTCTTTCAATATATTCTTCAGCTGGTAGATTAAAACTGGATGAGGTGGGCTGATTACTTGGAAGCGTATTTTCCGTACATTCTCTGTGAGGTTTAGTGTAGTAACCACCATATTGATTTGAATAAGTGCCGTATTCATAATAATCGGCGCCTTGTACTTGTTGGAAATTACCTTCCTCATTTTGTGCTTCCAAGATACATTTTATTATATTTATCTTTATCCTTGGCTTTAATCTTTGCGGCACCCTTTTAAAATCGTCAACCAATGACAACATAAATTGTCGATCAGAATCTTCTTCATCAGTCTTTCGTTGCAACGTAGATTTTAAAACGTTCAAAAGTTCACTACCAATTTTATCTGTTGGGTCACTGTTTTTGGTTTTCTTTGGTTTCGGTGGAACTATGTTACTACCATGTTGCTCTTCAACTGGGTCATTGTTTTCTTGATTTGCCATACTGTTGTGCGTTTTATTCATTGATACTACTGGTAAGAGAAACAAGAGTTGATTATAATATTTGTATTTTATATGCGTAGCAGCTGATCCGCTTTTGGTAGTAGCTAGTTCCCGCCGTTGTTTAACAAAACCATCACGAAGCGTTCTCCACCTTATTTGAAGTAATGTTCCTAAAATAAAATAAAAAAAAAACTCTTATATTTCAGATACTTAGCAAGCGGTTGCTCGTTTACTGAGCTTCATTTCAGCCACAGAATAGGATTATCAACCATCAGAAAAATCGTGGAAGAAGTTTGCACAGCCATTTGGGACTTCATGAGAGCAGAATGTTTTCCTGAGCTCACGACTGAAGCGTGGTTAAGCATAGCTGAAGGTTTCCAACAACAGGCAAATTTTCCTCATGTGATTGGAGCTATTGATGGAAAACATGTCAGAGTTTACAAACCATCCTTAACAGGATCATTGTATTACAATTACAAACATTTTTTTTCAATATTGTTATTAGCCATTTGTGATTCTAATTATAAATTCATTTTCATCGATGTTGGTGCGTATGGTAAATGTAGCGATAGTACTGTTTTTCAGAATTCAATATTTTACAAAAAACTTAGGGAATTTAATCTTAACACTCCAATAGTCGCGCGTTCTACCATTGTAGAACGCGTGTACATTTTGTTGAATTTTGTCGCAAGTTGAAGGTCACTCACGCACACATTCTTAGTATTCCTCTATTACTAGGCAATAAACAATAGTAGTGTCCTTGCGGCGATGGACGCGGCCGCATATCTGTGAAATTTAGCGCCAAAAGTGAATTTCTACGATTGTAGAGCGCGCGACCACTCGCGTGACATTTTTCTCGTAAGTTGCCGTTGTTTTTTGTTGTAATAATGTTTAATACCTTTTTATTTATTGTTATGTTTATTTATTTTTATCGTTATGACATGTACAACTTATTGTAAGGTTAGTAGTAACAAGAGTGGTCCTTTTTTTCAGAGAAATGGCTTCCCGCAGTTAAAAAGAGAGAATTAGTAGATGGCTGGAGGGAGTAGACACTAATCCTAGTGATATAGCAGAGATAGACCCTGAAGATCGATTATTAGAAGAGGACTGGTTGGAAGAATCTCAGCACGATACGGACATTGGATACGGATATTGTGGACAAAATGTGCGATTCTTACGACGACACAAGAAGTCCACCAGGAAGCTTTGTTATATATGTAACAAGTGAATTTGTCCCGACCATCAGGTTCTTCTTTGTCCCGACTGTGCCAAAAACGAAGAAATGGAGGTGGAAGACATGACTGATTAAGAAATATGAGACTTATAATGTTAAGAGCAAAAATTTTTCGTTTATTTTTTGTTATTTTCAAAAAGGCTGTTTTTTAGTTCCTAATATGTTTAAATATGATTATGTTTTGTTTGTTTTAGCTTTATAATAATAAAGTTTATCTCAATTTTTTTTATTTATGAAACTTTGCTTTAAAACTCCATCATTAAATATGTTCTACAAATGTAGAGCGCGCGACTACTAACGTCCCAAATAGAGGCGCGCCTACTGGAGTGTTAATATACCAAAAGAATCGAATATTCCGGGAGTTCCCAATGATCTGCCATATTTTTTCATAGGCGATGAAGCTTTTAGCATTTCTGAACACATATTAAGGCCATATCCGGGGACCAACTTGAATTTTACTAAAAGAATATTTAACTATCGTTTGAGCCGAGCGCGCAGGTATATAGAATGTGCATTTGGAATTTAACTCACAAATGGCGAATATTTCAACGACCATTAGATGTTAACGTAAATTTAGCAATAAAAATTATCAAAGCGTGCTGTTTGCTTCACAATTTCGTAAGAGAAAGACATGGTGTTAATTTCAACGAAATAGTATTCAATGGTGATACAGAGGGTATGTGCGAAATTCCGAGGGCTAGAGTTCTATCAGGTACACGCGGAAGTGACGCAAGGAATAATTTAGCTGATTTTTTTGTTAATATTGACCCTTTGCCGTGGCAAAACAAATATGCTTAAACTAGCTGCAGCGTTCATAATTGTAATTTACCTATCATTAACTTGTAGTAAATAAAAAAATTAAAACAACTTACCGTTCTTTTTTTTTTCTTCAACCGATGCATTATTATCAGTAAACATATTTATTACTTCCTCCCATTGTTTCACCTTCTGCGCTCTGTCACTGTATTCATCAAATTTCATATTCCAGATAGCTGGGTGGTTTTCGATTTCGAATATAAATCGATCGATATCGAGATCCATTTTCAAACACACACGTCACGCCCATTCAAAATCACGCGCGGCACTGCGGGATTCGGTGTGCCATACCTTGCGTCTCGCCCCGCACCTACGCGCGGGGGTGCACGTTTCTCCGCGTGTATGCGCGTGATCCGCATGAACGCGCGTGGTTGCGTTTTCAGTGTGTTGGACTGTGCATGTTTTCTATACAAACGGAGATACTAACAAGTAACGTTAAAACACGCAGTCACGCAATATGCAGCGTGGTGCGTGGCAGTGTGATAATCGCCTAAAACAGCTTTTTAAGAGAGCAAAACCGCGGGCAGAAGCTGATATATTTTAACTACAAAAACATTTTTTTGGGAAAGTTACTTAAAGCTTAGCATTAAAGTTAACATACCTACTTCTGGTTCTCTCTTAGGTCTTTAATTTTAACACTAAAGCCTAACTCTAGCACTAAAGTTTATAAAAACTCGTATATCAAGTGTACATTTTGTCGTCAGGTCCCTTCCGTTGACCGAGACCGAATTTTCGTATTTTTGTTTGATATTAATTTTGGGAAAAATAAATGTTGGTGAAAAGTCTATTCAACCAAAGATTGCCGTTCAACGTGGCAGTGCTACCACTGTTTAGAATACTCCTTCTTAATTTTTTAGAGGAAAATGTTGTATCTCTATATATAAAAATTAATCGCTAAATGTATTGCTAAGCTCGAAATTCGAGAACTGCTGAACCGTTTTAGCTGATTTCATTTTTGTTGTGTTTGATGAAGTCTAAGGAAGGTTTTTATGGAGAAAAAAATTAAAAAAAAACGAGAAAAGTAGTAAAAACTTTTAAAAATTTTCTTTTCCCATTCAAACCACTCTGTCCCCAGCTGTCAAACATTTGACGTCAATTAAAACAAAACAATAGCTCGCTAGGATTACCTTTGGTATGCCTTTAAGTTGATCAGAGGTTGCATGTCATTAATGAAAAATAATGTAATGAGTTTCCTCAAATTTGTTTTATAGCCTTTTTAGTCGTGTAAAATATTGTGTTATTTTACTTGATAATAATCAGTAATTGTGAATAATACGAAGGAAAATAAGTGATAAAAACATAAGTGTTGGTGCAGTATTTTGGATGGAAAGAGGCTGCATGGACTTAATTTATCACCACATTATATAAATACTACTAAAGTCTTTCAATGTTATTTTATTTCTATTAGACTGCGACATGCCAATCGCTTTTGACAGAACGAAATCTGTCGAGGCAGCTATTACTATAAAAAAAAAACAATATTACTTTGTTTTAGAGAAATAAAGCAAAACAAGGTCTGCCGGGACAGCTAGTTTATTTATAATTTTAAGATTCTTAGTATAAAATTTAAGCATTTATTTAACTAGCACAAATGCAAACATAAATTAAATACGTAAAATTGCGGGGAAAAATTTAAATTGTTTCATTGCTTGTCGGAAAAAGGAAGGATGGTTACCGAGCAACTGTTGAAACAAGCAATTGGTTGTTACAATACTGCTACTGACGAACTTAATTAAATTTTAAAGTGAGTTAAATGGTGGAACAGAAATGTTCCGGCTTTTTTGTTCCTTTATTTGTTTATGATATACAACTTGTAACAGAATAAACGCAATTCCTGAAAGTAGTTGGTTCAGAATCAGCTTCTGAGTCGAAAAAAATAGGCGTAAAATGTTGACGGAAAATCTTTTATGTAATTTAAAATGGAAACACAGTATCATGACAAATTAATACAATCCTTAATTCAAAGAAATGCGCTCGTGTGTGTGTCAGCTGCTAATATTGCCTGAGTGTATGCGCCTGCGTAAGGATATTGTATGACGTACATACGTTTTGCGTTTAGTAAAAATACGTATTTTATAAAAAATGTCTAGGTTTGGTTTCAATTTATTTAGTTACGGATGTTGTTTTAGATTTATAATTTAATATTCTAATCGGGGTGTCAAGGTATTGCGCTTAATCTGTTACACCTTGTATTTATTTGTAATTTAATTTTGGTTCGTTTGAAAAAATCACGTTGTACGGATTATTAGTGCCGAAGATTAAACCCTACATAAATACTAACAAATATACAAACTTACATACAAATTTTACCTCTTTATAATATTAGCATAGATTGAGTTTTTGTAATCACTATAAACTAACACGAATAGAAGTTTTATGAAAAATAAGAAGAGAACGCTGAATTTTTTTAAATTCTTCTGTTCTTGTCACTTAAAGCGGAATTTGCAGTTAATGGCGCAGACACTACAGAATAATTAAGCGAATGATGACATACGTAATTAGTGCTGTCTCAGTTTATCATACACGCGAACTGCTTATATCTTCTGCAATTTTCTTTGTTTTGTTTTTACTGCTTTCAGTTGGTTATGATTTTGTAAAATGTATTTACTAAATCTAGTACAATATAATAATTATATAGCATAGTCGGGTATAGCATGCTCGTTGCTAACCAGGACCTAACGTTCTAATCATTTTCATGTCCTTATTACAATTTATTTAAGTGCGGTGAAGTATGACCTCTTCCATATATTTTTCCTTTCATCTTTATGTATACCAGACATTAGAGTTATATTAAAACGTTTCAAGCGCGCTCATGGATTAAATCCAATCACTTTTTTCTGAATACACGCGGTATTATAAGTTAGATGTTATTCATATGTTTTCGTACATACATTTTATGCTAGTGAAGGAGGAGGCCGAACGTGTGAGGGAGATACAGCTTTTTCCCTCACACCGCAGCCGCTGCGGGATCAGGAATCGTGAGTCTATATCCGGCCACCGTAGGCGTGGGCTTGTGGACGGCAATTAGTGGCAGAGGACAACATAGCGTCTGGTTAGGACCAGGCCGGCTTGACGGCGTATCATGTTCCACATGCGCCTCAAAGTACAGTCGATAGCCTGGTAGTTGCGGTGACGATCTAACGAGATACCGTGGCCCCGGAACAAATAGTATTTGTAGGAACACGGTAGATTTTGAGTTAGTAGAAATCTAAAACTCCTTTCCAAGCGGGAGAAGTCATTCGATGAATTTCCCATCCAGAAAAAAAAAGAAAAAAAAGGGGCATGCAAACCCCACCACAACTTAAATATAGAGAATATGGCGGTGGGTTTAATACATAATATTTATACCTATCATTAAAAACTGCATAATTATGTTTTAAATCACGACAAGAGTCACTAGTGACGTACCTCAAAGAATAATGAATAACAGAATACCATCTCAAAGAACAAAGAACATGAAACAAATGACGATAGAGAAAATAAATTACTCTTATATTTCAAAGGGTAAAAACGTTTGTAACAAGGCACGGGATTAGTATAAAGTCAATCAGGCTTATGTTCCTAATTAGCCTCTAACTAACTTTTTACCGTGATTAGCCAGGTTTCTCTTACGTCATAACGTTAGCTAAAAGTAATAGATAAAATAAAGAAAACTGTGTTATCTGCTGACTATGATTAGATTTTCTAAAGAAATCATGAGGCGAACAGAATTTTCAAGAAACTATAAATATGAGTCAGCTATTCTTTTGCCTACATAATGTTGGTTTGGTTTTAGTGGAAGAAATGATCTTTTTAAATCGCGTTCTTCATTTATTTTTAAGGTAACATTTATTTTTTCCTTATTATATACATATAAATTACACGTTAAATATTTATAAATTAAAAAAAAAATAGCAGGCCACCGGTATCGTGAACAGGGTCTAAGCTTTAAGATAACATTATTATTACGAACCACCGAAATAAATGTCAAATTTTTATTATTTTATTGTAATTTTTTTCAACTACTAACTAATCTATCTATCTATCTATCTACGTTGAGATTGGCTTCCAGTCTGACTGGATGCAGCTATGTCCAGTATTTTACATGTAGCAACTGCTCTCCCGACCTCTTTAGTAAAGAGGTACCACGCCTGTTCTTGTCAGACTGGAGTTAGAAACAACTGGCTGGCTGTTCTAACGATAGCCAGGACCAATAGCCTAACATAATGAAAGAGAAAGAGATATAGAGGACGACACGGAATAGAAAATACAGAAGGAAGAGACTCAAACCCATCCACGAATCGACTTCGGAGGCTTGCGTAAGCTTGAAGATTGATCCATGCAGGATTAGGTGACCATGGGCTCCTCCTGCAATCCACATACCTATTAAAACATGTATCAAAAAAAAAATAGTAGGCCACCGGTATCGTGAACAGGGTCTAAGCTTTAAGATAACATTATTATTACGAACCACCGAAATAAATGTCAAATTTTTATTATTTTATTGAATTTTTTTTCAACTACGTTGGGATTGGCTTTCAGTCTGACTGGATGCAGCTACGTCCAGTATTTTTCATGTAGCAACTGCTCTCCTGACCTCTTTAGTAAAGGGGTACCACGCCTGTTCTTGTCAGACTGGAGTTAGAAACAACTGGCTGGCTGTTCTAATGATAGCCAGGACCAATGGCCTAACATAATGAAAGAGAAAGAGATATAGAGGAAGATACTCGGATCCACGGATCGACCTCGGAGGCTTGCGTAAGCTTGAAGATTGATCCATGCAGGATTAGGTGACCATGGGCTCCTCCTGCAATCCACATACCTATTAAAACATGTATCAATGAAAAGCCATTTCAACGTTGTCGCATTGTCGCGTCTTAGATGTCTGCGGGAGTCTTTAGAACATGTTTAAAGGAAGGCATTGATGTTGCGCTTTGAACCGGTTACGAATTGAATTATATAATTCACTAGCTTGTGCCAGCGGCTTCGCCCACGTGGGAAATTTTTCCCGTGTAAATCTCGATCCCTTGAGAATTTCGAAAAATCCTTTCTTAGCGGATGCCTACGTCATAACATCTACCTGCATGCCAAATTTCAGCCCGATCCGTCCAGTGGTTTGGGCTGCGCCTTGATAGATCACTATGTCAGTCAGTCAGTCACCTTTGAGTTATATATGTATACTAGTATTTGCGTGTTGCGCGAGGTGCAAGCACACCGCGTGCTTTCTTTAAAAAAAAAATGGGGGGGAGATGGGGGGGGGGGGTGCACAATTATTTGGACTAAAGCATTGCCCCTCTAAATGAATCTGAAAAAAAAATGTTCCAAGTCTCTTAATTTCCGAGATCCACCTAAAGGGGGTGAGAAGGGGGGCAAGGGGGGCGACTTTGAAAAATGGTTTTTACTTTACCGAGCCTCCTCTATACGAATCCGTAAAAAACAAAAAATACGGGTCTCGTAGTTTCCGAGATACGATAGGGAGGGGGGAGAAGGGGGGTGAAAAGGGGAGGTTTGGCACTTTTCCCGTAGGTTTGAGAGTTACTTGTTTACAAATCTGTTAAAATATACCCACCTCCCCATCCACCATCTGGGAGAACAATTATGTCAATGAGTCAGTCAGTGAGTGAGTGGTAATTTTGCTTTATATAGTATAACTAGTATTTGCGTGTTGCGCGAGGTGCAAGCACCTCGCGTGCTTGTGAAAAAAAAAAAGGGTGGGGGGTGATGGGAGGGGTTTAGTATTTGCGTGTTGCGCGAGGTGCAAGCACCTCGCGTGCTTGTGAAAAAAAAAAAGTATTTGCGTGTTGCGCGAGGTGCAAGCACCTCGCGTGCTTGTGAAAAAAAAAAAAATGGGGGGGGGTGATGGGGGGGGGGGATTGCACAATTATTTCGACTAAAGCATTGCCCCTCTAAATGAATCTGAAAAAAAAAATGTTCCAAGTCTCTTAGATTCCGAGATCCGCCTAAAGGGGGGAGAAGGGGGGAGGGGGGGGGGGACTTTGAAAAATGGTTTTTACTTTACCGAGCCTCCTCTATACGAATCCGTAAAAAGAAAAAAATACGGGTCTCGTAGTTTCCGAGATACGATAGGGGGGGGTGAGAAGGGGGGGGAAAAGGGGATGTTTGGCACTTTTCCCGTAGGTTTGAGAGTTACTTGTTTACGAATCTGTCAAAATATACCCACCTCCCCATCCACCATCTGGGAGAACAATTCTGTCAATGAGTCAGTGAGTGAGTGAGTGGTAATTTAGCTTTATCTATACTAATATTATAAAGCGGAAAAGTTTGTTAGTTTGTTTGTTTGTTTGTTTGTTTGCTTGAACGCGCTAATCTTCGAAAGTACTGGGTGGATTTGGATGAAATTTGGTATGGAAGTAGCTTGAAGCTTGAGGAAGGTTATAGGCTACTTTTTACCCGACTGCAAAAAAGGAGAGTTATGTTTTTATCGTGATAGAATCCACGGGAGCGAAGCCCCGCGAGAGTACTAGTATAGTATAATTTAGATTACATTTCAGGATGATGATATAGTAACTTCCCGGATGTTTTTCATAAGAATCCTTTTTAAAGTAAATAAATAATATTATTAAGAAAAATATGAACAAAAAGCTTTTATTTGTTAAGACGAGTGGAACGTTTCCTATTATCTTTATCACGTGTGCTAAACACACGTGTAAATTATACGAGGTAATATTGTATGAATATGGAAATATGTTTGTTAACTAATCACATTTGAATGGATGTGGCTGTTACACTAGGATAATGTGGTTATAAAACTGGAATACTAAATTACATATTAGGTTCCAATTATTAACGTATGTATCGTCCATTTATTAGTGCTCGAAAATAAATAAATCTTTTCAATCGAGCCAGACTAGACCCGCTATTTAATGGCACTACAAGCAACTACAAGGCACGATTATATAACATTCGTTTATAGTGTTATTTTCTGAATTGTGTTTTTATTTTATTCTTCCCTGTTTTTAGATTATTTTTTTAAGCCTGTTGTAAGTGCTTCACTATAATTTTATTATCTGTGCCAATTATACGGTGTTGTTAAGTCAAACTAGCTCTGCCGGCTGCTTAAATTTCGTCGGAGGAATTTCCAGCGTAAATCCTGACCTCGTGAGAATCCCGGGTTAAAAAAATTCCTATATGCTGCTTTATTACCTTCTCTATCTTCTCTTCTATCTGAATAAACTTCTGTTGGTTCCGGCTAATATCTGATAAATCTCTGAATAAAAATTATCTGCCTCCTGTCTGATTTTTTTTTATTAATAGTTTGCTTGGGTATTGTTTTGTTTGCATGAATAAATAATGAATCAAAATAAAGTATGAATTCTTTATAAGTATTTGCTATCTATAGATAGGCTTCAACCTAATCAGCCAGTCCAACAGCTCTTAATGTAGGTCTCGCAAAAGTAGGTGGTGTATGTATTTTTCCATAAAGATCAGGACAGGACGTTAGGTGTCGCAGTAATACTAAAACGTTAATTGAAAAAAATATGTGGAGCAATTAACGTGGTCTACTTTGGAGCATTCCCCTACACCGGGGATCTTCCAATACACGAGCATTACGCGCGTAATACTCCAGTAGTATTTGCTACTGTTTGGACCCGTTTACTCACTGCAAGTTGTCTCATTAACTCGGATTTAGTTACTTGAAACACAATTAACTTCAGTAAGAACACTGAACAGTCCTTAGTGCTCGTTTTGTGTGAATGGGTGAGTTTATTATACCTATTGTACTGCGTGGACAGTCTTTGTTTTGGGTGCTGTCCGATCAAGTTTGTTCGGTGGACTAACCACCGAATAAACTTAAATATTATTATGAAAAAGCATGCAGCGGTATCTGTAGGTACATATACCGCTGCATTAGACATGCTTTTTCTAGTTACTAAAGGTAGTAACTTGGTAACATAATACCCAATGAACTTACGGGTACACTCTTCTGCCCCATAATGACTGTCAATAGTGACAAAAGTCTAAAAAATAAAAAAAAGTTGCCGGGATCAGAAACTTTAGGTATTTTTTTAAGGACGATTTCGGCAATCGTCACTTTCAGATGATACGACTTAGCGACAAGTCCCAATAAAAGAACACGGCAGTATACAAATTAAAATATGTGTCGATATTTGAAATAGGAAAAAAAACAGTTCAATAAAAGTTCTTCCTGATTTATTTATTAATTTAAAATTTATGCAACGAAAAGGTATAAATGCGGAATGAATGCCGTTAGCATTTTCTACCCGTCGATCAAGCATTGTGAAGAGATAACATTGCAGATAATCATATTTTCATAAGACAAGACATTGTTTTCCCTAAAGAAACAAGACTAGCCAACTTAGCTAGACTAGTTTGCAAGAAAAAGATTAATATTGTTGTATATAGAATAGTGTTCCAGCAGCAATGAGCTGGGCAACCGAGTTATGGCAACCGTAGTACAGTCAGTAAGCAAGCACCGTCTGTAGACATTGCTTGGCTTGAATGTAACCGCTAACGAGAGATTCACTAGCACGTTTATTAAGGCGGTCCTCCACAACCGTGGCTAAGCTTCCACTACCGTGGCTAAGCTACACACATGTCCTCAGATTCACTTTGTATAAATATGAAAACGGGCTCCAGTCAGTACGACTCACAGCTACAATACATACAAATCTGTTGTTTCTAAATAAATGGACCTCGTAGTTGACGTGGCGAATCTCTCTGTGCAATGTGCATATTATACGTAGTAGTGAATGGTCGACTTTACACTCTCTCTCTATTCTACATGTATTTTATCTTCTACCCCTATCGTAAGAAATACACTTTACAAGAAATACATTTTTATTGTTCCCGCTCTAGGTGGCGTGAAAGGAAGACTTCAACTGACCAAAATCCCACCTTGTTACTTCAGTTGCCTTTACATTCAGTGGCTTTGTCAGGCCCTGTCAGTGCGACATACTGCTCTTTGAAGCGCACGTGGCCTGGTCTTTATCAGACACCCGTGCATCCGCAAGGACAGAGAACGGCTGTCCTCCGCCCAAGCGGCGCAGACCTCCATCGTGTGCTTCACCGTGTAAGAAATACCAGACATGGGTTACACCTATAGTTTGAACTTTTACCTCCCTTTTTCAACATAACCATGATTCGTAGTTTTAATAATACATTTTCTGTAACCTCTGTCAAAGATCAAGTAATCATTTTCTCTTACATCAAAATCGTGGTTTAATGTGGGGTATTGGACTTGGAAAATTCTTACAATGAGTTGGACTTTTCTGAATAAAAGTTTTTCTTTTGTGCATTGTAAAGTTTAAGAAGTGTGATTCATTGCCTAATTAATATTTTTATGGGGGATATTCTTCGGAACTTGTTTCTTTTATAAAACAAGTGTCTTTGTTCTTGTTTATGAGTCTTTAAAAGTTGTTCTTAGGCGTGACTAGCTTTTATTATATTTAAAATAAACAAAGCATAAAAATGTTATCTATATTTTTCAAAGTAAGTATTACCCACACTATCATACTTTCATTCGCTTATGGACCTCGTTTAAAAACCGCTTTAAAAAAAGAACACAAAATCACAAACGATGCCACTCATTTCCGTGCTCTTAGGTACACCGGCCGCATTAAGAAGCATTAGTTCAGTAACAAAGGGTGGTATGACAAAGTGCCTTCCTTTCTTGGTGGGGTAACAATAGAGGTGTCGCTTGTTGTACCCCGGAGTTGTCGCACGCGACCGACGACGACATTGAACAACTCTAACGACTTAATGCATCGTCTCGTTATTTCTGGTAATGAAAGTATTTCTGACTGTAGTTGCTTTTTCTTGGCTCATTTCTGTGTAGTCACAATGTGGTTTTATCGTTCTCAGTCCTGATATCAGCGCTGTAAAGGTAGACAGTGTAACAGTTTGATGACGTCATTTGTGTACATAGAGTTTTAGTACGAAGGTACAGTCGTTTATTTGAAATTTAAATATTATTTTTACCTATATTATTTTGTATCAATCTGAACATAATAATAATAGACCTAAAAGAATACTTAATAGCGTAGAAACAATTGGCTAAGTACGAATCGGACTCGCTCATGAAGGGTTCCGTGGTAGCTACCCAAAATAACTTTGTTTTTCATAGTACAAAGTAATATTTGCGGTATTTTTTAATGTGACATCACAGTTTACATCTCAGAAACTTCTAACTATATCTCGTTCAAACGAATTTTTGTTTAATTTTGTTTATTGACATCCACAGCGTATATTTTTTAGACTTTTCACTCTATTATTTTAAAAGTTAGAGGAGGGGCACACATTTTACCATTTTGTAAGTGTCTATCTTTCAAAACTAAAGGTAACTAATGGTGGTGGTAAAAAAAAAATAGTTATAAAAACCGCAACTCTCTGCCGGCTTCTGTGTTCCCTGCCACATATGACCCGTCAGCCTTTAAAGCAAGAGTGAATAGGCATTTTCTGGGCTCGCTCGTTCGATCGTAGACCTCATCTTACACTTACCATCAGGTGTGATCGAGGTCAAGAGTGGGCTCATTCGTATTTTCTTTTTTTTTTCACAACTTTCCCACAACGCCATCTAGTCCCAAACTAAGCAGAGCTTGTGCTATGAGTACTAGACAACTGATAAACATACATATATATTTCTAAATACATACATATTATAGATACATTACACCCAGACAAAGAACAAATGATCGTGCTCATCACACAAACATTAGTCCTGGGCGAGAATCGAACCCACGACCTTGCGCATAGTAGTAAGGGACACTGACCACTATACCAACAGGCCTGTCTGTAATAAAAAAAAAATGTAACTTTTAAAGATTTGTCTAAAAACACCAGGCGTTACGGGTAATCAGTAGCTAGAAAACCTGACACCAGACTTTCCAAGGGGCTTTAATTGCCCATATAATGGATTGTGGAGGTCAGACAAGCAGTCATTCCATGTGAAATACTGGTACTCAGCTGCATACGAGTAGCCTCGAAGTTGACTCCAATATAAATATTTGGGAAAAAAGCTAAGTAAGTAAGTATGACTTGTTGGAGTATTAGGTATTAGGTACTACAGAAACACGTTATCTCTGAGTACCGTAGCTAATACAATTCTTCTCGAAAAAAAATTTTAACAAAAAATTAAACCGACTCCCAAAAAACACTGCAAAGTGAAAAATAACTTTAATTTCGGTAGTCGGTGTCTTTAGTTTTTGTTTTTTCGTATTTGGCACCGACTTCCGAAATTAAAGTTATTTTTCACTTTGCAGTGTTTTTTGGGAGTCGGTTTAATTTTTTGTTAAAATTTTTTTATTTCACTCTTTTTAGTTGGATGATTTTTAATTTACCTAGTTACAAGAGCCTAAATGTCAACTACTTATAACCTTTTACAAAATATTGCTTTTCCCAATGCTGGGCCGTTAATTGTTGAGGAGTTCTCCTGGTACTTCACCATCAGCTCTACATCACAATATGCATTGCGACGAGCATAAAGTGCTTAACATCCATATTCAAGTAATCGAATCGCAATCCACTCAATATTTATTATTGAGTAGTTTCGGCGGCCATCTGTGGTCTTCATCATCAGTTCCACTTCCCCAAATGGTACTTTTTGAGAGCAACTGCACAAGTTACTATAAGAAATAACCAAAACGCCATAGGTGTGCCTATAATATTTGAAGAGTTCCCTCGATTTCTCCAGGATCCCATCATCAGATCCCGACTTTGGGACCAATTTCGAAGTATACCCATACGAACAAAAAAAGAATTTTCCAAATCGGTTCAGCCGTCTTCGAGTACTCGATGATCATACATTAAAAAAAATATATATATACGCTTCGAATTGATAACCTCCTCTTTTTGTCGTCGGTTGAAAAATACACGATTTCTCTGTAGTAAGCCAAGAGAACAGAGACCCGAAAAAAAACCTGGTCAAAATGTGTTTTAGCTATACTATTTCCGGGTGCTAAGATAAACTTCCTTCGATGTTGAAAAAAAATCAGCTTACGCAAAGTGCTCGCTCAAAGTTATTCAGATCACTACAAAAGCAATATAGGAAACCCTTCTTACATTCACCGAGTACGTGTTTTTTCACGTTTGGATAACACTGGTTTGGGAAAAGCGTTTTTCCGGATACAAGATGAACAGGAATACTAATATATCAAGCCATTGCCAGCAGCTTATCGTAAGCGAAGTTTTACTACAAACAATGTTTAACCGACTTCTAAAAAAGGAGGAGGTTCTCAATTCGGATGTTTATATTTTTTTTTAATCTTTGTCCGGGCATAACTCCGTCACTTACCAACCGATTAGAAAAATTATTTATATATATAATATATTATAAGGAAAGGGTATACTTTCTAAATAGTCCCATGAAAATGTTATCGAAATCGGACAAGCCGTTTCTGAAAAATCAACATAAGTTAACTTTTAAGTAACTTTTCGTTTACTTTGCATTACGTTATTTGTTCGCGCATAACTCCGTCATTTACGAACCGATTTGGAAAATTATTTTTCTTGTTCCAAAGCCTATGCTTTTCAATTGGTCCCATAGTCACCAAGTCGGGATCTGATGATGGAATCTTTGCAAAATCGAGGGAAATCTTCAAATTTTATAGGAAAACAAAAAGCGATTTTGGTATTTACTAAATCAAGTTAAGCATTCGCGTTCAATAAGAACCATTCTACTATCAGATCTGATGATGAATCCAAGAGACAGGCACTGGAACTCCATAACAAAACAATGTATCTTAGCTGTGTTTGGGCTTGTTGGAATTGTAACGGTATACTTTCCAGGTGTACCACGAATAATAAAAAGAAATAGAATCATTTATCATTCTCAGTTTCAGTTCGACGCCGTTTTCTCATACGAGAAGCATATTTACTAGCGCTACACATATTGTATAAGATTAAAAATATGTCACTAAAAATTAACAAATAACATTTTTTTTTGCAAAAAGTGTAACCGACTTCAAAAAACCATAAAAGTACTAAAAAATTAAAAATAATACTATAACATACTTATATTAATAAACCTAACCTAATCTACGATTAACCTATAATAAAATATAACATTTTTTTGGCTACGGTACCCTAAAAGGCGGTAAGCTCAATATGTAAATAAAACTATCAGAATACAGCCGTAGCGATATTTATTTAAATTGTTATAATATCATCTACCAACGTATTCCATGAAACTGTTTATCATTACGTTTGATCAGAAAAAAATATCAAAAATCTGATTCGTCTATCCTTATAAATTGCATTGCAATAAAATCCTGACCAACAGTACAAACAAAAAAATTGCAGAGTTATGTGTTTTAATGCTATGAAATACAAATTTAACGTTGACGAATTTTAACTAACATAGTTTCAAACTGAAAACAAGGGCCGAAAATGTTTTGCTGGCCGTAAATAAATGCTACATTTTATCAATTAATTTGAATGAAAACCTTTACTATACAAAACTTTACGTTATAAAACCTTTGTTATTCAAAAACTTATACTTTCTGGTTAAATAAGAACTATATTCATATTGAATATCATTTTTTCATTATGTTAGTCACATTGCTCTGACTTTCTATCACTAACATACTACTAACCTATAACCTAACTAACCTACCTATAGCGTATTACTTTCGAATAAACAAACCAAGTTTGTCGGTACTCCCAGAAGAACAGTTAAGACGTTTTGTCAAAACTACCTTGCTTGGAAAAAAGAGCGCGATCTCGGTGTCACAGAGTAGTTACTCACCCAGTAGTACCACTTATTTTTTTTTTGAAGATATCTAGCAATGGGGGTAGAATTCACATTACTAGCAATCTTGTTAACTAAGCTAAATATGCTTGTGTCTGAAGTGGGTTTACGGCTATAGTGTAATGGGTGGGGTTCGAACTCGTGACCTCTCCATCACAAGTCCGACACCTTATCCATTAGGCTATTGACGCCGTTGTCTTTCCTAACATCTTTATATACAACGTGTAATTTAAAGGGTATATACATACCAAGTGTACGGCTTCTTTGGATGATAACAAACGATATGGCCAGGGTTTTCTAATTCTATGTCTACATGTGTGGAACTTATTAGTAATTTCAATACATTGATACCAGAGACCGAATTTTTTAAATTAAGAAGAACGAAGGGAATTATCGTTTTATTGGCAAGTGACGTGGAAAGTGATGACCCTCCAAGGAACTTGTACCTAAACTGGAATGCGGACGCGAAGCTCAAATCCGTTCCGAAGAGTATACCCTCGAAGGACCTAGCTATCTCTTTCTAGTAGTGTGGATATCAATTCGCGATAAACGTAAGGACAATTTTATTTGATGCAATATTTGAGGTTTTTTTAAGACACTTATTATTAACCTTACAAATGATGTATTTCTGTTACCGCTATAACAAAAAATACTAAAAATTAATTAAAATAAATATTTAAGGGAGACTCCCATACAACAGTTGTGATTTTTTTGGCGCTTTTTATAGGTAATGGTTCCGTACCATTCATTACCTACCTATAAAAATACCTTTCATGTGCGAGTCCGACTCGTATTTGGCCGGTTTTTTTCTTAACAACGTATTAAATAGAAAGAAATAAATTCAATTATAAATACAAAGGTTATATCGGTCTGTTACGCTTTCACGGTTAAATCACAGAGCCGCTTTCGAAAAAATTTGGCATGGAGATAGTTTAAAACCCTGGGAACTATATAGGGTTCTTTCTATCTCAGATTTTTGAACAGTTGCTCGGTAGCGCGATATAACAGAATTCTACGCGGGCGAAAAGCTAGTTCTCAATATATATCTGAGGAACTTATGTTGAGCGCGCTAATTTCTATAATAAACCCTTCCTTATGCGGGCTAAATGCAAAATTGGTTTTGTTAAGCAGATTTTATTGCGTTGAATTATAAACTTTCAAAGTGGTTAAGATGATACAAATACAATTATTGCAGATACAAAATTAATAACAGAATCACCAGCTGGCAATTCTTCGAAGGCTTGGCCTTGATAGGCAGTGGTATAGACATCCAAACAAACGTGTATTAATTGGTAATCTACGTTTATTCGACACTTGTACGGTCAGAGCCAGTAGGCTAAAAAGAAATAATGCAATGTTTATATATAATTAAAACTACTAAAACCCTTCATGAAAAACGATGATTATAAATAGAAAGAATAACAGAAGAGATATAATTTATTTGTGTATATATTTATTTAGGTTAACCTACAATTGCTTACACTATACATTTGTATGAAACAGTCATATTACATTTATAAGTGTAACAATTAATTACAGGCTAACACCACATGTGATATTAAAGGTTAGAAATCAATATTATTAACATACATAATTCTAAACAGAAAGGAGGCAGATCGAATGACAATTATAAGGTTATTATTATTAGGTTGGTTCTATATTTTCTAGTTCCTCATATATTGCAGCTGCAGGTTTGTTATAAGATTAGCTTGACACACAACCCTAAAAAATGTATTACACTATTATTAGTTAAAAGTATGGAAATAATCATTAAATTATGAATTATTATTATTATTTGTCGACATTAACTAACTGCAGTGGATAAAAGTTAAGTAATTAAGTTATAAGTAATTATTAATATAATAAACTACACTTGTAAGCAAGTTTTCGTAGCTGAGTGTTTGGCCAAAATGATATAAAATATTTTTGCCATCAATTTGCTAAGCAAAAGTAAATAAATCAACTAAAATGTCGACTTTTATGCTTATTAATTTGACTCCTTTCATAACTTTCACCTTACCAGATCTTTGAATGTGCCCAGTACAGGTTGTATATTCTTTTCTTTAGTGGGTTTCAATATTATAGTACTTAAAACATTTATTTGTTTCGCTTTAACAGGAATCTAAAATAATAATAGATTGATGAGAACAAAATTTTAGTATTTATGGTTAAGATAGATTCAAAATGAAAATTCATCTTGCTATGCTCATATTCTATTTCGAAACGGTGATCTTCATATCATTTGTAAAGATTGATAACTTACTTTAGGGAAAATGGATGGAAATGCATCATTTGATCTTGTTTCGAAATGCAATATTTCTTCGGGCTTGAAATGGCGGCTACAAATTTTGGAACCGTTTCTGACCTTTTTCTGTGTAGAACACTGAGCCACCGGTCTTGAAGATCATAATTTTAGGAAAGCTTAAAATAACAAAAAATAATAAATAATGAGAAGAAAGAAAAATAATAAATAAGGAGAATAAAGAGAAGAATATCCACTTTTACATTGAAAACATAGTCACCCTAAATGCAATTTGTAAACAAAGTCACAAAACTTACTTAAAAAAGGAAATTCCAGACCCGGGGTACCCTTCACTCTTGCAATTAACCACAAAACACGTTCTTACCATGGTTACAGTATCTTGCACTTTAATATTACGAAAACTCACAAAATTAAATATAATGCAAATTTACAAACACACAGATGTCAAGTAAACGTTAGACGGCAACGTAGTAATTGCCATGTATAGTATAATATATCACTACTAATTGTTACAAATTCCATTTTTTTGTTTTAAACATCTTGTGTTTGCGTGGTAAAATAACTTTAATTTTCATTAATATGCATACAGTAATAATGGTAATTCATTTTAAAGATAGAATTCCAAAGAAGTTTAAAACTAGGTGTTTTACTACAACAGACACGTCGAAAAATTACCATTGAAATAAATATTTTTAATCTGACACACAGAAGAAAGGGACACAGCCCACACACGCACTGTCTCGCTCGGAACGAATAGTTCCTCCAGTTTTATGTCTATTGTTTAACAGCTAAGAAAGACTTTCTGTATTATTTGAATCATTCGTAAGCAATCCAGTTAGTAGGAAGAAGATCCTTGTGACCCTCATAGTGCTGTGACACGTTTGTTATTGCTGTTATTCAAGAAACATATGAAACCAATAATTTGGGGTCAATTCTGTGAGTTACTTATTTTGTGCTGAAAGTTTGCATAGAGACTCCATACCAGGTGTTGTCTTCAGTCCTTTTGGATAGATATGGGGTTTCCGTTACACGTTGTATAATAGCAAATTATATTATTAGTAACTAAACAGTTGTTGTCATACCGTGTGTATTTAAATTATGCACTTTATTAGCGTTATTTATGATTTTCCTGTATTGTTTAAATGGAAACACATTGCAGAAAACTTTCTTGCAAATATGTCAAAACATTTTATGCATGTTGTGAGACGGACTAGTGAACCATATGATCGCAATTCCTTATTTTTTTGTAACCTTGAAGGCTATAAGCTACTGGCCGATGACCGAGAATCGTGATTCTTTTTCAGCTTATGGTATTGCACCCGATTTTTATTAAAAATAATAAATTATATTAATTTTGTAAAAAGGTACCTATACAATTACACTATTACACGTCATACTGGTTAATGTTGACCATATTTCTTTCCTCATTCATTTCGTGAAAGCCTGCCTAAATAAAAAGTCGCTCTATACATATAACACAGATAAACTCTCATTGTTTTTGTTTTCAATAACACGAGTGAAGTAGACGGGTCGAAAACAAAGATACGCCAGCTTTCCCCTACAACGACAACACACGCTAAAAGTTCTGAATTCCCCAGTTTAGGAAGGCTCTGTGTCAAAAGTTCTTTCCCGTATTTTACAATTGGGTATTTCTAGAGCTGGATAGTCTTTTGTTTTCATGTTTCGTAGTGATAATAATAGTGGTGTTGTACTTTTTTCTGTGTGAAAAACATCTAATGTCATCTCCCACTCTGGGTGGGGCGGAAAGGAGTGTCAGACTTCTACTGACTAAGGACTCACTCTGTTCTTTCGATTTACGTTCCGGGGTACGGTATCTAGTTAGAACATTCCCACAACCCCGACAGGTAATGGCCCTGCCGGGCCCCGCCAATGCTGCTGTCTGCTCTTTGAGGCTCGCGTGGAACATTACGCGACGTCGACTAGGACTGGTACTATTCTATAAAATCCTTACTGTATAAAGGAGGTTAAGGTGAGCTGTCAAATAATTAAAAAAAACGAATTATTGTTAATTTTTTTCTTGCTCCACCTTATGTTCATGTCAACTGTTAATAAAATAGTTGATGTTAGAAGTTAAGTAAGGTTTGCTGAGGTCAAGCTATGGGACGGAAAGCACTTGTCAGCCTTTAGAATATAAGACCTAAAAAAATCCGAACTTAGTCTTGTTTAAAAGTGCATCATGTTACTCCGTTAATGTGTGTTGTTCTTCAGCTCCATTTAATTAAAAAAAAAGAAAATATCTTGCATACCAGCGTTACCCACGTTCTCCCTCTAGTATTATAAAGAGGTTCCGTAGTATCTTCGCACATGGCTCATTTTCACACCTAGTTCCCAGTGCGGTTGCACGTCTGACTTTGACAAGTTCATGCCAGTTGACATCTAAACCCATATTAACCCATCACTGCTGCGCATGAGAAAATATTGTATCTACTTGTTTTAAGTAGATTCAATATTTCATCATGCGCAGCGGTACACATAGATACAGAATCACTAATATTTGGTACGTAAACCCTGGTTCAAATGACCCGATTACTTAAAATATTTTTTTTCAAAGGTCATTACCGAAAAATTAGCTGTATTTGTGAGATATCTGTACAGGCACGAAGCTGAGATTAGACCTACAGGTAGTCATTTATTTGATATAAGTTGAAAATCAGCACTTTTTGAACGATACACATGCAGACATTCCCCCAAACCGAACGCCAGTCACCACTATCTACCATGACCCCGGAATGCAAGAGCAGCTGAAGGAACAGGGTGGGTTTTTAATCAGTAGAAGTCTGACACTCCCTTCCACCCCATCCGAGAGGGAGAAGTTATTTGATGAATTACCCACCCGGAAAAAAAGTCACCACTTTCTATTTTTTTTTTTTTTTTTTGTGTGGCATCTCGCAGGTCAACCTCTGAGGTTGTCGGCTGCTTAACCGGGCTTGCCTGTGGTTGCCTTAATTAATAAAGTAATTAAAGCCTCCAGCCAGGGCTATCACCACTTTCTAGAGTTTAGCTGGGCATAAGAAGTGGCGAAACAAACTCCCCATAAAAAACCTATTGCTGTGAGAGTTTCAAAGTTTGTACTTAAATAGTAGCCATTAATATAAAACTAATACGAGACCTCAACTGATATGTTAGTCTCAATAAATACAAGTCACACTATTCCTTTCAACCGAACTCTTGGGAAGGAGAGTAGAATTATTCAGAAAGTTAGCTCGTTAAACCTCGCGAGACACGGGTAACTTTCTAAAAGTGAAACACGAGGAAACGACGACGAATAGACTTGTACGTACTTATATTGTTCGCGACTTTAAATAGATTTAGTTGTTTAATAGCCTTTGAATAAGTCGTAACACTTTCTACGGTAGGTGTTAACGTATGCGGTTTGTAATGAGCGTTCGAAGCTCTTTGAAGTTATATTAAAGTCGTGGAATATTATATTATATTATATTATATTATATTATATTATATTATTAATAACACGCTAGATATTCAATATTTGCACTTATATGTATGTATTTCATAACAATGTCTCTTTTCAAAAATGAGTGGGCTTAATATTGAACTTCAAACAAAAAGTAAACAAACTTTTTGTTAAAAAAATATGTTCGTCTGTTTTGTTTGTCCGAGCTAATTTTTGAAATGGCTGAAACGATTTTAATAGGACTAGTAGGATAGAAGTGCAAGTTATAGGACAAAATATAGATTTTAAGAAATTCTCGGATTGGGTTTGCGTGAATAAAACCTCCCACGCAAAAAAACTCGCGGACATAGCTAGTCATAAGTAAAAACCTTCAGTAACTCTCTGCCGATGTTACCTCCAAAAGATTTGTAATAATTCTCTATAAAATCAAATGCGCAAACAAAATGGATTGCGAAGGCAATAACGAAATTGATTTTTGTATTATGACAGGCCATAATCAAAGCTAAGTCGAGTGGAAAAGCGAACTCCTTTTATTTGGTAAAAAAACTTTCAGGCGATTTAACAGAACTTTTAGATACCCTTTCACTTTCAAAAGATGAATAAAAATATAAACAGAGAGTTCAAAACACTGGCCTGTTATAAAATACAGCAATTAATCTAGGTATATTTGGCGACAGTATAACACAAAAATTATCTTTTTTAAAGCCCGTGAAAAATTGTCCGTAATATATTTTCGTCTAAAGTGAAAAAGTTACGTTTGTTCATTGTAAAGATATGATATAGAGGTCTTTTGTTGCGTTGGACAATATAAAAAAGAATGGTGTCAGTGGGACGTGAAATAAATTAAACCGTCGCCGTAAAAATCCAATGTCTATATAAAACCCCTTAATTATTTCATACGAGACTGCACGTTGCTGTGTTGTTCGCAATTTTATTGTAGACAAAATGAGTGCAGGGTAGGCTGTACTTTCATAATTACTCATATGAAGAGGATGAGATCTCGGTTAAACTTTAAAGAGAATTCCGTTTATGTTCCACTTAACTATATTGTGGGCAGACAAAAAAACTAAATTGTGCTTTCAACATCTGGGTCCAACCTTGTTGACTGTAAGCTCTACCCTTTTTCACCCTCTTACATGTTCGATTTTGATCTCTATAAGACTCAAAAGAAAGATCAAATGGAGATTATTTACCCATATGTATTTATTTTAAAAGTGAAGCTTCTATGGAGTTCAAACGAACTCGACAAAGGTATTTCAGTTCTCTTTGAGATTATATTAACAATGCTTAGATAGATGCTTACAGGGTGATTGGTAATTGCTTGTGGTTTTTCAGATGGGATGTTCTAGAGGTAATTTTGACCGGTGACTCGGGAGTCAAATTGGGTTGTTTGCGAGTAATCCAATCAAGTAATGCACTTAATTACCAAATACCGTCTTTGTCTCGTCTTAGTTTAAATCTTTTTTCGAATTCATAATTTAAATTATTACAGTCACGTTTGGAGACTTTAGTTTTAAAAAGTTTTGACGAGTCTAAAGCCTATGTGGCAATTCTTGTATTTTTAAAATGTGTTACCCTTTCGCAACTCAGTTTCAAACTGTCGAAAACGCTACTAATTTCCCTACCATTTGACGATTATTGTCGCTGAGCTGATACTGCGAATCTAATTTGAAGACTGTTTAGGTGTTAACTACATGTAATTGGCTTTTTGGTCGTCGAAGCGTAGAACTCGACAAAGAGTGACTTAATTATTTTTTTTAAGACTTAATGTAGCGTGTTACCCATCAGACGCTTCAGTTGAACGGTTGCTAAAAACAAAAGCAATTGAGTCAAAAAGCGGATACTTTTTTTTAGTGTTTGGCATCTCGCAGGTCAATCTCTGAGGTTGTCGGCTGCTTAGCTGGGCTTGCCTGTGGTTGTCTTAATTAGTGAATTAATTAAAGTCTCCAGCCAGGGCTTATTACAAAATAGGCGACTACACGCTAAGGGCACCCCCTGTGGGGTACGGACCTCGGCTTAGGGCGTCGCAGGGGGAGGGCAGCTAGGAACAGGCTGGATCATATCATTATTATTATTAATAAGGGAATTTAAAGCTACTAGCTCAGCGTCGCGTGCTGGCTCTGGCAAGGGTCGGGGTGGACAATTACAGGGACGTTGCGGCAGGCCTCGGCGGCGAGGACGGAAGGACGGTCGGTTTTTGTATTTGTATGGCACTGTAATTGTTTCCCTACGGCTCTGTTGGAGCAGGGCGATTGCGTAATCGGGAGTGACTAGGGTATGCCTTGGTCGGCGAATCTTAGAGATGCGCGAGGGTTCGTATCGGGCGGCCGATGCGATAAGGGGATTCCTATGTTGGATTGAAGTTTCAAAGAAATGCTTGGAGACGCGCTTCATGAACTGCTGGATGGTGGGCATCTTGAGGTTTACGTGTAGAAGCTCATTTCAGACATAAAAGGGTGCTCCCGTGACTCTATGGAGAAATCGGTTTTGGAGGGTCTGCATCTTGTGGAGGAGGTGGGGCGTTGCGTATGCAAAAACAACGCAGGCCAAGGTCATGATAGGAAGAATGACCGCGGTGAAAATATGCAGCTTACACCTGAGTGATAATTTGCTGCGGGCGTCAAGGATGAAGCTGAGCCTACCTAAAGCGAAAGTGGCCCGCGAACGTGCCTGCCTTATGTGCTCAGCAAAGGAGAGGGGTCTATCGAGGACCACGCCTAAGTATTTGGCTTGCTTTTCCCAAGGGATTGGCTTGCCGTACATAGTAATCGGACGGGACGTCGACTTAGATAAAAACGAAAGACTTGTATTGCCCAAAGCGCTTTTAGCACAGAAAGTTTCGCCCGAAAAAGATTTCCGAGTTAGAGATTAGATTACAACTGGGACGAGGACACATTGGAGACTGCTAAAGTTTGAATACGTATATACGATACTTAGGAAGCTCTATGCTGTTATTACTCATAAATTATATTCTTTGTCACGAATGCGGTAGCACTAAAAATATTTCATTAACTTGATGAAGCAGACACCAGAGTATTTGTTGCCAGTTCTGATTCACAAAAACCTTACTATTTATTTATTCACTCTTTTTTGTTATAGAGTAAACTTTCAAAGGCACCATTTATTCACTTACCGGTAGCAAAACTAAAGATTTAAATAAAGAGTAGATAGATATATATATATATTCATTTATTGTTAAGTAATACCATCATTTCATTTATTTATTTAAGTAATATAACCATACAAAATTTGTTTCTTGTCAGTTTTGTTTTCTTTCGTACCTAAATCTGTTATTTAGACATGTTCATGTATTTATTGTGTAGCATGTAGTGTTTACTGCTTAATATTGTAGTATCTAGTTTAAATGTAATGTGCTGTATTAATTAAGCATTGATATAACAATTGTTAGTAAACCAAATAAATAAATAAATAAAATAAATAAATATAATATTCAACAACCCAAATATTATTTAATAACTGTACACCGTAAAATTACATTCACAATATTACCTACAGTACTACCTCTCCTTCTGCTTTTTATATCCAATAAATGTATGTCTGTAAGAGATCGCCCTGTGCGACAAGACCGCCCATTGTACACTAGTTTAATTTTTTTGTATCCATAGTAATATTGTATGGTGTACAATAAAGTATATAATAAATAAATAATAATAATATTTTTTGTAACATTGAACATACAATAATGAAGAGTATCTATCCCATCAAAAACATAAATGTGAAATGAGAGTCAAGTTCAATATTATGACATATGCCTTGGTTGTAGACTTCAACGACAAAAGAAGTGAAATCTAAATAAGTGTCAAGTTCAATGGTCAGTCCTGAAATTTATTTATAACAACATAAAATATCATTTTTTCTTATAACTTAAGAGAATATATTGTAGCCTAAGGTCTGACCTGGCTAGTTCTCATATACGAATTATTATGTTCGATGGTTAGTTTTTACCAGCAAGCCAAATTTTCGGAAAAATAAAATAAGAACCGACAAGTAACAGGTTTAGAACTTGCGAAGGACTTCCCCTTATAATTCGCGCAATAAAAAGATAATTATTTAAAACGATTACGTAACAAATTACTTATTATCTATTGAATTCTCAAGAAAAACAATTTGTTACCAATAACTTCTCATTCTCAAACTCATTCAGAGTTAAGTATACATACCTACTTTTATCTATTATAACTATACTAAAATTATTATTAATTTTTGATTGAAATGAAACTATTGCCTTACTAAAGAATTGTAATAATGATATATAACCACAAATATACAAGTATTTTTTAAGACACTTATGAATTTCGTAGCACAAATCGGAACCTCAGATACCGAGAGCCAACCGGACAGCAAGACGTCAGAATTCAGACACCCAAAAATATTATAGCAGCGGAGGTGATCTTAACACCAAGATTCAGGATCGTGACGTAATTGCACAATGCTATCTAGTGTCACTTTTAAATAAATCAATGGAGGCGGCATGGTGTAGTGTCCCTCTAAGATAATAGGTGGCGCTAATGGTTGTGGAATACGGTAAGTTACGCGTAATAAATACGAAAATCTACTATATTCTTATTTATAAGTACAAAAACGGAAATATTTGGATTAAAAAAAATAATCTTTACGTGAATGTATAACGAGTTGAATACCACCCGTATTCAACTCGTTATACATTCACGTAAAGATCTTAAAATCCACATATAGAGATTTACAGGCACTAATTACAAGTTAAATGAAAATTATAAGAAAATGATAAAAAATTACCAGTTTCCGATTTTTTCTTTTGTATTCACCTAATTACCTATCTGCATGTCAAATTTGAACTTTCTAGGTCATCTGGAACTGGATTATAGTTTTGATCTATAGGTCAGTCATAAAAATATCGATTTTTGGACGTTAATATCTAAATAACCGTTTGAGATGTGTTTATAAAATTTGGAACACATATGTATCTCGCCAGTTTCAATACAACATTTAAAGGGTATATACATACCGAGTGCATGGCCTCTTTGGATGATAACAAACGATATGGCAAGGGTTTTGTAATCCTAATTTTACGTTTGTAGAACTTATTACAAATTCCAATACACTGATACCGGGACCGAATTTTTCAAATTAAGAAGAACGTTAAGAATTATCGTGTTATTGGCAAGTGATGTGGAAAGTTATTGACCCTTGTAGTGCTGACACGTTTGTTATGATTGGTATTCAAAAAATATATGAAACCAATAATTTGGTATCAATTCTTTGAGTCAGTTATTTTGTGCTGAAACTTTGCATAGAGACTCCATACCAGATGTTATCTTCAGCCCTTTTGGATAGTTATGGGGTTTCCGTTACACGTTGTATATGAGCCAAATTTGACAAGTTTAGGTGAAATAGTTTTTGAGTTATGAGGGGCTCAAAAGTGGCTCCAAATGGTTCGTGTAATACACGGTGTGTAAACACACGGTGAGCTGCGCGCCAGAACTTGGCTTGACACGCTCCCGCGTGTCTGGATTCTTAAACTCTATTTTTAAGTCTTAGGCTGGAAACAGTGCTCGACCGACGGTCAGCGCTGACCGTACATTTTGACCGTCAGCGCTGACCGTCGGTTGTGAAAATCGTCAGCGTAGCTGAGTGCGCATTCATAGGCTTGCATAGATATAGCTACGCCGACTGACGGTCAGCGCCGACCGTCGGTCAAGCACTGTTTCCAGCCTTAAACTCGTAATTACTTGCTGCCGAAACGCTGTTTTATAACATTTAAAATTTCTTATGTACGAGTATATCTTGACTATAATATAGATAACTTACCTATATAAAATAAAAAAAAAACACACAGACATTGTAAACCTCCCAGTGTAACGCAAAGATATTTCTCGTACAGATTAGATACGAACGCTATATATACGCGTGAATACATTTTATATTAATCCGTCTCGGGTTACAGGGTTAGCGCTCACCACAATCACTCCAAGCGTGGTTTTAATTAGTGCTTCCACACTAGTTCGAAGTTTCAAATATCGTTTTATTTGTCGTCGATTAAACAAATGAGACTAACATAGATAGAAAAGGGCGCACCGATAGGTTTTTTCCGAAACCAAAATTCGACGCGTGTTTAACTCGTAATCTTCGTAAATGTAAATTAAACAGCTAACGATTATTGCAAGTTGATACAATAATGCGTCTGAGCAAATTACTTCTTGTAATTTTGTCGTTATATCAACATGACAACAACAAAAAGTATACATACTCAGAATAATATGTAGTACCTATTAAAACAAAACAAATTGTTCCCTGTTTCGAAATTATCCGGGTTCTATGGCTACTGTATGCTTATAGAGCCTTTGATGTCCGGCCACGTCGGACTTCCACTTCTTCTTTATTTAGTAATCAGTCTTTTGAGAGTGCTACTTGTAGGCAACAGAACATCACCTTTAATTTGACCATGCATTTCTGAAGCGGCCTGTACAGTTATAGTTAATTAAGATTTGAAAACATATTTTTGTATATAATTTTAATACTTTGCTGTTTTATAACTTTGTCTTTGATAAAGTTTAAGTAACTAAATAACATTGTGTTTCGTAAATATTAAATTGATGATAATCAGAGCTGTTAGCAGTAATGACGGTGCCCGGTAGGTCCATTGTCGAGGTTGTAACAATATACTAACGAACTCCGGAATGCAACGGCAGCTGAAGGAACAGGGTGGGTTTTTAGTCAGTAAAATTCTGGCACTCCCTTCTTCGCAGAGAATAATGTTGATGCTTTTTTGTCTGTAAAAAAAAATACCCATATTAATTGAGTTTTGTTATAAATATAAATATTATCACGTCGACACAGTTCATCGTACTCACCAGTTTACCAGCCAGTTCACTGCTCGAAATCTTGAAAGAAATATACTAGATAAGCTGAAGTTTTACAAAAACTGTCACGTACTTTAATTCAATATAAGCGTCGTCCACATATATAATATTAGTGTGCGGTTTACTCCGGGTTCGTGCCATCTGTCGTCCCTCGGTTAACGAAGATTTAGTGATCTCACACGTGGTACAAAGCTGCGGTGGGTTTTTACAAGGGGAGTTGTAAGTCAAAAGATTACGGTTTTAGAATATAATAGATACTCTTGAATAAGAACTCTTTAAGTAATAGAAAATAAACATTATATTTATGGTGATAGTACATGGGCGGCTATATCAAAAATGCGTTTTTTTAAGACATTCTATCGATGGGGATATAAAGACTGTACTGTAAACATCTTCACCAGCCCAGATTTTATCCTACTATATTGGGGGTGGATGCCAGTCTAACTGGGATCAGCTACCAATATTTTATTTCACTCACAACCCAGTAACTGGGAAACGCTATAAAATATTATTTATTCGCCAAGATCGCCGCCCGCCGATCGCTTCAACGAGGACATGGCGATGCTCGGCGCAAGCACACCTCACCATATGCTCTACTATGATCTTTGTGTGATCCTCACAATGTGGACACTTGGGCATGCCCTCCCACTGTATTAAATATAAATATAATACATTTATTTTTCTGTACAAACTAAAAAAGTAAACAAACAAGCTGTTAATACAATGCTATGTTACCAAATTTGTAAGCGACTGGTGCCCATGGTAGGTATACCAATATAATTCATATATTCTTTTTTGACCCTTTACTACCCGTAACGGCTGTCATAGATGTACATACATACAAAAGGCAAACAAGATCAATGGATAAATGTGCTTTTTGAGGCACGGTAATATATGTCGTTTAACCTCTAGAGCCCCAGCGGCACAAAAACGTGCCAGTAAACAAGTATTAGTTGAGCCCCGCTGGCATACGATAAGAGCCCACCCGCGGTGCTTGAAGGATGGTTGACGTAAATAATGGCGGTCCTTGAGAGGTTAAAAACCGATACTTAAACGTAACCAATTAAAAAAGTACAGGAAACAACATAATTTCGATAGTCATCCATTAACGCTCGACCTAGGCAAGCGTTGCGTTACCATGTTGGGAATGATGTTTAAATTTTTTAATGGATTGGGTTTAAAAAATATAAATGTAGGTATCTACTCGTATGTATTAAAAATGAGTTAACGAAATAAACATATTTTATATGTTATATTTAGCAAAAGAAAGGTATTGACTACATAATTATGAATAAAAATAACTGTTACATTGATATGTTTTTTTATATGAATGATATTGCTATTACATCCTTAAAATAATTAGACACGCCTGTTTTTCTATGAAAATCAAATCCGAACCAAACCGTTTGCACCTATTAGGTGAGTTTTTTTTTGTACAAGATAATTCAAAATACTGGGCACATCAAATAATTTCTTCGTGCCCTTACTTAATAACAATTTCAAATCTATTTGACTTTCTTTAAATTATATATCAAACCAAGTGATTCGTATATAATGCCTGTCTGATAGCACAATCGATCTTACACAAAATCAATATTATTAAAAGGAATATCATAACATGTGTTAAATGAATATCAGTTCAATGAAAAGCGTTCTACATTTTACACCTACATCGTAAAACAAATGTTTATATTCATTCAGAACCAATTAAATGCATACAACTCTCATGAGCACTGTTTATTTTCAATTATTTCATACAGTGAAATTCATTCATCGCTAAACAAGGATTTGCCAGCGGCTTTGCTTGGTTAAATTTTAAATATTATGCTATGCTATAACTAAGAACATGGTCTACTTAAATATCAAATTTATCGAAAACAATTTCCCCATTATTAATACGTCAGGAAACAACAAACGGAAAGCAGACGATACACTTATTTTATATAAGCACGTGTCGTGTTTTGTCGAGCTTTAATCAAACTGTTTCAGCAACCCTGTTCAGTTTTGGATATGGTTGCTAAAATAGATGTTTCCTCCCTAAAGCTTAAATTCAATTTTTATTTACACTACATTAATAAGTAGCTATGTCTTATTGAAATAACTGTAAATTGAAATAACCGAGCCTTGTTCGATCCAGCTCGTCCCTAGATGCCTAAACTCTGCGATGGCTTAAGGCGAGTGCCGTACCACTGCTTAAGCTTATAAGCTTGTAGTCACTTAATAAGATTTTTATAAGACGTGACTTTAATTATTATATTTCATTAAAGTCACTACAGGCAAGTTGGGTTAAGCAGCCGTCAACCTCCCAGGTTGATCTGCGAGTGGGAAAAATACCACCGAAGCATTTTCCAGTGTTACGCTGAGTGACGTGATAGATTGACTATCTTTCGGGTTAAAATGCCAGGAATGGTGACGAGCGGGTATTTTGTCAAACAGTCTTCATGTGAATTTTTGACGTTCATAAAGTGCTATTTTCAAACTAGTTTGAATAAATGCCTTTTGAAGTGGAACTTACATGCAAAAGGTTTTATGAGCAAAATCAAAATATCTTGTGCACTTTCAAATTAGACTATATACAACGTGTAATTTAAAGGGTACATACATACCAAGTGCATGGCTTCTTTGGATGATAACAAACGATATGGCAAGGGCTTTGTAATCTTATGACTACATGTGTGGAGCTTATTAGAAATTTCAATACATTGATACTAGAAACCGCATAGCTGGACATAAGCCTCCCTTGATTATACATAGTTACACCTACAGGTCCTATGCGTCTAACATCTAGCAGATTCATGCGACCTTAACCAGGCACTATACTAGGACATTTAGATAGGGCACATTAGTTTTACGATAGTTCCACTTCTGCTCTCTTGACCTGTTCATCTAGCGAATATTATTAATTAATTACACGAAAAAATTACATGTTTGAAACCGAAAATATAAAAATGCCAGGATGACAACCCTTTATATATGGCTAGTCTTATATAACGGAGATACAAACCGCATCTAATGTAAATTACCATTTCATAATCTTACTTGCGATAGCACGTGGCTTCGCTCTCTTGGACTTAATTACGACAAAAACCTCCATCGCTCTCTCCCTCAAGCTTCACGCTTCCATACCCTGTATTTTCGAAGATTAGCGCGTACGAACAAACAAACATTTCCGCTTTATAATATTAGTATCGACTAATTATTCAAGGGAGTAAAGAGTAAAAATTAATTGACAATAGTGTTGTACGAGCCACGCATCGTACATGACAGGCGCGCAAAGCAAGATCAGCAATTTTACGTAAATTCGTACAAATTATATGGTTACAGGTCAGTACTCGTTCAAGATTCATACACAGTTGTACTCACTAGCAATCATTCACTTTTCATACATTTTAGCATAGTTACGCGATAGTTCAGTTATCAATATAGTATATCATTTTAGTTGGCTATCAGTGACTTTCATTTCAAACATACATCCAAGCTGTGTGCGCCTCACTCAACAGCGCATACAAGTGTCATGTTTTTTTACAGTTGCCTACTAATTTGGTTCGAAATTATTGTGTTATTAATTGACAGTTCATTCGGTCTCGTATAACAGAAAAGAAAATGAAAGTTATTATTTCCTTCTGTAATGATCACCAATCGTTACGCCTAGTTATAATGAACCCCTGGTTAGTTATAATGAGGTCCATCTATTGGCCCTTAATTACTTAAAGTAGGTACTAAGTTTATATATTAATGAAAATCTCCATAGCACGGTGCGTTCTAAGTGCGTGAATAGTAACTCTATAGCTACGCCATTGTGCGCATCTATAGCAATATAAAAAACAGTGCGTATCAAACAATATTGTTTTTCATTTATTCCAATGGTTGTATTCAAAATATAAGAGATTGACAAGCGTCTGCCGACGTCACAAAGGTCACCCATTGTCCTAGACTATAAAAGGCAATAAGGCTCAAGCGCTTTCTAATGATACCTAAATCGACCCAAACACTATCCGAAGAAAGCGTTACATTCACGCCGATCGCATAAATTGTTGTTTGACCTAGTTGAACGACTGAAGTTAAGCTCAGCCTTTAGCTACATTGTTACTAGATGCTTGAGTACGCAAATCTTCACTTTGAAGACGGTGTAGCGGTGCGCTTATCAAAAAGCTGCGGATAGTGGTACGGTACAAGGCGAGGCGAGGCAAGCTAAGGCAAGGCTCGTGTTTGGCGCAGCATTCTCTTTGTTGCTAGCTACAGATAAGCTGCAAAGTTGATACGATTTCTATACAAACGTTGTCAATGTAGTTTGTAGTTCTGCAATGTACCTATATATATTTTGCGTTCGGGAGTTCTGAGTTGGATGTTTGCGGAATTATTGTTGGTACATCGATGCAAATGAGATGTGTGGACTTAGTTTGACAGCTGATACAATTCATTCCCACACATATTATAGTCAAAGCTTTTAACAGTACATTTCTATAACAAAATATCCATTTGGAAGCACCCACCAAATTGTACTCTCGTAACGCCTCGTAATTTTGTCGTAAATCCACACTTTATTTCAAAGAGAAGTAGGTAACGTTAATGATTCTAAAAAATGTTACAGCTTAACATCTGCAGGGGGTCCATAAATTCCATTTTGTGTGTAAGTACACTCTTCATTTATGAACTCCTGGTCATTGACTTTTAGAACCTCGATAAATCATGGTAAAGAGACTCATTTTAACACCAGTTCGGAATACTTAAAATACACATACAAATGTACCTACTATATATGGGTGGGTACATAATATGTGCCTTTGTTTTTGCTAACGTATAATTACAAACTCCATAAGATTATAAAATGATCTTAGGGATTACAAACTCCCTATAAATTTTCTATTGAACATTTCTTCTAAAGTGATACGAAGCTAAATTTTGTTTCATAACCTCTTCGTGTCGTTCCGAGAAAATGTGAACAAGATATAAACTGGTAATCAATTAGCTCACAGGACTCAATCTTCAATTGCCAAAGGCCCTTATCGGTTTGTGTTGGTGTGAGCTCACTTGTGAGGTATTTCCTCGAAGCGCTACCATTTTGAAGCGCACCTAATGAAGCGCTCCTTTTTTATTCCTCGGAGCGCTCCTTTTAGTAGCGCTCCCGATAACATGGTTCGTCACATCGGGAGCGCTACTAAAAGGAGCGCTCCGAGGAATAAAAAACCGGTCAAGTGCGTGTCGGGCCACGCGCAGTGTAGGGTTCCGTAGTTTTTATAACAGCCAAGTGCGTGTCGTATTCGCTGACTGATCGTTTCGTACCATGCTCTAACTAAAAGCCAAACATGACTACCTAACTAATTTGACTTCCTATACAAATCCTCACCTGATCCGACAATTTTGCACGGAAAGTTTTAATTTTTTTTAGAGATTTGTATAAAACTTGTCATAGCCGGTGTTTTGAATTTAAATACGGACACAGAGCTACTCTACTCAATCGTCACAAGAAGCTAGCACGATACAACTGGCGCTTAGCGCCATCTATTGACATTTCTATAGAGTTGTTCGAAATTTTCGAGTCAAATACAATTGGTCGACTATGACTCGTAAACTTGTAAAGCCCACTTATATGTGATAGTTTTCCTTTAAATTTCGTTATATATAGGTACTACTGCCGTGACATTTGAATTTCTAACTACAACCGTTTAGTTGATAGAGGGGGTGACACTTGACTCTAACGAAAATTGGTACTTTAAAGCTTGATAAGTCACGAACGGTTTACTTAATCAAAAAACGGTCTTACCAAACGACTAATATTTTTGAAAGACCTATCCAACGATATCCCACACTATGGGAATAACGAAAAAAAAAATATCATCCCACTTTACATGTTTGGGTAGTACCCTAAATAATTGTTTTTTTTCTAAATTTTATTTTACCACTTTTTCGGCGTCATTAACGTGTATACTCATGGCAAAGTACAACTTTCTAGTACCAATAGTTTTTGAGCTAAACCGCGGACAGACGGACAGACAGACGGACATGGCGAAACTATAAGGGTTCTTTGTTGACTACGGAACCCTAAAAAGGAGCGCTTCATTAGGTGCGCTTCAAAATGGTAGCGCTTCGAGGAATACCTCTCACTTGTACCTCATAGAGTAACATTACTCTCGTTCTAACAGCATTTTATATTATTGATAAAGGAAACTAAAGCAGCAGGGTGGGTATTTAGTTAGTAGAAGTATAATATTCTCTTCCACTACACCCAGAGCGGGCGGAGTCCCAGAGAAGAGTTTCATGATTTTCCCCCGAAAAACAGTTATTTTATGAAATTAAATATTTTCCAAAAAATGAACGTTAGAAAATGAACATTGTCATAACCGTTATAAAAATAGCACCACGGTAGAATTTTTAAGACGCGTCATAACTACTGACAGCTCGACTCGATTAAAATGCACGATTTTTACTGCATTTAAAATGATGCTATGTGGATATCATCTCGCCCCGATATCCATTTTAAAATTAACGAAACTAAGTTTTAATATGTTTAATTAAAAAAAAAAACTAAGGATTGAACACTTGAAAACTGTTTTGCTTACGACGAAAGAGAAATAAGCTTACAAAATTAATATAAAGTTAGTGAAAGTGTAAGCATAAACTGTTTATGACGTCAACTTTGAAACAAGTTCCTGAGAAAAAATTGTTATTTTTAGGGTACTTCAGTAAATCAAACCCTTAGCCTGTGGTTTGACGAAAAAATTGTTAAACATTGTGTTCATAGTAGGTACCTAAATGTAATAAGGGGTGACAATTTTCGAAGTATTTTAACAATTCACCCATATTTTTGGTAACTAAAAAACATTCATATTTTGTTTTTACCCGACTGCAGCAAATCAAGGAGGAGGGTAATGTTTCTACCGCTTATGTATGTATGTCCGTTCCTTTGTTCCCGCGTAACCAGTGAACGGATTTTGATAAATGATACGTCGTTAGATTTGTCTTGATGGCGCGAGTGTTACTGGATACATTAAAATAAAAATAAATCACCACAATGACAACCAAACGCCATATTGCCAAAAAAAAATCTAAAATCGACAAACTATGTCAAGTGGGGTATCATTAAATAGACGTTCATAAAAATGATTTTGAGGTTTCTTTCACGATTTTTCATTTGAAGCAACCGTTTAGGAAATATAATGTTTTAAATCGAAATTCAATCATATAAAAAGACTGAGAAATAGTTAATTAATATTTAAACTAAAAAGCTGAAAATAATCTTATCCCATTTTTTTTTATTTAAATAAAAATTTTCAATAGGTACTGAAAATTGCTTGTCACTTTTTAAAATTAAAATGTGCTAGTTTCTTTCGTTTCAGTTGAGCAGTCGGGCTTTTTAGATATAATTTTTTTTTTCAATTACGAGCAGATCCACCCTCTGGTTCCCACTCAACATTAAATTTCGAGACACCATGAACGTATATATCTCAGAATTATATAATTATGTACCTATACGTGGCAACAACTTTTTCTATCAACAATCCATCTTTGATCACATCATCACTTAATCAATCATCAAACGCGAGCGTATTGTCGTTTATCGGTAACTCGTAAATTCCCGCAAATACAACAAGCATTGAACTTCAAGAGAGGACGCCTCAGTTAGTAGCAATGACACTTCATTGCTACTGACTGAGGCGTGCGTGGAACACGATGCGCAGTTGACCCGGGAAAAATAGAATACCGACTATTTAGTTTTAGACTCCCAAATTTTTTCTGTGTGCCTTGGGAAATATCTTTCCTCAAAAGTTATAAGCTTTAAACTTAAAAAACAACGACCCGGTTTATGCACTCTTTAGTAAAATATTTTCACTAGGCAATCTATTTTTCATTGTCCGAACTTGATATGCAGCTTGAATGTTAATATACGAATTATTAATGATCTCGGAATGCATTGTTTTTTAATATTTAACGTTACTGATATTAAGTGATGCATTATGGAATAAACTGAACTCAAACTGGGAATTGTTACCAGTTTCAGTACAGATTAAAGCTTTAAGCTTGCTGTTGAAAGCTGTTTATTTTATTATTGTACAAACGGGCTTATATTTACAATAAGTAGTCGTGAGAAATACAAGATTTAATATGTGCAGTCCGAATTTAAATTATTACAGCTTCTCTCTCATCTTAAATTTATTTATTTAAAACTGAAATTATTTTCGTCCTGTAGGTAAAGCAGGGAAAGTATACCTACCAAAGGTTATTTTTCAAGCTTTGTATCTATGTGTAGATGTTTAAGCAGCTTTGATTGTTAAGTTCTGTAAAACATCATTCAGACTCACAAGTGGTACCTACCAATATGATGAAAAAGTAAGTGAAATTGTTGCATAAGCAGACTGATGCACAAGTGCGCAGTGATTTTTAAGAGTGTTGTTTTGTAGCAGATGTATGTAGCTACAATATATAGTAAAGAAACATTTGAGACCATCGACCACATCAGACAGCTTCAAAAGTGATGTTTCCGGAAATTTTGTAAATTTTTGCGTTCTGGTGTTTTATTACACAAGCTTTTTTGCAACTTTATATTATAAGTAAGTACATTATTTTTATGCCACATAAGAAACTATATTGATAATAAAAAAAAATATAGTTTATCTGCACCATAAGTAAAAGGGCAATTCATAGGCCTGAAGGTAATACATATTATCTTTATGTAAGATTTCCAGCCAATACCTAAACTAAGATAACTTAATATCTTGTATTTATACCCTCCATCCTCTATAATGCTATACCTAATGCTGCTAAATTGAAATAAGCTACTTTTATCTATAGGAATCTTAGCGCTATATTGGGATACAGAACAATCCACTAGAAAAACTAGTATTTCATTAAAAACAATTCGGAAATTCCTCTCACCTCTAAATTCCCACGTAATGTATTCTATAAATGGGCTCATTTGTAACGGTCTACCGGATCCAACCCTTATTTAATCACCATTACGACTTCCCGTGTTGACGGGTATTAGTCCTCGCCGCGATGGCCACTCTTGGATTCAGTGTGTGGGCACACGAGTAACGAAGATAAACAGCCATCGTACGCGACCCATTCTTTTGTGGAAGCTAATAATGCAAGGTAATGGCAAGACATTGAAGATCGTGTCTTGTTTTTTTTTCTTTCGTGATAGTTTGATCACTCATTGGTTTGATGAACAGCCTCTTCTTGGCATGCCAGGGGGGGTGAGAGAACTAGATTGAACATATAGCGCTATCTCTTTGCATATCAGAATCGTAATGGCGATCACACTTAACACAACTTAACTTACCCAAAGGTATTATTTGGGGTAGACTGAGATGTGATGATATTAGTTATCAAGTCTTAATTGGTTTCATCAAATCGTTTTGAATTAGATAACACGAGAGCCAAAATTTAAGAATAAGGGTTTGTAGATCATCAAATAAACTCAGTTCCTTTTATTTATGTGTTTTATTAGGAAAACACAATATTTTCGTTAAAAACTAGGATAATGGCCAAATACACAAATGAGTACATAAGAAACTCTACAGTAATGAAATACTAAAAAAGGAGCAGCTCTATATTCATGAAATATTAGAGAAGGAAAAAATACAAATTGACACATTATACAATTTATAAGGAATTGTCTCACCAGCTGATCGATTCCTTCCGTTACCAGGGGGCTGGCTCGTTCTTTGCTCAAAGAATAAGCATTGCCATACAACGTGGCAATGCTGCCAGTCTTCTGGGCACGTTTCCGGACGACAGCGATGCGGTGCTTACTTTGACGCTTTAGTTCTTTTTTTATGCACATAGTTAGGTTTGGCAGCGTTTTTAAAATTAATGTTTTAAATCCCAATAAACTGAAAATTGATACAGTTGATATAACAACTTCTTTGATAACCTAAGATAGCCATCTTAGTTTTTCAGAGAAAAGGCTTCAAGGAGGATTATTCAATTTAAATACGCTTGTATCAAAGTTTTCAAGTTTTATTTTTCTAGCCTTTATTGTATTAGGTAAATACCCTAAAAACATGGATTTTGATATTTCCTGACAACACACTATATGTATATGTTTAGGGTAGGTATATCCTGTTGTACAATATAAAGTGCATCAAATGTATGCATATGGTTATCTATACTAAAAAAAACTTTTTACCAAAAAATTAAACCGACTTACATTGCAAAGTGAAAAATAACTTTAATTTCGGTAGTCGGAGTCTTTAGATTTGTATTTTTGTTATTGGCACCGACTTCAAAAATAAAGTTATTTTTCACTTTGCAGTGTTTTTTAGAAATCGGTTTAATTTTTGGTAAAAAGTTTTTATTTCACTCTTTTTAGTTAGTCGATGTATAATTTACCTAGTTACAAAAAAAAAGCCTAAATGTTAACTACTTCTAACCTTTTACAAAATATTACTTTTCCCAATGCTGGGCCGTTAATTGTTGAGCAGTTCTCCAGGTACTTCATCATCAGCTTCACTTCACCATATGCACTGTGACATATGCACATGGTGTTTAATAAACATATTCAAGTAATCGAATCGGAACCCGTGAAATACTTGTTATTCCTACTTATATATATTGAGTAGTTCCAGTGGCCATCTGTGGTCTTGATCATCTGGTCCACTTCAAAAATGGTGCTTTTTGAATGCAACTACACAAGTTACTATAAAAAATACTCAAATCACTATAGGTGTGCCTATAATATTTGAAGAGTTCCCACGATTTCTCCAGGATCCCATCATCGGATCCTGACTTGGTGACAATGGGACCAACTTTGAAGCATACCCTTTCAAACAAAAAAGAATTTTCCAAATCGGTTCAGCCGTCTTCGAGTAATCGGTGATCATACATAAAAAATATATATGTATACGCGTCGACTATACCTCCTCCGGTTTTTTCGTCAGTTATTTATAAAGAGGTTAATTTGTTTGTAAGTTTATAAATACGGGGTAATCTTTGGAACTAATGATCTAATTTAAAAAAATATGTATGTAGTAGTACGGTGCATTATTGGTGAGCGCTACGGGCTATACAACGTGTAACGGAAACCCCATATCTGGATAGATTTTGGATAAAAGGACTGAAGACAACATCTGGTATGGAGTCTCTATGCAAAGTTTCAGCTCAAAATAAGTGACTCACAGAATTGACCCCAAATTATTGGTTTCATATGTTTCTTGAATACCAGTAATAACAAACGTGTCACAGCACTATGAGGGTCATCACTTTCGACGTCACTTGCCAATAAAACGATAATTCTCTTCATTCTTCTTAATTTGAAAAATACGGCCTCTGGTATTAATGTATTGAAATTTCTAATATGCTCCACACATGTAGACAAAGGATTAGAAAACCCTTGCCATATCATTTGTTATCATCCAAAGAAGCCGTGCACTCGGTATGTATATACCCTTTAAATTACACGTTGTATATTATTTCGAATCTACGCAGTCGAAGTTGCGGTCGAAGTGCTAGTACTCATATACCTTTGATGAATCTTGTACACATAAATAACGTTATAAGTACCTATGTATAGTCATCATCTGCTTAGCCTTTTAGGCTGCCAGTCCAACCGAATGCAGCTGAGAAAAAGTGATTTTTAGAGAGTGACATCCTATTTGACCCCACAACTCAGTAGCTGGGTAACATGTAATACTCCTTGGCTAAACCAGTGTCAAGTTTTCTGACTTCTAAGTACCTGTAACGACAGTCAACGATATACAAATGATATCCGTCCACAGCTCGGCCCCGGCAAGCCTTTAACCTTTTCACCGCCAAGCACTTCTATAAAAGTTGTTCATTTTAACTATCTTATTAAAATAAATTTACTGTGATTAAAAGCTTTGTTTCATTTTATTATTTAAGATAGCACTGTCTACTACCCTGTTTTTTATTTTCTACACAAAATAAGCCCTAGTTTGTCCTAAAATCGGCAAAAACAAAAACTCCGAATTTTGTTACTTTCCTCAGAACGCCAATCACTTCATATCAAGTTGGCCAGTGATGTGCCGTGAAAGGTTGATTTCACCATTGAAATATTTATAAATACAGAAAGTTACGAATATCTAAAATAATTTGGGGTCAATAAAATATGAACTTAGTTATCTATTTCATTACAAAGGATAGTAGATGAATTTCGACCTTCAGGTAGATGCCGATACGTAATTATAAAGTTGTTACCAATTCTTGTCGATAGTTATTTTCCTATCTCTACAAAACAATTGGTCGTCTATGCCCCTGTGCGCCACCGAGTGCCACGAACTACTATAGAAGTTGGTCAGTGACGTCATAGGCGTGCGGCTATCAAGGTCACTTTGGCATAGTGTAGCACAAAATCGAATTCACGCGCACGCATCTTTCTTTCTTTCACTTGATAACAAATAGAAAAATGAGTGAAGTGCATATACCTGCTCCGTTCCGTGGTGGGTAAATAGAGAAACGAAATCTGTGCGCGGGGTCCCCCGCGCGCAGATTGCGTTTACTTACTTACTTTACTTACTTTTCATTTCAAAAAACACTTTAAAAACAATTAAAAATTCTGCCACTTAGATACCTACGGTAAAAAACGTTGACTGAAGTTATTAAAAAAACACAGGAATAAACAAAAATAGAAGAAAGAAAGACCATAGACCCAATCCCTGATCAGAATCGAATTCAACGTGCCCTCAGTGCCAATAACTTGATATGAAGTTAAAGAATGAGATCATGAAACAAATAGAGATGTACCCCATTCCTTATAGTTCTAATTGAGTTATGTATTAGTTTCTTTGATACTCATAATTTATACTGATTTTTCTTATTAAGGATTCTGTGAAATAAAACAAATCTGGAAATATTTAATCAGTTTTTATTTATATTTGTAAAATCAACTTTAAATCTTAACTTTACGCGTACAAATCTTATTCATCGATATGACGATATCCCCATCACTACTGTTTACTGTATATTTAGTTATACATTTATAGCTTGGCGCTCGGCGAGGCATTGCGTTTTGTGTACGTTGGCGGCGAAAAGGTTAATAACCTCGAAAGATAAATAATATTAAAATACTTTTTATTTCAGACCAAGGATCCATTAAAACTTGTTAGTATAAACTTAAAAACTATGTTTATAGGAATACAAAAATAAAAAGCATACACAAAACAAAAATAAGACACACGAACAAACACACTCAATTTGGCACATGAACTCCCGCTCTCACGTGTACACCCACCCAGTGCCTGAAAAAAGGACCATCAATTTTTTCCGATAAGGTGGCGAGGATACTGTTGGTGCTGACTCTGAATCGCTGCAACGTCGAGGCACATCGCTTGCGCATGATAGCATACAAATCATCCAGCCGCGCTTCAACAAACATACCTGATGCACTATAAAACCTAGGCAACCTCAACAGCATTCTCAACACATTTTATATTATTGTACTGACTGCGCAGAGCGAAATAAAGATAAATTCGTGCAGTGGTTCTTATTTAACCCCTTGCCTCCACTAAGCTCCTCGAAGTTATAAGTATACAACGTGTAACGGAAACCCCATACCTATCCAAAAGGACTGAAGACAACATCTGGTATGGAGTCTCTATGCAAAGTTTCAGCTCAAAATAAGTGACTCACAGAATTGACCCCAAATTGTTGATTTCGTATGTTTCTTGAATACCAATAATAACAAACGTGTCACATCACTATGAGAGTCATCACTTTCCACGTCACTTGCCAATAAAATGATAATTCTCTTCGTTCTTATTAATTTGAAATATTCGGTCTCTGGTATCAATGTATTGAAATTTCTAATAAGTTCCACACATGTACACGTAGGATTAGAAAACCCTTGCCATATCGTTTATTATCATCCAAAGAAGCTGTGCACTTGGTATGTATATACCCTTTAAATTACACGTTGTATATAAAAACCAAACTACATAATGCACCAGCGTAGGTAAGTACTCAGTATAAATGTATTATAGAACAACCTCAAATGAACATCCCTCAAAAGTACAGCAGCATATTACGCATTCCCTAACAAAACTTAACTATGACATAAGCTTATGGTTAGCGAAACACGCGCCTAAGTTAATCTAACTTAGTTATTATTAAGTTACCACTTACTTGGCGGCTGAGTGTTATTTCTCCAGTGAATATAATGGATGATATTGAAAATTCGATTATTATAAATCAACGTAGAAATACAAGTATGAATAAGAATAATATTATGTTTAAAAATAACATTTCAATTTTAAATAGTTAACGTTTTATTATTTATTGAAAATGTAAAGATGAATACAAGGGCAAAGCATTTACTAGTAGGTATACAAAATGATGCCGTACTCAGCTCTACCAATAGTAGTAGATTTAACAACGAAATATTGTTTCATTATACATACATTGTCTACATGCCTCTGTGGCGTATAATAATAAGTTAAATCGGATAACGTAATCATTATTACATAGGTACAAACATAGGTACATACCTACATACATAGCCTGATAAACACATTACCTACTTCATGTCTCGCTGGGGTAAAAGTTGAAATCGATTCCTATGTTACATAACAAATGCTCGATTTCTCCCGAAGTGAAAATATGAAAGTATTACACAACTTCTTACTACAGATAGAGATATAGCATAGAATATCACATAAGAAAGGTGTTATAAATATAACCCCAGACGAGTTTGTCTGAGCGTCAGACAGTACAATATTAGATTTGTCTCCAATTCAAACGCGGTTACAATACCAGACGAAGCCAAAATAAATCGTTATACCTATATGACGGAATGACGCCGCGGAATTCTTAGCCTTCAATGTTTGAATGCCAAACAAGTAATAATAAAACCACTGAATCAGCGTTTTTATTTCATTTTGAGGAGCTCGTGGCTAAAATAATAACAACCGTGCAGTCTGTTTCATGGTTAAGCAGCGCTAGCCAAGGTCAGCCAGTGGATTGGTAGCCAAGATATCGAAACCTACTTTGTGTCTCAGAAAGCACGCTGAGCTTTCGAATGTCGCTTGTAAATCATTGACAGTCGTCAAATGTCAATGATATCTCTTTAATATTATTTTATCTATTTATTTATATGATTGTAGTCAAAATTATAATGACATAATATGGACATAATATATAATTATTACTTTATTGACATACGTATATTAAATTGAACTTAATAGTTGAGATAAATGAGGCACACATTTTCCACTTTGGAAGCGTGTATTTTTTAAACGATTGACTTTAAGAAAGAGAAAAGTGGTTTTAGAAACCTCAATGTTATTTTTGAAGACCTGTGTATACGGCTTCCACACTGTGTTGCGGCGCCGCATCGCCTCGCTGATGTTCCGTACGCGTGGGAGCGCCAACACCATCCTGAACGTGCTCAGCCACAAGCTAGACAGCCCCCTTCTGGGACACTGGGTTCAAACGCAAGTGCGCGTGCCCGGTGCCCCAGAGTTTAGATTAAGTTAAATTAAATTAAATGAATAGATTAAATTAGTAGATTAAATTAAATTAATAAATTAAATTAAATTAAATTAAATTACGTCATAATTTATTTATTATTAAAATTGATGATTTTGAAAATGTATGGACCCAATGTCTGAAATAAAAAGATTTTATTTTTATTTTTTTTTATTTTATAAACACTACACATGTGAAGGTTTGATGAAAAATATAAATTATTTTCAATTCCATGTATGGGGAGCCCCCCTTAATATTAATTTTTTTTGTTTTTTTGTCTAAGAATCGGAAAGCGGTTCACAGAATACATCTACCTTTAAAGTTTCACATGACGTGTAGTCCTTATAATTTCGGAATAACATGGCTGTGACATACGGATGGACGGACAGACAGACAGACATGACGAAACTATAAGGGTTCCGTTTTTGCCATTCGGCTACGGAACCCTAAAAAGGTAGAATTAAGCAATCAATCATGGGTCTTTGTTATCCCGAAATTCTCACGGGATCGGGATTTACGCGGGAAAACAATCCCAAGGGCAGAAGCTAGTAATATTATAAACGCAAAATTAACTCTGTATGTCCGTCTATTTGTTATACTTTCACGTCTTAATCACTAAACATTATTACGATCAAATTCTCAAATCTTACAGATATATATATAGATCTTGGAGAAAGACATAAATTACTTTTTTAATGAAAATATGCTTTTCACGCAAGTGAAGTGCTGGAAAAAGCTAGTTTAAAATAAGGGCTTAAAATAAAAAAAAAATGTCATTCTCTTCTCCTAATAGGAATCAATTGGCTACACTGATTTGAATGAATTTTCGCTTCATTACTTTCAATATTTTCAGTTCACTGGCACAGGCTAGAAAACAAAGGCTTAGGTATATTCAGAAGTGATGTAAAATTGTGAATGGTACTTCGTAAATAGTCTCTATTGAACATCAACATGTGGATTTGATGCTTGCTTTTTGAGGAAAATCGTCCTTAGTGTTTAGACACCTTTTAACCTTTTTCACGGCTTTGTTGATCGTAAAATATAGTTTAGGTGTTTCGATAGTTGTACTCTTTCTCCGTTCTCCGGAGGAAATGGGTTCGGAGAACCTGCATGTAATTGTCAAAAAACAAATTAATCTGCTGTGTTTATTTCAACTGACGTGATTCTGACGTAAGTATTATTGAAACATACTTTTATGCACGACATAATAACTCAGACTTACTGCCGAAATGCAGTCATATTATGTGGAGTCTATAAGCCCATGAAATCATTCAATTACTGCATGACACATTCCCAGGTCGTTTACTCTTTGTTTCGACGATCACAATAATAATTGGCCCCTTATATGGTGTGATCAACCTTGATTTAACACCTGTTTATTTATTTCTAAGTACTTATGTGAAGTGAAAATTCTATCATTTCTATCTATATAAAGAAAATTTCGACAAACGTGCATAAGTGCCAGCAAAACCAAATGCGTGACGTGTTTTTCTATGTATAACTACAAAATAATATGAAACCTGTGAATTCTATGATGTCATAACTAAAAACTGAGTGGGGCTTGGTTTATAACGGTCGTAACTGGATGTATTAATTAATATCTCGCTAAGGTCACCGAACTAATCTGTTCATACGTTATAATCATTTGGCCATTTGCTTTGCGCCATATTGTGCCCCTTTTATTGCCTAAGTTAGCTACTTTACCGCGCAAATGATTTGTGCGAGTCTACCATATAATACCATAATTTGTATATATCGTGGCCCGTTTAGTTCGAAGCGTATTCGGCGTGTTTTCGCCTAGACCATAAATATACCGCAGAACTGAATTTATTGAGGAAGTAGAATTATATCTGTGATTTATAAATGCGATCTTTATAATCGAGGTGGTTTGGCCAGGAGCTTTTAAGGAATTGAAGTTTTATGTATGTTTTTACAAAGTCGAGCGTAGCTAACGCACAAAAAATAGGTAGCTAGGTACTATTATTTCATTATATGATTGCGGCTTACTTCAGGTTACTTCTTAATGTATTTAAAGCTACAATTTTTCATCTTATTTTCCTGCTTCGTTAAAAATACTTTCTTTGATGAATATATACACGTCTTGTTAAAAGTTGATAATGTTAAACTCCTCCAACCTAGTCGGCCAGTAAGTTACCCTCAAATTAAATTCTGAATTTTTTATACACTTGACTCATCCATTGACCCGATTCAAACTTACAGCTACTTACCATATTGAAGCCAACGAAGTACCAGATGGACCATATAAACATATGAGCTCCGAGTAAGGCGCTGATGTGTTGAATTTAACAAACGGCGGCCGTTTTTCTGCGCTCCCGCCAATTTACGAAAATGGCGCCCTGTACAGCTGTTTAGATAAAGGAGCATCTACTGATGCGTCCACATCGCTAGGTTTGTCTCGTTACTTACTCAGAAGCCGGTTTTGCTTGTCTTCTTAAGAAAATTTCTTAAAAAATGCATGGTATTTTCGCAGGCAGGATTTTTAGGGTTGAAATTTTTTAGATTCGGCCTATTTCTACGAGATTTTATGTCACCTTTGTGAGGTATAAAGAAGCTTTATTATTTTTCTCCGTTGCATTTTCATTTCACAAAAATTTATACTTCTTATAAAATAAGAAATTTATTTACAAAACTTACAGCAACTAGGTCGTCAAGGTTTGGTAAAACTGCTCCCTTGATCAACATCTTTCAAAAAACTACCTTCGTCGTGTCCTTCACGAATGCCCCGGAGACGATCTCCATTCGCGTCAATTGTTGGAATAAATGCTCTTTTTAGAAGTTGTCTTGAAAAAGTGGAAATGTGTTTTATTCTAGTTTACGGTAGAACTACGTAAAGTCAACTTCAACGTCAACTCTTGATAAGTGGATTTTGTGGAGATAAAGTCAATGCTTGTCCCTAGCGTATGTCATGTGACTTATTTGACATAAAAAGGCCAAATGTAATACCAACTTCAAAAATATTAAATGGCAATTTAACCTTGGCGGCATTTAAGGCTAAAATCATGGAAGAATTGAACGAACACTACCTACATCTTAATTACATAGTATGAAACAAAGTCACTCTCGCTGTCTGTACGCTTATATCTTTTAAACTACGCAACGGATTTTATTTCAGTTATCAGCAATAGATAGAGTGATTCAAGAGGATGGTATATATGTATAAAACATGCATATTATTAGTACATTTCACCCATGCGAAGCCGGGGCGTGTCATTAGTAATAAATAAAATTGGAATAGCTCATAAGGTTTAAATTGCAACTATGGGAATGTGCTTGTGAAAAGTAACTACTATAGCTGGTATGACAAGGGTGATTACTCAAATCTGATTCTATATCAGTCCATGTCAGTGTCAGCTGGTTAGATCAGATCTTGGCGTTTAATTAAAATCTTTTTTGTAAAAGTCTTATTACAGAAATATCTTGGATGAGGATTTCGATTATTGTTAAAGATTGAATTTCTAGAAATATCGGGTAGATAAGAAATTAATTAGGAAATGGATGGGAGGATGATTAAACAAGTTGGTCGAACCTGTCTGTCCTGTCTCCTGTATTTAAATATAAATTATGTTATATGAACGTATAATATGAATGTGTTATATGAATCTATGTTTTAACAAAGAAAGTCAACTTTACATACACCTATGAAGTCACTTTGTTCATATACTTTTTATGTTCTGATAAATACAACACGTTTTGCTATAAAATAAAAACTTGCTTGTAAAGAAATTGTATGTGTCTCAGCGCTACATTTATGTCAAGGCAATTTAGCTCTTCAACAAAAAACTTGAAAATATATTCAGTCAAATCGCGTTAAAAACTTCGCCGGCGTACTCCTCTGGAGTAGGTGTAGTACAAAGCTTTTGATGCAATTTTAACATGAACACGCTTTGGCAAATTATTTATACTGGCGTAACCTAGTTTGTGTCTAGTTTGTTTAAAAAACTTTAGCCTACTCACAGTGTGATGAAAATGGGTTTTGCGAATATTGTTACTTTTTTATAGTTCTCTTGTATAACATAATCAGCTTATATTGTCCTATTACTGGGACATAGGTCAATTCTCTATGAGAGGGAATCAGACCATAATTCACCACGTGGGCATTGCTGATTAGTGGATGTCATAAGTCTTGGGATTTGTCAGCCCTAGCATATGTCTTTCTCCGTTTTGAGACCAGTAGTGATGATAAAAATAATACAAACTTATGTGCTTGCCTGGTTTCGAACTCACGACCTTTAATTCGTTAGTCAAGACTTAACCACTGGGACAAAGTTAAACTAAATTGTAACCGGCTTTCATTATCAGCGTTTGGGTGACCAAGTAGTTTAATTTCTGTTACGCGTACGCTACAGATGCTGAAATTTAATTTTTGTGGCCACGATTAACTACATAATTAAATATACCTACAGTATGTTAACTAACAGAGGGCGTTCCCGTTAACCCGCAATAGTATAAGCACATAAATTAAATCGCCGCACACGCGGCCCGACATTCATAAATAAATTGCGACGTTGCCGTCCTTCAAGTACGTGTGTACAGAGTGTTTCTTTTACGTATCAATTTAACATTTCTAGTGAATATTTTAATATTAAAAAAAAATTAAAACAATTTGTTTTCGAATGGTAATAATTTTTTTAGTATGTATGGATGCTATACCATTGCGGGTTAACGGGAACGCCCTCTGTTAGTTAACATACTGTATAATGCATATGACGTGCGGAAAACAACTGCTAGCGATTTAGCCCAAGTATTGAGTTTGAGGTCAGAAAGCCGCGATAATTTTTTGGCATGTCTTTAGGTAATACATCTAAAAGATAGGATTGTAATTCAATTGACATCCCAACCATACGCACAAAACGTTTTGGGAATACTTTCATTATGCGTACAGCTAAAGAGTGGAATTCCCTGCCGGAGTCTGTATTTCCTGATACCTAAAACCTGGGGGTCTTTAAGTAAAGAATGATAGGTTACTTCTAGGTAACCGTGCTTCATCTTCGACCACTCCATCGCTTACCATCGGGTGAAATGGTCAAACGCAAGACTATAACCAGATTTTTAAAAATCCTGTGGAATTTTGTTATTTAATATACCACAGATACGCCATCAAAATATCCACGTACGCAAATAGACAGAACAACTATAAGAATCGCAGCCACTCATAATTATTGCACCTGTCACGCTTTTTCTTTACCTCTCTAGACTGTTTGGTAGGGAATGCCCTATGTACTAGTATGTGCATAGAAGTGTCAGACGTTTACTAACTAAAAACACATTTTGTTCCTTCAATTGCGCTTGCGTTCCAGGGCAGTACTAGTATCTTGTCTCCTGAAATGATAGTGACCTTAAAGAACCGAGTTATAAGTATGCTTTTTTGACTTATACGTAATTACTTTTTTACTATCTTGAAAATAATTGGGTATAATAGGTGAACGGAGTAGAAGACTTGCATTTTTGAGACGGTAAAAAATGTCATCCGGAAGAGTGGTATAAATGTCACTGCCTAGAACCTGCAAGCATCATTAGGTATCATTTGAAATACAACGGTGCCTCTGTATCCAAAACATGTTCCAACTCAATCAAGTGCAGGATTGACAGGTTCGTCTCCAGTGTGTCGTGACCATTATTCATCACGTTAAATACATTCATTTCCTCAGGGACGTATGCTAATATTGCCATGGTTAATTAATCATACCAACCTTGCACTCGATTGAATATTTATTATTTGGAAGCCATTTCGATGTTAAGTAAGTGTAGGAACATGTCGTTTATTCGAGTTTAATTAGAGTTCTATTCCGACCTCTTTATTTTAATAGTGTATTTATTGTACTTACTCTTTGCAAAATTGTTTCTAACAAGCCTGTCTCAATCATTTTATGTTCTAAACAAATTAATAATCGGCACAGACAAAAACAATATGCACATTTTCCTAACTAGGAAAATGTGCATATTGTTTTTGTCTGTACTAACTAAGTCTGTATTAACTAAGTGCTATGCAGTAAGACTAATTTACATTGGAGGTTGAGTTCGTATTTATTTTTTATTTAGCTTCTAGCACCATAAAAGTTTAATACATCCTACCTTCAGTAAGGAAGTAACTAAACAGCGCAATTTTACTTACGAAACATCAGATTTGATTTCTGTTTTCTTGGGATGTTGGGAGAAAAAAACCGGCCAGATGTTAGTGAGACTCGCATACGATTCGTTTGGAATACATTGCATGCAATGTATTCCAAACGAATCATATTTATGTTAAATGTATTAGGTTAATAGGAGATAAGGATAATTGTTTTTGTGTTTGATAAATTATATAAAAACTTTTATTCCATAAAGTACTTCCATTTGATATGTCACGCGGATCTGTTTGTTAAACTTTCTTTTTAATTCGTTACAGGTAGGTAGTCCAAAAGTGAAGTATTTTTTTCATTACGTATCGGTCAATATTATGGTCAAGTTTAGGCATAATAAGTCCAATAGATGTTGAGCTAATTGGTTTTAAGAATGAAAAATACACGTGCAATCATATAAACGTTTCATTGTCCATTTATTTATATGAACAGAACTTTAAAGTAGTTTCCAGCGAACTGTAATCTATCTATAAATAATTTACAACTATTTCGATTACGTGTGCCCTTCATAAACACAAAATTTGGTCCAAATTCTAACGTTACATTCAGAGCCGAAGTTCACTAATTATACATCAGCTAAAAGGGTTTCTAAGCTTCGGCTCGTAAATAATTACAAGTTAGTGTTAGGTACATTCTTAAGCCAGGCTTTACCGCACCTAATACGCACTGGAATTCGCCTTGGCCTGATATTAATTAAATATTAGCTTGTGTTCGACGTCTTCGGAACGCCCCAAATTAAGGGCATGTCTTGCTATCTGAAGATAATTATTTGGCAATTAAGATTGATTTCACATCTGACAGGTATTGGTGAATTTAGTATGAAAATATATGTGGCCTCATGTGAGTACAGGTGAAGAATATAAATCACATTAGGGAACGTTCCAGAGAAATGTATACTTCAGAGATATTTCGTAAGAGATTACGAAATAATATGAGATAAGTTTTTTTACGCAAAAGAAATGTGACGACGATAGACTTAGATGAAATTTCACGTGGCAACACGAGTTTACCAATGTTTCTGACAAGTGAAGTCAACAACACCCACTTTAGAACTTTGACGCGCTTTATTTTGTAGACTACCAATGTGGGTAGAATTCATATGACTAGCATCTTGTTAACCCCTTCAAAGAAGCTAAATATGCATGGATTTAAAAATGCACACTACACCAAACTTAGGTACTATGTGTTCAATCCCTACTTCCCCACTTACTACATAGATAAATAACTCTCATTGTCTGTTATACTTGCACATATGATATACTCAACCAATTTTTGATGTTTGCTGCAGAGATAGATTAGATCTTGAAGAAGAACTATAGTTTTCAATGGAGAAGCTAGTATATAATAAAAATAATTGGTGGACCAAGGTATAGCTATTATTAACACTCCACCAATGCACAAGAAGATATATAGTACTGGAGGAATGACGAAAGATTGTGAAGCAGATCACAACTTTTGATATGAATTGATGGTTTTCAACCATTTTGCCAAGAATGTGTCGACGTAGAAGAAGATTATTCCTATAACAAGTGACTTCAGTGAGAAGTGCCTTCAAGATACCAGGGTTACCGTCTCAAAACTTTAATAAAGCTTCTTTGTATTTAAATCCCCCATTTAACTTTGTCCCGGCATAAGCCCTAGGATTAATGGCAAGACATTGTCAGTACTAGTAATTCTCTTGGCATTTTTAATCACCCTTAGTTCGCATTGCAGTTAATTAAAATAATACGAACAATTTTTCTTATCTAGCATTATGCCCTATTGTTTGTCGTCTGGTCCTTCATAAGTTCATAGAGATAATGAGCACTTTTAAATTATTGTTCTTCATTGTGAAGGTGGAGCTAATTAATAATATGACCTGATAAACAACAAAAATACATGCTTTGTTAGTAGCACGGTATTAATGCCTATCTAGAATTTGTATACTCCATAGTTATTGTTTCTTGCAGAATTTAATAGGTAAGAAAATAGACACAGAATTATGTACTAGATTAGATATAGGTTTTATTTCATTTTAACTATCATATAAATATTTATCTAAATTAAAATAAAGTATAATAAATAAAACCTTAACGTTGTCGGCCTAGTAATGTACCTAAGAGAATGACAGCATTGCCACATTGTATGACATTGCTTTGAGGCCAAAATATGTAATAGCAAACTCTTAAGTCACGGGAAGTGTAAACGAGCCTTTTCGATTGTTATTAATTGATATTGGTAATCTATAAGAAAATAAAATACAGTATGTTAACTAACAGAGGCCGTTCCTATTAACCCGCAACAGAAACACTATGTACACGCATACTTTAAGGATGAACAGAGTGTTTCTTTTACGTATCAATTTAACATTTTTAGTGAATACTTTAATATTAAAAAAAAAAACATTTTGTTTTCGAATGGTAATATTTTTTAGCATGTATGGATGCTATACTGTTGCAGGTTAACGGGAACGCCCTCTGTTAGTAAAAATACTGTATGTAAGAACATTTCAATTACCTACTAAAATATGTCTGGTTATTTTAGTGTTAGTAATGCAAACTTAAAGTTTAACCCTACTTCGTTCAGTAGAAGCTCTCAAAATGACAAATAGAGCATTTTAACTGGGCAGAAGCATCCAACTGTAAAATGATAAGGGTTGCCCAGATCAAACGGCAGTCGTCGCCAGAAATTAGTTGTGCCAGCAATATTATGTTCTAGTCAGCTTAGGATTTCTTTTTCGCCAGTAAGATAAAAATAGTTACCTTTATACTCCTGGATATATTTTTTTTTAGAAAATATACTGTAACCATCTTTTTTTTTTTTTTGTTTATCGTGGTAAAATTATCAAATAAGTCCTCCCACCCCGGGCAGGGTGGGAGGGACTGTCAGACTTTTACTGACTAAAATCCACGGTGTTCCTTCAATAACCCTTTACGTACCGGGGTCACGGTAACGGGATGAGTCCCACGACCCCGGCAGGCTTCGGCCCTCTACGGGGGGGCCTCGTCATATTGCTGACGCTCTTTGAGGCGCGCGTGGAACACGACGCGCCGTCGACCCGGGCATGGTCCATGGTCGGACAGCGAGTTGCCCTTTACTCGCTGTCCGCATGCCCGCGCCTACGGTGGCCGGAGATCGTCGGCCGACGTCCGACGCCGTGGGCGTCTACCACTGCGGCTGGGCTGGAGGGAGGACGCCATCCTCTCCCTCTCGCGGCCCGCCTCCTCCTTCGGAAGCATGACTGCTTCGCAGAAGGAGGCGACCACTTCCCACTCCCTCTCGCCCCGCAGCATGGCCTCGACCAATGCCGGGCGCGAGAGGTCTCCGCCTATTGCCGCCGTGAGGACACGTCGGTGCTCTGCCCAAGCAGGGCAGTCCTGCACCGTGTGCTCGACTGTGTCCTCAGGGCGACCCTCGCAGTGGTGACACCCAGGCGTTTCCTCCTTTCCCATCAGACACAGGTACCTCCCGAAACTTCCGTGTCCGGTGAGGACCTGCGTCATACGGTAGGTCAGGACGCCGTGACGCCGATCTAGCCACTCCTCAAAGAGGGGTCTTACCGCCGCAATTGCGGCGTGCCCGGCCTTCGGTTGCGACAGTCGTTCCCTCCATACTGCCCTGAGATCACGCCGGAGCTCTTCCCGCCGCGCCTCGACTTCTCGAGGCAGCGGGGATACGCCCCGGCGCTGCGCCTCCACGCGCCATTCATAGACGCGCTGGAGGGCAGTCGCCTCCAGATCCCAGGGCAGCAATCCGGCAAGGAGGTTGGCCGATTCGCCGGCGATCGTGCGGTATCCCCATCTTACTGAAATTTAAACAAAAACATTAAGAAAATAAACAAATTTTACAGGAAATTCTCCGTAGGCTAACATTAGAAGCTAAATGGCCAAAGTTTCATCGTCGCTAATGATTAATTATTAATTAAAACTTAAAACAATACAAGAAGTTTCCTTGAACTTTTGCAACAAAAATTAAAATTTTACACAAGATATTAATGAGCACCTACTTTACTAATTTGATTATGTTCAAACCTCGGTTTCTTAAAGAGCGTGTAAACACACGCCTAATTTCTGTTTTTGTTGTCTTAAGTTTAACCGTAAACTGAACATATTATATGTATTTGGCTCGAGGCATTTAATTTAATCAAAATATAACTTTTTGTTTATGCGTACGAGTATAATAATTATTATACTTCATAAAACATAGCTTGATCTCTGCGACAGCTGTCAGTAGAATCACGACTATGAAGTCCTGAATTTTACAATTATTAGTACAGACTGGTACAGACAGTACCTATCAATGTCATACTTTATGGGCAACCTAATAAGTGGTGGGCGATGATTCATCGCGACCACAGACTATAAAATATCGATATTTTAAACAAAACTTAATTTATGTTTTAATTTTAATGTATATTTTAATATAATAATATTATTTACATTTATACATAGGTACTTGATCTAAATTAATAATGAGTAAATAACATCCAATTTTTAGCGATTCAGAAACTGATTCAGATATAGATTAAGGGTGTATTCCTTTGAGGGAATAAATGCATTTTATATTAAAATATTCGTTTAATTTAGTAACGTTTGTAATTGAATGAAACCCAAGTAGGTACATGTTACATTAGCATCGATAATAGGAAGAAACGTCGATAATTTCTATCAACAATTTTTTATATCCTAACAAACCTAGGAATGTCAGTTTGACATATTATGTCGCAGAGATCAAGCTATCTTTTAACCAGTATAGATACTTATTCATTTATTGGGTTGGTAGGTAATAGTAATAATTCTTTTATATCAATCAAGTAATCGTTATCCAACAACTAGGTAAAGTCCTTTCCCAAAATTTTTAACTACTTTTATCTGATGGTTTTACCAACTAATCCGTCTGAAATGAGTCCAAATCGAAATGATCTAAAAATAAATATAAATCATAAATATGGAAACTTCTTAACTGTGGATAAAATGTTTGAATATGAAATTCTTTTTAAACAGATTATGAATAATTGAATAAACTTTACTATAAAAATATTGGACAACACTAAGTATTAATTCCGCCAAAAATAAATTGTACAAGATTGAATGTTGTACCTATATAATATGCATTGATCATATTGTAATTAAATTGAATTCTATGGATTTATTGTATTTGTATATTAATTATTGGGTTAATCGAATCGAATTGTTGTTATCTGTAATTTTAATATTAGGATTACCCAATATTATAGTGTAGAAAAATTAACATTGCAGATAGCAACACTTACTAATACAACACTACTACAACATTACAATTGGACGTAGTTATGCAAAAAGGATCCAATCCAAACTTTTACCGCCCATAAGACCGCTCATTGTAACACCCTTTGTAGTTTTTAAAGTCCATATTTAATTCTGTTATGGTGTAAAATAAAGAGTGTTACTCAATTTCGGAAAAAGTGTGGAATGGATCCTTTTTGCATAACTACGTCCAATTATTAATACTTGTATGTTAACAGCCGCACGGATTCATCTTCGAGGTTAAGCTACTCTCTCCGAGGTCTGTCTGTGGATAGGTAACCACATTAATATATTGATTCCTCTGTGCCTTGGGATGCACGTTAAGTCGTTGTCCCCGAGTGTCTTTCACAGTCGTTACGGGTAGTCAGAAGTCGGAAAATCAGACACTGGGTTATCGTGCTACGTACTTGCATGTATATCCGTAATCAATAAAATAATGAATAAATTGCCTGAGCGATCGACAATTCATTATCTCCTGTGGATATAACGTGGAGGGGCGATACACGAGACAAGTAGATGTTACTTACATCGTACATGAGCAACAAAATCTTGGTACAATTATCAGTTAATTTGGTTCTTAATTATTTACTTGTCTTGGCGTTCTGCAAAGTAATGCCTTATTCCATTCTGTATTATATTATATTTGTAAATTACCTATTAAACTCGTCTATTTTTCAGTAAAAATGCTATTAAAATAGGTTCAAGACAAACAGAAAGTCAGACAGACCGACATATATTATTGAAATTAGTGTGTTTGTGCTTTAGTATCGTGTAAATAACTACAAACACTCTTCAATTTCATTTGTATGTATAGAAACAATAAATATACCTATTGTCCCAGGTATATTTATTGTTTCTATACATACAACTACTACTACTACAATACTTCTTGAAATAATGATTCTAATCACTTACTATGAAACCCTCACCACATCTTATTGAATTTAATAAAATACGGTTTAACGATATGATAAATTTCGTATTTGGTAAGACCACGGGTGTATGAATAAATGCAGAGCTACGTTATGAAACCCAAGTAGGTACATGTTACATTAGCATCGATAATAGGAAGAAACGTCGATAATTTCTATCGACAATTTTTATATCCTAACAAACCTAGGAATGTCAGTTTGACATATTATGTCGCAGAGATCAAGCTATCTTTTATGCAGTATAGATACTTATTCATTTATTGGGTTGGTAGGTAATAGTAATAATTCTTTTATATCAATCAAGTAATCCTTATCCAACAACTAGGTAAAGTCCTTTCCCAAAATTTTTAACTACTTTTATCTGATGGTTTTACCAACTAATCCGTCTGAAATGAGTCCAAATCGAAAAGATCTAAAAATAAATATAAATCATAAATATGGAAACTTCTTAACTGTGGATAAAATGTTTGAATATGAAATTCTTTTTAAACAGATTATGAATAATTGAATAAACTTTACTATAAAAATATTGGACAACACTAAGTATTAATTCCGCCAAAAATAAATTGTACAAGATTGAATGTTGTACCTATATAATATGCATTGATCATATTGTAATTAAATTGAATTCTATGGATTTATTGTATTTGTATATTAATTATTGGGTTAATCGAATCGAATTGTTGTTATCTGTAATTTTAATATTAGGATTACCCAATATTATAGTGTAGAAAAATTAACATTGCAGATAGCAACAATTACTAATACAACACTACTACAACATTACATTTGGTCATAGTTATGCAAAAAGGATCCAATCCAAACTTTTACCGCCCATAAGACCGCCCATTGTAACACCCTTTGTAGTTTTTTAAGTCCTTATTTAATTCTGTTATGGTGTAAAATAAAGAGTGTTACTCAATTTCGGAAAAAGTGTGGAATGGATCCTTTTTGCATAACTACGTCCAATTATTAATACTTGTATGTTAACAGCCGCATGGATTCATCTTCGAGGTTAAGCTACTCTCTCCGAGGTCTGTCTGTGGATAGGTAACCACATTAATATATTGAGATTCCTCTGTGCCTTGGGATGCACGTTAAGTCGTTGTCCCCGACTGTCTTTCACAGTCGTTACGGGTAGTCAGAAGTCGGAAAATCAGACACTGGGTTATCGTGCTACGTACTTGCATGTATATCCGTAATCAATAAAATAATGAATAAATTGCCTGAGCAATCGACAATTCATCATCTCCTGTGGATATTACGTGGAGGGGCGATACACGAGACAAGTAGATGTTACTTACATCGTACATGGGCAACAAAATCTTGGTACAATTATCAGTTAATTTGGTTCTTAATTATTTACTTGTCTTGGCGTTCTGCAAAGTAATGCCTTATTCCATTCTGTATTATATTATATTTGTAAATTATCTATTAAACTCGTCTATTTTTCAGTAAAAATGCTATTAAAATGGGTTCAAGACAAACAGAAAGTCAGACAGACCGACATATATTATTGAAATTAGTGTGTTTGTGCTTTAGTATCGTGTAAATAACTACAAACACTCTTCAATTTCATTTGTATGTATAGAAACAATAAATATACCTATTGTCCCAGGTATATTTATTGTTTCTATACATACAACTACTACTACTACAATACTTCTTGAAATAATGATTCTAATCACTTACTATGAAACCCTCACCACAACTTATTGAATTTAATAAAATACGGTTTAACGATATGATAAATTTCGTATTTGGTAAGACCACGGGTGTATGAATAAATGCAGAGCTACGTTACGCTTGAAACTAACTAATGATTAGAATTAAGTGAAAAATATATTAATTAAACGTTCATGTTTTTGATTCATACAAGTACTGTGAATCATTTGGAATTCATCAGTAGGTGATTTTGTTTCAAGATTAGGCAAAAAATCCTGCGACGACTAATTAAAAAGACATAGTAAAAAGGTTTTCGCTTGGAACGAGCGGACTCACATGTAATTTGTACAATGCACACTTTTGTAAGTTAACTTTCAGCATCCTACAGATATCATGGGCTTGTTGTACACAAATGTTATTTTAATACACACAAAAAATTAAGAATCAGTTTTATACTTGGTGCGATAAGGCTTCATACTTGTTATCTTCTCTATGTTTTGTGCCAGACGTTTAAATATTTTACCTTCTACGTCGGAAATGGTACTAAAAAATACGAACACATCGTTCCGGGCTCGTTGCAGGATTAAGTTTTGCACTGACGTAGCTTATGAGTTACTGGAAGAACAAAGGAGTTTTGTGTTTATACCATATAAAGCGCATTTCATTTTTGGACAGATTTCTATATGAACCGAAAGCTGAAGTCGAGCTTGGGCACCGATGTTCTATAAATCACTAACGTCGAAATTCGGATTTGATTTTGACCGATGGGCATGAATCGACACATTCAAAGAACACTCGCTCATTTGTAGGGATATATAGGGTTTTTTGTTAAAACAGACATTACTTGCTCGGCAAAGACCTCCCTAGTTCTTCCAGGATTTCTTCTCGCACGCCACATCTTACCACTCCTCACGGTACGCGTATAGACCCTTTGTCAGCTCTTCCTTGACTGGATTAGTTAGCAACAGATATTGAAACCATTGGCCGCACATAAAGGGTACCCATTGTCATTCACAAAAAAATAAATTGTGATATGGCGAGACTTGGATCAATATAATTATGTATTGTCATCCCGACACGAAAATATTTAGGCCGACAGAACGTCTTAACCAATAACAAAAGCCCTTGTGTATAAAATCCCATGAATGTAAACAGATCTTAAGCGGTAACAATATCCCCGAATATCGTCACACCACAAAACAAGCGGAAATCAACAAAATCGCTACATATCAACTTACGATGTTAAGGAAAACTCCTTCAGAGTTTTCGTATTAATATAAGAAGTGTCCGTATCCAACCGTTCCTGAAACTTTGTATTTTGTTTCCCAATTCTTCGTATTATGTTCCTCGATTTTCAAAAGTGAAATCCACTTAAGTCATAGACATTCGTTCGTGGCAGCCGGTTGTTTCGATCAGTTAGACTTTTTCTTTTAGGTAACATGGAGTCGAAATTTTGGCAATACCCATACGTTTTATGGGAGCGGCGCAACCCAATATTGGTTGTGTTGAAGACACATGTGTCTGTCTTTTTTATTGGTGTGGAATATGTATGTTTTTTAGTCAATCAATGTAGATTGATTGTCGTAATAAAATAGACTTCGGTTGGCTAGACTTTTGTTAATATAAGAACTAAAGGCCCCATTTTCGAAATGTCGACTTCAATACTATAAGTCACTTTATTTTCGGCTTCGTCTCATGAGCTACACACTCAAATTTATTTATCTTTTCCAGTACAAAATATAGTAAACTAGATATTGCCCGCGACTTCGTTCGCTTGAAAACTTCCAACATTTTCTCGGGATAAAAAGCAGCGTACCTATGTTTAAGTCTGATAAGACGTATGTCTTATCAGACTTATAATATAATAAAGTATATATAATAAGCATAATGTAATAAAGTAAAATCTTATACAATCCATTCAGTAGCTTTTTTGTAAATTGAGCACGAAACATACATTCATTTTCACAAACTTTTACGTTGACCTTCTTTAATAACGTCTATCAACACATAAAAACAAGAAGTTTTAAACTATTTATAACTATTCTTGCAGGTTGCCCTAATATGTCATCTAACATGCTAAGGTTCTGATAATAATTCTCCTCGCACTACACATAAACTCCACCAGTATCTTATTCCAATTGAATTTATCCAGAGTTGTTCATATTTCCACATCTCTTTGCACTTAGCTGTAATTGTCTATTGTAGATAAACTATGAGCCTGATATACCTAAGGGAAAAAAACTTGATTATTACTTTCATCTTGTTTTTAGGTAGGATACGTGCGCAACATATTATTATAAGAAAACCTAAAGGAATTTGTACTGTTAATCATCTACATATAAAAATAGGTAAACTTTTATGCTTGTGAATGCCGAATATTGGAAAGTCGACTGGATTACGAAATCCTTTTCAGTGAAATAAAGCTTTATTGTCCTCAAGTGACATGGTATACTCTTTTTGTAGAGAATACTAAACATAATATATTGTGACGTTACGCTAAATACGAGTGAAGCCGTGATATGTAGGATATTTTTTTAGCGCGTGAGCTCTTCCTGATTAATGGATGAGGTTGATTTATTGGAAGTTGTACCTTTAGAATGAATTTTCATAAAAGATTCCGGAGGTACTTCCTGATTTTCAAGACTTTTCAAAACATCAAATAATTCTACGTATTAAGTTCATGTTTATGCTACTAACTGTCCTGCTGGGCGTTGGTTTTTCAAGTGGCGGTGCAGGACCCAATTTCCATTCCGATCAAATCAAATCCTTCTTTAGGCCACCTATGCTTGTGATGATGTGACGATGTCCTTCTGAAACAGATATACATAATTAATCACCAGAGGGTTTTTACCTAGTACGAGTATTTGGATTTTAATTGAAGCCAATATTTCGATAGCTTACTTTTGAAATCTTTATCGCTCGTTGGTTGCCACTCAGGCTAATTGTAGCACTTAGTTCTAAATGTAATTAAAGCTTTTCCGTAAGGCTGTATTTTTCTTCGCCTGCATAAAATGAACGTGGGTACATTTAATACTCCTAAAAGTTAAAATGAGTATGTAAAAGTGTAGGAATGATAAGTTAGATTGGAAAAGTACTACAGCAGCCCGCGGCGTCCTTCACTTCCACGTAATGTTAAATGACGTTTCAAAACAAATTAATTTCATCGATAAAAGCGGACGATGTCCACAAGAGTAAAGAGAACAATCTTAAGCTTTAAAATAAACATGTTTGCAACAAGAAAAGCGATTTAGAACTTCTTTAAAAGAAAATTTAATGTAAAACACAAACTTGCCTTCTATTCCATAAACAAATTTCACCTAAAATTTATACAGCGCTCCTAAAAATTTCAGTTTTAAAATAAAATAAAACTAAAATTTTTGTCGGCATCTGTTCCGAGCTGAATTTTAAGCACACGACCACACGTCCTGGAAGTTTGTTTAGAACTAACTCGCTGCAGTAAAAAGGGACCAGATAAAATATTACCACAGGGGAATGTGTTATGCGTTTTACGGGAAGTGCATGTTTTGTTTGTTTCTTTCAATATTTACACAGCTGGATAGTGTGTAATGCGTTCGATGTAAATCTCGTAACGGTTAACGTAGAGACCTTTTTGTTGGTATTGGATTAGCTTTGTGTGTTGCTGTTCGCTGGTTTAATGCTGTTCTTTCTAGTTGTAGAGGTCAACGTTTGTGTTCGGGATTTGCTGAAACACTGACTGGAAATAACTTTGCATAACAGCAGCTTGGCTTTGTAAACTTTTATTATTAGTAATGTCAATCGCTAATTCTGTGTGTTTTAGCAGGACTGAAAAACATACCTTCAGTGAAAACGACTGAAAGTATAACATTAATCTAGGACTTGGATATTTTTATTATTCACTAGCTGCTGCCCGTCAACTCGCTGTCCGACCATGTACCATGCCCGGGTCGACAGCGCGTTGTGTTCCACGCGCGCCTCAAAGAGCGTCAGCAATATGACGAGGCCCCCCCTGTAGAACGCCGAAGCCTGCCGGGGTTGTGGGACTTATCCCATTACCGTGACCCCGGAACGTAAAGGGCTATTGAAGGAACACCGTGGATTTTAGTCAGTACAAGTCTGACAGTCCCTCCGGCCCTGCCCGGGGTGGGAGGACTTATTTTATGATTTTACCAAGTTAAAAAAAAAAAAAATAGCTGCTGCCCGCAACTTCGTTCGTATGGGAGGATTCCTCGCGTAAATCCCGATCCCGTGGGAATTCCGGGATAAAGGCAAAAACCAAATTTCATTAAAATCCATCCAGTAGGCCCGGAGATTAGCGTTTACAAACAGACAAACAGACAGACGTTTTTTTATTTTTTTGCCTTGTTACCGTTTCTTAACCCACCTCAATTATTATTTTTGTATAAAATTTAAATGTACAGACACTTTTTTACCGTTTTATTATATGTATAGATATAGAGATATAGATTGCCACACCATCGAAATATTTGCCATACATTGGAACAAATATACTTATGTATAGTGTGACTTTCTCTAGAACAGAAAGATTTAGATTGTTGACATGGTACGATGATATGTCATGTATTAATGCTTACTATTGGTCCTTGATGTTCGAATTATCGGAAAATTAATGCATAAATTTGTGGTGTCCTATTATTTTGGTAGTACATTATTCATTTACTATAAATTGCTAGATATAATAATGCGGTTTTGTGGTTTTGATAGTTTATTGGCTTAAAATATTGTTGTGAAAGTTAAATCATTAGAAAAGGACTTTAAATAATTATTATCCGGATTTTTTTATTCCATATTTCCTGTTAGCTGAAACCAGCTATATTACCTTAAACAATAGTTGACAATGATCGCCAATCCTCTCTCCGAGCATTGTTTTGTCATTTCCCTACGGCATTTTATTGTATGTAGCGATGCTGAAGTCAGTTGTCAGCTATTGTCTTTTGCCTTGGCTGACGCTGATGATGAATAAGATGCGAGTGAACATTGAACAGTAGGTAGAAGACTATTCAAGTGAATTTGAACTTTATTCACATTATAACTGTGTGAAAAGATGGGAAAGTTAGTATAGTGTATTGAGCTTCTTGTTGTCTGCTCGATAAAGAATTTGACAAAATGTAAAATATAGCGACAAATGCATCTCATATCTATATAGACTCCATTGAGGGAGACTTGCTAAGCAGACGAAGTCTAGCACTAATGCCTCAAATTGCTAGACCAAATTAACAAATTTCAGTTCATTAAACGAAGACTAAACTCGAAGTTGTTTCATCTCAATTTACTATAATGACGGACATTAAGGCTTGACGGCAAGACGACAAGCGACCATCAATAATACCCCACCTTCCCTCCTTACCCCACCCACCTGGCAATATAAATGAGAAAAAGATTAATGTGAACTGTTGGTACCAATAAATCATGAGATCTTATACCCTTTACCTTATAAACGGTGCTTAGTAAAGGCTCATTTTACAGGGTGTTTTTCTAACGAGAGATTTATTGGAAGGGAGAAGTAGGATTGAGGTATATAATCTGGTAGATATTTGTGTCTTGATAAGTAGTTGAGACATTCCGGCGTTTATTTTTCTGGATATAATAACAGTAGGAATATACTAGGTAGTTATTTTAAGGTTCCATAACACTTCAGTTACCCTTCAGTAACCAACGGAGCCCTCTTACTAAGTCTCCACTGTCCAACCTTCTGTCTCTCTTTCAGAGGGCTGTATCGCATGAGTCATCATAGGACATTTTTATTTTTCACTCAGTGTATGTCTTCTTTGCTTTTTATATACTAACTAGCGTCTGCTCCAGGCAACGCTCTCGTGAAAAAGTGTTTCCATCGAGGAAAAGTAGCCTATGTCCTTTTCCAAGACTCATGAAGCACCATTTGAGTGTTTCTAGAAATAACATCTAATTTATGTTTCCCAATAAACCTATAGTAGTCTCTATTATAATTATAACTTTCATTCAAACTTTCTCCCTGAATAGGTACCTAATAAATCTCGATTACGCAATAGTATAATTCGGGGGCCGGACAATTTTTTTTTTGTTCTACGTAGGTACTATCTATCCACGGTTCTGAAGAGTGATAAAGGAACCCCTTTGGTAAGAGGGGCCTAGTTAATACTAGGCCCCTCTGTAATCATAAGGGAGGATTTAGGACTAGATTTAGGGATATACATAAGTTCAGTTCAGACTTTTCTAAAGTACGACTTTAAGGATATATAATGGCCGACCGAAAACTCCTTAGACGCTGAAATATTTCGTCTAAAGTTGTTGTTATTAGAAACGGCAGTGATTTACGTGTCTAGATTGGGCTACAGTAATTCCAATGTACAGGTCTATCTTTTTTCAAGACGACCCTATTTTTAGACCACACAAGGGTCTAAAAAATAGGGTAAGAGATCCTGGGATATGCAGCACGTACCTACGTATTTACACAGCAAAACAAAAATAAAAACAAGGAAACACAAAAGACAATGTATTACCTAAATTCAAAATCAAAGCAAACGGCCAGGATCTGCTTTAATGTGGCTTAACCAGAAACGCGTAAGTGAAGGTGCTCTCAACTGGAGATATATGGAAGGCCATCATAACGGAGGCGTACACGCAAAAATATGCTCGGAAGTCGGTTGCAGAAGTACAATTTCTTGTGGAAATTAAACATTTGTGCAAGTGATTGTTGTGGTGGGATTCCGTAAAAACATTACGTTTTTGGGTAGGAGCATGAAGACATAAAAATTTTTGAAGAAGTCTTTTGAGGAGGTGGTACAGAGGTCTGATAATCTTACTGAAGTTAAACTTGCGGAACTGATAACGAGGTTGATGATCTGATTTGAATTACGAAAGTAGGTACGTACATGATTTATCGAGGACTTTTTATTTATTTATATTATTATAGAATATGGTATGACGTATGTAGATAAATGACTATACTTTCATTTATCTATGTCATACCATATTCTATAATAATCAGTGATCGGAGTAGGTAGATTGATTTGGGTTCAATGAACTGGCACATATATATGAATATGGATATGCCTCCGGGATTTCGCAATAATTAAGATTTTTTAGGAATTTATGCGCTCCATTAACATATTCAAATGTAGTGAGATAATTTTCCACATACAAATGGATCTTGGACGTCAAAAGAAATAGATTAAAACTAGAAAATATTGAAAAACTTATTTATTTTAATTGTTTAGAGAGTTAGGATAACGAAGAAAATTATATAAATAAAGATTAATAATATGTTTATCAATAAAGATGTTGATTTTGATATAAACTGCTTTTTATTTCATTTTTACCTATTTTCATAATCATAAAAAGTTATTGCACTGAATGCGAAAAAATATTAAGGAGTATAAAAAGTTATTTTTATTTATTTATTCAAGAATATAATAATTACAAGCAGCAAATAATAAACTTGCAAGAAATAACTACTAAATTAGTCATAATTATGTAAGTTTCGAATGGACGCACAAAAGTTAGATTCGCTTTATTACTTGATAAATAAGAAAAAAAAAACAATTTTAAACGTTTAACTATCATATTTTATAAATTTCACATATTAGGAGTTTAAAAATCTTTACATTCAGAATATTTGATTTAAACCCGTAAGTACCAAAATGAAATCCCGGAAAAAAGGCTTATCCATGTTATGATTTCTATGACTATTCATGATGCAAGTACGTAAAATCAATCTACCTACTCCGATCACTGATAATAATGTAAATAAATAAAAAGTCCACAACGTTTCCACTGAATACTAGTTTACATTATTGATTAGGTAGGCAAGTACCTATTGCTTATGGGCCGCGTTGAAGAATACTTATATAATCCCGCAGCCGCCGACGCATGTGTACGAGGGAACACGGGGTGGTTTTAGTCAGTATCTGAGTCTGACAGACCACTTCGCCCGCCCCAGGGTGGAGGAAACTGTTTCGGGAGATACCTGTTTCGGATACAGCGGGAGGATACGCCCGGGTGTCGTCATTGTGAGGATCACGTGGAGGACACAGTAGAGCATACGGTGGAGGTATGCCCCGTTTGGTCGGAGTACCGCCGCCGCGCCGTGTCCTCGTGGAGGTGATCGGCGGCGGCGACCTCTCACTCCCGTCCTTGGTTCAGACCATGGTGCGGAGCGAACGGGAATGGGATGCGATCTCCTCCTTCTGCGAAGATGTAATGCTAGCGAAGGAGAAGGCTGAACGCGTGAGGGAGAAACAACGCACTTCCTCTCGCCCCAGATGCCGCGGGAGACGCCCCGGGCGTCGGGGATCGCAAGCGGATCTCCGGCCACCGTAGGCGCGGCTTGCGGGAGGTAAGGACCAGGCCCAGGTCGACGGCGTGTCGTGTTCCATGCGCGCCTGATAGAGCAGTCACCAGCACTGATGGGGCCCGATAGCCCCATTGCCTGCTGGGGCTGCGGAAATGTTCTAACGAGATATCGCGGTCCCGGACCAAAAGGGCAACTGAAGGAACAGGGTGGTAATAAAATTGTAGCAGAGGTGCATGCCGTAAAGAAGTTACGCATTTGCGGAGGCGGATAGAATCCTAGTTCCCCTCACAACCCTACTCTCGCCCGTTTCCTTGTAACGTTCAAACCATTAACTCAAACTGTTCGCCGACCGAAAGGGAGTTATGAAATGCCAGATAGTAATTAAGAGCAAATAATTTCTACGCGAGCTCTCAAAGACATGGTGTTGCCAATTACAGCAATTAGCGTTTGTTTGCAACTCATTCTAAACTGGTAACTGACTCTAATATTGTCACTGTCTGAAGTGTTGAGAACTTTCTTTTAGGTAAGGAGATTTGCTGTTATTTGCTACATTCATATCCTGAATCTAGTTAGTATGTATCCGTATTTTTGGAATTTTGCGAATGCGAATTTTATTTTTATTGTATCAAATTGCATTAAATGCGTATAAAATTTTGCGTAGCACATGTCAGTGCTAAAAACAAAGTATATAATTAGAGACACGCACATAGAAACAAGTGCAGACTTAACGCCCTGGGTATGACCTACTATCTCCTCTATTTATTTATTAAGATAAAAATCTATGTATAGATGTATTTTAGGGTTTTTATTTCCATTATTGATTAAACGAACGTCTAAGAATTATAAAAAAATATATACAAAATTTATAAAAATGATAGAATAGAAATGAAAATTAGTATGGAAGTAGCTTGAAGAACATTATACCTGACTGCAAAAGATGGAGGGTTATGTGTTATCATGATGAAGTCTACGGGAGCGAAACCCCGCACGACGGCTAGTTTTATTTAACATTGTTAGAAATATGGGGACGGCCTCTTTGGAATCTACTCAAGTTAGTAGTCTACCAGTCCACATTGCTGCCTCAGGTGATAAAATTGCATTACGAATGCCTAAAACAGTACCGGACGGGAAAAGTTACACCTCAGTATAATGATATGCTACTGCACCGCATAAATCTCGCAACACACCACTGTGATACCACACCGTGCGGGCCAAAGCAACGTTGTTTATTTTGTCAAAGCAAGAACAACGTACAATTCTGTACCGATATTGTGGTTCTGTACTGCTATCAAAGCAGCTAGTTCTCTGCTTAGTTCGTTGCTATGCTGTTGAATTGCTAAGGTCGTATTTTAAATCGTCATATCCCATTTTTACAAATATTTATACTGAACTTTGGGGTCGGAGTATCTGTATAGTTTGTTTATATAAAATTATGTACTACATACATCATAATTATCTATCATACAACGATTAGCCAGCGTTTGAAATGTAAGCGCAACAATATTTTTCTCTGCTGTTCTAGAGAAAAAAGAGAAAACACATGCATATTTTAGTAGACTAAAATATGCATGTATTTTACATATTAAACTTCCTCTTGAATCAAGCACTCTATTGATGAAAGCTCATTAAAATCAGTCAACAATTCAGTGTTAACATAGCACAGTGTATAGTGAAGTGAAAAAGAAACAGCTACTAATCCAACAACACGCGATTAATGCAATATGATAAGCATGTCGTGTCCAGTTTTAATTACCCATAAGTGAACGAGTGAATGCGATGTGACCTTGATATATGGGATTTTATGGTAAAGAATAATATTTAGTTGCATAATAAGGAACAGTTTATATAAAAAAGTTTTTTGCAAAAAAATAAAACCGACTTCCATATCGAAACACTACAAAGCCAAAAATAATTTTAATTTCGGTAGTCGGTGTTATTGGTTTTGTATTTTCTTTTTTTTCACACCGCCTTCCGAAATTAAAATTATTTTTGGCTTTGTAGTGTTTTGATATGGAAGTCGGTTTTATTTTTTTGCAAAAAAGTTTTTATTTTTGCGCTTTTTAGTGGGTCAATTTGTAATGAATCTAGTTACAAAAGCCAAAATGTCAACTACAAAAAACTAAAAACGCGCGAACAAAAAACACAATGTAGAGTAAACGAAAAGATCATCAATGTAAATATTTTTTTTAGACTTTTGTTGATTTTTCAGAAACGGCTTGTTCGATGTCGATAAAATTTTCATGGGACCATTTGGGAAGTATACCCTTCCAACAAAGAATTTTTCAATTCGGTTGGCTAGCGACGGAGCTATGCCCGAACAAACATAAAAAAAAAACAAACAAACATCCGAAATGAGAACCTCCTCCTTTTTTCAGAAGTCGGTTAAAAAATTATACCTATAAATTTACATTATTTTCTCAGATATGAAAAAATTAGATATCATGTCGGGACCCGGAGTTGCGGGAATGTTTTTACGAGATACCGCGGCTCTGGAACTTGGAATACGGTGGGTTTTTAGTCAGTAGAAGTCTGACACTCCCTTCCACTCCACCCAGAGTGGGAGAAGTCATTTAATGAGATATTATGTCGGGATCGGCTTCCAGTTCAACTGTATGCTGCTTAGTACTAGTGTTTTGCACGGAGCGACTGCCAAATCCTCTTTCTGGTTGACCTCTACAACTCAGTGGCTGGGCCTGATTACTTAAAACAAAATTTTAAAGTGCTAGGCAGTTCTCATAGCCTTAACCTTCGCGCATCCAAAAACTTACTTCTTCACATTCCTTCTCACCGAACTGGGTTTATGGCTAATTCCTATGCTATTTCTACCATTAAACTCTGGAACATGCTACCCCTTGACATCAAGAAGGCCGAGTCTAAATTGAGAAACCACTACTTAAAAGCCTGTCATTCATAGTTTGGTTTTCGCTATAATTATAATTATTGTGAGTTCTCTTAGTCAGAAAGATTATTATGAAGCGCCGTATTTTTTAGTCTATTATTTTAGCATATTATATATGTATTCTATTATTATATACTAGCTTTTGCCCGCGACTTCGTCCGCGTGGAATAGTTACTTTGGGCTAACGTTAAATTTAACCCCGATTTTGAAGCATTCTTCATTGGCGCTCCGCTCCTATTGGCCTTAGCGTAATGATACAATATAGCTGTGCCCGCGACTCCGTCAGCGTAAGTTAATGTATTGGTAATATTGTTTAGATCACGTTCACATGAGGCTTAAGTACCTAGAGAACGCTTCGACCGCGAGACGCGTCGAGCGCGGCGACCGATTCTCAAAAATAATCCTTATAGCATGATTCAGTATTCACGCAAGATGGCTTATTATTATAAGCGTATTTCGTGTATAACTTTGGTGTTTCTATACCGATTTATATGATTCTTTTTACGGTTTCGTAGCCGAATGGCAAAAAACGGAATCTTTATAGTTTCGACATCTAGTCTGTCCGTCTGTCTGTCTGTCTGTCTGTCCGTCCGTCTGTCACAGCAATTTTATTCCGAAACTATTAAGACTATACATGTGAAACTTGATAGGTAGATGTATTCTATGAACCGCTTTCCGATTTTGAGAAAAAAATTAAAAAATATTTAAAATAAAGGGGGCTCGCCATACATGGAACTAAACCTGAAAATATTTTTTTTCATGAAATCGATGCATGTGTGGTATCTATAGACAGTTCTTTAAAAACGACATCGGGGTTTCTAAAACCACTTTTCCATAAAGTCAATCGTTTAAAAGATATAAGCTTCCAAAGTGGTAAAATGTGTGTGTGGCGGACACAACCTCTAACTTCTATAATAATGGAGTGAAAAATCTAAAAAAAATATATATCTGTAGATCTTAATATAAACTTTCAACCAAAATTAGTTTGAACGAAATCAGTTCAGCAGTTTTTGAGATACAGCATATTTTCTAAAACCGCAAATATAACTTTGTAATTCATACAAACACTATGAAAAACAAATTTATTCGGCGCAGTTGTAAAAAATGTAAAAAAGCCAGTTTTAAGAAATTTGTACGGTTTTTTTTTCAATACAAATTTATTTGGCGCAGTTGTAAAAAATGTAAATAAGCTAGTTTTAAGAAATTTGTAAGGTTTTTTTTCGTCAAATAAATTTGCATATTCTAAATAGTTACTACGGTACCCTTCATGGGCGAGTCTGACTCGCACTTGGCCAATTTTTTTATGGAATAGTTAATAATGTTAACTTTTTCAATTAGGGGTGACTGAGAGTGTTATAAACGTAAGAGTAGACAAATATTATAATCAGAAAGCTTCGAACTGCTAAGCTATCGGGAGTTACACGTGTTATTGTGAGTCAACCATAAAAGTTAGACATATGCTGTCGTGGGATATTTTTTATATAATTTTAAGGAGAACATTTCCGTCATGAAATGATTTGTGTAGCTTTAACCATTAAGGTTGCACACGCGACGGAAGCTTAAAAAATGGAGTAACTTCTCCTGTTTTCCCAACATTTCCCTTCACTGCTCTGCTCCTATTGATTGTAGCGTGATGAAAAGTATACTATAACCCGCTCAGGAGTATGAAAAATAATTGTACCAAGTTTCGTTAAAATCCGTCAAGTAGTTTTTGTTTCTATAACTGTTATACAGACAGACAGACAGACAGACAGACAGACAGACAAAAATTTAACTGATTGCATTTTTGGCATGAGTATCGATCCTTAATCACCCCCTGATAGTTATTTTGGAAATATATTTCATGTACAGAATTGACCTCTCTACAGATTTATTATAAGTATAGATATAAGTATACTATATTCTTTCGATAATGACATTTATTTTAATTGTACACCTACCACATTGTGGTCTTTTTAACCCAAAGGTTGACTGGTAGAGAATGCCTTGTTGCATTAAGTCCGCCCATGTACCACTATTATACATAAAGTTTAAATAAATAAATAAATACCCCTGGGCAAGACAAGTGTCAGACTTTCTGGTGTCTTACTACACGTAACGACTGTCAAATTGTACGTCACAAATGACAACAGGGATCAAAGGCTTGAAGGCGTGCTATCCGAGTCATGGCGGAATCTCAATATACTGGGCCATTGGATACGCCTACATGCCACTGTGGCGTTCAATAGTTAGTTGTTTTTGTGTTTCTGGTAGTTTTAAGTACTAACATTTGTGTTATTAGTTGTTTGTGTATTAACCAAACGGATTTTGTCTGAAATAAAATAATTTTAATTCAATATGTTAAGATGACACCCATCCACAGATTGACCTCGATAAGCATTGTTTAACCTTGAAGAATAAACCGTGTGGCTGTTATTAGATATTTAGCCACGAGATCCAAAAATTTTGAGTGATGAAATAATTTAAATAAATTCAAAATTTATAAATAAAACACACTGTTACTCCATAAAATTAAATAAATAAACATCTAAGGCAGGTCCTAAAATACTTGCTGTATTATTTACAAAGGCCCAGAGGTGTATCCAAGACCAAGTCTGCGGGTACAAACACAATTTTTCATTTTGCTCCAGCGCCAGGACAAAGAGGAATTTTAATGCAATTTAGTAGTCGCATTGTACTCTAGAGCTGTTGGCATTTTTACAGCACACGGCTTACGAAAGGTGTCACGAGAAGAATGGACCTAAAAAAATAATTACTCATACGTGTCGGTGATATTATAAGTAAGGCTTGCATTTTTAAAAAGGTTAAGAGAGCTCGCGTTTGTTGGCTAAAATTTTTTCGCCCTCATGAAAAATTTGTATCGAAATTTTCAGTGAAGCTGGTTTCAACAAAAAAAAGGTAACAGTTCTCTGGAAGATGTACGATTAGGTAACTCCAGCGAATCCAAATTTAGACTTGGAATTCTTTATTCAGTGTCAGTCAAAAAAAGTCCTACAAAAAATAGGCCCATTCTATTGAGGGCTGGTGAAAATGCTACAAATAAAAGTGTCATGGTGTCTGTATCAAATGTAATTTTTTTAGGCTTAACATTTTGGTGCTTTATTGTACATACGTTACATAAGTTTCTGTTGCTTACTGTTTACGTCGACTAAACGTTTTATGATATGTATGAATGAATAAAGTACATTTCTGCGTCGAAGGACTCCACTACTTTGGTGTTATCTGGACACACAGAAAGTTTAATGGTTTTTAGTATATCAATGGTTTAATGCACAGACCGTAATAGCGTAGGAGTCATTGAAAAAATATACTGTACACTTGTAAATTCTTCACTGTGAATACTGTGAGTACTTTGCTTTGAAAATACGAATTATTGCATTGTATTTTATATTGAATGCCAATGCGAAATTCTATGGGCAAAGAACGACCCAATACTCTGTGGAAGCAGTGTTTATTAGTTGGTAAGAAAAGTTGCTTGCAAAGATGGCGCGAACTCGAGTCACATGAAGGTTTTGACCCCAAACTGCTCATATGTTCAATACATAAAACATATAAATAAAAGTAAAGTGCCTATCTGTGATTTCATAAGTGTTTACAGTTATTTACACGGTACTAAAACATAAACAATTTAATTTCTGTCAATCTGAATTGTCTGGGCTAATCTCTGGAACGGCTTTATCTATTTGAATACAACTATCACTAAGAGATAAAGGAGGGTATAACCTATGATTCCTACAGGATCGGAATTTTTGCGGGTGAAACCTCATAGGCAATTTCGACTCCCACGCGAACGAAGTCTCTCGACTTCGTTAGCACAACTAGTGATTTAAATAATAATATAGTTGTTTTGCTTTGTTTCAGTTGTCAGCAACGTTGCTGGTGTTTCTCCACCTATCGATGCACGTCGTCGACGAAGGCCATGCTGTCAATCCCAGTGAGTATTCATATTCTTTCTGAACTAATGGATCAACACCTTTAATTACATAGGTAGGTGTTGATACCAATAGCACAAGCTGTTGTTCACTCTAAAAAAAGGTGGGGGCTCTTAAATGAATGAAATAATACGTTACAAAACCGTAAGTTATCATCTAAATCGTGATGAGTTTCATTAAGAATTTCTTGCGAGAGATTAAAAATGTTTCTCTTACTAGTTATAAACTAAAATAAAGTGAAAAATAAGCCGGTTTGAAATATCAACCCAATGCATTAAAAACAGCAACTACAACATTGGCCTCACAGAACACGGTGAAAATAGCTGAATTACCTTCCGTTTAATCCAATTATCCCGTCTTTGTAAGCTATTAAAGTGGGAAGTTAGGAAACTCTTTCCCTCCTCTCTGCATTTTATCGTCTGATTAATTTCATTGCGGTTAGTGCGAACAGTAACTTTGCGAGAAAACTTGACAACGGACACTTGTTTTTAATGATCTTCTCATGCTTGGACATGCTTCATTAACTTTTTATGCCCGAGTTCTGCATAAAAATCCTGGAGGACTGTACCCTGCTCTTTAGAATAGCTGTGTATCTTGTTGATACTTCAGAATGTTGATATGAAGCAATATATTATTTTTTAATGGTTAACCATCTCACCAGATGGTCAGCAATGATGTGGGCGAAGGTGAAACACGCTTGCTTAGAAGTAATCTATTCAGTCTTGACTAAATTCCCCAGGTTACAGCTAGGAAACAAAGATTCCAGCAAGGTAAGTAAGTCAAGCGTGAATAGGTTACTTCTAGGTAAGCGTGCTCCATCTTCGACCACATCATCACTTACCATCAGGTGAGATGGTGGTTCGTCGATTTCGTTCCATCATCGGACTGCAAGACAAACGGCGATGCGCCATCGTTACATGGTGGATATCCCACCCATACGCACAAAACGTTTTGGGAATACTTTCATTGTGCGTACGGCCGGAGTCTGTGTTTCCTGATTGCTATAACCTGGGAATCTTTAAGTCAAGAGTGAATAGGTTACTTCTAGGCAAGCGTGCTCCATCTTCGACCACATCATCACTTGCCATCAGGTGAAATGGTGGTCAAATGCGAGCCTATTATCAATAAAAAAAGCTGTAAGCACAATGAACACAGGTTAGATTGATATTCTGAAAACAGGTTCATTTATTCACCCGATTTCTGGATTGCAAATTTGGTACGGTTAAAAATGAAACCCAAACCTATGTACCTTTTAAGGAGGGTTTGCGGGCTTAAGTAGAGATTGAACAGGCCGCGCGGGAGGTCACCGATGAATTGAACCAATCAGATTTAATCCGCGTTTGGAGTCCCCGGTTAATGAAAGTGCCAGATTATGATCTAACATAACTGGATGGAGAGTAAAGTTTAGGTAAGTTTTAACAAAACTAGCGATCGGACAGAGTTCAAAGTGACGAGGTCACTTTGACCTCTATGTCGTGTTGCCAAGAGTCTTTTCATTACTCAAATTTTTGTTTATTTCACAGTATTTCTTTTATGTTTTATACATCTTTTTACTCGGTATTCTATTCAGGTTGTTGGTGAGAATGGTTCGTTTAACATAATGTCACATATTCAACATATACATAAACTTTCACGACAACATAATTATTATATAATTTGAAACTGGGATAAAGCCTAGTTGCCAAGCATATAATGTTGAATACAAATAATTGAAGATAAGATAAGATAAGATAAGATATATTTATTTGTCAAAAACATGTGTCAGTTTTATAATCAGTTGGAAGGATTACAATAACAATAAGAGTATCAACATGTTTTGCCTAGAAAGGCGTACAAATACAATAGCGAAAAGAAAAATTATTCAAATTATAAAGCAATGAAAGTTGAGTCAAAATAATAATATTTACTTAAAAAATAATAATTAATAATTGAATAATGTCCATTCGAAACAATATGTAAAATAATAATAATGTCATTAACCTTAATTATTTCAATAATGTCAATAAGTTCAAAAATTATATAAAAATAAATCGCATGTCAATTGAGTCCCTTTAAAGTTTGTCATTTAAGTAGTCGGCGATAAGCGATATAATGATGTTTCCAATAATAGGTACTTACCGCAACATCACTTGAATGGTGTTCTGATTTCTATCATTTCATTACCTAATTATAATGTAAACAGAATGTCATCAAAACGTCCTTCCTTTTTTTAGGACCTAAATTAACGTACTTTCTTCGTGCTTCGTATCTTTGTCATCATCCTCACCTTTTGGTAAAATGACCAAATTATTCGGCATACTCTGACAGCAATTTTAAATGTGGCTATGGGCAACCGAACTTGGGCACAAGCTACTCTTCCCATTCGTATGGGAGGTCTCGCCGTCCGCAAAATTTCTAGCATCAGTCTACCGGCTATTATATCCTCGGTCCACGGCACTGAGAAATTAATCAGGAATATCCTAGCTCCGTCACTGTTTGATTTCAATGTGCCGTGCTTCACCGAGGCTATAGACACCTGAAGAATCGCATGCCCGAATCTCCACCTGAATCCACCTCACCGAAATCCACCCGACAACCCATCATCTCAGAGGAAGTGGGTTGAGCCGCTCTGTAAAGCAGTCCAGAGTGAGCTTATGGCCACATCTGCTTCGGCTGCAGAGCGTGCGTGCCTGCTGGCTGTGAGTGAATGGGAGTCGGGTCTCTGGTTTCATGCACTACCGTCGTCGAACATAGGCACCTTGTTCGATGATACTACTTTCCGCCTCGCTGCTTCCCTTCGTTTAGGTGCTCCCTGTTGTTCTACTCATCGCTGCTACTGAGGCGAAGTTGTCAACAGCCTCGCTCACCACGGCCTTTCATGCAGCCGTAGCGCGGATCGCATCGCGGCACGTGAATATTAACGATATTATTATTAGAACCCAATGGCCTGGCACGCTCCGATGCCAAAAGGCCGGACAGCATGTCTTTATTTCCATGGAAGATGTAGGCCTTTAGTGTGTGACGCAACCTGTGTCTATACTTTTGCACCATCCGATCTTCCTAGCTCGTCTTGCTCTGCTGCCGCTGCCGCTGCAGCCGCTGAGAACCTCAAGCGGCGGAAATATAATAACCTTGTTGCAGGTTATATTTTCGACCCGTTTGGGGTGGATATCTTGGGATCGTGGGGTCCAAGTGCTCACAAATTATATAAAGAACTATCCAGATGCCTAGTTGACACTTCGCGTGACCCAAAGGCTGGCTTTTACCTTGGACAATGCTTAAGCATTGCCATACAGCGTGGCAATGCCGCCAGTCTTTTGAGCACATTACCAGTGGCAGCAATGCGCACGAATTTCTGGATGCCATATTTTAGTTTATTTTTAGATGTATATTATTTATTTATTTATTTTATTATTTATGTACACACAGTAAAATAAAATAGGACAACATAATTATAATATTTGAGTACAAAGGTACTGCTTATTTCTTTAGAAATTTCTTCCAGCAGACCTGCGAAAGGAGAAGTGAAAAAGAAATGTAGACAATAGTGTGTGAGAACAAGAAGAGAAATGAAAATTAATATGTGAAGTCTAAAACTAAAATATTAAATATACCTACACATACTTATAATGCAATAAAATAACATATACTTAAATAAATACATAATGTTAGAATATACATACATACATAATGTTAGAATATACGTACATATAAATATATACATAAATAATTAACACAGTTAAGAGGAAAGGTAATGCTCTTTTAATCGACATTTGAATAAAGATATAGTTTTTAAATCACGAATGCTAGGCGGAAGTGAGTTCCACAATCTTACAGCATGGACAGAGAAGGAATAAGAGTAGTAGCTAGTTTTATGAGGATGAGATTTAAGGAGGGATCATATTATTTAAGTGTATATTCCATTATTGATTAAATAAATTTTTCTTTAAAATACCTAAAAAAAAATCCTATAAATCATTTGGATTTCATTTTCTATTCGCCTTTTTATTGCTCCCAACCAATCTCCGTACCATGTTACGTTGTTTATCTACACATAGTAATGCTGCGGTCTCTAAATCGGGTTGCTTTTGTTATATAATACTTAAATCTCGGCTGAACCGTGCATTTGACATAGAAACGCGGACTCACCGCGAGCGAACGCAATCATCCAGCTTAACTTCACCGGGTACTTCCAACGGCACAAGTTTCAACGTAAATAACGACTAGAGGGAATAAATAGTAGGTAAAGAGTTTTTAACAGTTCTGAGATCCGATGCTTAACTGGTCGTGTCTTGGCTATTAATATTTAAAGTTTAACGAAGACATCCTTTGATAAATTGCGCAAGAAAGTTGTCATAAACGATCGAAGTTGGCGGAGCAAAAATATAGACGTTGTAGGTACATAACATTTTATATGTACATAATTATATATCCTACCAATATTATAAATATTTGTATGTTTTTCAACAACACGAAAATGCCTTAAGAGATTTGTAAGAAACTTGGCACAAGTTTATAACGTACAATAAGTGTATAAGGTATATAGCACATAATTATGCTACTTTTATCCCGGAAAAATTTGAAAAATTTCCACGAACGATGTTATTGGCAACAGTTCAGTTAGTAGGTATGGAGTATTGACAATATATTTAATGCGAAATTGTGATGTTTGTACAATTACATAGGATGTGTTGTCACGCCAATATGGCTCAATGGAAGTGACTGTAAGATATTTAGCACAGTGATCGGTTACTAAATATATATACGCGATGTGTATACAGTTACCCATCACTGTGCTAAATACGTTTCTTACGTCTTACATCCCTTTGGTTCAGATATGTATGATAGCACACACGTTAGAGACAAACACAAAGTAAATACACTAAGCTTATGAACCACCTTGCGAATTACGTCCACAAACACTTAGCACCACGTTAGTGAATACAGCTTAAATCGCAGAATGGCCTAACTTGAGTACTTAGGATTATAATAATAGAGGTCTATTTCTACCTATCCTGGGCCATTTTATGGTCGTCCCAAAGGCTTTATAGAGATGTTCTTTTGTTGATAGTATAGCAGGAGGTAACTGGGAATATATGAGCCGTGGATATTGTGGAGGTAATACTATATGGCAATAATTGTTATAGATATTATAGGAACAGTGATGAATGATAAAGCACATTTCATTATAATAATGGTTTTGTGTTGATATTCTGTAGAGTTACGAATCATTTTTAATAAAATTGTCTACAAGTAAATAAGGCGGGAATCTTTTGACAGGTTTTGAGATAGTGCAAGAGAGAAATAATAGGAGGATAATCTGTAAATATGTACATTGATTGTAGTTTATTTTCTGTTAAATAAGGCGGCCTGGTTTGAAACCAAAACTTTCCTATTAATTTAGGAATAATTTAATTATCTATTGAAACTTTTTGCTAAATAAAATGGCGGTAAAAGTACTATGGTGAACTTAATGCCTTACGCATTGTCTACTAATCAACCATGGTGAAGAGTTTATAAATTATAGGTGTTTTATTTATTTTATTTTATTAGTATATCCGTTGTACCATGGAAAAGAGAGAGAGCAGCTGTACTTATGCCGTAAATCATATATACTCAATTATTTATTGCATTCCACAATGTGAACTTAGGTGGTAGGTTTACAAAATATGATCATCATGGTCGGGCACGGCAAATTACTTAAAATTAAATTATATTATATTATATTCTTATTTGATTTTATTCTAAAGTTATATCACAATACTCATTTACTATAAATTAAATAATTTTCAATAAAAAACTTTATCCTATTAACTTAATCATTTTATAGACAATTGAGAAGAATATATATATATATTATATTATTAGATTTCAATTGAGTTGGTCAAATGGTGTCATAAACCGTTTTTTTTTTTTTTTGTGTGTGGCATCTCGCAGGTCAACCTCTGAGGTTGTCGGCTGCTTAACCGGGCTTGCCTGTGGTTGCCTTAATTAATAAATTAATTAAAGCCTCCAGCCAGGGCTTATTAGAAAACTTACAAACTAGGCGACTACACGCTAAGGGCACCCCCTGTGGGGTACGGACCTCGGCTTAGGGCGTCGCAGTGGGAGGGCAGCTAGGGTCAGGCTGGATCATATCATTTTTATTATTAATAAGGGAATTTAAAGCTACTGGCTCAGCGTCGCGGGCTGGCTCTGGCAAGGGTCGGGGCGGACTATTACGGGGACGTCGCGGCGGGCCTCGGCGGCGAGGACGGAAGGACGGTCGGTTTTTGTTTTTGTGTGCCACTGTACTTGTTTCCCTACGGCTCTCTTGGAGCAGGGTGATTGCGTCATCGGGAGTGACAAGGGTATGCCTTGGTCGGCGAATCTTAGAGATACGCGAGGGTTCGTATTGGGCGGCCGATACGATAAGGGGATTCCTATGTTGGATTGCAGTATCAAAGAAACGCTTGGAGACACGTTTCATGAACTGCTGGATGGTGGGCATCTTGAGGTCTACGTGAAGAAGCTCATTTCGAACATAAAAGGGGGCTCCCGTGACTCTACGGAGGAATCGGTTTTGAAGGGTCTGCATCTTGTGGAGGAGGTAGGGCTTTGCGTGTGCGAAAACAACGCAGGCGTAGGTCATGATGGGACGGATGACCGCGGTGAAAATACGCAGCTTGCACCTGAGTGATAACTTGCTGCGGGAGCTAAGAATGAAGTGGAGCCTACCTAGAGCGAAAGCGGCGCGCGAACGTGCCTGCTTTATGTGCTCAGCGAAGGAAAGGTGTTTATCGAGGACCACGCCTAAGTATTTGGCTTGCTTTTCCCAGGGGATCGGCTTGCCGTACATGGTAATCGGACGGGGGGAGGGTGGGTTTATCCGCGGCTTAGAAAAGAGGACTGCCTGGCTTTTGTCTGGATTGACTTCGATTCTCCATTTCCGGAACCACTTGGCCAGAGTGTTTGCGGAAGTTTGGAGAGTGCGAGCGATGGCATCGGGTTTAAGACCGGTATAATAGATAGCCGTATCGTCGGCAAATAGGGCTAGCTGAGTATTTTTATGCTTGGGGATATCGCTAGTGAATAGCGTGAAAACGAGGGGGGATAGTACGGAGCCTTGAGGAACTCCTGCGCGAATGGGATGGGGGGAGGAAAGCTCCCCCTCAATTCGGTAACGAAAGGTGCGATTCGATAAAAAGTCCCGTAGGATGAGCACGAGACGGTCAGGCACGCCGAGTTGGTATAGCTTATAGATTAAGCCATTGTGCCAGACTTTGTCGAACGCTTTCGCTATGTCGAAGAATAAGGCTCCCGTTATTGCGCCCCGTTGGAAGCCGGCGCTGACATGTTCTATGATGCGGTGGACTTGTTGGATACATGAGTGTTCGGTTCTAAATCCAAACTGCTCATTGGGTATAAGACTCTTTGCTTCGGCAAAATCTTTGAGCCGCTTATATATAAGCCTTTCATAGATTTTACCAAGGACGTTGAGTAAGCTAATGGGACGGTAGCTAGACGGGTCAGACTTGGGCTTGCCTGGTTTGGGAATACCTATGACGGTGGCCTGTTTCCAGGTTGCGGGGAACATATTATTGCTCAATGCACCATTGAAGATGGCAGTCATTAGCACTATAAGCTGGGCGGGGAAAAGTTTGAAAACCCTATTGGTGATGCCGTCGGAGCCAGGGGCTTTTCGCGGTTGGAGACTTTTAATGATATCCTGGACCTCATCAGGAGTGATGGGGGCCAGTGGATTATCGGGATCTTCGACGGGCGGAAGGGAAGTTCTACGTTCGACTTCGGCGTTCACCATATCGAGGTGGGCTTGGTCTACTGGTTGAGAGCTGGGAGAACACTGGGACTCTAGGCTGTCGGCTAGGCATTCTGCTTTTTCAGAGTTATCGAAGGCGACACTCTTATCGGGACGAATGAGAGGAGGCATTGTGGCCTCTTCAGTGGATCGTAACTTCCTCTGAAGCTGCCAGAAGGCAAGATGGGTGGGCTCAAGTTCGCTCAGCATCTTGTCCCAGCTCGCATTACGCTGCTCGGTAATGCGTTTCCTTACAGCACGCTGTAAGTTGCGCATGTGAGCTTTGTTTGCGGCGCAGGGAAAAGCGCTGTACGCACGGATGGCTGCGTTCTTCTCGGTTATCAGATTCCGTACATCGTCCGGGAGTTTCCAGCGGTGGTCTTCCACTACAGGAACTTCCCTTGAACAATCGTTCAGGACGGATTGTACGTGATTTGTAAGCGAGTCGATCGCCGCCGTCGTGTCAGCGACTGAGACTATGTGGTCAGGAATGGTGTCCAATTGAGGCGACGTGGTGGATTTCAGTTTTTCACTTACTTTCCTCCAGTCAGTGATCAATTGGGTCGGAGGAGGTTGGGTAGGATCATGGTTACCCGAGCGGGAACCTAGGTGTAGGATAACGGGACGGTGATCCGAGTTGAGCTCGTGAAGCGCTTCTATGGAGTGTAAACGGAGGTTTACATTCTTTAGGAGCGCCACATCGAGGACATCGGGGTTATGGTTGGGGTCGTGTGGGTAGTGGGTGGGAGTCATCGGAGCGATGACGTCGTAGTTTAGGGTCGCGCCTAGGTTATACACGATTCTGCCTCTGGCATTTGTCGTGTTGCTGTTCCAAGCGGGGTGTTTGGCGTTGAGATCGCCCGCTAGTAAGACGGAGTCACTCAGGCCGAAGAGAGTCGTGAGATCGCTGGTGAGCGCGATAGGATCGTCTGAAGCAAGAGACGCGACCGATGGTGGGGGATGGTAGGCAGAGATGATGGTTATCGGAGGATGACCAGTCATGCCTAGTCGACAGGCAGAGTACTCTAGGTGAGAGAGAGGCGCGGGTGGGGTCAGAGGGATGCAGTATAACTCCTTTCTATAATAAATAAGGGTACCGCCGCCGTGGCAACGTGTTCTGTCATTGCGAACTAGACGGTAATTCGCAATTTTGGGATCAGCGCGGTGGGGTTTCAAAAGGGTCTCCTGTATAAGGAGGACGTCTAATTGGTGGTCTCGGAGGAATTTAGTTATTTCGGCGCGTTGGTTGAAAATGCCATTGGCGTTGAAAAAACCTAATTTGAGGGATCGAGGCCTAGTGTGGTTTGTGCGTTGGGAATCCATTGGATCAGTCCATCGCATCCATCTGGTCGAGACCTAGCACCACATCACTGTGTGTGCTGAATATTTGGCTGTACATTGCCGTCGTAATTTTGCCGTTATTCTGCTGTTCGGCAGCCAGAAGGGCATCGCGGAGAGATCTGGCTTGGCGGGTCATAAATAACCTATAATGGCGCAGTATAGTCTGGGCGCAAGCCTCGCCGTGCGCGACGGGTGAGGGATTGGGCGGTTGTTTGACTGCAGGAGCAGCAGTGGTTTGAGGCGCGGGTTTGTGACTAGCTGTGGGCTCTGTAGCCACGGCTATAGGCAGGATCTGCGCTGCGATGGGTATATCCATCAGTGCCTGCAAAGGTTTGGCAGGGGCCAAGGAGGGAAAGGCTTTTTCGTGGTTTAGCCTGTTCCACGGGGACGGTCTCTGAGGAGCGAGACGTTGGGGAATTTGAGAAGAAGGTGCCTCTCTCTGTTGGCGGGCGTTGGCGCGCTTCGCTAATTTAGGAGCGAGTTTGGGGGCTTTGGGACAGCCGCGGTAGTTTGCCGGGTGACCGGTCTGGCCGCAGAGAACGCAGCTGGGTGGTTCCGAACAGAGGGTTCGGTCTTTAGGCCGTGGGCAGTCCGCAGTGCTATGCTCGCCCAGACACTTGACACATCTGGGAGTCGCATAGCAGTTGCTCTGCGCATGGCCATACAGTTGGCAACGGTGGCATTGTCCCACTGTTGAGGTTTTGTAGGGCTTTTCTATTGAGATACCGGATAGGGAGCAAATAGACTTAATCTTAAATATTGGGTGATGACCTTCGGTTGGTTCACAAATGACAAGAACCATGTCGTACAACTCACCGCCTCTCGCTTTATGTAAGCGATGGACGGCGATCACTGGTATACCTTGATCGGCAAGGTCGTCTTTAATATCCTGTACTAGGATTTCTTTAGGGACACGTTTAATAACTACACGAGTGGGCGTGTCCTCGGGGAAGGAGAAAGTGTGAAAGGAAATATTCCTTTCACGGAGGGCGCGATATAGTTCCCTATAGTCGTTCGACGTAGGGACGGTGACTTTAATGCCATTTTGGCAGGCACGGGCGTTTGTGTAGTTGATCTTTCGATCAACACACATCTTAGACACATCAGTCCATTTCCCCTTGTCCTGGATGTAAAAGGGGGGCGGAGGGCGTTGCTTCCTTTGGGTTGAGGAAGTTTGGGCTATCGGGCTGGGGGGACGACTATCCTGCGCGCGAGTGGAGGTCGTTGGGACGGGGCTAGCGGGTCGTACGGGCGTTTGAGTTGGGGACGGGGGTGACGCGGTGGTCTTTTTGGCCTTGCTGGCCTGGGAGGTTTTCCCTTTCTTCCTCTTGCCGCCGGTGACGACTTGAAAGTCGTCTTCCGAGGATGAGGGGCATGATGACAAATCATTGTCGGAGTTGTTATTGGACATAGGTTCGGTGATGTCCATTTCACGGAATTCAGGTGCAGCGCACACCTGCGCGGCGTCCATTGTTTTATGAACAATGGGATTAGTAGGTGGGCCGGAAACAATGGGTGATTTCGGGAATCGGGCGATCGGCATGACTTTGTCGGCGGGCGGGGGCAATAGAGGGCTATCTACCTGGAAGTCGTTCGTTGTTTGATGAACAATGGGATCGGAGTTAATAAACACTTCCGTGAATTGACCAACTGGGATGCCTTGATCGGCAAGCGGGGGAGATAATGGGCTGTCAAGCGCGTCACTAAAATCAGCGACGTTGGCTTCGGTAGCCGGAGGACTATTAGTGATTTCACGCTGGATTTTTCCGCCATATTTGGCGGAAATAGCAGGGTTTTCCCTAAGGATCTCTAACAATATCTCCAAAATATTGGAGTTCGCCATGATTGGCGAATGGATCAAAAATTTAATGAGGAAATTTTGGAGATTTCTCTCCCGCGGGGGGCCTATTTAAAGCCTTACTGGCCTAACTCCCCGGATGGATGGGTCCGGGGATGTGTAACCCTCCCAGTCGGGTAGAGACTGGGAGGTGAGTACCTAATGGTGAGCCCTAAGCTTGTAACCGGTCGCCAGTCTTATTGTGCGAACCGGGCCCTATTGGGTCTAGTGCGAAGGGGTAGACACACCCAACCGACACTAGGTGAGTAGCTGAAAAGGAAACTCAGTAACTAGGTTTGACTAGGAGATCCCCCAAGGCCAAAACCTAGCACTCGACTCCAATTGACTGCTTCACCCTGAAGGGGATCAGCGGGTGCGTCGGGTCAGCACCCCCTTGGTTTTGTTGACACCGTGAGGTTTCCACCAAGGACCACGAAACTGTGGTTTTACCCTGAAGGGGCCAAACCAAATTGTTTTTGACGATACTCTGTTAGAGAAACAGGAAATCCTTCACCACCTCGAAAAAGGCGGATCCGGACCAGGCGTCGTAGTCGGCGACTACGAATGACGTCACGGCGAGCGCGACGAAGCGATGACACAGACACAGAACGATCGAGAGCGCGGAGCGGTACGACCGTCGCGGGCGAGCGTCGGAAGCGGAATGTCTCATAAACCGTTGTAGTATGTAACATTAAGTACCTAGATTAGATATATACTAAACTATATGTTTAGTTGGAGCCTTAGCGGACACATGTTGGTTACACACTACACAGTTATCTGTGAAAAAAGGGACAGACACAAGATAGGGTTCCGATTTTTATAGACATTTGGAACCCTAATAAGACTTATTGAAGTACTTAATATTACGGGTGATGGTGGATGAAATGGAAAGCCAGCTTCTCCGCAATGCAATTTCAAAACAGTTCCATTATATTTTCCTATTCTACATGATTGTTATACCCGTCTTCACAATAATATGTGTTGGCCTGATGACAATAGTGAACGCCGACGATTAGTGTGCGCGCCTTACGTGCGTGCCATGCCAATGCAGAAAAACGCTCAATATACATGTGTGGACGATGAAGTGTGTAGTTACCCTAATAGCTTCGTGTTGTCACGATATTTTTGTATTGTTATAAAAAATACAGTTTTGAATTTAGAATTCAGCCAGTTTTATTTTGTTGCAGCGTTTATTTATAAATTGACAATTATATATGTATGAACTTAATAACTATGGTTAGGATCAGCCATAGTGAGGCGCAGTATGGGCGTAGGTTTAATTCAAAATCATGTAATATATCACACAATGACTTTATTAAAGTTAGTCCTGGAAATGATTTCAATATTAAAACCTTATTAGAATTAACCATACTAATCACAAAATATCAGATGATTACATCAAATATTAGTGATTCGTCGAATAGGTACGTGGTGCGCGGCCACTGTTCACAGCAAGCAAGCAAGAAAGCACGACCATCATGGCCGCGCCAACCATCGAGATGACGCTTTGCCAAACTGTCAGCTGTCAGTCTTCTTCGGCAGTAACCCAACAGACGGCGAAGGTTGAGAGGCCGTCATATATAAAGGCCTTTACGTCTGTTGCAGACGATTTACTGCAAACTTTGAGAGATTACTGTTTAGATGGCCAAACAAACCGTTGAGCGGCACGAACAAAAAACAGTTCGTGGTAGTTAATGCTGATCTGTCTTGATGTCGTATTTCAGCGAATTCCACAGTAATCATTTGTTTTTAAATTTCAGTTCTTACAAAACTGGGAATACTTTGAAACCGATTTATTTTTATTAGGTACTATAGGCTTATTAGACTCGATTGTTCCTAGCAGTTTATAATTTTTTCCTGATTGCCTAATATTGCTGTTAAATTCCACTTCAAAGCATATTTATAACCTGAAGCTTTAACTTGTAACAAAACCTTAAAATAAATCTTGAATCTTTATCCACTTCAAAAGTTTCATTCCACATTATTTATTAAACACAATAAACCTACGGCTTGATTTATATTACTGAATATTTTTTACAAACTTATAAATGACAGGTATTTAACATATTACATTGCTTTCATAAACCGCTGTTATAAAAATACCTCATCACTCATTCTTGCTCGGCTGCAATCAAGTAATGAATTAGCTCACTTCAGCTTTGCTAATTAACTAATAATAGGTTTATGAGCTGTTTAATACTGGATATGGTCATGTTATATTTGCTGTAGTAGTTAGCACATACATAGGTGTTTTTTTCTAAAGCATATTTTAAAAAATTGGCCAAGTGCGAGTCAGACTCGCCCATGAAGGGTTTCGTAGTAACTATAATAATATAATATGTATATTTATTTGACGAATAAAAAAAAAACCTTAAAAATTTCTTAAAACTAGCTTATTTACATTTTTAAAACTACGCTAAATAACTTTGTTTTTCATGGTATTTGTATGAATTACAAAGTTATATTTGCGGGTTGAGAAAATATGCTGTATCTCAAAAACTGCTGACCCGATTTCGTTTAAACCAATTTTGGTTGAAAGTTTACATTAAGATCTACAGACATATATTTTTTTTAGATTTTTCACTCCATAATTGTAGAAGTTAGAGGGGACACACACATTTTACCAGTTTAGAAGCGTATATCTTTTAAACGATTAACTTTATGAAAAAGTGGTTTCAGAAACCTCAATGTCATTTTTGAAGACCTGTCTATAGATACCACACACGCATATGTTTCATGAAAAAATATATTTTCAGTTTCAGTTCCATGTATGGGGAGCCCTCATTTTTTTAAATATTTTTTTTTTTCATTAAATCGGAAAGTCGTTCACAGAATACCTACCAAGTTTCACATGTACAGTTCTAACAGATTCGGAATAAAATGGCTGTGACATACGGACGGACGGACGGACAAACAGACAGACAGACAGACAGACAGACGGACAAACATGTCGAAACTATAAGGGTTCCGTTTTTGCCATTTGGCTACGGAACCCTAAAAATGCAGTTGTGGCCCAGTGTTGGGCTTGGCTTCCAAGTTGTAGATTGTAAGTTCAAACCTAATCAAGCAAATTAATTTAGGTATTTTTTATCATCACTATTGCTTTTAAAAAGGTGAAGAAAAGCAATGTGTAAAAACTAGCTAGTACTCAAACCAGAAATTAGAAGTCGTGTGATATCCAACACTCATGCCCAGTGCTAGTACTAGGGCGGCTTGGTTGATTTTGGCCCATTATCTCTCACAGAGGAACGCTACCATAATATTTAAAATATTGACCACCCTATCTGACGAGAGACAATTAAAACTGTAGAGATACGAACCATATAAACGTGGGAAATAAAAACTCAAAAGGCATCATGCTCATTACTCTGACCCATTATAGCAGACTTTCCCATTAAAGCAAAAGTTTAGAGTTAAGTAAAGCAATTACCATTATGATAGTTACCTTGAAGTTATTATTGAAGATAAAAAAATAATAATTCTGGAACCGAAGAGTCATAATTACGTAACTGTCAAGCTTATTAATAATGTAAGTAAATAAAGAGTGAATCCAGTAAAAGATAACACGCTAAGTGCTTTTGTCTGTCGGCTTTCTGACATCTGAACAAATATTATTATACCGAGTTTCCTCATGGACCAGGAAAAGTCGCATTTGTGACAATCACCAACAGTTCTAACAAGTGGATTCGTTTGGATTTTTTTGACTTATTAGTTGCACGGTAAGTACTATATTTGGAAGTATATATGTTACAAATTCTTCTCCAGTATTTTCATAAATTATTTGAATTTATAACCCAGTATTTAAACTGAAATTAAAGTTCTACGTTTTGACGCACAGTGGAATTATAACTAAATAAATAAATCAATTGCGTGTCTACAATATTTTTTGCGCTTCAGTGAATTTAAAAAACTTAGCATAGATATTCATTGAACATACCTTTTTTAACTAACTACAATATGACGTTGCATCAAAAAATATGCTTTAAATCGTAACAATATCTCCATGTTATGCCGTAACGTTTTATGTTTGCAATAGATATAGTAAAGTGAAACCAGTAACCATTGAAACAAGGTAAAAATGTTTTTATATTTTGTGAAAAGCTTTCTGTACCACCCGTCAATTTAGTTTTAGATGATAACAGTACATCGGGTGTACAGACGCCAGCACATGAAGCTACCCGAAACTGTCAAATTTTCCCAATCAACCTTGAACCTAATTTCTTTAAATGTAAAGTTGAAAATCTATTAAAGAAATTTGACAGATTGTTGTAGCTTGATGTGCTGGCGTCTGTACATTCAGGTATGAATGTATCAGAATTGCTCAATTTAAATTTGTGAAGCTACCGTTAGTGGAGTTCGTGGCTAAAAATAAATAAATTTAAAATAACACTTAGTCAAAAACAAAAGCGATCAAAGATTTGAAATGCAAAAATATTACCTATTGCGGAGCCATGACAAGTATCACCTATATTAAAATTATAGAAATATAACATTAGCTCGTTAAAAAAATAGTAAATGATATATGTATTTGCTTACTTAAATCAAGAGAGCATTACAGACAAATGTGTTACTAGTCTTGCTGGACTTTCTATGTAAAACACTAGGAAGTTATGACGGGCAGGTATAGAAAAGATTTGGTATAGAAAATCGTTAGCTTCTAGCTAAGCGTCATTTATCCTAGACCACGCGAGGATCAACAATAATAACAACAAAAAAGTATATTATATTGTATAACGTGTAGAACACGCCTACAGCTATGTCACGAACAATACACGTGCTTAAATGTATTGAAGTTATTCATTCGAAATATCTTCGCACAGTACCACACACCGTTTTCACTTCCTCATTAAGACCCGAACACAATAAATGGGATTACGATACATGGCTATACAGTTTACAGTAGACACCACGAAATTTGACACTATCTTACCTATATCAACTGTTATTGTGTATTAATCAGCGCTTAGACACTGGCGCAATCAATTCCTATTATAACTGGGTGAGCACTGAGAGTATTGGGACTGTGCCACTTGTCAGTAACATTACTCGCAATAATGAGGGTAATTACAAAATGCTTTGACATGTTTTCTTTTTGTGTTGACATTTTTTGTTTGACTTCTAATTATAAATAAAATTTCATAAATTATTGTGTTTAATTATATCATAAGAACTTAAAACGGGATATTTACCAGGTGTATTTTTTGTTGAGTTCGCAACAGTGTCAAAATTATCGAAAACTCGAAACAATAAATACACATGGCAAATATTCCGTTTTGAGTTCTAATGCTAGTAATAATTAAATAATTAAATAATTTTGTATGTAATATGTATAGTGTAAGCCATTGCTTACACTATACATATTACATACAATTTATACCTATGCCATTGCATAGATATAAATTGTAACCTTTTAATTGACATGGGTTACACACCTGTTTTTTTTTTAAATTAATTTTAGTCTTTCATTTGACGACCATCTTACCTAATAATAAGCGGTGATGTGGTTGAAGATAAAGTACGAATTTCATCTTAATTTCATATTATAATTATTATAAAAGTACTGTCGACACCAAAATATCTTGTGTTAATCAGATTATGATTAATTTATGATCTAAATTTCTTTCAAATTCGTCCAGCAAATGATAAACACACATACCTACGTACATATTTTCATATTTATAGTAGGATTGTAGAAGTATGCTTTAACTGGAACAAGTACTTTATGCTTATAAGCATAAAATACTAGCACGAGATTTTTATCTAACTAGCTGTGCCCCGCGCTTTCAACTGTGTCAATTTGAGGAAAAAAACAAAATTCATTAAAATAGGTTAAACATTCATCCCTTATTTCGACCTTTTAGGGGTTGATTTATAAAAAAAGTAAAAATCGAAGACATGGTTTAGCCCTGAAAGTGTAACAGACAGACTGACAGACAGACTTTCGAATTTATAATGTTAGTATTGCTAGATATATTTAAATATAAAAACCCTGTAGAAAGGGGTATTAGGGTATTAATGTTTGCCTACCATACATTAAAACAATTTTAGCGCCAAAACACGCAAGCTAATGGATAAATTCGATAAACCTTTATCGATACGCGCCGCCACTACTCCATGTTTGCTTTCACGATGCCAGTGTTGGCTCGTAAACACAGTGCGGGGCGACCCTTGTCTCGCGATAACTGTTCACACAAGATTTTACTCCATCGTTTCAGATTTAAGGTTTATTATTGCAGATTATAAAACAATTATCATAACAGTATTGGTTATTGCGAAGTATAGAGTAGAAACCCTTAGCAACAGCATTTGATCTACGTTGCGAGGACTACGTTTTGTGGACTGTCATTTTGGCACGACCGCGTGTGAGTTATGAGCTAGGAAATTAGGGGCTGTAATCGTAAGGTCTGCATGCAAATTAGGAACTGATATATGCCTTCGTGTCATATTGTGTGGAACAGAGCTACATTTCAACGTAATTATTAGGTTAGGTTACCGATTCAGTGATGATTTTCGTATGTTTCCATTTTGACTGTACGGATTTTAATGAGTAGAGTAAGTTTTTTTGTAAATTTTAGCGACAGCGACAATAGCCTAATGGCTAAGATGTCGGATTGTAATCGAGAGATCGTGGGTTCGAATCTCACCCATTACCCTATTACCGTGAACCCATTCCAGGCATAAGGATATTTAACCTACTTGGAAGGGTTAACAAGATTGATTAAATTGATTTTCCCGGGTGAAGCCGCGGGTGGAAATTACTTTGCTATGGCGACCCTCGTTCTTTCCAAAATTTGTTTGCTTATTAATGCTTCTTCAAGAAAAATAGGACTGTTTTCTTCATTAAAAAAAGCTGTTTGTAGGCAAAAGGTGTTCTAGAGCTTTTGTAGAAAAAGTTTCTGCAAAATATCTGGTCCGTTCCTATTACTAGATATACAAGTATGGATCGGAAACCAATAAAATAATTTTCGGTGTTCAACATTTTGATTAATAAATATCATATATAAATCAAAATGTTGAACACCGAGGACTCATATACTTACAACTGCTATTAACGATCTTTCAAAATTTTCGTAAAAGAATTTCTACCAATTGAAGCTGTCAAACATAAAACCCCAAATTAAATAGGAACCATAATTGCACTGGCTGCGTCGAAATGGGTCGTGCGCATTTTTTGTGGGCAAAAAAAAACAAAAGTTTTATTGGAGAGGAGCATTCAACAGGGGTGAGCCGTTTCAGCTTTTTAGCAGGTTAATGTTCATCACAGGAAACAAGGGAACCGGTGAAAATTCACTGCACTTTGTACATACAGCTCCGGCTTCGTGCAACTCAACCGCAGTTTAGGGCGTATTTTGTGAGCTATTTTGAAAGTTTCGGCTGGACATTATTGGCTTTGTTTAATCAACTGACCTTTCTAGACTTTTATAATATTTTTTATTTATTTATATTCTATCTATTTTTGGTCAGCTCAAACTAGACGAGACTTTACAGAACGTTACTCAAGACCAGTTTGAGCTTAATTCACCTGATCTTAGTTTATATATAGAATCTGCACTTGAGCATTGGTCTTATTCCAGAACGGTAATACAACTACAAAAAAAATCTAGCAAAGAATATCTATTGTCTATGAATCAGTCTGTTTTCGTTTACGTTTTATTTTCTTCGTCTCCGCTGTTCCGACCTACGAATGATCGTAAATAATTCAATTTACTTGAATACCAAATTTTTAAGAATAAAAAATATGTATTGCACGGTTTCACTATAGAAATTACTTTTTAAGAATTTGTTAAAGCAAATTCTTGAAGGTAAGTAGTGTTAATGCAATCTTTTCTAACATATAAAAATATAGCAAGAGTAACTTGTTCGTGGAACGGAATGGATCCTAAATAATGTCTGTGACAGTGTTGTAATAAATTGCTCACTGATTGTATTATAAATAATATTCAAATAAATAATGATTTGGGAAAAAACTATCAATAAAAATATGAAAGAAAAAACAAAATTATAGTTAAAACAAAACAGAAATGCGTAAGTTTAACCAAATTTTGGTCAATAGACGGCACTATTACAAATTGTAATAATCTTCATTTTGTGAAAATCTATACCATTTTTAATCTTAAAATTATTAGTAAAATTGTATGGCCCCTTCACATGGAACGCTGAAGTTCTGTTTTTCTGTTCAAATCATCGGGTGATGAATCTAAAACTGAGTAATGATATAGAATAAAGCCGTACCCGGCTGAACTATGATCGATGAATCTATACTTGAGGAACATTCTAAAATTAAATCTCGACTCAAAACTAATTTTAAACTGAGATCAGTGCTCGAGTTTCGTTCTGTAATACGGGCCTTAAGTCTCATTTAAGGTTTACTTTCAAACTAAAGATGCTGATCATGCTACCAGCTTAAGGAATTAATATTTTACAATTAAAGATTATGGTTATAGAAAGTGTTGCCTGTGTTGCTTAAGCGTGCTCAACATTTTTCACTTTTTTTTTATTATAAATATAGTAATTGTTTTATATAACTTCACTAAAGAATACGTTTAATATTGTCTTTCCTTGATTCTTTAAAATCCAACCAAAGGCTGTCTTTACAAGATTACTTTAATTAATAAGGCCGTCTTTTGTAATGATTTTTGTTACAGATATTTTCTAAAACTTATCGGTATACCTACATAATAAAGAGTATTCTATTCATATGGGAACCATACAGGTAAATTTGAGGATGTCTTTTGTAGAAATAACCACACAGATTTTGATGGACTAGTACAGACAGAGCAAGCATTCGTGTAGGTCAACTTAAAACATTATGAAGGTCAAAATAAAAAGGGGATGACCGTTTCAACTACAGTTCAAGCAGGGCAGGTCTTTTTATGCTATACTTCTGTTATTTCGGCACTAGTCATTTCGCATTCGGTTCGTAATGAATACGAGTAGTTTTGCACAACTGGCTAGCGGTTTTTGTGAATCCATTGTGAACTTTCGAGTCTGCGAACTGACCGGTATTGCTCCATAGTAATGGCTTTTATTGGTAGCGTTCTAAGCGAGGCAAATAGATTGTCTGCTGTGTTGTGGTCACCAGTTTTAGGGTTCCGTAGCCGAATAGCAAAAAATAGTACCTACCGGTTGAATTTTGGTGGGTAGATGTATTCTATAAACCGCTATACAATTCTTATTATTACTTAACTGGAACTAGAACTCTAAAAAGATCAAATCTATACGTGTGGGGTGTCCATAGAGGTCTTTAAAATTGACATGGAGTGAATAGTTCCTAAAACTATTTTTTCTTAAAATCTATCGTTTAAAAGATAGACTCCTCCTACCTACTATCTTTTAAAATAATGGAGTGAAAAAAAATGCTCGCAATGAAAAGTATTTACAAACACTGAAAAACCAAGTTTCTTGGAGTAACTACTACGGAACCCTTCATGGGCGAGTCCGACTGGGACTTGGCATTTTTTTTTAATATGTATATGTGAACTATTACAACGCTCGTTCCCTTCATAAATTCACGTTGGAATGTTTGTTATTGGAGAGCTGGGGTGAATGCTATTGGTTTTGCATATCCAGTATTCACAGGTTTGATTAATTGAAAAAAGAGTTTTCATAATAATCGAGTGTAGTAGGAATAGGATATATTCTTAAAATAATCTATTTAACTCGTTACATATATTACTGAAAAATATTGGACAGTTATTTTTTTTGTCATGTAATTAAAAAATGAAGATGATACAAATGAGTTGAAATTTTAATTTAACATCACGCTTTCGTGTAGTTGTTAGCAACAAGCGTCATCGGCAGCCCGCACTCCTGACTTCGAAATTTTAATTTTGTCAATTCTTATTGATTTGAGAAGACACAAAACACGTGTACACTATGTATTTAAAATCTATGTGGTGGACAAAATATAATAATCATTTATCAACAGAACAACTACCCTATTAGTAACAAATATAATACAAAAAAGTCAAATAGGAGTAACATAAATATTCTCATTTATTATCACAAGCAAACATATCAAATATCAAACAAGCAATCATCACAGAGTCAAACAACTGAGCCTCTCATTATATAATATTTAGAGGAGAAAAATAAGCAATAAAGTGTGGGGAACATTCGACCCGATATGGGCGTATGATGAGAGGCTACCACTGAATAATGTATGAAGGGCCGGAACCTCGGAACCACCCGCCGTCAGATAACCGCGTGGCTAATAAACAGGACCCTAGTAAATGTACGATGAGAGTAATGGATATTTATTTATCATAACTGATTTATTTTTTTGGCAGAACAAGGAAAGATTGACGAACAGTGAAATAAATTAGTAGCTATGTGTGTGATATTCGAGACAAAGACAGCGTTTTAATACATAGCGATCATCACGTGCGTAGCTTTTTCACGAAAAAAAAAGTATTATGATACCCCTTGGTAAGACCTCTGTCAGATTTTCCGTAACGACAATTAGTTCCACTCTAGCTTACTAGTTCCTGATCGCGGCTTTGCTCACGTCAAAAGTTTTTTTTCAGCTCATAATAGGATTCTATGTGCTTCTCCACGGTCTAATCTATCTCTATAATTATACAACGTGTAATTTAAAGGGTATATACAATTATACATACCAAGTGCATAGCTTCTTTGGATGATAACAAATGATATGGCAAGGGTTTTGTAATCCTAAGCCTACGTGTGTAGAACTTATTACAAATTCCAATACACTGATACCAGAGACCGAATTTTTCAAATTAAGAAGAACGAAAAGAATTATCGTGTTATTGGCAAGTGACGTGGAGAGTTATTGACCCTCGTAGTGCTGTGACACGTTTATTATGAATGATATTCAAGAAATATATGAAACCAATAATTTGGTATCAATTCTTTGAGTCAGTTATTTTGTGCTGAAACTGTGCATAGAGACCCCATACCAGATGTTGTCTTCAGCCCTTTTGGATAGATATGGGGTTTCCGTTACACGTTGTATACTATGTAACTTACAGTAATTATTAATTAATTATATAGTGCAGTCTGCAGTATATAATTTATTAATAATTACTGTACTTTAAGTAGAATAAAACATTTGATTGAAATTACCTACGAAGTAAGTTACGTACGTGTCTAACGAATAATTCTGAATTCATCATATAATTCAGTGTCTTTAAATTGATCCTTAAAAACTTCAAACAGGGATAAAAGAAGCTTACATGCTGTTTTAAGCCTGAAAAATATAGTAAAGTTAAGCAATATACTCAAATTTCCAGAACATTTTCTCTCATATCGTAGCTACTACCACGTGTAGTGGCAATAATGCTCAACGCAGTGATATTACTAATATTTGTATAGAAGAGAAAGTTTTAAAGTACCTACTGAACAAAATTACCTACTTCCCTATTTTATATCTAAAGTTAGCCTGACGGTTATAAATAACTAGCCATATCGACCCACTACACTGGGCATACCTAATTCCAGGCTTTGCCCCTATCATTGTGCCTTTTTACAGGCAGAGTTTCCTATCTATAAACATCCCTGCCAAAATTCATGTGCATTTCGTTAATTAGGTCGAGATTTCATTATTAATGAATGATACTGTTTCGTTTTTCGACACGCGTGTCAAATACTTACCTCGAATAAATTTATGTACAAAATATCATGAAAAGAAAAAAGTTACAAAATTGTTATATTATCTCGTTAATTATGTTTCTGGGCGACTAAAGGAGGACTAGTTAGTAGTTAGTTCGGTCGCACCTGATAGGACCTGCATTGAAGAGTAGTAATAATAGCTCTTGGCACAAGTGTGCCAGGGAACACAGGGTGACTTTAGTCAATACGTGGATGATAGCGATCGACCTTCGACGAAGAATTCCACCTAAATGATCCCTAGTACTAATCCGATTCACGCACTAATGATAGCGACTGCTGATGGCAACCAGTGTGCGAATCTTAATATTACAAAAATTAATACAATAAAATGTAAATTAGTGAAAACTTTTTGCTATCGATTTTGTTACTGATTTTTAATCAACTATTTTAAGGTTTTGTATATACAAATTATAATGATAATCCCTTTTTGCATTATTATTATGTCTTAACCTGTTTTAAAGGTATAGCATGCTATGCAGCATAAAGATTACCTACATTATTAGTTCACAGAGACCCGTGCCATTCAGATTTAAAACCTTATATTATTGCAAAGAGACACTCATGTCACACCGCACTATTAATTTTGTGCACATGACTCGAGCAAAAAGACGGTGACAAATTAGTTTACTCTAGGATTTCAGGCGGGGTTTTAAATGGAGTTAGCTGTCATGCCAGTTGGTGTAGAGTAATATTTAATCTAAGATAAGTAATATTTAAGCTAAGTTTTACAAAAATTAATGAAATAAAACTAAGTCATTATAGCCAGGAAAGCCAGGAAAGACAGGTATGTGAGCAGAAGCAAACGTTTCAATTTGCCATGAAACCCTATCCTTACATAAGGTGCTCAAAACTAATATTTGACAGTTCAGCAGAAGTTCAAGCATGAGTTTTGGTCAGCGAACAATGTAATGCACCACACTTGATGTAAGATTAACGGACTGTGATAGTAAAACAGAGCTGTGTTCTAAAATTACCTACTACGGCACCTCAAAAGCAGATGCTTTTGAGATGATTTCGGTTAATTTACTAAAACGGGATTTAGCTAAACATCGTCTACTGCATGTCGACTTGTTCATGTATTTTCTATATCTACCACAATGTGGGCACAAGAGTCCGGCAATATGGCACCAATCATATGCTTTGTGCGACGAGCTTGGCGCCTATCAACAAGATTGGCGCACTGTTTTCCAAAACTGAGAGGAGCACACACACCCACTGTATGAAAAAAAAATGGAAAAGAAACAGACTCAAGTTATAGTCTTCGCTTTATGTAAGTACACCACAGTGCTCCTAAATAAGGTTGCGAGAAACTGCTGGATGCGAAACGCACAGGATCGCTCGATGTGTTTTTCGGCTGATAATGGTGATTGGACTCTCGGATCGTGGGGACTAAGTATGTACCTTGTTTAAAAATCTAAGAAAACGATTAGCTAATCCAACAGATGCTAGGCATTTAACAAGTACCTTTATTATTTACTAGCGAAAGGTACATATTCTTAGCTAATTAAAATTAAAGTTTAAGTTAATTTAAGTTTTTTTAGTGTACCTTAGAAAATATTAATTATTTAGCATAGTAAAATATATTTTCGTATATGTTTAACAAATAGCGTCTCATATTATAAATGAAAAGGTAGTGCTGCATAATTTTGGCCAAATAAGTCAACAGTTAATCTCCCAAAACATACACCATATCGACAGGTTCTATGCCTTTTATACTGGCTTGGAACTCTGGAGGAGCAGTAGCCTCATGCTGCGTAAGCGAGCTATCCATTCAATCTTCATCAATCGACCGCACATAGGATATTGGAAAGACGTTCCAATGTGACAAGCAACGGATTACGGGTATATCGATCAACACTGGCCACAGGTTTTGTTTCCATTTACCAACATAGATGTTTTAGCCGAATCTGCACCTCTAGCACAGATATCAATCTTGTTGACCTCAAAATGGTCCAACAAGACAGCAATGACAGCATCGTAGGTAACTAAAGTCTACGTTGCTGTAAATCATTCGACCTTCAAGTGGCCTCAAAACTGATAACGATAAAGATACAAGTTTGTCCATAAATTATCACGCTCATTTCACTTGAAGGATAAACAGGAACACTCGATCAAGTGCTACTGATTGTAGTAAACGCTTACACCTCGATGTATCTGCGTCGGTATAGTCTTTAGTTAATAGAAGGGGCTGCTTTTCCTCTTGGAGAATTACATACACCTAGTTTGAGCGGCCAGGGTACAACGGATAAGGCTGAAAAATTTACATGAATGTTTGTTTTGCGTTAAAAATTTGATGTTTTGCGCCTATGAAGTCGATAGGGTAGATATACTTTTGTTTAAAAAAATCACTCAGATATATAATTTATTCAGATAGAAAAATGATTTGCCTTTAACCAGTATAAGAAGAATAATCTTCGGAAGCGGTAGCAACATAAGTAAGATATTGAAAATGCAGTGTTTTGTGGTCCTGAGGAGCGTGAAAATAACAGAAACTGTAGCAAAAATAATGATGGTAAGTATGTGATTTCACCACAAAATATGCAAAGATCTTATCGTAGTTTAAAGAAGTGGCGCTAGTTTTACTTGTATTGAGAATTGAGGGTTATCTTTATAAAAATATTTTGTCCATCTTTTTTCACGTAATTAAAAATTACTTCAAATATCACGTGGCGTAATACAGTGTTACATTTTTGCACTATGTGACGTTAACAGCCCTTACTCCTACCCCTACTACAACTAGTTCAGGAGTCACGGAATTTCAATTTTAAATGCGTACCTTGTTTGGCAATAAAGAATTAATGAATTATGTATTTATGAATTTGAAGCTTTGTAAATTTGTATTGATTGGAAAAGGCAAAAAATATGTATACAATATATTTTTTTATCTAAGTAACGGACCAAAAATTGAGTAATCATTTTGAAATACACACAAACTACCCTATTGAAAAATGTCTATGTAAAAATTCGGACAGTCTAATCACAAACAATTTATGTTGTATATTTATTAAAATACGAGCCAAAAATCTAAAGAGATATTTAATTGCAAAAAACATCGCGGACAAAATTCTTTTGTCTGCCTCTAACGGGCTTAACAATTCCATAAAGGGCTTATCTGCATCAAAATTATAATTACTTGGTCCCTTAAATCACCAGCCTAGATGTCTTAAGGCGACACGGTTTTGTGAGCTCAACAATTAATCAGGCCAAACTCCTCTAGGAAGCAATGGTATTGTTATGCGCTCAATTTATTATCGCTTTAAAGTATCTCAAGAGTAATTCAACTTTCTTTTGTCAGAAAATTACAACGGGATTGTACAATTTTTCCTCTTGGTTTAACCCTTTTTATTTAGTTGTTTTATATTTTTATAATTTAATGTTTCACTGACATCGTGGCTGATTCTGCTATAAGAATAATGCTAAAAGAGTGAATGTTTCTTTTTAATTATGCCGTTGTACCTTATAGATTTTACATTACAATAATAGAACTAATAGTAATAATTATAGATGGGCAATCCACCGGGTTTAAACCCGGTGCTTTGATAAAAACCCGATAAACACCCGCAAGCACCCATAAACACCCAAAAAATTGGGTGTCTATTTTATTTGATAAAATTAAATTAGTAATGTTAAAAATTATGTTTTAAAAGTGATTTTTATTATTTCATTTATTTTTGGGTAACATTAGTTAGATTTGGGAGGGTAAAATAAAATGTTACGAGATAAAAATGAATTTAAAAAAATCACATTTTCTATTATTTCAACTTTTGAATTGCTTATTTTGTTGTAGTGTGTAATTAGCGTTGAAGACTCGAGCGGTTAGGTGTCATATTCTTCATTTGTAATTTGATTTACATGATACCCCTTAGCTTCCTGTAAATACTTTAAGATTTGTTCATAGCATTTGGTGCGCACACAGGGCTTAATATACTTAAATTCCTGCTCCACTAATTTTCCGAAGAGCTCATTCCTTTTTTTTTATTATTGATAATAGGTTCGCGTTTGACCACCATCTCACCTGATGGTAAGTGATGATGTGGTCGAAGATGGAGCACGCTTGCCTAGAAGTAACCTATTCACTCTTAACTTAAAGACTCTCAGGTTATAGCGATCAGGAAACACAGACTCCGGTAGGGAATTCCACTCCTTAGTTTTGTGCGTATGGGTGGGATGTCCACCATGTAACGATGGCGCATCGCCGTTTGTCTTGTAGTCCGATGATGGAACGGGCTTGGCGGAATTAGATTGTGTAATTCCATCGCACACTCCCCGAAATGTAACCGATAGAAAACCGATAGGCTTGCAACTCATCGTCGATCTTCAAGGCTCTGGAGCTTTGATTCGACCAATGAATCGTTACCGATCTCGAGTCTCTTGGCCCTTTTCTCGATAGACTCAAGCGCGTCCAGCTGATATTTGGCAGATCCATCCCAAAGATGAGAGCAGTACTCCATACACGACCGAACATGGGCTTGATAGGTTGAGTATCTGTTCCGGTGTGAAGAAAAAAGTGTGGAATCCTAGCAAAGGTGAGACGGTAGTCTCACTTTTGCTAGGATTCCCAACTTTTTTGCTGCTAGCTGAGCCTAGCCTCGATAAATGGACCAAAATTGAGGGTGGAAGTTAGTGTTACCCGAAGAAGCTTAATACGATCGGTTACCGGCACAGTTACATCGCGGAAAGTAGGAGCCGGTCGGAATTGGCTCCTTTTTGCGGAGAAGAGACACGCCTGGGTCTTAGCTGCATTAAACTTGACCAAGTTGGCATCACCCCATTCGGAGACAGCCTTAAAGAAGTTCAAGCGCTCAACCATGTCCTCACGGAGAGACTGGATCTGTGACCCATCAGCACGGGCGCTGGACACATATCTCTCAGCAACTGTGCTGTCGTCTGCATACCCAAAGGTACCGGGCATAAGCAGATCATTAATGTGCAGCAAGAATAAAGTTGCTGAGAGCACCGACCCCTGAGAGACCTTGGCATTAATTGCCAATTGGCCAGAGGAGCCATCAATAACCACTCGAATGGACCGATCTCTCAGGAAGTCTTTAATCCAAACGCAAAGTTGAGTGGGTAACTCAAAAGAAGGAAGCTTAGCAATAAGGCTGTCTTGCCAGACCCTATCGAAAGCCTTGGATATGTCAAGGGAAACTGCAAGTGCTTCCCGTGCTTCTCAATTGCCTCACTCCAGATGTGAATGGCATACGCTAAAAGATCCCCAGTTGACCTGTTTTTGCGAAAGCTGTATTGTCGGTCACTGAGGATGTCGTTGGCTTCTGGGTATGCCAGGAGCTTGGTATTAAGTACACGCGCGTACATGGACGTGACTGAAATAGGACTGTAGTTGGCCGGGTCAGCACGACTGCCCTTTTTGGACACAGGCTGCACGTTAGCCAGCTTCCATGCTTTTGGCACCTTTCCAGTCTCTAGCGACAGGCGAAAGAGGCGTGTCAAGATCGGAGACAGTTCAGGCGGAGGCATTTCTTTTGTCTTCTCCCTCATATAAATCATGTTTAAAGATATAATGCCTAAATTTTTTTTTTTTATGAGTGGCATCTCGCAGGTCAATCTCTGAGGTTGTCGGCTGCTTAACCAGGCTTGCCTGTGGTTGCCTTAATTAATAAATTAATTAAAGCCTCCAGCCAGGGCTTATTAAAAAAAAAACTTGCAAGCTAGGCGACTACACACTAAGGGCACCCCCTGTGGGGTACGGACCTCGGCTTAGGGCGTCGCAAGGGGAGGGTAGCTAGGGACAGGCTGGATCATATCATTATTATTATAATTAATAAGGGAATTTAAAGCTACTGGCTCAGCGTCGCGGGCTGGCTCTGGCAAGGGTCGGGGCGGACTATTACGGGGACGTCGCGGCGGGCCTCGGCGGCGAGGACGGAAGGACGGTCGGTTTTTGTGTTTGTGTGCCACTGTACTTGTTTCCCTACGGCTCTTTTGGAGCAGGGTGATTACGTCATCGGGAGTGACAAGGGTATGCCTTGGTCGGCGAATCTTAGAGATACGCGAGGGTTCGTATTGGGCGGCCGATACGATAAGGGGATTCCTATGTTGGATTGCAGTATCAAAGAAACGCTTGGAGACACGTTTCATGAACTGCTGGATGGTGGGCATCTTGAGGTCTACGTGAAGAAGCTCATTTCGAACATAAAAGGGGGCTCCCGTGACTCTACGGAGAAATCGGTTTTGAAGGGTCTGCATCTTGTGGAGGAGGTAGGGCTTTGCGTGTGCGAAAACAATGCAGGCGTAGGTCATGATGGGACGGATGACCGCGGTGAAAATACGCAGCTTGCACCTGAGTGATAACTTGCTGCGGGAGCTAAGAACGAAGTGGAGCCTACCTAGAGCGAAAGCGGCGCGCGAACGTGCCTGCTTTATGTGCTCAGCGAAGGAAAGGTGTTTATCGAGGACCACGCCTAAGTATTTGGCTTGCTTTTCCCAGGGGATCGGCTTGCCGTACTTGGTAATCGGACGGGGGGAGGGAGGGTTTATCCGCGGTTTAGAAAAGAGGACTTCCTGGCTTTTGTCTGGATTGACTTCGATTCTCCATTTCCGGAACCACTTGGCCAGAGTGTTTGCGGAAGTTTGGAGAGTGCGAGCGCTAAAATACGTTTCGCATTGCCTCATACTTCAATGTTGAACGAAGAAGGCAAACAGCAAATTCTGACAGCAGTCGTTGATAGGCGCAAAATGTCCATTAGTCCAATTCATTTGGCAACTTATATGCTGGATCCTTCAGCTCAGGGTATTGAACTTACTCAAGATGAAGAACTACAGGCTATGGAGTTCATCCACGATTTAGGCCAGCAACTAAGTTTACATAATGTAATGGCCGAACTGGCTTGTTACAAAGCTAAAGAAAACATGTGGGCCAGACAATTTATATGGAATTCAGTACGTAGCATTGATCATTGTGTGGTGGAAAGGAATCTGTAGTTCGACTGAGCTAAGCAAAGTAGCGGTACGCATCCTGTCAGCTCCGTGTACATCAGCAAAAGATTTTTTTTGCATTACTTTATTTCACCTAATTATGTATAATTCAATAAAAGAATAATAATTAAAAACTAAATGTCATTTATGTATAAAAATCATTTACACCCGAAATTTGGGTAGAAATCGGGTGTTTATCCCAAAACACCCGGTTTAAACCCACCTGGGTTTAAACCCGGGTGGGTGGATTGCCCATCTATAGTAATAATGTTTTTATCCCGGAATCAGTGAACAGTTCTAAGTTAATTATATTTACAACAAAGACATCACACCATTTACCCACGAATTCGAAATAATATTAATTAAACTTCTATATTTAATTAAAAGGCGAAGCACCATCGTTACAATGGTGGACATCCCACCCATACGCACAAAACGTTTTGGGAATACCTTCATTGTGCGTACGGTTAAGGAGTGGATTCCCTGCCGAAGTCTGTGTTTCCCGATAGCTATAACCTAGGGGTCTTGAAGTCAAGAGTGAATAGGTTACTTTTAGGTAAGTGTGCTCCATCTTCGACCACATCATCACTTACCATCAGGTGAGATAGTGGTCAAACGCGAACCTATTTTCAATAAAATAAAACCGTCCATTCACAAATGTGAATGTTGCGTTCAGAATCCAATCTGTAAATAAAAATCCAATGGTAACAACAATCAAAGGCGAACTTGCACCTTATAAACATGTTCAAACAAGATAAAATTATCTAAATCCGTTTTTAAGCGGCAGTAAATTCAAGCAAAGGGGTGTGAATGGCCAGTATAATTACAAATCTGGGCTATATTCCTGGTATTAATAACTCGCTAACGGTACTGGCTGAAGGCGTAGCGATAACCATTAAGCTAAAAGCCTGCGGTACTTCACCTAATGTGTCTTCAATTTAGAATAAAGCAATCTTTATCACGTCGTTAGAATGTATTTTATGTGCCAAGTTCTTGAAGACCTCCGTGTGTACTTTTACGAGCTATCATGAGTGATGGTGCTGCCTGGTGTTCTGTTGTGACGGCGGAAGCATTAAATCTATTTTCAATATGGCTTTCAATAATATCTCTCACAAACACGCAAATATTCTAGACTTTCAAGAAGATACAGTTTGTAACGTATTGGAATTTTTGTAACCATAATATTGTTTGAGTTTCTGTGAAAGAAGAAAATAGAACTGGGTTACTGGATGCTATTAAAGTTCAGTATTCATTAAATCTGCCTAATCTATCCCAAATTATGTCGTTGTTGATCTGGGTGTTACCAGATGTATTTGAATACAAGAATGGTATAGTAAGCAACTCCCTATCTAACCTCCACAACCCAGTGACTTAGTAAAACGAAACGCATTTGCAAGCATAGATAGTGCAGTCGCCGAGCTTTGGCTTGGCTGTTGTCATGAGTTTCATTCCTGCATGGAGCAAATATTTGTATGGCCGACAGATATTAACTGTTCCAGGTCTGTCTGTTCGTAAAACACACCCACGATATTAAATGAATTCGTCGTCATTTCCTCGGTTAAGTTTGTTTTTCGAGCATAGCTTAATATCAAAGTTCGACTCGTGTGGCTTTCACTATGTAGCTACGAGCTCATCAATTGCAACCTCCGATATAAACAAAAAACAATCCTAAAATCCACATAAATAGTCAATTTCCCACTCGTATAACGTTATTCGCATCATCTCCGAAAATCCCAGTTATTATCTCGATAGCTTGAGACCGTCTTCACCGGGGCACAGTTACGCACAGCTTAGCACAAACGTGATCAAAATATTTGTGCAACAGTAACAATGTAAACTGACTCCATTTTCCTCAATCTGTATCGAGCAGTTGATTGGATTATCTGATTCAAGGAGAAACCAGATAAATTCTGGTAGTGGTGAATTGTTATTCATTGTGTCATAGCCAGTAATATTGGTTAATCAAAATTCTAATTTGTTTGCGTTTCCATATTTTGTATTATATTTGATATCACTGCATTGACAATACTGTTAATGAGGTTTCACAATACATAATTACCTTCTCTTGTGATTTAGTTGTATAGCGAAATAAGATGAGGAATAATAATGAAATGTACTGCTGACAAACGAAGGCATTTGCACTGATCTAAAGTAAATTGGGATACGGGTAGGATTTTCTTTGTTTTTGACACCGCCTTCCGAAGTTCAAGTTATTTTCGGCTTTGTAGTGTTTTGAAATGGAAGTCGGTTTCAAAAATTTGTTTTTACGCTTTTTAGTGAGTCTCTTTGTAATTTATCTAGTTACAAAAGCCAAAATGTCAACTACTTATCACCTTTTGCAGAATATTGCATTTTAAAAATTAAGAGCCGTTAAATTTTGAGGAGGTCTCCTTCTACTTCTCCATAATTATGCATTGTGATGAGCATAAAGTCCATATTCAAATAATTGAATCGCAATCTACGAAATACTTATTATTTTGTAGTTTCGGTGGCCATCTGTGGTCTTCATCATCAGTTCCACTTCCCTAAATGATGCATTTTGAGAGCAACTGCACAAGGTACTATAAGAAATACCCAAAACGCTATAGGTGTGCCTATAATATTTGAAGATTTGCCTCGATTTCTCCATGATTCCATCATTAGATCCTAACGTGATGACAATGGAACCAAGTAGAAAGTTCAGCCATCTTTGAGATATGAGATATATATGATATACATAAAAAAAGTTCAAGACGAATTGAGAACAACCTCCTTTTTTGAAATTGGTTAAAAAGGGACTGTCTGTGATTTCAAAATAACTGTTTTTTTTATTTTTTTTTACACAATACTAAAACACAAACAAATGTTTTGTTTGTCTCTCTGTTTGCCCGGGCTGACTTCAGTAACGGCTGAACTGATTTTAATGTGATATTCACTGGATAGCGGTTATAGGGCAACATATACGCTACATTTTATCCCGGAATTTGCACTGACTCACGATTAATGGTGGAAAAGCTTCCCATTCGAATAAAGTCTCAGGCTTATCTCATTAATGGAAGTCCGTCACTGCCAGTGGTAGAGTTCAAAGTCCCAATAGTCCCAAATTCAGGACAAATCCAAACAGAAAACAAAAAGTTTTCACTCTAGTCATTAAAGTTAGCTGATTATCATAAGTAAGTTTTTACAATGGCTCAGAAGTAGCCTTTCAGCTTTATTCTACATTATTTGAGATCTTTTTTTTTTAATTAAATTTTTCGAATAACATGGCATTCAGATTCTATTAGTGGTACTTATTTTTATTGTTATTATTTCGTTTATTTCATTCAATTTCTTATTACCAAATTATATTGCAAAACTACTTGGGCTTCTTTTGTTAATGGTGATTGAAAAGAATACTACGAACGTATACTTTTATTGCTAAATATTACAGGCCACAAGGGTGGGTTTTCAAGGTTAAGCAACGCATGCCATGTTCGAAACATGGATGGGTTACCGTCTTGACGATGACCGATCGCCCCCTCCGTGCCTCCGAGCCCATATTAAATTGTTGTTGTAGTTAGAAGCTAGAGAATCTGACACCAGTCTTGCCAAGGAGTGTCGTGTTACTCAGTTACTGGGTTGTGAGGGTGAACCGGGGCCACTTATATTCGTATCTATTAAGGAGATGTTTATATTGTTATTTTCATGTATTACTATATTCACTAAACAAGCGAAATGTTGCCTACATAAACAGCACATTGCTTACAACGAGATTAAATAAGATTACAGATAACTAGCTTGTGCCAGCGGCTTCGCCCGCGTGGGAAGTTTTTCCCGTGTAAATCCCGATCCCGTGGGAATTTCGCAAAATCCTTTCTTAGCAGATGCCTACGTCATAACATCTAGCTGCATGCCAAATTTCAGCCCGATCCGTCCAGTGGTTTGGGCTGTGCGTTGATAGATCTCTATGTCAGTCAGTCAGTCACCTTTGAGTTATATATATTTAGATAGCTTAATAATGACTAATTTTATGGTTCAGTACTTGCATAATAGGTTCAATTAAGTTCTATAGGTGTATCTATTAGATAGTTATAAACTAATAGATAGTAGAGGTAAAACTGTATGGTTTTTTGTAAGGTACATACACAATCAATAGAAGCACTAACCCGATGAACATTAATTTAGTGGTAGGGCCTCCTTATAGATTTAAAAATTTAATGGGGCATTAAAACAAAAATACTTCTTAGCTATACTTACACGATCCACTTATGACAGTAAAAGGATCACAGCTGTCAAGCCATTTGTATGCAAAGGTTTTCCTATTAATAAGAATTAGTGAATGTTTTTTTTTTTTTTTTTTTTTTTAATCTATATTTATTTAGAGGCTTTTACCTAACAAAGGTACGTCAGCCTCATCATACCCTAATCTAATTAATTATTACACCTAATGATACTACTATTAAAATACATATATTATTGAGTAAGCGAGGGAGTTAGTGATGCAGCAACCATTTCATAAATAAGTTTCGCTTCTCCTGAATTAGGTGTAGATAATATTCTAATGAAAGCACCAACATCATATACATTAACTTTTAACTCTCGCATCACTATCTCCCTCTCTCGTCTGTTCTTTTCACATTCCACGAGCAAATGTTGAACATCTTCGATTTTATTACACATTTGGCAATTAGGGGAATCGACTTTTTTCATTAGGTATCCAAATTTCCTGGATGGTATATGACCGGAACGCAATCTATGTGCCATAACAACATACGACCTCTTTGTATGACATTCAGCGAACCAAGGGATTCGAGGAGGCTCACTTTGCATAGTCCTATACCATATGCCTTTTTCTTTAGACTTCCTGTCGAAATACTCTTTGAAACGATTATAGCATATGTTCTTGTAATAACTAAGTATTTCTGTGTAGAACGGGGCAATATCCATTTCCAGTCCATCCAAAATAGCTTTTTTTGCAAACATGTCAGCCTTCTCGTTTCCATGTATACCAATATGAGATGGAATCCATTGCAACCTCAAATTAATATCACTAAGTTCATAAAACAGTCTAAGAATCACATAAGCTATCGGTATACCTCTGCAACCAGAGGCGCATCGAGCTAAATGCATTAAACCACTTTTGCTATCCGTGAATATAACAATGTTTTGATTCACAGAATCGTTCGCAAAGTCCTGACAAATTATGTTCTCTAGCGCTTTTGATATTGCAACGAGTTCCATCGTCATTACAGATACGTTTTTATCGATAGATTTGAATAAGGCCGAAGTTCCATCACTCAAACTATAATAAGCGGCACCACATCCACTTTTGCTCTTAGACCCATCAGTAAAATACATTTTCCATCCTTGGTACTTTTCATTAAGTTCTTTGATAACATCGAATTTAAGTGATGTAACCTCGTGGCTGCGTTTTGCTACTTTGACACAGTCTAAATTGCAATTAATTTTATTTCGTACGTTTATACCTGTCACCCATTTCTCTAGTAAGTACATATCTAAAATACTTGAACAATGTATATTACGGAGTTTACACTCATTGTATACGGTCACAAGCAGTGGTTTTTTCTTATTGTTCCAGTATCTTGAGACTGAAAAATCATTCAACTCATCTATCAATTTAATAGTAACATTGTTTGAACCTGACATACTTTTTATACAGAACTTGTAAGCTAAGTATAATCTCCTAACGTACAAAGGAGGAATACACATTTCAGCTTCCATTACGTGTATTGGAGAGCTTTTTATAAAACCACCTATACTCCTCAAATACTGGTTCTGAATTTTGTCCAGTTTACTTAAATGACTCTTTGCACTATTATCATAGAGAAAACAACCGAAGTCAATCCTACTGCGTACCAATGAAATATACAAAGATCTCAAATGTTTCGGATGGATTCCCCAAGTCGGTCCTGCCAAAACTTTAAACAAATTTAAGAACTTAGCCGTCTTTTCCTGTATTTCATTAATATGCCTTTTCCATAGAAGTGACCTATCTAACCAGATACCTAAGTGTTTCACACAATCTACTGAGGAAATTGGTAAGTTATTAATTGTAAGTTTCAATTGTCGTTCTCTTCTACCTCTACTAAAAAGACACATCTTTGATTTGTCTGGAGACATTTCTAGACCCATTTCATTCAGCATCACAACCATAGAGTTAAGAGCAACTTGCACATTCGATTCCGCGTGGTTTAAATCTTTATGGCTGAGGTAAAATACGAAATCATCCGCGTACTGTGAAATAATTACAGAATGAATTTGTTGGCAAATTATTGATGTAATAATATTAAAGAGCAGCGGTGATATTGGGTCGCCCTGTGCCAATCCCCTGCTTGCTCGTCTAACATCAACGATTCGTCCATCGCTACTACTTCTTATCATCAAATTTCGCTCTAATAGGAATGAATTTAAATAACTACAAACTTTTGAGCCAATTCCCAAATCATCCAATGTCTGAACTAACTTTTCTACTAAAACATTGTTATAAGCATTTGTAATGTCCAGAAAGCAAGCCAATGTAGGATTATTTCTAGTGAAACCCAATTGAATATAAGTGGTTAATCTTGAAATGGAATCTAAACAAGATTGAGCTCTCCTAAAACCAACCGTGTAAGGTGACAAAATTGAATGTTTTTCAATAAACCACTCTATTCTTTTACCGATCATATTATGGAATATCTTACAGACACAGGATATAAGGGATATCGGCCTAAGTTGAGTCTCCGTATTTGTGTTGTACCCAGCTTTAGGAATAGCAATAACTGATATCGCACGCCATTGTTTTGGGATATCTCCAGTTCTGTAAATGTCATTAAATACCCGGAGGAGAAAATCCTTGGCCTCACACGGAAGATTATAAATCATAGAGTAAGTTATTCCATCATTACCCGGAGCAGTATCTTTCTTTTTTAAACTGTTCTCAAATTCTTCTATTGTAAATGCTGACTCTATTAAAGCGTTCTGTGATTTAAATATTGGTGGTGCATTTGTCACAGAATCCGGTGTGAGTGAATATAATAAACCTTTTAGTTTTTCCTCCGACACACTAAATTTAGCTTGACGATAACCTTTAAGCCATCTCATCTTTCGCCACATATCAGAAACTGAAGAAGTTTCATCTATGCTACTACAAAACTTTTTCCAGCTGCTATCTCTGGCTTTCATTATTAAATTATGTGCATATGCTCCTTTTTCTTCTAACCTTTTTAGATTGTCAGGAGTAGGATTTCTTCTGAATTTGGCTAAAGCCAACCTTCGTTCAGCCACTGCTCTAGATAATGATGAATCCCAATACTCTTTAGGCTTAAAATTCCTTAAAGGACTAGTACATATTTTAATTGTAGGTATATGTTTATTCGCTGCCATATTAACTTGTTCTACGAAATAGTCATATAATGCCTGAATATTATTGTTTATGTCAACTACTCGAGAAAAGGACTCTGTAAGCTCATGACGATATATCTCCCATTTTGCTTTTTTGAAGTTTCGTTTTTTATTATACTCCATGTTTTGTTGAAAATTAATTGAAATCTTAATGACGAGGTGATCGCTACCTAAATTTTCATTCATTACAACCCAATTAAATTTAATAGCGATATCAGATGATGATAGTGTGATGTCCGGTGATGACCTTTGTATATTCCCATTAACTAATTTGATCCGGGTTGCCTCTCCATTATTTAATGACACAAAGCTGTGTTCCAAAGATGAGTCCAATATTTGAGTTCCACGCTGATCCGTTTTATAAGACCAGTTAGTATGGTGACCGTTAAAGTCACCTGCAACTAATGATTTTTTAGGCACTAACGAGAAAATATTGTCCCAATCTGATGATGTTGTACGCACTGAAGATGGACAGTAAATAGATACAACATATTCCAAACTCTTACAATTAAGTATTTTCATACATATAACCTCTATACCTACATTACTTAAACTAATTGGGTATACTTGCGCCTGTATAGATTTATGGATAATTATTGCCACACCACCGTAAGAATCGTCTCTGTCTTTTCTATATATATTATAACCTCTTATACTAAAACGAACGTCTGGATTAAGCCAAGTTTCACTTAAAATAGCAATATGTATTTTTTCCTGTCTAAGTAAAGCGTCGAAACTGGTTGATTTTGGCTTTAAACTTTGACTATTCCATTGTAGAATATTGATCAACGTGTCTTTGCGATAATTATCCATTGAATGATTTTAATAGCCATTGACATAAATTTCCTCCAATCAAAAAATCCTTAATAAATACCTTACATTCTTCAAATATTACTTTCAACACTGACATTATTATTTCTTCAAATCCTTTTTCTGAATAAATCATTTCTTTAATTTTTAAAAATATTTCCACGAATCTGAATTTTCTTTTCGTTTTCTTTTCAGCTTCTTTTTTTTCCGATTGTCCTTTTTCCTGACTACTTTCAGTTATCTCATCTTCCATAAAAACGGTTCCGCACTCTGATTCCATAGATCTAGTTTGGTTTTCTCGTCTGTCTTTATATTTATTTTGCTTCTTAGTCTTGTCCACCTTTTGTTTTTGTAGTTGACTGTTGCCTAAAATTTCTGTTTGACTGAATGTACTTTCATTAGTCAAGATTTCTTGTGCAGTAACTGTCGATTTCACAGCACTACTGTAAGTTTTCTCCAAAGTTATTTGACTCTCCGCCATCCTTTCAACAGAATCCTCAATTGCTGCACCCATATTGTGTTTATTGTTTTTCTTTAGATATACTTCTAAGGCTTTTCTATAGGATATATTTTCTACACTCATTAGAGTTCGAATCTCTTTTTCTTTTAGGAAAGCAGGGCATGTTTTATCAAGTGCTATGTGAGGCCCTTTACAATTAGGACATACAATTCTGTCTGTTTCACAATTCTCATGCTCTTTGCTGCATTTAGGACACAGAATCTTTTTAGTAGGGCAGAATTTCTTTATATGACCGAATTTCCAACAGTTCGAGCATTGAGAGACAGGAAATTCATATCGTTCAACTCTAAAACGGCATCCATAAGCAAGAATAAATTCTGGAGTTTTAGGGCTATCAAAACACACACGCACAGTTTCACTATCCACCCACTCCCTGTCCTGACTGATACGCCTTAATCTTCTAACTGATAATATTTTGCATTTAGTTTCTAATGACTCTAATATCTCTGACTCACTCAATTCCAAGTCTACACCCTTAATTATTCCATAAGATAAGTCAAGTTGGTTAACAAATTGAATTCTTGCTCCTAATTCAACTAACTTCTGACATTTGATTAACTTTTCTCCATCTTCTTTCTTAGCAAAATGTATAAAAACTTTGTAGGGACTCTTATAATTTATTCTCAATATGTTTTGAATATTCTCAGTTTTCAATAACTTTGCTAATGCCATTTGTTTGGGCAACACTTTTAAGGACGTTAAGCTTATCTTATATGTGTCATTCAAATTTTCTTCTCTTATCTCCTTCCTCGATTGGCCTTCAATTCCAGACTCACCCCTTAAAAAGCGCTTAGGTCGCCTTCTGATAACAGTAAGAAAACCATCATCGCTGCAGCTTTCATCACTATTTTCCCTGGCCCTTTTCCCCGCAATTCTTCCACTATTCACTTCACAATCGTCCTGGTTACTACTATTACTCGGTTCATCCTCAAAATGAATCGGAGTAGTAATAGAATCACCGGTATCCGCGTTATTTCCGTCACTTTTTTCTTCCATTCTTATTTATGTGGGCACTTCGAAAAAGCTTTGACTAACACGATACGGAGACTTTGGCGACTCACGCGCGTATTTTGCAGCTCACAATGATGCAGAAAACTATTTTTATTTATTAATTTTCACCACGAATTACAACAAAGCGAATATTGTTATTTTCGTTGCCATGGCAACTGAATTAGTGAATGTAAAGAGTATAATATCACTTTTCAAACATTCACATGCAATTGTTTGCACAAAATTTGTGATATAATTATCTAAAAATTGTTTGGAACTTTTAGTAGCTTTTTGCCATCGAGTCTATAGAAATAAAGGCAACCATTTTGCTGATTTTTAAACTGCTTGCATCTGGAAGGAAATACCTTATTCGTATTTATTGTATACAGCGTGAAATTTAAATGGTTATTTTCCCGCTCCAGGACGGTTACTCATCAGTAGTAGTATCGAAACATACAGTTAAACTTAAAAAAAAACGAATGTTCTTTTTTTTCAAATTATTAAAAAATATTCATAAACTCGAAAGCGCGAGAATCATTAGTAGTTTAGAAGACGCACCGTAGGTACCTACACGAAACACGTACCGCCGCGCGGTGCCGACAAAGGAAAAAGTGATTAATAAATGTTCAGAGCAAAACTACACTGCGCCATTTTTTTCTGATATTTTATTTGTTTATAAAACGATTGTATTACCAAGACAAAGCCATTTTGCTGCGAGAAAACAACTATTAAAATTTCATGGTGTAAAAGTAAATAGTACACCATGGACTACCCGCGTATTTATTTTAACCTGCTGTGTCAAATCCTTATTACTTATTTATTTATTCATTGCACAATGTACACGCAGTTACAGGCATGGCTTATAACTAATGTATACATTACCCTGTTAGGGCGCAGCAAATTAACTTAAAACTAACATGTTGCAAAATAAGGTACATACAATTTATATATTATTAAAATTAATCCTATGGCTAGTTTGACAATGCTAAATTTTATATAGAATAAGAGTATATATATTATAAGTAATATTAATTTACAGGTTTTTATCTTCCATAAATTCTAGAATACTATACTAACATTTTTCTATTAGTAATGATTTTAATTTAGCTTTAAATATACATAATGTTTTGGTGGTCCTTATACATTTAGGTAGTTTATTATAAATTTGGATGCTGCGGTATTCTGGGCTATTTTTATACATTTGTAGTCTAGGAGCTGGTAGTACCAACTTATTTTTGCAACGCTCGTTTTTATCAAAATTAAACATTTTTATATTTTTCTTCACAAAAGTGGCTAATTCTAATATATAAATGGAGGGTAAAGTTAACAATTTTCCTTGTATAAAGTGAGGTTTACAGCTATCTCTAGGTTTAACATTAAATATAATACGCACACAATTCTTCTGGGCAATAAATAAATCGTTGGCATCTACACTGTGGCCCCACATTATGATACCGTATCGTAGCCATGCGTAGGCATACGCGTAGTATGCGGTGAGGGCACATTTAGTGTTAGATTGTCTGTAAAAGATCGCTTTTAGCGATAACACCGACCATTGTAACATCCTTTGTAGTTTTTAAGTCTAATTCTGTTATTGTTTACAATAAAGAGTATATCTATCTATTTCTTTCTTGAATGTTACTGTTAAGGTTAAGGCTTGCTCGTTCTTCTTAATTGATGTTCAGTTCAGTTGTTGCTGTTAACCCACATAACAAGTTGCCATAATTACGTTGTCAAAATCTGGTGGAGGATAATTCGAAAACTTGATGCCTGACACGACTGACACGCGTCGAGGACAGAAGTCCATTTATCATTGAGGCCCCTCACTGCCCCGTCGTGTTTATTGCTAAATGACGTTTATGTCATACCTACAAGTCGAAAAATATGTATTGTTCTGTTTTTACATTGTAGAGACTTTATTTGCGTTGGTACAATTTTAAGTTAACTGTTGATATTTGAGACTTATTTTCGCCTTCCACACCGTTGTGATGCTTGACCATGTACAAGTTCCCCTAATCTCACACGCCATCGGAACAACTGCGACCACTCTTTCAAGAGTGTACGATTGAGAAGAAGAGGTGATATTATGTTGTCCATAATGATAAGTTAAGAAAAGTTTTGACCCAAGACTGTCGTACTCGTGTATCGTCGATTACGGAGTTGACGACACCACGCAGCTACGATCATAATAGTTATAAAACTATTTCACAAGAAGTGACGGCATCATGTTGTGCCGTGTCATGGTATAAATCCTTACTTAATATTATAAATGCGAAAGTAACTCTGTCTGTCTGTGTGTTACGCAATCACGCCTAAACTACTGAACCGATTTAAATGAAATTTGGTACGGACATAGTCTAGAGCCGAAGAAAGGACATAGGCTACTTTTTATTGCGAAAAAAATGCTGTAAAGGGTTGAAATAGGGGATGAAAGTTTGTATAGAAATTACGTCATTTTTAATGCTAGAAGCTTGAAACTTATTTTTTGATATTTTAATTAGATATAAATAAATACGACAATCAAAGTTTGTAAAAATTTTACCCAAAAAGGTGTAAAAAACGTGAACGAAGTCGCAGGTAGAAGCTAGTACATAATATACATATATTTATACCGTGACACAGTGTAATGAATACATGTAATTTTATACATAATTATATTGTAATATGAATCTACGGTCTTAAAATAAAATATGATTATTATACTTAACGGATTGCAAACTAGAATTAGCATCCATTTGACAGCATAAATAATCACATTTAATGATGTCATTGACGAACGCTAGAAACGTAAAGATTAATCATGAGCTTGTGTTCTAAATACTGCCTTCGAAAAATAATAAATGAGTAATTGTCGCTGTCCATGCCGTCACTTCTTGTGAAATTGTTTTATAATTACGAAATTTTACTAACATTAGTTTAAGTTTGCCTATACTAAACAACTAAACTAAAATTAACACCCATTTGACAGCATAAATAATCACATGTAATGATGTCATTGACGAACGCCAGAAACGTAAAGATTAAATCATGACCAAAAAGATTTTGTTCGTAAAATTCGCCTTCTAAAAATGAGTAATTGCGGTATGCGATACAGTAGAAAATACTGTCTTTCAATTTCAATACTTTCATATAAAGTTCCTGACTCGAAACGGATTTATATTAAGTCCTCTATCACACAGTAATATAGTTAATCAATACCCTCATCTTTGACCTGCTGATAAAGTAATTTCGAAGTAACCTTTCGAAGGGTCGTGTTAAGAGGTCATGATTAAGGAAATTTGCGACTAAGTAGGAAACTAGTTGGGCAGTTCCGATTCACGTAAGAATAACACTATGTTTAGCAACGTTAGATCGAAGATAACGAATAAAAAAACTGCAGTTAAGGCTTCTCCAAACGCTATCATTTGTAAAATATTTTCGCTGTTATTTGTACTGGTGTTTTGGATATAATTTAGTCACATTTTTTGGATTATGGCCAGCCAGCTCTGATACTTAGCCTGTCAAAAAATTATGATACTTAGGTAGTCAAAAAGCAAAACCTCGGAGTTCCAAATACAGACAATGAATGTCTTTGAAAATAAATGGCCGAAAAGAAATGGCTGTAATGACATTTCACGACCAAAGTGACAGATGGAAGGCACTTAAACTCATTATTACATTTTAATGAAGCATCCGTTATCGACTTTTTGGTTAAACAGTAGCGGTGACAAATGGTTGAAAGTTCCTACAAAACTGTCCGAACAATGACTTAATTAAATTGTTTGTACGTGGCAGTCACACTAGTATTTTAATGAAAACAGTTTTATACAGTATGCATACACATTTTGACAGTTTTTCACTTACTAGGTTAGGTAAGTGTGGAGTCCGACTTACGAGCTTTTTTACCTAAGTGTTTCATACTAACTGGTAAAGCATAAAAACTGTTTAGTAAAAGAGTTTAGAAGGAAAGCCTTTTTATTGAAAGAAGGAAATCACTCTCTTATTCCCTCTGATGATTTTTCCAAACTTAATCAACTATTTTGAGAATGATTTCAAAAGCGGTTATTTCTCTAACCACAAATATGGACTTGCGGATGCGGAGTGAACGCTCTTGAAAGTAGTCAGAATGTAAGCCGGTAAAAGTTTCAGGTAATTACACCACACGTGGAGAATTTTATTTTATACAAAATAAGTGAACATTTTACGAGGGTTTCGATTGTACGTGGTATTCCCACGTAAATCCTGATGTCGTGGAAATTCCGTGGTCAAAAAGTTCCCTGTATGATGTCCTATAACTACCAATGAAAGGTCCAATAAAATCGAATCAGCCGCTGCAGAAATTAACGCAGACAAATAGACAGACTGAAATTTACATATTTATCAGTCGAGACTGGAAAAAAAAAGAAGGAAGATGGAAGGAAAAGGTATTGTAACTTGACGAGTCAAGTTACAATACCTTTTTGCGAGCTATTCCCTGTATATAAAGAGATGACATTTAAATATTTTGGCTACCAAATATAGGCATCCACATTGTCTTATCTCTCAAACATACAGCCATGTCATCATTTCACTTACCATGCTCAACTTCGGTAATCCATTGATATTATAATAACGGTCTACTGTAACTCGCGACCCCTACATTTTACGCCCCACTGACTCAATTGATGTAATACCGACCCCTTAAGTTTCTAATTGGGTTCATGCCTTTAAATGTCACACGTTTTTACAGTAACCTTGAAAATATTTTGTGGCGTCTGGCGTTCTATTATTTTAGTTCAAGCATACATTTGGAGTACATTGAAGGTATTTAGTTGGTAGACTGAAATCATTAATCTTTTTAGTAATTAATTATCTTGTATCTTGGATGAAAACCATCGAACTTCCTCAAGTAACAGATACCGCAGGACCCTTTCAGCCGTTCCGTTTCTAAATAGAAAACAGACAGACAAAGGAACTTTAATATTCGTAATATTAGTCTTCGTCTGCTCATTTCCTTGGACTATTCCCAAATATGTCGGGGTTGCCTTTCCATCTAACGGTGTGCAGTTCAGTAATAGTTTTTTACATGAAAATACTGCCTTTTCATGTAAAGAACTGACCTTTACAACTCAGTGTGGCCTACCCAAATGTACTTACTTTGGTATTGTTCGTCAAATTGTTGAGCTCCTTAAGTTCTAAGTTGAGCTACACGATAACTGACAAATGCTTGCACTGTCTGGATAGATCCGCTCAAATTTGCGTGGTTATTTTCTCAAAAGAATACCATAGACGTGAACCTACATGCTTCTCATATACAAATACAAATTGTCTGGACTTTAAAAGAGACTTTGACCTCTGAGTTTGTTCGGTGTTTCTTCTCAGAGTAGTCAGTTAGGAAATACCGGCCTCATCTAGCTAAACTAAAAACGCAAAAAAACATGACGTGTAAAAGTGTTATTTATAACCAATTTACAAAATACATATTTCATTTCATTTCAGTTCCTGGGTAATAAGAGACTCCCAAGCAAAACTGGTGTTAGATTATTTGACTTGTGAATACCCGCACTGATTGTCAAAGATTAACTAATGCCAGACGGGACTAACAGCTTAGCGTTCTATCTGCAGCGTATTGATATGATATGATGGTTACCTATCCATGGACCAATCTCGACAAACGTTACTTTATCTTGAAGATCGACCAGTAATTCATCGTAATATTAGCAGGAAGTAAATTGTTGAGAACTTGTTTTATCTGTCATCAGTTTTTCTCACAAGCCTTATGTCACTGGTTGGTTGTTTGATGTTTATTTTCACTATAAATCGAGCGAAAGACTTAGCAAACGAAAGAAATACTTTATCAAGATTTTCTTGTATTGATGCTTTTTTGTTCCATGTAATGCTTTGAACGTAAGCAACCAGAGACACAGACATTTTATTTCTGACAAAGTTTTTATCATTAGTGAGAAATCCCTACTGACAACAATCTGCAAAGATTAAGTAAGAAATAACTTTGTCAACAACCCTAAACGGAAAGTTTTTCATAATAAAAGTTGGAGGTAGGTTCATATCTATTAATACGATTGTCGTACAAACAAGAATTTGTTCGCAATTTTGGCAGTCAACAAGATTCTTAACAGGTAGTAGGAAAATTATTATCTTATTTTGACCAACGTATCGGAAACCTAAGATACAATCACTAAGGTTCTAAATCCGGTCGTGCCTCCAACAACACAGCCAGTACTTACTTTTATCTCAGTTTTATTTCTCTTAGCGACGTGAAGTACCTAATTAAAAAAAGTTAAGCCCATAATCCAACTCTTCACGTTTTGAAATTGTTACAAGCGGTTTTTTTTTTCAACGGTTTTCTGCCATCCCGGGGGATATCAGCGTATTCAATTGCCACAGTAATTCGTTACTGGGAAACGTAATTAGGTTTAACGAGTTCAAAAGGATTGCTGTAATCAACAATAAAATAAATGGAGGTGTAATTAAAATCGTTGTTAAATAGCTAGACTGTCAGGTATTTTCGGATTTTGTTGAACTTGTTCATGAAGCGTTTTATTTTTCTGCAGTCTCGTCGGCTACTATTAATCTTCGTTTCTTATGTATTATCTTAGAAAACCAGATGCGAAAACAATGACTGTCTTCTTTAGGATAGAGCTACGTTTAAGCGTTAGCTTTATTTTGCATTTTAACTAATATGAGATACACAAAAGGATAATTATGTAGTGTACATTTATAAAAGAAAACAATAGAAATCATTAGTTGGGAAGCTTTATAAGTTATTGTAGTTGACTTTTTTACCGTGATAAAAAGTAGCATAAGAGATTCTGGACCTACTTATTTCTGTGCCAAATATCATCTAGAATCTATCAGCCATTTTAGCGTGATTGATTAACAAATATCCAACAGTATTGAACCTTCAGATTTGTAATATTAGTATAGATTTAAAGGTAGAAATCATAAGTTTCATTTGTTCCTGGCAAAAGCTCAAAGAATGTCGGTTGCTGAAATCTATCTTTTCAGCCCAAATCACATACTTCCGAGTGTAGGCCATCCTGTTTCACGCTAGATTGCATTGTTTATCTAGATAATTCAACCTTGATTCAGTCTCATCCGTTTGAGTCTAACGACTCTCTCAATGACGTCAGATTACTTAATGAATACGAAGGAGTGGGCGCTGGTATAAACCTAAGCTTTAATTTAGACGGTGCAAGCGTTAGCTGACACGATACGAGAGTTCGGCTATTGGCCCTTTTCTAGATCTTAACCAGAATTGAATAGCTACGTCAGCTTTAGTCTCAATAAAAAAGTAAGCCCATAATCTCCCGGCTTATGGCTGTAGCGAAACTGTGGGAAAAGTAGTTTTCCTAAGACAAGGAGTATTCATGAGGATTTCTCCACAAAAGCGATCCATAGCAGCTGTACATTTCTGGCATTATACAGCTAGCAGGATGAGATGTTGGTATGTCAACGATCTTTTTAATTATAAAAACCTGAAAATTATACTATAATACTACCTGGCGCCGAATTTTTGTAGGTGGTGTTTTATACAAACCTTGTCCTGAAAAAAAATAACTCAAAAAAATAATTATCCAATATGGTGCAGTCGTTCAGAAGTTAAGCAGTTACTTACATTTCGGCGATTCATTTTTATTTGTATAGGTGTTCTTTTCAATAAAATTGTTTACATTGATTGAAAGTTATCTACATTGATGTTTAAATTATAACTAACTAGCGACTTCCCACGGTTTCGGTTTTCTGCGAAAAATAGGTAACTGATGTCACTCTCTAGCCGTCCAACTATCTACTCATTTCAATATCATATAGATCCATTACTCGGTTTTATTAGTCAGAATTACACACTAACAAATGATTAAACACCTTTGATAATTGGGAATCAGAGGCATTCAACTCTTTAAGCTTATGCTAATATTGAAATTGTGTTAAGTTGTATAAGTATGACTAATATTAAATATTTATCGTATTGAATATTTTATCTCATAAACTCTTATATTAAGACTATGCCTAAAATAATAATGTAATCAAAATTGCTACCAATTAACGATCTACCAAAAAAATTACAAATACCAATACACTGATACCAGAGACCGAATTTTTCAAATTATTCTTAATTTGAAAAATTCTTAATTCTTAATTTGGAAAGTTCTTCTGAACGAAGAGAATTATCGTGTTATTGGCAAGTGACGTGGAAATTTATTGACCCTCGTAGTGCTGTGACACGTTTGTTATGATTGGTATTCAAGAAATATAAGGTGTATCTATTCATACACGAAATATTTTAAGAGATATACCTATAAGTGGTAAGGAAACCATAGCAATAAAAAATAAAAAAATATCTAGGTATATTATTAATGAAATTAAATAATTTAATATTACTTGACACACATAATAAATACTGGTTCTTTCTTATTTTTAAACATCCACTACGCTAGTTTACGCGGGCGGCGGTATTTGAAACGGCGCGCAGCTTTTGTGAATATGATCAAAGAAAAAACATGCGCGCGCAGCGGACGGCGGGGGCGCCTGCTACCCCTCCCGGCGCCCGCGTCTCAGTCGCGGCGTCTTGCTAGGCCAGTCTTACTCGTCCCGCTCAATCCGCGTGTCGTGTCGCTCGCGCGCGCCTTAGCAGACAGCTGACACGCGTCGGGCTCGCTCGGGGAACATATTAAACAATGCCTAACTACAGGAGTACCAGGTCCAGAACATGGTGGTGGTGCTACAATGAGGGTGGAAATATTTTGCTCACAGCACAAGCCCTCTTCTTGAAGCGATTTGGGAGAAGACCATCACTGCAGACCATCCTTGGAACTTGTAGCGTAAATAAAATTAAGTGCACAAGTAAAACACAAACCGCTACTTTACACGTTTAATTTTGATTAAAAGGAAAAAGATAGAAAACAAGTACTTAATTAAAAAATATAAAAAAGTTAAATATTAGTTATTATTGGGAACCTTTCAGTGATGGCGTGGGTTAACTTAGCGGAAAGAAAAAAATGTTATCGAAAGTATTATGCAAATATTTTTAACTTACCTAACAAAAAAATCGATTGCAATCGGTTATAGCTAGGCGAATACGCAATATTAGTAATTTTAGTTACAAAAAAAACACTAAGAGCATCCAACGCGTCTTGATAGGCCTTAGGTTAGAAAGAGTTTTTGACGTGATAATTTTTAGATTAGAAATATACAAATTAGGTGTATAAAATAAAACTCCTGCTGCGAAAACTCGGTAATTCCTGGACGGCTGGACACGACTGTGGGAAGTAACGTAGAAATCACGGAGCCACTGCGCTGCGGGGTCCGCATCTACCTCGTACCCTCTTCAGGCCTTTGAGATGGACGTCTCAGGCACAGGATGTGCTCGGATACCGGGCGAGAGCGCCCCGACCTCCGTCGTCGATAACCGACGTCGCTTGCCCGTAGGGTGGAGCCAAAAATTGGCTTGTAACGGGATCTAAACAAAAAAGAAACTTCAGACCACCGATGCAAGCTGAATCTTTGATTAATTATGAAACTAGTGCGAAATGGATCGAAAAGAAAAAAGGCGACAATACATACCAAATTAACCAGAAAATCACCCACAGACTATCCTTTTGCTAGGACACTTTATATTTTTTATTGGCTTAACACCAACAGAAAAAAACTTTCACTTCATAATTTCGATATGAATCAAAAAATAAGGTCGACCATCACATATCGGGTCCCAAAAATGTAATGACGCCGTCAAAAGGCAAAACATCCGAGGATTTTTTTCACGATTCCTTGTTCAAATGTGAATAACAGCTAAGAAGAAAAAATTTATATTGAAAAGTTTGGATTAGAATTGGAGGAAGTTTTAACCGTAGCGGTTTTACGCTACAGTACCCCATTTCCAGTAAAAAAAAAAAAAAAAATGAGAGTAGCAACCCTAAAGGTGAGTGGCAACCCTAAAGGAAAGGTGAGTGACAACCCTAAAAGAAAGGTGGTTGACAACCCTAAAAAAAAGGTGGTTGACAACCCTAAAAGAAAGGTGGTTGACAACCCTAAAAGAAAGGTGGTTGACAACCCTAAAAGAAAAGTGGTTGACAACCCTAAAAGAAAGGTGAGAGATCAACCCAAGTGAATGTATCAACCCAGTGAGAGGGTGACAACGCTATAACAGATTGACATCACAACAACAGATTGAAAACACAACAACAGATTGAAAACACAATAACAGATTGAAAACACAATAACAGATTGACAACACAAAAGGGATAGCATCAACCAAGAGTGAAAACCATAATATATACAAATTAAATAAACTAGCCTAACTAACTTTAAACTAAATACATCAAATCAACAACATCGAAGTGCAGCTGATACTGAATAAAATTGAAAGCCGGCCTCCAGTTTAGACGTTAACAGTGCGAGCTTCAGATGCGTCTCCTAAACCTACATTAGAATAGAAAAACAAACGATAGAACTAGAATAATATTCTTAAATATATAGGAACAAAGAACAATATTCAAGACGAAACAAATAAGAGTTGAGATTAAGAAATAACCTAAAAATAACTTCAAAGGAAGTCAAACAAAAACTCGAAGTCGAACACAAAAGCTCGAAGTCAGATAATAACTCGAAGTGAGACACGACACAAAGTCCAACACGACTCAAAGTCAAACACGACTCAAAGTCAAACACGACTCAAAGTGAAACACGACTCAAAGTCTAACACGACTCAAAGTCAAGAGCTTAAGTTATAGAGGGATAAGTTAGAAGGTTAAGTTAAAGAGAGAGGGTTAAGTTGAAGAGGGTGGACCTTAAATCAAAATCAAAAATACGACGCTTAATGAGAGGAAATGGTTATGAATAAATATTAACTCCAGGGAGGAATGAGGGTCGAAATAATAAAAGAGGTGTCGTTAATTGAAAACTAATGGCCTAACATAAGTAATGCTGATTAAGTTAAGAATATGGAACAAATTAATTCATTTAAGTATGTCTTTTATATGATATTGTCCAATATGATGAGAATCACAGTCTTGTAGGACATATGTAGTCATGGAGATGACTCTGATCACACGACATTTAATGAAACGAGGAGCAAGCTTTCCTGTAAAGTATTCAGCAGCTGACGATTTTGAAAAATTACGCCTCCATACAATGTCGCCGGCATTGAGTGTAATAGCCGTGCGGTTCGTATTGTAATTTCGTGAATTACGGAGAAAAGCAGAAGAAAGATTGTCCGCTACTTTTGCGTAAATCTCGGCGAGCGAAGTCAGATTACTCGCGTGTTGTTCCCGACTTTCAGCTAAATTAGTGCTTAGAGTCTGGATATTCGCACGCGATGAATCCATACAGACTTCTCTACCGAATATGAGAAAGTTTGGCGTAAACCCTGTGGCTAAATTAATACATGAATTGAGGTAAAGTTTGACCTTGGGTAACAATTTAGCCCAATTCCTTTGGTTCTCGCCAACCAATATGCTCAAACAAGTAACGACACCTTGGTTATAACGTTCTACCGTGTTTGCTGGTGGAGTGTAATAAGGGGTATATGTAGGGGATTCAATGCGAAACGATCTAAGAAAGTTTAAAAACTGATTACTACGAAAAACGGTAGCATTATCACAGAGAATAGACCGTGGAACTCCGAAGTTAAAAAATATTTCAGATTCCAAAGCTTTTATAACTGAATTGGCGTCAATCCTTTTAAGGGGGACTAACCAAACATATTTAGAAAAAACATCGACCATAGATAAAATGTATTTGAACCCATAATAAGCGATTGGAAGCGGTCCAATAACGTCGATAGAAATCATTTGTAAAGGTAAAGAGACTTCCTTTGGATAACACATATGACCACGTGGTTGGGAATTCGCGATCTTATAAGCTTTACAAACCTCACATTGCCTTAAAGTCTCAGAAACATCTCGAAACATATTTGGCCAGTAAAAGTTATCCTTGAGCTTAAAATAAGTCTTTGAAACTCCAGGATGTATAGAGAGAGGATTATTATGAGCTTCCCATATAGCGGATTTAACCTTTTCAACGGGTAAAACTATGCGCCAAGGATCAGAGCACAATGGGTTAGTGATTGGCATGCGTCTTAACAGAACACCGTTCCGAATGGCGTAAGCTGGAAACGTTTGAGGGGAGTCACGAGCCCCTAAATACACCTTTTTATACCATCTATCATTGGTATGGTCAGGTCCTTGATCGAATGTAACCGGACTCGCGTACATTCTAGATAAAGCATCTGGAACGACGTGTTGCGACCCTTTGCGACGAATGATATCAAACGTGTAGAACGACTAGTACCCGGAGTGGGCCTAGGTGGAATGGGAGGAGGTCTAGAAATAATAATACTTCCGTGTAAAGGAGTCTCAACGATAGAACCTTCTTCGGACATTTTTAAACACAAAATAGAAATAGGTTAAATGAAAGAGCGGGACTTAGCAGGAAATCGTTAGATATCGTGCCGTAATATCGATGCGGGAAGAAGACAACAACATGAACGTCAAAGGAATCGGCTGGGCTAAGAATCCAACAAAAACAGATACTAGCAAATAGCAGAAAAGCAAACAGACGGGCTAAAAAAAAATAAGAAAGGTAGACACTAGCACACGACCATTCAAAAAGCTTACCTTTGGTCACGATGCCTAACCATCCACACATCAAACACACTCTACGGGAAACTAACCACCGCTACCTACTGGGATAAAATAAAACTCGGGATAGATAAGTATATTTTGGGAGAAAATAAAAGAATTGGAAATTGGGTATAGTTACAAAGTTAATCTTTAAAATTGAATTTCACAAACATCACACAATTTAGCAAAGAACATAAATTCAGTTAGCAATTCTGTAGTCCAGTCGTATGAATCGGGAAAACATTCAAGACAGGTAATCCTTTTAACTTCCATACGGGTATCTGACCAATTCTAAAACCTGAAACTCGCAACAAGAAAGATGAAAATTAAAGATTGCTCTCAAGAGCAACCACACACGAGATAACAAAAAAAAGGTATTTTAGTAATAATTAATATGCAAACTTACTTTAATTCGGGCGCCATATTGTAGCGTAAATAAAATTAAGTGCACAAGTAAAACACAAACCGCTACTTTACACGTTTAATTTTGATTAAAAGGAAAAAGATAGAAAACAAGTACTTAATTAAAAAATATAAAAAAGTTAAATATTAGTTATTATTGGGAACCTTTCAGTGATGGCGTGGGTTAACTTAGCGGAAAGAAAAAAATGTTATCGAAAGTATTATGCAAATATTTTTAACTTACCTAACAAAAAAATCGATTGCAATCGGTTATAGCTAGGCGAATACGCAATATTAGTAATTTTAGTTACAAAAAAAACACTAAGAGCATCCAACGCGTCTTGATAGGCCTTAGGTTAGAAAGAGTTTTTGACGTGATAATTTTTAGATTAGAAATATACAAATTAGGTGTATAAAATAAAACTCCTGCTGCGAAAACTCGGTAATTCCTGGACGGCTGGACACGACTGTGGGAAGTAACGTAGAAATCACGGAGCCACTGCGCTGCGGGGTCCGCATCTACCTCGTACCCTCTTCAGGCCTTTGAGATGGACGTCTCAGGCACAGGATGTGCTCGGATACCGGGCGAGAGCGCCCCGACCTCCGTCGTCGATAACCGACGTCGCTTGCCCGTAGGGTGGAGCCAAAAATTGGCTTGTAACGGGATCTAAACAAAAAAGAAACTTCAGACCACCGATGCAAGCTGAATCTTTGATTAATTATGAAACTAGTGCGAAATGGATCGAAAAGAAAAAAGGCGACAATACATACCAAATTAACCAGAAAATCACCCACAGACTATCCTTTTGCTAGGACACTTTATATTTTTTATTGGCTTAACACCAACAGAAAAAAACTTTCACTTCATAATTTCGATATGAATCAAAAAATAAGGTCGACCATCACATATCGGGTCCCAAAAATGTAATGACGCCGTCAAAAGGCAAAACATCCGAGGATTTTTTTCACGATTCCTTGTTCAAATGTGAATAACAGCTAAGAAGAAAAAATTTATATTGAAAAGTTTGGATTAGAATTGGAGGAAGTTTTAACCGTAGCGGTTTTACGCTACAAACTGTACAGCGGCATATGGACTATAGGATCTACATGCCACCAGCTGCAGACGGAGGAAGGCAACGAGTGCCAGTAAGAATCGAGGACGACATCGTCGACTTCTTTTTGCAGCACCCAATGGCCAGCACATCAGACGCCGGTCGTGTTTTTAGCGTGAGCAAAATGACCGTTTGGCGCCTTCTGCGGGATGAGGGGAAGCACCCGTTCCACTTCACTAGGGTGGAAGAATTAAAGCCGATAGACTTAAATCCACGCGTGGAATTTTGCCATTGGTTACTTGAAGACCCGACGCGGCGCATACTCTGGACGGACGAGTCCACCTTTACGCGCGTTGGGATGTTTAACATCTACAACGCACACTGGTGGGCATCAGAAAATCCACATATTGTTAGGCCGACGCGGTTCAGTGTAAATGTGGGGTAGGGCTAAAGACCTGGTTTATGGTAATGACGGCCATACCATATCAAGTGTGGAACAATTAAAAACGCGAATGGTGAACGCTTTCGCAGTGATGGTTAGTGATAGAGACACATAATTAAAAGTGCAAGGAAGAAGGTACTAGGTATGTACATTATAAATTATTGTAAATAAGTTGTTCCTAATTTTTAGACACGCCAAATTATTGTTACTGTAATTCGTAAAAAGCGTCACAATTACGAATTTCTTGTAAAATAGACAGGTTTCCGACTAACTTCACTGCGACATAAAGCCAAAACAATAATAATGTAGAATAATAAGTACCTATTATTTCATTACTAGTACTCACGCGGGGCTCCGCTCCCGTGGATTCTATCACGGTAAAAACATAACTCTCCTTTTTTGCAGTCGGTTAAAAAGTAGCCTATAACCTTTCTCAAGCTTCAAGCTACTTCCATACCAAATTTTATCCAAATCCACCCAGTACTTTCGAAGATTAGCGCGTTCAAGCAAACAAACAAACAAACAAACCCGCTTTATAATATTAAGTATAGATTGACGTCATTCTTAAAGTTCACATGTGTAGGCAACTAACAATCGGCTGACGGATACGACTCGCTCGACGCATCTTAATAACCTCACAGAGGTCATTAACATGCGAATTTGAGTTGAACCTATCAGCTGTTTATTGGTATTTACCTAGCTTACAGATGAAATGAAATAATTATTTATTTTGTAAATTGGTTCTAAATAGTACACTTTTACACGTCATTTTTTTGAGTTTTGAGTAAAGCTTGATGAGGCCGGTGTTTCCTGACTACTCTGAAAAGAAACACCGAAACAACGAACTCAGAGGTCAACGTCTCTTAAAGTCCATTCAATTCGTATTATCGTATGTGATGTAGGTAGGATAGATGTAAATGTAGATGGGTAATAATAATAATTGTAGGTTAGGATTATAATTGAAAAAATATTTTAATCGCATCTAGGTTCCTTTTCGTAAAACTTTAATGCAGTGAATTTAATAATTTGCCTACTTAGCTTTAAATGGTATTGTAATTTAAATTCACATTTATTATCCATTGTAAGCGATACGTTATTAAAATGACACTAGAATGAGATACGAAGTCTAGCTACATTGGTTTATTTTTAACATCATCACGCCTGATTTCTCGGTAGAGATAGGCAGAGGTGTATTTTCGTAAGTCCACTACAGATTACCAGTGATATTGTTAGGTCTCATGTAAAATGAGGTGGGGGCAGGTGTTTGAATCCGGCAGAACACAGACTGGAGTGCGGTAACCTTCAGGACGCGAAATAACTAGCATGTAGCGCCGTCACGTGGAGACATGCATACGAAGCGAATACTCGCACAATCTCACCAACACGCGGCTGCTCGACACAGGCGCGCGGGGGCACGTCACATCACCGCGGCGCGGGCGGGCGGGTCATTCATAGAGTATGGAGTAAAGATTTTATGCAAAATGTCTCAAGCAGTTTTAAAATTATAATAATTACGTAAAATAAAAAAAAACATTGATAAACATTTTTTTGTCGTGTTTATTGTTTCTTTACAAGCTATAGGTATATCTCTTAAAATATTTCGTGTATGAATAGATACACCTTATATATGAAACCAATAATTTGGTATCAATTCTTTGAGTCGGTTATTTTGAGCTGAAACTGTGCATATAGGACTCCATACCAGATGTTGTCTTCAGCCCTTTTGGATAGATATGGGGTTTCCGTTACACATTGTGTTAGGAACTAGGTAATAAATATCCAAATATATGTTAAATGCCTATTTATAATTGATCTCATATTATATTGTTAAAGATCATTTTAATATCAAATCTTACTTATTAAGAAATAAGCTAACACGTCACTTCCTTCATTCATAAGTCTAATGTTGGCTGCGCTGGTGCTACCCTCCCCCCACCATGACATACAATTGTCAGACGGAGGACGTGGCACCAGCACAGACACAGTATTGCAACGAGAGCCGAAGTGAACGGTCAGAGGAATAAGAATACGGTAGTGAAAGTAGTATTGTACCTATTAGTTAACTAAGGTATGTACAAATGTGTAATTACTCTAAAGTTTGTAAAATGTAATATCTGTAACGATACCAATAAATTAGTCTGTTTTTAAAAGGCATGAGATACAGATAATGTAAATTATTTCATTTATGCTAATGTGATACCAAATAAAAATATCTGAGAATCAATCGAGTGGTCTTTCCTTTCAATTGTATATTTAAAAAACACAAACACGTAAATACGTTATCTAAAACAAACCGTATAAAATCCTTAAACCAAACAATTCGTAATACTTGACCGCAAAAATAACCATGCGGCCGCCGCATTCTTTAATTCCGGCCGCAAAACATTCTCAACAAAAAATAAAAATGGTTGAAATACTTCGTGAAAACAACGACACAGAAATCCTGGGTCTACGGGTAATAAGCGAAAGTGCCTTGGCACTGCCAAATTAAATATGAATGCCATTGTAACAACACTTTTTCCTATTTGAAATATAATCCTATACCATTCCAGTTCATGTCGGTTTTATTGTAGTTTTTACGATCCACGCTACAGTGATAGTGACGCTGTCACCCAGGGTTAACTTTTAATATTGCATTAGGAGATATTGGTATGTCGGTATTTCGTCGTATAAGGTGGGTCTAACATGACCTTGATAATAAATGAATTCAGAGAAGCAGCGTTAAATATATGGGGCAAGTCGGCTTAATTAAATTTACATTTCTATAAATCTTTAAAATGATAATACGGAAATACATTTGTTTAAAATCTCGAAAAACGTTATTTTAAAATCTGTGATAAACAGTGACTGCAGTAATTCCATGTGATGTCACGTCACGCCATAATGAATTAGTGCCTTTCACTATGATCAAGATAGAACAATAAGATCAAAACCCTATTGCTATCAGTAGTTTCAAATAATACATCTACCACTTAACAGAGAACCATAAATGAGGAGTGACTTTTCAAAAGGGTTTATTTCTCATTTTGAAAAAAAAACTGTTTCTTAAATGCTATTCATTTCTAATACCATATTCTTAATCTTTTTCAATTATAGTATGGTCCAAAACTTTTCTCCTCTAGAAAATCGACTAGAAAATGAGCTTTCCGCGTCAAAAGTACTTATATCCATATCGTTTTCGTCCATTGAAACATTTCTTTTCAAAACTTCTTAATTCTCTAGGTAATTGTTTCTTCTACAATATTTATGGAACAAAAGGGCTTAATATATTTTAATAGTCTCACCGTATTTCTTTTTGATTTTTTCCTTGTAAGGTTTTGAACGAATTCAACTTTTTGGCTGTATGGCATAAGTCTTATGCTATATTGTTTACATGTATTAAGTTAAATAAAAGAAGCGATTGTCAGTTTTTGAATTTTTTTTTTATTTTATTAAATTTTGTTTAATCACTTGTTTGATAAGGTAAGTTTGTTTCATCGTCGTTTATTATAAAGTTTAAGAGTTATCAATGTTTATGAGTTATTAAAAAGTTATTAATTAGTTAAGAATTTTGTTGGTACAGATCAACTTATTTCTAACAGTTCCTTATCAAAATGGCTTATTTCCAACAAGTACGGAACAAAACAGCTTAATTCTAAAAGTCTCTGTCAACAGTGCTTATTTCTAAAATATATATTTTCGTGAGTGGGGAAGAAAAAATATAAAAATGCTATATTAAATCATGTCACAATTATGTAAAATATGGTATTAAAATTCAAAATGTTTTTAACACGCTTTTATTAGGTCGATCTGTATGTAACTAACTATGTAATGAAATCTAAGGTAACTAATTTAACCATCTTCCAAGGGTCGTAGCGTAATGAAAATTGGCAGCTGTATGTAGTTCTGATGACAATACAATAATATGGTACTGTCAAACTGATCTGATGATGAAGCCGGAAGGTATGAACTGGAACTTCATGATGGAAAATCGTATCATAGCTGTTTTGGATTTCTTAGAAAAGTCTTGTAATGAACTTTGACCACGATTAGGTTTCAAGGTCTGATGATGAAGCCGGAAGATAGGCACTGGCATTCCATGATGGAATATCGTATTATAGTCGTGTTTGCACTTGTGAGAAAGGCCACGTAATGGACTTTGAACACGATCAGGTTTCAAGGTTATAACAAACCTAAAGAAAATCCGTTATCGGTTTTCTTATCCTTTTTTAATTATCGCGTAATACATAGATTTATTATTAGGTCGATCTGTAACGAACTAAATATGCAATAAAATCTAAGAATCTGAATTAAACGTACTTCTAATTGTTGTATCATCATGAAACTTGGTAATTATTTGTAGATTAGGTGACAATACAATATTATGGTACCATCGAGCTGGTCTGACGATGGAATTGTAAGGTGGCTGATGGAACCTTGGACTGCCTACTACTACTTGCCCGCGACTTCGTCCGCGTGGAATAGTTACTTTGGGCTAACGTTAAATTTAACTCGATTTTGAAGCATTCTTCATTGGCACTCCGCTCCTATTGGCCTTAGCGTAATGATCTATAAATTGACTATTTAATTAAAAAATAATTTTTCAATTCTAACCAGTAGTTCCTGAGATTATCGCGTTCAAACAAACCAACAAACTCTTCAGCCTTATATTATTATTATAGATAGCTGTTGTCCGCGACTTCGTCCGCGTTTCCGTCGTTTTTCGTAAAAAACATGTAGCCTATGTCCATCCTCACGGTTCAGTGATTTTGATGTAACAGACAGATTAACTTTCGTAATTTAGTAGGGAAATATAATATGTCAATGACGCTCCGCCTTTTTAGGGTTCCGTAGCCGAATGGCAAAAACGGAACCCTTATAGTGTCGACATGTCTGTCCGTCTGTCTGTCTGTCTGTCCGTCCCTCCGTATGTCACAGCCATTTTATTCTTTTATTCCGAAACTATTAAGACTATACATGTAAAACTTGGTATATAGATGTATTCTGTAAACCGCTTTCCGATTTTAAGAAAAAAAAAAGTATTTAAAATAAAGGGGGGCTCCCCATACATGGAACTGAAACTGAAAATATTTTTTTTCATGAAACCTATGCGTGTGTGATATTTATAGACAGGTCTTTAAAAATGACATTGAGGTTTCTAAAGCCACTTTTTCATAAGGTTAATCGTTTAAAAGATATACGCTTCCAAATTGGTAAAATGTGTGTGTCCCTCTCTAACTTCTATAATAATAGAGTGAAAAATCTAAAAAAATATATGTCTGTAGATCTTAATGTAAAATTTCAATCAAAATTAGTTTCAACAAAATTAGTTCAGTAGTTTTTGAGATGCAGCATATTTTCTAAAACCGCAAATATAACTTTGTAATTCATACAAACACTATGAAAAACAAAGTTATTTGGCGTAGTTGTAAAAAATGTAAATAAGCTAGTTTTAAGAAATTTGTAAGGTTTTTTTTTCGTCAAATAATTATACATATTATATTATATTATTATAGTTACTACGGAACCCTTCATGGGCGAGTCTGACTCGCACTTGGCCAATTTTTATACCATCAGGCCGCGAGACGCGTCGAGCGCGGCGACCGATTCTCAAAAATAATCCTTATAGCATGATTCAGTATTCACGCGCGATGGCTTATTATTAGCGTATTTCATGTTTAACTTTGGTGTTTCTATACCGATTTATATGATTCTTTTTTATGGAATAGTTAGTAATGTTAACTTTTTCAATTAGGGGTGACTGAGAGTGTTATAAACGTAAGAATAGACAAATATTATAATCAGAAAGCTTCGAACTGCTAAGCTATCGGGAGTTACACGTGTTATTGTGAGTCAACCATAAAAGATAGACATATGCTGTCGTGGGATATTTTTTATATAATTTTAAGGAGAACATTTCCGTCATGAAGTGATTTCTGTGTAGCTTTAACCGTTAAGGTTGCACACGCAACGGAAGCTTAAAAAATGGAGTAACTTCTCCCGTTTTCCCAACATTTCCCTTCACTGCTCTGCTCCTGTTGATTGTAGCGTGATGAAAAGTATACTATAACCAGCTCAGGAGTATGAAAAATAATTGTACCAAGTTTCGTTAAAATCCGTCGAGTAGTTTTTGTTTCTATAACAGACAGACAGACAGTCAGACAAAAATTTTACTGATTGTATTTTTGGCATCAGTATCGATCCCTAATCACCCCCTGATAGTTATTTTGGAAATATATTTCATGTACAGAATTGACCTCTCTACAGATTTATTATAAGTATAGATTAAACCATCGTACAAAGTTTTTTCATTTTCTAAAAATTTGGTTAATGAAGAAATAAGCCCTTTTGAAAAGTCACTGCTCAAATAGAGATTTTTGGAGTTATTATTACCTACTTCTTTTGATAGGTTTGCGTTTTACCACCATCTCACCTGATGTTAAGCGATGATGTGGTCGAAGATGAAGCACGCTTGTCTAAATGTAACCTATTCACTCTTGACTTAAAGACTCCCAAGTAATAGCTGTCAGGAAACACAGACTCCGGCAGGGAATTCGACTCCTTAGCTAAACGTACAATGAAGCTGTATACCAAATATGCAAAAAGAATTCTATGTATATAATTTGTAAAAAAATAAGTGGAGTGAATTGATCTTCATCGTTTCGATCTGTAATCTCTCCGGCATCGTTCACTTCCATATTTCATTCACATAACTTTCATTCGCTTGAACTCGATTCGAAGCGCTCATTTTTCATAGCTGTGACTGGTACTTGCAATTCATGCACTGAACGTGCAATACTGAAACCTCCACTTATAGAACCTGCTTTTAAGTAGATTATTGTGTTTTGCGCTAAAATTCCGCTGGTCTTACAAAACGGGAAACAAAATCCAGTTTTGGGTCAAACTCGCGTTGGAGCACAAACTGTTGTGTTATTATTTCTGTCTGTTGATATTTGGTGCAGTAAAGATGCAATAAAACTTCATTTTAAACTAGCTGTCTCCGCGACTTCCTTGAATTGGGTAATCCAAATCCCGATGAAAGTTTCCAGTATGCGATAAAAAATGTTCTGTATGTTTCCCAAACAAACAGAAAGACATACAGTCAGACCGACAGACAGACAAAATAAAAAAAATACATTTGTTTATGTTTTAGTATCGCGTAAATATAGGCATAAAAGTACTTGAGGAAACAGTTATTTTATATTCACTGAGTCACATTTACATGTAGGTACTTAATTAGTATAAATTAATTAAAACATTATAATTAATGCACATCCTGAAATTAGTTTATTCATAATCGCTACCTGAATCGATTTTTATCATTTCAAAAATAATTAATAATTTTATACATTGTATACAACGTGTAATTTAAAGGGTATAATAATACATACCAAGTGCACGGCTTCTTTGGATGATAACAAACGATATAGCAAGGGTATTGAAATCCTATGTCTACATGTGTGGAACTTATTAGAAATTTCAATAAATTGATACCAGAGACCGAATTTTTCAAATTACGAAGGGAATTATCGATTTATTGGCAAGTGACGTGGAAAATGATGACCCTCATAGTGCTGCGACACGTTTGTTATTATTGGTATTCAAGAAACATTCGAAACCAACAATTTGGTTTCAATTCTGTGAGTCACTTATTTTGAGCTGAAACTTTGCATAGAGACTCCATACCCGATTTTGTCTTCAGTCCTTTTGGATAGATATGTGGTTACCGTTACACGTTGTAAAAATGAAAGTAAAATTAACCTATTTCAAAGAAGTTAAAATCTTTAATAATTTGTTTACATACTTATCTAATTTTCTTATTGGGGTGTTTGCGTTAATTGCGATACATGTTTTATTTATAATGTTAAAGTCATTTTGCTATACCGAATCTTCATTCCATTCATTACAAGAAAGATGGTAAGCGAAACACGGGTACTGTTAAATAACCCCAAGATATACAGTTCTGGGTCATTACATAACACAATTATACGCCTTGCCATAATTGTGTGTGGAGCCGTTCTAACCGCGTTTTGTGTTCCATTTGATATACCTACACGCTATACGTACCGACAGACTATCACACTACCTAACAGTAAAAGCTGTAGGTAGGTAAATGTGTTTTGATATGAACATTTTAGTTAAACCGATCTCGTCTTTTATTGTGAATCTATTTTTAAAGGTTATGGAATTTTCTATGGTGGGTACTTTTTGCTTCGTTACACTTGAGTAACAGTGTCAAAAATACAGAAGAGCAGTTCGAAGAGAAGTATGTAAATTGATGATAATTTAAATATCAAATATAGAATAGGAGTAAAAAAATAAAATTTACAATATAGAAAGGTGTCTACGATAATTTAAGATATGAATAATCATAATTATTTATTTGATTATTTTGGTTCAATTTTTCAGTAGTTGGGTTGTTCACTTTTTATTTATTTTAGAGTTAGTAGATTATCTCAAGATTTTGGTAATGAAAATTTTGTTATGTTTCATGTCGTCTTTTATGTATAAATAATGTTATGATTCAGTGAAGATCAAAAGAAATTAATATTCAAATTAGACTGAAAATCGGTGCTTTATGAAAGTTAACATAAAGACAATATCCCACATTGAATTGAATTTGTACGATAGTACACAAGTACTTTCATAGAAATTACCTACAATTTACGTTAATTAGGTACACAGGTACCTACACATTTAATGGTACAGGAAAATAAAATTAAAAACCGCACGTTAGATCAAAGACTTAAAAAAATATGAAATTTGGTTCTGGGTTTAAATAAAATTTGAAGGTATTTTACATACCTTTTTCTCCTCATCTCTTCGGTCAACATTCATGGGGAGAAGCAATCACCTTGTTATTTATAACAGATACTGCACAATTCTAATTTCCCAAGGGCTCCGGAGTATTAATCAGCAATCGCTGTACATGAACCAGTAACGTGATCTAACAGCATTTCGGAGAAATGCCATAGTTTTCAATTACAGACTTCAGTAGTCATTTCATTACAAAAACATAAGTTATACAAGTTCTTAGAAAATAAAACCTAATTTTGTCACTAAGATTTATATGCTTTTTCTTTACTATTATTTGTCTATTATCACTTGCATTATGAGTTCTGTTGTGTTTTAGTTTCTGTACATGGCGTGATAAATGATCTTTATTTTGTATGTTGATTATTAAATAACACTGTCACAACAAATCTTTTTTTTTTTCTGTAAATTGAAACTAGATGAGGCTAGTGTTTCCGTACTGAATACCATGAGAAAACATCGAACCCCGAAGTCAAAGTCTCTTTTAAGTCCATACAATCTGTACTTGTCGATGAGAACCTTGTAGTTTAATGTCTGAGGCGATCTTGTGTGGTCTCTTGTAAGGGAGTACACTAAGCTATTACTTATTGTTATACTATCATGTCTTGTGAACATCTTTATTGGAGATCCTTATAAATAAATAAATCGATTTTACTCTGATCTTTTTGTCGTTTCTTTGTGTCATTACGAATAAATGTTTTCTGTTTTCTTACAATAAATATTGATTATCAGCAATAATTCGTCTGAAAACGAGACATAAATTTCTTATCATAAAATGTAGGTAATCGATAAGACTTAGGTGTTCACGTAGCTCAATTCCGGCATTCTTAAACATATGTATTTAAAATGTTGTACCCCTCTCACAAGCAATATAAATTATGTAGACCGGGTCCATTACGTACTTTATCTCTGAGACATGTATACGGATGTATATAGACTAGATTGCGTAATGTGTGACCTCAAAACTGTCGAATTAAGGACACTGGGGACTGGACTGAAAGTACGAACAAAATTAGCTGCTTAGCGTAAGCTAGTTAAGGCTTTCTAAAGCAGCCGGAATTAACGTTATGACTGGTCGACAGCGTTCCATGTTTATGTAGATATACAAAATATACTTTTTGTGGTGTACACCTAATTTATTTACATATTTTACAATTAATCATTAAAATCTAACTTAATAATTTGAAATGCTAGGCGAATATAATAAGACGTGCATTGCTACGATGAATGGTAATGATGATTTTTTATCTGACTAGAGGCTAGCCCTCTAGTGATGGGCGGCGAGCAAGGGTAGCTCACCGTTCAGTAAGGACCAGGCCCGAGTCAACGGCGCGTCATGTTCTACGCGCGCCTCAAAAAGCAGTCAGCACCATTGACCTGGCTCAATAGGGCCATTGCCTGCTGGAACAGGAACAAGGTGGGCTTTTAGTTAGTAGAAGTCTGACACTGCCTTCCGCTTCACCCAGAGTAGGAGTCATTTGAAGATTTTTCCACCGAAAATAAAAAATAAATAGTCTTCTAGTGATGAAAAGAGTCGAATAATTCGACACCGATTTCTCGCAGCATGCACGCAAATCTCATGGGCCTAATTAATGTTTCAAAAGTATATGGTTGTTATATTTGCGCCGTTTGAGATTGGTACTGTATGTGTAAAAGAAAATATAAGTTATTTTTTTTTAATATACTGCTAAAACTAATCCATAAGGATTAGTTTTTCAATCTAGTGCCAATAATATACTTCTTTTCTATTGATAGTATCTTTATTTTCCATTAAAAAATAAAATTTTGTATAATAACTCTGAAACATTCAGAAAATACAAGCACATTTTAGTTTCACTACATAGGCATTTAAATTATCTTCCTACAGCTGTACTTAAAGGCTCATCTAGTGAAACATATTTGGCTGTCCGTCCAGTCTGATGAATGGGAAAATGGCCCCTAATTGAATATTAAATAAGGCTGCCTAAGGGCCGTATGACAGCTGGGTTAAGGTCGCAAATAAGGTCACCGCTACCCTACGGTCGGATTACTATAGGCCTACCCAAAAATCATTGGTTTTCTAGAGATAGATTGCAACACTTCGATTTTGCGTGTAGGGTTTTAAATTCTCTAACCTGACAACATTGTGTTGGAAAGTGTTTTTAACTTTTTTTTTGTTTCTATATAAAATTTTCAATGTTTCAAACACAAATGTTTTGAAATGGCTAAGATTTTAACATTTTTTCGAGGGTGTTTATGCAAGGAACCATGACGTCATAATCTAAACACCAACCAGCTGACTGCCTTTTTTTTAATTTTTTCATAGAACGCCTTATTTCTAAAATAAAGATCAGGGGCACATAGCAAAACCAATATTAAGTTTACCGAATACTTGATATACGGAACTACTTCTGTTTACATTATCCCGGCCACAGGTGCTCTATAGTTAATTAGTTAGATCTTATTAAAACCTTCTTAAATACAGGTGATGGTCGACTTTATGAAAATAAGTAAATTTTTTGGATTAATTTATAATTCAAATTCCAGGACCATCTCACCTGATGGTAAGCGATGATGCGTGGACAAAGAAGAAGTATGGTTAGCTGGAATTAACTTATTCACTCTTGACTTAAAGAAATGTATTATCGCGTTAAAATTTAAGATTTTCAGGAGGTCCGTGCTATTCGTTCTACCGTTCTGTCAAATGTTTTCTCAAAATATAAAAAGTACTCAACATATTTGTTTCATCATAACATCATATACCACTAATATTATCTATTATTTATCAGCCAACTCTTTGAAATTATTCAGACCATTGTAAGGCGGGATCTCGAGGAGATATTCAAACACCGAGAGCTGAGTCAATACTGTCTTTATTATATTGATGAGACAATTAAAAGGATTACATTTATACGAAATAAGGCTGGTTACATACAAAAGGTTTATTACACACTACATCTCCTTCCCTTAGTGAAAAAAAGTAAAATTAGAACTATAAAATTTTGCTTTTTTTACATGCATATAAACTTATAGTATAAAGTATAATTATGATAGTACATTATTTAAAAAAAAAAACACTACAATGATAAATGTTTAAAATATAGAGTAATATACCTAAACTTAGTTATACAAATTCAAAGTTGTTGTCATACGATATTCATGTATAATTAAAATATAAAAATTCATGTATCTGGTGTAAACAATTTTGTGCGTTTTTTGTGGATTATATCTAATTTTCCATATTTGAACATTTAGTGACATATCTTTCACTACTTCAAAAGGACCTGAATATATGCTATCAATTTTATTCATATTTTCGTTTTTTACTAGTATTAAATCATTCGGTTTATAAATTGTAAGATTGGTACTTTTGTCATAAATGTATTTTCTATGTATTTTACTTTTGAGAAAATTTTCCCTAGCTTCTTTTTGAGATAGTTGCAATCTAAATTTTAATTCCAAAGGATAGCTTTCGTGATTATAAAGTGGTTCAACAAAATTGTTATCTAGGTTACTGGGAAGTCAGCATATTTTACCGAATATCAACTCGAATAGTGTGAATTTCGTTTCCGAATGTACTGATGTGTTGAAGGAAAAACACCAATATGGAAGCCATTGGCTCCATACTTCTGGGTGATTATCTGTCTGAATACGTAAGAAAGAGCCCAAATTTTTATGAGAATTTTCCAATGCACCAATACTTTGGTGGTGGTAAGCTGTGGAACTTAAGTGAGTAATTTTTAAAAGTTTACAAACCTCTTGAAAAAATGTTGACATAAACTCGGATCCTTTGTCTGTTGCAATTTCTTTTGGTAACCCGTAGCGAAGAATAAAACTATTAACTAAAGCCTGAGCCACCTCATCAGACTTTTTAGAAATTAAAGGATGTGCCACAACATACTTAGTCAACTCACATTGTATTGTTAGTATATAAGAAAAATTAAAACAATCCCTATCAAATGGTCCTACTAAGTCTAAAAATATTTTGTCAAATGCCGTTGTAGCCATAGAGGTAATAACCATCGGCTCTTTAACAAGTCTAGCATATTTTCCCTTTTGGCATTTTGAACATTTTTTCACGAATTCTCGAACATCTCGTTCTAACCCTGGTTAGTAAAAATACTTCTTAATGTTATTAACCATCTTTCTCATGCCCGCGTGGCCACTTGTGGGCAAGAGATGGAAGTTATTAAGAATAACTTTCCTGTCATCTTTATCGTCTATTATATTATTATTTATATATTATCATTTATTATATAAATTCGCGGTACGTACCTATCTTTTGACGATTTAATCTCACTTAATAATTCTTCAATAAATTCATTATTTTCTCTATTCTTCATAATACATATTTCGTCGACATTTATTAACTTGCAAAATCTACCTAACTGCCTCACAAATGCGGCTCGCGTCAATTGTGATTGGTAGTAGGGATTAATAAAAATTGTTAACTTGCTTTCTACATAACAAAACGCGTTTTTCTCTTCAGTAATTATATGTTGCTTTCTCAAAATATCTGACTCCTTTTTCTCGATAAATCTAAGTTCTATTGCCTCTCTTGGTTTTGTATGACATCCCACATCACCTGGTTGATCAGGCCAAGTGCTGTCTTACGTCGTACTACACGGAGGGCTTTGCAATTTTCTCGCCTGTGCCCTAGTTGTTACATTTATATATGATTCACCCATATTCTTTAAGTCTTCACTTGTAAAAGAAATCCGGGATAAAGCATCTGCAGCTGCGTTGTCCTAACCCTTGACATACTCTACAATGTAGTCGTACTCCTCTAATATTAATCTAAATTTCATAAACTACTCGATGGATCCCGCATATTAATAAGATAAATTAATGGACGATGATCTGTCAAAATTTTGAATTTCCTGCCATAAAGATATGGACGAAAATACTTTACTGCCCAAACTACTGCCAATAATTCCTTCTCGATTGTTGGGTAGCGCCTTTCTGCACTATTTAAACCTCTACTCGCATATGTAACCGGTTTTTTATTTCCATTACTTAAAATAGCGGCAATTGAATAACCTGATGCGTCTGTTTGTACTATGAATTGATTAGTTTCTGTAAAATCTGGATATTGCAGAACTGGAGGAGAGATTAAACACTGTTTTAAATGTTCAAATGTTTTCTGACAATCTTTGTCCCAAATAAAAGTCGCATTTTTCCTACATAATTTGTGTAAAGGATAAGCTTTTTCCGCAAAGTTCGGTATAAACTTTCTATAATAATTTACAAAAGCTGTAAAACGCTTGACTTCTTCAACAGATTTTGGACAAGGATAAGTTTTGACGATGTTTTATTTTTTCTGGATCGGGCACAACGCCTTCACGAGACACTACATGTCCTAAGTATAGCATTTCCTTTTTGAAAAACTCACATTTTTCGGGATTAAGCTTTAAATTCACTTTCCTTAACCTTTCAGAGACATCTTGTAAATTCTTATTTTTTTCTCCTAAATTACGTCCGAATACTATCAAATCGTCTTGGTAAATAAGACACTTATCATATGAAAGACCTGCCATAGCCATTGTCATCATCCGGGAAAAGGAAGACGGACTGGTCTGACCAGAACAAAAGGCTGTATACTTTCTACTATCTTTGTGAAGTTCTACATTATGAAAACCCTGATATAAGTCTAAATGACTGAAATATATGCATCCTGACAATGAATCCAGTATTTCTGTTATGTTGGGAAGAGGGAATTTATCATTTTCAATACAATTATTTAACTTCCTATAGTCAATGACTAATCTCCATTTGTTCTCTCCGCTAGAATCTATTTTTTTCGGAACTAGTAACACTGGACTGCTCCATTCACTTCTACATTCCTCTATAATTCCTTCTTGCAACATTTTTCCTATCTGTCTATCTATTTCCTTTTTCTGAGCGTGAGGTAATCTATATGGTTTTGAAAAAATAGGAGTCGTATTTGTTTGTAAAGTTATCGAATGTTTATAAATATCAGTCGTTGTCAAGCTGTCTCCCGGTAAATAAAATATATCACTGTATTTTGCGCATAAATTCTCTACTAATGTTCGTTCCTCTCCATTTAAATGTTTTAATTGTAACAATGAAAATAGTTTCTTAACTCGATACGCATTTGATTCGCTTTGAGAAAAGGAACATAAATTATAGTCATTAAGGCTATGTATAGTTGGTTTAATTTCTTTGAGTGTAAAATAATCTTCCGTAGTATTAAATATCTTGATAGGTATCCTACCACACACTGGCTTAACCGATGTCTCGCTAAATAAATACCGTCACGGATATCTGACGCGCAAACTAAACATTCATCCTCAATATCTGTCGAAATATAATGAACAGACTCACATCTTGGTGGAATCTCTAAATGATTGCTAATTGTATTAATAGGTAAATTAATTTCATTATGGTAAGTTGACAAAGTAATTATGTTATGATTAAAATCCAATACCGCTTTATACTTGGTAAGAAAGCCCTGACCGATGATGTCATTCGCCCTAATTGGTAAGAAGTTAAATACATAGAACTTGTGTTTCAATTGATGCCCATTTACGTTGAAATTCAAATAACAATATCCAATTGTTGTTACTTTGCCTCCGATACCATTTATAGAAATGTTTTCTTTGTAATATGCAATGCGCTCTTCTAGAACATGTTTATACTTTAGTGCTGAAATCGATGCACCCGTATCCAGTAACCTTTGAAATGCCTGATTGTTTATTGGTAGACTAATTGAACAATTGCTATTGCATGATAGAATTTTATTCACGAAAAAACTTTTTGTTTTTATCATTAGAAGTACCGGCCGATTCAACGTTTACTTCCGGTTCTGTTATCACGTTAACTTTGTTAAGGTCGTTGTTGCGCACTCTTTGATTTCTATTATAGTTGTAGCAAGACTTACCCCTGTATGCTTGGTGCTGGTGGTCGCGATGCCCATTCCATCCACCGCGACTACCGTTGTTGTTGTGGTAGCCTCCATGATAGCGTCTTTTTTTTTTTTTTTTTTTTAACTTGGTAAACACAAGCACAAACCTATCGGTTCACTTTGCCTCTAAGTACTTCGAATGTGAATACAATTTTTCCGGGATTTCTGTTGACCCTAAGTTCATTACACCCATACAAAGTCAGTACATGGTCAGCTCATAATTATCGTACACACTCACTCTGACTATGGATCTTGCTGATATCTGCCGGATAGACCTATACCAATACTCGCTTTTTTTTTTTTAACGTGGTAAAATTATCTAATAAGTCCTCCCACTCCGGGCAGGGTGGGAGGGACTGTCAGACTTTTACTGACTAAAATCCACGGTGTTCCTTCAATAACCCTTTACATACCGGGGCCACGGTAACGGGATGAGTACCACGACCCCGGCAGGCTTCGGCCCTCTGCAGAGGGGGCCTCGTCATGTTGCTGACGCTCTTTGAGGCGCGCGTGGAACACGACGCGCCGTCGACCCGGGCATGGTCCATGGTCGGACAGCCAGTTGCCCTTTACTCGCTGTCCGCATGCCCGCGCCTACGGTGGCCGGAGATCGTCGGCCGACGTCCGACGCCGTGGGCGTCTACCACTGCGGCTGGGCTGGAGGGAGGACGCCATCCTCTCCCTCACGCGGCCCGCCTCCTCCTTCGGAAGCATGACTGCTTCGCAGAAGGAGGCGACCGCTTCCCACTCCCTCTCGCCCCGCAGCATGGCCTCGACCAATGCCGGGCGCGAGAGGTCTCCGCCTATCGCCGCCATGAGGACACGTCGGTGCTCTGCCCAGGCGGGGCAGTCTTGCACCGTGTGCTCTACGGTGTCCTCAGGGCGACCCTCGCAGTGGTGACACCCAGGCGTTTCCTCCTTTCCCATCAGACACAGGTACCTCCCGAAACTTCCATGTCCGGTGAGGACCTGCGTCATGCGGTAGGTCAGGACGCCGTGACGCCGATCTAGCCACTCCTCAAAGAGGGGTCTTACCGCCGCAATTGCGGCGTGCCCGTCCATGATGCGGTCTACGATGCGAATATCTTTGGTTGACGTGACCTCAATGACCTCGATAAACTCGGTTTTGCCTGAAACCCCTTGAAAATCTACCGTTATTATTATACACACCGAGTACTTCAGCGCATCGCATACTGCTCATTTAAAGGTTTTAATATGTTATAATTCTCGGATTGCCCGTTGGCCTGCGAAACCGTCAACTGCACGAAAAGATCGGATATTTCTTTTCCATAGTCCTGTATAGATAACTCATTTTGTCTCATTTAGGTCAATTTAGTTTGCAATGCCGTGGCTGATTTTTGTGGTAATAAGACCTTTTTCATATCAATGATCAAGTCATCCACACTAGAGTATTTTGGACATAATCGTAATTTAGCAGCCTGGGACAATCTGCTCTTTAGTACAAAATTAACTAATTGCTTCTTACAGTCTGGTGTTGAAAGAGTAGAACTATAATACTTAATATTATATATTAACTGTCTGGTATTAGCCTCCTCGTCAGTCATGAGTGGCAATAAATTTAACGCAAACAGATTACAAACTAAGATTAAACGAAGACAGTGTTTCAGTTTTACTAGACTTACACAATTCTAAAACTTCAGCATATAAACTCTAAAACCTCTCGATATACTTGTATATTAATTCTGACTCACTACTTGATACTTTTCCTTTTTGTATATCACTAGTAATTTGAGCTACATAATCAGAATATCTCATAAAAAATCCATTTGCCTCAGAGAGTTTCTTAGTCAATGTTTTGTCTGTTCTACGATCTGGACCAATTTTTATCAAATAAACTCTTATGTCTTTAATATCATTACACAGTTTCTAAATTAATTGCCATAACTTACCATAGTAAAAGTTAAATCTTCTTTTGCATACATGACTCTCTACTTGATTTAAATCTATTTATATGTATATATAGATACCTTAAAGTTCCATAAAAGAAAGTTTCGTCACCACACCATGTCTTTTACGATATTAAATGTTATAACGTTGACCGCACTAGACCGCACTAGACCGCACTTGTTTTTATTAACATAGCACTGCACAAACACATAATATATTTTCGATTTTACACTACTCCGTCGTCCACGCCAACGGTCGGTTTTTGAAGCCTGCGAAGAAACGAACGTCGCATAGTGTGCTGGTGAATCTGCTGGTCAATCCATTATAATAAATAATAATAATAAATCTTTATTGACATAAAATGAGGATACAAGACACTGTGAAGCCTCTGAATCCCAAACTAGGTTAGAACCTGTATATCAGGAATCAGCGCCTTCTTCCATTTTTCTGTTTTAAATGTCAAAAACCGTGTTTACAGAGTATGTTTACAGGTATGAGAGCATGCAAAAAATAACAGATTTTAAATTAATTAAATTAAAATGAAATAGTTTAAAATAAGTTACATTGAATTGGATTAAATTAATAAATTATATTTTATACATTAGTATGAATTATATAAGTGTATAGTGAGTACCTACATGCATGTGTGCTTGATTGTGTGTGTGTGTGTGTGTGTGTGTGTGTGTGTGTGTGTGTGTGTGAGTGTATGTGTGTGAGTATGTCTCGTAAAAATATATATAGTATATCCACAAGTTATTGCAGTAATTTTTCAGTTTCCTCATAGTTCTGCGTAAGAAGCCAGTCTCTAAGCCTAGATTGGCATTCACGCAAGGAGAGGGGGTAAAAATTTAATTTTATTTTTATTTTATATTAATTTTATTATATAGATGCACCGAAAGAAAAGCCTTTTGTTCTTCTTCCTTCCTAATGCAGTACGACATCTAACGCAGTTAAGTACTTTAATAATTTTACGTTTGTTGCTAAATTTTTTTGGGTCATAGGGAGTACAGATGTGTTTACTGGTAATTATATTGTAAATAAATAGCTGCCTTACAGTAAGGACTTTGCAATTCTCATAAAGTGTTTTAGTAGGGAATCTATACGGCTTATGAGTCATAGTTTTAAGCAGGGATCGTTGAGCTCTCTCCAAAAGGATAATATGCGTTTTACATGCGCCTCCCCAAACACCGATACAATAACCAATAACCGACTGAACCAGTGCATAATATACAGAACGAAGAAGATCTAAATTAGCCACGTCCCTAAGGTTTTTAAACGCCCATTGTTTGGCAAGAACACTGTTGGTTTGTTGAGAATTCGCATGTGTGAATAGAAATCTCACAGTTCGGCTGCTTTATAGGAGAATTACTAAATTGCACTAACGATGTCTTAGCGACATTTAGGGTCAATAAATTAAATCTTAGCCATTGTTGAGCCCTGTGAAGTCCCTTTTCCGCATTTTGTCGTACTTCGTCCCAAGTCTCCCCCTGAAACACAAAAGCTTTGTCATCGGCATACGTAAAAATTTTGCCTTTATGGAGTGACATTTGACACAGGTCATTTATATATACAAGAAAGAGACTGGGACCGAGTATACTGCCCTGAGGGACACCGCAGGTGACAGCAGCATCAGAACTAACATAATTACTAATTTTGACTTGTTGCTGACGACCTGTAAGAAAATCAGCAAAAATTTTTAGCACCTTACCGCGTATACCGTGTTTTTCTAGCTTGTCCACAAGAATAGGGATCGAGACAGTGTCGGATGCTTTGGCAAGGTCGATAAAAACTCCCACGCACTTTTGTTTGTGGTCAAGACAACCTGTGACATAATCCACTAATGAACTGACAGCTCCATCAGTACTACGTCCTGCTCTGAAGCCAAATTGGGAATTTGAGAGAATGTTGTTATGTTCCAAATAACTTACAAGTTGTCTGTTTAGGAGTTTTTCCAACACTTTGGAGAGTGCTGGAAGCACAGAGATTGGTCTATAGTTTGCAACACTGTCTCGTGCCCCACTCTTGTGAACAGGTGTAATAAGTGCTCTTTTAAAGACTCTGGGAAAAATGCCTTGATCAAAACACAGTGATACAATAGTGGTAAAAAGCGGGACTATAATGTGCTTAGCCATTTTAAGAAATTGGTTTGAAATACAGTCCCAGCCCATCGCACTGTCATTCTTCAGATTCATGATAATGGACTCAATTTCACTTTCACCAGGTGGAAGCAGAGCCATTGAGTTAAGGGGATGTGATATTTCCGGTTCATTTGAGCTATCTTGAGAGGTATCATAAGGTCGTGAAATATTATCTGCTAATAGCTTTCCGGCGCTTGCAAAATAATTATTGACTACCTCAACTGCTTCACCAGGGTTTTCCTGTATATTCAACAGGTCACCTGCAGGAACTTTCTGTTTGGTGGTACCCGTAATAGATTTAATAGCAGACCATGTCTCTTTATTGGATCTAGCATTTTGGAGGATTGACTGTTCATGACAACGTTTTAAAGGTGACATCTTCTATAAATTCTGTAGATGGCATAGACTAAAGCCAGTGATACCAAAGTGAGGATCAGCAGTAAGATTACGTTCGTGACTCCAATATGTGTCCTTAACTCTTCTATTGAAGCCTGGTTGTTGCCCGCAGCGGCGTTCTGGGCGAGGATCACCTCCTCCTTGGAGTTATTGGTACCCATCTTCTCTGGTGATAATTACAACTCGTTCAACCCAAATAAGAGAGCACAAATTCGGTAGCACGCAATACATATTATAACGAATTATCATTTTGTACTAAGTCCTACTCGCACTTATATGGTCATGTTATTTTAAAACAAATCAAGTCACTGCCAATGCGCTCTGGCAGGGTCGCCATGTAAGGCGGGATCTCGAGGAGATATTCAAACACCGAGAGCTGAGTCAATACTGTCTTTATTATATTGATGACACAATTAAAAGGATTACATTTATACGAAATAAGGCTGGTTACATACAATAAGGTTGATTACACACTACACCATCCACATCAATAAACCCATTATGCAACGTCATAGCATTTTATTGCAAGCCATCGGCACGGTAATATTATGTATAACATCGGCTTCCATCATAACTGAAAACTGAGCGTACGCTATAAACTTTCAAATTGATACTAAACAGCCATAATTATGCTGTTACTGAATTGCTAACTTCTATATCAAACTTCCGAACATTTTCTCTTATAAGTCATATTGAAGAGAAGTTGGCAGATTCATCATGTTCTAAGTTCTAATCTCGAAGTCCAAGATCTGAATCACGGAATACGTTTATGACCAAAGTTTGGATATTTGTGCCACAGACAATGCGACCATCCACTTAAGGGCAACTGTGCCCTTGACGATTAAAACAAGGGTCTCTAGTTATGTTAATTGTTTACATGACAACCGTTAACAATGTACTAAATAATAACGTTTAGTTGACCTGGTAATTACTGAGTGATTTGTGGTAATGGGATGGTGATGTATTTGTTCTTAATGTTTGTAACCGACTTCCAAAAAGGAGGAGGCGCAGCCAATGATTAGATTTGTCCAGTCCGCACGTGCCCTAGACTTCGGCACCAACTTCAACCCTTCAACGATGAGATCTTATTATAAGGTAATGTAAAGTGGTAATGATGATTATAATAAGAAACACAGACGGCCTCATAGACGACAAGTACCGCGCAATCCCCGCGACGACTTCGGCTTTAGGCTAAGCATTGCCAAATGACGCAACTGAAAAGTTGCTACACCTAATGAAATAACTCAAGACTCGTACTCTCATCATCATATACACAGACACCCACTGACACAACCATTTACATACAACATATCATGCATGTTTTATATATTTAAATTCGTATTTTTTATTTTCTATTATTTAGTTATAATTGTAACAATCTTATTCAATTGTAACAATTAAGTATAGTTGTTCAGATAAAATTATGTTACCTTCAGATTTGTCAGCGGACAGCGCAATCGTGACCTGTAATACCTACCATAGGCACGTCCAGTCTCTTATCATCAAATTTGTTATCATAGCATTATATTAACCAGGGATGTTGCGAATATTCGCATCCGCATCCGCAAATGCGGAGCTTCCGTATGGATTTGGACATCTGCATCCGCATCCGCATCCGCAATAATCAATGTGGATTTTGCGGATGCGGATGTAAGACGAGTCATTATGTGTTTGTTTGAGCTGTGGAATACTTATCGTATAGATATGTAGCCTATCTACACTTCGCCTTTGAGAAGTTGCCGATCATAAACAACGTCTGAGACATTCGGACCTAGAACCGTACATACAATGCACAAAGGAATATTATTGTAAATACTATAAATTAAATATAATGTAAACAGACATGCGACACGCGTGCCCTGAAAGAACGCTCATACAATGACCACTGTTAAACTTTTGTAAACACAACTATTATAGTGTTTACAAAACTGACGTTTCCGATTCTTTTAATGCCAATTCCGAAGGGGCTAAAAGAATGAGAATGACAGATTCCACGGAAAAGGATATGGGACAACTAGGACCCCCTACGTCAGGTTCCCTCAGAAAGCCATGCTTAAAAACGATCTTGCCATGATGTTAGATTCGTCAAGTGAAGATGAGAGTCAAGAAATACCAGAAAATGGTAGCACTGAAGCTGTACTCAAAAAGGAATTACTTTCTTATCACACTAAAAAAAGAGTCAATGTGGATGAGAATCCTCTTAAATAGTGGAGTGTTCATCGAGAGGAATTTAACATATTATCACCGATAGCACGAAGATTTTTATCCACTCCACCAGGCAGTGTTCCTAGCGAACAATTATTTAGTAGCGCGGGTTTAATTTACGAACCTCTGCGTAACCGGCTTGAATCAGAGAAAGCGGCATATATTACTTTTTATTAAGTATAATGCTCCTATTTTTAACTTCACATACTAATTCTATTTATAAAAAAAATTGATTACTATATCGTTATTTTAATTCTTCATTCATATACTTTTTTATATGGCCTCAAACATCCGCATCCGCATCCGCATCCGCGGATGCGAGCTTTCAGAAATCCGCATCCGCATTCACATCCGCGGATGTGAAAAATCGGCATCCGCAACATCCCTGATATTAACAGCTTATGTTTGTTTACTTTATAAGATTATAGACAAAAATAAATGTAATAAGTATATTATATTATATTATACAACATGGCAATGCCGACTGTATTTAGAGAATGTTACTAGGCGAGAAAATAGGTACAGATTTTTAATGCTTTATTTCTGTTTGTTGTTTAGTTCTAATAACTTATAAAATAAATGTTTCTTGCTTTTTGCGAAATAAGTCCTACTAGTGTTAATATACAGAATTTTATTTTGTAATATCACAAAACTTTTCTATATTTCGAATATATGTTTTCGTCTACCAGCTGATATCGTAACGACGTCACGTTTAGCCTATTGGCTTCCGTGCTACGGATCAGGTCCAATGTCCGCATGGAGCAAATATTTGTATGTCCCTTTATACATAGATGTCTAGGTAGGTATGCGAAGTCTGGCTTGTTTGTGATGTGAGGGATAACAGGGGTTATTTTCATAGAAGAAATATGGTTATGTCAGGGTGTATGTGGAGAATACATACTCGAATAGTAGATAGGGTAAACATGAATGACACTCAAAAGTTCAGTACAATAATTCTGATTCTGTTCGTAATTACAACATTTTTACGTTTGTTCTTACGCTACACGATATTATATAGGCATTTTTTTTTTCAAAATATGTATTCACACTTTTTAAACTTTCTCTGGACTTTCATAAATATTTTAAAATCAAAGTCAAATCGTTCTAGCCATTTTCTAGTTTTGGCAAGAAAACGGCGATTGATTTTTATATAGCTATATAAATTACGACATACTATCTGTTGCGTGTTCGCGATCAATAAAATGGAAGATGACTGAAGTCAACTACTAATTGTGTGCAAGGGATCTTAATTTAGCTCACCATTGTAAATCCTGACAAAGTATTTTTAAATATATGGAAATGTTAGGCAAAACTTATGATCCTAGTAGATTTGTTACATATCCATATTACCCACACAATAGTTAAGCTAAGCTGGGCTATTAAATCCAAGAACCCATTAGTTTAGAAAAAAACGGATACATTTGCCCGGTCAGAAGCAAAATAGACTTGTAATAAAGTGGGTTATAAAATGCATTCATTTATACAAATATTATTTACATCGATAATGGAAACAAATTGTGCAAATATTCAGTTCAGTAATTGAGGTTTTAAACTTCGTGTCAATTAAAATTCATGACAATTTTATTGATACTCAATTCAGTAAATAATTACAGACGTAGTTGTAATTCTTTTTTTTTCAAACTCAGTAAGGAAAGTTTCTTAAAACACCATATTTATGCTTTCCACCATATTTGTTTCAATATTCCACTGTCTTCAACCCATATCCTGTCACGTCCTTATATTCAGGTTTCACCAACCTGAAACCTGAATATAATTTTCCACTAAAACATAATTATTTTGTAAGCAAGTGAGTAAGTAAATTGACTTCCATACAAATATCCACAGCACGAACCGATTTAAAAAGCTCTAATTATTTAAATGCGCACATTTTCTCTAAACGTTATTCTTGTGATTAATGAACCGCTATACGTAGGTGATTAATAATAAACCCGATGAAGTTGACTCCAAACTGAATTTGTGTTGGAAACTAACTAAAATATAGAGATTTGGGGAACCGTAATCCGATTCCCGAAGTGGTTGTATAGAATGATTAGTGTGATAACTTAGTTTTAAACAGCTTACCTCGCTTTAATTCAATAATTCCTATTTAAGAGTTGTGTATGGTAATTGGGGTAATTGGTATGTTATCAAGTAGGTAAGCTATTCACATAGTTAACTAAATATTTAATAAAAACTTTTTACCAAAAAATTGAACCGACTCCCAAAAACACTGCAAAGTGAAAAATAACTTTAATTTCGGTAGTCGGTGTCTTTAGTTTTGTAGTTTCGTTTTTGGCACCGACTTCCGAAATTAAAGTTATTTTTCACTTTGCAGTGTTTTTGGGAGTCGGTTCAATTTTTTGGTAAAAAGTTTTTATTTCACTCTTTTTAGTTGGTCGATTTTTAATTTACCTAGTTAAAACAGCCTAAATGTCAACTACTTATAACCTTTTACAAAATATTGCTTTTCCCAATGCTGGGCCGTTAATTGTTGAGGAGTTCTGCTGGTACTTCACCATCAGCTCTACATCACCATATGCATTGTGACGAGCATAAAGTGCTTAAGATCCATATTCAAGTAATCGAATCGCAATCCACTCAATACTTATTATTGAGTAGTTTCGGCAGCCATCTGTGGTCTTCATCATCAGTTCCACTTCCTCAAATGGTACTTTTTGAGAGCAACTGCACAAGTTACTATAATAAATACCCAAAACGTCATAGGTCTGCCTATAATATTTGAAGAGTTCCCTCTTTTTCTCCAGGATCCCATCATCAGATCCTAACTTTTATAAAAATGGGACCAATTTCGAAGTATACCCTTTCAATCAAAAAAAGAATTTTCTAAATCGGTTCAGCCGTCTTCGAGTAATCGGTGATCATACATTAAAAAAAAAAAAAAAAAAATATATACGCGTCGAATTGATAACCTCCTCTTTTTGTCGTCGGTTGAAAAACGATTAGATATGTAAAATAAAACAATTCGAGATCATAAACAGTGTAATAATATTTATCAAACTCGTTTTACAAAATTTCAATAAGGCCGTACACAATTACGTTTAAATGAAGCCACAATGTCTTCAAACCCGTATTCTTCTGGAATCACCGGCGCATCAAAGAAGGGATCCTTTGGTGCAGACACAGAACCTCCCGAAAGACCGCTTGAAGATGGGTAAGAGTGGGAGGGCGCAGTTGGGTGTACATAGTTCTGCGTTGACGTCACTTCTCCTGCCGAGTTCCACGTCATCCTTTGAATCTGTCCGTTCCACCGCACGACCACTGATGGATACGCATCCCCACCTTGCAGAGTACGGAACTTGCACTCAAAACTCAAAGGCGCTTTATCTTTCACATCATTTCTCTCCGGTACTACAATAGTCTCCGTCTCACCCGGCACCACCCTCCCCGCACATAACTCAAACGTGAATAATAAAAACAGAGGGAATAAATATTTCATCTTGCCAGTCCAAAACGACACCGGGGAATGAAGCAAATTTTAATGTACATCATTCCATTTCACCGCGAGTAAACATCATTAGATAAGGAGGGTAAGAGTCAAGTTAATGTGTTTGTGTAAGATAAAACTATCGCTTTATATCTCTGCCAAATGTCGAGTTTAATGTTTTTTGTTTGCGATAGTAAAACTGGTGACATCTAAACTTGCAATGTTTTTAGTGTTGGTAAACGGGAAAAGGACAATGCTCTTTTTACGAGTGACCTCTACGCAGTTAACTTACTCAGGAGATTCTTTTTTTTTGTAAAGAAATAGAGTTTGTGCGCGCTAAGAATCTACTATGCCATAAAAATAAATTGTAACATAATGAACATAATACAAAAATAAATCTATTTATTGCGTGTTTTACGCGGTCAAGATGAAAATCTTCCGAATTCGTATGTAATGGATTTTTTGATTGTGCAAGTATACGCCATTTTTTTATAAACAACGCGGTCAGGGTATGGGGTTGTAGCTCGCTGCCCGACAGAATCCAGTCCCGTGTAGACGGTGCGTCGTATTCCACGTGTGCCTCAAAGAGTTGTCAGCAAAATGGTCGGGGCCCACGAGGGGGCCGTTGCCTGCCGGGGTTGCGGAATTGTTACCGTGGCCACGGAACATGAAGGGCAAATGACGGAACCAGGATGGATTTTAGTCAGTAAAAGTCCAACACAACCATATGTTGCCCAGATCGGGCATTGGATGATTTACCAACCTTATAAAAATGGTATGGGTTTCCCTTTTATTAGTCCCTAAGCAAAAGTAAATTTAACACAAATGGTACATAAGTACAAACAAATAGTTTAAAATGGGAATTGATTTTATTTTTATTTTATTTTATTGGGAAAACAAACAATTATACATTATGTCTTACAACTAAAATATACAACTAAATTAAGGTCAATGTACAATCAACAACGTTTCCACAGATAACATTATAGGCTAGTTGATACAGTGGTGGTACAACTACTTATATTCTAATAAATAAGTATCAAACATTTAGATTTAAGAGGTAGTATTTAGAATTATTAGAATATTTGTATTAATATTAGAATTCAATGATAAACTACTAGTCCGATGTAGTTATTCAACGATACAGATTATAGCGCTTTAATGCAATAATATAACTTCAACTCCATTTAGAATTTATATAATTAAAGTTTTATGATCCAACGAACAGAATCTTCATCTATACCCGTGAGATTAACGCAGTGAGCCTGCCCCAATAGCGGGCGCTATCCACGGAAAGTTTTGATCGTGACTTACTGTACTTCGCCCCATAAAACATTGTGGTTCCGCAGGCAAGTTCAACGAGAGAGATCAAAAGGAAGCCCCGAATGCTTGGGAAACAGTTTCAATTAGCGATTTTGTGGTCGGAGTAAAACGTAAGATTGGGTACTTACTGACTCATATGGCTGTACTTGAAATATTTGTTTGTCTAGTCAAAGACAATTTATTTACACCAATTAGACCGCTAAAAGGCATCTTTGATCAGTTAAATTAGAGAGAAATGGAATGTATAAAATAATAAAGTCATTTTTTGCAAAACTACATTCTTATGGCGAAGAACGGGCAAATAAAAGTTTTACAATATTAATAATATGACTGCGAGTCAATTTTAAGTGAAAGAAACAAGTGTACGATATCTATACAACGTGTAATTTAAAGGGTATATACATACCAAGTACATGGCTTCCTTGGATGATAACAAACGATATGGCAAGGGTTTTGTAATCCTAAGTATACGTGTGTAGAACTTATTACAAATACCAATACACTGATACCAGAGACCGAATTCTTCAAATTAAGAAGAGCGAATAGAATAATCGTGTTATTGGCAAGTGACGTGGAAAGTTATAGACCCTCGTAGTGCTGTGACACGTTTGTTATGATTGGTATTCAAGAAATATATGAAACGGATCATTTGGTATAAATTCTTTGAGTCAGTTATTTTGTGCTGAAACTGTGCATAGAGACTCCATACCAGATGTTGTCTTCAGCCCTTTTGGATAGATATGGGGTTTCCGTTACACATTGTATAGTTAATAAGTGACTCGCCACGGCTTCAAACGGGTATACTGTAGATACTAATGCGGCGGCAGTGTGGAGTGCTGAAGCCGGTTGCTGCCATCAGAGACGGACGAACGGCTGAACGGCTACTCTTTAAATCTCTGACAACTTCAAAGATATTCATTTTATTGATATGCTGTGAAGGACACTTTTGTTCTACATTAAATTTACAACATATCTATGTATTTCGTTAGTAAAGAATAATACTGCATAGTTTATTATAGCTTCGTAAATAGCCCATTTTATTCCCACTACAGGGACATAGGTCTTGTCCTTAAGAGAGGGAATAATAAGCCAAAAGTAGATTGGTTGATGTCACGTCTTCTAATTGGTCCTAGGACTTGCCAGTTTTCTCTATATGCATAACACCCTATAAATACATAAAATAAAAATGCGGTAAGCAGATTCCACGGTAAGATTACTTTTGGATGGATATGATACGCATAATAAGGGAATCCACACATTTGCGCTGTTTCCCGTTAAGTTGTTCTGGTCTGTGTCTTCATTATCCAACTCCAATCTAGATCATAGATCAATATTCTCTATACATATAGACATAATCCTATCAATATCTGAATCACATCACAATTAAACATTTATAATTTTATTTTGAGAAAGTAATCGAATTTCCAATCCATATCTATTTCATTGCCTACTCGTATATCAGAACTGTTGAAACAGATCTCCAAAAAGATGGAGATCTGTTTCAATAGTTCTGACATAGATAGTTTGGTAGAGTATTCTCCTGAAGTGGCTACATTTAAAGAAATGTAGCCACTTCAGGAGAATACTCTACCAAACTAAAAAAAAAAAGTATTGACTCCGACGAACTGAAAACCTAATATTTGTTTAGGCTGGTTGAAAAGTTAGCTTTTTCTTGACTTAACAAGTAGGTACTAGGTGGAGTTTTTGTCCTAGATATTCTGTATCCATGTTCCATGCATTTTGCAGAGGTAGTATAACAATAGCATTGTAAATTTAATTCATTAAAAAACGAATATTTCAGAAAAATATCTAGTGTTCACTCCGCCAAGAACTAGACAATCAATTTTGCATGCAATATGCAACCCTGGCCTCCTGGCCGGAAATATATGCACAGGTAGAAGGGATGCAATAAAAATACCAAATGCAAGCAAATTACCATTAAATGTGAGTTTGGTATTTCCGCATAGTAACGCCACATTCCATTCTTTATTTAAATCATTAGTTGGTTATTAACTAATAGGTTAAATCCCAATTAGTGTAGACATCGTCAAAAATTTGATCTTAATCTTACGAAACGACGCGATGTTCAATTAATTGCGAAATATTACCGATTTTTTTTTTATTTGAAAACCTTTGTCACAAAGCTTGGATTAATACCATATATACGTCTGATTTGTGTGTCTACCAAATAAAATAGACAATTTAGTATTGTAAGATCACAGTATATGGGTAACACAAGTATGCATTATATCTATCCGCATGTATGTTACCTCAGCAAGTCTCAGCGAATAAACTGTTTTAAATGAAATTAGGTAGACCATGTCCTAGATTAGAACAAAAAAACAATGCTTAATAATATTTCAAAATATGTTTGCTTCAGTAAATTGTTGATATTCATTCGGACAAAGCCGCTGACAAAAGCTATATCCCAATAAAATAATTGTGGAGGTAAGTGTAATATTATATGATATTCGTGGCTTGATTGGAGTATCTACGGACAATATCGAGAAATCTATACCGTATTAAGAGTTCTCAAGGCTTTAGCGTTTGGTCTTTATCGACCAAGCAAATCTAGGCGTCTAACGTTACTGACTCAAAAAGTCTGTTACGAATTACGATATCGTCTAGAACACCGGCGCTATGTGGATAACTTTGTAGCGAGAATGATTGTGTTAACGGTACCACTAAGTGGCAAAGTACACAAGGTCAAGTCCGTGCGTAAGCGAAAACGCGAGCAAGTGCAAGAATACTTGTGACTGGCATTCCTTTGAGACAGCAGAATTATGAATCTCCACACCTGCCACCAGCGACTAGTTTGTAGTAGATGGCAATGTTAAAATGGGCCCACCCATTTGCTCACTTGTTATGCGTTAGGAGCATATTTCGGTCATGTGTCATATGTAATAAATTATATTTAAAATGATACTGTAAATATCACTATTACCCAACTTTTACCCAATATGCACCGACCGCGACGTATCGGACAGGTGACTCGATCATGGCGTATGTATCTTAGACTGACTAGATAGAAATACTGTTGCGAGATATGTTTTGAGAATGTCACTTTAAGTTTTTGTTCGATAGAGCTGCCGCGGCCTCGAATCACGAAGGGCAAATGACGGAACACGGATTGGTTTTAGTCAGTAAAAGTCTGACACACCCTCCCGCTTCGCTTAGATGCGGGAAGCAGTGATTAGATGAATTCCCATCCTTATAAAAAAGGGTCTACTAGTCCTATTTTACAGGGAGGGAGAGTGTTGTCACCTAGCCTATACTTCTGTGATTTCGAGCACTCATTCTCGCTTGTTCTATAGTTTAACCTTCTGCACTTATCTATCTTGTAGCTTTACCGTGGCGTGTCACATAGTTACGTGAACGTGATATAATTGTAGACAACTGAGAAATGTCGCTAGAAGGGTCTAATGAAGTCAACTTAATTTCGTCTCTTACTTTGAAAATGTAATGTTATTAAAGTTTGGAGAAATGTGCCGCTTTATATTACAAGCTCTGCAGATTTAAATTACGTATTTAGATAATCTGCGGTACTAAGGCAAATAGGCAATAAACAAAGGAACGTTGACCTACCTGAGGTAAATAGACGATAAAACTTTTTTGTTGACCTAGCTAATCTGCCTTCATAATGAAGTCTATAAAAGATTTTATTTCTAATAAACCTAACCTCAATAGAAGCAAATAGGATTAGCCTTCACGTGCAGATTTGTTATTATAAAGACAAATTCAGTATAAGTGGGGTGCACAAAGGCAGTCACCATAAGTGGTCTGGTCAAAAGGCAATAAACATAAAGTTACCATCACGTCCCCGATACGAATTCGATAGGGCAATAATATATCCGAACCAAATCCACAGGGACTAAGAATCCAGAAAGCAAATAATATTTTATCTTATTTTCTCAACATTTGCTCGCTTTATACGTCATTCATTTATCGGAAAACTTTTCTAGATTACGTATTAGGTTGTACGGATCAGATTTTCTGTTGTTTGTTCCAATGTCCTTGGTATTGAATTGGAATAGCGTTCGATCTTGATTAAACACTCGAGTTTGTTTGTACTTGTAACCCTCGGCAGAATAATTGAAGCCAAAGTAGCTAAGTAGTACTTCAAGTTCGTTACTAGGTAGGTACTTCATCGCTCTTGGAAATTGTTCTATACTTGGCCGTCTGAAATGTTTCAGTTTTATCAAACTTAGCAGAAATTAGTTTCTAATTAAATATCCTGAAATAAATGTTGATTTTATTAGCTTTTGTTGGAATTGAATTTTAATTAAGGCATTAATTACCAAATAATTTTGAACGTTTTTCCTATAACCAATATTAATTTTACCAACAAACACATCGAGTTGTGTTTATTAAAATTGCAATATGAACTCTGAGGGCAATCCATTAAATAATTTTATTAGATTGTAATAGGATTAATTAATACTAACCACGCGTGTATTTAATTTCGTCATTGAATTTGTCGTTCATAAACATCGGTTGGATACAAACAAAATAATAAACGTAATTATATTAATGCACGTATTAATGCACGAAAAACTAATTACCAGAGGTCAGAATTAGTAGAGTTATTTATGTACTTGCATCGAAATGTTGATATAAATATGGATCTTCCCGGAATTTCTAATAGACAATCCAGTGTGACCAATATTATTATGTAAATTTGGCAACGTCGCGCGTGCAGTGATTTAAATTGTGTAAAAGTAAATAACTTTTTATTTAATAAATCACGGGGTTTGGGGCATATCCACTTTATTCTTTCGTTGTATAAATCAGTGTAGGTACCTAAATAACTCTACCTAATTCCAACCTCTGCTAATTACAGATGACAGTTATTAGTGTAAAACTTTATTACATAGCAATTTACTCTTTAAATCTACGAATACGATGACGATAGTTTTGGCTAGATAAATAAAATTAAAATCAAAACCAGGCGTCCGTCACTCGTTTTTTTTTTTTTTGTGTGTGTGGCATCTCGCAGGTCAACCTCTGAGGTTGTTGGCTGCTTAACCGGGCTTGCCTGTGGTTGCCTTAATTAATAAATTAATTAAAGCCTCCAGCCAGGGCTTATTAAAAAAACTTACAAACTAGGCGACTACACGCTAAGGGCACTCCCTGTGGGGTACGGACCTCGGCTTAGGGCGTCGCAGGGGAGGGCAGCTAGGGACAGGCTGGATCATATCATTATTATTATTAATAAGGGAATTTAAAGCTACTGGCTCAGCGTCGCGGGCTGGCTCTGGCAAGGGTCGGGGTGGACTATTACGAGGACGTCGCGGCGGGCCTCGGCGGCGAGGACGGAAGGACGGTCGGTTTTTGTGTTTGTGTGCCACTGTACTTGTTTCCCTACGGCTCTCTTGGAGCAGGGTGATTGCGTCATCGGGAGTGACTAGGGTATGCCTTGGTCGGCGAATCTTAGAGATACGCGAGGGTTCATATTGGGCGGCCGATACGATAAGGGGATTCCTATGTTGGATTGAAGTTTCAAAGAAACGCTTGGAGACGCGTTTCATGAACTGCTGGATGGTGGGCATCTTGAGGTCTACGTGAAGAAGCTCATTTCGAACATAAAAGGGGGCTCCCGTGACTCTACGGAGGAATCGGTTTTGGAGGGTCTGCATCTTATGGAGGAGGTAGGGCTTTGCGTGTGCGAAAACAACGCAGGCGTAGGTCATGATGGGACGGATGACCGCGGTGAAAATACGCAGCTTGCACCTGAGTGATAACTTGCTGCGAGAGCTAAGAATGAAGTGGAGCCTACCTAGAGCGAAAGCGGCGCGCGAACGTGCCTGCTTTATGTGCTCAGCGAAGGAGAGGTGTCTATCGAGGACCACGCCTAACTATTTGGCTTGCTTTTCCCAAGGGATCGGCTTGCCGTACATGGTAATCGGACGGGGGGAGGGTGGGTTTATCCGCGGTTTAGAATAGAGGACTGCCTGGCTTTTGTCTGGGTTGACTTCGATTCTCCATTTCCGGAACCACTTGGCCAGAGTGTTTGCGGAAGTTTGGAGAGTGCGAGCGATGGCATCGGGTTTAAGACCGGTATAATAGATAGCCGTATCGTCGGCGAATAGGGCTAGCTGGGTATTTTTATGCTTGGGAATATCACTAGTGAATAGCGTGAAAACGAGGGGGGATAGTACGGAGCCTTGAGGAACTCCTGCGCGAATGGGATAGGGGGAGGAGAGCTCCCCCTCAATTCGATAAGGAAAGGTGCGATTCGATAAAAAGTCCCGTAGGATGAGCACGAGACGGTCAGGCACGCCGAATTGGTATAGCTTATAGATTAAGCCATTGTGCCAGACTTTGTCGAACGCTTTCGCTATGTCGAAGAATAAGGCTCCCGTTATTGCGCCCCGTTGGAAGCCGGCACTGACGTGTTCTACGATGCGGTGGACTTGTTGGATACATGAGTGTTCGGTTCTAAATCCGAACTGCTCATTGGGTATTAGACTCTTTGCTTCGGCAAAATCTTTGAGCCGCTTATATATAAGCCTTTCATAGATTTTACCGAGGACGTTGAGTAAGCTAATGGGACGGTAGCTAGACGGGTCAGACTTGGGCTTGCCTGGTTTGGGAATACCTATGACGGTAGCCTGTTTCCAGGTTGTAGGGAACATATTATTGCTCAATGCGCCATTGAAGATGGCAGTCATTAGCACTATAAGCTGGGCGGGGAAAAGTTTGAAAACCCTATTGGTGATGCCGTCGGAGCCAGGGGCTTTTCGCGGTTGGAGACTTTTAATGATATCCTGGACCTCATCAGGAGTGATGGGGGCCAATGGATTATCGGGATCTTCGACGGGCGGAAGGGAAGTTCTACGTTCGACTTCAGCGTTCACCATATCGAGGTGGGCTTGGTCTACTGGTTGAGAGCTGGGAGAACACTGGGACTCTAGGCTGTCGGCTAGGCATTCTGCTTTTTCAGAGTTATCGAAGGCGATACTCTTATCGGGACGAATGACGTCCGTCACTCGCTCAAGGCCACGCGTTATATACCTACCGCTTTGCGTATCGCCGTCGGTACTTCCGACAGTGGGCTGCCGCACGCCTGTCTGAGCCTTTTTAAATAATTTTGACAACGTCATAATGGATTGACCTAAAAACAATTGATTTTCCTCCACTTTGCTCCTGTTTCCCTTTTGATTATTTATTTGCGCGGAATTTTATTAAAATTAAAATTATTTACGCGGTTTCGGATTTTCGACAGTAAAATTTAATAATCGGGAATTCAGGGAAGGAAAAACTGCATCTATCATTTTATTAAACTGAAACATATTTGATCAACAAATAATACTTAAATAATTGTTTTTCTATATTCGTTTTATTACCAATATCATCATATACAACCCTAGGACATTCGCTCGATGACGTGGGTCGCGCGGCGGGCAAAAAAATCTCAACTCTCTGTGTGCGTACTTATGGTACATTTCTTCTCGCTGCAAACAGCTGGTATTATTATTAAGATTCTGTAGGCTATTATAGCGTAGGTATTTTTGCTTTTTAACCGACTTCAAAAAAAGGAGGTTCTCAATTCATCTTGAACTTCTTTTTTTGTATCTGTTACGAAGTAACTATTTAGTAATCTGTGTCAAAACTAGTGGGAGTTTTGTTTCTATTATACTCAAAAGTAAGAGTGCTTTGAGCAAGTCGTGGCTAATCCATCTTAACATAATATCGAGATTCTTCCGTGCCTCGAAAAGTACAATAAGCCATTGATGCCGGCTGTCATTTGGACATCTTTAACATTCATTACGGGTCGGGCTGCCATCCGTCTGGGTTTCCCCGGATTTATCCTAGTTTGGACAGCGTCCGGGGGCGTCCGGGGGATTTTTCCTATAAGCTTCCGGGTAAAACCCGAACACACATTGGTCTTACGGGCACCAAAAACCACGATCTCTGTATTTCATCTTATTGTTTTTGTTACGTTGATTAATTAAAAAGCAAGCTTATTATTAATAAACTTCTAACTGTCTACAATGTTACCAGTAAATAAAAACCATAATTAAACATCATTTTTTTTAGTTTCAAATACAAAAATGTATTTTTCTACGGTGTCCGGGGAAAAATTGCGATTTTACTCAAATGTCCGGGGTTTATGAAGTCTTTGTCTGGGGCCGGCAATTTTGGTGATGGCAGCCCTAGTTACGGGTATTCAGAATCCAGAAAATCTGTTACCTAGCTACTGAGTTCCATATAAAACACTTAACTGAAACGGCAAGACCGGAAGCCGACACCAATAGTTGAGAAAAAGCTAACCAGATGATGATACTCAAAAGGTATATAACGTCTTTCCCTTCATGACGATAATGCATTGAGGTTATTTAAGGGGCTGCCCCAGTATCGGTACTGCCCGGTGTGTTTATAGTACCTTGCGAGTACTATTTACATCTACACAGTTATGTAGAATCGTTACATGTCCTTGATAAATAGAATGCAGCGAACCAACAGCGACCTGATCGTAGTAGTGAGCAGGCTGGACTGTATATTTGTGAGCCACGTAGTAGGTCATGTAGTGATTACGTTTCAGATGAGATCGTGACCTTTCGGTAGCCGTGTTACTATATATTTTTGTGCTGTATTACTAGCAAATTTTTTATTTAAATTGTAACATATGTCTTGTTAATTTACAACCAATAATTACTATTATTATTTATTATTCATCACGCATGCAGCGTCTTAAAGGTGGTGTAGGTTTACAATTTGACCATTAAGAGGGTGTCGAGCCTACGAGACGCGCGGAAAATAGGTATTTACTGCAGCGGGCTAGTCGTGTGCGTTGTCACACACACAATGACAAGTTCGCTCGAGGCCCGCTTGCCGTTGCACGACGAAGTTTGCTAACTTTGCATTTTTTAATTTTTTGTCGTTATGTTGAATAAACTTGAAAAACGAATATTAATTATTTAGATGGTTTTATTTATCACGCTAATATTATAAAGGCGAAAGTTTGTGAATGAATGTGTCTGTTTGCATGTTTGTTACTTCTTCACGCTCAAACGGCTGGATGGATCTAAATGAAGCAAGTAGGTACGTAAATAAATCACAAAAATAAATTTAATAAATTATACCTATTATATAAAAATTAACGTTTGTTTTTACATTATCCGTTCCCTCACTATTCATCCTATTGCAATAAAACTTTGATTTTATATATTAAACTCCTCAGATTTTTTTTTTAAAGAATACTAGCAATGTGGGTACATTTCACATTACTAGCAATCTTGTTAACCCCTTCAACTAAGCTAAATATGCTTGTGTCTGGAGTGGGTTCACGTCAATAGTGTAATGGGTGGGGTTCGAACCTGCGACCTCTCGATCACAAGTCCGACACCTTATCCATTAGGCTATTGACGCTTCGAAACTGGGTAAGTAGCAAGTTAGGGTAGATGGGTATGCAGTACTTATTTGAATAATAAAACCAGTATGAAATAAAAAAAATATTATGTAATGTCATAATAAAACCAGACTGAAATAAGTTTTGTTTATTAAAATTTCATTTAGTGCTCGTTTAAATTCTGATGTACAGTCATATTTTTAATAACATTCGGTACTTTATTATATATACGTGGGGCCATACCAAAAAAACATTTTTTCATTAATGCTGTCTAGCGAACTTACTTCGCAGAAAATATAAGCGTAATTTATTTCATAACAATATATGTATCAAGTGTAACTTAATTTAAAAGAAAAAATAAATAAAAGAAATCTATAAATCTAATGTTATATTGCTTATTATAACATTTTACAAAAATTGGCCAAGTGCGAGTCAGACTCGCCCATGAAGGGTTCCGTAGTAACTATAATAATATAATATAATATGTATATTTACTTGACAAAAAACTAAAACTTACAAATTTCTTAAAACTAGCTTATTTACATTTTTTGCAACTACGCCAAATAACTTTGTTTTTTATAGTATTTGTATGAATTACAAAGTTATATTTGCGGTTTTAGAAAATATGCTGTATCTCAAAAACTGCTGACTCGATCTCTTTAAAACCAATTTTGATTGAAAGTTTACATTAAGATCTATAGATATATATATATATATATACAACGTGTAATTTAAAGGGTATATACATACCAAGTGCATGGCTTCTTTGGATGATAACAAACGATATGGCAAGGGTTTTGTAATCCTAAGTCTACATGTGTAGAACTTATTACAAATTCCAGTACACTGATACCAGAGACAGAATTTTTCAAATTAAGAAGAACGAAAAGAATTATCGTGTTATTGGCAAGTGACGTGGAAAGTTATTGACCCTCGTAGTGCTGTGACACGTTTGTTATGATTGGTATTCAAGAAATATATGAAACCAATAATTTGGTATCAATTCTTTGAGTCAGTTATTTTGTGCTGAAACTGTGCATAGAGACTCCATACCAAATGTTGTCTTCAGCCCTTTTGGTTAGATATGGGGTTTCCGTTACACGTTGTATATATATATTTATATTTTTCACTCCACTATTATAGAAGTTAGTGGTCAAATGTGTATCCCTCCCTGGGATACACATTTGACCACTTTGGAAGCTTATATCTTTTAAACGATTGTCTTTATGAAAAAGTGGTTTCAGAAACCCCCATGTCATTTTTAAAGACCTGTCTATAAATACCACACACGCATAGGTTTCATGCAATAAAAAATATTTTCAGTTTTAGTTCCATGTATGGGGTAGTAGTATGTTCCTTTATTTAAATGATTTTTAATTTTTTTCTCAATATCGGAAAGCGTTTCATAGAATACATCTACTTACCAAGTTTCACATGTATAGTCTTAATAGTTTTGGAATAAAATAGCTGTGACATACGGACGGACGGACAGACAGACAGACAGAGAGTCAGACAGACGGACAGACATGACGAAACTATAAGGGTTCCGTTTTTTGCCATTCGGCAAATGAACTCTAAAAAACGAGTAATTTCTTTAAATATATATTTTTAATTTTGGTACACTATACATATCACAGTATAGTAAGAAAAGAAAAAATGACAAAAAGATACTATACTTTGTAAGAAATAAAAAGACAATAAAACTTATTTCGAATTTTGAAAATACAATCGTAGAAATATCAATGCATCCAAGGTTTGACTTCCAAGCCTGCTTCGTTTATTATCAACATAAGCAGCAGTTGAAAACGCTCGTTTAGGTTTTACACTGGTTGGAGGAATAGACAATAGATACTTATATGCTGTTTCTAAGTGATATCCATTAATTCCTCCATTTTCAAACAGGATTATTTCACGTCTATTTTGCCAACCCCGATTAATTTTGTATTTGTACTTCACGATCTGGGGATTTCATACTCTTATCAATTTCCAGCTATAACTTTTCCTTTAGTGTCAATTGGGGTTGGGATTGGGAGGTTTGTGGCATTAACTCATCATCTGTTTGTGATCCTGATCTTCCTTCTTCTTCTTCCGTGTCATCTCGACTTTTAAGTTTTTTAACAATATACTTTTTAACAATAATGTAACAGACTCTGTTACATTGTTCTGAGATCTCAACTACCGTTTAATAAATAGCAATAGGATAATCGCTAATTGCAAGACTCTTGCGAGACTCTCGTTTGGGCAACACTATATGGTTTATTGGATGTTGAAGTCCACTTGTCGAAAGAAAGACTAAATCTTTCACCTGCACTTTTCAAATGTTTCAATTCTGCAGTTACTTGCTTTCTGATTTTTTCACTGTAATTCATGACACGTTTTTGAATGGTGACGGCTGACTTTGGTAAATCCGTGTATTTTGCAAAGACAAATTTTCTCGAATCATCTGAAGTTATGAATATACTGAATGGAAATCCATCTAATGCAATCATTCTTGCCAAAACATCATCGAGGCTATCGTCGGCACTTTTAGTAAAATAATCATTTAACTTTCGCTTGGCTGGCGGCGGTGCTGTGTTCAGATTATCAGAATCTAGACTTGTTGAAGCTGATATAAGCTTGATGTTATGTTTTGATGACGAATGTGTATGTAATCCCTTAGTCGATCCATCCAAAGTCTTGAGAATGGCTGAGCATCGGTTACATTTGGCACTATTCCTATCCTTCGCAACTAAAAAATAGCTCCACATTGACGTCGTATCACTGTGTTTTTTATGTTTAACAAAGTCTCCCGGCATTTGAAATACTTAATTTCAGATAATTGACTTTTAAATTTAAATGACGTAGGTCGTGGGTTTAAATTTAGAAAATATCTTGTAATGACCAAAGTTTTAAATATAATTAAGCATATCTTAAAACTGGAAACATATCTTACATCTATACAATAATATAGGTTATCCATCAGAATTCAGACAGGCTTTAATGTCCTCTCATAGGTATAATACAGGTTAATTAGGTAATTAACCTGTATTATAGATACATTGTAAGAATGATATTTTAAAAGACTAACTGTGGAGTTTCTTGCCGGATCTTCTCCATAGAAAACGACCAATTTCGAACCGTGCCCTGCGCCAAACTGCTGACGTTTTATAAGTGCCCATGTAGGCCTATGTGAAATAAAATATTTTGAGTTTGAAAAAATCACAAGAAACAGTAGTAGGTATCTCTACTACTAAGTAGAGATACCTACTACTGTTTCTTGTGATTTTTTTTTATTTTTGGCTTGCGTTTGAATTTTAAGAAAAAAATTAATTCATTTCAAATTAATTCAATTAAATAATTAAATTTCAATTTGAAATTAATTTTTAAACTGGCATGATTGCTCTATGTTATCTCTTAAAAAATAGTCTTTTTAAGAGATAACATACAGCAATCATGCCAGTAGCGTGCAACCAGCGCACCACGCACCATGAGACCATAAGTCTAGTTTAAGCATATACTAACGGGAACCCGTGTGAAATTAGTACTTCCCACAATATGATTATAAATTAAAGCCTGTCTGAATTCTGATGGATAACCTATATTATTATATAGTTGTAAGATATGTTTCCAGTTCTAAGATATGCTTAATTATATTTAAAACTTTGGTCTATACTGTCGTATAGACCAATTAATACAGCACAATGGAATTACAAATAAAAAATATCCGATAAGTTGGTCATCATGTATGTCATTGATATACACTATAAAAAGGAAAGGGCCAAGAATTGAACCTTGCGGAGCACTCATCTTGGCTAGGGATCCTGCAGATGTAGCTCCATTAACAATAACTTTTTGTTGCCTGTTTGATAAATATGAAAGAACAAGGTCAGCAGAACACGAATCCACGAACTCCGTAATGGTGTAATTTACAGATCAGTGTTTTGTGGTCAACGCAATCAAAAGCTTTGGAGAGGTCACAAAATATGCCAATTGCATCCTGAGATTTCCCCCAAGATTCCAGAATGTGACGGGTGAGCGCTACTCCTGCGTCTGTTGTTGACCTACCTTTCGTGAAACCAAACTGCCGACTATGCAGAATTCCATTTGAGTTAAAATATGATAGCATCTGGTCCAGCATGATTTTTTCGTATATTTTGCTTAATGCTGGAAGCACATATATCGGTCTATAGTTAGAGGGATCACTCTTACAACCCGACTTAAAAATTAGTACTACTTTACTATGTTTCATTAAATCGGGAAAATTACCGCTGTCTATACATTAATTAAATGTGCCTGTTAGGATAGCAGCAATTGAGTCAATAATATTACCAAGAACCCTAACAGATGCACTCCATAAGTCATCAGTGTTTGTTATGTTAAGACTTTGGAATGCTTTTAATTACATCAATAGAAATGGGCTTAAATGAAAATGTTGGTATATCCTTATTGAAGTTTTCCTTTAAAAAAGATTCTGCTGATAATGGTGAAGAATATAGAGATTTAGTAACCTCTACTGGAATATTGGTAAAGTGATTTTCCAACTTCTCAGCCACTTTTGACTTATCTGAGATGACCTGATCATCGATGTTCAAAGTCAAATCATTCTAACCCTGTTGGTTTGTGTTTCCAGTTTCTTTGTTTATCACCTTCAACACAGTTTTTATTTTATTGTTAGAAATGCTAATTTTATTACTTTCTGATTTAGATTTAGCTTAGGGCGCATACTCTTTTAAATATCTTTGAGTAGTTTCTTACATAATTATGGAAGGCTTCATCGGAAGTCAATGATTTTTCATGGTATAAGTTGTATAAATTGTCTCAGCTTATTCTTATTCCAGCAGTGGCCCATTCATTAAATTTAGATTTATTACTCATTTGAAATTTTTTAACTGGACATGCCTTACTAAATTCGTGGCATGGTGAAGAAAATATATCCTGTAATTTTCATTGGGGTCATGGGAGTCAAAATTGGCCATTGAAAGATTACTTTACATGTTATCATTAAAAACATTAATTTCTTTTTAGTTAGTGGCCTAAACTTAATAGTCTTATTTAATTGCCGCTTTTTAACCAACTCAAAGGATACTAGTTGACCTGTATGGTCAGACCTAACTCCACTAATTTGAGACGAGTATTTTATGGCACAAATAGTATAAATATTATCTATGCATTGAGCTGATGTTGCTGTTATTCTTGTTGCTTCCTTGTATGTGCATTTTAAGTTAAATGAACCAAACAATGAAGTAAGCTTGCAGTGTTCAGGTGAATTTACTAACAAATCAATATTTAGGTGACCACAAACGAAAACTAATTTATTATCTCTTATAAGCTTAGGTACTTAAAATTTCTCCCATTATCATTAAGAATGATGACAAGTTTGATGCTGGTGGTCTATAAACACTTGAGAAAGTTTGGCCTTCAACTTCTGTACATTCTACCTCACACAAGCAATCAACAGAGCAAGTAGTGATATATTTTGGTTCCTTATATCTAAGAGAATTATTACGTAATATTAAAGTACCACCTCCTACTGAGGACCTGTTGTATGCACTAGTAACAGAAAAATATTAATTTTAAACAACATTCTATCTGGTTTTAGCCAGGTTTCACAAAAACATAAGATATCTATATCATATTTATCTATTAACATTTCCTCATCTAATATTTTGCCGGAGAAACGATTTATATTCTGATGATATAGTAAAATTGTGTTATTATAACTCTCCTTTGTCACATCTAAGGGTTTAAACAATTAATTTCAGTATTATTAGATACCCTAGATAATACTGAATAGTCACTTAACCTAGGATCAGTTAAATTGTCAATAACCCAGTGTAAATTGTAAGCTAACAAAGTAGCCAATGAACTTTCGTCGTAAATTCTAAAATGAATGTAGGATTGCAATCGGTATGCCCAAAAACCTATTACACGATGTTTGATGCAATATTTTGCAATCGACCACGTTTGCTGAGCAAGCGATATAATGCGGTCGCACTAAGTTCGCCGCGAGCTTATTATTTCGAACATATTATGTATTTCGAACAGCAACCGGGTGCACTCATTTTCATCATTTAGCGATAATTTTAGCCCTTACGTTACTTTATTAATTATACTTAGCAATAAACCCTTGAAGGTTATCAGTGTATTTAACTTAGTAGACACACACGATATCCATATTGAATGTTGGAGAAAAAGTTGCATCCACCATCTTGGATTTTAAAATGAATGCTTGATTTGCAATCACCACCCCCAAAAACCTATTACACGGTACCCATATCGAATGTTTGAGACAAAGTTGCATCCGCCATCTTGGATTTTAAAATGAATGCCAGATTTGCAATCACCACCCCCAAAAACCCATTACACGATACCCATATCAAATGTTTGAGAAAAAGTTGCATCCGCCATCTTGGATTTTAAAATGAATGCCAGATTTGCAATCACCACCCCCAAAAACCCATTACACGATACCTATATCGAATGTTTGAGAAAAAGTTGCATCCGCCATCTTGGATTTTAAAATGAATGCCAGATTTGCAATTACCACCCCCAAAAACCCATTATACGATACCCATATCGAATGTTTGAGAAAAAGTTGCATCCGCCATCTTGAATTTTAAAATGAGTGTCAGATTTGCAATCACCACCCCCAAAAACCCATTACACGGTACCCATATCGAATGTTTGAGAAAAAGTTGCATCCGCCATCTTGGATTTTAAAATGAATGCCAGATTTGCAATCACCACCCCCAAAACCCATTACACGATACCTATATCGAATGTTTGAGAAAAAGTTGCATCCGCCATCTTGGATTTTAAAATGAATGCCAGATTTGCAATTACCACCCCCAAAAACCCATTACACGATACCCATATCGAATGTTTGAAAAAAGTCTTCATCATCACTTTCACTTCCTCAAATGGTGCTTTTCGGGAGCAACTGCACAAGGTACTATTAGAAATACCCAAAACGCTATAGGTGTGCCTATAATATTTAAAGAGTTCCCTCGCTTTCTCCAGGATCCCATCATCAGATCCTGATTTCATAACAATGGAACCAACTAGAAAGTATACCCTTTCAAACGAAAAAAAAATTCCAAATCGGTCCAGCCGTCTTCGAGTTTGAGGTTACATACATAAAAAAAGTTTAAGACGAACTGAGAACCTTCTCCTTTTTTTTGAAGTCGGTTAAAAAGCAATAATAACATCACAAAATAGAAATACGTACTTTTTATGAGAATGGCGTTTTTTTCGAAAATTTGCGCCAACTTTCTTCTAATAATATTTTTTTTTTACATTTTCCCATAATAAAACAAATATTGAAAAAAAAATGTTAAAGAAATATATATTGAACAATAAAAAGTAATTGTTGGGTATGCATAATAAATCGTACTCAAAAAACAAAAAAATAGACTTATGTTATTCAACGGATTGCTGCAATACATACGTACACAATAGATCGCGAATTATCGTTACCGGCGAAACGCTCCACGATGAGACGTGACCCCTCTCTGAGCTCCCGTGGACGACTGAATTTTCGACCGGTGTACGTTGCGTATGGTTCAAAATAGCGCGCAAATTAGAAGAAAAAATTAAAATTAAAACAACCAAGCGACGTTTTTGAAATGTTAAAGCTGTAAATGATAGTATGATAATTAGAGAATAATATGAATTGAAGTTTATGAAAAAACTCAACAGTTTACTATCAAAATTCAGCGACGCACGAGCATGTTTAGTAAGGATTTTTGTCCAACTTTATGTATTTTTGTTTAATAAACTATAAAATATTTTTAAATTTTGCCAACTATGTTTGCTAACACATTTATTCTAGTGTTCATTACATATTTTTTTATGGTAATTAAAGTACAATTATAGGTTATATTCCTTTAGTAGTGAAGACCGTTTTGAGTTATTTTACTCGGCGCAGCCTTAAGGATTGAGAAAGGCGGTAATTCACGTAGATATTAACCTTTTTCCGATGTCCAATGCGACTATGTGACATGATTTTGTGATACATTTATCCGATATACGTTTTTTAACTGACATCGTCACTAACAATATTTATTTTATATTTTATAAGAAAAAAAAAGAAAAAAAGAAAAATATCATTGGAACTTAAATCGGAATATTTTTTTTTTACTTTCATCCGTAATCATGGCATGTGGAACAGTGCTGAAAAATCGTAATCACAAAACAATTATTGGACATGATAAATATAGTTTAAGGTTAGTTAAAGATAGTTTTAAGTTTTATATTTATCCATGGAACAATGGGAATAACTTTGAATACGGCCTTTTGTCTTCCATTATCATTAGAAGTCGCATTGAGGCTGTTTTTGGGAGCTCTAACCCAAAAGCAGCTGCATTGCTAACGTAATATGTTTTGTCTGTTTGTTAACTACATAGAATAGCAGCCACAACTTAGTCAATATCGATAAAACAAACAGCATATAATTAAGCTCTACAACAGACAAAACATATGAACTACATTCCCAATTCCACAGAAACTTAGGGTATCCCACTGTTCTGCACTTTGTGTTCCTAAAGGTTTGGTTAGATGGGAAACTTCGATTGCTCAATTCTGAACAATGTTTGCCAAACACACCGCAATTGTTGATAAACTACTGCAGCATATTGAGCGACATGCATCGCAGCTACTAATTTGGACATTTACTAATACAGAATAACCAACCGCAAATTTTGTATTGCTGCAGTAGTCTGCAAAAGTAACTATCCCATATTTTATGTTGTGTCATCAAATCAAGGCAATAAATTAAATAATTTTGTATAAATACTTTCTTCAACAATGCTCTCGAAACGATGAAAGTAAAAAAGCGTGTCCTGAAGTCAAAATCGTGACCCGCTTTGGGCCAGTATGGCGGATTATGGCTCTAGTACTAGAAACATGACTATGCTGTTTAACTTGCCTAAGAATGTAGTGGTTCTTACAATACTGTCAAAAACAATACTGTCTTTTTCTTGTACATCTGTGGAGAAAGTTGTTGGTTGCATATTTGTATAACCCTATAGGTACATATGTTCGTACTTTTTGTTATGAATAATGTGTAACTGTTTGATTTCCCTAAAAAATAAATAAAATAAAAAATTGGCCAAGTGCGAGTCAGACTCGCCCATGAAGGGTTTCATAAAGTCAATCGTTTAAAAGATATAAGCTTCCAAAGTGGTAAAATGTGTCCCTCCCCCCCTCTAACTTCTATAATAATGGAGTGAAAAATCTAAAAAAATATATGTCTGTAGATCTTAATATAAACTTTCAACCAAAATTCATTTAAAATGAAATCAGGTCAGCAGTTTTTGAGATACAGCATATTTTCTAAAACCACAAATATAACTTTGTAATTCATACAAACACTATGAAAAACAAAGTTATTTAGCGTAGTTGTAAAAATTTAAATAAGCTAGTTTTAAGAAATTTTTAAGGTTTTTTTTTATTCGTCATATATATATACATATTATATTATATTATTATAGTTACTACGGAACCCTTCATGGGCGAGTCTGACTCGCACTTGGCCAATTTTTTAAAATTTATATTTTATTATATAAATATAATCTGTGTATACGCTATTGTCCGTGTAAGCATACCTTAAGTACACCTGAAGGCTGGTAAGATACGAGTAAGTGCTCGCATGCACACCGCAATCGGGCTGAGATAGGGTTATTGTTAGAGACAACCAACACAACGCTGTAGAGACCTAAGAACACTTAGGTGTAATTAAGGTACGGGATATCTGCATACATGTTTTGTACAATGTACAAAGACTTTGGGTTAAGCCAGTGTGCTTTGGTCTTACAAATTCGTGAGGCGGAGGAAATCTTAGATATAATTTTGATTGCCGAAAACGCAGAAATTCAGTTCACTATAATGTTTTGCTACCAGACCACACTAACCATATTTAACAACTTCACGTACTACGTGTTCCACTACAACGTGTAGTCGGCATATTAGTGCCAACGCACTGCTATGTTCCCATTATGTTTCCTATGGTAAGTACAAGCAAAACAACGTTCAACGACACTTTTACACGTAAATCTCCATCAGCACAAGCAAATGTCATTTAAATTATGCGGAACAACTTTTTTTGATACATACTAATATCGATGGGTAAATTTCTCAACCTAACAATATGGGTATTGTAATGTTTCCACTTACGTTATAACATTCATGGTTTAGAATTTCCTAATATTCTGATATTAAGTTATTTTTTATACAATACTTTGTTTGTTTACGTTTCTGTAAAATCATTAGTGACAGGACTAGTTTTCTTCTTAATTCATTTCTGGAGTTAGGTTAGGTCGTATATGTAAACGATATTGTACCTCGTGATAAATTACTTTTACTTTTCTTTTCATTCTAGAACCTAATTCAAACGCTAGAAAGTTAATGTAATGAGAGAGATGACGGAGAGAGAGTCAGTCTACGCCTGGAACACAAACTGTGAAGAAGTCTGCAAGTAAAACGGCTTGGTCGCCTCCTAATACACAAGCCGTGGTCCGGACCTCCAGACGCCCTCTTCGTTCTGCTGCTGAGGCCTACCGACTGAAGGCCAGCCGTCCGCAGTCACCTCTTCGTGCGGCCCTCTTTGTTCTGCTGCTGAGGCCTACCGACTGAAGGCCAGCCGTCCGCAGTCACCTCTTCGTGTAGCTCTCTTCATTCTGCTGCTGAGGCCTACCGACTGAAGGCCAGCCGTCCGCAGCCACCGCTTCGTGCTGCCCTCTTCATTCTGCTACTGAGACCATTCGTCGAAGACCACTCGTCCTGCAGCCACCTCTTCGTTCCGCTTTTATCATCCGCTCCATTCATAGACCCTCCCGTCATCTCTTGTGCCTTTGGATTCAACATTGTATAAATTTTATAAATAACATTAGATTTTAAAGACATTACAAATTGGCGCCCACTATTTTAACCCACCCCTCTTATATGTTCCAGGTACGACTCCCTAAATTCCAAAATAACCTCGCACGAGCAACTATTGTTTGGTAACTATTTGGATCATCACATCTTCATTTATCATATCAGCCACCCTAACCCCTACTTAACTCTTAAACTCTAAACCTCACTAGGTATTCTACACCCCCACACACATACAATTATCCAACGATAATTGGCACCCTTTCGGCCTTTTGGATATGTTAACCCACTCAGTGGGCATTACCAAAGTTGGAGAAAGGTTACTATACGGCGGACTATTGGACAATATCCCGTAGTCTGTTTTACTTCTACACATAACTCTGCACAAATACAACATTACACTGCATCCCACACACGTGCATACCACTGCGTTTACCCACAGGTAAACGTACCCAGTATTCGTCCGGTGTGTTTTTAAAACCATTCGTGGTCACTCCCGGATTAGGGTACTGGGACACTATACGACTGACACAGGAGAATATCCTGTAGACGTTTATACAAAACCAACACACAACGCTACACTCATTACAAACATTTTACTTGAATATACTAAACCGCATCCGCATTATTTCATTTCATTTGCTATCACACCTAGTGCGACCTGTAGCGCGTCTACTCTTAAAATTGCTAGACTGAATTTTGTGACATTATTAATCAATAACACCAAATACTCATACTCGTCAACAAATTCATCTTTTTCAACAGCTTACTAAATTACGAAAAAATATTTTCGGTTGACTTGTTATAACACGCGTTGCTAGGTAACGGTTACCTAGCAGCCGGGATTAAGAAAGTGGCACGTCAGACTTTCTTGTAACTGTTTTGTTTTCATATTTAATTATATTTTAGAAAATAATGCCTAAATTTCTTCTTAATAATAGTTTTAAACATTGCTTATTGTCTATTTTTTAATTTCATACCTTGAATGACTTGTTATAGTCGACTTGTCTTATCTCTCCTTGATGTATCATCCTAGCGATAGTTTTAATTTTCATTTTAGTATTAAGTTTTTGTAAATACTTCACAAGGATATTATCTCCTCCAAAAACTTTTGGCATAATTATTCCACTTTATATTATATTTTATTTTTTGGTTCGAGCGGTAGCATAACTCGTAAAATAAGCCATAGTGCACTTTTATATTCTTTCGAGCGGTAACATAACTCGTAAAATAAGCCATGATGCACTTTTATATTCCTTGAAGTGCAGAGGGTTATATAACTACCCTTTGTAACTTTGAAACTTTTATATTCCTTGAAGTGCAGAGGGTTATAAAACTACCCTTTGTAACTTTGAAACTTTTATATTACTTGAAACGCGGAGGCTTACATAGCCTTTGTATCCTTGAAGCTTGAGCTTAAAGGCTTTTCTTAAGCACTTTATGCTCTTAATTAAACCTTGACTGCTTTTCTTAAGCAAGACTTATAAATAGGTATTTCATTTAGTTTTTAACGGGTTTTAAAAAAAGGTGCGGGTTACGACACCTAATTAAATAAATAAGCCTTCGTAAATCTTAAAAATAATTCCTTGTGGAGTATGCGTCATAAAATGTGAACCATATCCCCTAAGTATGCTGGTGATGTATGATTGATTATGAAAGGGAAGGGATGAGAGGTGTTTGAAAGAGCAAGGTCTTATTTATAACCTCGAAATTTCTCAGTTAATATTTTTCTGGATTTATGGGATAACTTAGTTTTAATTATACCACTGTAAATATTCATTTGATGTAATTCTTTATACCACTGTAAATATTCATTGGATTTAATTTTTTATAGTTAATACTCTCCTATTGTTGCTCACTCTCTTTATTGCAAAAAAATTTTTTTTCATTGTTTTCAAAAAAATTTTTTCCGGGGTTTTCGGGGTAATGTAATGTTTCCACTTACGTTATAACATTCATGGTTTAGAATTTCCTAATATTCTGATATTAAGTTATTTTTTATACAATACTTTGTTTGTTTACGTTTCTGTAAAATCATTAGTGACAGGACTAGTTTTCTTCTTAATTCATTTCTGGAGTTAGGTTAGGTCGTATATGTAAACGATATTGTACCTCGTGATAAATTACTTTTACTTTTCTTTTCATTCTAGAACCTAATTCAAACGCTAGAAAGTTAATGTAATGAGAGAGATGACGGAGAGCGAGTCAGTCTACGCCTGGAACACAAACAGTGAAGCAGGCTACTGCAACTTCAAGGCGAAAAAAATTGTATGGACTTTGAGGGGAAATAATGGTACATTTTGCTGTCTCACCTGTTCCGTGCGCTTTCTCTTTCTTTCATGACAGTCAGCCACTTTTTAATCTATGGTCGGCCATATATGTTTACTTGTCCTGTCTTCTTGTATATTTTAAGTTTGTGCTTATTAATTTCTGGCAGGAATTAAATTAATTTACGGTTCATTTTACATCGTAATTTGTAAAAAAATATCGGTTATTGTTCAGTGATTGTACCATAATGCCACCTAAAAACCGATTTATAACTTGGGAAATATGTGGAGATCGTGCAAGTCGTATAGGTAATGAAAAAGGAAGTTTATGGCAAAATTTCCATTAGATGAGGCTCGGTAAGTATTAAATTAGATATTTGATTATATATTTTAATTAAAACATAGTACTAAAAGCTTTAATCGATCTTTTAATTTTCAATTTTATTTTGTTGTTTAGTGATGTGCTATAACGCAACGGCTCTTATCAATTATCGATAAATGGTGTGTCTGTTTTTAATTGTTTATAAACAACGTTGATTAAAGCGAGAGGCATTAAATGAAACCGCGTTTACTTTATGTATAATTTTCAGGCTCTACACCAAAAATCAGACCACTTTTTTTCTGATTGGGAAAATCTTCAAATGACCCCTCCTGCTGTGGGTAGAGCAGAAGGGAGTGTCAGACTTCTACTGACTAAAAACCCACCCTGTTCCTTCACTGCCCTTACGTTTCGGGGCCGCGGTATCTCGTTAGAACATTCCCGTAACCCCGGCAGGCAGTGGCCTTGTGGGGCTCCGTTAATGGTGCTGTCATCATCTGCTGTCAGCCCTGCAGCGCTGGATCCGTGACAGAAACCATGCGTGCTACATTATATGCTGCATGCTTGCTTGCATGAAAAATATCATGTGAAATCATATTAATAATAAACATCAATATATGTATGGTGTGTGCTTGTTTGCATGACTGCTGGATGCATGGTGTATGCTTGTTTGCATGTTTTTTACAGGGAACTAAAAACCACATAATATGTTCACAGTAGTAGTTCACAGTTCGCCCGAAGTAAGCACATAGATGTCCGATATCATTACATCAGAGCAGGTTGCAGTCAATAAAATACTTATCAAATACAAGAATACAGAAGACACGGTCACTGACGTTCTGACGATGGGGCCCCATCGAATGAAATATGAAATGTTTATGACAGCTATGGGTTTGCAATTGAGTCATGAAATTGTTATATAATATCTAGTCTTTTCAATAATATGACAAGAAATTAAAGAAGTTAGGTGGCTTTAGACAACCTTTCCCAAGTAGTAGCTTTCGTGCACAAAGCCTGTTTAAGCCTATTCACACTGACATTAATCTTTCAGGTATTCAAAATTACCACGCCTGAAGTAAGCACATAGATGTCCGATATCATTACATCAGAGAAGGTTGCAGTCAATGAAATACTTATCAAATACAAGAATACAGAAGACACGGTCACTGACGTTCTGACGACGGGACTCCATCGAATGAAACATGAAATGTTTATGACTGCTATGGGTTTGCGTCCAGAAGAACGTTGGGAATAAATTAACTCAATCCTTGACATATATTATTAAGTCTAATGATCTGTACTAGTTTTAATAATTAACAATATACTACTTTTTTCTTAAAAACTACAATCCTTGCTTTATTTCAACACAAATCCGCACTTAAATAAAAAAAAAATTAAAAGTAAGCCCGTTTTTCGACCTGTATACTTTATCGATATCGATAAAGAGGCTGCTGCCATCGCTCAGCACTATTTAGTCTGATAGGTTGGTAGTACTGTTGTATGACGTCTTGTTCCCCGTGTATGTTCGTTCAGTTGGTATTGAAGTGAACTTCTACCTGTTTTTATTTTTTTAGTACTAAGTCCCGTCTCTTAAACATAGTGTATTACATACTCTTTGCAGTGAAGAAGTCTGCAAGTAAAACGGCTTGGTCGCCTCCTAATACACAAGCCGTGGTCCGGACCTCCAGACGCCCTCTTCGTTCTGCTGCTGAGGCCTACCGACTGAAGGCCAGCCGTCTGCAGCCACCTCTTCGTGCGGCCCTCTTTGTTCTGCTGCTGAGGCCTACCGACTGAAGGCCAGCCGTCCGCAGTCACCTCTTCGTGTTGCTCTCTTCATTCTGCTGCTGAGGCCTACCGACTGAAGGCCAGCCGTCCGCAGCCACCGCTTCGTGCTGCCCTCTTCATTCTGCTACTGAGACCATTCGTCGAAGACCACTCGTCCTGCAGCCACCTCTTCGTTCCGCTTTTATCATCCGCCCCATTTATCATAGACCCTCCCGTCATCTCTTGTGCCTTTGGATTCACATTGTATAAATTTTATAAATAACGTTACATTTCCTCACTTTGATTTCTTTTCCTGGTCATCTTCCTCCTAATTAGTTATTGCAACCTTACAATTTCCCTTTACCCAGGGAAACTGTAACGTTACAGTATCTTTGCCACTGTCAACCACAAGTCTTACAAGCTTTATTTATTTATTTAAGGTCAGCCAACAATTGTTTACACATATCATTACACCACATGCACAGAAAACGGATTAAACGTGTACAAAATTAATTATTTTTACTAATTGATACAATAGTTTAGGTTAGTTTTGTTCTTAAGATTAGGCTAGTTACACACAATACAATGATCACAAATTCAATGCATTAATAATATGGATGTCAAATTTAAATATTAAGGAAGAACATTAATTATAATTAAAATAGTAATTAAGATAATTTTTAAAAAATTAAAAAATTAAAACAGGCACATAAATTAGATTAAATCTAATGATATCAAATGTCACATTATTTGGCATAATAAATTAAGGGATTAATATAAATTAGCTTTCCATAATTATCTATACATCTTCCATACACGTATGTATAAACACAAATAAATAAAACTGAAGTGACTGTCTGTGATTTTCAAATAATTGTGTTATGCAAAAGTGCGTATACTTAGTTATTTAATTGATACGGAAACACAAATAAGCTTCTTTAAAAAAATGTGAGTCTGTCTGTCTTTGTCAAACTAATCTCTAGGATGGCTGAATCGATTTAAATGGAAAGATAAAGAACGTTTTAGGGCAACATAGAGGCCACTTCCCCTGAATTCCCAGGATATCACAGGGAAAAACTTCCCACGAGCAAAGTCGCCGTCACAGCTCGTAGTATTATTAATTAGGCCAGATTTAACTTCTTGCCGATACAGCCTAATTGTCCTTAATAAAGCACTCGCAATAACTCATTACTTGCTTATGACGTCATCCATGCCTGCTACGTAGTGACCTATTAACCATCAGGGACCAGCAATAAATCAAGATGACAATATAACGTAACAAAATAGGAAAACGTTAACTCCATACATTTATCTCACTAAAACCAGCCAGCAAGAAATTGCCGCAATTCTGTAGATGGATGGAAATTCTTAATTGAACCAGTTAACTAATTGAACTAATTATGACGAGACATTTGGATAAATAATGGATAAGGCTACTTCAATCTTCTGGAGGCCAGATCCCGTCTCTGTTATGGAATTATAGCTGTCTTATTATGCTGGCTTAGGAGACTATGCTTTTTGATAATTAGGTATTTGGCGCTCTGTTCTGTTTGATAGCATTTCAAGGAAGGTATTGAAAGGTCAAGAGAGTTAGAGAAATCATCAAAAAATTGAATTTTGTTTGGTGGTCATGCTAATGACAAATGTCGCAATTGCATGGATTGATCTACTAAATTAAGGACCACTGATCAAGAGCGTTCCCTGAATGAGTGACCTCATATTGCTTCGCTGATATTTTAATATCAGCTATCTCATATATAATAATAATAATAAATAAATAAGACCACGCTTACCTCGTTTGCCCATGCATAATAGGAATAGGGCACTGGTGGCTGCTCTGGATTCGCAGTTGTCAGACTATTTTGATAACTGCGAAGACCTCGCCGATACCCACTCTGTCTTATACTGCGCAGCTGTCGCGGCATGTCGTGTAGCTAATGTTAAAATTCCTAATGACATAGCTACACGACCTAAACCCGCTGTGCCAGCTTGGCAGTGTAGGATCGAGCGCCGTATTGGTGAGGCCAGGGCACCATCGGAAAACTTCTTTGCTTTAGGGGGGGCAACACTCGCCCGAGAGTGATGCGCTTTGTGAGACGGGCGTTTATGGGAACCAATATTCACCCACAAAATTATATGTCCTGTGTCACAGAGCGCATCGACTTCCTAAAGCAGACGGTGTATGCATGGGCAAACCGTATTCGGAGGTATGGACGGCGTGTGGAGCGATTCGTCCAGAATCGCACATTCCGAAGTAACGAAAGGTGGGTATATAGGGCTTGGGAGCGACCGGAGCAAGGTGCGACTGATATGTGCCTACCTGATGATGACGCCTTATGTACATTCTGGCGCAACATCTGGTCGGTACCTGTCAGTCACACCGAAGGCGATTGGACTCGGGAGGTCGAGCGAGTGTGCGATCCAATACCAGAAATGGGGGCAATCACTATCAGCCCCCAAGATGTAGCCCATGCAGTCCGTCCGCTGCCTAATTGGAAGTCTCCAGGGCCGGATGGACTGCATAACTTTTGGATCAAGTGGCTAACAAGATCGCACGCCCGCTTGGCGTCTCAGTACCAATCTGCCCTAGAATCTGGCTCGCTACCTGAGTTCTTTACCACTGGAGTTACCCACCTGCTCCACAAATCTGGTAGCACCGCGGAACCCAAAAATTATAGACCAATCACGTGTCTACCAACGGTCTATAAGGTTCTGACATCCAGTTTGAGGGTTAAAATTAACAAACACATTGAAGATAATCACATCATGTCTACCTCTCAAAATGGATGTAAGAATGGATCCCGCGGTACTAAGGAGCTACTCCTCATTGATATGGCCATTAGCCAACAGGTTCGACGTTCCAAAAAAGAACTGTCGACATGTTGGATAGATTACAAGAAGGCCTATGACTCAGTGCCCCATACATGGCTCATGAGGGTGCTGGAATTGTATAAAATTAATGCAACTTTACGCACCTTTCTGACATCATGTATGGGACAATGGAGGACAGTTCTTCGCTATCCAGGATGTCGATATATCCCAAGGTACAACGAACCGGTAAGGATCGAGCGAGGTATATTTCAGGGTGATAGTTTGGGTCCGCTTTGGTTTTGCTTAGCCTTGAATCCTCTAAGCACACTGCTGGAGAATTCAGGCCTAGGCTATAGGTTGAAAAGAGGTGGTCAGGTTATTTCTCACCTCCTTTACATGGATGATTTAAAACTTTTTGGCGCCACTAGTCTACAACTGACGGAACTACTGAAGGTAACTGAAACTTTCAGTAGTGCCATTAGGATGGAGTTTGGTGTCGACAAATGTGCGATTATGCATGTAAAGCGAGGGGAGATTGTGGAATCCGTGGGATCTCAACCCTCGAATTCCATAAACCTGAGAAGCCTCTCCCCAACCGAAACCTATAAGTATTTGGAAATGTCGGAAGCGTTAGGTATCAATGAAGTTGACATGAAGCAATCGCTGAAGGAGCGCTTCTTTGGACGCCTAAAGAAGGTATTTAAAAGCCTTCTATCGGGCGGAAATAAGGTGCGTGCCTTCAACGGTTGGGTCATGCCAGTGTTAATATACTCTTTCGGCGTACTCAAATGGACTCAAACTGAACTTGACGCCCTGGATAGGCGAGTTCGTACATTGCTGACTGCATATCGAATGCATCACCCACGCTCATCAGTGATGAGGCTGTATGTCCCGCGGAAATGTGGAGGTCGAGGCTTTTTGAATGCTAAAACTCTCCACAACCGTGAGGTATACAGTCTCAGGGAACATTTTCTTGCTTCTGAAGTGGGTATGCATCGAGATGTAGTAGCAGTGGACAAGGGACTCACCCCGCTTTCCTTGGCTAATGAGAACTGGCGCAAACCTGCAGTGCTGGACACTAACGATCGAAGGGGGATATGGCAGAGTAAGGAGCTACACGGACGTTTTTTCCGGGCCCTTCATGGGCCCGATGTAGACCAATTAGCGTCCGTAGCTTGGTTGCGCTTCGGTGACCTCTTTGGGGAAACCGAAGGTTTTGTCTGTGCAATTATGGACGAAGTTATCATGACGAACAACTACCGGAAATTTATTGTGAAGGATGGCACGGTTGACATGTGTCGGGCATGTCACCGTCCGGGTGAATCAATCCGTCACAATATCTCTGGTTGTTCTCGTCTTGCTAATGGAGAATACTTGCATAGGCACAACATTGCAGCCAAGATTATTCATCAGCAACTTGCTCTGAAATATTCTCTTGTGGAATCGGAAGTGCCGTACTATAGGTATGTGCCCGACCCAGTTCTCGATAACGGCCTTATCACATTATACTGGGATCGGTCCATCATCACTGGCAGGACTATTGTAGCCAATAAGCCTGATATAGTGGTGGTGGACCGAAACGAGAGGCGTGCCATGATTGTCGACATAACCATCCCGCATGACGAGAACCTCGTGAAAGCCGAGAAAGATAAGCAAATCAAATATCTTGACTTGGCGCATGAGATTGTCGACATGTGGGATGTGAACTCGGCAGTCATTGTACCGATAGTCATCTCAGCCAATGGCTTAATAGCCAAGAGCCTCGACCAACACCTTAGGAGGCTCTCGTTAGGCGGCTGGATCAAGGGCTTGCTTCAGAAAGCGGTACTCCTGGACACGGCGCGTATCGTTAGGAGGTTCCTCTCTCTAGAGCCCTGACTACCGGTAGCTTGGACCCTGTTCCCGATACCGGTGGGCTACTATTTTTTATATTTTTAAATGTTTTTTTTGTGTTTTATAGAAATATTTAAAAATGTAATTTATATGTGTATAATTAGAAATAAAGGAAATAATAATAATAATAATAATATTCCACAACTTTTCACACAACGCCATCTAGTCCCAAACTAAGCAGAGCTTGTGGTATGGGTACTAGACAACTGATAAACATACATATATCTGTAGGTGAAAGCTAAATGACCTTAAGTCCATTTTTTGACATTTTTATATTTTAAATGATACTTATTCAGAATACCCCAATTGATCAAATGGTAAAAGCCATAAATTCCTACAGCCGCTAATTTCGCAGATGTAAAATTATAAATAACATTAAGTCCCTAGACGTGAAAAAGTAAATGATCGTATGGTTACTTAATATTGTTTACTATTTAAACAATAAATATAGATAAATGTTAAATGATTGTATGTGGGACTTACTGTTCTTTACCATTACGCTCGCGGGTTAGATTTGCGCGGGTGCATCGTACTTACGACTCCGGCCGCGCCCCCGGCCATGCTTTCCCTCCGTTTAGTTTGATTTGTGTTTCGTGCAATACTAGACGTACTCGAAGACGTACTCGCGGCTGCAATCCCTCTCTCTCAAAGTGCACCTCAGCAATATCCAGGGTCTGCAAATCTCGTTGCAGTCCACCACCTCCTCGAGACTGAAAAACCTGCATTTTTGTTTGTTTCGGAGACGCAGATCAGAAGTCCGTCAGACGTGTCGTATCTTTCATACCCAGGGTTCACCTTGGAGCACAATTTAAAATCACGTGCGGGTGTATGCATGTAGGTACGCCCGCGACGACATCTGCTATCGGCGTCTCCGTAACCTTGAGGACTCCAGGTTCTCGACGCTTTGGGCTCTGGTGGACACGGGCATGGACAAAATTATTTATGCCTGTGTCTACCGCTCGCACAGTGGAGATCAGGAGACAACCAGGCTCACAGAGTACATCAGTGAGGCGGCAGATGCGGCCCAGCAGCGGTACCCTTCAGCTCAGTTCGTGTTACTGGGGGACTTTAATGCCCATCACCAGGAGTGGCTCTTCCCATACCAGTGCACGGGTAATGCTGGGCGAGAGATGCACAATCTTGCGCATGCATTAAATCTCACTCAGCTGGTCCAGGGAGCAACGAGAGTGCTGGATGTTGAGTCGCACACAGCCAATTGCTTGGACCTTCTGCTGACTACAGATCCAGACCGCTACTCGGTAACGATATCTTCACCGTTAGGTAGTTCCGACCACTGTCTGGTGAAGTCTGTATCCGTCTACTACCCGCCCGATCCCAGCCTTAATGGCAAACGGCGGATATGACGATACAAGTCAGCGGATTGGGATGGCATGCGATCTTTCTTTGCATGTTATCTTTGGCAGCCTACTTGCTTTTCTTCAAATGATTCATCGTCGTGCGCAGCCGCCGTGGCGGATGTTTTGCGACAGAAAATTAACTACATTCCGTTCTATGACCTAACAATATCCGGCAAAGCTCGATCGAAAGCTTGGTTTGGCGCCGAATGTGATCGCGCTGTAGCGCTTTAACACGCGGCGTACCCATGGGTCGATGCTCGAAACTGCAAAGCAAATGACGTGATTAAGAAGAAGAGAGCTTTCAACAGGGTTGCCAAGTCCTGTAAAAAGGTTTTGCGGAGGGCTCGGTTTGACCACGTTAGCCGAATCGAGAACAAACTTGCTTCATACCCTGCTGGCAGCAAAGCTTTTTGGTCCCTGGCAAAGTCTGTCGAATCGAACTTCTGTCACCCCTCACTACCACCACTGCTTAAACCTGACGGGTTTCTGGCCCACTCCGCTGAGGAAAAAGCAAACTTGTTTGCCGCTCTTTTTGCGGAGTCTTCACGTCTAGATAGTAGTGGCGCTCACCCTCCTGTTGCTCCTATTGGATGCGGGACGTGTATGTCGGACATTCGCATCCATCAGAAGGACGTCCGTAGAGTGCTGCGTAATCTTGACGTGAACAAAGTTAGTGGCCCCGACGGGATACCAGCAATTGTTGTTAGAACTTGTGCGCCTGAACTGTCTCTAATTTTGACGCGCTTGTTTCGCCTTTCGCTTGAGACTGGAAAGGTGCCGAAAGCATGGAAGCTGGCTAACGTGCAGCCTGTGCCCAAAAAGGGCAGTCATGCTGACCCGGCCAACTACAGACCTATTTCAGTCACGTCCATACTCTGTAAGAGTATGGAGCGTGTACTCAATAGTAAGCTCCTGGCATACCTAAAAGCCAACGACATCCTCAGTGACCGACAATACGGCTTTCGAAAAAATCGGTCTACTGGGGATCTTCTAGCGTATGTTATTCGTATCTGGAGTGAAGCCATCGAGAAGCGCGGGGAAGCACTTCCTGTCTTCCTTGACATCTCTAAGGCCTTTGACAGGGTCTGACACGATAGCCTTATTGCTAAGCTACCTTCTTTCGGTTTACCCACCCAACTTTGCGTTTGGATTGAAGACTTCCTGAGAGATCGATCCATTCGAGTGGTCATTGATGGCTGGTCATCTGGCCAATTGGAAATTAATGCCGGGGTCCCTCAGTGGTCGGTTCTCTCGACAACTTTATTCTTAATAAGAAATAGAAGGAGATCCCTAGAAGACTTTGCCATGCCTATATTGCAGCCTATTCGAATAGGCCACAAACTTATAAGCACTAAAAAATTTCAGGATTCACATAAAGCTCTGCAATGGATTCCACCCATTTTTCATAATTTTTATAATACATTAGCCCACGAGGGTACAGCATGTGACTTACCAGAATAACTTTAAGTGTTTTGTTTAATTTCATTTATTTTATTAAAGATTTTAAAATACAAAGATTTTTTATTTTTATTAAATAAAACATATTATGAATAATGTTATTTCATTTTTAATGTCATTAAAACTTTTTAATATATATTTCTTTGATGTTGTATCGTACCTAGCTTATAAAATAATAAAATTTACTATACATTATTGATACAGGAGAGACGTAAGTACCGTCATACTATAAGATATCTAGTAAAGCTTCAAAGTTAAAGAACCTTAAGTCCGATAATACAGCCTTAAGGAACTATATTTGTTAAAAAAATATCTCAATATAATAGCTTAAGTACCCATCATAATCATACTTTTTATTCGACAATGATACGATAATTACTTTTTATACTCTGTCGATTTTAATGTCAAATTTCGGGTATGGACATCTTTAATGAGCTCTACTGAATACTTTATAAAATGTGACTTAAGGCCCTTCACCTTTCACCTACAGATATATTTCTAAATACATACATATTATAGATAAATTACACCCAGACAGAGAACAAATGACCGTGCTCATCACACAAACATTTGTCCTAGGTGGGAATCGAACCCACGACCTTGCGCATAGCAGTCAGGGCCACTGACCACTATACCAACGGGCCTGTCCGTACGTAATTCGGCGACATACCGTGCGCGTGACTCATAATCCTATATCGTTCACCACTCATCCTAGTATAAATTAATCTTAATCTCATATTTGTGGAAACAGACAATACAGTGAATTTATTAATCTTAAACTGACTTTAATCTCTTATCTCACCCCTTATCTCTATCTTAGCCCAACCCCGAACATATACTTACCCTAGCCTTTTCAAAGTGTATTGTACTTATTTCTTCTCAGTTTCAGGAAGTTCAGAGATGCAGTATCTCCATTTGAAGTCGTGGCACTTAAATGCAAAGTGAATAGAATCCAGCCGATTGATTCTTTAGATATCCAGTAATATTGGATGGTGTTGAAGATGCATTACTTTATAAACGCTGTTAACATTTAACTATTAACATTACCATAAGTTAAGCAATATTATGAAACTGGTGTGTTTAAATCATTGGTGTAAATATGTGTATCCATCTAAACGCTGCATAGAATTAACATAAAACCAGAAACAAGTGCTGGGCGTCGAATGCCTTGCATATATTTTGATGTTAACGTATTCACAGGAGCAAACTCGGGAGAGGAGTTTACCGTGACACTAAACTTTTTCTATAAAAATATATAAATAATTGGAAAAATAAAATGAGAAAGTTTGAGTAGTCTCCCAAAATACAATATTAGATTTGTCTGTTAATATCTTGTAAAAAACTTTTTTGCAAAAAAATAAAACCGACTTCCATATCAAAACACTACAAAGCCAAAAATAATTTTAATTTCGGTAGTCGGTGTTATTGGTTTTGTATTTTCTTTTTTTTCACACCGCCTTCCGAAATTAAAATTATTTTTGGCTTTGTAGTGTTTTGATATGGAAGTCGGTTTTATTTTTTTGCAAAAAAGTTTTTATTTTCGCGCTTTTTAGTGGGTCAATTTGTAATTAATCTAGTTATAAAAGCCAAAATGTCAACTACAAAAAACTAAAAACGCGCGAACAAAAAACACAATATAGAGTAACCGAAAAGATCATCAATGTAAATATTTTTTTTAGACTTTTGTTGATTTTTCAGAAACGGCTTGTTCGATGTCGATAAAATTTTCATGGGACCATTTGGGAAGTATAACCTTTCCAACAAAAAAAGAATTTTTCAAATCGGTTGGCGAGCGACGGAGCTATGCCCGAACAAACATAAAAAAAAAAAAAAAAAAAAACAAACAAACATCCGAATTGAGAACCTCCTCCTTTTTCAGAAGTCGGTTAAAAACAAGTATCATGATGAGAAAATTAATGAATATTTTTATATTTATCAATCATGGTGGACCGGAAAAATAAGGCGTGAACAATAAATTTGATAAGAAAAAGAAGCATATGACAATATATTTCCGACTAAGCTACACAATACAATTATAAAAGAGTGCGTGCGAGTGAGAAGCGCGATAAAGATGATTAATATCCATTGTCATTAGTCCGCAAAGCTTCGAGTAGATTACTCACTCATCGACTGAAATCCTGAACAAATCATTTCATTCAGGTGACATAATATGATGTATATTGATCTTCCTATTATGTTTCAACGTCGTATTATAGACAAAAGTTTTTTTGTATGTTACACCTGGAAGAACTAAAGGATTTTTAAGCAAGTTAGGCTACAGCTACCGACATACCTAATTTAAATCCCCTAAAGCATCTGTGCTAATGCAATTTCTCAACTTCTGATTCTCAATTCAAAATCAAAAATTAAAATTACTACTAAAAAGTGAAATATAAATTTATTTCCATATTCAATTTCAGGAACTAAAAAGCAGCGTTTAAAAATAAAAAGCCAAGTTCATATATAATATTCATCTGTCAGTTTAGTTAAACAACAATATGGGAGGACCTAAGCATAATATGTTATGGATTTGATTCCCCTACACATACAAAATCAACAGACCAATATATTATTGAGGTTACTTTATTTGTTCCAACTATTCAATCATACACATGATTTCCTTCAATTATTCCACCAGACAATGTTATTGTTACAAATAGATAACTTTCGACAATCACAATGCTAAGGTTAACAGTGAAAGGTCAATGGTTCAGCAAGAAATCGCTTGTATTTTGTTCAGTGTAATGTAATATTGCTCTGTACATGCGGCAAAAAGGAAATTATTTCACCTTTTGTCGTAGAATTCAGGCTTTACAAAGATATAGATTACGAGGGCAAGGTCGCAGTGTTTTATTTAAAGGTCAATGCTGGAAAAGAGTGCTCGAGTCGTCACGAGTATTGATTGACCGTTGACGGCTTCTAGTGGGTTCTTAGTCTGTTGGGGTTAACATACAATGTTATAATTTCTTTGTGAAGTGTTTATTATACAACGTGTAATTTAAAGGGTATATACATACCAAGTGCATGGCTTCTTTGGATGATAAATTGATAACAAACGATATGGCAAGGGTTTTGTAATCCTAAGTCTACGTGTGTAGAACTTGTTACAAATTCCAATACACTGATACCAGAGACCGAATTTTTCAAATTAAGAAGAACGAAGAGAATTATCGTGTAAGGCCGTGCGCGCACTGCGTTGCGTTTTGGAAACGCAAAATTTGTGAAGTATGGAGTGTCATAGAAGTGCGCGCACTGCGGTGGAATAAACGCGTGCGGTAGAGTCACCGGTGGCCCCGGTCATTCTACCGGTGCGGTAGAATTACCGTAATTGCGGCCACCGCAAGGCAGTGCGCGCACGGCCTTATTGGCAAGTTACGTGGAAAGTTATTGACCCTCGTAGTGCTGTGACACGTTTGTTATGATTAGTATTCAAGAAATATATGAAACCAATAATTTGGTATCAATTCTTTGAGTCAGTTATTTTGTGCTGAAACTGTGCATAGAGACTCCATACCAGATGTTGTCTTCAGGCCTTTTGGATAGATATGGGGTTTCCGTTACACGTTGGTGCTGTGTGATTTTCCTATTTAATAATTACTAAATTATCCTCATAATTACACTTGATAGAAGTTCACACTGCCAGTGTCCTCAAACAATTGCTACAGCGATTCTATGTATGCCCTTTGTTTGGTTGCGGGAATGTTCTAACGAGATACCGCTGCCCCGTAATGCAAGGGCAGCTGAAGAAAGAGGGTGGATTTTTAGTCAGTAAAAGTCTGACACTGGCTTCCACTTTACCTAGAACAGAACCCACCCCAAAAAAGCGATTCTGTGCACGCCGCATGTCGTGAGTTCCCGCGTAACTTTTTGGTTCTGCATAAGTTTACAGATCAATAATTGTAGTGCCAAGTTGTTTTCTTATGATATTCTTATTAAAACACATGTCGCTTATACCTATTTTTACACGATCACCAAGAAAGGGGATAGGTACTTATTTATTCTTACGTTGAAATGTCTTGCAGAAATTACACCAATGGAGAACGTAAGTATCTACTGCTTTCCAACATCTTATGCGCGGTCAAGTGGTAGACTTCGAATGGATTGAAGGTACACTAAACTTATTTACAAAGCGAGAACCTGGTGGCACTTCTTCTCCAGAGCTCCACATCTAAATCTATGTCGCACACATTGTTAACACCATTTTTGACACTTGACAGGTTTTTCAAATAAAATAATTATTTTTGAAAAAATACTGAATGTTCAGAAATGTTGTGTTATGTTTTTTAAAGCCGTGTACGCACGTATGAACACGAACATAGCGAACACAAACATCGTACTTGAACATTTGGTTCGTATGTATGGACGGCATATTCGAACATGAACGCGGACATAGTTCGAGTCGAGTTCGCGCACAATAAAGAACTGAAGTACGGGTAGGATTAGCTACTGCTAATCCTACCCCGCCAAGTTCTGTATGAATAGTTTTGTTTCGTAACATTTATTAAAGCTCTCTGAACACCGTCCATACAGAACATACTAATAGGATCGCCGCAAACATGTTCGACGAACAGAGTGTTTGATGTTCGTAAGTGGTACGCATGCGCGAACCAAGTTGTTGCGTATCATGCAACGCAACAAATTGGTTCGTACGTGCATACACGGCTTAAGAGATTATGTCCGGCTATAGCTTAACAATTCACTTATTTTCGTAAAATTGAAAAATAGAACAGAAAAAAGTGTTGTGACGTTCTACGAGTCAGCCAGTATCTAATCAAAATAAAGTAGTTTACTTTCTAAGACAATATGAAGTCCGCTTAATATGACAAGTGACTTCCCTTTGATGTCACTATAAACGGATCTACTGTATTTTCCAAATAACATAAGCCTAGAGTCCCTTAGAGTCATAGATACGCGGTACATAGGTAGCTTGAATTTTGTTGGATCCACTATAAAATTAATTTCTGACCAAATTATTACGACCACTATCTCCCAGCATGAGCAACTTCATCCGGGCGGACAGTCAGCCGTCCGGCCAAAGCGGTGCCAATTTCCGGACACCCACACTCCAATGATTGCGGACACTCCGATCCGAATCACATAGAAATAGATCACTAGCTATTATAACTAAGTATAAAATGCACTAAGCATTTTATGGGTTGATCTTTATTCGAAGATGTATGATTTTCTATTTAATATGGCTCTTCTTCAAATCACAATCTTCAGAAACGTTTGGTCATCTTCAATCAAGTAGCAAGATATTAAACACATAAGATATAAAAAAATATCGTGTTGAATTATTAGGAGCCACTTCAAAAACGATAGAAACTTCACTTTAAATAATTATGGCAATTCATAAAAAAAAACTTCGATGCGTGACTTTTTTCAAAGCAAGTTGCACTTTTGAGGTAAATGCCATATTGTTGTGAACAACTATAGTGTTTATTGATGGAAAACAGTTTTGTCCATCCAATTGATGTTGAACGTCACAACTGCGGGTAGTAAGCACCATTACCAGCCGGGGTTGTGGGAATGTTGTGATGTGATACCACGGTCCCAGATCATAAGGGTGTGACAGAAGGAACAGGGTAGCATTTTAGTAAATAGAAATTCCCTTACACTACACCCAGAATAATAATATAATAATATTCCACAACTTTCACACAACGCCATCTAGTCCCAAACTAAGCAGAGCTTGTGCTATGAGTACTAGACAACTGATGAACTTACATATATATTTCTAATTATTTCAAACGGCGAAGCGCCATCATTACATGGTGGACATCCCACCCATACGCACAAAACGTTTTGGGAATACCTTCATTGTGCGTACGGCTAAGGAGTGGAATTTCTTGCCGGAGTCTGTGTTTCCCGATAGCTATAACGTAGGAGTCTTTAAGTCAAGAGTGAATAGGTTACTTTTAGGTAAGCGTGCGCCATCTTCGACCACATCATCACTTACCATCGGGTGAGATGGTGGTCAAACGCGAACCTATTTTTAATAATAAAAAAAAACATATTACAGATAAATTACACCCAGACAAAGAATAAATGATCGTGCTCATCACACAAATATTTGTCCTGGATGGGAATCGAACCCACGACCTTATGCATAGCAGTCAGGGCCACTGACCACTAGACCAACAGGCCTATCACAAAGAATAGGAGAAGTTATTTGCTGATTTTTCCTCAGAACAAAATGGCACCCATAAGTATTGCACCATGTTCTTGACTTGGTACCATGGGACGTATGTATATTTTTTTTTCATCTTCCAGCAGCACAAAATTATGCCGTAGTAATAAGTAAAGTTATACAATTTAAGTTTGTACTACCCTCCTTTTTGTTAGTACAGATCGTAAAACAAAGAAAATCACAAAGACTTTCGACATTCCGAACAATGAAAGAAATCAAAAACTTTACCAATAGGTCCCGATTGAAAAAAAAATCTTTCATGTACTTTAACGAATAAGATATTAGTTAGTTGAAAAAAGTACTTTCACGTTAGTTATAGTGTATTTTGCTGTATTTTTATTGAATTCAGTTTTCCATTTCTATGTGTGTATATGTGCCTACAATATACTATGTTTATAAATTTAAAGATGGTGTGACTATTTCTAAACTGTGTGGTTTAGCGGTGTGAGATATGCAGATAATCCGCCTATTTTATTTTCAGCTAACTAAGGTTAAAGTGTAGAAAATGCTTAATTACGCCTGTGTACTGTGTGTTTATGTGTGAATAAAGTTTCAATAAATAAATTGAATAGCCATTTATGGATCTATGGAAACCAGTATTTTTATACTTTGTTAGGTGTAGATGTGCCGTGTTAAAAAATACGTACATAAATACAGACATCTGCAAACATAAGGGGGACTACTGGGTGACGACCTGCATTTTGACACCGAGACCGCGTGCTCTTTTGCTCCAACCAAAGTCATTTTTTCTAAACAAATATGATTTTATTGGATGTTATTTTAATTTAAGTTAATTGTGATAGTTGTATAGGTAGTTGACTAATTTTGATTTATTTGTTTAATTCTTTTTATTTTTGCGTTAATAATGTAAGTTCGAAAATAAACGTTTAATAATAATAATTAATAATCTTCGTAACTATTTATACAACGTGTAACGGAAACCCCATATCTATCCAAAGGGGCTGAAGACAACATCTGGTATGGAGTCTCTATGCACAGTTTCAGCTCAAAATAAGTGACTCAAAGAATTGATACCAAATTATCGGTTTCGTATGTTTCTTGAATACCAATCATAACAAACGTATTACAGCACTACGAGGGTCGATAACTTTCCACGTCACTTGCCAATAACACGGTGATTCTCTTCGTTCTTCTTAATTTGAAAATTCTGCCTCTGGTATCAATGTATTGAAATTTCTATTATACTTCACACATGTAGATATAGGATTATGAAAACCTTGCCATATCGTTTATTATCATCCGAAGAAACCGTGCACTTGGTATGTATATACCCTTTAAATTACACGTTGTATAGGTACTCAAAAACTTTGTTTGTTAATATTCGAACATAATAGCTACAACCTTAGTTTTTATTAGGAGTCTCATTTTAAGCGAAATGTAAATTTGAGCAAAAATAAATATCTTGATCAGAAATCAATTCATATCATTAGAATAAAAAGTAGTTAGACTTAATCAAGATTTAAGGTAGTAAAACTTAATCAAACATTTATATCCCCCTAAGCCGTTTCGACTACTGTTGCTCTAACTATATTTGGCGACTAAGGCTTATAGTATGAACATGAGTCGTTATGACTAACGAACTCTATCTGGGTTATAAAGGTACGTACACATTTTCAAGCTTAGTTTTGTTCAGGTTTTGTAAGTTATGCTCTTCATCTGCATAGCCTTTAAGTTTGAAGCCAGCCTTACCGGATTCAGCAGAGTATTAGTGTTTCATATAAAGTTCATTGATTTAAATAGTAAAGATACGGTCGTCAGAATATTTGACGGACGCGGTCGCCCTACAAAACACACTAACGCCATCTATTATAAGTAAGATGTCATTCGGCGTGGTCTGCTCCTAGATGTAACCTTGTAAGGGCGGGGTGTGATATTTTTTGAGGTACAGAGAAATAAAAAAAAACTTTTATTTTTCGAATTTTATATTTGTTGTACGTAAAAAATATAAAAAATAATTTTGTAAGTACATAATTTAGTCTTATAGTAATATTATTAAATCTTTTCATTTCATCGGCTATAATAACGCGCGCCGCTGCATAGTTATGTTGCACTTTTATGCGGCTTCGCGTCGTCTTGGCCAAAGGTTGAGACAAATAAGAAAGAAAATTGTTTTAAATAATGTTAGAAGTTGATTTAATGACATATTTTTAACTTACCGGTGATACATTTTTTTTTATTGTGCTTTTTGTCGTATTTCACGCAACTCTTCATGACACAACTCGGCACTTTTGCTTGTAAAACTTACGACCGGAGCGGTCGTAAGTTTTACAAGCAAAAGTGCCTAAGATAGCTGATCGCGTACTGGTTCACTTCGATAAAGGGAAGACCACTTTGGGACCAAGTTCGAGGCGTCATTATAACATGCGGTCCGCCCAGTCCTTACGCAGTAATATATATGTCAATGATAAAGTGACTATTTGACCTCTACAATCCAGTAGCTGGGAAACACGATACCCCTTGGCCAGTCCTGTGACAACTGTCAAAAATGTCTAAATGACAGCCCGAACCAACGGCTTAACGTGCTTTCCAAAGCACCAGGGTGTCATACCGCCAACTTCATAACTCCGGGCAAACTGGGAAATTTCTTATACAATAAAAACTTTTTTTGCAAAAAATAAAACCGACTTCCATATCAAAACACTACAAAGCCAAAAATAATTTTAATTTCGGTAGTCGGTGTTATTGGTTTTGTATTTTCTTTTTTTTTCACACCGCCTTCCGAAATTAAAATTATTTTTGGCTTTGTAGTGTTTTGATATGGAAGTCGGTTTTATTTTTTGCAAAAAAGTTTTTATTTTCGCGCCTTTTAGTGGGTCAGTTTGTAATTAATCTCAAAAGCCAAAATGTCAACTACTTATCACCTTCACCAGCAAAGTAAACGAAAAGGTCGTCTATGTAAATATTTTTTCAGACTTTTGTCTATTTTTCAGAAACGGCTTGTCCGATTTCGATAAAATTTTCATGGGATCATTTGAAAAGTATACTTATTCCAACAAAAAAAGAATTTTTCAAATCGGTTGGCAAGCGACGGAGCTATGCCCGAACAAACATAAAAAAAAACAAACAAACATCCGAATTGAGAACCTCCTCCTTTTTAAGAAGTCGGTTAAAAACCCAAAACCTCTATTTGCCTGACCCAGAAATTGAACCCGAGACCTCATCATGCTTGGCAGTCACGGTTACGACCACTTGACCGACGAGGCAGTTTATAATCAAAACAGGATTTTAAAAAGAACAAGAAAACTGTTTCATCATCAGCAAACTGATGCTACCACTTCTGTACTGACAGTCATAGTTCGTTAAATTAATACTCTTTACGAAGAACCTCATCAATCAGCCAAACTAACGTCAAAGGCGGCTTTGTTCATTGAATTTCAAACAACATCACTATTACCAATAATGACTAAACTTCGCCTGGTCTACGCACAATAATATCCCATCAATTCTATACCACTCTGTAATCAAGAAGGGAAACATTCAAACTAAATTTGAATAGTTGACTGAAGCTGTTCAAGGGGTTAGTTAGTTAGGTTACCAACTAAAGGAGTTAACCATGTTAATGAAAATTGCCTTCGATAAGATCCGATGTCTGAGTTATTGAATATATGAGACCTGTGATGAGTATGGAAGATAGGAAGTCGAAGGGATAAGTTATGGGAACCTTTTACCTTTTATGGGCACTTGTGTCGAAGGAGAGGTATTGTGTTTAATGGTTTTGGGAGTCGATGAGTTTACATGTCTCGATTTTTGAGCAATTCATGAAGTACGTGACAGTGAAACCATAAAAGTAAGCCTCTGTTGTTCTCAGTGTCTCAAAATCTATGTGTAAAAACTTCAATAAAAAATAAGGTTCGCTTTGGTTAGGTGTGAGGATATGGCTAGAAAAAAGGTTATATTTCAAAACCTATATAAACTGCAAAGATATACCACAATCCACTTCAAGCTAATAAAACCAACCGTGGGCTCGTTTAGAGAAGGGTAGCTACTGGACCATTGAGACTTCGAGCGGTAAAACTTTCATGCCTAGTTAGCTATTCTTATTATCCATTGTAATGACAATCCAAAGAGTTTTGATCAAAACTGACTCATAATCTGACTAGTTTTTTCCAAATTTACTTTCATCGACTTTTAGTACAGCAGCAGAATAGATACCAATATATTGAGCATGGATCGACTGCTTACTTGATCTAATCATAGTCTGATACGATTGAATGATTTTGGATGACAAAGATATCGAGGACTGGGACAATCTTGTAGGGAACTAGCCTACCGTTAAAAATACGAAGGAAGACATCTCGACAACATCTGATGGTCGGTGGACACCCAACTAAACGCCGACTTCGGTAAGCCTAGGTTAATGATATAGCCAAAATGCCAACATGAACTCTGCAGGCAGTCTTAACTTAAGCGGAAACACAACCAAAAGAGAATATCTCACAAAGGTGAAGTTTCTTACAAAGACGTCTTTGCAGTCTCAAGAGTAATCGTATATGGGCGAATAATTTACTTCTAACCTTTGTGAATTAGTGCCGCAGTATATTACGGACAATTAGCGCTTAAGGACCTATTTGGTTCTTGGGATGTTTTTAAGAGAAAGCAGGAGATCTTAATTAATTATCTGGACCTACTACGAGGTTAACAAGTATCTAATCAGAGATTTATGATTTTAATTTGGATCAAACATTTTTCTTAACCAAGTTTGCCAAGCTGAACATCGACACCGAAAACTAATCAAGTTCGATATTTTAAATGTATTTTTAACATGGCAGGAGTTGCGGGAATGTTTTGACGGGATACCGCAGCCTCGGAATGAAAGGGCAGCAACCTGTAACCTTTCTTGTGCGTTTTTAGTCAGTAGAAGTCTGACACTCCGTTCAGCGGTAGAAGTCATTTGATGATTTTCCCACCCAAAAAAAAAGGTTTGTCACCAAACTCACTTTCTGGCTAATTTTTAAAGCTTCATACTGATGAAGTTTATCTATACTTATAATAAATCTGTAGAGAGGTCAATTCTGTACATGAAATATATTTCCAAAATAACTATCAGGGGGTGATTAGGGATCGATACTGATGCCAAAAATGCAATCAGTAAAATTTTTGTCTGTCTGTCTGTCTGTCTGTCTGTCTGTCTGTCTGTATAACCGTTATAGAAACAAAAACTACTCGACGGATTTTAACGAAACTTGGTACAATTATTTCTCAGACTCCTGAGCTGGTTATAGTATACTTTTCATCACGCTACAATCAATAGGAGCAGAGCAGTGAAGGGAAATGTTGGGAAAACGGGAGAAGTTACTCCATTTTTTAAGCTTCCGTCGCGTGTGCAACCTTAATGGTTAAAGCTACACAAATCATTTCATGACGGAAATGTTCTCCTTAAAATTATATAAAAAATATCCCACGACAGCATATGTCTAACTTTTATGGTTGACTCACAATAACATGTGTAACTCCCGATAGCTTAGCAGTTCGAAGCTTTCTGATTATAATATTTGTCTACTCTTACGTTTATAACACTCTCAGTCACCCTTAATTGAAAAAGTTAACATTATTAACTATTCCATAAAAAAATTGGCCAAGTGCGAGTCAGACTCGCCCATGAAGGGTTCCGTAGTAACTATAATATAATATGCAAATTTATTTGGCGAAAAAAAAACCTTACAAATTTCTTAAAACTAGCTTATTTACATTTTTTACAACTGCGCCAAATAAATTTGTTTTGAAAAAAAAACTTTACAAATTTCTTAAAACTGGCTTTTTTACATTTTTTACAACTGCGCCGAATAAATTTGTTTTTCATAGTGTTTGTATGAATTACAAAGTTATATTTGCGGTTTTAGAAAATATGCTGTATCTCAAAAACTGCTGAACTGATTTCGTTCAAACTAATTTTAGTTGAAAGTTTATATTAAGATCTACAGACGTATATTTTTTTTAGATTTTTCACTCCATTATTATAGAAGTTAGAGGTTGTGTCCGCCACACACACATTTTACCACTTTGGAAGCTTATATCTTTTAAACGATTGACTTTATGGAAAAGTGGTTTTAGAAACCCCGATGTCGTTTTTAAAGAACTGTCTATAGATACCACACATGCATCGATTTCATGAAAAAAAATATTTTCAGGTTTAGTTCCATGTATGGGGAGCCCCCCTTTATTTTAAATATTTTTTATTTTTTTTTCTCAAAATCGGAAAGCGGTTCACAGAATACATCGACCTATCAAGTTTCACATGTATAGTCCTAATAGTTTCGGAATAAAATTGCTGTGACAGACGGACGGACGGACAGACAGACAGACAGACAGACGCCAGACATGTCGAAACTATAAAGATTCCGTTTTTTGCCATTCGGCTACGAAACCGTAAAAAGAATCATATAAATCGGTATAGAAACACCAAAGTTATACATGAAATACGCTTATAATAATAAGCCATCGCGCGTGAATACTGAATCATGCTATAAGGATTATTTTTGAGAATCGGTCGCCGCGCTCGACGCGTCTCGCGGTCGAAGCGTTCTCTAGGTACTTAAGCCTCATGTGAACGTGATCTAAACAATATTACCAATACGTTAACTTACGCTGACGGAGTCGCGGGCACAGCTATATTGTATCATTACGCTAAGGCCAATAGGAGCGGAGCGCCAATGAAGAATGCTTCAAAATCGGGGTTAAATTTAACGTTAGCCCAAAGTAACTATTCCACGCGGACGAAGTCGCGGGCAAACGCTAGTTTTGAATAAAATAACTCTTACGAATACTACTTAAGTTTTCCTACACTAGTGAGTATACGAAAACTATACTAAACAAAAGTCCCTTCCGCCATAAAAACGTCATTAGCAAAGTTTTAATCTAAAAAAACATTCATTACAACCATTTTCAAATAGCTTAGTTAAACAATATGGTGGCAAGCGAGGGATCCGATTAAATCACAACTAAAATCCCCGTCAGCCCGTTTACAACGTTATTCGTTAAAATAATTCTATTCAGCTTTCAGTCTTACATTTAATGCTGAGTTGATTATTTGTGAGTAGGTAAAGTGTAAATTTTGCTAGAAATATTATGCAATTGTGAATATCAAATATTTACTCGGTCTTTCATAACAAAGATACACAAAGTTTTGAACAAGGATCGTATGTTGATGGGTCTTTAATAAGATGAATAATGTTAATGACTTAGTGAAGAAAGTTCGTCCAAAGATAATACAGATGATAAAAAATAAATTCTTAAATGAAGCCCATAAAGGAAGCGTTGTGCTAATACGCATACATTTATATTCGGTGCTGATATTACGGTTTCTTTTTAGATTTAGGTTTTTTATCCAACGTAACACTAACATATCTACTTCCCTACTAATATTATAAATACAAAAGTAACTCTGCGTTTCTGTTATGCGTTCACTCCAAAACTAGTTAACCGAATTTGATGAAACTGGTTTCAAGGAAAGATAAGAACTTGTAGAAGGTTATAAGATAATCTTCTATGCTGAAAAATCTTATCACGCGAGCGAAACCATGGGCAGAAGCTAGTATTCTATATTTGTACAATGTTTACCAAGGTCGAGCTTAATTGTAGCCGTGATCTCCGTCACCTATAATTATCATACTCAATATTGACCCATCATTCTTTGTTACAGGTTGCACGTGCATCCGTTACACGTCGACTTACGGCAAGGAGCGAGGCACGTTCAGCAGTCCCGACTACCCTCGTCCTTACCCGCCGCACATCGACTGCCTCCTCTATACCTTCGTAGCAGCTCCTCACGAGATTGTCGAGCTCGTCTTCACAGACTTCGACATTCATAAGGAGCATCTTGAGTGAGTTGATAGCTTTTTAAAAGAATAAAATATTATTGCAGTAGTTATTACTATAGTATTTGACAGCTATTTTGAATTTAGAATACTTGTACGTTTATTTCTTTATTATGTAGGCAAAGGAATTGTTTGCAGTGTCCTCCATCTTTTACTTCATTTCAATTCCCTGCGAACGGTTAAATTTTTTGCAAGGTCTTTTACCGTCCTACAATACTGCGAAGGTTGAAAATCTATTTGATGCATTTTAATTTAAAATAGAATTAGAGTGTTACTAAAAGATATTTTCAACTGTAATTTGTGAAGTAATTTCTTGAATAATATTAGTTAATACCTTTAATAGATTAGCTGTCAGCATACAATTTGAATAAATTACTTTCAAAACTATATTTGAGAACGCTAAACTTTAACATTAAAGACACTTTAATTAATATCATTTCAGAGTTATTCCAAACGTTTAGCATAACTTTTATACTTGGTAATATAAATCCAAATAATGAATTTTTCATCTTAATATTAACTTAAGAGCGTAATTAAAATGTAACAGCGAAGGTTATTTATCTAATTAAATAAATTCTTGCCATTTATGAATATTTAAGAATAGTTTTGAAAAGGTATTGATGGATGGCAAATTGTAATAAAATACTTGAGCTTTACGTTGACCCTTAAGCCTACAAAGTTTAATTCTACAATCAGAACTTCTCTCTTTACCGAAATCCTGTTGGAAATTAGTTCATAACCAAAGAACTTCAATTTGCTTTTAGAATCGTTAATTTTATGCCATTATTTGTATTAAAGGAAGTCGTATTGGTTTTATGGCAGTGAATTACTGTTACTTTCATCATACTAAGAAGTTGAATTCCCTGATTTGGGTATAAATCAGGGAATTCAACTCCTCAGACCCTAGGCCATAATAGTTTATCCTAGAGTGTGCGTATTTATATCAGGATCAACTAGTTTAACCTAGGCTAAACTGGTTTATCCTATCGGACTTAGGACAAATTAGTTTGGCCTAGGCTATACTAGTTAATCCTATCGCATTTAGGAAGAACTAGTTTAGCCTAGGCAAAACTAGTTTGTCCTGAAATCGGGTTTGGCCGGTAACATTTATATTGATAAGGATTTATCTTGGGGTCCCCAGTTGCAAGAAGTGAGTCGCAAACTGTTTACCTCTACGGGGTCTTTACGCAGATTGCGCAATTTTCTGCCGACTGCCACTAAAACTGCGCTTGCTCAATCTCTTCTTCTCTCTATCCTCGACTATGCTGATTTACGTTATCCAGATCTAACTGAAGTGCAGCTAGATAAGCTTGAGCGACTCTAAAATTTTTGTATCAGATTCATATTTGGTTTGCGCAAATACTCAATACTCAATCATTTATTATATATATGATCATGTTTCTGAGTTTTGCATTAAGCTCACGTGGCTGCCTATCCGCCTTCGCCGGAATACATATATTTTATCATTACTCGAAAGTATTCTTTCAATCCAACGATTCCTTTAAATCTCAAAGAACGTTTTAAGTTCCTTCATGACACACATTTTAGAGATTTGAGATCATCAGAGAATTCGAGACTTCTAGGTCTCAAATTCTCTGATGATCTCAAATCTCACACATTCAACAAAATTTTATGACCATTCATTTAAAGTGCAGGCTATTCAGTTGTGGAATGCATTCCCGGTGTCAGTAAAACAAGCGAGTGACTGAGTCACTCGCTGTTTTTAATCGACTTCAAAAAAAGGAGGTTCTTAATTCGTCTTGAACTTCTCGGAGACGGCTGGACCGATTTGAAAAATTATTTTTGCATTTGAAAGGGAAAAAATTTCTAGTTGGTCCCATTGTTACGAAATCAGGATCTGATCATGGGATCCTGGAGAAATCGAGGGAACTCTTCAAATATTATAGGCACACCTATAGCGTTTTGGGTATTTCTTATAGTACCTTGAGCAGTTGCTTTCGAAAAGTACCATTAGGGGAAGTTGAACTGATGATGAAGACCACAGATGGCCACTGAAACTACTCAATAATAAGTATTTCATGGATTGCGATTCGATTACTTGAGTACTGGTGTTAAACACTTTATGCTCGTCACAAAACATATGGTGATGTAGAGCTGATGGTCAAGTACCAGGAGAACTCCTCAAAAATTAAGGGCTATGCATCGGGAAAAGCAATATTTTGTAAAAGGTGATAAGTTGTTGACATTATGGCTTTTGTAACTAGATAAATTACAAACCGACCCACTAAAAAGCGTGAAAAAATTTTTTTTTGCAGAAAATAGAACCGACTTCCATATCAAAACACTACAAAGCCAAAAATAACTTTAATTTTGGTAGTCGGTGTTATTGGTTTTGGATTTTCTCTTTTTTTCACACCGCCTTCCGAAGTCGGTTCTATTTTTTGCAAAAAAAATTTTAAAAGCTCGGTTGCCAATCATTTTCTTTCACACTTATGATTTTTCCTTTGTTTTTCTAAACACGATGTTAAAGAACACATTATTTTAATACTTGTACATGTACTTATATACATGCAGGACACATGTAGGACATGCAGGTTTGCTCACAAAGTATTCTTTCAACTATTTGTGATGAGATAAATTTCAAGTAATTTCAAACTCGCAAGTCTTTTGATCAATCCCTTAATTTTCCATTCCAACAATTACACTCTCTGATAGGAGTGCCTTTCTCTCTCTAAAGCCGCTATGGTTTAGACCACAAATATTCTAGATTAACATACCAATTGAATTAGGAACCTTCCAAATAATTACACCACATATCTCGTATGGTCACTCGTACCGTTCATATAGACAGGTAAATTGTACCAATTGTTTCTATCTTTAATATGACCCCCGGGCCTACTGCCATAATAATAATTGCGGATAACCAAAATATTTAGCTGTTATAAAGGTAACGATACTCATAAAAATTAAATGTGTACCTTCTTTATTTTGTATAAATACTGATAAAAGTATACTACGACTAGCGACCCGCCCCGGCTTCGCACGGGTGCAATGTTTATATTAAATATAGGCAGCGTTCGCGAGAATCGTTAACGTACGGCAGTTTTTTCGACGCCTTACTCCACAATTTTCACTACCACGAAAAATCCTATCTATTTTCCGGGATAAAATATAGCCTATACGGATTCGGAAGAATCCCTCTAAGTAATGGTAAAAGAAATTTTGAAATCGGTCCAGTAGTTTTTGAGCCTATTCAATACAAAAATACAAAGGTTTCCTCTTTATAATATTAATATATATGTACATATGTTTTAGTTAGTTTTTCTGTTTTGATGATTACTTGTAGTACACTAATATACCCCCATTTTAATTAAAGCTCGTAAAGTCCTTCCAAGGGTTGTCAGGTTGTCTGGAAGATATCGCTCTCAGCGATAAGACCGCTATTGTAACCAAATATTTATATTGTTATTTAAGTGTCTTTCAATTATTGGTGTACAATAAAATGTATTCTATCTATCCATCTATCTAACAAATTTTGGACCTAGCGTTTATATACTAGCCCAATTTCCCATAAAAGAGTTTATGGGAATATCATCAAATTACTTCTCTCACTGTGGGTGAATCGTAAGATAATGTCAGACTTCTGCTGACTAAAAACCCACCCTGTTCTTTCGGTTGCCTTTACGTATAGTGATTTGGTATACAACGAACTCTAAATTCCTATAACTTTGAGTTTCATAGAAACTGACCTTAAAAACTTCTATGTGTTACATGTACATTAAAATCTATTTAACATTGCTTTTCCTCAACCCAAAAAGTAGCAATTTTTTATTTGGATCACTAAAATTCGAAAAGTTTTTGAATCAGAATGATTGAATCATTGATCCTGTGCTCATGCACAGGATCAATGATTCAAGAGCTCATGCTCTCTCTGGTTGCAATATGAAAATAGAGGTACATAGAGTGCACTTGTATTGCGCACATTCTCATGTTTGTACTATAATCTCTCATTTGACCACCAGTCTTCCAACTCTTGGGCAAATTAGATTATACAAAAGCAAATATATAACAAAACCTTTATTTCTCACATCGTGCTAAATGCTGACATGAATATTTGAATTCATATTTTTCTCTTCACTTGACTTCAATTTTAGTGGGTTTCTTCAATCCTGCAAGTTTTCTACAAAACTTCACGTAGTCGATCATGGTTGAGCCGTCATCTTGCACAATCATGGGTGCTTCATCCAATGCGTAATCAGCTTCTTTTGCGGTGAACTTGTCCCCGAAAGTCATCAGGTCATGTCTAATCCTGGAATTAAATGACAAAAAATAATTAATATTCGACTGCACGGTAGGGTCTTTCCATTATTTTTTTACGTTTCTCTGCCAAGGACCATTGAGAATCGTGCTTTTTATGATATATAATATAAAGATAATAATTAATTATAAGATTTAAAATGTTGAAACTGCTCTTAAAACGGTGGAGAAAAATATGGTGGGGAAGCCGGCATGGCCTGGGACTGAAAAATCCGAAGAATTGCGACATACACCAAACCTCACTGAGACTGTGTGGTAGATTACGGCCCATTATCTCTAGAGCCTGTGTCTACAGCAGTGGAAACGTTATAGGTCGTTTATGTTATATTTTTATTTATTTTGTATTCCATTGAAACATCGATGAATATTTTTTTCCAGTTGCACAGCTGTAATTAAAATACAATAAAAATAGATAAGGCCCCATTGTTTATAAAACTGACGTAGAGAGATTTGAATAAAAGAAGCCGAATATAAAATATTTTATCTTGAGATAAACAATTTTTCGAAGACAAGAAAAGTATTAGCAACAGTATATAAATTACATTAAACAATGTATGTTTTCTTTAGAGACATTCATGTTTATCAGCCTAAATTTACAAAAGGGAAAATTGTACTCGGCTGTTTGTTTCTCAAACAGCTTATACAATTGGCACTGCCATTTGAATTCATCTGTATTGTTGATAAAATCACTTTGGATTTCGATAAAAACAGTTAGATTATTCTGGTGACAGATGATAGATTGTTTACGACAGAACATATAGACTTATGGGCTTATTTTTCAATAGTCTGATTATTTGAAACTGAAGAATAAACTAGATCTTTTGATATCCTTACATTATTACAAAGCAGTCGCCGCGTCTGTCTGTGACTGTTCATGAAAAAATCAAAAACTACTAAACAAACTTTCATCTCGTATTTACTTTATTTTCTCTTGGATAGAAAGATTCACGAGAAAGGTTTTAATGTATAAATTATTAAGGTTCTGTGTGATTTAGATTAGATTATTTAGATTAGAGATTTTGAATCAGAATGAGACCATGCGAAACTGGGTGCCCGGCCCATCTTCGCATAATGTTATTAGCTATTGATTCAATTAATTATTTAAATTACCTGTCAAATCGTATTTTTATTCATTAGAAGCTCTAGAAAAGGCGCCATTTTAAAAGCAAATGTGATAAGACATTTAAAAAGCGTTTGTCGATCCCTTTTATTTTTAACGTTCTTAAATAAAATAGTTCTTAGATAAAATGACACTTGTCAAGAGTCTGAGTAAAATTTATGATATTATGGTAAAATCAGCTTAAAATTTTTAATGGGATATTTTTTTTGATAAGGTATTATTTAGCAATGTGGGTAACTAAGCTAAATGTTTGTATCTGAAGTGTGACTAATTAATTATACTATTTATAAAAACAATGCTTAATATCAATGTCTACAAAAACCAATTCTCAATTACCTGAAAAAGTGGCTTTAAATATCAAAAGCAAAGTTAACATTACAAGATCCTTACGTGCAGAGCTAAGGAACGTGGGTGGAGTTTAACGGAACTTTTACTGGAAGAATGTGTAAGACCACCACCGAATAAAATATTACTCCACGCTTAGACGTGACTGAGCAATAAACCTTTTTCCAAGTCTTGAAGGTCGCGAGAACGAAGGCGTGGGATATATTAGTATGTAATAAAATTTACTGTAGCGTTTAACATTATCTAGGAATAGGGAGAATAAAAGAAAAGTGTGGTGTAAGTATCGAAAACATACCATCTCCTTATAGAAAAATATCGTTATTAAGGCTGTTTTTAAAAATAACATAGCTGTTATCGTCAAAAGGTATTTTTGACTTTTACGTTTGTTAGCCAACTCAAAGTAGCTCCTATTACAAAAAAGATGGTTGAGAGCCGATAAAAATGGTTTGGCCATGTCATAAGAGGAGAAGGGACAGAGGAAGACTACCAGCCACCTGGTGCACAACCGCTACCAACTATATTGAGCGAGCTCAGCTGAAATCACAGAGAGCCCAGGATAGAGTATCCTACTGCTTTAAAACTAGAAGAGCCGCCTGCAAGTAAAGGGAGTAGGCGTGGAAAAAAGAAGACGTTTGTTATCCAACTAGGTTTAAGTCATCATTATTTCTCAACACAACAAGGTACAGTTCACTTGTATATGATTTCAAATTTAAACACTAATTAGTCGTCGTCTACAGACAAAACATGCCGTAAAAATAAATAAAACATAAACTACATTGTAATATAAGACAGGAAAAACAATTTCAAAATACATCAGAAGAGTATCTAAGATTTCACACCATAGCTGGTTGGCTAGAAACCAAGATATCTTTATGTACTAAGTATTCAAGTCGTGAGGCACACAAAGAACACAATTTACTACACAAATATGAACGTGTTTGCAACGGAGTTCAGTAACCAACCTAATTAAGACTTATCATTTGTTTTAACGTAAGCATGTCAAATACAAAAAAAAATATTTAAAATTAGAATGCTTACTGCATTCTAATTAAGAATATTTTAGAAAATCAACATAAGTTGAGATCCACAGCACCATCAGCGCAAGGTCATTTTTAGGGTTCCGTAGTCAACAAGGAACCCTTATAGTTTCGCCATGTCCGTCTGTCTGTCCGTCTGTCCGCGGTTTAGCTCAAAAACTATTGGGACTAGAAAGTTGTACTTTGGCATGAGTATACACCTCAATGACGCCAAAAAAGAAGTAAAATAAAATTTTGAAAAAAAACAATTATTTAGGATACCTCTCATACATGTAAAGTGGGATGATAATTTTTTTTTTCGTTCTTCCCATAGTGTGGGATATCGTTGGATAGGTCTTTCAAAAATATTAGGGGTTTGGGAAGACCGTTTTATGATTAAGTAAACCGTTCGTGACTTATCAAGCTGTAAAGTACCAATTTTCGTTAGAGTCAAGTGTCCCCCCCCCCTCTATCAACTAAACGGTTGTAGTTAGAAATTCAAATGTCACGGCAGTAGTACCTATATATAACGAAATTTAAAGAAAAACTATGACACATAAGTGGGCTTTACAAGTTTACGAGTAATAGTCGACCAATTGTATTTGACTCGAAAATTTCGAACAACTCCATAGAAATGTCGATAGATGGTGCTAAGCGCCAGTTGTATCGTGCTAGTTTCTTGTGACGATTGAGTAGTGTAGCTCTGTGTCCATATTTAAATTCAAAACACCGGCTATGACAAGTTTCATACAAATCTCTAAAAAAAATTAAAACTATTCGTGCAAAATTGTCGGATCAGGTGAGGATTTGTATAGGAAGTCAAATTAGTTAGGTAGTCATGTTTGGCTTTTAGTTAGAGCATGGTACAAAACGATCAGTCAGCGAATACGACACGCACTTGGCTGTTATAAAAACTACGGAACCCTACACTGCGCGTGGCCCGACATGCACTTGACCGGTTTTATTCATAATAATTATCAATAATATTTATATGTCTTTCTCATCCTCAACTTATAAAGTATTATGAAACTACGCATATTCATATATTACGACTTTCAACAACATCTGTTTAGCGTTTTCCGATCTATGTTGTGGTCAGGCTTTAAGTCTAATTGGATGCAGCTGTGAATTAGTCTTTAACATTAACATTACCTATCTGATCTCTGCAAATCAGTAACTGGGTATCTCGATACCTAGGCAAGACTGCTGTCAATATTTCTGGTTTCTGAATACCTGGTACTTACTATAAAGATGATTTTTTTTAAAATTCATAATAGGCTCGCGTTTGAACATCATCTTACCGGTATGTGCCAACCACAGCCGGGAATAGTGGACTGGAATGCGTTTGAATTTCCGCGACGTGGAGAATTCCCGATATGCTTTGATGGATTCAACCTCGAACTAACCTTGGTAAGTGTTGCTTTTCGTTGAAGGTCAACCCGAGCCTCTGTTATTATTTAGTCACAAAAATACTTAGTTATTAAAACTTTCTTCAATTAATTTTTTATAAAATAAATTCATTAAGAGATAACTAGAATTCTTAATTTGAAAAGTGCTAATAAACTTTTTCGCATTGCGCAAATTTTTCTTTTTCAGTTTATCAATTAATATTTTGAAGTTACGAATCTCTAAATTTAACACAATTATGTCAAAATATTTATGATAAAATTAAACTTTAAAAAATTTGCATTATGAAACTTTGACTGAGCTCTCAATAAAAAACGTAAATTTAATTTAGGAATATTTTGAAACGTGAAAATAAGTTATAAAAATAAGTTATTAAAATAAGTTCCGATATAATTTAAAATGTAAACTGTAATAAATTATTACTAGTGTAATTTACAAAACGTAAGGGCTTTATAGAATCGTATTTTGAGGCAGATTCTTACGTATAGACGAATAAAGAATGTAAGAAGTCATAATTTTACTTTACGACGTACAAATGTTTTCTTATACGTTTTCTCATCAAAATTCGTCCTTAAAATTATACAAACGCACATCCGAGGGTTGTCGTAAAACACAGATTGCACTGAGAATTTTAATAAACCTCCACGGCGTCCTTCTTAAGCACACTTTTGAATACAGTTACGCATAAAATTATGTATGTTCTATCTTTTATATTTAGATGCTGGACAATATATTAAATAAATAATTTTTAAATTTGCAACAACCTAGAACCACGGTTTTCCAAATGAGGTGGTGACCAATAATGGACCAGCTTATATTTCAAGAGAATATGCTAATTTTAAACGCAAGTGAGATTTTAATTACACCACCTCCTCGAATAATTATCCGCAATCGAATGGTCAGAGTGTGCAAATGATTAGAAACATTTTATTGAAGTCGTTAGAAGCTAAGTCAGATTCTTAAACATCAGAGCTTCTAGGTTCGCTTGCTTCACCTTCGACCACATTATCGCTTACCATAAGGTGAGACGGAGGTCAAATGCAAACCTATCCATAATTAAAATAATCACGGCATGATGGTATCAGTTCACCTACGCAGTTACTAAATGGGCGTAGACTAAATATTATGCTGCCTTCTCAACTTAAGAAATTAGAATCTAGTCGAACTAGTCTAGTTCTAGTTAGAACATTATGGACTGTAGGAAAACAATATAATGATAGACGTGCTCAATAGAGTTACTCACACTAAAACCAGGTGACATGGTGATAATAATTTATGGTGATAAACGTGAAAATGTTCAGACACTAGCAGCACAACCAAGATTGTTCAATTCTATTTTGTCACAAATGCATTTCGTGCGTCGTAGACCAATGTATATTAAATAAATAGTTATATTCATCCATTCTTAACTTTGAAACTTTTTGCGAATTGTAATGTGAAGTATGGTGGCCATAGTTATTTATTTTTACATCTTAGTTCGTAGAAGAGCTGTTAAAAGCTATTGTGAGCTACCGACCAAGCTTTTAGCAGCTACTAAATTAAAATTTTCTGTATACCTACAATAGGCATCTTTCCTAAACATTATAATAATTATCTGTAGTTCATCAGTTAGAAAACTAAAAGAAGCTAAATTAGGAAAAACTATCATAAAAAGACACATTAGGACATACAAATATTTATGAATGGAACGCGGGTATCAATCGCGAGCCATAATAATTAAAAATATACTTAGGTGATTAGTAGGTATACTAATGAGTACCACGTGACGCAAAATTTCATTCCGCACTATACCATAATTGTCTGTTTACGCGACAAAAGGAAAATAAAAATTTGATCAATATTTTTGGTTATCCAACTAATGAAACCAAAGTTTTTTACGGAAATAAAAATGCTGTATGAGCCAATAACTTTTATACAGTATAATGCCTGCATTTACGCGTAGGTATATTGATAATTACCCAAAATTAAGTTATGTGGTCGTACCTAAAACTCAGTCACACGCTAATAACACATCAGACAACGTAACCTCCTCCTCCTCCACCTCATTCCTTTAAACTGTTTGTTTCTAAACTCTATAACTTAATATTGCCGTATTTTGAATTAGAAACTAACTACAAGAACCATTCACTGGGTTGTGACGAGAAAATCCCAACAGGATAAGAATTCCAATATAAAAAACAATTCTTTTAACAAATATTAGATCAAAATAATAATGTCCATAATACATACGACTCGTAACATAATTAACACGTTACCAAAAGTATGCTACTAATCAGAAACAAATGTCATTCAATTCCTGATAGTACCGAAAGACCGCCTTAAATCATACTGGCAGGGTAGGCAACCCCAGAAATACATCATACGTATATCTGAAAATGTAATTTAAATCTTGATTCGCATTATTTACCGGTCCCCCGAGTAATGTAAAATTTAAACGGTACCTTTTTATGGCTATTAAGATATAATAACGTAATTCATATGGGTTTAATTGTAATTATGTATTTTGAAGCTGATTGTATGCTTCTGGGATTAATTATTATTATGGACAGTATCAGTTGTCCAGTGACATGTGATTTTGAGAATTAAATCGGGTATGACTTTATGTGCTTTGGAGCACTGATATTAAAATGTAACTACATTTCAGAGTTAATAAAAAGAACAGTGTTTTTTGTATTAAGTATGACTCATATCATTAAAAATAAACCAAAATCAATCTTAGTTTTTATTCTTACTACACTTATACTAATATTATTATAAATGCGAAAGTTTTTGTGGAAGAATGGATGGATGAATGTTTGCCACTCTGTCATACAAAAACTACTGAACGGATTTTGGTATGTAGATAATTAAAATCCTCAAATAACACATAGGCTACTATTTATCCCGAAGATCCACGATCATGGGATCGAGATTTACGTGGAAAAATCCTCCCATGCGAACAAAGTCGCGGCCAGAAGCTAGTTATGTTATACATGCGAAAGTTTGTGAGGTTGTACGGCTCTTTCACGCTAAAACTACTGAACAGATTTATATGAAATTTCTTATGTAGATAGTTGAAATCCGAGAATAAGATCCCACGGGATCAGGATTTACGCGGGTAAGCGTGCTCCATCTTCGACCACATCATCACTTACCATCAGGTGAGATGGTGGTCAAGCGAGCCTGTTATCAATAAAAAAAAGTCGCAGGCAGAAGCTAGTCCATACGATAACCCTAAGAGATACCATCCATATTTTATAGTACATAAAATGTATAAGGATCCACTTTTTGTCTGCCCCGATTTGTAAATAGTAATAATTTTAGTATGAAAGTGATTGGTACGGCTCAGACCAGATCTGAGTCGTACCAATCACTTTCATACTTAATATTCAATGCAATAAATTTGCGTTCTTAATGAAAAAACAAAGTTGTCTCATTTCCTTAAATGTGGAGTTACAGAACACCTACATCGACTATTCATAGACTGTGTTCGAATTGCGAAATGAGTCCCATACAAATGACCTCTTAGGAGCTGTGATGTTGAACCGACTTAATTTAGTTACATTCCATAGATAGTCTACATGTAACTCAGGATATAATATTATTGGCCTGGGTCGACGGCACGTCGCGTCGTGTTCCATGCGCGCCTCAAAGAGCAGTCACCAGAACTGGTGGAGCCCGATAGAGCCATTGCTTGCTAGGGCTGCGGAAATGTTCTATCGAGATACCGCGGTCCCGGACCATAAGAGCAACTGAAGGACCGGACAGGACACTCCACCGCAGAAGGAGTCATTTGATGATTTTCCCACCCAGAAAAAAAAGGATATCTTATTATTACAATGGTTCACCGTTTCATCTATTTTGTATCTATCTATCTACTATCTCTTGCTAAACGGCAGGACAACAATCACTCTCGCAAAAATATTGTTCTGCAAAACTTTTGAAGTCAATGTACTCAAGCAAACAATTGTTTTTGCACGTATTCATATTAGCTTTAGAAGGTCGATACTGTCGTACACAAACTTGCTTCAACAAGATGGATTTTCTTTGAAAGTGATCGGTCAGTCTTGTATTTGATGTTTTATCTCAGAGCTACTAACCGCTAGATACAGCTTTGCCTTATTTACGTAATCCTCTGTATACAAAAATAAAAGCCAAATATATGTGTGTATTTTAGTAAATAAACATTGAAATAGGTTCGCAAAAAACATGGATGGATGTATTATATTTTACAAAAGCTTTTGGCTTAAAGTTGGTCAAATGGAAAAACATCACATTAGTAGTAAGGAAGCTTTTTAATACTACTTTTAATTGTTACCGACATTCAGTTTAGTAGCTATAGATATAATATTACCGCTACCTATACATTGTGCATAAGTTCAATAGAAAACGATAATTTTTAACCGGCTTCAAAAAAAGGAGGAGGTGCTCAGTTCGTCTTGAACTTTTTTTGTTATGTATGTTACCTCATATCTTAAAGACGGCTGGACTGATTTGGAAAATTCTTTTTTAGTTTGAAAGGATATACTTTCTAATTCTTCCCATTGTCATCACGTTCGGATCTGATGATGACATCATGGAGAAATTGAGGGAATTATTCAAATATTATAGGCACACCTATAGGGTTTCGGGTATTTCTTATAGTAACTTGTGCAATTGCTCTCGAAAAGCACTATTTGGGGAAGTGGAACTGATGATGAAGACCACAAATGGTCACCGAAACTACTCAATAATAAATATTCGATTACTTGAATATGGATGTTAAGCACTTTAGGCTCGTACAATGCATATGGTGAAGTAGAGCTGATGGTGAAGTACCAAGAGAACTCCTCAAAAATTAACGGCAATCAGCAAAAGCAATATTTTGTAAAAGGTGATAATTAGTTGACATTTTTGCTTTTGTAACTAGATAAATTACAAACCGACCCACTAAAAAGCGTGAAAAAAAATCTTTTTAGCAAAAAACAAAACCGGCTTACATATCAAAACACTACAAAGCCAAAAATAACTTTAATTTTGGAAGGCGGTGTGAAAAAAAGAAAATACAAAACCAATAACACCGACTACCGAAATTAAAGTTATTTTTGGCTTTGTAGTGTTTTGATATGGAAGTCGGTTTTATTTTTTGCAGATTTTTTTTTATTACTGCTGGGCCCACTCTTTACCTCGATCTCGCCTGATGGTAAGCGATAGATGAGGTCTGAGATGGGACCAGCGAGCCCAGAAGATGCCTATTCACTCGTGCTTTAAAGGCTGAAAGGTCATAAGTGGCAAGGAACACAGAGGCCGGCAGAGAATTCCTTCCACAGCTTGGCTGTGCGCACAATAAATGTGGAGGAGAAGCGCTTGGTACGACAAGACGGTATATCAACCAAGTGTGGGTGGTACTCAGCCGTGCGTCAGGTAGACCGGTAGTGAAAGGAAGATGGAGGAATCAGGTCATGGAGCTCCTGCGCACACTCCCCGAAGTAGTCTGTAGAAAACCAAGAAGCAAGCAACGGTTCGCCGATGAGCCAGGCTATGAAGTTTGTCCACCAGCACCTCGTTGCCTATTAGCCTTTTAGCTCTGCGCTCGATCGAGTCACGAAATTAAATATTTCACAATTCAACCTTTCATGTAAATTTTCACTATTATTGGCCAGTATAACATTTATTATCTCCTACTGATCATCACCATGTGCTTTGCCTTGTCCCAACTATATTGAGGGCGGCTTCCAGTCTTAGAATATCGTGGACAGAATTCCGCACGAACGTGTCCATACTTCTGGAGCTCGGCATCACGCAGCATATGTCGGCCGTAGTACAGTCGCGCATACTGCAGTACTTTGGTCACGTCTCTAGGCGGGGGAACGACTCTATAGAGCGGCTGGTCAATCAAGGAAAGGTGGCGCTAGACTGACCAGGTGAAATCAGCACTAGGAAGCGGCGTATCTGAGTGCGCCAAGCACTCTGCCAATAGGGACAGATGGCGGGAGATCGTGCGAAGAGCTGTTTCCGCCCCTACCACCAACGCGGAAGCCTCAACGTGACCACGACCGCTCTGTCAAGGGCGAAGCGACAAGGAAGGAAGATTCCAGTGTAATCGAATACAGCTGAGTATTAGTGTTTTACATGGAGCGACTGCCCCTCTGACCTTCACGACCCAGTAGCTGGGTAACCATCCTTGGCAAGACCAGTGTCAGACATTCTGGGTTCTGACTACACGTAACGATTGTCGAAGATGTACAACAAATGACAGTTGGGACCAACAGCTTAACGTGATTTCCGAGTCACGGAGGACTCTTCACTATTTTTAAATGGTCACCTATCTCCAGATCCACCTCGGCAAACGCTGCTTAACTTCAAAGATCGACCTTTGCAGCTGTTATTATTCAGCTACGAGCTTCCCATATTTAATAACATTTTCTTCCCGGCATTCGAACCGGCTCCAACTTTCCGAGGTGTAACCGTGCCGATAACCGATCGTATCGAGCTTCTGGGGGTAACACTAACTTCCACCTTCAATTTTGGTCCGTTTATCGAGGCTAAAGCTCAGCTAGCAGCAAAAAAGTTGGAAATGCTAGCAAAGGTACGAACAGATGCTCAATCTCTATCAAGCCCAGGTTCGATCTGCGAAATACCAACTGGACGCGCTTGAGTCTATCGAGAAACGGGCCAAGAGACTCATTGGCAACGATTCACTGGTCGAATCAAAGCTCTAAAGCCTTGAACACCGACGACGAGTTGCAAGTCTATCTCTTTTCTATCGGTTACATTTCGAGTGTGCGATGGAATTACACAGTCTAATTCCGCCAAGCCCGTTCCATCATCGGACTACAAGACAAACGGCGATGCGCCATCGGTACATGGTGGACATCCCACCCATACGCACGAAACATTTTGGGAATACTTTCATTGTGCGTACTGCTAAGCAGTAGAATTCCGTGCCGGAGTCTGTGTTTCCTGATCGCTATAACTTGGGAGTCTTTAATTCACGAGTGAATAGGTTACTTCTAGGCAAGCGTGCTCCATCTTCGACCACATCATCACTTACCATCAGGTGAGATGGTGGTCAAACGCAAGCCTATTATCAATAAAAAAAATGTCCTATAACTGTATCAGCTATCTCATAAAATCTAATTCTTTAATTACGCGAAGCTCACTAGTGTAATGGCTATATTAGATCTACACATAAGTTTATACATAGATATGTATTTATGTATACATGTAACTTGGAGTTTCAAGTCGGAGTTTATTAGCGTCCTCAATACACTGTGGATTACACAAGTTAGCCCATTCTCCTCATAGTTGGCTAAGTTTAGTTATGAGTCGATGTAAATTCATTATAGATTGGCCTATATAAATATTCATTTTGTTTCATTCAGATTGTCAATAACTTTAAGATTTATGGTTGATATAAAAGTTTATGTTTTCCTGTGAGTCATTATAGATTGACGTTAGAGCTATAGATTAATTTTATTGGAATTAATTGAGAAATAAATTCATGTTTGTAGCATGGGACATTGGCTTTTTGAGAACTAGATGATTTTTGAGTCTCGATTATATTTCAGCGACACATACCTACATGCTTTTCATTTTCACTTTCAGCACAGCCGGCAAAGAGTTTCACACCTTGACTGTGCGCACAATAAATGTAGAGGAGAAATGCTTAGTACAACAAGACGGTATATCGACCAAGTGGTAAATTTCGGCAATTCTTTTTCATTTATTTACATAGATATTTTAGTTATTATTCTGACTAACGCAAACAGTTATTTCTCAAATAGCAAGCAGTTAGCAGCTCTGGCTGATATCTCAGTCAAATCACCACTAACTGAAAATCGATTGCCAATTAGTTTTTAAAGTCAGATTACCTTAATGTTTGTCAAACGTATGTACATACTTGTCCTCAGAGATTAAACCGCTGTTGTTCTTGTCCCAACGAGATAAAGCTGATAGAAGAGTTTCTTCAGAATCCAGCTCCAGGGTTCTATATCCAAGAAGATTGACGAAACCATCGAAATCTAATGGGTTGGGCGCCTGAAAAGTAAAATGTTTATGATAATTGTTGGCATGCTATCTGATCTTGAGTGTGTACCTCGGCTACGCGTAAAGTTTTTCTCTCAAGCCATAAACAAGAATTGCTAAAAAGTTTTAAATTCTGTATATAATAAATATAATAATAAATAATAAATAAAAATTAAAAATACTTGTGATCGATTCAATTCAAACCAGTTTCAAAAATTCTTCACCGATGTAAATCTACATTATCAACAAGTAAAGTGGGCTTCTTTAGTGCCATTAAAAAGAAACCTATACACGCAAGCAGAGCCGCGAGCAGAAGCTAGTGAATAGTAATATTACGTTTTTGAATAGCTCTCATTTCATTTTGAATCTGGTGATAAAGCGACTAAGCCTGGCACAAATATTATGGATTTTTCATAAAATAAACGTTTTAGTTTAAAATATATATATATTAAATGCTGGCTTTCATTTTGATCCCGACCGTAAAAGCAGATTCATTGGTAAAGGCACTAATTAGTGCATCGTTAGCTCCTGATTGAATGCGGTTTACGTGCAACAGATAGTATTAGGATAAAAGACCGCAATACTACTAATTGCTTAACCACGTATGTAAATAGTGATGCCTATATTTCTTTAAAGTTTAGACAGAAGTGTTTTATACCATGTTTTGACGGTTATATGATGGGGAACAAATATACCAAAGTAGAGTATGGTTCTTAAATAAATATTTGTAATGCCTCCAGCCAGGGCTTATTATAAAAATTAAAACTCCCTGTGGGAGGGCAGTTAGGGACAGCCTGGATCAGATCATTATTATAAGAATTTTCATTGTTTTCTTTTGTTTTTAGACACTATTCTAATGTTTTATTTTACAACCACATAACTGAGGCGAGTTAAGTATTGTTCAGTCCATACATTTGAACGAACAAAACAAACCAATTTTTGCTATATAAAACACTAGCTTCTGCCCGCGACTTCGTTCGCGTGGGAAGGTTTTCCCGCGCAAATCGATCCCGTGGGAATTTCGGGATAAAAAGTAGCCTATGTGTTATTCCAGAATGACAACTATCTACTTACCAAATTTCATTCAGATCCGTTCAGTAGTTTTTACGTGAAAGAGTAACAAACATCCATCCATCCTCACAAACTTTCACATTTATAATATTAGTACGAGTACGATGGTACGCAATGTTATTAGGATAATACTATTCTAATCTAAACAATATGACACAACTTTATAGACTAAACAGAACCAGGAAATTAGAATGCCTATGTCTAAATTCTTTAACCAGATTGTAAGCTTACATTTGTAAAAGGTACGAAACCTGTAGAACCGAATGTTAATAATAATAAGCCTTTATCAGACCGGACCCCAGTTAAAATAAATTGAAACACCTTATCTGATATGCAAAAACAGAAGAGTATTTTTAATTTAAAAAATGTAATGCTCCTGAACAGATTTTAGGGGAAAAAATATTAATTTGTACAGGGAATATTGGATTAGGATCCCTCGCTTAGTAGGTAGATAAAATAATGAACACGGCGAGTTCTCTTTTCAATAATGTTATTACGTCATCATCAGCTACTCAGATTTTCCCAAGTGCTATAGTTGGTTCGCGTTAAGAAAATAGTGACGTCATCAATGTAACTGCAGGGTAAAGGTGTTTTCACAATGGAGTAAACTTAAAATATTCTTCTTGTATCACGTGGTCGCAGCATTTCTTCCATCGATTAGCATCTATTAAAGCTATTGCGTCGGAAAATATATTTTTTTATATCACTTATATTGAGTTATTGGCACCAAAATATTTTTTTTTATGTGGGCCCACACCAATTCAATAGGATTGAATTTAATTAAATTATTTAATGTAGGTAGGTAACGCATAAAAGACAACCGTTTCACCAAAAGATCTCCAGTCAACTGGTCACTGTGAACTTAGCTTTCTAATTTTTTGCGACCTGATTGGTCGAGAGGCGCGGACAACAATGACGTCATTATTTTCTTAACGTGAACCAATTATAGTGTTTTTTATTTATTTATTCACTGCACAATGTACACGCAGTTACAGGCATGGCTTATAACTAATGTATACATTACCCTGTTAGAGGGCGCAGCAAATTAACTTAAAACTAACATGTTGCAAAATAAGGTACATACAATTTATATATTATTAAAATTAATCCTATGGCTAGTTTGACAATGCTAAATTTTATATAGAATAAGAGTATATATATATATTATAAGTAATATTAATTTAGAGGTTTTTATCTTCCATAAATTCTAGAATACTATAATAACATTTTTCTATTAGTAATGATTTTAATTTAGCCTTAAATATACATAACGTTTTGGTGGTCCTTATACATTTAGGTAGTTTATTATAAACTTGGATGCTGCGGTATTCTGGGCTATTTTTATGCATTTGTAGTCTAGGAGCTGGTAGTATCAACTTATTTTTGCAACGCTCGTTTTTATCAAAATTAAACATTTTTATATTTTTCTTCACAAAAGTGGCTAATTCTAATATATAAATGGAGGGTAAAGTTAACAATTTTCCTTGTATAAAGTGAGGTTTACAGATATCTCTAGGTTTAACATTAAATATAATACGCACACATTTCTTCTGGGCAATAAATAAATCGTTGGCATCTACACTGTGGCCCCACATTATGATACCGTATCGTAGCCATGCGTAGGCATACGCGTAGTATGCGGTGAAGGCACATTTAGTGTTAGTGTTTATTTTTAGCACACTAAGCACATATGAAAATTGTGCTAGTTTAATTTTTGTTACATCAACATGTTTTTTCCAATTTAAATGCGAGTCTAATGTGATACCTAATAGTTTAAATTCTTCAACTTCTTCAATTTGGATATTGTTAGTTATGGATTTTAAGTTAATCTTTTGTTTTTGGTAGGGTTTGAACTGTATGATTTTAGTTTTTTTGTTATTTACTTCAAGGTTGTGCTTTAGGAGCCAAGACTTTATTACGTTATATGTTTCAATAATTTGGGAGTTATATTCTAATTTGTTTGAAGGGCTTTTGAAGAGGATGGAGATGTCATCAGCGAATAACACACAGAGATGGTTACATATTTACGGCAGGTCATTAATATAAATGAGGAAAAGAATACACCCAATCACACTACCTTGTGGAATAGACCAGTTCGTGGTTAGGATTTCCGAGCGCACGTTTTTTAGCTCACATGTTTTTCCATCTAGGTGTTCTATCTCCACGTACTGTTTCCTAGCGAGATACCTACGAGAGTGGGGTACTTTGTCGTATGCTTTAGTCATATCGAGCAGGAGACCTATTGCATCGTTTTTATCTTTGATATATGTCAATATTTCTTGTGTGTATTTATATACGGCTAGAGTCGTTGATCGATTTGTCCGGAATCCGAATTGGTTATTGTCGAGAATGTTGTATTTTTCTAAGAATTTACACATACGCGTGGTAACAATTTTTTCGAATATTTTCGAGATTGTTGGAAGAAGTGCTATTGGTCTGTATTGGCTAGGGTCATTTCCGCCTTTTTTTGGTATTGGTTTAATAATTGCAATTTTAAGTCGGGACGGGAATGTTTTTACTTCAAAAGATTGATTTACTAGGTATGTTAGTGGAGGGGTGAGTTCTAAGATACATGCTTTTATTAATGTGGGGGTATCTCGTCGATGCCACAGCTTTGTTTGTTAGGAAGGTTTTGGATAATATTGAATATCTCTTCTTCTGTAGTTGGTTCTAGAAACATAGAGTTGATGGCGGGAGTAATTACTGTGTGGTCGTTGGATGATCGCGTATTGTTGTTTTGCATGTTTGGGCAGCCTACGGCAGCAAAGTATTTATTAAATCCGTTTGCGATTGTGAAGGGACATTTTGTTAAATTGTTGTTTATGTTTAATTCCAAGTTTTCTCTGTGAGTTGTTTTTAGGTTTTTGTGCTATGCGTTTTATTATTTGCCACATCGTCTTTGTTTTATTTTTGGATTTGTCCATTTCTTGAGAATAGTTTTGTGTTTTAGAAGCTTTTACACATTTTTTTAGAATTTTAGAGAATATTTTTTAGTGGTGTTTTAATACTTTATTTTTAGATTCGTTTACTAGTTTTTTTAGAAATCTTTTATGTTTACATGATATATTTATTCCTTTGGTAATATAGTTTTTATTTTTTGCGTTCGATATTTTGGTACGTTTAAGTGGGATAGTGGTGTTTATAATTTCTTTTAATATATCTTCGAAAAGGTTGTAGTTTTCGTTTATATTATTTGTTGGTATAAGAATGTTTTCCCAGGCTATTTCTCGGAGTTTAAGTTTAAATGGTATAAAGTATTTTGGATGGTTTGTTGGTCGAATTTCCCGGAAAATAGGTTTAATTTGTGGCCTAGAAAATGATTCGAAGTTATAAGTTACGCTTTTGTGGTCGGAGATTCCTTTATCGTCAACAGTAATAGACGCATTTTTATTATTCGTAAAGATTACATCGATGCAGGTTGACGACGTGGGTGTTTCCCTAGTTGGCTTATTGACAATTTGGTGTAAATTATATTCTAGTATAGTTGCTACAAGTTTTTTGTAGTGTTTGGAACTTGAGACAGCGTTAATATTAAAGTCACCCCCTATTATTATATGTTTCTTATAGTGGTGAGATTTTAATTTTGCGAGTAGTAGTTCAAGAAATGTAAAGAATTGATCTATTTTACGATTCGTTCTGTACAGTGTAATAAGAAGTATATTAGGTTTTATTTCTACCGCACAACATTCGATGACATATTCTGTAGTTAACTCTGTAATGTCTGACCTCTCGGTATAAGTAGTTCCAGTAGGCAGCAAGATGGCGACACCTCCACCGCGCCGCTCTCGCCGGCAGTATGCTGCAGCGATCTCGTAGCCGTCTATCTGCATGCAGGGATGCTGTTTTTCTGTGACCCAAGTTTCTGATAGGCAAACAGCGTCGTAGTGTTGTTCTTGCAGTAGGTTTTCTAGTATATGGGTCTTATTTTTTATGCTTTGTACATTTTGTAGTATAATACTGTATTTAGTTTCGAAAGGAACGATATCCTGAGGTGTGAGTAGGGTTGGTCTTGAAGGAGTTATAGTTGCTGTTGTTCATCTGTGTCATGCTGTCTTTATTTTTTCCGGGAATAATCGAGATAGATGAGTTTGGCGAGAAGATTGTGTTGTTTCCTTTTTCCATATTTTCGTGTACTTTGCCATTAATTATGAGAACATTGTTTCTAATCACCGCAAGACGTCCTTCTTTTCTTGGTTCATGTAACATTTTCCTTAAATTGTTTCTTTTTTGGAGTGCCTCACTTTCCAAAAATTCGTCAACCATAACTCCAGATCCGTTTAGCAAATATTTGTTTTGAAGGATGTATCTAGTCATTTGTTTGCTAACTAACTCTAGCACGATTGGTCTGCGATGTCCATGCTTTCCTAGTCGTGTTAGTTCATCAATATGTCCTTCCAAATATATGTTCATATTGTTATCTATACTAATATTATAAAGCTGAAGAGTTTGTTTGTTTGTTTGTTTGTTTGTTTGCTTGAACGCGCTAATCTCAGGAACTACCGTTCTGATTTGAAAAATTCTTTCAGTGTTAGATAGCCCATTTATCGAGGAAGGCTATAGGCTATATATCATCACGCTAACACCAATAGGAGCGGAGCAGTAATGAAGAATGTTTCAAAATCGGGGGATTTTTTTTTCCACGGGGACGAAGTCGCGGGCGGAAGCTAGTAAAATATATATAGGATGCGGTCGTAGAGTGTTTTCCATGGAGCGACTATCTGTCTAACATACATAACCTAGTAGCTGATAAACACGATACCCGATGGCAAGACCAGTGTCAGGTGTTTAGGCTTCCGACTACCCATAACGCCTATCAAAAATGTACATTCACTAACGTACTTTCCGAGGCATCGTCAAATCACGATATGTTAAGATGGTCACCCATCCACAATCCGACCGCGGTAAGCGTTGCTTAACCTTTAAGATCGATCTGCGCGGCAGTTATTATTTAGTTACGTGATCTACAAATACGTAAATTATAATTGATTTTTGAGTTTATCGATACTAAGGTACAAAATTTATTACAACGTAAGCTAAAAATACTCGCTTAGGTCCTCTTTTAATAAAAACCCACCACCTCATTTACCTTCTAAGGTATCCCAAAAAAACTTTTTTGCAAAAAATAAAACCGACTTCCATATCAAAACACTACAAAGCCATAAGTAATTTTAATTTCGGTAGTCGGTGTTATTGGTTTTGTATTTTCTTTTTTTTTCACACCGCCTTCCGAAATTAAAATTATTTTTGCCTTTGTAGTGTTTTGATATGGAAGTCGGTTTTATTTTTTGCAAAAAAGTTTTTATTTTCGTGCTTTTTAGTGGGTCAGTGAATTTTCCAAATCGGTTCGTGAATGACGGAGTTATGCGCGAACAAAAAAACGCAATGCAGCGTAAACGAAAAGATCATCAACGTAAACATTTTTTTAGACTTTTGTTGATTTTTCAGAAACGGCTTGTCCGATTTCGATAAAATTTTCATGGGACCATTTGGGAAGTATACCCTTTCTAACAAGATCAGAATTTTCAAATCGGTTGGCAAACGACGGAGTTATGCGTGGACAAACATAAAAAACAAAAAAAAAAATACAAACATCCGAATTGAGAACCTCCTCCTTTTTTATAAGTCGGTTAAAAATATAAATACACAGCGCCCAAATTCCATCGTCGCCTATAAAACGCATTTAAGTGGATTACGATGTTGTTTCCAGATTATAAAAGAAATTTAATTTGAGTTTTCTACCAGGAAAATTGGGGAAAAGAATAAATCCCCATAATCTTAAGGATACAGAAAAAAACGGATATACCGAAAACCCTGCAGACACTGTTCTAGACAAGAAAATATAAATTTGATCCTCTGAAGCAGTAGAAGCAAATCCTTGTGACCTCGTCAGAATTGAGGATTGACAAGAGCTTAAGGGTCTCTTTTGTCAGGAACTCAGGACTCAGAAACTTTCCTAACAATGCTTAAGCGGAATTAAAAGAAAAGCAAAGTTTCGTATCTGTTTTAAGACCGCCTTTAGCGAGTTGTTGAGACTGTTGTTTTATTCTGATTGGATAAATTATTTTAGTGTTTGTTTTATTTCTTGAGGGTGTTATTTTCCTAAATTGTGTTATTGTTGTTTGAATATGATTACTTAGTATTCTGTTATGACGGCGAAGTGAAGAATACAAACAGAGATAACATTACAACACAAATAAATCAAAATTCGACATGCATTACACATGCACTATAAACTTTAATCTTACTCGAGTTCCGTCCATCTGGCTACGACCAACTTTCAGCCCTAGTTTGGTCACCTGGCTCAGTTATACATAAGTCTGGCTAACAATTGTCTACTGACACAGATGCCAGCTGGCTAATTGGCTATGCGCTTACAATTTATGGCTGGTTTGTGCATATCCAACCTACTGGTTTCTACTTATGAGGCTAGATGTTGATATTACTTACTACACTAACTTGTGTATTATAATCACCTTCTGCTATATACTACGGTAGGTTAATTTCGTTGCTCTGAAATTACTACAGGTTATTGCAGTCCGTGGTTTCAAGCTATGGTAGAGAAACTTGTGTAATATTGCTTTGAGTCTTGCTAATATCTTCGGTGTTTCAATGTCAAAACAAAGGAAGAAATTTTCAGCAGGACAACGTATTCGGTATCTGAAGGTTCAAATTCTGTATTTTAGATAAATTGATTCATTCATCACGAAAACATCTTTTCAAATATCCCGATGTTTATGTTTCTGGTTTGTGACCTCTTTGAAAAACCATACCTACTAATAACGACGCCTAAGCCTTGATTTTTTCAAAAATAATTAATATCTGTAGTTACTGTGTTGTATGTATTATTTATATCTGCTATCTATTAAGTCATTTTGAATATTATATTTATGATATGGTATACTCTACAGTATTCTTTTCAATCCAACGACTTCCTTTTATCTCAAAGAACGATTTATTTCCTTCATGACACACAAGGTAGAGATTTGAGATCATCAGAATATTTGAGACATTTGATGCCTACACATTCCACAAAATATTACAACCATTCTTTTACGGTACAGGCTATTCGGTTGTGGAATGCATTGCCAGTGTCAGTAAGACGAGCACAGTCACTCGCTGCTTTTAAAAGCTCGGTTGCCAATCATTTTCTTTCAAATTTATGATTATTTGTTTCTTTTTCTCCACACGATGTTAAAGAACAAATTATATTTATATATTTTAATTCGTTTTTTCCGTTATGAGTATTTGTAGTACACAAATTTAGCACTCCCCATTTTAATTAAAGCTTTTAAAGTCCTTCCAAAGGTTGTATGGAAGATATCGCTCTCAGCGATAAGACCGCCATTGCAACATTCCGCTTCCGACGCTCGCCCGCGACGGTCGTACCGCTCCGCGCTCTCGATCGTTCCGTGCCTGAGTCATCGCTACGCTTCGTCACGCCCGCCGTGACGTCACTCGTAGTCGCAGACTACGACGCCTGGTCCGGATCCGCCTTTTTCGAGGCGGTGAAGGATATCCTGTTTCTATAACAGAGTATCGTCAAAAACAATTTGGTTTGGCCCCTTCAGGGTAAAACCACAGTTTCGTGGTCCTTGGTTGGAAACCTCACGGTGTCAACAATACCAAGGGGGTGCTGACCCGACGCACCCGCTGATCCCCTTCAGGGTGAAGCAGTCAATTGGAGTCGAGTGCTAGGTTTTGGCCTTGGGGGATCTCCTAGTCAAACCTAGTTACTGAGTTTCTTTTTCAGCTACACACCTAGTGTCGGTTGGGTGTGTCTACCCCTTCGCACTAGACCCAATAGGGCCCGGTTCGCACAATAAGACTGGCGACCGGTTACAAGCTTAGGGCTCACCATTAGGTACTCACCTCCCAGTCTCTACCCGACTGGGAGGGTTACACATCCCCGGACCCATCCATCCGGGGAGTTAGGCCAGTTAGGCTTTAAATAGGCCCCCCGTGGGAGAGAAATCTCCAAAATTTCCCAATTAAATTTTTAATCCATTCGCCAATCATGGCAAACTCCAATATTTTGGAGATACTGTTAGAAATCCTTAGGGAAAACCCTGCTATTTCCGCCAAATATGGCGGAAAAATCCAGCGTGAAATCGCTAATTGTCCCCCGGCTACCGAAGCCAACGTCGCTGATTTTAGTGACGCGCTTGACAGCCCATTATCTCCCCCGCTTGCTGATCAAGGCATTCCGGTTGGTCAATTCACGGAAGTATTTACTAACTCCGATCCCATTGTTCGTCAAACAACGAACGACTTCCGGGTAGATAGCCCTTTATTGCCCCCGCCCGCTGACAAAGTCGTGCCGGTCGCCCGATTCCCGAAATCACCCATTGTTTCCGGCCCACCTAGTAATCCCATTGTTCATAGAACAATGGACGCCGCGCAGGTGTCCGCTGCACCTGAATTCCTTGAAATGGACACCACCGAACCTGTGTCCAATAACAACTCCGACAATGATTTGTCATCATGCCCCTCGTCCTCGGAAGACGACTTTCAAGTCGTCACCGGCGGCAAAAGGAAGAAAGGGAAAACCTCCCAGGCCAGCAAGGCCAAAAAGACCACCGCGTTGCCCCCGTCCCCAACTCAAACGCCCGTACGACCCGCTAGCCCCGTCCCAACTACCTCTACTCACGCGCAGAATAGTCGTCCCCCCAGCCCGATAGCCCAAACTTCCTCAGCCCAAAGGAAGCAACGCCCTCCGCCCCCCTTTTACATCCAAGACAAGGGGAAATGGACTGATGTGTCCAAGATGTGTGTTGTTCGAAAGATCAACTACACAAACGCCCGTGCCTGCCAAAATGGCATTAAAGTCACCGTCCCTACGTCGAACGACTATAGGGAACTATATCGCGCCCTCCGTGAAAGGAATATTTCCTTTCACACTTTCTCCTTCCCCGAGGACACGCCCACTCGTGTTATTATTAAACGTGTCCCCAAAGAAATCCTAGTACAGGATATTAAAGACGACCTTGCCGATCAAGGTATACCAGTGATCGCCGTCCATCGCTTACATAAAGCGAGAGGCGGTGAATTGTACGACATGGTTCTTGTCATTTGTGAACCAACCGAAGGTCATCACCCGATTTTCAAGATTAAGTCCATTTGCTCCCTATCCGGTATCTCAATTGAAAAGCCCTACAAAACCGCAACAGTGGGACAATGCCACCGTTGCCAACTGTATGGCCATGCGCAGAGCAACTGCTATGCGACTCCCAGATGCGTCAAGTGTCTGGGCGAGCACAGCACTGCGGACTGCCCTCGGCCCAAAGACCGAACCCTCTGTTCGGAACCACCCAGCTGCGTTCTCTGCGGCCAGACCGGTCACCCGACAAACTACCGCGGCTGTCCCAAAGCCCCCAAACTCGCTCCCAAATTAGCGAAGCGCGCCAACACCCGCCAACAAAGAGAGGCACCTTCCTCTCAAATTCCCCAACGTCTCGCTCCTCAGAGACCATCCCCGTGGAACAGGCTAAACCACGAAAAAGCCTTTCCCTCCTTGGCCCCTGCCAAACCTTTGCAGGCACTGATGGATATACCCATCGCAGCGCAGATCCTGCCTATAGACGTGGCTCCAGAGGCCACAACCAGTCCCAAACCCGCGCCTCAAACCACTGCTGCTCCTGCAGCCAAACAACCGCCCAAACCCTCACCCGTCGGGAACGGCGAGTCTTGCGCCCAGACTCTACTGCGCCACTATAAAATATTTATGACCCGCCAAGCCAGGTCTCTCCGCGATGCCCTTCTGGCTGCCGAGCAGCAGAATAACGGCAAAATTACAACGGAAATGTACAGCCAAATATTCAGCACACACAGTGATGTCGTGCTAGGCCTCGACCAGATGGATGCGATGGACTGATCCAATGGATTCCCAACGCACAAACCACACTAGGCCTCGATCCCTCAAATTAGGTTTTTTCAACGCCAATGGCATTTTCAACCAACGCGCCGAAATAACTAAATTCCTCCGCGACCACCAATTAGACATCCTCCTTATACAGGAGACCCTTTTGAAACCCCACCGCGCTGACCCAAAAATTGCGAATTACCGTCTAGTTCGCAATGACAGAACACGCTGCCACGGCGGCGGTACCCTTATTTATTATAGGAAGGAGTTATACTGCATCCCTCTGACCCCACCCGCACCTCTCTCTCACCTAGAGTACTCTGCCTGTCGACTAGGCATGACTGGTCATCCTCCGATAACCATCATCTCTGCCTACCATCCCCCACCATCGGTCGCGTCTCTTGCTTCAGACGATCCTATCGCGCTCACCAGCGACCTCACGACTCTCTTCGGCCTAAGTGACTCCATCTTACTAGCGGGCGATCTCAACGCCAAACACCCCGCTTGGAACAGCAACACGACAAATGCCAGAGGCAGAATCGTGTATAACCTAGGCGCGACCCTAAACTATGACGTCATAGCTCCGATGAGTCCCACCCACTACCCACACGACACCAACCATAGGCCCGATGTCCTCGATGTGGCGCTCCTAAAGAATGTAAACCTCCGTTTACACTCCATAGAAGCGCTTCACGAGCTTAACTCGGATCACCGTCCCGTTATCCTACACCTAGGTTCCCGTTCGGGTAACCATGATCCTACCCAACCTCCTCCGACCCAATTGATCACCGACTGGAGGAAAGTAAGTGAAAAACTGAAATCCACCACGTCGCCACAATTGGACACCATTCCTGACCACATAGTCTCAGTCGCTGACACGACGGCGGCGATCGACTCGCTTACAGATCACGTACAATCCGTCCTGAACGATTGTTCAAGGGAAGTTCCTGTAGTGGAAGACCACCGCTGGAAACTCCCGGATGATGTACGGAATCTGATAACCGAGAAGAACGCAGCCATCCGCGCGTACAGCGCTTTTCCCTGCGCCGCAAACAAAGCTCACATGCGCAACTTACAGCGTGCTGTAAGGAAACGCATTACCGAGCAGCGTAATGCGAGCTGGGACAAGATGCTGAGCGAACTTGAGCCCACCCATCTTGCCTTCTGGCAGCTTCAGAGGAAGTTACGATCCACTGAAGAGGCCACAATGCCTCCTCTCATTCGTCCCGATAAGAGTATCGCCTTCGATAACTCTGAAAAAGCAGAATGCCTAGCCGACAGCCTAGAGTCCCAGTGTTCTCCCAGCTCTCAACCAGTAGACCAAGCCCACCTCGATATGGTGAACGCCGAAGTCGAACGTAGAACTTCCCTTCCGACCATCGAAGATCCCGATAATCCACTGGCCCCCATCACTCCTGATGAGGTCCAGGATATCATTAAAAGTCTCCAACCGCGAAAAGCCCCTGGCTCCGACGGCATCACCAATAGGGTTTTCAAACTTTTCCCCGCCCAGCTTATAGTGCTAATGACTGCCATCTTCAATGGCGCATTGAGCAATAATATGTTCCCTACAACCTGGAAACAGGCCACCGTTATAGGTATTCCCAAACCAGGCAAACCCAAGTCTGACCCGTCTAGCTACCGTCCCATTAGCTTACTCAACGTCCTCGGTAAAATCTATGAAAGGCTTATATATAAGCGGCTCAAAGATTTTGCCGAAGCAAAGAGTCTAATACCCAATGAGCAGTTCGGATTTAGAACCGAACACTCATGTATCCAACAAGTCCACCGCATCGTAGAACACGTCAGCGCCGGCTTCCAACGGGGCGCAATAACGGGAGCCTTATTCTTCGACATAGCGAAAGCGTTCGACAAAGTCTGGCACAATGGCTTAATCTATAAGCTATACCAACTCGGCGTGCCTGACCGTCTCGTGCTCATCCTACGGGACTTTTTATCGAATCGCACCTTTCGTTATCGAATTGAGGGGGAGCTCTCCTCCCCCCATCCCATTCGCGCAGGAGTTCCTCAAGGCTCCGTACTATCCCCTCTCGTTTTCACGCTATTCACTAGTGATATTCCCAAGCATAAAAATACCCAGCTAGCCCTATTCGCCGACGATACGGCTATCTATTATACCGGTCTTAAACCCGATGCCATCGCTCGCACTCTCCAAAGTTCCGCAAACACTCTGGCCAAGTGGTTCCGGAAATGGAGAATCGAAGTCAACCCAGACAAAAGCCAGGCAGTCCTCTTTTCTAAACCGCGGATAAACCCACCCTCCCCCCGTCCGATTACCATGTACGGCAAGCCAATCTCTTGGGAAAAGCAAGCCAAATACTTAGGCGTGGTCCTCGATAGACACCTCTCCTTCGCTGAGCACATAAAGCAGGCACGTTCGCGCGCCGCTTTCGCTCTAGGTAGGCTCCACTTCATTCTTAGCTCTCGCAGCAAGTTATCACTCAGGTGCAAGCTGCGTATTTTCACCGCGGTCATCCGTCCCATCATGACCTACGCCTGCGTTGTTTTCGCACACGCAAAGCCCTACCTCCTCCATAAGATGCAGACCCTCCAAAACCGATTCCTCCGTAGAGTCACGGGAGCCCCCTTTTATGTTCGAAATGAGCTTCTTCACGTAGACCTCAAGATGCCCACCATCCAGCAGTTCATGAAACGCGTCTCCAAGCGTTTCTTTGAAACTTCAATCCAACATAGGAATCCCCTTATCGTATCGGCCGCCCAATACGAACCCTCGCGTATCTCTAAGATTCGCCGACCAAGGCATACCCTAGTCACTCCCGATGACGCAATCACCCTACTCCAAGAGAGCCGTAGGGAAACAAGTACAGTGGCACACAAACACAAAAACCGACCGTCCTTCCGTCCTCGCCGCCGAGGCCCGCCGCGACGTCCCCGTAATAGTCCACCCCGACCCTTGCCAGAGCCAGCCCGCGACGCTGAGCCAGTAGCTTTAAATTCCCTTATTAATAATAATAATGATATGATCCAGCCTGTCCCTAGCTGCCCTCCCCTGCGACGCCCTAAGCCGAGGTCCGTACCCCACAGGGGGTGCCCTTAGCGTGTAGTCGCCTAGTTTGTAAGTTTTTTAATAAGCCCTGGCTGGAGGCTTTAATTAATTTATTAATTAAGGCAACCACAGGCAAGCCCGGTTAAGCAGCCGACAACCTCAGAGGTTGACCTGCGAGATGCCACACAAAAAAAAAAAAAAAAAAACCGCCATTGCAACCAAAGTTATAGCAATAAGGTTATGTAAGTGTATTTCAATTTTTGGTGTACAATAAAGTATATTCTATCTATCTATTCTATCTATATTAAGGTAATACACCTTTTAAGTGTTCCATTTAAGATTTTTTTGCCTCTAAACGTGAGGTCTTATAATTGGCTCACTGTCTACTATACTATATATTTTCTGTATTTAATAGCTGTTAGTCCTCCATACCTCTTAAATAAATCATCATACTATCATACTTCATACTAATATTATAAATGCGAAAGTTTGTGAGGATGGATGGATGTTTGTTACTCTTTCACGCAAAAACTACTGATCGGATCTGAATGAAATTTGGTAAGTAGATAGTTGACATTCTGGAATAACACATAGGCTACTTTTTATCCCGAAATTCCCACGGGATCGGAATTTGCGCGGGAAAACCTTCCTACGCGTACGAAGTCGCGGGCAGAAGCTAGTAATATTATAAATGCGAAAGTGACTGACTGTCTGTTACCCTTTCACTTGAAAGATTTTAATAATATTTGGTAAAGCTTGATGATTAACGAAGCCGCTAGTAGCTAGTTATTAATATTTATTATGAAATACTATACTTACCTCAGAAAGCATGTTGCGGATAGCATTTTCATCAATCTTATCACCGAGGCTGACCAAGGTAGCACGGAGATCACTGAAGTCGATACAGCCATCTCCATCCATATCAAATAGTAAGAACGCCTGGAAATTAAATGTTAAATGATATAATAATAATATATTTATACTATATTAATATTATAAGGCGGAAAAGTTAGTTTGTTTGAACCCGCTAATCTATGAAAGTACTGGGTGGATTGAATGGTATGGAGGTAGCTTGAAGCTTGAGAAAGGTTATGTTTTATCGTAATGAAGTCCACAGGAGCCAAGATTCGCGACTGTTAGTCAATATACATATAAACGCAAGATGAATGAATGCAGGTATGTTTTGAATGTTTGAGTTGATGACCGAAAGTAGCTTTATGCTTATCTTTATGTTTGTTATCTTATTTCCTCTTTGTTAGTGCCCTTATATTTTTGTAATATATGACATGTTTTTTTCTGGGTGTGAAAATCATCGTATCTCGCTCTGGGTTAAGTGGAAGGGAATGTCAGACTTCTACTGACTAAAAACCCACCCTGTTACTTTAGCTACCCTTAAGTTCCGGAGCAGCGGTATCTCGTAAGAACATTTCCGCAACCCCGGCGGATGACGTCTAGGAATTTTCCGTGACGATGTGCATGTTTATGTTATAAATTTATAAACATTTAATCTGAGAAATGAAAGGAAATTAAATAATACATGGAGTTTATAAGAGAGGGTTTAATATGTCTGCAAAATAAGTCGCATTTTTACAAAGGAATATGAAATTTGTTCCCTTATTTAATTACACAACACAACGCACTTTTTACTTCAATTTATATTCTATGTAGGTACATAATTTTATGAGATGAGATTATCCAAATGTGGATATATGACAAAACAACGGTGGTCAAAGTGAGTGGTCCCGATGTAGTTCCAGGGATTCTTAATCACCGGGGTTGCGGGAATATTTTAACGAGATACCGCGGCCCCGGAACTTAAAGGCACCTGAAGGAACAGGGTGGATTTTCAGGCAGTAGAAATCTGACACACCCTTCCGCTTAACCCAGAACGGGAGAAGTCATTCGATGAATTTCCTACCTGATAAAAAAGGGATTCTTAATCAAATCTCCTGTTTCTAATAAATCACAATGTCAACAAACTAAAGCTAAATATTACACAAATGACCCGGCAAAACGAAAATAAAAGAAACAATAGCGCACGACCTATTCTCAGTACCTAATTCCAAATAACGTATATTTGGCCGTTTTGGAGGAGTTCTATAACAAACATTGTTCGATTTTGCTATCAAAAACACGAGTTTTTTTATCTATAACAGCAAAAGGTTACTCATCACGAAATATCAAAAACCGTTTGACGTAATTACAAAGATGGAATTAGTCAGAAAGGTAGTTTGTGGTTAGTAGACGTCCGCTAAGAATGGTTTTTTTGGAAATCAAATTTCCAAGGCAGAGGAAGGGGGGTGAAACTTCTTCAGTTGTAGTTTGGAGTGCGAAAATATACCAAATATAGGTTCATAGTTATAAGCAAAAGTTTTTGTACAATATTTTATTCAATTTAACCCCAGTGGATAAGAAGAGGGGGAGTGAAAGTATATATGACACTTCTTCAGTTGTAAATTTAGTAATGAAAATTTGAATGTATGTGAAATAGTTTTACGATAGGGTAAGTTTAAGAGACTATAAACGCTTTCGCAACCCAACGGGCAATTCGCTCATATAGGGACACATCTTTACTCAACCGAAGTCGCGAAAAATATATGCGAAAGTTTTGATAATGTTATTCAATCACAGCAAAATGGCTGAACAGATATGGACGAAATTTAGTACTGATATACAACGTGTAACGGAAACCCCATATCTATCCAAAAGGACTGTAAACAACATCTGGTATGGAGAGTTGTGGAATATTATATGTTTCTTGAATACCAGTAATATTGTTACGTTGACACGTTTGTACGTGTCACATCACTATGAGGGTCATCACTTTCCACGTCACTTGCCAATAAAACGATAAAGCTCTTCATTCTTCTTAATTTGAAAAATTCGATCTCTGGTATCAATTTATTGATATTTCTAATAAGTTCCATACATTTAGACATAGGATTACAAAACCCTTGTTATATCGTTTGTTATCATCCCAAGAAGCCGTGCACTTGGTATGTATATACCCTTTAAATTACACGTTGTAGTACACTTTTATCCCAGAAAATGTGCGAAATTGCTACGCGATTGAAATCGCGGGCAACAGCTAGTTGTAAATAATAGCTAGATACAATTATTCGAGGTCTACGATAATACTACGTTGTATACCCGTAACTAGAATTCATGTTCCAATAATTATGCACGGCGCCAGTAATTAATAATTCTATTGTAGGGTGTTATAATTATAGAACGAAGTCGCGAGCAACAGACTGTTAATTGCTATTTCTAATGTAGTTTTAAGTGCCACTGACACCTATTTCTGAACCTAATTTGTCTTAAATTATTAATACCCATTCAAGTCATGCAGTAGACGTAAACTTGGCATTTATAGAATAGATGAAATCCTTACCTCATTGAGTTCAAAAATATCACTCTACTATGGACCAAATTTGTCTAAAATATATTTATTGATAGAAATATACCATGCATGAGACTAAAATTCTCGACACTGCATGCAATAAACGGAATCCTTACCTCTTTGAGTTCAAAAATTTTATTGTCGTCTAGTTCAGACGCGACATTGGCTGGTATACAGAGAGCTTCCCTAGCTCGAGATGCTGAGCGAGATCTCGGCTGCGGTGGGACAGTTAAGTCGTTTCCACTCTCTGATATAATAGAACTGTAAGCAAACAAAATGTGATCTCAAATAAAGTTTGTCGTTGTCTTTCAACCAGTTCCGTACGGAACAATAAACGTGGAGTTTGATTTAAAATAGGTTTGAAAGAATTATATCAAATGCAATTCCATTTTGGATGATCTTTGACTCCACAAATTGTGAATCATATATGGTACTCTGCAACTTTGTCTGTTTCTTCAATACAGCCGAATTACAGTGTCTTACAGGAAAAATTGAGTTACATATAAGCCATTTGTAAGAATGAATATTTAGTTTTGGTCTCTCTATTCAAGTCACTACACAGCGAAAGGAAAGAGTGCTTCTAAGGCATGATAATCTTACACAAATAAATCAATTGGTTTTAAAGAAAGCAAAAATATACGAAATAAACAAAAACACATAAAATAAAATTAAGTTACAATATTTTCTCACAAAATAGAACAGTTGGTACTGTGGAGATCTGCTATGCGAGCGGTCAGCCTATCGCACTGGCTGGCATAGTTTGAAACAATGTTGGACATGCGAAGGAATTGTTTTAAGAGACGGACTGACCACGCCAGACCGCCAGCAAAAGCAGACTCAATATTAAAATAACGTGTAATTAGAATAATCTTCCATAAAAATGTGATCATAATATTATACAAAGTATAAAACCTATCGCGTTTATATTGAAAAATTTCGAGTACACACACGTCCCCGTTCGGTCCCCGTTACAGTACCTACCGACAAAAGCAAAATTATGTACAAAAACTGGTCAAGTGCGAGATGGACTCACTCGTAAATGATTTGATTCCCTGTTACTATTAAATTACAGACTTATAATTTTTTGTAAATAAATAACTACAATAGTTTTTTTCCGCAATTCAAGGGATTCCGAGATTATCTCTCAAAGAACTAAGCCTCGAATACTGGCCAGTTTTCGTTTCAAAGCAAAAATTCAGTTACAATTCCAGTTTTCTTTCAATAACACCTTCATACCTTTTAGTCACATTGTGAAGAACCTGGGAATACACATTGACGACACCCTTTCTTGGACTTAACAGTTACAGGAAGTTAGTCGTAAAATACAATAAGTCATTCTATACTACTAGAAAAGCTAAAAAGCATTGGAATAACTGCCATAGCCTACAAAATACTCGAATCTTATCTTTCAGACAGATATCAGATAGTAAAAATAGACCATTTTGAAAGTACAGCTGCTGAAATTGTTTGCGGGGTGCCGCAGGGATCAGTTTTGGGACCATTGCTTTTCTTAATCTATATAAATAATATAAGTAATGTAGGGTTGGCGGGACATATCTCACTATACGCAGATGACACATGTCTTTTTTATTTTGGACACTCCATACTTAACGTTATTTCTGAAGCACAACAAGACCTCCATATCTTAAATACGTGGCTTAAGCAGAACTTACTGACTATTAATGTTAACAAAAGTGCATACATAATATTTTCGCCTAAGAACAAAAAGATTCCTGTTTTCCCTCCTCTTACGGAAGATGGCCAACAATTGTTGAGATCAAACCATGAGAAACCACATCGATTACGTAAGAAACAGATTGATTTCGTTGACTAGAGCTTTGCGTAATATTGCTAAATGTGTGCCATATCGACTACGCTACACTATATATAACACACTAATCAAACCCCACCTAGACTATTTAATACAAGTATGGGGACGAGCTGCTATTACACATGTACATGACCTACAAGTAACACAAAATAAAGCAATTAAAACTCTGTTCAATTACAATTACTTAACACCTACGAAAGAACTTTACGCTAAAACTAAACTATTTAACCTACAAAAACTATACACATATCACACATGCATATTAATAAAGAAAATTAAAACTAACAAAATACACTCACAAATCACATTCAAACGCAAAACATACCACTACTACGTTAGGAATAGGGATAGTATAGAACTACCTTCGATTAGAACACTGTACGGAAGAAGAACAATTCAGTTTGAGGGAGCGCGTTATAATAAGCGTTTTAGAGCGTTTTTATAATAAGTTACCAAAAGAAATAAGGGACTCCACATCAATAAATATATTTAAAAATAGGTTAAAGTTGTATTTGGCCAACCAGCAGCAATATACTACTTACAAAATGTACTCGATAGATCGAACGACAATGTTTATATTTAAGAAATTTTTTTAATGTTAAGTTTCTCATATTTAAGAGAACTTTGTATGTTCTTTTTAACCGACTTCAAAAAAGGAGGTTTACAATTCGTCTTGAACTTTTTTTTTTTTTATGTATGTTACCTCATAACTCAGAGACGGCTAAACCGATTTGAAAAATTCTTTTTGCGTTTGAATGGGTATACTTTCTAGTTAGTCCCGTTGTTACGAAATCAGGATCTGATGATGGGATCCTGGAGAAATCGAGGGAACTCTTCAAATATTATAGGCACACCTATACCGTTTTGGGTATTTCTTATAGTACCTTGAGCAGTTGCTTCCGAAAAGTACCATTTGGGGAAGTTGAACTGATGATGAAGACCACATAAGGCTACTGAAACTCCTCAATAATAAGTATTTCGTGGATTGCGATTCGATTACTTGAGTACGGATGTTAAACACTTTATGCTCGTCACAATACATATGGTGGTGTAGAGCTGATGGTCAAGTACTAGGAGAACTCCTCAAAAATTAACGGCTATGCATCGGGAAAAGCAATATTTTGTAAAAGGTGATAAGTTGTTGACGTTATGGCTTTTGTAACTAGATAAATTACAAACCGACCCACTAAAAAGCGTGAAAAAAACTTTTTAACAAAAAATAGAACCGACTTCCATATAAAAACACTACAAAGGCAAAAATAACTTTAATTTCGGAAGGCAGTGTCTTTAGTTTTGTATATATTTTCGTTTTTGACACCACCTTCCGAAATTAAAGTTATTTTTGCCTTTGTAGTGTTTTTATATGGAAGTCGGTTCTATTTTTAGTTAAAAAGTTTTTTTGAGAAATAAATTTCTTTAAACCGAAAGTATTTGCTTCTGCAGGCTCCTTGAGACGCCTTCGTAATTTTCTTCCCATCTCTTAAGTTGAGTTAATTTTTTAATAACATTAACATTAACATTTTTTAGTATGATTTTTGTATTGTATGTATGTATTTTATATTGTTATGTTCAAATAATATTATATATGTTGTTTGTATACTGACAGCCCTTAATCTGTTTCCTTTAATTTTTGTCCATCCAAAGGTTGTCTGTAAGAGATCGCTCTATGCGATAAGACCGCCCCTTATACACTAGTTTAAATTTTTGTATCCTTAGAAATATTAGTTAGATATTATTAGTAAGGTGTACAATAAAGTATATAATAAATAAATAAATTCAGACCTTCACAATACGCTCTTTGATGTACCTATAACATTACAATGACATGATATTTATAATTAAAACATTTCTCTTTATATATCACAATTGTAACTCCATATTCAATACGTATTTATTTACGGCTTACATCCACATTAAAGGTCTCAGAAATTCATTTGTCCTGTAGGTGCTTTTGAAGCCAATTACCTGTTCATCAGGGTGACCCTTCAAGGAATCTATTAAACATGCAGACATAAAAATAAAAAAAACTCAATATTTTACCGTTTTAATTTTCAACGCCTTTTACGCCTTTCAATCACGTCTCAATAAAGACTTTTACAGCGCCGAAAGAGCTTTTTGTTAAAACCAGTGAACGTAGCGGAAATGAAAAATTATAAATAATGAGATTTCTATGGCGGAGGCAGTGTTTTTAAGAAGTTAAAAGAATGTTTACAAGCCGTACCTACCTGAATACTTATCATTTGTGGACTAAATTATTTTTCCGTGTTTCTATTTGGAGTAGGCTATTTCTATAGAAGTGAGACACTATGTAATTAATATTGCGATAAATTCAAAACATGTCAATTGTTTGCAATATCTACATAAAACGGTTTAAAATTTTTCTAATTCTTACGTGCATTTTAAACCCTATCTTTTATTAAAAATTGCAAAATAAATCTAATGATGCAAAAACGTTCATTTTCAATCATACGTTTACCTATTTATTACGTAACGACAAGGTTATAGATTATGGTACCATCTTCGAATCAGGTATCGTCCACCATTATAAAAATAAAATGAACCCAAACACACTAGTCTTCAGAACAATTAAAAAAAATACAATTATCAATTAATATTATCCACTTTTATATATCTATATAATAAATCTCACAAAGCTATTAAAGTTCAAGTGCGAAAATGAAATAATTTAGCATATTCAACACTTACTCTCCAGTAGAAAGTGATTGTAGAAGATTTTCTTTAAATTTCTTTATTTCTTCCTTAGCATCGTCAGGCTTGCTTCGGCGTCGCTCCCCTTTTGATCCCCTCTGCAAAAACACAATACACACTGTAAATTTAATACGAAAAACATTTTCATCTTGCTATAGCATACCTACCTATTAAAACTTTTCATTTTATAAATTGATTTTACACGCTGCTAACAACTCCAGCATAGTAATTTGTTTTTTAATAAATAAAACAAGGGTTCCATTTTATGAAATCAGATGTTTGCAATCGGCAGTAAAATATTAATTCTCTGTTTCAAATGACCGGAAAAGATAAATCGGGTGACATCCCAAACTCAAAAGGCAAGTCATTTTGCGAACAGAAATTACTGACTTGTCAAAACTTTGTTCACAGTTTAATTTACAAAGGGCTTCGTCCGTATGTTCACTTTATTTATTTTACATTTAAATCGTATTATAATTTAGCGGCTTAGTGTGAGATTACTTGTGAATTACTTACTCTTTTGGCAGCTCCGTTTGTATCTTGTTCAGCCATGTTCTTACAAGTCTTCTAAAGTCCGATTTTTCTTTGCTTGTGGTGTTCTATCCGTGTTTCCACGACCGTACTGACTAGAGTAAGAATTGTAACTACACGTCAAGAATATTAAATTTACATTGCACCTTCCGCCAGCCGAGATAATTATTTATTTCGGACGGATGCACGCAGATTTCAAGATTAGCCGTGATGTTTGCCTCAACTAATTAATCTTTGGGGCAAAACTGCTTTAAGATTTCCAGGTCAGTGAATTGTTTGTGCAACGTTTATATGTTTCGACTTGTTCAGAACTGAGAAGGGTTGAGCGTTTAGTGTTGTTTGTATTTATTTTGGCTTCAATAGCAACTGAATACTTCGAATTTAATGCCATCAGCAAGAAGGTTCATTTACCGGATTTTTAGCTGTAATATTCTGTTAGATTTCTATATCAATTACTACCCTACCTCAATTTACATCATTAATAGCAATATGGTTATTAGCAAATACCTTACGCCACTCTGTATTAATATTAAATATCGTGGTGTCTCCTGTTAATCTAATCTCATCTAATCTTGTATGGATACACATGTTGGCGTGGGATCAAAAATGAATAACGACTATTAATCTCAGCGATACGACCAGGATAGTCAATTAAATAATATTTTACGACGGGAGAAACCATAACGATGTCAAAAATAAATAAAATATATGTCAACACATAATCCTTCTGAGAAGTAATAATGTTGCAGAGATTTTAACTTCACGGTGAATAACTTGTTAAATATGACTAGATTCAAAGATATCGTGACTATTTGTGACACAAATGTTATGTATGATATTTTTAATTGCAATGATCCATAAATAAACATAAATAAGCTTCAAAGAAATATTTTAACAGAATAATATTTTTTGACTTACTGAAATTGGCAGTCTGTCGTCACTTGGCAATAATTTCTCATAGCGTACATATGTAGGAAGGTTATTTGAGTACTTACTTACGAGTATATTAAAGACTCCAAGACGTATAAACGAGTCAACGAGGTCTATACGATTTTATTCAATTACTTTCCTTAAAACTTTGTTTTTCTATGGTCACGCGTATAAGTACTCTGTAATCGCTAAATCCAAGTAACAAAATAGGTATGGTTAAGCAAAAGTAGGTGTCTAAAATACGTCGTTTCAATAAAAACAAAAGGGTTGAGCAAAATATAACCATCTATAATCCCCTGACATTTTCCGTTTTATATGCTGAGTGATGAGATTCCGCAACTTTTACGATTTAGCTGTTGTTTATGTTGGAACAAACTTATATCAAGTTTTATGAGCATGCTGCTCCCATAAAGCTTAATCGGACAAAATATTGCATGTGGTGATATGGATTTAATCTCAGCTTTTGTTTAAGTTCCTTGCGAAAGATTTCTCACAGGCCTAAGTTGTTCCTTTTCGACCTATTTTGGTTTGATAACGACATTTTTTTTTACGACTATACTGTTGTAATACTTACAAAGTAATCCAAAGCGATAGCGTATGCTATTTTGTTTTTGTTTTATTTCAGTTTTGTAAGTAATCATAAACAACGTGTTCTTTCTCACACCCAGATAACCTCTGTTTCAAATGACTCCTCCATCTTTGGGTGGAGTGGAAGGGAGTGACACAATTTTACTGATTAAAAACTCACGCTATTTCTTTAGTTGTCCTTGCGGTTATTCCCGAAACCCTGGCAGTATACATCCTCGGCAGGTCACTCAGAATATTATTATTAGAACTTAAACGGGATATATACTATGCGTATTTATCGTTTCGAGTTTCAGGTATATCAGCACTGTTGCAAGCGCCATAACCACGGATGAACTAAAGTCATTGCGGGTAGACGTTTATGAGCAAACGAATCGGTTTACCCTCTTTCTCGTTCGTTTTTTTTTTTTTGTGATTGACACCGCTACCACTGTCACATGTATAACTCAAAACTCGATTTTGTTCCCAACACACAAAACTCACCGCGACCTTTTTTGGGCAGAATAGTTCCATAAATAAAGAAGTGAAGAGTGAGAGTACGCCTGACGTGGTGGACTGTGCTGTCGCTGTCCACGTTTTCTTATGTAGGTACCTACGGGTCCCGAAAACACAAACCTACCGGTTCACTTTGCCTCTAAGTACTTCGAATGTGAATACAATTTGTCCGGGATTTCTGTTGACCCTAAGTTCATTACACCCATACAAAGTCAGTACATGGTCAGCTCATAATTATCGTACACACTCACTCTGACTATGGATCTTGCTGATATCTGCCGGATAGACTTATACCAATACTCGCTTGGTGGAAATTTTGCGAATTGTCTCGGGATAAAAAGTATCCTCATGTTCAAATCGCTTAAACCAATTTTGTATGATTTTTTTCAATAAGAGAACTCAGGTCTTATAATTCGATGCAGTAGACTGACAGTTTCAGTGTTATAAGATAATGATGACCACGAAATTGTGATGCAAGTAAATTAATCAATTCGAGAATAAAATCTAATAACGATGTAAAAAATGTTTTTAAATTTATTGTGTGAAATTAACAAAAGTAAAAAAAATAAAACAAATAGATCATGATAATATTTTTATTTTTTGCAACACGCCCCTGTACCTGTAATCCCGTGCAATTTATTAAATTATTCTCATGAAACAATTTGCAAAAGAGTGACTTTTTTCATGTCTGGTTGGATATGAATATTTTTAATAAAATATATATTATTTGTTGTTATTTATTATTGTAAATATATTTATTTGTAGTAAAATCTAGTTACTACTTAAAATTAAATGATAATAGTATAAATTTTATCATATATTTATATCTCTCACGATTAAAAATCGCTTATTTCTTATTCGATTGATTGAAGCTATCACTATTAGGTTAAGTATGGTATCATTATTTTAAAAATGGCATTAGCTTATGACAATGTGAGTAGAATTCACATTGGAATACAAACATACAAATCAGTTCCCAATACCTCCATTTGACATGGTTGCCATAATAACGGAAAAATACCCTCTAAATATCATACTATAACTATCGACACAATGATTCCTATCCAGTAAAATTAATTGAAATATATAGGAGAAGCTTGCAGCGGTATGCATTGCATTTTACCTGCAATTTACACTTTATAGGTTTTGAGGTAGGGTGCGATGGAATAGCACAATCTAATTCCACCAAACCCGCCTTTGTGCTTTTGTGTTGCATAAAGTTGTAATCAATAAATAAATAAAAAATGGCAGTGCACCATCGTTACTTTATGGTAGATATCCCACCCAAATGTATTAAACGTTTTGGGAATGCTTTCATTATGCGTGCAGCTTACGAGTGGAATTCCCTGCCTGTGTCTGTGTTTCCAGATAGCTATAGCCTGAGGGTATTTAAGTCAAGAATGACTAGTTTACTTCTAAGTAAGCGTGCTTCATCATCAAGGACATCTTTGTTCACCATATGTTGAGATGGTGGTCAAAGGCGTAAAACTTCTTAAATCAAAATTGACTAAAAGCCATTTAATAACGATTTTCAAAGAAGTTCCCAGTAAGCTATTAGCTTTCATCTTCCTCCGTCTGATCAGCTAAATAAACTCGATCATGCAAATAAGACAGTCTCAAGTAAATCAACAGCGACGAGGTAATCCGCACCACGAGCAGGTGTAAGTGGGTTTTTAATCACCTACAAATGCAACGGTTTAGGTAAGTCCAAATGAGATTCGTGTAGGGTTGTAAGTATGGGTTTGAGATAGTTTCCCCATGTGGTGATAAAGGGAAGCTAGAGAGTAAAAGGTTCTTTACCAGACGACGATGTTTTAACCATGTTTTATGCAATAATAATTATAAAAATGATTAAAATGACGCCATTATAATTTTTTTTAATGTACCTATTCTTCTTCATCGTTTCCTCACTGCTGAGCATCGTAACTCTGTAGACTGTCACCAGCACGCCTCCATCGTTAACAAGGATACCCAGCTGCACGGATATCTGGTCCGACCATCTCTTCAGGCTACGGCCTTTCGGTCTTTTACTCTCCACTTTACCCGTCACCATCAGTCGTTCAACATTATCATCGCTCCTGCGAGCAATGTGGCCAAAGCGTTTCATGACTATAGGTTATTTTATTGATATATTATGCGGAAAATAAGCACTACATTTCTCTTACATTATCTTCTCCCAAACTACATGCTTTTTCAACTATCTGTTAGAGTATAATCTAGTTTACCAAAGTAAATTCATGGATGTGTGCCCATCGTAATATTGATCGTGGCATTGAGATTCAACCGTGCTTCCTTTTGGAAGGCTAGCTTTTGCTAGCTAAGTCATTGGTTCCTGTTATAATTTATACCGGTTAGTCTAGTCTGGCTAGTTGTAATGGGTCAGAAGTCAAAAAACTGAATTACTCAGTAATAAAGTCGTGGAGTTCAGATAGACCGTTGTTCCATATTTAATACGTGCTCAGTTGCATCCGATTAGACTACAAGTACACCTCAACATAAGAATCTATACTAATGTTATAAAGCGGAAAATTTTGTTTGTTTGCTTGAACGCGCTAATCTTCGAAAGTACTGTGTGGATTTGGATGAAAGGACATGGCCAATTTTACTATGGACGTCGGCATAGTTATCGAATTTAGTGTACACCAATGATTTTTGGTGTTTTATATTCGTGAATATTGACTCATTAAATTGCTATAAATAAAAAACTCAGAAATCTTGGCATTACACCAGACTAGACAAAAAACAGTTACAGTAAACCTTTTAATCAGATCGCTAGTAATAAGGTGTTTAGATTATAATTTCGCTATTAAACACTTAAAAGCGCTTTAAAATAGTGAACAGTTGTGAATTATTGCGTATAACTGATATAGTTTTAGTATTTAACTAATAAACAAAGTAAGGATTTTAAACTGAATATTGACTAACATTTTATTAAACTGGGTAATAGTCTCAAAAAATGTGACAATAATAACAAACATTAACATAACATCGCGCCTGTATTCCCCGAAGGGTTGGGCAGAGGTGTACCTATAGTACACCCAGATTTCACCAGTTATTTTGAGTACCATTTAATAGGGGGCGAGTCTGTTTCTATTAACCAGGCACAAATCTAGACTCCGGGCTGCTACTGAGAAATTCCTGATGAATAAACCCAATATCACTTTGCTCGACCTGGGAATCGAACTCAGGACCTCATGCTCAGCAGTAGCGCTTGCGACCATTAGACCAACGAGCGAAACACAGAATAAAACAAAGGAGTAAAAATTATTATTTATTTACTTATTAGAGAAAATAAACAAAAATATTTTGACATATTATAATTATTATATCTTAAATGCTTACGAAGATAATATACATTAGAGCAATGCAGCGATAGTGTTAATAAAGAGACCTAGGGAGGTCAATCAACCAGCTTGGATAGAACAGAGCATTTTTATTTCACCAATACACTAACCTGGATTAAGTGTAAATATAGGGCTTCAGTAATTACATAAATAACTGCTTTAAACATAACCAGACTTGTTAAAAAAAATACAATCATAGATTTATTTATTATTATTTTATAATTGTGATTACTGTTCCGTGAGAGAATTTCTGAGACATTTTCAAAGTTCAAAATATTAGCTTTTGACTTCATAATATTAATTGTCTTCTATATGGATAGCGCTAAATGTAGAATGTGTCTCATTCATTTGAGGTAATAAATGCCATTGATCGCTGTACAAATGTGTTTCACACACTCTATAGCTGCGAGGAACATAGAAACTATGTTCCTGCAAAAGCATTCTTTTGAGGGATTGCGGGACCAAATGTACCATTCTGTTTCTGCATTGTTGAAATATACTGTGAACAGATGTAATCGAAGCTCGCTTGTAATTAGGTAATGATATGGTATTACTTTCCCATGGCCCTCTTTGAAGGCGGCAACGGTGGTGGCTCTGGTGGGCTAACAACTTGGCTAACATTAGGGGCTGCTGCATCATTATCCAAAGCCAATTCTTGCATGTCTCGTGATGAGTCATGCAGTGCCTGTCTATTTGCTCGCATCCAACACACATGGCAAACATAGTTGTTTCTTGAAGGCTGAAAATAAACCACAGTTAGAATAAACGCAATAATAAATTAATTCAATCATTAGATAATTCTTATGTTTATATAATTTTTAGTAACAAGGGTATCTTTTTAAATATCTCTTTATGTTTTCAAGTACTATGTTATAGTAAAATGAGCAGTACTATGTTACACATGCCTACTTTAGGCAAGTATATTATGTTAAAGATGAAAAATACATAAAACACAGATATAACAATCATACATACATAGTATGAAAGCTCATTTTTTTTATAGATTAATACAACTAGGTATTTATAATAATGAAAAACAAAATGCTTACCACATAATTAGTATTTTGTGATAATAGAACAGCCAGCAACGGAAACCCATGTTATGCCCCAGTAGTCTCTCTTGTTCACCAGTTTCGGTGTTTAATAATAATAAGCATGCATGACAAATAAATGTATCAAGAGGCAACTGAAAATAAGATGCACTGTAAGATTTCGCATACCAGAACTATATAAAAATAAATCAGGTTAAGTTTTTTCTAGTCCAACTTCTTACCTGGGTTGGGCATTGGTTATCCAACGCGAGTCTTGTTTGATTGTGTGCAGAAAGCGAGGATATGAGATGCCTCTGCAACCTTTGCATGGCTATTCCGCAGTTGATGCACCTCATATTGATCCACAAAACAAATCCACAACGCAATGTAAATCAGAGCCCAGTATTAATAGCAAGGTAATCGGGTGGTAGAAGGTATCAGTACGTTGAAATAAGCAGGGGTCAAAAATATTAGAAAATAATCGCAAAAACAAACACAGGACGCAATGTAGAATCTGCAATTAATATGTATCATCTATGAACTGATTCTGCAATAACATAATATTGACATTTGACATAGACAATGACACGTCAAACAAGTAACGCGTTCCGTTTTCCGATATTTTTGTGTGAAATATTTAAAAACTGTCTTACGCATCAACATTATGAAAAGATAATTTTATTAAATGCCAAAAATACCAACGAAGACAGTTTCGTATAAATAAAATGTTTTTAATAATAGCGTTTTGTCGTCCATATCACACGTCTATGTGATATATGCAAGTAGTATGCTTGATGTGGAACACCCATTATTATATTTATCTTACTCTATGGTCCATTATGGCGAACGTTGACAAATGGTACTTTGAATTCATCTTGATTACTAATTATTTTGAAATAAACACTGACGAGATCAGAGAGGTTAAGAACTACGTATTAAATCATTTTTCTATTTTTAGTATACAATATTATTTACTATGTATGTGTACATGGAATGTACTTTTTTGTCCATGTCATTTGGTATAGAAGTATGTAAAGTATCTTATTTTAAAGTGTCGGTTGGTGGTAAACAATAAAACATATTCATTATTTAGTAGGTATATTTTAGAAATGATATAAACAATTACAGGCATAATTTATATACTGTATGTAGTTACACAATATTTATATATTCAACAAATAGTTTAATTAACTAGGAAAATATTAAATAGAATTAAATCATATAACACCATTAAGTCATACAAAACAAATAAGAGTAATATAGGTTATTAGTACTTACATAGACTATTACACTGTCTTACATAGATTATTACACTGTCGTTGATGTGCACGAGACGATGATCAAGTAACGGATGGCTCTCGGTCGTTGTGCCGCTTGCTTGCGTAAACAACAAGATGGCGACCGACCGAGTGTCATTCGTTTCACAACTTTTAACCGTTTAATATTCTAAAATTAAATCAAGTAATTTATAATAAATGTTTGTTACAATTAAATAATAATTTAACTAATCATTTAATAACAATAATTAAGATACTAAAGTAACAGTAATAATTACGTATAATTGAATAAAGTGGCTAACAAGTAGCTTGAAGCTTACTTACTTACGAACTTTTTACGCGACTGCAAAAAAAGGAGAGTTATGTGTTTACCGTGATAGAATCCACGGGAGCGAAGCCCCGCGTGAGTACTAGTTATACATATAACGGGATATTTACCTTGTGTATTTTTTGTTTTGAGTTTCCGATATTTCGGCACTGTTGCAAGCGCCATGATCACGGATGAACTGAAGTAATTGCGGGTGGAAGTTTATGAGCAGACAAATCGGTCTACCCTCTTTCTCGTTCGTTTTCTGTTAGCGACACCACTACCACTGTCACATGTGTCACTAAACACTCGATTCTGTTCCCGACACACAAAACTCACCGTGTCGACTCGCGAACTTTCTACGGAACTTTTTCGGTTTTTACACATTTGAACCACTGGATTCCAGGCCCTCGACAGTTGAAACCCATCCTCCCGGTTGAAATTGTCGTATTTGGTAATCTCAATCGCTTCCCTTACCAGTTTTTGTACATAGTGGCGTTCTGTCGAGATGACTTGAGGATTATGTAACTCAAGCCAATGGTTCGAAATATCCCGTTTTAAGTTCAAATGATACTGTTAGTGACCATGTTAGCTTAAAAACTTATATCACCTCAACATAGTCAGAAAAAGACTAAGCAAATGAAGACTATATCATACCAGATGACAGACAACTCACCATTCTGCGGAAAATACGGATAATACAATACACATTTCATATTATGCCTGTGTAAGCCAAGTTTTAATTAATAACGCACATGCTAACAAAGTAGAAAATGTCTGCTATGACTGATGAATCGGTTTTAATACATAAAGGGAGCGTTCAAAGGATTCCGTACTTACGTTTTTAAATCAACAACCTGTAAATCAAAACCATACGTGGTACTTGATTAACTCTTTAACAGTATGTGAACGTAAAAATATGTTTTTGGCGTTGTGGTAATATGGTACCAGTATAATATGCCATTTTATTTCGGGCGAACACTACTGCCAATGACATCCCATGACGAGAGTAAAGCGAACCTGTGCTTCACACGGCACGTCCCAAAGTTCAGTCAAAATTATAACGTGGCTTTATGTTATTATTTGACTTCATAATAAAAGTCTAATAGGTACTAAATAGGATAATCAAATTGTCTTTGAAGTGGTGAAAATGTTGTCCTGATTACCGTTTTTATTACTTCTCCTTTTAAGACTTCCGCTCCACCAAGAGTGATGCGGTGGTAGCCCCCTCTTTGAGGAGTGGCTAACGAGGCGTCATGGTGTCCTCACCTTCCGCCTGACGCAGGTCCTCACCGGACACGGTTGTTTCGGGAGTTACTTGTGTCGGATTCGGCGGGAGGAAACGCCCGTGTGTCACCACTGCGAGGATCGCCCTGAGGACACGATGGAACACACAGTGGAAGTTTGCCCTGCTTGGGCAGAGCTCCGCCATGCCCTGGTAGGGGCAATAGGCGGCGACCTCTCGCTCCTGGCCCTGGTTCAATGCATGGTCCGAGGAGGCATGGGAAGCAGTCACCTCTTTCTGCGAAGCAGTTATGCAAGCGAAGGAGGTGGCGGGACACGCGAGGGAGAAGCAACCCTTGCGCCCCAGCCACTGCAGGAGACGATCCGGGCGTCGGAAGTCACAGGGTGACTCCCAGCCACCGTAGGCGTGAGCCTGCGGGCTGCGAGCAATGGGTAGCTTGCCACCCGACTGAAACCAGGCCTGTGCGTCATGTTCCACGCGCGCCTCAAAGAGTGTCAGCAAAAATTGTCGGGGTCCACTAGGGGGCCGTTGCCTGCCGGGGTTGCGGAATTGTTCGAAAGAGTTACCGCGGCCTTGGAACACGAAGGGCATACGATGGAACACGGATGGATTTTAGTCAGTAAAAGTCTGACACACGCTCCCGCTTGACCCAGATCGGGAGGCAGATATTAGATGATTTCCCATCCATAAAAAAAAATCCAGAGCGCTAGGAGTAATTTTATGATTTTCCTCCCGAAAAATAACAGGTAACAGATTTAAATTACTTGTAAATTAATAAATCATGATTATTGGTTATATATAAATAACACTTATTTGGTAATTTAATTAAGCCGGTGCACATCGTATTTTAAATAACTCCATCCTCTTTTCATCTGAAAGAGCCAGCCCTGAACGTACAGGTGATCCGGAATGAAGGCAAGGAATAGGAATTGCACTAAGTTTCTTTGGCATTCGAACACCGCAATTTATTTTTGTACGACGATTGGGGATTCTTGATGTTTGCTTTCATTAGTACCTACTTTGAGCATGAATACTCAAAGTATAATTTTCCCTGAAGTTTTATTTATTTTGGAAGGTAATAAGGTATTTGTTGACATAAGCCAAATTTGTGTTTTAATATTAAAAAGGCCAAAGGAATTGGTGTAATTTCAAGGGTTTTGAGACTAGTAAAACTTTTTAGATGATCCTTTGGACGTGGCTCAGGGTATTACTGAATTAAGTACTCGCAGACACGTGTTACGTGACAATGCGACAGCAAATTTACATTTAAATTGTGTCTGTCCACGAATTATTTATACCAGTTATCCCTTCAACATGAGTAATTTAAACTGAATATGAATTGAAAAAAAAAGCTAATTTGAAAAAGGCCAAGGATTGCCATACAACGAGGCAATGCCAGTATCTTGGGTACGTTGCCGACAGCGTTGAGGATCAATTTTTTGATGCTTTATTCTAGTTTTTATTTTAAGTATTTTAGTACATAATTATGTATGTTTTTTAAAATTTCATTTAATGTATTGTTAAGGTAATATATATTTATAGTCCTCCTCGTCGTGACCGATGACAGCGACCCATGCTAGTTCCGTTCGTGTGCCCGAATGTGACTCGCAAATCCAAACTTGGATTTAAAAGTCCGATCACATCGCGCGCAGTGAAGCTGGCCGGTAGAATCGTAGGTGTAGTGGTAGGTTTAGCGTATATGTAATGAACATAAAATTTAAATAAAATAAAAAAAAAACATTGAAAAAGCGGGGAAACATATTGTATTGTTTTACAATGTATGTTCAATGTGGCCTTAAAAGAAAAACCCGCTAAAAACCAAAAATAAAATGTTCAGCAACACAAAAATAATTTGATTAATATATTTTAGTATACGATATCGTGGAGGACCATATGGCTAAATAATAATAGCTGCTGTGGTCGATCTTTAACGTCAAGCAATACTTGTTGGTAGGGCTGCCATCCATCCGGGTTTCCCCGGATTTGTCCTAGTTTGGACAGCGACCGGGGGCGTCCGGGGGGATTTTTCTATAAGCGTCCGGGTAAAATCCAGACACATATTGGTCTTTTTTTTTTTTTTTTTTTTTTTTTCTGGGTGGGAAAATCATCGAATAACTTCTCCCGCTCTGGGTTAAGCGGGAGGGAGTGTCAGACTTCTACTGACTAAAAACCCACCCTGTCCCTTCAGCTGCCCGTAAGTTCCGGAGCCGCGGTATCTTTTTACTATATTTCCGCGACCCCGGCAGGCTATGGCTTTATGAGGCCCCGTCACCAATGCTGACGGCTCCTTGAGGCGCACGTGGAACACGACGCGCCGCCGACCCGGGCCTGGTCTTTGCCGGACGGTGAGCTACCCCTGCTCGCCGTCCGCAAGCCCGCGCCTACGGTGGCCGGAAATCGGCTCGCGATCCCCGACGCCCGGGGCGTCTACCACGACGGCTGGGGCGCGAGGAAGAGAGTTGCCTCTCCCTCGCGCGTTCGGCCTCCTCCTTCGCTAGCATGACAGCTTCGCAGAAGGAGGCGACCGCATCCCATTCCCTCTCGCTCCGCACCATGGTCTGAACCAGAGCAGGGCGCGAGAGGTGGCCGCCACCGACCGCCTCTACGAGGACACGGCGGTGCTCCGCCCAAGCAGGGCATACCTCGACCGTATGCTCCACCGTGTCCTCCAGGTGGTCCTCACAATGACGACACCCGGGCGTGTCCTCCCGCTGAATCCGAAACAGGTACCTACCAAAACAACCATGTCCGGTCAGCACCTGCGTCAGGCGGAAGGTGAGGACGCCGTGGCCTCTCTCCAGCCACTCCTCAAAGAGGGGACTTATCGCCGCGATTGCGGCGTGCCCACACATATTGGTCTTACAGGCACCAAAAAGCATATTCTCTGTATTTTATCTTATTGTTTTTGTTACGTTGATCAATTAAAAAGAAAGTCTATTATTAATAAACTTCTAACTGTCTACAATGTTACCAGTAAATAATAATTGGCCAAGTGCGAGTCGGACTCGCCCATGAAGGGTTCCGTAGTAACTATAATAAATACAACATACTTAATATATTTATTTGAAAAAAAAAAAAACTAAAAACCTTACAAATTTCTTAAAACTAGCTTATTTACAATTTTTACAACTACGCCAAATAACATTATTTTTCATAGTATTTGTATGAATTACAAAGTTATATTTGCGGTTTTTGAAAATATACTGTATCTCAAAAACTGCTGACTCGATCTCGTTCGAACCAATTTTGGTTTAAAGTTTACATTAAGATCACAACATATGGTTTTTTTAGATTTTTCACTTCATTATTATAGAAGTTAGAGGGGGAGAACACACATTTTACCACTTTGGAAGCGTATATCTTTTAAACGATTAACTTTATGAAAAAGTCATTTCAGAAACCATAATGTCATTTTTAAAGACCTGTCTTGCGATACCACACACGTATAGGTTTCATGAAAAAAAATATTTTCAGTTTCAGTTCCATGTATGGGGAGCCCCCTTTATTTTAAATATTTTTTAAATTTTCTCTTAAAATCGGAAAGCGGTTTACAGAATACATCTACCTACCAAGTTTTACATGTATAGTCTTAATAGTTTCGGAATAAAATGGCTGTGACATACGGACGGACGGACAGACAGACAGACGGACAGACATATCGAAACTATAACGGTTCCGTTTTTTGCCATTCGGCTACGGAATCCCAAAAACCATAATGAAACATCATTTTTTTTAGTTTCAAATACAAAAATGTACTTTTCTACGGTGTCCGGGGAAAAATTGCGATTTTACTCAAGTGTCCGGGGTTTATGAAGTCTTTGTCTGGGGCCGGCAATTTTAGTGATGGCAGCCCTACTTGTTGGGGACAGTCCGTGGATGTGTGTCCATATTAACATATTGAAATTTCTCTGTGAATCGAAAAACACGTCAAACCATTGGTCCCGGCAGTCATTTGTTTAACTTTAACAGTGATTATTCGTGTTCAGTAGCCAGAAAATCTGAGTATTGTGTTATCTATCTCCTGAGTTAAGGAGGTCCGACAGTTGCTCCATGTAAAAAATTAGTACTAGGCTGCATTCTGGAAACAGAGCAGATGATGAGACGGTTTCTTTATTTTTAAGTAAAACACCCATTATCTTAAATAGGATTAATGCATACTAATATTATTATTTTTTTTTATTAAAAATTGGTTCGCGTTTGACCACCATCTCACCTGATGGTAAGTGATGATGTGGTAGAAGATGGAGCACGCTTACCTAAATATAACCTATTCACTCTTGACTTAAAGACGCCTAGGTTATAGCTATCGGGAAACACAGACTCCGGCAGGGAATTCCACTCCTTAGCCGTACGCACAATGAAGGTATTCCCAAAACGTTTATTTATTTATTTATTTATTTTCGCCATATTTATAAATTCTATTTCAAATGAACTTCTCTCATCCTACCACCTTTATGCTGACGATCTGCAAATTTATTCGCAAGCTCCCGTTGAAGATTTGTCTGAGGCGGTGAAGACAGTGAATAAAGATTTAGCGCGTATTTCCGATTGGAGTTTGGATCATGGTTTGAAGGTTAATCCTGCGAAGACTAAAGTCATTATTGTTGGCAGCCCTAGGCTACGTTCCAAAATTGATTGGACGACCCTTCCCCAAATCATTTTCGATGGAGCTGTTATACCCTACTATGACTCAGTAAAAGACATTGGTATTTATATTGATAAAGATTTGTCTTGGGGTCCCCAGTTGCAAGAAGTGAGTGCAAACTGTTCGCCTCTGAGGGGTCTTTGCGCAGATTGCGCAATTTCCTACCGACTGCTACTAAAACTGCGCTTGCCCAATCTCTTCTTCTCCCTATCCTTGACTATGCTGATGCAAGTTATCCAGATCTAACTGAAGTGCAGGTAGATAAGCTTGAGCGACTCCAAAATTTTTGTATGAGATTCATATTTGGATTGCGCAAATATGATCATGTTTCTGAGTTCCGCACTAAACTCAAGTGGCTGCCTATCCGCCTTCGCCGGAATGCACATATTTTATCATTACTCTACAGTATTCTTTTCAATCCAACGACTCCCTTTTACCTCAAAGAACGTTTTAAGTTCCTTCATGACACACATGTTAGAGATTTGAGATCATCAGAGAATTTGAGACTTTTGATGCCTACGCATTCCACAAAATTTTACGACCAGTCATTTACGGTGCAGGCCATTCGGTTGTGGAATGGATTGCCGGTGTCAGTAAGACAAGCTCAGTCACTTGCTGTTTTTAAAAGCTCGGTTGCCAATCATTTTATTTCAAACTTATGATTATTCCTTTGCTTTCTCCACACGATGTTAAAGAACACATAATATATTTATTTATTTTATTTTAATTTGTTTTTCCGTTATTAATGAATATTTGTACAGTAGTACACTAATATAGCCCTCCCCATTTTAATTAAAGCTCATAAAGTCCTTCCAAAGGTTGTCTGGAAGATATCGCTCTCAGCGATAAGACCGCCATTGTAACCAATTTTTTACAATATTGTTATTTAAGTGTGATTCAATTATTGGTGTACAATAAAGTATATTCTATCTATCTATCTATCTATCTATCTATCTATCTACTTAAATTAATCAAGAAACAGTGTGAAAATTTGACAGCCAATTACAGGTCTCCACGTATAGTTACATGTGAAGTTAAGGAACACTGTGAACAACATAATACTGTCAGCAGGAAAACGGTACATTTAATATAACACTAATAACATTATAATATGTAAAAACCTAAACACAACTAAATAAAATTACATTAAAACTAATTATTACTTAAAATATTTAAGGCTTATGCACCTCCTCGTTGATGATACATTTGATACAAAAATGTGATTGTTTATTTGTCTTTCTTTTACGTCAAAACGTAGCAGGAACGGTTTGATGAAATTGTTAGATAATGGAAAGACTAAGAAAAAGAAAGTGCTAGCTTTTTAGGGTTCCGAAAGCCGTTAGCCGAAAGACAAAAAACGGAAACTTTATAGTTTCGCCATGTCTGTCTATCTGTCCATCCATATGTCATAGTCATTTTATTCCAAAACTATTAAGACTACACATATGAAATTTGGTAGGTAGATGTATCCTATGAACCAATTTCCGATTTTTAGACAAAAATAGAAAAATAAACCCATAAACTTAAGGGGGGCTCCCCATACATGGAACTGAAACTAAAAATATTTTTTTCATCAAACCTATACGTACTAGCATCTATAGATCCACGGTGTTCCTTCAATAACCCTTTACGTACCGGGGTCACGGTAACGGGATGAGTCCCACGACCCCAGCAGGCTTCGGCCCTCTACGGGGGGGCCTCGTCATATTGCTGACGCTCTTTGAGGCGCGCGTGGAACACGACGCGCCGTCGACCCGGGCATGGTCCATGGTCGGACAGCGAGTTGCCCTTTACTCGCTGTCCGCATGCCCGCGCCTACGGTGGCCGGAGATCGTCGGCCGACGTCCGACGCCGTGGGCGTCTACCACTCCCTCACACGGCCCGCCTCCTCCTTCGGAAGCATGACTGCTTCGCAGAAGGAGGCGACCGCTTCCCACTCCCTCTCGCCCCGCAGCATGGCCTCGACCAATGCCGGGCGCGAGAGGTCTCCGCCTATTGCCACCGTGAGGACACGTCGGTGCTCTGCCCAAGCGGGGCAGTCCTGCACCGTGTGCTCGACTGTGTCCTCAGGGCGACCCTCGCAGTGGTGACACCCAGGCGTTTCCACCTTTCCCATCAGACACAGGTACCTCCCGAAACTTCCGTGTCCGGTGAGGACCTGCGTCATGCGGTAGGTCAGGACGCCGTGACGCCGATCTATAGATAGGATTAAAATTACATTGAGGTTAAAATCACTTTTTCTTCAACTTAAGTTTTTAAGCTTTTTAAGTTTTTAAGCTAACATGGTCACTAACAGTATCATTAGATCTTAAAACGGGATATTAACCATGTGTATTTATTGTTTTGAGTTTCCAATATTTCGGCAACAGCAAGCGCCATGATCACGGATGAACAGAAGTAATTGCGGGTGGAAGTTTATGAGCAGACAAATCGGTCTACCCTCTTTCTCGTTCGTTTTCTGTTAGCGACACCGCTACCACTGTCACATGTATCACTAAACACTCGATTCTGTTCCCGACACACAAAACTCACCGTGTCGACTCGCGAACTTTCCACGGAATTTTTTCGGTTTTTACACATTTGAACCACTGGATGCCAGGCCCTCGACCGTTGAAACCCACCCTCTCGGTAACTCAAAGCAATAAATACACTTGGTATATATCCCATTTTAAGTTCTAAAGATATACGCTTCCAAAGTGGTAAAATGTACCCATTTTACCACTTTGAAAGCGTATATCTTTCCCCTCCTCTCTAATTTTTATAATAATGGAGTTACAAATTTAAAAAAAACATATGTTAATATATCTTAATAAAAACTTTCAAGGAAAATTAGTTTGAATGAGATTGGATCAGCAGTTTTTGAGATACAGCACGTTTTCTAAAACCGCAAATATAACTTTGTATTTCATACAAACACTATGGAAAACAAACTTATTTGGCGCAGTTACCCTTCATGGGTGATTCTGACTCGCACTTGGTCAATTATTTTATTATCTGCGACTGAAACCTCGGAAAGAAGCTGCTTGTTAAATTTAGACACGGCTTTACTAAATGATGTTCAAAAATAATGCGAAGCAGATTATGTGATTACTACTTCTTCTTCTTGGCGTGTCGATGGCAAATGGCTAAATGGAGTTTGCGCAGAACTGGGCAACAGGTTGGGTACCGTCGGAAGCTTCTATAAGTCCTGTAGTGAACAATTAACAGGACATGCAGGACAGGAAATAAAGTGCGCCGTGGTATGCGAGTTATCAATAAATCTCCACTTGAACAGATTTGCTTTACTACGACCAAACTGGGTCTGGAGTCTATTTAAAGACTTCCAAATCAGCCATATGTATTTTTTTACTATTATATGTATAAATCAGATACACAGCATTATCCCATAAATACATAATATATATGACCATACATTTCACACATAAAACAACTTTCCACTTAGGTATTTGTAATTAGTACAAGGCACGTTGTGCTGAAATATTTTTCTTTGCTCTCCAATCAAATACCGCCGTTGCGCGAAACAAGGGAATCGCTTAATCTCCTTGAAAACATTTTCAGTAACGTAAATGCTTTTAGTTAGATGTCTTAAGCCTCACATTTTAGAAACAATCTGCAATACTGAGTGGTATTGATGCCTTGTAATCTCCTATGTACTGTGAGGATTATTTTGTAATACATGTTAAGACTTTGGTTGTGTATATTATGGCCTGAGGAAGTAGATGGCAAATATAGACCAGGTAGACACCAGCATATCAAGCTACAACAATCTGTCAAATTTCTTTAATAGATTTTCAACTTTATTGTTAAAAAAATTAGGTTCAAGATTGATTGGGAAAATTTGACAGTTTCGGGTAGCTTCATGTGCTGGCGTGTGTACATCCACAAAAAATAACAACGTAATTTTACTTGTGATCGAGAGGTCGTGGATTCAAACCCCACCCATTACACTATCGCCGTGAACCCACTCCAGACACAAGCATATTTAGCTTAGTTGGAAGAGTTAACAAGATTGCTTATAATGTGAATTCTACCCACATAGCAAGTGCTCTTTATAAAAGAAAAACCTATTGAATACTGTGAAAATAATGTAGTGTAGGCATGAAAAATGTTCATGCCTACACTACATTATTTTCACAGTATTCAATAGGTTTTTCTTTTATACCCAGGAAAGAAGGTGGCACAGTAGTCACGTGGCACCGTACACAGCGAGGCTCAGGGGAGACCCTTTTACAGTCTCCCCAGGGATGTGCCCTAATAGGCAATGCACGGTGGGGGTTCCGGATTGGTCTTTTAAGAGGTACCGGGACCCTCTCTATATGCTGATGGTGATCACCGGGGTGGTTTTAGTGAGGTAGAAATCCCACACTCCCTGGTATTTCCCCAAAGTCCAGGCGCCTTTTGAAGGTTTCCACCCGATAACAAAAAAAAAAAAAAAGGCATGAAAAATGTTAATGAATCATCACTAAAATGAGACAGTAGCAATGATTTCGGATAGTTCCCATTTCATGAGACTGATAGTTGTTAAGGGCCTATACTACCTCAAATGGCTTAGCATGATCCTCCGTTATGTCGAAAATACTAGAGAAATAATTTTGAAATAAATATATGGTAAAGTTGAGGATTAATGTTAGGTACTATGTTGACGAAAACACGATTCTATAAAATTTTCATGATAGAAAAAAAATCCAAAGTTACCTCCAAACCCAACAATAAACCGCTGGTATTCAAATATAACTTCAAATTAGGTAATGAAACTTTGCATATTAATTGAACTAACTATAAAGCAGGTCTTACGTTATTTACTTTTTATTAATTACCCTTATTTTCACCGTAAAAATAAATAAACTAAATTATCGGTGTCTTGGAGTCTTTTCCCTACCACCCTGTCTCGCTTGCTCGCGTGACCGCGGCCAGTAGTATGCGAGCGAGATAAAGAGTGAGAAGCGCTGAGGTAGTGTAGGCCCTTAACCACGTATACCTCTCTGATGATCCTCCAGCTCCGGTAAGCCAAATTCAAAGTTGGTACATATTTTTAAATTAAAGAATTTTGCTTGAGCGATGTTGCAAGTCAAAATTGAGCTGAGTTGTAGGCAATAAGCATACAAGTAACAATAAATAAATAAAAGTAACATTGCAATAACTTTGCTAATAACTTTCTTTTGAAGTAACATACGTCTTTAAACTTGTTGTTTTCTGTCCATAGTTTTTATATAAAAGCAAGAAAAGTGTTTTAGTATATTTTAAGTCAAAACGGACCAACGGTTATATGTGACCTTTGGTTTAGTTAAAAGATTGGCTTTTTTTCGCAAATAATACTTTTCACGCGAGCGAACCCGCAAGCAGAAACTAGTTAAGATAATATTTAAATTTTATTTAATACAACTAATAATATTATTAAGTTAAGGTTAGTAGTTACGATTGTTAAGCTTTATTTGTGTAAATATTAGTATGTATTCAATATCCGTGCCTACTGACCACAATCTAACTTTATCAGTAGGTTCACAGAGAAGCATGGAATAATTAATATATTATAATCATTTTCTTGTCTACAACCTAATCCCGCGTTTATTGATATAGCTCTTATAGTCATGACTAGCTGTTGCCCGCGGCTTCTTTCGCGTGGGAGGATTTTCCCGCGTAAATCCTAACCCTGTGGGAATTTCAGGATAAAAAGCTTATGTGTTTTTCCAAAGTATCAGCTATCTATATAAAATTTTTCATTAAGATCCGTGCAGCTATTTTTGCGTGAAAGAGTAATAAAAATCCATAAATCCATCCTCACAAACTTCATAATTATTTGCGAAACAAATTTTTTTTAGGTTTAAAGGGTATACTTTTTATATATTATGTTCCTATATTTTTTTTATAAGTCAGTTTTTATCAGTTAAGTAGATATTTACTTGTATAAAGATAAATTAAGAAATTAATTCAATTCACTTACTTAGTTGACAGTTATTTGCTTTTTAGTTCCTGGGTATAGGTATTTCGAAGGCGTATGTATTTTAATTTTTTAAATTAAAACACATACTTATTTGTTAAATTAGTTGCCAGAAAAATAGATTAGAGCACTATAGAGAGATGACCGCTAGAAATTATATCTTACGTTGCCGTACGTTTCTTGAGCGAGAAATAAGCCGACAGTTAATCGCTTCCTCACTGGCGGTGGCACAACTGCCCAAGGGACGCGAGCGAAAAAATTTGACATAGGTCTCACCTCGGTAACGTCCCGCCAGACACTAGAAGAAGCAATTAGCGAGCACCGCAAAGCTCGAAAATCACTTGAGTATTCGTTTAAAAAATTAATACATGTAATAAAAAAATCGATCGCAAGAAATACTTGTAGTCATCTATGAACTTTCTTTTGGTAAAAACTCATAATATCAAATCCCTTTTCATAATGACAGAAAAAAGGTAACCTTGTGAATTTATTCTATCGAGTCAACTTTATTAAATCATGTTTCCATAAGATAAATTCCCTATAATATAACCTCAATAATATCTGTAAATTTTATTAGATTTTAATTTCACCGTTTACTATTTAAAAAATTAATTTAAAGTACGTGTTTCGTAGGGATACCTGGCCTTACGTTACGGTGTCGCGGTATCTCTTTATAACATTCCCACAACCCCGGTACGCACTTGAGGAAACTAAGTACAAAGTTCCAAGTAAATCCATTGAAGAAATAAAAAGATTCACATAACCTATTAATTCCCATCACTTACTTAAGAATAAAGGTTTTCAAACCATTTATTCTATAGTATTATTCTATCTAAACACATTATAAAACAAATTATATATTGTATAGAAACAGCCTTTAAAATTATAAATAATGCCCTGCAATCCTTTACTTTAGTTTCTTACTTCATTTATATACGAAGCTCTCATTTATCAGTACTATAAAAATACCATAAAAATGCATTTATATTCTAAAGTCAAATAAAATTATCCTACTGCTTAATTCTGTAATGTGTCGTTGGTGGCGGAATCACGTGGTCGATGCGTGTTCTCCGCTGCTCCGTGCTCGCGACTATATAACGCGTGGCCGGTAAATACTTACTTTCGCCAAACTTTTCCCTGCCCAGCTTATAGTGCTAATGACTGCTATCTTCAATGGCGAATTGAGCAATAATATGTTCCCAGCAACCTGGAAACAGGCCACCGTCATAGGTCATAGGCCAAACCAGGCAAGCCCAAGTCTGACCCGTCTAGCTACCGTCCCATTACTCAACATCCTCGGCAAAATCTATGAAAGGCTTATATATAAGCGGCTCAAAGATTTTGCCGAAGCAAAGATCCTAATACCCAATGAGCACTTTGGATTTAGAACCGAACACTCATGCATCCAGCAAGTCCAACGCATCGTAGAACATTTCAGCGCCGGCTTCCAACGAGGCGCGATGACAGAAGCCTTATTCTTCGACATAGCGAAAGCGTTCGACAAAGTCTGGCACAGTGGTTTACTTTTAGGTAAGCGTGCTCCATCTTCGACCACATCAACACTTACTATCAGGTGAGATGGTGGTCAAACGCGAGCCTATTATCAATAAAAAAAAAAACCAGCTTGGCGTGCCCGACCGTCTCATACTCATCTTACGGGACTTTAAATCGAATCGCACCTTCCGTTATCGAATTGAAAGGGAATCCCCTTATCGTATCGGCCGCCCGATACGAACCCTTGCGCATCTCTAAGATTCACCGACCAAGGTATACCCTAGTCACTCCCGATGACGCAATCACCTTGCTCCAAGAGAGCCGTAGGGAAACAAGTACAAAAACCGACCATCCTTCCGTCCTCACCGCTGAGGCCCGCCGCGACGTCCCCGTAATTGTCCACCCCGACCCTTGCCAGAGCCAGGTCGCGCTGAGCCAGTAGCTTTAAATTCCCTTATTAATAATAATAATGATATTATCCAGCCTGTCCCTAGCTGCCCTCCCCCTGCGATGCCCTAAGCCGAGGTCCGTACCCCACAGGGGGTGCCCTTAGCGTGTAGTCGCCTAGTTTATAAGTTTTATAATAAGCCCTGGCTGGAGGCTTTCATTAATTTATTTATTAAGGCAAGCGCAGGCAAACCCGGTTAAGCAGCCGACAACCTCAGAGGTTGACCTGCGAGAGGCCACACAAAAACAAATAAAAAATACCTACTTTCGCAGGGACACCTGGCCTTAATTACTAATCGATAAATAACAACCGTGTCAATTTAAAAAAAAAACTGCGTAAACATATATTATTCTTCGTTTAAATACTGATATGTAGGTTCTAAAAGCAAATCTCTTAATAGGAAATTTTAATAGAAAAAAAAAAACGAGTTTGCTATCCGGTATTAAAACTAAGCCTATACTTGATTGCAAAAGTTTGTAGATGAGATTTAATTATGTCTTATGACTCTGATACTCTTCTATCTCTACAAAGTGAAGACATCTATACTAATATTATAAAGCGGAAAAGTTTGTTTGTTTGTTTGCTTGAACGCGCTAATCTTCGAAAGTACTGGGTGGATTTGGATGAAATTTGGTATGGAAGTAGCTTGAAGCTTGAGGAAGGTTATAGGCTACTTTTTACGTGACTGCAAAAAAGGAGAGTTATGTTTTTACCGTGATAGAATCCACGGGAGCGAAGCCCCGCGTGAGTACTAGTTGAACTATAAAACCCAAACTTCTTATTAAACACAAGAACAGCTGTTGAGCGAACAGCAACAAATATTCAGCAACTGGACGTCTAATTGGCTTAGTAACTAAGTCGTCAAACAATTTGTGAGGTGGCTCTGAGCTGCTTATCTGACCTTAGCATTACCATATATTACAGTTCTAACTTGTTGTTTCCCAAACACTGGGATATGGAAACACTTGCTATTGTTATCTTACTTGTTTAGCTCTGAGCGATCTAGGGTACGCCTTATAGGTAAGCAAAATAAAAGTTTCGCTATACTTTTAGTTTTAAATTCTTTGAGTAACTATCGACATTGTTATCATATTGTTTTATTTGTTGCTGTATAAATGTGTCATATTTAATAATATAAATGCGAAATTTTGTGAGGATGTGTGGATGGATGGATTGATGTTTGTTAGTCTTGCACGAAAAATACTGATCTAATCTGAATGAAAATAGCTAAAACCCTGGAATAACACATAGGCTATTGTTACGCCAGTCGCTTAGAGAAGTACGTCGAGAAACTTCGACAGAAATCTAGAATGTTCGAAACACTAACGCCATCTAGCGGCGAGTAGCAGTACTGTGTATCTTAAGTAGCTCTGGAATATTCTTGGCAGTATAAACAGTGAGTCAATTTTACAAGAATGTTCTAGAACTCATAGACCGGGGTATAAATAGATCGCAAAGGGGCGCAGAGAGTCAGTCATATTACGAGGCGAATCCGCGATATAATCGAAGCTCTACAAGTGAATTTCAGTGCGATTTAAGTTTAAGTGACAAGTATTGAATTGAGAATAACTGTGTTGATTTTTATTGTGTATTTACTTAATTAAAGTGTTAATTTTGGTCTAATTGGCGTTAATTATTTCTATCCTGAACTCCAGCCCGTAACACTATTTTTAATCTCGTAATTCCAACTGGATCGACATTTTGTCAAGAAAAACCTCCGACGGGAACGAAGTCACGAGCAATAGCTAGTGTATAATATGTTTTTAGGCCGGAGCCTGATAGAGGTGCGGACACCTTTGTATAAAGAAACAAAATCCTTTGAGGGGCAGTCCTCAGTCGTATGTCGGTCCGTCTGTCACAGACAATTTGCTTCGAGGCTGTTGAACCTTTTCAAGTTAAATTTAGTACACGTCGTATGGAATACTATAATTTTAGCATGTAAAGAATTTTTGGGTATTAAAATTAAGTTTATTGATATAATTCAAGATAAACAGCTTATTATAAAACTACTAAACATGTTTTTACCCGACTGCAAAGGAAGGGTTATGTTTTTCGCGCGTATCTTGCATGTATGTATTACCTTTATTACCTCATATCTCCAGAACCCCTGAACGGATTCATACAATTGAGGTATCGTTAGATTTGTCTTAACAGCCCAAGTGTTATTAGATAGGTGACATTTAAAAAAATTAAACATGGCGGCTGTGCGAAGCCATTATACATGGTGAAAAAAAAATTTTTTTTTTTAAACTACAATATGGGTATCAAATTAAAGGGCTTAATATAAGGATTTCAAAAAGGTATATTATGTTTATCATTAGTGTAATACTAGCAAAATAACACAATGAGAAAGTTTAAAAATATGTACTCACTTTCTGAATCCGGTGGAGTGCCAATGTGACACGACCGGGAAAACTAAAAAATTGTTAATTAATATTTTAACTAAAAAGTTGTAAAAAAAAACTTATTTAAAAAAACTAAAAAACCCGACTGCTCAACTGAAGTGTAAGAAACAAGCACATTTTTATTTTTTAAAGTGACAAGCAGGCGGACCCATATAATTTAAAAAAAAAATATGTTCAATTGGGCCTGCTTGTCACTTTTAAAAATAAAAATGTGCTTGTTTCTTACACTTCAGTTGAGCAGTCGGGTTTTTTAGATTTTTTAAATAAGTTTTTTTTTTTAATTTCAATTCAATTATGTTGAAGCTGCTTAAGATAAAAGATGACAATGAAGGTCCCCTTTATCTCTGAAAGGTAGGATTAATATTTTAATTGAAAAACCCGTGCTTTTGTCGAAAATTCGATCGGAATCTTTTTTAAATTTTTATCAGTCCGGCTTGCACTAAGCTAGTTTTTTTTCCTTTTCAAATACATTTTTCTGTCAACATGTTTAATGCCTATTCTTAAATATTATGATTAGAATAGAAGATTTAGTGGTAACAATTTATTGGGATTTAAAACATTAATTTTAAAAACACAACTAAACCTAACTATGTACATAAAAAAACTATGACGTCCAAGATTTACATGAATTTTACATGAAAATTCTCACTTCACCTTTATGGTTGAAACTGTTTATATATTTGTTTCCCCGCCTGTTTTCAGAAGCGCTAACCTTAAACAAAGGCTCTAGTTTAATAAAATATTCTCCAAATTCATTCAAGAACAAGTAGAGGGTATCGGTTACAAAGGAGACCAGCTATGCCTCCTGATCATTGGAGGAACATCGTACTACCCTATTTGGCAGACAATTTTGCATCAAATATTCAACACATCCGTAAAACGGCCCCGCACAGTACCTCATGTAAAAAGCACCAAAGCGGTTCTGTAAATAAGTGAAAAACGTTTATGAAAACACAATCTGCTTTTGGGTTAGCTCCGTGTGTTTGTTTTCCGAATGCTAGAGACGTCGCATACGAGTATTCCAGATGGCTGGTAGAACATTGTGTTGACGTAACCTTTCTGAGGGGCTTTTGCAATAGCTTTAATATATTTTTATTAATTTGTATTGTTTTGTCTGTATTGAATTGATTTTATATAACAGCAAAATAGAAGGTATAAGTATATTTTTATTAAAATTGCTGTTTCAAACAACGTTGAAAACTGATCGAAGCGTACACAAAAAGGTTGCAAATAAAAGGACAGCCTCGATTGGCGGTTTGATTACACTGCAAGCGCTGACTGGTATCACTCACTATTAAACACAATTACAAATACTAACAGATGCTGTAAACTCGGAGAGAGATGTATTACACGGACGAAATTGTCCTATTTGCACTTTAGTACCGCTTAAACTTTTGTTAAAGTACACGTTCGCTCCAAACTAAATGTGTTTTCCAATATTCGTTCGTGGTGTTCGGAAAGGCGCTGCCGTGTCATTTGCCGTAATTGTACTCGTAACAGGCGCTTGGAGGCCTAACATTTCGCTTGCAACTGCCATCCATTTATGTAAGACCCACAACATCGGTACAAATATTTTCCTACCCTAAACTCATTTGCTTTAGCACCGACAGTAGTATGGAGGTCTCCTAACACTGGTGCAATGACATTCCGTTTCCGAACGAAGCCGTTTCCCTACTCATTATCGTTAACAAAAGGATTGTACCCAATTTACATTTCATCGCACTATTATGTATTATGTCGTTTGGCGTTGATTCTAGGATATCGAATAAACTACATCATTTTCTAACAATTTCATTATCCCATAACTTACAAGCATATATACCAGAAATATGTAGTATATTAGAATCGCGAACAGCCAGCATTACACGTAAGACCACCATCCATCCTTATCTGAATCAATGTTTTATTCTGCCTCATGCAATATCTGAGGGCTTACACATATTGACAGCGAAGATGTATTACGTTTCTCCAATTATGCGGAAGGTCGTTCAGAGATAAGAATAGAACCAATCGCACGATGATATTTCGACGTCTTCGTGATCTTGAATAAAGAATACTATTTTTCATTTGCATCTGACCGGAATACGGCAAACCGTCTTCGCTATTTTCATAAAACACTTCTTACTTGACAAGACTATTTATTATGTTTCAATATAGAACGAAAACGTTTCGTTGTGCTTTTGTCATTATTGATTTTATTTTGTTGTAGCATTCAGATTTTCACGTGAATCATTCAGAGTAAATATTTTGAGTGTTCGACTGTATTGTCTATAGGTAAAATCCGTGCCTTTTTATATATTTTGCTATTTGCTGTTCCTTTTTATGCGATTTGATTAATCGACAAAAGGCTTCCACTTTAATATTTGGCCTACCCTATCTACTGCAGTTCCGGGAGATATATCACGGCATTTAACGCCAACGTTCCCCCGTGTGTCCTCTATAAACGCGCACACTGCTATATGCGGTACTACACCAGGCTGCATAAAGCTTACCTGCGCCTTTGCACCCGGTGTAAAATATTTGACGCCGCGAGTTCCAAATTTCATAAAATAAAATAGAAAAATGTTCTGGTGCTTGAGACTTAAATTGTTTTGCTACTAAATGTGAAAACGACTTTGATGTTTTCAGGAATTGAGTTTGATGGAAAAGTCTCAACTTGCATTCTGTTGATGATATTTAGTATTGCCGGAAATAAAACGTGCAGTGTTGAATGGACAAATATGAATATTTAAGTGGCAGCTATGAAAATTTCTACGAATATATCGACGAAAAATTGAACGCAAAACCTATTTTAATTACCTACCGTGACGACCATTGCTTATGAGTTTCGATCTACATATTTTTAGCACCGTAGGACATAATTGTAACGTCCCTACCATTCAGCTGTACAGTTAACATCAAACAGAAGGCTTTAATGTTGCCTGTCCGTAGTCAGCCTCTTGGGTACCATTTTTTCGGACCCACCAACACGATCCTGCGATTACTTGACTTTAGTAATCCCTATACACGAATTTAATCTTTGTTCTTTCCACTCTAACCCTGTTTACAGTTCATTAATTTAATTTACTACTACAACATATCATTGTGTTTTATTGAAGTACACATTTACTTTAATCACTTACTTCGATCCGTAAATTCTCTGTAGAAAAATTTACTGTGATAACTTAAACATAAATTGCCTCTGCTCCATCGTCTATCGTAGCTGAGCTAAAGGAAATAATATAAAAAATCCGCTCCGGCAGCGCCATTTTTCTTTAGCCTGGCGCTTATTTAGCTTTAATATGGGCCTTTCTTGCTGAACCTAAAAGTTTATGAGGCTTCGTGTTTGATTCTTAAGCGGCATCATGATGAAAAGTTTTGAGACAGCGCTGCAGTGTATATTTTGGTGTAATTTTCGCTTCTATTTCGTCATTGCTTTAATGCTGCCTGCAGTATCATTTCCACTTTTTGAGTCGAAACACCTTTGTCATATATGGGTCATTCTACATTTAGAGAAAAATAATTAAAAAAAAATAAAACATCGATTTTCATATGCTTATTAGATTTACTGTGTTCAGTAACATAAATAATCAACAAAATAATTAGTAACAGAGGTCATTTATGTTTTAATTACGAGAAAATTGACATAAAATAAAAAAAGACGATAACAGATGTGACGCAATACGTAACAGAAATGATGATATTCTAAATAATTATGGTTTACAAGTAATCAAGAATTCGTTATGAACGATAATGGTAAAACTAGATTATTATCAATTAAACCAAAATATAATTATTCTTGAACACAACAAGAAGACACAGAAAAAAAATCTTAAAATATGATCACAGAAGTGACGTCTTCTTCGTCACCTTCTAACAAATAACTAGCTAATTTGATATCCATAAATATAAAGGCATACTAATCAAGTGTAACTTTTTAATACTTAAATAATTATATAATCAGACTTAGCTCTCACTTTAATGATTTTAAAATATGTCTTCATCAGACGAATCAGATGCGAGAATATTAAAACGACTTGTTTTTGTAAAGTCCGAAGCTTCACTAAACACCTGATCAATTAATTGTTTCTTCTTAATTTCTTCGTTTGAATTCTCTTTAGATGAAGAACCATTGATAGATTTGAAATAGAAGTTACGGCTTCGTTTTGTTGGAATTGAGGCCGTAACCAAATATTCATCGTCAGTATTTACGCAGCGTGCTGGATATTCATTTTCAGTATGTGAAAAAAGTCCCGATGGACCGGGCTCCTCGGATAATTCTTGATCAGATTGATGGTGTGATGGGGGAATAGCAAGGACATGGCTTCGATCAGAAGAGATTCGATTGTACTCTGTATTAATCACACCCATTTCATAATGAGTCGAATCTGCTACACGCATCATTTTCTAAAAATTCTATTATCTGTTGTTTCACCTTATTTACTGTACGTTTTTTGTTACATGTGTTTGACCCACTTTTTGTCTTTCAATACATTTTATATGCATTTTATACTTTTTTACTCTTTTTTCTAATTGACGCAATTTTTCTTTTATTACATTGTTCTCCAGCTTTAGATACCTTCTATTCTTTTTAGCTATTTTCCTACCAGATTCGGCTCTTGATCTAGATGTGGACGTAACGAGACTGCCGGGTGGGGTATCATTCTCAATGAAATTTTCAGTCTGTTGATGAATGCGTTGCAGTGCTTTTTTATTGTCTCGATATATTTTAGACCTTTCTTTCCACTGTTTTCTAATTATTTTCTGAGTGCATGGAGTAAATTGACTAATAGTTTTTACCTGCCCATCTTCCTTTTTCCGTTGGTACGTTTCTCTATCTTTCCTTCTTCTTTCTTCTAGCTGTTGTTCTGTTAAGTTCTGTCGATGTCGTCTCATTTCAATTTTCACTTGCTCCCTACGTTTTAGATTTTTTTTACCTCTAACCTGTTTTCCTTTTTGGATGCTCGGCGTGTACACAGTGCCGAGTTGTAGATATTCAGAGTGGCATATTATTTAATCTAAGTACAGACGCCAGCATATGAAGCTACACGAAACTGACAAATTTTCCCAATCAACCTTGAACCTAATTTTTATAACAATAAAGTTGAAAATCTATTAAAGAAATTTGATAGATTGTTGTAGCTTGATGTGCTGGCGTCTGTACATAGTATGACATTATTAAAGTATCCTGGTTAATTTTGTTTTTAATTTAGTTAATTAGTGAGTGTTATTGATATTTAAAGAAATTAAATTACAATAAAACTAAAATTTCGTCATTTCGGTGATCTTACATCACATCTGTTATCACACTGATAACAGATATGATGATCACAGAAATGACAAACTTTAATATTTGCGGCCTTATTTTTTTACTGTTCAAGTTCAGGCTTGGTTCTGCACTCATTCACAATACTGACATGATAATACATTCATCCTAACCAGTTTTATGATTTCATTAATATGTCTTACCTTATTACAGCTAAAACAGATGTGATGTGCGAAGTTTCACACCACGAAAACACCAATCAAAACAATTTTTCACAAAAAACAAATTCGAACTTTTTCTAATTTGAAGCCGGCATGCAAATGGCAGCTATGTGGTTTTGCAATATTATAAAAATTAACCGAGCTAAATGAATATTGTAATATACTTCTTTCTAATTTCTACTAGGTAACAGAAGTGGCGATGATTTTGTAACAAAAGTAGAATCAAGAGCGGTGACGAATATTTTTTACTGAATTTAATTTGCTTTATGCAACAGAAATAGGACTATATTTGAAAGCTACTAAAGGATAGATGAGTAATTTTCGTCTACTAATTGTATTTTTTTAGTACATCTTAACTCAACGGTGTGTAAATTACACAGATAACAGAACATGACGGAAGCCGTTGAAAATAAGTTCTTTAATATTTATTTATTATTGTATTACATACATTATTATACTTGAGGTAGATTTCTATCAAAAGAGCTATGAATGAAACTCTGAATTTCATTCGATTAATTAATATACTCATTGCACACTTTTTTGGCTGTAGAATAGAACGACCCATATTAGCTCATGAAAGTTAATGTAATATTTAAAATAAAAAAATCTTGTTGCTTTATATTTGCATGTGTTTATATAGACACGTTTTTCGGATAAACTTAATTCCCAAAAGAGTCTAGTTTTTCTTTGCTGTAAAAATATTTACTAAAGCTTTCCAACTAAGCTGAATGTGCTAGTATTAGCCATTCTTCCTAAGTAATAGCTCAACTGGGTCACATTATGTGCACTTCTTATCTTTGCACAAACGACCCGATCCCGAATGGCGTTAATAAAGTAGGTCTGTAAGTCGAAAAATTAATCCTACTTTACGTAGTCAATATGACGCATAAATTTCTCACATTGGACTACAATAGAGAGTTCATTAATATTGTGATGCTTCCCCGTCTGCCTCATCTGACCTCGTTAATCAAAGCTAATGACAGAGATAAAAATATTTCCAACGTTTGCTGGAGCTGGGCAATTCTTTATAGTTTTTATGTGATGTTGATTGCTGAATTAGGAACTTGTAAGTCTGCATTAATGTATGGTTTGATTGGATTTACATCGGTAATTAAAAATCATTTAGACAGGACAATATTAACAAGGATACGGTTTGTAATATCTTTATTCTCATAGGTTTCCAGTAATTGAATATTTAAACTAACAATAAAAATTTCATAATTATTATCTACATGACTTATATTAGACATTTTCAGATAGATATTGTATCATCTCATAATCATATTGTATAATGTTACTATTTCTAAGGTAGAATTCAGTCAATTTTCATCGAAAAATGACATTTTCTGTGAAGCGCATATTAAAAAAAATAAGCTGCAAACAATCCATCGCAGTGTTATACATATTAAGGACGCTGGTGTCAATGCGAGATTACATGTGGACTTTTATCTAAGTGCATGGGTCATGTAAATTCATAAAATCCACAAAATCGTATAAGTGACACAGCATAATTTACAAAGAATATACTTCGTTTCAGGGCGTCTGTCTTCAGTCCACATAAGCAACGAACCCTGTGTGTAGTTTTTTTCTTATCTTAAGTCGGTAGTAAGCTAGAGCCAACTAATTAGAGACTAAAGCTAACAAGCCAGCGATCTTAGCTACTTTTTATCGTTGAAAATAGTATCCCCACTTTGACATTTTACTTTGTGCTGTTTTAAAAGCAGTAGACAGAACGCTGGGCTTAGACTTTAGTAACAATGATATTGAAGATCGAGTTATCAATTATAAAAACAAAGATAGTAAGCATATTCAAACCGAACTCTCGTTGGATATTGACGAAAAATCACACACATTTTTGTTGCAATATCGTTCTTTTTGCACTTCACACCCCAGTAACGATATTCTCGAAAAATCTCATCATTGAAAACTTACGACTAGTGTAGGCACACAAAGTGAGCTGCCAAGTTATCAAATATATATGGATTGACAGTTCATTTTAGCTCACTGCATGACCTAATGCTTTTACAGTGAGTATTTGCAGAAAATATCAGCTGATACTTGACGGATTAGCGCTGAAATGAATGAAGTATCGTGTCGTTTGAAGTGTCGTAGTTTGTGTATTTAAATGGATGTTTTCACATGTAGGACGACACGATTACAGTGACGACAGTTTATGAAGATGAGAACATAAATACGATAGTCGTATAACGATATATTAATCGTCACGACTTAGTGGCGGCCATAACTGTCAATCACGGCGTATGCACATATATTGGAGCTATTGTGTCAGTTATTTATCAAAAGTTTATTGTATAGCCAGGTGGACTTTTCTCTCTCTTTCAATTAACGGCCATGGCAGGTGTAGGTCCTAGTTTTCAGCGTCAAATTCTCCAATTTATGTTTTTTCGTTTTTGAATGACGTTCCTTTCGGTTGATGTTTATTTCGTTTATTATTTGACATATACCCGTATTAAAAGGAAAGTTCGTTTCAACCCACGATACCCTTCATTTTATGCCTTGGTCCGCATTTCTCTCGTTGATGGATTTATATAAAATATTAGCCCATAAATCTAGCTGTATGGCCAGATTATTACAATATTTAGCTTCAATCTATCCTCGAGAACCCTCACGCCTAGAGGAAGGATGTGATAAAGGTTTAACATCCTTCCTTATTTTGCAAAAAATGCCAAAAAAAGCTTAGCAAAAAGGTATTAATAATGAAACAGCAGTTTTATCTTAGCAAAGCAGCGATACTAAAAAAAAAATAAAAACTAAAAATCAATATGACAATTATAGTAAAAACTTGAGTGAGAGAATTATATTTAATTAAAAATAAATCTGGTTTAATGAGATAGAGTCAGCATTTTTTTAGATATAGCACTTTTCTAAAGCTGCAAATGTATCTTTGTGTTTCATTTAAATACTATGAAATACAAATTTCTTTTGTGTAGTTACTACGGAACCTTTCATGGGCGAGTCTGGCTCGTACTGGGCCATTTTTTTTTTATATTGACTCACTCCTTGTTGAGATATCGTTGGGTAATAAATAGGTCTTTTGAAAATCTATTGTTTTGAGCAGAAACTTATGCAAACAAATTGGCCGAATAAAAATGTAATGAAAACTTCATAGATAATTGTTTAAAATTAAGTAAATTATAATTTTTTTATGACTCTTGTAATGTCTATTTTTTCGATGGTTTAAATATATATTACATTACATAAGTACACATTTTGATTGAATGGTAATTTTTTGCTATTTTTCGGCAATGTTTTACGGGACGATGAACTTTGGAACCCGTGTTCGGAACCATTGACTGTAACAACTAAAAAGGCCTAAAATATTAGTACCTATGTAGACTAACATATTACCTTTCAAATCAGCCATACATTATTTCTAGTCTGATAAATATTGAAGTCAATGTTATTATTATTTGACTTGTGGATATCAATAAGCGTTTAATAACTTGCTTAAGTACGTTTTTGTCTTGGTTATAATGGGACTTCTCAAGTCCTCTGATTTTATATTATATTATGATTTTATATATCATATTGTGCTGAACCATATTGATATCATACCCGTCATTATGTATGTAGGTACATTGACCACCACCCATGGTTGACTGGTACAGAATACCTAAGTCTGGCTTTGTACACTTTATTTATTTGTACATTATATTTATTGTGTTAATTTTAAGAAATGTTACAGCTTACACATTTCCATGTAGTGGAAAAATATGTAATAAACGGCTATTTGTAATTTTTCACTAACTTATAATATACTTGTGATTTAAAATTACTCCAAAAAGAGAAAACCATTTTATACACATTAGGAATAATCACTTAAATGTTTTGTTCACATTTATTAACTCTATTGCCGTACAAATCTATGTCGATACTTTGATAAACCATATAACACATTGTACATTTGATCTTTTCATATAAATTGTCCTAGGATCCAAAATAATTTCTATGAAAATCGCCGTCGTGTCGTTGTTGCATTTTGCGTCGCATCTATCTACCTTAAAGTTGGATATCTCTATATCAATACCTTAATTCAAGACCCAGAGAGTACCTACCTACCCATAATTGAATTCCCAACGATAACTTTCCTACTACAATCAGAAAATCAATTGCAATTTCTACAAATAACATACGTATCTTGTTTAAAACTACAAAGCAAAAGAAACCATATGTAATTTACGTAAACAGATGTTACGTACTTACGGATATTAAATCCGTTCGGATCCGGATCTCGGCCCAGTTGAACGCAGTCCAACTAATATTATATATACCCCTTTTATATTTGTTTTGACTTTGCTATGCCTTATTGAGACTGTTGATTAAAATTCTTAGTTACAATTGTTTTGTGGTTGAATGTTTACACTTTTTATTTTGCATTGAGTGTAAGCAGAATTAGACTGTGAAATGTAGTAAAAGGCTTCCACAGATAGGTGCGATGTGACATTTCAATAAAAAAAAGCGTGAAAAAAAAACTTTTTAGCAATAAATAGAACCGACTTCCATATAAAAACACTACAAAGGCAAAAATAACTTTAATTTCGGAAGGCGGTGTCAAAAACGAAAATAATATACAAAACTAAAGACACCACCTTCCGAAATTAAAGTTATTTTGGCCTTTGTACTGTTTTTATATGGAAGTCGGTTCTATTTTTTGCTAAAAAGTTTTTTTTTTCACGCTTTATAGTGGGTCGGTTTGTAATTTATCTAGTTACAAAAGCCAAAATGTCAACTACTTATCACCTTTTACAAAATATTGCTTTTTACATTACAGAGCCGTTAATATTTGAGGAGTTCTCTTGGTACTTCACCATCAGCTCTACTTCACCATATGCATTGTACGAGCCTAAAGTGCTTAACATCCATATTGAAGTAATCTAATCGCAATCAACGAAATACTTATTATTGAGTAGTTTCGGTGACCATCTGGGGTCTTCATCATCAGTTCCACTTCCTCAAATGGTGCTTTTCAAGAGCAACTGCACAAGGTACTATAAGAAATACCCAAAACGCTATAGGTGTGCCTATAATATTTGAAGAGTTCCCTCGATTTCTCCATGATCCCATCATCAGATCCAAACGTGACGACAATGGGACCAACTAAAAAGTGTACCCTTTCAAAAAAAAAAAAAATTTTCTAAATCGGTCCAGCCATCTCCGAGTTATGAGGTAACATACATAAAAAAAAAAAGTTCAAGACGAATTGTAATGGTGAACGCAGACCTAGCCGCACCGCACGCGCCGCAGTCTTTGCATTCGAATTCTTTATATGAAGTTCTATGCAACCTCGCACACCTACCCGCGCCGCAGTCACCGCAGTCCCTGAAACGACCGAACTCCCCTAGCCGCAGCTGATGACGTCACCCGCACGCAGCGCGGATGACGTCATTCGCATCCACGGCGCGCAGTGTTGCCAGAGTTATAAAGTAGACAGAGAATCTCTGTCAACGGTTTATAATAAAATTACTTATTCTCGTATAAATAATTACTTGCGTATTCCCTATTATAGCAACTACAGATAAAATTGCACAAAAGAGCAAAATACCAATACCAAATACAGATTTTATACAGATTTTTTAAATCTTCGGATAGATAATGCTTTCAAAAATCTGGCAACACTGACGGGAACGACTGCAGCGACTGCGGCGCGGATAGATGTGCGAGGCCATTAACAAAAAGCGATGACTGCGGGGACTGTAGAGACTGCGGTGCGGCTAGGTCTGCGTTCACCATAAACCTCCTTTTTTTGAAGTCGGTTAATAAAATGACACCATTTATGTTACCATGAGAAGCTCGTGGAAAAATAATAACAGGCGCACGAGTCGATCTTCTTTAAAGTTAAGTAACGCTTGCTAAGGTCAGTCTGTATATTGGTGACTATTTTAACGTAAAGAGATTCTTCCGTGCCTTGCAAAGCACGTTAACACATTGGTCCCGGCATTTTTACATATCGTCGGTCTAATTATCAAAATGTGTAATTCAGAAAAAAAAAAAACGAAAATGGACATTTAACGCGTACTGCATTTACACTTCCTAACTCCAAACACGGTGGCTAGAAAAGTTCGTACTTAAGTCAATTTTCTCACAAATACAAAACAATATTTAAAAAAAAATGTGTAAATTACTCTATCAATTCTACCCTTACAAGTTGAAATATTGCTATAAATGAATAAATAAAACAGTTTTTTCTTGCTCCTGTAAAATTTACTCAAATGGAGTTACGAACTCTGATATTTAGGCTGCGTTTTCACCAGAGATGTGCGAGGATGCGTACCGAGGGATGTGTTTGTAAAGAACTAATAGATTCGCTTCATTTACCTCGCCACGGTCAGCACAGCTCTGGTGGAAACGGCTCAGCGGAGCTAGATTTTTGCGCATACAAAACAAGCGAGGGATGTGTGCGAGGGATGTGTGCGAGAGATGTGTTGCGATGGATGTGTGTTGAGAAGGATATGTTGCGAGGTTTGTGCATCCTCGCACCACACATTAATGCGCATTTTCACAGCTCCGCTACACATCCTCGTAGGCACATTTTCATCGCACAGCTTTGGTGGAAACCCCCACACATTTTCACAGCACAGCTAGACATCCTCGTACAACACATTTCCATCGCACATCTCTGGTGGAAACGCAGCCTTAGACGGTCGATATTTGACAGTTGTTACGGATAGTCAGAAGCCATAAAGTCTGACATCAGTCTTGGCAAGGGATATCGTGTTACCCAGGTCAGGAGGTCAGACAGGCAGTCGCACCACGTGAAACACTAGTACTCAGCTGCAGGCAGTTAGCCTGGAAACCGACCACAACAAATAAGGGAGATTTGGGAGGAATTTTTAAAGATATTAGTTTTTATGTTTTCGAAGTGTGAGTTTATTGAAAAGCTTTTTGGTTTTATAAATGGGTAATGTAGTTTAGTTTTAATTGTTCAGCAGTGAGGAGCTTGTATTTTAGTTTTTTAATATTGCATTTTATTATTACTTAGCGGATTAATTTTGTTATAAGGTACGATGGGGTTGACATATCCTTATTGGACAAAAGCCCCAAATTAAAAATATAGAGATATAAAAAAAAGGGAGAATGCTAAACAGATGATGATGTATACAAATTACTTACTATCTCCTACAGCATGTTAACTAACAGAGGGCGTTCCCGTTAACCCGCAATAGTATAGCATCCATACATGCTAAAAAAAATATTACCTTTCGAAAACAAAATGTCTTTTTTATTTATATTATTATATAGCTAAAAGCGATCTATTACAGACAACCTTTAGATGGATTTGACACAGCAGGAGAAAATAAATTCGCGGGTAGTCCATGGTGTACTATTCACTTATATACAATAAATAAGTAATAACCTACATACTCAATACACATATACATATATATACATAAAAAGGACAAAGCTGAGATATATAAAAAATAGTAACATATTAAAGAGAGAGATAGAGATCTTTTACCATGTTTTTGAAAGAAGGAAGGGTTTGTGCTTGCCTTACTGACACGGGAAGAGTATTCCACAGCCGTACTGCTTGAGCTGCGAACGACTTACCAAAGAAATTGGTGGAGTGACTCGGTACCTCTAGCCTCAAGTTTTCCGATGACCTCAGAAATTTGGCATGTGTGTCATGGAGGAACTTAAAGCGTTCTTTAAGATAAAAGGGGGTCTTAGGATTGAACAGAATACTGTAAAGCAGAGACAATTTGTGTAAGTTCCGGCGAAGACGTATAGGAAGCCACTTGAGTTTCGTACGAAATTCAGATATGTGATCATATTTGCGCAAACCAAATATAAATCTTATGCAAAAATTTTGAAGTCGCTCAAGTTTATCAAGTTGTGCCTCTGTGAGATCAAGAAAACTGACATCAGCGTAGTCTAGGATGGGATGTAAAAGAGACTGTGCTAGCGCAATTTTAGTGGCAGTTGGCAGAAAGTTACGCAACCGTCTTAGGGAACTGGCAGAAGCAAATAATTTGCGACTCACCTCTTGTAATTGGGGACCCCACGAAAGATATTTGTCCAACCAGACCCCAAGGTTCTTAACTTTCTCGCTTAGTGGAATAGCTGTGCCATTGAAAATAACCTGAGGAAGCTGAGACCAGTTTACATTAGATGCCAACCTAGAGCTGCCGACTACAATGCCCTGGGTCTTTAACGGGTTAACCTGCAACATATAAATTGGGTGTGTGGTTTATGAATACGTATTCCTTGGAAAATAGTCCGTTTCCAGGGACGACAAGATAAAGAAGTGACTCACCGCTTCGAGAATGCCTGGAAGAACTATTAAACATCATTCTAATGAAGGGAGCTCTCCCTATTTCACTCAAACGAAAGCTAATGGACATGGGTATTCTTCCATTCACCCTCACCTATAGGGCGCATGTTCCGCGTCAGAAGTCCGCACTTGGAGTATGTCAAAGAGCAATGGAGCAAAGTATACTGGGTTTCAAACTTTTGAACCGCATTAGAAACTCAATACTTCGCTCCAAAATACAAACAGATGATGCTAACTTCACTGCTGCTAGTTTAAAAAACTTTTTACCAAAAAATTAAACCGACTCCCAAAAACACTGCAAAGTGAAAAATAACTTTAATTTCGGTAGTCGGTGTCTTTAGTTTTGTATTTTCCTTTTTGGCACCGACTTCCGAAATTAAAGTTATTTTTCACTTTGCAGTGTTTTTGGGAGTCGGTTTAATTTTTTGGTAAAAAGTTTTTATTTCACTCTTTTTAGTTGGTCGATTTTTAATTTACCTAGTTAAAAGAGCCTAAATGTCAACTACTTATAACCTTTTACAAAATATTGCTTTTCCCAATGCTGGGCCGTTAATTTTTGAGGAGTTCTCCTGGTACTTCACCATCAGCTCTACATCACCATATGCATTGTGACGAACATAAAGTGCTTAACATCCATATTCAAGTATTCGAATCGCAATCCACGAAATACTTATTATTGAGTAGGTTCGGCGGCCATCTGTGGTCTTCATCATCAGTTCCACTTCCCCAAATGGTATTTTTTGAGAGCAACTGCACAAGTTACTATAAGAAATACCCAAAACGCTATAGGTGTGCCTATAATATTTAAGAGTTCCCTCGATTTCTCCAGGATCCCATCATCAGATCCTGACTTGGTGATAAATGGTACCAATTTCGAAGTATACCCTTTCAAACAAAAAAAGAATTTTCCAAATCGGTTCAGCCGTCTTCGAGTAATCATAAAAAAAAAGAGAAAAAAAAAGAATATACGCGTCGAATTGATAACCTCCTCTTTTGGTCGTCGGTTGAAAATGGTACTAGGCTGTTCATATTTGCTGCATGTTGGAGAAGCAATGGGACCAAAATAATCACTGAGTGGGTCCCAACTGGTAGAAAACGACAGTGCGGCAGGCCCGGAAGGACCTGATGGGATAAACCGGACTCATTTTTGAAGAACCAATTCCTACCTACTATCGCATTAGATCGCGAAAGATGGAAAAAGGGAAGGGAGGCTTTTGCCTTGCAATGGGACAGCACAAGCTCATAATAGTACTAATAATATTACTGTAGACTAGGGCTTTCGAGAGGTCACGTGATCAATCCCTTAGGTTTTGGCATATATATCGTTATGAATCGTATATTTTTTTCTACTCTTCAAAAAGGAATCATCTGAACACACAAAATATAAATATCACATTACGAAACTATCCTTCGGGACCAATACATACTCGTCATTCTCCAAATATTGTATGTAAACTCTCAGTAGACATTTCTTCTCACACGACATGAAAAATTGCTTCTTCGTTTTTCCGCTTATAGTGTTCGCTTGTACACATTTATTTTTAGGATTACGAAATACAAAAACGGAAAATCTGAACTCCGAACTATATAAAATGTATCCACATGCATTAATTCGTTTTGTGTCTGTCAGTTTGTCAACACCCATATTCTCAGGATTGCGTGGAGATACCTATTATAAAATGAAGGATTGTGATCTCTTAGAGCTAAATTTAAAAAAATAACAATTTCTACATATTTTCCCACTAAACAAAATACGGTAATTTATGTGACCAGTATTGATACTTCGTAGATAAAACAGAACACATAAGTAGCTCTCATTGACTTGATCATGAAATTTGGTATACTCGTATAACAAGGTCTTGCAGTGTAAGAATAAACTTGACGTTTCTTCATTTCAAACGTACACATTCTTGATCATTGTGAGATGGGTGGGTCTTCGTCCTCATTGGCTGTTGTGCCTCTTCTTGTAACTTCTGCAATGAGGCGCTTAAGACAGTTAGTTCAAGTTTAATGTCATATGTACATACAACATGTAATGGAAAACGCAATGGAGTCTCTATGCACCGTTTCTGCTCAAAATAAGTGATTTAACACCAAATTATCGATATCATAATTATGTTTCTTGAATACCAATCACAACAAACGTGTCACAACACTACGAGGGTCAATAACTTTCCACGTTACTTGTCAATAACACGATAGTTCTCTTCGTTCTTCTTAATTTGAAAAATTCGGTCTCTGATATATTATTGAAATTTCTAATAAGTTTCACTCATGTAAACACAGGATTACAAACCCTTGACATATCGTTTTTATCATCCAAAGAAGCCGTGCAGTTGTTACGTTTATACTCTTTAAATTACACGTTGTATAGGAGCTTAAATAAATGCATGTTTTTGTTTTGTGATTACAAACTAACATTACGGAGAATTGCCCGTGATGGACATTATTTTAAGGGTGAACATTTTTGAACTGCAACGTTATGTTTATAAGTATAGTATGAATTAATCCATTTTTTGATTAGTGTATAAATTCAGGAGAGAAGGTTCTTATGGACGAATTTTTATGATTTTCAGAGGCGCCCATTGCGAAAATGAGCGGATATATTTTTGTAGTTTATTTCCATGTTTACGATTACGATCAACTGCTTTGTTGGTTTCAATTCTCCATTCTGAATTCTTTATTGCATACCATAATGTTACATAGTTGTTATGCATAGTTATATAAGTCACAATTATGGACCCTGTCGGGCACAGCATAAACCAATGTAGGAGAGAGGAGGAAAAACACTGCGTGTTTAATGAGATACTTTTTTTAAATTAATTATTATAGTAATCAGTAAGGTATGTTGATAATAGCTGGTAGTTGCAAGCCTGACTACAGAGCATGAGATGTAGGGTTCGATTCCCGGGTCACGCGAAAAGTGCTATTGGGTTGTTTTATTAGAAAATTCTCAGCAGTAGCCCGGATTTTGGAAGTTTTTTTTTTATTGATAATAGGTTCGCGTTTGACCACCATCTCACCTGATGGTAAGTGATGATGTGGTCGAAAATGGAGCACGCTTACCCAAAAGTAACCTATTCACTCTTGACTTAAAGACCCCTAGGTTATAGCTATCAGGAAACACAGACTCCGGCAGGGAATTCCACTCCTTAGCCGTACGCAAAATGAAGGTATTCCCAAAACGTTTAGTGCGTATAGGTGGGATGTCCACCATGTAACGATGGCGCATCGCCGTTTGTGTTGTAGTCTGATGATGGAACGGGCTCAAGCCCGTTCCATCGTCAACGGAATTAGATTGTGTAATTCCATCGCACACTCCCCGAAATGTAATCGATAGAAAACCGATAGACTTGCAACTTGTCGTTGATGTTCAAGGCTTTGGAGCTTTGACTCGACCAGTGCATCGTTGCCAATGAGTCTCTTGGTCCGTTTCTCAATAGACTCAAGGGCTTGGTGCTTTGCAGATTCATCCCAAAAATGAAAGCAGTACTCCATACACGACCGAACCTGCTGTGTTATTCTTTAAGACCTCATTCTAAACTTCGAATCTGAATCCGCTGTGAGTTTATTGATCGGCATTCTAAAAACTCGGTTGTTAATTCGAATTTACACTAGCGCTACCCTTGCAAGCATGTCCGCGAGTTGAACTAAAGATTTTGACAGATAAAGTATGAGATGACGTGAGAAGTGGTATTCGGTAAGGTAATTCCTCCGTCACTTCGACGCTGTTTACAGAATGCAAAATCAAGGTCACTTTGAACCATAAGCGAAGTGACAGTGAATAGCTATGTGAGATGCGAGTTGTTGTTCGAAATTTACAGAATCGACGTACTGGGCTTGATAGAGATTGATTGATTGATTGATGAAGTTGGCTGTGTCTCGGAATACACGTTAAGTGGTTGGTTCCGACTATCATTTGGATATCTTTGACAGGTAGACGGGTAGTCAGAAGTCAGAAAATCTGTCACTGGTCTGGCCAAGATTTTGAAAATCATCTGCGAATTCGTATTTAGCCTACACAATTGTTACGAGGCGACAAAATACACTATCACCCAAATAAATGTGGTACCATCTTACAAGGTAAATGTAGGATTAAATCGAGGAACCTTTTCTTATGTCGATTCTTTTCTAGGTAAACTGTAGTAAAGAAGGTAGAATGGCTATTGTCTTTCGGGTCGAAAGGTTAAAGAGGATGATATGACCCGTCGATTCATTTGTGGTATTGTAACACCCGAATTCGTAGGACTTACTTTGTTTTGTATACTGAGATATGTATGTTACTTTCTTGCGCAACAAATAATAAAAAAGACAAACTGCGGTATATATAGCGTAATCTCTTACAAATACTATAAGATCTACTAAGTTTTACGCTTTGAAAAGCGCCTTTTTTTTTTTTAACGTGGTAAAATTATCAAATAAGTCCTCCCACTCCGGGCAGGGTGGGAGGGACTGTCAGACTTTTACTGACTAAAATCCACGGTGTTCCTTCAATAACCCTTTACATACCGGGGCCACGGTAACGGGATGAGTCCCACGACCCCGGCGGGCTTCGGCCCTCTGCAGAGGGGGCCTCGTCATGTTGCTGACGCTCTTTGAGGCGCGCGTGGAACACGACGCGCCGTCGACCCGGGCATGGTCCATGGTCGGACAGCGAGTTGCCCTTTACTCGCTGTCCGCATGCCCGCGCCTACGGTGGCCGGAGATCGTCGGCCGACGTCCGACGCCGTGGGCGTCTACCACTGCGGCTGGGCTGGAGGGAGGACGCCATCCTCTCCCTCACGCGGCCCGCCTCCTCCTTCGAAAGCATGACTGCTTCGCAGAAGGAGGCGACCGCTTCCCACTCCCTCTCGCCCCGCAGCATGGCCTCGACCAAGGCCGGGCGCGAGAGGTCTCTGCCTATCGCCACCGTGAGGACACGTCGGTGCTCTGCCCAGGCGGGGCAGTCTTGCACCGTGTGCTCTACGGTGTCCTCAGGGCGACCCTCGCAGTGGTGACACCCAGGCGTTTCCTCCTTTCCCATCAGACACAGGTACCTCCCGAAACTTCCGTGTCCGGTGAGGACCTGCGTCATGCGGTAGGTCAGGACGCCGTGACGCCGATCTAGCCACTCCTCAAAGAGGGGTCTTACCGCCGCAATTTGTATATTTTTAGTATGGATAGATTTGAAAGCTTTCTTTCAAATGTATCCATACTAAAAACATACTCACCCTTTTGCAGTTTTTCGAACTGGTCACTTTGATCTTAAACATCTGACGTTTAATAAGAAATTCCAAATTCAATTTATTTTTCAATTTAGGCTTGTGTTTTTACATTTTGAATTTAGTGTAGTAGCTGTTTGTTGGTTTGTTACTATTTAACGTCCGAACAGAATCGGACGAAACTTGACCCACGGGTAGACTATAATTATTCCGTTAATTTTTCACGTCGGTGGAGGCAAAATCTAGTATTATCATAATTTTCTTTTACATAAACACAAAACTATACCCACTCACGAATGATGGGATAAATAAACAATACAAACTGGTGAGATGTAATTGCTGCCTCCTTGACATACGTAGCGAGAAATATCAAGTGAAAATTGAGTTCATTTTTACCGTCCGTTTTTATGAGTCCCGTGAGATAGACATCGCGAAATATTACCTGTTTTAATACATACAATACCGGTATCTTCATAAACATTGTAGATATTTTCCGTCTTCTTGAGTAAATATAGAACACAAGGTTTATAACTGGCAGGTTAAGCTACGGTTGTCAAGGCAATATCTCGGATGGATTTGAGCATCCAATCATTTTACTAAGTCGGTGTGGTCTCAGCTGTTATAGAAATAAGCTTGTGGAAATCGTTGCTGTCAGAAATATAGCTTTGATTTTGACTTGAGCATTTACATATGTTGCTAGATTTGAAATTCTAGGAAGTTGACATATAAAAGAAAAAATTGGCATTTATAACAAACCATAATGAAAATGATGATGATGATGATATTGTCCGCGTCGTGTCCGACGATGGCGACTCTGGCTATCTCCTGGCGTGTGCTCGTATGTGGCTGGCGAATCTAAATTTCGTTTAGAATACTAATATTATAAATGCGAAAGTCTGTCTGTTACGCTTTCACCGGTAAACTTCTGAACCGTTTTTCACAAAACTTTTTGTGAACTTGAGGTCAAAGATTAGACTATTTTATGAAAAATCACAAACATGCTACACCTATATTTTTCGAAACAATAAATCATTAGAGATGGTGGCTTTCATAATACTCCCTTGGCTGGTATGCCTCAAGGGATAATATATTTTGTGAACCGCTTATTCACGGTAAACATTTACATCGTAGTTTCAAGAACGAAATAAAGCCAAGACCAAGACTACTGCGAATTTAGACTTATATTTCACTGAATAAATTAATATAAGGAACTGCTAGCTCAGACTATATTAGTAAATACCAGTTTTGTTGCGGTATAGAACACCATTAATGGTGTTCTATACCGCAACAAAACTGGTGTATACCATTATTAATAATGGTATACTCGGAAGGTTTTCGTGTATTAATTTTATGTATGCAAAACCACTAGAAGGCCGCTAGTGTACCATAAAATTTATCATGTCTTCAGTCAGTAAAAGCATTTTCATTTTTCGTGTACATTGAAGGATAATGTTGGCAAGACCATAATAAATCATTTATTTCCACTTACTTGGAGAATGGTGTCTGTTATTATTATGTTTATAAAATATGAATGTCATTTGTCAAAGTAACCCAAAAGGCAATGGAAAGGGTTGTGCCCGGAGTTTCCTTGCGTGACCGAATTAAAAATGTAGCTATACAACGTGTAACGGAAACCCTATATCTATCCACAAGGGCTGAAGACAACATCTGGTATGGAGACTCTTTGCACAGTTTCAGCTCAAAATAAGTGACTCAAAAAATTGATACCATATTATCGGTTTCATATGTTTCTTGAATACCAATCATAACAGACCTGTCACAGCACTAATAACTTTCCACGTGACTTGGTAATAACCATGCAATAACACGATAATTCTCTTCGATCTTAATTTGAAAGATTCGGTCTCTGGTATCAATGTATTGAAATTTCTAATAAGTTCCACACATATAGACATAGGATTACAAAACCCTTGCCATATCATTTGTTATCATCTAAAGAAATTGTGCACTTGATATGTATATACCCTTTAAGTTACACGTTGTATAGGCTTAAGTAAGGTTACAGATATGTATGTATATATGCATTTTTTAAGAGACTGGCAATGTGTGGGTAGAATTCACATTACAAGCAAAACCCCTTCAACTAAGCTAAATGTGTTTTTGTCGGGAGTGAGATCACGACAATAGTGTAATGGATGGAATTGGAACTTGCGACATCTCGATCACAAGACACCTTAGCCATTCGGATATTGACGCTTGTATGTAGGGCATTTCCCTGCAACACCACGACCAAGCGCATATTTTGGCCATGAACCGACATTGCCCGAGGAACTGCCAAACGCTTAGATTTAGTGGCTGTAGGTAGTCAAGTTTGCTTCAGAAGGAATAGCCTGGGGCCCAAATGTTCTGGAGTGGACACCAAGTACTTCACGATGAATTGATCCAAGCCGTCGGCAATATGGAGCAATGACCTGGTTGCAGTTGTGGGGATTTGTATAATGCAAGACAATAGGGGAAGCCTATGTCGAACAGTGGACGTTGAGTGAAATTATAAAGTTGATAAATATATTAAACTTCTCCACACTTAATTAAAAAAAACAAAACATTCTGAAGATACAGAAGGACTTCATATAATCTTAAATTAAAAATCACGTCTAACACATAACATCCACACATGTTTCAAAACGATACTAAAAAACTGAAATTTTCCGTCTTTGATGTTGTTTTCATGGCTCCCTTTCCACTTACATACAACTCCAAGTCTTTGTACTTAGGTATACTTTATATCCTTTAATTAACTCCCTTTTGCACCGCAAATATTTCCCAGCGAACACTCAGGGGATATTTTTGTATTTAAGTTTATGCTCCATCAAGAGACGCCATTACTCTATATTGCGTCCTGCTGCGTTATACCAAGTAATCGCTGCGAGACGTTCTGCCTTTTTCATGTATAAGGATTTATCATACTAAGGCGTGCCACTTATAAGGTAAAACTACATAATAATGTACATGTGGCCATAGTTTTATGGACTACACATAGTCTTGAAATTAATGGCCTGCTAATATACCCCCTTCCCCCTGGACCGCGAAAGCGAATAGACGTGTTCACTATAACAGTTATTATTTTAATAAAATATTATTTAAATCGGCAGTAAATATAAATTAAAATTTTGCAAAGTACTAGGCGCGCATAATACAGTAAGAAGTGCGGTGTATGTGTGTGAAGAAGCTAGAAACAGTGAGACGGAACTATAATCTAGCTGTCAGCTTTTTATCTGTTATCGGACTGTCACCTGTTGAGCTGTCAACTGTCACATGTCATTATGTTGACACTTCGTCGACACTACGTTTCGTGCAACGCAGAGTCAAGATTTAAACCCAAGAATTGAAGTGCAAGTGTGAGTCTTTGCCGAAGTGCTAAATTATTTTTTATTGTATACTGGTAATTGCTTTGAATTAAATTGTCATACATTGGAGAGGCCAGCTTACCGTGGTGGATAATAAATTTGTACTAAATAGTTGATCGGTGACCATTTTAGTGACCATTTTTAAGACCGCCTAGTAGTTGCATTGTGCTACAGAACGCCATGCTACGCCGCACCCCGCCTCTTGCACCCGCTCCAACACCCGGAGCGCCACAACAAACATATGACTCAGATACACCTTCTGAGCGGAGTGGTAGTAGCAATATTGCCGTGCGACATTAGCGCAGACGCGAACTGGACGATGGTCATAGGGAACTTAAAGCCGAAATGTCGAGCTTATTCACATCACTATCAGCGACTGTTGAACAGCATTTTACAGAACTGAAGCAGCAAAATACTGAACTAAAAACAAGTTTGCAATTTATGTCTGATAAGTACGACTCTGTCCTCAAATCTCTTGCAAACCTAGAAGAGGACAGGGCAAAAGACAGAAAGCTGATTCTGAAGTTGGAGGAGAAAATAGAACTGATAGAACGCAAAGCCAAGTCTACAGGAATAGAAATACGCAACGTGCCTGCAGTCTTACATGGTAATACAAAAACAGAAACGAAGGAAGATGTATGCAAGTTGGTAAAGTTGTTGGCCGAAGCCGTGAATGTACAGTTACAAGATTCCGATATCAAAGATACATACAGAATAATGACAAATAAGGAGAACATTAAACCGATTATGGTTGAATTAAATAGTGTCTTAAAAAGGGATAAAATACTACAAGGAGTCAGGAATCTAAATAAGGCGAAAACGAATGAGGATAGATTAAATACTGGACATCTTAAGATCGCTGGACCTACTAGACCTGTGTACATATCAGAGGCTTTAACATCCAAGGCCCAAAAGATTTATTATCTGGCCAGACAATTTGCTCGGGAGAATAGCTACTCATATTGTTGGACCTCGAGAGGTTTGGTATATCTACGCAAAGTTGAGGGTGAGCTACCAGTCCGGATTGAAAATGAAGCAGATCTCACTAAACTTACTATAAAAATATGACTATTTTATATTATTCTTTGTGGTGTTATGGTTTTGAGGCCAAACATCCCTTTCAATGTTAACTTAGAAAAACATATTTATGGTGTATTAAGTATATCGCTACTAGTAAACTTAAGCATTCCACACAAAAATGAATACTTGCATTACACAAATCACATTACTCTTCACTTTATACTGTCACTCACACTCGCACACACCATTAATATCTCTAATTCATCACAACAACACTATTGCCTACGTAATTTACTGTTAAAAACTAATTACTTTATAATTACTATATACAAGAAGCCCTTAAAAATAACTAAATCTAAGCTAAAAATTAAAAATTTGGCTACTAATCCGATCAATTACTACATATATAACAAAATTCGATAAGATAGACAATTATTTAAATAATATAGACGACCTTAGAATTTCTGATTCTCGTAGATGCGAGCCTGAAGATTGTAAAAGTATGGTCACCTTGGAGTCCCTAAAGATTCTAACCCAAAATATTCGGAGTATTTCAGCAAATATACCTAGCCTACTAATATTATTGTCCAGAATGGCTATCTCACATGATATACTTATTCTTACAGAGTGCTGGCTATCATGCAACCCAAATATACCTTCATTAAATGGATTTAATTCATACTATACTTCAAAAAGACTGAACAAAAATGATGGAGTTGTAGTCTACATTCGAAGTAGTATTAGTAATATAAAAATAATCGAACCAAATTTTATAGATGCAAACTGCATCGAAATAAGAATAGGTCAAGATACCTGTATCTTTGCAGTTTATAGGCCACCATCATTTAAAGACATTTCTAACTTTCTGTTCTCCGTGGACCAGGTACTAACCACAAATTCTTCATTTAGTAATATAATTATCACTGGTGATATCAATATAGATATTGCAGAAGGTAATACAGATGCCAGAACTCCGGATTATCTTACTCTAGCAGCTAGTCATGGACTTCTGCCAGCACACACTCTCGTTACGCACGGGAAAACTTCCCTTGATCATGTATTACTTAAAACTAAACTTAAAGCTACAACCATAGTTATTGATTCTGTGGTCACTGACCATAATGCTGTATTACTTACATTAGACAAAATTAAAGTGGACAACCCTCTAACCAGGAAAGCCAAAATTGACTATGATATATTAGAAACTCAGCTCAAAAACATGAACTTCAATTATATTTATGAATGTACAAATGCAAATTTAGCCATGGAGTACTTCATAAATTCACTAACCAGAGCCTTAAAAGTAAGTTCCAAGTGTGTTACTGTGCCACATCGCTCGAGAATTATTAAACCATGGATTACTCCAGGCATCTTAAGATGCATGAGAAATAGGGACCGCATGTATGTAAAAATGAAAAGTGACAATAATAATGAAATAATCAGGACTACTTTTAAAAGATACCGCAACTATTGCAATACTATTCTAAAAACTCTTAAAAGACAATATGAGAAAGACGAACTAAACAAAGCTAGGTCTAATCCAAAAAAGATGTGGAACGTTATAAAACAGATCACCCATACTACTAAATCTAAATCATGCGCTTCTGCGTTACTTACAGTTAAAGGAACTGCTGACGAGTCTATTAATGAAGTCAATACATTTTTCACAAATATCGGAAAGGAGCTCGCAGACAAAGTTGTAAATACAAATTTAAAAAGTCCACACACAGAACCTCAGACTACAACTTTGCCGAATTCGTTTGTATTATTAGAAACCGATGAGCAAGAAGTTGAGCAAATGATACTATCCCTGCGTTCCGATTGTGCGGTTGGTATTGATGGTATTTCCTCTAACCTGCTAAAGCAATTTAAGCATATTTTAGTTCCTCCATTAACATACATAATTAATTTGTGTATAAATAATGGAATCTTTTCGGACTTGCTAAAGAGAGCTCTGATTCATCCTGTTTATAAGTCTGGGGATGCAGATCGTGTCAATAACTATAGGCCCATATCCGTCTTGCCTTCTATGTCAAAGATATTGGAGAGGATCATGAACAATCGTCTATACAAATACCTCGAAGATCATAATATTATTTCGAACAATCAATATGGTTTCAGGAAAAATACATCTACAAATGACGCAGTTCACGATCTCTCTGATCGTATTGTTAAGGCCTTGGATAGGAGTAATAAATGTTTGGCAATATTCCTAGATTTGGCTAAGGCTTTTGATACGGTCTCCATCCCCAAACTGATATTAAAATTAGAGAAGATTGGTATCAGAGATAAACAGTTGAAACTGTTTCAAAGTTATTTGACTGGTCGAACCCAGTGCGTAAAAATCGGTGAGCATACAAGTAGAGATCTACCCATAGGACACGGTGTCCCTCAAGGGAGCATTCTTGGCCCTACGCTCTTTTTAGTGTACGTAAATGAAATTTGCAAATTAGACATCACAAACGGCAAACTTCTGGCTTTCGCAGATGATACAGTGATTATTTTTACAGGGGCAACTTGGGAGCAAGTTTTTAACGCAGCTCAAGTAGGATTTAATAAAATAACTGATTGGCTATTTTCTAATACCCTGTCACTTAATGTTGATAAAACAAAATACATTGTGTTCAGTATAAAAAAACCAATAAAATTCGACAAAAGTAAATTTTAAATAATTGCTCATAATCACACAACAAATATTTCAGACATGTGCAAGTGCCCTCAACTACAAAATGCACCTACTAACAAATATTTGGGAGTGATTTTAGACGAAAGATTAAGTTTTGTACCTCATATTAAGCTATTGACAGGGAGAATTCGGAAACTGATATATATTTTCAAACACCTAAGATATGCCGCGGACCCCAAGATTTTAAAGTCGGTTTACTATGCCTTGTGCCAATCTTTGATTAGTTATTGTATTTCCACCTGGGGCGGGGCCTGTAAAACCTATTTGCTAGTTCTTGAACGCGCGCAGAGAGCAGTATTAAAGGTATGTACCTTTAAACCTTTTCGTTACCCAACCAAGGAACTCTATGAATACTGTGAGGTTTTAACAGTCCGTCAATTGTTTATTCTACAGATTATTCTAAGGCAACATTCATTAAACACAAATGGCGAACAAGTTTCTATTAACTCCCAAAATCGGGCTACTCGTAGGCTTAAACTTCCCCTAGGCGATACCCTCAGGACTTCTTTTAGCCAGAGATTCTTCTGTTTCCTCGGACGTTTTTTGTATGCCAAGGCCAACAAATTATTAAGTATTAATGCTCAAAGTAAACATAGCTGTAAAAAAAATGTAATTGATTGGCTTCTAAAACTTACCTATGATGAAACAGAGAATCTCCTTCATCCAGTTAAATAATATAGTATCACTAATTCACAACTCATAGGCAATCATTACAATTTACACACGCACACACATACTTATACACACACATACTTATACACACATAAACTTATAATACTTACACGTAAATAACCACACCCCTACTTAAACATTTATAGTTTACTAGTTCAAGTTTTGATTTTAAGATTTTTTTTCTCGTATTATTAATTAAATGTATTTTTGTTATCTCTGTAACTTCGTCTAACATGTCTGTATAGCTATTTTATGCCATGAATTGCTTTCACTGTGTCACTTGAAGGTTGCTGGTACTTATAGCTCAGGGTTTCCTTTTTTAAGTACCAGCAGTACAATATCTGTTAATTCTTGCACATAAATTTGTACTAAGCATGTATTACCCTATTTGATTTGTGAAACAATAAATGAATTGAATTGAATTGAATAATACAGTAAAAAAAAAGAAAATTATGTTAAATTAGCGACATCTAAATATAAAATTGAATAATAAGGTTTTAAACATGCTTATATTCTACCAAGTATTTAAAAATGCGTGGTCTTCGTCAAGAACGATGTTGATTAGATTTATATTGGTAAAGATACAGTTACTTTTCAAGCAGTGTGAAACATATTTCAATCTGTGTATAAAAATACTCAAGCGATTATATTTCCGATATGTTCATGTCCAAACATTTACGAACACCTAAAATATATTTCTAGAATTCCACACTTCCAAAGCAATCCGTCAACATTAATACCTTCTGTGCTTATTCCTCGCCGCTGTCACTGATGTCCCAACTTTACAAGGCTCACGTGGGACGCGCGATGGCTGACTGGTTCTTGTTGAGAACTGCGACATCCCCGGGTTGTATACTGGAATATGAATTTGAACAAATATTTCGTGTATTTACTCCCGAGGTGGCTCCTTTGGGACAAAGTAAATGTAGTAAAGAGGTACATGAAAGTATTCGTTGTAGTCTTTATGAAAATGTTTGTGTGATTTAGGATGCTTTCGGATAGAATGTTATTGGATGTTTAGCTTTCTGGTTGAATATAAAAATAACAAGGACGGTATGGTAAGAAAGTTCTAGATTTTTTACCTACTATTCTAATAATAGGTCTAAAAAGGCAAGGCGAGTTATTTCAATTTATTTATTATTTTAATTATTCAAACCAATGAACCGGTTTCGTGAGAAACCGTACCTTGGAGTTTTTAGCTGCATAACTAATCTTCAAAAGTTCTGTATGGATTTGGATGAAATTTGGTATAGAATAAGTTTGAAGCTTGAGAGAGGTTATAGGCTACTTTTTATCCGACTGCAAAAAAGGTAGGTTTTGTTATTGTCGTGATAAAGTGCACAGGAGCCAAGCCCCACGCGATTGCTGGCAATAAATAATTTGTTTCATTTTCATCATCACCAATGCTCTCAATATGGTTTAGGAAAACATCGCAATTAAATCGACATGTAGAGCCGAAAAATCCGAAGACATGCGACATCCATCAACTCACTTATATAATTATGTATTAAGTACTAGTTTCTGCCCGCCACTTAGTACGCACGGGAGGGTTTTTCCAGGTAAATCCGATCCCGTGGGAATTCCAAGATAAAAAGTAGTCTATGTGTAATTCCAGGATGTCAACTACCTACTTTCCAAATTTCATTTGGATCCGTTTAGTAGTTTTTGCGTAAAAGAGTAACAACATCCATACATCTACACTACATCCATCCTCACAAACTAGCATTTATAATATTAGTAAGATTCCCTCTTATAGAGAAGAATGTGTGGAACTCTCTGCCGGCTTCTCTGTTCCCTGCCACATATCACCACCCGTCAGCCTTTAAAGCAATAGTGAATGGACATTTTCTCTGGGCTCGCTCGTTCGATCGTAGACCTCATCTTACACTTACCATCAGGTGTCATCGAGGTCAAGAGCGGGCTCATTCGTAATAAAAAAAAAACTTGTGTTAAAGCAGCAGGAACGTTATATTCTGATCGTGTTATGTTAAGATATCTATACAACGTGTAACGGAAAGGGTATATACATACCAAGGGCACGGCTTCTTTGGATGATAACAAACGATATGGCAAGGGTTTTGTAATCCTAAGTCTACGTGTGTAGAACTTATTACAAATTCCAATACACAATACCAGAGACCGAATTTTTCAAATTAAGAAGAACGAAAATATTGTCGTTTTATTGGCAAGTGACGTGGAAAGTTATTGACCCTCGTAGTGCTGTGACACGTTTGTTTTGATTGGTATTGAAGAAATATATGAAACCAATAATTTGGGGTCAATTCTGTGAGTCACTTATTTTGAGCTGAAACTTTGCATAGAGACTTCATACCAGATGTTGTCTTCAGCCCTTTTGGATAAATATGAGGTTTCCGTTACACGTTGTATAAAGGCCGTATTTGGACACGATCGGGATGTTTTTTGATAGTCAACCTATTTTAATTTATTACTAACAAAACTCACATCTATTCAGAACAAACCCAAAACATTTTATCATAAAACAATCTAACTCTTCCAACATTTATCAGTAACCGCAGCTGAACTACAAATCCGTGATACAATTTCCTCTAAAACAAAAACAGGGCTACTATTTTCATGGCAACAATAACATTCAGTTTATGTAAATCACAAAGCGAGTGACTGCTAATATCCGGAGAATAAATAATGTTCCAGCGGTTTCCACAAATCCTTTTCTCCTAACGGAATGGCGTAATTTTCGGAGATTGGGCGAAAGAGACTGTGAAATATTGGATTCGACGTATACGTACATTGTTTATTGGTGGGGACTTGATTGATATTTATAATGCTACGCGTTTAATGTTTGTTTACTGAAGAATTTGTGTCTTAAATAAAAATTACGTTCTCTAGTTTTGGCCGGATTTGTAATACCTATGTTTTTGTTTGACAAAGTTTTATTTTGTAAAATATACAGCGTGGCGATTAAGTTATCCATTAATTGAAACCACGTACTCTATATTAGGTATCTTATCATATACAATTAAAATAATTTAATAATAAACATTATTAAAGCCGTGAGACCTTTTTTCATAAACGTACTGCTGACCAATCTCTCGGCGCGTGCTCCGATGAATAAATGTTTCGAAAACAGCTTTTGTCGGCCCCTTATAAACTTATCTATTGATACGGCCCAACAAAAAACCGCGCGAGTCAACCTTCAAGGATAAAAACGCATGCCGAGTTCGGCCCGTGGATGGAAATCCTACTTATGTTTTTGAAGTGAAAACTTCTTTAACGGCGTTGTGCACTTTTTTTGTAATGGGTAAAAAATGTTAAACTCGCGTCAGGACACGTGACCTGATCGAAAATTCGTAAGACGGACGGAGAGTCTAAGAGATAAACTTTTTAATGTAATATAAATTGTCATGTTTGTGTACGATAGCGCAATAAATAAATATTGTATTATACCACATAAATTATGGTACTTTTATACTGATAATTAAAGCAATTCGTGCAATATTATTCCCTAACCATTCCAAAATATCAAAAATGCACAACGTTAATATTCAAGTTTTCAGATGTGTCCACTCTTGACCTCGTTCTCGCCTGATGGAACAAGCGAGCCCAGAAAATGCCTGTTAATTCTTGCTTTAAAGGCTGAAAGGTCAGTGGCTCTCTGCCACTAATTATGACCTTTCAGCCTTTAGAGACACAGAAGCCGGCAGAATTCCACAGCTTAGCTGTGCGCACAATAAATGTGGAGGAGAAGAGCTTGGTACGACAAGACGGTATATCAACGAAGTTTGCATTAAAAAATAATGAGTCTGTTTGTCTGTTACTGGTCTGGTAAAGTCAGTTGATAATCCGATTAATCGTAGGTGAAATGTAAAGATTTTTAAATGAGCCCCTAAATAAAAAAGTTTGTATGAAAAATCGTACGTGCCATGTCGCGGATATCAGCTAGTAGATTTATTAATAGCGGTCCATAACTTCGATTTTTCATAATCCACAGTTTTTTTATTTCTCCTCCTACTAAAGCCACATTTGTATTCAGTAGTTACTGCTACTCAAAACTTGTAGATTTACAATAACTTTTTAACAGAAACAATAGTGGGTATACATTTTCTTCTAATAAATTACAAATTCGACCTAGTTCAAATATTACTGTTAACTGGAATCCGACCACTTCAATCAATATTAAAGCGCACGGTTCAGTTAATTATTATGATTAGCGCTCGACACTCATTAATGCTTGGTTATTATTCTCAGTGATCATAGAACAAACTAATAAATATAATCAAAATTAAATTAAATTTAAAATAATACTATTTCAAAATAAAATTCATTTTAGAATAGACCAATTTCAAAATGTAATACAATTTACTGCTCATATTTTTAAATTCAATAACTATATGAATTTGGAATTATTTTAGTTAAGTTGTTAAAAGACTCGGCTCTTTTTTTGCACTTCTCTTTTATTTTCTATAAACATGTCTTGAAACATTGGAGATTTAGATAAGATTCACTTTATAAATATGTAGGTATATAGTGGATTGTCTTTACATGTTAAAGTATTTTTTTATTATACTTCAACGTGATTTAAAGATTCTATTAAATAAATTGTCAATCCATTGCATAGCCTTATCGGGCCCCGTCATTGCTAATTACTGTTCTTTGAGGCGTGCGTGGAACACGACGCGCCGTCAATTCAAGGTCCTATAAACCTTTATATTTACTACCCAAACCAATTCTACGTTAGACCAGATTAAAATTAAAATCCAACAACTTACGGCCTAATTCTCACGCATTGTCACATTGAGACCGTCAAAGCTCCCATGGCCGAATCCCCACCACACGTAAGACCCTTCCCTAAGTAGGTATTATTCATGGATGTAATTTCACTTACAATCCTTAGTCGGTTGCATTTGATTAATGTTTCATTAGTGTTTGCGTTAACACTGGCTCTATGAACGGCGGCGGCGGGTAATGCAGTTTACACATGGGCAGTTTTTGCTGCAAGGCTGTACGGCATCTGCATCGTTTAGCAAAATTATGTATGCAATAATTTTTTATAAAGTTTCCGTGTCAGGATTTTTGCTGTAATTAAATTAACATACTTGGCTAAAGAGATTTTACTAGTGCCCTTGTAATTAGTGTAATGTTTAAGTGCGCACGGTAATTTTTAAGCGAAAAGCTCATCGTTTTCCAAATTTTACAAAATCGTCAGAGAGTCACTAAATAGGAATCACTTGAGCCAGATAATCCAGTCCAGATGCAGACCAGGATCCTCACATATGAAACACCGACCAGAGAGAGTTGACTAATGTAATGTTCATATTTTATTTCCATTTTGGGATCTGTTTTGCTAAAACAAATAGTTGAACCACAAAGATAAACTGCATTTGTGGAGATAAGTGCTTGGATAGATGGCCATTCATTAAGAGAAATCTCGGTATAGTTTTGCGTATCTTAGAAAACACATAGAGCTGCTGGCGTGCCTGTTACTTGAACACTTCTGGAAGTCACTGTGTGTCAGAAGTCAGGCAATTAATTCGAAACTTGTCTTGCTGGATATCGTATTGCCCAGTTATTTGGTTTTTCAGTTGCTCCGAAATACTGGCACTCAGCTGGATTCTACAAAACTAGAAGCTGGGACCCAACTTAAGAAAAAACTATGCAGTTTTATTATTGTCCTGCCCAAATTCACCATGTGGACCAGTCTTACGTGAATTTTGCATGAAACGTGATATTTTGTGTTGATTTGTGTTCAGTTCGGTTGCACACTAAATTAAGTACGTCTATTGCGAAACTTGTGTGTTTCAGTGTGTGTGTGTGCTATTTGTGTTTCATTGTGTAGGGAAACGTTTTATCGCTGACGTTTCTCTAACTGAATGTTAGCTCGTACGATTACGTTTAACTTCGAATGAAATAGGTTTATTGCATTTGAAGCTGTATGAATTAAACAAACGAGTGAAGTTAAAAGCGGTGTGTAGAAATTCATTTGATAGAACCTGTGCAATGAGACATAAAAGTAGGGGGATACTAAGTTAAATTTGATTATTATGTATCGTCTGAAATGAAATTAGGTCATATCATATACATGGGAATATTTTTTATTTATTTTATTCCTTGGCATATCGCTTATCTTTCTGTAACTTTTAGTCTAAATGTTACTTATAAAACTAATTGTATTATGTTATAGTGTATAATAAAGAGTTTATCTATCTATGTATACATTACTAAAATATGTATTTCTGTACAGAAAAACAAAACTAATTAATTAAAAAATATTGTAATATCTCTATAAATCCAAATCCTCCGGTTTCAGAAACAACCTTTCTCCGACCCTTATAAAACAATCTGTTAATACGATTTGGCTCTTTAAGATGTGTTGTGGGTCGTGACTAAATAATAACAGTCATATAGGTCGTTATGCAAGATTAAACAACACATACCGCTTGGCCGGTGGCCGGTGGTCAATCTTAACATATCTTCACATCCACGGCAAACTTAGGAATCTGCAGTTTTAGTAAAATCGATATTTAGATGAAAAACTGTACGTAATAAAACAGCGTGGCAAAAAAAACGTATTTCGGTTCGAACCGTCCGGATGTTCAGTTTTTTTGCCACGGTGTGTAGTACAGTTTTTCATCTAAATATCGATTTTACTAAAACTGCAGATTCGTAAGTTTGCCGTGGATGTGACGATATCGGGATTCTTCCGTGCCACGGAAAGCCCGTTCAAGTGTTAGTCCTGTCCTGTAATTTTTATTTTATTTTGCAATTTGTACTATCGTGTTACCCAGTTACTGGGTTGTGAAGCTAGAATAGGCAGTCAGTTAGACTGGATACCAACCTCAATATTATTGGGAAAAAGCTAAGTATATGATAGATAGAATACTCTTTATTGTACACCAATAATTTAAACACACTTGATTTACAATACTGCAAAATATGGTTACAATGGCGGTCTTATCGCTGATAGCGATATCTTCCAGATAACCTTTGTATGGACTTTAAGAACATAACACAAAGAGAGGAGGGGAAAGTCAGTGTATCTACTTCAAGTATATAACATACACAAAAAGTAACTAAAGTAGTTAATATATGTGTTGTATATACAACGTGTAACGGAAACCCCATATCTATCCAAAAGGGCTGAAGACAACATCTGGTATGGAGTCTCTATGCACAGTTTCAGCTCAATATAACTGACTCAAAGAATTGATACCAAATTATCGGATTCATATATTTCTTGAATACCAATCATAACAAACGTGTCACAGCACTACGAGGATCAATAACTTTCCACGTCACTTGCCAATAGCACGTTAATTCTCTTCGTTCTTCTTAATTTGAAAAATTCGGTCTCTGGTATCAGTGTATTGGTATTTGTAATAAGTTCTACACACGTAGACTTAGGATTACAAAACGCTTGCCATATCGTTTGTTATCATCCAAAGAAGCGATGCACTTAGTATGTATATACCCTTTAAATTACACGTTGTATAATACAATACAATACATAAATAGGTAAATATATAAATATATGTGTTTTGTATATATAAATACATAATTATGTCATAAGGAGAGAAATACAAGGTATAATCTGATATATATGATGATGACTGTCCGAATTTAATTCGTCTAATACCCGTTCATGATAAATGAAAGCAATTTTGTTCTTAACCGAAACGACAATGTTAATAATACAATAATGGCGCGCATCATTCAGACAAGGAACGAAGCACAGTAGTACCATCTAATAGATTTATTATGCAGTAGGTCGGACAAGAAATATAAAAGTATAAATGTCTCGTTCTCTGTGCCAATTTTATTGAAATACGGTGATGTGAAAAACGTGTTTCTCGGTGTTTTGTATTTTGTGCCATTTACAGACATCTGTTTTTCTTACGAATTTTGCCAATGTTTTGTACTGTTTCGAATAGTTTGTCTGGTTTTTGTTTACCAAAATCATGGTTGTTGTATGGCAACCGAACTGATGTAGTTATCAATTTCGCTCCCAGAGTTACGGTGGCGGTTTTTTGGTTACCCATGAGGCAGATGACATTGTGTCGAAGTTACGTGGCAAAGGCAAAATGTGAAAAATGTGTCGGATAACATGATAATAAAGCGTGCTTCACCTTCGACCACATCATCACATCACGTGAGATAATGCTCAAACGAGAGCTCGTTATCAATAAAAAAAATCAGCCCGTAGCGTACCGACTATTGGGACACTGATATCCTCTCAGTAAGTAAAAATGGGCTAATGCGGTTTGATAAATAATATATGTCTTCGAATATTTGATCCTAGGACATGCAGGTTTGCTCACAAAGTATTCTTTCAACTATTTGTGACGAGATAAATTTCAAGTAATTTCAAACTCGCAAGTCTTTTGATCAATCCCTTAATTTTCCATTCCAACAATTACACTCTCTGATAGGAGTGCCTTTCTCTCTCTAAAGCCGCTATGGTTTAGACCACAAATATTCTAGATTAACATACCAATTGAATTAGGAACCATCCAAATAATTACACCACATATCTCGTATGGTCACTCGTACCGTTCATATAGACAGGTAAATTGTACCAATTGTTTCTATCTTTAATATGACAATTAAAAAGGCCTATCTCCTATTACAACCAACCCTCGGGCCTACTGCCATAATAATAATTGCGGATAACCAAAATATTTAGCTGTTATAAAGGTAACGATACTCATAAAAATTAAATGTGTACCTTCTTTATTTTGTATAAATACTGATAAAAGTATACTACGATACGCCACTTGAACGGTAGGCGTGATAATCCGGTCGAAGCCGTACAAAGGGAACATGCTTGGTCCGAAACCAAGTGTGCTACAGGCTTCATAGTTCAGTCTGTAGACTACAGTATCGATTACAGATAGGTCATGTATCTAAAGTAGATTTAGAGGGTACTATTATAAACGGTTAAACGAGTAGTTTAACATGGCTGTCAATACCATGTAGCGGGATTGTGTTGCAATCCATTCGCTTGTTATAATTAATAAAATTCTTTTATTTCGGACAGAATTCATTTGGTATGAAATTAATGTTAGTACTAGCTAAGAAGTCATCTAATTATTATACACCACAGTGGCATGTAGTCGTATCACAGTAGCTGCCAACTTGTCCGCTACTGTATAACATAACATCTTGAGATGTTATATAGTCATTATCTTATATAACCATAAATAAATAATAAATTGTAAAGAACTACATTGGACAAAGCTGTGGTGGATTTAAGTACCAATTTATTCACTGAAGGTCAAGCCTATGTTGTTTTGCGCAGAGTTAAGACGCTCGTAGGCTTCGCTATTTATACACCAGATCCAAAAAGACTTTTAAATAACACTCACGAACAAAATTCCTTGGAAGAATTAAATCACCTGTAAAGTCTTGCACATGCTAATACATCATTAAACTAAAAAGCTGTGAATAAAATTAGTATTATTAATACAATAGTTATTAAAAAAAGTAAAAAACCCGACTGCGGTTATAAGCAGAAGTTTAACAAGGAATCAAAAAACAAGCAGTGCATCTAAGATAGAATGAAGTATAACCGCGTAATGAAAAACATGTCTTATATATAAATAAATTAATAGTTTAAAAATCACTACAAAAACACGCTTTTATAAATGCACGTAAAAACAAAAAATTTGTTCGCGATTTTCCTGTTTTTTGTAGTGTCCGTTTTCTTTGTGTTGCTGTTTCTTTTTGTAGTTTTTGCCATATTATTCCCATGAGTAGTGAACAATTAAACGGTCGATCACCCCAGAGGATTTGAAAGTGACATCTATAAAAAATATATCTATGGATTACGCAGTAATTCAAAAAAGTAAAGAAAACCGATGACGGATTTTCTTTAGGTGTGTTATAATAACTTTGAAACCTGATCGTGTCCAAAGTCCATTACGTGGCCTTTCTCACAAGTGCAAACACGATTATGATACGATAATTCATCATGGAATGCCAGTGCCTATCTTCCGGCTGATGATAACATCAGACCTTGAAACCTAATCGTGGTCAAAGTTCAATTCAATTCAATTCAATTCAATTCATTTTATTAATGTGATTTTTGGATACATATTTATATGAGATCTTATTACATTAATTGGTTCCTCAAAAATCTACCTTATAGGTGTACATTATTTCTCATTTGTATATTACAAGAAAAAATTTAATAGTAATAATTTGTATGCATATTATGTCCAGAAAAAAAATAAAACTTACAATATAGGTAGCTTAAAACAGAAAAGCAATGAAAACATGAACAACTCTGAATAAGTCAATAAATTACAATATTACTTAAAACAGAAAAACAACAGTTAAAACATAAACAACTCAAAATTAATCAATAAATAATAAATTAATAGGTACATGGTCAAAATTAATTCAATAAATAGGAATGTCAAATAATTTACAATTTGTCATTAAGGAACTCATCGATGGTATAATAACATAGATGTCTTAATTTGTTCTTAAATTGAATCATATTTAAGTCTTTAATTGCATTTGGTAATTTGTTGAATATTTTTGGTGCCATGCAAAGAATGCTTTTGTGCATGAAAGCGGTCTTTGATGGTCGTATACATAACTCATGTCTGTATTCTCTTCTTACCATTTTATAACGATGTTCAGAGGCTTTTCTAAACAGATGCATATTCTTTTTTACAAATAACGCAGTTTCAAATATGTACAGGCAAGGTAAAGTCATTATTTTTAATAATACAAAATAAGGTTTACAGCTATCAGTTGTTCCTATACCGGTAATAGCCCTAATGCATCTTTTTTGCGATTTGAACACTATTTCTTTATTGCAGGAGTTACCCCAAAATATAATTCCATAGCGTAGTATAGAATCGACATATCCATAATATGCAGTAACGGCTGCTGGTTGATTGACTATTTTTTTAAATTTATATAAAGCAAAAGCAAACTTACAAATTTTTTTAACTAATATTAATGTGTGTTGTTTCCAATTAAGTTGATTGTCGATTGTTAAGCCTAAGAATTTTATATTTTGCACTTCTTCAATTTTTTCATTATTAAAGCTTACATTTAATTCCGAATTTGCTATTCTTTGACGAAAATTCATAACTTTTGTTTTACTCAAATTAATAATTAAGTTATTATGTTCTAACCATTTAATAGCTTGTTGTAATGCATTTGTTATGTTAGTTTCCAAGACTTCATTATTTTTGTTGTGTTGAACAATGATAGTACTGTCGTCGGCAAACAATGTCATAGGATAGGGTATATTCTGTGGAAAGTCATTTATATATATAATAAATAATAAAGGCCCAAGCACGCTGCCTTGGGGCACTCCATAACATATTTTGCGTTCTTTCGATATGTATTTTATAATGGTTTTATTTAATTTTGAAATACGACTTATTTCTGTGTATTGTGTTCTATTTTTCAAGTAAGACTTTATAAGTGATAAAACATTTCCTCTTATTCCGTAGGCATTTAATTTGCTCAGCAGTATATCATGGTTGACCAAGTCAAATGCCTTGGTCATATCCATGTATATTGCTGATATTGGGACTCTGTCATTCATGTTTGCAACTATAATATTAATAAAGTCGTATATTGCCATATTTATTGAGTGGTCTTTCCTAAATCCTTTTTGTTCTTTAACCAGTATGTTGTGTTTGTTTAGGTATCCGTCTATGGATTTATAGATGTATTTTTCGAATATCTTGGATATCACCGGAATAAGAGCTATTGGCCTGTAATTTTTTATGTCTTTCGCATCGTCTTTTTTAAATAAAGGTTTTATGACGGTAGGTTTAAGCTTATCAGGATAGATCCCAGCCTCAATACTTAAATTAATTATGTAGCTGAGAGGAGCAGAAATTATTTCTGAAACATGTTTTAAAACCTTTGTTGAAATGTCGTCGTATCCTACACTATTTTTATTTTTTAAGTCTTTTATAATTCTATTCACTTCATCTGGTATGATTGGGGCTAAAAACATTGACTGTGAGGAGAACTGTATTTTGTTGTCAGTAGTTAATCGTGTTGATTTAGTAGAAAGTTTTTCTGCTTGACTTATGAAATAGTCGTTAAAAGTATTTGCTATGTCTTTGGGTGAAGTGAATCTAACTCCGTCATGATTTATTTCTGTTATAAACTCTGGCGGAGAGTTGCGTTGAGTTCATTACAAGACTTTTCTAAGAAATCCAAAACAGCTGTGATACGATTTTCCATCATGAAGTTCCAGTTCATATCTTCCGGCTACATCATCAGATCAGTTCGACAGTACCATATTATTGTATTGTCATCAGAACTACATACAGCTGCCAATTTTCATTACGCTACGACCCTTGGAAGACGGTTAAATTAGTTACCTTAGATTTCATTACATAGTTAGTTACATACAGGTCGACCTAATAAAAGCGTGTTAATAAAATAAATGAAAATATAGAAATGTGGAAAGGTGTGGAATTCTCTGCCGGCTTCTGTGTTCCCTGCCACATATGACCCGTTTACAGCAAGCAAGTTTAAAGCAAGAGTGAATAGGCATTTTCTGGGTTCGCTCGTTCGATCGTAGACCTCATCTTACACTTACCATCAGGTGTGATCGATCGAGGTGGGTAACTAAAGGAGCAGGGTGGGTTTTGGTAAGAGTAGTCTGACACTCTCTTCTGTTCACCCAGAGCGGAACTAGTCTTTTGATTACTTTACCCCCGAGAAAAAAAGGCAGCGTTATTGAGTTTTAACAGAAGGGATTTCTCGGAACCAGCCCGGAGTTTGGATGTTAGTGGAGTAAAAGTGTTACCTCGGAAAGCACGTAAAGCTGTTTTCCTGCACCTGACTCTTTCCCTGTCATCTTAGGTTGCTATCCCATCGGACTATGAGAGTAAGGAACTGCGAACGCATCTGTGTCACGCAAACTATCTTAACGTACCGAATCTACTGGTTACCTAGCTAATCTGCTGATAAGATTAGACACCATGGCTGAGATTCGGTCGGATGACTTAGAATATTTAATTTAATGCTAAAATTTCATATAAAAGAAAAACAAAAGACGAGGAGCAAATAAATAAAATAAATAAATAACAATATGTATGTACTACCACTATCAGTGACATATATTTTTATCACAGAAAGTACTTCGAGCCAATTTACACATTGATTACTCGCTGAGCATCCACTTTTAGATCCATTTTCCTTTATCGAATTTTCATTTCAGGATTAAGCTTAGTCACACGAACATAGCACATTTCTCAAGGGAATGCCTCGGGTTCCTTCGAAAACTGAGGTTGTTCATGCATTGAATTTCAGATGCAGCTCTGGAGAAAGTAGTACGTCATGAATTTTGTAAAATCAATCAGGGAGGACTTTCTTTGTGTAGTCACTGAAAAGAGTTCTGATTTTTAAAGAATTTGAAATTGCATTAAAAGTCATTTACTAAAACATAAATATGTAGGTTCACGGTTATTTTATGCGCCTGTAACCACTATACCTTATTCCTGGGAATAAGATTTATAACTACTGTACATGATTTAAAGAGCAATTTTAGTTAATTTTTTAAATATTTCATTTTTTTTAAATTAATTGTTTTGTTTGTTACATTGCATAATTACCCTTAAGGTCACAGTCCACTATTATAACGCTAGTTAGAATAAGTGTACCACAGTGATATGAAAGAGCGGAGCCTTCTAATACAGGCATTGTTTGCTTAATTGGAGGCTCCGAACACGTTCAAATGTGATGTAATTTTTATTTGTCACAATAAACTATTTTGTATTTGTATTTTGTATTTTTGTATACCTGGCTGTAGAAGAACAAGAACAAACCGACCTATATTTACTTCAAAAAGGTTTAAATAAAAGCGTTATAACTGAGGTACTGTAATACTTCATCCATAAATATTGGAACATACGCCACATCAAACTTTCAAATACTTGATAGATAAACTATTCGTGCAAAATATAAATCAAATGATGTCGAGATGTCATGATTTTGGGTGTCTACTAGTGAAATCCGGCTGGTATCAGAATATTAAATTAAAAAGACAAGTAAATTCTAGTTTCAACATAACCTTCAAAGGCTTGATTCAAAAAGCGACGGATAGTTTCTACATTGGAACTCATTTACAAAAACAACTATTTAAAAGCTTTTATAAAAATTTAATATTAGTATAGTTTAATTAATATTATTTATGTTGTTTGTACACTGACAGCCTTAAATCTGTGTCCTTGCCCTTAAATGCCCTAAGTTTCAAATTTGATACCGGACTTTTAAATTGAATTTTACACATGTAATTGGTTTGTTTTTAGTATTTACCTGTAACCTGTATGCATGTTACCGTTGCATAATGTTCTTTTGAACAAAGTTAAAAATTAAACGTCAACTGTCAAAAATTGTTCAATTATTGTGACATTTTGTATTCCCGCCTTATTGGAGGAGTGACGTATTTTTTGAAAATGTTTAGCAAAATTAATCTTTGACGAATGTAATTTTTATATACTTTTGAGGTAAGTGAGTATCTTATGTTTATTATAATGTAATTATTTTAAGCAAGGTTTTGCTTTGCTTGAAGAAAATCTTGCTAGTTTTTTGGGTATCAATTTTGATACCTCAGGCATACCAGGCTGTATGAAACCTATTTACCTATTCTTTGGCTAATAGTATTTCTCGCTTGTATCTTTGTGTTTTTGTTGTTTCTCCGCTTGGTTTGGTGTTGGATTTTTTTTTTTTTTACTATTTCTTTATAGATATTTATAAAAAATGATGCCGGATGATATCGAGGCAGTTTTGAGACAACTAGAAAATGGGGAAATTTCAGAAGATGAGACCGGCAAAAATGAAGATGACATCGATCATTATTCGAGTCAAAGAGAGCTTCAGATCGAGTTAGAAGATGAAGATTATACAGCAAATCCTTCCTCGGACCCTGATTTAGATGCAGATCCGCCTTCAGTATATGAATCTTCTGATATTCAAGATTTAGAGAACGTTGAACCAAGCTCAGTGCCTTTGGTGAAGAATTCCACCTGCAACCCTCGAAACATGATATGGAAAGTAAAAAATATGGACATTGTCCACAACGCTTTCCAGTTTGAGGGAAACACTGAGTATTCACTTGAAATTCATGATTTGGAAACGCGTTTTCAGTTTTTTTCGTACTTCTTCGATGAAGAAAACACTGAAAATGAATGTCCAAGTATCATGGCATCGAGTCATCAAAGAATATAATGCCCACATGGGAGGTGATGATATGATGGGGAGCTTCATCGGTCGATATCGTATCCGCATAAAATCTGGAAAGTGGACAACGAGGCTGTTCTATCACCTCCTGATAAATGCTTGGGTACTGTACAAAAAAGTTAGTACAGTGAAAGGGAAATCTCAGAAGGACATTATGAAGTTAGCTGATTTCAGAACTGAGCTTGCTGACAACTTATCAAACGTATCAAAGTCGGTCAGAAAATAAACGGGAAAGACCAAGTACCAGTAGTCGGCGGGAAGAGACCCAGAACCCTCCAAAAGGCCATGGTCAGGTCAACTGATGTACGTTACGATGTTGTTGGACACGAAACAGAATTTATGAATTCCCAAAACAAATGTAAATATAATAATATTGTAGAAAGCTGACCTCCTGGATTTGCAAGTAATGTAAGGTTTCGTTATGCGATAAAAAAAATCGCATTATTTCATGCGTAAACCGTACATTTCTTACAAATCCAGGAGGTCAGCATAAATAAGTAGCACTAACTGGTAAAGTACTTCATTACTAGTTAGTGCGACTTATTTATGGCCCAAATGCCTAAAGTATCAAAATTGATACCTGTTTGTTTTTTTCTAAATAAATATATAAAATATTTAATGTGATTTCTTTTTTATTATTTTTCCCTTTACTAGGTTACTGCAACAAGTACATTAATTTTTTTTTTTAATTTAATTTGGAAAATCAGGCTTCTAAGGGTTCTAAGGTTCTGTCCATCCAAAGGTCTGTAAGAGATCGTCTTGTGCGACAAGACCGCCTTTTGTTTTGTATCCATATACATATTGTATTATCCATATACATTATCCGTATACGTTTTTTTTATTAGTAAGGATTACTAATATTATAAATGTGAAAGCAATTCTGTCTGTCTGTGTGTTACGCAATCACGCTTAAACTACTGAACCGACTTAAATGAAATTGAAATATATATAGTCTAGAGCCTGAGAAAGGACAAAAGCTGCTTTTTAATGTGAAAAAGAGCTGTAAGTGGTTGAAATAGGGGCTGAAAGTTTGTATGGAAATTACGTCATTTTTGAAGCTAGAAGCTTAAAATTTACTTTTTCGACTTTTGATTAGATATTAATAAATACGACATTCAAAGTTTGTAAAAAATTTGCCCCAAAGGGGGTAAAAATAAGCAATGAAAGTTTTTTGTGATGACGCCGGCAAAAAACTTAAAAATATAGAAGAAATACAGAGTCATTAAAAAAGTGAAACTGAAATGAATGCAAGTAAGAAACTTGCCAAACGCCGCATGCCATACACAACACCGGCCGCGCCGGTGAAACTAAAAACGTCGTGTATAAAAATTTACTTAAATAAGCTATTAGCAGTAAAATATCGTAAATAGTTTATTTATGTATGAGTTTTATTTTCAAAATAATTAGCCTAAAAAATTAAAAATGCTGCTGAAAGTCACTATTCCGCGCGGACGAAGTCGCGGGCACAGTTAGTAAAGTATATAATAATAAATGAACTGATTTAAAAAGAAATGATTATGTCATATGCATACACATAAATTGTCTAAGAGACAATTTATGTCTTACTTCAGAATGGCCCATTTAATAAAATTTTCATACCCTTGAAACAGACCTAATACATATGTAGATACCGCAATATTACCCTACCTATGTAGAACGTTATGTCCATTCAAACAACACATTATATAATCATGAGGTCGTAATAACACAGCTACCTTTGTTCAAGGTAAGGGTAGATTTACGAAATTTTCCCCGAAATATTCTGCCAACTATGCAATAGGCTGGCCTTGCCATTTCAGCCTAAACATTGTCATACAAACTGTCACATTGTATACCAATATATTAATACAGACTTTGTAGGTTTAGTTGGTAAGCAAATAAATGTCAATTCAAAGATGTCGGTAAATATAATAGGTAACTTTGGTTATATATTTAATCCTCCTTAATACTTTGTGTATAGAATACTTTGTTTATTATACCTAATACGATAGTGTAATTATCAGCTATATTCACTTAAAATAAAATAGCTTAACTTTAACAACTAAAAACAAATAGTAACGGTAAGTATTTGGAACTCATTGCCAGAGTCTGTATTTTCTAATAGCTATAACCTAGGTGTCTTTAAGTCAAGAGTGAATAGGTTACTTCAAGGCTATCGTCTAGCTAACATTGTATCGTGAGTAAGACGAGTAAGTTCCACTTTTTGGATTTACATTAGTAATAATGGAAGGTAAGTATTTTGAGAATCAGGAATAGGGTTTATGTTCATAGTCATTGGTTATATATATCAAAGAATAAGTACCTATAGCTACATATGTGAAGAATTTAAAAAGTTCAAGGCGATTTAGATATCGCCTCGCACTCTAAAAAATGTTTTTTTTTCAATCATAGATTTGATGCAATTGCTTGAAACATCAGACTGGTCAGACAAGTTATCTTTACTTACGAAGCGGAAGGTTTGTTTGAACGCGTTAATATTCGAAAGTACTGTGTGGATTTGGATGAAATTTGGTATGGAAGGAGCTTGTTTGTAGCTTGAGGAAGGTAATAGGATTTTTTTTTATGTTTTCTTTATACCAGACTGCAAAAAAGGAGAGTTATGTTTTTAACGTGTTCAAGGTAAAGAAGCCCCGCGCGATTGCTTGTTTGTTTATAATCGCAACAAGACTATTGTTACGAGCTGGGGTTCGGGATAGAAATAATTAACGCCAATTAAACCAAAATTAACACTTTAATTAATTAAACACAAAATAAAAATTTAACACAGTTATTCGCACCACAACACTTGTCACTTAACACTTAAATCGAACTGAAATTCACTTGTAAAGTTTCGATTATATCGCGTATTCGCCTCGTAATAAGACTGACTGTCTGCGTCCATTTGCGATCTATTTATACCCCGGTCTATGAGCTCTAGAACATTCTTGTAAAATCGACTCACTGTTTATACTGCCAAGAATACTCCAGAAGCTACTTGAAATACACAGTACTGCTACTCGCCGCTAGATGGCGATAGTGTCTCGACACGATATACTCAGTACTGCTATTCGCCGCTAGATGGGGTTAGTGTCTCGAACATTCTAGACTTCTGTCGAAGTTTCTCGACGTACTTCACTAAGCGACTGGCGTAACACTATTATTGCGTCATGATGACTGACAATAATTAAACACTAAAGTAATATGTTTTAAACAATTATTTCTTTTCTGATGGGTATTTACAGTTTACGTATTTAATTTGGGTACTATTTACACTAAGTAGATACAACAAACCAAGTGGATACTGAGTACATATCAATTTCTAATTATTGCAGTCAATAAGGTGCCAAAGTAAGCCCATTTAATGAATGTTACTTGCAATCTGTTTTCCAATTTTACTAAAGATAGACAAAACAAATAACAAAAGTAATAGCCATTACCATCTCTAATATCATCTATTACAAATCCAATTGCATTGAAAAGATAAATCTCATTCCATTCCCGAATTTCCCTGAATTCATTTTGTATTATTTGCTTCGCTAAACTTTCATTTAATCGGTTAGCCACAGCGTCGCATACTAACAAATGTATCATGTAATATTTTACATCATACTGACTTGAAATCAGGCTTTCATGGCTGTTCAGGCATATTTATTTATTAAAATCATATTATATTAAAATGTATAATATATTATTGTTTACTATATGTGCATGTGCCGCAAATATACTGATCCCATGGGAATTTCGGGATAAAAGGTAGCCTCTTCCAGATAAAATCCCATTGTCACTTTTTAAAAAAGACTGTGTTTTAGAATTGTATAAATAAGTACTTGAGCAAACACGGTTATTTTGAAATCACAGACAAACACTTCAATTTTATTTTGATAAAATTGAGATTGAGTGAAAGGTATCTTGCTTCCCTCACAAAAATACCGGTCATATATCATTCCTTAAAATATATGCTGATATTTTTAACGACTGATATTTTTAATACACTTGTGTAGAAAATATTTGAGGTATACAAGTTTGTTGAAATCCGTCAGTTTGGTACGCGCAAGAATTTATCATTTCACTATTGGCTTTATAACTTGCGCTTGCTCGTATCAAAATACTATTCCGTTTAGCATTTATACAGTTTTATTCAAGTTATATTACGTTATTGGCCATTTAGCCCGTTTTATTTGGCTTCACAATCGCTGTTTGCTTTCGCTACCTTTTTGATTCCACTGTGAACGTTTTATTTCCGTTTCTCTTATTGCTTTCTGTGAATGGTTCACCGGAATGCATTTCTTCCCATTCATTTGCAAATCTACTGTTCGGTCTATCTGTACTATAATTACGTTTTAGATTTATTTATACAATTGAGATTATATTGCTTTCATAAAACTGATAGTGCATTTACTTACACCATTTACATATACAACGTGTAACGGAAACCCCATATCTATCCAAAAGGACTGAAGACAACATCTGCATCATACAACATCATGCAACATCTTATGCAAAGTTTCAGCTCAAAATAAGTGACTCACAAAATTGAACCCAAATTGTTGGTTTCGTATGTTTCTTGAATACCAGTAATAACAAACGTGTCACAGCACTATGAGGGTCACCACTTTCCACGTCACTTGCCAATAAAACGATAATTCTCTTCGTTCTTCTTAATTTGAAAAATTCGGTCTCTGGTATCAATGTATTGAAATTTCTAATAAGTTCCACACATGTAGACATGGGATTACAAAACCCTTGCTATATCGTTTGTTATCATTATCATCCAAAGAAGCCGTGCACTTGGTATGTATATACCCTTTAAATTACACGTTGTATATATATATTAGAATTGTTATTAGTATATACAAGTACCCTATACATAATACCTTTTGTCGTTTTTCCTGGTCGGAAAAACATGCAATGACTTCTCCCGTTCTGAGTGGAGCAGAAGAGAGTGTCAGTGTTCTACTGACGAAAAACCCACTCTGTTCCTTAAGCTACCTTGCATTCCGGGGCCGCGGTATCTTATATCCTATACATATATACCTACAAGAAATTATCACCTAAGATTGTTTTTAAATTAGTTAAGTAATGTTACCTTTAAATTTTTCATTTATTATTCTATCTAATCATAATTGCCAGTTTGTAAATCTCTTTACAGCTGCAGCTTATCCTAGTAGTTTAGGAGGCCAGGAGTGTTTAACACAAGTATTTAAATTATAGGTTCTAATCTCCACAACACCAATGCCTACAACGCTTATAGTCAGAATGGTAAAACATTTATACTCTAATTTTATAACTCAGTTTTTATTGTATTACTAGCTTGTGCCAGCGGCTTCGCCCGCGTGGGAAGTTTTTCCCATGTAAATCCCGATCCCGTGGGAATTTCGCAAAATCCTTTCTTAGCGGATGCCTACGTCATAACATCTACCTGCATGCCAAATTTCAGCCCGATCCGTCCAGTGGTTTGAGCTGTGCGTTGATAGATCACTATGTCAATCAGTCAGTCAGTCAGTCAGTCACCTTTGAGTTACAAAAAAGTTTTGGTTTTAAAAAAATAAATGCCAATAACAGTTGTTAATAGGAATAACAACTGCTAATGGCATTTATTTTTTTAAAACCTTTATTTTTGTACGAGTGGACAAGCGCTAAAGTTCGCAGAGCCTAACTTCACACTGGCCAAGTTAGAACGGCCGCATTGTATATATATAGATAGGTATGGTTGAAGAAAATAAATTCTTATCAAAGGCGAACAGTTTGTAAATTAGTATTTTCTAAGTAAACCTAATTTTATTGAAAAACTTATTCTTTCTATATTACTGAAAATTTTGCTAAATATTTATTTAAACCATTTTCGCAACACTTAACCTCACTTCAATAAAGGTGAAAAACAAAAAGCATATCAAATGATGAATATCCTTACCCTTAAACCAGAATTACGGAAGTAGGTCAGCCTCATTGCATATACTATTAGTGATTCATAGCTAAAGAAATAAATTATTCCTTGAAAATGAGGAATTATTAGGGCCCGTTCTTGACCACATAACCTCCCTTTATGTAATTTCCCGGTTAGGGCAACATAGCGGTTACTGCGTTATTACACCAAAAGTCACGCTAGAGGAATTTACTGTTTACCGCTCGTAACAACGATACAAGAATTTAAGTATCAATAGCCCAACGACTAAGGGGTTGGACTTGTGATCGAGAGGTCACAGTTTCGAAACTTACCCATCACACTAGTTAGCTTTGTTAGAAGGATGAACAAGATAAATAGTCATGTGAATTCTTTCTTCCACATTGATAAGTTCTTAAAAAAATAAAAAACAATCTTAATCACACAAAGACAGATTAATCTATCATCTATGATTTCCAAGTGACTTTTAAACTTGATGTGAAATTCAGTTTTTTGACAGTACATTGCCAAGAAATGTTCGATTAATCTTGAAGTGTGAGCTTCTCAAGTTAGCCTGGCGTGGATGGATGAACATTCATTAGGACATACGTGATCCCGTTGGTCATCGACAGTCGTTATAGGTCAGTGAGAATCCTTTACACCAGTCCTTCCAAAAGTAAGTATACTGCTGTAGAGGTCCGATGGGTAGTGCCGTCATGTAAAATCATTCAGCTGCATGTTCATTGGACTGGATGTTGACTACTACATAGCTCAGAAAAAATACGGCCAATTGTATAATTATTTTATTTTACCAAATTATAATACTATGAGACAATGCACATGTCCCATAGTAATAATCACGGAATAGATGAATAAGGTTGGAATGGTAATGTGGGCGTGGCGAGCGCGCCACAATTATGATACGAAAATCATAGCTCGACCGATTAATTCATTCACCGCGTTTTGTGAGCTTCGGACTATTTTGGAATACAGAGCTCTGCTTTAAAATGCCGTGTTGTGCAATTATAACCTGTAAAACAAAAAGTTAGATCGTAAGTATAGAACGAGGAGGTATATCTTTCCATCGGTAAATCGAAAATAACATTTAATTACAATTTTATTTGTAAAAAACATAAAAATATTCTGATCACTATGAAATTCCGAACATTAAGAAAATTATTGCAACAAGTTACAAAAAGTATACATTGCTCATTGTGTACTCGCTTAATCAACGCAATGACCAAGTCTGCTTACAATGTACTGCATGCGCCACACTTCTACCATTGACGTTTTGTCCTTTGCCCTGATTGGCCGTGATGCACGGCGCATGTTTATCGACAGTGCTTTACAATCAGTAGCAAGCTCTCGATTTAAGTGTGTGTAATTTATTTGTGTGCGTAATTCGCATACGTAACGGGGCCTCTTGCTTGTAGTGGAGCTAATAATTGGGAGACAAGCGGCGACACGCGTTCTCATATAAATCAGAAACTATTTCCTTTCTAACCTCTTTTATCTGTTCTGTGGTAATAATAGACATAGTGAAGACGTCATGAATTACACTCGTAATCAAAATCAGGTATTTTAACTGCCAAAAGTTAAGTTCCATTTTGAATAATTTTATGCAGAAAATCAGAGAGCATAATCAGCTAAGCCTTTTACCAACTACGTTGTGTCGGCTGCCGGTCTAACCCGATACAGCTGAGTAATAGTGTTTTACATGGAGCCCAGCTACTGGGTTGTAGAGGTCGGATAGGCAGTGGGCCTATCCGACCTCTACAACCCAGTAGCTGGGTAACACGATACCCATTGGCCAAACCAGTGTCAGATTTTCTGGCTTCTGACTACCTGTTACTGTCAAAGATGTTCAAATGACAGCCGGGACCACTACTGAGAAATTTCTTATAGAAAAATCCAATTGTACTTTTTGTTTGGCTCAGGAATTGTACCGCAGATTTAAGTTCAGCAGTCGCGCTTGTGACTACTAGATAAACGAGACAGATAAAGTATATCAGAGCTGTTGCGACAAAATCATAAAATGATTCCTCCCGCGCAGGGTGAAGCGCAAGGGAGTGTCAGACTTTTACTGACTAAAAACCCACCCTTTAAGGGCCCTTACGTTCCGAGGCTGCGGTATCTCGTTAGAACATTCCCGAAAACCTGGCAGGGAAATAAAAAATGGTATGTCATCCAACCCAATATTATATAGTATTCATTAAATAATAGTGCCATTGTTACAATTGAATTCAATTTCTTATACACCAACCTGAAACCAGCAAGATCTAACGCTAAATAATAACATTCCCTAAGGAGACAAACCGCGATGTTTTCATTCCGACCGCGTTACGATTTGAGATCAGAAAATTAATCCTGTAGGATTTTCTGAATTTCATATTTATTGCTACTTCTTCGAAATAATATATAGAATACGAAAGTTTGATGCGTCAATTATTTACGGTTCTTAGAAGAAAAAAAAATGGACGACGTTCATCCGTGTTTCCTTGGATTTATTTTTCTCACGTATTATTAAATTAAGTAACATTTCAATTCACTTCACAGCAACAAGGTTATTACTAAAATGTAATTTGATCTTAGAGGCAGGTGTTATTTGATCAACATTTATCTTTATTCCAGTCAGTTATCAAACGTCTAAGATTTCCTTTGAAATCTAATTTAAGACGAAGAAGTTAGTGAATTCCGAATACTCTTGTAGCGAAATGATAGTTACTTGAAACTGTTTCTGTTCAGATATTTGTTCGAGTTTTTTCTGATATAATCTATTTTACGTGGAATGATTGTATACAATATTGTATTTGTTTCAAACTATACATACACAACGAAAAGCTGCATATTTCCATATATGGTACCTCACAGGTAACTTTAGGCCGTGCGCGCACTGCGTTGCGTTTTGGAAACGCAAAATCTGTGAAGTATGGAGTGTCATAGAAGTGCGCGCACTGCGGTGGAATAAACGCGTGCGGGAGAGTCACCGGTGGCCGAGGTCATTCTACCGGTGCGGTAGAACCACCGGTAGGCCACCGCAAGGCAGTGCGCGCATGGCCTTATATAGAGAGAGTAACTGGGGGGGTGGATCAACTGTGTCTCAGGGGTGGGCAAACTTCAATATCTACCAATTTTATCTACATGTCATTGTGTGTACAGCAAAATAATCAATAGCTGTAAAATAATATGATAACAATCAATAACAACAAAAATTCTTAAATATCATTTAAGAATTTTTGTTGTTATTGATTGTTATCATATTATTTTTAAATTTGAAAATACAGCTAACTGTTAGGTTTCTCAAAAAAGTGGACCTGTTGTAACTTGTTGCTAGCAAAACAGATAAAAACAAAAGTTTACGAGCGCTTATTATTATGTAAGTTACTTTAACTTTCGGACTTCTTGTGTTATGCATTTAGCGTTTACCTCTAGGTGGATGTCAACTGTAATTTTTATATTTAAACACTAGCTTCAGCCCGCGACTTCGTCCGCGTGAAAGAAAAATCCCCCGATTTTGAAACATTCTTCATTAGTGCTCCGCTCCTATTTGTCTTAGCGTGATGATATAGCCCATAGCCTTCCTCGATAAATGGGCTATCTAACACTGAAAGAATTTTTCAAATCAGAACCGTAGTTCTTGAGATTAGCGCGTTCAAGCAAACAAACAAACAAACAAACTCTTCAGCTTTATAATATTAGTACAGATGTGTTCTTTATAAAAAAAATAACTGTATATAATTGATGTTAAATCTAATAAAATAAAAACAAAACTTTCCACTTGCAACGCACGCTCCCTCGTCTATCGGAACGACAAATAATGGTGGTTGTATGTTTGGTCATTTTAATATTGTAGCTTTTCATCGGTAACTAATTTTATTTTATTGTTAGTTCTAAATGACTCCCAAATAAGATATGTTATTTATCTTTCGTACTTTTAGCAATACCTTTGCAGGTAAAATATACTGCGACTAGATTTAGTTCGTTATAACATTGTGAGATAAAATTAATACTTTCAACCATGAAATACCTTAAAGCCGTGGTCCGAAACGACAAAAAACCCATTAAACTACCTCAAGCCGCAAATACCGAAAAAGATCTCAATTCAGTGAACTCTCAATAAAATCTTATTGATTTCAATAGACCATAGTATTCATCCATATTATCTATGATTTTATCGTGGGGTTCTCTCATATTTTCCCCAATTTATAAGGGTTTGCCTTATGCGGTTTCCTGACAGTTCTTTCGCATATTCGCATTGGATCGAATTTATTCAACTCAACCTACACCGGTATTGGATCGTCTTGTTACAAACTCAATTTCAAATGTAGCTACAGGATTTTTGTTTATTGGATATTAACGTCAAATGGTATACCTAATCTGGGGGCACGGCAGTGCCCCCGCCAAGTCGAGCAAAAAAGCGGCACGGCCGTACCATTCTTTTCTCGAAGCAACTCAGGCCATTTTCGACCCCCTATAACTTCGTTGTGGATAAAACTAGAAGCCTGAATTTTCAGTAACCAAACATACATTGTATAAACACGGTATATTTCAAATTTCATTCAATTTGAACCACTAGTTTAAGAATTATAACGAGTCAAAGTTCCTTAATTTTGTAAATTTTGTCACTCACTGACTGACCGATCATCAAAAGTCTAAAGCACTTCTAGCAGACATAGAAGCTTCAAATTTAGAATACAATTAGTGTTTAGTATATGAATCAAGGAAAAACTATAATATTTTTCAATTTCGTTCCAGTTTTCTAGATACATCAACTGCATAAATAACTTTGTAATCCCATATAAATATATAGGATTACAAAGTTACATTTGCAGTTAATTAATCAGTGTACCTGTATAATATAATGAAATAATAGATGTAGATGGGTACTTTTTTTTTTGGTGAAAAATATCGTCGAATGACTTCTTCCGCCCGGGTGTATCAGAATTCTACTGACTAAAAACCCACCCTGTTCCTTCGTAAGCCCTAAAGTTCCGGGGCCGCGGTATCTCGATGGAACTTTCCCATAAACCCCGACAGGCAATGGCCCTATGAGGCCACTGGTATTAACAGCTTTATGAGGCGCGCGTGGAACACAACGCGCCGCCGACCCGGGCCTGGTCCTTACCGGACGGTGAGCGACCCCTGTTCGCCATCCGCAGGCCCGCGCCTACGGTGGCCCGAAATCGACTCGCAATCCACGACGCCCGGGGCGTCTCCCCCAGCTGCTGGGGCGCGAGGAAGAGAGTTGCCTCTCCCTCGCACGTTAGGCCTCCTCCTTCGCTAGCATGACCGCTTCGCAGCAGGAGGTGACTGCATCCCATTCCCTCTCGCTTCGCATCATGGTCTAAACCAGAGCAGGGCGCGAGAAGTCGCCGCCGCCGATCGCCTCTATGAGGATACGATGGTGCTCCACCCATGCAGGGCACACCTCGACCATATGCTCCACCGTGTCTTCCAGTGTAGATAGGTACCTAGACATAATAATTATGCTCAAAGGTAACTTGTTAAATGGTCAACGGAATAAAAAAGCAAGAAGTATTAAGAGTATTGGGGAGTATTAAGTAGAGTAAATTGCCCGAAATTGCATAATTACTTACTTATGGATTAACTTTAACCGAGACTTTTGACGAGTGCGGCATTAATTAACTAACTAATGCAAAAGACGTACGTGCGTATGTAATATGTGCGTATCAAAGCCTCCGAAAAAAACCCATAGAGACAGGGAGTGGGCTTTGAAAAAAACTTTAGCTGAAGTTCAAGAAGTAGTACCGGAAAATAAAAAAAGGAAGGCTACCTACAAAAATAAGAAAAGCTCATAAGACAGAGAGAGGGCTTTAAGAAAACTCGTTGTTGGTATACAAGAAGTAGAAGTTACCGGAAAGGAAAAAAGTAGGACTTTCTACAAAAAGCAATATGTATTATATTATATCTATATTACAGTATGTGTATTAATGGTTTACTATGTATAAAATGTCATGAGAAAATTGTATTAAAAAAATATCTGTACCTACTCACAAGTAAACCGTGTAAACGGTTTTGTGAGGCATTGGCTTATTTCTAAGTTTATAATGTAACCTATATTAATAATAAATAATAATATAGAGCAGGATTCCGAAAATATATTTTTTTATTGATAATAGGCTCGCGTTTGACCGCCATCTCACCTGATGGTAAGTGACGATGTGGTCTCGACTCCGGCAGGGAATTCCACTCCTTAGCCGTACGCACAATGAAAGTATTCCCAAAACGTTTTGTGCGTATGGGTGGGATGTCCACCATGTAACAATTATCAACACACATGAGAAATATTTGTTAGTGAAACACAAAAAATACTGGAGCTCGTGGCTAAATAATAACAGCCGCGTGGTTCTATCTTCAAGGAGAAGCAATGTTGCCGAGGCCGGTACATGGATGGGTTAATGGTAGTATATTGAGATTGGCACATTAAACTGTTGGTCTTGTCAGCCATGTGTAAAACTTAAGTAAATAAATAAAAGATTTAAAAAATCAAGAGCTTCTTTTCTGAAACCACTGGAAAATGAGGAGTTACGCCTACACTTTATAGGCCCTGATACCCATTTATTTATTTATTTAACATCCACTATCGACAACTAACTTGTGTACCGAATGATTATTATGTACCAAAATCTACCAAATAATTTTTAAGTAAACTAGGAGGTTATTTTAGTCTTAAGTTTTATAATAAATTTCATATTTGATTCGAACTCTCAGCTAATTACCACCACAGAATATTGTGCCTATTTAAGTCCACATTACACTATATTAAATTCTATACAAGAAAATTAAAGAACATACACAATACGCTCCTCAAATCTTGAGCTACAAACACCGGTACGGTATAGCATACCCGTACCGCAGAAGCCATGTTCCGAGGAATACCGCAGAGCAAGGGAATGCCCGCCTCGCGTCAATGGGTGCAGACAATTGGAATGTTTGCGCCAACAAGCTGAATCTGGGAACAGAATACTACAGGATTTTTAGTGTTCCAAACCAGTAAATAGGAAACAATTGGGAACTGAAACAATTGCAGCTTGTTTTGTAGCTACTTTTAGGAAATGTTTGTGTTAAATATGTAGAGTAAATTAAATTAATCAGATAGGTGTTCATACTGGAATTAGATACGACTACACGACAGTTTTTTTACATAAACAGCGACGTTATTCGACGTTACGTTACGTATGTCACTGGTCAATAACTACTCATATTAATTTTATATTTCAACACTTTTATTTCATCATATTCTACTATTGTGGTTACCTAACTGTATGATACCTGCTCGTGATGAGATGGGGTAAACTTAAAAAAGTTTTTATCATAAACGTTCATAACAAAATGTAGCTCAATCGTTTCTGGGCCGGGTATACCTACAGTACTTTGTATTTGCTGTATTTATACTCGCGCCGCATTCTTGAAATCTTTTCGAAAGTAAACAAAGAACTTGATGTTTCCTGTTAAAGGTAAAGGCACAAAAGAATTCAGAGTAGCGTTCAAATCTTTATTTGTTTCCTGTAATTTGCATAAAACTTTTGGGTAAGTACCCCAATTTGTACCAGAAACCGCCTTCGCAAAATTTTACCTACCCACCCGCATACCCAAATTAATCGTCACTGATTCAGCTCCGAACATTTAACGTGGTGTTCCTGCAAACATAAATTGAATTACAAGTGTTACGAATCGTGTAGCACTTGTTCATGAAATGTCTGGAACACGTTGTGTTCTGGATCCTCCCAGTTATTTGACGAATGTCTTGGAGCGCAACCAAATGGATGCGGCACGGCGAATGCACTGCCTACAGTAGCTATTTGATAGCGTTTCGATCGTGTATTGAACGTCAAGTGTCTCCCCGCCTGTGACGACGACGATGACGTCTTTTGTTGAACTCACCTGTAGCAAAGTGAGACGGATTATTGTGTGACTTACGTCTTTAGTTCGAAGTTGTGCGCATAAGTATAATAACTCATTGAATGTTCATTGCTTTAAGTCAAAGGCTACTGCCATGTTATTAAATAAGGAGCACACTAATGAAATATTATAAGTACATTATATTTGGAATTACAGATGCCTAACCACAGTCCTTAACTTTTTTAAACACTTTTAATTATATGTGGGCAATGGTGTAGGTTACATGTTTATTTTTTCAGTTTAAGTATTTTTTTAGTTTTCTAACATGTAACTGTTTTTAGAGACAAATGAAAAAAAAAAAATGTTATTATGAACTGATCAATCCGTACCTATAGAGAACAAATTTCATTAAAGGGTGTTGATATATTTACGTGCAATTTGCGTGAATTCGGAAAGATTTTCTTATATGTATTTGGTTACACATAATTTAATTACCGTGTTATATAAAAAAAAAATACTATCACATTAGGTTAAACACTGTAAAGACTGTAAGGAGGATTACATAAATAAATTATCGTGCGATTTACATAGGCATTGCCTTTGCGTAACACAACCTAACACTACCTACTTAATTTTAGTTTCTCATCTATTGAAGAAATTGACTTTTCTTAAGCAAAACCGCATGTTGTAAAATATATCTACATTACTAAAAATAAAAAGAATATTCTTAATACTCACGAACATATTTCCGCTATTTCAAGATATCATCTTCACATCTCTGTTAACTTCATCCCACTACTAGTCTGCTCCAATTTGTCTTACTTTGCCAAATTAATATTGTATTAGGGCTGCTCCCAATCCTATTTCTTTGTAAGGACCCCAATCAACTAAAATTGTTCGGCATTAATGAAAGTGACGTCTTTTATATTATATTTCCGATACATCTCTTTGTCTGTGTTGCGAAACTGGATGTCGACTAACACGGAGTTCAAAATCTTTGCGTCACTGACAACGTGCCCACACGTTATAATTCCGAAAGTCATTTCCAAACAAATCGATTTTCAGGCAGTCTCGTGCAGTGTGGTGATGTTTTTTTATTTTTTTTTTATTTTGTGACAAAAATAAAACATACATATATTATTTACAACTGAACAATGAACAATTTACAATGCACCTGAACTAGTTAATTATTAGTCTTAATAAATCACCTAAACATGTTTACAGATACTCCCAAATAGTGAATCGAACCTTTGCATTCAACTACACATTTGATACTCCCGTCTTCATATTTCCGGAGATTGTAAATTACATTATTAGTACTTGGCTGAAATCATGGATTCTGTCGTTACGTTACGTTTGATAAGCTACGAAATTAGGTATTTAATATCCATTTAGTGATGTACGATTAATTGGTATGAAACTAGTATTTATTAATATTGAAATAATTTTGTGACAGTCGTTGCCGTTTACTTAATTCAAGCGTCAATAGCCTAATGGCTAAAGTGTTGGACTTGTGATCGAGAGGTTGTGGGTTCGAACCCCACCCATTACACTATAACCGTGAACCCACTTCAGACACAAGCATATTTAGCTTACTTGGATTTAACATATATTAATGTGAATTCTAACCACATTGCTATTTCACTTTAAAATAAAGTATTAAAGAGAGTGCCAATTACTTTAATACAGTAATCGGCTATGCGATTGAAGAAAAAGCTTTATTAAAATGCTCACACATATTCAGTGTCATTATTGTGCCCGTTGTTAAAACAAGAACATCTATTTCATTTTCATTAGCACTAAAACTTTTAGTATCTAACGATCAGGAGTCCAGGCACTTTATCAGTCTGGGGATAAACTTAGGAGTAGGGTTCCGTCGACAAACACGGCACTGCGGAACCGTGATAGCAGTGCGGATGACGTATGACCGCGTTAGCGAGCTTTCACCATCTAGTTATTACCTACCTCCATTTCTCTAGCATGATTTGAATTTCTGGGGCATGGTAATCCAAATTGTCGTAGTTATACTCTAGTGCATTGTTCAATTTATGTCCTCCTTTGTACAGTTAATGTTTATGATATTGTAAACTTGCGCTGTTTATTCAACAAGAGCGTTAACTTCAAGACATTATTCTGGATTTTGATAACTTTCTTTAGTGAAGATATCTGGACGGTGCGAACTAGGTTCCGGATCGTTAAATTCTGGTGCAAAATTTATGTACATGTGCACTTGTGCAGATACTATGGTAATGAATTGAAAATAAACACAATAACGAATACTTTTGGAAAATATCTAGTGTTAAATCCACAAAACTAGATGATCAATCTTGCATGCAGTATGCAGCGAGAAGCTGCTCTTCGACCGCTACGCCGCAAAACACACAGCAACGCGACGCAGCAGTCGACGAGTCAACATCTCCTGTTGATGCTCCGTGGAGGGGCGAAACATATGTCGAGTGTATTTTGCTTGCATGTGTTATGTTTTTTGTTGCATCCCTTGTGCATGTCCATATATTTGCGGGTGGGAGGTCGATGCTGCATACTGCATACAGGATGGATCATGATGTTTTAGGCTGATTTAACACTAGGTATTTTTCTGAAGTATTAGTTTGGTATGGATTTTCGCAAAGTAGCGTCTGATTCCATTCTGTATAAAAACACAATACTTGTACGTAGTTAAGACATTCCATTGAAACTTTAAATCATAACTCCAAATTAATCTTCACTTAAGTATGAAACATAGATCTTAAATCTTCCTTCACAAACTTCCAAATTGAAAACATCTGGAAGTGTTCCAAGTGGGAAAAAAAGAAAAGTGGCCGTTTCTGTAGATTGCAATCTAATAATTTTGCCAAGAACCCTTCATGCGTAACAAGATGGCCGACATATGAGAAATTAATTCGGTTGCCATTATTAATACTTACCTGCGCTTGCGTTGGGGAATTTATGAGACGTAAATTCCTTAGGAACTGATTTATTGCGGTAGATTCATGTGTAGGACAATATTCATGTAACTGGATATCCTACTTCTGATGACTATACAGGCTGTTTCACTGTGTATCAGATGTAATACATCACGTTTTACATCTGATACACAGTAAATAAACAATTGCAAAAACCCGACTTGAAAAAAAATATAAGTAGGTAATTTTAAAACCAATCGTCAATCGTAATATTAATTTATTTGATAATAGAATCAACAAATGACTCCTTTCGCTCTAGCTGGAGCGTAAGGGAGTGTCAAAACAAAAACTTCTACAGTGCTGTCATAATGGCGCGTCAGGCCTCTGTTGTGACCCTTACATATTCTGTTTCTGATAGACCTGATTCATGCAAGCTTATTATTACCTGTGGCTGTAGTACGACTACCTAATTACAACTAGTTCATAATTAAAGGCGCTGAGATTTAGTGACTACCGCCTATATATCTCGCATACTTGATTACTCTCGAGGGAATGTCCACGACTACTGAGTCATATCGTCTATTTTCGCTTCCAGATTAATATGAATATTTTCCTAGTCTATTAATATCTCTCACTGAAATAACTTTCGCGTCATGAGGCATTTGGGACTTAGTTAAATTAGTCGGATTCTAATTTTTTTTTTTTTTTTTTTTTTTTTTTTTTTATGTAATTATACAATTATATAAATATTTTTATCCAAAGTTGCGCAATCGGTTATTGCTGCTCCGGTTCGATTATTTGCATATTTCATTTGTCTGCCTTTAACTCATAGCTAAATAATCATAGCCGCACGGGTCTAACTTCTAGGCTAAGCAACGCTTGCCGAGGTCAGTCCATGGATGGGTGACCTACTTAACATATCGATACATTTGTACATTTTTGACAATTCTTATGGGTTGTCAGGCGCTAGAAAATCTGTGACCAGTCTTACCAAGCGTTGTCGAGTTTCCTAGCTACCGAGTTGTGAAGGCCAAATAACCAGTCGCTCCATGTTAAACTAGTGCTGAGCTTCTTTTGGTTGGTTGAAAGCCGAAGCTCGAAATAGTTGGGATAAGACTAAGCAGCCGATGAATGAGTATGTTGGTTGTTGACACAATTGTCGCGTTGTTGTGACAACCAGACTTTCTAATATGGTCCAAAATGACTTTTTCTGTAGGTATTTGGGTGGAACTCCAATAAATAAAAACACTGACATTCTTTTTTAGTATTTCGTCAGTGTTTAAATGACGGCTTTGATTGTATTTTTAACGCGTGTTTTGTTTTGCTGCTCTAAAAATGCATTATTTATTACACATTTTTAATTAAAGTTTTGTAGAGTAGTGGTATACAGGGTGGCGATTAGGTTGGGTGATTTTCAAAATTTTTGTACATTTTGTTGTGTGAAAACGTCCACTCCAATATCATCCAGAAAAACTGCATTGAAGTGATCAAACTAGTATTATTATCCTTGAGAAACATTTCTTCCAGATAGGTATCAATATTTCAGATCATAATAATAAGTAGTTAATAAAAAAAAAAATATGTTTAGTTCTTCAACCTCATAATGTTTTCAGACAGCAACCCAGTGTCTCCAAGCAAAAGAGCGTTACATAAAAAAGCATAAAGAAGAAACTACTCACATATTTACAGTTCTTGTTACGCAACAAAAAAACGTAACAAATCGTTACAAAAATGAAATTAACCATAAGTTGAATAACAATCTCAAACATTTGCAGGTTAGAAATAATACTGTTGGAATTATCCAGCTTCTTTTTAGTAGTTGGTCAAAATTATTCTTTCAATTTACGCAAAATTTATAAGAGATAGACTTATCGTTGTTTTTATAGCTGATCAACCAAAATGAAAGATTTAAAGTTGAAAAAACACAGCACAGGCACAAACACACTTTTCTTGTTGGTGGCACCCGCTGAAAAAATGGTGGACAGACGTTTCGTTGTCATCTGATTGGACGATTTTAAATGGAGAATTTTGCCAGTTGAAAATCTCAAATATCTAATAATGTTGGTGTTACAAAAAAGAATAACAAAAATGAATGAAAAGAAAGACACACATTGAAACAATGTTATTATTATTATGCATTGGGTTATTTATTTATATTTTACACATTGAAATCATAATTAGAGTCCTAAAGATATTGTGCAACTAGAACTGTAAATATGTGAGTAGTTTCTTCTTTATGCTTTTTTTGTAACGCTCCTTTGCTTGGAGACACTGGGTTGCTGTATGAAAACATTATGAGGTTGAAGAACTAAACATCATTTTTTTTATTAACTACTTATTATTATGATCTGAAATGTTGATACCTATCTGGAAGAAATGTTTCTCAAGGATAATAATACTAGTTTGATCACTTCAATGCAGTTTTTCTGGATGATATTGGAGTGGACGTTTTCACACAACAAAATGTACAAAAATTTTGAAAATCACCCCACATTAAATTGTACAGCAGGTATTACAAGTTATAATCAGTCCGTTAAAATAATAAAATAAATAATTTTACTAAAATTAAGAAAATGCCGAGTGATTGGTCAGCTGATTACGTTTATGCAATACATGATGTTGTGAAATATTAAAATAGAAAAAGGTCCTACGGTTATAATATTGTTTATTATTAAATTATTTTAATTGCATATGATAACATACCTAATATAGAGTACGCGGTTTCAATGAATGTGATAACCTAATCGCCACGCTATATAGTAAGATTTAATTTACAATTTATTAATCATACCGTGTTTATTGGTAGAATTTGCTTCCATTTATCCTCTCTATAAACATTATCTAAAACGAGATATACACAAAGTCTTCTTATTTTATGTAATCCTTAAAACATTTCTTCTCAGAGATAAAAAAATAGACCTAAAAACTTAAATTTTCAATATAGCTCTCATCGTTTCTGATTTTTCAATTAAAGCGCTGTCATCAGGAAATTAAGTCTTTCACGCTTGAACTGGCTTTAAAGATATTACGTTCTTCTATTAGCTTGAGATTTTTTGTTTTTGTAGGTACAGATGCTATTATAAATAACAAGCTAAGTACAAAGTGGAATAGTTGGCTAACTTGAATTCTTTGAAAAGGTTGAAGTTGTTAGGAGCACTTATTTTGTGTTCATAGTGAAAGAAACGTCAAAGAGCTTCGAAACACCGCTGTTTTAACAAAAAAGAAACATCTACCTAGCCAAAATATCAATTTATTATCGACACTCTTTCGTGAAGCGTTCCGATCCAATATTTTCGCTTACAAACCGAAGCCTTTGAAACATTGATTAATATTAATGATTTCCTTTGAGAACTAATTTGAGTGGATAATGGATCTTTTGTATTTTGTGAAAAAGTAATTTGTTAGACTCGCCGAACGACCAATTAGAATACAGAAAGCACGCGGCGTTGTTCGATTAATCATCACATTCAGCGTATTGAGATATCGCGTGTTTCGACGCAATTTGTGTTCAATATATACTTGTGGAAATATAGTGGGCTGTACGCTCAATATACTTTCTCGTGGTTATAATTGAGCATTCGTTTTTATTAATAAGCAACGTAATAATAAATTATGTACTTAGTTTTTTGGACTAAGGGACTATTTAACCATAACCCTAATGTTAAATAGTCCCTTATTCTGGTGTTATCCATACCTAGTAATAACCTATTAACATAAATGCAAAAGTGTGTATACGCTTGTTTATCCTTCTTTCACCTCAACGGCATTATCAAAGATGAGAAGATAGTTCTTTTTTATTGTAGATAAGCTCGCATTTAACCAACATCTCGCCTGATGGTAAGCAATGAGGTGTCTCTCACCAACTTCTTATCAGCAAAAAGCTATTCACGAGGGCAAAGTCGCGGTTAGAAGCTATTTTTTTATTTATTTATTAGTAGGGATAACAACAGCATACAATTCTTAAATAGGTACTTATCTATAATTACATGAGTAGCCAATAACAGTTATCCACAATAGATACTTAAGGTGGATCAGTCTTAATATTAATATTAAAGATGATTTTGGGCACTTTGAAGAGATCAGTATATAATATTTATGTAGGATATAATATATATCATCTAATAGATACAAATAATAACAAATAACATATTCAAAATTATGTATATGAAGAATATATACATATATATAAATGAAAATATATACTAACTAGATAACCAGCCATTTAGTGTAGTTTTAAATAGGTATTTAAAACTACACTAAATGGCTAGAATTTTTATCATAACAGGGTTGTTATGATAATACAATAAAATACGGGCACGCCGCAATTGCGGCGGTAAGACCCCTCTTTGAGGAGTGGCTAGATCGGCGTCACGGCGTCCTGACCTACCGCATGACGCAGGTCCTCACCGGACACGGAAGTTTCGGGAGGTACCTGTGTCTGATGGGTAAGGAAGAGACGCCTGGGTGTCACCACTGCGAGGGTCGCCCTGAGGATACAGTCGAGCACACGGTGCAGGACTGCCCAGCTTGGGCAGAGCACCGACGTGTCCTCACGGCGACAATAGGCGGAGACCTCTCGCGCCCGGCCTTGGTCGAGGCCATGCTGCGGGGCGAGAGGGAGTGGGAAGCGGTCGCCTCCTTCTGCGAAGCAGTCATGCTTCCGAAGGAGGAGGCGGGCCGCGTGAGGGAGAGGATGGCGTCCTCCCTCCAGCCCAGCCGCAGTGGTAGACGCCCACGGCGTCGGACGTCGGCCGACGATCTCCGGTCACCGTAGGCGCGGGCATGCGGACAGCGAGTAAAGGGCAACTCGCTGTCCGACCATGGACCATGCCCGGGTCGACGGCGCGTCGAAAAAAAAAAAAAGAAAAAAAAAACAGGGTTGTTATGATAAAAATTCAAGCAAAACTTGTTTTTGAAATCGTTCTTGGATCCAATGAACAAGTCCACACTGTTAAAGTGTTTATTGTAAGAGTCGAGTAAACGTGGTATTACACTATTTTTACCGTAATTACTCGAGTGAAATGGAGTGCAAAATAAAGTTGTGTGTCTAGTGCGTTTCCTTGGAACATTAAATTTAATATTATTTAAAAGCATAGGGCAATCGGTCCGTCCCTGTAAAATATCATATAGCGACCCCATATCCCCTTATATAGAGTTAAAAGATTGTATATCCGACAGTTTTCTTTGTAATCACGTGAGAAGTGATGAAATTTTAAATTAAGCTGATCTATAAACTTTTTCTGCATGCGTTCAACATTATTTTTATGTATTGCGTAACGGTCTCCCCGTTACGCAATACATAAAAATAATGTATTCCGTATTCCAGTAAACTTCGAACGAAAGCAAAATAAACTACTTTTAAGCTTAACAGACTCTTAAAAGTTAGGCAAGATCTTAAAACAAAACCAAGATTGCGAAATGACCTGCTGCATATCGCATCGATGTGCTGTCACATGGACGTCTCCGCGTCTAATAGTATACCCAGGTCCCGCACCACATTGATCCTCTCGATTGCAAGTTATTTATATTTTATGTTGAATGTACGTTTATTACTCCTCTGTACTGTTCCTTAATTATCGTAAAAACATACACTTCTAATAGGTATCAAATCAGCAATCACAATTCTTCGTAGCTCAAAAGCTATAATATTTATTGTCAGCCCTTGTTAGACAAAAAGAACAAACGTAGAAAGAGCTCCGAATTTAACAACTATTTTTACTTATAAATCGATATTTGATTAATGAAGCTCGACTCTGGAGGGGATTAATGGACAACAGATAAATAAAATATGGCGGGAACATGACTCGCTTATAAAATATTTTATTTTTAATGGACGGCTTTCTTTTGGAGATGCGTATCAATAATAATTAATAGCCACGTTGAATTTGTACTTTTGTATCAACAAAAAGTGAGGTCCAAATTACATTAAGACGGCCATCTTACCTGATGGTAAGCGATGATGTGGTCGAAGATGAAGCACGCTTACCTAGAAGTAACCTATTCACTCTTGACTTAAAGACCCCAGGTTATAGCTATCGGAAAACACAGACTGGCTATCTACTCCTTAGCTATACACACAATGAAAGGATCCCCAAGTTTTGTGCTTGTTTAAAATATTAATGAAATATTTAGAAGCATATTATGAACAAAATATAGTTTTTTTTTTATTACGGATGAGCTCACTCTTAACCTCGATCTCGCCTGATGGTAAGCGATAGATGAGGTCTACGGTGGGACGAGCGAGGCTAGAAGATGTCTATTTACTCTTGCTTTAAAGGCTGCTTTGCTTTTAGAGCCCCCGCACATTATGGCCACCAGTCGCCGCTACTAAACGCGACCACCAGTGGTTCAATCAGACCACTACACGCCGCCACCAGTGGCAGTCACTGGTGATGGTGGCTGGATGCGGCCTTCATTGACTGCCACTTGCGGCAGTTGTACAAGTGAGGCGGTCACCCCGGTCACTATAAAACTCTGACTGTAAATCCCAAATCCCAAATAGCCGGACGCTCTTCGATATTGGAAATAAAAATATCAACATCAAAATTAGGAATCGCATCCGTAGACATCGTGTACGTGCATTTAGCTTACAACAAAACTAGACCTGAGACGCGGGAGCCGGGAAGAAGCCAGCGACTGTGGCCGGGGGCTCTTAAGGTCAAAAGTGGCAGGGAACACAGTATCCGAAAATAGTTGAAATAAACAAGTATAAATTGAAATAAGAAAAAGTAAAAATATGTAATAAGTTTTCTGAAAATGGTGACCGGAAATAAATTCCTCAAAAAGATTTCTACGAACCCGATTTATCTAGATTAGAAGAAAGTAGAAACCAAACCGACATACGTTAGTAAATCAAAGTAAATCCACTTTCGGTCGCGAAGGATAAAGTCGGAGTCTTCAGACCGCTCTATAAGGCTTCAAAGGCTTTACTCTGAAATAAATAGAAATAATTTTAGTGGAAGAATAACACTCATTTTAGTGTTTATTATAAAAACGTTAGAATTTTATGAAAGAGTTCAAATGTTGGTTAAGACTTGTGACTCTTATACCTATAGGTTATGATAAAAAAGTTTATTTCTCACCATGCAAAATTAAATTTTGGAGGAATAGGCATTATATTCTACTCCAAATAATACTATGCCTAGCTGTGAAAACATTCATGAAAATACGTATAGCTGTTGCACAGACGTGCGCTACCTTACGACCATACAGACTAACAGATTATTCTAACTATCAATGATTTGTGTTATACTATTCGACTTTAGTTACCCCCTTTTTTGTATTACCTAATATGCTTTCAACGTACATACAAACTAGGTAGGTATTGCTGTTTCAAATAAATATGTGAAAGACACGACGTCGTTCTATGTTATGTAAATTAATTGAAGATAAGAAAACCATATAAAAATATTTTAATGCCATCGATTTAAATTAGTAAATATAGGGCACTATAAAAAAACGCGGCAACTATATGGTTTTTCTGGCCAATTTTTGGCGTTAGAGAACATTGTCTGACTTGCTATTACTAAATTGATAATAATTAATGCTTAAGTATATCTGTCTGTTTGTTTGTTACCTCTTCACTCCTTAACAACTGAACGGATTTTAATAAAACGCAGCAAACAGTACAACGGAGTATGTTATTTAGAGACCGCTTACAAAGTTCGTTTTTCATTTAAAGAAAGTTAAGGTATTCATCCTCATAATTCCTTTGATAATTTTCTTTCTTAGACCTTAAAGAATCGTGTACACCTCATTCAATTACCCACGTTTTAAATTATACGTGGTCAAGAATCCGTAAGATCTAGGAACTTTAGCTAACAATTAAACTTTAGGGCACTTCTTTGAAAGTGATTTAAGTTAGAAGAATCCTTAAGAAAGCCCGTATCCCGTCCCAGTCTAAGGATCCCTCTTCGCGTTAATGAAGGAATTCCGTTTTTATTATACGAGAGTACTCCCTGTCACATCCATCTTCCTTTTAAAGGTTTCCCCTGGAAATGGAAAAGTCAAAAAGGTAAATCGACAATAGATTTCTATAAATATAAGCCTACTTAGAGTTTTATGGAAATGTCCACAGTAGAAACTCTTTGTCCATGTTTTATAGATCTTTTATAATAAGTTTTAACGGGAAAGCTTTTGTAATTTCATGAGAACCAAGATAAATTTAAATTACACGTTCCCAAATTACATAATTGAGTTAAATTACAAAGCCCGTCACTGCGTTCATTTGTACCTGTAGAGACAATACATATTAGCGAACACGCTTAGCTTTGAATGAGATTCTATTTTTATATATTTGACAATTTAAATAATGGAAATAAGCAATCTATATAAAATTTCTTTATATCAACACATAAAAATAATCCATTGCTAGTAGCAAAACATTACTTAAAAACTATGTTAGTAAACTAAAATTTATACATAATTAATACACACGCTGCCTCCTACAAATAGGCACATATGAATTCAATATTGATTGGTTCTCAATTTAAAAAGCACACTTAAAATTTTTTTTAACTAAAAATAGAACCGACTTCCATGTCAAAACACTACAAAGCTAAAAATAACGTTAATTTCGGTAGTCGGTGTTATTGGTTTTAGATTTTCTGTTATTTTCACACCGCCTTCCGAAATTAAAGTTATTTTTAGCTTTGTAGTGTTTTGACATGGAAGTCGGTTCTATTTTTTGTTAAATTTTTTTTTTCACGCTTTTTAGTGGGTCGGTTTGTAATTTATCTAGTAACAAAAGCCATAATGTCAACAACTTATCACCTTTTACAAAATGTTTCTTTTCCCGATGCATAGCTGTTAATTTTTGAGGAGTTCTCCTGGTACTTGACCATCAGCTCTACATCACCATACTCGTATGTATTCCGACGAGCATAAAGTGTTTAACATCCGTACTCAAGTAATCGAATCGCAATCCACGAAATACTTATTATTGAGTAGTTTCAGTGGCCATCTGTGGTCTTCATCATCAGTTCAACTTCCCCAAATGGTACTTTTCGAAAGCAACTGCTCAAGGTACTATAAGAAATACCCAAAACGCTATAGGTGTGCCTATAATATTTGAAGTATAACCTTTCGAACAAAAAAAAATTTTCCAAATCGGTCCAGCCATCTCCGAGTTATGAGGTCCGAGTTTTGGATCACGCTAATATAAAGGCCGTATTACCTATTAAGGTTCTTGTTCTGGAAACCACTGTTACAGACCACCATGCACTTGTAGTAGCTATCTCGATGAAGAAAACTGCCCCAAAACAACGTTCTTTTACAACTAAAGTCGATGAAGAGAGTCTAGCATATGATATGGATAAACTCAACTTTGACGCCGTCTTCACAGCACAGGACCCCAATCTTGCTGCTAAATTACTAATAGAGCCCATAATCTCTACTTTATCTGCAAACACCTCTGTTACTCCACTTTCAAGAAGACGTAGGCCTATTAAAGCCTGGATCACCCCGGGAATACTAAAATGTATGCGCCATAGGGATAATCTTAAAAAACAGCATAAGAAAAATCCCAAGAACGAAGTTCTCGCTATCTCCTGCAGGAGATATCATAACTTCTGTGTATCTCTTTTAAGACGAGCGAGAATTAATTACGAAAAAAAGGAGTTGGAAACAGCTGGCCAAAATTCCAAACAATTATGGAAAGCAATTAAATCAATTACAAATACTAACAAGCCACGGGATTCTGCATCTGCTTTACTGGAAATTTGCGTGGATAAACAGGACTCAGTCAACGACATTAATTTGTACTTTGCGAACATAGGGAAACAACTTGCGGAAAATATAAAAAAAGTTCCATCGCCCTCTTTCCCAGTTATTTCCACCCTAGATTCTTTTGTACTGCTTGACACGGACGACGCTGAAGTAAATGCTTTGATAATGTCCCTGAAAAACGAATGTGCGGTTGGTTATGACGGCATCTCCTCGGGTTTCTTAAAGAAGTATAGGACTATTATTGTTCCTCCGCTCACCTATATTTGCAACTTGAGCATGAAGACAGGCATTTTTCCAGACCTGTTTAAAAGAGCCCTCCTTCATCCTATTTTCAAATCAGGGGATCGAAAGCGTGTTGAAAATTACAGACCTATTTCGGTGCTACCAGCGTTATCTAAAATCTTAGAGAAAATTATTAACATTCGATTGATCAATTATTTAGAATCACATAAATTACTTTCAAAAAATCAATTCGGTTTCCGGAAAAAGTTATCTACGTCTGATGCAGTACATAACCTGGTAGATCACATAGTAAGAAAGCTTGATAAAAAACAAAAATGTCTCGCTCTGTTCCTGGATCTTACTAAGGCATTCGACACGGTTTCAACTCCTATCCTCCTGAAAAAACTGGAAAATCTGGGAATAAGAGGCACTCAGCTATCTTTATTTCAGAGCTACCTTGAGAATAGATCTCAGTGTGTAAAGATAGGGTCTCAAATCAGTTCATCGTTGCAAATTGCTTACGGAGTGCCTCAGGGCAGCATCCTTGGATCGAGCCTGTTCTTGTGTTACATAAATGAGTTATGTAATCTCTTCATAGAAAACGGAGAAATTTTTTCCTATGCGGATGATACGGCAGTCGTTTTTTCGTCGGGATGTTGGGCTGAAACGTATCGACTAGCACAGAAAGGTTTTGATGCTGTTAATGACTGGCTTAATCTTAATCTACTTACCCTAAACGTCTCTAAAACCAAGTTACTTAGCTTCTCGATTCGCAAGTCCAAGACCCCATCTGATGAGCTCCTCCAAATTAGGTCTTCTGATAAAATAATAGAAAAAGTAACGCATATAAAGTATCTTGGCATAGTCATAGACGACAACTTAACATTCAAAAATTATATTGAATGCCTATCTAACCGTGTTCGAAAACTTATATATATATTTAAACAATTGCGTCAATCCGCTAATACAAACGTTATGAAGATGGTATATCAGGCGCTATGCCAATCAATTTTGTGTTACTGCAACTCCACCTGGGGAGGTGCTGCGAAATCTAATCTGATCAGGATTGAGCGCGCCCAAAGAGCGGTCCTCAAGGTCTGTTGTTTCAAGCCCCGCTTATTTCCCACAGACGAACTCTTTGAATACTGCCAAGTGTTGACTGTGCGACAGTTATTTATTTTGGCGATCGTGATGAAGCAACACGCTTTGACTCAGTATCTACCTGCGCTCACGCGTCGTAACCACCTTGTGGCCACATCCGCTACTACTAAGACAGCCTTCAGCCGTCGATTCTCTGTTTTCCTTGGCCCTTACCTCTATAACAGTATCCATAAGAAATTAGATGTACACCAACTTAACCAACACAATCTCAAGATAGTTGTTCAGGATTGGCTTCTTAAGCAATCTTATAATGCAACAGAAGATCTGTTGCAAGTACTGAAATAGTTAACCTAATCCCGCAGACAAACATTTTATACACACGCACATACACCACATCACACCTCACACAACACACACCACACCATACCATTGTTTGTAACTGCACTAATCTCTTAAATTTCTTATTGTATCTTAATTTGCTTGCTTATCTTGTAATTTAGTATTGGTATCATAAAATTATTTTGTGTAAAACAGTTTCTGAGAGGTGAAATTCTGGTGACCTGTAATACAGGTTTTGATTACCTACCACAGGCACCAGTGTTTCTCGGCCAATGTACTTGTGTTCTTATGTATGCCAATAAATAAATAAAAATAAATAAATGAGGTAAAATACATAAAAAAAAAAAGTTCAAGTCGAATTGTAAACCTCCTTTTTTTCAAGTCGGTTAAAAATAAGAAACAATAAATATTGAATGCATAGAATACCAACAAAGAAGGTTTGCATACTTATCACCATGGAGCAAATTGCTCCGTGCTTATCACAGAAATATCAATACCATAAACACAAGTGGATGACCCGTCGTCCCTTTAACCTCAGAGCGAAAATCTATCTCTGTCCCTCCCCGCAAATGCAGTGGGGGTAGACTGAAGTAAATTCATAATAAAGTTTCGCAACTTCTAGAAAAGACGGACGGGGCTAGAGGGAAATATCTCTCAAGTAACCTCAACTTCAGCGGATTATAAAATACCTGACAGAATTGAAAATTGTGTTTCATTTTCTACTGAAGCTCGGGAACAGAAAATCTCTAAGGAACCGAAATATCTCTCCGGAACTTTTATTGGGAATTGAAGGATTGTAATTGAATAAAACTCACGCGCTTGTCCTGACGTGCTGTCAATGGCGGAACAGATCTAATCTAGTATCTGTGTCTTATAAGTCGGTATGAAATAATTCTGCTTGTACCTTCTTGTTTAACATTTGAAAAAATAGCCAGTCTAGAAAATATACGATTTATGAAAATTCAATTACAGACGGCTTTTTTCAACAAATCAAAATAAATTTTGGACCTGTATATACAGTATGTTAACTAACAGAGGACGTTCCCGTTAACATCCGCAATAGTACAAGCACATCAATTAGATCGGCGCACACGTGGCCCGTCATTCATAAATAAATTGCGACGTTGCCGTCCTTCAAGTACGCGTGTACAGAGTTACGTATCAATTTAACATTTTTAGTGAATATTTAAACATTAAAAAAAAATCAAAACATATTCTTTTCGAATGGTAATATTTTTAGCATGTATGGATGTTATACTATTGCGGGTTAACGGGAACGCCCTTTGTTAGTTAACATACTGTATAGTAGACCTGCACATTCAAAATATTGAAACTACTCTTTACATTTCCAAATAATAATCTACGAGTAATTGTTTCTATACCCCAGCCAACAGCACACCTCCAAATTCTACGGAACCAATAGCAACGGAGTGCTGATTAGAAATCCGTACGGTTAACCAAGCTCTTATTAGTGCGGACCACAAATTTCGGAGCTCTGCCGAGTCACGGCCGGCGCTGCGAGCATCTGCAAATAACTATGAGTTACTGTGTGTGGAGGGCTTATTCGGAAAGCTTGATACTGATATTTACGTTGGTCGCTATGGAGATGTCATACGTTTCGTATTTTTGTTCAATCATTCTGACTTTCCCTTCATGCTCTTTGTAAGAAGGAATGCGATTGCATTTGCCGTTCCAGTAGGCAGTCATTACTCAGCACACCAAATGCTATATTTTTCTATAGTTAACCAATTGGTATTGGAGCTACCAACCTATTTATTGCGCAATCCTCTTGTAATCGCGTACTTATTTCAATCCTCCAAAATTGGTCTAGATTTTGGTTTTAGTAGGTAGGTAACAATTGCGTATATAATTAATCAAAAGAAATACCATAATGTGAGCGTACAAACCAACACATTATAATTGTGGTTTTAAAAGAGAAAAGGTTATATACAAGCCGCGAAACGGAATTATTTACTAGAGATCGCTGAAAGTCAGGACATTGTTTCACCGTGGTAGCTCGGTTTCAACTTTATTTCTCGTTATAAAGATACTCCTTTGCAATGTATTGTCTCGGACGGTCGTAGCTAAGAGTCCAAATTTTAAAAGCAGAAAATAGTAACGACAATATACAACATGTAACGTAATTATTATGTTATAATCATAATACATACACTGAATTTTTAGTTAAACATGTATAAGTGACATTGTAAAGATTTTAACTTGCATGAAATATGGTTCATTTTTCTTTATTTTGTATCATTCAATACGGAATTTGTATTAATACAAATAAAACTGCACTTTTTAACCGACTTCAAAAAAAAGGAGGAGGTTCTCAATTCGTATTGAACTCTTTTTTTTATGTATGTTACCTCATTACTCGCAGATGGCTGGACCGATTTCGAAAATTCTTTTTTTGTTTGAAAGGGTATACTTTCTAGTTGGTCCCATTGTCGTCACGTTTGGATCTGATGATGGAATCATGAAGCCTTGTGCAGTTGCTCTCGAAAAGCACTATTTGAGGAAGTGGTACTGATGATGAAGACCACAAATGGCCACCGAAACTACTCAATAATAAGTATTTTGTGGATTGCGATTAGATTACTTGAATATAGATGTTAAGCACTTTATGCTCGTCATAATGCATATGGTGAAGTAAAGCTGATGGTGATGTACCAGGAGAACTCCTCAAAAATTAACGGCTGTGCACCGGGAAAAGCAATATTTTGTAAAAGGTGATAAGTAGTTGACATTTTGGCTTTTGTAACTAGATAAATTACAAACCGAAACACTAAAAAGCGTGAAAATTTTTTTTTTTTGCAAAAAATAAAACCGACTTCCATGTATATAAAAACACTACAAAGGCAAAAATAACTTTAATTTCGGAAAGCGGTGTCAAAAAAAAAGAAAATACAAAACAAATGACACCGACTACCGAAATTAAAGTTATTTTTGCCTTTGTAGTGTTTTATATAGAAGTCGGTACTATTTTTTGCTAAAAAAATTTTAAGTCAGTTATTCGTCTTTGTCTGTTATTTGTCAGTGCCTTGAGTTACGGTTAATTTCAGTTTGTTTTGACTGCACAAGGGTAGTGTGACTGTAATGTACGTAGTTTAAATTATTTTAGGATAAAATTTACCTATATTAAAAATGATAGAAATCGATTCAGTGAACGATTCTAAACAAACTACTTTCACGATATGCGTTAATTTTGTTACATGTTGTATATACAATTCTATGCCAGTTTTTAGAATAAGATTCAGGGTTTGTTTCAACGTGTCCAAATAACCACTACTCACCGAATAAATTAATCGTTTGAAAAACTAAAAACACGTCTATTTTTTTCTGCACTAAAAAGCCAACAATATTTACGATCTGATGAGTCCAAACTCGATATGTTTACTAGTAGGCAGTCCAAGGTTCAATTCCTATTAATTTATTTATTTTTATTATATAGTTTGTTACCACCCGGCCTAATAACAGCGTGTTAAAAATGAAACATATTTTGTATGAAGATATTGGACAAATATATATATATATATATATATATATATATAACGCCATTATTGTAAAATATATAGTTCAAATTAAAAGTCGACGACAAATATTTAAAACACCAGCCTGTGTTCTTTTCTAGCAATGGAAAATACTTTTAAACGTGCGTCAGTTGTGGTGAAAGCGTGGTACTTTATATATCCATGCTGTTCAGGTATTTTATTCTTAACATGACAGCTGGCTGCCTCACCTGAAGCAACATTTAAATAAACTGGAAGCTAGTGATAAATTGTTTTGGAGGAGTATTTGAGAAGCATTTTGTTGTGCTTTCGTCAGAACAAATTCAATTCTGATATTTTTATTATTTACTAGCTGTTGCTCGCGACTTTGTTCACGTGGAAATTTTGGTAAATCCATCCCACGGGATTCATTTTATTTTTTCGGAACAAAAAGACAGCCCATGTGCCAGATTATATGAAGCTCTGCGCCTAGTTTCATCCTGATTCGTTCACCCATTTTGGCGTAATTGAGTGACAAAAATCCATACATTATAAAACGTTTGCATGTAAACGTTTTTAATTAATTTAATTTAATTTTGTCATGTATTATTAATTTCAGTCACGAAATAACAGCACACAACAAAACCTAGCCAGGTTAATAATGGATTGTAACATCGATACTCGACACTATTAATATGCGGCATTCAGCGCAATACAACGTTGTGCAAATATATTGGGGTTTGTATTAGTGTTTACCATTGTCACAGAATAATTAGGTACAGAAGGTGAACTCCAAAGAACAAGTCTTGACAGGTAAAACTACACACATGTCTTCGACATGGTAAGAAGGTTGGCATGGGTGCTAAAGTGGGCGCGAAGTATCCAAAATTACAAACATAATTATATATAAATAAAATTGAAATGTTCGTCTGTTATTTAAATCAAAATAATTGCAATTTCTACTAAAACACAATTCTATTTTCGGTCTATATTTCCGTTTGTCCGGGCTAAATTGTGGAATGGTTGAACCATGGTTGAACCGATTTTAATAAGACTTTCACGTGAATACGGCGGAGGTTATTGGTCATTGGTCATAATTATACGTGTTTGCTCCTAGGGATATACATGAGAAACACCTTCCATCCTAAGTACTTCGTATTAATCTACCGTTTGCATTTATAGTGCAAAGTGATAGAACGACCTACGTGTACGTTACGTTTACACGGCTAAGCTATAATGCCCGCTACAGGTGACAATATAATGTAGCCACTGCGCATGACATCATGAAGTGATCACCAAATTTCGCTGTACGTGAACCGTGTCTGAGTCAAGAGTGAATAGGTTACTGCTAGGTAAGTATGCATTATGCTTCACCTTCAACAACATCATCGCTTACTATCTGATGAGATGGTAGTAAAATGCGAGCCTACTAACAACAACAAAAAAACTTCAAACGTTGCACAAAAGTATCCTTCTGTTCCTTTCTATTCAGTGGTATGAGTGTTTACTATTGTCCTTCTATATGCACCTGTTGTATTGGTATATTTACACCATACCGGTGTACTTGTGTAATGATTCGGTGAATTAGATTATTGTGTCATGTGATTCCCGTTTAGTAAGTAACAATTCAAACGTCTGTATTGGCACTTAGGTGAAGTATCAGTTTATCTAATTGTTTTGTTATTTTATAAAGCTAACAAACACATCGAATTTACTACCAACATTAACAGTAATTTAATTATACGAAAATTAATTCTGGTATTTTTTCTTTAAGACTTGAATCATAATTTATCTTCAATGAGATAAACAAATAAAGTCTGTAACTATGTCAAAAAAATACTGTTATCTTTGTAATTTTATTCTAATTATATCCATAATTAGAATAAAATTACATGCTGAACTGTAAATGCCTTATAAGGCTATATCGGGTTGGTTTATGTTTTATTTAATTACTTTGTCTATATATTTGTTTATATAGAGATTTGAGGGAGCTATCACATAATTATTCTTTTTTCTGCTCGTGGTGGAAATCCTCATGGTTGTCCTTCATAGTGTGGTCGGTGTAGGGGTCTATCAGACTCGTATTGACTAGAACCACCCTGGTATTCCTTCGTACGCTTGCATACGGAGCTGCGGGTCCAGATGTGACTTCCACCACTGCCCCTGCCAGCCATCGTTGAGCCCTGTAGTGCCGATGCCTGCCGGGGTTGCAGGAACGTTCAAACGAGATACCGCGGTTCCAGTGCTTAAGAGCAGCTGAAAGAACAGGTTGGATTTCTAGTCAGTAGAAGTCTTCTCTCTGACACTCACTTCCGCTCCACCCAGAGCGGAAGAAGTCATTTAATGCGTTGCCCAACCGGAAAAAAATTGGTCTCGTATCGAAAAATACGGAGTGCATCACAGAACCTATAGGTAATACATCTATGAGAGGTACACGTGGAATACTACAACACTATGGTATCGGTATCCTAAGACAAGAACAAGCAATGCAAGTTCCTACAAGATTACATAGAAAATCATTTCATTCTTGGAGTACTGGCAATACGGGTAGAATTCACATTACTTACAATCTCGTTAACCTTGCAACTAAGCTAAATATGCTTATATCTGGAGTGGGTTCACGGCACTATTGCCGTGAACCCACTCCAGATATCGTGAGGTCGAACCCCACCCATTCCACTATTGGAATGGGTGGGGTTCGACCTCTCATACACAAATCCGACACCTTGGCCATTAAGGCTATTGACCCTTCATCTGTAATAAACAAAACACAACCCCGTCACTCTCATAACCATAACAAAACCGCACTCACAAAACTAATCGTCATTCACAGATAGATGTTTATCACAGCATGTTTCCGCGTCAATCGAGCGCTCATTAGAGACGACCGCATTAATATTCACTTGTTCCGGAGCGATGTCAATGCAGGTTGCACGGAACTGAGCTTTGATTTAGTGTCTTGTATCGCCGGCGGTGTTGTGCTGCGTGGTCCTTTTCAGCAGGAAGCTAGGTTGCAGGTTGATCTGATAGATATATCTATCTATCTAAGGGCATGTTGTACGGCTGTGAAATGCTCTACCCGTGTCAGTAAGACAAGCACAAGCCCATTATCCTTCTTTAAAAATATGGCAAACGATCTGTCTCCTTAAAATTTCATTTTGAGTAAATTTCTCAGTTTTTATACGTATTAAATATGGAGTTTATTACTAAAAAAGTAAAATAGTATACCATGGACGATGGTGGTCGACTGTAAGCGATCACTTGTAGCGATTAGACCGCACGCTTTTTAGTTGATAAGTCTTTATTTAATTATGTTATGGTGTGCAATAAAGACTATATTTATCTATCTTAAATATTAATATTAGTATGAGTGAAAGTAAGCGAAGTGAGCTGAGTGAGTGCGGGTCAGTCGTTTACTGTCATTACTATATGCTACTTCACCCATATACTCGTCATAAGCTTGTATCATAGTTCCTAGCGGACATTACAGTTACTTTACTCAAACACTGTTAAGAATCACAGTGTTCAGTGTTGGAGTGTTTTGAAATTACACGTTAACTTATTTTTGATGATGTAACTGAAATATATTAGGTGTAATAATCTTAATAACACGAAAATGTAAATAAACAGCACCTTTGTGTTATTTCGTATGTATATTTTTATATTTAACTTTAATATTTATTTATTTATTTTATTATTTATGTCCATACAGTAAAATACATTAGGATAAGCATAATTATAATATTTGAGTACAAAGGTACTGCTTATTTCTTAAGAAATTTCTTCAAGCTGACCTGCGAAGGGAGAAGTGAAAAAGAAATGTGGACAATAGTGTGTGAGAACAAGAAGAGAAATAAATATATGAAGACTAAAACTAAAATATTAAATATACCTACACATACTTATAATGCAATAAAAATAACATATACTTAAATACACTCTTTTGCAAAAAAAACGGGCACCTTAGGAAATTTACGTTAATTAACTCAAATCGACCTTACGATTTGAGTTAATTAAATGAAATTTATTGCTTTGACGTAGTCTGTATACTTATAATCGTGTAAATTAATGCGCGTGAAGTGAATTCGGGCAATTAAAATAAAAAAAATGACGGATTCTTTAAAACCGATGTAAAGACAAGATTTTTTTTACTTTTTTTAATTAAATAAAGTTACAAATGTAAAAACCTAATAACGAGTGTGACCTCCTCTTGCCAAAATCACAGCTTGAATCCTTCTGGGCATGCTTTCCACGATGTTTTTAATAACGTTTTGAGGAATACGTTCCCACTCTTCTGCAATTACTCTTTTTAGCTCCCTGATGTTTTGTGGAGCAGGTTGCACTGATCTTACCCGTCTCTTTAGAACATCCCAGACATGCTCAATTGGATTGAGGTCAGGACTTCGAGCTGGCCAATCTAAACGACGAATCCCAACTTCTTGCATGTACGCTTCCACGTCGCCAGAACGGTGCGGGCGAGCATTGTCGTCCATAAAAATGGAATCTTCCCCAAGTGCAGTCAATGTGGGTTGTGCATATGGAATTAGGACTTCCATTATGTACCGGTGTGCATTTAATGTTCCATTTTCTATGAAAACTAACTCCGTACGCTCCGTCGAATTAATTGCTGCCCAAAACATAACGGAGCCTCCGCCATAAGGAGTGATTTCTTCGAAACACACTTCCGCATAGCGTTCCCGTGGTCTTCGCAGCACTCGCCGGCGTCGGTCCTCTCCACACAAAGAGATTCTAGCTTCATTAGAAAACAATACTTTATTCCAGTCCTCCAGAGTCCCTGAAGCATAGTTCCGAGCAAACTGAAGTCGAGCAACACGGTGCTCACGGAGTAATTTAGGCCCCGAGCTGGGCGGTAACTCCTGATATTGGCAGCCAAAAGCCTCCTCCTGACCGTCCACAAGCTAACTTCTACTCCTATTACTTGTTCAAGGCTCTTCTTCAGGTCCACACTTGACGCTTTACGATTCCGCAACGCCTGACTCACCAAAAAGCGGTCATCTCTTGGTTCTGTGCATCGTTTTCTTCCCAAACTGGGTCTTCTTTTGACCGAACCGGTCTCTTGATACCGTTGCCAAGTCCTCTGGACAGTTGAACGACTCACATTTAGCCGCTGAGACACGTAAGTTTGCGAACAACCTTCTTCAAGTAGGGCTATAATTTTACCGGCCCTTATCGCTTTATCACTCATATCAAAAAGTGGTATTTAATGTAAAAAGAAAGATTAAATTGTTTAATTTGCAGAAAATATCCAAAAAGTTTTAAAATATCGTAATCAGTTAAAATCGTTTCAGCAATTCGCGCCATTAGTAAAGCAATTTTAGAATAATCCACAATAATCATTATTTTTCTTTTATTAATTTCAAATTTGGAACGTAAAGAATCATGCCAGGATGCTTCAAATAACATGCCAATACATCGTCAAATTAATAATAGTACATTGTTCACCGAGAGGAGAAAGTGACCGATTACCGTCGAGGGTGTCGTTTGAAGCCCGAGCCGTAGGCGAGGGCTTTAAAACACCCGAGATCGGGAATCGCACTTTCTCTCGAGTGATACATAGTGCTTTATACTACACCTACGAGGAAAATAAATAGTACTTTTCAACATTGAGTACATAGACCATAACGTACTTGGTTTGTATTTTTGCGTTTTTTCACTGAAATAAGCTAGCAAAATAGTTTCAGAAAAAGATGCCGCATTTTTTTCACTTTTCCATTGCAAAAAATCGTCATAAGTTTTATTATATTTTTTAATTGATTTCTGTGGTAAAAGGTTATCAATCAGTATTTTTGCTGTTTCCTTCAACTGCGGCGGAGTTAAAAAATCTTCATCATCACTATCACTACCATTTATCATTTTGATAGTTTTATTTTACTTTCTACAAAAACTGAATCCTCAAACAACACACAAATTGAAAATGGCGCCAATGGCGTCTACAATTTTCACATGTTCTTTTTTCAAATTGTTTATCCTGCCGCCGCAGGGTCGCACTGCCATCCCGACACCATCCAACACACAGCTAGTGGCCAGTGTCATTTTGCGAACTTGAAGATAAAAACTCACTGTAAAAATTTTTGGCTTTTGATATTTAGGTTACCGGCGCATAGTCTTACCCAAAATTAAAAAAGAAAAACCACGTAAGAAATGGATTTTCATACACTTTTCTCTCCCGCTCAGATGCGTTTTCTCCCCGCATATTTGTTCGATATGCAATGACGTACTTTCTACCGTAAATTTGATAAAGTATCAAGGTACTTTCCAAGCAGGTGTAGTATAAAACCTATTTCTTGTTCTTCTTCATTGAAGTAGAGAAAAAAATCTAAAGTGCCCGTTTTTTTTTGCAAAAGAGTTTAAATACATAATGTTAGAATATATAAACATATAATATAAATATATACATAAATAATTAACACAGTTAAGAGGAAAGGTAATGCTCTTTTAATCGACATTTGAATAGAGATATTGTTTTTAAATCACGAATGCTAGGCAAAAGTGAGTTCCACAATCTTACAGCATGGACAGAGAAGGAATAAGAGTAGTAGCTAGTTTTATGAGGATGAGATTTAAGAAGGGATCTAAGGTGTGATCTACACGGTACGTCGCTAGAACGAGCTTGTATTTACTTTTCTTTAGTTTGTATTTACTTTGTATGCCCCTACTAAATATGGTAAAAACAAGCTATATGTAGTCCACATTTTTATACTGACACAATAAACCGTTAACTAAGTACCAGGCAACAATGAAACAGCGTAGGTTTGATAAATGCATCCGACTCAAAGCCACTTGAGTTTTGGCTCAGTTTCCAGTCGGCTGCACTCTGTGTTGATTCTGTTTCAAGCTTCGCTGAGGTTTCCTTACTGTGTATTGGATATATAGCTGGTAATGGTATACAATAATGAACCTCGTGCTTTTCGTAATAGTGTTCGCAGAAAATAATTATAGATGATGGGCTCGTAAGGTTTTTGAGTGGCGACTGCGAGTTGAAAAACGCATCGGGTAGCCTGATACAAAGTGGACTTATGAATTAGTAAAGTCCGTAGGAATAGAGAGATATTTCCGCTAAAAAGGAAAATTAATAACTTAATGAACACAGTAGAACTAAAGAAATGATCAAAGCATATAATTTCTTTGTTACTTTTCCGTAATCACAAAAACCGTGAATCACAACATTAAGAAATCACTTTTGCTGTAATTTGTCTTAAGTAGTAATATCAATATTTAGGTAACATTTTTACTAAAATCTTTGTTTTGTAGTATGAAATACGTTAACTTGAAATACTTTCATTGTATCTATATATATATATATATATATATTGGTACACTAAAGGCAAACAATCTGAAGTCACGTTAAGCTAATTAGACAGTGCACATGTTTTAAGTTTGAACAGTTAAATAAATTTCGTTGACTACACAATGGGAACATACATGTATTTTTAATAAATAATTTATTTGGTGCAGTAAGCGATTGTGAAATATTTTTCAAATATCTTCATCACATCGAAGTTATAAAATTCATAAATTAGAACAAGAAATCTGACATAGACTTTGACGTCAAAGTCAAAATCTATAACGCTCATACAGCTGCTGTAGAAAAAAAAGCGTATTCGTGAGAGAGACACATTATATTCGTACAACTGATTCTCAAAATATTGGACATTTTGGGATTTGGATATTTTCTCCAAATCCCAAAATGTCCAATTCCCAAAATGTCCAATTGTCAAAATGTCCAATTCTCAAAATGTACAATTCCCAAAATGTCCAACTCCCAAAATGTCTAATCTTTGAGAATGTGGTAAATTTGTTCAATAACTCATCAAAGTGTTTTTTTAATACTTATGTATGACAAACAATAAATTCAAAATACTGAAATAATCAAAACATCTGTGATTTATGAGTAAAAATTTAAGATCAGAGAAGACCACATCATATACCCGAAATCACTATATTTGACATTATTTAATATAAAAAATACAATAATCAACATCATATTTTTTATAAATATAAACTGAAACACAAATGAAACATAGTTTTATATATAGCCAGGGTAAGAAAAAAAACCTTAGGACATAAAGTTTTTTTTTTTCAAGTAATTAACAATATAATTTTTATTTATAATCAACAAGCATTTTTTATTTAAATGTTAATTTTCAACATATTTATTACCTTACCATTAATCTCGATATCAAAACAAATTCATTAATCTATACTAATATTATAAAGCGGAAAAGTTTGTTTGTTTGTTTGTTTGTTTGCTTGAACGCGCTAATCTTCGAAAGTACTGGGTGGATTTGGATGAAATTTGGTATGGAAGTAGCTTGAAGCTTGAGGAAGGCTATAGGCTACTTTTTACGCGACTGCAAAAAAGGAGAGTTATGTTTTTACCGTGATAGAATCCACGGGAGCGAAGCCCCGCGTGAGTACTAGTAGTAACTAAAAGTAATAAAATCTAGTTGCTGTATTTTTTTAGTACCTGTTTTCCACTCATATATTTTATCTCAGGGTCGCTCTTAGTAAAATCAGTCTTGGGCTTCCTTTTAGCTAAGGCTAAAAGGAAGCCCAAGGCTGATTTTACTGTTCATTATGTGACAGATTAGGCTATGGTTGGGCTTACATAGCCTAATCTGTCACATAATGAACATTTATAAGAGGAATATTGGTTGCTATGGAAACATTACAATAACAACGATATCGGGGACAATTATTTATTTATATATTATAATTAAATTCATAATAATTCTCTATCCTATCTATATTTCTCATTCAATTTATAATTATAAAAATTATGATGCTGATTATTGTATTTTTATATTACACTAGCTTCCGCCAGCGGCTTCAACCGCGTGATACCTTTATAAATTATAGTCTATGTTACTCTTGGGATTTGGACATTTTGACATCGTTGGATATTTTGAGAATTGGACATGTAAACCATTATAAAAATTAGACCTAATACCCGTATAAGTACTTTAATCAGAAACGATTCATTCGTAAATTAACTTTAAACGCTTCTACGTATTCATCGTTCCACGGAAATTTCTCGTAATCGGAATATGATAGCCTGTCTTTGTGTACTAAACATAACACACTATACATGAACTTTCATAATATATTGATAGGTAAATTGAGGTTTATATCACATAGTGGCCCAGTGTTAACAGGCAAGGCTTACGAGCCGTAGTTCGTGGGTTGAAACCTAGGTAAGGCACATCACTTCATGTAATTTCCAACTAAACCACTGCTGAAAGTATGATGAAACTGACATGGTTTCCTTACACAGGACCTAAAAATCAAAAGACATGCGACGTTATTTCTCTACATTCAAAGGTTGTCTGTAAGAGATTGCCCTGTGCGATTAGATCACCCATTGTACATATGTGCACATAATATTAATATTAGAATCATAATAGGATTATACAGGCTCAACGTAGTTGAAAGCCTGTCCATCGATCTGCTAGGTTAAGCTGCTAGTCTAGGATAACAGGCTACGCCGTCAGTCACACGACCTATAATAGACGTAACGTTGCAGATAAATAGATGTCAAATAAAGATGTTGGTTGTTTCATCTATCTATATCCCACACTAATCCTATCAACTATATCGATTGTGCGACTAGATTTGTTGTCGGAATTGTGATCAAGAGGTTGCTCGGTCGAATCCCATCCATTACACCCATTATACTATTGCCGTGAACACACTCCAGATACAAGCATATTTAGCTTAGTTGGAGGGGTTAACAAGATTTCTAGTAATGTGAATTCTACCCGCATTGACAGTAATCTTTAAAAAAAAAATGTGTACTATATTTGGTATCAATACTTTTCAAGACGATAAGCTTGAATAAAACTCTCTAATACAATGTCATTGAAAATATTATACCAATACTCGACTTCCTGCTAATTGATTTTCATTTTTCATGCAATAATACAATCACTAGAAAAGTGGTGGCGCAGTGCTTACAGGCACGACTTACTAGTTAGTTTTAAAAGGTGTGTTCGAACCCACAACCTAAAACACATGACATGACTACATGACTGTATAATATCCATTACCACTACAGCTCCCAAAACGAGGAAGGAAACCAGCATATTCTAGGAAAGACAATCCAAAAACATGCGACATTCACTAACCTGTTCTAGGCCAGTAATTCACCACTTGGACTTGTCTCTCAGTCATATATAATTTTAGGTCATGTTATCTTAATCTGATCACTAATTTGTATGCCCAATATTTTGCCAATCGAACCAGTAATTATGGTATACTATTAAGACCGATGTGAATACTGTTAATCTGTGTAGCAGCTCAACCCGTAATAGGTGTTGCAGTATCTCATTTCATATCTCAAAAAAATAAACACAGTTACCGTATACGAAGCAATCTTTCACACATATGGAAAAACTGCCGAGCTGTCATCCAAAGACCGGTCACTAGATTGGTGACAGATGATTGATGAAACTTATCCCTCGCTTCATACAGACTCGATTCGATTGATCAATCACAACGAATATATCCAGTTATTCTTTCAGTTCTGTGAGTGAGTGACGCATCAATCTTGTGATATGAAAGTTAAGATAGTTAGAGAAAAAGTTTTGAGCAGATACTTGTCTACAAAAACGATTTCGCTCATCTTTTGAAAAATTCTGAAGTGTTTCGGTGAGTTCAAGTTGTGAGGAGAATTCGATGAACAGCTTCGTCGTCATACCATCGGGTTTAAAAACTATGTCACGAAAACATGTACCTACTTGTGCTTTTGAAACATCAAAAGTTAGAAGAATTTTAGTTATGTCTTTGTGAAGATACATTCCATCCTTCCAGATATCAATACAATGCTATGTCGTAATACACCGTGTAATGGAAGTGCATTTGTTTTTACGCTGCCTAAACATTTTTAATGTTGATGTTTCTTTTTGTCATTTTTCACCGTTGTTTTGCTCTTGGTTTGAAGTCAACTTAACTCAACTTAATACTAGGTTTACATAGGTCGAATACAAATTTTTTATAAGAGGTTGTTCCTAGGCCATACAAACATTTGTTCCGGTGCGGAATTCGAAACGCGAGATGCAGCTCATATCATCATACATATTTTATAAACGCGGTGTCATTGCCCTTTCCATAATAGACTGAGAGCTAGTAAACCCTCCGGACCTCTCTTTTCACACTTTTGAAATATAATAGCATATCTGATAACGTACACAGCGGAATCCTGCGGGATCATGATTACAGTACTTAGAACTAATTTCTAAAACAATTTGTATTTCTAAACTGATATCATTTGTCGGAGCGTTCAGTAGCTCTTGGACTTTAATATCTTTTAGTAAGAGAACCTTTACTGAAAATCTCGTAACTAATGAATAAGAGGCACATCGGACAATTTTCAAGGTTAAGCAACCCTTGCCGAGGTCTGCTTATGGATGGGTGTTCATCTTAACGTATCGAAATCCCTCCGTGTCTCGGAAAACAAGGATAAAATGTTGATCTTGACTTTTTTTGTACATCTTTGATAGTCGTTACGAGTAATCTGACATTGAGGTCTGCCTAAGGGGTATGATATTACCAGTGGCGTGCACAGGATTATGACACTGGGTATGCGGCGAAGTACTCGGTCGCAATAACATTTTCTTTTATAGATTTTTAGCATAGCCACAGCCACGCGACGGATCTCTAAGTCGGAAACCATACCAACAGAACAAGTCTTAGATGTACTACTACTCATGTACATTTTCTACGGCAACGCAGACAAAACAGCGATCGATCGTCGCGGCGGAAGAAATTCTAATAAGTAAAATAAATCTAGTAGTTAGGTAATATCATATTACCTAAATAGCTAGGCTAACTAGGTTGTGGAGGTCAGATAGTGAGTACACATACTCAACTGCATCTAGTAATATTGGAAGCCAACCACAACATATTTGGAAAAAGACTAAGCCGACGAAAAGTAGGAGCATCCTAACATTTGATTATTTTAACTTTAAAATCAAATCTAATAACACTTGAAATTTCACACATCACACAGCAAGTTATATGACGTGACTTTCATTAAATTAAAACCGTTAACCCGGCACGACAAGTGAAAAGGCGAAAATATTGTCACAGTAAAAAGTATCGCAGTTAGCGGCGCGAAAATTGAAAATACAAACTAGTGGAAACCATTTCGTTACGACACGACATGCCAAACATTTTAACGATGTTAAGTTTTTTTTGGGCTGTATTTGTAAGTAGAATTGTAAAAAATTGGCCAAGTGAGAGTCAGACTCGTCCATGAAGGGCTTTGTAGTAACTACGCTAAATAACATTGTTTTTCATAGTGTTTTTGAAGTGTCGTGGTTACATTAACAATACAAAGTTATATTTGCAGTTTCAGAAAATATGCTGTATCTCAAAAACTTCTAACCCGATTTCGTTCAAACTAATTTTCTTTGTAAGTTTACATTAAGATCTGTAGCATTTTTTTTTAGATTTTTCACTCTAGTGTTATAGAAGTTAGAGGGGGGACACATTTTACCACTTTGGAAACGTACATCTTTGAAACGATTAACTTTATGAAAAAGTGGTTTTAGAAACCTCAATGTCATTTTTAAAGACCTGTCTATGAATACCACACACATAGATTTCATGAAAAAAAAATATTTTCAGTTTCAGTTCCATATATGGGTAGCCCCCCTATATTTTTAACCGACTTCAAAAAAAGGAGGTTTACAATTTGTCTTGAACCTTTTTTTTTTATGTATGTTACCTCATAACTCGGAGATGGCTGGACCGATTTGGAAAATTCTTTTTTTGTTTAAAAGGGTATACTTTCTAGTTGGTCCCATTGTCATCATGTTTGCTTCTTTTTCTTTAGCTCTTCAAATATTATAGGCACACCTATAGCGTTTTGGGTATTTCTTATAGTACCTTGTGCAATTGCTCTCGAAAAGCACCATTTGAGGAAGTGGAACTGATGAGGAAGACCCCAGATGGCCACCGAAACTACTCAATAATAAGTATTTCGTTGATTGCGATTAGATTACTAGAATATGGATGTTAAGCACTTTATGCTCGTCACAATGCATATGGTGAAGTAGAGCTGATGGTAATGTACCAGGAGAACTCCTCAAAAATTAACGGCTCTGCACCAGAAAAAGCAATATTTTGTAAAAGGTGATAAGTAGTTGACATTTTGGCTTTTGTAACTAGATAAATTACAAACCGACCCACTAAAACGCGTGAAAAAAACTTTTTAGCAAAAAATAGAACCGACTTCCATATAAGAACACTACAAAGGCAAAAATAACTTTAATTTCGGAAGGCGATGTCTTTAGTTTTGTATATATTTTCGTTTTTGACACCGCCTTCCGAAATTAAAGTTATTTTTGCCTTTGTAGTGTTCTTATATGGAAGTCGGTTCTATTTTGTGCTAAAAAGTTTTTTAAATATTTTTTAATCTGTTTCTTAAAATCGGAAAGCGGTTCACAGAATACATCTACCTACCAAGTTTTACATGTATAGTCCTAATAGTTTCGGAATAAAATGGCTGAGGCACACGGACGGACGTACAGACAGACAGACATGACGCAACTATAGTTTAGGGTTCCGTTTTTTGCCATTCGGCTTCGGAACCCTGAAAAGAGGAGCTGGTAGCTAAATAATAACGTCTATACGGGTCCATCTTCAAGAGTAAGCATCGCTCGTCGAGGTCAGCCTGCGAATGATTGACCAACTTAACATAATTATGAAGCTTCTTCCATGCCTCGGAAAGCAAATTAAGCCCCTGACCTCCGACTGTCATTTGTCATTTTGACTGTCATCTTTGACAGCCATTACGGGTAGTCAGAAAATCACTTTTCATTTAAAACAGCACTCGGTTTCAACCAGTTAGACTGGAAACTGACTCCACCATAGTTGGAAAAAGGCTAACCAGATGATGATTAATGTAAGTAAAATCCTTAACACGTGAGCTCAAAAACTGTATGCGCAATAAGTTGAGTTTATTGAATACTGACAAACGAGCGATTCAATTGATGTATGAATGTGATGATAGTCTTTTAAGTCAATTCGCGCTCCTCATTCAACCGCTTTTGGCAAAGGGGATACAATAATGTTTATTCTCAGACAACAATACAATAACGTTTATTCTAAGAAAAATTCTTCATCATACATTCAAGAATTTTCTAAAAAAACTAATATATGTAGATCATTTACCTGTCTTATTAAATTATTATAGATTAAGGTCTCATTTCAAATATCACATTAAATTATTGAAGCAAGAAAATTCGCATCTCTTCGACAAACTTTTCAAACAGTATAGTTGTTCCAACTGCTCAAATGGAAACTTGCAACTGGAATCCAGAATTTACTTTGCAAGGAAAACACCGTTTATCAGGCGTTGATGGCAAACATGCTTTACAAATCTCTTGCGTTCACGATATCAAAGTCAGTTTCTATTTCGTCCTCAGTTCTACAGATTTCCCAGTTGCATCGTTTGTCCTCAGTTTAAGAGGCAAATACGTATCCTCGTAACGCATAGACAACGCTAAGTGTATTCTTTTGTAAGACTGTGAAAATTGTTTGCTTTGAGTTTATTCTTCGAGAGATTTATTCATTGTTTGGGTGATTTGCGTTCGACTAGAGATAACAATGAAAATACATACTATGTTTACTAGTAATACGTATATTATTTCTAATGAGTTGATCATGAACTTTGTAATTGGGTTGTCATAGCTTATCTAGATCGTCTTTTGATAATGTAAGGCGTCTCATCAAAAGTCTTACTGATACTATATCATATATCTAAACATATATTTCATACATACATATAAATAAAATTGGAGGGTCTGCGATTTTGGAATACCTAGCTGTGTTACAAGTGCTTATACCCCGGCAAAATATCGATTCCATCAAACGCCTCGTTGTTTAAGGGAAACTCGAAGACGCATGCACACGGCAGGCCACGCGGTAGATCACCCATGTGATAGACTGATCGAATCAAGTCTGTTGTGGGCAGCCCATTACACGACTGTACCAAAATAACCGCTAAAAGGCTAAGAGTGGCGCAAAATTCTGAAAATGACTACAACGGCCCGGGAAACATGACATGACGATCACGACTGCTCCGGCAAGAGCATATAGACTGAGAAAAAGATACCCAGTTATTTATGCGATTTTTAAAACGCAAAGAAGCTATTTTTAATTGTGTCCGAGTGTTTGCGGGCTAATTTCTGGAACATCTGAATCGATTATAAAGGGACGAGACAATTTTGTGTTCAAGATACCTAGTATTTTAGGGAACAGTGGTTGTATAACAGTTCAATACTGCCTTCCATTCTGGGAAACACAGACGTGTCTGACTGGAGACCATTCAGTTCATGAAATACTAAACTAGTTCTGTTCTGCATAAATTATGCCACGATTATACAGTTACGGAATAACATGAAAGGCGTATTTCCGATTGGTATGTTTGCCATGTTATGATTTAGAGGTAACAATTACGACATATCATAATATGACAATGACGAATATCGACCGGGACATTTTCAATTTAATGCTACAATTTAGAGAATAATGCTAAGAGATGTCGTCATTACTAAATTGTGTTGTCACGGTAATTAATAATGGTTGAAAGTGGTAATGCCGGTACTAATTGAATTCTGAAGACATCAGAGCTTTTAGACTTTAAGATTGGCCGACTAATAATAACCACATGATCTGATTTGACATAATACTTAGTATTCATTTCTGAAGGTTCTCCTCCATATTTATTGTGCTTTTTTCAATTTCAAGCGTTTCTCCTCCACATTTATTGTGCGCACGGCCAAGTTGTGGAATTCTCTGCCGGCTTCTGTGCTCACCTTTCAGCCTTTAAAGCAAGAGTAAATAGGCATCTTCTGGGCTCGCTCGTCACATCATACACTTCATCTATCGCTTACCATCAGGCGAGATCGAGATGAAGAGCGAGCTCATCCGTAATAAAAAAGGTCTTACCGGAAATGAAAGCTTTAGTGTAAGAGTTGATGAGCTACTTCCGCTTCTACCTATGGTTAGATTGTTGGATCATTTTTTGAATTTACCTGAAATTTATTTTAGTAATTCAGTTTGAATACATTCTTCCAAACAAAAACAGTTTATCGGCAGCTGTTTTTGTGTCACATTAAGTTTCGTTTTGTATATAAATTAAATAAAACTAGAAGTGTAAAGAGTCAGATTATCTGATCATGTTTGTGTCAAAATTTATTAATGGAAATCCATTGTTACACAACATGGTCAATGTGGAATCCATCATATTTTCTCGTACGAATCCAAAACAGTGGGTTGATAATCTCCCTCGTGGTCTGTTCTACTGTCTTTTACACATCATAACAAACAATTTATTAATTCAAAAACATGATAAAACAGCGCCTTCATTCCCAAAAGGACGTAAACAATAAACAAGGAATCTCATGACGGGTTTAAAACATTTTTACAAACGGTTTTTTTTTTCATTTATTTTAAGCCAGGTGCCAAAAGCTAATATTGAACTAACTTTGGAGAGCTTTGTTCAATTTTGTTCATCAAACAATAAGTTAGTTTCGTATTACGAAACTTAGATAAGTTTGTTCACTAGACTGTGCTTACTATTGGATTACAATCAAATTGACTATCCCCAAAACTATTTGCTTAAGATATCCTAGAAAGTTTTAAAATATTTTATTTGGCTGTGTTGTTGTTGTGAAACAAATTGTGATATATTGAAATCGAAAAATTACGAAACTGGGATTTTTCCAATGGGTTTCGCAAATTATCGCTTTGTACTCTACAACTAGGGGGCTTAATTATGCTTGGCAGTGTTCTATGCATGGAAATTCTGCTGTTTTGCAGCGTTAAATACTCATGATTTGGATAAGTAATATACTATCGTTAGACGTAACATAATAAAGACAACGCAGTAAAAGATAAAAAAAATATATAAATATAATAAGAACATAATAATATTATCGAGATTGAATACAATAAAAAAAAAAACAAAAATGCAAATAATATTTTAACAAATTTCCCTAGTCTCTTTTAAAATGTTATTTATATCATTTTTACATTTTAACCATTCGTACAATATGCAACAACTCGATTTGTCGTAGTCCTTATAAAATATTTATGAGTCTCATATTCTGTGTCTTTCATTTGCTCTTACGTCTTTAGTGAATCTCTTTAGTGATGTTGGCGGAGGATAAACTGCATCATTTAATACCCGGCCTCGTCTGGATTATTATTTCAATAACTTTTGCGATAATGCTGCTCGTTATTTTTAACCGACTTCAAAAAAAGGAGGTTTACAATTCGCCTTGAACTTTTTTTTTTTTTATGTATGTTACCTCATAACTCGGAGACGGCTGGACCGATTTGAAAAATTCTTTTTGCGTTTGAATGGGTATACTTTCTAGTTGGTCCCATTGTTACGAAATCAGGATCTGATGATGAGATCCTGGAGAAATTGAGGGAACTCTTCAAATATTATAGGCACACCTATAACGTTTTGGGTATTTCTTAGAGTACCTTGAGCAGTTGCTTCCGAAAAGTACCATTTGGGGAAGTTGAACTGATGATGAAGACCACAGATGGCTACTGAAACTCCTCAATAATAAGTATTTCGTGGATTGCGATTCGATTACTTGAGTACGAATATTAAACACTTTATGCTCGTCACAATACATATTGTGATGTAGAGCTGATGGTCAAATATCAGGAAAACTCCTCAAAAATTAACGGCTATGCACAGGGAAAAGCAATATTTTGTAAAAGGTGATAAGTTGTTGACATTATTGCTTTTGTAACTAGATAAATTACAAACTTACCCACTAAAAAGCGTGAAAAAAAAATTATTAGCAAAAAATAGAACCGACTTCCATATCAAAACACTACAAAGCCAAAAATAACTTTAATTTCGGAAGGCGGTGTCTTTAGTTTTGTATATATTAATAAAAGATTAATAAAAGAATAATTAAAAAAGATTAATAAAAGAATTAAGATAGATAATATTAGTAAAAGAGAGACAAGATTTGCATATCCGAAAAAAAAAACAATATTTATTTATTGTTTGCGGTCTATTTACAATTGGAATATCAAAAAAACATTTACCGTTGGCTCGGGAATTTAAAAGATTAGCTATATTTTTCAAGCCGAGTTAAATTTCATTTTTTGCTACGATAGAATTGAATAAAACTCATATGTGAATGCCCTGATTCAATCCTATTTCGTGTTTCGAGGAAAATCTAAAAATCAAATGTACCACGCTTGTGTTCAACCAATATTGATGCCTTTTACCGTACCGAGCTTTACACCCAAAAATATTGAATATTGGAAGTAAATATTTTTTTTAGAATTTTGTAATAAGAAAGTAAAAAACAGTGAATCATTTGAACGACATTTTCATAGTCAGGTAAGCCATCGAAAATCAGTATCTATTTTTTACTAATAAAACTCCACTAAAATAGCTTTAAAACCACCGGCTCCGTATAGGTATTTATTACGGGGAAAGATTAATGTAAATCTATAAATGCTTCAACCACAGAACAAATACAAGACTAAGGAATTTTATCACCTGTATATGCCTTCAATTTTATACTGCAACCGTATCATTGCGCGTTTTACGCTATCGAGAGGATATCTTTAAAAAAAAAAATTAAAGCAATGGATCTGGGCATGCTTTTTAAAATAGTTATACAATTAAATTGCAAAAACCACGCTTAGATTTCAATGAAGACTGCTTTACTCTAGCAAGCAGTCAGGCAGTCCAGATAACTTTATAGCTGTTCTTATTAATATACAACAGCTGACGACACCAAGCTATAAATTCAATAATAAGAAACTGATGAACGAAGCTTCTTGCTACCGAGCAAGTTTCAATTATGAAGTGGAAGTTTCCATTCAAATTGGAAAACAGTGATGTTATTTTGTATATAAGACAATATCGACGACTGGCTGTTGGTCGATGGGCTCTTGACAAAATAGCATTATGTTATTTATTATTTGTATTTACTTACTAATATTATAAATACAAAAGTTTGTAAGGATGGATCGATGGATGTGTGTTACTCTCACGCAAAAACTGCTGAACGGATCTGAATGAAGATATGTATGTTGAAATATATAGTTGAATTTATATTGTGTATGGCATCTCGCCGGTCGACCTCTGAGGTTGTCGGCTGCTTAACCGGACTTGCCTGTGGTTGCCTTAATTAATAAATTAATTAAAGCCTCCAGCCACGGCTTCCTGGAATAACATATTATATATACAAGGCTATGTATCTCGGAATTATCATGGGATAGGGATTTACACGGTAAAAGCAATCAAATTGTAATGATATGTGTCTAAGAAGCTAGTTTTTTTAAAGTAGTCCACTGATCATTAGAACTTATAAAAACTTTTTTGCAAAAAATAAAACCGACTTCCATATCAAAACACTACAAAGCCAAAAATAATTTTAATTTCGGTAGTCGGTGTTATTGGTTTTGTATTTTCTTTTTTTTTCCATCCGCCTTCCGAAATTAAAATTATTTTTGGCTTTGTAGTGTTTTGATATGGAAGTCGGTTTTATTTTTTGCAAAAAAGTTTTTATTTTCGCGCTTTTTAGTGGGTCAGTGAATTTTCCAAATCGATTCGTAAATGACGGAGTTATGCGCGAACAAAAAACGCAATGCAGAGTAAACGAAAAGATCATCAAGGTAAATTATTTTTTTCGACTTTTTTTGATTTTTCAGAAACGGCTCGTCCGATTTCGATAAAATTTTCATGGGACCATTTGGGAAGTATACCCTTTCCAACAAAAAAAGAATTTTTCAAATCGGTTGGCAAGCGACGAAGTTATGCGTGGACAAAAAAAAAAAAAAAAAAAAAAAAAAAAAAAAAAAAAAAAAAAAAAAATACAAACATCCGAATTGAGAACCTCCTCCTTTTTTAGAAGTCGGTTAAAAACGGGATATTTACCATGTGTATTTTTGTTTTGAATTTCCGATATTTCGGCACTGTTGCAAGCGCCATGATCACGGATGAACTAGTAGTTCATCCTTGATCATGGCGTTCAAAAATACACATGGTAAATATCCCGTTTTAAGTTCTAATGATACTGTTAGTGACCATGTTAGCTTAAAAACTTATATAGTCCACTGATGTTTGGCGTTGGGTCGAATCTTACGCTGCGCTGGTTTGTGAGAGGAACGCGTCACAAAATGAGTCGTATCGAGGAGAACATACTGCTATTTTTTTATAAAACATAATTACAATTCGGTGGCGTACGATATAAGCTGCAGTAGTTGGAAATTATGTCGCAGCTATTAACGCACCTTCAGGAGAAAGAAGACAGAGTATATCAGTGGTCGTAAGTAGGTACAACTAAAAATTAAATATTACGTGAGTGTATGTTGGGTTTGTATGTGTAGTGTGCATGTGTGGTTGCACGGTTAAGTTAATGCGTGTTGAGTGTACTAATTGCTTTTTTTTGCTCTGGGTGGGAAAATCATCGAATGACTTCTCCCGCTCTGGGTGGAGCGGAAGGGAGTGTCAGACTTCTACTGACTAAAAACCCACCCTGTTCCTTCAGCTGCCCTTAAGTTCCGGGGCCACGGTATCTCGTTAGAACATTCCCGCAACCCCGGCAGGCAATGGCCCTATAGGACCCCGTCACTATTGCTGACTACCTCGAACCTCTAAATAATACCTATAATACAAAATAACTGTCTATTTCTGTGTATTTCTCAACGTTTTTCCTCCCTTTAAATGACGCTACAGTTTATGATACGGTTTTCAGTAATAGAAAAAAACGTTTTAACAAAAAATAAAACCGACTTCCCAAAAAAACACTGCAAAGGGAAAAATAACTTTAATTTCGGTAGTCAGTGTCTTTAGTTTTGTACATATTTTCGTTTTTGACACCGCCTTCCGAAATTAAAGTTATTTTTCACTTTGCTTTTTTTTGGGAAGTCGGTTTTATTTTTTATTAAAAAGTTTTTTTTGTCTTTTTAGTGGGTTGGTTTATAATTTACCTAGTTACAAAAGCCTATATGTCACCTTCTTACCACCTTTTGCAAAATATTTCTTTTCCCTATGCCGAGCTGTTAATTTTTGAGGAGTACTCCTGTTACTTCACCATCAGCTCCATATCACCATATGCATTGTGACGAGCATAAAGTATTTTATAGCCGAATCCAAGTAATCGAATCGCAATCAATGAAATACTTATTATTGAGTTGTTCTAGTAGCCATCTGTGGTCTTCATCATCACTTCCGCTTCACCAAATGGTGCTTTTCGAGAGCAACTGCACAAGTTACTATGAAATATACCCAAATCGCTGTAGATGTGTATAATATTTGAAGAGTTCCCTCGATTTCTCAAGGTTTCCATTATCAGATCCTGACTTCATGACAATGGGACCAGCTAGAAAGTATACCCTCTCAAACGAAAATAAATATTTCCAAATCGGTCCAGCCATCTTTGAGTTATGAGGTAACATATATAAAAAAAGTTCAAGCCGAACTGAGAACCTCCTCCTTTTTTGAAGTCGGTTAAAAAAGGATAACAAATAAAGGTTTGCAAAAATATAATTTGCGTCCGCACAAAGCTGGGGTGAATTGCTAGTAGTATCTTAAAAGGGTTTACATCTTACAGTGTTTCATACAATTTTCAAGGCGTAATTCTTGTAATTTTACTCATACTCGTCCCTATAGTTTAGATTTTTATACGTAGAATATTCCAGAAATACACAACTTTCTGAATATATTCCATGCGTATGATCTCCTAACGGCGGTTGCGTCGCAAATAGACATGACATTTTATCCAGAGAATCATAATCGCGTAGGAAGTGGTTTTTATGTGGGTAGCTGTTCAAAGACATCTGTTCTGAAACCGCAATGGGGCATCAAAATCTATTTATACCCCAATCAAGTCAAGCAAAATATTTTTGGTTTTACGATAGTCTGTTCTTGAACAATACAAATTAACCAATTGTGATTTATCAAAGAAACCATTAAATGGATTTAATAATAGGTATCTCAGTTTCGTCTTTGATCAATACAAATGAACCAATTGTGATTTATCAAAGAAACCATTAAATGGATTTAATAATAGGTATCTCCATTTCGTCTTTGATCGACATTAATTGGATAGTTCCACGATAACAGGATATTTTGGACAACATGTTCTAATAGACTTTGCGCGAAGACACAGTTGCGAATATCACAATCGACAATTTCGCTAAGTTCCATGCACCAATCATAATACGAAAAAGTGAATTACAGAAAGCTTCATGATAATTATTCTGGTGTGTTACCAGTTATTATTTCTGTATCTTTGCAAGTCGTTGCTGGCAGTCAATAGCCTGAGAATCTTACTCCAGGTTTATCACATAGTACCTAGGTACTCGTATTATCTAATTAATGTCTAGTGTACCTAAGTGGAGATGATAACGCTAAAAAACACAAAAACAAAAATAACAAAAAAAATACTAAAATAAACATAACATTTTGGTATTTAGCTGCATTCAGTTAGACTAAGAGTCGACACCGTCATGGTTTGGAAAAGTTGTTTCATTTTGTAAATAAATTACCGGCCCGAATGTGTTACCGGTTCGAACCCAGGAGCTGCAAGACTTGGGTTCGAACCTAAATCAGGCAGATTACTTTGTGTAATTGTTATTATAACGACTGAAAACATGATGAAAAATTCGACATATTCTAGGACTAAAACGTTTGAAAACATGTGACTACCATCAAGAATGTTAGTAGGTACAGTACTTACCTACCTTGATGGTCGTGTTGGTGATTATAAAAATAATGCATAACAAAGGCGTGCTCAATATTGTCTAATGTCGCCGATATTGCCATGGTGTATGATTTTTACTAAATAATAACTAGCCCCTAACTAGCCCATGGGTCACAGCAATATTGATTGAATTTGAAATGAAGGAACACGCATGAAACACCGTATATTCTACGAAATAAAAACCATTTTGTTCAAATTTGCAATCAATACCATCCTACCATGCCTTTTGAAATTTTACATCGTTCATTGTACTGAAGAGGAATTGTAAATTTCGTATTATGCTAATACACATGTTCAAACATTAAATAAAGCCATGCCAGAGTTGCATTGTTTTAAGGCCGTATATTAAAACTGTCTTGTATGTCGTCAAAATGTTTTTGGACTGCCACGATATCAAAACATATTCGTATTTCCACATTTGCTTAAAATATGCCATGTTTTTGTTAAAATTTTGTTTGTATTCGTCACTATGATGCTGGTTTCAAGTAGATATGTTTTTAATTAAGTAGTTCTACTTGACGCTAATTAAAACAGACTGTTTAACATGACAAAATGCCAAACATGCAGATCCTGGAATTGGTTGAATTAATTCTCAACAGCCAATAACATCACTTGACTTTCGTTGAATTCTCATCGATTAATCAATTTAGTATGGAAATCGTTAATTTTACTACTGCAAAAATGAAACTAGTCTTGTTTTAAACAAAATATTCATACTCTTAATACTATTTTTAAGCTTTTGTACCTCAATAGGAAAAATTGAATCCTCATAACATTTTTCCCTCAAATAGGTTGAGGTTGAAGTTTATAAAAACTAAGTCGGTCTCTCTACTTAGTTCTCAAAACAAATCTAGAGTATAAATCAAAGCAATAAAGAAATACGGCCATTTATGCGAGTATAGGTACAGACGCCAGCACATGAAGCTACCCGAAACTGTAAAATTTTTCCAATCAACCTTAAACCTAATTTCTTTAACAATAAAGTTGAAAATCTATTAAAGAAATTTGACCGATTGATGTAGCTTGATGTGCTGGCGTCTGTACTTCGATAATAATTCACAAGTCAAGAAAAACGTATAGTTTACTTTTCGTTGACATACATAGAATCATGATACCTATTTGATACGGAGCAATTTCTCACAGACCAATTACTTACAGTATAAAGTCCGATAACCGTATTTCTGTAATTTTGTCACATCAAAATATTATATATATATTACCAAGTTATATTTTTTTACAATTCACGATAAGGCCGTGAAGTATACAACGTAGTATGAGAATGATATTATTTATTTTTATATTAATATAATTATCAAAGTTATTGTAACATGATTTTAATTTAATTGTATTATTTTTAAAATTTATTGATTGGCAGCAATAAAATAACAAATAGTTATTTTATTATAAAGTCTTTCTTAAATATGTATAGATAATGTAGTTTTACTTACTTTGATCCAATAAATAAATAAACCCCACATTGTTCGTGGCCTAACACGCACTCGACTCGTTCTAATTTATTGCCATTCACTTGAAGGACTCTCAACTAAAAGCTTAATGGTCCTACTATAAAGGTTGCTAATATATAGAAGTAAGCACACACACACACTTCTTACATAAATAGGAAATAGGAAAAACCGGCCAAGTGCGACTCGGATTCGCGTACGAAAGGTTCCGTACCATTATCTATAAAAAAAAAAAAAATTAATATTTGTTGTTATAGCGGCAACACAATATACATAATCTGTGAAAATATCAACTGTCTAGCTATCGCGGTTCATGAGATACAGCCTGGTGACAGACAGACAGACAGCGGAGCCTTAGTAATAGGGTCCCGTTTTTGCCCTTTGGGTACGGAACCCTAAAAAATATAGTAAATACTCGTACATACGTATTCTCACGATTATTTCTCATACTGTCAACTCCAGTTAGATCGATCACAATGCGGGAATCCCACTCCAGGGGAACAGCGGTAAGACAAATCTTTCCCAGAGCTCTTGGAAACTTTGCCGACTTTACTGGACCACATATGTTACTTACACCCATTGTATAGTGAATTTGTTACTTATTTGTTCAAGAAAGGTGTTTTCTACAATATGAAGGGGAAGATTTTGTTTGTTTGTTTATTTGTATTGTATTAACTCAAAAATATGATGGCTTCGTAATCAGTAACATAAAGTACTTTCATTTCATTATAAAAGCCGTCTCACGCGAGCAAAGCCGAGGGCAGAAACTAGTATTAAATAATTTGGGCGATTCCATTATTTAAGACTGTTGATATAATGTTCAATGTCCATCAACTTATTTGCTGGTTCACAATCGGGTAATTTACCGTTGTAAATTAGTTATTATCCGATGTTTATGCATTGTTTTAATTTAGGCAACGCGTTAGGTGGATTATAGAGAAAAACACGTTATTTTGGTCTATACGAATCAATAAAAACTGACTAAGATAAAAGAAAACATCATAACATTCATAACACAAGAATAGTGGCCAGCGACATCTTTTTTAAGCCCCGACGAAAACAGAGGGGTATTACAGTTTATACGATTAATGTGTGTATCTGTGTATCTGTCTGTGGCACCCTTGCTTCTAAGCGGGTGAACCGATTCCGATGCGGTTTTTTTTTGTTAGAAAGCAGTTTTTCCGGCAGTAGTTTTTAGACATGTTTTATCAAAATTTGTTCAGACATTTACTAGATATGGGGATCGAAAGTAGAGATGAATAATTGAATATTGTCAAATATACCCAAGTGGTGTATCAATTGGAAGGGAACGACGCGTACTATATTAAAAAAACTGTCCATTCCATGAAATTGGTCAAATTGACAAAAGCTATGGTAGGTGAAAAGTTAAAAATGCTTAAAATAAAAATTAAATAAAAAATTTGAAAACCCCCTACGCAAAAAATGGTAATAGTCTCGGCGGGGTATAGCCAATTCAGAATCAATATTTAAAGTTTGTTACATAGGGTTACCCCGCCGCGACTATTATTTTTAAGGAATGTTTCTTAAACTACTTAAAAGTATTTTTTGCGGAGGGGCTTTTTTTAATTTTTAATTTAATATTTATTAATTTACAGGCTCGCGTTTGACCACCGTTTCCTCTGTTGATAGGAGATGATGTGGTCGAAGATGAAACACGCGAAGAGCTTACGTCATGCGTGCGTAAAAAAAATGAAGTCGTTAGGAACTTCATTTTTTTTCATGTTTTTACAAACAAGCCACCAAACCGCACTAGGACGCGTGGTAGATTACGACCTTTTTTCGTCTTGGTGAGAAAATCATAAAATGACTCTTCCTGTTATGGGTGGAGTGGAAGGGAATGGAAGACTTCTACCACAGACCTATTCTCTATTATAGAGGAGGTAGGCCAAATAGTGCTCTTACTATACATATAGCTACATATAGCGCAATATAAGTATGTAGTGGGAAAGTTATAGGGATTTATGGTACTATAATTAAAGGACTCAATAGATGTTTTTCAGGATAAATACCCTTTTATTGTCGTTGCTACTTTTAATAGTTCAGTAGTCGTTGGGTACCCAACAAAACTATATTATTATTACACAAATATCTGAATATTAAAAAGCCTCCTTTTTGATATCGACCTTGCTCGATGTCAAGCGATCAGATGAAGTCTGGGATAGGTCAATCCAGCTCAAATGATTTAACGTAGCCTACTGAAGACTCATTATTTTACTTCGAATTTCAATCTTTGTTTTATGAAGTTGCTTCAAATAAAATCCGGACCAATATCCTACCATAATATGTACATATTTTAAGTTTCAGTCTTACCAATTTTAATATGATTGAATGATAGATAGATAAAATATACTTTATTGTACACCAAAATTTAAACACATCTATTTAACATTATTTCTTAATTCTACTTAAGAAAGCACGTTGTTATAAGTGAGCTCAAATTGAGTGTGTGTGTTTTTGTATCCATTTTCCCAGTTTCGTATTTAATTTTAAATGTAACATTTTAACAGCCATGCGTGACGTCATTAAAATGCTGGAAACGTCACAAAAACAAGGCTAACACATGTATTGTGATGAAAATCGAGGTGGTCAAGCAAACGGGCACAACCGACAGATTTACAATTCACAGTGCGTCGTGCTGGCAAATAGCCGAACGTTTGACCGTGTTTGTAATCGAAAGCTTAACATGTTGTTCCCGACAACGATTAGTGTTGACGATGGTTTCCGATACAGTTGGTTGGGAATGGGCACAATTTGTGCGCGTAATTTGTCACTTTTCGGTTACGTGATTTGACGAACTCGCGCTACGTAATGCGCCGATATTTGTACTTCTATTATGGTTCTGCATCCAAAAAATAACCAAAAGAACCCTATGGCTGCATTGTCACTGATCGTCCGTCTGTAGGTCAATCTCATAAACCATTAAAGGTATACTCTATAATTTTGTTGCCGCTGTAAGAACAAAATATCATAAACAGCTTTTTAGTAATAAAATGAGAAATAAATTGCTGTTAACCACATCATCACTTCCTATCAGGTTAGATGGTGGTCAAACGTGAGCCTATTATCAATTAAAAAAAAAAAACTTTTATAATTCTTGTCAAATAGTGTCTTTGTCATCCAAAACATTTTTTTTGTCCTTTTAAAATAAATTTAGTTAGAAAATGTTAGGATTTTTTTTTTTTTTTTTTTTTTATTTAGAATAGGTTCGCGTTTGACCACCATCTCACCTGATGGTAAGTGATGATGTGGTCGAAGATGGAGCACGCTTACCTAAAAGTAACCTATTCACTCTTGACTTAAAGACTCCTAGGTTATAGCTATCGGGAAACACAGACTCCGGCAGGGAATTCCACTCCTTAGCCGTACGCACAATGAAGGTATTCCCAAAACGTTTGGTGCGTATGGGTGGGATGTCCACCATGTAACGATGGCGCTTCGCCGTTTGTCTCGTAGTCCGATGATGGAACGGGCTTGTTGGAATTAAATTGTGTAATTCCATCGCACACTCCCCGAAATGTAACCGATAAAAAACCGATAGACTTGCAACTCGTCGTCGATGTTCAAGGCTCTGGAGCTTTGATTCGACCAGTGCATCGTTGCCAATGAGTCTTTTGGCCCGCTTCTCGATAGACTCAAGCGCGTCCAGTTGGTATTTAGCAGATCCATCCCAAAGATGAGAGCAGTACTCCATACACGACCGAACCTGGGCTTGATAGAGATTGAGCAACTGTTCGGGTGTGAAGTACCGTCTCACCTTTGCTAGGATTCCCAACTTTTTTGATGCTAGTTGAGCCTTAGCCTCGATAAACGGGCCAAAATTGAGGGTAGAAGTTAATGTTACCCCCAGAAGCTCGATATGGTCAGTTATCGGCACAGTTACACCTCGGAAAGTAGGAGCCGGTTCAAATTGGCTCCTTTTTGCGGAGAAGAGACACGCCTGGGTCTTAGCTGCATTAAACTTGACCAGGTTGGCATCGCCCCATTCGGAGACAGCCTTCAAGGTCAAGTTCAAGCGCCCGACCATGTCCTCACGGAGAGACTGGATCTGTGACCCACCAGCTCGCGCGCTGGACACATATCTCTCAGAAACTGTGCTGTCGTCTGCATACCCAAAGGTACCGGGCATTAGCAGATCGTTAATGTGCAGCAAGAATAAAGTTGCTGAGAGAACAGACCCCTGAGGGACCCCGGCATTAATTGCCAATTGGCCAGACGAGCAGCCATCAATGACCACTCGAATGGACCGATCCCTCAGGAAGTCTTCAATCCAAACGCAAAGTTGGATTGAAGACTTCCTGAGGAACTTCCTTCACTGACTTAGGATTTGGCGGAAACGAAAACTGACAAGTAATGTAGTGATATGAAATGGATTAAAATTATATATTTGGTTATAAATAACACGTAATTTTTTCATGTTCTAACTTAAGCTGGATGGCCGGTGTTTGTTAACTGTAACGTATAAATATTTAATGTCACCGCCGTTAGATTACAACCAAAACAAAAGAATTCGCTATATGTTTCGAACAAACCACCCTTACCTATACTTCGTCATACCAGATATTTGTAATCCTCGATAAAAACCTATAAATAAGTTAATGAGTTAAAAAAAATATAATCCCAATTGCTCCTTCATTTGATACCCAATTACGGCACTTTTATGAAAGATTTCTTTGTAACAATGCTTTTTTGTATAAGCAGGTATTGTACAAAATTAGACACAGAATATACCCTATTATCAAGGGATTTTATGTTTTGATAAGGCTAGTCCTAACAGAATTTTGTTAATTTTAAAAAACGGTAGGTAAGTTTATCTACAGGTCATGGTTTTAGATAAACATAATATACGTTACAATTTTGTTGTGCCTCTTAACAATAATTGCAGCCTTTGCTATGACGCGTTACATCAAACATATTGTGGCATTGTGGGAGTACTGGATCAATAATAATAATTTATTTCTTAAAACATAATTACAACACAGTTAAATATATAGTAGACTCTATCTTGAAGCTTATAGTATGATCAGATAAAGAATTTCAGTATTTCAGATGTCATGCTGATTGCATTTCATTTATATAGTTATCCAATAAACATGCCTTCTATATGATATGTAAGATAAAACAGAGGGGCTACTCAAATGGCTAATCAAAGATATGAAAAAAAAAATTAAAAATTGTAGTACCTACGTGTGTGAAACTGTGTGCATATAACTAACGAAATAGAAATTACCTAGGTCCTGTCGCAGCTCCGTATCATTGATTGTAACCAATTAACATTTTGTGTATATTTTAGTTTTTAGGGCTCCGTAGATGTATTGAACGTGAACCGCTTTCCGATTTTAAGAAAAAAAAATAAAAAAGTATTTAAAATTAAGGGGGGCTAAAACAAATATTTTCATGAAACCTACGCATATGTAGTATCTATAGAAAGTTATTTAAAAATGACATTGAGGTTTCTAAAAGTACTTTTTCATAAAGTCAATCGTTAAAAAGATATACGCTTCCAAAGTATGCCCCCCCCCCCTCTAACTTCTATAATAATGGAGAAACATAACTAAAAAAATTTAGTATGCTGTAGATCTTAATGTAAACTTTCAACAAAAATTTGATTGAACGAGATCGGGTCAGCAGTTTTTGAGGTATAGCATATTTTCTAAAACCGCAAATATAACTTTGTAATTTACATTTATACTATGAAAAACAAAGTTATTTGGCGTAGTTATTACGGAATCCTTCATGAACGAGTCTGACTCGATTTCGATTTCGATTCATTCGCCGCTGTGACTCATCGAATTTAGTGATTTGTAAAGAGTAGTTTAGGATCCCTGTAACACAGGTACTCCTGGTGCAAGAATTCTTGTGGAGTCCCCTCAACCTCAATGTAGGTATCTATTTCGTGTTTGTTTTAATATTGAATTATGAGATTGAGAAAATAAAACATAAAATTTATTTTATTATTCGATTAATGGACTTAACTCGTAAACTTTGCTTGAATTTACGACCCAAAAAACCAAATATTGCAACATTAATTATTGTAATTAAACATGTTGCGCGGAAAGCATGCATCTAATTAAGTGACAGCTAGTTACTCAACTCAACTCTCTAACTTTACTGACAGGAAAAAGACTCGTCATGTTGAATCTTCAGAAATAATTTATTTCTGAACTTACGAGCTGTAAGTCGTAAGTTCGATGCAAGACAGGCACATTACTTTATGTAATTTATATCATCAATACTTTACTCATAACAATGAAGGAAAACATCGTAAGGAATCTTGAAATGTGCAAGGACGAAACATTTGAAAGTATGTAACGTCCACCATTCCACACTGGGCCGGCGCGGCGTGGTGGATTACGGCATTCTCCCTCACAAGGAGTTGGCCTGTCTCCCAGCAATAAGAACTTTATGGGCTGAATAATTAGAAGATGTGCTTGATCTTATTTGGTACTACTAATTTAGTAAGTGCCTTAAGAGTATTCCTGACTGCAAAAATTATGTTGAACTCCTGTGTATAGACCAAGTATTGGTTGTCTTACTTCTTAAGGTTGAAAATAAGGTACTTAAACTTTGGAGAACAGGTTCCTGTTTGATGAGTCTTTGTTCTTCGAAAACCGACACACACTTACCGTATTTTCTCAGTAACGAAATATGTGGGATATAGTATTGTTGGAATGTGTGTATATGACAGGCCCGTTGGTATAGTGATCAGTGGCCCTGACTGCTATGCGCAAGGTCGTGGGTTCGATTCCCACCTAGGACAAATGTTTGTGTGATGAGCACGGTCATTTGTTCTTTGTCTGGGTGTAATTTATCTATAATATGTATGTATTTAGAAATATATATGTATGTTTATCAGTTGTCTAGTACCCATACCACAAGCTCTGCTTAGTTTGGGACTAGATGGCGTTGTGTGAAAAGTTGTGGAATATTATTATAATTATAGGGCTACCATCCGTCCGGCTTTTCCCGGATTTGTCCTAGTTTTGAGAGCGTCAGGGGGCGTCCGGGGATTTTCCCAATAAGCGTCACCAAAAAGCACGATCTCTATTATAATTTTCCTATGGTATTTAATCTCATTGTTTATGTTACGTTGATTAATTGAAAAGGAAGAGACTGTTATTAAAAAGTTCTAAAGCTCTACAATGTTATCACATTATCAGTAAATAAAAACCAAAATTAAACATCGTTGTTTTTAGTTTCAATTTCAAAAATGTATTTTTCTACGGTGTCCGGGGAAAAACTGTGATTTTACCCAAATGTCCGGGGTTTATAAGTCTTTGTCTGGGGCCGGCAAATTTGGTGATGGCAGCCCTATGTGTGTAGGAACCACGTGCACTGCGAGCTAGGACCGATGGGCAATTCACGACTACCTACCAGGTGCTAAAATTACAATAAACAACAACAACAGATTTGTATGCATGTTTTACGGATCTATCGTCATCTGCCTTTACCCAACTATTTTTGGGTCAGCTTCCAGTCCAACCAGATACAATACAATACAATACAATACAATAATTTATTTTTTTATCCAAAGTAAAGTACAGATTATGCATATCTGTTTACAGTGAAGGATTTACAGGTGCATATTATATTTGATCAATGACCCCTATGCTAGGTGGTACCTGTGTTATAGGGGTCATCCATCCGTCCGTTATGTGTACAATCCGTGTTAATCAGTAGTAGAGCATTTATAAAAAAAAGTATACTTAAAAATAACGTGCAGAGATTAGTAAAAAAGGGTGTGGTGAGTGAATGTGTGTGTAGTGTTTATGTGTGTCTATTTGTATAGAGGTTTAAGTAGATCTTCTGTTTGGTGGTAATTTAGTGTGAGGAGATATTCTTTTAATTTGGTTTTGCAATGGAAGTTATTGAGGTAGTGTATATTAAGAATCTGATTAAGTTTATTATAAATAAGGGCACTCAAAAATGGGTAATGTCGCTTAGCGAAGGTTGTGTGTGTACTTTTCGTTGGACATGCTTGTTCTGGTCGTCTCTTAGCTGTAGGAGGGTTAATAACTTTTAGCGGTACATTTGAGTGTTTGTGAATTAGTGCACGGTATATAAATAGTTGTCGGACTGTAAGAACTTTATATTCTGTATAAAGTTGTTGCGTGGGAAATCTAAAAGGTCTGCTAAGAAGTACCTTAATAACAGCTCTCTGGGCACGCTCAACCTGAAGTAGAGCAGTCTTCGCTGCACCCCCCCAGGCCGTGATGCAATAAGTTAGGATTGATTGACATAGAGCACAGTATGCCATATTTAGGATTTCCTTATGTGCGGATAGTCTTAGTTTTTTGAAGACGTAAATCAATTTCCTGACACGCGCGGATAGTGTTTCTAGCTGGTATTGCCATGATAGGCAGGCATCAACCTGTAGACCCAAATATTTCACCACCGGTGCTCGCGACAACGAAGGACACGAGCATTTCGGATCATTGAAGTCGCATGTATGTGCTTTAACTGTTAAGGAATGGTCTGGTGGCAGGAGAGATGGTCTGAGTCCAAAAGTGACGAAGTGAGTCTTGCTTACATTTAACGTAAGACTATTGCTAGCCAACCAGAACATTGTCTCACGTAGTGCCCTTTCGGCAGTCAGTTTTGTCGTGACCCAATCATTCCCATATACGAGAATGGCTGTGTCGTCTGCGTATGCCAGATGCATCTTAGTCCAAGTATTTTATATGAAACGACTGCCTATATGGCCTCCACAGCCCGTAAATGGGTAACACGATAAATATACAACGATATACTTTTTATTGTACACCATAATAAGATTAAATAAGGACTTAATAACTACAAAGGGTGTTGTTACAATGGGCGGATCTGTCGCTGAAAGCGATCTTTTACAGACAACCTAACACAATAATAAATAAAATAAATAAAATGCATTTAATTCAAGTAACGTAACTCATATAAGATTAACATAATTATGTATGTCTTTACTCTGTGTCAAATAAACATTTTTTTTTTTTTATTTACGTGACGAATCCTTTTTGTTTGAAATAGGAAACCCTACCTTATCAACAGAAAACATTAAATGAAAATGTATGTCACATCTTTGCTACGTTGTTCCGTTTTGCCTGTCTTTGCAAGGCATACTTTTACCCCTTCTTTGCAACCGAATGATATCAATATGTGATGATTTATTGTATCAAGTTCGGATGGCAAGTGAATGATAAAGTAGCGCTTGCCTACATTATATGGTTGAACGGATTCAGGAATGAAAGGAACGAGAATTAGGTTTGGTTTTGTTCGAGATGGAATATTTGTTTATTTATTTATTGATAGAAAATTTAACAACTGGTTTTACAAAGCACATGATACTCGTATGGTAGCTACGTGACATGAGGTTCTCAAGTCTATTACAGAATCTTACAGCATGCATTGTATAAAACTACAAAGTGTCGGAAAACGGTAACTAAGAAATGTAACTTTTCCTTTAGTTACAAGTCTAAAACTAATAAACCATATACCGGTATTATTTACCTTCTTGTTCAATGCTACTACTTTTGTGTATCCATATATAATTTATAATCTAGTTAGCTTGAAAACTCAAACTCAAAATATGCAAAAGTAGAATTTTATCGTCTTTACAAAAACCGTCTTTATGTTTTCCTTTACAATAACGAAGAAAGAAGAACTAAAAGCTCCTTGTTATCACAAAAAATAAAACCTTTCAACCATATTAAGTTCCCCACCATAAGTGAAAGCATTACGAACAATTGACTTTGACATAAAACTACGATACAAAATATCTCACCTCAAAAAATGGTAAGAAACTGTCATTTCAATCTTACTGAGTAAGGTTACGCGCCCAAAAAATGTCACTTTCAATACGAGTGAAGATAATAAAAGATATCATCGCACAAACTCTACTCCACTATAGGCTGACCCCTTCTTGTACGAAAAACCTGTACATTATAAGATCAGCTAATATTCAACATTATGTCGGCGATTGTACTTTTAGCCAGGTAAAACCTGCTTTATTTTTAGCTTTCAATCGAATTCACGTTAATAATTTATAGTTTTACGGTGAACTCATAATTGCGTAATTGAATAAAGTAGTATCCGTAATTTGAAAAGCGTTCCTAATCAGATTGATATACGGTCGTTACGATGACGTCTGCGGAGTGTGTATAAATAACTGAAAGAATGTTTTTGAATGAATAAAGAATCTTAAACTCTTATCTATTGAATCTATGCAAAGAATATGTATTGACAAGTAATCCTTGACACAACATCGACCAACGAACAGAAAAGCTTCTCCGTTTAAAATTCGGATAAAAAGGCAACATTTCAATATAGAATTGCTAACTTTCTTAATAGTAACGCTTTAATGCTCTAAAAAGATACAACTAAACAATAGTTATTAGATACATAGAGTGAGTAAAGGTAACCTAGTGGTTAAAGGCTCGACTTACGAACTGCAATTCGTAGGTTCGAACCCAGGCACTTTACAAAACTTTAAAAAATCCGAAGACGTGTAACACCTTCCAACCCGTAATGGGCTCTCGTATAGGATTACGGTCCATTTCCTTACAATGAGAGGAGGATTATGTCCCAACAATGAACGCTATAGGCTGATTATGATTTTACAAGGAGCAACTGCTTATACGACCTTTATTGTGTTTGTAACATAAAAGAGTACTCATAAAACCAAACTTTGACTTAAATTAGGGTTGCCATCCGTCCGAGTTTTCCCGGATTTGTCCTAGTTTGGAGAGCTTCCGGGGGCGTCCGGGGGATTTTCCCAATAAGTGTCCAGGTAAAACCCGGACACACATTGGTCTTACAGGTACCAAAAAGCACGATCTCTATTATTATATTCCTATGGTATTTCATCTTATTGTTTATGTTACGTTGATTAAATGAAAAGGGAGAGACTGTTATTAAAAAATTGCTAAGGCTTTACAATGTTATCACTTTATCAGTAAATAAAAACCATAATTATACATCGTTGTTTTTAGTTTTAAGTTCAAAAATGTATTTTTCTACGGTGTCCGGGGAAAAACTGTGATTTTACTCAAATGTCCGGGGTTTATAAGTCTTTGTCTGAGGCCGGCAAATTCGGTAATGGCAACCCTAACTTAAATCGATGGCGCAAACCAATTATGAAGTTTCATTTACGATAATGATTTTACAATTCTTCGAAACAACTTTGCTATGTTAAAATAAACATTTGTATATAATAATAAACAGCTCATTGATATCAACAGAACTGTCAAAATACATAGTTATTCACTGTAAGAATGGGAATACAAAACGCTTAGCACTGTATTAATTTTTAATTTTAGATTAGATTTAATGACTACTGTACAGTTTTTATTGTGTAAGTATTATCATTATATTTTTTTTTCTTACTACTCACACTAACCAACTAATAGTTCGCGTTTGGCTACCATCTCACCTGATGGCAAGTGATGATGTGGTCGAAGATGGAGCACGCTTACCTAAAAGTAACCTATTCACTCTTGACTTAGACCCCCAGGTTATAGCTATCGGGAAACTCAGACTTCGGTAGGGAATTCCACTCCTTAGCCGTACGCACAATGAAAGTATTCCCAAAACGTTTAGTGCGTATGAGTGGGATGTCCACCATGTAACGCAATGCAATTGCAATGTTTGTAATGAATAAAACAGATAACAAAAATCACATTTTGTTGAACTGGTTCTGTTTGGTGCAGCCGCGAAGCACACGTCATTATAGTTGCTTTAATTTAGGAATTCTCTTTTTACATTTTCAATTTTTCTATATTGTCTCATATGCCAAATAAACATCTTATTTTCTTCCTTTTTTATTTCTTTTTCACAAAAGAATCACAATTATGACAATGACACCTCATAGTAGAAATACTCTTTCTACATTTTGTTTCAATAGATTGTTAAGCAAAGATGGAATACCAATGCATTCACAATTTAAAATTCTAACTTCCAGATACTAGAAGCGGCGGCGATGGAAAGCGCCAACCTTATTAAGCTCCATGCATAAAATGCATGCACTATTTTGTATTCAACATTCATCTATGAATTATTTATGTTAATGAGAATTAAATTTCGAAATTATCGTTACGATTCATGTACTAGTTTGTAGGGATTCCTTTGAAATGGGCGTGATTTGTAATGGATTGTGTTTCAACAGTCCTCAAATACATAATTTCCTATTCGTGTTATGGAGGAATATGCTGGATTATACGAAAAGGAGCTGCTCTGATTTCTGTGATAGTCTAGCTATCGGCAAGTGCGGAAATCGGAAAGTATAATCGTGTCAACAGGTAACTTAATAGACCATTCCCTATAAATAATCTATTTTACTTTTTTATGATATCGGTATTTTCTGTTAGCGACTCCACACGCGTAAAAGAGAAGAGCTGGCACAGGTTAACGTATTCCCATTATAAAAAAGATTAATTAGTTCGTTTTAAAGTCAAATATAATTGTACATGTAATTTAAAGGGTATATACATACCAAGTGCACGGCTTCATTGGATGATAACAAAAGATATGGCAAGTGTTTTGTAATCCTATGTCTACATGTGTGAAACTTATTAGAAATTTCAATACATTGAATTCATGAAATTAAGAAAAAAGAACTGAATCATCGTGTTATTGCCTAGTAACGTGGAAAGTTATTGACAATCGTCTTGCTGTGACGCGTTTGCTATGATTGGTATTCAAGAAACATATGAAACCGATAATTTAGGGGATATTATAAATTGCATATCAAATAAATAATCGCCTGTCAATACATACTCATCATTTATATTCTTTTTTACATCAAATAACTTACTTCACTACAAATAAACTAAATGTTTAACAAAACTCAAACTGCAGATAATTCGAAATTATACATCAATATGACATTACTTTTTCCTCGTAATGCAATACAGTTAAATTTATTTTTGTACAAAAATACTACATACATAGCATTAATACTGACTGCACAGCAAATTTTCCATATTTCATAGCAAAATAACTATCCCAGTCGCATATTAACACAAAAGTACAACAAAACCTGTTCATCATATTTGTCTTAATTTTCAAGAAGAAGAAGAGCTCGGCAAATTTAATGATTATTATAACAAAAAAAAAATCCTTTTACATTGCATTATTTCTAAAAGCAGAACAAATTAACTGAAAAAAGGTTCGCGGCTTCGCACGCTTTTTCGGCAAATTATTTTTGAGGCAACTAAGAACTTATTAAAAATAATGACTTGGCAGCTAATATTAACAGACGGATATCAAACATTGTATTATTAGTAACTATTGGTTAACACCCAGACTCAGAGTACCTCGACTCGGATAGGTTAGGTTAGAAGGCCTTCGCCTTCGTGGTTATTTTCTCTTAAACCATCCAGAAATAGGAGCCCCGCGAAGCGGGGCTCTGTCGATTTTTCGTAAAAACTTTTGTCGCCTAACAATAGATTCAGTTGCTACACCATAAAATCCGCCCCGCGAAAGCAAGACCCGCTTTAATTTAAAAAGGGAGGAAGAGGGCGCTACTGCGCAACGTAAACATCAGCTCAGCAAAATAAAATCTATAAAATAAAATAAACCGACCTATTCCACCTCAAAATAGTGAGAAAACAAAGCTAATTAGCTTATTGTGCTGTGATATCGTTATCCTGCAAAAATATTAAGAACTAAAACAACTACGAAGGAAATTAAAAATATCGTATAGTGAACAAGAAAATAAACATTACTCAGTGATCCTAACGAATAAACAAACAAACAGTGTTTCAGATTTTAATTAGAGTGTAATTAGTGAACCTGGATTCCAAAAAACCGCCGTAAGTTATTAAAATAAAACTGTACGAAAATTAAAATAACAGTTAGAAATTTGAATTTTTGCTATACGAACAATTATTTGCATAAAATAGAGCACACAACGCCATCTACTTACCAGTGGATCTAAACTATGTTATACTATCGATTAGCCAGCGCCATCTTTTGACAAAAAAAAGATAACATCTATTTCTTAAACGGAAGACAGAGGGCAACACTTTGTTGTTTACCTTTGCAACGGAAAATGGAAAACCAAGCCAACAATAATGAACTTATATGTGAAGGATGCCACCACGATATCTCCAATAAAGAATATATAGCTTGCCTCAAATGTGGTCAAAACTACGACCTAGAATGTGCTAATATCCCTGAAAAACGACTTTCTAGGAATGCTAACCTCATGAAAGTGTGGAATTGTCCTGTTTGTACGGCCAAAAAACCAAGAAGGAATAACGAAAACATCCCAGCTTGCTCTGCTGCGATAGACAATATTAAAACCTCTTCGCAAGACCTTAATGTCACTCTGAGAAAACCAATGTCAACTAACAGGCAGCCATCTGCCAAATTGGGTAGCAATGACGACTCCTCGTTATACGATTTATCCACCTTTGATGAGAGCGTCCTAGGAGACACGATAAATACCCAAGCAACGCTACTGACACAAAATAAAGCATCTGCATCCACATTCACACTTGAGCAACTCGGCCAACTTTTGGACAAAAAACTAGAGAAAAATGAACAGAAAATAGTTTCTCTAATCAAAACAGAGTTAAAATCTCTCATACAGGAGGAAATTAAAAATGTCATAGCAAATTTAAACACTGAAATAACAACCAAGTTTCATACTATAAACACCGTACAAATCAAACAAAACAACGATATTCAAAATTTAACAAATAAAATTAATAACTTGGAAAAAGAATGCGACCGTCTCAATAGTGAAATAAAATCTATGCAGAATCCCTGCAATTATAAACCTATCTACAATAATAGCAATAATATGAAGAAACTAGTTTTGTATGGGCTCGAAGAATACAACTGGGAGACAGAAGATGAACTCTACGACCGCATCCTATGTATATTTTATAACAATATGAACATATATTTGGAAGGACATATTGATGAACTAACACGACTAGGAAAGCATGGACATCGCAGACCAATCGTGCTAGAGTTAGTTAGCAAACAAATGACTAGATACATCCTTCAAAACAAACATTTGCTAAACGGATCTGGAGTTATGGTTGACGAATTTTTGGAAAGTGAGGCACTCCAAAAACGAAACAATTTAAGGAAAATGTTACATGAAGCAAGAAAAGAAGGAAATCATGCGGTGATTAGAAACAATGTTCTCATAATTAATGGCAAAGTACACGAAAATATGGAAAAAGGAAACAACACAATCTTCTCGCCAAACTCATCTATCTCGATCATTCCCGGAAAAAATAAAGATAGCATGACACAGATGAACAACAACAACAACAACTCCTTCAAGTCCAACCCTACTCACACCTCAGGATATCGTTCCTTTCGAAACTAAATACAGTATTATACTACAAAATGTACAAAGCATAAAAATAAGACCCATATACTAGAAAACCTACTGCAAGAACAACACTATGACGCTGTTTGCCTATCAGAAACTTGGGTCACAGAAAAACAGCATCCCTGCATGCAGATAGACGGCTACGAGATCGCTGCAGCATACTGCCGGCGAGAGCGGCGCGGTGGAGGTGTCGCCATCTTGCTGCCTACTGGAACTACTTATACCGAGAGGTCAGACATTACAGAGTTAACTACAGAATATGTCATCGAATGTTGTGCGGTAGAAATAAAACCTAATATACTTCTTATTACACTGTACAGAACGAATCGTAAAATAGATCAATTCTTTACATTTCTTGAACTACTACTCACAAAATTAAAATCTCACCACTATAAGAAACATATAATAATAGGGGGTGACTTTAATATTAACGCTGTCCCAAGTTCCAAACATTACAAAAAACTTGTAGCAACTATGCTAGAATATAATTTACACCAAATTGTCAATAAGCCAACTAGGGAAACACCCACGTCGTCAACCTGCATCGATCTAATCTTTACGAATAATAAAAATGTGTCTATTACTGTTGACGATAAAGGAATCTCCGACCACAAAAGCGTAACTTATAACTTCGAATCATTTTCTAGGCCACAAATTAAACCTATTTTCCGGAAAATTCGATCAACAAACCATCCAAAATACTTTATACCATTTAAACTTAAACTCCGAGAAATAACCTGGGAAAACATTCATATACCAACAAATAATATAAACGAAAACTACAACCTTTTCGAAGATATATTAAAAGAAATTATAAACACCACTATCCCACTTAAACGTACCAAAATATCGAACGCAAAAAATAAAAACTATATTACCAAAGGAATAAATATATCATGTAAACATAAAAGATTTCTAAAAAAACTAGTAAACGAATCTAAAAATAAAGTATTAAAACACCACTACAAAATATTCTCTAAAATTCTAAAAAAATGTGTAAAAGCTTCTAAAACACAAAAATATTCTCAAGAAATGGACAAATCCAAAAATAAAACAAAGACGATGTGGCAAATAATAAAACGCATAGCACAAAAACCTAAAAACACTCACAGAAAAAATTTGGAATTAAATATAAACAACAATTTAACAAAATGTCCCTTCATTATCGCAAACGGATTTAATAAATACTTTGCTGCCGTAGGCTGCCCAAACATGCAAAACAACAATACGCGATCATCCAACGACCACACAGTAATTACTCCCGCCATCAACTCTATGTTTCTAGAACCAACTACAGAAGAAGAGATATTCAATATCATCCAAAACCTTCCTAACAAACAAAGCTGTGGCATCGACGAGATACCCCCTACATTAATAAAAGCATGTATCTTAGAACTCACCCCTCCACTAACATACCTAGTAAATCAATCTTTTGAAGAAAAAACTTTCCCGTCCCGACTTAAAATTGCAATTATTAAACCAATACCAAAAAAAGGCGGAAATTCCAATGACCCTAGCCAATACAGACCAATAGCGCTTCTTCCAACATTCTCGAAAATATTCGAAAAAATAGTTACCACGCGTATGTGTAAGTTCTTAGAAAAATACAACATTCTCGACAATAACCAATTCGGATTCCGGACAAATCGATCAACGACTCTAGCCGTATATAAATACACACAAGAAATATTGACATATATCAAAGATAAAAACTATGCAATAGGTCTCCTGCTCGATATGACTAAAGCATACGACAAAGTATCCCACTCAATCTAACGAAATTAAATGGAGTTGGAATCAGGGGAGATGCACTCGACTGGCTTAAATCGTATCTCGCTGATAGGAAACAGTACGTGGAGATAGAACACCTAGATGGAAAAACATGTGAGCTAAAAAACGTGCGCTCGGAAATCCTAACCACGAACTGGTCTATTCCACAAGGTAGTGTGATTGGGTGTATTCTTTTCCTCGTTTATATTAATGACCTGCCGAAAATATGTAACCATCTCTGTGTGTTATTCGCTGATGACATCTCCATCCTCTTCAAAAGCCCTTCAAACAAATTAGAATATAACTCCCAAATTATTGAAACATATAACGTAATAAAGTCTTGGCTCCTAAAGCACAACCTAGAAGTAAATAACAAAAAAACTAAAATCATACAGTTCAAACCCTACCAAAAACAAAAGATTAACTTAAAATCCATAACTAACAATATCCAAATTGAAGAAGTTGAAGAATTTAAACTATTAGGTATCACATTAGACTCGCATTTAAATTGGAAAAAACATGTCGACGTAACAAAAATTAAACTAGCACAATTTTCATATGCGCTTAGTGTGCTAAAAATAAACACTAACACTAAATGTGCCCTCACCGCATACTACGCGTATGCCTACGCATGGCTACGATACGGTATCATAATGTGGGGCCACAGTGTAGATGCCTACGATTTATTTATTGCCCAGAAGAAATGTGTGCGTATTATATTTAATGTTAAACCTAGAGATAGCTGTAAACCTCACTTTATACAAGGAAAATTGTTAACTTTACCCTCCATTTATATATTAGAATTAGCCACTTTTGTGAAGAAAAATATAAAAATGTTTAATTTTGATAAAAACGAGCGTCGCAAAAATAAGTTGATACTACCAGCTCCTAGACTACAAATGTATAAAAATAGCCCAGAATACCGCAGCATCCAAGTTTATAATAAACTACCTAAATGTATAAGGACCACCAAAACATTATGTATATTTAAGGCTAAATTAAAATCATTACTAATAGATAAATGTTATTATAGTATTCTAGAATTTATGGAAGATAAAAACCTCTAAATTAATATTACTTATAATATATATATACTCTTATTCTATATAAAATTTAGCATTGTCAAACTAGCCATAGGATTAATTTAAATAATATATAAATTGTATGTACCTTATTTTGCAACATGTTAGTTTTAAGTTAATTTGCTGCGCCCTCTAACAGGGTAATGTATACATTAGTTATAAGCCATGCCTGTAACTGCGTGTACATTGTGCAATGAATAAATAAATAAATAAATAAATAAATAATAATTCAATAAATTACAATTTTGTATCTAATTTTATATTTTTTTGCTGATCTCATTATGTGGTAATTAATAAATAATAAGACGACTGTGACTAATAAAATGCTGTTTTATTTAGAAAAACTGCTGTAAATAATATAAAAATAGAAGCTATATTTAAAAGAAAAAGAGTTAACATGTATAATGTGCATTAAGATTATTAGCTGTGCATTGATGAAAAAGCTTTTGCTTTAGGAAAAATCGCTGTACGCTGCGAAAATAAATTGTAGTGTGTTTAGTGATATTTTGAGTTGAATATTTTGCTGTGCAATCAGTAATTTTGATGGGAATTCGGAATCTTATTTTTTTTTTTCGTTTTATTTAGAATAGGTTCGCGTTTGACCACCATCTCACCTGATGGTAAGTGATGATGTGGTCGAAGATGGAGCACGCTTACCTAAAAGTAACCTATTCACTCTTGACTTAAAGACTCCTAGGTTATAGCTATTTTTTGATTTGCGTTTAAATACTACCCATAATTTAATATCAATTCTTTGAGTCACTTATTTTGAGCTGAAACTGTGCATACCAGATGTTGTCTTCAGCCCTTTTGGATATAAATGGGGTTTCCGTTACACGTTGTATAAATCTTATCTTACTAATATTATAAATGCGAAAGTTTGGGAGGATGGATGTATAGAAGTATTGATATTTTTTACTTTTTCGCGTAAAAACTCTACAAAGTTATCTTTTCTGAGAAATTCTCTTGTACAAACCTGCCACATAATTTTCACGATAAAACTGGATGACATCTTAATAAACGCTTGTCTTTATAAAATGGAGTGCTATAAAACAGCTTGGGAAACATTTATTTCATAAAATTGAGACGCTAAAACCTCGCTGCACTTAACTCTCTAAACGATCGCTGGCCGATAGTATTGGGTATTGGTTGTTCCCTTAAAATATTGCTACCACATAGTGGTTTTTAGTTTCCTACCTCGTAGGTAGTTTTAAAACGGGGATTTTATAACATATTTTATTTTTATTAGAGCCTTGGGTCGTTGTAAAAACTTTTTATGAAAGTTTTAAAAATATGAATACCTACATAAACCTTTTCTAAGGAACATGTTTTCTCAATTTTATAAGTGGATTGTATATTTTTTCTTTTAAGTAAATGTATACAATGATGAGTGGAAAATTTTCAACATACATACCTAGCTTTTCTATTAGAAATATGTGAATCACGTTTTTTTTTTTTTCAATTATAAAGATATTGCGTATCTTTTAACATTGAAAATAACTATACTCTATATTAATCAAAAATTAAACTTATTTTTTCATTGTTACAGCTGCACCCGAGGTGATTACCTGAAGGTATACTGGGAAGTCCAAGGCCCCGGACCTCCTGGTACCATCAACGAGCGTTCAGCTTGGGCCCGGGAGCTATGCGGCAACAGGGCTGATGCGCCTCCAGCCCTATATTCCCCTGGGCCCTCACTTATCCTGGAGTTCCATACTGGAGCTAAGCAGAACAACGCGACGGGATTCGTTGGCACGTACAGCTTTATTGATAGACGTGAGTACTCTTTATATTCAAGGCAATTGCGATTAGTCACTTTTTTATAAGGAAGATGAGAAGAACAGAAACTCATATGAATTGGTTTTGGAGCTGATTCTGAAACCAAGTGATGTATTTTAATTTGAAACTGATCCAAAATATTTTGGTGTTCGGTTGTTGCAGAGGTATCAGATAATCAGACGTGTCGAATTGCTTATTAAAGTCCGCCTTTGTACCTATGTGCATAAAGTGTAAATAAATAAAGTGCTTTGTGGGTTGTCCAGTTGTCTGGCTAGCCTAGAAACGACAGTTTGTTCTTGTTTTCAAATCAAAAATAATTTTGCAAATAATTTTACGTTTTAGTGTAGTTTTGTTCCACAGAGTAAGGAGTAGCTGTTAACTGTTGTAAATATACGAGAATTTATGCATAAAGTATTTAAAAAGTTTAATTAAAAAATACACGTATACACTGAAGAAAAAAGTTAGTCATCGTTGAAACATACTCGGAAACCACGCATTTCTCACGATGTTATTTCAGTAAAATGATTTCATGCAGATGTGTATTAATGAAGACTGTAATTAATATACGCTTATTAAAGCGTGTAAATAAAACAGGTTAATGAGCGAAACTGTCCCGCATCTCGTAGGTGTATGAAATAAATATCGTTCAGTGGCGTAAATAGCGTGGGTTACACCTGTTGCGGATATTGTGGATAGATAACTTATTCTAAGTATTTATTTATAAATTATAGGTCTTGTTTTATTTAGGTATTTATCAGGTATGTTGTGGATGCAAATTTTCTAACATCCGCATCAAAATATATGGTGCGGAGTGAAAATATGTAGATATTGAGTACATAGGTAAATCATTTCACTAATATAAAAAACACCGTGCATGATTAAATAACATGTAATGAAAGGACATTGTTCCGGCTCCATACATGTCATGCCTAAGAATCGTTTGAATCGAAAATGACTTAGATAGACATTAAATATTTTATGGAATCATAGTAAATCAATTTTTACGGACACTTGAAGATACAAAAATAATCAATTCATCGAAATCAAGTCCGAAAATAGCCAGGTTGTAAGATTCACAGAATTCTTTATACATAGTCGAGTCTACCAAGCATGCAATCTGAACAGAGTCCATTATCAAGCCAAAGTTGTTAGAATAAAACCATAAAACGCATAGAAAATCGCAAAGAAAAGAACTTTGCAATAAAAATTGAAACGAAATGAAATATAAGCACACCAGTGTTGCCAATTACGAAAAGCTATAATACCCGAATGCCACGCCAGAAATTCCCGATTATAGATAAAAAATTACGGAATACATTTTCTTCTCCAGCTAGTCAATTCAGGTATTTAAATGAATAAAGTGTTAAATAAATATTTTTTTGGATACTTTTTTTTTATTGTCAATAATAGGATACAGTATCTATTTGATTTATTGAATTCATATTATTATGTACCTATATATGATCAACTCAATTTCAGAAATAATCAGTCAATTGAACAAACGAATGTGAGCTTCACTAAGTGAATGAGACAAAGCGTCAGACTGAAGAAGCATGGGGGATTTCCCGTCCTCAATTAGTTGACGATTATATATTATTTACTAGGGTTAAATTAATAACGGAAACCATTTAATATTTTATTATTATTTTTATTTCTATCTATACGTTGAAAATACCCGAAATAGTCCGGATTTTATCAATTTCTGATTTAATCCAGACAGCCGTCCGTATTTCCTGAAATCGGGGAAAAATCTCGTCAATCGGCAACACTATCTGGCCAATAGACATTTTTTACGGCACAACGCATTCGTTAATCGTGACCCAATTTTCTATTTTGAATTTATTTATTTCAAGTGTCCTTGGAATACTAAAATATGTTACAAGCAGTATAAAAAGAAATGAAAATTATCATGTAATTTATATTCACATTGGTTATATAGGCCAAAATCGAACAATGTCTTTTACGTTTGTCAGCTTTTCTCTGTAATTACAATGATGATAAAATAAAATTATATTTAGTTTTTACCCGACTACACCGAAGATAAAAGGACGGTTATGATTTTGACCAGTACATGTGAATGTTCATCAGTTCCCTAATAAGGCATAATTTTTAAAATGTGATACCGTTCTGCAGCTATCACAAAATTATTACCAAAAATTTAAATAAAATTTTTATTAAAAAACTAAAACCCGACCACTTAACAGTTACGCTCTAGAAAGTATTAATCAAGAGAATTTTATGTAAAGAATAGCCGTAGTCGTATGCCACCGATCTTTATAATAAAACAGTACGAGTAGCATACGATCGTGGATTAAAGCGAATGCGGATGTGAATGTCTAATGAGCTCCGCCTACCATTAGGTACTCCACTGATATTCTTAGTGAATTGTATAATTTGTATGCAACTGACACTAACATTTTGAACCCTTGCGCAATATTTCGTACACTGTAGAAATTTGACGAACTAGGACCCAATTTCTGGAATGAAAATTAGCTTAAAATTAATGAGACAAATTGTCGAATACGCGTGATTCTCTGAAATATGTTTGTACAACCGATCGCTTCACTTGACTTGGATTTAATTTGATGCAACGCCCTAATGCTACACCGGCGGTGCCCTTAGCATGTAGTTGCCTACGATGTAATATTAATGCAAGCCCTGGCTGGAGGCTTTCATTATTATATTTAAGGGGCCAGTTTGGATAAGCAGCCGACAACCTCAAACATTGACCAGCGGGAGGTCACTCACAAAAATATTGTTTGACGCAGAATTTGGACGATTTTTGCACATTATAAGTAGTTTATTTGTACAGATGTTATGTTCAGGAAATGTTTCAAGACTATACACATAATATAAATACTCAAACCATTCATTGTAGTGCTCTATGCACTGTATAACCACTCCACCTAGTATCACCACGCCTAACTTGATGAGCCCTATAGTAGGATGTAATTGACAGATTACCTACAGTGTTTCTGTGAAACAAACCGTGGTGGAAGTCGCCACGACCCCATAAGGAGTCGCGGCGAGCGGTCATAGGCTTGGCCCGTAAATATCATGAGTCCGTCGTTGTGTTGCCGAATATAGACGTACTTGGTTATGCCATTTGAATGAATGCTTGTTAGTGATTCTGTAGGCGCGTCGGAATATAATAACAGATGCTATTGAATCGATGAGAATATAAAAGTCGCGATTTAGAAACGTGAAGTCATCACCAGTGACATCTAGCATCGAGAAGCGGCACCTCTTTGTATTTCTTTGGCGCTGGTGAAATCATTGTAAAACGCATTTGCTGCAAATTAAAAAACCATATTCGAGTTAAACATGATTTTCTGGCTGTTTGAGTACTTTTTGCGGCTAACCCTAACGTCCCTACATTTGTATTGTTCGTCAAATCGTTAAGCTCCTTGTTCTAAATTGAGCTATACGTCGTCTGGCAAATTCTTGCACTGTATGGACAGGCCCAATCAAATCTGTGAGCATCTTTCCTCGAAAGATCGCTTCAGACTGTAAACCTACAAGGTTCCCATATAATTCAGTTTGTTTTGGTGTTCCTCCTCAGGGTAGTCAGTTAGGAAACACCGGCTTCATGTAGTTTAAATTTACAAAAAAATTCGCAAAAAAGTGTTATTTAATAACCAATTTGAAATTAATATCATTTATCATATAATCATTATCTTTATATTTACAAAAAAAAAAACTGGAATTGTATCAAAGCATTTTATTTTAGTACATAGTCTATGAAAAAAAAGCGAGTGGACCTTTAAAATACACAAATGAACATACCTTTCATATTTTTATTTATATCTACTATACTTTTAAGCCGACTGAGGATAAACCCCTTTGAAAAGTAGCTCAAAAATACCAACAGCCCGACAAAAAACATCGTTACACGACCGGCCAGATTTAAAGCCACTAACTAACCGACTCGAAAATCGAGTAATGAAGATTTTCACCAATCGTGGTGCATGAAACGCATATGCCTATACATGCCGCTTTAACCTTTGTGCAGTATCCAAAATGCACTAAGCGGATATATTGATCAAAGCCAGCAGAGTCGGGTATTAAAATCCAATATTTATGCAAAGTGCCTGAATAATTTGTGATGCCATTTTGTTTTGGAACCCGTAAATTTTGATGGAGTGGCATTTTCCTGGATTGAACGTTTTGATGGTGGTATAAAGATGTGTCTGAATTTGAATTTGATTTTAATGAGTAGATAGTTTGTTTTTCCGCTGTGATATGCATTTACTAGGAGATGAGCTTTTGGTGTTTTATTACATACTAGTACTCACGTGGGGCTTCGCTCCCGTGGACTTTATCACGGTAAATACATAACTTTGCTTTTTTTGCAGTTGCGTAAAAAGTAGCCTATAACCTTCCTCAAGCTTCAAGCTACTTCCATACCAAATTGCATCCAAATCCACCCAGTACTTTCGAAGATTAGCGCGTTCAAGCAAACAAACAAACAAACTTTTTCGCTTTATAATATTAGTATAGATTTAATAATCGAATATGACATTGATTTTTTTTAAATATACAGTACGTTTCAGAAGTGTGTTGAGGGTGATGTTTCTTATATCTGACACACACCAGTAAATAAATAATTCCTAAAATACTTTTTCCCCACTTGAACAGAATGCATGAAAAGTAATTCATTCAGAACTTTTGATCGCTTGTTACGGAAGAGTTTTAAAAAGGTTTATTTTATATTTTTGTAAATACGAAATGTATTTCAGATACCTACTGAAAATTAAAATGTGCAAATAGTGAAAATATGAGCACACACTTTTGAAACACTGAGTAAAGGCGTCCACTGTATACATATACCCGTATAATGTATACATACATACAGTATACATAATAATATGTATAAGTAGTATACATAACCGACTGTGTATGAATTTAATTAATCGGTAGATTAAATGTGAAAAAACGTTTTAATAAAATTCCACAGGGCTGCGACAGCAGAAATAATTTTTAATCTCTTAATAAAACAATATGACAATATGTATTGGAATTAAATTTTTAAATTAAAATACAAATACGGGCCTACTACCACCCACCTTAATTTGGCTTGCTTTTGATACCCACCTTTATTTATTTCTGTTCCCCGTGTTCGTACTTCTCTAATTTGTATTTCTATAATAATATGTTGAGCAAACTTGAAAGCCACTGAACCGATTTCAACACAATTTTCACAGTTGAAAGCTTATATTTGAGTGAGGTACGAAATTTGATGTATGAAATTTCACCTTTTGTCTTTAGGGTGGCAAGTACTAAGCAAATATTTGAGCAACACAGGCTAATGTTGTTCATTTTACGAAATATAAAATGTATTACGAAAGCAAACACTACAATAAAGGATATGTGAAGCCTAGAAACACCTTTATCTAGGAGCGCAATTTAATTAAACCATTTAAATATAGTTCTTTCATATACAAATTTTAATTAATTGAAGAGGGATTTAGATTTGAATTAAAGCAGTCGTGGCCCCGATGTTATAGGTATCATTTAAATGTCATGGTTTTGAAGCCAGATAGACATATTGTTTTGTAATCCTAATCATCACTACTTCACTGAAAACGGTAAAGGAAAATATCGTGCGAAGATCAATTGTCTTAGGATCAAAAAATCCGAAGACATGCAACATTCATCAAACCGCGCTGGGCACGCGTGGTGGATTACACCTCATTTCATCTCACAGAGGCACTGAGACGATATAGGCTGGTTATTATTTTATTTAAATCATTAAACTTTAACAGCCGTAGGTACGGGCCGATTTTCACAAATAATTACAATTGCCAATTTAATTAGAGAAAATAATTGAATTTCACTGAATTTCCTGGAACGGAACATTAAAGTCACCCTCAAAAGGTTCCAAATTATCATAATCATCAAATATTAAATATACCTCATAATTATGTAAAAACTTGACATTTTCACCTTCCACGGATGTTTGGCATTATGTGTTTAGTTTCTTGTACCTTTGGGGATAAAATATTTCTGCTAGTAATATGTGAGTCTGTCTACCAATTTCATATTAATGGATTAATGAAGACTAAAGCACATTTAATATACAGCGTGGCGATTAGGTTATCACATTAATTGAAACCACATACTGTATATTAGTTATTTTATCATATACAATTAAAATAATTTAATAATAAAAATATAGCCGTTGAACCTTTTTTCCATTTTAATATTTCACAACATCATGTATTGCATAAACGTAATCAGCTCCGCCGGCGCCGGCACCGCGGCGTTGCTACTTTTACAGGTCAGTAAACTAATATCATAAGGAATTATTTATTTTTTATCAATAATGCCATTTATTTTGTTTGAAAACTGCATTTTCTTAATTTTAGAAAAATTATTTATATTATTATTTTAACGGACTGATAACAACTTGTAATACCTGCTGTACAATTTAATGATAACCTAATTGCCACCCTGTAGAATAGAGCACAATCATTCAATTGTGATGCTTGCATTAGTACCGAAAGGGATAAAAAGCACCGTGATGCGACGCATACAGTCAAATTCCTATGTTCATATCATGATGATAAATCAAAATGATAAACCAAAAATCTAGTTCTTTAATCTAACAACCAACCAAATAAACTAAATGATAAAACAACAACCCAAACAATCAAGCCATTATCACCTAATTGTCTTTACAAATATTTCATTTCTCCAGAGCAACTTAAGAATTTAAACACCGTCTAGGAGTTTATAACAAAATGAATATAATATCTTGTAAATACTTAGTTATTCATACAAATAGCTGTGAATAATTAAAGTGCTTCTATTAAAGGAATTTATTCTAAAAACGTCAACTATTCCGAGTAAAATTTGTTAAAGAAAATATTATAAATTAAATTAAAACAACTGAAGTAGAGATATTAGAAAATGAAAGTGACTGATGAATTTAGTTTTGCGTCTTAGGTGACTAATTGATTAATTATTTAAATTTAGTTCTCAGTAAGGGTTCAATAAGTAAACAATACTTTAGGCCACCTGCGGTTGGTTCGAACTGAGGACTAAATAAATTATTTTGTAGTGCTGTTATAATCATACCTAATTAGTTTCCTAATTAAAAACGAATCACGGTAACGTCGTGGAAAAAGTTTTGAGAAGTGTTCGTGTAGTTTCTGTGTTTCAAAATGATTATTCTATTTGGTCTGTTACTTAAATTTTCAATAAAATATTAATAACTTATGTTTTGGTTTTCAAATAAATAATTTACAAAGATCAAGAGCTTTAAAGTTTAGGAGTGAGAGCTGGTCACATCGTACTAAAAAGTGAAGTATCAACTCACTGTATCGTTTTAATTTTTTAGTTACATGAGAAAAGTAAAAGTACTTGTCTATTATTTATTGGTAATCTCGGGGTCGTGGGACTTATCCCATTATCGTGACCCCGGTACGTAAAGGGTTATTGAAGGAACACCGTGTATTTTAGTCAGTAAAAGTCTGACAGTCCCTCCCACCCTGCCCGGGGTGGGAGGACTTATTTGAAAATTTTACCACGCTAAAAAAAAAAACTCACAGACTAAATAAAATATTTTAGGAAAATACCCTTATGTTTAAAGTTTTTGAACCGTGCTGGGATTGCCGCGCCAAGGAGATGACGTCCTAACTTAATACGTCAAATCCTGACCTTGCTTACACAGTAGACGCTGGGTAAGTTACCATTCCAAAGAAGCAACAATTATTTCAATCAAAGAGAGGAAGCCTGTGTCCCACAGCAGTGAGGACGTTATAGACTGAATTATTGGTTTAATGGAATGCTACTCTATCGCTTAATGATATGCTATTTTGTTTCTCGGAAAAATATCAAAACCAAGATGGTAAAGCTGGGCAAATATAAGTTAACGGTATTGTTAAATTTAAAGTCATTTAAAGCAAAATTACTAAAGACTAAGCTCTCTATAATCATCATAAAAGCCACCCCTATCGTTTACATACAAATCTGGCAAATCGTTAAGGCTAAAAGGAATTTCTTCAGCGAATTAACCTCAAGTTTTAATTACATCTGACTTTAATGAATGGCCGGGTAAATGTGCGGTAACAAAAGAGAATCAACTGTTCTGGAGACATTAAGATGAGTGGACTGAGAAGCTTTGTGGACACTGTAATCGTTTCCAAACGTTTTAGGCGTCTTGTTTCCTGGTGGTAGGTTCAAACTATTTTTTTATAGATATCTATTTACGAGCTGACAGCACGCGATTTGCGCAGTTATATTTGCTGAGATAGTCGTCGTACTTAACTAGGTTCTAAGTTTAATTATAGGTACAGTTGCATAAGTAGCTGCTAAGTAAATTGACAAGAGCTGCCTTTAAATTAATGAACCAAAATTAATGAACAATTTTACGCAACTGCTATGTAGCAGTTGCGTAAAATTATTCATTAAATTAAATCTACCTAGGTTTAGAAAATTCCCCTGAAAGGACGGTGGCATAGTAGTCACGTGCCGCTGTACAAGGCAGGGATCAGGGGAAACCTTTTTACAGTCTCGCGAGGGAGGTGCTCTTACAGGCGTTGCTCATAGAACTCCTAAGCGGTTCATTAAACTTTCCGAGACTTCCCTCCATTGCTGTTGGTGATCACCGCAAAGTTTTTGGTAGGAGAAAAACTCACAGTCCTCAGTTTTATTACATACATATTATAAACACACATGTGTTTGTGTGACTAATTGTTAATACTAAAATATGTAGTTTTTAGTTTCTAACATTTTGGGCCTTAGATGCCTGGAGATTTATTTTTAATTGTTATTTATGATGAAAAGACTTTATCTTTAATAAAACACATTACGAAGTAAAAGCAAACAACTCACAATTACAGAACGCCGTTATCCGTACTAATATTATAAATGCGAAAGTAACTCTGTCTGTCTGTGTGTTACTCAATCACGCCTAAACTCCTGAACCGATTTAAATGAAATTTGGTACGGACATAGTCTAGAGTTTGAGAAAGGACATAGGCTGCTTTTTAATGCGAAAAAAGGGCTGTAAGGGGTTGAAATAGGGCTAATAATGAAAGTTTGTATGGAAATTAAGTCATTTTTAAAGCTAGAAGCTTGAAACTTATTTTTTAGAATTTTGATTAGAAAAATGTTCTCAAATAAGCTATTAGTAATAAAATATTGTAAATGCTTATTTATGTATGAGTTTTATTTTCAAAATAATTAGTCTAAAAAAATAAAAATGCTGCCGAAAGTCACAATTCCGCGCGGACGAAGTCGCGGGCACAGCTAGTTATCATATAAAGGGGAAAAGAAAATGTTTTACACTACCTAGGTAACAGCAAATTATGGTGTTTCTTTCTTTCCAAACGCGTATCCGAAAACTCAGGTTAATTCCAGCGTTATATAATTTATTTATTTATTCTTCTCAACAAATTTATTTAATTTATTTGTGTCGAACAGTGGTTATAAATGTTACAATATAAAAAAATTAAATAGTCGTTATAAAGCAAACACTAGCTGCACAATACATTGGTCCCAACATTATTAGTCTTAATATCAATAATTATAATAATCTAACATAACAAAATTCAAAACAATATAATAATAGTTGTTCATACACAAATACAAAAGCAAGTTTTTATAAAAAACCTTAAAAAGTTAACTCTCTTAACCAGCCTACATATGTACATCTGTTGACATTTTAATATTTTTAAACAAATAAAAACATGAAGCCGTCACGAATTTATTTATTTACTAGCTTCTGCCCGCGACTTCGTTCGCATGGGAGGGGTTTCCCGCGTAAATCTTGACCCCGTGGGAATTTCGGGATAAAAACTATCCTATATCCTTCCCAGGGTCCTAAACTATTCCCAAGCCAATTTTAAAAATCAAATTTAATTAATTTAATTTAGCTTTTGCCAGCGGCTGCGTCCGCGTGCAATTCGAAAACTATCCCACGGGAACCTTATATTCGGATAAAATCTATGTATATATGTCCTAGGGTCCTAAACTATTCCCATGCCAAATTTCATCTAAAACTGTTCAGCGGTTTAGGCGTGAAAAGGTAACAGACAGACAGATAGACAGAATTACTTTCGCATCACTACATATTATAAAACAAAGTCGCTTCCCGCTGTCTGTCCCTATGTATGCTTAGATCTTTAAAACTACGTGACAGATTTTGATGCGGTTTTTTTTTAATAGATAGAATGATTCAAGGGGAAGGTTTAAGTGTATATTTAATTAAGGTTTGCGGACGAAGTCGCGGGCAGGAAGCTAGTTTATAATATTAGTATATTGTATTGATGAATCAAAGCAAAACTATTCAAACGCATGTCATTTCACATATTCCCAAATGGGGACTTATAAAAGACAGACACTAGTGTACAGTTTGAATCGGTTAAGTCAATTTCTATGGAGAAGGACGAGCAATAAAATCCACAGTTATATATCTATATCCACCGTGATCCTCTGCATTTATTACTAGGTAATGGAAAACGTTTCCAAAGCTGTTGGTATCGTATCTATGAAGGGATACAAATATTAGGGGGAAAAACCTAACTTTATTTAATTGGTAGTAAGGGGTATTATTTGGACAAAGTTGACGTTGAATTACTAGTTATTATATTCCTAATGCATTTCCTCAGTCAGTCATCGCTCCTATAATTGGTATTTCCCATTCCCTACTCTCAAGTCAAATTCTATAAAAAAAAAATCTACTACTAACAAGTACTGCAATATATCTCTTCAGTGCAACTTTGCGTCAAAAATTGTATAGGAACTGAGCATTAAAAAAGGCAGACCAAAGCGAAGAAGTTGGGACGAGCGCAACTCCTAAACTTTTCGTTTTCCATGACAAAGGAGAGAGAGTGAAGCCCTTACGTAGCCATGGAACAAAAATTATGTAAAGGGTTTTTTTTTTTCATCACATGACTCCTTGTTAGGTGATACTTAGGTGGAGTGGAAGGGAGTACCAAACTACTGACTAAAAACGCACCCTATTCCTTCAGTTGCCCTTGCGTTCCGGGTACGCGGTGTCCTGTTAGAACATTTCTGCAACCCTGTCAGGCCACTGTATGCTCCACCGTGTTGGTGTAGAATTTTATAGGTTTTGTGTTGTGGTATTGGGTCTCCTTTGCATAGCTGGCAACTTGAAGTAATGGACGGGTGGTTTGTATGTCAAGGTTTTTAATAAACATAAAATTCAGAGGGGATGTTGTGTAGAATTTTATAGGTTTTATGTTGTGGTATTGGGCCTCCTTTACATAGCTGGCAGTTTAAAATAATAGATGAGTAAGTTGGATGTCAAAGTTTATTCTATAGGAAAAATTTGACTGATCTTGTAGGTTTAGTTTGGAATAGTATAGTTTAGAAAGATGAAGGTATTTTTATAGTAGTAAATTTTAGATACGGGTTTTGATTTAGATGTGTTTTCAAAGATAAAATATGCTGATTTATGTGGTTGTTCAAAATGGAATTCCTAAGATAAATAAATTGTTGTAAGTGAAATAAAAGTTTCATTCCTAAAGGAGGATCCTGGATCATGGAAAATATATCCTTTTAACACACCGTGTATTATTAAGGGCCTGAAATAGGCATAAAAACCATTTTCTCGATTGGAATTAAATTCTAAGTAAGAAAAAATACCGATAGCAATCAGCTAAGAATTTTCAGTCTTTTTTATACCTATCCGCTCAAGAACAATGCCTCAATTTTTCCGCCATTTTGTTACTGTTCAAAACAATAGGTAAAGCGAAAAGCCTAAAATCCTTGCATTGTTTGAATAACAAGACCTGTGCAATTAATATAATGGAAGGTTTGTGAATAATAACAGCGGTAGCGTACGTTTCTAAATACACTAAATAAAGTACTCGTATTTTCACAAAATCAAAAATCTATTGCAAAGTGAAAGGGTGGACGTTACTCAATGAAGGAAGAAAGAAATTTATTTTCATATATGAATTACTTTATTTAAATGTTTCTGTAAAAAAAACAAAAATATTTAAAAATATAAAAAAATTGTAGCCTACCGATATCGGGAACAGGGTCCAAGCTACCGGTGGTCAGGATTCCAGAGAAAGGAACCTCCTAACGATACGCGCCGTGTCCAGGAGTACCGCTTTATGAAGCAAACTCTTGATCCAGCCGCCTAACGAGAGCCTCCTAAGGTGTTGGTTGTAGCTCATGGCTATTGAGCCATTGTCTGAGACGACTTCCGGTATAATGATTGCTGAGTTCACATCCCACATGTTGACAATCTCCTGCGCCAAGACAAGATACTTGAAATGCTTATCTTTCTCGGCTTTCACGAGGTTCTCGTCAAGCGGGATGGTTATGTCGACAATCATGGCACGCCTCACGATTCGGTCTACCACCACTATATCAGACTTATTGGCTACAATAGTCGTGTCAGTGATGATGGACCGATCCCAGTATAATATGATATGGTCATTTTCTAGAACCGGGTCGGGCACATACCTATAGTACAGCACTTCCGATTCGACAAGAGAATATTTAAGAGCAAGTTGCTAATCTTGTCGATCGAGCAATCTTGTCGATCGAGCGATCTTGTCGTATTATTATTATTGTCTTTATTTTCAATATATACATATAAATTACATTTTTAAAATTTCTCTAAAAAAAAAAACATTGTTATTATGTTTATGTTTATTTCCAAAACAACTTATAACTACTTAACAATCGCAATGTGGCAACAATTTCTGTTAAAGCATTGAGTTTAGCGTCTGTAGCCGAACTAGGCATAGCCTGTATTTTGGCTATCAGTTACCATTCCCCTCGCATTAAATACAATCATATAATATAGGTGCCAAACAGTGGAAGTATGCATAATCAACAATAGAGAAAAATAATGATAAGTGAAAACAAAAATAAGAAACTCATTAAGAAATATATTTAAGGTAAATATAACATTTTAATCTAATCGTTAAATGTAATGTGTATGTATTTGTGTGTGTATATATGATCGTGGGTGCGTGTGCATGCTTATGATGTACGAATGTGTGAATTTATAGGTGTGTGTGGTGTATGGATATGAAGGTGTGTGGGTGTGAGTGAAGTTATATGGAAAGTGTGAGGGTGTGAGAAGGCGTGAGCGTATAATTATGTGTGTAGGCGAGCTTGTAAGGAGTGTATGATCTCGATGCTCCTAGCCCTATTTTTAATGTGGTACAAGTAGTAGCTGTTCCGTCTCCTCGTAGCTTAATTTTTGCAAGTATTGGCATACATTTAATTTACATTTTTCCTAGTTAGGGGTATATAATAATATGTAATGTTTTATTAAGCCTATTATAAAGGTACGGGCCTAGAAAACATGCAAATTGTTTACTAAATATATTTACATTTTCACACACATGATAATTTCGACGCCTCTATAATAACATTGGCTTGAGGGGCTGTTTTAGTGTCCTTGCATGATAATTTTAAGGATAAACAATTGTCTTACTATTAAAACCTCGCACAATTGGAACAGTGTAACAGTAGGAAAACTTTATTGTATACCTTACAATATTTTACATGAGTAAAAGAATGACAAAGTTAGTAACTTTACAAGGCCGAAGACATTTAGCGTCATGATCTCTATTTATATGGTCTTTACTCAACCAGGCTGGGGTGGGCTCATAGCCTAAGCGATGCATCTGAGTATCAGTGTTGTATTATTTAATCTCAAGGGGCCAGCTTATATTAAATTTATATTCGGGGCCATTTCTTTACCCAGTTTTCGCGTTAGGCCACGAAGGAGATTATGGTACTACATAGATACATGGTTCCATCCAAACGGGCAGAAAGAAGTGCGAGCCCACGAAACGCGGAACTCTTTGCAGCAATCATACATAGAAAAGAAAATGAAAAATGAAATATTTATTTTGTAAATTGGTTACAAATAACAATTTTATACGTCATGTTTAGCCGTTTTTAGTTCAGCTGGATGAGGCCGATGTTTCTTAACTGACTCCTCTGAGAAGAAACACCGAAAGAAACTCAGAGGTCAACGTCTCTTTTAAAGTCCGTACAATTTGTATTGGTCAAACCATATGAGATATCTTTTGAGGAAAGAAGCACACAGATTTGAGCAGAGGTGTCCAGACAACGCAAATATTTGACAGTTACCGTGTAGCTCTACTTAAAACTTAAGAAGCTCAACAATTTAACTATCAATGGCGCCGCCGTTTCGCTATCTCTTCCAGGCAACGTAAGGTTTTAGTTTCCGTTAAAAGCAAGTGCAAAGTTTTCACAGAAAGTACAAGAAAATGTAAATGTATATAATGGAATTAATAAGAGGTTGAGGGTTGTGAACAACTATTTACGACTTTTTGCCTTGACACGTCTCTTGCAGCACTCTGGCCCCGTATCACTGATACGGCTGATATGTCAATAGCTATAACGCCCCGGCCGAGTTCCCATATTTGACATAGATTGACGGCCTCTCTTATCACCATAACCTAGCAACTGAGTTACATGTTATTAGCAAAACAAGTTGTTTGATTTTCAGGATTCATACTACGTGTGTCCGATTCTATACGGAACGATATGCAATGCATTCTAAGACATTAGTTTAAGAGATTCGTCAGTATAATTCATGCCTTCGAAATGTTTAAACCCTTAGTAAGTCTTTACGGCCGTCAAAGTTCCAAGTAACATCGTACAGAGTTGTAAGTGCTATACGTATCACCACAGTTTAATCACCGGGTTTATATGGATTTCCTATCTGACGCTCGTAAAACAAACGAGTTTTGTACTAAAATCTTGATGACATGTTACGGTTGAAACATTGTTCGGATGCAGGATGTTCCTGCATCCGAACAATTACGTATTTTAGTACCAAGTTAGGTATGTGGCAATTTAGGTTTAATGAATCTTTATTATCTCACAAGAATATTGCACAGTTCACATGTATGTAACTTTACGATTAAACAATAGTTTATTTTTCGTCTAATGATGCAACATGCAGTTAAAGATAAATAAAACATAAATTACATTTAATCATTAGATGTGAATACCTGAAACCATTACAAAACACACCTGAAGGGTAGGTGTAGGTATACAAGGTTTCATATAATAGCTGGCCAGCTTGAAACCAAGGTTCCCTCTTATGTTCCAACAATTCAAATCGTGAGGCACATAAAGAACATTGATTGACAAGTACATTTATGTCTATGTGTTTGTATCCTAAAACCAGCATAGTCTGGGAGACCGGTATCTACCCATTTCATGAAGTGGTTGGCCATTTCACATAATGGCTTAGCATTTCATTCAATAACCGTAACATATCCATATGGGTACCTAAATTCCTTCAAAGCATTACGTATATTATATTAACTCCGTTTCACTTAAATGGTGTATTTGTTTTGGTATTATTATTTATCTGAGTAACACGAAAATATACAGCCCGAAAGACAGTTTTCACCAAAAAATACAATACAACTCTGCTATTTAAACAAAACGCTCCTTCAAAACAGTCCTATTGTCCCAATCCGTACTTAGTAAACAATTCAGCCTATTACCCGAAAAACGTTGATGTACACTCGACCCACTTAGAACAACGAACAGATTCTTAGATAATAATATCATTAACACGAATCTTCACTTGCCTTTTGCCAGTCATTGCGTAAAATACGCCTTCATTCTTCAAAGCCTTTATCTTGAAGGAGCTCAATGTGCCCGCATCCTTACGGTCCTTGAATGCCAGCACTTTTGTTGGCTCTTATTCCACAACTTAGAACTTCTTTACTTTTCAATTCATGGCCGTTAATGAGTTGGCTTCATCAGAACGTGATCTGTTTTTAGTTTTATGAAGTTCAGTGTGTCGATGGGATGGGAAATTACGTTTTCAAGCTAACTTTGGCAATTGCGGGTTAGAAATCTTATTTAAGTTTAGTTTCGTTAGTAATTAACAATGATTTGTAGGTTTGTTTTTATCTTTAGCTGTTAGGGGTAAAAGACACAATGATAGGTTTAGCTATTTAGCTTTTTCAGGAAATCCTCAAAAAGCACGATAAGGTGTTAGTCGTACCCATTATTTGTAGTTTTTCGATGTCTGTTATAGAGTAATAGAAGTCAGATAGAATACAGCCTTATTATAAGTACTGGTCGTGACTACAAGCGGTTAGTCGGCAAACTGGCTAAACATGGTAAGTTTCAATAATCCATATCCGTATTTCCGTACTTCCATACTATTATAAATGTGAAAGTAACTCTGTCTGTCTGTCTGTTACCTTTTCACGCCTAAACCGCTGAACCGATTTAAATCAAATTTGGCATGGGAATAATTTAAGACCCTGGGAAGGACATATGATATATAATTACCAAGGGATCGAGATATACGCGGGAAAAACCTCCTACGCGAAGGAAGTCACGGGCAAAAGCAAATATAGATTATAAAATCTTACACAAGTGTTGGTTATTCCTCTTAATTTACTAACAAACACAATGCACACCTCAGTTTGTAATAACATCATTACGCAATCACCAAATCATCTGCCAACTGTCGTGGTTATGGCAATATTCACCAGGACCATTTGGTAGTAATGGCCTATGGGCCAAATTGAGCAAGTATGTTGCTCAATTTGGCCCATAGGCCATTACTGGGTTGATAATTTCTATGATTAAGGTCGAACCAGCTCATTATATTGAGCCCAGTTGAAACGTGTCCTTGTATTACAGACCTCACATCAAGAAATCTGAGAGTTAATTTCTCCGGAATCAAATCAGGGATTAACTTAAATATTACCTACATAGTTCGTTTCATTTTCGTCATGATTTTTTAAATGTGTTTTCCATTCTTTCTAACGGTTTCAAGGGTCGATTCTGCTCCTCTGCTTTCCAATTCTTAAGGAAATCATCCAGGTCATCCCGACATCTCTATCTTGGTCTACCGGGGTTGCGGGAATGTTTTAATCAGTTACCGCGGCCCCAAAACGCATGGGTAACTGAAGGATCAGGAAGGGAAAGTCGGTAGAAGTCTGATACGCCCTTCCGCTTCACCCATAGCAGAAAGTGTCAACTGATAATTTAACCTCCCAGAAAAAAAATGTCTATCGTGGTTTTCCGGTTATTTGACTATGGACTTACTATCTAAATTAGTAAGCTTGTACACCCCAGTGTATTGAACCCAAAGGTAAACTGGCACAGAACGCCTTGCTGCATTAAGTCCACCAGATTCTTACTTATCTGGCTATTATTGAACGGAATTAATTTGTATCAAGTGTTTGTGCTCCCGTAAATAAATAATAATACTTAATAAATAAAATAATCTATGCACCACTCCTATAAATGAAAAATATAATTAGGAAGCAAATGTAAACAGTGAACATGTTTAACCTACGTTGGAACTGTCAGGAAAGATGTGACTAAATATCTAGTTTGAAATTGTTGGCATACTTAAAGTATTAACATCAAACTATATACATATTAGTACGTTAAAAATAAGTATCTAAATATTTTGTAAAATTGTTTTACAAAATATTTAGATACTTATTTTTAATCCTCTATTTATGTACATAACTCTCCTTTTTTGCAGTCGGGTAAAAAGTAGCCTATAGTCTTCCTCAAGCTTTAAGCTACTTCCATACCAAATTTCATCCAAATCCACCCAGTACTTTCGAAGATTAGCGCGTTCAAGCAAACAAACAAACTTTTCCACTTTATAATATTAGTATAGATTCAAATTAGGCCTTAAATCTTTCTTTTTATTTTTTTGATAATAGGTTCGCGTTTGATCACCATCTCACCTGATGGTAAGTGATGATGTGGTCGAAGATGGAGCACGCTTACCTAAAAGTAACCTATTCACTCTTGACTTAAAGACCCCTAGGTTATAGCTATCGGGAAACAGACTCCGGCAGGGAATTAAAAAAAATATTTAAAAAAAAAATGCCAACATCAGTGAATTAATTTAAATCACGTTTGACGTATCACCATAATAATTATAATTTGATGACGGAAAGGTTGTCTTTGTTTCGTTTATAATCTAAACGTCTCTTTGTTTACTTTTTGCAGTGATTGATCTTTGTCGAGTTTAATTTTACCTAATTCAAATAAGTATTTGACTGATCAAATAAACAACAGAAATTATAACTTGACGTTCTTGATACTATATACTGTGATTGCCTTTTCACTTAAAAGCTTTTCATAGAAATTAGCAAGCACTACGACAATTAACTTAGACTAAAGCAATTAAAATCTAATATCAGAGCAAGTATTCTTGAGAGCACTATTAAATTACCATTATACACCATTCTAGTAACATCTGCTCCCAGTATTTGTTCTAATAAGCACTTACAACTTATCTCCGTATGACTTATTTCGCCAAGCATAGAACTATGCGACGGACTTTTCGTCAAAGTTCTTAATGCGGTTCCCAATGTTATATCACGTCTTGTTGCGTAGACATATGGTTTATTATTGTGTTAACTGACGACAAAGTTGGGTGTCCTCGAGTCAACTTAGATAAATGTTTGTTGAAGAGTTTCTGCACCTGTGTTCACGTTATATGTCTCTGTCTGGAGATTTCTGCAAACTGCCTTGACAATGATCGAGGGTATCAAGGATTTGACCTGAGTTCTTTTTTACTAGCTGTGTTTCAGTAGTGGTTAGGTAAGGATTTGACCTGAGTTCCTTTTTACTAGCTGTGTTTCAGTAGTGGTTAGGTGAATTAATTTATAAAGCCATACATTTCTGGCTTCGTTAGGACACCAATTTATATATTGTATTTATAAATTGTGTGGTATCTCGCAATTTAACCTCTGAGGTTGTCAGCTTCTTAACCTGACTTGCCTGTGGCACCTTAAAACCAGGGCTTATTAAAACTGACAAAAAAGACGACTACACGCTAAGGGCACCTGTGGGGTACAAACCTCGGCTTAGGGCGTTGCTAGGGAAGAGGAGCTAAGGAAAGGCTGGATCGGATTCTCACTCTAAATTCCTAATTCCAAGGTTTTATAAGTAACAAGGAAAGGAGGTGGTTCGCCAAAGAGTATTTAGGTAACAGCTACTGTTTCATTCGGCTATGATCTTCCAATAAATCAGGCAAAAGTTCTTGGATATAATTAGGGAGTTTCAGTAGTGTTTTCCCATAATTATTTGATTTCGTTCTGTATTTAGTATGCACTAAAGAAACAGTTCTAAGATAATGTAAATTTGGTAAACAATTTTTTATTTAATACGTAATCGTAAGATATTTTTTTTTATCTCTCGACACTCGACATAATTCATGGCATCAAATCTGAGACACAACTAATAAATGGCCTCCAACTGCATGAAAGTTTTATTTTTAGTACCTACATCGTATACGTAATATCACCGTTTAATATAGCTACGCAACTCTAAACCACCTGTAATTTCACAGGTGGTTTAGAGATGCGTAGCCATATTTTTTAAATTTTTATTTATTTAGACACAACATGGCATTCTTACTACCTATTGACATTATAAGTCAATAGGTAGTAAGTACTTACTAACTTTTGACTTATTTACTACTTAGTTCCAAACAATATTAAAGTATGCAACTGATACCTTTGTAGCATTTACGGAGGGAAAATGTAGTGTAAATCTGAGAAAATCCTTCGGGTAGACAGCCCAAGACGCTCAAATAGGATCAGGTCAGGCTTTGCAAGGACGGTTTATCGGTGACTCTCCTCCATGCATATTAAAATCACCTGCAGAACCAAACCCTTTTTTTGTTATCCTGCAAGAAAAATATCCTTCAATATGAAACGATATTTTAATAGCGATTTATATTTTTGGCGAACGCCGTTTGTTGTTGATTTTAGCTGTTAACAGCTATTAGATATTTTTCCTTCTCAAGCTGAGAACATAATACGTGAGAAGTAAAGTAGAACAGTGGTGACCAAGTTTCTTGAAGCACCTTGCGTGATACAGGATTTATATATATTTTGATATATCATTAGTTCATATGTGGTGAGGTAGATATCGTTACACTTTTGTGTAATTTCCATCATCAACTACTCGCAAACACGATGAAAGAAAACATCGTGAAGAAACCGGCAAGTTCTAGGGCTGACATCCACCAAACTGCAGTGGGCCCAAATAGAGGATTACGGCCCATTCTCCTTCATAGAGAGCAGGCCTGCGACCCAGCACTGGAACTACCGATATAGGCTAATAATATTAAGGCAATATATTTATATTTATATATTTTCATCTTAAGATAGGTACATACCTATTTACTAATTGGTTTCAATATTGGGGTACTTACTAAGAAAAATTTTAGAGTCTATAGACATTATGGAACTAACTATTTTCGCTTTTCCGTTTAAAAACGAACTGTCCCCGTCGTTTCATCCGCGTTAAGTTGAGAAAAATCGCTTTAATCCCAGGGTTTTTTTTTCAAAAATCATCCCTTTAAGAGCTTAAATAGGTTTTGAAAAAAAAATGTAACCTATGTTAGACCTGTGGTTTTCTTTCCATATTTCATCCAAATCGGTGCTGTGGTTTAGCCGTGAAAGCGTAATAGATAGACAGAGGGATAGATAGACTTACGCATTTGTAATACTTATTAATATGACTAAAAGATTCCATTGTGACGAAACTAACAAGAAATTACTAGTACTACTAGTACAATTTTTTTTAAAGTAGGCTCACTAATATTAAGATTCTGATCATGCTGCCAGCAACACGAAAATGTTTTCGCACAAAAAGATTTTAAAATTTTTCAGCAACTTTAAAATTTTCCAGATCGCTCCTTTATAAAGGGGAATCCAGAAAGTACCTCTTTATATGCTAAGTGATGGAACTCAAAAGCAATACTGCGCGACTGTATACTTACAAAATACATATGACGTATAGTAGTATTATAACAAACACTACAACATTTTTTTTTTCGGTGGGAAAATCGTCTATTGACTCGTCCCGCTCTAGGTGGAGCGGAAGGGAGTGTCAGACTTCTACTGACTAAAAACCCACACTATTCCTTCAACTGCTCTTACGTTTTGGGGTCACGGTATCTCGTTAGAACATTTCCGCAACCCCGGCAGACAGGCAACTGCTCTTTGAGGTGCGTGTAGAAATCGACGTTCTGACGACCCGGGCCTGGTCCATACCGGACGGTGAGTTAGCCCTACTCGCCGCTCGCAAGCACGCGCCTGCGGTTTGTCAAAGATCAGCGATGCCCGGGGCGTCTCTCGCGGCAGCTGGAGCGTGGGGAAGAGAGTTGTCTCTCCCTTACGCGTTCAGCCTCTTCCTTCGCTAGCATGACTGCTTCGCAAAAGGAGGTGACTACATCGCATTCCCCCTCACTCCGCACGTTTATAGTTTTATACTTCATTTCTTCCAATCAGTTTGTTTTTTTCTTTCATTTCTTTACCTTTTTTTAGAATTCCAAATAGCTTATTGCTGCATACTAAGACCCACCTCAATTTATTGAGTACAATCCTGTAACGTGCTTATAACATCAATCCAAGCAAAATTATATATTTTTTGGTTTAAGCATACGATTATGGTAGTGGCAATCGTACAGTCTAAAAGCCAGAAAGACGCTTTATTTCATGAAATTTTTCGTCACTACTGTTCTCAAAACAATAAAGGATGACTTTCGTGAGAAAACAATCGTAATATTGAACAGAAATTAAAGATGTGAGATCCCTTTACAGAGACAAAAACAGTGTCAGACTTGCTTGAATAATGTAGTTAATCACGAATTGATATGTTTTACTGTTTCAAGGCTTATATTTAAAATCATATCATAGTGGCTGGGACGAAGATTGATAAAAACGATTGCATGTAGCAGAGATAAGAATGTTGAGTTGAGTCAATCCATAATTGACCCGAATGGATAGGGTAAAAAATGAGAACATACGAGGCAGTTTGAAAGTGGCGCCTATACGGACTAATTGAATCAAAGTCGCCTATCTTGGTTTGGACATGAAATTAGAGACATGACTGGTATGTGACTAAAAGAGTGATGGATTAGAAATATGATGGATGAAGAGGTAGAGGAAGGCCAAGAAAGAGATAGATGAATTTTGTGTGGAATAATTTGAAAGAAAAAGGAGTTAACGATTCTGTGACGTCTGTCAGGGGAGAACAAAACTGGTTGCGCCGACCCCACGTAATGGGATAACGGATAATCTATACAACGTGTAATTTAAAGGGTATATACATACCAAGTGCATGGCTTCTTTGGATGATAACAAACGATATGGCAAGAGTTTTGTAATTCTAAGTCTACGTGTGTAGAACTTATTACAAATTCCAATACACTGATACCAGAGACCGAATTTTACAAATTAAAAAGAACAAAAAGAATTATCGTGTTATTGGCAAGTGACGTACGTGGTGAAAGTTATTGACCCTCGTATTGCTGTGACACGTTTGTTATGATTGGTATTCAAGAAATATATGAAACCAATAATTTGGTATCAATTCTTTGAGTCAGTTATTTTGTGCTAAAACTGTGCATAGAGACTCCATACCAGATGTTGTCTTCAGCCCTTTTGGATAGATATGGGGTTTCCTTTACACGTTGTATATATAAAAATTAATCGCTAAATGTGTTGCTAAGCGCAAAACTCGAGAACGGCTGAACCGATTTGGCTTTTTTGTTGTATTTGATGAAGTCTGAGGAAGGCTTTTATTGAGAAAAAGAGTTACAAAACGAGAAAAATAGTAAAAACATCAATTTTATTTTCCCATACAAACCACTCTGCAAAGAGTATGTAAAACCTACACTCTGTCCCCAGCTGTCAAACATTTGACGTCAATCAAAGCAAAACAAAGGCGTGTTAGGATTGGGATTATCTTTGGTATGCCTTCAAGTTGATTAGAGGTTGTATGTCATTAATGAAAATAATATTATAACGAGTTCCCTCAAATTTGTTTTATCGTCATTTTTATTGTGTAAAGATTGTGTTATTTTACTTAATGATGATCAGTATTCGTGAATAATATTAAGGAAAATAAGTGATAAGAACATAAGCGTTGGTGCAGTATTTTGGATGGAAAGAGGCTGCATGAACTTAAATTATCACTACATTAGATATTATTAAAGTATTTCAATGTATTTTATTTCTATTAGACTGCGACAGGCCAATCACTTTTGACAGAACGAAATCTATCGAGGCAGAACAAGGTCTGCCGGGACAGCTAGTAAATTATATTATAGATATGCTTCGTGCTTCATCTTCGACCACATCATCACTCGCCATCAGGTGAGATGGTGGTCAAACGCGAGCGTATAATAAATAAAAAATAAAAGATAAAAATAATTATATTAATAAGTAACCTATTATTACGGGTATAATAGGTAAAATATACCAGTTATTTCAGCTAAATAATTTCTATTTATTAGATAACGTATCAAGTTTCACCTTAAACTTACAAAGACCTTATTTATCAGTCTATGATAAGAGGTCAACGTGTGGTTATCATATTGGGTACCATACAGTTTTGCATGGGCTCATATAATTTACTGATAATATAAAATATGCAAATCGTAATAACACGGTTATAATTTACTCTGTTATTATGAACCTTATCTTTTGCTTGATTCTGCAGTTTTCTATAAAACGGTAACCACGCAAAGATTAAGAATTTGTGGGTGGTAAAGCAATGGTTAAATATGCTTTTAGTCAAAATAAGAATATGAATAGCCTTGATCGCATCTATAAAAACATGATGTTGGTGTTCTTCGTCTAGTACAACTCAATAGAAATTAGTTTCAGGGCAAAAATGTCATGACAGTGGCAGACGATTATCCTTTTATTGTCTTTTATATTATTCTGATTGCTTTTTTAGGGTTCCGTAGCCGAATGGCAAAAAACGGAACCCTTATAGTTTCGACATGTCTGTCCGTCTGTCTGTCTGTCTGTCTGTCCGTCCGTCCGTATGTCACAGCCATTTTATTCCGAAACTATTAAGACTATACATGTAAAACTTGGTACGTAGATGTATTCTGTAAACCGCTTTCCGATTTTAAGAGAAAATTTAAAAAAATATTTAAATTAAAGAGGGCTCCCCATACATGACACTAAAACGGATTTTTTTTTTTTTCATGAAACCTATACATGTTTGGTATCTATAGACAGGTCTTTAAAAATGACCCTAAGGTTTCTAAAATGACTTTTTCATAAAGTTAATTTTTTCAAAGATATAAGCTTCCAAAGTGGTAAAATGTGTGTCCTCCCTCCCTCTAACTTCTATAATAATGAAGTGAAAAATCTAAAAAAAACATATATTGTAGATCTTAATGTAAACTTTTAACGAAAATTGGTTTGAACGAGATCGAGTTAGGAGTTTTTGAGATACAGTATATTTTCTAAAACCGCAAATATAACTTTGTAATTCATACAAATACTATGAAAAACAATGTTATTTGGCGTAGTTGTAAAAATTGTAAATAAGCTAGTTTTAAGAAATTTGTAAGGTTTTTTTTTATCAAATAAATATATTTAGTATATTATATTTATTATAGTTACTATGGAACCCTTCATGGGCGAGTCCGACTCGCACTTGGCCAATTTTTTTTTTTAGTAGCTTACACTGTATCACTGCTGGGTAAAGGCCTCCCCCATTTCCTTCCATACACTCTTTTCTCGCGCCGCTTCAAACCAATCTGATCAATTGATTATGTTTATTTCATGTTAATTTTATAACCTAGAAAGATTTTTTACAATTTTTTTTTTTTTTTTATTACCGATGGGCCCACTCTTGACCTCGATCTCGCCTGATGGTAAGCGATAGATGTGGTCTAAGATGGGACAAGCGAGCCCAGAAGATGCCTATTTACTCGTGCTTTAAAGGCCGAAATGTCATAAGTGGCAGGGAACACAGAAGCCGGCAGAGAATTCCACAGCTTGGCTGTGCGCACAATAAATGTGGAAGAGAAGCGCTTGGTACGACAAGAAGGTATATTAACCAAGTGTGGGTGGTACCCAGCCGTGCGTCTGGTAAACCGGTAATGAAAGGGAGATGGAGGAATCAGGTCATGGAGCTCCTGCGCACGCTCCCCGAAGTACAATCTGTAGAAAACCGACAGGCATGCAATGGTTCGCCGATGAGCCAGGCTATGAAGCTTGTCCACCAGCACCTCGTCGCCTATAAGCCTTTTAGCTCTGCGCTCGATCGAGTCCAATGCAGCAAGCTGGTACTTTGCAGAGCCATCCCACAAGTGGCTGCAATACTCCACGCAAGAACGGACCTGTGCTTTATACAGATTTAGAAGCTGTCCAGGCGTGAAGTACCGCCTCACCTTGTGTAGGATTCCCAGCTTTTTTGCTGCAGTCTGAGCTCTGGACTCGATGGTTGAGCCAAAGTTGAGGTCTGACGTCAACTTTGGCTCAACCATCGAGTCCCGATGTCCCAATGCCTTTGTCTACAGGATTCTTTACTTATCTGTCACACAAAGAGTTGATTTATTGAAAGGGAAATAAAATCAAACAATAAAGTTTTTATACAAAGTCTATTTCATACTAGGTACGAGTATTTTTGCTAAAACGAAAAATGTAATACAGATTTGCGTTTGCTTGAAAAGCCGGTGAAAATGAATTGATGATGTGATGTTAAGTCTAAAGTATAAATTCCACTGTCACATCAGTCTTAATTTTAGGCTGCTTTGGGTTGTGTTGCCGCTTTCATATCGTTCATCTGAAAAAAAGATATAATGAAATGTATTCTGGTATCTTTTACACATTTCTGGACTTTATAGCCAATAGACTGACTACCATAATCTTTTGGAGAGAGACATAAGAAAATGATTATATTTCAATAAAATAAGTTTTTTGAAAGATTATTGCTGTTTTTCACAAAAATAAATTCTCGCTAAACAACAGGTCATGGTTTGGAGTTTCGGTAATTTTGGAAGCAAAATAACTTTGTAGATTATACAATAACTAGAACGCGATTATTTGTCTACCTACCAAGACTTGGTTTGAAGGATATATGTATACTAGTATTTGCGTGTTGCGCGAGGTGCAAGCACCTCGCGTGCTTGTGAAAAAAAAAAAAAGGGGGGGGAGATGGGGGGTATAGTATTTGCGTGTTGCGCGAGGTGCAAGCACCTCGCGTGCTTGTGAAAAAAGAAAAAAAAAAGGGGGATGATGGGGGGGGGGGTTGCAGAAGTATTTTGACTAAAGCATTGCCCCTCTAAATGAATCTGAAAAAAAAAATGTTCCAAGTCTCTTAATTTCCGAGATCCGCCTAAAGGGAGTGAAAAGGGGGGCGGGGGGGGGCGACTGAAAAATGGTTTTTACTTTACCGAGCCTCTATACGAATCCGTAAAAAAAAAATACGGGTCTCGTAGTTTCCGAGATACGATAGGGAGGGGGGAGAAGGGGGGTGAAAAGGGGGGGTTTGGCACTTTTCCCGTAAGTTTGAGAGTTACTTGTTTACGAATCTGTCAAAATATACCCACCTCCCCATCCACCATCTGGGAGAACAATTATGTCAATGAGTGAGTGGTAATCTAGCTTTATATAATATAACTAGTATTTGCGTGTTGCGCGAGGTGCAAGCACCTCGCGTGCTTGTGAAAAAAGAAATTGGTATGTGCGTGTTGCGCGAGGTGCAAGCACCTCGCGAGCTTGTGAAAAAAAAAAAAAAAAAAAGAGGGGGGGGTGATGGGGGGGGGGGTTGCACAAGTATTTCGACTAAAGCATTGCCCCTCTAAATGAATCTGAAAAAAAAAATGTTCCAAGTCTCTTAGATTCCGAGATCCGCCTAAAGGGAGGGGAGAAGGGGGGCGGGGGGGGGACTTTGAAAAATGGTTTTTACTTTACCGAGCCTCCTCTATACGAATCCGTAAAAAAAAAAATACGGGTCTCGTAGTTTCCGAGATACGATAGGGAGGGGGGAGAAGGGGGGGGAAAAGGGGAGGTTTGGCACTTTTCCCGTAGGTTTCAGAGTTACTTGTTTACGAATCTGTCAAAATATACCCACCTCCCCATCCACCATCTGGGAGAACAATTATGTCAGTGAGTCAGTGAGTGGTAATTTAGCTTTATATAGTATAACTAGTATTTGCGTGTTGCGCGAGGTGCAAGCACCTCGCGTGCTTGTGAAAAAAGAAATTGGTATGTGCGTGTTGCGCGAGGTGCAAGCACCTCGCGAGCTTGTGAAAAAAAAAAAAAAAAAGAGGGGGGGGTGATGGGGGGGGGGGGGGGTTGCACAAGTATTTCGACTAAAGCATTGCCCCTCTAAATGAATCTGAAAAAAAAAATGTTCCAAGTCTCTTAGATTCCGAGATCCGCCTAAAGGGAGGGGAGAAGGGGGGCGGGGGGGGGACTTTGAAAAATGGTTTTTACTTTACCGAGCCTCCTCTATACGAATCCGTAAAAAAAAAAAATACGGGTCTCGTAGTTTCCGAGATACGACAGGGAGGGGGGAGAAGGGGGGGGAAAAGGGGAGGTTTGGCACTTTTCCCGTAGGTTTCAGAGTTACTTGTTTACGAATCTGTCAAAATATACCCACCTCCCCATCCACCATCTGGGAGAACAATTATGTCAGTGAGTCAGTGAGTGGTAATTTAGCTTTATATAGTATAATATAATACAATAAACTACCATACTATTGTCTTACATTTTTTAAATCATATAATACTAGTTATGGCTTGCGATTTATAATATATGTTATTTTACAGAAACCAAATTTAAACTACTACATTATCTGTGCATTATCAGAGCAGGGGTGTCACAGTAGCTACAGGCACATTTTAAAAGTTTCAGGTTGTAGTTTCGAACCCAAGCAGGCACAATACTTTATGTCATTTTTATCACCACTACCACTTTAAAAGCGGTGAAAAAAAATATCGCGACGAAACAGGCTATCCTTGGACCTGAAATTCGGAATCATGTTACATCCATCCGCACTCAGTCTGCGTGGTAGATTACGGCCCATCACCCAGTGCAGCCTATTTTATGAACCCTCGACCAAATAGAACAGACATGGAACAAATTCACACCGCCTCCGAAAAGCAGATGTTTTACCTAACGGCGGTATACAACATAAGCAGCACTGCACGTGCCACGACACGGTTGTCGCAATGGTTAAGCGATCGACAACTGCCCTGCATGTCGTGGATTCGACTGCCGCACCGGAACAAATGTTTTAATGGCCTACAAAAATGTCCGTTCTAAGTCTGCATATTTGTTATATTCAGCACCCACAATCCAATAGAAGTTCCTAATGAAAACAAGAAAAACATTTTTATATCTCAATAATAAACTCTTACCGTCTTAGTGACACCGTCAACGAATTCATTGAAGTTCTTTTTGACTTGTTCAGGGTCGAAGGCATTGGCCACTTGGGTGTTCAGGTTCTTTCCAAATTCTTGAATCTGCTTTTGTAAAGTCTCAAGATAGTTTTTGCTGTCGGCCGGGGGGGCATCGCGTTTCACAAACGCGTGAGTCTGTAGGACAAATAAGAGCGTTAACGTAATCAGTTGCTGACGGGGTTACAGGAATGTTTTAAAACGAGTTACCGCGGCCACTGAAGGAACAGAGTGGGGTTTTAGTCAGTAGAAGTCTGACACTCCCTTCCGCTCCACATAGAGCAGGAGGACTCATTTGATGATTTTCCTCAGGAATAAAAACTATAAGTATTTAGTTACGAATTTATTAATGAGAAATATTGGAACAACAATAAAAGAGTCATCACGCGAAGCCGTAATTATATAAATTAAAGTACTAGATCAAACAAGTTTCAGTGCATAAGTAAATCGATTGCATTCAATCTTCTTAAATTTCGTTGCCACAATCTATTAGTTTAAAAATTTAAAAAAAAAATTAGTAAAATTAGTTCAACGCTTAATGCGTTAAGCGTTGAACTAATTTGACTATTTTTAGCGCATTAAAATTCTAATTGCACTGTTGAGTTTTTACCTATAGTGCAGAAAGATTAATAATATTAACATTTTCAATACCTGTTAATGTTACTTTTTATTTGATATATGAAAATCGCAATGTATATTATATATGTATGGCGGACGGCACTAATTCCTGTAACACAGGCTCGCCTAACACTTGTCAAGGGCTTCACTTATGTTAGTAATATGTTCAATAAATTTATCTATTATTACATAAGAACCGTTTCTAGTTACGAACACGTTAATCTTGGACAGGTTTTTATGTATAAGTAAATTTAGACCGTCCTTATAGAGATTTGGGTATTTACGCACTACCGTTCCCGTAAACGGGAGGTTTTTTAAGCAGATAAGGAACTTAAACTAAAAAAAAATACTTACGCTAACCAGGCACACAGCCAGAAGTACGATCAACAGCTTGTTCATGTCTAGATATTAGTCTTCACGTCTTTACAATGCAACTACACAACGCAAACTGCACACGCGAATGCAGAAATTCTCTTTATCTTGATGGCAAGTGGAAGGCCATGTTTATAACTAAGCACAGTTATCTGAATGACCCCGGCGGTTGTCCTAGCTAATTAATAAATGGGTTTGTGACAAACAGTAGGTAATTGCAGAAGACTTCGGACTTGCCTAGCTGAATTTTTAAGGTATGTTTTGGCTCACTTGGCCCAATGGATATGGTTAGTACTTCAGTCTAGGCACATTACTTTATGTAATTTATTTTATCACCACTGTCCTCAAATCGGTGAAAGAAAATATTGTGCGGAAAACAGCATGTCCTAGGACTTAAATTCAAGGCATGATATATTTATTTTATTTTATTTCTTTATTTATTTATTTATTTATTGACATACACAAGTTATTGAAGAAAAGAGATACAGATAGAGTATGCACATATACTGAAAACAATAGAAGTAACCGTGGGCCCCAAACTAGGCACAGCCTGTATCTTGGTGGCCCAAATATCCACTACCCACACAGAGCCAGGGGTCACTTACCGCTCGGTAAGGACCAGGCACGGGTCGGCGGCGCGTCGTGTTCCACGCGCGCCTCAAAGAGCTGTCAACACCAGTGACGGGGCCTCATAGGGCCATTGTCTGCCGAGGTTTGCGAGAAAGTTCTATCGAGATACTGCGGCCCTGTAACTTTAGGGCAGCCGAAGGAACAGGGTGGGTTTTTAGTCAGTAGAAGTCTGACACACTCTTCCGCTTAAACCAGAGCGGAAGAAGCCATTCGATGATTTTCCCACCCAGAAAAAAAAGTAAGGTGTGTAATTTAAAGGGTATATATGTACATACCAAGTGCATGGCTTCTTTGGATGATAACAAACGATATATCAAGGGTTTTGTAATCCTAAGTCTTCGTGTGTAGAACTTATTACAAATTCCAATAACTGATACCAGAGACCGAATTTTTCAAATTAAGAAGAACGAAAAGAATTATCGTGTTATTGGCAAGTGACGTGGAAAGTTATTGACCCTCGTAGTGCTGTGACACGTTTGTTATGATTGGTATTCAAGAAATATATGAAACCAATAATTTGGTATCAATTCTTTGAGTCAGTTATTTTGTGCTGAAACTGTGGATAGAGACTCCATACCAGATGTTGTCTTCAGCCCTTTGGGATAGATATGGGGTTTCCGTTACACGTTGTATAGTCACTAGTCAGAATAAGGAACGTGTTCGCAATAACTGAACTTTGTGCTTGCTTACTTGTTACGAAATTCATTTGTAACTTTTTTTGTAGCTTTTCGCTATATCTTCTGAATTTGACATATATATTTTCTGATTTTCCTCTCATAGAGAGGAGACTTGGGTCTCAGCAGTAGGAACGAGATGGGCTGACTAATTATTTTATAGTCCCACTTTTTGAAGGAATTATTATTTTTCGTCAGCTTTTTGATAGATAATAATGAAATATAACATATTTATCACTATTAGTATAATTTATCTTTATCTCTTTGTAACTGAGATCGGCGCAACCTTCTTCTCTGTAGGTCTAACTTGCAGTGGTTTAAAACAATGATAGTAATAAACAAACATTTTTCTTTCATTGTTTGCTGTGACATTCCACGATTCACTTTCAAGTATTCAAATATTGTGATACATTTAACACGAAATTATTTCAACACTTAATAAATTATCTTTTATACATTTTTATTTATCTTAACGAATTATTAATAAAAAAATAACACTATCTTTTTTTCATCTATTTAAAATTCAAAATAAGTATAGGTTCATTATTTGGAACCTTTTTGTAACGTGATGGCGACATTCGACGTTAATATGACGTTTAGTATATTTCTGTGTTCAATAGAATACTTACAAACTACTTGTGCAAGTCTGCAATATTTTTGATGCCGTTAATTATGGCTGCGGATTTGATTCTAATAGCATAATGCTATCTTGCTCCAAAGACTGCCAAGTCGGGTTTATAAGATGTGGCAATAGAAACTGAATTTTCGTGTTTGAATGATAAATTATCTTAGAAATTGGAACAAAAAAACGGCATATATATTGTAAGTTACACATTCCGTCATTTGTTCAGTTAACGTTTATGTCACTAATTACTTACAAAGTGAAACTTCATGGTAGCATGGTAGTTTGAATCACTGATTGCAATTCACTTATCTTGTCTGATATCCCATATAACTAGCTCCCTTTGCCCTTACACTTAAAAAGAATCAGTTGTGTTTAGTTGCCATAGCATAGATTATTTCCCAACTGTTTTGGAGTTTGCTTCCAGTCTAGCCGACTAAGGCTCAATTTCAGTATAAGAACTTATCATCTGTGTAGCCTGTAGTTGCAAAACTTCTGAAAAATTTGGAATAATTCCGGAATACTTCTGGGAAAGTTTCTTTAAATCAAAATTATTCAAAATTAATTTAAATAAGGCCCTCTGTGCGCCGGCCGCTGCCGCCGCGCTGCGCGCGCTTTGATGGCGGTGCGGGGTACGGTAAGAGGGGGACGCTCCCCGGAGAAGTTTTCCCCCCCGCGAGAAAGATTCCTACCCCGCAATCGAATGTTTCCGAATATTTCGCCCGAATAATTCAATGGGAATTAACGTGTTTGTTTGTTGTGTGGTGGGTGAGTTAATTATTGTTCAGTGCGAGAGTACGTATGATACGAGAGTAAAATATAAATGTTTATTTTATTATAAATGGGATTGATTAAGTATATGTTGATATTTTTATAGATAGATATGTTAGCCTGCGATTAACAGGATTTATTATTTTGTTTCTAGGTAGTACCTACTTATTTCGAAATTGAAAGCTATTATTATAAATGTCAGTTGTGGAATAAAAAACCAGGCCTAACATATTTTATTTGTTTTATGAAAAAGGGTTACCTATGTTTTTGGTTAGTTTGTATGTAGCTCTGTACGCATCGCGAGTATTCGCGAGTCGCATAGGTAGGTATTAATCATTACCTACCTACTTAACGCGTATAATAGCCCAGTCAATAAAAACAAATAAAGGCAAACCTTTCAAGCAAACACGTTTTGATGCGGTTTTCAGAAAAGTATTTGTTATACTTAGGTAGGAGCAGGTTTTGGTATATTAACCGACTTAAAGGTCGATTTTCCTGGTTTTTTTTGACAGTTGAAATATTCCCAAAGTTTCGGAATATTTCGGAATACTTCCGAAGTATTCGACGGGAATGATTCGGAATTTTTCCCGCCAGCATCTATAGTATAGCCCTTTCCAGTTGTTTTGGGGTCGGCCGCCAGTTTATTCGGATGCAAATAAGTACTAGTGATTTACATGGAGCAATAGGGTAGTTTCCTTTGTTACAAAATAATTATTTTATTTGGTTCATTAGGTAGATTTTCAAAAAATATTGGTTACGTATTTTTTGCATTTTCAAGTAAAAAAAAATTCACAAAGATGGAAAGCTTCAAAATACAGAAGTGGGGGCAGCTGACGTCACATCGAGGTGTGACGTCATGCGAAATTTCAACTCACTGTATCGTCTTAATTTTTCAATTACGTGATAAAATAAAAAATACGTGTCCAATGTGTTTTTGTTAAGCTACGTGACGGACTAAATAAAATATTTTAGGAAACTACCCTATTGTCTATTTGACCACCACTACCAGTAGCTGGGTATACGACACCCACTTATACACAATAGAATCAGCCGTTACTTTGCGGAAATCTATGCCAAATTAATACTCCAGAAAAATATGTATTGTTGATTTCGCCCAGAACTAGATGATCAATCTTGCATGCAGTATACTACTGCGCAGCAGTCGACTACTTAACATGCCCTGATGATGCATGTGGTATGTTTTTATTGCATCCTTTCTGCATATGCATATTTTTGGGCAGGAGACCCACCAAAAGATCTACATAAATATTGAACAAGTATTTTTCCCTTTGAAAGCAATTTTACTTTTTCTAATTAGCTTCAAAATTCAAGCTTTCTTCAATCAATCATCTATTTAATATGAATACATGCCACAACATAAATAGCGACAGTTAGCGATATTGCATTAATTTTCAAGACAGAGTAAGTTACCTTGCTATGCCATTGGGACAATCAATGTGGACCTCGCTCGAATTTGTGATTGGAGCACTGAGTTCGGACTGAAAATCAATCCTGCCAAAACCCAAGTCATTATTGTTGGTAGTTCCCAGACTATCTCTAAGATCGATTGGTCGACACTTCCCCAAGTTTCCTTTAATAACACCGTTATTCCGTTCAGTAACGCCGTGAAAAACTTGGGGATATACATCGACAAAACTCTGTCTTGGACGAAGCAACTGCAGGAAGTCAGTCGTAAACTGTTTGCCTCTGCAGGCTCCCTGAGACGCCTGCGTAATTTTCTTCCCATCACCACTAAAATTGCAATTGCACAATCTCTTCTTCTTCCTATCTTGGACTATGCTGATGCCAGTTATCTTGATTTGACCCAAGACCAATTCGACAAGCTAGAGCGACTTCAAAATCTCTGTATTAGGTTTATATTTGGCTTGCGCAAATATGACCATGTTTCTGAATTTCGTACTAAGCTCAAATGGCTTCCTATTAGGTTTCGACGGAATGTTCATTTACTTTCTCTGCTTTATAATGTGCTATTTAATCCTTTCACTCCTTTTTATCTTAAAGATCGTTTTCGGTTTCTCTGTGACACACATTCAAGGTCCTTGAGATCATCGGAAAATTTAGAGTTAAGTATCCGTATGCATTCCACTTCTTTCTTCGATAAATCTTTCACTATACAAGCGTCCCGCTTGTGGAATGCATTACCCATAGATGTGAGGCGTGCTCAAACATTATCTACGTTCAAAAGAATGGTGAAGGAGCATTACCTCTCACTATAACTTTTTCCCCTTCTTTCTCTATTATGAATTTGATATGTATTAGTATATATTTATATATTATATTTTGTGGTATGTATTTTATATTATGATGTTTGGTTAGTATTATGTATGATGTTGTACACTGACAGCCCTAAATCTATGTCCTATAATTTCTGTCCATCCAAAGGTTGTCTGTAAGAGATTGCCCTGTGCGATAAGACCGCCCATTGTACACTAGTTTTATGATTTTTATCCTTAAGTGTATTGTAAGGTGTACAATAAAGTATATAATAAATAAATAATAAGTTAATTAAGTACCTACACAATAATTCTTGTTATTCCGAAGGCCTTAAAATACAAAATCGAATCATTATAGCGTCACACCTCTACTCACAAGGGTGCTTCTCTATTAACTACTGAGGTATAGTCCTCCGTATTTCAGGAAAGTGAGTACACTACCCTAACGATAATTGGTATCTTTTCTTTTCTGCGTTCTGCTCTGAATAGTATGGATGCACAGCATAATTGCAAATCCATGCAATAAAATGACATATTCGTTTAGTCTTTGGGTTCCTGACTTGCCTGTTATTGGCTCTAAACTATACCTTGGACCTGGTAGGTGTTATAAGTGAACTTGACAAGTTGTCAATTAATGTATATTCGGTAATAATAAGCTAAATATGCTAAGCTATATTATCCAAAGAAAAGGGGCATGATAGAAACGAAAGAAGAATAAAAAGCAGGTTATAAAAATATATTCATTTGTATAATGATATTATTGCAATCTTCGTTTAATAGATTTGGTTCACATGTTAATGTTTCACTAAGTCTTAGCGGTTAAGCTGCTGGTTTGGCTTCTTCTGGCTTCGGAATTTTAAACGTTTCCAACTGAAAAAAAAACAGTAATAAGATCAACATAGCAATGCTAAGAAATAATAGTTAATAAGAAGGCATTATATATTTATGGCTCATACCGTGCAACGGAGCTTTAGGTTTACGTTTTCTATAGGACAAAGAATTTATCAAAATCGGTTCAGAAGATCCAGAGATTACAAACATAACTTCTTTATAATATTATTATTTATTTATTATTACGAATGAGCCCGATCACACCTGGTGGTAAGTGTTAGATGAGGTCTATGATGGAACGAGCGAGCCCAGAAGATACCTGTTCACTCTTCCTTTAAATGCCGACGAGTCATATGTGGCAGGGAATAAATACAATAGCCAGCAGAGAGTTCCACACCTTGACTGTGCGCATAATACTAATGTTGAGGTGAAGCACTTAGTACCACAAGACGGTATATATCGACCAAGTGTAGATGGTACCCTGAAGTATGTTTGGTAGACCGGTAATAAAAGGGGGATGAAAGATCGTGGAGCTCCTGCGCACACTCTCCGAAGTACAATCTGTAGAAGACCGACAGGCAAGCAACGTTTCGCCGGTGAGCCAGGCTGTGAAGCTTATTTATATAGATTGTAGGAGCACAATTCAGTTCTTCACATACGCACCGCTTGTTTTGTAGCTTCTAACAGTTCTTCAATTTTCTTTTTAGCAGCGTCAGGGTTAAGGACTTTGTTGGCTTCGTTGACAACGCTCTCGGTCAGACTTGCTAAATTGGCTTTAATATCTTCTAATTGCTTGGCCATGTCAAAAGTCGGTGCGGGAGTTGGGGCATCGCGTTTCACAAAAGCATGAACCTGTTAGAAGATAAAACACAATCATTTACTGAAGACACATTAGATCAAGGAATTATTATAATACTACTGTTCCAATGCTGGGCAAATGCCTTCATCTATTCTTTTTACTAAGGATTAAGATATGTTATTTTTTTTTTATAACTTGGGAGTCTTTAAGTCAAGAGTGAATAGGTTACTTCTAGGCAAGCGTGCTTCATCTTCGACCACATCATCGCTTAACATCAGGTGAGATTGTGGTCAAACGCAAGCCTATATAAAAAAAAATACGGGAAGTATTTTTTGGATTACCAGTTACCTGAGATACGACGATTTGACGATTTTCAAATATATCTAGACCAACTATGTATACATTAAGCCTGCAATACCTGTTGGCCGAGTGTAGGCCAACGCAAGTATTGGCAAATAGGTACAAGGCAAGAAGTAATGTCCACACGTTCGACAAGTTCGTCGAACGCCAATGCAGACGACCAATGTAGACGAGGGTCTGTGGAGCTGCCCACACGTTGGCCGAGCGCAGGCGAGCGCCTTTGATTTGTGACCAAAAATCTACACTGATCCGAAGTGAGGCAAGTGAATACGAGCAACGGCGAGCTAAGACAAGTTGCACCAAATGAGCTCTATACACGTTGGCGCTAGCCTTCACTCGGCCAACTAGGCAAGTGACACCGAGTGATAGCAAGACAAGGCAAATATACCGTCTACATGTTGATTTTGGCCTTCACTCGATAACGCTCGTCCAACTTGTATTGCAGGCTTAACATACGACCACCACCATACCAGACGAGTATGTGCAAATATTTTAGAGCGAAACACATAACCCAGGAACTAGGTACCACAAAACTTTTAACATAAATGGTGTTACATTTATTGGCTCCTAATTACCACGAGCCCAGCGGAGCGATTGATGAAAAAATTATAATATGTGTTACTCATGATAATTTCGTCCACCAGTCTTGCCATGGCGTATCGTGTTACCCACCTACAGGGTTACCTACAATAGTACCTACCCAGCTACATTCGGTTAGACTAGAAGCCGTATCGTAGATGGGAAATGGCTACGCAGATGATGGACTAAGGGTGCGTTTCCACCAGATATGTGCGATGGAAATGTGTCAAGCGAGGATGTCTAGCTGTGCTGTGAAAATGTGTGGGCGTTTCCACCAAAGCTGTGCGATGAAAATGTGCCTACGAGGATGTGTAGCGGAGCTGTGAAAATGCGCATTAATGTGTGGTGCGAGGATGCACAAACCTCGCAACACATCCTTCTCAACACACATTCCTCGCAATACATCCCTCGCAACACATCTCTCGCACAGATCCCTCGCACACATCCCTCGCTTGTTTTGTATGCGCAAAAATCTAGCTCCGCTGAGCCGTTTCCACCAGAGATACGCTGACCGAGGCGAGGTAAATGAAGCGATTCTATTGGTTCTTTACAAACACATCCCTCGCTACGCATCCTCACACATCTCTGGTGGAAACGCAGCCTTATGACAATTTCGTCCAGACTTTTATTCAAATTAGTAAACATACATACTATAATGTGTTAACGTTTTCCTATAATTTGTTTGTGACGATTATGTTGCAAAAAAAAGGGTAAGCTCGAGCTAGGCTCCCAAAATTAGGGATTCCGAACCTGTATTTAAGTTTTTTAAATAATAATCATTCACTTTTAATCTACTGCTAAATCGTAACTTTTTCCTAAGGATTTCATTGGTCGTTTTGTTTTTTTGGGCTTATGTTGTCACACTGCTGAGCAAGCTAAAAGTTAATTATTTACCTAATTTTCTTTTCTTAATGCTCTTACGTGTATCGTGTTTTCCTTTCAAAACCGAAACAAGATAATTAAAATTTGATCCGTTTTTTTCAATATTTATTAATAAATTCATACCATTTTTTTTAATTATGAACCGTGTGGGCATAAAAGAAGGGTGTCCATTTTACTCCGTAACGGTCCATCCATTAATGGTCTCTAGTCTCTAGTCTAGCTAACTCGCGTGACAGGTTTTTCCCGTGTAAATCCCGATCCCGTGGGCATTCCGAGATAAACAGTAGCCTATGTATTATTCTTATATTTAGGATTTCAGCTACACATACCAAATTTAATTCAGATCCGTTCAGTAATTTCTGCGAGGACACAAACATCCATCTTGCCTCACAAACTTTCGCATTTATAATATGAGTAGGATAGTCTACCTAGATAAGGGAAGGGAACATTTACCTAAACTGTCACTAAATAAGCATATTTCTACAGTACTATCCTATAGCAGACACTGAATTTTAGCTTCAAGTTCCTAACAATAATTTTTTTTTTTTGCAAAAATTAGAACCGACTTCCATATCAAAACACTACAAAGCCAAAAATAACTTTAATTTCGGAAGTCGGTATTATTGGTTTTGATTTTCTTTTTTTTTTACACCGCCTTCCGAAATTAAAGTTATTTTTGGCTTTGTAGTGTTTTGATATGGAAGTCGGTACTATTTGCTGCAAAAAAAAATTTTTTTCACGCTTTATAGTGGGTCGGTTTGTAATTTATCTAGTTACAAAAGCCATAATGTCAACAACTTATCACCTTTTACAAAATATTGCTTTTCCCGATGCATAGCCGTTAATTTTTGAGGAGTTCTCCTGGTACTTCACCATCAGCTCTACATCACCACATGTATTGTAACGAGCATAAAGTGTTTAACATCCGTACTCAAGTAATCAAATCACAATCCACGAAATACTTATTATTGAGGAGTTTCAGTGGCCATCTGTGGTCTTCATCATCAGTTCAACTTCCCCAAATGCTACTTTTTGGAAGCAACTGCTCAAAGTACTATAAGAAATACCCAAAACGCTATAGGTGTGCCTATAATATTTGAAGAGTTCCCTCGATTTCTCCAGGATCCCATCATCAGATCCTGATTTCGTAACAATGGGACCAACTAAAAAGTATACCCTTTCAAACGCAGAAAGAATTTTTCAAATCGGTCCAGCCGTCTCCGAGTAATGAGGTAACAAAAAATACATTAAAAAAAAGTTCAAGAAGAAATGAGAACCTCCTTTTTTGAAGTCGGTTAAAAAGCTTAACTATCAAGTTTGACCCGTGCGACTATTAAGCTCCTCAGAATGACAAATAAATAATAGTAACTATTTTTTATGTGTCTCTCATATAAGGTCTTTCATTTTACTGCTGGATGTCTGGATCTATAATGCTTTTAACTAGATTGGAATTGTACCACAAATACTATGCGAACTTTCAATAAAATTCACCCGTTCAGCGATAAAAAAATGCCCTTAATGATACATTAAGAAAAATAGTACTCGAAATAACTGAGAACTACACTCGTGATGATCATCAAAACGATATTGACCACGTCTTGCAATGGAGTCTTGCTGATAAATAAATATTTTTTTCTACAGAAATATACAGTGTAATGAAGACTAAAGTATAACTTCGTAACATATTACAAAATAACTTACGCTGACAAGGCACACGGCCAGAAGGACGATCAACAGCTTGTTCATGGTGAAGTAGGTACGTCTATACCACACAAAAACACAATGGGTACTGAGCTTTCCACGGCAGCAATCCTCTTTATCTTAATGCTACTGGGACCCGGTGTTTGATGACAGCTTATCGGAATGACCTTGTTTTTTTTTGGCCAATTACAAAGATATTCCAATTAAAGACTAAGTGGTAATTGGTCGACATCTGTCAAGTCAACAGTTTACCAGTTTTATCATCAATTCCTAGTAATGTAATACATTAGTAAAGTAGAAACTGTCGCCTGAACAATGCCTCTGCGTATTCCTTTCTCTTTGAGCTATGAGGTTGTATGTTTCGATTTTGTCAAAACACACATTTTGTTACCACACAAAAACTAAGAGTATTTAAAGCTAGAAGTATAACTGGATGCAGCTGAATACGTGTAGAATATGTTTTTCGTGTAGCCACTGCATATCTGACCTCTACAATCCAGTAGCTGGATAAAACGATACCTACCCTGGGTCGTGGGACTCATCCCGTTACCGTGACCCCGGTACGTAAAGGGTTATTGAAGGAACACCGTGGATTTTAGTCAGAAAAAGTCTGACAGTCCCTCCCACCCTGCCCGGGGTGGGAGGACTTATTTGAAAATTTTACCACGCTAAAAAAAAAAAAAGTCACAGACTAAATAAAATATTTTAGGAAAATACCCTTATGTTTAAAGTTTTTGAACCGTGCTGGGATTGCCGCGCCAAGGAGATGACGTCCTAACTTAATACGTCAAATCCTGGCCTTGCTTACACAGTAGCCGCTGGGTAAGTTACCATGCCAAACAAGCAACAATTATTTCAATCAAAGAGAGGAAGCCTGTATCCCACAGCAGTGAGGACGTTATAGACTGAATTATTGGTTTAATGGAATGCTACTCTATCGCTTAATGATATGCTATTTTGTTTCTCGGAAAAATATCAAAACCAAGATGGTAAAGCTGGGCAAATATAAGTTAACGGTATTGTTAAATTTAAAGTCAGTGGGAGGACTTATTTGATAATATTACCAAGCTAAAAAAAAAAAACCCTACTCTACTACTCTGCCCCCATTGTCATAATTACAGTAAGTCAAAAAAAAAGAAATGTTAGGAAATCGCACTTTTGTTTTGAAATGTTTAAATTGGTGTGTCTTGATAATTATAGCAGATAGCTTAAATATTTAAACGGATAACAAAAGATACATATGATTAGTCCTCAATATAATTTATTTGTTAAATATTGATGGTTTTTTTTTATATCTAATAATTGTATCTATAATTACCACTTCTATCAGCCCAACTAAAACTTTCTTAAGCGTATTTACAGTAAGTCGGTAAGATACTGTAATTACATGGTTACAGTAAGTATATCTGCACTCACTTACTTGATATACATCAAGTAAGTGGCTTACGGATTGGTTTTATTTTTTGTGAATTACATAAGTTATAAATAGAGTAACTATACTTACTGTGAAAATGAGTAGCTAAAACGCCATATTTAAATAATGTCAATCTACCGAAACATTAGTTACTGTAAATATGATAGTGAAAATACGAAATAAAACATAATTTTAATACAGTAAGTCTACCTACTGTTATTATTATAATAAACGATTGAGACTTCTCAATATTTATTGTGATTGTGCTTATCGTAACTTTGTTAATAATTTAGATATAAATATAAAGAAAAATTTTCATTATAGGGCTTGATTTAAGGATCACACTAATGTAAAAAAAGTCATAACACCAGTAACACGACTAAAGCTTTGTTTTCCTAGGAAAGCGGTGCCGTCATATAGCGGCCGTAATATTACGGACGCAAAAAGGCGGTCGTCTTTACGGTGACGACATGTGGAAAGTTCCTCTGCCGTTTTAACACACTGTCTGCTTCATCGCTATCTAGTATATTACATTCTCTTTGGAAACGTTCACGAAACCATCTGACACCGACAAGACGGCCGTCATGCAAATGGCGGCACCGCTTTTTGACGTTACGGTGTTAGTTACCGCTCTGTAGGAAACCGCGCCATTTTGTTTACATAGACAACGTTCTAGTGACGTCATTCAACGCTGTATTACGGCCGCTATTTGACGGCACCGCTATCCTAGGAAACCAAAGCTTTACTGTAAGTATGACATCGGGGGCAGTACTTACTGCCCTACCCTTTTCAAGACTAGTGTAAAGCTTTGGTTTCCCAGGAAAGCGGTGCCGTCATATAGCGGCCGTAATATTACGGACGCAAAAAGGCGGCCGTATTTACGGTGAAGACATGTGGAAAGTTCCACGGCCGTTTTAACACAGTCTGCTTCAACGCTATTAATGAAACGTTCACGAAACCATCTGTCACCGACAAGACGGCCGTCATGCAAATGGCGGCACCGCTTTTTGACGTTACGGTGTCAGTTACCGCTCTCTAGGAAACCGCGCCATTTTGTTTACATAGACAACGTTCTAGTGACATCATTCACCGCTGTATTACGGCCGCTATATGACGGCACCGCTATCCTAGGAAAACAAAGCTTTAGACTTTCTGGCTTTTGATAACCCGAAACAACTGTCGAATATATAAAAATAACAGCCGAAACCAACGGCTTAACGTGCTTTCCAAGGCACAGAGGAATCTCGATTATTATGTTAAGATGGATACCCATCCACTGACTGACCTTGGCAAGTATAACTTACCCTTGCACATGAACCCGGCTATTATTATTTAGCCACGAGCTGCTATTTTTCGATAAACGATATTTTTGTCCCTTCCCTCATTTATACCCCTTCAGTCTTATTACAAAAAACTAAATAAACCTTGGTTTAAACCTGGACTATTAAGTCCAGGCTTATCTGCAGAACCATGGTTTAAATTTGTTCGTATTACAAAACTTAAAAAAACCATGGACTTCTTAGTCCCTTCATTTGGTCCATTGTTCAAATATCAACCACAGATTAATGCAAATATCATTCGTTCACCATGATGTCATTCTATTGCAACGTTCCGTATGCCCAGAAAAGAAAACGTTTTGATAATACGCTAATGATTAGATGATGTTTAGGAGTGTTAAAAATATTGAGACCTGGTTATTTTGCATGGATATAAACATTATTTAATTATTTCGTCAATTGCAGTTTTGAGCACATTACTTAATGTCGTATTAATTTCTAAAAACACATCCAAGTACGTGTATCGAAACGTAACATTCTCGCGCGATATATGAAACCATAACATTAAACAAAACCATCGCAAGTTGAACAAAGTTCATTTAGCTTTGGAATTTAAAGTCTTTATTAGTTCAAGTGCCTCTTTGTTTAACTTCATAATTTTAATAATTTATTGTGATGGACCAACAAAAAAAAAAACGCGATCTGAGAATTGGCGAGGAAAAAGTAAGCAAACATACATTACTTAGATTAACTTGAAATCCGTCTATAGTTTATTGATTTTAAGCTTACCTACCCAAATTTTAAATATTATAATACTACGATGGGATTGACTCGAACACGATTTCTGTTGTGTTGGCGTTACATTTCCAACAACTCAGCGGCTTCAATATCCTCAATATCAATTAAATCAACCATGTTAATGTCCATTTTCGAGTTAAAACAACACAACACAATGAAAAATATGATTTAACCTAAAGGAGAAACTTTGAAAGATCCGATTTAGTGATATAAACCATCGTTAAACTAGGGGTCGACGAGGTTTAGCGTTAGACCATGATATAGTCCATGGTTTATCGCAAAACCACGATTTGTAATACCGTTTTTGTTTAAACCGTAGTTTAAAGAAGTTTAAACCAGGTTTATTAGTTAAACCGCTTTTTGTAATAAGACTGCTTGGGTTTAGTTAGTTAACTTTTGTTTTTAACCATAGCCTCCTGAGTACATTTTTACATGTATTACTTTAAAACTGACGAAGCTTCATAGAAAGTTTCACCTCTCCCACAAAAAACTCCAACAAAGTTTCACCTTTTTACCTGTGGTGGATATAGTATTGGGGGCTTGGAAAACTTTTGAACCACCGTCTCAAATACCAGTTTTTACATTCCTAGTACCGTTTAAGCTATTTTATACGAAATGTTGTGTAATTCATTATAAGGTGAAAATAATATGATACGTTACAAAATGTTATTATACGTTTGTAACTTCAGAACTTTTTAAATACTGGGAGTAAAATAGAAAAAAAATGATACAATAAACTTTAATAAGTAAACGTTTTTAACCAAGGACTCATATACCAATTTTTGCATTCGTTACTCTAAAACTGAAGAAGTTTCTTACAAACTTTCACTTCCCTCTTCTTACCCCCTGGGGGTTAAATTGAAAACAAAAATTATACAATAAACTTTTGTTTATTATCCTGAACATATATATACCAATTTTTACACTCCTAACTGAAGAAGTTTTATACAAAATTTTATGCCTTTCCCCCTCCCCCTAGGAAGTTGAATTTTAATCATTCCGTTCTTAACAGACGTCTACTAACTATAAACTACCTTTATACCTTTTTGGTTAATTTAATATAATAATTCTCCCATTAAAACTAAATTATTTTATGACAATATTTTGACATGAAAGGTCTTTAATTGTTGTAAAATCAATCAACCAAATCAAATTAATTTTATTTTACAGATGTATTTAATTTTATTTTATATATATTACTCATAAAACGTCAGAAGTTAGTGCACGGTTCGAATTCGTTTCCTGTGGCAAAGAACCGGCAAGAAATTCCACGGTTACTCTTTTAATATTTTTTTTAATTGATTTTCTCAATTTTTATACAATAGATACAATTTTTTTAGGTATGAGAGAACAATATAGACCAATTGACATAATACAATATAATATATCTAATCAGTAATGAATCTCAGAGTCTATAGTGTTCTCGCATTCAAATTAATAATTAGCTTTACACAACTGCAAATCGATGGGTCCTATGTATATGGGCCAAACTAACAATTTGGCCATTTTGACTTTTTTATGGTAAACGCATCTTATCGATATAAAGAATTAGGTGAGCTATTTAAAAAAAAAGATTTCTGCATAGAAACACGATTTTTATTACAGTATAACGGCCTATGTAACATGAATTTAAACGTACAAGGTAATAATAGTAGTTAGAGACTTATACGCGGGGAGTTGCCGCGCGTTTATTTATTGTTTGGACCAATCAGCTGATTTGACAATACATTGAACGGAGCAACGGCCGCACTGTGATGAATACAAATTGTACTTGTTGTGATTTTGGGTTAAAATTTAGTTTAATACGTAAAAGATGACATCTTATTATCGCGCTAAGTTGTCTAGAAGTCGGAATTTGGTGTTCTTTCGGTTTACCCACTCAACTTTGCGTTTTGATTGAAGACTTCCCGAGAGATCGGTCCATTCGAGTGGTCATTGATGACTGCTAAATTGCCAACTGCCAATTGGCTATTAATGTCGGGGTCCCTCAGGGGTCGGTTCTCTCAGCACAGTTGCTGAGAGATATGTGTCCAGCGTGCGTGCTGGTGGGTCAGATCCAGTCTCTCAATGAGGATATGGTTGGGCGCTTGAACTTGTCCTTGAAGGCTGTCTCCGAATGGGGTGATGCCAACTTGGTCAAGTTTAATACAGCTAATACCCAGGCTTGTCTCTTCTCCGCAAAAACGAGTCAATTCGAACCGGTTCCCACTTTCTGTGATGTAATCGTGCCGATAACCGATCATATTGAGCTTCTTGGGGTTACACCAACTTCCACCCTCAATTTTGGTCCATTTATCGAGGCTAAGGTTCAACTAGCATCAAAAAAGTTGGGAATCTTAGCAAAGGTGAGACGGTACTTGACACCGGAACAGTTGCTCAATCTGTATCAAGCCCAGGTTTGGTCGTGTATGGAGTACTGCTCTCATGTTTGGGATAGATCTGCCAAATACAATTTGGATGCGCTTGAGTCTATTGAGAAACGGGCCAAGAGACTCATTGGCAACGATGCACTGGTCAAGTCAAAGCTCCAGAGCCATGAACATCGACGACGAGTTGCAAGTCTATCGGTTTTCTATCGGTTACATTTGGGGAGTGTGTGATGTAATTACACAATCGAATTCCGCCAAGCCCGTTCCATCATCGGACTACAAGACAAACGGCGATGCGCCATCGTTACATGGTCGACATCCCATCCATACGCACTAAACGTTTTGGGAATACCTTCGTTGTGCGTACAGTTAAGGAGTGGAATTCCCTGCCGGAGTCTGTGTTTCCCGATAGCTGTAACTTAGGGATCCTTATGTCAAGAGTGAATAGGTTACTTTTAGGTAAGCGTGCTCTATCTTCGACCACATCATCACTTACCATCAGGTGAGATGGTGGTCAAACGCGAACCTATTAACAAAAAAAAAATAATACTAATGTTGATTTTGTTGATTTTATTACTTGATTATACTACAGAGATTTTTTTAGTTTAAAGCAAGTAAGATAGGTTTTTAATTTTGTTATTTTTTTGTAATTTTATTGAGAATATAATAATGTGAAGTAGGAACATTATTTTGCTAATCAAACTAAGATTTCCAGTAAAAGTTTCGTTCTTACTTATTATTATTTTTTTGTTTTTTTTTTTCATAAGTGTAGTTTTAAGGCTACTTTAATTTTTATTTCAATAAATGAATAAAACTATTGCGTGTTTTTTAATTATTCAAATAATCTAACTGAAAACTGAGTTAGTAGGTAAGCAGATTGTAAAATGTATAAGTGTCAATGTGACATAAATAACTAAATATCGAAATAGCTTATATTCTAATTAATGAATTATCAACTACTTCAATTGTTACTTGATTTTATGAGTAAAAAATATAAAAATATATACCGTATGCTAATTAACGTAATACGCGTATAATGGCCAATATGACACATTGGCCCTTTTAAAGTGTTTTTAGAGAAAAATAATTTTAACAAAACTAATGTAAAGGGCCAATGTGACGTAAAAAAAAACCGATGTATGTATATATAAAATACTATAGTACAAATGAGGAGGTTAGTTGTCTTATCAAACAAGGAAAGATTCGTAAAATACGGTTTTATAAATCTGAAGTTATAGTAAATGGAAACTTTGGAATCCTCTCCTGTAAAGTTGTAATTTAGCATTTTGGCCCATATACATAGGACCCATCGAAATAAATTAAAGCAAAGCACATAAAAAATATGCAAGTAAAAAAATAACAACAACAAGCACATACACAAAAAAGTGGAGTTATATACTACACATAGCTTTTGCCCGCGACTTCATTCGCGTGGGAGGTTTTTCCCGCGTAATTCCCGATCCCGTGGGAATTCCTGGATAAAAACTATCCTATGTCCTTTCCAAGGTCCTAAACTATTCCCATGCCAAATTTCAGCTCAATCGGTTCAGCAGTTTAGGCGTGAAAAGGTGACAAGACTAGGGACAGACAGACAGAGTTACTTTCGCATTTATAATATTAGTATGGAAGTATAGAAATATGGATGGAAGTATGGAAGTATGGAACTATGGATATGGAAGTATGGATATGGATTATAGATCGTTACATGGTGGACATCCCACCTATACGCACTAAACGTTTTGGGAATACCTTCATTATGCGTACTGCTAAGGAGTGGAATTCCCTACCGGAGTCTGTGTTTCCAGATTGCTATAACCTAGGGGTCTTTAAGTCAATAGTGAATTGGTTACTTTTAGGTAAGCGTGCTCCAAATTCGACCACATCATCACTTACCATCAGGTGAGATGGTGGTCAAACGCGAACCTATTATCAATAATAAAAAATAATAATTATACAATAAATATTACAATATGCCAGAGAAGCCACATGTGCAAAAGTAATCATTGCCAAGCAGTCTTATCTTCATCGTAGTCCTCAACCTTATAATATGCTTTTTTCATAAGGACACGTTTAATATGGGTTTTAAACTTTCCCTCGCTAAGTTCTGTCACAACCCCTTACGTTTAATATCCCTATGCAACGAAATAATGCGTTCAGAAGGTCGCGTATTACTTTGGAAGTATAGCACCTATTATTATTCCGGGATAAAATGTAGTCTATATGTTATTCCAGGAACTCAACTATCTATTTACCAAATTTCATTAAAATCCATCCAGTAGGTCCGGAAATTAGCGTGTACAAACAGACAAACAGACAGACTATTTTTTTTGCCGTGTTACTGTTTCTTAACCCACCTCAATTATTATTTTTGTATAAAATTTAAATGTACAGACACACTTTTTTACTGTTTTATTATACAGGTTGGCCCGTCTACATTTTTTCAGCTTGAGAGCATCATAAGTGATCATTTAAAATACTTTAGTTAAGCGAAAACTTATGGTTTATAAATTATGTTTTTTTTTTTTAATTACCCTGGAATAAGCATAGTGCAATAATCTACTTATCGCGCTATAGGCTCATGTAGTGTAAATAACTAGACTAGATAATTTAAAAAAAATCATAATCATAAAATCGAAACCATAAGTTTTCGCTTAACTAAAGTATGTTTTAAATGATCACTTATGATGCTCTCAAGCTGAAAAAAATCTTTGGACCACTGTAAACGGGCCACCCTGTATGTATAGATAGTGTAGATATACTAGCTGACCCGGGTAACTTCGTACCGCCATATTGTTATTATTTTCTGTTCGGTTTTTTTTATATACCAACCTTGTCCTTGTTTTCCACATATTACATACTAGTACTCACGCGGGGCTTCGCTCCCGTGGATTCTATCACGGTAAAAACATAACTCTCCTTTTTTGCAGTCGGGTAAAAAGTTGCCTATAACCTTCCTCAACCTTCAAGCTACTTCCATACCAAATTTCATCCAAATCCACCCAGTACTTTCGAAGATTAGCGCGTTCAAGCAAACAAACAAACAAACAAACAAACAAACAAACAAACTTTTCCGCTTTATAATATTAGTATAGAGTATAGATATGTGGAAAACAGGTGTTCTTTTTTTTATTGATAATAGGTTCGCGTTTGACCACCATCTCACCTGATGGTAAGTGATGATGTGGTCGAAGATGTAGCACGCTTACCTATAAGTGACCTTTTTACTCTTGACTTAAAGAGTGAATAGGTTAGTTTAATATTTAATCATATTGTAAAAAATAACCTGTATTTTGTATTCGGAACTTTTTCATTTTAGTGAGTGTCCAGTAGTCATTCACTAACTTTATACACTCTTTTCCTTCCTTTAAGTTATTGTCTGGTCAATTAATTAGTAGTTAACGAAGAACTAGGGCCTAATTAAAAACGGCTGCACAGGCCGATCTTCAAGAGTAAACCATGCTTGCCGAAGCCAAGTCCCTGGATGGGTCACTTATCATGTTATTACGAGCTGGGGTTCGGGATAGAAATAATTTACACCATTTAAACCAAAATTAGCACTTTACTTAAATAAACACCAAATAAAAATTAACACAGTTATTCACAGTACAATACTTATCACTCAACACTTAAATCGCACCGAAATTCACTTGTAAAGCTTCGATTAAATATATTCCTCGTATCTTGAAATAAGACTGCCATCTGCGTTCCTCTGCGATCTATTTATACCCCGGTCTATGAGTTCTAGAACATTCTTGTAAAATCGACTTACCGCCTACACTGCCAAGAATATTCCAGAAGCTACTCTAGATACTCAGTACTGTGACGCGCCGCTAGATGGCGTTAGTGTCTCGAACGTATTAGGAGTCAGTCGAACTTTCTCGATATACTCAGTACTGCTACTCGCCGCCAGGTGACGTTAGTGTCTCGAACATTCTAGATGTCGTTTGAAATTTCTCGACGTACTTAGCTAAGCGACTGGCGTAACAATATCCTCCATGCCTCGGAAAGCACGTTAAGCTTTTGGTTCTGGCTGTCATTTGTTACTTTGACAGTTCAAATCAAGTTCAGTCAAAATCTGGAAAATTTTATACTAGTCATGCTAAGAGACAGTCAGATAGACAGTCGCTTCATGTAAAATACTAGTACCCAGCTGCATTGACGGGCCTGTTGGTCTAGTGGTCAGTGGCCCTGACTGCTATGCTCTCAAGGTCGTGGGTTCGATTCCCACCCAGGACAAATGTTTGTGTGATGAGCACGATCATTTGTTCTTTGTCTGGGTGTAATTTATCTATAATATGTTTATATTTAGAAATATATATGTATGTTTATCAGTTGTCTAGTACTCATACCACAAGCTCTGCTTAGTTTGGGACTAGATGGCGTTGTGTGAAAGTTGTGGAATATTATTATTATTCAGTTACACTGAAAACCTACGCCGACATAGTTGGAAAAAGGCTAAGTAGATAATGATCTGGTCACGTGGTCCACTGCGTCGTTGTTATAGCCAAACGGATTTTTTATAATGCTTGTATTAAAACATGTAGCGCTATCGGGCAAGCTTCATAGCCTGGCTCATCGGCGAACTGTTGCTTGCCTGTCGCTTTTCTACAGATTGTACTTCGGGGAGTGTGCGCAGGAGCTCCATGACCTAATCCCTCCATCGCCCTTTCACTACCAGTCTACCAGACGCACGGCTGGATACCATCCACACTTGGTTAATATACCGTCTTGTCGTACCAAGCGCTTCTCCTCCACATTTATTGTGCGCACTTCCAAGCTGTGGAATTCTCTGCCGGCTTCTGTGTTCCCTACCACTTATGACCCTTCAACCTTTAAAGCAAGAGTAAACAAGCATCTTCTGGGCTCACTCGTTCTATCGTAGACCTCATACATCACTTACCATCAGGCGAGATCGAGGTCAATAGTGAGCTCATTCTGAATTTAAAAAAATGTAGTTAATCCGTAGTCTATACAATTTATTGATGTTGTTCTTGCCAGAATAACCATAGATATACAGTGCGTGCGCGCTGTTTTTAACCAACTTCAAAAAAAAAGGAGAAGGTTCTCAATTCGTCTTGATTTTTTTTATGTATGTTACCTCATTACTCGGAGATGGCTGGACCGATTTCAAAAATTCTTTTTCTTTTGAAAGGGTACACTTTTTAGTTGGTCCCTTTGTCGTCATGTTTGGATCTGATGATGGGATCATGGAGAAATAGAGGGAACTCTTCAAATATTATAGGCACACCTATAACATTTTGTGTATTTCTTATAGTACCTTGTGCAGTTGCTCTCGAAAAACACCATTTAAGGAAGTGGAACTGATGACGAAGACCACAGATGGCCACCAAAACTACTCAATAATAAGTATTTCGTGGATTGCGATTAGATTACTTGAATATAGATGTTAAGCATTTTATGCTCGTCACAATGCATATGATGAAGTAGAGCTGATGGAGATGTACCAGGAGAACTCCTCAAAAATTAACGGCTCTGCACCAGGAAAAGCAATATTTTGTAAAAGGTGATAAGTATTTGACATTTTGGCTTTTATAACTAGATAAATTACAAACTGACCCACTAAAAAGCGTGAAAAAAAACTTTAGCAAAAAATAGAACTGACTTCCATATAAAAACACTACAAAGGCAAAAATAACTTTAATTTCGGAAGGCGGTGTCAAAATAAAAAGAAAATACAAAACAAATGACAATATAGTGTTTTTATATGGAAGTCGGTTCTATTTTTTCCTAAAAATTTTTTTGTCTCTCCGACTCAAATATGGCGAGGAAGTACCGGCTGTTCTTTTCTTTAGGATAGTAATAAAAATAATAGTCCTCCAAACCGATTTCGGAAACGGCAGCCAATCTCATAATTGATTAGCCATCTGCGCAGTGCATAGGAGATATGTTAGTGCACAAGTATGTGCACAGGCACATGTGCATTCTCTCTTATTTTACTCTCATTGTCCGAAGGAACGGCAATCCGACATGACTGAAGAGAGATCAAGCGCAGGACCAATGACTTAACTTGCTAACCGAGGTAGGGCGGTTATTATACCACAAATTTTACAAACTCTGGGGAAACTACTGAGAAAGTGCTATCAGAAAAACCCAATAGCACTTTTTGTCCGACCCGGGAATCGAACCCAAGACCTCGTACTCCGCAGTCGCGCTTGCGACCACTAGGCTAGTAAACGGGAGATGTTTTTGTCGGGTGACTAGTTTTTGAAGTGAAAACTTCCTTAGCGGCGTTCTGCACTTTTTTTGTAATGGGTAAAAAATGTTAAACTCGCGTCAGGACACGTGACCTGATCGAAAATTCGTAAGACGGACGGAGAGTAGACAGCCGGCGCGGCGTAGGAGAGGAAGTATCCCCCTCTCTGTCTACGGTGCGGCGAAAATGTATGCCTGCGCAAACTTTTTAATGTAATGTAAATTGTCATGTTTGTGTACGATAGCGCAATAAATAAATATTTTATTCTACCACATAAATGATAGTACTTTTATACTGATAATTAAAGCAATTCGTGCAAAATTATTCCCTAACCATTCCAAAATATCAAAAATGCACAACGTTAATATACAAGTTTTCACTTCTGCCGGCACTCCCGGAGTGCAACCCGTCGTTTTTTTTTTATAGAGATCTAACAATGTGTGTAGAATTCACATGACTAGCAATCTTGTTAACCCTCCAACTAAGCTCCTGCTCATGAAATGAAATGAAATGAAACATTTATTTTGTAAATTGGTTATAAATAACACTTTTACACGTCATTTTTAGGGTTCCGTAGCCGAATGGCAAAAAACGGAACCCTTATAGTTTCGACATGTCTGTCCGTCTTTCTGTCTGTCTGTCCGTCCGTATGTCACAGCCATTTTATTCCGAAACTATTAAGACTATACATGTAAAACTTGGTAGGTCGATGTATTCTGTGAACCGCTTTCCGATTTTAAGAGAAAATTTAAAAAATATTTAAAATGAAGGGGGCTCTCCATACATGGAACTGAAACTGAAAATATTTTCTTTCATGAAACCTATACGTGTGTGGTATCTATAGACAGGTCTTTAAAAATGACAGTAAGGTTTCTAAAATGATTTTTTCATAAAGTTAATCGTTTAAAAGATATACGCTTCCAAAGTGGTAAAATGTGTGTCCCCCCCCTCTAACTTCTATAATAATGAAGTGAAAAATCTAAAAACACCATATGTTGTAGATCTTAATGTAAACTTTCAACCAAAATTGGTTTGAACGAGATCGAGTCAGCAGTTTTTGAGATATAGTATATTTTCTTATACCACGTACGGCTAAGGAGTGGAATTCCCTGCCGGAGTCTGTGTTTCCCGATAGCTATAACCTAGGAGTCTTTAAGGCCAGAGTGAATAGGTTACTTTTAGGTAAGCGTGCTCCATCTTCGATCACATCATCACTTACCATCAGGTGAGATAGTGGTCAAACGCGAACCTATTTTCAATAAAAAAAAAAAAAAAAAAAAAAAAAAAAAAAAAAAAAAAAAAGCCACAAATATAACTTTGTAATTCATACAAATACTATGAAAACAATCTAGTTTTAAGAAATTTGTAAGGTTTTTTGTTTTTTTTTTCTTATAAATATATTAAGTATATTATATTTATTATTACTACGGATTACGGAACCCTTTATGGGCGAGTCCGACTTGCACTTGGCCAATTTTTGTGTTTTAAGTTAAGCTAGATGAGGCCGGTGTTTCCTAACTGACTACTCTGAGAAGAAACACCGAAACAAACTCAGAGGTCATCGTCTCTTTTAAAGTCCATACAATTCGTATTTATCAAACCGTATGAGAAGCATGAAGGTTCATGTCTGTTTTGTCTTTTGAGGAAAGGAGCACGTTGATTTGAGCGGACCTGTCCAGACAGTGCAAGCATTTGTCAGTTATCGTGTAGCTGGTAATAGCATGGTAATAACATAGTCTAAAAAATCATATTTTTATACTGTGGTAATAGTGTAATAGATGGAGTTCGAACCTGCGACTTCTCGATCACAAGGCCGACCTTAGGCATTAGGCTATTGTCGCTTCGTTTTTATGGTCATAGTTTAATTATTGTTTTAATTAAGACGGCTTAGTAGCAGTCGTGATCAGTGCTTACAGTCAAGACTAACGTGTATGTCGTGGGTTCAAACTTTCGAGCCCACGCAGGCACATTACCTGCTTTGTATTATTATCTTCAGCACCAGTACTAAGGAAACATCTTGGGGAAAGTATTCGAAAAATCCAAAAATTCTAGGAGCGAAAAATTCAAGGCTATGCGGCCTCCAGCAATCCGCATTCGGCTCGCGTGGTGAATTACTGCCTATTCACTCACACAGAGAAGAAGCCTGTTTCCAGTAGTGGGAACACTATACGCTGATAATGTATGTCAGTCAAATTAAATAAGCTTGAAGGTATTGGGATGTCATATCCCAATACCTTCAAGCTTATTTAATTTGACTGTTTTTCATATTTCTGTTTGTCTTTTCAGTCTTAACTTAAAGACCCCCAAGTTATGTTTTTTTTTTATTGAAAATAGGTTCGCCTTTGACCACTATCTCACCTGATGGTAAGTGACGATTTGATCGAAGATGGAGCACGCTTACCTAACAGAAATTATAACTTTCCTCGGCTTATATTTATATTATACTTATAAGCTACATAGCTAATTATTTCGCGAAAAGAAAACAAAGCACAAAATGGTTTTTAGGTTGTGCCAACTTTTTCATTAGAAACACAAACAAAAAGCAAAACGGAATATTTGTATAAACATCCCGTTTCAAGTTCTGGTTTAAAACAAGTACCTTCTTTGTTTTCGGAATGTTTGTATAGGTATGTTAAATTGACACCTGAGAGGGACTCATAGATTGCTGTTTCCCATGGTACTGTAGCATATCGAAACGTTTGTTTATAAAATCTTGCCCTTTACAACCGACGACAAAAAAAGGAGGAGGTTATCAATTCGACGCGTATATTTTTTTTTAATGTATGTTCATCGATTACTCGAAGGCGGCTGAACCGATTTGAAAAATTCTTTTTTTGTTTGATACTTCGAAATTGGTACCATTTGTCACCAAATCAGGATCTGATGATGGGATCCTGGAGAAATCGAGGGAACTCTTCAAATATTATAGGTACACCTATGGCGTTTTGGGTATTTCTTATAGTAACTTGTACAGTTGCTCTCAAAAAGTACCATTTGGGGAAGTGGAACTGATGATGAAGACCACAGATGGCTGCCGAAACTACGCAATATTAAGTATTTCGTGGATTGCGATTCGATTACTTGAATATGGATGTTAAGCACTTTATGCTCGTCACAATGCATATGGTGATGTATAGCTGACGGTGAAGTACCAGGAGAACTCCTCAAAAATTAACGGCCCAGCATTGGGAAAAGCAATATTTTGTAAAATGTTATAAATAGTTGACATTTAGGCTCTTGTAACTAGGTAAATTAAAAATCAACCAACTAAAAAGAGTGAAATAAAAACTTTTTACCAAAAAATTAAACCGACTCCCAAAAAACACTGCAAAGTGAAAAATAACTTTAATTTCGGAAGTCGGTGCCAAAAACGAAAATACAAAACTAAAGACACCGACTACCGAAATTAAAGTTATTTTTCACTTTGCAGTGTTTTTTGGGAGTCGGTTTAATTGTTTGGTAAAAAGTTTTTTTAATGAACAACGTTACAAGACATAGGAAGGGCTCCCAAAATTTATTTTGTTACTTTACAAAGTAGACCTCGCTTTGTTTATTAAATACATAGTTTCGATATCAATAATCCATATTTTAACTATAATAATATGGAGACAAAACCATTCACATATGTGGCATTTAGGTACGAAAAATAATAAAATAAAATAAATATAGAAAACAGGAAAACAAAATAAAATAAAAAAGTCTATTTCATACAAGGAACATTGTAATACAGAAAGATTTGACAGCCATTTGGCTTTATATTTTATATTTGTATTGTAGAATTAATTATTTAATTAAACAAATCAGTCTTTTTGATCAGGCAGCTGGTTTGGTTTCGCTTGCTGGTTTGAATTTGTCAATCTGAAAAAAATCAAAATTTCAGATGAGTTAATTTCTTTATTTATTATTATGACGAATATGGTTATCCCAAACACAGATTGACCATGACAACGTGAACCACAAAGATCTACCCAATCGAATGTCACCGTCTTAGACAACCTATAATCTAGACTACCTGGAAAGACCCAGATAGATATATAATAGTTGTTTGTAACTTAATAACACAAAAAGGGCTGGTCGAAATTTGGCTATAGAGATATAGATATAGAAGATATAGATTAATGTCTGAAATAGCACATAAATATAAAATGCTATAATATTAAAAGAAAACCTGCCTTATCCGATCTAGTCTGTCCCTAACTACCCTCCCCCAGTGACTCCTTAAGCCGAGTGTCATACGTGGAATACTGACCTTAGGGGTGTAGTCGCCTAATTTGTAAGTTAAATGTAAGCCCGGCTGGAGGCATTCATTATTATAGTTAATGCCACCACAGTCAAGTTGAGTTAGCCAGCTAACAACCACATTGACACATCTGCGATAGACCACTCAAAAAAAAAACCACATAAATGTGTTGTATTAATATTACCTCATACACCTTAACTTTATACTAGCCCTGCTGCACACATTAATCGACGTCTATTGCATCATCTTATACAATAAATTGTTGGTTTATAATTTCAACTGTATGTATTTAGTGTTGATGACTATTGTTCAAATAAAGAAAGAAATGCTATTTGTAAAGTGTAGGTCAAAAGTCCCACTCCAATGACCAACGACTTTTCCATCTTTAATAGTATATATAAAGTAAAAATGAAACTAATTGGGTCATTGACCTCCTTATCGAATAAAATTTTAATTACTACTTTTGTTAGATTGTGCCAGCAACGTTATCTGTTCTTAATATTGAACAAAATATAAGGATCGTTTTTTAAGCGTACACAAGTAGCGCCTTTGTGATAAAAAATCAGTTTTCAAAATATGTACGTCTTTATTCGCCTCCAAAAAGGTTTAGTAAAAATAAAAGTAAAAGCGAAAATAGTTCTTTTATACGTTTCTATCATAGTAAGTATTGAAATATCTTACAAAATAATGATTTCATCAAAATCAACTTTAAATTGTTCTTGGTATCTCTAACTTCTTTTCGGAAAAAACTCATACAAACTTGTAAAGTTTGTATGTTACGATGAGGCGAATATTACCTTAACACAAAAATGAATAGATCTATGCACAAAAAAAACCTAGATTCGCTTTTTCTGGCTATACCAATCTACTCAATGCTAATTCGCGTAAAATCGCATCGCTGATTATATGTATCGGCCTTGACCGTGACCACACTATTTTCTACATATTAACAATGGTCCACAAAATTCGTATACACTTAAAGTTTGAAATGAAAAGTCATACCACTTTCTTTGCAGTATCCAACGCATCATTGATATTCTTCTTAATAACTTCGACGTCAAAAGCTTTGGCGGCTTGTTCGCTGATATTCTTGCCAAACTTTTCAAGATTGCTCTTCATAGCTTCAATGTTCGTTTCCAGTTCTGACTCTGGCTTTGGTGCATCGCGTTTCACAAAAGCGTGAGCCTGAATGGGGAACAAGGGCTGTTAAGATTATGTACATACTTAATTACTAATACCCTTCCATAGACCCTAAAAACATTTGATTGTCGACAAACATCGTCGAACAGTCAATATTGACTTTCAAGTATATTTCAGACTTTTTAATATAATTGTATTGGTTGATGGTTGACCTACAACATGCTTTCCGAGGAACGGATAAATCTCAACATCTGAAGATGGTTATCCATCCACAAATTGAAGTCGGCAAACATTACTTAACCTTGAACTTGCTGCACTATGTATACAACTCTATTATTTAGCCACGAGCTCCTCAAAACGACAAATGATAAATGATCTTTATTTTGCAAATTGGTTATTAAATAACACTTTTACACGTATTTTTTTTTGTAAATTTAAACTAGATGAGGCTGGTGTTTCCTAACTGACTACCCTGAGAAGAAACACCCAAACAAAATCAAGGGTCCGTCTCTTTTAAAGTCCATACAACCTATACTGGTTAATAATATATGGGAATCTTGTAGGTTACCAATCGAGGAAAGATGCTCACAGACTTGAGTGGGCCTGTCCATACATACAGTGCAAGCATTTGTCAGACAACGTATAGCTCAACTTAAAACAAGGAGCTTAATAAATAATAGTAACAATGTTTTTATAAGTATCTATCATATGAAGTCTTCGATTTGACTTCTGTATATCGTATTTGCATTTAACTCGATTAAAATTGAACCACAACCACTATGGAGAACTTTCAATAAAATTTTTCTTAATTTCTCTTCATTTTAGCAAAAGCATTTAGTGTTATGGAGACTTAATTCTAATTTAAACATCGTAAAATATAAAAATATAATCAACTTACGCTGACGAGGCACACGGCCAGAAGGACGATCAACAGCTTGTTCATGGTGAAATTGGTACGTCTATTCTACACAACAACACAATTGTTACTGAACTTTCCACAACCGGCAACCGCTTTATCTTGACCTCTTATCCGCCTCGTTTTTGTCCTGTAGACTAATTACCAAAGGGTTCGGTGTCATTGGTCGAAGTCAGCTAATTCTATTTACTTACTAATCACTTCTATTAACAATTACTGATAGTTTCATACTTATGATGATACTTTTCTAATAGTTACATAGATACTTGATCTATATCATCCAATCAAAATTGAGCTTAAAGGTTATTGAAATAAAGCTTAATTTTAACTTAGTTAGCTTAGTTTTAACAATGACTACGATACTATGCGTTCAGGGATGATAGGAAATAAAATGCATGTTCTGTTTTAGACTTCTATTTCATACTAAATTAATTAAACCTAGTATTTTATTTTAGGCCCACAGCCTTTACATCGTTTCTTGATAGACTAAGCTCTGTTGTGTTTTACTTGAATTAATCTAGTTTATGCAGCTGGCTTGGCCTTCATATCGCTCATCTGTAAAAAAGAACACCAATATTAATGAAACAAACAATTAATGTATTTTTAAGGAAAAAAAATGGCTCAGTGCGACTCAGACTCGCCCATGAAGTGTTTCGTAGTAACTACGCCAAATAATTTTGTTTTTCATAGTGTTTGTATGAATTACAAAGTTATATTTGCAGTTTTAGAAAATCTCAAAAACTGCTATCCCGATCTCGATCAAACCAATTTTTGTTGAAAGTTTATATTAAGATCTACAACATTTATTTATTTTAAATTTTTAACTCCATTATTATAGAATTTAGAGGGGGGGACACACACATTTTACCACTTTGGAAGCGTATATCTTTTAAACGATTGACTTTATGAAAAAGTTGTTTTCGAAACCTCAATGTCATTTTTAAAGACCTGTCTATAGATACCACACACGCATAGGTTTAATAAAAAAATATCATATATTTTCAATTTCAGTTACATGTATGGAGCAAACAAGAACAAAAAAAAAATATTAAGGGGGGCTCCCTTAATATTTTTTTTTTTTTTTCTTAAAATCAAAAAGCGGTTTACTGAATACACCTATCAAGTTTCACATGTGTAGTCCTAATAGTTTCGGAATAAAATGGCTGTGATATACGGACGGACAGACAGACAGGCAGACAGACATGACGAAACTGTAAGGGAATCTTTATAGTTTCGACATGTCTGTCTGTTTTGCCATTCAGCTACGAAACCCTAAAAATTACTTTTTTGTATGTGAAGTTTTTGTAATCGCATCCATTAAACAAAATACTGGAGTTCGATAATGCATTAATTAAAATCTCATCATCTGCTTAGCCAATTTGGCTTCCAGTCTAACCGATACATAGTGCGACATAGGCAGTCGCAATATGCTTCCAGTCTAACCGATACATAGTGCGACTTAGGCACAACTGCCTAGCCTAGCTGCTTGGACTGGAAGCATAGTCCAACGACTATGCTTCCAGTCTAACCGATACATAGTGCGAGTTAGGCAGTAGCACTATGCTTCCAGTCTAACCGATACATAGTGCGACTTAGGCAGTTGAACTATGCTTCCAGTCTAACCGATACACAGTGCGACTTAGGCAGTTGCACTATGCTTCCAGTCTAACCGATACATAGTGCGACTTAGGCAGTTGCACTATGCTTCCAGTCTAACCGATACACAGTGCGACTTAGGCAGTTGGACTATGCTTCCAGTCTAACCGTTACATAGTGCGACTGCGTATCTGACCTCCACAATCTAGTAGCTGTGTAACAAGATACCCTTTGACAAGTCCACTGTCAGATTTAAACATGTACAAATAACTGATGAGACTAGGGCTTAATGTGCATTCCGAGGCACGGAAGAATCTCCATATTTTGACGGCAATGCCCAGTAGCATTGCCGTCCATTCCCTCTCACAGAGAGGTGAGGACGGCAGCAGGTACTTTATAGGCTATTTATCTTGAGACAAGCCTATTGCCAATAACTAGTCACAAAATACTTGCTTTTGGTAGGCAGGATTAGGGTGGGGTCTTGGAAAGTTTATATAGACAGAACCAATAACATTTTACTTGGCCCTAGATCGCCAAAAGTGGTTGTAACAACACTAAGTACTTAGTAGTCACAGACAACTTTTGTTAGCTATATAAAAATCGTTTATCCAATTGAAAAAATAGTAACAAAATAAAAATCGTGAAATGAAGTAAAAGTGGTTTCCATAAAAATGGTGCAATAAATATTCAAGAACACCGTAGTATTGTTTGTGGAAACTACTTTTGTCTTCCTGGAATCATTCTCATTAAAATTTCTATAAATATAGGAAAGACTTGACCAACCATGACATTTTTAAATTTCAATTAAGTAAATGTACGCAACAGGAAACAATTATAGAAAAAATATATTAATATCGAAAACTACAAATTACTTCACACAAACTTCACGATGTTTTGACGCCCCTCCCTCCTGGTGGCTTTTTTTTTGGGTTGGGAATCATCGAATGACTTCTTCCGCTCTGGGTCAAGCGGAAGGGTGTGTCAGATTTCTACTGACTAAAAACCCACCCTGTTCCTTCGGCTGCCCTAAATTTCCGGGCCCGCGGTAACTCGGTGGAACTTTCCCGCAAACCCCGGCAGGCAATAGCCCTATGAGGCCCCGTCACTGGTGTTGACAGCTCTTTGAGGCGCGCGTGGAACACGACGCGCCGCCGACCCGGGCCTGGTCCTTACCGGACGGTGAGCGACCCCTGCTCGCCGTCCGCAGGCCCGCGCCTACGGTGGCCGGAAATCGGCTCGTGATTCCCGAAGCCCGGGGCGTCTCCCGCGGCGGCTAGGGCGCGAGGAAGAGAGTTGCCTCTCCCTCGCGCGTTCGGCGTCCTCCTTCGCTAGCATGACTGCTTCACAGAAGGAGGCGACTGCATCCCATTCCCTCTCGCTCCGCACCATAGTCTGAACTAGAGCAGGGCGCGAGAGGTCGCGGCTAGTCAAATGAGTAGAATTTCCTCCACCCAAGTGTGACTTTAGATGTATTGGATTTATACTCTAAACATTATTCAATACCAAAAAAAAACATAAAGATTATGAGCTGTTGAATTTTTTTATGATTTTCTTTAATAGGTAGTTCAAAAACCCCTAATCACACAATGTCACATTTCGTCGAAAGAATCATCAAAGTTCTGGGTGAGGAGAAAGGGAGTGTCAGTCTTCTCCTGACTGAAAACCCACCCTGTCCCTTCTGTTGCCCTTACTTTTTGAAGCCGCGGTATCTTGTTACAACATTCCTGTGCAAACGTGGCAGGCAATAACCCTATCAGCCCCGTCACCATGCTGTCAACCCGGGCCTGGCCCTTACGTTTGAAAATGTATAGAGAGCCGCATACAATCTTACGTAATTTTTTTTACAAACGAGTGCAATGGTGATCATCTCAGCGGACTCCGCAGGCAACCGTCCTCGTGCCTCAGATACCGCTCTTATTTATCACGGTATTATCTATGCTATTGTTATAACTTGTCTAGTTAGTTCAAGCGTAAACAACATTGTCATGACGCGATTGTGTGTTTTTGTTGGCTCTTTGGCTGCTGAGCTGCGTGCCGCGAGTTCGATTTCCGAACAAATATTCGGAAGTGACTGCTTTTGCACAACTATGATACGGTTTTATTAATAGAAATAGGTGGTTCTAGATAGATGTTTCGATTAAATTTTCATGTTCGCAATTCATTATTCGTGATGAATCGGTGCGTGTGTCACCATATTTTTACTTTTCACAGAGGCAAAGAGCGTTGAACCTTCATTCTATGAAGCTTTATTTTCTACCGGGCTACCTTATACGGTCGTGTATATATATATAGTTTCCATGCGTTTTTGGGAAATGCAGTTGTAAATTTAAAAATTTGTAGTAATGACAATGTAAAAGAATAAAGTTGATATACGTAGTTTAAATAAGACTAGCTGCTGCTCGTGACTTCGTATGAGTGAAACTTTCACATACTTTTCAAGTACGTTATTCCAGAATATACCTAATCTATCTCTGTGGCAAATCTCATTCATTGAGCCATTTTTGCATGATTGATTAACAAAAATCCATACAATATTAATATAGATCTATACAAAACAAAGATAACTTTCGAAACAAATGCATGCGCTCACAGGGAGATTTAGACCAATAACACAAGTTTAATCTTAGCTTGGGTGTCAGTGGTCTATAACTCAGTGTATAACTACAATTTATAAGATGAAATGTTTTGTTATAAGTAAGCAATTACTAAATATAAATGTAAATTGTAAAACTGGAAAAAATATTATATTATTTATTAAAATATTGACTCACCGCTTTGTTTACGCTTTCCGCAAGTGCGTCTAAATTCTTCTTCATCTTCTCGGGGTCAAATGTGCTAGTAAGCTGGCTGTTGAAGTCCTTGGAGAAGTCTTGTAGCTTCTTCTGCATGTTCTCCAAAAAGGTACTGTCGACAGCTGCAGGAGCATCGCGTTTCACAAAAGCTTGAGTCTGTGAAAATTAATAGAAACGGCTAGGTAACAAAATATGAAAAAACAAGAAAGTAGAAATACTAAGAACATTATCATGGTATGTAATGGTGTTAAGTAAAGACATTGGCGCTTTAAAAATAAAGTAATGATGCGGAAATATTTAATTGATCAAGAAATATTTTTGATTATAGGTGACAAGATGTTGATATTGCTTAGACTAGACTAAAAGTCTTAATTCAAAATGTCATTTAAATATTAAAACAATTATGCTTATGTTAAATCGAATAAAAACTGAAACTTACGCTGACAAGGCACACAGCCAGAAGAATGATCAACATCTTATTCATCTTAAAAAAGTTTGTTATAACAACTTGACAACGCAACTGTAGAACGCAAACTGCGATCGTCTCGGATACAATCTCCTATATCTTGATGCTGAGTTAGATGTGAAGTCAACTCACTACCTGACCTCAGGTCATGAATCTTGCAAGTTAATCTCGTAATAGTCTTAATAGCTTGCAATTCTAAAACTAATCATAATGTTACACTCGTTAGGTACATGCTATTTTCATGCCAGGGTTGTGCGTATGTTCTATCAAGATATCGCTGCCCCGATACCTTAGGTCAACTGAAGGAACAGGATGGGAATTGAGTCAGTAGAACTTTGCTGTCCTGCACTAACTAAAAGGCCGTTAAGGCACAAAAGGTCATTTTTCACTTTTTAATGTATACTTAAACTACTTTCGATTCTGTATCTTTTGGTCTAAGAATCATTTTCTTACGATTAATACTTTTTGAGATATAGCAATTTTGCTGAGCAGTTAAACAAAATATTTTTTTTTCACTTCCTTTGTTAAAAAGTGACTAAACCACAATACTTGTATATACAATACTAAAATATAATACAATACTAAAAGATTCTTTTATTTACTTTAAAAAATCTCACATATATTGTGCATAGAAGCTATGCCCACAAAAATAATTTACTATCGTCCTAGCTAACATAGTTTTGTAGAAAAATCATTTCCCACTTATTTTTACGTTTACTCGAAAAATACTTTTTGGGGTTAGGGGTTTTTTAGTTAGTGTAGGGCAGTTTGACTCTCCCTTCCCCTTCACCCAGAGTGGGAGCTTAGGAGTAAGAAAAGGTAACTACATGATATATTTTCAATAATTTACCAGTACTTTAAATGCTTTGAAATTGTATTCTAAGTATTGTTTGAATGCTGGAAATTGCTTAAAGTTTAGATGCAAGCCTTGACCATTGACAGGCCTGTTGGTCTAGTGGTCAGTGGTCCTGACTGCTATGCACAAGGTCGTGGGTTCTTTTCCCACCTAGGACAAATGTTTATGTGATGAGCACGATAATTTGTTCTTTGCCTGGGTGTAATTTATCTATAATATGTATGTATTTAGATATATATATATATATGTGTATGTTTATCAGTTGTCTAGTACTCACAGCACAAGCTCTGCTTAGTTTGGGACTAGATGGCGTTGTGTGAAAGTTGTGGAATTTTATTATTATTCCATTTATTAAATCTATGTACATATAAATTACGTTTTTAAATATTAATATAATAATAAAAACATTTAAAAATACAAAGAAGAAAAGTAAGGTCAACTGAAGGCGTCGGTTGAAGTCTGACTCTCCCTTCAGCTCCACCCAGACCGGGAAAAATCATTTGATTATTTTCCTCCCGAAAAATTACAGGTGACTTTCAAATTCAAATGCTTTGAAATTATTAAGTACTAGCTGTCCCGGCAGACCTTGTTCTGCCTTATTTCTCTAAAAGAAATATTGTTTTTATGTTAATAGCTGCCACGACGAGGGCCGAAGCCTGCCGGGGTCGTGGGACTTATCTCATTACCGTGACCCCGGAACGCAAAGGGCTATTGAAGGAATACCGTGGATTTTAGTCAGTACGAGTCTGACAGTCCCTCCGGCCCTGCCCGGGGTGGGAGGACTCATCTGATGATTTTACTACGACAAAAAAAAAATAGCTGCCACGACAGATTTCATTCTGTCAAAAGTGATTGGCCTGCCGCAGTTTAATAGCAATAAAATAACATTGAAAGACTTTAGTAATATCTAATGTGGTGATAATTCAAGTCAATGCAGCCTCTTTCCATCAAAAATACTGCACCAACGCTTATGTTCTTATCACTTATTTTCCTTAATATATATGTTCTCGTATTTTTTGCGTTTTTTCTCTCCATAAGAACCTTCCTGAGTCTTCATGAAACATAACAAAAAAGAAATCTGCCAAATCGGTTCAGCCGTTTTCGAGTTTTGCGCTTAGCAACACATTTAGCGATTCATTTTTATTTATATAGATTATTTGACTGCAGAAAAAATTGTTTACATTGTCATAAAAAGCAAGCCTTGACCTAATGGTCAAGGCTTGCTTTTTATGACAATGTATGTACACATGTTTGTATGACAGTATGGATAGTGTGTATGAAGTTAATACTTCATACACACTATCCATACTGTCTGGTCTGTCCTGTTTTAAGGACTAAATCGAACATTTTGATACAATGCCGTACAAGTCCTATATGAAACAGAACAAAAAAAGATTGCAATCAGATTAACTTTGTATACTATTTTATAGAGCAACAAAAAAGCATCCTGAAAATAAAATTGTGAACGGAACCTTATTCCATATCTCTAAGGATACCTATCCTACACAAACGTAACTTTAATACATATTGGACATTCTTCGATTGTTTGCACAGTTAAGGAATAGAATTATCTACTGCAATCTGTACCTCGTGATAGCTATAATCTCTTTGTCTTTAAGTCAAAATTAACAGATTGATTACTGCTTGCTCATATTTAGACCAAATCACCTATTTTCTACCAGGTGAGACAGTGGTTAATTAAGAGAATAGAATATAAATTACACAGACATTAAAATAAACATTGAAAGGAAAGTAATAAAAATAAAACTTGTAGGGGGAACGGGGTTAATAACCTAGAGTTGAAAAATAGTACCAAAACTCTGAGTGTACTGTTGTATACTCAGAGTTTTGGTACTATTTTTTTCTGCCTGTTTGTTTGTTAATGTTTATCTCCGAAACCACTGAGCTGATTTTCATTTAGTTTTCACTGGTAGGTGGTGAATGATATAAAAAGTATATAGAGAAGGAATACTTATTAAATCTAATTTTGCAACGGTCAATTACTGCCACAGAATGCACATGGTCCACACAAGTGAGTTTTGCTGATGTATCTACATAAATAATATAACTTTTGACAGCAAACCCGTCACTAAATTAATCAAATACTTTTCGTTTTTCTTTCGTAAACTGCACATTAAACATGCTTTAAACATCGCCAAACGGGATATTGCACATTGTGGACCCCTCGCTCGGCCCGTTTGACTCATTTTAATGCGCGAGCTCCGGCCAGACAATTGGGATAATTGAACAGCAATAATCATGTCATCAACCTTGTTATTGACAGATAGATAGATATAGTCTTAATTGTACACCAAACTTGATCATCGTTGGGTCGCCGTTCGCCAACCAGATGGTCTGACCAACCAGGCTTTTCCAGACCCATCGAAATGTTATTTTGTCGCCTAACTTTTATCAGATAGGAGTCGATGGATACAGGTCATCCGATCCAGACTTAAATTCTATCATAACCATGATCTTCAGTTATGAAGAACCCACCTGAGAGAGAGAGAGAGAGAGAGAAAGAATAAGTACACCATAACAGAATTAAATAAGGAATTACCAATTAAAAATTGACCAAGTGCGAGTCCGACTCGCCCATGAAGGGTTTCGTAGTAACTACACAAAATAAATTTGTTTTCATGTATGAAATACAAAGTTATTTTGCGTAGTAGTTGTAGTTTACATTAAGATCTACAGCATATATATATTTTTTTAAGATTTTTCACTCCATTATTATAAAAGACTAGCTTGTGCCAGTGGCTTCGCCCGCGTGGGAAGTTTTTCCCGTGTAAATCCCGATCCCGTGGGAATTTCGCAAAATCCTTTCTAAGCGGATGCCTACGTCATAACATCTACCTGGATGCCAAATTTCAGCCCGATCCGTTCAGTGGTTTGGGCTGTGCGTTGAAAGATCACTATGTCAGTCAGTCAGTCAGTCAGTCACCTTTGAGTTATATATATTTAGATAGAGAGGGTGATAGAGAGGTGTGTCCCCCACATACATTTTACCACTTTGGAAGTGTATATCTTTTAAACGATTGACTTTAAGAACAAATGGTTTTAGAAACCTCGACGTAATTTTAGAGACCTGTCTGATAGACTACACCACCTACACGTATCGGTTTGATGAAAAAATATATTTTTAGTTTCAGTTCCGTGCATGAGAAGACCCCCTTAATTTTACATTTTTTTATTATTTTTGAATACATATCGAAAAGCGGTTAACAGAATACATCTATTTACCAAATTTCACAGATGTAGTCTAAATAGTTTCAGAGTAAAACGGCTGTGACATACGGACGGACAGACAGACAGACATGACGAATCTATAAGGATTGCGCTTTTGCCATTTAGCTTCGGAACCCTAAAAAGGGTGTACAATGTACGGTCTTATCGCTAAAAGCAATCTTTTAGACAATCTTTGGGTTTGATACAGAAGAAATAAAGGCATATTGTTATGTGAGCTGTATTTAGAAAGCATTGATTAAATAAACTATTTACAACCATTTTAATTATGAAGGTCTAACTGTCAAAAACGGTGTACTTAGTTTTGCCACAGTAGCGACAAGAGTAGCAAGTACACAACGCAGCAAAACACACTCACCGCTGCCACGCCATCGTAATCGCGACAGTAACTTGTAGGGCTTTAAAACATCAGTAGGATATTTACTACATAACCGTATTATTAATCCTCGTGGTGATCAAAGGTATACACGGTTTTAACATAATTAGCAAAATCTGGGTGATATTTTTCAAATTTTTTTTTATTTTTCAATATGTTTCTTGAATACCAGTAATAACAAACGTGTCACAGCACTATGAGGGTCATCACTTTCCGCGTCACTTGCCAATAAAACGATAATTCTCTTCGTTCTTCTTAATTTGAATAATTCGGCCTCTGGTATCAATGTATTGAAATTTCTTAAATGGTCCACACATGTAGACATAGGATTACAAAACCCTTATCCAAGCGAGCAATTATAGGGACAATGCAAAATGTTCTATGGTGTCTGATGTGGATGATGGTCATAGACCTTGAACTAAATCAAAACCCGGATACCAGGCTATCATGTTTTATAGGTAATTAATTATTGTTTTGACCGCTCACGCATATCGCACTCATTCAATCAATTATGTCTAAGGTTCGAAGCGCACTAGATAATGCACATCCGTCAGCTATTTATCAAAGACTCAAAGTCCATGAGTCCTATGGAAAATAATTTACTGGAGATAACATTATCTATGCATTACTTACCCTTATTTTTCGTAGGGAATATCATCAAATGACCTCCTACGTATACCTACTTATATATACTTCTGTTACGACTTATTTCACTAGGATTAAGATAGTGAAAGAACAAAATAATTATTCAGCGCAAATTTAATGGCACACAACACATTTACATCTAGTAAAATCAGTTATGGGTAACCTAAAATTATTTATAAAAATTATAAAAAACCGTGCCTTAATTTGTTTTTTCTCCGGACCGGCCCAAATTTGTATTCCATACAAATATATTTTTTTGTTATTGCTTAAAGGAATATCTTTAACTTGCTGGAGTCTGTTAAAATAGAACTATATTATGCTAGGCAATCCATATTTTAATGTTATACTCAATTCGATTTTTTTTTTAATTTGTCCTTCTTTAACGTCGCAACGGAGCGATGCAATAGTATAATTTTCATGCGTAGAGATAGTTAGGCCACTAGAGAGTGACATAGGCTACTTTTAACCGCGGTAAAATATCATGTTTCCATTGGAAGATCCGTTAGGATGCGTATTCCATATAACTTACACCTCATGCCAAAAATAACAGTTAAACTCATTGTTAATTACCATTAACATGCGGGTAAAGCCGCGGGTACCAGCTAGTTATTTAATAAAACTACGCGATGGGGTCAGCTTCCAGTTTTTCCGTGGGCCAACCTTGGCTTGACCGTTGCTTTACCAAGTAGACCCGTGTTATTGTGTAATAACAATTACTAGTGTTCGCATAGTTGTCCAAATTCAACCAAAATTAATTGAATTTTTTTACTTGAATGCAATACTAAAATAATCATCAAGTGTGCTTCAATTTTATACTTAAAAAATTGGGCAAGTGCGAGTCAGACTCGCCCTTGAAGGGTTCCGTAGTAACTATAATAAATATAATATAATATATTTATTTGACAAAAAAAAAACTTACAAATTTCTTAAAACTAGCTTATTTTCAATTTTTACAACTACGCCAAATAACTTTGTTTTTCATAGTGTTTGTATGAATTACAGAACTATATTTGCGGTTTTAGAAAATATGCTGTATCTCAAAGACTGCTAGCCCGATCTCGTTCAAACCCATTTTGGTTGAAAGTTTACATTAAGATCACAGAATACATCTACCAATTTTCACATGTATAGTCCTAATAGTTTCGAAATAAAATGGCTGTGACATACGGACGGACAGACGGATAGACATGACGAAACTATAAGGGTTCCGATTTTTGCTATTCGGCTACGGAACCCTAAAAACGGGTCCAAATTTTTTTCTTCACGTTTCAGCAAACAGATTAATTTCTTAATATTGTTGTGTACCTAATTATGTGAAATAACACAAATGTGATTATGATGGCAATTAACACCACACAAGTTTAGGTTTGTAATTATTCCAAGAATGCATTTGTCAATCCATATCATAATTAACCATCTAGGAATAAATGATGTTATTTTGTTGAGAACTTTGTTTACATTCTAATAACATATTGTTGGCACCACTGATAACGTATCTTCACTCTAACGAATGTAAATAACAGTTAAATGGGGTTTTAATAACTATGTTCATAGAAATCTCTGGGCATATTAAAACAATAGTATTACATCACGCTTGTTATTCTCAAGCCTTATACAGGAGTGATTCTATAGGAGACATTTCCTCAATTACATTTAATTCGTATAAGCAAAATAAATCCCCGTGGTACAACCAGTTGTACCTACCAAGTGGTTGTTCCACGGGGCAGCTATGGCTGTGGGTAGATCGGATAGATAGAATATACTTTATTGTACAATTGTGGAAAATATTGCTTATTCTAGGTGGCAATGATGGTCTTATCGCTGAAAGTAATATCTTCCAGACAACCTTTGGCACATCTTCAAAAAACTATAAAGTGGGGTGAGATAAATTAGTGCAATGTGGTGAATGGACGGATAGGTGTCAGACATCTACTGACTAACCCAACCTGATCCTTCAGTTTTCCTTGTGGTCCGGGGCTGCGGTATCTCTTTAGAACATTCCCGCAACCCCGGCAGACTAATCACAGTCTTACTACTATAATTAATGTGAAAATAACTCTGTCTGTCTGTTACACGTTCTAGTCTAAACCACTTTACCGCTATTGATGTTAGGATTTGTTATTAATCATAGGCTCGCGTTTGATCACCATCTCATCTGATGGTAAGCGATGATGTGGTCGAAGATATTGATGTTGATATTTGGTGCAGATATAGATTAGACCTCGGAGTTACATACTTACACGCGAGCGAAGCCGCGGGCATAAGTTAGTGTTACATTATGGATACAGCCGGTGCATTTTTTTTTCTTTTTGTCTTTTCTATTTCGCATTTTTTGTCCTGTTCCATCTATAGCACTTTCCTTTGCGTGTCCTTTGCGTTTATGTTATCGATTAGACGAATTTATATATGTATGTAAGTATTTATATATGTGTGTTAAAACGTTTTGGGAATACCTTCATTGTGCGTACGGCTAAGGAGTGGAATTCCCTGCCGGAGTCTGTGTTTCCTGACAGCTACAACCTAGGAGTCTTTAAGTCAAGAGTGAATAGGTTACTTTTAGGTAAGCGTGCTCCATCTTCGATCACATCATCACTTACCATCAGGTGAGACAGTGGTCAAACGCGAACCTATTTTCAATAAAAAAAAATGTATTTTGAGTTACCATTTTGATCGAGTATACGATTTTACAAGTTTTGCAGAGATAGGGTTTGGTCACCAGTACAACGTTTGACCACCAAAGAAAAGTTATTTAAAGTTTTTTTTAATAGGTGATCGTAATTGATATTTTCTCTTTATTTACTTGGTGGTACTGCTTATCTGACCTGTTCTCTATTTAAATTATTAATGTGATACTACTGTGTCAAACCATCATTTGGTTGCTGATTTACGACCACGACTTACCGCGTAAAATGTGTCCTTTACATGGATTGAAAATCATTAAATAAAAGTTTCAATTAACGATACGATTTCCAGACTGCTAGATTGTAACTTCTTCGCATGGTAAGAAATGCATTGCGGGAATGTTTTAACAAGAAACTGCAGCCCCGAATCACAAGGTCAACTGACGGAATAGGGAGTTTTTAGTCAATAGAAGTCTGCTACACCCTCCTACGTGTAATGTTTATATATTCTTCTGGATTTCCATTTGTATCCAAACGCTTGTTGGCTAATAAATGAACATATTTATTTATTTATGTACACACATGACACATAAAAAAAACCGGTCAAGTGCGTGTCGGGCCACGCGCAGTGTAGGGTTCCGTAGTTTTTATAACAGCCAAGTGCGTGTCGTATTCGCCGACTGATCGTTTCGTACCATGCTCTAACTAAAAGCCAAACATGACTACCTAACTAATTTGACTTCCTATACAAATCCTCACCTGATCCGACAATTTTGCACCAAAAGTTTTATTTTTTTTAGAGATTTGTATAAAACTTGTCATAGCCGGTGTTTTGAATTTAAATACGGACACAGAGCTACACTACTCAATCGTCACAAGAAGCTAGCACGATACAACTGGCGCTTAGCGCCATCTATCGACATTTCTGTAGAGAAGTTCGAAATTTTCGAGTCAAATACAATTGGTCGACTATTACTCGTAAACTTGTAAAGCCCACTTATGTAAGATAGTTTTCCTTTAAATTTCGTTATATATAGGTACTACTGCCGTGACATTTGAATTTCTAACTACAATCGTTTAGTTGATAGAGGGGGGGACAAAATTGGTACTTTAAAGCTTGATAAGTCACGAACGGTTTACTTAATCAAAAAACGGTCTTACCAAACCACTAATATTTTTAAAAGACCTATCCAACGATATCCCACACTATGGGAAGGACGAAAAAAATAATTATCATCCCACTTTACATGTATGGGAGGTACCCTAAATAATTGTTTTTTTTTCAAAATTTTATTTTACCACTTTTTCGGCGTCATTAACGTGTATACTCATGCCAAAGTACAACTTTCTAGTACCAATAGTTTTTGAGCTAAACCGCGGACAGACGGACAGACAGACGGACATGGCGAAACTATAAGGGTTCCTTGTTGACTACGGAACCCTAAAAAGAAAAAAAGACAACTACAGATAAAAGAGCCCAAAGGTGCTGCATATAGTCCTTTAAAGAAATATATATTTCCGTGTTTGTTTAGGACTAATATACCAAGGGGTGATTTTATCGCATCATCATTAATTAATTATCTCTCAAGTATAGACTTAACTTGAATCTTTCGTTGATTTAACATTGACACTATATTATTAAACAATTTTATTTGCTCGACGTGGCGGGGGCACTCCCATGCCCCCAGATCATAAGGCAGCTATGAAATTTAACTACCATGAGTTGCAAAGATTGTTGTTATTCAAAAAATTTTAAATAAAAATTATTTCGAATTCTGAATAATAATGTAATTTAGCTTAGGAAAATGCTTACACACAACATGGCTACAGATGTCTGTTTATAACCTACCAACAGACGATCCAATAAATGTTTTTTCAACACTACCTATTGGTGCGTGAAATTCAGGTAAATGGTAAAAACATGTACAACCTGCTTGTTTGACCTAGGTACGCTTGATTAGAAGCCTTAGGTCGATTGGGTGTATTGACTTTAGTATAAGTACATAGGTACCTATAGTCATTCAATTCAAATATAAATCTTAATTCCATAATTTTCTATATCCTTTTTTTGTTTGTTTACAACATCTCTTTTGTTTTGACGGGTTGTTCTCATTTATATATCGCAATAGAAAACTGTCCATAATCGTATGTGATTTCCCTGAGATTATCGCGATTTAAATTCGATCTTATTTTACACGGCTTCTGGTCACAACATTCTTTCACTGATAGATTACTGCGTTAGAGGCTACTTTTTATCACGGAAAAATGCACCGTATTGTGCGCAAATTCAATGGAGCAAATCGCCTGAAGAAAAAAAGCTGGTCGGTAATATCGGCGCACATTTTCTGCCGACCACAAGGCTATAGATTAGAATGCGGAATATGCATGCAAGTTTTTTATGTGCTAAATAGAATACTTACTAGTATTAGTAAAAAACTAATGCTATTGATTCTTGATAACATAATCCACTAATCACAAATGTTTACACAATATTGTTAAATTGTGAAAACATCGTTCCCAATACAGCAAGAACAATTAGTTTTTTCGAATTTTAACCACGGGGCGACCACTAGTTAATTCTAAAAAAATCTAAATTAATGTCAAAATAAAAGCCATTTTAAGTACCAAAATTAAATTTATCCAAATATGTTATAAAACACGAGACATTTTCAAAAAATAATCGTATTAGTTAAATCCATATCGCCGCAGCAGTGTCTACACTATCAGACACCACGTTGTCGGGTGTCCTCATCATTTCAGGTTGGTATGTGCGTGCCACCTGCTCACGCAAATCCTTGAATGATAAGCCTAAGAGACTCTTTTGTATCATTTCCATTGCATTGCGTTGTTCCCTCGTGGGAGCAGTAAAGTCTTCTATTGTAGCAGCATCGCGTGCGACAGCCTGTGTGGGTTGAAAATATGTCATCATCATTTTCACCTACAATGTCTTTTTCCGTTTCATAATTTATTTGTATTAACCTTATTGTAAACTAAGATAAAAAAAACTTAAAGAAAAACTTAAATCAAATATACAACGGATGGCCTTTCCATTCAATCGAAGTTGCCTTGAATGCATCAATTTATTCGTTTGACATTCGCTTGCCATTTGTAAGAATTTATTATACATTCTAAAACATTGGCATGTATCCTGTATTTCATTTTACGACACAATGTACTTTTTAGGTGCTTATTATTAAAAAAATAATATGCTGTCCACTGTAGGGCAAAAATAAACGAACAAACAACCATCTTGAGGAAACTGGCAGGTCCTAGAACCGAAAATCAGAAAAGATACGACACTTCATCTCTGAGACGGATCTGCCAAATACCAGCTTATTCTGTCGATAAACGGGCTGAAAGACTCATTGGCAACGAAGGACTAATCATGTCAAAGCCTGAGAGCCTTGAACATCGGAGACGTGTTGCAAGTCTATCGGTTTTATATCGGTTGCATTTTGGGGAGTATGCGATAGAATATGCACAATCTAATTCAACCAAGCGCATTCTATCATCGGACTAAAAGGCGAACCGCGATGTGCCATCGTTACATGATATCCCACCCATACGCAAAAAACGTTTTTGGAATACTTTCATTGTGCATACAGCTAAGGAGTGGAAGTCTCTGCCAGAGTCTGTTTCCGAAGTTATAACCCTTAAGTGAAGAGTGAATAGGTTACTTTTAGGCAAGCGTGCTTATCTTCGACCACATTGTCGCTTACCAGGTAAGAGAGTGATCAAACGTGAGCCTAACATGAATAAAAAAAAAACTGCGTGGGCCCAGCATGTGGGAATATTATAGGCTAATTATGCTATATTATGGCAAATGCCTCTCTAATTATCTTCTCCCTTTTCCACACTTTTCTCTATAGAAAAGTGTGCATATTTAAAGTAGGATTCTATAAGCCTACTTTAAATATGGGAAATTATTTACATAAACTACAAAGGTACCTTAGAATTTACGCTGATGACATAATATGCAGACAGAAGAACAAACAAAAGCTTATTCATATTTATAGAATTTTTTGAATGTTGAGCTAAAATGTTTGTATTATCTTTTTTACAGTTTAATATTTTTTTTATAAAAAATAACAAATTCAACAAAAATTATGACAAATGATGTAAGTAAATGTTTTGACACTGTAAACAATTTTTTTTACCAGCTTAGTTATGATCTGTCCAAACCAAAAAGTATTGTTGATGAGGGGTTTTATTCGCACATATTTTTTCAACGCAAATAACAACATTTTAAAATTTTATATGTTTTCTATTTTTGTGGTAAATGCAATGCTTTATCTTTCCCTCTAGACATACATAATTATGTGTTTGTAAGTATGGTTTTATTTATGCGTGGGTTGTGTGAAAAAGCTCGCCCATGAAAAGGGGCTTCAATACACCCACTATTATATATTTTTTTTATCGTTAATTATTTAAAATATGAGTGCATTTGCTATAAACTTAAACATACCACCTAAACCTAACCTATAGAGAATATAGGTTACACTGTAACTCGTGTGTGATTAATTAATTAATTAACCCTAATTAAGGTGGTACAACTCACTATCCTACAAGAACCGAGAACGTAGGTACACTCATGACAGTTTTAAAACAGCAAACCTAATTATGACAGGTTCCACCCGGGAATTAAACTTGGACTACACGCACAGCAATCTAAATTCATCTGTAGACTGTTAGATTTTTTTTTTTTTTTTTTTAACGTGGTAAAATTATCAAATAAGTCCTCCCACCCCGGGCAGGGTGGGAGGGACTGTCAGACTTTTACTGACTAAAATCCACGGTGTTCCTTCAATAACCCTTTACATACCGGGGCCACGGTAACGGGATGAGTCCCACGACCCCGGCAGGCTTCGGCCCTCTGCAGAGGGGGCCTCGTCATGTTGCTGACGCTCTTTGAGGCGCGCGTGGAACACGACGCGCCGTCGACCCGGGCATGGTCCATGGTCGGACAGCGAGTTGCCCTTTACTCGCTGTCCGCATGCCCGCGCCTACGGTGGCCGGAGATCGTCGGCCGACGTCCGACGCCGTGGGCGTCTACCACTGCGGCTGGGCTGGAGGGAGGACGCCATCCTCTCCCTCACGCGGCCCGCCTCCTCCTTCGAAAGCATGACTGCTTCGCAGAAGGAGGCGACCGCTTCCCACTCCCTCTCGCCCCGCAGCATGGCCTCGACCAAGGCCGGGCGCGAGAGGTCTCCGCCTATTGTCGCCGTGAGGACACGTCGGTGCTCTGCCCAAGCTGGGCAGTCCTGCACCGTGTGCTCGACTGTGTCCTCAGGGCGACCCTCGCAGTGGTGACACCCAGGCGTCTCTTCCTTACCCATCAGACACAGGTACCTCCCGAAACTTCCGTGTCCGGTGAGGACCTGCGTCATGCGGTAGGTCAGGACGCCGTGACGCCGATCTAGCCACTCCTCAAAGAGGGGTCTTACCGCCGCAATTGCGGCGGGCCCGGCCGTCGGTTGCGACAGTCGCTCCCTCCATACTGCCCTGAGATCGCGCCGGAGCTCTTCCCGCCGCGTCTCGACTTCTCGAGGCAGCGGGGATACGCCCCGGCGCTGCGCCTCCACGCGCCATTCATAGACGCGCTGGAGGGCAGTCGCCTCCAGATCCCAGGGCAGCAATCCGGCAAGGAGGTTGGCCGATTCGCCGGCGATCGTGCGGTATCCCCGGATCATTCGGATAGCCATGACCCTCTGGCATGCGACCAACTTTAGTGGTCGCGTCCGGATGCACAGGGCCCACACTGGGGACCCGTAGAGGGCCATGGACCGCACGACGCCAGCGTACAGCCTTCGGCAGGAGGCGTTTGGCCCGCTGAGATTAGGCAGGAGTTGCCTGAAGGCGGCTGCTGCCCGGTTCAGCTTTGGGGCCAAACTCAGGAAGTGCTCCCTGAAGTTCCACCGGCTGTCGAGGACGAGTCCCAGGTACTTCATCGTCCTCCCAACGCCGATGCGAACCCCCTCCACCGTTATGTGGGACTCGGACCGTGGCGCGTTCCGACCGCCATGAAAGCACATGGCCTCGGTCTTGTGCAGCGCCACGTCGAGTCCCAACTGCCGGATCCTATGAACGACTGTCGCAACCGCTTGCGTCGCCAGGTCGGCCGCCGCCTGGTGCGACTCTCCCTGCGCCAGGACGAGCGTGTCGTCAGCGTAACATACTACGCTGACGCCGTCAGGGAGGTCACCGCGCAGCACCCAGTCGTATCCGATGTTCCACAGGGGCGGCCCCAAGACCGATCCCTGTGGGACACCGCACGACATCTCTCGCCGGTTCCACTCTCCCCGGTGACCGGGGTAGATGACGGCTCTGTCCGTCAGGTAGTCCTCGACTATGCGACGGAGGTAGGTCGGCACCCGGTGATACCGTAGTGCCTCCCTGATGCAACTCCAGGGCAGGGTGTTAAAGGCGTTGGTGATGTCCAAAGACACCGCCAAGACGACCCGGCCCCGGGATACCGCGTCCCCCGTCGTGAGGGCTCTCACGCGCATGATGGCATCCACCGTCGAGCGCCCCCTGCGGAAGCCAAACTGGCACTCCGCAAGATCCGGGCCCACCTGATTCAGGTGCCCGAAGAGGCGGTCTGCAATTACTCTTTCCAAGAGCTTGCCCGCCTCGTCGAGCAGCACGATGGGCCGGAATGCGGACGGAGAGTCCGCAGGGCGCCCGGCTTTCTGGATCAGGACCAGCTTTCCCGTCTTCCAGCGAAGCGGAAACTGGCCCCTCTCCAGGCATGCGCTAAAGAGCCCCCCTAGTCGAGGCCCGAGAGTCTCCGAGGCCAGGACCCACGCTTTCCCTGGCAAGCCGTCGGGTCCTGGGGCGGTATTTTTGGCCTTGAGCCGTTGTACCGCCACTCTCAAGTCTACCTCGGTCACCTCTGGAGCGTCGTAGACGTCGTCGTCGCTGTGGTCCGCGTTTGCGCCAGCTTCAGGTTCCGTCGGAGACGGAGCCATGGGCGGGGGAGCGTGCTCCCCTCGCGATGGGAACAGGGCGCTCACCACGTCCTCCAAGAACTGAGGCTGGAGACTCTGCGTCAACGGGGGAGCCCAGGGGTGGAGCTTCTCTCGCACCCACTTGTAGGGGCGGCCCCATGGGTCCCCGTCCAGAGTCGCCAGCATCTCTTCCCGGGCCAGTTCCTTGGCCCGCCAGATCTCGTCTCGGAGGACGGCCTTCGCTGCCCTGTAGCCCTCGTACAGCTCCGCCTCTACAGTCGCCGCATCCGAAGGTCGGGTGCGGCGCCTGCGGAACCTGGTGTACCGGCGTCGCGCCGCAACGCACGCTTCGCGCAGCGCTGCTAGCTCGCTCGACCACCAGTCCACCAGTCACCAGCTGACGCCGGGCGCGTCCTTGCCGGACCCGGGGCATGGCCACGTCGCAGATCTCCGACATGGCCTCCCGGAACCACTCCGCCTCGTCGTTTATGTCGGCAGGCCTGTCCGGGGGTGACCCCCAGGCCTGCACGATCGAGGCTTCCAGGAATAGCTCCCGGTCCATCTGCTTCAGCGCCCATCGCGGACCACTCAGGTCCCGTCGGACCGGCGCGTCTGGGGTCTGGGCGGAGACGTCGAACCGGATATACCGGTGGTCGGAATAGGTCTCCACCTCCTCCACAACGCGCCAGTCGGTGACGCGCGGTGACAGGCTGGGGGTGGCGAACGTAACGTCCACCACCGACTCACCCGTAAACCGCACGCACGTGGGGACAGAACCCCGGTTCTCGATTACCAGGCCCTGCGCACGGGCCCAGTGCTCGAGCATCCTGCCCCGCCCATGGTCCATGGACCGGGAACCCCAAGCCGGATTTTTGGCGTTGAAGTCCCCGAGGACGAGGGCGGGGAGGGAACCGAGGGCGACGACGACGTCTCCCAGCTCCGTTAGGGAGTTCTGGAACTCGGCGAGAGTTCGGTTTGGGGAGAAATAAACGCCTACCACAGCGATCTCCCCGAACCGTGCTGCGACGATCCCACGCCCTCTCTTGACGCGATCGATTGGCGGGGTACCGGCGGCGGCCGACGAAACGAGGGTCACCGAGCCGTCCAAGTCCGCCACCCAGTCATTCCTGGGCAGGACAAAATACGGCTCGGCGACCACGGCGACGTTGATCAACCACTGCGCCATGCTCTGGAGCAAAAGTTCCTGAGCAGCGGCGCAGTGGTTGATGTTCGCCTGGAGGAAGCGCAATGGGGCCATTAATCGGGATCAATTGCAGCCTCCTCCAGGGCCCCTCGCGGGGGTTCAGCCACGACGGCGACAGCGGCGGCAGTAGCGACGGCGGCGGCGGCGGCGGCGGTGGCGGTGTCGACGGTGGCAGAGGGCCTACCTCTGCGCCTGGCTTTGGTGGGTGGGGCGCAGGACTTGCCCCCCGCCCGGTGATCGGCCGGCTTGCCAACCGCCTCACATGCGAAGCAGTGAGGCGGGGCGGAGCACGAGCCGGCATTGTGACCGGGCTGACCGCAGCGGAAGCACCTATCGCTGCGGTCTACCTCCGAGGTGCACACGCATGCCGCATGGTTGCCCACTTGGCAGCGGAAGCACCTCAGGGGTCTGGGATCCAGGACTTTCACCTGCGCAGACACCCAACCAACCAGGAGCCTTCGGCCCTCCTGGATCTTTTTGACCGCCGGGACGGGGCAACTAACCGTAATGGTTTGCCCCCCCGTGAAGCCAGGACGCAGGGCGCCCGCCCTCACCTGATCGGGAGGGCACCCCCCAGTCCTGGCGACGGCGGCCACCACTTCCTCGGCCGTCACGGAGTCATCCAGACCCAATATGCGCATGTCTGCGCGCTTGGTGGGTCTGGAGACTCGGGCCTCCTCCGCATTTAAGGACGCTCTGAGCCGTTCGGCGAGAGCGTTAGCGGCAGGGCCACTGGCCGCGCCGGGGATCTCCAGCATCCGAGCCCCCGTTGCAGTGACCCGGTGACGGAGGCCGCCGACGATGCCGAGCTCCGTGATGTCGATCGCCATCCGCGCCTTCGCCAGCACGTCGCGGTACGACACGCCCCTCTTCACCGCGTCCGGCTGCAGTGTGATCACTACAGCCGCGGTCTTGGGGGCGCGCAATCGCGCCGCGGCGTCTCGCCGCCGCCGTCTCTCCCTACGCCGCGAGGACCTGGCTGCGCCAGCAGCCTTCCTCTTCTCCCCGGCCACTTGCCAGTCGGCGCCGGCCGGAGGAGTCTTTGGAGGAGGCTGCTGGGACGGCTGGTTCCCGGCCTGGGCCTTCTTCTTTTTGGCCGCCTTTTTTTTTTTTTTTTTTTTTTTTAAAAAAAAAAAAAAAGACTGTTAGATTAATGAAACAATTTCTAGGAATCATTTAAAAAACTACCCTGTGGCAAATTATAAAATGAAACTTTCAAACAACTTCTAAATATTTATTCAGCTAGGTTTTTTTTTCCAAACATTATTTATCTTATAGTATTGTCTACATGATTTAATCTTCATCTGGAGATGGTTTCGGTTTCGTCAATTCATCAAACTGAAAACAAAAAATACAGTTGAAATATGTTAAGATAAGATACGTCCTTCATCTTCGACCATGTCCTCGTTTAACATTAGGTGAGATGGTGGTCAAACGCGAACCTCTCATCATTAAAAAACCCCAGTAAAGGGCTATCATCATCAAACACATACCAACTTGATCCACAATTTAGATATGCTTCACTTCGCTTCTACTAACCCTACGCCACTATATAGGAGCATTTACTCCTAATGCCGTTGATATGTACATTAACTAAACAACAACTAACATAAAATAAAATAAAAATAAAATAAAATAAACTAACCAGCTGTGCCCGCTAGTTTGTTCGCTTAGTATCTTTCCACGCAACTGAAACCCTACGGGAATTTAGAGATAAAAACACAATAATAACCTGCTCTACTTTTCAGGGAACATCCTATTAATATATCATCTTTTTATAATTTGGTTCAGTCTGTTCAAAGACACATACAATAGACTAAAAGCAGTTTCTGTTTTAGATCATAATTAATTAAATTAAATAATATAATTGCAAAGGTTAAATAATAAGACGATTTGTTAATTTTCTATTAGAAAATCTATGCGAAATATAGTCTCTTATAACTGAAAAAGCACAATATAAAAGAGTATCCTAAGTAGTATTAATTGTTAGACATCCAAATTAAATTAATTAATTAATAGACTCTTGTAAAGATCTATAAGCACTTGAGACAGTTATTTAGAAATCACAGACATACACTTCAACTTTGTTTATATGTATGTTGTATGTGTAAAAGTTAGACAAAAATATTAGATAATAATATCTTTAATGCGAGTGTGTTTGTTTGTCCTTCTTTCACATATAAACAGAGCAGCGGAGCGATGTGATTTTGCTTTGGAGATAGTTGAAGGACCGTAAATTGTCAGAAGTTACTTTATATCTATTGAAAATATTTAGGGTTTCTACTGAGTCATTTGTTATCCAATAATCTCTATTTACCTGTAATAATAATTATACAGCTAATTACGTTCCTACTGCTGAGACACAAGCCTTCTCTCTATGACAGGGGATAGGCCATAATCATCCACGCAGGCTCAATATGGTTAAGTGGATTTCACATGTTTTCGGAGTTTTGGTTATGATTTGAGAGCATTGGTGATGACTGGCTGGGTTTGAATCCATGAATTGCAACTTACAAGTCGACCACTGCAAATGTTATCTTCATATTGTATGGACTTTAAAAGAGACTATGACCCAGAGGTCAAAAAAATCCGAAACAAACTCAGAAGTTTGTTTCGGTTTTTCTTCTCAGAGTAGTCAGTTAGGAAATACAGGCCTCATCTAGCTAAACTAAACTTAACACGCAAAAAAAACATGACGTGTAAAAGTATTATTTATAACAAATTTACAAAATAAATATTTCAAAATCCATACCCTCAAGTTACTACACACTACTTTTTATTTAAACTTACCGCTTTGGAGAACCTGTTCAACTGATCACCAATAACACTGAACAGGGGCTTCAGGTGATCCTCATTAACTTCACCAACGACATTCGCCAAGCTCTTGTCTAGGCAACTCCTGAATTCATCCATATTCTTCTTCAACGCGTCTATAGTAGTGGCGTTCACATCTCTTTTCGCTAAGGCCTCGGTCTGTGGATGTGTTTTAGAATTATACAAGTTAGTTTCTTGAATCTAAACTTAATTAGAATAGAAGTCGGTAATAACCTAATGGCTAAGGTTGGACTTGTGATGAAAGTCCAGGGTTGGAATCCCACCCATTACACTATTGCCGTGAACCCACTCCAGATACAAATATATTTAGCTTAGTTGGAGGGGTTAACAAAATTGCTAGTAATATAAATTTTACCCACATTGCTAATTCTATTTCTTTTAAAAAAATATTAAAACAGACTGGTTACTGGTGATAGTGTTAATTAGTACAGTTTTTACTCTAAGGGCTTGAGAACCATTCACAATGTATAATAATCTCTTCTTTTGTTTTTTTTTTAATGCTGTAGTGAATACGTCGTTGAAGTGCCATAAATAAATAAATAAACCATGACTATATGCCACTCCGACCAATGAATTGTTTATTAAGTTGTACAACTTAATTTACAAAAAAAGTAAAAGTAGTACTCTTCTATCCAGCCCGTAACTTCAAGTCTATCATGATTTAGGCGGACTGCTAAAATTTTATATATATATACAACGTGTAATTTAAAGGGTATATACATACCGAGTGCACGGCTTCTTTGGATGATAACAAACGATATGGCAAGGGTTTTCTAATCTTATGTCTACATGTGTGGAGCATATTAGAAATTTCAATACATTGATACCAGAGGCCGAATTTTTCAAATTAAGAAGAACGAAGAGAATTATCGTTTTATTGGCCAGTGACGTGGAAAGTGATGACCCTCATAGTACTGTGACAAGTTTGTTATTATTGGTATTCAAGAAACATACTAAACCAACAATTTGTGTTCAATTCTGTGAATCACTTATTTTGAGGTGAAACTTTGCATAGAGACTCCATACCAGATGTTGTCTTCAGTCCTTTTGGATAGATATGGGGTTTCCGTTACACGTTGTATATTTTTTTTTACCACACCATCACTTACCATCAGGTGAGATGGTGGTCAAACGCGAGCCTCTTATCAATTAAAAAAAAATCGTAAAGTAACTGCTACATCTGTATCTTAATCAGCTTAACTTTTCTCCCAACTAAGTTGGGGTAGCCTTCAGTCTAACCAGATACAGATGAGTATTAGTATTTTTATTTGAAGCGACTGTCTGTCTGACCTCCACAACACAGTACCTGGGTAACACGATAACCCTTGCTCAGTGCCCTCCTGACTACCAACCCTGAATGTGATGTGTTTGCTGACGAATGGAGTAAAATTATGCGTGCATGTCTGGTGTTCTGTGAGAGGAAGTATGCAAGAGTGTCTACTGTTCCATTTTAATTTTAATTTTATCTATACTATACTAGCTTCCGCCCGCGACTACGTACGCGTGGAAAAAAATTCCCCCGATTTTGAAACATTCTTCATTAGTGCTCCGCTCCTATTGGTCGTAGCGTGATGATATATGCCTATAGCTTTCCTCGATAAATGGCCTATCTAACACTGAAAGAATTTTTCAAATCGGAACCGGAGTTCCTGAGATTAGCGCGTTCAAGCAAACAAACAAACAAACTCTTCAGCTTTATAATATTAGTATAGACTAGTACTCACGCGGGGCTTCGCTCCCGTGGATTCTATCACGGTAAAAACCACCCAGTACTTTCGAAGATTAGCGCGTTCAAGCAAACAAACAAACAAACAAACTTTTCCGCTTTATAATATTAGTATAGATAATATATTCAAAGTACCCAAAAATGAGTTGTCTTCGGTTATAAATGGTTGGCATAAATATTTGACTCAGTTTGGCATATCGCTCAATTCGCCACTGTTCTCAGACCTCACAAAAAAGTATATTCTATCGATCTATCTTAGTATAGTTAAATGAAAATTATTTAAAACCAATTTAAAAGTGTGAGTTGAATTAAGTTAATACATATTTAAAATTAAAACAATAAGTAAAAAAAAATTGGCCAAGTGCGAGTCAGACTCGGTCATGAAGGGTTCCGTAGTAACTTTAATAATAAATTCAAATATGTATATTTATTTGACAAAAAAACCATACAAATTTCTTAAAACTAGCTTATGTATATTTTTTACAACTACGCCAAATAACTTTGTTTTTTTTTTTATAGTGTTTATATGAATTACAAAGTTAAATTTGAGGTTTTAGAAAATATACTGTATCTCAAAAACTGCTGACCCGATCTCGTTCAAACTAATTTTGGTTGAAAGTTTACATTAAGATCTACAGACATGTATTTTCTTTATATTTTTCACTGCATTATTATAGAAGTTAGAGTAGTAGAAGGGGGGGACACATTTTACCACTTTGGAAGCGTATATCTTTTAAACGATTAACTTTATGAAAAAGTGGTTTTAAAAACCTCAATTTCATTTTAAAGACCTATCTATAGATATCATACACGCATAGGTTTCATGAAAAAAAATATTTTCTGTTTCAGTTCCATGTATGGGGAACCCCCTTTATTTTATATATTTTTTTTTAAATTGGAAAGTGATTCACAGTATACATCTACCCAACCAAGTTTGACATGTATAGTCCTAATAGTTTCGGAATAAAATGGCTGTGACATACGTACGGACGGACGGACAGATAGACAGACAGACATGACGAAACTATAAGGGTTCCATTTTTTGCCATTCGGCTACAGAACCCTAAAAAGCCGCACACAGCAACCACTCAGTAATACAGTTATCTACTGAAAACCACAGTAGATACTACAGTGGTCGTGTCGGTAATTCACGCGGCAAGCAAAGCGCTAACATACCATTGTATATGCTCGTACCATTGTATATGTATATGCTCATGAAAAGTTGTTTGTAGTGCAAAATTTTACAAAAGCTTATCTAATTAGCTTAACAATGTATTTTTTTAACAATACGAAGTGACGAATTAGGTTCTGATTCAACGATGTGTAACTAATAACAATTATGTGACAAGAGTTATTTTTGTGACGTTCTGCTTGATAACAAAATGTTTAATTATGACATTGTATGTTTTGTGGCCTCTTCGGTACCATTTTCAGGATTTATGTTTTTTTTTTAGACATGTTTCGTGATAGTCTGGTCTTAGTGTGTCCTACCCAAAATCATGCGGTACTTTCCTCAAATAACTACCTCAGACATTAACCTACAAGGTTCTGATATGATCACTGATCAATACGGATTGTTTTGAGGCCAGAGTTTCTTTATAAGGCGATTGGCCTCACCTAGTTTAAATTAACGAAAAATACTTAACCCTCGTCCTTTCGGGCTTCGCCGCAGTCGGATAAAAAGTGACGTGTACGGAATTATTTATAAACAATTTGAAAAAAAAAAAATTAACATCATTTGATAATTATAATCTTTTAATATCGATTTGATAGTGCAGCTCCAGATACCTAACTTCACAGATTCACAGTCATGCTATTTCTTGCACACCCAAGAATTCAAATAGTAAATACTGTTGATTTTAGGATCAACGAACATCAGAAGTTACTGACGTATTCCTATTATTATATAACTATAACTAGTTTGCGCAGTGGTTGAGCGATGACTGATTTGCTGGGTGTCCCGAGCTCAATTCCCGCACTGGTACAAATGTTTGTATGGCTGACAAATATTCGTTTCGGATCTAAGTGTGTGTTTAAGCTAATTTAAATGTTATTAAACACACTTACAAAATAAATAGGATACATTCTGTACTGTGGGGCAATGGGGCAATATAAATAACAGATTCACGGACCTTTGTTTATGGTTAAGCAATGATTGGCAAGGATGGTATGTACAGATGAGTTCTCCTTCATGCCTCAGAAAGTAAAATATGTCAAGCCGTTGACATTGGCAGTTGGTGGTTATAAGCTGGAAAGACTAACACTAGTCTCGTCAAATGGTCCCCACCAACTGTGTCCCCACGTTGTCGTCGTGGTGGGGCTTGCGTGTTTCGATGATCTCTGGGGCCATGCCGGTAGAGGCACTCATGCCGGACGGGCCCAGAGGGAGAAACCAGACCAAGAGGGACACACCGGGGGAAATGCGCGCCGTCTGGAGGATCGAGCAGCTAGCTCGAGCTTCTAGGCGGCGCGGGGCCCGGTCTCAGAGATCGGGTCAAGGGGGAGGAAAGGTTCACTTCCGGTATGCGTCTAATCTTTAGACGTAACCGTGAAGTGAACCAGGGGAGGGGAATAGGGGTGTAGGAACAGAGGAACTCACCTCTCTAAAAAAGGAAAAAATATGGCAGACAAAGTTTTTGGAAAAGCTACCCAGGCGGGTCCCAGCTGCTCCGCAGCTGGGGAGTCCCGCACCGGACACGTCCGGTCAGTCCCACCGTACTCTGGGGGGGACAACAAACACTTTTACCCCAGTTTCCCGGCAGTCGGCGCATTGAGCCAGGGAGGCTCACGTGCCCGTGAGGTGGAGTCGCTGGACTTGTCCAGCACGTCCACTTCACCGGCACCGAACATTGAGCGAGCGCAGAGCGCCGCTCCGAGGAGGAAGGGGGCGCTGGTGCTCGGGTCGGAGACCGACTCGGCATCGGACGCCGAGAGCTTCCAGAGTTTGATCTCTGGAAGCGCAGTGAGGAGCGACGAGGGGGGCGCCGACAGGAGGAAGGAGTTCCTCAAGCGCCCCCGCGACGATGAGTCGTCGTCGGAGGAGGGGCTTGTCTCGGCCCGTAAGATCCCCACTAGTGTGCGGGGTAAAGGCCGAGGCAAGACCTCGGGGAGGGGGCCTCCCTCTGGAGAGCCCAACACTGGTCTGGCCCCGAGCGAGGCCAAACTAGAAGAGGCCGTGGCGGCTGCCATCCGTACCATCTCGCGGAAGCGCAACCGGAAGAGTAAGGAGGACGCGATCGGCGAAGCCATGGCCTCCATCAAGGCGGCCGCGCGGACTTACGGCGGGGCTCCGGCTGCAAGGGACGACATGTCCGATCTGCGGCCGGAGGTCACCCGCCTGACTGCCGCCATAGACACTCTTCAGAGGGAGAACGCCGCCCTCAAGGCGGACCTGGCCGCAATCCGGGGAGCCGGCCAGCGGAATGCGCCGCCGCGGGGCCAAGAGGAGAAAGGCCGGCCCACACCAGCGGAGGACTCGGTTCTCGACCTGGTGCGACAGGAGCTGGCCGCCTTCCAGCAGCGGTTCTCCGTATTGGAGAGCCGCGTGCTGCGACCCCCGCTGGCGGCGACTTCGTACGCGGCTGCGGCCGCGTCCAAGCCTCCCCAGACGACGACGAGGCCGCCTCAGGCCAAGACGACCACGGTGCGGACGGCACCAGTGACGGCGGCCCCTGCGAGGGCAAAAACGGCCCCGGCCAAGCCGAAATCGGGCCCATCAAAGCCGCCTCCGACCCCGACACCTGCGGGGCCGAAGCAGGCGGCCAGAAAGAAGAAGGCCCAGGCCGGGAACCAGCCGTCCCAGCAGCCTCCTCCAAAGACTCCTCCGGCCGGCGCCGACTGGCAAGTGGCCGGGGAGAAGAGGAAGGCTGCTGGCGCAGCCAGGTCCTCGCGGCGTAGGGAAAGACGGAGGCGGCGAGACGCCGCGGCGCGATTGCGCGCCCCCAAGACCGCGGCTGTGGTGATCACACTGCAGCCGGACGCGGTGAAGAGGGGCGTGTCGTACCGCGACGTGCTCGCGAAGGCGCGGCAGGTGATTGACATCACGGAGCTCGGCATCACCGGTGGCCTCCGTCACCGGGTCACTGCGACGGGGGCTCGGATGTTAGAGATCCCCGGCGTGGACAGTGGCCCTACCGCTGACGCTCTGGCCGAACGGCTCAGAGCGTCCTTAAATGCGGAGGAGGCCCGAGTCTCCAGACCCACCAAGCGCGCAGACATGCGCATATTGGGTCTGGATGACTCCTTGACGGCCGAGGAAGTGGTGGCCGCCGTAGCCAGGACTGGGGGGTGCCCTCCCGATCAGGTGAGGGCGGGCGCCCTGCGTCCTGGCTTCACGGGGGGGCAAACCATTACGGTTAGCTGCCCCGTCCCGGCGGCCAAAAAGATCCAGGAGGGCCGAAGGCTCCTGGTTGGTTGGGTGTCTGCGCAGGTGAAAGCCTTGGACCCCAGACCCCTGAGGTGCTTCCGCTGCCAAGTGGGCAACCATGCGGCATGCGTGTGCACCTCGGAGGTAGACCGCAGCGATAGGTGCTTCCGCTGCGGTCAGCCCGGTCACAAGGCCGGCTCGTGCTCCGCCCCGCCTCACTGCTTCGCATGTGAGGCGGTTGGCAAGCCGGCCGATCACCGGGCTGGGGGCAAGTCCTGCGCCCCACCCACCAAAGCCAGGCGTAGAGGTAGGCCCTCTGCCGCCGTCGTCACCGCCACCGCCGCCGCCGCCGTCGCTACTGCCACCGCCGTCGCCGTCGTGGCTGAACCCCCGCGAGGGGCCCTGGAGGAGGCTGCAATGGATCCCGATTAATGGCCCCATTGCGCTTCCTCCAGGCGAACATCAACCACTGCGCCGCTGCTCAGGAACTTTTGCTCCAGAGCATGGCGCAGTGGTTGATCAACGTCGCCGTGGTCGCCGAGCCGTATTTTGTCCTGCCCAGGAACGACTGGGTGGCGGACTTGGACGGCTCGGTGACCCTCTTTTCGTCGGCCGCCGCCGGTACCCCGCCCCTCGATCGCGTCAAGAGAGGGCGTGGGATCGTCGCAGCACGGTTCGGAGAGATCGCTGTGGTAGGCGTTTATTTCTCCCCGAACCGAACTCTCGCCGAGTTCCAGAACTCCCTAACGGAGCTGGGAGACGTCGTCGTCGCCCTCGGTTCCCTCCCCGCCCTCGTCCTCGGGGACTTCAACGCCAAGAGTCCGGCTTGGGGTTCCCGGTCCACGGACTATAGGCGGGGCAGGATGCTCGAGCACTGGGCCCGTGCGCAGGGCCTGGTGATCGAGAACCGGGGTTCTGTCCCCACGTGCGTGCGGTTTACGGGCGAGTCGGTGGTGGACGTTACGTTCGCCACCCCCAGCCTGTCACCGCGCGTCACCGACTGGCGCGTTATGGAGGAGGTGGAGACCTATTCCGACCACCGGTATATCCGGTTCGACGTCTCCGCCCAGACCCCAGACGCGCCGGTCCGACGGGACCTGAGTGGTCCGCGATGGGCGCTGAAGCAGATGGACCGGGAGCTATTCCTGGAAGCCTCGATCGTGCAGGCCTGGGGGTCACCCCCGGACAGGCCTGCCGACATAAACGACGAGGCGGAGTGGTTCCAGGAGGCCATGTCGGAGATCTGCGACGTGGCCATGCCCCGGGTCCGGCAAGGACGCGCCCGGCGTCAGCTGTACTGGTGGTCGAGCGAGCTAGCAGCGCTGCGCGAAGCGTGCGTTGCGGCACGACGCCGGTACACCAGGTTCCGCAGGCGCCGCACCCGACCTCCGGATGCGGCGACTGTAGAGGCGGAGCTGTACGAGGGTTACAGGGCAGCGAAGGCCGTCCTCCGAGACGAGATCTGGCGGGCCAAGGAACTGGCCCGGGAGGAGATGCTGGCGACTCTGGACGGGGACCCATGGGGCCGCCCCTACAAGTGGGTGCGAGAAAAGCTCCGCCCCTGGGCTCCCCCGTTGACGCAGAGTCTCCAGCCTCAGTTCTTGGAGGACGTGGTGAGCGCCCTGTTCCCATCGCGAGGGGAGCACGCTCCCCCGCCCATGGCTCCGTCTCCGACGGAACCTGAAGCTGGCGCAAACGCGGACCACAGCGACGACGACGTCTACGACGCTCCAGAGGTGACCGAGGTAGACTTGAGAGTGGCGGTACAACGGCTCAAGGCCAAAAATACCGCCCCAGGACCCGACGGCTTGCCAGGGAAAGCGTGGGTCCTGGCCTCGGAGACTCTCGGGCCTCGACTAGGGGGGCTCTTTAGCGCATGCCTGGAGAGGGGCCAGTTTCCGCTTCGCTGGAAGACGGGAAAGCTGGTCCTGATCCAGAAAGCCGGGCGCCCTGCGGACTCTCCGTCCGCATTCCGGCCCATCGTGCTGCTCGACGAGGTGGGCAAGCTCTTGGAAAGAGTGATTGCAGACCGCCTCTTCGGGCACCTGAATCGGGTGGGCCCGGATCTTGCGGAGTGCCAGTTTGGCTTCCGCAGGGGGCGCTCGACGGTGGATGCTGTCATGCGCGTGAGAGCCCTCACGACGGGGGACGCGGTATCCCGGGGCAGGGTCGTCTTGGCGGTGTCTTTGGACATCACCAACGCCTTCAACACCCTGCCCTGGAGTTGCATCAGGAAGGCACTCCGATATCACCGGGTGCCGACCTACCTCCGTCGCATAGTCGAGGACTACCTGACGGACAGAGCCGTCATCTACCCCGGTCACCGGGGAGAGTGGAACCGGCGAGAGATGTCGTGCGGTGTCCCACAGGGTTCGGTCTTGGGGCCGCCCCTGTGGAACATCGGATACGACTGGGTGCTGCGCGGCGACCTCCCTGACGGCGTCAGCGTAGTATGTTACGCTGACGACACGCTCGTCCTGGCGCAGGGAGAGTCGCACCAGGCGGCGGCCGACCTGGCGACGCAAGCGGTTGCGACAGTCGTTCGTAGGATCCGGCAGTTGGGACTCGACGTGGCGCTGCACAAGACCGAGGCCATGTGCTTCCATGGCGGTCGGAACGCGCCACGGTCCGAGTCCCACATAACGGTGGAGGGGGTTCGCATCGGCGTCGGGAGGACGATGAAGTACCTGGGACTCGTCCTCGACAGCCGGTGGAACTTCAGGGAGCACTTCCTGAGTTTAGCCCCAAAGCTGAACCGGGCAGCAGCCGCCTTCAGGCGACTCCTGCCTAATCTCAGCGGGCCAAACGCCTCCTGCCGAAGGCTGTACGCCGGCGTCGTGCGGTCCATGGCCCTCTACGGGTCCCCAGTGTGGGCCCTGTGCATCCGGACGCGACCACTAAAGTTGGTCGCATGCCAGAGGGTCATGGCTATCCGAATGATCCGGGGATACCGCACGATCGCCGGCGAATCGGCCAACCTCCTTGCCGGATTGCTGCCCTGGGATCTGGAGGCGACTGCCCTCCAGCGCGTCTATGAATGGCGCGTGGAGGCGCAGCGCCGGGGCGTATCCCCGCTGCCTCGAGAAGTCGAGGCGCGGCGGGAAGAGCTCCGGCGCGATCTCAGGGCAGTATGGAGGGAACGACTGTCGCAACCGACGGCCGGGCACGCCGCAATTGCGGCGGTAAGACCCCTCTTTGAGGAGTGGCTAGATCGGCGTCACGGCGTCCTGACCTACCGCATGACGCAGTTCCTCACCGGACACGGAAGTTTCGGGAGGTACCTGTGTCTGATGGGAAAGGAGGAAACGCCTGGGTGTCACCTCTGCGAGGGTCGCCCCTGCAAGACTGCACCGCCTGGGCAGAGCACCGACGTGTCCTCACGGCGGCGATAGGCGGAGACCTCTCGCGCCCGGCCTTGGTCGAGGCCATGCTGCGGGGCGAGAGGGAGTGGGAAGCGGTCGCCTCCTTCTGCGAAGCAGTCATGCTTTCGAAGGAGGAGGCGGGCCGCGTGAGGGAGAGGATGGCGTCCTCCCTCCAGCCCAGCCGCAGTGGTAGACGCCCACGGCGTCGGACGTCGGCCGACGATCTCCGGCCACCGTAGGCGCGGGCATGCGGACAGCGAGTAAAGGGCAACTCGCTGTCCGACCATGGACCATGCCCGGGTCGACGGCGCGTCGTGTTCCACGCGCGCCTCAAAGAGCGTCAGCAACATGACGAGGCCCCCTCTGCAGAGGGCCGAAGCCCGCCGGGGTCGTGGGACTCATCCCGTTACCGTGGCCCCGGTATGTAAAGGGTTATTGAAGGAACACCGTGGATTTTAGTCAGTAAAAGTCTGACAGTCCCTCCCACCCTGCCCGGAGTGGGAGGACTTATTTGATAATTTTACCACGCTAAAAAAAAAAAAAAAAAAAAAAAAGTCTCGTCAAATGGTATAGTGTCGTGTGTTAAAAATCCCCAAAACGATTAATACGATCAATTAACTTAGTTTATTATTTTAAAGTTCAGGTTAAGGTCCATGAAACAGTTGATAATAAGTTCTTCGACAATTTACATGTAACATAGATCTTAATTATACCGATTCAACGTAAGTATTTCCTTAATATCTTCATCCCATCGCGAAAATAGCTATCATAAACAGAATGTTAGTGCTATGACACCGTTCCTAGCGATTATAGTATGTGTAGTCCACATAAAATTCTTTCTGTGTATATGATACTGAAGATTTTACAGGGTTGAAGCAGTGGCTGAGATATTGGCTATTGCTCTGCGTGTCATGTGTCAATTCTAGCAAATATTCTTATGATGTACACATTGATGGGTTTTTAGTATATCAATGGATGTACAGATATTTATTTTTTCTAAAAAAACTTTTTACTAAAAAATGAAACCGACTCCCAAAAAACACTGCAAAGTGAAAAATAATTTTAATTTCGGTAGTCGGTGTCTTTAGTTTTGTATTTTCGTTTTTGGCACCGACTTCCGAAATTAAGAAGCGGAACACATGAAATACTTATTATTCCTATTTATATATTGAGTAGTTCCAGTGGCCATCTGTGGTCTTCATCATCAGGTCCACTTCACAAATGGTGCGTTTCGAATGCAACTACACAAGTTACTAAAAAAAAATACTCAAATCACTATAGGTGTGCCTATAATATTTGAAGAGTTACCTCGATTTCTCCAGGATCCCATCATCAGATCCTGACTTGGTGACAATGGGACCAATATCGAAGTATACCCATTCAAACAAAAAAGAATTTTCCAAATCGGTTCAGCCGTCTTCGAGTAATCGGTGATCAAACATTTAAAAATAAATATATGCGTCGACTTGATAACCTCCTCCTTTTTTTGTCGTCGGTTGAAAAAGAACTAGCGGTGTGGATGGAATTCACATTACTAGTGATTACCAGTACTGTGAAACATATTTAGACGAGACATTCAAATGTGATGATGATGATGATGATGTGTCTGGAGTGGGTTCACGGCAATAGTGTTATGAATGGGGTTAGAACTCGCGACCTTTCGATCACAAGTCCGACACCTTAGTCAATGGGCTATTGTCTATTTCAAATCAATTTCTTTTTAATGCGAGATTATTGAACCCACGATATAGCAGAAATTCTCAATGTAAAGCAATGCTTATATCTATAAAAATATATTATTTTCACAAAAATCAAACTATGGCTAATTATAATCAGGGCCGGATTAACCATTAGGCGGAGTAGGCAACTGCCTACAGGCCCCGCATCAACTAGGGGCCCAGGCTCAGTGCACGCACCAAGAAAACATGTTTCTTCGAACGATAATTTGATGTGCGTGTAAACTTAGGGTCCTCACTGTTATCTCACGAAATACAAATCATTAGATTTAGTAGTAGAATTAAAAGTAAAAGTAAGAAAAGGGGCCCCGAGAATGCCATTGCCTTAGGGCCTCTGACAGGGTTAATCCGGCTCTGATTATAATGATACGGTATCTAAATAATTGTCACTCTTCACTGACTTATTCCCAGTAATACTTACATCAACAATCAACAAGAATACACAAAATAAAATGGCGACTTTATAAAACATATTCGCGTAAAAACCAACTTGTACGTAAAGATGAAATGTACTGACCTTATTACAAGGAAACGTGGAGTATAAGTACAAACGTAAAACTACTATTTACTTGGTACAGTCAAACACATATTGTACAGGTAAACTGGTTAATACTCTTAACGTATTAGTGACATTTAAATTATCACACATACACGTTTGCATAGCATAATTTGTGGCAAGTGTGAAGAATATAAGAAAAGAAAAGTAGGAATACCACTCATCTATCTATCAGGAATCTTCAGACGAAATTACTAAAACTTTGTATCATTGTGATAACATAATTGTTACCTTCTCTGTTCTGACGTAAGCCAATGACAAAGGGTACGAATTCGATTGGGACATATTGCTAAAATCAAGTCATCTAATTAGCGGATAGTAGATAACATTTAGGTGCTTTTAAGAGACAGTGGTTGATTTCTGCATATCACCTTTAATAAACTCTTTGTTTCTTGATTATTACTCTGGGCAATCAACTTTTTGTTTGCTTATTACGTCAACGTCCTGGAATAATACCAAGGCTATTCCAAAACTCCCACGGGATCGGGATTTTCGAGGGTAACCCCTCCCACACGAATGAAGTCGCGGGCAGAAGCTAGTGCTAAATAAATTTAAATTAATTCCTTCATTGATAAATATATGTTTAGAAAATATATAATATGTTTATAAACCACCTTCTCGATGATGGTCATATTATTACTCGACCGATTTCATTCATTTGTGCATTACGCTATTAGGACTCTCCGGATTTTTATTACAAACAAAACATTGACCTCAAACGTAAAAGAGCGCGTTTTATCTAAAACAGCAGAATTCATTGGAATCGACAGACTGATAGCTATTTCAACGTAATTCAGTTATCTTCACTTTGGTAATACCTATTAAAGTTTCATTTACATCTCGGAATTAACAAAAATAGAGAGGTTATCAAATCGTTTTTATTATTTCTTTAATACATAACTAGCACCCGCGCGGGGCTTTACACCCGTAGGCTTCATCACGATAAAAACATTACCCTCATCTTTTACAGTTGAACAAAAAATATCCTACCTAGGTTACCTTCCTTAAGCTTTCAAACTACTTTTATCCAAATCCATCCAGTACTTTCTAAGATTAGCACGTTTAAACAAACAATCTTTTCCGTTATATAATCTATCTGTACAACGTGTAATTTAAAGGGTATATACATACCAAGTGCACGGCTTCTTTGAATGATAACAAACGATATGGCAAGGGTTTTGTAATCCTATGTCTACATGTGTGGAGCTTATTAGAAATTTCAATATATTGATACAAGAGACCGAATTTTTCAAATTAAGAAGAACGAAGAGAATTGTCATTTTATTGGCAAGTGACGTGTAAAGTGATGACCCTCATAGTGCTGTAACACGTTTGTTATTATTGGTATTCAAGAAACATATGAAACCGATAATTTGGGGTCAATTCTGTGAGTCACTTATTTTGAGCTGAAACTTTGCACAGAGCTTATTAAACACCAATACTTCATAACTAATTATACAGCATTAGAATTAAATTTGTCTTATTTTATAACTAGCTGCTGCCCGCAACTTCGTTCGCGCGAGAGGATTTCCCGCATAAATCCCGATCCCGTGGGAATTCCGGGATAAAAGTACCCTATGTGTTATTCCAAGATGTCAACTATCTACTTACCAAATTTCATTAAAATCCATCTAGTAAGTCTGGAGATTAGCGTGGACAAACAGACAGACTTTTTTTTTACATTTTTGCCGTGTTACCGTTTCTTAACCCACCTCAATTATTATTTTTGTATAAAATTTTAATGTACAAACACACTGTTTTTACTGTTTTATTATATGTATCGATTATACTGGAAATTTTAAAAAATAAACGTTAACAAAACATTGTTCGACAATGTTAATATGAAATACATAATACATTATAATTATTTGAACAACTGCCTTAACAACTGTCTAATGGTCACTAGCGCTGCAGCTAACCGTGATGTTTTGGGTTCGATTCCGGATAGGGTAAAATGTAAAACTTTTTTCCGGAGTCAAAAATTATGCCCAGTTTATAGAAACAAACTCATCTGATGTCCCTTAATACACGTGAGTAAAACAGCTTTCTTATTCTGTTACTAGCAGCCACGCGTGGACTTTATCACGATAAAAACATACTCCTTCTTCTTTTGCAGTCGAGTAAAAAGTTGTCCCAAGCTTCAAGCTACCCCATACCCAATTTCATCCAAATACAACCAGTACTTTCGAAGATTAGCGAGTTTAAACAAACAAACTTTTACCCTTCACAATATTAGTATACAACGTGTAACGGAAACCCCATATCTATCCAAAAGGGCTGAAAACAACATCTGGTATGGAGTCTCTATGCACAGTTTTAGCTCAAAATAAGTCACTCAAAGAACTGATACCAAATTATCGGTTTCATATGTTTCTTGAATATCAATCATAGCAAACGTGTCTCAGCACTACGAGGGTCAATAACTTTCCACGTCACTTGCCAATAACACGATAATTCTCTTCGTTCCTCTTAATTTGAATATTTCGGTCTCTGCTATCAATGTATTGAAATTTCTAATAAGTTCCACACATGTAGACGTAGGATTAGAAAACCCTTGCCATATCGTTTATCCAAAGAAACCATGCACTTGGTATGTATATACCCTTTAAATTACACGTTGTAGATACGAAAGGTTGGTTGTACACCCCTGTTTAACCGAGGCTAGATAGTACCACTGCTTTCTTACTCACCTAAGATAAATAGTTCTACTCGGAATAGGATCTGTTATTTTATTCAAATTAAAAATATAAATAGGTATTAAAAACAGTTTTAACTTAGCTAAAAACCAGTTGCTCATGCTGCAGTATGCAGCTTCGCTCGCCCACCTGCAAATATGATTATGCACACGCAATGCAACATGCACTATGCAAATACTCGACACGTGTTTCACCCAGAGAATCCTCAGGGGATGTTGACTCGCCGACGGCTCAGGTGCTTGTCGCTGCACGTGTATAGGCTCAATTTGGCGTGTCGAGACACATGATGCCGTTCGGAATTCCCATTGAAGAAACATATTTGGAACTATTTTTATTAAGGTGAAGAACTAAATGTTTCATACCAGTTTAGTAGGTAGGTATTTGGTTTCTCATTTTTATAAAATCAGTCTCCATAGTGGGGTAGTCTAATGCTTGACAAAGAACTCTGAAATGTAAAGAGAGTGACGTTACTTGCTCTGTATAATGATGGTAGCTGAATCATACAATATTTCGGCGTAAATTAAGTAACTGCTCAGGATATTGTACTCAGGGTGACGATAACAATTTGGTAATTCATTAATTAATACTTAACCTCCCCCCATGACTTTTATATCATCGGCAAGCAAAGACCTGTTTCAATTTAAGACAGGGTGCGAGAGAGCTCCAGCGCAATCCTAAAAGTATTAAGTGACAAAATAGATAATCTTTTTTTTAAACCGGGTTAACTTGCATAATATTAGTCTTTTTCCACCTATATCAGGATCTGATTCTAGTCTAACTGGATGCAGTTGTGTACTAGTATTTGATACTGAACGTTTTTCTATCTTATCTATGCCCTAAGCCGAGGTCCGTACACCCCAAATAGAAAATCTTCTAAAATTTTGCAAAATAAAACATTCCAAATATAATCACCCGATTTTTCAATTAAAATAGAAGACTTCCATTTGTTTTATAATGTGTGCAATAAAATTTGTATTGTGCAATAAAGAAAACTCATTTACTCGACATACTTATTTCATTGTTAGTGACTCCCCCCCCCTCCCCAAATTCCAGGCTGCTACCGTACCTGACAGGCGGTACCCTTAGCGTGTAGTCGCCTAGTTTGTACGTTTCTATAATAAACCCTAGCTGGAGGCTTTAATTAATTTATTAATCAAGGCAACCACAGGCAAGTCCGGTTAAGAAGCCGACAACCTCAAAGGTTAACCTGTGAGATGCTACACACAAAAAACTATCTTACCTCCACAAGCTGGGTAACGTGACGATAACCCTTACCAAGACTGGTATCAGATTTTCTTGCTTCTGACTACCGGTAACGACTGTCAAACATGTACTCCTACAAATGTCAACCAGGACCAATGGCGTAGCGTGCTTTCCGAGGTGTGTGATACGTGATTTCGAAAATGAAGCACCGAAGAACACGTCCCCGTAAGTTCACGAATACGAAGCACTTAGCAACGAATGCACGCTACCACGTAAAACCTAACGCCGTAGCCATGTAATATCGAATAACTAAATCTCGAAAAGTCTTGGTAAAATGTCTTTATTCATTTAATAATCAAACATTGCTGTTGCTATTTTAGAAAGAAAATTGATTTCGAAAATGAAGCACCGAAGAACACGTCCCCGTAAGTTCAAGAACACTTAGCAACAAATGCACGCTACCATAGACACGGAGGAATTCCGATATGTTACATCACCCATCCACGCACTGTCCTTGGCAAGCATTGCTTAACATTGAAGATTGAACCATATGACTGTTTTTATTCACGAGCACCTCGTGAATTAAACGCAATTTGACTGAATTGTATACAACGTGTAATTTAAAGGGTATATACATACCAAGTGCACGGCTTCTTTGGATGATAATAAACGATATGGCAAGGGTTTTCTAATCCTGTGTATACATGTGTGGAGCATATTAGAAATTTCAATACATTGATACCAGAGACCGAATTTTTCAAATTAAGAAGAACGAAGAGAATTATCGTTTTATTGGCAAGTGACGTGGAAAGTGATGACCCTCATAGTGCTGTGACACGTTTGTTATTACTGGTATTCAAGAAACATATGAAACCAATAATTTGGGGTCAATTCTGTGAGACACTTATTTTGAGCTGAAACTTTGCATAGAGACTCCATACCAGATGTTGTCTTCAGTCCTTTTGGATAGATATGGGGTTTTCGTTACACGTTGTATACGAACACGGTTTTTAACAGTATAATTTTCTTGACCTAACAGACTAAAAAAAATATCTAACCCATAGGCCGTATGCTAAAAACGGATAACTTTTCCACACAGATCTAGATATTATGTTGCTGACTGTGCGCGCCAATTGTGCTAATAGTCAAAGTGCTCCGTCCTAATTGTTTGAAGAGATCAAAACGTTGAGTTGGTATAATACCTAGAATAGGATCCAATAATAGACTTTGAGTTAGGTACTGTTCATTAAGAAACTATGTCAATGAGCGAATGGCTGTACCAAGTTCGAAACAAGCCTACTGTAGACAGACCCATTCTACTTTAAATCCGAGAAAAATGCGGCAAAGGAATAAGGAAAATGTCTGTTGGTGGCGATCAAGTAAAGTCGACGGCGTTTAGTGTACATTCGTTTATTCGTTACAAGTTATATTTAGTTTTACAAAAGGGTGCGCGACATAATGCGTACGCGCGATCCGCCGTAGAGAAAAAAGGGAAGAGAAGATGGCCGCCACAGGATCTTGTCATCGCGTCGCGTTCCATCTTTTTGTGGTGATGCTCGGTTCGCGAGCATTAGTGCGTTCCGGTTTCGTTGTAAACAATGTCTGTTCTGATTATTTCATGTTAGTTGTTAAAATGGTAAATCAAAATATATGGAATCAGGCATACTAAGATCATGTCCTATATTTGCTAAACGCGTTAAGTTGTTAATATCCAAGTTTATCCCTATTCTCGTACACGTAGGGTGAATATGAATGGAATGGCTAATTAATTATTAGCCTATAATATTTCCTCTGCTGAGACACAAACCTCCTGTCTAGAAGAGAGAGTCCATAATGCGGGCCCACTACAACTTGGTGGACATCACATGTCTTAAAATTTTTGGTCCTCCATGCTGATTTCCTGATTTTATTTCATCAAAGTAGTTATAAATTACACAAAGCAAAATACCTGACTGAATTCGAACTCATAGCGAATTCGTAACTCTCGGATGAAACCAATGGCCCGTCTCCTTCTGTCCTTCAAGAAGTCAGAATTTTAAAGTGTCGTCCAGAATCTATGGTTAATGTAAGAGTAGTTGTTATAAGTATGTGTTCTTGGTTAGGTAACTTGACTGATTACCAGAGGTTTGCCAACAATAAATAAATATAACACAATACTCTCTTTTGCGTAGTGCAGTCGTGCAAAAAAGGATAGAGAGGAGTTTTCAAACACGACGGATGTGTGTACATATATGTATACAAACAAAATAGCTACATGCAGCATTGGTATACTAATAAATGTGCTTTATAGTCTAGAATATGTGATCTATTGTCTGAAATAATACAGCCAAAATTACAAATCAGTAGATGGTTTAATCAAAATAGAAGTAGTTAAGGCGTGAAACGATGCATTTTATTATACACTATACGGTAAACAATTTTAAAACTTACTTTGTAGTTTTTTTTTAAATCTTAGTTTAACTTAGTTTTTTATTAAACTAATGTTCAAAGTGTAATTTGCAGTTAATCTTTTTGCGCCTTTATATATTACTAGCTTCCGCCCGCGACTTCGTCCGCGTGGAAAAAAAAATCCCCCGATTTTGAAACATTCTTCATTAGTGCTCCGCTCCTATTTGTCTTAGCGTGATGATATATAGCCTATAGCCTTCCTCGATAAATGGGCTATCTAACACTGAAAGAATTTTTCAAATCAGAACCGTAGTTCCTGAGATTAGCGCGTTCAAGCAAACAAACAAACAAACAAACAAACTCTTCAGCTTTATAATATTACTAGTACTCACGCGGGGCTTCGCTCCCGTGGATTCTATCACGGTAAAAACATAACTCTCCTTTTTTGCAGTCGGGTAAAAAGTAGCCTATAACCTTCCTCAAGCTTCAAGATACTTCCATACCAAATTTCATCCAAATCCACCCAGTACTTTCGAAGATTAGCGCGTTCAAGCAAACAAACAAACAAACAAACTTTTCCGCTTTATAATATTAGTATAGATATATAATATATATAGTATAGATATGAAGGCATGACGATAGAAACATTGCATAAGACTATAAGAAAATGTTGTTCAAGAAATGAGTAAGCCTAATAAAGAGTCGCTGGTGCGTGAGGTTCCACGCGCGCCTCAAAGAGCAGTCAGCATTTTCTAACGGAAAAGCGTTGCCCTGGAACTCAATGGCCACTGTAGAAACAAGGTGGGTTTTTAATGAATAGGAATCTGTCACTCTCTTCTGCTCCAACCAGAGCAGGAAGAGTAATTTGATGTTTTCCCCTCGAAATAAAAAGCCTAGTAAACATATAAGTGTAATAGTTTATCATCTATTCTAAGTAAAGACTATGTAACAAAACCGACTTATATAACAACCAACCCATAATTTTAAGTGATTAACAAATGTTTGCGCATTTACTAATGAGTGAGCTGATTATTTGGTTAAGAACATTTATTTTTAAATACTGTGTTAAAATTATTATAATAATAACAAGTGAGACACTACAAACTAATTTAACATTAGACCAATATAATAATATTTTATGGTGTTAACGGCATCTTTTTCTTCTAAATGTCTGCTTACTTTCGGCCCATCTGAAACAAAATACACCGTAATTGATTATGCTAAACTTTTTGTCTATATGAGTCCATTAGAGGTCTACCTCATCTCACTTTCAAAATATTATAAAAATATCTTTCGAGAAACTGACCAACAACACGGTTATTTTCAGAGGTTTCTACTTTGATCTATGCTGTACCCGACAGAATCCATAATTATTGTGAATAACAGATAGATAAGTAGAAATAGTCTTTATTGTACTTAGCAACTAAAAAGGTAGATACAATGGGCGGATAAGACCGCCAAAAGCGATCTTTTACAGACAACCTAATACCAACCTATATATTACACTGTTAATAAGCCTAATGTAATTATTTCCCAACAACTATAATGTGGTATGCGTTATAGAATCAACAAAGGAACTCATGCTGAAAATATAACTGCTTCGATTGATATTTAAACGATGTACCTACTATACACCTAAGGAGTTTTAAAGAGTCCACAAACAAAAAGGTGGCACAGTGGTCCCTTGCTTCAAAGCACAGCGAGGCTCAGTATTATAGTTTATAGTTTCCCCATTGAGGTGCCCTGACAAGCTTTGCACATGGAACTCTGGAGCGGTCTATGATGATTACCATCAGATGTACTGATGATCACTGTGGTCTTGGCAAACACTGTTCAGCCTCATCGGCAAAGATTAAGCGCCTTTTGAAGGTTTCTCCCCGATAACAAAAAAGGATGCTATGACGAAAAGTGCATGCTCATGTTTATTGCCGTATTCCGTATCTGAAATAAAATTGCTCATCATCAGGTGAGATAGGTGGTGATCAAACACGAGCATATCATAAATAAAAAAATACCTTAGAACATTGATGTTAATTAACAGTTGATGTTAATAATATTAACATGATATCCTCAATTAGGTAGGTATCCGTTATGTAAAATTGTGGTGTTCACATTTGTGAATGTTTCTTCAAATAGAGACAGAAGATATAGAATAATAATAAAAGGCGTGTCGTTTTCCAAATACCAACTGGACCCGCTTGAGTCCATTGAGAAACGGGCCAACAGACTCATTGGCAACGATGCACTGGTCGAGTCAAAGCTCCAGAGCCTTGAAAATCGACGACGAGTTGCAAGTCTATCGGTTTTCTATCGGTTACATTTCGGAGAGTGTGCGATGGAATTACACAATCTAATTCCGCCAAGTCCGGTCCATCATCGGACTACAGGACAAACGGTAATGCGCCATCGTTACATGGTGGACATCCCATCCATACGCACTAAACGTTTTGGGAATACTTTCATTGTGCGTACGGCTAAGGAGTGGAATTCCCTGCCGGAATCTGTGTTTCCCGATAGCTATAACATAGGGGTCTTTAAGTCAAGAGTGAATAGGTTACTTTTAGGTAAGCGTGCTCCATCTTCGACCACATCATCACTTACCATCAGGTGAGATGGTGGTCAAACGCGAACCTATTATCAATAAAAAAGAATTAAAAAAGAAGACGAGAAAAAGAGAGAGAAAAGTCAATAAAAAGAGGATGGACTGTATATAATAATAATCTTTATTGACATAATATTAGGATACAAGATGTGTATAACAATGTTCTTATAGAAAAGATCTATCAATAGATTAAAACAGCAAAATAAAATAATATCGTTATTACATTAATGACATAGGTGTTTACGTATACATTTCTTTTTTAAATTAAATTAATAATTCAAATATTTTTTAAATATTATTGTTCCTCGCCTTCATCTTCAACATCATATACGGGTATAAATGGTGAGTGTGGGTCCGATGGGTGCCGTGATTCATAATCTGGGATTGTTTCTTGTCTCGATAAAAATTCTTCGTCAAATCGACTTTGATCGTCATCTTGTTCGTTTTCCATTTCACTCATAATGAGAAACTGTAAATTGATTGAATTTGGGTAAGGTTTCGCTTAAAACATATTATTATTTTCTTTTACAATGGACATATCCTACAATGATTAGTGTTTTCTTGTACAATTCTGTTTAAATAACCGCACCACTCTCGATTCTACAGTTACCACTAGAGACAGAAACTACTGGAGAAAGAATACGTGAGAAAGTGATGCAGAAGGGAGGTCACGACCCTCAATCATGATGCAAGAAGGAGGACTGTTTAAATAGAGATTTTAAAACCTAATAGAGACATTTGTTTCTGGGTAGTTTGTTATGTCATCCAATCGTTTGCCAACTAAGACACTAGAAAGTGATTATTCGATTTTCATTGCAACTAGCTAGAAATTAGATGACATGGTTGATTGACAGTGGTTGAGCGTACCGCAGGGTCGATTCCCGCATTGGAACAAATGTTTGACGGCTTATAAGTATTAAATAAAATCAAATGATTATATACGACTGTAAATTTTAAGAATCATAACATTTTTTGCCGAAGATAACATAGATAGATCGATCCCCCAACCAAGAACTCGGTAATGTGCTATTATGGACTTTATGCTGTTATATCAAATTTGTGGCACCTATAGATCGGAATACACCTTAGCAATTTCTTTTTTCAGATTTTTCCTAATAATATTTACAAAGATATACACACATGATAATTTATGTAGGTATAGAATTTTAGGTATTTCTTTTTCTTAAATAACTAGGTTTTGAATAAAAGGAATTTCATATCAATGACACAGTGAACATTTCGCAATAAAATTGCTTCCATTTAATACATCAATAACTTCAAGAATCCCACTAGTTAAAACATATTTGATAAAATCACTAAATCTTTTCTCCTGTAAAATGATGACTTTTCGATTACCGAGTTCTTGCTTGGGAGGATCTTTATTGTACACCATAACAGAATTAAATAAGGCCTTAAAACGGCCACGGTTGGGAGTATGAGAGATAGTGGGCTTCTATCACGGGAGTTCGATTCGTGTTTATTTATTTATTTACACTTCATGCACATAGATACAAAGGTGGACTTAATACCGTAGACATTCTCCCAGGCAACCAATGGTGGTGTGGATATAGCGTGGTAGGCCTTCTTAAGCTTTGTTTTCCTAGGATAACGGTGTCGTCATATAGCGGCCGTAATACAGCGGTGAATGACGTCACTAGAACGTTGACTATGTAAACAAAATGGCGCGGTTTCCTAGAGAGCGGTAACTGACACCGTAACGTCAAAAAGCGGTGCCGCCATTTGCATGACGGCCGTCTTGTCGGTGACAGATGGTTTCGTGAACGTTTCATTGATAGCGATGAAGCAGACTGTGTTAAAACGGCCGTGGAACTTTCCACATGTCGTCACCGTAAAGACGGCCGCCTTTTTGCATCCGTAATATTACGGCCGCTATATGACGGCACCCCTTTCCTAGGAAACCAAAGCTTTAGGTTCTTCTTGCTAAAAGCGATTTTTACATATTTTATATTATAGAGAGTACTACTGTTTTACATGGAGTGACTGCCTATGTGGCTTCCACAATCCAGTAGCTGGTTAACACGATACCCTTTGAGGGACCAGACTCTGACTCACATTTTCTGGCTTCGGACTACTGAACGACTGTCAAATACAGTATGTTAACTAACAGAGGGCGTTCCCGTTAACCCGCAATAGTATAGCATCCATACATGCTAAACAATATTACTATTCGAAAACAAAATGTTTTTTTTTGTAATATTAAAATATTCACTAAAAATGTTAAATTGATACGTAAAAGTAGCAAAGTGTGGATGTTTGAAATAAAAACGCAGTCAATTTGGTATTGATTTTAAATCATTTCAACCCCAAGTGTGAATGTGTGTGTATTTCTGTCCTCACCAAACAAAAATTAGTGATCTGTTTGACAAAACATTGAAAGTAAAACTTTGACAGCTTCTTTTTTTTACTTCGTTCGTTTCGAAAACAAGTTTTTTGGCTCAAGCTGTAGGTCAACTCATAAAGAAAAAAATGACAGTGACATTTTGTGAGAACAGACACATTTGACCGTTTACAACAAAAAACTTATGTGGGAATAATGTTCATCTTGCCTTATTAAGGGTTAAAATAAGACACCTTCTTTATTTTTCAATGGTTTCGAATCAGACTCTAGAGGAATTTTCCAAATAATGACACATATTTTTTATCCCATTTTAATGAGGAGGTATTCATACATATTTCTATCGAATCATAGAACTTTTGACACTAGTTAGTCCAAAATAATTTTAAGGGAGCGTAAGTAGTATATCAATTATTTATATTTACACTTCGTTAAATTGTTAGCATATTCTTTCTAAAAGATTTCACATCTAAATATTTGCGTGTGTCCCAGTCTCAAACAATCACAAGTATAAATATTCTACAGGAATACTAACACTGAAAAAATATTATTAACTTTTTGAAATAAGTTCTTTGTTTTATATTTTACTCGATATACACTCCTCACAATGTATAATTTTTATAATTGGGCATAAAAAATATTACCATCTACCATATTTGGGTTGGCTGCCAGGCTAATTAAATGTAGTACCAGTATTTTACAGGGAGCAAATGCCCATGCCTCCACAAACCAGTTGGAACGGGGCAATAGCGTCGCCACAGCTAAACTGCTGCCAGATTTTCTGTTTTCTGATTAATTAAACGACTGTTAGGGATGACCATACCGGGCACGCCACAATTGCGGCGGTAAGACCCCTCTTTGAGGAGTGGCTAGATCGGCGTCACGGCGTCCTGACCTACCGCATGACGCAGGTCCTCACCGGACACGGAAGTTTCGGGAGGTACCTGTGTCTGATGGGAAAGGAGGAAACGCCTGGGTGTCACCACTGCGAGGGTCGCCCTGAGGACACCGTAGAGCACACGGTGCAAGACTGCCCCGCCTAGGCAGAGCACCGACGTGTCCTCACGGCGGCGATAGGCGGAGACCTCTCGCGCCCGGCATTGGTCGAGGCCATGCTGCGGGGCGAGAGGGAGTGGGAAGCGGTCGCCTCCTTCTGCGAAGCAGTCATGCTTCCGAAGGAGGAGGCGGGCCGCGTGAGGGAGAGGATGGCGTCCTCCCTCCAGCCCAGCCGCAGTGGTAGACGCCCACGGCGTCGGACGTCGGCCGACGATCTCCGGCCACCGTAGGCGCGGGCATGCGGACAGCGAGTAAAGGGCAACTCGCTGTCCGACCATGGACCATGCCCGGGTCGACGGCGCGTCGTGTTCCACGCGCGCCTCAAAGAGCGTCAGCAATATGACGAGGCCCCCCCATAGAGGGCCGAAGCCTGCCGGGGTCGTGGGACTCATCCCGTTACCGTGACCCCGGTACGTAAAGGGTTATTGAAGGAACACCGTGGATTTTAGTCAGTAAAAGTCTGACAGTCCCTCCCACCCTGCCCGGAGTGGGAGGACTTATTTGATAATTTTACCACGATAAAAAAAAAAAAAAAAAAAAATACGGATGACCATACAATGAAAGCCGAGAACAATAACTTTACCTGCATTCCAAGGCACGGAAGAATCTCGATACGTCACAAACGGTCATCCATCAACGGACTAACCTCAGCAAGGATTGCTCAACTTTGAATTTAGAACCAACAATTTTATATCTTTTTCACATAGCTTAAAAGCCACTAAGAACGATTACAACCTTCCTTCAACTGATACAGCAGAGAAAGGTTCCACCTGTTCAATATATCAAAGAGACGTTCGAATCACCTGTAGTAAACTCCAGTCGCTTTATTACTCAGTTACTAGTTGACATTTATAAGCCTTTGTCACCAAACTTGTATTAAATAATTCGTCTGCTCCCGACTAGGCGGCTGTAAAGCCTTGACTTATGGGTGTGCTGTGAGCTAACTGAATTGTGTGTTATTTAGTCTTCGGAAGTTAATAAAAACTTACTATACAGGACGTAGTAGACATAGAGTAGAGGCATCGTTTTTTGATTTTCACGGAACGTATGCTACACATTCTAAACTAAACTATACTAGTTATGACGGATAAACGAGTAAACTGACTTGAAACCCACGACAAAATTTATCTGAAAGGGACAACGGAGGTGGAAGAAAACTTAGTTTCTACTCCAGTCTTTATGAAGCAGAACTCAGAACAGAGCTAGACACCAGATATAGGGGCCCTAATAGCCGTTGCATATAAGGAGCACCGGAGTGGCATCTTAAGATGTAACGGGGGTTTCTTTTGCGGTGACCGTCGGGATGATTTAAGAATGTAAAAATCCCACACTCCCGGGTTTTGCCTAAAAATTAACTGCTGGTTTTTAGGTAATATAATTTAATTACATTTTGATACTAATAAAAAGTATCTGTAGCTGAAGCGTGTGGTAAAATTAACCCTAATTTACAACATTAGACTAGGGACTAATCTGACCCAGTCAGGGGCCTGTTTGCCCGCCCCAGAGTGGAGGATATCTATGATAATTTCCACCTCGAGAAAAAAGGGACAAATCTGATCATAAATTTATATTAAATTAAGTTAATATTTAACTTATACATATTATTGATGTTAGCTCATATACTCATATAATTATACTTATTTTAATATTGATAAACTAAGTGTGCTACATATTTGTTACCGTATTCGGCGTTAATCCGTCAAATTTTGATGTTGACCAGAAGTTATATTCACACATTAAAACAAAGACAAAGCTACCAATCACAAGACTAATATAATTCTAAAAGGATAAACATAAATCGCTTGGAGTACATTTGGAGAGCAAACAGACCTTCGGTTGGTAAGTAACTGATCAAACAGAGAAGTTTGTGTTACGTTATGCATTGTCTACATTAGAATAGTGACGTTTACTTAAAGCCTTATACTAGGGCTGTAATGAGACCTCGCCTTCAGTTCTGCTAATGCGGACCTTTCGTATCGTTATGGAAAAATGGCTTCAAGCAGTAGCTGCTTGAAGCCATCACCAATCAACTTTTGTATTGGAAATAGAAACTCGAAGTTTCAAGTTTTAATCTTAGTTTACTTTGGAATAATTTGGTGCTACCAATTTATTTAAAGAAGCACAAAGAAATTGCCTGGAAGCTCACATTGCTGCAAGGCTGGCTGATTATAGAGTTATATCGTCATAAAATTACACGCTAATAAGCCAAATAGCAATTACAAATCTACTGATATGAACAAAAAATACTTTAAAGCAAAATATTTCGCAAAAGGTTCTCTAAAAGGAAAAGTGATTTTTACCAATCGGCTCCTTGTTCTACTACGGTACCTAAATATCGTTTTAACTTTTTGAACTCACGAGTATATAGATAACTCGTTTCTGCCCGAGGCTTTGCTGTTGTGAAAGGTATTTCTCTAGTACAATTAAAATAGCCTATGCTATTTGCAGATAATATATCTTTATATTCGTGAAAGAATTTTTGAAATCAGTCCAGTCGTTTGTGAGTTTATTATATATAGACATTGATATTTAGTATATCAATATATATAGAGATTTATTTCTCGTCTCCGCTAAGATTTCTTTAGCTCGTCTCCGTTACAACCCTACATTATTTCTACGTAGGTATAGGCGAAGTTAGAATGTGTTCGATGGTCAATTTACGACTGTTCAAAGTAGCACAGTAGATTTCCATGGGGCCCTATTATTATACAGGATGTTTTTTAATTACGTGAACTTATTTAAGGGTAACGGTTTGTAGCTTCAGTTATAATTATTGACCCTGAATAGTACTTCTAATAAAATTTCTAGAATTAAATCGTATTCCGTATTGAATTTTTATTCACATCTTTAATCCCATTTCTTTATGAAAAGTATGTTTTAAAAGGTATCTAGCCAAACTAATCCAATCAAGGAAAACATAATGATGTACCTATATAGAAATACATATCGACGGTTAAAAGGTAATTGGGCATAAGCGACATTTAGGTCGAAATTGACTTATGAATGCCATTCTACTTAAAATTTTCTGCTCTTTCGAATGCGCTAACTCCCATTGCTCTGTGATGGCTTTTTTGTCACTTATGGCCCAAGCAAAAAACTGTGTTTTGTAGAAAGTTATGTCCATTTTTTCTAAAATATCAAACTTTAGACTGCTCTCCTGAAGAATTTGATTTTTGTCGCTTATACCCTATTACCTTTTAACCGACGATATAATATAATGAAATGTGTATCTTTCTCACAGTTTAGCACTCAGTTTTAAGTCAATTTCCATGGGGATATACGATTTTTTCGTATGCTATTATATTTTATAAGTAGTTTGTAGTAATTATTGTATTTTCTTTTAACCACTTTATAATGTACAAACATCCTTATTACTTCCTTGACATATTAAAAATACCACTTTAAAACTAAATATTACACAAACGTAACCATAAAAATGTAAAACACATTTTATAATATACTGGCTAAAACTATATTGACAAATATTTAAAACTTACCATATAGTTTGTATAGCTGTAAATTCGATGCATGGCAATATCCATCAAGTCTTCTTGCTTCTTCACATCTAGTTTGGACATCCAAGGCGTCACATACTTATTGACGGTGCTGCTCATTTCATTCATGAAGGCATGCAGCTGGTGTTCGTACTCTTCGCCAGAAGGGTCTTCTGGACCTGTTCCATTGGGTTCTGGATAAAGGTCTTCGGGTTCTCCAGTACTGTCTGGCTCGCGCACTGGCTGTGATTCTGGTCTTCCATGAGCCTGAGGACGATGATTGTGTGATTAACCGAAGAGTGTTATAAAACTACGCTTTTTTTAAGCAATTGCTATCCACTTTATTTATTTTTTTATTAGGGATGAGCTCGTTCTTGACCTCGATTATGACTAAGAATAAGTGACTGATGAAGTCTACGTTGGAATGAGGGAGCTCAGATGATGCCTGTTCACTCTCAGTTTAAAGAAAGAAAAAGCGAACACAGAAGAGTGTTCCACCACACCTTGGCTGTGCGCACAATAAATGCGGAGGAAAAACGCTTAGTACGACAAGAAGGTATATCAACAAAGTGCGGATACCCTACAGTGCATGTGCCGTTCTTTAAAACTGCTCTTTAGTTATTTTTGGAAACTTACTTCATCAGGTTCTGGGTAACGGTCGCCTCCAAATTCAGCAGCATCATCTGATTCTGGTCTTCCCTGATCCTGGAGAGGATGGTTATGTATTTAACTGAATAATGCAATAAAACAACGTTTTGAGCAAGCTTGGAGCAAGCTTTTTGAATTTCTATCCATTTTTTAAAATAATATGAACACTATCTAGTCCTCGATCACGTCTGATGGCAAATGATGAGGTCTACAATAAAACGAGAAACTCCAGAAGATGAGATGTATGATCACTTTACTTTAAAGGCTAATATGGAACGGAAAACCGAAGGCCGCAGAGTGTCACACCTTGGTTGTGTGCACAAAAACTATGGAGGAGAAGCGCTTAGTAGAGCATTTGCAATTCAAAACTTTCTCTTTAGTTATTTTTGGGAACTTACTGCATCGGGTTCTGGATAAGTGTGGTCTTCAATTTCAGCAGCATCTGATTCGGGTAATGGCTGTGATTCTGGTCTTCCTTGAACCTGGAGAGGATGATAGTGTATTTAATATAGTGAAACAAAACAACATTTGATGCAAAATTTTTGAATTGCTATAAAATTTTGATTTGCTTAGATAGCTTTTGACGTTTTATGATATACCTTTTTCAAAAATGTTAAAGTACCAAGAGCACATATATATTTTATAAAGAGATTATCGTGTAAAAGCATTGTTTTAACACATAAATATAATATCATGCAACAACAAAGCCAGATAAAATAGACAGAGAGCCATTGTTTAGCAAGCAATTCAAAAATCTTGCTCTTTAATAATTAGATTCAGGAACGTACCTCTTGACGCCAAGAAGTAATATGTACGTACTCACGTATGTTAGATCTATAGCCTACATCTATTAAGTCCTATTGTTTTGTACCAGTAATGCTAATGATACGCTAAATTATACATTCATTCGGATGCCGTTATTCTATTTAATGGACCATGATTATCATATAAATGGGACGTTATATGAATCTATGCTATTCCTAAATAAAAGAGGGATGTATTCAATGAAGTGAATGCAGAATTTATCTAGTATTTAATTTTTCACATTACGTTACTCAGAATACCTAATGACGAAAATAATAATACTATATCGATAACTGAACGAATGAATTAGGTCCTTATACAGAAGGCAGTAGGTAATCCTTGATACAGCTTGATACAGAGGAGATTCCTATCTCTAAGCACTACCCTATTTTCCGACATTGATGGATGCTCAATTTTTAGAGATAATAAAAATAAATAAATCTTTTTGTGACTTTTATTTTTAATGAGAATGAATAAATGAAATAATAACTAGGCTATATTGACGATCGAATTAAAGCACCACGTAAAACACCTAATCAGTATATTCGAACCGAAGCAAACGTATCAACTGAATCAGAAACGAAAACCGAATACGATACCACACTCAAAATACTCACTAAGTAAAATGCGGAAGCGACTAACAATATTGAAAGGAACGACATCTTTGACAAGTAAAGAGAAAAATAATACGCGAAGAAAAATCTTGTAACCCGTTTATAAATAGAGCGAGTCCTTTATTACCTTTGAGTGAATAAGAAATGTCACGTCTGAATGATAACGCTAATCTCTGTGCTGGTCATCCATTGTTAGAAGAATCAGGTGCTCATGTTATCAGGAAACGCTGAGAAAATTATAGTGACCTTAAATAAATAGGAATCCTTTGTTTTATACTACAGAGTTCTTGTAAATTCCATAAGAATGATTGTTTTCTTTTAACTATGGGAAAAAAAAAACTATCATTAGGAATTTCTCCTGTATCGCATTTTTACAAACACTTGGAACAAATATTTTTTAAATATACAAACAGTTCCGGTGCAGGAATCGACCTCACGACCTACAGTGCAGCAGCCGTGTCGTTGAATCTTTGAATCCTTCTAAATGAATATCGTAAAGCCGGGTTATTTTGGTTCAAAAGAAGGTAGCGATAATCTGAAACTTTAAATTATTTCACTGATTAGCAACCTTCGTGGAATCTAAGTGCCATTTTTTTAATTTTGGAAATAGTAGTGTTATTATGTAAGTATCTCACTCACCTTTACAACTTACTAAGACGTTGTGAAAGTAAAGTGAGATACCAGTTCATCTGGTCAAGATGGGATACAATACAACACACTACCAGCTGCCTCCACGTTATTTTTCATAGTGATATTTATGTTTACGGAATAGACCAGCAGGTCATATGAGTGAACCCGTGAGAACAAAGCTTAGCCTTCTCTCAAGAATCTTGAGGTCGACTTCCAGTCTATCTGGATTCAGCTGTGTAACAGTATTTTTCATGGGGCGACTGCCTCTCTGACACAACATATTAACTGAGTAAGGGACCATTCAAATATTACGTAAACATTATAGGGGGCGTGGGGATCTTTGCTTTGCTGCTTTTTCTTTGCTTTTCCGGGTGCTGATGGGGCTGCCGCGCTACTGCAGCGCCTCCGCGATGTTTGCGGCGGCTGACACAGATGGCTTTGCGGCCATTATGCGTAAGCGGTGCGCATCTATCTTGCACCGAACGCGCGGCAGTCCCAACACCATCCTGAACGCTGGTGGACCGGTGGGATTCCCCGATGCTGGCTCACTGGATAAGACTGCATGCAGTCATATAATTATTGTCACCGTCATCGGGGATTCCACCCGGGCATCTCAGTTAGTTGTGTAAGTTTATTAATAATTAAGTTAGTAGTAGTAATAATTTATACCTATTTAATTAATTTAATTTATTATGTTTTAACTATTTTCTTTTTTAGTCGATGTATTTTTATTATTATTGAATGTGATTTAGAATAGAATTAATGTAAATATTATTTGCTTTTATATGGGCCTGCGTGCCTGCAATAAATGAATTTTATTTATTATATTTATTTATTTGCTTATTTTTGATGACATGGGGGGTGGGGGGATCTAGATGGTGATTACGTCAGCAGTAATTATTTAATTTTTTACACATACAGCAACACACATTGTCTATGCTTCAAAATGAAATGCATTTTCGGGGATTCCTACAAATAATGAATGATTGAATTCCGTATCAGTAAAGTTTATTTAAATGAATATTATGTGCGTTACAGACTTCTTTCCAAACCTATTCCTTATTTCTAGATTTATAACTGCAGCTCATGAATCAATCAATTGTACCAATGTTTACGTAAGTATGGAGGGGAGGGGTAAGAGCTTTGCTTACTTTTGCTGACGAGGGGAGGGGTTGGTTAAAAATTGCAAAAAATATGCTTACGTAATACTTGAATGGCATACCCTTTAGCAAGAATGTTGTCACAGTTTCTGACTTTCGAACCCCACCCATTCACTATTGCCGTGAACCTGAAACAGACACAAGCATATTTAGCTTTGTTGGTGGGTTAACTATTTATTAAAAAAAAACAGGCACATAATAATAACAAATAATCTATTAAAAAATAAATAATAAGTAGAATGTAACTTAAACAATTTCGTATTATTATATTATCTTGGACCACTTTGTTCTGCATCCCGGAATAAATTCTGTATTTCTATGTTCAATATCTTTCTAACGTTGGTATTTTCACGAAACATATCAAGTTACAAAAACATCCCGTCAGTAAAAACAGTTCTAACTCATCATGCAAAACGCAGATTGTTTCACTACCCGCACATGGCTTTTTTGTCACTCTGCATACTACGAAAGTTGTTTTTGAATATGTCAAAACTGTGACATTTGAGTTCTCGTGATAAAGTTGTTGAAACAGTAAGGGGAATATCAGCCTAAAGACAATCATGCTTGTAAGCTTCTATATTACAAGCGAATTATTATTATTTTTTACTATCTGACCCAGCGAACTAGGGGAAGCCCGGGCAAGGAGCATAGTGCGGGTAAGAAGAATAACAGATTTTTCCATAAATATATAATCGATGGCGCTATTAACACTTTCTTAAGTCGCGACACATGCAATTGGCAGCGCCATGACAGTTCAACCAAAACAATAAGCGAGTGCATCTGTTTTGGAAGGAACAAAAAAGGATTATCGGTGTTTTGTTACGATTTTTGTAAAGGTTTGTACACAAACTTTTTGTACTAGTCATCAGTTGCCTTCAAATTTCAATTGCATGTTTATTCAAGTATTATTTGTAATCAATACAATTTGTTTACCTACTAAAAACATTTCAAGTCTTGACTTGTCTCTAATATTAGCACGTTGGGCAAAATGGATATGGGTAAAACGGATATGTATCCGTTTTGCCCGTTTAGTTATTTCATTATCTCCTTTTTAAGCAAGAGATATTTTAACAGGTTTTTGACAACTAATGTTAATTTTAAATAGATCTCCGTTTACTTAAATTTTGGTACTTATAATTTATATTCATTTTTAATGAAATTATAAAATTTACGGCTGCTTTTTGTTTTAAATGGAGTTTAATTATAAGCGCAAAACTAATCGAGCAGCATGGTCTTAAGATACATTACTCAGAGCAGTAAAAGCTATTAAAGATGATGGACAAACAATTAATTCAACTGCAAAGAAATTTGGAATTCCATTTACAACTTTGCAGAGACATGTGAAGTCCGATAATACGTCGAAGAAACTTCCACACAGTCCGTTATGATTTCAGAATTAGAGACTGAACGGTCTACTACACCTTTGCCTGATTCCAATACACTGAAAGAAGGATCAGCTTTTTCACTAGGAGAAAAACATCCACCGCCAGAGACCTATTCCAACTATGGTTGCTCCTAAAATAGGCCGCAAACACAAGAGGCAGAAATCAGAGGTGTTGACGTAGCTACTCCTGTCAAAGCTGAGCAAGCTTTAAAATTTGAGAAGGCAAGCATTAAGAAGACCAAGGTATCCGAGTTAGCAGGCCCCAGCAAAATAACAAAACAAAAATCCGAAACCAGATTTTTACTGTTTAGTGTGCGCTGACAAAAATACACTGAACCACCAGCGGAAGATTGGATTCAGTGTAATCAGTGCAAAAGTTGGGAGCGTGAAGACTGCACTTCTTATGTAGGAGTTGGCACCTACTTCTGTGATGAATACGAAGACTGATCTAAACTAATTCTACTTATCCTTTTTGCCCTTGGCGCGTATCCGTTTTGCCCGACCCCACCGGGCAAAACGGATAATTGATACTTTTTGTTAATTCTCAAAATTAATATAGAAATTGTTTTAGTTTTTTAATTCTAATGATTATTTTCCAAAGATGATTAAACATAGTACAAATTAATAGTACGAAGAGTTCTATTGATTATTAGATAGTGTTTTTATTCACACTACCCCTTAACATAATTCGTCTTGCCCGGGCTTCCCTACGTACCCACCATATTATTTTCGTAATTCCTGCAAGACGAGTATTTATTAAAAAATATCTTAAATTTTAAATAATTTATCTAAATTTACTTTGTTTATTTATTGTTTCAAGTTCCGATATTTCCGCTCTGTTGCTGGCACCATGGTCACGGATAAACTAAAGTTATTGCGGATGAATGTTTATAAGCAGATGATCTACCCTCTTTTTCGATGTTTTTTTTGTAATCAACACCACTACCACTGTCACTTGGGTCACTCAAAACTTGATTCTGTTTCTGACAAACAAAACTCACTGAGTCCACTCGGTGACTTTTTTGAGCTCTTTCACGGTTTTCACACAAATGAACCACTGGATTCCAGGCCTTTGACAGTTACCCATCCTCCCGGTTGAAGCTCTTATAGTCATCTCAATCTCAATCCCTTATTATAGTTTTTAAGGATGTGAAATCATCCAATGACTTTAGTTGAAATTTATTTTAGTTGTAAGAAAGCAATATGTAATTATTTACAGACGGAAGAGTTACTTGCAATATGCAAATAGAATGTTAAACTTTAGGAACGAACACATATTTAACTATTATTATCTAGATTTAGTTTTAGTTATTTCACGGATTATGTACACCTACCACTTCAGATAGTTTGTACTTCATCGCCTGAAGCACAGGTTTTTAACCTAGTACAGGCAAATATGTTAATTTTCATTAATTTAATTAATTCTTAAGACTTTTATTGTAACTGTATTTTGTACTATTTCTTAAATAAACAATTTATTATTATTATTATATTATTATTAATGACTGCCTCCCGATCTGGGCGAAGCGGGAGGGTGTGTCAGACTTTTACTAACTAAAACCCATCCGTGTTCCATCATATATATGCCCTTCGTGTTCCGAGGCCACAGTAACTCTTTCGAACAATTCCGCAACATGATTCGGTCCTGCTCCTAAAAGATGTTTTAAGTTCTAATGAAATAGTTAAAATTAGTTTATAAAATATGACAAAAAGTTCCACTTTTTAATTTTTGTAACACTAAAAATAAATGATCTTTCAGTCGATGCGCATCTGTATAACTTTCAGAGGCTCATTTCTATTTCTACTTAATGATGAAATGGATATCAATTTATCCATTTCATCATTCAGCAGAAATAGAAATGAGCAGAAAATGAGCAGCTGATTAAGCAGAAATTATATTGACAACAAAGTGCTTTCACTATTTGTATTGCTTCAAATGTTACCACACAGCACTTGAAAAGTTAACCGTACTTAAATTGTTATACTAAAGTATTAACCAAAGCATTTCAAGAAAAGCGAACATCTAAACTTCGTCGCTTTGTCGCGTTACGCCTCTGTCAGTTTGAGCCTTTACCAACAACAACACTATTCACTCCCCAAACAGCAAGTTCGTTAACCTTTATCACTTTGTCCTTCGTCTTGACAGCAGTAACTTTATTAATAGGCCTTCCTTCAATTTTCAAATACAAAAGGAACCTTGACTACATATAGATACCTACTGCCCTGATTGTCTTTCTCAACCCTTATTGTCGTACATCTTCTCTAAGATCATGAATATTGTGCGACATTATGTCAATTTCACACCTCAACCACTACCATTGTTGGTCGACCGACCGTAATCTCTTTAATACTTATTAGGTAAAGTGTCTAATTTCTAGTTAGAATTTGAGAAATTAAATTAATGTCAATTTTGGAATAATCTTATTACTTTTAAGTATACATACCATTTCGTGATTTAATTTAATAGAACCAAATCCTAAGTAAGTGGAAAATGGAGACGGGATTTAAGGTGAGATGTTTGCTAAATACTCAAATTCATGTAGTCATTTCAGAAATTGGTCTTACGTGTAAAACCAAGCTAACAACTGTCAGTACCTAGATCTTACAATGTTTTTGGGTTTTCCAACGGTTCTGAATTAGCAGCCCGGGTTGAATTAAGTACCTACCGGTATAAAGCCCTTGTTAATCAGGAGACATAACTGACTAATAACGTGAAAAATATAGTAATAAATGTATAATTTGTGTCTATGAAAAGTTCTAAAGCATTTATTTTTTACTTTTTAACAACTAGTTATTTTTCTAAGTGTTTTCTGTCTGTCCATCTGTTACCTTTTCACGCCTAAAGAGCTAAATCGATTTAGATGAAATTTGGCATGGGAATAGTTTAAGATGGAATGACGTGGATCGGGATTTACGCGGGAAACCCCACCCACGCGAACGAAGTCGCGGGCAGAAAGTAGTAGTAAATAAACTAAAAGTAAAAAAAAGAATATGAAATATTTTTGATGCGCTTCGTGTCGCGGGTTACATTCGGTCTACCAACAGTTCTTTCTTACCAGTCTGGGTGTTCATAAAAAAATACACTATACAACGTGTAATTTAAAGGGTATATACATACCGAGTGCACGGCTTCTTTGGATGATAATAAACAATATGGCAAGGGTTTTCTAATCCTATGTGTACATGTGTGGAGCATATTAGAAATTTCAATACATTGATACCAGAGACCAAATTTTTTAAATTAAGAACAACGAAGAGAATAATCGTTTTATTTGCAAGTGACATGGAAAGTGATGACCCTCATAGTGCTGTGACACGTTTGTTATTACTGGTATTCAAGAAACATATGAAACCAATAATTTGGGGTCAATTCTGTGAGTCACTTATTTTAAGCAGAAACTTTGCATAGAGACGCCATACCAGATGTTGTCTTCAGTCCTTTTGGATAGATATGGGGTTTCCGTTACACGTTGTAGAGAAATTTCAAACGTGGTGTTGCTTAAAAAAAAACAATAAGGATCTTGGACCATCCGCCATTGTTTTCATATAGAGAACTAGCCATGTGGGTAGAATTCACGTTACTAGCAATCTTGTTAATCCCTCCAACTCCACCCAGCTTGGGTGGAGTTTGAACCCGGCGACCTCTCGATCTTGTATACGACACCTATTCGATTTAAAATAACGTTACTTAGCTAAACATGTTTATCACCCAAACTAAACGCGTATACAAATTGTCATTTTAATGAATTGAGGACAAAATTATTCAATTTGAACCTAATATCCCACACATGCATACATTGCAAGTCAAACAAATAGTAATGTTAATGACTTTATTGAATTATGCTAGCAAACTTTTGTATACGAAGTAGACCCGTACAGCGTACTTGGCAATTTTATTGTCAATTAGACCTGTCATCATTACAAAGGATAAGCTAAATGACCATTTTAAACTCAGTTAGTTTTTCTCTAACATACAATGTTAGTTTTTCATCCGACATCGCCGTGTTACGAACGTGACTGGCTGACATTTTATAAACGGCACCCATGACAGTCAGACACGTGATAAAGATAAACTCTTCATTATTCGTTATTACTTTATTTATCTCTATAGCTGTGAGGACGGGTAGTTTGTGTTTGCTTTTGTCCAACAAACATACTTGTAATTTATAATAATATTTTTCACAAGTGATTTTTCTGTACACTTGTAAGGGCATTCAATTAGACGATTACGGTTTGTACTAGCCACGGCCTTGAATTTATTGATTTTGAGAACACGATTGGTGCAGTGGTAGAGCAACTGGGTGCTAAATGACGTGTCGCAAATTCGATTCCGGCACCGGAACAATTATTTGTATGGCCTACAAATAGTTGTTTTGGGTTTGGGTATTTGTAAAAAAAGATCACACAATCAAAGATGATAAATATCTATAGCAACCTAAGTTCAATCATGGGACTACAAAATGAGCGGCGACGTGCCATCGTTAAATAGTGGACATCCCACCCATAAACACAAAACGTTTTGGGAATACTTTCATTGGGCTTTTACAGCTAAAGAGTGAAATTCTCTGTCGGAGTCTGTGTATCGTGATAGCTATAACCTGGGTTCTTTAAGTCTAGGTAAAAGTGCTTTACCTTAGACCACATCATCGCTTACCATCAGGTGAAATGGTGGTCTAACTTTATAACGTTTGACCACCGTTATCTTTTTTCCTAATACTTGTTAAACATTAATGGTTATTTGTTATACAATATTGCAAAGTTGCTTTTTAACCGCGTGCTCAATTTTGATGATCGAGCAAGCGAAGGATTCTAAAATTGAATCACGAGTGCAGCGAGTGATTCCAACATTAGAATCCTGAGCGTTAGCGAGGGAATCAAAAGAGCACGAGGTGAAAAATCTTTGCACTCGAGTGCAACACGTAACTTTTCATCCCACCTCAGCGAGGAAATGACTAAATGCAAAAAAAAAACATTTACATTCACAAGATACTTTTATTTCAGTTTAGGTATTAACTACTACATTATGCTTAGTAAGAATAATCTTTAAATTATAACAAATAATACTTAGGTATAATTAAGAAAAATTGAAAGTAACGTTGCTACAGTTACTTAAATTAAGTGTAATATGTAATATTTTGTAAGGTACTGTAAATTCAATTTACTTTATCCTATAGCGGATAAAAATGACTTTTGCACTCAGATATCGAAGAGCAAAAATACTCTTTCCGAGATGGGGGGATGAAAATTGTTTTTTGTATCTAGCTTATTAATGTTTCGCCTTTTTTTATGATAGGAAATCATCCAATGACTGCCTTCCGATCTGGGCGAAGCGGGAGGGTGTGTCAGACTTTTACTGACTAAAACCCATCCCTGTTCCATCATACGAGTATGCCCTTCGTGTTCCGAGGCCGCGGTAGCTCTTTCGAACGATTCCGCAACCCTGGCAGGTAACGCCCCCCTTATGGCCCCCGACAATTTTGCGTTTTCAGTCGGGCAGCGAGCTACCCATTGCTCGCAGCCCGCAGGCCCGCGTCTTCCGTGGCTGGGAGTCAACCTATGACTCCCGATGACCGGAGCGTCACCTGCGGCGGCTGGGGCGCGAGGGCTGTGAGACTCGCCTCTCTCTCGCGCGTTCCGCCACTTCTTTCGCTTGCATTACTGCTTTGCAGAAAGAGGTGACCACTTCCCATGTCTCCTCTCTCCGGACCATGGATTGAACCAGGGCCGGGAGCGCCGCCTATCGCGCCTACGAGGACACGGCGGAGCTCTGCCCAAGCGGGGCAAACCACTGTGTTCTGTTTCTCCACTGTATATTCCACCATGTCCTCAAGGCGATTCTCACAGTGGTGACACCCGGGCGTTTCTTCCCGCCGAATCCGACACAAGTAACTCCCGAAACAACCGTGTCCGGTGAGCACCTGCATCAGGCGGAAGGTGAGGATGCCATGACGCCTCTTTAGCCATTCCTCAAAGAAGGGACTTACCGCCGCTATTGTGGCGTGCCCAGCGCTGGTTTGCGAGAGCCGCTCTTTCCACGCCGCCATGATCTCGCGCCGGAGCTCCGTTCACCGTGCCGCAACAAGTCGTGGTAACAGAGTTTCGCCCCGGCGCGGTGAAGCGCCTCCACAAGCTCCTATTCCTAATTCTACTTTCTCCTTTGCTTAATCCTTCGAAAAATGTAGGCTTTATTATCATAAAGCCTATATTTTTATATATAAGAATATATCTATCTATCTATCGATAGATAGATATATTCTTTATTGTAAACCATAACAGTAAAACAATAAGGACTTTACAACTAAAAAAACTTTTTAGCAAAAAATAGAACCGACTCCCATATAAAAACACTACAAAGGCAAAAAATCTTTTTAGCAAAAAATAGAACCGACTTCCATATAGAAACACTACAAAGGCAAAAATAACTTTAATTTCCGAAGGCGATGTCAAAAACGAAAATATATACAAAACCAAAGACACCGCCTTCCGAAATTAAAGTTATTTTTGCCTTTGTAGTGTTTTTATATGGAAGTCGGTTCTATTTTTTGCTCAAAAGTTTTTTTTCACGCTTTTTAGTGTAATCTAATCGCAATCAATGAAATACTTATTATTGAGTAGTTTCGGCGGCCATCTGGGGTTTTCATCATCAGTTCCACTTCCTCAAATGGCGCTTTTCGAGAGCAACAGCACAAGGTACTATAAGAAATACCCAAAACGCTATAGGTGTGCCTATAACATTTGAAGAGTTCCCTCGATTTCTCCATGATCCCATCATCAGATCCAAACGTGACGACAATGGGACCAACTAGAAAGTATACCATTTTAAACAAAAAAAGAATTTTTTTGTTTGTGTTTATAGACAACCTTTGGATGGATGTGACACATAGGAGAAAATAAATACGTGGGTAGTCCACGGTGTAATATTTGTCTATATAAAAAATAAAAACAATAAAAACAATAAATAACATTCTCAAAACATATATATAAATATAAAAAAGAAACAAAGACATACATTGTGACAACAATTTAAAAAGAGAGATAATGATCCTTTACCAAGTTTTTGAAAGACGATAGGGTTTGTGCTTGTCTTACTGACACTGGTAGATCATTCCACAGCCGTACTGCTTGAGCTGCGAACGACTTACCATAGTAGTTATACTAACATCATACAGCTGTCTACTTAGAAAGACCTGAGAAAAACAATCTGCTCCAGTATTTGTAAAACACTCCAATTATGTGAGAATGCTGTTTATTTAATAAAAAAAGAAACCACTTCAACAAGATCCAATAATAAACTGCAGATTAAAAAGCTAATTGTAAACAATACCCAAGTTAATTGAAACAAGCAAATAAAAGAAAAAACAATTAAGTTTGAATGGGTCTCGTCCAAAAAAAGTCCAGTGCTATAAAATTATTTGACCTTTTTGGAAATGACTTTAAACCGCAACGGAAAAATAAAAACAAATGAGGTTTTTTATTGAGCTTACAAGTTTTATTACCCATTGTCTGCTTACATTTTTCCCAACTATGTCGAGATTAGCTTTCAGTTTAATCTGATGCAGCTCGATTTTTTTTTCAAGAAAATTAGCAATGTGGGTAGAATTTACTTTCCTAGCAATCTTGTTAACCCCTCCAACTAAGCTAAATCTATACTTAATATTATAAAGCTGAAGAGTTTGTTTGTTTGTTTGCTTGAACGCGCTAATCTCAGGAACTACGGTTCCGATTTGAAAAATTATTTCAGTGTTAGATAGCCCATTTATCGAGGAAGGCTATAGGCTATATATCATCACGCTATGATTAATAGGAGCGTAGCAGTAATGAAGAATGTTTCAAAATCGGGGGATTTTTTTCCACGCGGACGAAGTCGCGTGCGGAAGCTAGTATGCTTATATCTGGAGTTCACGGCAATAGTGTAATGGGAGGAGTTCCAACCCGCAACCACTCGATCACAAGTCCAACACCTTAGCCATTAGTCTATTGACGCTTTTTAGTACTGTACTAGTGTTTTACAAGGAACGACTGCCTAACTGACCTCCACATCCAGCAGTTGGGTGTCACGGTACTCCTTGGTAAGACTTTTGACAGATTTTCTGGCTTCTCACTACCCGTAGCGACCAAGGCTCGGAACCGGTTTAAAAAATACCGGTTAATACCGGTTTATTTCGGTTTTCCTCCGAACTTTTCTTAAGAACGTGAACGTTTTGAGAACTTTATTTTAACCTAAATTAACCGGTTTATTCGACGAACGGCATGTCGGTAAACGCGTTGCAACTTGTGTGTGACTACCGCGCAAAGCGGCGCGTAGACGTATTTACGATATTTCTTTTCATTCGATTCATGCTGGTAGACGTCTGCTGCGCAGTGAGATTTAATTACGAGCTAATTTTATTATTTGTGTTTAACATGGGTAGAAAGCGGACAAATTTAATCTATACATACTTTGACTACAATTCAACCGTCAAAAGGAATTGTACCAAGTTGACCAACTGGGAAAAAATGTCTCACTTGTTCAACGATGGAACTACAATAAGCACCCAAATTTCATAACGCCCGATCAATCATAATCTGAATAATGTTAATCCATTGCTTCATATGTTCGAAAAATTTGTCTGCTCAATTACTTAAATAACGCAATGAATGTTGTTGACAGATTGTGTGTTACGCAATTAGGGTGCAGTTGAACTAGCGTATAGTTTTACTATATTTTTAATTAAGCCACCGAATTGTAAAAGAAGAGACTGATTAAATAACTGACATATTGAGAAGCATTTTTTTTTTTTTTCAAATATTTGTAAAAATGACAAATTAACAGTGAGAAATAAAAATTGGCCAAGTGCGAGTCGGACTCGCCCATGAAGGGTTCCGTAGTAACTATAATAAATATAATATACTTAATATATTTTTTTGAAAAAAAAAAAAAAAACCTTAAACTAGCTTATTTACAATTTTTACAACTACGCCAAATAACTTTGTTTTTCATAGTATTTGTGTGAATTACAAAGTTATATTTGCGGTTTTAGAAAATATACTGTATCGGAAAAACTGCTGACTCGATCTCGTTCAAACCAATTTTGGTTGAAAGTTTACATTAAGATCTACAACATATGGTTTTTTTTTAGATTTTTCACTTCATTATTATAGAAGTTAGAGGGGGGGGGGGACGACGACACACATTTTACCACTTTGGAAGCGTATATCTATTGAACGATTAACTTTATGAAAAAGTCATTTTAGAAAACTTTGTCATTTTTAAAGACCTGTCTATAGATACTACACACGTATAGGTTTAATGAAAAAAATATTTTCAGTTTCAGTTCCATGTATGGGGAGCCCCTTTTATTTTAAATATTTTTAAAAAAAATTCTAAAAATCGGAAAGCGGTTCACAGAATACATCTACCTACCAAGTTTTACATGTATAGTCCTAATAGTTTCGGAATAAAATGGCTGTGCCATACGGACGGACGGACAGACAGACAGACGGACAGACATGTCGAAACTATAAGGGTTCCGTAAAAAATGTATAAATTTGTGTAGATTAATAGATTCCTGGATTTAAAATAATATTTCGCTCTTATTTTCCTTTATTTATCTTTTATTGGTAACATTTCAGTACGAATAATCAAATTGATGTTTCGCATGTTCATCCAGGCACATTATACAAATTTAATATTTATTTGTTTGATTTCTCACGGTCTTGATGTTTTAAAGCATCTAGGTATATACTTTAAAATATTGATATATGCTTCAGAGCGCATACATGGCGGCAAAAATTATAATTCACCTATTAGCAAATTTCCAAAATAATAGTTTCGTCATCGAGGTCCTTCCTTATCATTCATTCATTATGACATTCGAAGTAGTTTCTTCTCCTGGTTTAGCACTGATATCTTCGCCTGATTTGTTTTCGTTACTATAAGAACTATTTTCTGCATCCTCTTTCACAATTTGGGTGTTTATTTTGTACGTGTTAGATGCGTTGATGATGCGCTTTTTTAGTTCCTGATTTGTATGAGAACGCGTGTCGCCGCTTGTCTCTCACTATTTAGCTCCACTACAAGCAAGAGGCCACGTTATGTATACGAATTATGCACACGAATAAATTACACACACTTAAATCGAGAGCTTGCTACTGATTGTAACTCACTGTCGATAAACATGCGCCGTGCATCACGGCCCATCAGGGCAAAGGACGAAACGTCAATGGTTGAAGTGCAGAACGCATGCAGTACATTGTAAGCTGACTTGGTCATGGCGTTGATTAAGCGAGTATACATCGGGCAATGTATACTTTTTGTAACTTGTTGCAATAATGTTGTTAATGTTGGGACTTTCATAGTGATCAGAATATTTTTATGTTTTTTATAAATAAAATTGTAATTAAATGTTATTTTCGACTTACCGATGGAAAGATATACCTCCTCGCTCTATACTTGCAATCTAACTTTTTGTTTTACAGGTTATAATTGCACAACACGGCATTTTAAAGCAGAGCTCTGTGTTCTGAAGTAATCAAAAGCTCATTAAACGCGGTGAATGAATTAATCGGTCGAGCTATGATTTTCGTATCCTAAATGTGGCGCGCTTGCCACGCCCACATTACCATTCCAACCTTATTCATCTATTCCGTGGTGAAAAGTAATATTATTTTACCGATTATTTATCGTCATTATCAACTTAATTTCACCAAAAAATATTAGATACTTACCCATTTTTAGGGTTCCGTAGCCGAATGGCAAAAAACGGAACCCTTATAGTTTCGATATGTCTGTCCGTCTGTCTGTCTGTCTGTCTGTCTGTCCGTCCGTCCGTATGTCACAGCCATTTTATTCCGAAACTATTAAGACTATACATGTGAAACTTAGTAGGTAGATGTATTCTGTGAACCGCTTTCCGATTTTAAGAAAAAAAAATTAAAATACATTTAAAATAAAGGGGGGTCCCCATTAGGGTTGCCACCCGTACTTCATAATAAAGTATTGTACGTTATTTCAGGTAATTGTACTCTATACTTTATGAGAACAATAAAGTACACGAAAATACTTTATTTCGCATGATTGATTTCTTTCGGATTTTGAAAACTTTAGTCGTAATAAACAAAGTGTCTCTGAATTTGATAAAAATGAATAAAGTACTTATTTACTTTAATTTAAACATAGACTGTAAAGATGCTGTGCAATTGTTTAGTAGAGATACTAATTTGGTCCAAACTGCAAAAAGTATTAAGAAATATGTTTCTAAACATATCTAGGTTTCGTTATCATACAGTCACATCACATCCTAACACATCAAACGAACACTCTCTGTACGAACACAACAAAAAAATTATTATTCAAATAAATGCTGCTGTTCTGAACTAATGCGCTTACGTACATATATACATTGTTCCTTCAACTAGGCTCAAGAAAATTGGGGGCTCATTTCTTCCCATAACTTCCCAGTCATGTGCAAGAACTAAGCCTCAATAAAATTAAATCATTTGTGAAGCAGAAACTTTGCCAGAAAGCTTTTTATTCTGTTAAAGACTATCTTGCGGCCAAAAATGCTTGGGATTGAGCTGCTCCAAATACATCTGTTTTGTTTGATTTTTTACTTATTTCTTTTTTTATAATGATTATTTCATATACATTTTGACATGACAATATTATTTACTTTTTCAATTAATAGAATATACTTTTTTTTGCTTTACCATTTTTAATTTTGTTTGTACAAGATGACAATATCATTTTCTTTTCAAGTAATATATTTTATTTTTGTAAAAGCAAAAGATATGTTGTGAATGTGATAGCATTGTGGGATAACAACGAATATTATGAATAGATTACCGCACTGTCTGGCAGTTTGAGCGCTTTATACGGCCCACCCAAATGTCCTTACTTTGGTATTGTTCGTCAAATCGTTCAAGCTCCTTTCTTTTTTATTATTATTATTACTGATGGGCCCACTCTTGACCTCGATCCCGCCTGATAGTAAGCGATAGATGAGGTCTAAGATGGGACGTGCGCGCCCAGAAGATGCCTATTTACTCGTGCTTTAAAAGTTGAAAGGTCATAAGTGGCAGGGAACACAGAAGTCGGCAGAGAATTCCACAGCTTGGCTGTGCGCACAATAAATGTGGAGGAGAAGCGCTTGGTACGACAAGACGGTATATCAACCAAGTGTGGGTGGTTCCCAGCCGTGCGTCTGGTAGACCGGTAGTGAAAGGGAGATGACGGAATCAGGTCATGGAGCTCTTGCGCACACTCCCCGAAGTACAATCTGTAGAAAACCAACAGGCAAGCAACGGTTCGCTGATGAGCCAGGCTATGAAGCTTGTCCACCAGCACCTCGTCGCCTATAAGCCTTTTAGCTCTGCGCTCGATCGAGTCCAATGCAGCAAGTTTGTACTTTGCAGAGCCATTGAGCTACGCGATATTTGACAAATGCTTGCACTGTTTGGACGGGCCTGCTCAAATCTGTGTGATTCTGTTCTGTCTGGCCCCCGCCACAGACATAAACCTACATGGCTCTCATATGATTTCATCACTACAGATTGTATGGACTTTAAAAGAGACGTTGACCTCTGAGTTTGTTTCAGTGTTTCTTCTCAGAGTAGTCAGTTAGGAAACACTGGCCTCATCTAGTTTACATTTACTAATAAAAAGACGTGAGAAAGTGTTATTTATAACCTATTTGCAAAACAAACATTCATTCGGCAATTAATTTTTATTAAGCAACCCGCCCTGTCTTCGCACGGGTTCTTTACAGAAAATATAAAATAGCCTATGTTACTCCGAGGAGATGTAGTTTTCGGTAAAATTGGTTGAGGAGTTTTTGAGTTAAATCATAACAAACCAAAAATCAATCATCTTTCCTCATTTTAGGTACATTATATTAATTTAGATGATAAGGATTAATACCGTTATTGTGTAAATACCTTTTACATTACCGCCTTATAATTGCCAATTTTTTAAAGTATTAAAATGGACATAGGTAGGATGTTATTTTTAACATATAGACATGCCATCGCGGACTTTTCTATAGGCATATATATGATACATAATTCCACCATACATTGATATACTACATAAACTTTCGGACTCCCTCGGCTCGGAAGCCAGGCGCCCGGTCAAATCACGGTGACACGAAATTAATTTTTGTTGCGCATAATTTTGATTTTGCTATATCTCCTAAGGTATTCATTTAATTTGGATGGAGTAAAGCGAAAATTTAATTTTCATGAAATTTTCAAGCCAACTAACGTATTTAAAATGATAAATAATTAATACAGTATTTGTATAAATAGCTTTCGAATTAGCGCTTTATAATTGCCAATTTTTTAAAGTATTAAAATGGATGTATATTATGTTATCCGTAAGAGATAGGTATATGCCTTTTTGTGGTGTACAGTATTGTAGTACATTATTATGATCTATCTCGTAATGTTAAGCCAGCGTTTGCAATGTAAGCGCAAAAAAATTGTTTATTAAGACATCACATAAGAATCCTCTAAAATTATCATTGTTTCTCTACTATATTATGCATGTATTATACATATAAACCTTTCTCTTAAATCAATCTATCTATTAAAAAACAAGCGCATCAAAATCCGTTGCGTATTTTAAAGATCTAAGCATACATAGGGACAGACAGCGGAAAGCGACTTTGAAAATAAATTGTACTTTATTTTGATGCTATGTACTTTTTTTTCTTACCTATTTTAACCAATGTACTTTAACTGCACAAAAAAAGGTGGCAACCCTAGTCCCCATACATGGAACTAGTACTTAAAATATATTTTTTTCATGAAACCTATGCGTGTGTGGTATCTATAGACAGGCCTTTAAAAATGATATAAGGGTTTTTAAAACCACTTATTCATAAAGTCAATCGTTTGAAAGATATAAGCTTCCAAAGTGGTAAAATGCCCCCCCCCCCCTCTAACTTCTATAATAATGGAGTGAAAAATCTAAAAAAATATGTCTGTAGATCTTAATGTAAACTTTCAACCAAAATTAGTTTGAACGAAATCGGGTCAGCAGTTTTTGAGATACAGCATCTATACTAATATTATAAAGCTGAAGAGTTTGTTTGTTTGTTTGTTTGTTTGTTTGTTTGTTTGTTTGTTTGTTTGTTTGCTTGAACGCGCTAATCTTAGGAACTACCGTTCTGATTTGAAAAATTCTTTCAGTGTTAGATAGCCCATTTATCGAGGAAGGCTATAGGCTATATATCATCACGCTAACACCAATAGGAGCGGAGCAGTAATGAAGAATGTTTCAAAATCGGGGGATTTTTTTTCCACGGGGACGAAGTCGCGGGCGGAAGCTAGTATATTATAAAACCGCAAATATAACTTTGTAATTCATACAAACACTATGAAAAACAAAGTTATTTAGCGTAGTTCTAAAAATGTAAATAAGCTAGTTTTAAGAAATTTTAAGATTTTTTTATTCGTCAAATAAATATACATACTATATTATATTATAATAGTTACTACGGAACCCTTCATGGGCGAGTCTGACTCGCACTTGGCCATTTTTTATGTTTTTACAGCGGAGCTTATTGATGCAATGGTATAAATAAACGTCCGACCCGAATCAAAAAACTTTTTTCCAAAAAGTTAAACCGACTTCCAAAAACTCTTTTTACAATAAGTCTTTAGTTTTGTATTTTCGTTTTTGGCACCGACTTCTGAAATTAAAGTTATTTTTCACTTTGCAGTGTTTTTGGGAGTCGGTTTAATTTTTTGGTAAAAAGTTTTTATTTCACTCTTTTTAGTTGGTCGATTTTTAATTTACCTAGTTAAAAGAGCCTAAATGTCAACTACTTATAACCTTTTACAAAATATTGCTTTTCCCAATGCTGGGCCGTTAATGGTTGAGGAGTTCTCCTGGTACTTCACCATCAGCTCTACATCACCATATGCATTGTGACGAACATAAAGTGCTTAACATCCATATTCAAGTAATATAATCGCAATCCACGAAATACTTATTATTGAGTAGGTTCGGCGGCCATCTGTGGTCTTCATCATCAGTCCCACTTCACAAATGGTATTTTTTGAGAGCAACTGCACAAGTTACTTTAAGAAATACCCAAAACGCCATAGGTGTGCCTCTAATATTTGAAGAGTTCCCTCGATTTCTCCAGGATCCCATCATCAGATCCTGACTTGGTGATAATGGGACCAATTTCGAAGTATACTCTTTCAAACAAAAAAAGAATTTTCCAAATCGGTTCAGCCGTCTTCGAGTACAATCGGTGTTGAAATCGCTGATCATACATAAAAAAAAATATATATACGCGTCGAATTGATAACCTCCTCTTTTTGTCGTCGGTTGAAAAATTCTTACGACTAAATAAAAACTGAACAGCGCGCGACGTTTGTTTATCGTGCGTCTGTATTAACCGGTTTTTATTGCTCTAAACCGTTAAATCCGAAAAAACCTTTATGTAAATGCTCTTCCAAATACCGGTTTAAAAAAAACGGTTTATGCGAACGAAACCGAATGTAAAGGTTTTGGCGTCAAGTACATCATACCGGTTTGAAAATTTAACCGGTATCCGAGCCTTGGTAGCGACTGTCAAAAATGTACAGACGCCAGCACATGAAGCTACCCGAAACTGTCAAATTTTCCCAATCAACCTTGAACCTAATTTCTTTAACAATAAAGTAGAAAATCTATTAAAGAAATTTGACAGATTGTTGTAGCTTGATGTGCTGGCGTCTGTACAAATTACAGCCGGGGCCAACTGCTAAACGTGCTTATAGACGCACGGGGAATTTCGATACGGGGGTTTGGTTGGATGGCAACGCTTACCTAGGTCGGTCCGTGGATGGGTATTATTATTATTATTTCCTTTGTTTCCAATACATACTTATTAATTAGGTACATTTTTAAATATTCTCTAAAAACAAAAACATTTAAAAATATAAAAAATAGTAGCCCACCGGTATCGGGAACAGGGTCCAAGCTAGCGGCGGTCAGGGCTCCATAGGGCACCGCCTAACGATAGCCTCTTGAGGTGGTGGTCGAGGCTCTTGGCTATTAAGCCATTGGCTGAGATGACTATCGGTACAATGATTGCCGAGTTCACATCCCACATGTCGACAATCTCGTGTGCCAAGTCAAGATACTTGATTTGCTTATCTTTCTCAGCTTTCACGAGGTTCTCGTCATGCGGGATGGTTATGTCGACAATCATGTCACGCCTCTCGATTCGGTCCACCACCACTATATCAGGTTTATTAGCTACAATAGTTCTGTCAGTGATGATGGACCGATCCCAGTATAATGTGACATGGCCGTTATGGAGAACTGAGTCGGGCACATACCTATTATTATTTTCGAGTATATTTTATGTTATCTCAGCTCTTTGGCTGGTTTTTCTACCACTTTTACGGGCTAAGCCAAGTAAAAGCGGCGTGCGTTGTGTATTTTATTGTGTTTTTGTGTTAAGTTATTTCGGCCTCTTCTAACTGCATGAATTTTCTTACAATTCTGCATGTATTAAGGATTGCGGCCTTTTGCAGTGATATGTAGAGAGTTTCTATAAGGTCTAATAATTTTAAACTGTGTAGGAGATGATTGGGAATAACGCCTGTGGTGGAAAGGACTATAGGAACAATATATACTTTTTGCTATCTTTCAATTCTATGTATTTTCAAATTTTTTCAGTGATTGTTTTTTGTATGTTGTGTGTATTAGGGACTGCGATGTCTACCAGGTACGTATCTTTATTGATTTTATCCTGTAGTGTTATATCTGGCCTGTTATAATGAATGGTTTTGTCTGTGAGAATGGCGCGGTCGTAGTATAACTTATGTGTCGTATTTTCTAAAATAGTTTGTGGTGTATAATTGTAATAAGGGGTGTTAGTGTTCTGTATGAGTGAGTACTTGACAGCTAGTTTTTGATGGATGATGTTTGCTACCTGATTATGCCTATGAGTGTAGTCGGTTTGTGTTAGTGTGGAGCAGGCACCAGTGATATGCTGTATCGTTTCTGGCTGGGAGTGACATTTGCGACATTTATCATTCGTTACGGTGGGATCTTTTATTATAAATTTTCTATAATTCTTTGTGTTACTGATTTGTTCTTGAATAGCTATAATAAATCCTTCAGTTTCTGGGAATAAGTTACCTACCTTTAACCATTTGTTGGAAGCTAATTTATTTATATGGAATTGCTCTAGATCATGAGGGTGGCGCCCATGAAGCACTTTTTTCTTCCAGTCCTCAATTTTTTGAGTCTGTGTATCTTCATTTGTGATACTATCTGATTCTGTCTGACCATTATTATTATTATTATTATGTACTTTATTGTACATCTCACAATATTTTTATGGATACAAAAATGGTATCTACGGATCGACCTTCTTTTTTTGTCACGTGGGAAAATTATCGAATGACTTCTCCAGCTCTGAGTTAAGAGGAAGTGTGTGTCAGACTTCTACTGACTAAAAACCCACCCTGTTCCTTCAGCTGCCCTTACGGATCGACCTAGCCAAGCGTTGCTTGACTTTGAAGATCGATCTGTACGACTGTTCTTGTTTTACTGCAAGCTCCTCAATACAATAATTTACAAATTTAATTACTATTTTTATGAAATAGAAATAGCTGTGGCTCGTTGTTAGTCACTGCAGACTTTAGGAAAACTTATCGAAAGTTGTAACCATAATTAATAAAAATCTTATTTTTTAGGACTAAATCATCAGATGACTTCTCTCGCTCTAGGTGGAGTGGAAGGGAGTGTCAGACTCCAACTGAGTAATTACTAAACCTGTACTGTCAATTGCCCTTGCTTTCGTGCGGGGCCTCGGTACCTCATTAGAACATTACCGCAACCACAACGGGCCCGCCGAGCTCAACTTTCCTGGTGACTACTCTTTGACGCGCGCGTGGAACATGACGCGCTGCCGACCCTGGCCTAGTCTAGACCTGGACCAGTGGGCTACTTATTCTCGCCGTCCACAATGCATACCGACTTTGACAATTAAAGCGTCCTTACTGTACGTTTTTTAAAAGAATGCTTTGAGTTTAAAGTTTAATTTGGAGTCACACTAGAATACACAAAGGAAACTAATAAAATATGATTCATAACCCTGAAGAAAATAAATACCAGCATAAATTCTGCCTAATAAACATTAAACAATCTGCTGGTTGGTTTAACTTAAAACAAACAGATCTAGAGAAATGACACCTAATAGGACAAAACGCGACAAAAATCACATTACCAAAACCACTCCTATGTCTAAAGAATAAGAAATATCAGTCAACGTCCCAGACATTCATAATTCTCCTTTATCAAGCGCAATCACACCTGTGTAGCAAATCTGAAATTGCTCACAAGAAAACCGCGTGAAAACGGTGTTTCCCAATGAAACTGTCTGGGCTCAACTATTAACATGATATTTGGCGTTCTATATCCGTAGAGTGAGGCCAACAATACCCAAAATACTTAGCAAATCAGTCCACACAATGATACACATTTACTGGTAACGTCAACACTGATAGCCCCTGTCTAGTTTATGAAATTAAACCCTCTTAATATTTCAGCAGGGTTTCTATTTACTTAGGATGCCAAGTTATGCTCTTATCTTCCAGTATATAATACGGCACTGAGATTATATGAAAGCACTTTCCGAGGGTAGCTCTCCGTCAAAATCTTGTGTTACATGGTTTTTTTGCTGACCGTGTTGATTAAAAGAGTATAGACTCCTAACAGCTCATTTAGTGTTGGTACTTTTTTTTGTTTATTACCTGTTCTAGGGAGTTTTGAATTTTTCTATTTTTAAAGCGGTAGCGGCGTTTCAACGTTATTTTTTCCAAGGAAAGCTTTTCGGAGCTTCTTTTAAAATAATAACCAAAAGGCGCCACTTTAATGTCAATTAATAAGTAACTTTTGAGGCATCGGAAAGCAAAGTCAAAAGATATTTATTTCACTTAGTAGTTTTTTTTTATGAAAACATAAAAAAAAAACTTTTTAGCAAAAAATAGAACCGACTTCCATATAAAAACACTACAAAGGCAAAAATAACTTTAATTTCGGAAGGCGGTGTCAAAAACGAAAATATATACAAAACTAAAGACACCGCCTTCCGAAATTAAAGTTATTTTTGCCTTTGTAGTATTTTTATATGGAATTCGGTTCTATTTTGTTCTAAAAAGTTTTTTTTCACGCTTTTTAGTGGGTCGGTTTGTAATGAATCTAGTTACAAAAGCCAAAATGTCAACTACTTATCACCTTTTACAAAATATTGCTTTTCCCGGTGCAGAGCCGTTAATTTTTGAGGAGTTCTCCTGGTACATCACCATCAGCTCTACTTCACCATATGCATTGTGACGAGCATAAAGTGCTTAACATCCACATTCAAGTAATCTAATCGCAATCAACGAAATACTTATTATTGAGTAGTTTTGGTGGCCATCTGGGGTCTTCATCATCAGTTCCACTTCCTCAAATGGTGCTTTTCGAGAGCAACTGCACAAGGTACTATAAGAAATACCCAAAACGCTATAGGTGTGCCTATAATATTTGAAGAGTTCCCTCGATTTCTCCATGATCCCATCATCAGATCCAAACGTGACGACAATGGGACCAACTAGAAAGTATACCCTTTCAAACAAAAAAAGAATTTTTAAAATCGGTCCAGCCATCTCCGAGTTATGAGGTAACATACATAAAAAAAAAAATTTCAAGACGAATTGTAAGCCTCCTTTTTTTGAAGTCGGTTAATAATCCAAAGACTAGCAAATTCTATACTCAAATTCAATTTTTTTATAGAGTATTTGATTTTCAAGAAACCTAATTTGTATTTAAACCAAGCATATGTGCTTTTTAGTGAAAACGCGCAAATTTTTTTTTAAACAGCGACTATTTTTCTACTTCACATTAATTCTATTACTAACACGTTTCCTTTACACGTAATACACAAACATAATCCCATGCTCGCCTCGATCGAAACTAATGTGGGTGTTAGGCAACAAGCCACGTATTCAATATGGAGGGCGCAGCGGCCACCGCCTCATGAAACACTCATTAGTTGTCATCAAAAGCCCATAAATAGGTTATACGCATTACTAACGCTTAACTTGTGGTGTGTTTGAGTTAGAAAATCAGGATGAGTGCTTTCGTTTGGAAAGGAAAAGGGAATAGAATTCGCTTGTTGATAAGTTTTCTTTTTCTTTTTTTATTGGGGACTTTTATACACTGCGTACGACAGCTCCATCATACCCTAAATCTAGTTTAATACATCTACGTTAATCTACGTCTTACAATTTGCTAATAACCGGAAATGAGTCTTCCCATCATCACTATTTGGTTGAGTCCATTCAAGTTCAAAGCTCAAAAGAGAACATTTCAACAAAATTAAAGTATGTACTTAAAACTAACTAAATTATGTTAGGCCAATGATACCCGTATCTACAAGTCTACAAGTGTAACTGCGACATTAAAAAAATATGTCGATGAGCTCGGCCTGGCCATTCTTTAATTAAAAAAAAAACTTTTTAGCAAAAAATAGAACTAACTTCCATATAAAAACACTACAAAGGCAAAAATAACTTTAATTTCGGAAGGCGGTGTCAAAAACAAAAATATATACAAAACTAAAGACACCGCCTTCCGAAATTAAAGTTATTTTTGCCTTTGTAGTGTTTTTATATGGAAGTCGGTTCTATTTTTTGCTAAAAAGTTTTTTTTTCACGCTTTTTAGTGGATCGGTTTGTAATTTATCTAGTTACAAAAGCCAAAATGTCAACTACTTATCACCTTTTACAAAATAATGCTTTTCCCGGTGCAGAGCCGTTAATTTTTGAGGAGTTCTCCTGGTACATCACGATCAGCTCTACTTCACCATATGCATTGTGACGAGCATAAAGTGCTTAACATCCATATTCAAGTAATCTAATCGCAATCAACGAAATACTTATTATTGAGTAGTTTCGGTGACCATCTGGGGTCTTCATCATCAGTTCCACTTCCTCAAATGGTGCTTTACGAGACCAACTGCACAAGGTACTATAAGAAATACCCAAAACGCTATAGGTGTGCCTATAATATTTGAAGAGTTCCCTCGATTTCTCCATGATTCCATCATCAGATCCATACGTGACGACAATGGAACCAACTAGAAAGTATACCCTTTCAAACAAAAAAAGAATTTTCTAAATCGGTCCAGCCATCTCCGAGTTATGAGGTAACATACATAAAAAAAAAAAAGTTCAAGACGAATTGTAAACCTCCTTTTTTTGAAGTCGGTTAATAATCGAATGGCGCATATTAATTTAAATGAAAAAGGGTGACAAATAAATAGCGTTCCCTGTCACATACATAACTGACATTCCTACGAATCATTGACTGTGAATATAAATAAGTACTGCGTTTGTATTCCAATACATAATACTCTCTTTGTATTAAATATGTAGATACACGATGTAACAGAAAATTTACTGGCTTTTACGCTTCAACAGTAAAAGAGACTTCCCACCGCTATTTATCTCCAAAGAAGAAATTACGGTAACAATGCATATTTATGAAGGAAAACCCTCATTTATTTCAATTTTGCCTCGAATACAATGTTGATGTATGTAAAATATAAAATGGTACAAGTTTCATCGTTAATTCAGACCATTTTACAACGAAACGTAGTACCCTTTGGCAATTATAATTCATTTCCATTTCAGAGGGGCTTAATTGATTAAGCTGCTAGGCACCGGTTTTTTCAATGATGCAGTTACCTCCTTTGTTGAGGTTATATAAAAGATTGTTTTCAATTTCTGACTTTAGTGAGTCTTGTTATTATATGATATGAAAATTCATTGTTATAATAAGCTGAACATTAAATAAAAATAAAAATATTATCCACAGCACTATACACACTTGCTTTAAAGGCTGACGGGCACCGGACCAAAATCGCTTCGAATCCTTGGATATTACCGTTTCAAGGTCACTAACATATCTGTGGTAATAAGAGGCAGCCATAACGGAGCATAGTTTACTCAGTAACTTAATTTCAAGCTCATCCATGGGGTTTTTATAGATTTTGTATCTCTGGCGCACTTTTTCCTTTTTTCTTAAAGTTCTAATTAAGTTTTTATCGAACCAAGGGGGATTTTATATTTCTATAATATTTTTAATTTTTTCGCAGAATATACTGAGCATATCGTTCACATCTTGAGTGCCATCAAATAAAAGATTCCAATCGATCTCATTCAAGCGTTTACATATAATTTCATAATCTAATTTGTAATTTAGTCTTTTGTATTATTATAAGGAAGTCTTGTGTCTTTATAAGATTCTAAATTATTTTAAAAAGGGGAATGCAAAGGGTCTATTGTACTTAGGGGATTAAGGGCAGGACATACACTACCGGAAGTCAGGTTAGTTAACGCAAGGTCAAGTATGCATCCTGACTTGTTTGTAAAGTTTTTAAGTTGAAATAATTTGTTCATATGACAGAAATCTGTTAACAAGTGACCAAAACCTGGTGCTACATAACCGCTATTCAACTCACTTACTAAGTTCCAATCAATATTACTTAAATTAAAATCACCGACTATCCACAGCTTCAAACCCGACTGATCAAATATGGTATTACAGGAGTCAAGAAAATATTCTAAGGTAGAACGAAGTATAGGTAGAGTCAAATAAACTGCGCACAGAGCTAGTTGGCGGATAGACTTTGCGATCGAGATGTCTATGATAACCCACAAATCTTCACAATTGGTTTCCCACGGAATCATGCGTTATGAATTTATTGTCCTTAGTATGGCAATCAAAATCCCTATCTCGCCTATAGACAATATATCTGTTATCAAATAGCTCTGAACTCATTACAGAATCGTTTAACCAAGTCTCGGTTAATATTACTACATCATAGTTTTCACAGGAAAGTTGACGATATAAATTTGGCGCGTAAGCCTCTAGTGTCTTTTGATTTTAATGTTCATAAGCCTGCAAGGCAGCCTGACTTACTTTATTAAAGCATGTTCACATTACGCAAGATGTTGCAAACATCAAAGGCATGTCCATCATTTCTACTTAGCCTTATGTGAACATGTGGACAGCTTATGTCAGTCGCTGACATCTTTAGATGAGGTTTTTATATACATACTAGCTTTCTGCTCGCGACTTTGTTCGCGTGGGAGGATTCGCCGCGTAAATCCTGATCACGTGGGAATTCCGACCTAAGTGTTATTCTATGATGTCAACTATCTATTTATCTACACAATTTCATTTAGATCTATTTTGTAGTTTTTGCGTGAAAGAGTAACAAACATCCATACATCCACCCATCCATACATTTGTGCATCCATCCTCACAAACTTTCCCACTTAAGTAGTTAGTAAGATAAGACAAGTTTCATATACATTACGGGTATTAAAACCAAACCAAACCTTACTACTTACACTCTTAATTAATCTGATTAATTCCGTTCCTGGCAGTCGCTACTGTTGATTTTGGCTTTCAGGAGTTGCAGTGGTTCGGAAAAGGATGGTGATTTTTTTTAAATTGATAATAGGCTCGCGTTTGACCACCATCTCACCTGATAGTAACTGGTGATGTGGTCGAAGATGGAGTACGCTTGCTTAGAAGTAACCTATTCACTCTTCACTTAAGGACCCCCAGGTTATAGCGATCAGGAAACAAAGTCTCCGGCAGGGAATTCCACTCGTTAGCCGTACGCATAATGAAAGTATTCCCAAAGCGTTTTGTGCATATGGTTGGGATGTCCACCATGTAACAATGGCGTCGTCGTTTGTGTTGTAGTGCGATGATGGAACGGACTTGGTGGAATTAGGTTGTGTAATTCCATCGCACACTCCCCGAAATACTAACCGATAGACTTGCCACTCGTCGTCGATGTTCAAGGCTCTGGAGCTTTGACTTGACCAGTGCATCGTTGCCAATGGCCCGTTGGCCCGTTTCTCGATAGACTCAAGCGCGTCCAGTTGGTATTTGGTAGATCCATCCCAAAAATGAGAGCAATACTCAATACACGACAGAACATGGGCTTGATATAGATTGAGCAGCTGTTCCGGTGTGAAGTATCGTCTCACCTTTCTCTCTCACCTCTCCAAACTTTTTTGTTGCTAGTTGAGCCTTAGCCTCGATAAACGGACAAAAATTGAGGGTGGAAGTCAGAGTCACGCCAAGAAGCTCAATACGATCGGTTATCGGCACGGTTACATCGCGGAAAGTAGGAGCTGGTTGGAATTGGCTCCTTTTTGTGGAGAAGAGATACGCCTATGTCTTGGCTGCATTAAACTTGACCAAGTTGGCATCGCTCCATTCGGAGACAGCCAGTATTAATCGGATTTTTGAAGTTTCCTTTCCCGTCAAAGCTCAATAAAACAACAACTGATAGTTGCTAATTGAACGTTGCACATTTTTAACACACTTTTATTAGGTCGACCTGTATTTAACTAACTATGTAATGAAATCTAAGGTAACTAATTTAACCATCTTCCAAGGGTCGTAGCGTGATGAAAATTGGCAGCTGTATGTAGTTCTGGTGACAATACAATAATATGGTACCGTCGAACTGATCTGATGATGGAGCCGGGAGATATAAACTGCAACTTCATGATGGAAAATCGTATCATAGCTGTTGTGGATTTCTTAGAAAAGTCTTGTAATGAACTTTGACCACGATTAGGTTTCAAGGTCTAATGATGAAGCCGGAAGATAGGCACTGGCATTCCATGATGGAATATCGTATCATAGTCGTGTTTGCACTTGTGAGAAAGGCCATGTAATGGACTTTGAACACAATCAGGTTTCAAGGTTATAACAAACCTAAAGAAAATCCATTATCGGTTTTCTTAACATTTTTTTGTTTTTACGTGCTTTTATAAAAGCGTGTTTTTCTAATGTTTTTAAACTTAATTTATTATTTAAAACAAGAACCACATAGAAAATCTTACACATCATGAAGATTTTATGTCAGTTCAAAGTATCTATATATTATTAATATGAAGTATGAATACAGCAAAATATCGAATATTTAAAGACACGTCATTTTAAATGTTTACATAACGCTAACGACGCAACAAAACATGTTAAAAACAACTATGCTAAGGCATAGTTCAGACGGTTCGAGACTAAAAACACCAGCACAGTTTTCTTTCAAGGAAATTGAATATTCATGTCGAGAGATGAGAACTATCACTCATACAGGCGCTCGTTTTAAATCGTTATACCGTAGCTCAATGTTTTCAAATTTTAAACTTTCAACCCCATTCAGTCATTCATAAGGTTTTATATATCATGGCACATTTATTAAGCGTCTGTTTAAATCCGCGACTAAACATAAAACTAGTTAGTAGAAGTTAGAATTTAAAAGGTTTTTTGAAATTCGAAAGTTGGTTTTATTTTATTTACAAAACACTCAGGCAATTTTTTATTTTCACTGGAAAATAAAGTTTTAAAAGAGTTAAAATCTGTTCTATTGTTATTTAAAACTCGCTGATATGTTAATAGATACGCATTTTTTACATGAAGATTTCATAGCTAACTTAATTTTTGTTTTATTTTAGAATATAAACTAGACAACAGTATTATAATCGAGTTGTTGGGGTAATAAAGTATTTAACTACTATATGTATTTCAGTGACATAAATACAAGTTAATAATAAGAAATAATTTTAAAATTACATTATAAATTAAACTTTATAAGTCAGTCACGACCCCGCGTCAAAAAAGACTCGCTTTTTCCTGCTGCTGCGTAGAACTTTAACAGAAGCTTTACTATCCCTAGGGAATGTAATACTAGAATCCTAACTATATATGTAATCTATAATATAAAAATAAATCACTGAATGTGTTGCTAAGCGCAAATCCTTGAAGTACGAGGATGGTTCTTACAGAGAGAAAAAACTTAAAAAATACGCCTCAAATTTGTTTTATAGCCTTTTTAATCGTGTAAAATATTGTGTTATTTTACTTGATAATAATAATATGAAGTAATCGTGAATAATATGAAGGAAAATAAGTGATAAAAACATAATTAAGCGTCGGTGCAGTATTTTGGTTGGAAAGAGACTGCACGGACTTAGATCTTTTCTTTAAAAAAAAATTAACAAGGAAAAACGAACGTACGCTTCATTGCTTCCTCGGTGCGTAGCATTTTCTTGGTTGTTATAAAACTTTCGCTTCTTTCGAAACCCAATGGTGTGTTTATTTGTTGAGTGCGTTTACATTTAGACCCATGCCGCTTATAAGACGCGGGCGCAGCAATTTGTGTAAAAATATCATCACATTAGATATTACTAAAGTCTTTCAATGTTATTTTATTTCTATTAGACTGCAACAGGTCAATAACTTTTGACAGAACGAAATCCGTCGGGGCAACTTTTAACATAAAAAGTCATTGTTACTTTGTTTTAGACAAATAGGGTAGAACAAGGTCTGCCGGGACAGCTAGAATACATTATAAATGTGAAAGTAACTCTGCCTATTTATGTTTGTTACCTTTCACGTTATAACGGCTGAATGTATTCCTAGCCCGCAGGCAGAAGCTAGTTAATCATAAAATCAATACGATTCCAGCAGAAATTTTCCCGATGCAATTAGTGTTGCATCGATATGAAAGTGGCTCTGCTTGAACAAATTGTCGATATAATTCGAAAGGTGTTCAATTAACTCCAAGTCATACACAGGTGTTTGATTTTAAAACTGAGTTTAATTTTGTATTTTCAAGCGAAGTTACATTTGCTCTCGGTAAATGGTTTGGTTCGGTAAAGGCGTGTTTCAATTAATTGTGTTCATTTTGATTACATGGTTTTGAGAAGCTTTTGCTTATGGGAACTGTTTTTGGTACTAATTCAGGGTCTGATAGAAATACTATGGGTCATTATTTAGGACACTGCGAAATATAATAAGATGTACCTACATTTTAAATCCATTTAAACATTTAACACAGAACCTGACATGTCTGTATATATTTATTGTATTATTTATTTAATCAATAATGGAATATACACTTAAATAAAAACCTTAAACTACATATATACATCTAAAAGTAAACTAAAACATGGCGTCCAGGAACTCGTGCGCATCGCTGTCCACTGGTAATGTGCCCAAAAGACTGGCGGCATTACTTAATTTAATTTTTATGTTATTTTATTTATTTTGAAAGGCTCACAAACTAATTAACAGTAATTATATACTAAGTTGCTAATTACAAGCCCTCACAGATAAATACAAAATTATATAATACAATGTGTAACGGAAACCCCATATCTATCGAAAAGGGCTGAAGACAACATCTGGTATGGAGTCTCTATGCACAGTTTCAGCTCAAAATAACTGGCTCAAAGAATTGATACCAAATTATCGGTTTCGTATATTTCTTGAATACCAACCATAACAAACGTGTCACTACGAGGGTCAATAACTTTCCACGTCACTTGCCAATAACACGATAATTCTCTTCGTTCTTCTTAATTTGAAAAATTCGGTCTCTGATATCAGTGTATTGGTATTTCTCATAAGTTCTACATACGTAGACTTAGGATTACGAAACCCTTGCCATATCGTTTGTTATCATCCAAAGAAGCCATGCACTTGGTATGTATATACCCTTTAAATTACACGTTGTATAGACTATATTACATCCTAACAAGTAAAATACATACATACATGCATTCCATTCAACCACACATGTTAAACTAAGACAATTAATATAAATTACTATCCGCTTCTTACAACACACACTTCAATTGCAGGTAGGTGACCCTTGAGCAAAAACAAGCTTTGCTTAGAGTTTACTTAGTGTATTACACTTCCATCATTCCATGGTGGCCCCCGTTTGTGCTACACACTTTCACTGTGCCGAAAGCCTAGATGATATTTATTTCGCAAATAGGTAATTCAATAACATTTTTATTTAACAACTAGTACTCACACGGGGCTTCGCTCCCGTTGGTTCAATTACGGTAAAAACATAACTCTCCTTTGTTACAGTCTCGTAAAATGTAGCCTATAACCTTCCTCAAGCTTTAAGCTACTTCCATACCAAATTGCATCCAAATCCACCTAGTACTTTCGAAGATTAGCGCGTTCAAGCAAACAAACAAACAAACTTTTCCGCTTTATAATATTAGTATAGATTAATTTTTATTTTTATATGTTGTAGGATGTGGATTCATATTGGCAACTATCAAAAATGTATGTTTTGAATCCCAATAAACTTACTTACTATATATTTATTTATTTATTTATTTATTTACACTTTATGCACATAGGTACAAAGGCGGAATTAATGCCGTAGGCATTCTCTACCAGTCAACCATGAGTGGTGAAGAGATAGAGTGGAAGGTGCAATATGTACGTGAAAATTATATTGGAAAAATAATTATAATAGATAATAGTGATAAAACAAAAAAACCTAATATCATAAAATCGAAATATCATAAAATAGAAATCAACATAAATAATATATATTAATAAATACTTATATAAATACATATACATACATATATACTTAAGAAGCAAATGAAAATTAAATATGGAAATTCTGCTTATTGGTGAAGAAAGTGGATCCGCAATTTCTTTTTAAATGCGTAGCGATTGTCAGCCGTCCTGATCTCGAGAGGAAGCGCATTCCAGAGGAGAATCGACTGGATATGAAAAGAAGAATGAACAAAGTCAGAAGTATGAGAAGGACAGAGTAAGAGAAGATTATTGGATGAACGTAGATTCTTATTGTGTGAAGAACATAGAAATTGAAAGTGAGATAATAGATAAGAAGGTGGGCTGGGAGAGTTGAGTAGTGAGAAAAGCGTTGTCAAAGCGCGCAAACTTCTCCTCTGACGAATGGTCATCCATTTAAGCTCAGACCTGAAACTTGAGACATGGTCATATTTCCTTAAGTTAAATATGAACCGAATGCAGTTATTAAGAATACGGTCAAGCTTATCCAGCAAGACCGCATTAAGGTCGTAGTAGCACACGTCACCATAGTCAATCAAAGGGAAAATTAAAGTCTGCACAAGCATAGTCTTTGTCTTAACAGGCAAAAAGTTCCTCAGACGATACAAAGAACGCAAAGTGCCATTGGCCCTTTGGCTGACACTAGATACTTGACTTTGCCAGCCAAGTGTCGAGTCAAGATGCAAACCGAGATCTTTTACGCTGGGGCTAATGGGAATGACGACACCATTAAAAATAATAGGAGGTAGAGAGATAGCCGCCACTCTACCCATCATACGTGAACTACCAATAACGATGGCCTGACATTTTGAGGGGTTTACTGACACTCCAAATCTATCAGACCAGTCATTGATAGCCTCCAAATCCCGGTTTACATCCCCTATAGCGTCTGACAAACCTTCTACCTGCACAGCTGTATATAATTGAAGATCATCGGCATAAAGATGATACGAACACCGAAGACAGTGAGTAATAAAGTTAATGAAGACAGAGAATAATAATGGAGAAAGAATACCGCCTTGTGGAACACCAGCATCCAGGCCACGCCAACTCGAAGATCTCTCATCAACGCGTACCGACTGCTGACGTCCCCGAAGATAAGAAGAGAACCATTCCAGCGCCTCGGAAGAAACCATAAGATGGGAGAGGATAGCAAGGAGTATATCGTGACTGACCGCGTTAAAGGCATTGGAGAAATCAATTAATACTAATACAGTAACTTTAGTATCCTCCATAGCTTCTCTAATGTCACCAGTCACTTTAAGAAGAGCAGAGGATGTACTGTGCCCGGGTCTGAATCCAGACTGGAATGGGCTTACAAGGTTATTGCGGTAAACAAACGCAGAAAACTGCTTGTGAACACAGGCCTCGAGCACTTTTGACAGGAAAGGGAGAATGAATCAATCATCATCATGGAGGGAGAATATATCATCATCACATCATCATATTATACATATACATAATATATCAATATTTCAGTGATGAAAAATCATAGTGAGTAAATTCAAAGTGCAATGAAGCGAACAGAATATTGGCAACTATTTTATTAAAGGTTTTTTTGGGTTCCGTAGCCGACAAGAAAACCGTATAGTTTCGTCATGTCCGTCTGTTTGTCCGCGGCCTAGCGCAGAAACGATTCGTACTAGATCGCTGAAATTTAGCAAGGATGTACATATTAATTACGGCGACCAAGTGGTAAAATAAAATCATGAAAAAGTTGTAGTAAACTACGGAACCCTATAATGCGCGCGGGGCCGACACACACTTGGCCGGGTTTTTATTATATTTTATTGCAATATTGAAAATGTTACTTGTACATGTAATGCTTGCGTATAACCTAATGGCTAAGGTGTAGGACTTGTGATCGTGAGGTCACGGGTTCGAACCCCACCCATTACACTATTGACGTGAACCCACTCCAGACACAAGCATATTTAGATTAGTTGGAGGGGTTAACAAGATTGCTAGTAATGTGAATTCCACCTACATCGCTGGTTCTCTATATAAAAAAAAAAATACACGAAAATAAGTTGTCTGTTTCTAGCAGTGCGACTGAAGCGAGTCCGTGCTCTATGGGCTCAGCACTGCTCATAGGTGTGTTTGTGTATAGCGATGACACTACTTGTATTAACGCTAAGCTGCTTGCGAGGTGATACTTTAGTACATGGATTGAAGAGTTCGAAGAGTTTTTGATTTCGTTCCGGAAATTAAAAGCACATAACATCAAGCCAGTATTACCCGTAGGGTTACACAGACGAGTATTTATAGTTCCACCCATTTTGCGCCTATGATGTACTCATCGAACACATAGACCAGGCACAATTCCAGAGTTTAAAAATTCGGAATAAAAAGCCTTCAGCATAATGTAATATTTGAATGTCTACTCTTGCACTTAAACGATAGTTCAGCTTTGGTGTACCTAATAAAAGAAAAAAAATATTCGTTAGATTTTTTTTCTTTTTCGGAAACTGTTCTTCACCTAGTGTAGTGACAACAATTTATGTGTCACAGTTCGCGCATAACTATCATTCAACATTCAACTAAAAAACAAAAGATTTCAATAGGTACGAACTTGTAATTTTTTGCACCTTAATACAGGTTTCTACGTAACCTAAGTAGGCCACTAGATCCACTTAAAATTGTTATAATAATTAGCGAACCTCAAATAATTATACTTATACAACGTGTTACGGAAACCCCATATCTATCAAGAGGGCTGAAGACAACATCTGGTATGAAGTCTCTATGCACAGTTTCAGCACAAAATAACTGACTCAAAGAATTGATACCAAATTATTGGTTTTATATATTTCTTGACTACCAATCATAACAAACGTGTCACAGCAATAACACGATACTTCTTTTCGTTCTTCTTAATTTGAAAAATTCCGTATCTGGTATCAGTGTATTGGAATTTGTAATAAGTTCTCCACACGTAGACTTAGGATTACAAAACCCTTGCCATATCGTTTGTTATAATCCAAAGAAGCCATGCGTATGTATATCCCCTTTAAATTACACGTTGTATAATGCTTATACCGTATAACTGACTGTACCAATATTTGTGAAATAAATAAATTGATTGCATTTAAGTAGTATTAGTATAACTCAATTTTCCAATAATCAGGTACTAGTCGTACCTAAATTGGGGACAGATGAACGATTAAACTTTATTCTTAATCTTAAACTCTTTACTCTGCTCTCGTCTGACCTAAAAATTGTTAAAACTCAGAAATTTTTTCTCTAGCACAGTCAAGCACAGCTGCACATTGCGTGTCAAAACTCTTGGGATCGAAAGCCATCGTATCGAGATCCTCAAGAGATTCGATGCAAACATGCTGAAGTGTCTCGACACACGTGTGTTTGCGTTTCATTACGTCACACTACATGTGGTAAGTTATGTATATCGGTTTTGCAGTGCAGATTGATATTATTGGTAACTTGTGTCCCGCGATTTCTTGTGCGTACATAGTGACTTATACAATTATTGACCCTTGAGCAAAAAAAAAAGCTTTGCTTAGAGTTTACTTAGTGTATTACACTTCCGTCATTCCATGGTGGCCCCCGTTTGTGCTACACATTTTCACTGTGCCTAAAGCCTAGATGATATTTATTTCACAAATAGGTAATTCAATAACATTTTTATTTAACAACTAATAATCACGCGGGGCTTCGCTCCCGTGGGTTCAATCACGGTAAAAACATAACTCTCCTTTTTACAGTCGCGTAAAAAGTAGTCTATAACCTTCCTCAAGCTTCAAGCTACTTCCAAATTGCATCCAAATCCACCTAGTACTTTCGAAGATTAGCGCGTTCAAGCAAACAAACAAACAAACTTTTCAGCTTTAAAATATTAGTATAGATTAATTTTTATTTTTATATGTTGTAGGATGTGGATTCATATTGGCAACTATCAAAAATGTATGTTTTGAATACCAATAAACTTACTTACTATATATCATCATCACATCATCATATGTACATAATATATCAATATTTCAGTGATGAAAAATCATAGAGAGTAAATTCAAAGTGCAATGAAGCGAGCAGAATATTGGCAACTATTTTTATATTTATTTTAAATGTTTTTTGGGTTCCGCAGCCGACAAGGAAACCTTATAGTTTCGCCATGTCTATCTGTCTATCCGCGGCCTAGCGCAGAAACGATTCGTACTAGATCGCTGAAATTTAGCAAGGATGTACATATTAATTACGGCGACCAAGTGGTAAAATAAAATCATGAAAAAGTTGTAGTAAACTACGGAACCCTATAATGCGCGCGGGGCCGACACGCACTTGGCCGGGTTTTTATTATATTTTATTGCAATATTGAAAATGTTACTTGAACATGTATTGCTTGCGCATAACCTAATGGCTAAGGTGTAGGACTTGTGATCGTGAGGTCACGGGTTCGAACCCCACCCATTACACTATTGACGTGAACCCGCTCCAGACACAAGCATATTTAGATTAGTTGGAGGGGTTAACAAGATTGCTAGTAATGTGAATTCCACCTACATCGCTGGTTCTCTATATAAAAAAAAATACACGAAAATATATTTTCTATTTCTAGCAGTGCGACTGAAGCGAGTCCGTGCTCTATGGGCTCAGCACTGCTCATAGGTGTGTTTGTGTATAGCGATGACACTACTTGTATTAACGCTAAGCTGCTTGAGAAGTGATACTTTAGTACATGGATTGAAGAGTTCGAAGAGTTTTTGATTTCGTTCCGGAAATTAAAAGCACATAACATCAAGCCAGTATTACCCGCAGGGTTACACAGACGAGTATTTATAGTACAACCACATTTCGCCTATGATGTACTCATTGAATAAATAGACCAGGCACAATTCCAGAGTTCAAAATTCGGAATAAAAAGCCTTCAGCATTTTTTTTTATTGAAAATATGTTCGCGTTTGACCACTGATGATGTGATCGAAGATGGAGCACGCTCACCTAAAAGTAACCTATTCACTCTGGACTTAAAGACTCCTAGGTTGTAGCTGTTGGGAAACAGACTCCGGCAGGGAATTCCACTTCTTAGCCGTACGCACAATGAAAGTATTCCCAAAACGTTTTGTGCGTATGGGTGGGATGTCCACCATGTAACGATGGCGCTTCGCCGTTTGTCTCGTAGTCCGATGATGGAACGGGCTTGGCGGAATTAGATTGTGTAATTCCATCGCACACTCCCCGAAATGTAACCGATAGAAAACCGATAGACTTGCAACTCGTCGTCGGTGTTCAAGGCTCTGGAGCTTTGACTCGAACAGTGCATCGTTGCCAATGAGTCTCTTGGCCTGCTTCTCGATAGACTCAAGCGCGTCCATTTGGTATTTCGCAGATCCATCCCAAAAATGAGACCATGAATGATGAAAGATGAGAGATAATGTAATATTTGAATGTGTATTCTTGCCACTTAAACGATAGTTCAGTTTTGGTGTAATAAAAGACAGAATTATTTGTTACATTATTTTTTCTTTTTCGGAAACATTTTTCCACCTGGTGTAGTGACAAATATTTATGACTGTGTCACAGTTCGAGCGTAAATATCAATACCATTCAACTAAAAAACAAAAAAAATCCACAGATATGACTTGTAATTTTTTGCACCTTAATACAGGTTACTACGTAACCTAAGTAGGCCACTAGATCCACCTAAAATTGTTATTTTCATTAGTGAACCTCAAATAATTTCTCTAGCACAGTCCAAGCATAGCTGCACATTGCGTGTCAAAACTCTTGGGATTGAATGCCATCGTATCGAGATCCTCAAGAGATTCGATGCAAACATGCTGAAGTGTCTCAACACACGTATGTTTGTGTTTCATTACGTCACACTACGTGTGGTAAGTTATGTATATTGGTTTTGCAGTGCAGATTGATATTATCGGTAGCTTGTGTCCCGCGATTTCTAGTGCATACATAGTGACTTATACCATTACTGATTACTCAGTCACTTTTATTTATAATTCAGTCACAATCTCTCAATGACATACGAATGACGTATTGAGCAGTTTTGGGTGGAAACGTTTAGATTATTGGACGATTAGCCATCGATTGCACCTCTCGATTTCAAGAATATTATTTTCTCGCCGACTGTTCGACATTCAGAACAGAAGTTTGGCTAGTTTCTAGCCCAGAGAATTAGTATCATTAATTATTATAACTGGCAATTATTACATTAGTAAGTATTGCCAGTCCTCTGGGCACCTATATAATAACAGCTATTAAGCCAAATCAAATTAAGAAGACATTTAATTAATGTAGCGGAGTAAGAAAAAGAGATAGAAAGAATGAATCGTTGCCTTAGTGTAATTTGTATGAGTGTATATTTAACTTTCAAAGGGTATAAAATAAATAGTATGTTAATATTTGAGTTATTCATGTGGGTACTATAATAAAACGCCTTTATTTTGAACACCATTTGCGAATTTCTTCTCGTCGAAACCAAACGGTGTTACCACCTAAAATTATTTTGTGGCTGCAGCGGCTGTCAAACTTTTGCATAACATTTAATTCTGCTCAGTATTTTTGTTTAGTTCACAGATAGTGACGCCGTCAACGTTTGCTTGCTATATTGAAAAAGTAATGAAAAACTTTCGCATCTCAACTCGAAACTCTGGACGTTATTGAAAAACTATTTTTATGTAAAGCGAGAGAAAATTCTAGGAACTTTCAATGTCTCTTGGGTAGCAAAAATTGTTTATTTGCATTCCGATTTTATACTGTTACGATAAATATTTTATCATAAAAGCATTAGCCGGGCACCGACCAATAGGGATTGCATTATGGAAAAGTCGTGTTTTTAAAGTTCCACTACAAACAATAGGTAACTTCATAGTATAGAACTCTTGTCTGGACTCAATAAATATATAAACTGCAGTACCTATTTACTTCGAGTTTTCAAATCATGCAGAACAATATTATTTCAAATTTTACCCGACTACCGCCAAGCAATAAGGAGTGTTATGATTTTGTCCAAGATCTACATATTTATGTATATTCATAATTATGTTCCCTCATAACTTCAAAACTACTCATCATAATTTATATTATTCTAGAAATCAACAGAATTAACATACGACTACGGCTATAATTTGAATAACACTATGAATAGCCATCATAGACTGGTAGAGAATGCCTAAGGCATTGCGTCCGCTTTTGTAATTAATTATTTGTTGCATACATTTTTAATAAAAAAATATAATAGATAAAGAGCATCTATATAAATCATGTAACATAATTAATGCCGTCCTGAAATAAGTTTGTTCAGAATCATTTACTGATACGATTTCTATAACTTTTAAACTAAAACCCGACCGCCTTGGCGGTTTTTAGTTTTTGAACTTATTATTTATTTAGTAAGTTAAAACAAAGCATTACCTTAAAATACATTTTAAATGTAAAAGATAAAACTTACTAGATTCCATTGCACATTGGCGACTTGCCATGCCAGTTTACGTACTTTAAATCGTTCTCTCTTAGATTCAGAAATAGTTTGAATTGGTAAATCCTTAGGTGAATCTAATCATTTGAACGTATTTGGACCGATATAATACTGTTCATACATATGGCATGCTGGATAGATTCAACGTGTAAATGTCTGAAACATGAATATTCCTAAACCTCTATTTGGAAGTAGTCCTCGTTTGGGTGGATTAGTCCAGACTGTATAACTATGCAGTTTGTATTCCAATATACCATATTGGTTTCTGGATTGGGTGGCAAGCAAACCATCCAATCCTTGTTGCTTTCAAATATCAGGTACGAAAATTATGGATACTGTTCCATTCCAAGATAAGCTTGCAAAAAAGAATCGTATTTTGAATGGAAAGTGATGGGAAAGTGTAATCCCACCAAAACATCCTGTAAAAAACTAGCCAAGTCTCGATGGAGTTGCTTGTTTCGCTGTAAAACGTAATGAAATCTCTAAGCAAATCCAAGCAAAGTCTAAGGTTCTTTAATGCGATTTCTTTATTAATATAATTAGAATTTATGTCACTTGGCCATTAACTTGGATGTGTCAACAAGTAAATGTGCATAAAGAATGTTCTACGGCTGGCCCCACCTAGGGGACTTGGACATTAAGTCAAGAAAGGCAATCGAAGAACATATCCATACATAGTTACAATATAAATACATTACAAATAAAATGTAACTGTCTGTGTTTTCAAAATAACTGTGTTTTTACGTAATACCAACACACAAACAAATTAAAACAAAAATTAAGCGGCTTTTAGTGGGACCACTCACTAAAAGATGGAGGAGGTTAGGGCAACATATGTGTGTTACTTTCTATTCCGGAATTCTCACGACTAGGATTAACTCGGAAAAATCCTCCTTTGTAAACTAAGTCACTGGCAAAGCAAGTCCTTTAAATAAATAAACCCGCCTAAACGTGCCAAAGCATTATCTTAATTAACACTACGCCTATGCACTTTGCTCACACATCTTCGTTCTTCGCAAATCTACATTTAAATGTCATACGAGTGTACATCTTCAACAAATCACTATGCTGAGTTGATTCTTTAGGTTTTATTTGTTCAACGTGTGGAAATCTCTCAAAGAGATGCACCAAGAGCACTTCCGGATTGTAGGCCTTATCCGAAAGATAGCGTATAATGTTTGAATTGCAAGAAGTTATGTACATACGTAACGTAATGGGAAATATTATTTTGACTTAAACTTCTGGAACGTTTAGTAGTAATTGTTTTAGTAGTAAGGTTGGTATATTTCTGAAACATCATAAGATTCTATATTTCCATTTAATGATCAATTGTATGGGGTTTCTTATTTTATTAAAGAAACCGCAGTAAGCCTAAAAGTTATTTCATTTGTTTATTTTGTTGGGTTCCGTGGTTAAATAATAAAACCCATAAGGGTCGGTGTGCAGCCCGGGTCGACAGCGCCTCGTGTTCTACGCTCGCCTCAAAGAGCAGTCAACACCATTGACGGGGCTCGATAGGGCCATTGCCTGCTGGGTTGCGGGAATGCACTAACAAGATACCGCGGCCACGGAACAAAAAAAAATTAATAAATTTATTTTCTCTCCACTGACTATAAAGCAGATACATCTTTTACTACAATGATACTTTCTCAAATGTATAAGAGACTGGTGCCCATGGTAGGTATAGGTAACAATATCGGAGACTTGCGAAGATATTTTTTTAGGTTAGCAACAAAAACTCAATTCGTCTAAATCAGTCATTTGTCAAAGTGAGTTATTTTTCGCCTGGGCTTACAAATCCAACGATATCTTGACATTGGCCTGATGGAGTCCGTTTCGAACGACAAAACTGTTTTTCATGTTCAGTTGTTTTTTTCGAGTTCAAGATAGTTTAATTTTTGTAGCTCAAAAAATGACTCAAAAATGTCACTGAGCTTTTCAATCGAAATAAAAGAAAGAAATCAGGTTTATCATATTTTTAGAATACCTTAACATAATCACAAATAATAATAATAATTTATCCTTTATTTTAGGCAACTACGCCAATACAAAACCATGAACAAATACAAAATCTTATAAATAAATTAATACATAACAGATTATAAACGTTTCAAAACAAAACCGAGACGGCGTCGTGTTGCTCTGCGAGGTGTCGCGTAATCTTGTTCTAAATCGTCGATACACGACACCCTTCTGCCAAAATTCCTGCTTGAGGAATGTCTCCAATTGATGAGTTGGAACCCGTATTACAAACAATTTAAAATTCGTTCTTTGGCCTGTATGTTGAGCATGTAGGAAACGGTGGGGTACGTTGTTCCTTGAGTACACAGGAATCACAGAAATTCGAAAACAAACCTTATCTCTGAACATTCTTGCAGACACCTTGAATAGATCGAGAGATGTGTTTCTGGAGGGAGGTAAGCTGGTTGGAATCGGTATGGCCCACGTGCAAAGATAGATAGACTTGCTTATAACGTCAACCATCTTTTTGCATAGTGAGTTTGACTTAGTATTTTTCGCACCAATGCACGGTGTTAAGAACGTAAAAACCTTAATTATATAAATATGTATAATATAATATATAATTATAACAAATATATTTTTATTACAAGAACGTTGGACAAACTACTTCACCCAGAGATAACAATTGCTGAAAGGTATAATGGATTTTACCATTTTATTACCAGAACATAGGTAAGGTGCTTTGTTGTCTTTTAAGTTTTCTAAATAACACAGCACATAGGTGCAGATATGAGATAGACCGAGACTAGGACTTCCTACATTGTAAGCTTTAATCTTGTATGTGTATTGTAACAAGAGAGGATTTATACAAAATAAAAACCGGTCAAGTGCGTGTCGGGCCACGCGCAGTGTAGGGTTCCGTAGTTTTTATAACAGCCAAGTGCGTGTCGTATTCGCTGACTGATCGTTTCGTACCATGTTCTAACTAAAAGCCAAACATGACTACCTAACTAATTTGACTTCCTATACAAATCCTCACCTGATCCGACAATTTTGCACGAAAAGTTTTAATTTTTTTTAGAGATTTGAATAAAACTTGTCATAGCCGGTGTTTTGAATTTAAATACGGACACAGAGCTACACTACTCAATCGTCACAAGAAGCTAGCACGATACAACTGGCGCTTAGCGCCATCTATCGACATTTCTGTAGAGTTGTTCGAAATTTTCCAGTCAAATACAATTGGTCGACTATTACTCGTAAACTTGTAAAGCCCACTTATGTGTGATAGTTTTCCTTTAAATTTCGTTATATATAGGTACTACTGCCGTGACATTTGAATTTCTAACTACAACCGTTTAGTTGATACAGGGGGGGACACTTGACTCTAACGAAAATTGGTAATTTAAAGTCACGAACGGTTTACTTAATCAAAAAACGGTCTTAGCAAACCCCTAATATTTTTGAAAGACCTATCCAACGATATCCCACACTATGGGAAGAACGAAAAATAATAATAATCATCCCACTTTACATGTATGGGGAGGTACCCTAAATAATTGTTTTTTTTTCAAAATTTTATTTTACCACTTTTTCGGCGTCATTAACGTGTATACTCATGCCAAAGTACAACTTTCTAGTACCAATAGTTTTTGGGCTAAACCGCGGACAGACGGACAGACAGACGGACATGGCGAAACTATAAGGGTTCCTTGTTGACTACGGAACCCTAAAAAGGATATGTCTTGTGTCTCAGTAGTGAAAACGCTATTTATAGGTAGCAGTGGCGAAGGGTGAATTTTCATAAAAGGGAAACCGGACCAAAAAATGCTTACTTTGCTCAAGTGTAATGTCTGAATTCCAGTAACTGTGCCCCTGTGGCTGATTTCAAAATCTTGTAACTTCGTAAATAATTATTTGTTTAATTGAAAATAATAGATTACTATTTATATATTCTAATATAAAATAATAGACTAATATTTGCCATATTTCAAAAGGGAAGCCGGTAGGAATCGAGTTGTATGGAGCCTTCGCCACTGATAGGTAGGCTTTTTATCTTATGTTACGTCTTCTTTTTTTTCCGTGCCGTTACTTCCTATAACTTTAGTGATCGGTTCTCCTAGTCTTAATAAATCTTATTTAGTTAAAATGGGACATTATTATGGTTATTTTCTACCAATAAGGAAGCATCAATTCCGTTAAACTTCATAAAATAAAAACAAAATACCCACGAACTTCCTCAAAGTTACATCGATCGTAATTTGTAATTCAATTCTTTGTTCTGAATCGTAATAAGTAAGGTGAGTTCACACATCCGAACTCAATATTCGGTAAGGCGTGGTTGCTGCGTGAATAAGCTATTCCGTGACATGCTTAATCCGACGCGCGTGTGTGTACAGACCTTATATTGAAAGGAACTTTCGAGTAAAAAGTATTTTTAACCGACTTCAAAAAAAGGAGGTTCTCAATTCGTCTTGAACTTTTTTTTTATGTATCTTACCTCATAACTCGGAGACGGCTGGACCGATTTGAAAAAATATTTTTGCGTTTGAATGTGTATACTTTCTAGTTGATTCCATTGTTACGAAATCGGGATCTGATGATGGGATCCTGGAAAAATCGAGGGAACTCTTCAAATATTATAGGCACACCTATAGCGTTTGGGTATTTCTTATAGTACCTTGAGCAGTTGTTTCCGAAAAGTACCATTTGGGGAAGCTGAACTGATGATGAAGACCACAGATGGCCACTGAAACTCCTCAATAATAAGTATTTCGTGGATTGCGATTCGATTACTTGAGTACAGATGTTAAACTCTTTATGCTCGTCACAATACATAATTATGATAATGTAGAGCTGATGGTCAAGTACCAGGAGAACTCCTCAAAAATTAACGGCAATGCATCGGGAAAAGCAATATTTTGTAAAAGGTGATAAGTTGTATACATTATGGCTTTTGTAACTAGATAAATTACAAACCGACCCACTAAAAAGCGTGAAAAAAAAAACTTTTTAGCAAAAAATAGAACCGACTTCCATATAAAAACACTACAAAGGCAAAAAAATTTTTAGCAAAAAATAGAACCGACTTCCATATCAAAACACTACAAAGACAAAAATAACTTTAATTTCGGAAGGCGGTATCAAAAACGAAAATATATACAAAACTAAAGACACCGCCTTCCGAAATTAAAGTTATTTTTGTCTTTGTAGTGTTTTGATATGGAAGTCGGTTCTATTTTTTGCTAAAAATTTTTTTTCACGCTTTTTAGTGGGTCGGTTTGTAATTTAACTAGTTACAAAAACCATAATGTCAACAACTTATCACCTTTTACAAAATATTGCTTTTCCCGATGCATAGTCGTTAATTTTTGAGGAGTTCTCCTGGTACTTGACCATCAACTCTACATCACCATATGTATTATGACGAGCATAAAGTGTTTAACATCCGTACTCAAGTAATGGAATCGCAATCCACGAAATACTTATTATTGAGGAGTTTCAGTGGCCATCTGTGGTCTTCATCATAAGTTCAACTTCCCCAAATGGTATTTTTCGGAAGCAACTGCTCAAGGTACAATAAGAAATACCCAAAACGCTATAGGTGTGCCTATAATATTTGAAGAGTTCCCTCGATTTCTCCAGGATCCCATCATCAGATCCTGATTTCATAACAATGGGACCAACTAGAAACTATACTTATTCAAACGCAAAAAGAATTTTTCAAATCGGTCCAGCCGTCTCGGAGTTATGAGGTAACATACATAAAAAAAAAAAAAAAAAAAAAAAAAAAAAAGTTCAAGACGAATTGTAAACCTCCTTTTTTTGAAGTCGGTTAAAAATAACTTTAATTCGGAAGGCGGTGTCTTTAGTTTTGCATATATTTTCGTTTTTGACACCGCCTTCCGAAATTAAAGTTATTTTTGCCTTTTTAGTGTTTTGATGTGGAAGTCGGTTCTATTTGTTGCTAAAAATTTTTTACTAAATGAATTGTAAAATGGATATGTCATCGTTTGCTTAACCTTTTCCCAACTACGGTGGGTTCCGCTTCCAGTCTAACTGGATACAGCTGAGTATTAGTGCTGAACCCTGTAGCTGGGTAATACGATACCCTTGGCAAGACTAGTGTCAGAGTTTCTGACTTGTGACTACCTGTAACGACTCCAAGACAGATGACAGCCGGAACCAACGGATTAACGTACGTTTCGAGGAACAGAGGAATCGAAACTCGATAAGTTAAGATGGTCACCTATCCACAGATCGACATCGGTAACATAACCTTAAACATCGACCGGGTTATTGTACATTCGCCACAAAGTAAATTCGTCACATTTTGTAAACTCCATACATTGAAAGTGTATTTATTCGTCACATGCATAAAAAGTATGTGTAAATTCGTCACAAGTCTGCATAGGTAGGTACATATGTTTTGCATAAAGTACTGGTAGAAAACAAAGTTATCGATTTTTAGCGCTTGAAATAAAAATGATTTCTAAAATCTTTCTTTTCTCTCCTGCGCTCCTGCACATGCTATCACGCGCTTGCCCGCACGCTCCCATGCGGCTATTATTATTTATCTACAAAAATATTTCTTCTACTTCTGTTTCTTCAGCTTTAAAAATATTTTAAATTGGTTAGTAAAAAATACATGTAGTACCCACAGATGAAGAAAAATGAACTGAATAAACATATACCTACCTACAAAAATATATTAACAAATTAAAAGCCAGGAGTTTTGGGGATCAAAAATTGTATATTGTAGCCTACTGAGGTTTGAATTGATATATTAAAAATCCAGTAAAATAACATATCATGTATATCTGGTTCTGTACCTATTTTCAAATGCCTAAATGGAACAGCTTTTTCACAGGCATCAAGGACTGTTATACCACTTTCATTTTAATTTCGTCTTGTAAATATCCAGGAATTTCCTCTCATTATTTTGGACTAAGTAGCCTCGTCGACATTTTTTCCACATATTTTCGTACATATACGATTATTAAAGCTCAAGTCAAGTGTTATGTTAACACTAAGACGTGCCTTGGAGTATATTAACAGAGGGAACAACTGGATGGCCATAATTTAATATTACTAAAGGAAGTTTTATAGCTGGAAAGGCGGTAAAATGCTACAATGAAATGAATTAAGATTACAGAAGTTAAGAAACGTGGATGGGAACAAACAATGTTGCATTAGTAACTATTATTGTTCCGTCTGTTTTCATATCCGGTTTTTATATCTTTTTGAACCATCTATAGCCATTGCAGACTGTTATGGATGAATGAAAACTGGTGTTGGAAAATTGCTCAGTAAATATACAATCAATTCGTTGAGGTGCGTGCCTACACAACCCAGTCAAATCTCTTGTCAAAGGGGTTTGACAACCAGTTAAATTGAATAAGCTTTCAGGAATCGTCTATTTCTATGTTAATGAGGTTTTGCACGTGATATCCTCCCACTTTCATGCTTTTGGAGTGCCTATAACCAAATATTTGGGTAAAAATCTCGTTTGTACAAACATGCAGAATTTGTTCGCTCAGCAAATTTTCTGTACAATTTTAGGATTACGTGGCTGTGTTATTACTTCTGTTTTAAACTGTACGCCTAAAAATTCGAATGCTAATGTTGACGTATAATATTATCCCAAATACTTTAATAAACGAAAATGCTCTGTGAACGATATTAGCGCACATAGTGATCTAAAAGAAAATCTATACCCACATAGAAAAAAAATACTCTTTACGTTGAAATTGTAATTTACAATATCTACTGTCTACATTATAATATTATAAGTCTCGCTCAGAAGCTAGTTGTGTTTAAAGATCTCACATTTAATTTCTTTTTCCACAGGTATATTCGACACGGACGGCGTCCACGTTCCCGGTACGGAATGCGACTTCCAGTTCAGCCGGTCCGGCAGCCGTCCGACCCACGGCCGGCTGTACAGCCCCCGGTACCCGTCCATCTACCCCAACAATGTGCGATGTTCCTACCATTTTCATGCCAGGTAAGACAAGAGTTTATGTTAGTAATAATAAGTCCACTACCACGCCTTTGCGTTAAAGAGGTGTTGAACATCGTCAACCAAACTAAATTCGCAGGCTTTCTCGTGCTCTCCCTTATAACATTTTTTATAACAACACAACACAATTGCTTCTAACAGCGTATAAGTATATAATTGTTTTTTTTTTTATTAGAGGAAGAGATAGACACATATCAGTTTTAATTCCTGACAGATTTTACTGTCAGAAAATATAATTCTAAAACATTGTGTAGGTAATAATATGCATTTGAAACTGTAATGTTTTGCTTGTCAAGCAAAAATCAGAAACTATTAGCTCTGGCTGGATCGTCTGTTCTTAGCTGCCCTCCCCCTGTGACGCCCAAAGGTCAATTCCCACAGGACGTGCCCTTAGCGAAGTCTATTTGTAAGCTTAGTATGAGCGCTGGCTGGAGGCTTTAATTTTAATTAATTAAGGCCGCTGGCAAGTCTGCTTAAGCAGCCGACCACGTCAGAGGTGCGAGATGCCACATGCAAAAAAATCAGTTAGCTCTGCGCCACCGTCTAAGGACAGGTATGTTTGTAAGGGCTTGTATCCAAGTGGATATAATTGAGATTAGAATCTTTGTCGTAAATATCAGATAAGACCTAATGTTTTTTGCCGAAACCCAAAGTTCAATTCGAATCTCCAAAATTTGATTGCATTCAAGTTAAGGAACTAGAATACTTCTTTATTTCGGTTGAAATTATCTAACCACTCCTTCCGCTCTCCGTCAAACATCTACTGACTAAAAACTCACCCTGTTCCTTCAGTTTCCCTTGCATTCCGGGGCAGTGGTATCTCGTTAGAACGTTCCCGCAACCCTAATGGGTACTAGAATATTCCTAAGGAGAACTGAAGTTCATTTAATATTTACAAAATACATTAAACAATAAATTTTCTTCTTCCAGACCAAAAGAACGCGTGAAAGTTGTATTCGAAGAGGTCGCCCTTCAGAAAGGTGACATAAGGTTTGTATTATTTATTTATTTCAGATTAGATACATCCATAAATACTCGTAGGTTAGCAATACTTACATATATGTTATTAGTTAAAATTATATTGGAGAACATTATTCATTAAGAATCAAGTAAAAATAAAACAATTAGAATTAAATTTCAAAATAGCATAATAAAAATAAAACAATAAAAGTAGATTAGTAGCCAAGGGCTGTAAGGCATCAATTGCAGCCAGAGATATTTAGCGAGGGCGCCTATAGTTCGAGGGTGCAATTGATGCTTACATCCGAGCTAACTACTCTGCTTTACATCTCGATTGTGAGGTAAGTAGAAAAAAACCGGCATTACAAGAATAAAACATTTTATTAGTTAAAATTTATAGTGAAATGAGGACACAAGAAACAAACAATATTTAAAGTAAAAGTTTTCTATTCCCGCCTTTTTTCATCTTGTTTTTTAATTATTTTTTTCAAGAACGAAATTGGGCTTCGCCGTTCGATATTTAAAATTGATGACTATTATACTCATATGAAGACAAGGCTGAATAGCGAAGCGACCTATTTTGTCATTGGTCTGAATGCATGATGTCTATTGCCAGTATGATGGTTAGATGTACGCGAACTTTTTCAAAGAGTGAAGAGATTTTATTTAAATTACTTACCGTCCTAGGGCTTTTCTAGCTACATTATTACCCTAGAGCGCTAATTGGTTACCTACAAGCCCCATTTGGGGATAATAAGGACCTACTTACCGAATATGAGAGATGTAAATTATTTAATCACATTCCGAATAAAATGATCAAGTTATTTTACTTTACATTAAAAATAGCACCACCGGAAACGTCATTCTATTTCTTATTAGTATTGTAATCTATATTATACAAATAACTTACAAAATTCATTACAAAATTATAAACGCCTATATGGGCTTAGCTAGATAACTGGTGGCGTTCATTTTTTCTATATGGTACTTCTGGTCGTTAAAAAATGTGAAAGTGCAGTTTTTACCCTGTTGTTTTCAATGTTAACAACCACAGATGCGTACACAAATAGTCCAATAAAAAATTAGACACAACATCCAAAAGAAATATACAGAAAATTACAGCAATAAAAGTAGCTCCTAAAAAACTAAACACACTTAACAAAATTAAACTAAAATAAACCACTGACGACATCATAAAACACTTCGGTGGCCATGATCCTCGGGCTAAAAATCTATCATAAAAATAAAACTGCACGTAAAGTTATTCCATAAAGCCACCGGTGAATGATAAAACTGGTAAGGTACGCGTCATAATCGAATTTCTGATAGAAAATATTGAATGTGATGACGGGCGTGCAACGTAGTTCGCGAAGAATTGACGCCAGATGGCACCATAGTTTTGCGACGTCTTGATATTCTTTGTTACCCACGCTAGTTTCATTTTTATACATTTACATTATCATTTGGAAGAGCTCGTAGCTAAATAGCCGCGAGTCGATCTCCAAGGGTAACCAACGCTTGCTGAGATGGTTCTATGGATGGATGACCACAGAACAGATAAAAAAGGTTAGAAAGGAAATAGTTCCTGGCTTGTATGAAAACGCGTGTCACCGCTTGTCTCCCCACTCTTTAGCTCTACTACAAGCAAGAGGCCCGTTACGTATGCGAATTACGCACACAAATAAATTACACACACTTAATCGAGAGCTTGCTACTGATTGTAACTCACTGTTGATAAACACGCGCCGTGCATCACGGCCAATCAGGGCAAAGGACAAAACGTCAATGGTTGAAGTGTGGCGCATGCAGTATACTGTGAGCGGACTTGGTCATTGCGTTGATTAAGCGAGTACACAACGGGCAATGTATACTTTTTGTAACTTGTTGCAATAATGTTGTTAATGTTTGGAATATCATAGTGATCAGAATATTTTTATGTTTTTTACAAATAAAATTGTAATTAAATGTTATTTTCGACTGACCGATGGAAAGATATACCTCCTCGCTCTATACTTGCGGTCTGTTTTTTTGTTTTACAGGTTATAATTGCACAACACGGCATTTTAAAGCAGAGCTCTGTGTTCCAAAGTAATCCGAAGCGCACTAAACGCGGTGAATGAATTAATCGGTCGAGCTATGATTGTCGTATCATAAATGTGGCGCGCTTGACCCGCCCACATTTCCATTCCAACCTTATTCATCTATTCCGTGTGGATGAGCATCTTAACATAACAAATAAATAGGAAAGAGAGAGAGTAAATAGGCATCTTCTGGGCTAGCTCGTCACATCGTAGACTTCATCTATCGCTTACCATCAAGCGAGATCGAGGTCAAGAGCGGGCTCATCCGTAATAAAAAAAAAAACAAACAAACAAGATTCGTCCGTGCCTCGTAAAACAAACAAGATTCGTCCGTGCCTCGGAACACACCTTAAGTCGTTGCTCTCGACTGTCATTAGAGATCTTTGTTAAGCGTTAAATGCCAGAAAATCTGACACCAGTTTTGCCTGAGGGTCGTCATGTTACCCAGCTTCTGGGTTGTGGAATTCAGATAGGCAGTCGCTGCATGAAAAACGCTAGTAGGTACTTAGATTGATATTATACAACGTGTAATGGAAAGGGTATATACATACCAAGGGCACGGCTTCTTTGGATGATATCAAACGATATTGGAAGGGTTTCAACTCAAAATAAAATACTCTAAAAATTGAAACCAAATTTTCGGATTCGTAAGTTTCTTAAATTGAAATCATAACAATCGTGTCACCGCACTACGTAGGTCAATAACTTTCCACGTTACTTGCAAATATCACGATAAATCTCTTCCGTAATTCTGTGCGCCTAGTACTGTAGTAGCCTAGCGTAAAAGCGGTGTTCTTTTGTCGGCGCGAGAAAGGAGATAGGATTAAAAAACCCTTTCAATATAGTTTGATATCACCCAATGAAGCCGTGCCCTTGGTATGTATATACCCTTTCCGTTACACGTTGTATACATTTATACTGTTTTGTGAAACCTAATACAAATAATTTCGCATACTATTGTATAAATTCAAGTTCTGGAAACTTAACAGACAGATGTGTTATTGGGGAGTTTCGCGTACCATTTCTTCTTACTGGCTTAAACATTAGGCAAGCGTTTTAAGTCTTCATGTAAACCGTTGATATTAAAAACTGGTACTTCTACTGCTGATACACTGCTGGGTAAGGACGTCCCCTTGATGATGGGCGATCATTCCGTTGTTAAATGAATAATTATAATAATATTTATCGAAAGCTGGGTAACGGGTATCAAGAATAGCATCGATTGATGACGTATAACAATAAATCGAGCTGACTTTGACTCTTGAAACCTGTTTTAGAAGGACTTAATTTTTTAAATTTCGAATTAGTCTAAGCCGATGTTTTCAATTAGGTACCTAATATTTGATTGTTTTTTTTTATTCAATATATTTTATTTGTCAAAAAACTTGCTGTGGTTGCAATACCTGCCTTTTTTTGTTGTTATACCACAGATAAGCAATAATTCAAGTTTGTTTTTAAAAACAATCAAATTCACCGGAAACGTAAATAACAGACTTTGTCTATATTTATTTCGGTACATTCTCCAGTAAAAGTATTTAATACTACGTTAATTGCAAAAAGAATAAATAATGAAGTGCTGACCGCCAAACGATTTCGGGTTGAGGTTTTTGGCTTGCTTCGTTACATTCGCCGCAACTTTATTTCGACAAATATTCGAACATTAACATGAAAACCTATAGATTTTGTAGAGTAAAAAACAAAGCGTTGAAACGTGAAATTATAGTGAGGAAATCGGTATGTCCTAATATAGGTCCTCACCAAGTTGTTACTAATAAAAACTTCACTTAAGGCATAATACACATTACGTGCTTAAAAACGGTGGGGTCAAATTTCAACTAAAGTTGAATTAAAAATTAAATAAGTAACATTTATTTCTTATTTATTAATGGTCCATATAAAAAAATATTTCTCGGGATGGCCTACTAGATAAAAAGTATTTAAAGACTTACTTAGATACTATATAAATAATATTCATTAGTAATTTCAAGCTCGTACCTAATAAACACTTCAATGTAAATGTTTTCGTTTCTAGCACAAGATCCAAAATCAAAACTTTCAACAAATTTTATAATATAGCTTAATTCAGTAACCTGGATTATTATAATCCTTCAAACAAGAAAATACCGAAAACTGTTTACCGTAACGCCAAACAACAACAACAACCATGACAAACAATATTCACCCCTCGAGAATACATCCTACACGCATGATTTTGGTTTTTGCGTAAAACCGGTTAACCGAAAACGCCCAACCGTAACCAATCCCTAAAGCGGGTAGCATAATTAAATTATGGTTTTAACGGTCGACTAGTGCTCACGTAAATGAGCCCAGCTCATAAACTATACGTACTGGTTTAATTAAGCGGATAATGCATGAATGGGCCGCTTTAGGTGGCTACGTCATAACGTAGCCTCGAGGTCTTTTGCATAATGGTTCTGGTCAAGTGGCGCGGAGCAATGAAGTGGTATCCATGGGTGGTTGTTGGAATTGTTAATTTTGTTCCAATTATTTTACACTAGCAGTTATGTTTGGAAAACTTGTGACACTGTCCAGAGCTTTGAAACAATGTGTGATTCTTTCTTCCTATTGGTGATAACGATTTTCGAGCTGTGAATGATTTATTAGGTTTACTTACAATAAATTTGGCCATTTCTCTTTCTTTTTGTTAGGGTTGGTTTCCAAGCGACCGCGTTGAAGAGTATGGAAGTGTTCCCATAACTCCCAACGCAAGTGTGTGAGAGAACATGGGGTGGTTTTACTCAATTAGACCTATGGAGGTTTGTCAGTTTCTAACATCTGATAAACCTACTATGTCTGTCAGATTGTAAGTAGTTTGAAGTCAGCCGACTCCAAAAGATTTTTCTAGCAGACATTTTATTTTCACGAGAAAATAGAATCTCCGTCGAGTACCATTCTTGTACATGCCTATTAGATCCTCAGTAACCAGAAACTGGGTAAAAGTCTTGCAAGACTAGTGACTTAATTTATTTCTGGCTTCAGACTACATATACTAAAACAAAAAGCCGTTATTTCTTTAAATAAACTTAAATATTTCAAACTTAATTCATTATTTCAAAAATAAATAAATATCAGCAAACGGATTTTTAGGGTTCCGTAACCGAATGGCAAAGGAACTCTTATAGTTTCGTCATGTCTTTCTGTCTGTCCGTCCGTCCGTATGTCACGTTTTATTCCAAAACTATTGACTATACACATGAAACTTGGTAGGTAGATGTATTCTATGAACCGCTTTCCGATTTAAAAATAAAATTTAAAAAATATTTAAAACTAAGGGGGACCCTCATACATGGAACTAAAACGAAAAAATATACGCTTAAAAGTGATAAAATGTCCCCCTCCCTCTAACTTCTATAATAATCAGGGATGGGCCGAAATTCGGTTCACATTCGGTTCAACCGAATTTCGGCAGCTTGAACCGAACTTCGGCATTCGGCCGAAATTCGGTTCAGATGCCGAACATTCGGCACAAGAAAAATAATACTTACTTGCACTATTTTGACTAAAATTTTATAGAATTAGAATAGCATTAGGTACTGTTATAAAATTATGTCTTTTACTCACTCATGGTCATTTATTTTAGTTACGAACATTGTAAATGTAAATCTTAAATGAAATCCGTTCTTCTTATTAGTCTTGATAATCTCTGTCTAATTAATTTGACATAATAATTAGACATACTATTACAAAAATTAAATAAACTTATTATTCTTCTAACAAACATCTGGATTACAATTCGTAAATTGAATTAAAAAATCACGTTTTTGTTTCACAAACTAAACATTCATTAACTAAAGGCTACTTATTTTTTAAATTAACAAACTTTTCTCATCTATCTACTCACTCATATTTAAAATTTACTAGAGGCAGGCTATGGTGCAAAAACACCAAAAACTCTGCCTTATCTGGCAGAAGTTTGTTACGTTTTTTTTTTTTTTCGTATACGTTTCCTGCCTCCGATAAAAGTTGCTCAGAACATACAGAGCTTCCAGGAGACGATAAATATATTCGAGATTGAAGTAAATGCGTAAACAAGTCACGACGTGTCGCTCTCGAGAAAGCGCGCGAAATTGAACCGAAATTCGGCCGAACTTCGGCCGAACTTTTCATTTTAACCGAATGTTCGGCCGAAGTTCGGATTCGGTTCAAACCACATTCGGCCCATCTCTAATAATAATGGAGCGAAAATTCTAAAAAAAAAAACATAAATGCATAGATCTTAATGTAAACTTTCAACGAAAATTGGTTTGAACGATATCGAGTCAGCAGTTTTTGAGATACCATATTTTCTAAAACCGCAAGTATAACTTTGTAATTCATACAAACACTATGAAAAACAAAGTTATTTGGCGTAGTTACTACAGAACCCTTCATGGGCGAGTCTGACTTGCACTTGGCCAATTTTTTTATTAGCCTGAGCTCGTCTTCGGACACAGGCCTCTTCCAAAGATTTCCACTCCGTTCTGTCCCTTGCTAAATGAGATGTTGAGGAGCTGTAACAACTATCATAGACGTTCAAATGACAACCGTTATTAATGTTTTATTGAGTTTTCCTCAATAGCAGTCTTTATTTGTAAAGCTGTTGGTCCTATCTCTTCCTCGTTGTGTAAAATTACTGTCAACGAACTGTGAGAGTAAAGAACAGATACTGCAGTCGTTATTGGCTAATACAGTACGACACGATTGGCACAATGGTTGAGAGATTGCCCGTGCGTTGCGTATCGCGAGTTTGGTTCTCGCCCCCTAAATAAATGTTTGTAAGATCTACAAATAGTTAAGAAATGCACTCACGACAACGTGGGGAAATGCTTAAAAAAATCATCGACGTAGGTTACTTATTATTTTATATTGCACGTAAACAACTGATTAACAGTCGAGAGGATTAATAATCAACTTAACTATCGAGAGCCCTTGTCTAAAAATTACACTGAAAATCACTATCATAAAACGCTAGCGTAATGTCGCCATAACAAAACTGAATTATTTTTGGTACCTACATCATCTTACTAGTTATATGGTCGAACCTAGATAACGGATAGGTCCATACTACCTGACCGCTATCCTGGTATAAGCATAACCCACTTTAGCCACTCGGCTTTATAACTGGGTCAACCCAAATAACTTCCATTTCATTTACCTCAGCTGTAATAATAACAACCTGTAGACTGTGTGTTCTTCAACACATGATCTACCAGCTAACCTAATATTTTGCAAAATATTTTGAAGGCTAGTAATGTATTTAATTCCTAAACAAGTTATGCCTGCCACTTCGCTCGGATTATTCCGCGTTAATTCCGATCGCGTTTTAGTTTAAATCTTCAGGTTAGTTCTGGGATAGAATTAGCGTATATGTTATCCTTTAATCTCTCAATGAAAAACTCATTAAAATCAGTTGTGCCGTTTCAGATATCGGCTCGGATAAACGGAAAAACAGACAGACCGATAGACTCACAGACTGACACAAAAAAGTTGTTTTGTTTTTTTTTTGTCTCATGTAAATAGCTATAAGCACTTGAGACAATTGAAATGACAGACAGACACTATAATTTTATTATATATATTTATGTAGTAAGTATATGTTAATTTAGTACATACATATGAATATCGTGAATAACTTCTTCTATTGTGTAAAACACATAAATCTTCATCAGTCGTCTAACAAAATTGGCTACATTTAAAGTTAGATGCAGCGAGACTTCAGTAACTTTGAGAGGAGTCTTTCATCATTACTATAACAAGTTGAACAAATCTATTGTAGTCACACATTTGATCTCAGTCGCCCTTATAACACCTCATATATATTGTCTATATATGAGGTGTTAGAAGGACGACTGAGATCAAATGTGTGACTTCAATAGATTTGTTTTAAGTTTTAAGTCTGAAATAAAAGTATTCTATTCTATTACCATTTACAGATAATAATTCAGTCTGTAGCGTTCTCACTGCTGGGACTCAGGTCTCCTAATCCACCACGTGGGCCCAGTGTGGTTTGGTGGAAATCCGAAGACATATGGCAACATGTCTTCGGATTTTTGTTCCTAGGACATGCCGACTACCTCACGATGTTTTCCTAAACCGATTTGAAAGGAGGGGTGATGATATTTTTCTTTTTATTTATTACCAATAAGCCCGCTATTGACCCGATCACACCTGATGGTAAGTGTAAGATGAGGTCAACGATCGAACGAGCGAGCCCAGAAGATGCGTGTTCACTCTTGCTTTAAAGGCTGATGGGTCATATGTAGCAGGGAATACAGAAGCCGGCAGAGAGTTCCACACCTTGGCTGTGCGCACAATAAATGTAGAGGAGAAGCGCTTAGTACGACAAGACGGTAAATCGACCAAGTATGAATGGTATCCTGCAGTACGTCTAGTAGACCGGTAAGGTAAGGTGTCAAGGTGGATGAAGGTTGTGGAGCTCCTGCGCACACTCTCCGAATTACAATCTGTAGAAGATAGACAGGCAAGCAACGTTTCGCCGGTGAGCCAGACTGTGAAGCTTGCCTGCCAGAATCTCGTCACCTTTGAGCCTTTTAGCTTTGAGTATTTTGCTGAGCCATCCCACAAGTGACTGCAATACTCCATACAGGAACGGACCTGTGCTTTATATAAATTCATAAGCTGAAATAATAAATAAATTAATAATCAATTGCACAAAATAATGTGCCTGACTGGGATCGAACCCACCACCTAGAACTCAAGACCTGAGCACGTTACCACTGGGCCACCTCTGCTCTTTACAGATAAATAATTATTATAAACTCTTTCATAATTGGAATAGACGGTGGAAGCAATTTTTTACGTCGCATGTCATTTTGCAGCTTTCCAACAAATCAATACGGTGTTGGCAGTGTAGCTATAAATAAGTAAGACAAGACTGAATATTTTACCTCCGTGCATGCCTCAGGCGTTGTCATCGGCAAACCGGAACACCTTGTAAGGGTATTTGCTCCAACTAATCCGTTTAAGGGTGGTACCGTAACTAAATTTAGTGGCGATAGCGCGACGTTTAGAGGAAAATTTTAGCGGCTCGTAAACACGCAAGGACGTAACGTACCTAGAATTAAGTGAATATATTGGTTTTGTTAGTGGTGGGGTCAAGGATCTCGTGGCTTAATAATAACAAATCGATTTTCAAAGTTAAGCGACGCTTGCTGAGGTCAATACGTGGATGAGTCGCTATCTTAACATATAGAGATGACTACGTACATTTGTAGATTTTTATCAAGCAAGTCTGAAGCCAGAAAACACTGATACGAGCTATCGTTTTACCCAATTACTGGAGTGTGGAGATTAGATACCTAATCAGTCACTCTATGTAAAATGCAACTTACTTAGTTGCAACCAATTGCACTGAAAATCAACCTCTACATGTTGGAACTTTGATCATCTGATGTTTTTATTTTGTTTTTGTTGGAGGCTCGCGTTTTACCACAATATCACCTGATGGTAAGCGATGATGTGGTCGAAGATGAAGCATGCTTAACTATAAGTAACCACTCTTGACTTAAAGACCTCCAGGTTATAGCTATCAGGAAAAACAGACTGTGGCAGAGAATTTTACTCCTTACCTGTACACAGCTTTTTGCGTATAGGTGTCCACCATGTAACGATGGCGCATCGCCGTTCGACTTTGTCTTGATTTTTTTGACCCAGGTATATTCCCTCGATTTCAAACAACAGTTCTGGCTTGATTTCTTTCAAGAATGCGCCTCAGCATGTCATTATTTTCAATTCACTAAGTATCTCTGACCATCACTGACCTAATTTCACGCGCCTACAAACACTGCAAACCATTCTACGTTTCTGCTTATATATTCCACCAGCCATCCTTAACATAACTTGACTAAACTCAGGACATTCCTGCGAAGGAATTCCGTAAGCCCGACCAGTGGAACTTGCCTAACTAAATGAAGTAAACTGAATTATTCGTACAGTGACATTACGTTGACTGTGTTATTAATGAACTGTTGTTGAATTTTTATCTTATTAACGCGAATAAAAAATAAAAATAGCATTTGCCTGTAGTTTTCCCATAGTTCAAATACCGATCAAGTGAATTTCCGGAATACTGCTGATTATTCATTCACTTCATTCTAATACATTCAGTTGATGTGGCGGTATTTACTTACAAACATCCAAACATGTGCATATAATTTGGATAAACGATTACTTAAAAAGATTTCGTAACTCCTTAATTATGAAACGGACACACTTATAAACAACTAGCACTACGCCCGCGATGTCGTCCCCGAGGATTTCGAAATAATTTAGGTATAGCTGTAGTACTAGCTCTACGCCCGCGATTTCGTCCACGTGGATTTCGAAATAATTTAGGTATAGCTGTAGTACTAGCACTATGCCCGCGATTTCGTCCACGTGGATTTCGAAATAATTTAGGTATAGCTGTAGTACTCACAAACATCTACCTTACTACCAATATAATTTTTTAAGCTAACATGGTCACTGACAGTAACATTAGGACTTCAAACGGGATATTTACCATGTGTATCTTTTGTTTAGAGTCCGATATTTATCACTGAAACTCGAATCCAAAGATTCACATGGTAAAAAACCCCTTTTGAAGTTCTAATGATACTTACTACCAATGTTTTTTTTTTTAATTGGACCATTAGTTCCGGAGATTACTCATACCACAAGCTCTGCTTAGTTTGGGACTAGATGGCGTTGTGTGAGTGTTGTGGAATATTGTGGAGTTAGTAAACAGCTAAGCAGATGACGTACCACCTCCTTGGAGTACGCACTAGCTTTGCAATATAGCAAACACAAGTCCTCGAAAACATCTCGTGATTTTTTCTTTTTCATAAATCACCTTCTGTCGATTGCTTCGTCTGTTCTCTCAAGAAGACATGCTCTCAAATCACACCTGCTTAACTCAACTACCCACTACCTCAATCATACTTCACCCCAACCACACACTAGGTGCCACAACCTTCACGTACACACACCTTTATTCTCATCATTCATACCATATACCTACTCTTTTAACAAATCACACCACATATATTCGCATTATAGTCGCTAATTAGCGTAGTGTATTGCATAATTACGCGAGGACATTGTAAATGGGAGAGGAGACCTGGTGACCAGAAATACAGGCTGTAGGCCTAGCTTAGTCACCAGGCTCCCACAGTATGTATGATACTCATTATTGTTATTTTTACATAATATGTTATTTTAAGATATTGTGGTGAGTAAATAAAGATATTCTTGCACCGGAATCAGGGCACAGGTTACTAAATAGTTACTTCGTAAGTCAGGGACTGGGTTTTGTTACTTCTTTTTATGCAAATAAAAGTTCTGATGCTGATGTACAGTAAAGAAACAATTCCTCCAAAATGTTTTATGAAAAATTTTACTAAGAATTCTTGAGAGCTTCAAAAGAACAAAGCTTCCTTCTATCGTGACACTTAGTTCCTTTAAACTACTTGGCACTTAATCTTTGCAATTCTTTATACCGTTCACATTGCGCAGTGGCTGCAAAACGTCATCAATTTGACCGATGAAATCCTTTACTGGCTTTTCTAGTGCTGCTATGAAAATATTACATGTACCCGTTAGAGTTCTTCTTTAGTAAGGAAAAGATACACATTTGCGTAGTGTTTTTTTTCGTGGGCTGAAGCGCTGATGAAATGGACATTTCTGTCTGTGTGGCCTAGACAGCTTTAAAGCCTGTCCGATCCTCTTAACATTGAAAGTCTCTGTTTTCTTTTATTACCAAGATTATTCTCCGTACCTATAGTATAACTGTGCCAACAGCGATTGTAACAGGCATTCCATGAATTACGTGAGCTCTAGGTGGGAGCGAAGGATCCAGCGATTCCAGCTTCTTAAATTGTTAATTAACTAAATAAACTACGTTATACTGAGCTGGTGGACCTCAGATTTTTGTTTAAGTCAACTGGCATATACTAACAATATTTGCGTCGGCACAATGTCCCATGAACTCAAGTTTCGGTTGTTATAAGCCTATTTAAAATACATGAATTAATTTAATTATCTGGATCAAAAACTGACTTTATCCATAATCGAAGACTTTAAAAAACATTTAATTAATTCATATCAAGTTACAGAAAACGGACGCAGGTGTGTGACGTGTGACGTCATTATCTTTAGGTTACACGTTCACAGAGGTATCTGCTTATTGACCTAATATTTGAAATGCTAATTATTATTTAAGAAATAACTAATTTTGACGATGTTCTAGTAAAATATTTATTCTATACGTTATAATTGTTGTTTCTAATAAAATTCTGAGTATTTATTTTAGTTGCCAGTTGCTGGCTGCTTCGGACCTAATTCCGAAATTTCTATATTAACCAAAAGGCTGGTTTTCGTCATAATAACTTAAATGTTAAATAAACACTTTTGTTTATTACTTCATCTTCGACCACATCCTCGCTTAACATCAGGTGAGATGGTGATCAAACGAAAGCTTATTAACAATAAAAAAAACGTAGGTTATTCCTTATTCACACAAAGATACCATTTAGTAACCACTGGTCATGTTTAAAGTGCAATGAACATAATGATTACGTAGCAGTTCCCCAGTCGGTCAACATAACATTACAACTCGACATGTGCCAGTGGCAGCGGTGTCGATAACAAAAAACGAACGAGAAAGAGGGTAGACCGATTCGTCTGCTCCCAAACGTCCACCCGCAATGTCTTCAGTTCATCCGTAATCATGGCGCTTGCAACAGTGCTGAAATATCGGAAACTCAAAACAATAAACACATAGCAAATATACTGTTTTAAGTTCCAATGATACTGTTAGTGACCATGTTACTTTAAAATCATATAAAACACTAGCTGATCCGGCGAACTTCGTACCGCCATTTTTTTTATTATCCATATTTTCTCACCTTTTAAACCTTCCTTTTATTAGAGGGAATATAATACAAAAGGAATTAATGACATCGGTGAAGCCCTTTTCGAGTTTTAGCGAGAGTAACAAACAGCAATTGACTTTGTATATAAGATTACAATACTGACGAGAATCCTAAACACAATATACTGTTCTATACTATGAAATATGGGCACGCACTTATGGAACATCTTATATAATGTGAACTTTCAGTAAATTAATCATAGACAAATTAAATCTCTTGTTTATCTTTGAAGTCTTGTTGTTTAATGGATTGAGAAAATTTAAATGCTGTCCAAGTTTGGGCTTGAATCCTGAGTGGAGTAAATAAAATGGTTGTGCACGTATCTCAAATGTTTAATTCACAAAAATACAAACGTTTTTATGGTGGTATAAAGTTGATAGTTTTAAAGCAGTAACAATTAAATTATAAATTTTAACATACATATATTTAACTACTTTACGTTGCGTAAGCAGAGTTAGGACTACGTGCATTTGAGCCTAGGCTCAATTTTTAAATAATGTTTTCACGTAAATTTATGCGTAGGTATGCTGGGAGATACCGGGATCGCGAGCTCATTCCCGGCCAACGGGCGCTGGCTACTTAACCATCAAGTAATCGAATCGCAACCCATGAAATACATACGAGTATTATTGAGTAGTTCCGGGAGCCATCTGTGGTCTTCATAATCAATTTGACATCACCAAATGGTGCTTTTTGAGAGTAGCTGCACAAGTTACTATAAAAATACCAAAATCGTTATATTTGAAGAGTTCTCTCGATTTATCCAGGATTCCATCATTAGATCCTGATTTGATGACAATGAGACCAAATAGACAGTATACCCTTTCGAACAAAAAAGGATTTTCCAAATCGGTCCAGCCATCTTCGAGTAATCGAGAAACATGCATTTTAAAAAAATCCGATGAACTGAGAACCTCCTCGTTTTTTAAAGTCGGTTAAAAATACATTGCTTTGACAATCGAACTTAAAGATTAGAATCACAGATATAAAGGAAATATCTATGTTCAGATTAACAAACTAAGTTTGTGGGTATTACCAGAAGAATAGTTACGGCGCTAGTCAAAACTACCTTACTTGGAGAAAAAGAACATGGTCTCGATGTAGTAATGCAGTTGTAGTAACCCAGTAGTACTACTATGTTTGCAGTTGTAAGTTTGAACTTCTGAACAGCAATGGTGAAATTTTTCAACATGAATCTTTTGTCTAATAATGTATTTTACATGTCGACTTTTATTCGACTTTCACTACTGAGACAATAAATTGTAAAAGGAAGACAAAATACATATGCAAACGAAGTGCATAACACTTCATTTAGTTTGAACAGCTTGCAGGATAAGCCACGTAATAACTTAGACGTATAGGAGCTATCTGCCATATTGACAGAATAACACAACATGATAAAATATGGAGGATAAGTTAAACACAGCAACTACATTTTGGTTATAGTTTTACTGTTCACCATAATATCCAAGGATAATTATAAAACACATTATAAATATATAATAATTTGTTAATATAATTATTAGTGGCTGACCCGATGTCAATCTAAAAATACATTTAAACACCTACATTTCCAACCAACTCTAACGATGTATTGTGCTGCGCTACAAAATTTTGGCTAACTTCTTAAGTACTTATTCTATAAGACTAAGAACCTAAATCGTCCGACTTCTAAATATCCGCAATGATATCAGAATATAAGTCTTACATCACAGCCTGCCTGATAAAGCAAATACGACAATTTGCCGTAACGAGAGTGTTGCCATAAAATATATGAAGCCACGACGTCATGTATGTTCCAAACAGAAGCCAGCGATATATTGCGAGAGGTTTTCAATTTCATACGGTATGTTACCCTCGAAAAAAATTGGGATTGCTATTTAAGTGAGTAGAAGAAATTTTAGGGAGTTGATAAACGGTGTGGAATGTGTAAGAAATGATAATTATTTTTTTTGGGTATAACCTATGATTATAAATTATGATTGAGTTAGCTAAGTTGTTATGTATTAGTATTGATTTTAATTTTTATGAACCTATATAAGTCCCAGCAGTGGTATGAAGAACTTTCTTATTCCTCAATGCTTCATCACCTGCTTAGCTTTTTCGCAACTACATACAGTACTTATAAGCACATCAATTAGATTGCCGCACGCGCGGCCCGCCGTTCTTAAATAAATTGCGACGTTGCCGTCCTTCAAGTACGCGTGTACAGAGTGCTTCTTTTACGTATCAATTCAACATTTTTAGTGAATATTTTAATATTTAAAAAATAAAATCATTTTGTTTTCGAATGGTAATATTTTTTTAGCATGTGTGGATGCTATACTATTGTGGGTTAACGGGAACGCCATCTTTTAATTAGCATACTGTTACGAGCTAGGGTTCGGGATAGAAATAATTAACGCCAGTTAGACCAAAATTAACACTTTAATTAAGTAAACACACAATAAAAATTAACACAGTTATTCTCACTTCAATACTTGTCACTTAAACTTAAATCGCACTGAAATTCACTTGTAGAGCTTCGATTATATCACGTATTCGCCTCGTAATAAGACTGACTCTTGCGCCCCTTTGCAATATTTATACCCCGGTCTATGAGTTCTAGAACTATTCTTGTAAAATTGACTCACTGTTTATACTGCCAAGAATATTCCAGAAGCTACATGAGATTCATAGTACTGCTACTCGCCCCTAGATGGCGTTAGTGTCTCGACTCGATATACTAAGTACTGCTACTCGCCGCTAGATGGCGTTAGTGTCTTGAACATTCTAGATTTCTGTCGAAGTTTCTCGACGTACTTCACTAATCGACTGGCGTAACAATACTGTATATTCGGGTTGGCTTCCAGCCTACCCGGATGCAGCTAAGTTTTTTTGCACGACGCTTCATGCAAAAAAACTTAGCTGCCTATCTGACCTCCACAACTCAGTAGCGTAGCACGATGCCCCTTGACAAGACCAGTGTCCGATTTTCTGACTTCTGACTACCCGTAACGACTGTCAAAGATGTACAAAATGACATTTGCTTCACAAGCCACTGAGGCATCTTGATTTGTTAAGATGGTTACCTAATTATAGGCCGACCTCGGCGAGCATTGTTTAACCTTGAAGATCGACCCGTGTGGCTATTATCATTTAGCCACGAGCTCCTCTCTTCTTCTCCAATACTTATAAACATCAAAATTAATCAAAAGGTAAATGAAGAGATGATGTTTACTAGAAAGAAATTTGGCCAAGTGCGAGTCAGACTCGCCCATGAAGGGTTCCGTAGTAACTACGCTGAATAACTTTGTTTTTCATAGAGGTTGTATGAAATACAAAGTTATATTTGCGGTTGTGGTAAATGTGCTATATCTCAAAAACTGCTAAACCGATTTTGTTGAAATTTTCATTAAGATCTACAGCATACATTTTAAGATTATTCACTCCATTATTATAAAAGTTAGAGAGGGACACACACATTTTACCACTTTGGAAGAGTATATCTTTTAAACGATTGAGTTTAAGAAAAAGTGGTTTTAAAAAACCTCAATGTCATTTTTAAAGATCTGTCTATAAATACTACATACGTATAGGTCTCATGAAAAAAATATATATTTTTAATTACATTTCCATATACGGGGAGCCGCCCTTAATTATATTTTTTTTTTCTCCTAAAAATCGGAAAGCGGTTCACAGAATACAAGCTACCTACTAAGTTTCACATGTGTACTATTAATAGTTTCGGAATAAAATGGATGTGACGGACAGACATGACGAAACTACAAGGGATCCGTTTTTTTTCATTCGGCTGCGGAACCCAAAAAAGTGGATATTAACCTAAGAAAGTGACGACTAAATTGTTATTGTACTAAATTGTTGACGGTAGTCAGTATTTTGTACGAAGTCGACAGTCAGTATTTTGTGTCGATATGGCCGCAGTTTGCAAGAAAAACTGCGTACATATCGTCACACGGTTAAACTGTCACACCCTTCCCGTTACCACCATAAATGTCGTGTTAATTATGTCGTTTGCGAGGTATACAACCACAGGCACTGACCACTATGGTGACCGCAGCCATATAAACTATTTGTGGTCACAATATTGGTCAGAAATATACTGGGGAACCCTATATAAAAGTAAACGGCTGAAATTAACTATCCATATTGTCATGAAAGTTAGTGGGCATATCATAGGGTTCTGTATCAATTTTTCACAAACCTAGACAAGCATTAGGATGCAGTTGATGTAATGTAGTTAGCCACATATTGTGAAAAGAAACGTAATTAATACAGACAGTATAAAATGGCATATGACGCATGGAGACTAAGAAACGTCACATGTAGCTAAGTACAAGTACAGAGGTTTATAAAAAGATTTGCGGAACATGTGAGCATTCTAGGACTAGCTGGGGGAACATGGTGAACGCCATTACTCACTCTCGAAACATAACAATAAAAAACCTTAAGTGCTTCAAACTGACTTTTATTAAGTAATACTCTGACCAAGTAACAGTACAGTTGGTACCTACATTATAACATTCCCACAGTTGGGATACCGGCCTCCTCTTTATGAGAGGGAATCGGTTGCAATCCACCACATGGATCGAGTAGGTACGGGTTGGCGGTTAAACAGAATAAGGAAAATTCCATCGCGATTTCGACGAAACCATTTGCATGCTAAACCCATATAAATTACAATCAAAATAAAAATAAAAACCGGCCAAGTGCGAGTCGGACTCGCGCACGAAGGGTTCCGTATATAGATGCTGGCGGGAAACATTCCGAATCATTCCCGTCGAATACTTCGGAAGTATTCTGAAATACTCCGAAACTTAGGGAATATTTCAACTGTAAAAAAAAAACAGGAAAATCGACCTTTGAAGTCTGTTAATATACCAAAACCTGCTCCTAAGTAGGTAAGAACAAATACTTTTCTGAAAACCGCATCAAAACGTGTTTGCTTGCAAGGTTTGCCTTTATTTGCTTTTATTGACTGGGCTATTATACGCGTTAAGTAGGTACTTAGGTAATGATTAATACCTACCTATGCGACTCGCGAATACTCGCGATGCGTACAGAGCTACATACAAACTAACCAAAAACATAGGTAACCCTTTTTCAAATAGCAAATCAAATATGCTTAGCCTGGTTTTTTTGTTTTACAACTGACATTTAAGGCTATAATCGCATAGCACGACTTACAACTCGATCGCCTAATGCATGTATTTTGACCAATAGGATGCACGAAGCGTATTTTAGTTGTGTTCGTAATAGTAAGTATTAATATAATGTTACACGCCCTGTACTCACAAAATGCATATTATTTCTAATTGGGCGAAAACAGGAAGGGATGTGGTTTGTCACTAGCTGCGCTTCCGCAGAAATATTTTCTTAAGCAAGTATGCGTATCTTTGGCCGATAGTACCTACCTAAAAACAAAATAATAAAAATCCTGTTAATCTCAGGCTAATAAATCTACCTATAAAAATATCAACATATACTTAATCAATCCCATTTATAATAAAATAAACATTTATATTTTACTCTCGTAGCGTACATACGTACTCTCGCAGTGAACAATAATTAACTCACCCACCACACAACAAGCAAACACATTTATTCCCATTGAATTATTCGGGCGAAATATTCGGAAACATTCGATTGCGGGGTACGAATCTTTCTCGCGCGGGTGAAAACTTCTCCGAGGAGCAGCATCCCCTCCCTCTTACCGCACCCCGCACCGCCATCGCCTGCACGCACGACTCGTGGCCGGTGGCAGTCGGGGGCGCGCGTCGCGGTGCCAGCGCGGCGTCAGCGGCCGGCGCACAGAGATCGACGATCGATGCAAAATACGATTTTTCAGCAAAAAAAGTTGAAATCTTAATAAATAATTAAACGTTTCTTTAAATCAGAATGATTCAAAATGAATTTATCATTTTGAATAATTCCCATTTAAAGAAACTTTCCCCGAAGTATTCCGGAATTATTCGGAATTATTCAGAAGTTTTGCAACTATAGGGAACCCATTATCCATAAACACGAATAAATACTTTAAGGGAGGCTCCCATACAAGCCCCCCTTAAGTATTTATTTTATTCTATTTTTAGTATTTGTTGTTATAGCGGCAACTGAAATACATCATCTGTGAGAATATCAACTGTCTAGCTATCACGGTTCATGAGATACAGCCTGGTGACAGACAGACAACGTAGCCTTAGTAATAGGGTCCCGTTTTTATTCTTTGGGTACGGAACCCTAAAAACTATTAATCCTATTCGCTCAAAACAAACTACACATCATTTATTTATTTCAATGCCCTAAAAAACACAGTTACAGCTATACCAAATAGAAACAGCAAATCTTAAAGCAAATCTAACACCCAATAACAAATCTACACTTATGAAAAACCTATAGGTACATATAAAAAGTAAAATCTATTGGCATTCATTCCCAGAAACTATAGTTAATAATTACGTATATTACAGATAAATACATTCTCCCGGTAAGGGTGCAGCGAAAGGGAGTATGAGACTTTTACTGAATAAAAAAACACCGTATTTCTTGAGTCCCCATGCGTTCCGGACCCCGTGATAAATTTTTGCTCGCTGCTGCGGCAGGCAAACCAACCATCATGTCATAATTGACTGAGTACCTATATAGCCGCTAGTACACCAATAAGGGATGGATTAAAAAAAAAATCACTTCTTGGCTGAGCTAGTTAAGAACAGAACAGATCTATATCACTATATCATGCTGAACGCAAAATGTACTTTTGAGGTAAGCAGCACAAATAAAGGAGGATTATATCTTGACTAAGCGACGATAACAGAAAACAAAGAGATCGGACATCACTGCCATCATCAATTTCATCCTCTACATCATATTTCAGTCCTACAAGTTACAGTTGCAGTTTATACAGCGTGTTGTTTTATTTCCTCTATCTCGTAATTAATACAGGACTTTCTCACGTTTCAGCTGCCTGCGGCGTGCAGACATTATCAAAGTGTTTGACGGGAGAGACACCAACTCACCAGCTATCGCCATGCTGTGTAACGAGCTAACAGGTACTTGTCACTTTTAAACGTCAATAGCCTAGTGCCTAAGATGTTGGACTTGTGATCGAAAGGTCGCTGGTTCGACCACTCATTACAGTATAGCCGTGAACCCTGTCAGAGTGGTCGTGCAGGTCGTCATGTAGTTTTCCGAACTGTTGTTAACTGTTTGTTAGAGCAATAATGCAATGTATAACCACTGGCTGCTCACAGCAGACTTGATTTGGTCAGTAAATCGCATGGGCGACCTATCGTACATCATAAGTTGAGTCATAATTTCAAGGACCTCCATTATACAACGTGTAACAGAAACCCCATATCTATCCAAAAGGACTGAAGACAACATCTGGTATGGAGTCTCTATGCAAAGTTTCAGCTCAAAATAAGTGACTCACAGAATTGACCCCAAATTATTGGTTTGATATGTTTCTTGAATACCAGTAATAACAAACGTGTCACAGCACTATGAGGGTAACACTTTCCACGTAACTTGTCAATAAAACGATAATTCTCTTCGTTCTTCTTAATTTGAAAAATTCGGGTGTCTGGTATTAATGTATTGAAATTTCTAATATGCTCCACATATGTAGACATAGGATTACAAAACCCTTGCTATATCGTTTGTCATCATCCAAAGAAGTCGTGCACTCTGTATGTATATACCCTTTAAATTACACGTTGTATACCACTTCTGCCTATGTCGGCTCTCAGTCAGGTTTTCTTAGCATTTATATTAGATTTTTTTACGCCATGAGACGAACTTAACTTCCAAAAGGACTGTCCTGTAGTATCCCAAAACAGAATTGTGTAAAAAAGGAGAAACGGTAGCCTTCGTTCGGCCGGCAGTGCGACAGTATCTGCTGGTAAGATAAGATTTGATAACATCTTATTCAACATTACTTACATCAATTCCGTATGTATCCGGCACACCTGTTTTGTTTAAACTAAAGCCTTGAAACCAATCCTTGTAAATTTAATAGGTACCCAAATGTGGTGTCATCTGGAGACTGAGAATGTGGTTTTCTCTTTCTAACACATTATTTGAGTAAATTAGATTTAGAAAAGACTTAATATTTGGTTTAAAATAATATTCTCAACTACCTACTTCACTTTAAACCAACTCTTAACGTTTATTCCCGCACATCTCCACAACTATCATAACAAGATTTTATTTCTTGACTTCCAGACACACAATACTAATATAAGTGACGTTGAGAAATCGGTTTGGAGAACTAATTTCACGGGATGCGACGATGCGAGACATTGCATTGCTCTGCCCGGAGTCCCGCCATCACGGGATTCTTTGTTAGTTTACACTACCCTGCACTTATGGGACAAACAATTCTCAAACATAGATCTGAGACATAAATTATCGTTTTATGTCAAGCGAAAACGTTTAGGGAACTCGAACGTATAGTCACTTAAAACAAATATAACTAAGTTGATTCATTCAACTCATCCTATAGTATTCTGCTTGATGAAAATTCTATTCAAACCACTATGGGCGACAGTTTTCGTAATGTTAAAAACGACAGTCTGAATGTAGATTTCACACGTTCATTCAGGCAATAATTTTATAGAATATAAAATAAAATGTTGAATTCGCTCCTTTGATATACGAAATAAATCTGTACTTCGCTCCCGTGGACATTATCACGATAAAAACATAATCCTCCGTCTTTTGCAGTGGGGTAAAAAACCTTCCTCAAGGTTTAGGCTACTTCCATATCAGACTTCATCTCAATCCATGCAGTACTTGAAGCGCGTTTAAGCAAACAAACTTTCCACTTTATAAAGCTTCGCTCGCGTGATCTTTTTCACGATAAAAAAAATAACCTTCTTTTTTTGAAGTCGGGTAAACAGTAGCCTATACCCTTCTTCGATCTTTGAGCTACTACAAGGCATTTAAACAAACAAACAAACTTGTTTGCTTCATAATGTTACGAGCTGGGGTTCGGGATAGAAATAATTTACACCAATTAAACCAAAACTAACACTAATTAAATAAACACAAAAATAAAAATTAACACAGTTATTCACACTACGATACTTAAATCACACTGAAATTTACTTATAGATCTCAGATTATATCGCCTCGTGTCTTGTAATAAGACTGCGTTCCTCTGCGATCTATTTATACCCCGTTCTATGAGTTCTAGAACATTCTTGTAAAATCGACTCACTGCCTATACTGCCAAGAATATTCCAGAAGCTACTCGAGATACTCAGTACTGCTACTCGCCGCTAGATGGCGTTAGTGTCTCGAACGGATTAGAAGTCAGTCGAACTTTCTCGATATACTCAGTACTGCTACTCGCCGCCAGGTGGCGTTAGTGTCTGGAACATTCTAGATTTCTGTCGAAGTTTCTCGACGTACATCGCTAAGCGACTGGCGTAACAATAATATTAGTATAGATAGATATCGATGCTGGTTTTTATAGAAAAATAAACAAATTATCTCTAATAACATAAAACTACATATTTAATTGATACTGATTGCACTAAAAAATTAAAAAACGAGAAAGATTGATGCATAATAATGTGCATGCGTCTGGCAGGTTGCTAGTGTAACAACAATTTTATCTTTAATTCAATGTGGGTAGAGACAGTGCATTTAATTAATCCTTTTGTAACCGTCCGTCAAGAACAACGGGCGTTCATTTGGCTGGAAAGAGATAAAATACTGGCTTTCGTTTCCTTTCTGTAAAACACATAATTAATAGTGTAGGTACAGCAATATAAACCAACTTATCTATCAGATAATGAAAATTGTACAAAACAATCTGGAAAACTATCTCAGTCAAAAACTGTTAACTGAATATATTACGACGACATGGTTAACGCAGATTAAATAATTTGTATGATTATATTAGAAAACATCACAGTAAAAGACGACGTTAAAATAAAAACACGTTATCATAACTCTCTCTCTATGAGAATCATAATATGGCACTAAGGGATAATATAATTTTCTCTATCACAGTCGTGGAACCTCTCAGTTATACATGTCATAGGCAAGTGAAAGAATTTTCCTATTGCAAACAACTTTGTTTCGTTATAATTTGAGTTTAGAAAACTGAAGGATTTCAGGGAAATCCTCATCATCTGTTGGCGCCACTCGAGCGAAAGATCAGGTTCTTTGAAAACGTAATTTTGACATTAACTTGACGTTGACGTCAATTTGTATAGTATCAGAAAACATAAACGTTTTGACAGGTGCCCGGAAATGATGCGTCAGTGATAGGTAGGTACCACCTGGAACTTACAAAACATTTTTTGTTTTTAAAATAGAATTAGCAATTTGGGTAGAATTCACATTACTAGCAATTCTTTTAACCCATCCAACTAAGCTAAATATGCTTGTGTCTGGAATGTATTCGCGGCAATAGGGTGCGGTTCGAACCTGCGCGCCTCTCGTTCACAAAGTCAACACAGCCATAGGCAATTGCAGCTTTTAACATTTAAATATTTAATATTATAGTTTTTATTTTTCATTTAAGATATTTAATTTCGTTATAATGACCATAAAACTCCATTATGTCAAAGTAGCATATCATAATCATTTGTTATTATTTAAAGACTCCCTAAAATTTCATCACATATACTTAATGTTAAACTTAACAACTTGACTCAATAAATATAAATTTTCCCTGAAGCATTACATTAGGTTTTTCTTAGAAAACATTTGGAGTTTTATTCCCTTCAGATTAGGTAAATAATCTTGAGTAGCCGAGGTAATATCCTGTTTGGAACTGATTGTGTTTTGGTACATTTTCTGTATTAAAGGTGATAAAGAAAAGCTTCCTTAGAAAACCTTCCTACAAATAAAATATTTGTAAGTAATTAAAAAGTAATTTAATCACCGCGTTGGTGTAATGGTTGCATCAAACTTAAAGTATTAGGTTTTATACCCGGGTTGGAAAACTTGTTATTAGGTTAATGTTTCACAAGCCGGAAATCAATCTCAACATCTTACGCTATATTAATGTGGCACCTGAATACCAATAACCAATCCATAGCCTGGATCCAAGCACGGTTATCATACTTAATACTTACTTAATCTTACTAATATTATAAATGTTAAAGTTGGGTGAGGATGAATGGATGGATGAATTTTTTTTTAATTTCACGCAAAACCTACTGAACGGATCTGAATTAAACTTAGTATGTAGATAGCTGAAATCCTGGAATAACACAGGCTTTTTATCCCTGAATTCCCACGGGATCGGGATTTTTCAAACTACGCACTAGTTGTTGTAAGCATTATTTCTGCACTATTATTATAATCTATAGATGTTATAATTTAGTTTTCGCATGCTGTGTCTGTCGCATCATTGTATTTTAATAGGATAATAAACAGTGTCACAATAATTGTAGATAGGCCAGTAAACAAATAAAACCTCCCACGTGAACGAAGTCGCAAACAACAGCTAGTTGTCTATAAGCTCAAATCATTTTACATTACACTTTATCGAAAATGGTAAAATTGGTGAACTTTGGGACACCTTTGCTTTAATACCCAAGGGAATATCTACAATATGATACTATTGTTTATGTTACCTTTATCGGATACTAACTCTGCTTTGTTCGTCTCGTGGTAACAAGATTGGCTGCTGAGCGTGGGCCCGAGGTTCCATTATAATCTGTGGCATAAAATATTACATAGATAGAATATATTTTACTGTACACCTAAATTTTGACGCAACTCATTTATATTATTGCTTAACGTAAGGCTACAATGGCGGTCCAGAAAAATGTGGCCAAGTGCGAGTTGGACTCACCCATGAAGTGTTCTGTAGTAGCACGCATAGACTAGTGTTTGTGTAAAAGACAAAGAGCTATATCTCAAAAACTGATAATTATATGTCGGTAAAACCAGTTTTGGTTGAAACTGTTTATAAAGATCTACAGCATATTATTATTTTTTATTTATCACTCTCTTGTTTTAAAAGTTAGAGATCTATTTAAACACACCCCACACGTCAAGGTATGATGTAAATTATTTTTATTCATTTCAGTTCCGTGTATGAGGAGCCACCCCTTAATTTTTAATTTTTGTATTATAATCTTAAACACAAACAACGTCGTAAAATATATCTATCTAGCAAGTTTCAACTGCGGGATCGTCATGACAGACATGATGAATTTATTAGGTTTCTGGTTTTAGCCATTCGGTTATGTAACCCTAAAAAAGAGGGTGAGGATTGTCAGTGAACTGCAGGTTTTTGCAGTATACTGACAATCCTCGCCTCTTTACTTTTATCCTCACCTCTCATTCTCACTATTAAAAGTATACAAATACATATACTCGTCTATATACTTAACACGTTTTGTTATTTATATTTTATACATTGGAGAGAAATTCAATGGTTTTTTTTTTTCGAAGAAATAATTAACAACTGGACTGTAGTTGCCACCGGCAATGCATACCACAAGCAAATAGCCTATACTGTAAATGATAGATCTTAATGAATGTGTTTTTGGAATTTTCCACTAAGAATTTCTTAGCACAAATTGCAGCGGAAAGCACGTAAGGCTGTTGGTTTTTCGTGTGATTTCACCTCAATCGAGCAGGGATGTAGTCACACTTGACTAAGGAACAAAGGTTCAGGTAGTGTGCGTGTGTTTGCGTACACACTTGTGGACTATCATCACCTGCTTAGCCTTTTCACAATTATGTTGGAGTTTGCTTCCAGTCTAACCAGCGGCAGCTGAATATAGATAGAAAGATAGATAAATAGATAGATAGATAGATAGAATATACTTTATTGTATACTAAAAATTAAAACACACTTATATAACCTTATTTCTATAACTTTGGTTACATTGGCGGTCTTATCGCTGAGAGCGATATCTTCCAGACAACCTTTGGAAGGACTTTAAAAGCTGGGGAGGGTCTCTACAACCCAGAAGCTGGTTAACACGATATCCTTTAGCCAGACCAGTTATTAGATGCTGCTACGCTAACATGAGATTGTTCCAGATCATGGGGATGCCTACCATGGAGTACTTTCTTTTTCACGTTTAATATTTTTTGTTGTTGAGGTTCAGTGTGAGGTGTGTCCTGCTAATTTGGTTCATTTAAGTTAAGCGGCGTGTAATTAAAATCATTAATAGTGATTGCCTTGTGTATGTTACTTGTGCGTGCTTTTGTGTAGAAGAATATTTTAAGTCCTATAATTTGTTTTTGCCACAGGTGATGGATGAAATAAAAATATTTATGATTGTATTTTGATTGGTTAAAATGTGAGCATGTGACAATTTTGCCAAAGGGTCATCTCAATTTGATCGATGCGTTACGAACACATAAGATAAACATACAAACGTTGATCATTTTTATTATATAGAAGATATAGTTTATATTATAGTAGGATTTTTACTTAAAAATACCTACGTCTGTACAACATACATCCTGCCGCAAACGGAGCTAGTTTTGTATGTATTCGGCTCGCATTTTTATCGACTGTCACCTAGCTCCTGCGACGTCCACCAACTAGCTTTTTGAATGAATAATGCTGCGTCAAAGCAGCGCCGACTTTCCTACACAGGGGTGGCACGTCACTATTATATCCCTATTATTATTTTTTGTTGCACAACTTTATTTTGTGCCTATATTTAAATCAAATCAAGTTAAATTTATCCTGAATTACGCATTGAATATCACCGAATCATAATCTTTAGATGTCTTCACTTGACTAAACTCTTAAAAGAAAAGCATTAGATGAGCCAGTCGAAGTGTTTCTTGTTTATTAATAACTATGCATCTCGAGATTATTCTTCTCCTGAATCTACTCGCATTTTTGATTGGACACGATTCGGCGTTGTCATGTCATATAAGGTACTCTCTTTCAGGTCCAGGATCCAAGTAGAAGGATATCTTCCACGGTATCGTCGAATCGTTATCACCATCTTTAGGGTTTCTTAGGCTATATGATCTTCGGGGTCTTAAAACCATACAAACGCAATCACTTTTTAAGGAAAAAGTACCTCTTATGTAGATATTCCGGACTTAATCCAATAATGTGAAGTCCACTGAACATTTCTGTTATATGTAGTTGCAACAAATGTCGCTTAGTAGACGCCCAGCATTCAGTGAAATATTTAATGGCAGGTTTTATGGCCGTGTTGTGCAACTGTTCTTTGCATTCGATAGGAATCTTCTGGTCACACATTACGCCAAGTGAGCTGTCTCCACATCATTCATTACACATTTTTTCTATGAGTTTCGTCTTGGTTTATTTCATCGCTAATAATGAACCTAAAGCATCTAATAATTTTAAAATTCTGACTAGCCTATGACGTTCCCACGGCTGGGATACAGGCCACCTCCCTATTTTTTAAAATAATCTAATTTTAGAATTAATTTTGCGGGTTTGACAACCCTATCAGGGCCGGTTCGCTCCAGTTCCGCAGTACTGTGATTGCAAGCGACACTATACCTAATTTCCAGGTTTTACGTATTCAAACAATGGCCTGTTCCTCCAATCTATATTCAAGACGTCCGCGATGAAATAATATCAGCCGTTTTCATTAAAATGACCAAATATAATTAATCTTGTCAGACTTCCATTCAGCCGATTCAATAGTGAAATGTAGTCGACAGTATTCAGCAGTTTTTGAAACAATAATTAATTTTGGCTTCAGCAAGAAACGATTTTCCCTTTAAAACGATTTTCTTAACATTTTGAATTGATTATTTTGAAGATGACTTGTCCTGACTACTTCAAATAAATTGGAATAGGGATATAGATATTTGAATTAAAACTAATTTTAATTTTATTGTGCATCTAGTCGTAACTACCAATTTATGATCTCTTAGATTTAAGTTTTATGTCGAAGTTCTAAATTTTAGCTGTTGATTAGAAATCGTATATTCCCTTCAAGAATATTGACACCTAGATCTTAAATGAATGAATTTGGAAACATCAACTACACAGATCTCAATCGTTTTAAATACTCAGCGGGCAATCATCCTGTTCCCTTCTGTAATATTTAAATAAGCATAAGCATTTGGTAGGCAACTACTTACAATCAAACTTCACACATAAGTTACCGAATCACCAATTATAAACTAGTAACAATATCAAATAAGTAACTGTTTGTTTCTAATAGGATTTATCACCCAGTCGACCTCAAAACAACGTGTTTGCAATTATTTGTTTAGGTAATTATCCAAGAAACGGCTAATAAACACATTCATAAGTGGCGATAAGTTATCGTCAATATGATATATACTCTTGACATTAACAGATACAAACTGGACTCAAACCTTGAACCTTTATCTGTACGTGTTAGTCATGCAGATTCCGAGCACCGGTCATCTGATATCGTAGTTATTTCTAATGAAGAAATATTGCGTGATATTCTTGGTACTTTTCTTAAGGTTTGATAACAAAAGAAGTGAATCGGTTTGTAGATGATGAACACGCTAACTCTTGACAAGACTTTTATCCGATCTTCTGGCTTCTAACTACAAGAGTACAGTTACTAGTAGAATAGCATAGTAGGTATATTTTGAAACACACTGGACAGTATATACAAAAGATTTTCATCGTTTGAGCCAGTTAGTTAAACTGACTTCATCACAATACTCCGAGCATAACAAAATAAACTTACCACTACATTGACCATATATAATGGTTTCTTTCCCAAGAACCCTTGACCCACGAACATTCGATATAATCCAACATACAAGTAATAAAGTTCTTATCTACTTACTTACTTCTATAGATACTAATCTGATCTTCTTATTCCTTTTCATTAAGTATTTTATTTGTAGGATTTACTGAACCCAAAAGTCAGCAACAATGAGGATCGTTCTACCCTTAGAGCGCTCATCTTTTCAATACAAACCCTCTATAACAATAGAGGCTCCAAGATGTTATTCAGTACATGTTACCTACATCTGTTTCCGTGTTGTACATATATGTATATCATAACAAACCTATGACGTCTATGACACGGAAGTGACGTGCCGTATGAGAATTTCGTCCCTCAAATATCTGCTATGCCTGGGAGTTCCTTTGACGCCAAATCCGAAATTTCGTGACGTTTAGAAAATCAGTAACGCCATTCTTTTGTTGAATTCCGAAAGCAGTCTTACTGGAATGGAAATTTTATTTTAGCTCAGCGCCAAAGAGTCGTGTTGAATCCCAACGAACGGTATTGAGGATTTGCCGGGTGATAGATTTTCAGTTTAACTTTTCATGGCTCGGGACTGTAAACCGTTAATACATATTAGAGTGCACTATCGGAGATTCGTTAAAGTTTACGTTGAAAGTCGGTCACAGCTATTTGGCCTTCAAAATTTAAATTGGAGTCTATAACTCGTGAATCGGGTAAAAGGGACTATCCCTTTCAAGTATCTATGTAGTACTATTTCGGATTCGTCTTTTCATGTGGTTATGATTGTGCCATACTGTCGTTGATTAATTAAGATATCCATTGAACTTATTGCTTCGGCAAAAACGTATGCTTGTTTTTCTATTTATTATTTACTACCTAACTTAATGAACTTCATACGGCCATATGATTTTTTCTTTTATACAAACATTTTCTTGGCAATAAGGAATACAATAAAATTTCCAATTTGGTGCAGTTGTTCGAAAGTTGAATACTTAAATTTTATTTTAATGCATTGAATATTTTGAAATTTCAGGCTACGAGGTGCTGTCGACGGGTCCAGCGCTGGTCATCCAGTTCACTGCCAACTCCGCCACTCCAGGTCAAGGGTTCGCAGCCACATTCCTGTTTCAACCACCTCCTGATTCAACTGCTGCTGGTTTGTATTTTAGTTTCAACGTACGGATGTTCATGGTGTGTGAGTCTGTGATTAAACTCTGGTTCAATATTCAAACAAGAAATTGGTACCTTAACACTCAATACTCAATCATTTATTGCAGTCCACAATATGAACTTAGATGGCAGGTTAACTTAATTTGAGGTTAAGATATTCTTAAACTGTCTGAAATGTTGGCAAGTGTGATATGTGACCACTGATAAATGTCGGCAACCAAAGATAGACCGAGGTAGTCGGTACAATTGCTAAATTGTAGTGCATCAAAAACGTGAAATTAGAGTCAAATCATATTGGTGATATTTTTCTAAACGGTTGGGTGCATAGTATGTATTCTCAACCTCTATACCTGTAGGACAGACAGGGAATCACTGATGCGTGAATTCAAACTGAATATGCTGGATGTTGGGAATTTCCAAGTTATATTAGCAAATCTCATTGCGTCTGCTGCTATCAAAATGTTCAAGATGTTTACGCGACAGTGAGATTTTGTTCTAATATTTTGATTAGTTTAGATTTATATTTTTTGTGTAGTTGTAATGTGTACTTATGACTCAACGGGACTGACATGTTCATAGAGTAAAAGTCCCTAAAATAAAAGATTAAAAAAAATACCTGTAAGACCAACCTATATTTGTAAACCTCACTTCACCTAAGTTTTGTCCATTAAATATTTACATCCCAATCCCACACAACAAAGATATTAACAAAAATGATGCTAAAGGAGTATGTAGGTAGTATGCAGCAGGTGGCGTCTAGTTTGTGCTCACTCACATGAGAAAGCGTGAGTATATGATTGTAAATATGGACAGCAATTTCTGAATTAAAACTGTCACTTGCTAGCCACACAGAACGTTTAACATTTGCTTCATTAAGATAGGAATCATATATTAGAACAATAAATTAGACTATCATGACAATATGTTTACATCACAATTTTTTATTTGGAAACAACGATTGGTGCAGTTGATGAGCGACTGGCTGTTGTGCTGCGTAACACGGGTTCGATTCACTCACAGGAACTAATGTTTTTTCTGGCCTACAAATTAGTTGCTCCGAGTCCTAGTAATTGCAAAAGTGCACTCACGATACAGGAGAAATTCCTAGTGTGGAGCAATGTTTCTTTAAAGAAAAGGTCAACCCCTCAAATCCAATATACCTACATCAATTACAGATATGGACATTGGCAACGTAGTGATACAATGTGGAAGCGTCATTGTCCCACTAATGAACAAGAATAGTTCAAACTGAACAGTTCCTACTATATTGGTTAGTCAACCTCAAGTTACTCTCAACTCAATGCGAACTTAGCACCGCAATTCACCCAATTGTATTGATCTCTATTCAGTACTGTGTGACTAGGTAATGTTAAGAATTTGTATAATAGTGCTTTTGAAAAACATAACCCTTCCTTTGCAGTCGGGTAAAAAGAAAACATTATCCAAAATACGCTATACTTGATTAAATTTTGTAATCAATTAGAATATAAAACTAATCGATTAGGAGACTAAACCAACTTGTCGATAAGGATATTTAACTAAACTACTTACAATCTATTAATTAACTTTAACTAATTAACTTACCAATTAAATATTATAATTAATACATTTACATTAAACAACTTCGCCAGATAAACTATTGACAAACTGATTAGATACTAGATATACTATACAGGGTTATTGGAAATATGTCCCGATCCTGTTAAGGGCGTGTAGATGAGGTCATTTACTAACAAATAAAATGTTCCGCCGTCAAAATAGATTAGTGATTTTTAGGAGAAATGTTTTTTTTTTCATAAGACGTTGCTAAAATCATAAAAATAAAATAAGTATTGGATCTCTTTTTTCAAAAGTACGGAGGTTTTTAATTGTTTTATGTTTTTTTTTTATTATGCGCAACTTAATTCTTTAGCTATTTAATAAATAAGAATGCTAAAACGTGTTTTCGTTTTTTTTTTTTATAATTTTTTAAAAGAGATAAGTCCTATTTTATTTTAATATTAAAAAAAAATCTCGGTAATGGTATACTTTAGGCCTAGAAACTTAGGGTTGATTTGTTAGTTAATGACCTCATCTACACGCCCTTTACAGGATCGGGATGTATTTCCAATAACCCTGTATATTACATATTATATAATTCACCCTTGATTTCAGATAGCCTGATGTATTTTATCATAAGCTCATCCTTCAAATTAGTACCGAGTAAAAAACATGAAGTTAACTGCATATATATATTTTTGGAAGCCATTAGCCACTTATTCAATAAAAATCTAGTTGAATTCGGAACGATTGACTCGTAAATGCGTCGGTCCCAGTTAAATTTTCTAGTGCCAACACAGGTACCTACCATGTACTATGAATAGGAATTTTGGCGGTTCTCCAGCCGACCTCTTGGTAGCGCTTATTTAGATTGGAATCGCAAGTCTCACCTGATACTGTTACATAAGATGCAAATGTCCCATAAAGCTGCTAGCTAGAAAATTCCGCGGTGAAGAGGAAGTAAATAAAATACAGTGTAGCAGCTACATTTTTAAAAATCCATGTGATCAAGTTTGAACCTAAAGGCATAACCTACTTCAGGAAAGTAAACATCAAAAAGATTGTATTAAAGCCTTAGACTAAAGTTGCCCTCTCTGTCTGGAATGGAAGGAATGGTTGAATAAAAATTGGCCAAGTGCGAGTCAGACTCGCCCATGAAGGGTTCCGTAGTAACTATAATAAATATAATTGAATATATTTATTTGAAAAAAAAAAAAAACTCCAAAATTTCTTAAAACTAGCTTGTTTACAATTTTTACAACTACGCCAAATAACTTTGTTTTTCATAATGTTTGTATGAATTAAAAAGTTATATTTGCGGTTTTAGAAAATATGCTGTATCTCAAAAACTGCTGACCCGATCTCGTTCAAAATTTTGGTTGAAAGATTACATTAAGATCTACAGCATATAGTTTTTTTAGATTTTTCACTCCATAATTATAGAAGTTAGAGGGGGGGGGGGGGGGACACATTTTACCACTTTAGAAGCGTATATCTTTTAAACGATTAACTTTATGAAAAATTGGTTTCAGAAACCTCAATATCATTTTTAAAGACCTCTCTATAGATACCACACACGCATAGGTTTCATGAAAAAAAAAATATTTTCAGTTTCAGTTCCAGTATGGGGAGCCCCCCTTTATTTTAAATATTTTTTATTTTTTTCATAAAATCGGAAAGCGGTTCACAGAATACTTCTACTTACCAAGTTTCACTTGTATAGTCCTAACAGTTTCGGAATAAAATGGCTGTGACATACGGACGGACGGACAGACAGACAGACGGACAGACATATCGAAACTATAAGGGTTCCGTTTTTTGCCATTCGGCTACGGAACCCTAAAAAACAAACAGAATCCAAACCTTAAACACAAACGTGCTACACAATAAGCTAAATCGCAAATACAATATACCATAATGTCTATCGTGGATTAAAATCAAAGGGTGGAATCTCTTATTATTTTATTTAGATAAGGAATTATTAAATCCGTGAAGAATTATTTATTGAAAAAAATAAATATTTTTACCAACAGTCGTTTTATAAAATGTATGTAAGCGCCATCTAGCGAAACCTCTTCAAACTGTTAAGCCTGAAAACTCGTAAGCAAGAACGTATTATAAGTCAAGTAAATTCGCCCATGACCTCAGTGTACTTTGCTTGCTGAACATAGATGGCGCTGTACTCAATAAATAAGTTTTAAGGAAAACTATTTGTTTCAGATTCAGATCGACTACTTAAGCTGAGTTTTGGCAAAGCTTTCGAGTCTCTGGGGCCCGAAGTAAGCGCCACAAGTAAGTACAACCTTCTTTTGCTATTATTTATTCAACACTGTTCAATATTACATAGGTAAGTGCGTGCAAACAGCAGATAGCTACGTAAAATAGGCGATCTAATCTGTACCTTCGGGAGTTTTATGTTTAACAGAAGCTACGTTTTTATGTGGATTTTATTAATATGACCACGATTAAACGGGATTAAAACAATACAGTATGGTATTTAATTAAGTACCCAAGCTGACGTGATTAAGTAAAAAGCTGTCGGTAGATACGTAAGGTGTATTTTATTTTTGATCTATCTATTTGAGCATTCGTAACATACCTATATTGAGTGCTTTGTACAGTATACATACAATATTTTTTTTTTCGGAAAAGCGTACGGAAACTCAGATTTCTGAACTAGAATTTGTCGAAAGCCAACTTAGCCTTTAAAGTTGCCAAATTATTAATATATTATTTGAGGCATTATAATTTATACAGTTCCAGTACAGTACAGACAACCCTTAAGTTAGTGAATGCATTAGTTTTGTTAGGGCGCAGCATCTATGACTAAGAAATATATATTTAACATCTACTCTCAGAGAGATTCTTAGAAGTCATCTCATAGTAAGCATGCAGCGCATTCCAGCCGTTATATCTACGCCAAAATCTATGCATTCGCTTTGTTTTCGGTCTTCGAAAGTATAACCATATTTCTCGAATTCGCAAGGAACTCAAGTCCCAATCCGTCTTCGCAGGTACACTAGGATTTTGTGTCTCCTCTTCAACATTTTACACAACCCGTCTTACCCTTCCTACCTGCGTGAGCGTTTTTCTTACGCTCGTTCTAGCGACGTACCGTGTAGATCACACCTTAGATCCCCCACCTTAAATTTCATCCTCATAAAACTAGCTACTACTCTTATTCCTTCTCTGTCCATCACTGATTTTAAATACTCTCTGCTGTCCATGCTGTAAGATTGTGGAACTCACTTCCGCCTAGCATTCGTGATTTAAAAACAATATCTCTATTCAAATGTCGATTAAAAGCCCTTTCCTCTTAACTGTAAGTATTAATTATTTATGTATATATTTATATTATATGTTTATACATATATTCAAACATTATGTATTTATTTAAGTATATGTTATTTTTATTGCATTATAAGTATGTGTAGGTATATTTAATATTTTAGTTTTAATTTTAGACTTCACATATTCATATTTATTTCTCTTCTTTTTCTCACACACTATTGTCTACATTTCTTTTTCACTTCTCCTTTCGCAGGTCTGCTGGAAGAAATTTCTTAAGAAATAAGCAGTACCTTTGTACTCAAATATTATAATTATGCTTATCCTAATATATTTTACTGTGTGTACATAAATAATAAAATAAATCAATAAATAAAATAAATACATTTTATACACTTACACAAAATTGCGACTTGGCAAATTTGGGCTATACAAAACTATCCAATTTTGTATAGATATTATTAGTTTCTTGTTAAAAACAAATCATGTTTCCCTCTATTTGTAATTTTTTCTATCTACCGCTATGACTTATCTTACTTAAGGACTTATAGTGCAGTTTGGGAGGCCTGGCACCCTGTTGTAACGTTACAGTTTCCCTGGGTAAAGGGAAATTGTAAGGTTGCAATAACTAATTAGGAGGAAGATGACCAGGAAAAGAAATCAAAGTGAGGAAATGTAACGTTATTTATAAAATTTATACAATGTGAATCCAAAGGCACAAGAGATGACGGGAGGGTCTATGAATGGAGCGGATGATAAAAGTGGAACGAAGAGGTGGCTGCAGGACGAGTGGTCTTCGACGAATGGTCTCAGTAGCAGAATGAAGAGGGCAGCACGAAGCGGTGGCTGCGGACGGCTGGCCTTCAGTCGGTAGGCCTCAGCAGCAGAACAAAGAGGGCTGCACGATGAGGTGGCTGCAGACGGCTGGCCTTCAGTCGGTAGGCCTCAGCAGCAGAATGAAGAGAGCAACACGAAGAGGTGACTGCGGACGGCTGGCCTTCAGTCGGTAGGCATCAGCAGCAGAACAAAGAGGGCAGCACGAAGAGGTGGCTGCAGACGGCTGGCCTTCAGTCGGTAGGCCTCAGCAGCAGAATGAAGAGAGCGTCTGGAGGTCCGGACCATGGCTTGTGTATTAGGAGGCGAACAAGCCGTTTTACTTGCAGACTTCTTCACTGTTTGTGTTCCAGGCGTAGACTGACTCGCTCTCCGTCATCTCTCTCATTACATTAACTTTCTAGCGTTTGAATTAGGTTCTAGACTGAAAAGAAAAATAAAACTAATTTATCACGAGGTACAATATCAGTTACATATACGACCTAACCTAACTCCAGCAATGAATTAAGAAGAAAACTAGTCCTGTCACTAATGACTTTACAGAAACGTAAACAAACAAAGTATTGTATAATAAATAACTTAATATCAGAATATTAGGAAATTCTAAACCATGAATGATGTTATAACGTAAGTGGAAACATCACACTGTTTAAAGGGATATAAAGCAGTACCTACTCCTTGATAGAGCGTGATGTGAGGAGTTCTTCCTGTGGAGCCGTAGCCAACGATATCTTTGGACTCTTCTCCCGACATGCATCGGCGTATATTTCAAAATACATTCCGCCGACACAGGAATTTTCTCATTCTAAATACATTTAGAAAATTCCTGTGTTATAACGGTATTCATCTATCAATTAGCTATATAATATATGTTTTCGCATAAAATGTTTTACAGAGTTTAGACAGACAAATACAACAAATAACAAATTCTTCATAAAAAAATATTTTTCCATTTTCAGAAAATCCTTAAAATTATGAAATACTGTTCAGTTTAATTAATGAAGTTTTATAAAAGTGTAAAATATTTGTTATTTAAATAAGATTGCTAGTAATGTGAATTCTACCCACATTGCTAATTATCTTTATAAAAACGGAAAAAAAAGAAATAAGTTGTGACCCAACGAGCACTTTAGTGGAAATAGCAGCCTATTTTGTTACTTTGGGCTGTAAAATGGCGCTTTAAGGGTTCAAAAAGCAGTTCAGAGTTGCATATCTGCATCCGTAAACGTCTATAGTTATAAAAGTTACTTAAGGTGCTATAAGCTGAATCAAATACCACCCTAGCCTTCACAGTAGTCCACGGTAGAACTCATTTAGCACTTACACCTTTATATGAGAGTTACGAAGGTCATTCTGCCACTCACAGCTGTACAGAGGTTTCCATTGTAACTTTTATAGGTTATAGTTATAGTAACCACTATTATACTACTAGAAGTTCCATTATAGAAATAATAGAAACTCTTATGCATACTATAGTTACAAAAAAATCATTAGTGTAACTAAGGCCTTTAGTAGCAATAGTCATTCCTTGCAGGCTCAATCCATTCGCCATTTTACAGCCGCTTTTGTAACTATTATAACACATTTAAAAACACTAAACACTAAACAATAAAAATGGATGCTAAACGAATAAGTACGTAACTACATATTATAACCTCAAAAACAAGAAAATAGGAGCTTTTTGTGGCTGTGAGTTGCACTAGGGTAACAAAAATCACTGGAAGCGTTAGAAGGGTGAAAATTAGCGCTATGATTCTCAAATGGGAGTTATTAGAGCTCAAACTGCAGGTTATGACTACATTACAATGACGCCATAATTTTTTAAGAAAACTTATAATTCACTTGCAAAATTGAGTTGATATACATTGGTTTTTTAGTTAAATGTGCATTAAATGTACCGGTAAACAATCGGCCACTTGCAAATAGTAAGTTATCGACACGTAAAAATACGGAAATAAAATGTATTCTGTATAACAAATAAAAAATATCACATATCTTTTGTTATTTTTTTAAATATCATAAAAGCGCGTTAAAATTACTCAAAAATTATCTTATATATCTACAGTAAACTGGACAGCGTTTTAAGTATCTTTATATATCTTGCTAATACAGAATACAAACTTTTACTTCTTTTTGTTTTATTTTCATGATGGCGACGAAAACACTTTACCAAACTATTACAAATAATGTTAACTGAAGATATAGAATGAAGAACTATAATCAATTCATTCGTTCAAAGTAGTTCAAAATCATTCAAAAGTAGCGCTATGAGAGCTTTAGTATAGCGTTAATAAATCGTTATAGCTATTAAGGAACCTTTATGCAACCGTTATGCAGGTTAAATGGAACTTTAGGTTGCATAAAATGGCGCCCAAATAGCGCTAAAGCGGCTGCTTTAAGTCTGTAGTAGACGCTCTAGCGCTTACGTCTATTACCATAAGTAATAATCGGATACGCTCTAAAGCCCTAATGCAGCCCATTTGTGCTAGTTGGGGAGAGATCAGTTAGATATCGACCCAACTAGCACAAATGGGCTGCATTAGAGCTTTGGAGCGTATCCGATTATTACTTATGGTAATAGACGTAAGCGCTAGAGCGTCTACTGCAGACTTAAAGCAGCCGCTTTAGCACTATTTGGGCGCCATTTTATGCAACCTAAAGTTCCATTTAACCTGCACAACGGTTGCATAAAGGTTCCTTAATAGCTATAACGATTTATTAACGCTATACTAAAGCTCTCATAGCGCTACTTTTGAATGATTTTGAACTACTTTGAACGAATGAATTGATTATAGTTCTTTATTGTATATCTTCAGTTGACATTGTTTGTAATGTTTTGGTAAAGTGTTTTCGTCGCCATCATGAAAATAAAACAAAAAGAAGTAAATGTTTGTATTCTGTATTAGCAAGATATATAAAGATACTTAAAACGCTGTCCAGTTTACTGTAGATATATAAGATAATTTTCGATTAATTTTAACGCGCTTTTATGATATTTAAAAAATTAACAAAAGATATGTGATATTTTTTAATTGTTATACAGAATAAATTTTATTTCCGTTTTTTACGTGTCGATAACTTACTATTTGCAAGTGGCCGATTGTTTACCGGTGCATTTAATGCACATTTAACTGAAAAACCAATGTATATCAACTCAATTTTGCAAGTGAATTATAAGTTTTCTTAAAAAATCATGGCGTCATTGTACTGTAGTCATAACCTGCAGTTTGAGCTCTAATAACTCCCTTTTGAGAATCATAGCGCTAATTTTCACCCTTCTAACGCTTCCAGTGATTTTTGTTCCCCTAGTGCAACTCACAGCCACAAAAAGCTCCTATTTTCCTGTTTTTGAGGTTATAAGATTAATTATTTGTATCCTTAAGTGTATTGTAAGGTGTACAATAAAGTATATAATAAATAAATAAATAAATAAGATCTAGTTACGTACTTATTCGTTTAGCATCCATTTTATTAAATGTTTTATAATAGTTACAAAAGCGGCTGTAAAATGCCGAATGGATTGAGCCTGCAAGGAATGACTATTGCTACTAAAGGCCTTAGTTACACTGATGATATTTTTGTAACTATAGTATGCATAAGAGTTTCTATTATTTCTATAATGAAACTTATAGTAGTATAATAGTGGTTACTATAACTATAACCTATACAAGTTACAATGGAAACTACTATGCAGCTGTGAGTGGCAGAATGACCTTCGTAATTCTCATATAAAGGTGTAAGTGGTAAATGAGTTCTACCGTGGACTACTGTGAAGGCTAGGGTAGTATTTGATTCAGCTTATAGCACCTTAAGTAACTTTTATAACTATAGACGTTTACGGGTGCAGATATGCAACTCTGAACTGCTTTTTGAACCATAAAAGCGCTATTTTACAGCCCAAAGTAACAAAATAGGCTGCTATTTCCACTAATGTGCTCGTTGGGGAGTTTCCTTCATGCCCCGAAAGCACAGTAAACTGTTGTCGTTTTAATATCTTCGTAGAAAATAGATTCAGGCGTCACATTGCGGAAAACCGTGACAAATATTTAGTGAAACTCAGTCCAGTCAAGAGTGAATAGATTACTTTTAGGTAAGCGTGCTTCATTTTAGACCACATCATCGCTTACCAATAGGTGAGATAGTTGATCAAACGCGAGCCTCTATCATATCAACCCCAACAGTGAGGACTTTGACAGATTAAGTAACTAGGTATAATAATTTTACTTCAAAATTTTTTCACTACCCCAAAAAAGTGCACTTAATTAGTAACTCACTGGCACTATGAAGATACTAATTAAATGAATCAAGTTATCTCACAATCTTGATGCGACAACGAAGTACAGAGCAAAATTTTCAAAGGTAGAAGTTTGGTTGCATTTAATTTGAAGTTAGGAAGCTGCTGCTGTTTTTAATACAGAATCACAAGCTAGCAAGTTATAATAATAAGGTTACGTTTTTTAAAATTATTAGGCCCTTTTTTAATAATTTTCGATTAAATAACGTTATACGAAATAAGTTTTATAGTATATAAATGTTACATCTAAAGAAATTATATCAACAGTTGGTATAACTCACGTTTATTATATCTTGTGAACGTTATTGAAATGACTTTATACCAAATAACTTTATATGATATGAGACGCACCCCAAAAAAGAATCTATATAAATTTGAATTTGAAGTGTCATTTTACTAAATCATTCGATGATTTTCCCACTCAAAAAAAAGAATTATTAGGCCTATCGTTTAAAATATACAGGGTTAATTGTAAAACACCGAAAACCTCTCAGAACTATGTTAGGTACTAACATCATAATAAGAGACAACTTTTGTTAAAATAACTTTTGTTCTATGACTTTTAAAAATTCGTCATATTTTAGTTGACCAGATTTTCATACGAAAATAAAAATATTTAAATTGAACGCCTTAAATGTTACGAAGTCTATGCGAAGCAAAAGAAAGCGATAGTATAAATCGCTAAAGTGTTTTATCATATTAAATTAGAAGACTAAATAGGTTTTATGTCTTATGAGTGGTATATCAAACTATTTTATATTCAATGTGTGTTATGCTTATAAAAATTAGTAGCTGTAAAATTATATCAATAGTTAACTGATCATTATATTAATTAAAATTATAGGTTAAGTTGTTATATCTTGTAGATATTAGAGATTTTGTAATTATATCATATATTACTTACCCTCTCAAATGAATGACCTGTTTGCTTGTTATTATCTAGGTAAGTAACCGGTCGGTATATTTACCTACAAAACATAGACCCGGAAATTTACATACCCGTGCTTTCCTTTGTAGTCAAAAAGCTAACCATGCGGAAAAACGATCGTCGTATGTAATAATTTAATTATTGAATATCCTTACCATCCCTTATTTATGTTTAGGTATGTAGGAGCTAGCGATTGTATAGTACCCAGAGCTAAATAGATGCTTTATTTAATAAACAAAAACGGTAGAAGAAATGGTTGCCCGGTGGTCACAAAACAAGCACGACTTACGATTTGTAGGTTGTAGGTCGTGCTGAAGTAAATCCGGAAACATGCGACATCAACCAACTCGCACTACGACCGCGGTTCCGCGATGCATGTCATATCTATATAATTATAAAAAATTGGCCACGTACGAGTCAGACTCGCCCATGAAAGGTTCCGTACAACTACGCCGAATAACTTTGTTTTTCATAGTGTTTGTATGAACTACAAAGTTATATTTGCGGTTTTAGAAAATATGCTGTATCTCAAAAACTGCTGACACGATCTCGTTCAAACTAATTTTGGTTGAAAGTTTACATTAAGATCTACAGCACGTATTTTTTTAAATCTTTCACTCCATTATCAGAGAAGTTAGAGGGTTACACACACATTTTACCACTTTGGAAGCGTATATCTTTTAAACCTCAATGTCATTTTTAAAGAGCTGTCTATAAATACTACACACGCATGGGCGTACCCAGCTTCTGACCTAGGGGGGGGGCAAGTCAGATTTTCCGGTCGGATTGTCCGCGGCTGTTTTGTCATACACACTACACAAATACACCTACATGAAACATTAGGTATATGTAGTGTAGTGTGTAGGGCAAACAGCCGCAAATGATCCTGCTTTATAGGTAGTTAGATAAATAAAAGTAAATTTGACTATGCATGCATTTTTATTTTATTTAAATCGCTTCTACTTTAAAAGTAATTTTCGAGGATCTTCTGCAAAACGGTTTATAACGTCTTTCGTGAAAGAATCGCCCATACTGCTTACAAGTTTTTTATGTACACTGAGCAAACAAAGTCCATTTAACCTGTCTTCAATCATTGTTGATCTCAGCCACGTTTTCGCGCGTCTAAGTGTACTGAATGATCTTTCAATTGTAGCCGTGGAATAAGGCATTGCCAGTAAAATTTCTAGGGCTGTTTTCACTTTGGGATAAAAACACTCTGCTTGTTGGATTAATTCTATTATCTCCAAATCTTCGAAGTCCTCCTGCTTGTTAACCCATAAAGTGCGCCATAGTTCAGCTTCAGATGTGATCCCTTCTAATTCATAAAATTTAGATACATCGTCCATACATTTTCTTAATTTTGGAGCTGTAATTTTTTATTATTTGAGCAGGGTGTAACAATGAAAGAGCAAACGCTGGTGAATGTTCTTTACCGAATCTCACCTCTAATGAGGATGATAATTAATCCGAATAGGGCACGTACAACGATTGGCGAAAATATTCGCTTAACGAACCAGCTGGATGATTTGCCCTATATTGTTGGCGGCTTGCTGTCCTTGGAAGACGCAGCTCAATTTTCAAAACCTTAGCAATTTCATTAGCTGATTTCAATAATTCTTCAGTGCCTTCTTCGGCAGAAAGCCCATGTTCCATAATTGCTGTTTTTATGGTTTGAATGTGCCCTGCACACTTAACTACGTCTAAGGTTTTAGACTGCAATGTGTTTGCGACGGGTTGCAGCAGCGAATTGTATTTGTCTATAATACATAAAGACAATATGAATGTGGTTTGTCCAACTGCGCATAACAATTGGAAAGCTACTTTTCTTGTCCCAGAATTACCTTCCTGTGAAAGATTTTCCAAACCTTCCACAATTTCCACAAAATGGTTTTTAAACATCGAAATACTTTTGTATTTATGCGACCACCTTGTTTCACACAGCAATGGTATTTTTGGTGCATATTTTTGACGCAAAACTGATTCCCTGAAAAAATTAATCGTATCTTTTACAGTTCCGATGCAGTTTCGGATCTCAGGAACATTATTTAAATCGTTTACTACTAGGTTTAGCTTGTGGCAGGCGCAGTGAAAATATAAACCCTTTTTAAACATTTCTTTCAATATTTTTTGGACACCGCCATCTTTTCCCACCATTGTAGCAAATCCGTCGTAGCCCTGTCCCACGCATTTGTTAACATCAATGTTTAAGGCAATGATGAATCCATTAATTTCAGTAGCTATTGTTTGAGCATCCATTTTTTGTAACTCGACAAAACCGATGAATTCTTCCTTAACTTTTTTTTCCTTTTGATCGTTATATCTAAGGCCTATTGATAGTTGTTCCTTTCCTGCAATATCAGTTGTTTCATCAGCCAAAATTCTGTAGGCACTTGCAGCCTTAACATCATCGATCAATTTTTCTCTAATTAGAACTCCACATATATTTAAAATCTCATTTTGTATTTTTGGGGACGTATATTGTGCATTTTTATGGCCTTTTTCTAAGTGTTTTCGCAAAATTTTACGAATAGGTAAACTGTTAAAAATAATAACAGAAAAAATACTTACAAAAAAAAATTCGAATGTCCATATCTATCTTTATTATTGCTCAGCAGAATGTATGTGCATGCCACAATCACAACACAATATCAATCAGACAGATTTCTATAGTTATTTTGATTTAAATGAATGAATATTATTTAATCACATACGATTGATGTAGCCACGTTTAGCTCCTTCAAAACAATAACATGTCGAATAAAATAAATGCTAGTCGCTCGCAACCTCAGCTCGAAACTCCCTACCGAAGATTACCGATTAACGAATACAGCCGAGCGTGTGAACGCTCGGCTAGATTCGGTAATCTTCGTCCGCCATCGTCGCGTACGGTTTTTTGGCAATTGCACCGTGCATTTTGAGTGTCTACTGCGCGGTTTATTTAAAAGTTAGAGCATAAGGCCCCGTTTACACTTTGATTAGGCGAGTTCATACATGTTCTGCTAGATTTCCAGGGGGGGGGCAGCTGCCCCTCCCTGCCCCCCCCTGGGTACGCCTATGTAAACACACGTATAGGTTTCAAGAAAAAAATAATTCAGTTTCAGTTCCATGTATGGGGAGCCCCCTTTATTTTAAATACTTTTTTTAAAAATTCTTAAAATCGGAAAGCGGTTTACAGAATACATCTACCTACCAAGTTTCACATGTATTGTCCTAATAGTTTCAGAACAAAATGGCTGTGACATACGGACGGACGGACAGACAGTAATGACGAAACTATAAGGGTTCCATTTTTTGCCATTCAGCTACGGAACGCTAAAAAATAGTTGTCCTGTACACGTTGTTACTTATGCCACATACGTGTCAGCGTGAAGCCGTTTCTGTACATGAATAGTTATCTAAGTGGATAGATATTATGTAAGATATCTTTTACCAAGATTATCATTTATAGCTTTGTAATTAAAAAGAAACATTAACTAATATTAACTTCCCAGGCATTAAGTAAATCTGGGGTTGCGGGAATGTTTTAACGAGGTACCGCAGCAGGAACATAAGGGCAATAAAAGAACAGAGTGGGTTTTTACTAGTCTGACACTCCCTTCCGCTCCATCCAGAGCTCAAGGAATCATTAGAGAATTATCCCACCGAAAAAAAAAACAAGTGTGCAATTCACACGTGGTAGAAGAGTGGTAGAAACATTCAAAAAAAATAATGTGTCTGTCTCTTTTTATTGTCGCTTTTTCGACTCCCCACGAGACCCCCCTCCCCTCCCTGCCCCCCTCTCAGGGCTACCTCACAACCCCCCCCCCCCCCCCGCGACCTAACTTCGTTCCCGTGGTCGCAAGATGGCCGAGTTTGGGCTCATTTTAAAGGGCATCAAAAGCTCTACCACTTTGCCCTAACAGAATTCCAAAATTCGGCAATTTATGTGCCTGTCTCTTTTTACTGTCGCTTTTTCGTTTCATAAATTTTCAAATCACAACGATGCTAAAGAAGTTTTCACTTCAAAAAGGAATTAAGTAAATCAGACTTCTTTCAAGAAAAAAGTGTTCAACTCTCTCGTACATTATTACGTCATCACGGAACCAACACGTCTCCTGGCCAGTGTCTCCAACTCTATTTGTCAAAATTACGGTGTTGCTAGTTTAAAAATACGGTATTTGGCGGAAAATTACGGTAGATTAAAAATTTAAAATACGGTAAATTTACGGTAACTTTATTTCACAATCAAACATTCAATTGTACTACAACTCCTGTAAATGAATAAAAGTTTTATTATTTATTTATTTATTATTTAATTTCAGGCGTTTCAGCCGTTACACAGAGTGAACACTTTGCTTTATATGGGTTTTTTGGGTATTCGCGAAGCCACGAGGAAAAATCTTTTTTTTTTCAGTCACTCTGGTCGAAATATTTCTTTGTATGACTTATTTTTAGCGCTCTGACTACTGGAAGGTCCACCGTCGCTGTCGTTACTTGAATTGTTACTGTCAGATAACATTTTTCATAAATATAGTCAGTCGCGACGCGATGAAAGGTCTGCTGAGCAAACTATGGAAAAAATGGCAAACAAGTTCTATTGCAGTACTGTATTCAATAACTTCGTCATTTGGTCGCACAAGTTTTGTCTGCTTGTCTATGCACACAAGTTGATTGTACGTTGAATACCCCAGGGAATGATACAATGTTGTCATTTTCAAACACTGTTTCAAATTAGTACATTATGGTACAAGTGTGTAATGTTGGTGATTACCGCTGAGGCGCCATTGAGACCCGAGCCGTCAGGTGAGGGTCTTAAGAGAGCCGAGGACGGTAATCATCAATACACACGTGTATCATACGACGTTTTTCAACACACTTGCGAGGAAAAAACAAATATGTATTGCATAAATCGTTTAATTATTAAAACAATTGGTGAATGTACAATTTTCAAAACGATATTGGATTGTTTTTGATGGCAATTTCACAGTTTGTGTTACATTGGTACTTGCCACTTCTTTAGTACCTTCATTTACTTCTTGTGTAAATGTCGGCGACAAAGGTAAATCATACAAATTACTGGAAGGAGAGGGCACCAAATAACTCACGCTAGTAGATGTACATGGTTGTGGTTCGGGGCAAAACTTTTTTGCCTTTGGCTCCAAATTAATGGCTTGCGTTATTTTGTCATTGATTCTTGCTTTGTTATGAATTGAGTCTTCTATGTACGATTCAGCGATTGCGTCAGAACGCCATCCACCATGTCGCTTCAAAGTTAGTATATCAGCCCCCGAATCAGCCAACATTGTAGCCGACGTTCTTCTAAAACTGTGTCCAGTGTAAAAATCGGCCTCAGGCAAACCTAAATACTTCGCAATTTCTCTTGGCATATTACCAAATTTGTTAATACCGATTGTTTGTGCAGTACATTTTCCTTTCTGAAAGTTTTGGAAAAAGCGGTCATTCTTTGTTTTTGTTGAACGGAGATCTTGGTATTTTTTCACTATTTCACGAAACGTTCCTTGGATTGTAAAAGATCGTGGAATCTTGGTTTTAGTCTGGGTAATTTTGACAAGAAGCATATCTCCGTGGATTTCTACATCTTTTGTTGTAATATTGTACAGCTCTTGTCGTCTACAAGCACCAGTAACACCGAATATTAAGGCAACCTGCAAAGAAATCAATTAATTAGTTCTAAGAAATTATGCTAAAGTTACACACTTGTATATTGTAGATTCGTTTCGATTAAAAATATGAAACGTACCTTTGTTGCTAGATACTGACTATCCGGAGCCTCATTCAAAAACTTTTCAACGTCGGCTGGTGACAAAACTTTAGATTTCCGACCAATATATCCAACCGAGCGTCTCTTCAAAAATGCCATCAGGTTACAGTACGTTTTGATATCAACACCATGTTTGAGCTTAACCATGCTTCTTAACATGGAATAGATGCACCACAGGGAGCTAGGTTTGTATGTATTGGCGAGTTCAGAGAAATACGCCAAAAACACATTTTCAGAAAATGACTGGGTTTTTTTGTTGCTCTTCCATTGCAGGAAACTATCGTAAGCAGCTAAATACTTTTCTCTAGATTTTGCAGGTATTAGGCTTTCGTTTGCATTTTGTGCTGCATTTAGTATTTCTGGCGGGGTTAAATCAATCAATTGTTCATCTTCTGTACTAAAACCTGACATTTTTATAATTATTTACCACACAGCAACAAATGCGATACAAACAAAATATGAAAATTAGGGGAAAATTGGGAAATGGCGCGCAATTTTTTTTTTTTGCACGCGCCAAATGTAAGTTGATTGATTACAGCCATACAGCCTACTTCAAAATGATAATTTTTGTGATAAAATGCAAATATTTTATAAGAAATTATTGTGAATTATAAATAATTTGATAATAATAAATGTTTTTTCGTCTTAATTAGGGACACATTTATTTATTTCAAAAATGTAAATAGATTTTCGGTGGCATAAAACCTCTTTGTTGTTACAAAAAAAAAAAAAAAACTGTATTACCCGGTTAAATTGAAAATGCTCTGTTTACTCGCATATAATTTGCAGTTAGGTACTAACTTAACTTTGTAGGGATCATTCTATTATGCACTAGTGTGTAATATTATTATGCACGTGTATGTTATAGTTCGGTTTATGGCCCTAAGAACGATATAATAAGGCTCACTTTACGAGCAAGTGTGTTGAAAAAAAATAAACTATATGTTAGGTTGGGTAGGCGCCACTCAGAAAGACGAATTTACGGTAGAATTGAACATGTCTACGGTAGGTGGTAGATATGTTCAAATTACGGTAGGTTTACCGTAATTACGGCGTTGTTGGAGACACTGCTCCTGGCTGCGCTATTTACTTACCTGTATGTACGCAGCGTAAGAGAAGCCGTACTCCTCATTAAGAGAATCGATAGCGCATCCTTTTGACAACAAGAGACTTGAAACTAGTGCATTCATTAGAACCAGAATATGAAGTAAGAAGCTGTCTGTATAATAAGGCTGACAGTATACTTAAAAATGACATAGGTATATTTATTATTTTTAAATATGTTTTATGTATCTTATGAGCTCGCTCATTTCTTCATCTATCGAATAGCATCAGGCGTGATCGAGATCAAGATTGAGTTTATCCGAAAAAAAATGTTTTAAATACTGTAGTACCTATATATAATTTATATTTGGACAAACAAAATAATTTATATGCATATTTGTGTATCAGAATATAATTTTCTTCATCACAAGACCCATTTTTTTAACAAGATCAACGGTCTGACGTTTGATAACCATCATGAGTCCGTAGAGAAGGGAGACACAGCTATACAATATCTATTGCTATCCTTTTCTCCCATTGGGAACATGATAGCATTGGAACGTAAAATGTGAAGAAAAGATTTTCAATACCATCTCTAAAATATAAACCGCCTTGAAAACAACAGATTAAAACCCAAAAGCCTTCACAAGGCCTTCACAAACAAACGTCGGACTGAACTATGACGTCAAAACACAGTACACTTTACGAATGCATCCCGGTGCAATAACTGCGGCGAATAAAGTATACAAGAAAGGTTTAAATAAATAATCAAACGAGCTGCAGTGACCAGCGTTACTCACACCCGGAATAGGGGCCAAGGATTTGTGGCACAACAACTGTTTGAATATTTTACGAAGGTTCTTTGTGGTTTTTTAAAAGAGTTTTGCTGTGTGATGCTGTACAGTGATTGACTGAATGGTGAATGATGCATCTTATGTAGTATTAATTGTGGTTTGCTGTTCCAATTTGGTCAGTTCCTAGCTACATCTATACATACATATAAATTAAAGTGTCTGCCTGTGATTTCAAAGTAACTGTGTTCTTTCAAGTGCTTAGATACAGTAACATACACGATATTAAAAACAAACTTTTTTTCTCTATTTGTCCGCGCTTATCTCTGAAACGGCTAATTTTTTGCTAATTTTAATGGGTCTTTCCTTTTTTCATTGAGCGATTACATAAATCATTTTTTTTTTAATGAGAACAAGCAATTTGGGTGGAATTCACATTACTAGCAATCTTGTTAACCCCCTCCAACTAAGCCTTGAGCTTGTGTCTGAAGTAAAAAATAAAAAATAACTATAAAGAATAGAATCGTACAATGGTGTGTATGTAACGTAATAAATGCGGTATCTAGGTAATTTTTGCTAAGTTCTGTTTTAGTTGTAGCAGTTAATTTGATCAATACAGTGTGACATTTGTATAAAAATCTGTATTGAGTGCTAATCTGTATCACACATTGAAAATGTGTATAAATACAAAGAAATCTGTATGTAAGGCAACATTATCAGACAAAACGTGTGTTTTTTTTCACCGCAGTGCGCGATACTACAAACATTCCCATGCGATACAAAATATTTGCGGTAGATTCACCGCAATTTTGCAGTGAGGGGCCACCGGTGACTCTACCGCCCGCGTTTATTCCGCCGCAGTGCGCGCACTTCTATGACACTCCATACTTCACGGATTTTGCGTTTCCAAAACGCAACGCAGTGCACGCACGGGCTAAGACAGTCGTCGCGTGTAGTCAGAAGCCTAAAAATCTGGCACCAGTCTTACCAAAGAGTATCGTGCCACTTAGTTACTCACAAACCAGTACCTAACTTGTCAAATAGGTGGAGACTCCACGTAAATTTCCCTTGTGTTAATTACAACGGTTGGTTGATGAAAATTCTAATAGATATCTAATGGGTGCCTGACAACATAAATGACATTTACGTCAGCGATTTTATTAACCGGTCCAAAATGTATGAGCAACATTACACAATTACCGACTATTTATTTATTTATTATTACATTGCAGTGAAAACTATGAATGCATGTTAAATACTACTCTTTAATGAGTCAGAGTCTTGATAGTACAACTAGCTGACCTGGTGAACTTCTTACTGACCTATATTTTTTCAACTTTTCAACAAACCAAAATTAGCCAAATCGGTCCAGCTGTTCTCGAGTTTTCGCGAGACTAATGAACCTGAATTGATTTTTATATACAGGCTTGTTGGTAAAACATTTACAACCTCGCAGTACGGTATTAAGTTATTACATCATAAACAATAACATTTGCTGTAGGTATGACTTTTTAGAAAACATAATTCATTTACCTACCATAACCAAACGTTCAAGATTCACTCTGCTGCCCTTTGTACTATCAGTTTACTGTATAAATATATAGATAAAAACTAAACTGTATACAGATATCTATTTATACATATCGTGTGTGAGTTGACAACACTACACACATTATCCGGGATTCAGGTGACTGAGTAAAATATTACAAGTACGTAATGAATCAGGAATTTATTCTAATTGTTATTGGGGTAGTAGGCACGTGTAAATACCAAGGTGTCATATTATAGGCGCAGCGTACCTAGAGTACACCGTAGTATATGTATGATTAAATTCGCCACTCCATGTATATTATTAATTTTCGCCGAACTTAACCCATGGCAATTACGAACACAAATGTTCGCAACCGGGGAAAAAACTATTATTAGCTTACTATTTAAACAAATTACTTTTATTAATTCTATGAAACTCATATTTATGGTACAACAAGTATTTATTCATATACAACGTGTAACGGAAACACCATATCTATCCAAAAGGACTGAAGACAACATCTGGTATGGAGTCTCTATGCAAAGTTTCAGCTCAAAATAAGTGACTCACAGAATTGAACACAAATTGTTGATTTCGTATGTTTCTTGAATACCAATAATAACAAACGTGTCACATCACTATGAGGGTCATCACTTTCCACGTCACTTGCCAATAAAACGATAATTCTCTTCGTTCTTCTTAATTCGAAAAATTCGGTCTCTGGTATCAATGTATTGAAATTTCGAATAAGTTCCACATATGTACACATAAGATTAGAAAACCCTTGCTATATCGTTTATTATCATCCAAAGAAGTCGAGCACTTGGTAAGTATATACCCTTTAAATTACACGTTGTATAAGGCACACACACTAAGAGAATAAAAAGTCAACATTTTTTTTATCAATTTAACAAGGAATTTTTCACCTAGATTCCAATTTCAAAATCTCCTGTGGTCAAACGCGTGGTGTCAATCTATAGCTGTTTCGGCAGTGAGTCTTCTATGTATAAAGGTATAGGTAGAAAATATATATATATTGTCTGGTTTTACGATGTATGTAGTATTTTACTCGGTAGCCGAGGTCAGTCTTTTAACATATCCATTTTAACATATCGAGAAACATCTGTATAGAGAAGGAAACAAAGTATTAAAAGACAAAGTATTTTCTTTATTCCATTCCATCACAAACCAAAGAGAATTGTCATACACAATCAACACACTCTTCGAACGATTCCGTCTTCCTCTAGCGAGCGCGAACACAAAATGCGTCACTTCCCTCCCCGCAGGCGAACGCGGGGGATGTTATCCATTCGAGACGGCAAACATGTTATTGTGTTTTTGCTAACCAAACTGTTAAGCCACGTCTATATTCGGTTAGCAAACAATGTTATACTGTTTGCAAACACGAAAACACGTCGCAGCGGACCCGGCTTAAGAGTCGTTAGTCATAAGCCAGATAATCGGACATAAGTCGGGCCAAGAGGTATCCTGTTACCCAGCTACTGGGTTGTGGGGGTCAAGTAGGCAGTCACTCCTCGTATAACACTAATACTCAGCTGATTCCGGTTAGATTGGAAGCCGACCCCAACATAGGAAAAAGCTAAACATATGAGCGACGAACGCGGCCTTACAAAGTCTGTCCTGAGTTTTCGAAACTCAGGACAGGCTAAAGCCGGGTCCGCTGCGAAGTGTTTTCGTGTTTTCAAACAGTATAACATTGTTTGCTAACAGAATATAGGCGTGGCCTAACAGTTTTGTTAGCAAAAACACAATAACATGTTTGCCGAGACGAATGGATAACATCCCCCGCGTTCGCCTGCGGGGAGGGGGAAAGTGACGCATTTTGTGTTCGCGCTCACTATCCCTATTTTTTAATCTCAGAGACAGAATTGCCACGCCTAATCTCATGTCAGGAGGAATCACATCGTTCCTCCAAGTTGTTTTTCTTCTCTGTATCTGGTAAAATTAATGATAACAGCTCTTGATAATCACTTTCTGAACATCTAAAACTAGACAAAAACATTACAACAATAGGCGCAGTTGACGGGCGGTTTTACTAACATGTTTTGCTAACATGTTTTGTTACAAAATTGGCGCAGCGGACCCGGCTTAACAAGCATGAGAACAGAAGGTACCTACTTCCCGTTATTATTTAAATAACATCTCATAAATCATAAATCATTTATTAATTTGCAAACATGGGTAAAAATATACATTGATGTTTTGTTTTTAAATGAATAATAAAGTTCTCCATGTTTAACCATCACATGGGTATGCAAATAAAAAGTTAAAAAAGATAAAAAAATTAGATATGTTAGCCTTGTCAGTCATAGTTATAAAATTATTATAGTAAAATGTCAAAATTAGATTACAAAATCAATACAAAATTAAGTGTCAAAGTAAAATTAAAAATAATTTAAAAGTATAAAAAAAAATTACAAACAAATATAAGTTAAATTCTAAATAATTCAAATAGCAATATCTTTTTCAAAGCTCTTCCATCTTCAAACTTTTGTTTCGCACATTGCATTTGCTATTAATAAATGAAAACAGTACAAACCGTTCTCTTTTGGGAGCTGAGAACTTTAATCTGGAAGTGGTTTTAAATATTACAATGAGCTGTGGAACAGCAGATAGGTGGAAGGGGAATGCCAACGCCTCGTCCCGCTAAAACTGGAGTTACTGAGACGATAGTTTCAGATGTTAATTCGCTTTGCGTTATGAATTTTAAATTTTACGCCTGCCTTTAAAAGAAACTTGGAGCAACGCTGTTATAGGAAATTGTTTTTGTTCAAGCTTATTCGATAGTTTGCTTGAAAATTCCGGCAATTTTTTCCGAATTTCCTACCGATTTATTCAAGAGGAAAAAACTACGAACATCACGTAGATTCCTTTGCTACCTAAACGCCGGTTGTAGTCGTTTATACTCAGTATGAAAACGTTCGATCTTAATCAGAAAGCGATTCACTAATACGGGCTGTGACTGTGAATACGTCTAATTTTATTTGGCCTACTGACCGACCAATTGTACATTTTACATTATCGTTGAGTACTGCTTATTTATTCTTGAAAATCTGAATGTTTTCTACTTTTCTTTGAATCTGACCAGTGAAATGAAGCTGCACTTGAAATAAACTATAGTACTATTCTTAAAACTTCATTGCGACCAATTTGTACTTACTCTGTTGTTCACTGAGTAAATTCACAAGAGTGATTTAATTTGTAATTTGTTACAATAAAATTAAATACTTGTTAATACAAGAATAGGTACGCTATCGAATTAGGTCACCCTATAAGGCTAGTTGTAAAGTGGATAAATAAATAAATAAAAACATCCATTAATCGTCTTTGTTACTCTTTGACGCAAGAGCTCCACGCCGACGCCGTTGGCGTACTGGTTGAGCTATTGGTGTCCTACTGATACGAATGTTCCAGGCCTACGCCTAGATGTTTGTATATTATGTGAGTTTATAAGTTTTTAGACACACCCACAGTACAGGAGAAAGCCTAGTACCGCATTTTTTTAAAGGTATATAATAGTAAAGTTTTGATGACCTGGATACTTTAGAATACGTTTTAATCCGGATGGTAACAGATGGTAGAAAGTAGCTTTTTAATAAAAAGCCCATCATAATTATTACACCCTCTACCCACACCACTTTTAATTTTCTCTTAGATGAGTGTTGTCATAATTAAATTAAAATGTTGCCTCAGTGAGTCCTCGAGCTAAGATCTATTAAGATATTCATACAGACATTTTATTAAATCTTCGTAGAATATCTTTGTTAAGAACAATCGACAATGTATGTGATAATCTAATATATAAAATTCTCGTGTCACAATGTTAGTTACCTTACTCCTCCGAAACGGCTTTACTGATTTTTACCAAATTTTATATGCATATTCAGTAGGTCTGAGAATCGGCTACTATCTATTTTTTAGGGTAGGGGTAGGGTAGGGGTAGGGGTAGGGTAGTGTAGGGTAGGGTAGGGGTAGGGTAGGGGCAGTGTAGGGGTAGGGTAGGGTTAGGGTAGGGTTAGGGTAGGGGTAGGGTAGGGATAGGGTAGGGATACGGTAGGGGTAGGGTAGGGGTAGGGTAGGCGTAGGGGTAGGGTATTGGTAGGGTAGGGTAGGGTTGGGTAGGGTAGGGGTAGAGTAAGGTATGGGTAGGGTATCGGTAGGATAGGGGTAGTGGTATCGGTTGGGTAGTGGTAGGATACCACGCGAACGAAGTCGTGGCGGGTCCACTAGTCTAATATATAAAATTCTCGTGTCACAATGTTAGTTACCTTACTCCTCCGAAACGGCTTTACTGATTTTTACCAAATTTTATATGCATATTCAGTAGGTCTGAGAATTGCCTACTATCTACTTTTTATCCCGGAATTCCCACGGGATCGGGATTTACGCGGGAAATCCTCCCACGCGAACGAAGTTGCGGGCAGCAGCTAGTAATATATAAATTATTAGCTTCTGCCCGCGCCTTTTCTTTTCTAACAATGTGGGTAGAATTCACATTACTAGCAATCTTGTTAAGCCCTCCAACTTACTAAATATGCTTGTGTCTGGAGTGTCACGGCAATAAAGGGGTTCGAACCCGCGACCTCTCGATCATAAGTCCGACACCTTAGCCATTAGACTATTGACGCTTGAATAAAATCAATTAATTACTCCGTTTTAACGTGAAAGACGGACAAACACACTTTCTCATTTATAATATTAAGTATGCATAGATGCAATCCTCAAGTAACGCGATTTTGCTCTATTTTCGGTGCCAGAATCACCAAATGACTCCTTCCGCTCCGGGTGGAGCCTTGCCGGGGTTTGGGAATATCCTAACGAGATACCGTGGCCCCGGAACGCAAGAGCAACTGAAGGAGCAGGGTGTATTTTTAGTCAGTAGAAGTCTGACACTCCCTTCCACTCTGACTCAATGACTTTTCCCGCTCCACACAGAGCGGGCGAAGTCATTCGATGATTTTCCCACACAGAGAAAAAAGAAGATAACACGATACCTGTAAATAAAACTCATTTTCTGATTTCGGACCACCCTTAACGACTGTTGAATATCAACAAATAACTGGTGGAGCTAACTGCGTAACGTGCTTTGAGAGAAATTGAGGTTTCCTAGAATTTAATAGTTGGTCACCCACCCATCCACGGGCTGACCTCGGCTTTCGAAGACCTTGATTTTTACGTCTTTCATTATTTAGCAAGGAATTCTACTATACTACTGTTTAGCTTTCAATACTTGAAATAATTCTCGTATTGGGTAAGTTTTTATAAACATTTTAATACTTATAAGTTGATTAAATATAAAATACATTCATACAACTTATTAAATCAACTTAAGTTAAGTTGATTTAATAAGTTGTATGAATGTATTTTATTAATTACGCCCTTTTCACACTTCTTTGACACATACGTACCAAATTATACATTCATACATTACAAAATAATGTATAATATAACAAATAGATTATAGAGTACCTATGTATAACTTTATTAATCCGTCACTAAGCATAACTGAAAGGAACTATAAAACAGATGTAGATAAACAAACAAGCAAGTAATAACAACAAACACGGAAGAGAATAGTTATTCATCTTCATTTGCGATATCCGCCTACCGATTAATGTTTTTGTGCTCCGTTAGTGCTGTGCCTAAGAATGTTGTATCCGAATAACATAACAATGTATCACTTTCAGGAATCTCCTACCTTATAAGTTTATTTTTTTTGTAATCTGATAATTTTAGACTTTTCCTTAAGTCAAGAGTGAATAGGTTACTTCTAGGCAAGCGTGTTTCATCTTCGACTACATCATCGCTTACCGTCTAGTGAGATAGAGGTCAAAAGCAAGTTAATAATTAAAAAAAGAAACAGAAACTATGGTTTTTAAAAGAAAATCAAACAACGAGAATTAAATACACAATCAATTAAATACACATAAGTATCTAATTAGGTAGGTAGGTATTTAGCTGGTTAGGGGATGAAAAATGTACTTAATGAATATTTAATGTAATTGCTCATTATTTTAATTTTTAAGATTGTTTAGTTTGTATTTATTTTCTTAGCAGCACCTACGGATTTGCAATCTTCTTTCTTTTCTCTCTCACTGTAGAAATAGGCTGACGGTCCTTAATACAGATTACTCTGTATCTAAATAGGACGTTAGAATTCTAAACTGTTATTCCTAATTAAGATTGTAATAGCACTGTACAATTATAACAATTATAATAATGCGATAATAATAATGTGATTAAATAAAGTGATAATAGCATCAATATTTAAAGGTATATTCAAGATATTTCGAAAATATACACGCAACATATACACGCTTTTCAAGTTATCCTGCTATTCTTGTCACTCAAAGCGTCATTCGTACTGGATATCACTACGAGTTGTTCTCGCTTGTGACATCACATGCAAGTAATTTGTTACATGTTTCATAAACGTTTATAACTTCACCATGTTTTTAAAGTATTTTTTAATATTTCGTGTTATTTTACAGTCTGGGAAATAAAAATTGGCCAAGTGCGAGTCGGACTCGCCCATGAAGGGTTCCGTAGTAACTATAATAAATTAATTTAATTTAATTTAATTTAATTTAATTTAATTTAATTTAATTTAATTTAATTTAATTTAATTTAATTTAATTTAATTTAATTTAATTTATTTTGCACCATATTGTGCTTATAACATTTTACATTTGTATAGCATAATAGTCATTAAAAATAAACATTAATTAAAGCACAGAATTTATATAATAATAAAAATAAAGTGAGCAACTGCGCCTGAGCTAGGCCGAGCCTGTATTTCAGGACGCAGTTTACAATAGGAATGAACAATCAGTTACAATATAATATTATGTACATCATTATAATGTGTTTTAGTGTAGTGTAACTTACAAGTACATAGAAAGTATGGTATAGTGTATAGCAAGTTGTAATGTAGTGTTGGTTTGTGTAATGTAGGAGTGTTTTTTGTATTTTGTATTGAATGCTTTTGTGTAGTGTGACTGTGGATGGATTTCATCTTAAAACATTAAGTAGATCTTCTGTAGTAGTGTAATCACATTTAAGAAGATAGTCCAAAAGTTTTGTTTTGCATTTTTGTTTGGTTAGCGTGTATATATTAAGTTGTGAATTCAATTTATTATATAGAAAGGGACCGGTGAAGCAGAAGAACCTATGTGTAAATGAGTGTTTGAATTGGTGTGAACGTGGGACGACTGCATTGCGACGACGTTTAAATAAATTATTTTTGTCGAGGGGGGTCAGGGAATGCTGTTTAAGTACTGTAGACAAGATGTAAAGTTGGCGGACAGTAGGTAGGTTCCATGATCGATACAGGAGATGTGTAGGGTAGTCAATAGGTCGAAAAGAGCTGACTTTTAAAATTGCCCGTTGTGCTATTTCAAGAGGAAGTAAAGAAGTTTTAGAGGCTCCACCCCAAGAAGAAATGCAATAAGTTAGAAGCGATTGACAAAGTGCCCTATAGACTTTTTTTAGAATGCAAGTATTAGCTACATAACGTAGGTTTTTAAAAACATATATCAATTTTCTAAGTCTAGATTGCAGTAAAGAAATATGTGCATTGAAATTTAATGATGAGTCCAATATAACTCCCAAATATTTTACTTCACATTTCCTTATCAGATTTGTGCAGTTACAAGTAGAACCATAAGCTTGGTGGACATGACAGGTATGTGATTTTATTGTAAGACCAATGGGGGGCTTATTAGGATTTCGAGAGTGAAAGGGCATGTACATAGTTTTCTCTGTATTTAGCGTCAGACAATTTTGTTTCAGCCAGTCTGATACCTTGTTGAAACCCTCCTGCGCGAGCATGTAGGTATCATTCCAAGTTTTAGCAGAGAAAAGCAGTGCAGTATCGTCCGCATAAGAAATTATAATACCCTGCTCCAGTTTCAGGTCACAGAGGTCATTAATATACACTAAGAAGAGTGTAGGTCCGAGTACTGAGCCCTGAGGTACACCAAAAGTCACAGATAAATCAGTACTAATGTAGGAACCTAGTTTCAGGCATTGTTTACGACCGCTTAGATAGTCTTGGAATAATTTCAGCTGCAGGCCTCTTATACCCAAACGCTCTAATTTGAGTAGAAGTCGCGGGAGAGACACCGTGTCAAATGCCTTGGCAAGGTCGAGGAAGATGGCAAGTGGTTTGTTTCCATTGTCAAGATTTCTAACAACATAATCAGTAAGCTTATGTACTGCGTCCTCTGTTGACTTCCCCGAACGGAAACCAAATTGACCGGATGAAATCATATTATTGCTTTCGAGGTACTTAACAAGTCTACCATTAATTATTTTTTCCAGGATCTTAGATATAGCTGGTAGTAAAGCAATAGGCCTATAGTTACAGACACGGTGTTTATCTCCCGACTTGAAGATAGGGACAATGATAGCTTTTTTTAGAACGTTTGGGAAGACACCCCGACTAAGACAAACATTAAATAGTAAAATAAATATAACATACTTAATATATTCATTTGAAAAAAAAAAACAAAAAACCTTACAAATTTCTTAAAACTAGCTTATTTACAATTTTTACAACTACGACAAATAACTTTGTTTTTCATAGTATTTGTATGAATTACAAAGTTATATTTGCGGTTTTCGAAAATATACTGTATCTCAAAAACTGCTGACTCGATCTCGTTCAAACCAATTTTGGTTGAAAGTTTACATTAAGATCTACAACATATGGTTCTTTTAGATTTTTCACTTCATTATTATAGAACACATTTTTCCACTTTGGTAGCGTATATCTTTTAAACGATTAACTTTATGAAAAAGTCATTTTAGAAACCATAATGTCATTTTTAAAGACCTGTCTATAGATATCACACACGTATAGGTTTCATGAAAAAAAAAAATTCAGTTTCAGTTCCATGTATGGGGAGCCCCCTTTATTTTAAATATTTTTTTTTTATTTTCTCTTAAAATCGGAAAGCGGTTCGCAGAATACATCTACCTACCAAGTTTTACATGTATAGTCCTAATAGTTTCGGAATAAAATGGCTGTGACATACGGACGGACGGACAGACATGTCGAAACTAACGGCAAAAAACGGAACCCTTAGGGTTCCGTATTTTGCCATTCGGCTACGGAACCCTAAAAAACTCAAATACTACCTACTGGCCCATTGTTATGGCAGCAATAATGTACATAAATCACATAGATGGACGCCGAATAAATTTTGTTTATTTAGGACTTATAAATGTGTTCCAATATGTGAAGGTGACGTGTGAACGAAACGGTTAGAAAAATTCAATTTTGTCACGTCCCGCGACCGGTATCTATAAAATAACCAAGAAAAATATTGCCCAAAAGTCTTCCCAAGTTTTTATTTTCTTATTTGAAAATAAAATTTTCCAATAAACTAACCAATAGGACCAGCCGCTCCTATTGTTAAATTACTCTATACTAAGTATCTCTAATACCAAAATAGTAGTATTTAATACCAATATATAAGAACTCAACGAGTCATTTCATTTCCTCTTAATCAGACTGCAGATACCACAAGGAGATAGCGGCGTTACCCACAGTTTAAACTTGTGTAGTACAATAATGAATGTCATCGGCTGCATAACACATTACAACATACAACTGTTATCCTTGCGGGTGTCATGTTGCCGAATCTATACTAATATTATAAAGCGGAAAAGTTTGTTAGTTTGTTTGTTTGTTTGTTTGTTTGCTTGAACGCGCTAATCTTCGAAAGTACTGGGTGGATTTGGATGAAATTTGGTATGGAAGTAGCTTGAAGCTTGAGGAAGGTTATAGGCTACTTTTTACCCGACTGCAAAAAAGGAGAGTTATGTTTTTACCGTGATAGAATCCACGGGAGCGAAGCCCCGCGAGAGTACTAGTATATTATATAATACATGCGATTGTCAATGGTACTAGACGGCGTTGTCAAAATTTGAAATTGCAGAGACGCAATATCGTGACCGTTGGAAGGAATTCCATTTGTGGGACAGTACTCACTTTAATTTAAATAAATCTATAAATAAAAAGGCCTCCTTATATTAATACAAAAATAAGCTTGTTCTACTCAAAACTACACACACTTAACGTACACTGCATTTAAAAAAAAAACAAACACAATATTGCTCGCATGCATCAACTTTTAAAAACTCCACCGCCAGTAATTATAACCGGCCAGTTTCAACTGTTCACAACAATCATAACACCGTGTGGGCTTACGTTTGTGTTATTAACTAGCAAAAACTAACCGCAGAGCAATCGTGTAGCCTCGCTGTGAACGAAAGTTGTGTCGGAGCGGCGACGTTAAGGCACGTACACATGTCATTGTTGGAGTAGACACGGGCTATTGAATTTGGTTGTATTGTCTGACTGAGTACACATAGCGTTATTGTAAATGGGCCAATTATGTGTGAATGCTTCAAGAATATTGGCCAAACCCTTTATGTGGTACACAAAATACCTAATAAGTTTTTCTTATTACGAACACCCTTTTATTTAAATGGCTGTGTTAGTTTTTAAGTTAGTATGGCCAGGTCAAATCTTGCGGTTGGATTTTAAAGAAATAATCCCCAACCGATTAAGATTAAAATTTGCTTACACGTTTCGTTTTTCTTATCACTTAATTTCTATTATAAACTAGAAGTTTGAAGGAAATTGGTTCTAGCCACATAATTATATGTATGTTTAAAATATTACGTGGCAAGATTTATAACCATTCATACCTTGAGCGAAATATATATTTGTGTTCCGGGTGCCTTGCGGGTACTTGACACTATAGCCCCACTATTAACTTATTTTCCTGTTCGATAAGCGAGTTCACAAAAGCCAAGTATTTTGTGTTGTGATGATTTGTAGGTTCATATAGTAAGGAAGTTTTGAGAGTACTTAAGAGTCTTTATAAAAACGTATAATTTTAACTTATCTATCGCATTAAGTGCAATCCTGTAATGGTAGATTTAAGTTTTAAAATAAATAAATTAATGAGTTTGAATGACAATTATTTTAGATCCAATAAGGCGGCCGTGTAAGATGGTGACATCAAATCAAAGGATTTGCTGAGAAAAATATCATTAAATAAAAAAACTTGTTTAAAAAAAAAAGAATTTATTCATTCCGAATTAAGAACGGCAGAGTATCTTGTTGCTTCTATAGAGAAAATGATAAAAAAGATAGTTATTTTGTCCATTCAAACAGACCGCGCACTGCAAATATAAACAATGATGAACTTATTCAACATAAATAAGAATGACTAAGAAGAACATATAAGAAAAAAATTGTGAGTGTTTACATTGTTGCCACCGATTTCAAGAGAGGACTTGACTCTTTTGTTCTTATTTGTGGAGTATTTTACAAATCTATGTCTTTTTCAAACACAAACATAAGATAAGATGCAGTTTTCAAGGACGGCCACCAATCAGTTTGCATTTAAGTGAAAGTTGCTGAATTATTTTACTGTTGGTAGAAATGCCTTAAACACACTGTTTCTATAACTTTGTACAGATATGTTTAGGTACGTATTATGATAAATATATTTTACTTCTGTAACCATTCCATTGAAATACGAGTACATTTTCTTGTTTGTTTATTTGAATGCACCTGCCATGTTATCTCTTTGCCGTCCTTGGTTGATTGGAAGCGAACGCCTAAGGTGCATTTGCACCTTTGCGTTGCATAAAGTTTAAATTTACAAGAAACCAATGTTTTTAATTTGTCTTTCTCAGTTGAGTAAAACTTTGCTATTACAAATTTCTTATTCTCAGTAGCTTCAGTAATTATTTTGCTAATATTCTAGTAATTTATTCCTGGACTCCTCCTTTGAACTAGAATAATTGCTAACACTCGTGTAATAAATCGGCATAACGTTTTCAGCGACGACACCCTTAAATTCCATATCAATTATATACGCTAGACTCAAATTGAATTCCAGGGAATGTTTTCTCATATTTAAAGTCTCCAAATAAATTGAAATTGCTTTCTAAACGGGGCGACGAACTAAGAAGTCAACTTTGGCAATATTAGTCGATAAGTTGGCGTTAGATAAAAACAACTTTTACTCTTAATCATAAAGTTTTGTTTGCAGTGGTTTGGTTGCCAAAATTGCTTAAAGCCAAGCTGGTAGCCCCACACGTTTCTCGCCTATTTTTGTAGAACGTGGCTGTGGTAACATAAATCGCTGGAATCGCATGAGAATATTTTCTGTAGGAACTACAATACTTTTTCGCGTAATTGGTCTAAAGTTCTAGACCGAGTACGATGGATCTAAAAATTCAGCTAAAATTTTTAACTAGTTCTTCAGTTTTTCGGTGTTGTTCACTACCAATTTCTTTTGAATCTATTGTTATTTTTCATTGGAATTTCATCCTGTAAACAACACTTAGGTGCTCATAACGTAAATTTAAACTCATTTATAGAAGAAATCGTATAATTAAATATTTTCGAATAGTATCGAGCGACATATTACATAAAATAATTTACATATCTCTTGCTCTGTAAGTACACCCTTACACCCCTGAATGCCGGGGTGTATGACTATCATTACAGCATAGGTTTTGGAATTTGAAAAAAGAACTGTCATACTCATACTGCACGAAGAATATTTTTAAAAAGTTAATTTTTTTTTCTCGGTATCGATTAATTACTCGAATCGGAATCTAGACAATTTATTTTATAAAGATTTTATTTTAAATATGGAACTATTTGTTTCCACATCGTATGTTAGATGGAATCGATTTAAAAATCAAACTGGCCAGCAAGATTTGACGCGCTTGCGTGCGTGAAAAAAAAAGGCAGTCTATTAGTAGGCGCGAAAGCATCGCGAAAATAATTAATTTTCTTGTTTGAGTTCTTTTTCAAAAGTTTTAAACATGTCTAGTGACGAAGACATAGATCTAACGCCCGATTTTATTAAAGAAAGGGCAAAAACAGTTGTCGAAAATATATTACCGCCGAACTCGAAAGAAAGATATGTAAAGGCATACGACGAATTTATGAAATGGCGGTCAGAAAAAAAAGTGAAATCTCTTTCTGAAAGTGTTTTTATATCATATTTTGATGAATTATCTAAGAGGCTACAACCTTCCAGTTTATGGTGCTTTTATTCCATGCTAAAATCTACAATGATGACAAAACATGACGTGAATTTGAAAGATTTTTCTAAACTTACTGCTTTCTTGAAAAGGCAGTCTGACGGCTTTAAAAGCAAGAAATCGAAGGTATTTACTGCAGAAGAAGTACAGAAATTCTTAAATGAAGCTCCGGATGAAATTTATTTAGCAATAAAGGTACCTACGTATTTACTTGCCCTTTTTAATAAGTTACCAAAATATTTCACAGAAATACTATGCGAATTTGGTGCCTTTAATACAACTTATGTCTTTTTTACAGGTTGTTCTAATTTTTGGGATATCGGGAGCCTGCAGAACCGTGGAATTGACAAACTTGACAATAGAAAATGTAGAAAAACATAACAAATTACTACTCATAAAACTGCCTAACACGAAAACTAAAATTGACCGGTCATTTGTTGTGCATGAAGAATTTGCAAATTATGTTAAAAAATATCAAGCTCTTCGGCCTGAAAACGTGGATACAAATCGTTTTTTTCTTAATTACAGTAAAGGAAAATGCCACAGACAAGTAATAGGAAAAAACAAATTTACAGGCATGCCAAAGCAAATAGCCACATATTTAAAACTGAGTAACGTAGAGTTATACACCGGGCATTGCTTTCGCAGAACATCAGCGACTCTATTGGCTGATTCGGGAGCCAACCTCACTCTGTTAAAAAGGCACGGCGGCTGGAAGTCCAGCAAAGTGGCCGAAGGTTATATCGAAGATTCGATGGCAAACAAAAGCAAAATTACTTCTAAAATAACAGAAAATATAAACTTAAAATCACCACGTCAAAGCACATCATCTGAGCCATTTTTTAATGAAGAAAATAGTACCAGTCAACTGCCGCCATTTACGATGCAAGAACCTCAAGTCACTCAAACTCAAGTCTTATCATCACAAACTCATATTCAAACTATAAATATACCTAAAAAGAACGTGACCATATCTCTTACAAATTGTAATAATTTTACTATTAATTTTAATTAAATACACATTTTTTTCTTCTTAATAAATGTTCATTGAAACCTGCTGTCTTGTTGTTTACTTACCTCACAATCGATATGTAAAGCAGAGTATTTATCTCGGGCGTAAGCATCAATTGCATACTCGGGTTAATTAGCGCCTTCGCTTCGCTCAGGCGCCAAAAACCTCGTATGCAATTGATGTCATACAGCCCTTGGTTAATAATCTACTATTACATATCTCTTGCTCTGTAAGTACACCCTTACACCCCTGAATGCCGGGGTGTATGACTATCATTACAGCATAGGTTTTGGAATTTGAAAAAAGAACTGTCATACTCATACTGCACGAAGAATATTTTTAAAAAGTTATTTTTTTTTTTCTCGGTATCGATTAATTACTCGAATCGGAATCTAGACAATTTATTTTATAAAGATTTTATTTTAAATATGGAACTATTTGTTTCCACATCGTATGTTAGATGGAATCGATTTAAAAATCAAACTGGCCAGCAAGATTTGACGCGCTTGCGTTCGTGAAAAAAAAAGGCAGTCTATTAGTAGGCGCGAAAGCATCGCGAAAATAATTAATTTTCTTGTTTGAGTTCTTTTTCAAAAGTTTTAAACATGTCTAGTGACGAAGACATAGATCTAACGCCCGATTTTATTAAAGAAAGGGCAAAAACAGTTGTCGAAAATATATTACCGCCGAACTCGAAAGAAAGATATGTAAAGGCATACGACGAATTTATGAAATGGCGGTCAGAAAAAAAAGTGAAATCTCTTTCTGAAAGTGTTTTTATATCATATTTTGATGAATTATCTAAGAGGCTACAACCTTCCAGTTTATGGTGCTTTTATTCCATGCTAAAATCTACAATGATGACAAAACATGACGTGAATTTGAAAGATTTTTCTAAACTTACTGCTTTCTTGAAAAGGCAGTCTGACGGCTTTAAAAGCAAGAAATCGAAGGTATTTACTGCAGAAGAAGTACAGAAATTCTTAAATGAAGCTCCGGATGAAATTTATTTAGCAATAAAGGTACCTACGTATTTACTTGCCCTTTTTAATAAGTTACCAAAATATTTCACAGAAATACTATGCGAATTTGGTGCCTTTAATACAACTTATGTCTTTTTTACAGGTTGTTCTAATTTTTGGGATATCGGGAGCCTGCAGAACCGTGGAATTGACAAACTTGACAATAGAAAATGTAGAAAAACATAACAAATTACTACTCATAAAACTGCCTAACACGAAAACTAAAATTGACCGGTCATTTGTTGTGCATGAAGAATTTGCAAATTATGTTGAAAAATATCAAGCTCTTCGGCCTGAAAACGTGGATACAAATCGTTTTTTTCTTAATTACAGTAAAGGAAAATGCCACAGACAAGTAATAGGAAAAAACAAATTTACAGGCATGCCAAAGCAAATAGCCACATATTTAAAACTGAGTAACGTAGAGTTATACACCGGGCATTGCTTTCGCAGAACATCAGCGACTCTATTGGCTGATTCGGGAGCCAACCTCACTCTGTTAAAAAGGCACGGCGGCTGGAAGTCCAGCAAAGTGGCCGAAGGTTATATCGAAGATTCGATGGCAAACAAAAGCAAAATTACTTCTAAAATAACAGAAAATATAAACTTAAAATCACCACGTCAAAGCACATCATCTGAGCCATTTTTTAATGAAGAAAATAGTACCAGTCAACTGCCGCCATTTACGATGCAAGAACCTCAAGTCACTCAAACTCAAGTCTTATCATCACAAACTCATATTCAAACTATAAATATACCTAAAAAGAACGTGACCATATCTCTTACAAATTGTAATAATTTTACTATTAATTTTAATTAAATACACATTTTTTTCTTCTTAATAAATGTTCATTGAAACCTGCTGTCTTGTTGTTTACTTACCTCACAATCGATATGTAAAGCAGAGTATTTATCTCGGGCGTAAGCATCAATTGCATACTCGGGTTAATTAGCGCCTTCGCTTCGCTCAGGCGCCAAAAACCTCGTATGCAATTGATGTCATACAGCCCTTGGTTAATAATCTACTATTATAGATAACAGCAACACTCATAAGAAGTCTGTTCGGTTTGAAAAAGTCTACGTATAGAACTACCTGCGCGCGAATTTGGTTCACATTTGGCACTATCTTTTTTTCTCGGTGTAGTATTATCTAACGACTTCTCCCGCTCTGGGTGGAGCGGAAGGGAGTGTCAGACTTCTACTGACTAAAAACCCACCCCGTTCCTTCAATTGCCCTCGCGTTTCGGCGTCGCGGTATCTTTTAAGAACATTCTCCCAACCCCGGCAGACAATGGCCCTGTCGGGCCCATCAATATTGCTGCCTCTTTGAATGAAAATAATGCTCATCATTTGTATTTAGTTATCGAGTAAAGTCCCAAAACTTGGTTTTTAGCGTTTTTTATTCGCCAGTTATTCCGGTGCATCTGTCCAAAATATTAACACCTAAACTTTATAACGAAAGCCAGTCGTGTGAAAGAAGCACCACATTGCAAATAAACGTACACATAGCGTGTATTTTTATTGAACTCTTATGAAAATCAATAATATTTCCGTTGATTATGTGTTCAGGTATCGATGGTGTGGATTCAACTTTATCTTCCAATACAGATTCGATAACCGCATAACAAATAAATAGTACCTATTTGTCCATCAGAAATAAAGCTAAAATGGCCGCCAAAATCACTGGTTGTTTTTATTGCATTCGATTTGAATGTAACAAAGTATTAGTTCAGGTTAATATTATTTCTGTTTCGTTTACTTAATAATATTATTAATGAACCTATTTCTCATTACTTAGAACTGGACTGTATTGAAGCGAAATCTATTCAAAGTTTCCTTTTTTAAATGAACAGCGCATTAGATCTGTTTAATGTCAATACAACAATATGAAAAATCCTTTTAAATTTGTCGAATTTTGAAGCAAAACATCTTTACAATACAAAATTCATAAAGAAATCTCTTACCTCTTCGCCAAGAAAGGAAAAATCCTAGAAAATAGAAAACTTAAATCTTAGACGAAGATGTACGAACCAAACATAATTCACTACAGTACATCTAGAATATTTGTGCACTTTAAGAGCTACGTAGAGTCTACGTGGAACTAACTAAAAATAACCGACTATTGTCGGGGAAAAGAAAACTTAAAGTACATGGTGTAGGTACTATTCCTCGAAACATTTTTGCAAGGAGAATTTATTATACCGTACAATTTTAATTGGATACGCTCACTTACAGCCAATTTTGGAGTGAAATGATGTACCTGCTCTGTAAGAAATATCAAGAATTTCATTTTTAGGGTTCCGTAGTCAACAAGGAACCCTTATAGTTTCGCCATGTCCGTCTGTCTGTCCGTCTGTCCGCGGTTTAGCTCAAAAACTATTGGTACTAGAAAGTTGTACTTTGTCATGAGTATACACGTTAATAACGCCGAAAAAGTGGTAAAATAATATTTTGTAAAAAACAATTATTTAGGGTACCTCCCATACATGTAAAGTGGGATGATATTTTTTTTTTCCGTTCTTCCCATAGTGTGGGATATCGTTGAATAGGTCTTTCAAAAATATTAGGGGTTTGGTAAGAACGTTTTTTGATTAAGTAAACCGTTCGTGACTTATCAAGCTTTAAAGTACCGATTTTCGTTAGAGTCAAGTGTCCTCCCCCCTATCAACTAAACGGTTGTAGTTAGAAATTCAAATGTCACGGCAGTAGTACCTATATATAACGAAATTTAAAGGAAAACTATCACACATAAGTGGGCTTTACAAGTTTACGAGTAATAGTCGACCAATTGTATTTGACTCGAAAATTTCGAACAATTCCATAGAAATGTCGATAGATAGCGCTAAGCGCTAGTTGTATCGTGCTAGTTTCTTGTGACGATTGAGTAGTGTAGCTCTGTGTCCGTATTTAAATTCAAAACACCGGCTATGACAAGTTTTATACAAATCTCTAAAAAAAATTAAAACTTTCCGTGCAAAATTGTCGGATCAGGTGAGGATTTGTATAGGAAGTCAAATTAGTTAGGTAGTCATGTTTGGCTTTTAGTTAGAGCATGGTACAAAACGATCAGTCAGCGAATACGACACGCACTTGGCTGTTATAAAAACTACGGAACCCTACACTGCGCGTGGTCCGACACGCACTTGACCGGTTTTTTTTTTTTGGTTAAAATTGACCAGACAAAAAGGTTTTATAACATAGTATAGGCAGGTAGTATAGTATAGTTTGCATATTATCATAATGTTTACTGCGGTGATTCAAATAATGGCAGATAAAAATGTACTTAGTTATGTTAAGTAATGCTGATTTAACTATTACAAACGCGCACAGAAGCGAAACAAGGCATTTATGGTTCCGTACCAAATGTAGTAGTAAAAAGCTGCATGCTTTTATAGTAATTAAAATATAATAAGTAAGGGTTGACCGTTGCCTTGGAAAGAGAATAAGCATACAATCAGCCAATGTCGCTAGTTATTTTGGTTACCACTGGACAGGGCGATTCGTGTGAATTTTTCGATATCATATTTTAGACTTTTATTTTAGTTGAAATACACATAACAAAAAAGTAAATTTTGTTTTAGAGTTGGAAGATCTAATAAGGGTTAAATAAAACTAGGTCACAAGATGTTGATAAAAAGCTGAAACAGACAGATTACCATTTTTCGTATTCCATTACTCTTGGAAATAAAAAAAATCAGAGTTATTTCACTTAATGAACTCTAAAAATTATATCCCTCTTCTTTGGGTAAGAAAAAATTCAAACTATGATTTGGTTATATTCAGATTTTGGGTCAGTAAGTACCTACATAAATCAAGTAAATGAGAACTTTGTACCTTCAACAACTTAGTCTCTAGACACTCGCATCGGGGGGACAGATAGTAGGACGGATAAACGGATAATATGAATCCGTTATCTTTGATTTTGGAAACCTAAAATAAAAACTATAAATCTTAAATTTTCATATGCTTTCTCACTATACGATAATCCTCTTAATCCTCTTTAAACGGTTCGCCTCCGCATAAAAAAGTCTAGTCTAACGCTTCCAACTATAACCTAAATTCATTATACTCCATGTACCATGTTCTGTGCAAGAATTCACACGCGGCTACAAATACCTTCATACCGATACAGGTATTCCTTTACAGATAAACTTTAGCACAAGTGCCTTAACAAGTCCACGGATTAATCCTCTCTACATAGAGGACATAAGTTCCAAAATCGCGTACATTGGTTACGCTAACGAAGTAAGGAGAACTTGGAGTCAATCTGACAGGAACATATGGGTATCGCTGCGAGGCAATTAGGTAAGAGAGCACACAGGATTTAAACTAACTGTTGTGGATGCACAGGATAAGGTAAAGTAGTAAACGCTTATGATTAAAGTGGATTACTCAAGCGTATGCGTGCTTTGATTGAGACTAATCTTAAGGTTTATATGTGGATAGACTGATATTTTTGACGATACCTACATGTATACTGCATGGATTCTTTGGATGATAACAAACGATATGGCAAGGGTTTTGTAATCCTAAGTCTACGTGTGTAGAACTTATTACAAATTCCAATACACTGATACCAGAGACCGAATTTTTCAATTAAGAAGGACGAAGAGAATTATCGTGTTATTGGCAAGTGACGTGGAAAGTTATTGACCCTCGTAATGCTGTGACACGTTTGTTATGATTGGTATTCAAGAAATATATGAAACCAATAATTTGGTATCAATTCTTTGAGTCAGTTATTTTGTGCTGATACTGTGCATAGAGACTCCATACCAGATGTTGTCTTCAGCCCTTTTGGATAGATATGGGGTTTCCGATACACGTTGTATAGGTATTTACATTTAAGAAGTCAATGCTAAATGATATTAGCCTCATGAGATGTTCGTCGCAGTTGTTACCCATGATCCCGTTGGTTTGACCCATTACCAGGTCTATAGTTTATTTTAATTAGCCGATACCCGTGACCCCATGGCATTAGGGTTTAATCCCCGGACTATTGTCTTCAGTTACAAGTTTACTCATTAATAAACAAATAAAATAAATCCATCTTCGGGAACTTGTTCTTCGAGGTCCCTTTCCCTGTTTTTCATAATTTTGGCAGTCACTTTGAAAATAATTAAAAATATGAAACTATATTAGGGCTACCACATGACGCTAAAGAAAATGAGAAAAGTAAATCTAAAAATATTTTTTACTAGAGGATTTTTACTTCAAGGTCAAATAGAGCATTTGACCTTGAAGCCTTTGAGCCACGGAGTTTCAATTCAACAAACTCCAGAATTTTCCTTCATAACTGAACAACATAATTACTCTACGATAAATGCAGTTCTTATTCTATTTCAGAAAAATATGAAAGTAATTAACCGAATGAAACATGACGTAATGGTTTTTACCACGGTGCAACACTACTTAGAGCTTTCTGTTTCTTTTCCCGAATGCAATGAGTACTACAAGGATATTAAAAAGTTATAACTGAATTTTCTTCTTTACACTGTAGAAAAGAACTGTATTGATTTAGAGAATGTATTCTTTAAGAACTGATATTAATTGGAGCTCGTGACTTAATTCTCAGGTTAAGCAACGCTCGTCGAGATCGGTCTTTGGGTGATCATTATTATACGGAGATTCCACCATAGTTCGGAAAACACGTAAATCCTTTTGGAGGGTGTTCATGCAGTAACTAGAAAATCATACACCAGAATTGCTAAAGGGTATCCTGGAGATGTCAGGTAGCCAGAGTAGTTTTAGTGAGGTAAGAACCCCACACTCCCTGGTCTTTACCCCGAAAGTCCAGGTGCCTTTTGAAGGTTTCCCACCGAAAACAAAAAAAAGGCAGATGCTCCCTGTATAATAACGGTATTCGCTGCATTAGTTAGACTCAAAGACTATAAAATCACTCTCTGGTTACACTGGATGCCGACTCTAACATATTTGAGAAAAGGCTTGGCAAGTGATGAGTCTGAAGTTTGCTGTAAGAGAATTCAATTATGGGCAAGTGATGAGTCTGAAGTTTGCTGTAAGAGAATTCAATTATGGGCAAGTGATGAGTCTGAAGTTTGCTGTAAGAGAATTCAGTTATGGGCAAGTGATGAGTCTGAAGTTTGCTGTAAGAGAATTTAATTATGGGCAAGTGATGAGCCTGAAGTTTGCTGTAAGAGAATTCAACTATGGGTTACGGTCATATTAGTTTGTTTTTGTGAGTGCAATAAAGAATAAGAATGACTCATTATATTTTTTTTTATTCACAATTGGACGTAGTTAAGCAGAAAGGACTCAATCCACACTTTGGCCTAAATTGAGTTAAGTATACCATCGTACTCCTGAAAGTCGAATCTATCATGTAGTGAAAACCTTTTTTTTTAATGTACACGGAAACTAGTTTTTCTCACTACCCCGACTCAACCCACAGTATGAAGAGCATACAAAATGTATTTGCTGAAAGAACTCAGTCCGCTTGAATTGTTTCTGAGTAATGACATTCTTATGAGTATGTTCTTAAAGTCCATAAACCAGAATAAACTCAAACAGTTTGGATCCTGTCTGAGAATTAGTTTTGATTGGAAATATAATATTATCAAATAACTGAAACAAGTCAAACAGTTTGGGTCGTTTCTGTGATATAGGTTTACTGACATATAAATATTATTTTTGTTTATCAGAAACGACTCAAAACACGAAATATTTCAGAAAAACAGCTTTTGATGGACAGTACATTAGGACATAGCTGAGCAAAAATTACTCAATCTACAATAATTCACTTTTGACATAATTATGGGCTTTCCAAGTTTCAGCTGTAATTTCTCAAACAAAAAGTTTAATTTTTGCCCCTTATTATTAAGAAGATAGTTTGTATGATATTGTCTGTAAATAGTCATCTATATACACTCGAGAGCAATAGAATGGCACACCTCAGATATTTACAAAAAAGCAAACATTACATTTTACATACATTTTACATTCTTAATAAAATTGATAAAACATTAAAAAGTAGCAATGTCAACTTAAAGGTTCATTAATTACCTTTTCAATGATACCAAGCATACCACCAAACAGTATGTAAAATGCTTAAAAGGATCTTTTAGGAGATGAAATGAAACTTACAAGTAAAATTGCAACTATTGCGTTTAGGGAACTAGACTTTGAATGGAAATGAATCAGGAAAATACAATAATTATGTTTATTTTGTAAATACCTAAGTTATAAATAACACATTCACACGTCATTTTTTTGTAAATGTAAACTAGAAGAGGCCAATGATACCTAACTAACAAACACTGGAACAAACTCAGCGGTTAACGTCTCTTTTAAAGTCCATACAATCTGTAGTGATTAAATCATCAGAGCCATGTAGGTTTATGTTTGTTGAGCCATTAAGAGGACAGAATCTCACAGATTTGAGCAGGCCCGTCTAAACAGTGCAAGCATTTGTCAGTTGTTGCGTAGCTCAACTTAGAACCTTAAGGAGCTCGATCATTTTGACGAAAAATACCAAAGTAGTGACATTTGGGTAGGCCAGCGTTCCAATACTCTTCGATGGCTGAATGCAGCCGTTGGAGTTGTGTAGGAGCTGGATTTCTTGCTCTTACCCGCCTTTTAAGGTTTCAATTTTATTTTATTTTATTTCACATGTGCAGTCAATCATGCTTCAGCTAATTTTCTGACTGTCCACCTACGTATGCTGACATTGCGTACTTCTCGAATCAGTTGTCCCAGCCCAACCGCGTTCAGCTGTCGATTTCATATAGGTCTCGCCACAAGAAAGCAGTCGTTGTGCTCTGACGTTGTATGTTCATTGTTGTATATTCATATATTCTTCTACGGCGTAAATTCACTCGTGAAATCAGTGTCGTTAGGCAAAAAGAAAGAAAACAAAATGGATTGAATTCAATTTTCAGAAGAAGATTTTGAAGTCCTTTGGCCCCAGGGAAATATCATTCCTCAAGCAAAGATCGAAGATTTCAGATCTATATTTACTTTGATAGGTACCCAAAGACTGTCATACATTTCATAATAACCATAATGGAAACAGCTGTATTGACTAGGATGTTGATGAATACGGGCCAAATCTTGACTTTGACTGAGGATGAGGGAAATAGATATGAGTGCTCATTTTCGCGCTGTTTTGACAATATTTATAATTTTAATGATGGGGTTTTTACGTGTTTTTGTTAACTTGATGATTCATGTTACAAAATTTATAACTTTTATGTAATAATACTCGTTCAATTCTTTTAAATAACTTATTTTCTAGTCGATAGGTAGTTTTGAGTCGATTCTGAGAAAATAAAAAAAATACCTGTCTTTACAAATTTAGGTTTAATTGTAAGGACTCAACCCACATTTCATCTAATATCTCGAAATCTATTGCAAAATATATCACTATTTTGATAGACAAATATAATATAAACTATCATCTTAATAATAAAGTGCAAAAATTAAAAAAAATGTAACTTTTTATTAGAGCAATTACAGCTGAAACTTCAAACGCCCGTATCTCAAAAGTGACTTTTTGTGGATTGAGTCCTTTCTGCTTAACTACGTCCAATTAATAGAACAATTTCTAAATTGAATAATTTTGTTTAATTACTCGACTGAGCAGGCGCACTTAGCCCTGGACAAAACCACCTGGAAATCATAGGAAGAGGCCTTTGCCCATCAGTGGGATGATGCAGGCTAACAATAACAGTAACTCGACTGAGTATCATCCTGGATATTTTTGTAATTTTGAGGTAGTAGGGCCATGGTCAGTTATTCTTTTTATCTATGTAATGTGTAATTAGTAAGATTGAAAGATTGCGACGTACCAATAAAGAAAACCTTTATTTTAAGATGTCGAATATTTAGATGATATTATTTTTTTTGGTGATTTCTCAATAGTAACCCGGAGTTTCGAAGTGAGCGGTGTGATGGAGCGATGTGTGCTCAGAAAACACGGTAAGCTGTAGGTCTCGGCTGCAATTTGGACATCTTTGACAGTCGTTTGGGGTAGTCAGAAAGTCTGACACGGGTCTGGTCAAAAGGTATCGTGTTACCTACCTATTTTGTTGTGGAGGTCAGGCATGCAGTCGCTCCATGTAAACCACCAGGTAATACTCTGACCGAAAAGGCTGAGCCGATGATGATGACTAGTTTTTTTTTTATTCAACATTACTGGGATTTTTTATACAACGTGTAACAGAATAAACGCAATTCCTGAAAGTAGTTGATTCAGAATCGGCTTCTGAATTGATTTCCGTCATAAAAATAGGTGTTGAATTATGACGTAAAAATCTTTCATTTAACTTAAAATGGAAACACAATATCATGGCAAATTAATACAATTCTTAATTCAAGAAAATGCGCTCGTGTGCGTGTCGACCGCTAACATTGCATGAATGTATGCGGCTGCGTTAGGATATTGTCAATCAATCAATGTATTTATTTCAAAAAGGTTGTTACAGTCTGTTACATAATTGAATTTACAAATAAATAAGTAACAATTTTAAGTGGCTCCGGTGGCCTAGCTAGGTTACGTAGTAACCTGTATTAAGGTCCACCAGTCCCTAAATTCCACAATGAACAATATTATAGAAACTGCATTTTACTTAAATACTTATGATGTCTACATTTTATTTTTATATTACCTAATCTACTTTATAAATATATTGTATGACGCACGTACGTTTTGCGTTTAGTAAGGATAACTATTTTATAAAAATGTCTAGGTTTGGTTTCAATTTATTAAGTTACGGATGTTGTTTTAGACTTATAATTTAATATTCTAATTGGGGTGTCTGAGGTATTGCGCTTAATCTTTTACACCTTTTATAAATGTGAGCATCAGAATGTTATATTTATAAATGTCTGATATTAGAAAAAAGATTCTTTAATTTTTTATATTCACTTAAATTCTCACTTTAAATCAGAGAGTCTTTGCTTTAAATGTACCTGATTTAATGACGAATAAAGGACAGGCTTTTCACGTGAATACGATAAACGTCACCCGCGTCGCGTCGTCGTCTTCATCCCAATAGGCTTTACAAAATTGGCCAAGTGCGAGTCAGACTCGCCCATGAAGGGTTCCGTAGTAACTATAATAGTATAATATAGGTAATATGTATATTTATTTAACGAATAAAAAAAAACCTTAAACATTTCTTAAAACTAGCTTATTTACATTTTTACAACTACGCTAATTAACCCAACCTTTCATAGTGTTTGTATGAATTACAAAGTTATATTTGCGGTTTTATAAAATATGCTGTATCTCAAAAACTGCTGACCCGATTTCGTTCAAACCAATTTTGGTTGAAAGTTTACATTAAGATCTGCAGACTTATATTTTTTTTAGGTTTTTCACTCCATTATTATACAACGTGTAACGGAAACCCCATATCTATCCAAAAGGACTGAAGACAACATCTGGTATGAAGTCTCTATGCAAAGTTTCAGCTCAAAATACTGACTCACAGAACTGACCCCAAATTATTGGTTTCATATGTTTCTTGAATACCAGTAATAACAAACGTGTCACAGCACTATGAGGGTCATCACTTTCCACGTCACTTGCTAATAAAACCATAATTCTCTTCATTCTTCTTAATTTGAAAAATTCAATCTCTGGTATCAATGTATTGAAATTTCTAATATGCTCCACAAATGCACACATAGGATTAGACATTTTTTTTTTTTTTTGTGTGGCATCTCGCAGGTCAACCTCTGAGGTTGTCGGCTGCTTAACCGGGCTTGCCTGTGGTTGCCTTAATTAATTAATTAATTAAAGCCTCCAGCCAGGGCTTATTAGAAAACTTACAAACTAGGCGACTACACGCTAAGGGCACCCCCTGTGGGGTACGGACCTCGGCTTAGGGCGTCGCAGTGGGAGGGCAGCTAGGGACAGGCTGGATCATATCATTTTTATTATTAATAAGGGAATTTAAAGCTACTGGCTCAGCGTCGCGGGCTGGCTCTGGCAAGGGTCGGGGCGGACTATTACGGGGACGTCGCGGCGGGCCTCGGCGGCGAGGACGGAAGGACGGTCGGTTTTTGTTTTTATGTGCCACTGTACTTGTTTCCCTACGGCTCTCTTGGAGCAGGGTGATTGCGTCATCGGGAGTGACAAGGGTGTGCCTTGGTCGGCGAATCTTAGAGATACGCGAGGGTTCGTATTGGGCGGCCGATACGATAAGGGGATTCCTATGTTGGATTGCAGTATCAAAGAAACGCTTGGAGACACGTTTCATGAACTGCTGGATGGTGGGCATCTTGAGGTCTACGTGAAGAAGCTCATTTCGAACATAAAAGGGGGCTCCCGTGACTCTACGGAGGAATCGGTTTTGAAGGGTCTGCATCTTGTGGAGGAGGTAGGGCTTTGCGTGTGCGAAAACAACGCAGGCGTAGGTCATGATGGGACGGATGACCGCGGTGAAAATACGCAGCTTGCACCTGAGTGATAACTTGCTGCGGGAGCTAAGAATGAAGTGGAGCCTACCTAGAGCGAAAGCGGCGCGCGAACGTGCCTGCTTTATGTGCTCAGCGAAGGAAAGGTGTTTATCGAGGACCACGCCTAAGTATTTGGCTTGCTTTTCCCAGGGGATCGGCTTGCCGTACATGGTAATCGGACGGGGGGAGGGTGGGTTTATCCGCGGCTTAGAAAAGAGGACTGCCTGGCTTTTGTCTGGATTGACTTCGATTCTCCATTTCCGGAACCACTTGGCCAGAGTGTTTGCGGAAGTTTGGAGAGTGCGAGCGATGGCATCGGGTTTAAGACCGGTATAATAGATAGCCGTATCGTCGGCAAATAGGGCTAGCTGAGTATTTTTATGCTTGGGGATATCGCTAGTGAATAGCGTGAAAACGAGGGGGGATAGTACGGAGCCTTGAGGAACTCCTGCGCGAATGGGATGGGGGGAGGACAGCTCCCCCTCAATTCGGTAACGAAAAGTGCGATTCGATAAAAAGTCCCGTAGGATGAGCACGAGACGGTCAGGCACGCCGAGTTGGTATAGCTTATAGATTAAGCCATTGTGCCAGACTTTGTCGAACGCTTTCGCTATGTCGAAGAATAAGGCTCCCGTTATTGCGCCCCGTTGGAAGCCGGCGCTGACGTGTTCTATGATGCGGTGGACTTGTTGGATACATGAGTGTTCGGTTCTAAATCCAAACTGCTCATTGGGTATTAGACTCTTTGCTTCGGCAAAATCTTTGAGCCGCTTATATATAAGCCTTTCATAGATTTTACCAAGGACGTTGAGTAAGCTAATGGGACGGTAGCTAGACGGGTCAGACTTGGGCTTGCCTGGTTTGGGAATACCTATGACGGTGGCCTGTTTCCAGGTTGCGGGGAACATATTATTGCTCAATGCACCATTGAAGATGGCAGTCATTAGCACTATAAGCTGGGCGGGGAAAAGTTTGAAAACCCTATTGGTGATGCCGTCGGAGCCAGGGGCTTTTCGCGGTTGGAGACTTTTAATGATATCCTGGACCTCATCAGGAGTGATGGGGGCCAGTGGATTATCGGGATCTTCGACGGGCGGAAGGGAAGTTCTACGTTCGACTTCGGCGTTCACCATATCGAGGTGGGCTTGGTCTACTGGTTGAGAGCTGGGAGAACACTGGGACTCTAGGCTGTCGGCTAGGCATTCTGCTTTTTCAGAGTTATCGAAGGCGACACTCTTATCGGGACGAATGAGAGGAGGCATTGTGGCCTCTTCAGTGGATCGTAACTTCCTCTGAAGCTGCCAGAAGGCAAGATGGGTGGGCTCAAGTTCGCTCAGCATCTTGTCCCAGCTCGCATTACGCTGCTCGGTAATGCGTTTCCTTACAGCACGCTGTAAGTTGCGCATGTGAGCTTTGTTTGCGGCGCAGGGAAAAGCGCTGTACGCACGGATGGCTGCGTTCTTCTCGGTTATCAGATTCCGTACATCGTCCGGGAGTTTCCAGCGGTGGTCTTCCACTACAGGAACTTCCCTTGAACAATCGTTCAGGACGGATTGTACGTGATTTGTAAGCGAGTCGATCGCCGCCGTCGTGTCAGCGACTGAGACTATGTGGTCAGGAATGGTGTCCAATTGAGGCGACGTGGTGGATTTCAGTTTTTCACTTACTTTCCTCCAGTCGGTGATCAATTGGGTCGGAGGAGGTTGGGTAGGATCATGGTTACCCGAGCGGGAACCTAGGTGTAGGATAACGGGACGGTGATCCGAGTTGAGCTCGTGAAGCGCTTCTATGGAGTGTAAACGGAGGTTTACATTCTTTAGGAGCGCCACATCGAGGACATCGGGGTTATGGTTGGGGTCGTGTGGGTAGTGGGTGGGAGTCATCGGAGCGATGACGTCGTAGTTTAGGGTCGCGCCTAGGTTATACACGATTCTGCCTCTGGCATTTGTCGTGTTGCTGTTCCAAGCGGGGTGTTTGGCGTTGAGATCGCCCGCTAGTAAGACGGAGTCACTCAGGCCGAAGAGAGTCGTGAGATCGCTGGTGAGCGCGATAGGATCGTCTGAAGCAAGAGACGCGACCGATGGTGGGGGATGGTAGGCAGAGATGATGGTTATCGGAGGATGACCAGTCATGCCTAGTCGACAGGCAGAGTACTCTAGGTGAGAGAGAGGCGCGGGTGGGGTCAGAGGGATGCAGTATAACTCCTTTCTATAATAAATAAGGGTACCGCCGCCGTGGCAACGTGTTCTGTCATTGCGAACTAGACGGTAATTCGCAATTTTGGGATCAGCGCGGTGGGGTTTCAAAAGGGTCTCCTGTATAAGGAGGACGTCTAATTGGTGGTCGCGGAGGAATTTAGTTATTTTGGCGCGTTGGTTGAAAATTCCATTGGCGTTGAAAAAACCTAATTTGAGGGATCGAGGCCTAGTGTGGTTTGTGCGTTGGGAATCCATTGGATCAGTCCATCGCATCCATCTGGTCGAGACCTAGCACCACATCACTGTGTGTGCTGAATATTTGGCTGTACATTGCCGTCGTAATTTTGCCGTTATTCTGCTGTTCGGCAGCCAGAAGGGCATCGCGGAGAGATCTGGCTTGGCGGGTCATAAATAACCTATAATGGCGCAGTATAGTCCGGGCGCAAGCCTCGCCGTGCGCGACGGGTGAGGGATTGGGCGGTTGTTTGACTGCAGGAGCAGCAGTGGTTTGAGGCGCGGGTTTGTGACTGGCTGTGGGCTCTGTAGCCACGGCTATAGGCAGGATCTGCGCTGCGATGGGTATATCCATCAGTGCCTGCAAAGGTTTGGCAGGGGCCAAGGAGGGAAAGGCTTTTTCGTGGTTTAGCCTGTTCCACGGGGACGGTCTCTGAGGAGCGAGACGTTGGGGAATTTGAGAAGAAGGTGCCTCTCTCTGTTGGCGGGCGTTGGCGCGCTTCGCTAATTTAGGAGCGAGTTTGGGGGCTTTGGGACAGCCGCGGTAGTTTGCCGGGTGACCGGTCTGGCCGCAGAGAACGCAGCTGGGTGGTTCCGAACAGAGGGTTCGGTCTTTAGGCCGTGGGCAGTCCGCAGTGCTATGCTCGCCCAGACACTTGACGCATCTGGGAGTCGCATAGCAGTTGCTCTGCGCATGGCCATACAGTTGGCAACGGTGGCATTGTCCCACTGTTGCGGTTTTGTAGGGCTTTTCTATTGAGATACCGGATAGGGAGCAAATAGACTTAATCTTAAATATTGGGTGATGACCTTCGGTTGGTTCACAAATGACAAGAACCATGTCGTACAATTCACCGCCTCTCGCTTTATGTAAGCGATGGACGGCGATCACTGGTATACCTTGATCGGCAAGGTCGTCTTTAATATCCTGTACTAGGATTTCTTTAGGGACACGTTTAATAATAACACGAGTGGGCGTGTCCTCGGGGAAGGAGAAAGTGTGAAAGGAAATATTCCTTTCACGGAGGGCGCGATATAGTTCCCTATAGTCGTTCGACGTAGGGACGGTGACTTTAATGCCATTTTGGCAGGCACGGGCGTTTGTGTAGTTGATCTTTCGATCAACACACATCTTGGACACATCAGTCCATTTACCCTTGTCCTGGATGTAAAAGGGGGGCGGAGGGCGTTGCTTCCTTTGGGCTGAGGAAGTTTGGGCTATCGGGCTGGCGGGACGACTATTCTGCGCTCGAGCAGAGGTAGTTGGGGCGGGGCTAGCGGGTCGAACGGGCGTTTGAGTTGGGGACGGGGGCGACGCGGTGGTCTTTTTGGCCTTGCTGGCCTGGGAGGTTTTCCCTTTCTTCCTCTTGCCACCGGTGACGACTTGAAAGTCGTCTTCCGAGGACGAGGGGCATGATGACAAATCATTGTCAGAGTTGTTATTGGACACAGGTTCGGCGGTGTCCATTTCACGGAATTCAGGTGCAGCGCACACCTGCGCGGCGTCCATTGTTTTAGGAACAATGGGATTAGCAGGTGGGCCGGGCGAATCGGGCGATCGGCACGACTTTGTCGGCGGGCGGGGGCAATAAAGGGCTATCTACCTGGAAGTCGTTCGTTGTTTGACGAACAATGGGATCAGAGTTAATAAATACTTCCGTGAACTGACCTACCGGGATGCCTTGATCGGCAAGCGGGGGAGATAATGGGCTGTCAAGTGCGTCACTAAAATTAGCGACGTTGGCTTCGGTAGCCGGGGGACAATTAGCGATTTCACGCTGGATTTTTCCGCCATATTTGGCGGAAATAGTAGGGTTTTCCCTAAGGATTTCTAACAGAATCTCCAAAATATTGGAGTTCGCCATGATTGGCAATTGGATCAAAATTGAATGGGGAAATTTTGGAGATTTCTCTCCCGCGGGGGCCTATTTAAAGCCTAACTGGCCTAACTCCCCGGATGGATGGGTCCGGGGATGTGTAACCCTCCCAGTCGGGTAGAGACTGGGAGGTGAGTACCTAATGGTGAGCCCTAAGCTTGTAACCGGTCGCCAGTCTTATTGTGCGAACCGGGCCCTATTGGGTCTAGTGCGAAGGGGTAGACACACCCAACCGACACTAGGTGTGTAGCTGAAAAGGAAACTCAGTAACTAGGTTTGACTAGGAGATCCCCCAAGGCCAAAACCTAGCACTCGACTCCAATTTACTGCTTCACCCTGAAGGGGATCAGCGGGTGCGTCGGGTCAGCACCCCCTTGGTATTGTTGACACCGTGAGGTTTCCAACCAAGGACCACGAAACTGTGGTTTTACCCTGAAGGGGCCAAACCAAATTGTTTTTGACGATACTCTGTTATAGAAACAGGATATCCTTCACCGCCTCGAAAAAGGCGGATCCGGACCAGGCGTCGTAGTCGGCGACTACGAGTGACGTCACGGCGAGCGTGACGAAGCGTAGCGATGACTCAGGCACGGAACGATCGAGAGCGCGGAGCGGTACGACCGTCGCGGGCGAGCGTCGGAAGCGGAATCCATAGGATTAGAAAACCCTTGCCATATCGTTTATTATCATCCAAAGGGGCCGTGCACTTGGTATGTATATACCCTTTAAATTACATGTTATATAAGTTAGAGGGGGGACACACATTTTACCACTTTGGACGCTTATATCTTTTAAACGATTGACTTTATGAAAAAGTGAAAAGTGAAAAGAAGTAGTAGATACCACATAGGCATAGGTTTCATGAAAAAAAAATATTTTCGGTTCTAGTTCTATGTATGGGGACCCCCTTTATTTTAAATATTTTTTAATTTTTTTCTTAAAATCGGAAAGCGGTTCACAGAATACATCTACCTACTAAGTTTCACATGTATAGTCTCAATAGTTTCGTAATAAAATGGCTGTGACATATGGATGGACGGACAGACATACAGACATATCGAAACTATAAGGGTTCCGTTTTTTGCCATTCGGCTACGGAACCCTAAAAAAGGCGCCACGAGAAACATTTACATATGTGAAAGCTTTGGCGACAAGATAAAAATAGACTAAACCATATCTGTTTTCTGTCTCTATGACCGCGGAAGTACAGAAAATGTTTTGCCGCGGTTGCACCTTACACTGAAAGGTGCAACCGCGGCAAAACATGTTCTAGTCATTTCGCGGGTTGTGCTGTAGGGCTTACAGTACAACCCGCGGAATGAAAACTACCGATAGTAACTGTCTTATTTTTTCTCATAGTGGGCAGTAAGTAATAAACGTAATTTTAAAAATTAAAACTTTAAATACCTGTCTACTGTAAAGGAAAATAAAAAATATAATCTCGATATGACGTTGTCTTTTTTAGTTTTACGATAAATTTGTGAACAAACATACATACACTTACGAAATTTAGCACACGTGCTTGAAAGCCTAAATAGATCTTCATACTCAAATATTATCTCATTCCACCAATATCACATATACACAATTACACAGATCAAACTAATAATTTCCTTTTTCGTAGTCGGTTAAAAGACGATTCTTATAAAACTAATATAAAAAATAAATGTGTTTATTACCTTAAATCTATACAATTAAGTTGCCGGGGCTTCCCAGAAAGTAATCCGAAGATACGAGTACTTGTGATGGGACATATTTTTAGCGATAAGGACTTATATTAAAATTTAGGAAGGTAACTACATATGAAGGTAAAACATCAATAGCTTAATGGCTAAGTTGTCGGACTTGTAATCGAGAGGTCCCGGGTACGAACCCCACTTATTCCACTATCGTAAGCCCACTCCAGACAAAAGCATACTTGGTTAGTTGGAGGGGTTAACAAGATTGTTAATAATGTGAATTTCATCCACATTGCTATTTCTCTTTATAAAATATAATATATGAATTATGAGGTGAAACTACTCGTACGTACATATGTGGGCGTATGTAGCCCCACGTTTCAGCAGTCTGAGCAATAGTTGGCAAACCTCAAACCTGCAAACAACAGTCGAAACCACAAACTTTAAAATTAAAACCGACCAGTTTTATTAAATAAAGCGCAAATCTGAGCCAACCCTTGCAAAGCAAACATGAGGAATCGCTGCAAACTTCTCTGTTCATACCTAGTTTTGTTTATGAGCACATGCCTAGTTTGTTTAAAAGTAAATAACTTTGAAGTTTAAGTACGAACATGTTTGAACAGTTTATTTACAGGCAATGAATATAAATGGTTAATATGAATAATGTTGGGTTCGTGTGAGCCAGGGCTGCCATTGAAGGGAGCATGGTAATTTATAGGCGATAAGTGACAGCGTTTGAGTCAAGCATGAAGTTCGTAGGAGCAAATATATGGCGGCTTATTTATTTTCTTAGAAAGTGGATTATATTTTATATTTTTGATGAAAATAAATAGAAAAAATGTGTTTTTTTAACCCAAAGGTCGACTGGTAGAGAATGCCTTGCTGCATTAAGTCCGCCCATGTAACACAATTGTACATAAAGTTTAAATAAATAAATAAAAAAAATGCAGACAGTAGTATTTCACAAACAAAGGTAGCGTTGTAGACGAGAAGGAACCAATGAATGCCCAAAAGTTTCCCAACTAAATGAGCTTCACTCATTAAAATGGCTTGCCGAACTTGGACCGAACAAAAGCATAATAATGACTTTGAAAAAGTTCCCGCTAATGACTAATCTGCAGTCTGCACTTTGTGGTTGAATTCATTTGAAAAGCTGGTTCGTTTTCGGATTTGTTTTAAGCTATAGGAGAGACAGTCTATGCAGTGAGTATGATGAAAAAAAATTGAACACACAAAAAAGCATTGTTTTGTATGTAAATAACGTGAGTAAGTACTAAAGTATTATCTACTAACATTTACGCGGTGCTACGCTCCCGTGGGCTTTATCATGATAAAGAAAAACATTACCCTCCTCCATTTTCTGTCGGGTAAATAGCCGTCCAGCTGGAAGTAGCTTGAAGCTAGAGGAAGATTAGGTTATACCAAAGTTTAATCCAAAGCCACCCAGCGCTTTCTAAGATTGGGACGTTTAAACAAACAAACTTTTCCGTTTTATACAACGTGTAATTTAAAGGGTATATACATACCAAGTGCACGGCTTCTTTGAATGATAATAAACAATATGGCAAAGGTTTTCTAATCCTATGTGTACATGTGTGGAACTTATTAGAAACTAGCTTTTGCCCGCGACTTCGTCCGCGTGGAATAGTTACTTTGGGCTAACGTTAAATTTAACCCCGATTTTGAAGCATTTTTCATTAGCGCTCCGCTCCTATTGGCCTTAGAGTAATGATATATAGCCTATTATAGCCTTTCTCTATAAATTGACTATTTAATTAAAAAATAATTTTTCAATTTGAACCAGTAGTTCCTGAGATTATCGCGTTTAAACAAACAAACAAACTCTTCAGCCTTATATTATTAAGTATAGGTAGCTGTTGCCCGCGACTTCGTCCACATTTCCGTCGTTTTTCGTAAAAAAAAAGTAGCCTATGTCCTTCCCCACGGTTCAGTGATTTTGATGTAACAGACAGATTAACTTCCTTAACTTAGTAGGGAAAAATAATATGTCAATCTATAATACTGTTGAAAAATATCGCAATACCGAACCGCACAATATTATTGTTAATAGCTGTGCCCGCGACTCCGTCAGTGTGTAACTCCTTGTGTGTTATTAAGTTAATGTATCGGTAATATTGTTTAGATCACGTTCACATGAGGCTTAAGTACCTATAGAACGAAAATACTTCAGCGCAAAGCTTCCGGGTAAACTATGTTGAAAGTTGACCCGTCCGGCACGTGAACACAAAGATTTCTAGAACTGCTAACCCGGGAAAGAGCGACGTACAACTGACCATGCGAGAAACAACTGACACCGAGATCTACCCCAGCAACACGAAAAGTCTGCCCTTGAGCCTTATTAATTGTTATCGCATAACACACCCATACTGGGAATTGCGTTCTTTTAAATTGGAATGGAAAATTATTTGGTATTATGGGAATTCTGGGAATAAAGACGGTTTCTCCTGCACCGCAACCTGTTAAAATTTGAGCCTCGATTATATTTTGTTGCAACTGGGTTACTTTTAGCCGAGTTCCATTGCAAAGTTGTGGTGGTTTTAAATTTCGGAGCAGAATAATAATCAGAAAGCTTCGAACTGCAAAGCTATGGGGAGTTACAGGTGTTATTGTGAGTCAACCATAAAAGATAGATATATGCTGTCGTGGGATATTTTTTATATAATTTTAAGGAGAACATTTGCGTCATAAATGATTTCTGTGTAGCTTTAACCATTAAGGTTGCACTCGCGACGGAAGCTTAAAAAATGGAGTAACTTCTCCCGTTTTCCCAACATTTCCCTTCACTGCTCTGCTCCTATTGATTGTAGCGTGATGAGAAGTATACTATAACCAGCTCAGGAGTATGGAAAATAATTGTACCAAGTTTCGTTAAAATCCGTCGAGTAGTTTTTGTTTCTATAACGGTTATACAGACAGACAGACAGACAAAAATTTTACTGATTGCATTTTTGGCATCAATATTGATCCCTAATCACCCCCTGATATTTATTTTGTAAATATATTTCATGTACAGAATTGACCTCTCTACAGATTTATTATAAGTATAGAAGATTTCAATACATTGATACCAGAGACCGAATTTTTCAAATTAAGAAGAACGAAGAGAATTATCGTTACTTCGATGCAATTGTTTTAACAGAATGTTGGTTAAGTGAAGGGACAATATTGGAGCCACTACCAGGTTATTCTATCTCTCGCTCTCACGCACAGGTTAACAAAAATGGAGGTGTCATTATTTATACCAAAATGAGTAGAAATGTGAAAGTGCTAGAGTTAAGCATTGCAGAAGCTGATAGTATCATACTTGTTCTGGACAATGAAATAACGATTCTGGGAATTTACCGATCGCCTTCATTTTTAAAGTTAAATAATTTTATCACATCCTTAGATATTACTTTGTCGCAATTAAAAATATACCCAACTGTTTTTGTAGCGGGAGACCTAAACATAGACATAATTAATACAAATATTGCAAATCATGCGGATTACTTGAGCCTGATGGCCTCACATGGTCTCTTACCTGCCATCACTGAACCAACCAGAAGGCATACTTGTCTAGATCACATATTTATTAAATCAAGCTGTAGGTCAGTTGGTATAATAGGGAAATGCTCAATAACAGATCACGATATGGCCCTGGCCGCCATTTCTCGAAATAATGATGTCAATAAACCATGCACAAGATCCCGCTGGATGAACAGAACTGACGATGATGCAATCGCAGAGGAGCTACTACAATTCGACTGGTCTGATATCCTTACTTCAGATTGTGCCAACTCATCTGTAAACATCTTTACAACAATTATCACTAATCTAATTAGTAAGCATACGCATAAAGTTAAAGTAAGCAGAAGTAAATTCACTCTCAAGCCCTGGATCACTCCAGGTCTTATAAGGTGCATAAAGCACCGAGACAATCTTCATCAAGTTTCAAATTCCCACCCTGATGATGAAATAAAAAAACTGGTTTACAAAAGATACAGGAATTATTGCAATAACCTTTTAAATAAATTAAAAACTGAATACAATAGCCAGCTTATAATTAAAAACCGAAAACACCCGAAAAAACTGTGGAACACACTCAAATCAATATATAGCCCAAATAACCAGAAAAATGACTCAACTCAGCTAATTTCCAATGCAGATGACCCAGTTAATTCACTAAATAATTGTAATGCCTACTTCACCTCACTAGGAAAAAATCTATCTGACCAAATACTATCTAGAATTTCTGAAACTCAAGAATCCCTAGCCAAGAAATACAAACCACGTGAAAAGTTCCCAGACTCTTTCTTTCTTCATCCTACAGATGAAGCAGAAATAAATAAATATATTGATCAACTTAAGATCGACAGCGCACCAGGACTTGATGGTTTCACTACAAAATTTTTATTAAAAATTAAAAGCACAATTATTAAACCAATTACACATATTTTCAACTTAAGCTTAGAATCTGGAACATTTCCGGATTGCTGGAAAGTTGCCGCTGTAAGACCAATACACAAAAATGGCCCTGCAGACTTACCTGAAAACTATCGACCAATCGCACTTCTGTCCATATTGTCGAAAATATTAGAAAAATTAGTAAACAACCGGCTAACAAACTTTTTTGAAACACATAAAATGATATCAGATAGACAGTTCGGATTTCGGCGTGGAAAGTCCACTGAAGATGCGGCAATATTACTCACTAACACGGTAGCAGCTTATACTCAAAACGGAGAACAGTCAATGGGAGTTTTTTTAGATCTCGCAAAGGCCTTCGACACAATATCAATTAAACTCCTTTTGAAAAAACTGGAATATGCAGGAATACGGGGGCTAGCACTTGATTGGTTCACGAGTTACCTATCCAATCGAGCGCAGCTAGTCAAAGTAGGTGAACACTCAAGTGACGTACTTCCAATCGATTTCGGAATACCACAGGGCAGCACACTCGGTCCGACACTCTTCAGTTTCTACATGAACGACATTTTAAACCTGCAAATAAACAATGCCAAAATAATATCATATGCTGACGACACTGTAATAATTTTCCATGCTAAAACCTGGGAACAAGTTTTTCAAGTTGCTGAAATCGGACTATTAACTGTTTCCGAGGCTTTAGATGCAAATCTCCTGACTCTTAACATTAAAAAAACTAAGTTTATAACCTTCTTCAAAACAATAGCTTCCCGACCTCCACAGAATTTAATACTCAAATATCACACATGCTGCATATATCATACACCACTCTTTACACACTGTACCTGTGCAACGATAGATCACACTCCCTCAATCAAATACCTTGGCATCACCCTGGACGAAAACCTTTCATTCAAACCTCACATAAACCTGCTGTCTGGTCGCGTTAGGAAACTGATACATGTGATGAAGAAAATACGTGACTGTACACCCTCCGACATTCTACGTACAGTTTATTTCGGCCTATGTCAGTCAGTTCTTCAATACGGGATTTCTGTTTGGGGTGCATCTGGGAAAACCACTTTTATAGAAGTAGAAAGAGCTCAAAGAGCAGTTATAAAAGTGGCACTAAGAAAGCCTTTCCGTTACCCAACAGATCTAATCTATGAAGAGTTCTCTGTCCTGAGAGTACGGCAGTTATTCCTACTAAACGCGGCACTTTACATACATAAATCCTTGAAAAATAGACCAGATTATAAAAAAATTGCCTCCAAACGTGTCCTCAACATTCCCCTTCCCAAAACAAATAGCCTCTTAGCCAGACGATGCCCTTTATTTACACATGTACACACGTATAATAGAATCAGCAAAATCTGCGACATTAAAGACTTGAATAATTTTTCGTGCAAGAAAACTCTAATAAAATGGCTTGCCAAACTTACTTATGAAGAAACGGAAGAAATTTTAAATTAATTAACTTAAAACAAAAACAGCGTCTTAACATTTACATTAAATGCGCATACACAGAGAATACTTACACACAACACACACATTACACTCTACATACAGACAACTGACACAACACACAAACACACTTACCATTAAAATTTGTGTACTTTTTATATTATTTTCGAATGTTCTTATTTTTTAGCTTATATTTTTAATTTTTCATTGTAAAATTGTAAAATTTTAATGTTTTAGAACTAGTTACATCAGAATTTAACATGTCCACGCTATTGATAAATATTTTTTATGACTATGTACCGCAATTCAGGTTCCCAAGATACAGGTATGACCTAGTTTGGGGACCACCGATCAACATAATAATTCGTCACACGGTTACAAACTAAATAATTGTAATTGTAATTATAGTACTAAGAAAGTTATTGTAACAATGAAAATAAAATTTATTCTTATTCTTATTCTTATTCTTATTGGCAAGTGACGTGGAAAGTGATGACCCTCATAGTGATGTGATACGTTTGTTATTATTGGTATCTTGAATACCAAACATACGAAATCAACAATTTGGGGTCAATTCTGTGAGTCACTTATTTTGAGCTGAAACTTTGCATAGAGACTCCATACCAGATGTTGTCTTCAGTCCTTTTGGATAGATATGGGGTTTCCGTTACACGTTGTATAAGCATAAATAACCAAAGTAAGAAAATATAATTTAATTCAGTAATTGAAATGTGTTTTAGTAATTTTATAGCTTATGCACCTGGTATGTTATCTGATCACTACCCATAGTTACTTTTGTGTTGCAAAACGTCTAAATAAACAAATCTACACTAATATTAACTTAGTTTGTATGTAAGAAGTAATGATCAAATTCTAAAAATTTCTTCATTGGTAGTACACCTTATATTATTGGTGAGTACTATACATTATTTCTAAATCCACGTAGAAAATGTCGCGGGCAAAATGCTAGTAATATATAAAGTAACGTATAATCTAATCAATCTTCGTGGTTGGTTACTTCGTTACGTGGTTTAAAACTATGCAACAATTTGCGTAGTAAAATATCCTCCATTTTTCTCTAACCCCGAGTCACAACAAATTGATTCATAAACAACCCAATTATGCCAATATTCCGTTGTCTATCTCTGAATAAAATCGTCAGCAGCAAGAATTGATTCAACTCCCCCTTTCCCCCGACAGGTTTGCCCAGAGCCGATCTGTCAGCAAATCAACTATCTAGGTCAAACTGCCGCGGACAAGATAAATAATTTAAATCACTTTTGCCGGATATTGATAGGTTGGTTGTTTTACGCTGTGGCTTGAATTTTGTATAAACATAAAACTATCCGTCGGATATTAATTTTGTTGTTATATTAATTAGTGTTTTGTTAAATTTATGAGACGTAAACTGAAATAAAAGGAGGTTTGAATAGTGTATACATAAATATTGGACTAGCACTTCGCAAGCAACTTCATCTGCATGGATTTCGAATCACTATACTCGCCAATAATGCACCTTATTAAAAATTGAAATAAAAATCGAATTGGATCATTAGTTCCGGATATTACCCACTATATACATAAACTTACAAACAAATTCAACCTCTTTATGATATAAGTATAGATTAAAAAATAATTATATTTTTCAAGTCTTTAACATTACATGATCGAAGCAATGACCAAACCGTCGACCGAATTAAGTAACTACTGGTCGTCAAGTGGTCGAAATTTGACCATAATTATTTCAGATGCAATATTACTTATATAAAAATTTTACTTTCTGCACTCCTTCTCCATAAGTATAAACTTTAACTGTGCTAAATAACACACTCGTCCATCTGCGCATTTTTTATAAAAAAAAGGAACAAGAAGGCTTCACGTAATGAAGAAAGATTTATGTATCGATTCATATTTAATCAACAACAAAAAAACATTATTTTATAGATATTAGGAAATTTTGCTATTTTCAAGCATAGCTGATTGCACAATTTTCACACATCGCGCCCTTGAGTCTCGCGAGACAGTATTTCCAAGGGCGTCGGCGGACCTTGAAATCAGCAGAAACGGTTGGCACAAACGATACTACTTGAAAAACTAGAAACATGAAATAGATGATATTTATTTTGTTAACCAGTTATAAATAACACTTAAATTTTACACGTCAAACTAGATGAGGCGGAGATGTACCTCACATCTACCCTCGCCCCGACCGACAATTACAGCGTATTTTACTACCGTCTAAATTGCAAATGAATAAGTACTTTTTGTAAAGATTTATCCAAAACATTTTAATATTACATTAATGAGCTACACGCTTTGAAGTTACTATTCTATCAAAATGTGTGAAGATGTGTACTGAATGCCGAAATCACTATGACGTACGCAACAATTGTAACATACGTATGAAATGAGTTGAAGATAGACTTGGATCGATTTTACAAACGCACTTCAATTATTTTTTTCTAACTTCTGACCGCCGCGCCGCCGCTCGCGTGAAAAGTATTTTTTCAGCAATAAAAGTTATACACCCACTTTCGCATTTGCAGATAATATAAGTATGGATGTAAATCGGTCGTTTAGTTTACTCCTTATCTTTTATGTTCTTAGTAGTATGTAGTTAGCACCATTATATAATCAAAGGTACTCTTATATACAATTAAGATTAAGCGTTTATTAATAGCGTAATTACGTATACACCTCTTAATAAGCAGAGTAAACACAGTCATATAATTAGTACAGCCTTATCCTAATGTACCTGTTGATTGACTAAACCAAAGAAGATAGATTAAAGGCTAAAAGTGTATAAACTACAAACATCACAAATAATATTAATCAGACATAAATAAATATCAAAATGTCAAATCAACACACGGCCACTTCACAAGTTAACATAATTCAGGCACACTTTAAACCCACTGTCTCCCCAAGGCATAGTCTTGCAGCCTTGTAGTGTACATGTAACCGCAACCGCATTTCTAGGTACTAGGCACACTAGGTGAACGAATAAATAACGGTAACTTTACATGCCGACCCCAGTGTCGGCGTTCCTCTGAACGTAAAAGCTCTTATATGTTCTGCAGTAAATTCATACCTGTTGGATACCACAGTGGCGAACTTCTAGATAAAAAATTGGCCAAGTGCGAGTCGGACTCGCCCATGAAGGGTTCCGTAGTAACTATAATAAATATAACATACTTAATATATTTATTTGAAAAAAAAAAAACAAAAACCTTACAAATTTCTTAAAACTAGCATAATATTAACAATTTTTACAACTACGCCAAATAACTTTGTTTTTCATAGTATTTGTATGAATTACAAAGTTATATTTGCGGTTTTAGAAAATATACTGTATCTCAAAAACCTCTAACTCTATCTCGTTCAAACCAATTTTGGTTGAAAGTTTACATTAAGATCTACAACATATGGTTTTTTTTAGATTTTTCTCTTCATTATTATAGAAGTTAGAGGGGGGACACACATTTTACCACTTTGGAAGCGTATATCTTTTAAACGATTAACTTTATGAAAAAGTCATTTTAGAAACCATAATGTCATTTTTAAAGACCTGTCTATAAATACCACACACGTATAGGTTTCATGAAAAAAAATATTTTCAGTTTGAGTTCCATGTATGGGGAGCCCCCTTTATTTTAAATATTTTTTAAATTTTCTCTTAAAATCGGAAAGCGGTTCACAGAATACATCTACCTACCAAGTTTTACATGTATAGTCCTAATAGTTTCGGAATAAAATGGCTGTGACATACGGACGGACGGACAGACAGACAGACGGACAGACATGTCGAAACTATAAGGGTTCCGTTTTTTGCCATTCGGCTACGGAACCCTAAAAACACAGTAAGCGTCTCTTTTGAGGTTTTGCATATATTCGTGTTACGTAGGTATATTCTCTTTGTGAAATAAAATATCCATTTCCGACGGTCAGTGAAGAGTAATAATTGGAATTTCTTTTACAGGTGATTTATTTATAAAGCTTTTTGCTCAATGACTATGGTACATTTCTTACAAAAAAAGCTAGCCAGGGCGAGGCGGACTCGCAAAAAAGTGGTTTCGTATGAATCATAATTTTTAATGTTATTTTTAAACCCAAAAAGTTTTCCTATTATTATCTACTAAACTGGATGTGAGTTTGTATCTTTCTCAAAACTGTTTGATTACTGAGCTGATTAATTTTCATCTATCTAAATGAATAATATTAAATTAATTACGTTGCCTGTTCGTGTTTGTATTACGATATATGATCACAAATTCTCCTGTTACGGAAGTGCTCCTATTACGGTCCTTTTTTTAGTTCAGATATACAATACCTTTTTTTATGGGTGAGAAAAGCGTCAAATGACTCCTCCCGCTGAGGGCGGAGCGGAAGGGAGTGTCAGACTTCTGCTGACTAAAAACCAACCCTTCTCCTGCAATTGAACTTCTGTTGCGGGGCCGCGGTAACTCGTTAGAATATTACAGCAACCTTCCCAGGCATAGTCTCTTTGAGGCGCGCGTGGAACACGGCGCGCCGCCGACCCTGACCTGGTCCTCACCGGACGGTGAGCTACCGTTACTCGCCGTCCAACACACACAGTATGTCACAATCAAGTTTTCATCTCATTTCACATACCCCCTACTGAACCCACTACGTGAAGGTTTCTTCGTTCAAACTTATGTCGAAGAATGAGCACCCTTAATATGATACCGATGCAGACTGAAAACTATTCTCAGTTGTTTATTTCTATTATACCTACGTACATACCCGGGCTTTTAATTCGATGCAGTAGACTGACAGTTTCTGAGTTGTCAGATAATGACGATTACGAAATTGTGATGCAACTAAATTAATCGATTCAGTAATAAAATCGAATAACGATTTAAACAATTTTTTTTTTATAATATTGTGTGAAAATAACTAAAAGTAATATATGATTATAAAGGGGCGTGAAAAATAAAACGAATAGATCATGATAATATTTTTTATTTTTTTAAACAGGCCCCTGTACCCGCACCCATTCCAGCGGGGCTTAGGTGGCAGTGGTGTGGGGGCAGTCTTTTTAATACTTATTCCGCGAAATTTATCGATATATTCATCACATGAAACAATTTTCAAAAGAGTGGCTTTTATCATGTCTGATTAGATATGAATATTTTCAATAAAATATATTTATTTATAATAAAATCTAGCTACTACTTAAAAATAAATGATAATAGCATAAAGGACATTGTTCCGGCACCATACATGTCACGCCTAAGAATCGTTTGAATCGAAAATGACTTAGATACACTCTAAATATTTTATGGAATCATAGTAAATCAATTTTTACTAACGGACACTTGACGATACAAAAATAATCAATTCATCGAAATCAAGTCCGAAAATATCCAGGTAGTAAGATTCACAGAATTCTTTATACACAGCCGAGTCTACCAAGTATGCAATCTGATCAGAGTCCATTATCAAGCCAAAGTTGTTAGAATAAAACCATAAAACGCATAGAAAATCGCAAAGAAAAGAACTTTGCAATAAAAATTGAAACAAAATGAAATATAAGCACATCAGTGTTGCCAATTACGAAAAGCTATAATACCCGAATGCCACGCCAGAAATTCCCGATTTCAGATAAAAAATTACAGAATACATTTTTTTCTCCAGCTAGTCAATTCAGGTATTTAAATGAATAAAGTGTTAAATAAATATTTTAAGATATTAATTTTTTTATTGTCAATAATAGGATACAGTGCCTATTTGATTTATTGAATTCATATTATTATCTATATGTGATCAACTCAATTTCAGAAATAATCAGTCAATTGAACAAACGAATGTGAGCTTCACTAAGTGAGATGAGACAAAGCGTCAGACAGACTGAAGAAGCATGTCGGATTTCCCGTCCTCAATTAGTTGACGATTATATATTATTTACTAGGGTTAAATTAATAACGTAACCCATTCAATATATATATATTTTTTTTAGTTCTATCTATACGTTGAAAATACCCGAAATAATCCGGATTTTATCTATTTCTGATTTAATCCAGACAACCGTCCGTATTTCCTGAAATCTGGGGAAAATCACGTAAATCGGCAACACTATCTGGCTAATAGACATTTTTTACGGCACCACGCATTAGTTAATCGTGACCCAACTTTTTATTTTGAATTTATTTATTTCAAGTGTCCGTGGAATACTAAAATATGTTTCAAGCAGTATAAAAAGAAATGAAAATTATCATGTAATTTATATTCACATCGGTTATATACCTATGCCAAAATCGAACAATGTCTTTTCATAATTTATTTATATTTCTAACGATTAAAAATAGCTTGTTTATTATTTGATTGATTGAGTAAGTAAGTGACATTAGCTTATGTCAGCTTACTGCATCGAATTAAAAGTCCGGGTGTACATATGAAATTCATTTAATTTTGTTTCTGTCTTTTGAATGATTGAATATACCAAGTCATTCAAAAGACATAAACTAATGAATACCTACTACTTATTGCTACTATCAAAACCTTTCTTTATTTTTTTTTATTTAAGATGCTGTTAAGGCTTGGATAATGATAGTGAAGGCATTCAATTTTCATTTCACACTAGAAATAGAATTTCTGAAAATAGATTGGTAGTAAACATATCCTTAAAGATTGACATATATAAGTTATTATGCATGTAAATTAATGGAGTTCTCTGATTTCATTGATAACTGAACGGCAAGTTTGCTTAATATTCATAAGGAATGGATTTATTGGTAGCATTTGTCACGATCATCTCTTTGCCTACTGAACAGATTCCTAAGCTGATAAGTAATTTGACAGAAAAACAGATTGCTTAATGAATCGATTGGATACTGGCATTTGTTTTATTTTGAAATAAAGGATTACTAATATAAGACATGCTTCATGAATACGGGACGCAACGGAGAGTAATGTTTTAGAAGCTTATGTATGTATGTTTGTTGTTTTCGACGCTGTAGAGACTACATGCGTTGTTCGATTTGGATTATACTTACATCAACTGAATTTTCTTAATCTTGAGTGTAAATGATTAGATAACAGCAATTCCATTTGATCAGCTGTGGCCATACTGTAAAAAAAAAAAAAAAAAGTAAATAATTCGATTTTTGAATCATCTCATAAGTGGTTTTTTTTCATTTTGAGGTACGAAACCTTTAACGGTTTAACTTAAACGTTTTACCAAAAGGAAATTGAAGTTTCCTTTTGGAAAAACAATACACTATCGCCCGCCAGCAAAGCCGTTCTGTTTATACAGACGTCGGCTTCATATGCTTGTGCCTTTGTTTGAGGCTCCGGTAATATTTCGCTGCATTATTGCTATTGTATGATAATCACGATGAATTATAGTGCAGTAGTGCCTGTGTATTAGATAAGGACAGCGACTTACCAGGCAGACACTTTATGTAAATAATGTCATTACTACTGTTCTCAAAACGATGAAGGAAAAGTCCGTATGATGAATAACTACTGCTGAATAATAATTCTCAGCGTAGTAGCGGTAAATGCAATCTATAAATTAATCAGTAGTATAATTTTTAATCAGTAGTATAAATATTAATCAGTATTATAAATATTAATCAGTAGTATAATTAGTAGTATAGACTTTATTTACTTATTATTTTATGAAAGTTAACTTCACAGCTTTTTTTCGGTGGAAACATCCTCAAATGACTCCTCTCGGTCTGGGTGGAGCGAAAGGGAGTGTCAGACTTCTACTGACTGCAAACCTACCCTGTTCCTTCAATGCCCTTACTTTCCGGGGCCACGGTATCTCTTTAGAACATTCCTGCAACCCCGGCTGTAGATTCACAGTCTAAAAATATAAAATTATTGCTTGAACGTAATGTCAATTATGAAGTATGTACACGGATTACAAGTAAACAGAGAGTGACGCGATGTACATATCAGTATGTAGGTACATAGGTACAATTTGAGCGTGTATGTCCGTATGGTGTGGATGTCTATGGATGTTTGTGTTGATGTGTGGTATGTACGAGTATATGTAACTATCTATTTAGCATTATAGCAATTATAAAAAGGTGAAGGCGTGAACCCCTATCCACGTGTTGTACGAAATCCTATCTTGTTGTATCTGAACCGATAGCACCTAAATATTAAGAAGTTCGCCGCAATTTATCGACGAACAACCTAGGGTAACAGCCGAACTTTTTCTCGAGTAATGAAGGTTAAGCATTAATATTATCGCGCAATACTCCCAGGAGTATAGACAGAAACTACAAGGCGTTACCTACGTGTTGCTAGTGCTACGTGTTATAGGGAACGTTTTAAATTTTAGTAGTTTTTGGTCTTATTTTAAATATTTAAGATTTATGCCTGGCCAATAACCTTGTCGAGTGTAATGGACTTTTAAATGTAAAACTATTAACAACATACGGGATCGGATACGCTTTAATTTACAAGGAAGTATCAAAATACATCGTATGTCTTGTTTATTGTTTTTAAGCTCTTTGAGGCAGTAGACCTACATGTTTGATATTAATTTCGTTTGAAAGGGTTTCTTTGTTTGTGTCGTGAAACCCTAGAAAATCAAGGATTGCGATATACCTACATACGTCTGTTAACGACGTTCATTAGGTACTAAAATGTCTTTAGTGAACGTACTAGGTACCACAAGTACTAGAGTAACTGTCCATTAAATAGTAAAGTTTTCACATCTAAGTATATCTATACATTTATTCTACACGTATAAATAAAATAGAAGTGTCTGTCTGTGAATTTAAAGTACTTAATCGTGTTTTCTCAAGTGCTTATAGTTATTTACATAATACTAAAACATAAACAAACTTCTTTTATATCTTTGTTCATCGGTCTGCTGTCTTTCTGTTTATCCGAGTTTATCTTGGGAACGGCTGAACCATTTTCATTGGAAGATGTAGAAAATTATAGGTCCATATAGGCTACAGCTATCCTGAAATTTCCACGGGATTTACATGGGAAACCTCCCACGCAGACGAAATCGCGGGCACAACTAGTTTATAAGAAAAACAAGGAGTTAATTATGATTAGGCTTTACATTTTCAAGGGTCAATGATCGCTAAAACAGTTATAATTTGATTAAAATTCATTAAGTACTGTCCAAGCATTTGTCACTTAAGATCACCGAACATAATTGAGTGGAATCCATACTTAATATTATAAATGCGAAAGTAACTCTATCGGTCTGTATGTTACCTTTTCACGCCTAAACCGCTAAACCGATTTCGATGAAATTTGGCATGGGAAAAGTTTAGGATCCTGGGAAGGACATGGAATAGTTTTTATCTCGGAATTACGCGGGAAAACCCTGCCACGCGAACGAAGTCGCGGGCAAAAACTAGTATTTGTATAAATTTCTCAGAACTTAGAGAAAAACCAAGACGCTTCTGTAGTTAGTGATCTTTGGAAGGAGACTGTTGCAAGAAGCAGTCATTCATGGACGTTACCTAGAAAACCCCATTTTTATTAGTATAAAAAACGTGATATGCCTTGATAATTAACGCTACGTATATGTAGGTTATATTCATAGCATACTACGCATATTAAACCAATATACATGGTTGAGACCCACTGACCGCGCATTAAAACATACAATGCATAAATTTGAGAAGCTGCTGCTGAAACTAATTAAGCGCTCTATGTGCCTAGAACTAAAGTCCTTAGTCATATCAAATATGGAAGTTTCTGGGCACCCTCTTTAGTCTGCCGACTTCAAGGAAGTTGGACTTCAAGAAGCCGCTTTGTGACGAGATTCAGACGGCTGTAGAAAGTGCACAAACAGCGAATTTAATAAAAAAATCTGTAGTACTTACACCGGACTGGCTTAGTCACTGAATATTCAAATCGGTGTGTATAAAAGTGGCTAACACAGGTCATTTTCAGTATATTCCAGCATATAAAAATATGAGTCGAACTGTTGACACTGTAAATAATTCAAACAAGACTAATGGAACGTTACAAATACATATTTAAATATAGAACGCGTACCGTTTTTCATTCGTTTTTTTTTTCTTTTTTATTTTTAAAAGAGAATAGTAATGTGAGTAGAATTCACATTTCTAGCAATATTGTTAACACAAGCATATTTAGCTTAGTTGGAGGGCTCCAAGTGAGCTAAATATGCTTGAGTCTGGAGTGGGTTCACGGCAATGAGTGGAGATAAGCAGCTAAACACTTTGGACAAGGATTGTTTAATATGACACAACTGTCGGAACTGGGGTGCAATCTTAGATGATATAAGGTCGCAATGGGCAATGATTACGATATATCAAACGGCAGCTCCATGGGTTCAGCATGAGACGGCGAGATTATCTAGACGCCCTAAAAGGATGTTCCCAATTTTCCATCGTGTGCACCCGGTGATGCGAGAGCACTTGAATACTCTTTAATGCAGCCTCTAATGCATCCAATGGCACTTATTTTCTCCCAAAACTTCTAACGTGATGGGTATAATGCATGCCTAATTTAAAAAGACGGGACTAGTAAACATATTATTATTGTGGCGCAGCTATCAACGCCCAAATCAAATGTTTTTGATTTGGGCGTTGATAGCTGCGCCACAGTGCTTACTTCTGTAGCTATCTTCGTTTTATTTGTAAATAGTATACACCTAAGTTGATCCCAATAAACTTTATTATTATTATTATATTACCCTCCTTTGCATCGCTCAATCAGGTAAAAATGTGGGTAGGTAAGTTCCTCCACTCTAAACTGTTGAGTCGCCATGATAACGGAAAAACCATGATTCATGTTTATAACATTTTTTTTTTAAATGTTTATAACAAGCTGTAAATGCCAAGTGGAGGAAATGTCTTGAAATATATGCGTTAATCATTACAAATTAATATAAGTTCTTGTTTGATCTCTGAAATTAATACAGTGTATGATTACAGACCATTTTTTATGACAAATGGGCTTCGTGAGTGACGTGAAATATTGAAAACTATAATCACAACAGGTTTTCTTGCTAGTAAAATAAATCACAACATGGCTAACGGCCAACTTACATTGTAACTCCAATTTAGTAAGAAAAATATCAAGTTGGAAGGCTTAGGTGAACGTAAATTTTAACTGCAATAACTTGTGGAAGGCATTTTACTGATTTTTTTAAAGTTAACCCTCTTAACCACTGGGCCACCATTGAACTTTATACTAACTCATAATCTTGTGATAGAGAATGGGTTTTATAGGTAACAAAAATCAGTACAAATATAAAAACTTTATTTTTAATTTTACCAGTCTAATTCATTTTTAACGTTCCATAAATAAGTACAAAACGAAATCATTATATTCAATTTGTAGTCCGTCGTCAGTCTGGGTGTCAGCCTATCAAGATCCTTTTCTACCTCCTACTTTAAATAACCTTTAATAATTCCTTATACTACTTTAAATAACAAAAATGTCGGTCTAGGGTACGTTGGAGCATAAAAATATCATAACATGTGAAAAATCAAGCTTCTAAGTCAACGCAATAAAAATATACGGCCTTATATAACTTTTATATTATTATTGAGTTACGCGTATATCAGTTTACTTATTTTATGAAATTATTATTTTGTTTATGTAATTATAATACTATATATTTTTTTACTGTTTATTCATTTATGTACCTACACACATTAACTATAACAAGAGGAAAAAAAACTAATTATTGTTATTAAGGGAAATACCAATAATTTCCATAAAATTATTGCTGAGTATCAGAGGCAAAAAAATTACGAATAACAGTTTTTCACCTTTAACCTCCCGACCAAACCGTACTGATGTAGCGATTTCAACAATCCAGTGCCTATCTCTATTTCAAACGGAAACATTAATGGAAAATTTATGTCAAACGGCAACATACAAATAAAAACAGACGAATTGATAACCTTCTATTGTTAAAGTTGGTTAAAAAGCGCAGTCACTGTGGGTTAGGCCACGGTCAAAGACATGGAAAATTCTCGATGCCAAGTAGGTATAATATAACTCTTACGAACAGCACAGATGCAAACCACTATGTTCACACTATACGATCAGTTTATTCAAAAAAAGAACTTGGCAACGCGCTAGCCAATGATAGTCGAGGAAATTAAAATGTATGAGTCAAACGCGGCTTTACTTCGAGTGGAAACTTTTGTTTGTTCCGAATCCGCATGTGACATAATACTAGGCTGCAAGAGCGACCTTTACGTAACCCCAGTAACCCTGCACCGATTTAGAATTTACTAGCTTTAGGCTCTCTTTGGCTTGGAAATATGTATGCGGCAAAGAGGGGTTTACAAAGTTAAAGTGGCGAATTCTGGCGCGTTTTAGTTTTGTCGCGATGGTGACGTTGATATAGTTTGTAATTCAGGGTTAATAGCTTCGACCTTCAGAATTACACATCATTGCCTGACATTGGATTCTCAAGGTTAAGCAACAATTGCCAAGGTCGATGCATGCTTAGTTTCCCATATTTTGTCCCTCCACACCGCGAACGGAATGGTTCGGTCCCGGGTGTCATCTATAGAGCTATAATTCTAATCAGACGTACCTATATATAAGCCAGACGGCAGGGTCGTCAGTAATGTCTTAATGATTACTCTAGTACAAAGCCAAAGTGCAACCCAGTTACTGGGTTACACACCCAGTAACTGGGTTGTGGAAGTTATATTAATAAAATGTGACACCAGTCTTGCTTAGAGGTAAAGTATTAACTTTACCTCTAAGCAAGACTAGTGCCACATTTTCCGTATTGACCGTCATTAAATACAGGCTTATTATCGATGTGGGTGAGTAATAAGAGCTACTCATACCTTACAGGTCCTATTTATATAGGGTAGGTATACACGATCATATCCGTCGGAGTACCTAAACTTTTTGTAACATAATTAATACTTACCCAGTCCCAGCTGCCAAAGCAACATTTTCGCTGTCCTATTAGGTCTTGCGCTCATTAACAGTATGCTTTCTTTGTCAAAAACACATTGTCATATTTCTAAAGAATAGCCAAGGCCAAGCTCACATGGAAAGGTTGTATAAAACAATGCGCAAGTAGGTACGAACGTAGAATCCAACTGTTGTTCACTTTTACTTTGAAAATATGAGGTGGAAATTTCGCAAAGCCACACTATGTTTTCTGCAATTATTCAAATTTCAGCGTGATAACTATGTTATTTATAGTGCGTGGCATGTGCAATAAACATTCCACTACTAAGTAGATTTTCTGTATCCTATACTGCTACTGTTAGCCTGCATTATCTCGAAACTTGACAAATGTCTCTCCAATGATTTCCAGGTGCTTCTGTCCAGGGCCAAAGCAAACCACTGGTCGTTAGTTTGGTCCAGCTCATCCCACCATCTTCTTCGGGGTCTACCACGATGCCTTCTTGCTGTGTCAGGGCTCCAGAAATTAGGGCTCCAGAAATTGTGTTATAACACATACAGTAAAAAACATAATATATAAAATAGCAAAAAGAAATAACTCTATTGCAAATAATCATTTTTCAATTACTTACTTAATCTGTTATCATTTGCTACTCACACATGTTAGCTACCAGCAACTGCATCAGGCAACTGCAAAGTACTTTAAAAAAACCTACATCGTTTTTTCAAGCCATCAACACAAGCATCAGCGTATCTAAGCTGGCTCCCGCTGTTTAAGTTTTTATTTACTATTTAATATTACAAATAATAATTCAAAGAAAGTTACATTGACTATATTTTTATTTCTCTTCAACATCTGAAGGGATGCCGACAAAACTAGGCACAAAGTATGACTATATTATTCTGAAATAGGACACTTTTCATCCCAAACTCCTTTGGGATAAATTTTAAACAACACGCGAGCGAAGCCTTTAGCAAAAGCAAGTACACATAATAATTCTTTAATATCCAGTCCACAACAACCACACATAAACAAAACACGTAAGTACAAAAAGAACAAACTTGAAAATTTTTTATTCGCCCGATACGAGAGAACTTGAGCGAACATTGCTCCCACATATGTACACACAAACAAGCAAACAAACGAACAAAAATCTCCCACAAATTTCTTTTTGCCCGCGGCGCAGTGTGTTCCAGTGTAGTTCCCTGTACAGCATACAACCATAGTGCAGAGTTTTAAGTAATTAACGGGCTGTTAGTATTTTACGCGAATTCATGTAAATGAGGGTTATTCTGTTTCAATTTGTTGTTACGGCTTGTTATTTTGAGCTATTATTTTTTGGGTTGACTTGGGTGTAAATTGGTAATACTGTGTAAATAAATAATATTTTACTTTTGATTCCGCGAGCATGATACTTACAAATACATAGAGAAAAAGCCGACGAAAAATTTCGATAATCCAGAATCATGTACTGAATCCTTGGTAAGCGGTTGCGCGTCGATGTCCCTGCCACCCTGTATATTGTTTTTTCATTAATATAATTATAGCAAAAATAAAGAGTATTTAGCTATAGTTTTCCCTGACCGTTCCTCTCCATAACAATGTAACTTTACAAATGGATAACTTGAGTCATACATATAATAAGTTTTGTGATTTAATAATTAATGGTTTTATTGAAATAAATCATTTATATTTGACGTTATCCACTCTCTAAACTACCTTGTTTTTCTAGTGGTCGCAGTTGCGATTGCTGAGCATGTCTCGGGCTCAATTCCTGGGCCCAGCAAAAAGGCTATTGGGTTTACTATAAGATTTTTTCAGTATTAGACCGGATTTTTTAAGTTGGTGGTGTGATACCCCCGTGCCTCGTTAAGGCTTTGGTTCCAGCTGTTATTTGAATGATAAATGATCTTTATTTTGTAAATTGGTTATTAAATAACACTTTTACAATTTTAAATATTTTTTTTTTTAATAAAATTGGTTATTAAATATAACTTTTACTTTTTCAATTTTTTCGTAAATATTAACTATGTAGATGAGTCCGGTGTTTCCTAACTGACTACCCTGAGAAGAAACACCGAAACAAACTCAGGGGTCCGTCTCTTTTATAGTCCATTTAATTATATGAGAACCTTGTAGGTTTCAGTCTGAGGCGGTCTTTTGAAGAAAGATGCTCACAGATTTGAGTGCGCCTGTCCATACAGTGCAAGCATTTGTCAAATGACGTATAGCTCAACTTAGGACAAGGAGCTTAACGATTTGACGAACAATACCTATACAAATCATCTTTGACAATAGTTACGTGCCAGAAAATCTGACTCTGTGTGACCAAGGGGTATTGCGTTACCCAGGTGGGCTGTAGAGGTCAGATAGGTAATAGCTCCATGTAAAACACTAATACCCAGACATCCAGTTAGACTGTAAGCCAATCCCATCATAGTTGGAAAAAGGCTAATAAAAGTCACATAAAAACTAATACACCGCACATGGACTTTAAAACAAACGATGATTTTTATAGCATAAGGCTGCGTTTCCACCAGAGATGTGCGAGGATGCGTAGCTGGGGATGTGTTTGTAAAGAACCAATAGAATCGCTTCATTTACCTCGCCTCGGTCAGCACAGCTCTGGTGGAAACGGCTTAGCGGAGCTAGATTTTTGCGCATACAAAACAAGCGAGGGATGTGTGCGAGAGATGTGATGCGAGGGATGTGTTGCGAGGAATGTGTGTTGAGAAGGATGTGTTGCGAGGTTTACGCATCCTCGCACTACACATTAATGCGCATTTTCACAACTCCGCTACACATCCTCGTAGGCACATTTTCATCGCACAGCTTTGGTGGAAACGCCCACACATTTACACAGCACAGCTAGACATCCTCGCACGACACATTTCCATCGCACATCTCTGGTGGAAACGCACCCTAATCCTGAATAATCACAATTAAGTTTTATCCAACAGTTCATTTTTTTGTTCGCGCATGCGGCGTATTAAGACAAAAATGATTGTAAGTAAAAGTTTATATTAAAATGTATTGTTACTTCCTACCTGTTTTTTTATTTATAATAGGCTCGCGTTTGACCACCATCTCACCTGATGGTAAGTGATAGTGTTAGTAGTTACGGTAGTTGAGATCTCAGAACAATGTAACAGACTCTGTTACATTGTTCTGAGATCTCAACTACCGTTTAATAAATAGCAATAGGATAATCGCTAATTGCAAGACTCTTGCGAGACTCTCGTTTGGGCAACACTAGTAAGTGATGATGTGGTCGAAGATGGAGCAATGTGTGTTAATAAAGCTATGTATAAAAAAACTGTTCTCTTTATTATATAAAGAAACTATAATGAAGTACCAGAAAACACACAAATTTCACTCACAATAATCAAACTCGCCGAAAGAACACTGTCTAAATATCAAAGTATTCGAACTGCTGGTCACATGTTAATCTTTCCAGTTCCGAAATTGGAACATGAGCTAACCCCAATATGCCGAAAACTAAGAATAGGATGTCAAAACAAAGCCAGACTGCATTTCAAATTCTCAATAGACTAGGAACCCAGTCTTCGTCAATCAAATTTTGAGAGAAAATTCATAGGTGATTTAAGGTATTCTCTTTAAATCACCCCCTTTCGTTTCGCCTGTGATACAGGATTAATCCTAGTATAGGCATAAACCACAGAAATCAAAAATACAGGAGAAGTGGTAAGGGGGCGTATCGGTGTCCGCGCGACATGGCCACAGGGCTCATGTCACAGGCAAGTGGCCGTCTCCGCGAACTAGTGCGCTTTCGACGGCGATCGTGATAACATATATGAATGCCGAGTTGTTCTGTGGTATCTTGTAAAAACCGAAGCCAAAATCAAATCTATGTGAATCATGGAATCACTTACCATATGTAAGTACAAGTATTTTACAATATTTGTCTTTTAAATCATGAAAAACAATAAATCGTAAAATATTTCCTGGTTTTACTATGTTATTTTTGTTTTCAAATATCAGAGCGACTGTACTCCTTTTGCTATAAATACATTGCTCCTTAACCACTACCTGTGTTCGTCACTAAGTAACTGGACAAGCAATGTAAACATAACATACGAAACTGTATTACGCGGATTCATCGCGTAGTGAGGCCGCCACTTCTTGCGACGAATTAGTGATGTGCTTGTGCAGATCCACTAACGTAGGCTATCGACAGCAATGTCGATTGACGAATGAAATATTGCTATTATAGTTTAGGGGTTTTTCAACCGACGACAAAAAAAGAGGAGGTTATCAATTCGACGCGTATATATATTTTTTTTTATGTATGTTCACCGATTACTCGGAGACGGCTGAACCGATTTGGAAAATTCTTTTTTTGTTTGAAAGGGTATACTTTGAAATTGGTCCCATTGTCACCAAGTCAGGATCTGATGATGGGATCCTGGAGAAATCGAGGGAACTCTTCAAATATTATAGGCACACCTATAGTGAATTGAGTATTTTTAAAGTAACTTGTGTAGTTGCATTCGAAAAGCACCATTTGTGAAGTGGACCTGATGATGAAGACCACAGATGGCCACTGGAACTACTCAATATATAAGTATTTCATGTGTTCCGCTTCGATTACTTGAATGTGGTTATTAAGCACAATATGCTCGTCACAATGCATATGGTGAAGTGAAGCTGATGGTGAACTACCAGGAGAACTCCTCAGCAAATAACAGCCCAACATTGGGAAAAGCAATATTTTGTAAATGAATATAAGTAGTTGACATTTAGGCTCTTGTAACTAGGTCAATTAAAAATCGACCAACTAAAAAGAGTGAAATAAAAACTTTTTACCAAAAAATTAAACCGACTCCCAAAAAACACTGCAAAGTGAAAAATAACTTTAATTTCAGAAGTCGGTGCCAAAAACGAAAATACAAAACTAAAGACACCGACTACCGAAATTAAAGTTATTTTTCGTTTTGCAGTGTTATTTGGGAGTCTGTTTAATTTTTTGGTAAAAAGTTTTTTATAACATACGGAAACCTCTAAGAAAATATGTTTAAATTTTATTTTACATGAGGCGGAAATAAAAATTCGTTGAAAAGTCAAGTGTACAAAAAAGTAAAACAAAATAAACAATTTATTTTATGCCCGCAGCATGCGTAAGGAGTTCCGACGTCGCCGTCGCTACAATAGTTTATTTTTCAATCTGTCAACCGTTTTAGCCTGGTTGGAAGATCGATGTAAATAATGTTTTTTTACTTATTTAACCAATATTCGTAAAGTAAGTTACTTTAATTTTAGGTTAATAATCGGTGGTGTTTTTCGGTTTAGAATTATCGTATGTTATGCCTTATCCTCATGCTGTTTCTTTATTTTTTATGGTTTTTGTATTTTGCTTCCGTTGAAGCTTCGAATCCGTTATAATAATCGGCATGGTTCAGATAATGTATTTGTGAATTGAGCTTAAAATAAGTCAATATATTCATGCTATTTATTTGTTATGCATGGATGTGTGTTTGTTTTCATATATTTAACAATTTCTCTACTAACGAGGATTCTTCTTATAACAAAAACATATTATAACCTACTAAACTATTACCTGCGGGGTAATTGCGTAACACACTTACAGTAGGAATCGGTTTCATTATGCTAAGTCACCAACACTCACTGCGGTATTTACGTTGTTGAGCAGACCAATATTTCGAACATATGAAGCAATGCATTAGCAATATACGTCAAAATCATTCAGATCTTGATTTATAGTGTGTTACGTAATTATTGCGATATTATATGGTGACGTTTAAAAGTAGCTTAGGATGTATGTAAATGATAAATAAGTGCTTTTCGTACTTTTCAGCTTCCCAAAAGATGGTAACATAAAAAAGGAATGGATTGATGCCACAGGCATGCCACCTAACTGGTACCCTACAAAAAATAGCACCATATGCTCGGTTCACTTCAACGCAGAAATGTTCTAGTCTCTAAAGAAAAGTCGCAGGATTTTTGAATGGAAAATTCCAAAATTAAGAGTACAACTGATTTTTGCAGAAGTGGGTTGAATTTTATTTTATTACTGAAAGCTATTCTCATGATTTAGGGTATTCATAAAATCAGTCATTCACTTTTCAGGATTCTATACAACCTATACGGCTGGTATGTTCCGATCAAGAGCGTAATGTAAGTTAACATCGACTTCTATTTGACCTATCACTATGATAATTAAATATTAAGATTTAAGTCGAAAGCGCCAGGGTAGCCCTTAATACTTAGTAGGTAGTACTTAATAATAATTATGTAATGTTATGTTCTTAATAATATGTTTATTGTTATTGTAATATTTTCTGGACATGCCATTTTTTATTTGGTTCATTTTCAGGTGCCCAAAAAAATTGTACAATAATAAATGGAAGAATCGATAACTTTCCGATTTAGTCAATCACTAGCGTATATGTAAAATAAATTGCTTTTGCACAGCACAATGATAGCGACCGATGTTTTTGTGTGGGTAAGTTCTACGGTGCATGGTAAATACACGCTGTGTTTGACGGAATAAGGTTTATTATTGATTGTATAGTACGTTCTGATTGATTCAAGAAATGCGGGTGTGTGTGTGCGAGTGCTTATCTATTGATTTTATTAAACTGCATGTGTAGTTGTTGCCCCGGCCAGCGCCTAACTGGAGACACACGGTTCCGATATAATTTCGTCTGTTGACCATATCTAGTTATTTATTTTATCTATGGCATAAACATTGTAAGACTTACAAACTTTAATTAAGATTGATTTTGTAATTCACCCATTATGATTATTTAATAAAAATTATTTATAAAAATGAATAATTTTTATTTATTTACTTTAAATCTTAAAAATTCAACTTTGCACGTAATGAAATTCAATCTTACTAATATTATAAAAGCGAAAGTTTGTGAGGATGGATGCCATTGTAACCATCTTTTTGCATTATTGTAAATCAAGTGTTTGTTTAAATTATTGGTGTACAATAAAGAGTATTCTATCTATCTATGTAGATAGTCGAAATCTTGGAATAACACATAGACTACTTTTGTTCACTGAAATCCCACGGGGTCGAGATTTACACGAGAAAACCCTCACACACCAACGAAGTCGTGGGTAGACGGTAGTCTTAAATAAACAAGTTAAGAAAATAAATAAAAATATAACAATAAAAAATACGAGTTATTATTTTACATGGCCGCGCCGGCTCAAAAAAATGCATATACAAATTATTCCGGCGGGCTTAAAAGCTTAGGTACCTACGTTACACTAAAAAATCCGATATCAATTTATTCGATCCTAGATTCCATTATTTTTGTCCACACACTGTAAAATAAATCGGATAGTGAGTGCTTAATCTAAAAGACTCGATACATCAACGATTGTTAGACCAATCGATTGTTCAGCTAAACATTGTGCTGTAACAGAAAACCGAATTGAACGTTAATAATAAAGCTCACAAAGAAATAACAGAGCCTTATTTCACGAAGTTCATGAAATTCGTCGGTTAGCAATTATGTTTTGTAACGGTATCTGCCTTGAATATTGATTTTATTGCAATCAAAGATAATGGTTATCTTATAACAGAACATTTTAAACAATTAGCAAGTCGATATAACAAATTCCTCTTGATTCTTGACTTTGTAGAAAGTTTGCGAATTCTGTTTTATTCACTAAGGGGTTTTAACTTGTAGTTCTTGAATAAATATGGCTATTAAACATATCCATCGTACAATTATTTTATAAATAACATATTTATAAGACAAAATCATATAAACATACAATCTAACATTAATGGATATTTGTATGTTCATGTTTCAATCACGTAAAAATGGCTTAAGGGATTTTAACGATATTCAGAACATTTACTGTTTCCAACCTGGAATAGGCTACATTTATCCCGAGAAAATGTGCCAAATTTTCACACAAACGAAGTCGCTGGCAACAGCTAGTATAATCATAATTATTTATTCCTATGAATAAAGATATGTGTCTTTCTAAAAATAAAATCTAAGACAAAATAAAACATCTTAACTTTAATCAATTCAATGCAACATTTATGGCTACTAACTTCTAAGAGAATATTGTAAATTTTAAACAAATCAGACTCAACTGCAAACGTCTCCATCAGCCTAAGACGTCTAAATCCATCTCCTCTGAAGCGAACATGAAGCGAAGTATCGTTATCAATTTATACGATCTTGGAGCTGCCTCCGAAGTTAACTTATTCATGCATGAATTCACAGTAAAGTTACAACTATATATATAAACAAAATCAAGAATCCAACATTTCATGAAACACGTGTAAACAAGAGTGACTCGACAAATTGTAAATATTGAGTTAAAAAACTTTTTAATATCAAACCACTCAAAGCATTTTATGCATATAAAAAGCCGCGTGAACCTAACGAAATTCCTGCACCAGGGTTGTTTGTAATAAAAAATACACAGCAGAGAGCTAAGCCGGTGTACTGCGCAGTGGTCCATTTCTCCCGTTCCAGTTAGAGGGACCTTGCTCAGTCGGCGCTCACGTGTCGAGGGCTCTCTACCTTTTACAGAGCAACCAATCGACACGAATCTAAAAAGCGCCTTTTCAAGAACATAACACAAATAAAAACAAAAAAACGCGAAATAAAAAATATAATGTGAAAAGTGAAGTTCCAACAAAAAAATTATAATTCAAAACAAAAATGCAAGAGTTTGAAAATTAGTTAGTGAGCGCCAAAAGTGTGGAGCAATGATCAAGAAAAGTTATCAAGGCGTGTTTTTAAGCTTGGTTTCCATATCCTTCTGCTGTCAAATTACTGAAACTATAGCGAAGAGTGCGAGTAGATTCATTGGTAAGTACTTTAATTAACTTTTAAACATTTTTTGTGTAAGACTTGTAAAGGCGCATCGACGAGATTAACGTTACAAAAGTACCATAAATCGTGTCAATACATGAATAATAAATGATAAGGCGTTTTACACTTAGGTCTCAGAAGTGTAAATTATTTATTTACGCACATCGTACGAGACCTAAACCTTGAATCTCGCACTTAACTGGAGATTTAACTACTAAGCCCTTGGAGAGTTTGTTTTATACTACAACTTTTAGTACCACGTAAGAACGACTATGTTAAAAAAGTACTGGAGAACTCCTTGCCAAAACTCCACACGGCAAATTGAATACCTTAGACCTCCTCTGTCCAAGATAATATTTCTCTCTTAGAAAGTTCACATTGCAGGTTGCATTTAATTATTTCTCAACGACGGTATTTTCTTTTTACATTTTAAGTGAAAAGGTTCAATAAGACGGGATACTTTTACAAATCCTTCTTTGCTACGGCTTACTGGAAAATGTTGAATATTGCAGAAACTACGAGAGTGCTAACGTGTTATCTCCTTAGGGAATAAGCAGCTCTAGAGGTATTGATGCGAATCGGTCTTATTTTAAATAATTTTTCAGCTATGTTGAAACATGCAATGCTGAGATATGCTTTAATTTAATTTGTTTTTTTTTCCTAATAAACTTATTGAAATATTAAAGTAATAATAAACTTACAGTGCTCTTTAACTCTTTAATTCCCAAGCTACCATCTATGATTTTATTTTAAATATTTTGTGCTAATTATCATGTTTGCGTATCCAAAATATGGAATTAAAAAAAAAACATCCCCTAGTTTTTTTTTTTTCAGGTGTGTAAAACTAATTATTTTTTAAACAAAATACACTCATATTGTTAATTTGATTATTGAACAATAATTTACAATAAAAACAAATATAGTACTTACCCTTTTGATATTTTTACAACAATGTGAAATCCACAAAACGCATACGAGCGTGAAATTCAAAAGACTGTTTGGGACAATTGAATTAATTTGACAGATAACATAACTCCAAGTGTATCCAAAATAAAATCATAAACACTACTAAGTACTGACATTTTAGTAACAATATATTTGTTTTTAATATATATTAAATTGCATGTAAAAAAAAATCGCAAAGTTCTGTCACCTACAAGTGACACTGGAAATTCACGAGTTAAACTTGCAATCTCTTGACCACACTTGGCTGACTGGTAGAGAATATCCAGATTATTAGATCCACCTTTGTATTTATGCATACATAATCAGCCTAAATCATTCTCATTGATAGGACACAGCCTCCTCTCTATGACAAAGAATGGGCTGTAATCGCATGTCCTCGAATGTTTAGTCTTTGAACATTTGGTTCCCTCATAATGGTTTCCTTCACCGTTTCAAAAGTAGCGATGACGTTAAACGTTATACATACCTACATATGTATGTACATATAAAGTCCAAATAAATAAAACATGTAATTATATTAAAAAATACAGAACATACCGAAGGGTACTTAACACTTGCCAATTCTCTGCCAATTAACTTTGACATTTACAAGTCTCCTTTTAACATAAAAGAGAGAAACAATTTCTCCATTCGCAAACAGCCCTTGATCCTTAAAATTGGGCTCTTGAGCGCAAAATTACCTTCTTCAACGACATAGGCCCTTTACAGATGTTAGTAGCTAATGAAAAGATAATTACTCATCAGAATACTATCCCAGAGGCATTAAATGGCGTCATGACATCAAAAGCTTTATGTAGGGTTATTATTATTTCAAATACTCTGCGATTTTCAAGACGTTTTAATTAGTAGGCGTTGGAAGCATCTCTCCACATCTAAAATGTATACTTTTGCATAACATGCATGTGCTGTTAGGCCGGTGTCTGTGACGTCATACATGTGTGATAAACTGGGAATTGTCAAATGGATGGAACGAGACTAAAGTATAGGCAGGTAGTGTAGGTTTCGGGCGATAGTGTCTACAAAAAATAGTAATCATTTATGAAATTGTTATTCTTTGCTACGGGAATCTTAGGTCATTTATGAGAATGATTGCTAGTATATTTCTTATGTTTACTGTACATTTTCTCTTTAATGGAAAGGGAAGTGTAAGTAATATTTTGGTTCATAGTGTCAACTGATTGTTAGTATATTTCTTTTGTTAGCTGTACATTTTCACTGTAACAATGGTCTAAATCGAAAAATTAATTACCTTTTGTGTAAGAGGATTTGTCAACGTCTAGTATTTAATGTATCGATTTATCGATTACCGATATTGGCCTCTTTTCGATACTTACAGTTGCATTATATTATATGCGGGTTTTTTACAATGAGTTTTTTCTTTTGTCACTAAAATATTATTGACTGAGTACTGTAAAATGGTTTTGAAACAATATTTTTCTATGAAGTAGTGGCAATTTGTAATTTTTTTTAAGTCTTTTTGTATTTTATGTGATCACAATATGAACATCTTGTTTTTTTTTTTATTATGAAAACAAGTCTTTCTTAATCATTCCACCCGTGTCATAAGTCTTTAATACAACTACAGTCTTTAGTAACCAATATCTGTAACAAAAATCCAATACAAGATTTATGATTTTCAAGCCTCAAATAAATCCTTCTTGGAGACTGTCCAGTTCAATTTACCACAAAATATATGTCCGCCATTACCTGATTTAGTTCGCACAACTTCCCCAGTGCATCATGCCCGGTCGACTCGTGGGAACCCACCCTAAGGTTCAACTTACTGAAACATATTGCCTAATGGTGCTTGTAATTGTTGAGCTGACTACTTATCACGAGACTGCACTAATGCAGTGTTCACTTAGCTTGATTATGATGCATGCATGTAAGCAGGGGCGTGCATAGGATTATGACAGGGCATGCGGCGGAGTAAAAACACACAAAAACTTCTTCTTTTATAGATTTTTAGCATAGCCACAGCCACGCATCGTAGCATGGTGGCGATGCGTGGCTGTGGCTATGCTAAAAATCTATAAAAGAAGAAGTTTTTGTGAGAAATCGGTCACAAAAACTTCTTCTTTTATAGATTTTTAGCATAGCCACAGCCACGCATCGTAGCATGGTGGCGATGCGTGGCTGTGGCTTTGCTAAAAATCTATAAAAGAAGAAGTTTTTGTGTGTTTTTACTCCGCCGCATGCCCTGTCATAATCCTATGCACGCGCCTGCATGTAAGTATAGTGAATGTTTTGGTTAGTTCTTAGTGCGTATGATCTATTTCTATCTATCGACTATTGTTATGCATTTGAATTTTGATGAATTAGGAGTGAGTAGATTCAGAAAATACTGTGTCAGTTTTCCTGAGGCTCTCGAGGCTAAATATTTAAATAATGACAGACATGATCTCAAAGGTTAAGCAACGTTTTACAAGGTCAATCCGCGGATGGGTGCCATAAGATATCGAGATTAATCCGCGTCCTGGCTGTCACTTGTAAAGACGCCAGCACATCAAGCTACAACAATCTGTCAATATTCTTTAATAGATATTCAACTTTATCGTTAAAGAAATTAGGTTCAAGGTTGATTGGGAAAATTTTACAGTTTTGGGTAGCTTTATGTGCTGTCGTCTGTACATTAGTAGTATTCAGCTGCATCCCCATCATTTTAGGGAACAGGCTCAACAAATGAATATAATGTGTGTGTGGTTTTGAATAAAGGTTGATGAACTTGAGCCAGCACATTTCAAACCCTCTGAAAAAGACAACACCGGACGCATTTTAAGTCGACAGGAATGTAGTTAATTTCTCCGGTTGAAATAAGCATGATATTTTTAATGAATATCAATTAAAAACAAGAAGTTTGTTGTAATTGCCTACACTTATTCATATAGGTAAATTTTAGAGGAGTTCATAGAGAAGAGATCTGGGTACCAGCCGTGGGAATGTTATGTACGTATGTACTAATGGCACGATCCTATTGATGGAATGATTAATTTTTCTGAATTATTTATCTGACAGTCGTGAATGTTAGCTAAATACTGGTAAAATAGATTAAAATAGATTTTGCACATGAATAGCAACAATAAGTAGAAATGTTGTTATGGAAAATGACGACGGTGCGTAGATTTATAAAGTAATTAACAGTACTCTACATAGTTAGAAGTAATTCATTTTCATGATTCAGGTAATCTAAATATATATAACTTAAAGGTGACTGACTGACTGACTGACTGACTGACTGACTGACATAGTGATCTATCAACGCACAGCCCAAACCACTGGACGGATCGGGCTGAAATTTGGCATGCAGGTAGATGTTATGACGTAGGCATCCGCTAAGAAAGGATTTTGCAAAATTCCCACGGGATCGGGATTTACACGGGAAAAACTTTCCACACGAGCGTAGCCGCTGGCACAAGCTAGTATTATATACAGGGAACCCTAATTTAGGTGACAGAGTATTTACACTGTATAGTTTTATGTTTTGTTATATCGGCATAGCTTTACAAAATCATACTTATAGTGCAACAAACTATAAACTGTGCTTAACGAAATACAAATCGAATTCAACAGTCAGTGTTTAATGGAGCAAAATTGTGTTCGGATATTAAGATACGGTCATTAGTCACTAGTATCTATATTCAATTATTCAGCTCTTCAAGTGAAAGCCCCAAGTTATTACATTGGACAACAGGGGTCGGAGCCGTAATGATGGATTCAAGCCACCGCTGTAAGCCAGACCTTGTCCCACTGTTATAAGGTTCAATATAATTAATTCATTCAAGTTCTAGTTCTTTTCGTTGGTAATTTTTACGTTATTTTGGGTAAGTAGGTGACTATTAGCAGCGTCAGTAAGTCACGAAAAGTGCAAACGCTGATACTTGGTGGACTTTAAGTGGAAGATGAAAAACATACATTGCAAGTCCACAGTCAAAGCTCTACTCTTTTAATAATAATAAGATGTTGTTTATTTTTTTTATCTGTGTGTACTTGTGGCATGTGTCAATAAACGTTTTTTCTTTCTTTCTTTACTACAATTTTGTAGGGCTTAGTTTATGACTTTATAATTGTACTGGAAGTCGCGCGGGACTTCGCTCCCGTGGACTTCATCAAGATGAAAACATAACCCTCCTTTTCGCAGTTGGGTATAAAAAAACCTATTTCTTCCTTACGCTTCAAGCTACTTTCATACCAAATTTCATCCAAATCCACCCATATTTTCGAACGTTCCCGCTTAATAATATTAGTATAGAAAATAAAATAGCCGTTCACCATACACGATATTATCGTATCCTCAAGCTGCCTCGCTTGGAATTCACCCGTTATTGCGCGTGTACTGTTTACCATGCAGGCATATGAGCAGGCGATATTCATTTGTTTCGTTGACATCCCAAAATGTTCCAAATGCTAATATCGTGAGAACATAATTGACAGACGGTAAGGCCAGCCCGGCTAATGAGAGGGGTGAGGCGATGTGCTTGAAAGAACTAGCAGTGTTATGGTCGTGTGGACTCTTGCCGGGCTTGGTCCAGTCACATCAAGACGCGAACACACTCGCAGTACAAGACAAACGGCGATGCGCCATCGTTACATGTTGGGCATCCCACCCATACGCACATAATGTTTTGGGAATATTTCTAGGCATGCTTCATTTTAGTAGTGTGACGGTTCTGGAGATATGAGGTAATAAAGAATATTACATACATACATACAAGATACGCGCGAAAAACATAACCCTTACTTTGCAGTCGGGTACAAAACGTCGCAGCGAGCACAGCTCGACCCTCGGAATGAGTAGCAGAAGCTAGCATAACTTCACTGACATAATGTAAAACATAACATCTTTACTAGCCAGTACTTTGTTACAGTGGCACTTTACCTAGCAATGAATATGGAGGTGTTATCCTACCATCTGTAAGGACGCATGTTCAAAATTGATAGGTATCAAATCGCATCACTACATAGACAAGGCTCAAACACACACAAACGTACGAATAGCTCCGCGAATTATGGGTACGTAAAGTCATTTTGATACTTTAGATTATTTAATTTTTTTTTAATGGCTTCTTGGTTGCTTTTATTTTGTGTGCTGTTTGATGTCATGAAATTATTGGAGTGACTTGTAGGTACACTTCGATGACTGGTACTGGATCTCTTTGACAACAAGATGTAAATGTGCAGTTTTTTTTTTATTATGGTTTCGTAGCCGATTGGCAAAAAAACATAACCCTTATAGTTTCGTCATGTCTGTCTATCTGCCCGTCCGTCCGTAAGTCACAGCCATTTTATTCCGAAACTGTTATGACTACCTACATGTGAAACTTGGTAGGTAGATGTATTCTGTTCCGCCGAGTTGAACCGCTTTCCGATTGATAGACAAAAATATATAAATTTAAGGGGGGCTCCTCATACATGGAACTGAACCTAAAAATATTTTTAAGCTATTGCATAGCTTTTATAGCGGGCTTTGAGCGCGGCGACCGAATCAAGAAATTCCGTAACGAAAATAAAACCTAATACGGTCGAATATGGTCAGTTATGTCAATTCAGGTTACTAACGTTCTATTAGCGTGTTTAGTAAAGAATCGGATTGGTAACCGTCAGTATTTTGGATCAAACCCAGGGTCTCATCATATCTTTTTATGATTTCTTTTTTATTGAAAGTACTTTTATATTATACTTACTAGCGTCTGCCCGCGACTTTGTTCGCGTGGAAGGGGGTTCCCGCGTAAATCCCGAACCCGTAGGAATTTTGGGATAAAAACTATCCTACGTCCTTCCCAGAGTCCTAAACTATTCCCACGCCAAATTTCATCTAAATCGGTTCAGCGGTTTAGGCGTGAAAAGGTAACACACAGACAGACATAGTTACTTTCACATTTATAATATTAGTATGGATTTAGATATTTTGTAAATATTTTGTTGAATAAAATAAGAAACATTTACATTTTTTTATAGGAGAAAGAAAGTCTAAAATGTCAACGCCGCGAGAAATAGCTTAAAACTAAAAATGTGGTATAATTGACCCGGTAACTTGAATTAATATCAAAGAAAAAAAAATACTGCATAAATAAAAAAATATATAAATAATTATAATTGCATAAGTTGATAAAAAATGCTATGCAATAGCTTTACCGCGGCAGTCCCCGAGTGCCACACGGGTTTTTTTTTTCTTCAAACCTTTTCGTGTGCGGTATCTATAGACAGGTCTTTAAAAATTATATCGGTTCCTAAAACTACTTCTTCTTAAAGTCAATCGTTTAAAAGATATACGTTTCCAAAGTGGTAAAATGTGTCCCCCCTCTCTAACTTTTATAATAGAATAAAAAAAATAGGCTGTAGGTTTTAATGAAAACTTTCATTAAAATGGTTTGAATGACATCGGGTCAGTAGTTTTTGAGATTTAGCACATTTTCTAAAACCGCAAATATAACTTTGTATTTCATACAAACACTATGAAAAACAAAGTTATTTGGCGTAGTTACTACGGAACCCTTCATGGACGAGTCTGACTCGCATTTGTCCAATTTTTACGAATGAGCCCACTCTTGACCTCGATCTCGCCTGATGGTAACCGATAGATGAGGTCTACAATGGAACGAGCGAGCTCAGAAGATACCTATTTACTTTTGCTTTAAAGACTCAAAGATGGCAGGAAAAACAGAAGCCGGCAGAGAATTGTGCGCACAATAAATGTGGAGGAGAAGCGCTTGACAAGACGGTATATCAACCAAGTTCGAGCTTGTATTGTTAGATACGATGAGATATTATAATTATACGAACTCAGTGGAGTGGCCTGCAGGAATACAGCAACCGCTCTTGAAGATCCTAGACGATAAGAATAGCTTATCAAGTTTGGGTCCATTCTGTTTGGTAGGTGTGTAATTTCGTGGTTTTCGGGGTCACTAATAACGTATGGGGTTCAAAATCAAAGATTTCGCCAATTAAACTGTTCACCGTGTGTTGCATTTCCTTGGTATGATAGCATTAGCGATCTTGACAAAAGCTGGGTGGAACAATATTTTAATATTAAAAATCAATTTCTTATGTTTAATATATGAGGAATGAGCTCGTAACTCCATATTTCTTACCCGTCTTGGGATCAATCAATTCTGGAAAAAGACAATTTTTGTAAAATCGAATTAAGTGGGTTTCCATTTTTTCCTTTCAGAATTAAAAGTCCCTTTCAATGATTTCAAACTTTAATTTACCAGTCTTGCCTAGTAATACGCAACTGCCCTTGAATTTGATAATACCATTTATGTTTTTTTTAATAAAAATACCCAAATTGCTACAGGTGTGCCTATAATATTTGAAGAGTTCCCGCGATTTCTCCAGGATTCCATCGTCAGATCCTGACTTCATGACAATGGAACGAACTAGAAAGTATACCTTTTCAAATAAAAAAAGAATTTTCCAAATAGGTCCAGTAGTCTTCGAGTAATCGGAGAACATACATAAAAAAAACAGATTCCGAATAAGTGAGGACCTCTTCCATTTTTTGAAGTTGATTAAAAAGTGTTTCTGTCACAAACCAAACAGTAATACAATAAAATATATTGAAACATTAGTGGTTTCCAAATTGCTGCCACAAAAAGTACTACAAATCTGTTGGTCAGATCATTCCGGACGCTCTTCGTGTGTACTGCGAGTATCGCGACTGCCTCCATTAATCCTGTGTAAAGAAGACCAGATCGTTTTGATGGTCACAATAAAATGACACATATTTACAACTAGCTTTTAGCCGCAACTTCAACCGCGTGTATCTCGGAAAATATCCCATCAGTATATTTATGTGGAGAACATAGCGCCGTCCGCTGTAACTGTACAAACTCAAATGACTACTATATATCATTGCCGTGTATTTGGTGAAAACCGTATCAAAATCTTATGTGCTTTTTATCGCGTTCAAACAGACAGACAGACGCGAGGTGGCGGGAGGTCTCTGTTTAGATAAAATTTATTATGGTAGTTACGATCTAATAACAAATATTTTTTGACCACATGTCCAAATACCGTCCCGTTATCCTACACCGGTTCCCGCTCGTGTACCTCCGCTGACCTTGATCACCGACTGGAGGAAAGTAAGTGAAAAACAGTAATGAGGTAAATGCAATTAAAGAAATTGGTCAGTTGCATTTTTGCGACACTTGCACTAAATATCTCATGGTGGCAGTTCTAATTTTGTGAAAAGTTTTAGTGATGGATTTTACTTCCGAAGGTGTACTATATTAATTTCTTATTAGAATATTTTAATGTGTCATAAAATAGACTATCTGTGAATTCACAAAAAAGGCATATTTTTCTTTGTTTTCGAACTTATCAAGCTTTTGGGGTATTAATGACAGCTGCAGAGGTTACTGCACGGTCAACTGGACATAAAAACGTTGCCAGAGTTATAAAGGACATTCGCGAGAATCCAACTTCTGCAAGTACATGCATTAGCCTTCAACAACCAAGTGCTGTGCAAGTGATAGACTGCTAAGTAATGACGAGGCATTAGCGAATTATATTGATTCAAAATCAACAACTCACTCATATAAACAGACTAGAAAGTGGATTATGAAAGTCGGGCATCACGTGTTTCCATCATATGATTGCATTGTTAAATCAAAAAAAGCATATTATCCTTCCGAGGAGCACATTGTTTTGACACAATCTCGAGCAGAAATTGAGCTACAAGCTATTTTGAATAAAACAGCAGAACGTTTAGTAGAAGCTCAGAGAGAAGTTGTCACAAGTGTGCTCCCCAATCTAATACCCAATTCATCGTTTATCACACAACATCTCTTATAAGTAAATGGGGATGTGACGGAAGTTTCGGTCATAGTGCTTACAAACAAAGATTTGAAAACAGCGAAGGCACTGATGAGTTCCTTTTTGTTTATTCGTTGGTTCCTCTAAGGTTAATCGACGAGAGTAACAACATTATCTGGCAAAATCCTCGTCTATCATCGACGATGTTTTGTCGTCCAATTAAATTCATTTTGCCAAAGAAACAACGGAATTGACAAAAATCGAAACAAATAAGGTTTTGGGATAAATAAACGACTACTTGGAGGCTACATCTTATGATCTTGGTGGTTCTGAAATTTCTGTTAAGCACAAGCTTCTGCTGACTATGACTGATGGAAAAGTGTGCAATGCTTTGACAGAGACACATTCATCGCAGAAATGCTATATTTGTGGGGCCACTCCCAGAATGATGAATCAAGATAATTTTGGCTTGGGTTTGTCAACATTACATGCTTGGATTCGTTCCTTTGAGTGCTTTTTACACATTAGTTATAAGTTAGATATTAAGAAATGGCAAGCTAGGTCTTCAGAGGAAAAAGCAAGTGTAAAACAACGATCAGACGAAATCAAACAACGATTCAAGCATGAAACGGGATTAATTGTGGACAAGCCAAAGCCAGGATTTAGTTCCACAAATGATAGAAACAAAGCTCGTCGTTTATTCGAGAACCCCGAACTGAGTGCTCAGATCACAGGATTGGATGTTATAATCATCAAACACTTTGATGTATTGTTGAGGACATTGTCTTCTGGCTTCGAGATAAATCTTGTTGAATTCAAAAAGCCGAAGAAGAAACAGCAAGTGCTTCCCCTTGCTTCTCAATGGCGTCGCTCCAGATATTAATGGCATACGCTAAAAGATCCCCAGTTGACCGGTTTTTTGCGAAAACCGTATTATCCGTCACTGAGGATATCGTTGGCTTCTAGGTATGCCAGGAGCTTACTATTAAGTACACGCTCCATACTCTTACAGAGTATGGACGTGACTGAAATAGGCCTGTAGTTGGCCGGGTCAGCACGACTGCCCTTTTTGGGTACAAGCTGAACGTTAGCCAGCTTCCATGCTTTCAGCACCTTTCCAGTCATCTAGCGAAAGGCGAAACAGGCGTGTCAAGATTGGAGACAATTCAGGCGCACAAGTTCTATGAACAATTGCTGGTATCCCGTCGGGGCCACTAGCTTTGTTCACGTCAAGATTACGCAGCACTCTACGGACGTCCTTCTGATGGATGCGAATGTCCAACATACACGTCTCGCATCCAATAGGAGCATCAGGAGGGTGAGCGCTACTACTATCCAGACGTGAAAACTCCGCAAAGAGGGCGGCAAACAAGTTTGCTGGTTTGAGCTGTGGTTACCACCACTGCTCAAACCTGACGGGTCTGCACTACCGTGAGGGACGACAGAAGTTGAATTCGACCGACTTTGCCAGGGACCAAAACGCTTTGCTGCCAGCAGGATATGAAGCGAGTTTGTTCCCGATTCGGCTAACGTGGTCAAACCGAACCCTCCGCAAAACCTTCTTGCTGGACTTGGCAGCCCTGTTGAAGGCTCTCTTCTTCTGATCCACGTCATTTGCTTTGCAGTTTCGAGCATCGACCCATGCTAAGTATGCCCCGTGTTTAAGCGCTTCAGCGCGATCACATTCGGCGCCAAATCAAGGTCAAGCTTTGCCGGACCAATGTGGAGTACTACATACCGTTCTCTGACCTAACAATTTAGGTCAGAGAACGGTATGTAGTACTCCATCCCCTGTCGAAAAACATCTACCACGGCGTTTGCGCACGACGATGAATCATTTGAAGAAAAGCAAGTAGGCTGCCAAGGATAACATGCAAAGAAAGATCGCATGCCATCCCAATCCGCTGACTTATATCGCCAAACCCGCCGAATGACTTTAAGGCTAAGATCGGGCGGAGAGGAGACGGGTACAGACTTCACCAGACAGTGGTTGGAACTACCTAACGGTGAAGATATCGTTACCGAGTAGCGGTCTGGATCTGTAGTCAGTAGAAGGTCCAAGCAATTGGCTTTGTGTGACTCAACATCCGGCACCCTCGTTGCTCCCTGGAACAGCTGAGTGAGATTTAATGCAAGTGCAAGATTGTGCGTCTCTCGCCCAGCATGGTCCGTGCACTGGTATGGGAAGAGCCACTCCTGGTGATGGGCATTAAAGTCCTCCAGTAACACGAACTGAGCTGCTGGGCCGCATCTGCCGCCTCACTGATGTATTGTGTGAGCCTGGTTCTCTCATGATCTCCGCTGTGCGAGCGGTAGACACAAGCATAGATAATTTTGTCTATGTCCGTGTCCACCAGAGCCCAAAGTGTAGAAAACCTGGAGTCCTCAAGGTTCCGGAGACGCCAATAGCAGATGTCGTCGCGGGCGTACATACATACCGCCGCACGTGGTTTAAAGTTGTGCTCCAAGGTAAACCCTGTGTATGAAAGATACGACACTTCTGATGGACATCTGATCTGCGTCTCCGAAAGAAACAGCAGAGCAGTTTTCAGTCTCGAGGTGGTGGTAGACTGCGACGAGATTTGAGTGCAGACCTCGGATATTACTGAGGTGCACTTTGAGAGAGAGGGAATGCAGCCACTGTTTAACTTTGCTCTTTTTATTCCATTTCATGATTTAGAGAGTGAAGAGGAGAGAAGAAGGAAGTGAAGTGAGGCTTCACGCTGTTAACCTCCAGACCCACAATAGACGGATGGTATCGATTGGGGAACTAGTCTGGAGACTGCGGGGACGCCCAAGCCCCCCCGGGAATGACCATCGGGCACTCTCATCTGGTCGCCAACCAGCACGATGGTGCATTCCGGGATGTTTCGACAGTTGGTGGGGCAGCCTGTCATGTGTGGCTGGCACACTACTTGGGCCCCCAACTACCTGCGGTCGGCCAGCGGCGCACCGTGCCTCGGATCCGCTCCTCTCCGCGACTAGTCTCCCGATACGTCCGCACTAGTGCGAGCCAGATTGGTATTTCAGCAGTGAAGCAACTACTTCGACCCAACTCCTTGATAGGCTACACAGGGCATCGTACCGGAACACAGCTAGGCCGTTTGGCGGTACGTCTTTGCCCTGTGGGTGGTCACAAGCCTGCAGTTTTAACCTGCCACCTGTTTGATGTCACCTGATAAGCACCACCCGAGGGCCACGTGTAGGGATTTGCAAACGGGTATCCTCTTACGGACACGGGTGACTCAGCCCCCAAAGCTGTCTGTCTGTCTGTCTGTCCGTCCGTATGTCACAGCTATTTTATTCCGAAACTATTAGGACTATACATGTGAAACTTGATAGGTAGATGTATTTTGTGAACCGCTTTCCGATTTTTCCCCACACATAGAACTAAAACTGAAAATATATTTTTTTTTTTCATGAAACCTATGCGTGTGTGGTATCTATAGACAGGTATTTAAAAATGACATTAAAGTTTCTAAAAGGACATTTTCATAAAGTAAATTGTTTAAAAGATGAACGCTTCCAAAGTGGTAAAATGTGTGTGTGTGTGTCCCCTCTAACTTCTATAATAATGGAGTGAAAAATCTAAAAAATACATATATCTGTAGATCTTAGTATAAACTTTCAACCAAAATTAATTCGAACGAGATCGGGTCAGCAATTTTTGATATACAGCATATTTTCTAAAACCGCAAATATAACTTTGTAATTCATACAACTACTATGAAAAACAAAGTTATTTGTCGTAGTTGTAAAAAATGTAAATAAGCTAGTTATAAGAAATTTGCAAGTTATTTCTTTTGTCTATTAAATATACATATTATGTTATATTATTATAGTTACTTCGGAACCCTTCATGGGCGAGTCTGCCTTGCACTTGGCCAATTTTTTGGGGGGGAAAATCATCAAAATGACTCCTTTCGCTCTGGGTGTAGCGGAAAGTAGTGTCAGACCAATACTGAATAAAAACCCACTCTGTTCCTTCAGTTGCCCTTGTGATCCGGGGCTGCGGTGTCTATACATATATATGTCTGTAGATCTTAGTATAACCTTTCAACCAAAATTAGTTTGAACGAGATCGGGTCAGCAATTTGTGAGATACAGCATATTTTCTATAACCGCAAATATAACTTTGTAATTCATACAAACACTATGAAAAACAAAGTTATTTGGCGTAGTTGCAAAAAATGTACATAAATAAGCTAGTTTTAAGAAATTTGTAAGTATTTTTTTGTCAAATAAATATACATATTACTTATATTATATCATTATAGTTACTTACTACTATATATATATATATATATATATATATATATATATATATATATATTGTAGTTTATTATATAAATATATAATAAAATAATATCATGAAAAAAATCATTTTAACTAAAAATAAGACAGATTTCCAAAAATAACAAGTTGGAAGTATTTTTTTTTGTTTTTAGTGTTTTGGTTTGTCGACTAGTGCTTTACCTAGTTACAAAAGCCTAAATGTAAACTACTTATCACCATTTACAAAATATTGCTTTTCCCGATGCAGAGCCGTTCATTTTTGAGGAGTTCTTCAGGTACTTCACCATCAGCTCAACTTCACCATATACATGTTAACAAGTATAAAGTGATTAACAACCATATTCTAGTAATCAAATCGCAACCCATGAAATACTTATAATTGAGTAGTTCCGGTAGCCGTCTGTGGTCTTCATCATCAGTTCCACTTCACCGAATGGTATTTCCCGAGAGCAACTACACAAGTTACTTTAAAAAATAATAATATTTGAAGAGTTCTCTCGATTTCGACAGGATTCCATCATCAGATCTTGACTTGATGACGATGGGACCACCTGGAAATATACCTACCATGTGTCTTTCAAACAATAAAAATAATTTTTCAAATCGGTCTAGTGACGAGTAATCGGGGAACATACATTTAAAAAAAACCGAGTCGTTTGCACCCATTAAAAAAATCGATATCATCTTGGGTTTTGACATTTATTCAAATCAGATAACAATTATTCCCAAACAATAGATAAAAAACTTACTTTCTCAAGTTGCTCATATAAAATGCGTAAAGTATCGAAATAAGTATTGTGTAGTATTATGAATTATTTTGTGTTCGTACAGCGATCTATTTTTAGACAAATTTCTGTTGACAAGCGACATAGCGTCCACTCACGAAGGCGGCTGACCGCGTATTAAAATTTCTTTACACTTTTCTGTCCAATAAATCTAAACAGTGACCAACGAAAATAACCCTTAATGCGACCAGTTAAGATTCATGCGCTTTAGCAAAATATGTGAAAAATTTAAAAGGGATTTTATTTTATTGTGAAGCTATTTGTTACATTTTCGTTATTATTAATAGACTCATTTTGAGATAATTATATCTGCTAGCCTGTGGTATTTTTTAAGAATCAAAATATGTAAATGTTTAGCAGAAAAAGAATCCTAAACTTAACCCTTTTTCCTCAACTTTGTATGCAGAGGTTTTGAAAAATCGTGTTTACAATACTAAAAACCATATTTTTTGTATTTTAAACACGGCTGCTTTGGAGATAAAGAAGTAATCTATCTATTGCAACTGTTAGTTTTGTTTGAATTTCTTTATATTAGTCGGAAAAGGCACCCAAAAACAGCTTATTTACGTCAGATTCGAACTTACGTCCTTAAGGGTAGGTGTAAAGTGACGAGAGCGGATGCGGGAGCGGTCGCGATTGTGTGATCACAGTGCATCGTGAACTGTAGCGGGCAGCAAAAGCTACATCTGTATCCTCAGGGTGAAACTATAAATTACCCTCCTCTAGCCTTTTCCTTTGATGCAGGTGAGCACTAGTGTTTTACATGTAGCGATTGCATATCTGACCTCTACAACACAGTAGCCGGGTAACGTGATATCTCTTGGCAAGATTAGTGTCACATTTAATGGCTTCTAGATGTACAAGATGTACACAGCTGGGACCAACGGCGCTTTTCAAAACACGGAGGAGTATCGGTATGCTAAGACCCCATCCATTGAACTCGACCAGAGTTGCTTAGCCTTAATCAACCGGTGCCACTGTTATTATTTAGGTACGAGCTCCTCCCTCCACCTCCACATTCATGTAGTAGGGACTTACATTTCACTCTTAGAATGAAAGTGACAAAATTGCTTTTTTGTACAACGCCAGCACATCAACCTACCCCAAGCTGTCAAATTTCTTTAATAGATTTTCAACCTTATCACAATAGTGGAAGGTTAATGTTCGATTGGTAAAATTTGACAGATTGGTGTATATTGACGTGCTGGCGTCTGTACTTACATATCTCTTCCGTGACCGATGACTTTTTTGTACTTACATATCTCTCCCGTGATTGATTAACAGGGGTATTTTGAGCAGTGTTTACGGTCAGTTTACTTCAAAATTAGAAGTGACTGGAATTTAGAATCGTCGGTTTCATTGTAAGTGTGTTATTTGTGTCGGTTTCATAAGTTTCTTACTCTGATTAGGGCCTTATGGGTAAAAGCATCTAGGTCATGGGAATGTTCTATCGATGTACCGCAGCTACAGAACGCAAAGGCAACTGAAGGAACTGGGTGGGTTTTTAGTCAGTACAAGTCTAACAGTCAGGAGGAGTCATTTGATGAGTTTTCCACCGAACAAAAAGGGTAAATGCATAGACAAACCCTAAAGGCAGTTTCATATTTTTGATACTTCACGCCCGCGTTAGTACCCTCGCAAGCCCCTCACTCTGGCCGCAGTCTAGAGCTTCGTAATTCAGTGGCGAGATGCACCGCCTGCAGGTGAACGTGACGTCAAGATACGTGCTCTTTCCGCCATTCATTTATCTTCATTCATATTCGCTTACATGGCGTGGTGGTTCCGTCGGCTTTTGGACTTGTTCGTTGAATATAGAGTTTTAAGTTTTAGAGCAGAGTCCATTTTCTAAGAAATAATTACTTTAACATTGCGTTCGTCGCATTTGAATATATTGTCTGTGGGAAATCCTTAAGAGCCATTAGACGTTTTTTCGTAAATTTCTAAGATTTCAATCGCCTGCTTTACCATCTTACGTCATACTTTGAATTTTTAAAATACATGTCTAAAATAGATCAACTATTAATGAAGTGTTTTATCGTTTAACATTTACTTAAAACATCTGTATCGCTTTGTGGTGAGTAATCTCCCAAAAGTAGTTTACAGAAATATCATCGTAGAGTCAACTTCAGATTCCGGAATCTATGACTAATGTTCACAAATTCAGGTGAAAAAAATATGGATAGTATAAGACATATACTTGATTTGTGAACTAATGTTCAATATTCAAGATTATTTTTTGCATTATTTAGAAAAAAAATAAAAACTATTGTCTATTTTTAGGTGCTGTAGCGCAAGTTTGTCGCGATTATTCTCATTTAATAAGGCGTAATTTCGATAAAAAAATTACGTCAAAATAAACTTTGTTCTGTGAAGAATTCAAATAAACAGTTTTTATGACAATGCGATCATGTAATTTTGTAATAACATGATTTTAAGAACGCTCTAAATTACTATATATTACGTTGTCCAAGCTAGCCCCATTTAGCCATGACTCTCCGCCCGACGCTCGCCCGAGACGGTCGCGCCGCTCTGTGCTCCCGATCGTTCCGTGTCTGTGTCGCTCCATCGCGCTCGCCGTGACGTCATTCGTAGTCGCCGACTACAACTCCCGATCCGGAACCGCCTTTTTCAAGGCAGCGAAGGATATTGTTTCTATAACAGAGTGTTGTCAAAAACGTTTTGCCCCTTCAGGGAAAAACCACAGTTTCGTGGTCCTTGGTTGGAAACCTCACGGTGTCAACGAAACCAAGGGGGTGTTGACCCGACACACCCGCTGATCCCCTTCAGGGTGAAGCAGTTAATTGGAGTCGAGTGCTAGGTTTTGGCCTTGGGGGATCTCCTAGTCAAACCTAGTTACTGAGTTTCCTTTTCAGCTACACACCTAGTGTCGGTTGGGTGTATCTACCCCTTCGCACTAGACCCAATAGGGCCCGGTTCGCACAATAAGACTGGCGACCGGTTACAAGCTTAGGGCTCACCATTAGGTACTCACCTCCCAGTCTCTACCCGACTGGGAGGGTTACACATCCCCGGACCCATCCATCCGGGGAGTTAGGCCAGTTAGGCTTTAAATAGGCCCCCCGCGGGAGAGAAATCTCCAAAATTTTCCCATTAAATTTTTAATCCATTCGCCAATCATGGCGAACTCCAATATTTTGGAGATATTATTAGAAATCTTTAGGGAAAACCCTGCTATTTCCGCCAAATATGGCGGAAAAATTCAGCGTGAAATGGCTAATTGTCCCCCGGCTACCGAAGCCAACGTCGCTGATTTTAGTGACGCGCTTGACAGCCCATTATCTCCCCCGCTTGCCGATCAAGGCATCCCGGTTGGTCAATTCACGGAAGTGTTTGTTAACTCCGATCCCATTGTTCATCAAACAACGAACGACTTCCAGGTAGATAGCCCTCTATTGCCCCCGCCCGCCGACAAAGTCGTGCCGATCGCCCGATTCCCGAAATCAACCATTGTTTCCGGCCCACCTACTAATCCCATTGTTCATAGAACAATGGACGCCGCGCAGGTGTGCGCTACACCTGAATTCCGTGAAATGGACACCACCGAACCTGTGTCCAATAACAACTCCGACAATGATTTGTCATCATGCCCCTCGTCCTCGGAAGACGACTTTCAAGTCGTCACCGGCGGCAAGAGGAAGAAAGGGAAAACCTCCCAGGCCAGCAAGGCCAAAAAGACCACCGCGTTGTCCCCGTCCCCAACTCAAACGCCCGTACGACCCGCTAGCCCCGTCCCAACTACCTCTACTCGCGCGCAGGATAGTCGTCCCCCCAGCCCGATAGCCCAAACTTCCTGAGCCCAAAGGAAGCAACGCCCTCCGCCCCCCTTTTACATCCAAGACAAGGGGAAATGGACTGATGTGTCCAAGATGTGTGTTGATCGAAAGATCAACTACACAAACGCCCGTGCCTGCCAAAATGGCATTAAAGTCACCGTCCCTACGTCGAACGACTATAGGGAACTATATCGCGCCCTCCGTGAAAGGAATATTTCCTTTCACACTTTCTCCTTCCCCGAGGACACGCCCACTCGTGTAGTTATTAAACGTGTAAAGAAATCCTAATACAGGATATTAAAGACGACCTTGCCGATCAAGGTATACCAGTGATCGCCGTCCATCGCTTACATAAAGCGAGAGGTGGTGAATTGTACGACATGGTTCTTATCATTTGTGAACCAACCGAAGGTCATCACCCGATTTTCAAAATTAAGTCCATTTGCTCCCTATCCGGTATCTCAATTGAAAAGCCCTATAAAACCGCAACAGTGGGACAATGCCACCGTTGCCAACTGTATGGCCATGCGCAGAGCAGCTGCTATGCGACTCCCAGATGCGTCAAGTATTTGGGCGAGCACAGCACTGCGGACTGCCCTCGGCCCAAAGACCGAACCCTCTGTTCGGAACCACCCAGCTGCGTTCTCTGCGGCCAGATCGGTCACCCGGCAAACTACCGCGGCTGTCCCAAAGCCCCCAAACTCGCTCCTAAATTAGCCAAGCGCGCCAACGCCCGCCAACAAAGAGAGGCACCTTCCTCTCAAATTCCCCAACGTCTCGCTCCTCAGAGAAAATCCCCGTGGAACAGGCTAAACCACGAACAAGCCTTTCCCTCCTTGGCCCCTGCCAAACCTTTGCAGGCACTGATGGATATACCCATCGCAGCGCAGATCCTGCCTATAGCCGTGGCTCCAGAGGCCACAACCAGTCCCAAACTCGCGCCTCAAACCACTGCTGCTCCTGCAGCCAAACAATCGCCCAAACCCTCACCCGTCGGGAACGGCGAGTCTTGCGCCCAGACTCTACTGCGCCACTATAAAATATTTATGACCCGCCAAGCCAGGTCTCTCCGCGATGCCCTTCTGGCTGCTGAGCAGCAGAATAACGGCAAAATTACGACGGAAATATACAGCCAAATATTCAGCACACACAGTGATGTCGTGCTAGGCCTCGACCAGATGGATGCGATGGACTGATCCAATGGATTCCCAACGCACAAACCACACTAGGCCTCGATCCCTCAAATTAGGTTTTTTCAACGCCAATGGCATTTTCAACCAACGCGCCGAAATAACTAAATTCCTCCGCGACCACCAATTAGACGTCCTCCTTATACAGGAGACCCTTTTGAAACCCCACCGCGCTGACCCCAAAATTGCGAATTATCGTCTAGTTCGCAATGACAGAACACGCTGCCACGGCGGCGGTACCCTTATTTATAGGAAGGAGTTATACTGCATCCCTCTGACCCCACCCGCGCCTCTCTCTCACCTAGAGTACTCTGCCTGTCGACTAGGCATGACTGGTCATCCTCCGATAACCATCATCTCTGCCTACCATCCCCCACCATCGGTCGCGTCTCTTGCTTCAGACGATCCTATCGCGCTCACCAGCGATCTCACGACTCTCTTTGGCCTGAGTGACTCCGTCTTATTAGCGGGCGATCTCAATGCCAAACACCCCGCTTGGAACAGCAACACGACAAATGCCAGAGGCAGAATCGTGTATAACCTAGGCGCGACCCTAAACTATGACGTCATCGCTCCGATGACTCCCACCCACTACCCACACGACACCAACCATAGGCCCGATGTCCTCGATGTGGCGCTCCTAAAGAATGTAAACCTCCATTTACACTCCATAGAAGCGCTTCACGAGCTCAACTCGGATCACCGTCCCTTTATCCTACACCTAGGTTCCCGCTCAGGTAACCATGATCCTACCCAACCTCCTCCGACCCAATTGATCACCGACTGGAGGAAAGTAAGTGAAAAACTGAAATCCACCACGTCGCCTCACTTGGACACCATTCCACATCGGCACATAGTCTCAGTCGCTGACACGACGGCGGCGATCGACTCGCTTACAGATCACGTACAATCCGTCCTGAACGATTGTTCAAGGGAAGTTCCAGTAGCGGAAGACCACCGCTGGAAACTCCCGGACGATGTACGGAATCTGATAACCGAGAAGAACGCAGCCATCCGTGCGTACAGCGCTTTTCCCTGCACCGCAAACAAAGCTCACATGCGCAACTTACAGCGTGCTGTAAGGAAACGCATTGCCGAGCAGCGTAATGCGAGCTGGGACAAGATGCTGAGCGAACTTGAGCCCACCCATCTTGCCTTCTGGCAGCTTCAGAGGAAGTTACGATCCACTGAAGAGGCCACAATGCCTCCTCTCATTCGTCCCGATAAGAGTGTCGCCTTCGATAACTCTGAAAAAGCAGAATGCCTAGCCGACAGCCTAGAGTCCCAGTGTTCTCCCAGCTCTCAACCAGTAGACCAAGCCCACCTTGATATGGTGAACGCCGAAGTCGAACGTAGAACTTCCCTTCCGCCCGTCGAAGATTCCGATAATCCACTGGCCCCCATCACTCCTGATGAGGTCCAGGATATCATTAAAAGTCTCCAACCGCGAAAAGCCCCTGGCTCCGACGGCATCACCAATAGGGTTTTCAAACTTTTCCCCGCCCAGCTTATAGTGCTAATGACTGCCATCTTCAATGGCGCATTGAGCAATAATATGTTCCCCGCAACCTGGAAACAGGCCACCGTCATAGGTATTCCCAAACCAGGCAAGTCCAAGTCTGACCCGTCTAGCTACCGTCCCCTTAGCTTACTCAACGTCCTCGGTAAAATCTATGAAAGGCTTATATATAAGCGGCTCAAAGATTTTGCCGAAGCAAAGAGTCTAATACCCAATGAGCAGTTTGGATTTAGAACCGAACACTCGTGTATCCAACAAGTCCACCGCATCATAGAACACGTCAGCGCCGGCTTCCAACGGGGCGCAATAACGGGAGCCTTATTCTTCGACATAGCTAAAGCGTTCGACAAAGTCTGGCACAATGGCTTAATCTATAAGCTATACCAACTCGGCGTGCCTGACCGTCTCGTGCTCATCTTACGGGACTTTTTATCGAATCGCACCTTTCGTTACCGAATTGAGGGGGAGCTTTCCTCCCCCCATCCCATTCGCGCAGGAGTTCCTCAAGGCTCCGTACTATCCCCCCTCGTTTTCACGCTATTCACTAGCGATATCCCCAAGCATAAAAGTACTCAGCTAGCCCTATTTGCCGACGACACGGCTATCTATTATACCGGTTTTAAACCCGATGCCATCGCTCGCACTCTCCAAACTTCCGCAAACACTCTGGCCAAGTGGTTCCGGAAATGGAGAATCGAAGTCAATCCAGACAAAAGCCAGGCAGTCCTCTTTTCTAAACCGCGGATAAACCCACCCTCCCCCCGTCCGATTACCATGTACGGCAAGCCGATCCCTTGGGAAAAGCAAGCCAAATACTTAGGCGTGGTCCTCGATAAACACCTTTCCTTCGCTGAGCACATAAAGCAGGCACGTTCGCGCGCCGCTTTCGCTCTAGGTAGGCTCCACTTCATTCTTAGCTCCCGCAGCAAGTTATCACTCAGGTGCAAGCTGCGTATTTTCAGCGCGGTCATCCGTCCCATCATGACCTACGCCTGCGTTGTTTTCGCACACGCAAAGCCCTACCTCCTCCACAAGATGCAGACCCTTCAAAACCGATTCCTGCGTAGAGTCACGGGAGCCCCCTTTTATGTTCGAAATGAGCTTCTTCACGTAGACCTCAAGATGCCCACCATACAGCAGTTCATGAAACGTGTCTCCAAGCGTTTCTTTGATACTGCAATCCAACATAGGAATCCCCTTATCGTATCGGCCGCTCAATACGAACCCTCGCGTATCTCTAAGATTCGCCGACCAAGGCATACCCTAGTCACTCCCGATGACGCAATCACCCTGCTCCAAGAGAGCCGTAGGGAAACAAGTACAGTGGCACACAAACACAAAAACCGACCGTCCTTCCGTCCTCGCCGCCGAGGCCCGCCGCGACGTCCCCGTAATAGTCCGCCCCGACCCTTGCCAGAGCCAGCCCGCGACGCTGAGCCAGTAGCTTTAAATTCCCTTATTAATAATAATAATGATATGATCCAGCCTGTCCCTAGCTGCCCTCCCCTGCGACGCCCTAAGCCGAGGTCCGTACCCCACAGGGGGTGCCCTTAGCGTGTAGTCGCCTAGTTTGTAAGTTTTTTAATAAGCCCTGGCTGGAGGCTTTAATTAATTAATTAATTAAGGCAACCACAGGCAAGTCCGGTTAAGCAGCCGACAACCTCAGAGGTTGACCTGCGAGATGCCACTCACAAAAAAAAATAAAAAAAATAGCCCCATTTAGTATGGCCCGAGCGCCCGCCAGGGTAGGACGTGTGTCAATATTTTCCGCGTCCCGACAGTCGATCGCACGTATCGAGAACGCTAACTACACTACGACTACGCGGGTTTTGATACACGTATTTTTTTTGTAAGAAATATTTTTAGTGCTTTATACGTAATTGTTTTAGCTACGGAGAACAGGCACGGTGTATACCATTGTGTCAAAAAAGGGAAACGCAATAATTTTGCATCATTAAGAATAGAATTATAATAGAATTTATTTATTTAGAATAGAATTTATTTATTTTCTCACCACAAATTAATACATTAGATAATTGACATAAGGTACAGACAATTTAAACATAATTTGTGGGAGACTGGTGCCTAAACTAAGTTTTTTCCAAAACCTGTAAGTCAGAATTAAAGAATGCACATGAAGCAAGGTACATCTTTTTTAACCGACTTCAAAAAAAAGGAGGAGGTTCTCAGTTCGTCGGATTTTTTTATGTATGCTCCCTGATTACTTGAAGACGGCTAGACCGATTTTAAAAATTTATTTTTTTGTTTGATAGTGTATACTTTTTTATTGTTTCCATTGTCATCACGTCAGGATCTGATGTTGGAATCATGGAGAAATCGAGGGAACTCTTCAAATATTATAGGCTCTGCATCGGGAGAAGCTATATTTTTTATAAGGTGATAAGTAGTTGACATTTTGGCTTTTGTAACTTGATAAATTACAAATTAAAAAGCGTTAAAAACCCTTTTTAACTAACTATTTGGAAGTCGGTGTCCAAACACGAAAATACGAAAAAAAAAAACACCGACGAAGGAAAGCAAAGTCGATTTTATTTTTAGTTTAAAAGTTTTTTGCTTTTATAATATAAAGTAATAATTTGATGTAGTCTAAATTTAGGGCTACCAAAGTTTTAAGAAAAAAAAAATCACAAATAATCACAAAAGATGGAAGCACTTAAGAAATTAAACCCTAACGGTTGTTCAGTACTGTAGAACTATAAATACAATTTAACGAATGTCATATTTTCTTTATTGATTTATTTTTAAACCTACTTAAAAAAAAGGAGGAGGTTCTCAATTCGACTGTATTTTTGTAGTAGTTTTAGTAGATGGCTAGACCGATTTAGAAAATTCTTTTTTTATTTGAAAGGATTTACTTCAAGGTGAGTTCCATTATCATCAAGTTAGGATCTGATGATGGAATCATGGAGAAATCGAGGGAACTCTTCAAATATTATAGGCACACCTATAATAAGTATTTCGTGGGTTGCGATTCGATTACTTGAATAAAATTTCTAAACAATTTATGCCCGTCACACTGCATATCGTGAAGTAGAGCTGATTGTGAAGTACCAAGAGAACTAAACGCTATCGTCCCTGCATTAGAAAAAAAAATATTTTTCAAAAGGTGATACAAAGTTGACGTTTAGGCTTTTAAACTGGGTAAATTACAAACCAACCCACTAAAAAGCGACATATAATCAAACTTTAAAAAGGAAACACTGCAAAGTGAAAAATTACTTTAATTTCGTGAGTCGGTGTCTTTGGTTTTGTAGTATAGTTTTTGATAATGAATTCCGAAATTAAAGTTATTTTTCTCTTTGCAGTGTTTTTTTGTAAGTCAGGTTTATTTTTAATACAAAGTTTATTTTATTTGAGATAAAATAAATAAATAACAAGATACCGCGGCCACGGAACTTAAGGGCTGCTGATGGAATAGGGTGGATTTTTAGTCAGTAGAAGTCTAGCACTCTAAACTCATTTATTGCATTTTCCACCTCAAAATAAAAGATAAAATTAATTTTATTGCAATCGTATTAATCCTGTAGCTTTAGACCTTAGGCTTGATGATGCAATGGAACTTTCGAACGCAAACGTAAATATTATTTGGACTATTTATTTATGTAGTTACTTCAATTTAGGTGTTGAACCGAAAGGTCGTCATCAAGCATTGTCTTTTCAGTTACCCTTCAGAGTGACTGTGTAGTTTCTAGTCTATTCAGTGGTAAATTATCATATCTTATCTTAAATTTTATAGGAATAACCACCCGTTGCATTAGACATCAGACTTGACGATTTAGCGGAAGTTTAGAACTCAATAGTAAATACTTTTTGGACTTTCTATATTTCTTTAGTTCTGAATTTAGTTAATACGAAACAGCATTACTTATATAAATAAGGTCTTCTACAGCGTGCCTTTTGTTTGGGACCCGGTATTTTGGTAATATTGAAAACGCCATAATCACAGAAAGATAAAGTAGTTAGGAAGTTATCAGAAGCTCAAATAAAAGGTACCTGGTAAAAAAGCCGAAAAATTTAAGATAATATATGTAAATAACGGCGATAGTCTAAACTACACTGGTCAGCAAATAAACCGAGCCACCCGCTACCTAGGAACTCTGATTCGATTTTCTCAAAAAGTATAAAACTTACAACTATCAAAGTTATACCCACAAAAAGTGCGTTTTATGGTGATTAAAATGACTACAAATTAATTCAAAAGTACCGTCAACTCACAATGTAATCAAGCAACAAACACAATGCTAACGATTTGCTCTGTTTTCACCAGAGTTTGAAATTAGCGTTCTTTTTCTCTACAATGGGGGTAGTCGGATATTTCTTATCATTTCTTTAGTTTTTGTCCATCGTTTGCTCAGACGCGTGTGTTTTTGCTAATTTTTTCGATTAATAATGGATACAACACCTCAAGAAGCAGCTCAAGCTGTAGCATTACTTCAAGCAGGTATTGCGCAACGTGAAGTCGCTCGAAGGCTTCGAATCAGCAGATCTTCGGTGCAACGAGTTTACAGACGATACCTAGAGACTGGAGAATTCAATCGCCGTCCAGGTACGGGCAGACCTAGGGCTACATCAGCAGCAGATGATCGTTATATCCACCTTACTGTTCTGCGAAATCGCTACCTCAACGCAGTTCAAGTCCAACAAAGTCTGCGTGACGAACGCCAAGTGGTCATAAGTTCAGATACCGTCAGAAGGAGACTTGCTGAACGGAACCTAACCCCAAAAAGAGCTGCAACAGGCCCAGCATTAATGGTAGCACACCGTCGAGCACGACTTGAATTTGCTCGAGAGCATAGGGATTGGACATTAGAGCAGTGGAGTAATGTACTCTTCACTGATGAGACCAGGGTGAGTCTACATGGAAGTGATCGACGTCAGAGAGTATATCGTCGCCCTGGAGAACGTTATTCTCAGTGTTGCATCGAGGAAACTGTTGCTTATGGAGGAGGATCTGTAATGGTCTGGGGCGGCATCTCGTTAACAGCACATACAGCGTTAGTTTTCATCGAACCGACGGGCCGTACACGTGGACTGACTTCTCATCGCTACATTACTGAAATCCTCGCAGACCATGACCACATGGTACCTTACGCAGGATATATCGGACAGGATATGCAATTGATGCATGATAATGCACGGCCTCATGTTGCTCATGTGGTGACCCAGTATCTACGCGACGTCAGCATTCGTACGATGGACTGGCCAGCTCGAAGCTCGGACTTGAATCCGATAGAACACTTATGGAATGAGCTGAAACGTCGGGTTCGAGCCCGGGTACCTGCTCCAACAAGGCTTTTTAATTTTTTTTTTCACTTTATCATTACTAACGATTGTCACGACTGGAAAACGACTCTTCTTTGTAAAATCCTTAATAACCACTGAAATATTGATTAAACCCAATGAGTTTCCATTCATTTTAATCACCATGAAACGCACTTTCTGTAGGTACAACTTTGATAATTGTAGGTTTTTTAGTTTTTGAGAAAATCGAATTACAGTGCCTAGGTAGCGGGTGGCTCGGTTTATTTGCTGTCCAGTATATATATATATGAAACAACACCAGTGTATAATCATATATACAACGTGTAATTTAAAGGGTATATACATACCAAGTGCACGGCTTCTTTGGATGATAACAAACGATATAGCAAGGGTTTTCTAATCTTATGTCTACATGTGTGGAGCTTATTAGAAATTTCAATACATTGATACCAGAGACCGAATTTTTCAAATTAAGAAGAACGAAGAGAATTATCGTGTTATTGGCTAGAGACGTGGAAAGTGATGACCCTCATAGTGATGTGACACGTTTGTTATTATTGGTACTCAAGAAACATATGAAACCGATAATTTGGGGTCAATTCTGTGAGTCACTTATTTTGAGCTGAAACTTTGCATAGAGACTCCATACCAGATGTTGTCTTCAGTCCTTTTGGACAGATATGGGGTTTCCGTTACACGTTGTATATGATTGCATAGGTAGAAAATTTTGAACGTACAAAAATCTTCAGATATGTAGTTGTCTGAAGATAAACTAACTAACTTTAGGGTAATATATTTTAAACATGTTATACAGGGTATAACGGAATATACATAAACCCTTAAATGGGGTAATTGTACTCATTATTATGAACGTGAAAATCATCATCAGCTGTTTAGTAAATTTTGTCCAGTTATGCACACTTATAAATGAACGAGGTCGTCTATTCTTTTTCGCAATTTTAAGGTTGATCCCATACTAAAAGATATTCATAATGATGATTACAATTACCTCTTTTCCAGTTTTACGTATGTATATTTCATTACAAAGTTAACATTTCTGAAATGCAAATTTTTATTTTTTTAAATAATTATAAAGTGCATGGAACGCGAATAATAGATTGTCAGTACTTTTGGAGTCAATTAATCAATATAAGCAAACACAGTGAAAAGGTCGGCTACAATATGAGCTATCTAAAAATAGAAAAAGAGAAACGGATTGGTCTCATATCCAAATTTTACTTGAAATGTAAGATGTGTGTATCTAGCTTTATTCTGAAAACTTCAGACCCCAACACAACTGAAAAATCTAAACTCAATCAAGGCGCGGTATATGGTTCAATTATGACAGGAATATATATATTTTTGTATAGACACACCAACACTTTTTCTTACTTGTAACCTATTTGTAGAAATAAATATCATTTATAATTTAACGAAAAAAATAACCTTCCTTCTGTAACAGTTTATTAAAAAATAAATATCGGAAACTACAACTCATAACGTACGTGCGTACGTACGTACGTACACAAAAAGTGTGATTTTTCTTAGTTAATTAACACCAATTTTACACTTTTGAGTTCAATTTTGTTGAAGTCGGTTGTAACATAACTTCCATTTTTCATTTAAATATATACTTTATACATGTCTTTCATTTTTTAAATCTTAAGTCATTTAAGTAATCAAATCTCTTTCTTATAAAGACGATTATAACAGCTCAAAACTGTTTAGTCCGACTCGACACTCTCTCTACACTATTAGTGTTGTTTATGTGTGCATCGCCACGCATATATGCCGATTTTTACCTAAACTCGAGCGTTCAAATTTTGAAAAATGGCTCTTAACATCATTTTCTGTTCTTGTTCAACCTTAGAGTGAGGTCTCATTAGTTCGTTGCGTTGCGTCGACACATCGGATCAACGCATTGTACAAATGTCACGACTCCATTGCGATGTGACACGACGTCGCTACCCAAGAGATGAATCACACCGTCGTGTGCAGCTAGCAGTGAAACACCTTCCATCATTGAACCGGAGCTCCAACAATGCCTTGTTGGAGCTATTATCATACTCCCCGCTTCACATCTAGTCCGTCTATCCGTTAAAACGTCGCGTGCGATGAGGCAACGCACTTGTTTCGCATGTTGCATTGTGATGAACTGATGACAGAAGAAGCGGAGAGAGTGTGATGGGAGTGTTCCATTGCTACGGGAGCAAGGACTGTGCGTCGCCCTCTTACGTCACGACGTCGTGTGTCGTTCCATCGTAGGTGAGGCATACAATGCGTTGATCCGTTGCGACGATGCAACGCAACGCGCTAATGAAGGCTCTTTCATTTGGGATGGGAGCACATATTATTCTTGCTTTCTGTCTTAATAACCAACGAGCTAAAACTAACCCCCTTTACAGATTTTCATTCTTTTGCAATCATCTTTATTCTCTTTGACCTCTTTCTCCAACCACTTTATATTCATTTCTCTTTTTTGTACTTTACTCTGCTGGAAATATTATTTATTAAAAAACAATTTTATACTTCGACTTGAACAACATTGACTTCCAGTGAATGAATAAACATTTAAAGCAAACCTGAAAACATAGCAAACCAAGCGGACAATGCAACGAACATCTCCTTTATATAGAGTTCCTCCTTTATTTTTCCTGCAAAATGCCAACGGGTTGATAATGCTGACTTGCTATTAGATTTTCATGTTCGCTAAGTATTATACTTCAGTTCTCACCGACTCGGCTGTCAAAATGTCAGTTTACTTTGCATTAAACAATCGTGCTTGGAGTATTAAATTGGTCGTTTCCCTCTATACGTAGATTGCCCGTATTAACCTCTTATGAAAACCGGCCGTTAAGAGCGCGCCTAAAGCCAGCAAAATTTTAGAATTCACCCGCACTGTCCTACCCGCTCCTCACATCGAATACGATCGCGCGTGTACCTACGCGCTCGCTCGACGCGTATCTTCTGTAGTAAGTATACGTATAATATTCAGATGAAACAACTGTATTCAAAGTATGACTGCGTTATACAATATTACGAAATGTTATTATGTGTACGCGAATAATACGTAAATAGTAAGTTAGTAGGAGGTGACTATACCACTGATACTGAACACGAATCAATATAAAATCAATACCAAAAGGTTATATTATATTATGTATAATATAATATTATTTTGGCGCGTGATTTTGGTGTGGCGTAAATAATGGATAACTCTGAAACTGTCGATTGGCCAGATAATATCTATCATTTACCCCACTTATATCGTCATATGCCCATGGATGACCAAATTATTGATATTTTTAATATTTTAAATAAAAATCGTACTAACTCTTACAAAATTAGCTACCATTTCTAAAATTGGTGATATTTTTTTCATTTTGTTTTTTTTTTTATATCAGTCCTGAATATTTGTATTATCAGATCAGTATCAAGATTTTTTATTACATTCTAAATCAATATTGCAAAAAATAGTTATTCTTAAATTTTAACATTTTTTTTCTACGGAATTACGCAATTTTGGGCCCCTGTATCTATAGTTGCAAAACTTCTGAAAAATTCGGAATAATTCCGGAATACTTCTGGGAAAGTTTCTTTAAATCAGAATTATTCAAAATGAATTTAAATAAAGCCCTCTGTGCGCCGGCCGCTGCCGCCGCGCTACGATGGCGGTGCGGGGTGCGGTAAGAGGGGAGATGCTCCCCGGAGAAGTTTTCCCCCCGCGAGAAAGATTCGTACCCCGCAATCGAATGTTTCCGAATATTTCGCCCGAATAATTCAATCGAAATTAACGTGTTTGTTTGTTGTGTGGTGGGTGGGTTAATTATTGTTCAGTGCGAGACTACGTACGATACAAGAGTAAAATATAAATGTTTATCTATACTAATATTATAAAGCGGAAAAGTTTGTTTGTTTGTTTGCTTGAACGCGCTAATCTTCGAAAGTACTGGGTGGATTTGGATGAAATTTGGTATGGAAATAGCTTGAAGCTTGAGGAAGGTTATAGGCTACTTTTTACGCGACTGCAAAAAAGGAGAGTTATGTTTGTACCGTGATAGAATCCACGGGAGCGAAGCCCCGCGTGAGTACTAGTTTTATTATAAATGGGATTGATTAAGTATATGTTGGTATTTTTATAGGTAGATATGTTAGCCTGCGATTAACAGGATTTTTATTCTTTTGTTTCTAGGTAGGTACTCTACTTATTTCGAAATTGAATGCTATTTTTATAAATGTCAGTAGTTGAATAAAAAACCAGGCCTAGCATATTTTATTTGTTTTTTGAAAAAGGGTTACCTATGTTTTTGGTTAGTTTGTATGTAGCTCTGTACGCATCGCGAGTATTCGCGAGTCGCATAGGTAGGTATTAATCATTACCTACCTACTTAACGCGTTTAATAGCCCAGCCAATAAAAACAATTAAAGGCAAACCTTGCAAGCAAACACGTTTTGATGCGGTTTTCAGAAAAGTATTTGTTATACTTAGGTAGGAGCAGGTTTTGGTATATTAACCGACTTCAAAGGTCGATTTTCCTGGTTTCTTTTGGCAGTTGAAATATTCCCAAAGTTTCGGAATATTTCGGAATACTTCCGAAGTATACGACGGGAATGATTCGGAATTATTCCCGCCAGACTATATCGAAAAAAAATGTACTACACTGCGGTGGCTCATTATTTTAGACTAGCTTTTGCCCGCGACTTCGTCCGCGTGGAATAGTTACTTTGGGCTAACGTTAAATTTAAGCCCGATTTTGAAGCATTCTTCATTGGTGCTCCGCTCCTATTGGCCTTAGCGTAATGATATATATAGCCTTTCTCTATAAATTGAGTATTTAATTAAAAATATTTTTTTCAATTCGAACCAGTAGTTCCTGAGATTATCGCGTTCAAACAAACAAACAAACTCTTCAGCCTTATATATTAGCATAGATAGCTGTTGCCCGCGACTTCGTCCACGTTTCCGTCGTTTTTCGTAAAAAAAAGTAGCCTATGTCCTTCCTCACGGTTCAGTGATTTAGATGTAACACACAGATTAACTTTCGTAATTTAGTAGGGAAATATAATATGTCAATCTATAATACTGTTGAAAAATATATTTCATGTACAGAATTGACCTCTCTACAGATTTATTATAAGTATAGATAATTGCCTATTTAATGCAAATTCTAAAATGGTATAATAATAACCAGTATCTTGATAAAGTACAAAGTTATTGCTGTTCGAATCTTAAAGGAGAATTTTTATACAAATTTGATTTCAAAATTAAATTACTTTAACACTGCTGTAACTAATTTTAGACTCAAAGAGAATGAGAATTTCCTTAAAATTTGATCACTATGGGTTTGTTGACACCATAAAAGACATTAGTAATTAAACAAATTTATTGAAAAAGAAAATATACAAGATGTTCGAAGTGGGCTCCTTCAGCTGCTATACACGCTCTACACCTTCTTATGAAGGACCGTCTCAATCGGCGCGCAAATCCTGCCGACGATATTTCGTCAGCAGCCGAACGTATGCGTTGTCGCAGCTGTTCAACTGAAGTGATTTCTTCTTTATAAACTACCTCCTTTAAACAGCCCCAGTAAAAAAGTCCAATGGGTTTAAATCTGGCGAGCGAGGTGGCCACATTCTGAAAATAAAATATTATTTCAAAACAAATTCCTTGTTATACAATCACGTCCACAATAAATTGATCTACAAAAATAGGGTTTAAATACCTAATGGGCATACTTAAATAGGTTCGTAATCGATATAAATATATTTCATCGAACAAACACGGATACCAACTAAAAGCTTGTGTTTATTTTGCATATACTATTCTGCCCGCGTTACCTACGACTACGAGTGACCATAGAAATATTAAATAAGAAGTGGTATAGGTAGATAATTTTTTTTTTATATAGGATACTCGCAAGATCATTATTGTTGTCCATCCGTGTATCTAGATTTTTAGAAGATCTCATAACTACCTACATTATGGGAAAATGATCATAAAATTGTATCGTGAAGAATAACATAACAAAATAGCAAAAGTAAATAGCTACCTATTATGAATGTAATTTATTACCTATTATCCTAATAATCTAATAAAGTACCTACCACGAATTTTTGATATCGTCGTGTCTGGGTGTTGTTTATCTATATATGTAGGTATTTAAAAATATATTTGTCTATGTATATCAGCTGTCTGACACCCATAGTACAGGGTCTTCCTAGTTTGGGGTCAGACAGCCGTGTGTGAAATGTCCCCACATATTATTATGTCTAGTTACCTACTCGGCCCACGAAAGTGCGTAGGTAAACGAATTTAGATCTTGTGTCTCTCAAAATAAAATCTAAAATCACCTGCATAAACTTTCTCGAAAGTATAAAATGTATTTTTATTTTTTCAGTATATAACAAACAAGTAACTCACAAACTTACCTTCGACAATTAGCCATCCTGTCAATTTGTAACTTTTTTAGTTCTCTTTCAATGTTTTTTTTGTTTCCCATTTCACTATTTAGTTCGAACAACAACAACAATTACGATTGAAATGATTATAACTCGGCGCAGCTAAAACACTTGAGCGTAGTCCTCTCGTCTCAACAGAGCGGTAGCGACTGATGTGTGAAATAGAAATATGCTTGAAGCTCCCGCAACGAGAGACGGAAGATGACTTCTTGCGCGGAATAAAAACGTAGTATGCGCCAAAAGTGTTTTATCGTAATAAATCCAAAACTAAAAGGAATTACATAAAATGCCTAAGCAAAGCCTTTACTCTTGTTTAAATATAATTATTTATCAAATTTTTGTCGCAATAGGCATTACCATATCGAGTACAAAACGGAAAAACATGAGAATTAGAGGTTATTTCGTGATTTTTTTCTACCAAGGAAATGTTATTATTTTATGTTTTTGATCAGAGAGAGCCCTTGAAAATATGATGTAGTTATTCATATATTTTTATTTTAAGATTTGGTCTGGAATTTTTCATGTAAAATCAAATAGAAAATTGGTAATTTTGCTTTATACGCGCTCTTAAATTTTGGCAATAGAGGTCAAAATGGTAGTTACGTGCAAAATATTGGGCTACATCTGGCTTGCCGAAGGTCAAACCAAATTCGTTATGAAAGGGTTGAGATGGTTTTAACATTAGTTATTACATGCGTGGGCCTAATTCATTCATGTTCCAGGCAAATCATTTTAGATTTTTTATTTGGAATAATATTAATTTACTTTAAGATGGATTTTGTTCAATCATCTCTATTATCATCTTAAAGCCGAAAGACGTCTTTTGCTGAGCAGAGGCCGTACATAAACATGTCACCACATCGAGAAGAACGATATCCGGTCGATTCCCGCAACCGTCATCAACGGTCCCCAGTCTTCTAAAACTGCGTCTTCACTTTTTGCTCTCATCTACCATCTATCTTAAATCCAAAAAAAAAAATAGGCGGGTACGTACGTACCAGCCTATTAATATATAAATTATACAGAGTAAAACTAAATTATTTACTTAGTTATAGTAACAGTAAAACTAAATTTCAAATAACAATACCAGTGGTCACTGACCTCCTAGTCAAATGTATTTACATGATTTCAAAGTTAAATTTTGTTTTACTAACTTCTCATGTTATATTTTTTATAGTCACTATTGAAAAGTTAGCAATGGCGTCAAAATACTGTAGATATTTTTGCAAATATTTGTAGATAAAAACCACCGATCAATCATCTTATTTTCTGCCTATATCTTTCCCAACTTGAAATTGAGAAGTAACTTTGCACTTATTCAAGCCCTGTTTTTGCTATCTTATTTCCAAATCAAGGCTCTTAAGCCCGATTTACACTTCAATAAGTACAGTAGCGAGTTAACTTGCGTCATCGGCGAGTTAAGTTGTTATTGTAGTTTGAACGGCAAAAGCGAGTTAAATAGTAAGTTGTTGATTATGTTGAATTAAATAGATCGCGATCCTATTTTCGGCGAGTCCAGTGCGAAGTAGCCCCCTCTCTCGCGTCTCCCGCACCCCTCCAACTTAACTGGTTGTCATGTAGACGGGCGAGTTTAGTACAGTCCATAAATTTGTAGGTTGAGGCCGCGAACACGTGTTATTTTCTTTTCTTCTTCTCCGGCAACTTATGACTACTTACTCGCCTACGTTTGGACGCTACTTACAACTTACTGCTTATTACTTAACTGTCTGAGTTCTTACCTGGCTACTGTACTTATTGAAGTGTAAATCGGGCTTTATAGGAAATCCTCTTTTGGAACGCAAGTCAGCTGTTACATTAGTGTGCTGCCGTGTGCCACGCGCGCCTCAAAGTGTAGTCAGCAGCATTGATGCAACACGATAGGACCCTTGCCTGCTAGATTTGCGGGAATGTACGAACGAAATACCGCAGCCCCGGACCACAAGTGCAACTGAATGAACGAGCTGGCAATCCTTTCTGCTCCACCCAGAGCAGGTGGAGTCTTTTGATGATTTTCCCACCGAAAAAAAGTCAGCTGTCACATCTAAATTATAATTGTATTAACAAGTCATCAGTCTATATGTTAATCTTTAAATCTTTGTCCCCACTAATATAATTTAAGAAGGTAGTAGGTACCTCCTAATAATACTATCTCTAAGGAATTTTGAATAAGTCATTTATTCATTTAACAATATACATTTTTTTTTTTAATAACTAGAAATGTGGGTACAATTCACATTACTAGCAATCTTGTTAACCCCTCCAACTAAGCTAAATATGCTTGTGTCTGGAGTGGGTTGGCGGCAATAGTATAATGGGTGGGATTCGAACTCGGGACCTCTCGATCACAAGTCCGACACCTTATCCATTAGGCTAATTGTGTGTGAAATTATCCTATAAACACTACAGCTGCAATACAAAAATAAAAATAACATTGTCAAAAAAATATAAATCATATACGTTCACAACATTAATACATAATATTAAGTTCTTGTCAATTAGAAGAAAAAAAAAGAAAACATAGTAATATACAAGTGCAAACACATAATTATGGTCATAAAGTTATAAATCATTAATTGAGTAGAGACACTTATCCAATAGGAAGACCTGAAGATTTTTCTTAAATGCGGATGTATAAATAATGCTTTTTAGGGATAAGGGTAATTTATTAAATATTTTTACTGTTTGGTAACGTGGACTGTGCGTCACTATATTTAAGCAAGGACAAATTTTATTATTTAAATCCTTCCTGCGTGTATTCTCCCTAACCAATCTTTCCTCAAATGTCTCATATTCGTGCAAATACTTTTTAAGGTGAGTCAGGAGTACTAACACGTAGAGGCTGGGTACGGTTAGGATTTTTAGATGTACAAAGTGTGGACGACAACTCTGTCTTTGTGAAGTTCGGACAATGGTTCGTATGGCTCTTTTTTGAAGGACGAAAGCTCTTTGGCAATTATAATTATAGCTATTTCCCCAAAATTGTATGCTAAATCTTAATCTAGATTCAATTAGCGCGTAGTATGCGATTTTTAATTGTCTAGTGTCAATTTCATCACGAACGTGTTAGTGGTTAATTCGTATGTTTATCTTTCTGGGACATAAATACTTTTCTTTCTTTTTTCTTCTATTTTTTTCTAAAGGAAGATGTTATAGCTCATTGTAACGACCGACATGTATCCGCGCTCTGTGGCAATAACATAGTACTCACAAAAGTCTACAGAAACTTTCTAGAAAACATAGGCACTTTGAAGCGTCTCATAAAAAATGTCCCGTGTATTTACCTTTGTCAAAACTTGGTTACTTTAGCAACTTTTAAAAGCATAAATAATGAACATGAATGAATCGCTACAGAGACCAAACTTGACTTAATTACCACAAGAAAGTTACGGGGAATCGATAAAGTTTCCCAAGATAGATATTAAGTAGAAGCTGTGCAGGATTAAACTGTCTGTAGACTATGTCTTATTTATGAGGTTGAAATAAATATTAAGATATTCAATGCATATTCAATTACGTTCCTACTCGTTTTCAATCTTGAACAGTCGCTTGATAAACAAGGGATAAGTCCCCTTCTTAAGTTGATAGTCCGAACGTGGTGTGGCGAAACAGTATTGTCCTGCAATCACTTCATAGTTGGTGACCATCTGTGGTACTTACCGCTTCAATAAAAGAATCACCTAGAAGATACTTACCTATATATAGGTACCAACTACTTTACTTCAGAAGTAAACAGAATATTCACACCGCTCGGCGCTCCATGGACCACCGCGGTGCGAAACAGCCCATTCTTAAGAGCTCTTCTGCGTTTCACACCGCGGTCCGAACCGCTCGTGGTCCGAAACGACGAAAAACCCCTATAAAACAATAATGTAAACAATAAACACTCCTCTTTCATAATATTGCTTAACCTACGATTACAATAGCGGTCTTCGGAAGTAGTTAGTATCTACGCATGTTACCATAGCATGTTACATTACGTATTCTTTATATGCCTTAAGTAAAGTCTATCCTAAAAATATGCAACCTTGGAATGAGACTTAGAACTTCACGTGCATAACACAGGTGAACGCTCTCTCAGTATAATCCTAATTACGTATTGTAAGACAACCAAGACAACCAAATATGCCTACGACCAAAATGATGGAATTATGGGAACTTGGTAGCAATGACTAGCCGGATCAAAATATCGTACTTCGTACTATATACTTACTAATCCTATCCTACTATCCTACTTCCTACTAATATTATAAATGCGAAAGTTTGTGAGGATGGATGGATGTTTGTTACTCTTTCACGCAAAAACTACTGAACGGATATGAATGCAATTTGGCAAGTAGATAGTTTACGTCCTGGAATAACACATAGGCTACTTTTTATCCTGTAATTCCCACGGGATCAGGATTTTACGCGGGAAACCCCTCCTACGCGAACGAAGTCGCGGGCAAAAGCTAGTATTATAAATGCGAAAGTTTGTGAGGATGGATGGATGTTTGTTACTCTTTCACACAAAAACTACTGATCGGATCTGAATGAAATTTGGTAAGTAGATAGTTGACATTCTGGAATAACACATACGCTACTTTTTATCCCGAAATTCCCACGGGATCGGAATTTGCGCGGGAAAACCTTCCTACGCGTACGAAGTCGCGGGCAGAAGCTAGTGTAGTATATTTTTAAAACATTATGTGAAACTCGATAGAGAAGGTCGTGGCCAAATAATAACAGCCACACAGGTTGGTCTTCTAGGTTAAGAAAGGCTTGCCGAGGTCAGGCGATGGATGGGTCACCATCTTCACATATCGAGATCCGTCCGTCCATGCATCAGAAAGCACGCTGATCCGTTGGCCCTGGCTGACATTTGTACAGTCGTTCATCATTGACAGTCGTTATTTATAAGCCAGAAAATATGACAGTTGAGATTTCAGCTCTGCTGCGTGTATGGAGACTAAAGCTTCTTGAAATAACGTACTCGACACCAGGAATTACTTCGAAGTTTCAGTGTATTGCGAATATTACAATATGTATAGTTTTGAACAAAGATGCGTGCCTGATAGTAATGATCGGAACCAACAAGAAGAGAAAAGATTTTAAAATTTGACGTTTATGCGTAGCTTCAACGTGATTGGTCGGCGGCATCCGTAGGCGACCAATCGCTGTGCTATAGACGGCAGACCCAGTCCTTAAGGCGATGTAGGTCTGTTAAGGCGATGTAGGTCTGTTAAGGCGATGTCTGAACAATGACACTGGTCTTGCCGAGGGTAATAGTGTTACTCAGCTACTGGTTTGTGAAGGTCAGATATTTACTCCATGTAAAACACTAGTACTCCTCTGCTTCCGGTTAGACTGGAAGCTAACCCCAACATAGTCGGGTAAAGGTAACCTTTGCAGGTGATGTGAAACTCGATAGAATCCACCTAAACAGTGCTGACGTCCTTCTGTCGAGTTATTCCTCGAAGCGCTACCATTTTGAAGCGCACCTAATGGAGCGCTCCTTTTTTATTCCTCGGAGCGCTCCTTTTAGTAGCGCTCCCGATACCATCTTATGTTAAAAGGAGCGCTCCGAGGAATAAAAAAGGAGCGCTTCATTAGGTGCGCTTCAAAATGGTAGCGCTTCGAGGAATACCTCTTTCTGTGAGGCTACTGATAATGGAAATATTTCGGATTATCGATAGTTAATTTAATATCACATCAAGAAAGAAACAAGAATAATAGTTTTCAATAATCACTCCCTGTGTAAGTCTAAATATATAAAACACAGTGAGGAGTAAACCTATATGTAGAAGATACTTAGAGAGAATTTGCACCATATTTGCGGAAAACGACCATCACTCAGCATAATACTGAGACGCGTGTGCGAGATAAGAACAAGACAATAGCTTTATCAAAGATATAAAAGGCTTGGGAGTATTTAGAACACATTTCAAACAAGAGTAGAAAAAGACATGGATTGGGATCCCAGTATTTCGTCCATGATGCACAGAGTACGTGTCAGCCCCAATAGTCTCCTAAACGTAATTGCTTGCAAACAGGATTATTCTCTAATGTATTTTCTAAGTTAGTTGCATATACTAACATTCTTTCAATGTATAATGTTACTAACAATTATCGTGGAATGCCACAACTTTTGAAATAATGGGGTTATTATTTCCGTTAGCATCAATAAACATCGGGCACGCCGCAATTGCGGCGGTAAGACCCCTCTTTGAGGAGTGGCTAGATCGGCGTCACGGCGTCCTGACCTACCGCATGACACAGGTCCTCACCGGACACGGAAGTTTCGGGAGGTACCTGTGTCTGATGGGAACGGAAGAAACGCCTGGGTGTCACCACTGCGAGGGTCGCCCTGAGGACACAGTAGAGCATACGGTGCAGGACTGCCCCGCTTGGGCAGAGCACCGACGTGTCCTCACGGCGGCGATAGGCGGAGACCTCTCGCGCCCGGCATTGGTCGAGGCCATGCTGCGGGGCGAGAGGGAGTGGGAAGCGGTCGCCTCCTTCTGCGAAGCAGTCATACTTCCGAAGGAGGAGGCGGGCCGCGTGAGGGAGAGGATGGCGTCCTCCCTCCAGCCCAGCCGCAGTGGTAGACGCCCACGGCGACGGACGTCGGCCGACGATCTCCGGCCACCGTAGGCGCGGGCATGCGGACAGCGAGTAAAGGGCAACTCGCTGTCCGACCATGGACCATGCCCGGGTCGACGGCGCGTTGTGTTCCACGCGCGCCTCAAAGAGCGTCAGCAATTCGACGAGGCCCCCCCTGTAGAGGGCCGAAGCCTGCCGGGGTCGTGGGACTTATCCCATTACCGTGACCCCGGTACGTAAAGGATTATTGAAGGAACACCGTGGATTTTAGTCAGTAAAAGTCTGACAGTCCCCCCCACCCTGCCCGGGGTGGGAGGACTTATTTGATAATTTTACCAAGTTAAAAAAAAAAGCATCAATAAACATAAAATTTAAACATTTAATTTTCCCTTTGATTTTAATACTGCACTACGTAAGTCCTCTCATTCAAACGATAGTGTCTATTTCCATCCAAAAGGATACCTGTGAAAAAGAACGATGAAAACTCTACGCTGCTTCTGCTAGACTGATATTTCTGCGAGTGAGCAAAGGAGAGACATGGTATTTTGAAGGCACGTTTTGGTACAGGTAAATCGGCGGAACGCCAATAAGTAATTCCACATCTGCGCCGTCAATATGTCGAGCCTTTACAGTGACATCGCTCGAATGGATGCCACATTCGAGCTGATTGATTGAGTTGTGATGATGACATCCGCCTTGTCTTTTACGGGACTTTCGAGGAAAGTTGCCGTTTCAAACTTTCGTTTAGGGTAAGGAAAGTTTGTTTACACTTAACAAACTTTCCTTTCCCTAAACGTTACAGTAATTCTTTGACTTAGGCTTTAGTCTAGTGGGTAAGATTAGTTAGTGTAATAACATCAACTCATCAGTCATCTTATAGGGTAATCAATCAATCAGTCATTTTTATTAGTTTTTTTTTCAAATTCCAATCCATGTTTTGTTATGTAGGTAAGTAGGTATTTAGTTGGTGTTATGTCAAATTATTGACACTGCCCTATTAACTTATTAATAATAATTATGTGAATGAGTCGCAATGTAGAAAAGGTTTTTCGAAGGGATTTCAAAAGCTCATAATTCTGGCACTACTAGAATAAGATTGATCCTCTAGATAAAGTTCATTTAAATCAGCAGAAACAATTATCGTAATTCCAATAAACAAAGTATATGTACCTTTATCACGTGACATTTCAGCACAGCGTTGAGCGATACTACTGAAAAACTTACATTTGTGTAAAGCGTCCGGGCTGCCCCTTAGAATGGTGGTTTGACGACGTAGCATCTCTCAACCCCTCCCCACGAACCCTTTCTCTGACCCCTCGTCTGATACACGTAAGTTTTGACCTACGTCGTTTTACTCACCTGTAGCATGTTGTTTTAATTTGTTTGTAAAATTGCTTATAAACATAGCATCGCGACGCAACCCATTATGTGACAAATCTCTTATATTTTGATTTTTTGCCAGTCGGTAGTTATCAACAATTGAATATAACTTTATGTAAGTTGTCATGGTTATTTATATCCGAAAATAATAAAAATAAAATAAGTCGGCCATAGTACAGGCACAGTATAAAGATCGTACAGTAGGTTGACGCCTTTGATCTTGTGGAAAATGCCGACAACGTCTAGAGAGTCTCGCAGCGGCCAGGGTTGTCACAAATAAACAATATTTATGAAATATTTTTTTTATTGCAGATCGACATCGTTAGCAATATTATTACTTAATATAATAATGAAAACAATTTTAACCTGCTCTTTACTGCACGTATTATTTAGCAGTTGAGGGTGAACATAAAAATGCAGATGAGGCGTATACAAAGAGATTTAAAATTTGAACTGATGCACGTAATAATTAGGTACTGTGACACTTACTGTACCGTAACGTTGCTTAAGTGAAGGTTTTTTAAATAAATAAATTATAAAAAAATGATGTACGCCATTTTGGATTTCAAAAAGGATGGCATTTTCGTAACAAGCACCCCAATCAACCTCAAAATTGACACCCATATCAAATTATTAAAAAGAATGACGTCCGCCATCTTGGATTTCAAAAACGATGGCATTTTCGTAACAAGCACCCCAATTAACCTCAAAATTGACACCAATATTTTATTTAAAAAAAATACGTACACCATCTTGAAATTCACCTTTATTAAATAATAAAAAAGTTCACCATCTTCAATTTGAAATTACTATTTTTCGTTACCTGTATTCGAATAAAGCTTCAAAGTATCGTTATCATTTTGAATAATAATAGAACACCTAATAATATTAAGTAGGTATAAAAATATATAAAATGTCCAAACCCTCACGGCCCTGTGCGATTACCTATTAGATATAATTTTTTTACCGTCCGCCGTTCGGCTATTTTGTTAGCGTTATCAACGCAGCACGACATTACAAATAAAACGATAACAAAACATTATTAATTATTTACCTTTCTTCTGTGCGTGGAAGCTGATGAAACCGGAGATCTTTATTTAAACAAGATGAAGACTTGCAATCTCTCACAGCACACGTCGTATGTACCACTTTAAATAAATAATTAAAAAACAAACACGTGCTAGCCCCGAATGATGTCTCCCAAGCTGCTAACATAGTTTTGTTCGCAGCTTGGGATCGGCATTCCCGCGTCTCGCCCCTCACACCCCGCACGATTGCCCTGTCTAGACGTCTTCGTCGGACGACTGTATGATCTTTAGACTGTGGTACAGGTACAGTGTCTCGACGATAAAAATAGGTTCTTAATCAAAGGCCAGATATCGTTAGTAGTTTTAAAAGTACTTCAAGTAAGGTACTTGAACTTTTGCAAGGCCAATTAGGCCTTAGATCAAACGAAAGTTTTATTAGCCATCAAAACTATCTTTAGTGGTACTGAAACTTCGAAGATATTTATCCAAGCTTATACAAGTGCTTTCATATTTTAACTATGTGAGAAAACATCGCTTTCATATTTTAGCTCGTGTTGCAACCACAAAACAACAGCAACACTTGGACTACTAATATGTTAGGAATATAATAGTAATTCACACGGACCATATTTTGTCAATAAATTATACCGACCACAACACAACAGTCAGCGACGCAAAGCGCTAACCAAATCTCTTCAAATAATAACCACAACGTTTTTTGTTTTTGTGTGGTATCTCGCAGGTTAACCTTTGAGGGTGTCGGCTGCTTAACCGAACTTGCCTGTGGTTGCTTAATTAATAATTTAATTTAAGACTCCAGCCAGGGTTTATTATACAAACTTACAAACTAGACAACTACACGGTACCCCCTGTGGGGTACGGACCTCGACTCGGTCTAGGACGTCGCAGGGGGAGGGTAGCTAGGGACAGGCTGGATCAGATCATTATTATTATTAATAAGGAAATTTAAAGCTACTCGCTTAGCGTCGCGGGCTGGCTCTGACAAGGGCCTCGGTGGCGAGGACGGAAGGACGGTCGGTTTTAGTTTCTATGTGACATAGTGCTAGTTTCCCTACGGCTCTCTTGGAGGAAGGTGATTGCGTCATCGAAAGTGACAAGGGTGTAACCACAATGCAACTACGTCGACATTTTATAGTTGCAACGCAACTGCAAGTAGCAGACAGACCACACGTTATTACTATGCTACCACTTTTTGTTGCTGATATTTTCTCGTATGATAGTGGAACGTGTACATTTTCAGTATAAACAAAGCTAGCATTTGAATGCACTTGTATGAATTTATGTTCAGTTTAATCCAGCTGACGGATGTCAAAATCTATACTATTATTATAAAGCTGAAGAGTTTGTTTGTTTGTTTGCTTGAACGCGCTAATCTCAGGAACTATGGTTCTGATTCGAAAAATTCTTTCAGTGTTAGATAGCCCATTTACCGAGGAAGGCTATAGGCTATATATATATCATCACGCTAAGACCAATAGGAGCGGAGCACTAATGAAGAATGTTTCAAAATCGGGGGATTTTTTTTTCCACGCGGATGAAGTCGCGGGCGGTGGTAGTATGTTATATTTATTAAAAATGGTAGGTACAACTGTACAACTAGCGTCTTGCTCCCTGCTTATACCTACTCTTTTCAAAATTCCTCTGCAACGCTTTTAAATATTCATAATACATATGTAGGTCTCATCTCGCAATCGTCTCGGGTACTACTATTTTAATATTCTTCGATCATCATAACACTTTGATTTTAAAATGGCATATACTGGAGCGAGCTTCTCACAAAATTGTGATTTTTCAACCTTGAGCGACACAGATAAACCTAGTAGGGTAAAAATGTAGAGTTCACTTTTACTCTTTATGTAAACCGCAAATAAATATTAAAGTAGCATGTATTTATTGAGTCGGGATATCGGTTGGATTACTTTTATGTATCCCCCAGCATCGCAGGTAATCCCCGGGTGAAGCTGAAGCTTAACTTAGCAATTTATTCGTATTATTTTCACATTTAATTACTATTTGTGATCATTAGTGGAAACTAAATATAATGAGCTGGACGTTCCACAACTAAAGCGTTATAATCAGAAATCATGACAGCGAGTAATGAGGTTAAATAATAAATGCGATTAATTTCAAATCAGGTAGCACTTTATCAAATTTGGATAGGTAATTAGCTGAAACAGAGTATAGCCTCATGTTGGACATACATATGACATTGAATTCATTAAGACATAGAATCGATGTCCTAATTCGAAAATACCGATTTCTAGAAACCGTATGTGAGGGTAGGTTGTAGCCTGGTTATAGCCATCGAAATAAAAACAGTAACACAGTATTTACCTATATTTATTAAATAAACCACTTTTAAACTCTAATACATGTTTTACCACATGCCCACTCCAGCACAAGCATGTTTACCTTAGTTTGATGGGTCAAGATTGCTAGTAAAGTTAATTCTACCCACACTGGTAAAAAACTTACAACCTTCATTTTAGAATACCTATACGAAAACCGACACACCTGCCGAATATTTATAGGTACGTGAACATAAATATATGCAACATTTCATTTATACATATCATGAAACATACAAAGTAATATGCGCTATGTAGTCTCGACATGGAGCTTCTAAGCGATTAAAGACTAACTAGTGGTAGACATAAGTATATTTAGCTTAGTTAGAAGGGCCAACCAAGCTAAATACGATTATGTCTGTAGTGGGTTCACAGTATTAGTATAATAAATTGGTAGGTTTTGAACCCGCGACCTCTCGATCACAAGGCCGACTCCTCAGCCATTTAAAATGCAGATCATGAAGTAAATATAAATCCAAATCTCTGAAGGATTTTTACTCTAAAAAATATTTTTTTATCTAGAGCTTACATAAATCCCCGACATCAATTGCTTTAGTTCTAAACTTGGTTTCATATTAAAAAAAAATTTAGCAAAAAATACAACCGACTTCTATATAAAAACACTACACTACAAAGGCAAAAATAACTTTAATTTCGGTAGTCGGTGTCATTTGTTTTGTATTTTCTTTTTTTTTTCACACCGCCTTCTGAAATAAAATTTATTTTTGCCTTTGTAGTGTAGTGTTTTTATATAGAAGTCGGTTCTATTTTTTGCAAAAAAATTTTTTTTCACGCTTTTTTGTGGGTCGTTTTGTAATTTATCTAGTAACAAAAGCCAAAATGTCAACTACTTATCACCTTTTACAAAATATTGCTTTTCCCGGTGCAGACCCGTTAATTTTTTAGGAGTTCTCCTGGTACATCACCATCAGCTCTGCTTCACCATATGCATTGTGACGAGCATAAAGTGCTTAACATCTACATTCAAGTAATCTAATCGCAATCCACGAAATACTTATTATTGAGTAGTTTCGGTGGCCATCTGGGGTCTTCATCATCAGTTCCACTTCCTCAAATGGTGCTTTTCGAGAGCAACTGCACAAGGTACTATAAGAAATACCCAAAACGTTATAGGTGTGCCTATAATATTTGAAGAGTTCCCTCGATTTCTCCATGATCCCATCATCAGATCCAACAATGACGACAATGGGACTAACTAGAAAGAATACCCTTTCAAACAAAAACAGAATTTTCGAAATCGGTACAGCCATCTGCGAGTAATGAGGTAAATTACATAAAAAAAAAAGGTCAAGACGAATTGAGAACCTCCTCCTTTTTTTGAAGTCGGTTAAAAAGAGCGTATTGTCTGAACTAATCTGCGGTGCCCGTGCTCGATCAGAATGCAATCTGTTACCTGGCACGCACGATTAATCTCTAGCTAGCCAATAAATCGCGTCTACGCCTAGAGCAGTACAATCCCAGTGCACTAATACTTCGCTTGAAATATTATGTGCACGGTTGATACGACCCTGTGAGAGGCTATTAAAACTGTGGTAATGTTATTCAAATCCATTAAGTTGAAATTTGTAATAAACGTGGTTACGTACCAAGCCCAGTATAATATAGATGGGTTCTCCCCGTTCGAGATGAGTGACCATTAATTATGTACCGAAATTCTACTTACATCGGAAAGGACATTAAACGCGAATAAACGACCCAAGGCTGAAAAATTAAGGAATAAAAAAATCGAATCAAACAACCAAATATGTGTCTTTTTGCCTCATTTATGTTCAAACAGTTGTCTATACAAAACCATAAACACACTAACATTATTTTATTTATTTGTTTCTGTTTTTAAGGTTCCGAAACCGAATGGCAAAAACGGAACCCTTATAGTTTCGTCATGTCTGTCTGTCTGTCTGTCCGTCTGTCCATATGTCACAGCCATTTTATTCCGAAACTATTAGGAATATACATGTGAAACTTGGTAGGTCTTCGTATTCTGTGAACCGCTTTTCGATTATAACAAAAAAATAAATAACAAAAGTATTTCAAATAAAGGGGGCTCCCCATAGGTACATGGAACTAAAACTGTAAATATTATTTATCATGAAACCAATGCGTGTGTGGTATCTATAGACAGGTCTTTAAAAATGACATTTAAGTTTTTAAAACCACTTTTTCATAAAGTTAATCGTTTAAATTTAAAAGATATACGCTTCCTAAGTGGTAAAATGTGTCGTCGTCTTCCCCCCCCCCCCCTCTAAATTCTATAATAATAGAGTGAAATATCTAAAAAAAATATGTATGCTATAGGTCTTAATGTAAACATTGTAAACTATCAACGAAAATTACTTTGAACGAGATCGCGTCAGCAGTTTTTGAAATATGTACAACATATTTTCTAAAACCGCAAATATAACTTTGTAATTCATAAAAACACTATGAAAAACAAAGTTATTTGGCGTAGTTACTACGGAAACCCTTCATGGGCGAGTCTGACTCGCACTTGGCCAATTTTTTTGTACTAAAATAGCATAAGACATAACAGTCTATGGACTAAGTCTGAAATAAAAGATTATTTATTTTATAAGTCGTACTACTATATAGGAGCCCGTGACTAAATAATAATAATAATCTTCAAGATTGAGCTACGCCTGCCGTGATCGGTCCGTGAATCGGAAAACTTGGGGCTAGAGGTACCGAGTCACTCCACCAATTTCTTTGGTCGTTCGCAGCTCAAGCAGTACGACTGTGGAATACTCTTCCCGTGTCAGTTAGACAAGCACAAACCCTTCCTTCTTTCAAAAACAGGGTAAAAGATCTCTATCTCTCTCTTTAATTTGTTACTATTTTTTATGTATATATAATTATGTATATGTGTATTGAGTATGTAGGTTATTACTTATTTATTGTATATAAGTGAATAGTAACCATGGACTACCCGCGTATTTATTTTCTCCTGCTGTGTCAAATCCATCCAAAGATCGCTTTTAGCGATAAGACCGCCCATTGTAACACCCTTTGTAGTTTTTAAGTCCTCATTTAATTCTGTTATGGTGTACAATAAAGAGTACATCTATTTATTTATCTCTCATCGTGACTCAGAAAGCACATTAGTTAAGCCGTGTTGGTCCCGGCTGTCATTAGTACATCTTTGTCAGTTGGTACAAATTGACAGAATTCTGACACCAGTCTTCTCAACAAAGCCTGCAATACTCATGTTGGCCGAGCGTTGTCGAGTGAAGGCCAATACCAACATGTAGACGGTATATTTGCCTTGCCTTGCTATCGCTCGGTGTCACTTGCCTAGTTGGCCATGTGAAGGCCAGCGCCAATGTGTATAGAGCTAATAAGCTCTATACATATTGGCGATGGCAAATGTGGTGCAACTTGTCTTCGCTCGCCGTTGCTCGTGATCACTTGCCTCACTTCGGATCGGTGTCGGTTTTTGGTCACAAATCAAAGGCGCTCGCCTGCGCTCGGCCAACTTGTGGGCAGCTCTACCGACCCTCTTCTACATTGGTCGTCTGCATTGGCGTTCGACGAATTTGTCGAACGTGTGGACATTATTTCTTGCCCTGTACCTATTTGCCAACGCTCGCGTTGGCCTACACTCGGCCAACATGTATTGCAGGCTTAAGGTATCGTGTTACCCAGTTACTAGACTAAGGAAGTTAGATAGGCAGATGTTCCATATTTAACGAGCCCCCGAGATGTTTCCCATTCTGATCCTAGTGTAAACTTTAATTATAGTGTATATATTTTTAGCTGTATGTACCAAATTTGAACAAATAAATTATTGTATTATTGAATAGACTAAATAGACAATTACAGCTACTGAAACCAAAAAACTGGTACTCAGTCTGGTTAAACTGGAAGTAGACTGCAAAAATAAAATCGAACCCTGAGATACCTGTTTTGTCACAGGTACTTTGAAGTTGAAATGATTTCCAAGAAACAGTAAAATGTGTGTTAAGTACCAAGCCAGCCAACGGTAACTGGTATGCTGAACTGTCCGCGATTGACGATTGACACGGAGCTTGAACGTTGATTCTCAAGAACAGTTACACAATAGCCTCTTAGGCTTCAGTACAACAATATTAAGCTTACACTTATAACCTAGACTCACCTTCTGAGCTGGGACGACTAGCTTCGACCTTTTCTTCTGGCCACGTCCGTGTCATAGGTGTGTAAGTAGGTAATGAGTAATTGAAATGTGTAATGTGGTCAAGTGTTCATGGACGTTCACAAGGCGCCGGTCTTCAGATGGCGTGGTCCAGACAGCATTAACGTTGCCCCACAGGCGTATTTTAGCAACAATTCACAATTACTTTCAACAACTCGCGGGTCAGTCAGTCTGACGACGTTCGGCGTTATTGTTCCAAAATATCCCAGGTTTTTCGTCAATTCGGGATTACAATTTCAACTTATCGTTAATCGCGACCAAATTATCTTTTAACCGCGTAGATTCCACAGGATTTTTAATTTCAATCAATGAATCGATCTCAACAAACTCGGCGGTTGCTTTTTTAACAGGAAGCAAAAAGGTATCTGTCAAAGTGAAAAAAAGTCAAAGACAATAGAATAATGTTGCCAACCAAAAAGGTACGTTCTGTTTCACGTTGGACGAAACAATGTGCGTCTTTGTTTCTTTGATGCATACTGCTGGAACAGAACAAGGAAATTCTGCGAAACCTACTTATACATATAGAAAGGATTTCTTGGGGACCTAAGTTGTAGTAGACAATGTTGTGGGTGCAATAACAAAGATAAGATCTAAACAAAAAACATACGTGAGAACAGCAAAACCATTAAATAAAATGAGACCGACTTAAGACTACTTAACTTAAAACTATAAAAAAAAATACAAAATAAACTTCTTCAATTGTAAATTCGTACTGATCTAATTATATAAGAACTGTAATAGAAAATCATTACAGAAAAAGTCAAATCACTTTAATGTAAGGAAATTATTTACTATGGAAGGCAAGTAAATAGAGTCATTCATCTTACGTATCGGATATAATACGTTCCTGTCCCGGATGTTATGCTTACACCAACACTACAGACGCTTATACTGTTATGTCGTGTATTTATACATACATATTTGCTATTTACGAGTACTTATTCTTGTTCCTTTCCGTGGTATTTCGTAGTCAGTTATATTTACAAGAAACTAAAAATATAGTCAGAGGCATTGATGTATTAAAAGTACATCAATGGTCAGAGGACGTAAAATTAACACATGATTTTCACGCAGCCTAATTTTTATTTACTAAAAAAACTATACATAATATTATTTGACATTAAAACAATAACAATTACAATTTATTTAAAAATATGTGAGTGCCTGATTTTATAGGCGATTAACGGGATTTTATTTGCTGTTACATGTTAAGTATAATTCAATTTAATTTATTATTTTTACATTAATTATTGTTTTTGACAAGATTACTTTTGCCATGAGGGGAAACAGTATAGTTATTGGCCAGTTAAGCGACTTTTTTTAAATTTCAATTAAAATTAAAACTCTCAGTTAAATTAAATAAAAGTCATGATATAGGTTATTATAATTTATATATTTATAAGTAAAGTCGTCTTACACATAGTTTTATCCAACTTTTTAAGAATACAATTAATATAAAATCATAAAACTTAAAATTATTGTAATTGGCCATAACATTACAGTTATTGGCCATGAGATCATAGAGTAATTGGCCACATCGAAATATAAAATACTAAATTCTGCCAGCGGCTTCACCCAAGTGAAAGTAGGTTGTTCCATACAAACTTAGGATCCCCGTTTCACCCCACTCGCCTAGGTTATAAAAGGAAACTTTGAACCTTGTGGAAAATAAAATTATATTTTTTTTAACCATTAAAACATATCTTCTTGATGATCGTCATTCTCATAGGATTCAGAGTCATCATCATTTAAAAAAACACATATATGGCATACAAAATCAGCAAGCTCATCGTCATCTGTTACATGCTCTTCATGCTTGCTTGGGATGCAATGACGATGGTAATATTTATTACAACAATCAGATAATAGGGACTTATTTTTAGCAGCTAGACGATGGCACGTATCACAACTAACTACTTCTATATTTGATAATATCTTTGGTTTACCACTATCTTTTTCAATTTCAGTTTTGTCTCATCAGTATCAATCTCAATATTTTCATCATTTTTGGTTACTTTTTTTGATTTCCTTCCTATACCTTTACCTTTATTTGTCTTCAGAGCATTTTCTTTCCGTGCAGCTGCGTTTTCCTCTCTTTTTCTTTCCATTTTTTGATTCTCTTTTTCTTGCTTTTCTAGCTCTTTTGTTTCAATAGCTGATCTAAATTTCTGGTAGGTAATGGCAAAGGGATTTTTTCGTCTTTCGAATAAACTTTCTTTTATTTCCTGGGGCATTATCTAGGTAATCATTAATTGACTTGTTGAGATGAGTAATTTCTGTCAAAGTGGTTAGTAGCTGAAGTCGAAGGCTGGCACAAATTTGTAGGTGTCATAGTAATTTTAAGTGTAGTCACATTATTTTCATTGGTAAGTTTTACATTTGCTGCTGTATTATTATCATATAGTATTCCAATATCGGTTAAATTCTTCTGTAGGTGATTACTTTGAAAAAAGGACCAGAGTTTAAATAATGTAGGAGACGAATCGTTCGTGATGACACCTTGAGATTTTAATGCTTTCATCTTGTCTATCATTTCGACTCCTACAATATTTTCTAAATGTTTTAGGGACATGAGCTTGTTTTCATTGCAATCCTCTACATTTTTAGTGTACCTAGACATTTGGAGTAATCTATTGCATTCTTATCAAAGGGACTCAAACCACATCGACGGGTACAAAGTAAAAAGAGTCATCTACAAAACAACTACTTTTAAGGAGAGCGCATAATAGGAAAAAATGCTCCCATTTTGTCAATTTTAAACCAAATTTATTTAAATTTTCATCATTGCTTCATTATTTAATAATACATCCACATGTATATTTTATTTCTTCTAATTATGTTTAATTTTCGAGATACTGTAGTTATCTGCATCTACATTGCGCTTAAAAATATGACAACTGTGTTAACTACCACTTGGTCATTTCTACGTGGGAATTCAAACATTTAGATTTAGTAAAGTATGATTAGTATATTTCAGTAAATACGAAAAGTGTAACACTTCCTTTTATTAAAATTAGTTAATGACCGTTTTACATCTTAAATACACCAAGTTCAGAACATAACTGCGCAGATGTCTTTTTCTACGTCGTCGATTCGGTGCAAGGTACACGATTTAGAAGGAGGTTAAATGAAATATTTACTTAGGAATCATTCATTTATTATCGCTGGGTAGGTAAAAATAGGTAGGTACCTATATCACTTATGATGAAAGTAAGTAGAAAATTAAATTCTAAACAATAATGAAACTCAGTATCAATACTTAAAAAAATACGTAAGAATTTTTTTAATTATTTTAAAACCAATTAAAAAATTATTCATTGTAATGCATGGTAAGTGACGATGTTGTCGAAGATGGAGTACGCTTGCCTGGAAGTAACCTATTCACTCTTGACTTAAGGACTCCCAGGTTATAGCAATCAGGAAACACAGACTCCGGCATGGAATTCCACTCCTTAGCAGTACGTACAATGAAGGTATTCCCAAAGCGTTTCGTGCGTATGGGTGGGATTTCCACCATGTACGGATGGCGCATCGCCGTTTGTCTTGTAGTCCGATGATGGAACGGGCTTGGCGGAATTAGATTGTGAAATTTCATTGCACACTCCCCGAAATGTAACCGATAGAAAACCGATAGACTTGCAACTCGTCGTCTGTGTTCAAGGCTCTGGAGCTTTGATTCGACTAGTGAATCGTTGCCAATGAGTCTCTTGGCCCGTTTCTCGATAGACTCAAGCGTGTCCAGTTGGTATTTCGCAGATCCATCCCAAAGATGAGAGCAGTACTCCATACACGACTGAACCTGGTCTTGATAGAGATTGAGCATCTGTTCCGGTGTGAAATACCGTCTTACCTTTGCTAGGATTCCCAACTTTTTTGATGCTAGCTGAGCCTTAGCCTCGATAAACGGACCAAAATTGAGGGTGAAAGTTAGTGTTACACCCAGAAGCTCGATACGATTGGTTATCGGCACGGTTACACCTCGGAAAGTAGGAGCCGGTTCGAATTGACTCCTTTTTGCAGAGAAGAGACACGCCTGGGTCTATAAAATTATTAAATTCTTATAAAAGTTATGATATCTAGAAGGTGTCAGATTTTGCTGGCAGAGACTTATTAAGTCTTTGTACTTGGCACTTGTAGTCATGATGGGTTCATTATAACATTTTTTGGGAACATTAAAGCCACGGTGGGAACAAGTAGTTACTTTTCGCACCAAGTCAATTCGTTTGGGTTCTTCATCATTTAGATCATATTTATAAAATATTGTGTCAGGATTCTCTGCTTTAACGACTATTTCTCGAACTTGATTCCACTTAACATTCTCATTGTCGGTGTTTTTTGTCAATTTAAAATCATTTAAACACATTTTGAAATCCATAGTTTGGTCTTGTGTTATTTCTATAACCTCATAAGCGTCGCCGGACGATTTACACCACCGAACGAGTATATACCATTCTTCAGGACAAAAAAAGAATTTTCTCTTCGATGATTTCTTTCGATGATTGCCTTCCTGCTGGATGTAACCCTTCTCCAAAAATCTGTGATGAATTTCAATGCTATACTTTTGAGAGCAGTATACATACATCAGAAATACAATACGGTTCCTGTTCTGACCGCCACAGTTATCGGACCATAGGCGGATATCTTTGATTCCTCTATCAGTTGACTGTTGTATAATTATAAAGGCAACTAACTAGCCACTTCATTCGAACCCCGTTTAGCTATAGTTTCAGGCCACATATAACATATTCCTTTTTAAGTCCCATATCAAAAACAGTAAAATTAAAGACAGAAAGTTTACGCTTATAATAAAATGAACTGGTTTCTCCGTGTGGTGTTGACAAAATTTTTTGAAAATCAAAGGTAGCCGAAGTTACAGTTTCAGGATTAGAAGTAGCTTCATTTTTGTCTTTTTCTTCAAAGATCTCGCTATATTTTTATCTTGTATATGTTTATTGTACTGAGCTTGTGCTCTGGTTTGTGAAGGAAGGCAATTTTTAAATGCTATACAGACGTCGCACTGGTCTTTTTTTGGAATATAAAAGGCTATGTTCATTTACTTTTTAACTATGTCTCGGTACTGGTACGCTGTCTGTACTCTCTACAATATTACTTTCTTGTGCCCAAGTCTGGTACAACTTAAACATAGTGGAGAAATTTAAATCAGCCAAGTAAACTTTGTTTGTGTCTTTTCTTGTGTAATGTGACTCCATGATCACACACACCTTTTATTATGCTGGCTATACAAACCTTGCTTTTATTGTTATGACGACCTCTGAAGTCTTTTTCACAGTTACCAGTACTTTTATCATATTTATCAAGAGCACTCTGTATAAACTGATTACTTACCGACAGCGTATTCTTAAACATTATTTTGCATACTTTTACAGTTCTAGGGCTGGTTTCTTTTAAATTTATTCGAAGTGTATAGTTTACACTGTGTTGGCCGGCGAAGCACATGTCATCTGACTGATGACGAAAAATGACTGACCGCTGGCCCCCCCGCGCGTCCCACGTATAAACGGCCAGCGGTAGTTATCCGCATCTACATCGTGCAATTTCACAAAACAGGCGTAGTTGTCTTCTTTTACGTGACAAAAGTACCAAAAATAATGTGATATTTGTATTTTTATTTTTGCTATGTTGTAGAACATGATATTTTAAGTTACTTTTTACAAAAAACCGAAAATCTCAAAATTGCAGTTGACTTTTTTTACTTTGCACCCGTCGACATGCTCGAAAACCATTTATTCAGGATTTCAGGCTTTAAAATATCTACCACAGTTTTTAAATAATCGCGACGTTTAACTTTGTTACCACCTCTCCAATATTTTATGGCTGAAATTTCTGAACTGCATTTTAAAATGGAAAAAATATATATATATAGTGGCCTACTTTTTCTACAAGTTAGCTTTACGGATAATAATGATTTAAAAATTGTAGTAATTGAATAGGATGTCTATTATTATAACAGAAGACGTTTTATTCATTAACAACACTATTTTTTTTTTTTTTTTATTATAGCAATTGGCATAGGAGGCCAATAACTATAAGTTATTCGAATAATTGTGACAGCTATTGGCCACTACAAAATATTGAGGTTATGATGAATGTAGGTTATTTTTCACCCCAAATCTGTTTAAAACGCATAACAAGACACTATTTTATAGAATTTGAATTACGGCACTAGTACATATACTTTATAAAATATTGCATCAAAAAAAAGTAGCAGTCTTAACATTTTGTTTAGCAAATTACTAACGTTGTACCTTCCAGCAAAATATCACACCACTAAAAGGACTCAGTTCACCTAGTGGAATTTTTTTTAAACTATTTGAGAGAAGGATAGAAGATGAAAGTGTTGCCATTAATGCAGTTTTAAATCTACTATTATAGTAGGCTATTGCTTATTTTAGGCCGTCAAAGTTGTAATGGCCAATAACTGTATAGGGGCCAATAACTGTAGCGTTTCCTATTTAGTATTGCTTTTTTTTTTCAATTGTTTTATCTTTCACTTACAATTATGTCCATACCTGTAAGTGATATTTATATGCACTAAATCTGAAATTTTTGTCTGCTTGTATTTTTTTACATTTGTAAATATATCGTTGGTTTGCATAAATTAATTAATATATGATTTTCCTTTTATTATCTTTAAAGATTCACTAGATAGTTTTATTTGTCCCTTTAGCCTGCACTAAAGAAGACCAAATTATGAGTATACTCATTCTATTGATTCAGTGTAAACATAATTGCTTCCGTCGCTTCCAGCCACGTAAATTATATTGTTCCTTTTGTCTGCCATCGATGCAGAAGACAGGGGAAGGATTTGTGGCATTCGAAGCTATGCCACAGTGCTCAGTAACTCGCAAATAGTTGCTGTAACGACCCTCTATGACGCTTTGTGTTCCTGGTACCTGATGCTGACTGAATTTATGTACACACAGATCCGGTAGGCGAAACGAGTATCGATTTTACTATTGAATATTATTTAAGGAACACTGTATTGTTTATCATTACGAATTACAAAGGCGGTTTTATCATTAAAAGTGATCTTTGAAATACTCAAAATGAAACGACATTTACTTAAATATAGCAAAAGTGAGACAATGAAATCTTTCTAAATTTGGTTTTAAGGTTAACTAAGAATATAATTATACTCCTCTTTCTAACCATAAAATTATACTACCAAAAACCTACATTCCGTAAAATATTACAAAGAAGAGTCGTTTCACCTAAAACTGAAAATTATGAAGACTTCGCGCTCGAGAAATTAAAGTGCAAATTCGTTCATACATCCATCTTTATTCTTCTTAGTTTAGCTAACTGGGACCCTTTCACAATCAGCTAATGGATGATAATAGGAGATAATGTTAAGGGAATTGCGAATCAAATAAATCTTATCTACCTCATTGGTCTAGATTTGCTATCTAGAGTAAGATTCTTAGTTTTCCGCGTCTGTAAAAGTTGGATCGAGTTTTTAGACATCTTTCAGTAGCCAACTGAACTTACATTGTGCCTGAGGAATAGCAATTGGCTCGCCAGCTTTATTACATTGGAAACAAACCAAATAGTTGATGAACGTTACAGGGATTTTCTTTTACTCACTCTTGAGGAAGTATGCCTCAAGATTAGCTTACTTCTTAAATGATGCCTCCTGCTGGTGGAGTGGAAGAGAGTGTCAGACTTTTACTCACTAAAAACCCGCACTTTTCCTTCTATTGCCCTTGCGTCCAAGGCTGCAGAATGTCGTATCTAAGTACATTCCCGCAACCCCGCTTACTTCATCACCATGCCACGAATTCTTGTTGTGTCACTTATAGCAAAACTTTTGTATTTACTTTTTTGATGTAAATAATAGTTCCCAGGTTCACTATTTTGAAATCATTTGAGAAAAAAGCAGTAGAGTTCGACGGTACGGTTTCGTAGTTCGAAAAGGATAGCAGTACCCATTTTGTATAGCTCTATCTCTGTTCCAGACATTGAGGTAATATGTACTACGTAGTACATATTACCTCAATGGTTCCAGATCGGAATCATGATGGCATGACAACGTCATAGTAAGGCCTCTCCTCGAATCTCAAAAGCTTTTGCGACAATTTGCTGAGAAATCGAAATACAATTTCGTTCAAAACAGGGACTATAATTCGTTACACGTCGTCTTCTACTTCGATGACAGACAAAGGAACACTGAACACGTTGATTTAAGTGGCAAAAAGCGACGGCTCCAATTATATTATCAATTGGAAGGAAAATCTTTTTGCACGTAAAATAAAAGCACACAAAATACTCGTACATTACTATCGCAACGAATAGTAAAGGTTATCTTTACAGAATCCATTTTGTCCTCCATAATTTTTAAATATTCCTCTTATATCTTAAAATTGAATACCGTTTTCAAAAACCATTTCAAAGCTTTTTACGTATTTTAAAACAAAATAAATAATTTATTCAAATAATCTTACTTGTTAGGTATTTGGGAGCTTTTTTTAGCCAAAACAGAAAGTATGATTTAATTTTTTTTTTCGATTAAAATGCTAATTACTTGGTAATTACTTCAGACACTTCGCTTAAAGCTCATTTCAGCTGGATTTTTTCTCAAAAAATAAGGAAGTCATTGCTCTGCATCCATATGGAATATAAGGAGACATAATTAATAAAAAAAAATATGTTTTCTTTTTGCCTACTATAGTTAAAAGTGGAAGGGAGTTAATTTTAATTGTACAAGTTAATCAAAATGCCTCAAATATTCGCTTTCCACAAGGTGAAAAAGTTGACAAACGCATGCCTAGCTATCAATGTAGTTTAAAAACTAAATACATTCAATTACATATTTGTGTGTAATAAATGTATTTGCTCTTCATATTTTTTTAAATATGTATTAAAATACGGAAAAATAAAACAAGATGGCCAAGTAAGAAAAACAACTTCACCTTTTTTTCAAAATATGCTCAAAATATATAGAAAAAAATAATTGCAATTTACCCTATAGCTAGCCTAGAATATTAAAAAGATATAGAATTTATATTCCATTTCGGAGTAGCCAAAGCCATAGAAGTTCAAATAAAAATGAAACAATGCATTTCATGCTGTTACCTTTGCAATGGTATCAATTTTTGAATTGCAACAGAATGCTTTATTCTCGGGTTCAGCTGTATCCGCTGAAACCGCGTCGTCTAGTTAATGATTTGTTAATTAATCTCCACTATTGTGTACTGTGTCTGTGTATGTATGGTCCACTGTATAAAGATAATTGTATGTTATTGTTTGTGCCTATAGTGTGGGACTTTTCTCAAGTTGCATGAGTCAGTGGATCCTTATCCTTATAAAATCATCATAATTTTATGCTTATCCAGATTATTTTGGGGTCGGTGCGCCCCCATTTCTATATCCGCACTTTTAGTATAAATGTGTGTAGTCTTTTTAAGCCAAGTGCTACTTGACAGATAATCTCTTTATTTTCCTTTCTCGACAGCTAGTATATACACTGGCAGTCACGCGAGGTTTTACTCCCATCGACATAAACACGATAAAATCATAACCCTTCTTGTTTACAGTCAGGTAATAGGTACCCTTTAACCTTCTTGAAGCTTCAACCTATTCCATACCGATCATCCAAATCCGCCTAGTACTTTTGAAGATTGATTGATATTAGATTGATAAACAAAGAAACAATATTTTGCTTTATAACATTAGTACAGATATTACAGTACAGTTATAAATTTTATATGGAGAAAGAGTGCAGAAAGCATTTTTTAAAATATAATAATGCAATGAAAATCATTTGAATTAAAGTCAAATTTCGACCAATTCTAGAAAAAGTTTTAAGTATAAAACCTTTACGAACCACGTTTGCACTTGCTGTTGAAAAACAGCTACAAGCTTCCGAACAAGCATCAAAATGTTCAATATCATAAATGCGAATTTTAGATGTATGGATGGAGGAAAACCCACGCCAAAACGACACCCCGGACCTTAATGAAATTTGGCACAGAGATAGATTATAGTCTGAAATAGCACATAAGACTTATCTCGGGAAAATGTGCGAAACGTCCATGCGTACAAAGTCGCTATCAACAACTAGTTTTGCATATAAGTAAATTGGGAAAAGCATAACATGTAAACATTTATCCAACAGACTGTAATATCTTGGCAGGACGTACAAATGTACTGAAATTACATACTGTTGACAGTTGCTATGCCAGCAGGACCTACATAGGCTGCCAAGCTGCTGCCAAGACAAACTGGCAGACTCTACTAATATTGTGTACTCGTATGAATGGATTATTTATTTCGTGACTAATTGGTCCTTTTCGTGATTACGAATATCGTAGTAACTTAGCAAATTGGAGTATGGAGAAGTAGGCGTAGGTATCTAAGGCGATTTGCTAGGGCCGGATTAACCATTAGGCGGAGTATGTTATGTGAGGTGGTCTAGTAGGAATAGACAATAAGTTATTATATGTATAAGGTCTTTATAAAAGTCTATGATTGTCTGTGACACTTTCCGTCTATCATCTAAGGAGGCTTGGTGTTAAAATTGTTTTCATCCCATTGTAATCGTAAATAAATAATTGAATCCTACAACGTCCATATTTCTTCAAGTCTTAATTAACAGGTTATGGGCCCGGTAGTTCCGTAACTCTGTATAATTTAGGTGAAAAACAAGAACTGACGTGTGTGTAACAACCGGCGATCACTTGGAAGCGTGCTTTTGCTTCTTTGTATTTCCGAAAAGAAAAAAGTCGAAGTCAATTGTGCTGAGGGCAGCGGCGTCTGGTGTTTAACGGTGCAAGGGAGCACACGTGATAGACGTCAACAATTCGACGGAGGAGCAGATCGGGGATCAATGGATCAGCTCGTGGCGATTACGATGGGAGGGGGAGTCAAGTTGGAGGGTCCGACAAATTGGAATTTATGGAAGTTCCAGATGACAGTGTTGCTGAGAGCGCAAGACGTGCTATCGGTGGTGAATGGCACTGAGGTAAAATCTGCAGATGGGTGGGTAAAGAAAGATGCGAAGGCTCAAGGGTTAATCGTTTCAAGATTGACCGAAAGCGCAATGATACATGTCATCGCTTGTGAAACTGCTGCACAAATGTGGGACAAGTTGCTCAATGTTTATGAGCAGAAATCGTGTACAGCGATTCATTTGTTGCAACAGAGATTTTTTAACTTCAAGTTCGAGGATAACATGGAGGTGTCGGTATTTGTATCAAAACTTCAAGAGTTACAACTGCAGTTGAAGCAAGCAGGGGAGGAAATCTCTGAGAAATTTATTATGACAAAAGTTTTAATGGCATTGCCGGAGAAATACAGTCATTTTGTGTCAGCATGGGAGTCAGTGGACACATCTAAGCAAACTTTTGATAGTTTAGTTGCTAGACTTCGTATGGAAGAAGACAGACTGAAGGCAAAGTCAACAGATAGTGAAAATGTGGCATTAATTGCAAAAAAATCTGACACTGTTGTGAAAAAGTGTTATAAGTGTGGTAGGGTTGGACATTTTATTCAAGATTGTAAGAGTAAAAAGGATGTCAGAAAGTGCTTTAATTGCAACAAAGTTGGACATTTAAAGAAACAGTGCACAAAAGATACAAAAACTGGAGCACAAAGTAACGCCTTTTCAACAATAATAAAAGACAACAATGGGTTACCATGTCATGCATCTGAAAGTAAGTGGATTATCGACAGCGGTGCTAGTGAGCACATGACTTCAGAACGAAATTTGTTTACGTCAATGCGTCAAGTATTAAACCGGTTCGTTGTTGTTGGAGATGGGCGACGCCTACCAATTTTAGGAATTGGAGAAATTGAGTTTATGTACAATAACCTAAGTGAGGTGTTATTTGTGCCAGAACTAAAACTAAATTTGTTTTCTGTGACAAAGGCTACTACTAAGGGGTATAGTGTGAATTTAACATTGGACAAATGTGTAATAAAGAAAAACAATCAAGTGTGTGTGTCAGGACTTAAAGAAAACAATGTGTATGTAGTAAAATTTAAGAAACATGATGACCAATGTGCAGTGACTCTCAGTGAGTGGCATGAGAGGTTATGTCACCAGAACATAAACTATGTGAAGTCTGTACTTTCAACTAATAATGTGAAATATACTGAGGACAATAAGAAGTGCATTGATTGTTTAAAGGGAAAGGCACATAAGCTTCCTTTTAAAGACAGTGTATCCAGTACAACACAACCTTTGGAGTTGGTCCATGCTGATGTATGTGGACCATTTGAAGTAGCATCACTTGCAGGGGCAAGATACTTTTTACTTGTCAAGGATGATTTTACTAAGTTTCGTCATGTCTACTTCATGCAAAATAAGTCAGAGGTTGTGCAGTGTGTCAAGCAGTATACTCAGTCTGCGGAAAGGAAAACAGGGCAAGTTTTAAGGGTTTTTCGTTCTGATGGTGGGGGTGAATTTGTGAATAAGAATATGAAGGAGTACTTCACTAGCAAGGGAATACAGCACCAAACAACAGTGGCTTATACGCCAGAGCAGAATGGCCAGGCTGAAAGAGACATGCGTACCCTGGTGGAGGCGGCACGTACCATGCTGCATGCCAAAAACATGGGTAAAGAGTTGTGGGCTGAGGCCATTAATACAGTTGTCTATGTGCTAAATAGAACCAGTAAGAGCAGAACTGAAGGGAAGACACCATTTCAGATGTGGACTGGGCATGATTTTGATATTGCCATATTAAATAAAATATTTGGTTCTAAAGTATGGATACATATACCTAAGGAAAAGAGGCGTAAACTGGATTCAAAGGCTGAAGAAGGAGTGTTTGTTGGCTATGAGAGTTCAAAGGGATATAGAATTTATTATGAGAAGAAAAAGATAGTACAGACAAAAAGAGATGTAGTGTTTGTGTCAGAAGATATGTTATTACCAGGTGAAAAAGAAAATGATAAAGAGAAAGTAGTCTATTTAGACAGAGAGAATATAGGATTATACCAAGAGGAAAGAGGGCAGGAGCCGGTACAAATAGACCGGGAGCCCATGCAGATGGATCCACAGCAAGAACAGGCTCAAATAGAACAGGAACAGGGTCAGACAGAGCAAGACCAGGCAGAGAGAGAACCAGAACAGGAAGAGCACAGTGATAGTGAGGCAAGTAATCCTGAAAGTTCTGATTACTCTGATGCCAATGACACAGAACAGACAGTACGC